>CAUEEP010000938.1:0-2460040 GCA_958450365.1 Mesorhabditis belari
CCTAAGCCTAAGCCTGAGCCTAAGCCTAAGCCTAAGCCTAAGCCTAAGCCTAAGCCTAAGCCTAAGCCTAAGCCTAAGCCTAAGCCTAAGCCTAAGCCTAAGCCTAAGCCTAAGCCTAAGCCTGAGCCTAAGCCTGGCCTAAGCCTAAGCCTAAGCCTAAGCCTAAGCCTAAGCCTAAGCCTAAGCCTAAGCCCTAAGCCTAAGCCTAAGCCTAAGCCTAAGCCTAAGCCTAAGCCTAAGCCCTAAGCCTAAGCCCAAGCCTAAGCCTAAGCCTAAGCCTAAGCCTAAGCCTAAGCCTAAGCCTAAGCCTAAGCCTAAGCCTAAGCCTAAGCCTAAGCCTAAGCCTAAGCCTAAGCCTGGCCTAAGCCTAAGCCTAAGCCCAAGCCTAAGCCTAAGCCTAAGCCTAAGCCTAAGCCTAAGCCTAAGCCTAAGCCTAAGCCTAAGCCTAAGCCTAAGCCTAAGCCTAAGCCTAAGCCTAAGCCTAAGCCTAAGCCTAAGCCTAAGCCTAAGCCTAAGCCTTTGAATCTCGTTTAAGTCAAACATTTAACCTCACATTAATGTTTTGAAGCCCCCAAAAGACATAGTATGTCGGTATTTACCCTCAAAGGTCGATAAAAACCCTTCGATTACATAAGTATTCTGGGATAGAAAAATCAATGAAAAATTGGGAAGTTAAAAGAGAAGTAATTTTTTTCGTATTCAGCCCAGGGTCTCAATGACAGTGTTTTAAGGCATAGAAGCAGAACTCTACTCATACTATTAGTCAAAAGTTGTATGAGACACAGTGTGACATTTCTCTATCATTTTAACAAGATAGCAGTTTTCACGGCTGAAAGCCGGGTTCAATTCAGACCACTGAAATGAAAATAATATGTCGTCAGAGTAGAAAAGTAATATTTGATCTCTTTTTTGAACTGGTTCTCTCTGGGAATTGATCTGCTGAATCATCTCAGCCCCAATTATCCGAGTCCCTTTTCGTTGCATTCCCGTTTCACTCTCTGTTGTCTAGCTTAATTCACATACACCTGTGTGTATGTGAACTCACCATTTGTTTGTTATCACATCTTTCCTGTTACTTTATGACTAAATAAATCTTTATAAGTCTTTGCAGATTGACCATCAAAAATATTAGGCTGTCCAGAAAGTCTTTTCGTTCCTTTTCGTTCGTTCGTTGAAAAATAACAAATTCACCAATTAACTTATGGTTTGCTCTAAATAAAAAGTGTTTATTGTTCAATTTTCCACCTTTTTAAGTCAATTTGGTTTCACTTTCAAGCAAATTCAAGGATGAAAGCGTGTTTTTTGTAAAAATCTATAAAAACCTCTACGAAGAAATTGACTGAATCAATTTCTCTGAAAATTTGGCTCTAACATTTTGTGCTCTATCTTATATCTATTAACACCAAGATACGTTTTCCTAGCTAAAGTGTCTAAACCACACCATTGAGCCGTCGTTTTTTTTGACTACCCCGACTTCACGCTCCCAAAAAAATCCAGAAATAAGACATTTTAAACCCGTGTTAATGTTATATTGCAGAAAAATAGTGTACCTTCCTAATGAAACAAGCCGTAGTTCAATTGGTGCATTTGTTGGCTTGAAACGGAAGTACGAAAAGGAACGCAAAGACTTTCTGGACAGTCTAATACACTGAAGATCTTTTCTATGACGTTCCGTCACTTGAAGTTTGAATCCTTAAATCCTTAAAAGGTTTGTATCCTTAAAATTACTGTATTTCTCTGAATAGGGGCTTATTCTCAAAAACATCCATGTTTACTTTGCTTTTTGTTCTACTTTCATCTGGAAATGATATTGGAACTAATTTCTGTGAACTAAAACATCATTTTGCAAGTGCGGTCTAAATGGCTCGCGAAGTGATCACATTGGGTCCTCCGAAGCCGAGGATGTGCAACTGGTTGATGGTGGTCCTTATCTTAACCGGTCTCTTCTGAATTTCAAAAACATTCATAGTCACCTTGCAATCTTTTGAGTGCACCCATAATCATATCATAATTTTAGCCGTGAACTCGGTTTGTCTTTTAACAATCATTGTCATCGTTTCACTCAAACCAAACATTTCAATTCCATTTTATCAAGCTGGTGAACTTCAAAAAGGTGGGACTAGTCTTTAAAATGTCTGATAGTAATTGTGTATTTTAGAGACTGTGCCGAAAAGCGAACTCCCAAAAGTGTACCCTGAGATTTTGCTTCCAAAGCAAAAACTGTGAGTTAAAAAAAATTACACACTGCTAACATTTAGATAAATTTGAATATCTCAGTATAACTGTAATAACTTGGGGTTTGGCTCAAAGTTCAAGTTCAAAAAACAGTATTTCTGCAAGATTTTTAGGCCTGACCAATCGATTCAAGCATCAGATCTCATGAACGATCCCGAAATTGCAAAAATCGGGGACGATTTGGCACAAAAATTTGAAGATACCATGGCGATGTTGATCAAAGTTGTAAATCAGAAAAAAGTCACAGTAATCTGATTATAGAACCGACTACAAGAGTATCCAATTGATAAGTATTACTATGGTAACGACGATGAAGAGACCTTTCCCTCGCCTGGAAATACTTTCAATGAAGATCTCCGAAAAGCACTTGGAACGATGAAAGTTTGTGTAAAAGCATTTTAAGCTTGAGTTTCAGAAAATGAGTTTTAGCATTTTAGTTGTAGTACGACATTAGCCTAAACGTACTGAAAACCAGGTTAACACTCGGCCGAAAGTTGAGGAAGTTCGACAAGCGGTCACAGGGAGTTCGATGGTGGGACAAAGAATATTTGGTAAGTAATTAGCTTAGCGCAATTGCAAAGAGATACAAGTTCAAAACGAGTTTTTTTGCAAAAAACTTTTTCAAACAAATTATAGACATTGCAAACTTGGTCCTACAAGATCCGGATCAAACTGATTCAACCCAAAAATACGGAGAATTTAAATTCTTCGAGTTTAGGACCGAGTCGAAAAGTGGCTAAGACCATTTCCAGCATTAGGCACTATAGCAATGGAATAAGCTTTTGCTAATTAGAAATATAACTAAATAGTGCACAATTCAGAATTATCAACCACGACCACAACAGCACCACAAATTTGTCCAGAGGCTCAATCGAAGCTCTGTCTCAATTGGCGCGAAAAACAATTCTGCGCTATTGCCGTCAAATTCTGCGAATCCCTATGTGTGTGTGATAAATAAACAAAATTGTATAAACTTTTGCTTAAATTGATTCAAAGTGACAATAAAAGAGATTGAACAAAAAGAATACGTGACTGAACACAAAAAGAAATTTGTCTAATCGCAGACTTTGAAAATGTTGTCGAGTGATTTGAATTTTCTTGCAAAAAAAGACTGAGGCTGAATATCACAATGAAGTAGCCGGCAATTTTTGGATGAAACATGAAAATTTAGAGACAACTTCATATTTTGGGAAGCACCGGTACCAAGACAAAAGCTTTACAGATAACGGGATTTGTTTTGGGAAAGAGATGAATTAAGGCATTGGGAAAGAGATGAATTAATTGGAAAAGAGATGAATTAATTGGGAAAGAGATGAATTAAGGCAAATTAAGATGTGGGGAAAATTCTCACTCTTACAAATTTAAAATTCTTTTTGAAATGGCAATTTTCAGCAATTGCAGCCTCCACCCTGCTGACGATTGTTTTGGTTTGGGTCCAAACGGATCTAGAAATTTGCATTTTACCAGGTTATTAAAAAAGTTCGCGGTCACTTGTAGAGAAGCTCAAATTATCTAATTATTTTGACAATGGATTGTTATGGTTTTTGGCTCATTTGAAAGCCTGTTTTCTTGCGAGCATTTTGTTACACTTACTTACTTTACACATTCCATCTTTAGATGAATAAAAGTGAACGAATACAAATTGAATTTTTCTGCAAGTGACCGCGAACTTTTTTAAGAGCCTAAGAAAACTGAAACTCATCAGATAACATTTAGCCTGTTAGACAAAATTGTAATCAAGTTTAAAAACGAGCTTGTCACAAACACACACTTCAACTGAATTTCATGGGCATTGCCACTAGAATTTCAAACTAGGCCTGGTTGAGATTTACTGCAAGTCTAGCCCACTAAAAGTATCCGGGTTTGAATTTGGCTTCTGGTCTGGCCTGACTTATATGCCATAGGGTCCGGTTAGGCATTCTGAGTTCCGGAAAAGTTTTTTTTCAAATTTGTATTGACTTTTCATTCTTTTCTCATTATCATTAAAACCATTTTTGCCGTAACTTTTTTTCTGATATTATTTCGACTTAAATATTTTTAAAGTGAGCACAAACCTGATCGGGAAAATCGGGGAAATCCTGTGAATCTTGAGATTCTCGAGCGAGTGCATCACGAGCGATTGCTTGAAAGGCCGACTCGACATTCAGTGCTTCTTTCGCTGACACCTAGGAAAACAGGGAAATTTCTTTAGATAATCCGTTTTTATTTACTGGTTTCTAATTTATTTTTTTTCTGTCAACTCACCTCAAAGTATGGAATGTTGTTCTTGCTTTGGCACCACGTTTGAGCTCTCTTTGAGGAAACGGCTCGATTTTGCTCGAGATCCATCTGAAAGGTTTTATAAGTTTCATAGTAGCATTGAACTTCAAAAAACTAAGATTCGGGTTTAAAAATTAGAATCCGTAGTTCCTCGGCATTTTTTTACTTAATAATATAAAGATAACGTTTTTATAACCAACTTTATTTCCCAACAGCACGAAAGGGAAGTGATCTGGGTCGCGAGGGCTAAAATGATAATATTAGTTCATACATACTTTTTAGCCATTTTTCTAAATTCGGCTTAAATGTCACATTGACCAATAAAAAAGCTGACAAATTGTCACGTGTCGATGATGACAGTGTAATGTTTAATAAAGTCAAATTCATGAGTGCGGCACTCATTAATGAAAGACCGTGGTCTGCTTGCTTTTTGTTACTTTGCATAGGCAAAAATTAGCATTTACCTCATCAAAGTGCTTAAGACTTACTTGGCTTGTATCAGGAACTCGTCTCTCCAAGAGTCCAAATTCTTGAACGACGTCGAATTTGTGACATCGTAGGCCAACACACAACAATCGGCACCTCGATAGAAAGCTACGCCCAACGATTGAAAACGCTCCTGACCGGCTGTGTCCCAAATCTGAAATAAAGCATTTAGGTCTACTATTAGATTGTCCAGAAAGTCTTTTCGTTCCTTTTCGTACTTCCGTTTCAAACCAACAAATGCACCAATTGAACTACGGTTTGTTTCATTAGGAAGCCCCATTATTTTTCTGCAATATAACTTTAAAACGGGTTTAAAATGTCTTATTTCTGGGTTTTTTTGGGAGCGTGAAGTCGGGTAGTCAAAAAAAGGCGGTTTGGACACTTTAGTTTCTAATTTTTAAACTCAATGGTGCGGTTTGGACACTTTAGTTAAGGAAACCTATTTTGGTGTCAATCGATAAAAGATAGAGCACAAAAAGTTAGGTATATAGCCAAATTTTCAGAGAAATTGATTCGACCAATTTCTTCGTGGAGAGAGATTTTTACGAAAGACATGTTTTCACTCTCGACTTTATTTTTATTTTGTGTTTTCTTGCTGTTTCTTATAAGCTTAGGCCTCCGTTTTTGTATCATTATCAACCTGCATTGTGACGAGACGATCATCGATCATTACATCTTTTGTGAGGAAATCGGCTCCTAAAAATTGGCGTTTGTTTTAGAAATTGATGACGATCGTAATTTAAATTAACTTTGCTAGTGATCATTTGCTATTTTCTAGCTTCATTTTAAAATCCAACGCACCAATTGTGGCCTTGTATTGATTAGAGAAGCGCTTGTTCACATATTGATTCATCAACGACGTCTTTCCCACTCCAGAATCTCCCAGAATGATCACCTGACGATGATAAGCATTAGAAAAGTAACTTATTTTATATATTTTAAGTTAACAATAGAGTTTTAGAGCTTGAAGCTTTAACGACTAAAAGAATTTAAACCATGAGAGAGGCACCACTGGATTATTAATGCTTGGAACATCCTTTGTAGCCTTTTTTGTAGTGGCCATTAAAAACTTAAATTTATGTATCTAGATAACAAATTTCTACCCTGAAGCTAATATAATTTTACCTAATGCACAAAAAATAATCATTCACCTTGAGCAATGCCTTCTTTCGTGGTCCACTCGACATCCTGCTGTTGCTTGTTTTCCAAAATTCCAGATAAAACTGTAGAAAGATTTTCGAAGTAAAAAGGATTTAAAAAATTGAAAAAAGCAAAAATATATTGTTTCGCAACGTAATTCACAAGATTCAAGATTACGAAAGCGGATGAAAATAGGCAAATGTTTTGAGATTTGAACTGATTTAAGATTTGCACACTTATGGAACAGATGGAAAATTCAAAAATAAGTTAAATCTAAATAATGAAAACAAAATTTTGAAGCATTTGAGCGTCATATGATTTCGAGAAAAAAGGGAAAAGGATAAAAGAAACCCCATGTGAGTAGACAAAACTCTGCGTCTATGAAGAAAGAAAGGACTCTCAACATCTGTACTCTAACCAGCTAGAAAAAAGGGATGCAATTCTATCAATCGATTGGAAAAGAAAACTGAGATAATGAGCAAGTGAATTGTTCTCAAATAGGCCTCGAGTTCAAACTGCAAAGTTTCGATAGAACAAAATTAGCAGTCTAGGAGATCAAAGGGGTTCCCAAAGGCTTGAAGATTTCCAAATATGAGCAATTTTGGCCCCGAAGAAAAAAGTCATATTCGAGACTTTGTCTTTTTTTGTAGGATCACATAGTTTTTTTGCGCGGCTATAGTCAGGGCAAAAAGCCGAGAAATTGGATAGAGTTTTTTATGGGATTCTGTAATGGTTCAAGACACAACCAGGGATCTTCTGAAACAATTTTCCGGGTCAGAAGTTAGAACTAACTTTTTGGCTTTGACTTTGACTGGTTTGGCTTTAAAAAATTCCTGGTCAAAAATGTAAAAATCATTTAGATACACAAAAAGAACTGTAACTGTAAAAACTCAAGGAGTTTTAAGTCTAGCATTCTAAACTTTTGAAAATCTACTACTGATTGCTTTATGCATTTCAAATTCTCAAAAATGCGACCTGCATTTTCAATTTGAAACAATGAGAGAGATTTTGCTTACACTTTGTTTAGGAGATGAAGGCAAAATGACAAAAATAAAAGAATAACGATTGGTGTAAAATTGGAAATCCGATCTGAATGATCCAATCGAGACTTCATTTATATCAATCTCTTTGGTGTCTGTTCGTCCAATTATACAAAAATGCCTCCATTTTATGGGATTTCAGCATTTCCTTTGCAAATAATTGTCCTCAATCGATGCTCAGTTTGGTGATTTTTAATTGAGCTGAGTTCAACAGTTTTTTACCCACTAAAAGGAAATGACTTTTTTTCAAAGCTCCTAGTAAACAAAATCGAAATATGCAAGTCGTAAGATGTTGAAATTTTAAAAAATGCTCGATAGTGAAAAAGTC
Source organism: Mesorhabditis belari (assembly GCA_958450365.1). Lineage (NCBI taxonomy): Eukaryota > Metazoa > Nematoda > Chromadorea > Rhabditida > Rhabditidae > Mesorhabditis > Mesorhabditis belari. Next base: position 7,489 of record CAUEEP010000938.1, read on the forward strand.
TTTTTTGTTTTACTCCACTATCGATATTCTACTTCTCAATAATATTGCAAGAAGCACGAGAAAAAATTGATCAGCCGATTCGTTTAACAGATCGATCAATTTTTACACATTTTACAATTTCTTTCAGATAAATTTAAGTTTTGAATGAAACCTAATAAAAATTACCTAGAAACGACCTTTTGACTGCAAAGAGATCCGACTGATTCAATCGTGAGCGTTTCCGGTTCTTTCTCTGTGTGAATATCAAGAATGAACCCTGTATAAAGATCAAATGCTTTCACACAGCTTTTATTTAAGAAGGCACAGAAACCATTGAGCAATTTGCAATTAAAAAGAAACAGTGACATAACTTTGTTGAAAGACGAGTTGACCCATAAATGTTCAAACAAAAATAATAATAATTTAAGCAAAAAGATATAAATATTTTGAGGAAAAGGGGGCTCCGGGTTCAAGCCGCGTTGTTAGCGTCCTAAAATTTGTTTCAGTTTTAAAAATGCTTGCATGCTTAAAAATGCTTGATGAAAATTTCTGAAACAGCACACTTTAGGAGTAACTTATTTAAAAAGTGGGTTGAGAACTTTTCTATAGCAAACTAACATTTGTAATCAATTCTGATACACTAAAAACTTCTGAGTCAGTTTTCTTTGCGTGCACTATCTGAAAACATCTAATCTGTTTTGTAGTCAAAGTGTTCAAACGCACATAATGTTGCTTGTTATTACTTGATCAAGAAGATGAACTTAAAAATAAAATCTCACTCACGGCACCAAAACGAAATAAAGGTCTCAACGTCCAAATGTTATACTGGAAATTCGGGGCGGGCAAGTTGAGAGAATCGAGGACAAAAATACAATGGGAAACACAAAAAAATAGTGGAGAAAAGAAACGCAAGCCTTGATTGAACCACGACAAACACACATAAATAACAATTATTGGAACAGCAGAAAAGGAAAAAATCAAATGAGAAGGATACCCAAGAATCCTAGCGCCGACATGATCGATTTCCAGAAACCGCCCGATTTCTCCGAGCCTTTTCTTGGGCATCCGTTCAAGTACATGTGACAGGGAAGCCCTTTGTCTGAAAGAAATTGGCATATTTTGGATGTTTAAAGTACAGTAGTGCAACGTCCAATGAATTCTCTAGAGTGTCCACCTCTCGATTTCGTTTTTATTTAAAGCGTTTTCTAAAACGTGCCAACTTTTGAAACTACTGTAATTTTGCTTCTTCGTTTGGAAATCTTCCAATTTTCATAGTTTCACTAGGCAAAATTCGAAGCTACTTTACGGTTTTTTTTGGAAATTTGACACGCATAGAAAGTGCATCGAGAAAATCGTTCAGTATACCAAAATGATAAGTGGCTAATTGAATTGGATACATTGGGTGTTTACATTGAAAAAGTGAAAGGTTCGTGACTGTTACCTAATTATAAGTGAAGGAAAGTACGGTTAAAAGTCTTAGTTTTTCCGAAAGTCTTAACGATTCCCTAAGATGAGCTCAACGGTCTTTTCAAACGTCTTCGATTTCTCAATTCTCAGGTTTTGTTACATTTTTGTTGTGCTACACTTCTTAAATTTTCCAAACCGTCTTCTTCTTCTCCTTCTTCTCCATCTTCACCATCGGTTTGTCCGTGAATCGCCACCCATTCAGTCTCCATTGCTACTCCCTCATCCGTGTAGCCGCGAACCTTTGCCAAGTACTTCGTGTTTGCTCGAAGCATACCGTTGCAATACTGAAACGTATATATGTTACGTCCGAAACTGAACAAGAACAAGCAAGACAAATAAATTTAAATGTAATTAAAGGCAAATGTGCAAATATTATTTTCTAGTCAGAATTTATTCTTTTATAATTTCGGTTCAGAATCGGACGTCCGAACCTGAACAAAAATTTTCGTTCGTTTCCGGACGTAACAAATACACTTTAGCGCAGAACACTTGAGTATTCTAATGCTAAGATTAGAAAGAAATTTTATATCCTTGTAGCTTTACCGGTTCATCCAACTTTTGCTGTTCACAGTCATCCTCTCCAATCACAAATGTCGCCTCTTTCACACCGCGTTTCTAATTTTTCTTTTCAATTTTAGGTTCGGCAAGAGAAGCCCGTAAATAAATAGTCTGAAAACTACCTGAAATGGTTGATAGTTGGATTTGCTTGCTCGATAGGCTGGCCACGTTTCATCGTTGTGCACTTCGAACCACGATCGAAGCTCCCATTCATCTCCGCCAAGCTACAGTTTCATTTTTACAATTTAACATTTAATACTATTATAAAACAATGTAACAATAATAAACCTCAATGTCCTCGGTGACTATGACGGCAAAGTTGTTGAATGGACCATTCAGCTCATGCCACATTGTGTGATCATTCTCAAAGATTAATGCCAACTCACGAGTTCCGTGTCTTTTCAGGGATGGTCTTGACCTCACTAAAGCACTTGAAAATTCAGTAAGTATTTTAAATAGCCTTATCCATATCGAAATCTTTTACTTAGCTCAAACCTCAAATTTTTCAAATTCTGGTAAAAGTAAAGCCCAACAGCTAACAAGGACTATTGAGAAAGAATAAATATTCTCTTTTTTTCTGATAACCAACCATCATTCCCAAAAGCAACCGTGATGGTTTCACTCTCGCTTTCCGCCTCCGAGTCGCCCAACTAAAACGTTTATTAAAGAACATCTCACTTTTAGATTTTTACCCCCATAATTACGGTGATCGTAAACGTATAATATGTCTCTAAATCCAATTCCTCAAATCGGAAATGATTCACATTTTTGAGTTGAACCGTTCTCTCTTTTGACGCTCCATTGTTTGATTTTGCAGTGTAACTGAAAGAAGCATTTACACTTTTTTCAGCTTACGGTAGAGTGAAAGAGGCTGGATGTTCCAATTTGTTTCACTGAACTTTTTATTGGAGTCTACAGAGCGAAAAACGCTGGACAAAGTTTGCTAGTTTCTTGTTAAGGGCGTGTTCGCTTGATCTTTCATAATATTTTCTCCAAAAATAACCTCAATCGAAAGCGCACATCGTTGTCGGCAAAATTTTCAATATCCCAATAAAGCATCGCGTAATCTTTGCCAATGATTGGATGTAACTTTTCCACTTTTAAAGGATCTAAACCCAAGTTGTAACTAGCGGTTGATGACTTATTTGCTCAAATGACTGCTTTTTCGGTGCTCTCCGGTTATACCTATTCTTTGATAACATTTTAATTTAGTGGATTGGATTTTTACTGGGTTTTTTTACTTTTTACAAGATAAAGACATATTAAATAAACCAATCCAATATTTTTTATTATCTAAATTTCTCTATTTTCACTTACAAGTTGTGACTTCAGCTTTCACCGGGCGACTCCTCAATCCTTGATAAACAGTGTAGAGAGCGAAATGGTAGGTTTTCCCGGGGATCAATTTGGTGAATGTGAAAGATCTTCTGAAATTTGTTTATTATTTTCTGATAGTAGTATTTTACTCTTTATCCATTCCGATTTTCCTTGAGATATTCTTGTTGTTTCCGGTAAAATCAAGCTCGTAGTGATCGAATTTTCCCTGAAAACTTTGCTTTCAAAGCCTAATAAATTGACTTTTTTACCTGTTCGGGATCGGATTCTCCAAAATTGATATTAATTGACGTGGATGAAATTTGACCGGGATATAAAGTTGACGAGATGATCGGAGCTAAAGCATAACTTTGTCCATATTATTCTTTATAATTTATATAGTTTTATAGAGGACACTTCAGGCTTTCGAATGATACTAACAGGGGAAAAGCCCCGAGTCAAGCTGGCCTTTTGACTTGAGACCAAGTCCATCTTATAGAGTTAACCATGGGAATCTCGAATTCGTTTTTAGTTTTTGCAGAACGCGGGATATTTGACATAGCAAATCGCCTTGAATTTCGGGCTCTTTATGAGGCCGTCAGACGAGGCGTCCTGCAAAAACTAAAAGCGGATTCAAGATCCTCATGGCTGACTCTATAAGATGGACTTGGTCTTGAGTCAAAAGGCCAGCTTGACTCGATGCCTTTCCCTTGTAAGTACAGTACGATTTGATAACCCTCTCTCCGAAAATAGAAGCAAACTCTGACTAAGGAAAGCCAACTCGGGCGCCGTGTAATTCGGTTTTCAAAGGGATGGATAATTCAATCATTTGAATCAATTTGGTATCATTTGAAAGCCTAGAGTGTTTTCTATACAACGATATAAAAGTCAAGAATATTATTATCTCTGAACAAATTTATGAACGTTCAAAACGCGACTACTCATTCAAAAAGTCCGGACTTCAGCTGCAAGCCGAAATTTCTTACGTGTGAGTTGCTTGATGGTGGCATCCGAGCTGGCGATGCTCAACTCTCGGCTCACATTTCTCACGGTAATTGTGTATTCTTGTGTGGACTCAAGTTTATCAATCAACACTTTTCCTTTCTCTTTCACTTCGATTTCTTTTGGTGGGGCCTGAAATGGATGATATTTTGCCGTTTTTAAAGCTAAAAAGAAAGTTTCGAAGTTTAGTTTTAGTCAAAATCATGATTATACCTTCCCAACTCCATAATGCACGGATAAATCATAAAATTCAAAATCATGATGATCAGGCCAATCCCAAGACAATTCAATGCTTGCCACGTAAAATTCATCCGTTTCAACTTTTGCCGCTTTGAGACCATGAATTGACCGAGGCTCTAAAAAATTGAGTGAGCTTTGATATCAAATGAGAACAAACTGCTGAGATCGGCAAGTCGATGAGCCCACCATGTTTTTGACAATGACCCAGCTAGCATACAGAAGACTTTCATCTATACACAAACGGTTTATTTATTTTATCAAATGGCAGCTTGTTGCTAGTAAATTTTGGAACCTCTGGCTAGCCAAAGTATTTTTTGCAGGTCCTGGACCAGAATCCTGGACTTGGCCCGGTGTCTCTGGCTTGCGAAAAGTACCTGGCATGCAAGAGATCAGATCTGGGCCTGTAAAGACTTAGCCTGATTTAACTCAAGCCTGGGCCCGGTTTTATTAACTGCTAAATTTAGCAAAATTGCTTCTCCATTTACCGTTTAGCATTTAGTATTTAGCAAATTTGCTAGATGCTAAATGCTAAATAGTTTGGTGAAACCGGACCCAGGGCACGTCCAACTCAGGCCAGAAGCCCTGGCATGGCATGGCCAATTTTTTCAAACATTATATTCAACCAAACCTCAATCTTGTGATCAGTGAACATTTTGATGAGTGCAAATGTCTCCTGCGTGGCAATTGAGAAAGCTTTCGGCTGGGAGAGACTCAAAACGGTATAGTTGAGGAGAAAAGCGTCACAAAGAGAACCCTCACTCACGTCCCATTCAAGTCTGAAAAAACAGTCACATTATTTAGATATCGATATTATATACTAAAGCGCTCACTTGAGCATCTTTCCTTCTTTGGACAACCAAATGGCTCCTGGTTCACCATATTCGTCTTTTTCCGGAATCCTCGTAGTTGTTGTGATTGGTTCGCCAATCTGAGTTCGGTTATTGATGACTAGCGGGTAAAAGAAATACTTCGGGGCCATAATCGACCACTTCCTTCTCGACAAGCTCTGTCGTTTTTGGGCCGTTTGTGTGTTTTGTTATAGAATGAGTGCTCTTCGTTTTTTCCTGAACATCATAACGAATGAATAATAATGTTTAAAAACACAAAGCTGGCATGTGTTTCATGAAGCCCTTCATTCATAGACTCTTGTAATTATTGAAATAGGTTCTACTAAAATTTTCTAAATCGTGTTAATGGTTCTAGATTAACGGTAGCTTTTAGTCTCGAGTACAAACACCTTTATATTGTCATTCAGCTTCAACTTGTTATCAATTAGGGCGTTTTCTAAAAGGTGTTCGGGGGAAGCATACTCTAATTAGAACTGGTGGTAACACTTTGCTGATCTCTCTGCTGTTAGACAAGTCTCTAGTATTAATTGTAAGCATTTTGATGCACAAACTTGTTACGAATCAATTTGACTAGCCTGGTTTAAATCACTCACCATCATCTCCTCATACTCATAAACGAGTTCTTTATTTAGTGTGGTTGTTGTCTGAATTGGACTGGTGGTTGTTGTCTGAATTGGACTGGTGCTTGTTTTAGTTGTGATTGTCCATTCATTCGTGAGCCCATTATTTTCGTCACTCGTGCTCATTACAGGTCTTCTTGTCACTTTCAATTGTGCTTTCTTTGTCATGCTCAACTAAAAGCTACTTTCATGCTTAAGAAGTCTTACAATAAAACCGTATACTTTTTTGCAATTCTAACTCCACTTTTGAAAGTTCTTTAAAATTTAAATAATTCCACAAATGTAGTTTCAAGATACCTACTCAATAAAATCAGAAACAAGCATACAGTTTTTACCGTCTAGCACACCAAGTGATAGATTCACAAACCACACACATTAGTGACATCGGGCATCGTTTGTTGTGACTGTTCGAGATTGTCATAGTCATCAACAATTGGACGGATCGTCTTCGTTTCTACCTCTTTGTGCACCTCAATTGTTGTCGGCTCTGTGGTAATGATGGTGCTCAAAACAGTGGATTGTTTAGTGGTTGGCATTTCCGTGAAATTCTCCGTGATCATCACAATCTCCAATTTTGGTGTTTGTACATTGAGCGTGCTTGGGGTGGTCGATTCATTCACCTCACTCGTCACACTTGTTTCTTGATAGTAGTATTCCGTTTCGCCGGTTGGCTGTAATAAATGAAAGAGGTTTAGTAGTAGACTGTTCAGAAAGTCTTTTCGTTTTTTCGTACTTCTGTTGACATATATTCATATTCTGTTGAAAAATAACAAATTCACCAATTCATTTATGGTTTGTTCTAAATAAGAAGTGTTTAGTTATTTTCAAACGGAAGTACGGAAAGGAACGAAAAGACTCTCCGGACAGTCTAATACGAGAAAGACGTACTAGCAAACCCTTATTAAGCCTTAAACTATTAAACTCAAGTCCGTCTCAAGACTTGGGCTGATAAAGCTCGACAGTTCGTCTAGTACCACATGTGTGTTTAGCTTAGCTTGGTCTTTGATTTCTAATGCTTACGTGGATAATTTTCTTTCATTCTGTAGTAATCAAATTTTTTTTAGTTTGATCAAGCTAAGTCAAAAGTTAAAAAGAATTCCCGAATCTACCTCTTTTCTCTGCTCTTCGAGTATTCCATTTGTCGGTGTTTGGGTTTGTGACTCTTCTTTTGACATATATTCATATTCTTTTGAGCCATCTAAATTTAAACTGAAACTTTTTTATGAGTAGGCTAGTTGAAAGCTTTAGCAATGCGGTTAGTTTAGATCTTTTACTATAGATTCAAATTAATCTCTTTCAAGCACTTTATCCACCAATACCGATGTTTTTTGGGGTGAGAGTAGCGGTGGCAAGATCGAAATCTGGTGGCAATGTCTTGATGGTGAACATGCCCAAATCTTCGACCGATTTTCCGAGATCTGAAAGAAGTGCCTTCTCATGCAAACCCCTCATTTCTCACATTCAACTATATTGCTCAAGAACAAGTAGCTTTAAAAGAACCGCTTGTAACGCATACAGATTGTACAGAACCAAAGTTTCATGAACTCTTTCCAAATAAAAATGTACAAAAATCAAGGCCTAGCTAGACCAATTAAGCTAGTCTACGCCAAAAGTTGTTAAGCCTCGGTTAATTTAGACCTTAGCTCATGGTCAGTCTGACCCGGACCAGGTCAGGCGCCTAAAATTTTTGCTTAACTTAGACATCTTGCTTATAGCCTTTGGGAAACTTGATCCAAAAATTAACTAAGGAAAAGCCGTCACCTTTCAGATCAAAATCATTCTTATAGAATAGAGTGGAAATTCGAGCGGGAATCAAACTGTCATATACTTCATATACTACCACTTTTTAATTAAATCAAAAAAGGAAACATTTTTTCCTTATTTAAGCAGGCTACTAAACGTTCTATTTTTAACACACTCGCGACAATGCGTGCCACCCGCTAATGACGAATATTTTTGGTGTCAACTCAAGTTCTTAATGTCTTTTGTTATTTATTTCGCAAAAAGTTCTCGGTAACTTTGTACTAGTTTCAAAAGGAGATTCAGGGTTATCGAATGAGCTAGAATAGTTTAGTTTATCTTTGAATTTTCACCAAATTATCGGCAAAACAGTTAACGATACGCGACTGTACGCTCAAAATACCGCCGTCGCGAATGTGTTCAATCAAATTTTGTTAAATTCAAGTAAAGCAAGCCCCCATGCAGGTTTTCCCATCCCATCACCATATGCTTCTAATAATTTTCCTTACCTTTTGTCATGAATGTTGTATCGATCGATTCTGTTGAAGGAACACCACGAAAAACGGATAATATTCTGAAAAATCCTTGCTAAACCTTTTTATGGATTTCAAGACCTTAATCGAAAAGTGGTGGATGGATCGAGGCCGCGTAATTTCACCAACAAGGACTTTGTCTCCACAAAATTCGCATATTCTTCGCGATCCAATGGAAAATATTCTGAAACAAACCTCTAAAGTATCAACTATGTAGACAAAATTTTAAACACGAATTTTAGAATGTTAAAACCAGCTAGAAGAAGCTGAAATTTTTATTCTGTAAGTTGAATCTAAACCTGCTGAGCTGAAAGTGTCACTATTAGAGTGTGTTCCTGACAAGTAGTGCATTTTCAAAAAAAAATTGATAATTTAGAAAACTACCGTACTCAAACAGACGGTTTTCATTAAAATGCCATTGTTATTATCTGAGTCCTATCATCCCTCATTGAATGTGACCAAAACTGAGATGATTGGATAAAAACAGGATGTTTGAGTACGGTAGTTTTCTAAATTATCAATTTTTTAGAAAACGAAAACAGGAACACCCCTCTATTCACTATTGTATTGAAACTTTACTATTGCGTTTTAAACTTGGACCTAAACTTGGGAATTTAAACTTGCCTTTTTAAACTCACTACTTGCATTCCACCATACTCTCAATTTTAGGGATAGATTCAGCTAATGCCAAATAGATAAAATCAACAAACCTATATAATAACTAATATCTTGTCCTTCTGGTGGAAAATAAGAAAGCGTCGCATCGGATGCGCTTGTTTCAATCGTGTCGAGAATTGGCGGATTTGGACCTAAAAGGACGGGTTAATTGGATACTCAGCAAAGCCATTCACTTTAAAGCAATCTGTCACAATTTTCAAACAAATCCCTTACTGCTTGGCAAATGCTTTTCGCTAACATTTCTCCGCGTTCCATCGATCATTAACGCCGTCAAATATACGGAATAGTCGGCGGCGGGGATCGTTTGATTGAGCAAAAGTTGCTGGGTTGTCCTGAAATTTACGCTAGGGGTGACGGTGTGACTATTAATCAAATTTGTTAACCATACTCTTGTTCTAATATTAGTATATTAGTATTTTGCTGATACTTGTTAACTATATTGGTTTTGACTAAATTTCATTTAGGCAAAATTTAGGTAATTACCGAAACCATTTAAAATCAGGCTAGAGATCTGCTTACGGGGTGCTTCTCTAAGATTTATACAACCATATGTCGTACAAAGTTAATGTCAGTTTTCATGAAAAGATTTATTGAATGAAAAATTTTTCACCCTTTCCAAAACTGTGTCAGCCGCAAAACATCCAGCCAAAAAAAACCCGCCGTTAGGTGGGTTTTTCGGCTGGTTAGCAATAAAAAGCAAATTAGTATTTGCGACAGAATGGTACACTTATTGATAAAAAATTTTTTAAAAACTAACAGGTAGATTTCAGTTTCGATGATCAAAGAGCAAACCTCGATAGATGAGTGCCGGCTGGGGGAATCCCGACCGGGGGTGAATAGTCGAGTACATAGGCTCGAACCCCTCCATTCGGCACCTCGGATGACCAATCGAGAAATATCGACGACCCACTCGTCACCTGAACTCAATTTTCAGTGTCCCCATTTTCCACCATGGTTATTTATAACTCACAGATTTGTTCCCGTCATTCACTAATAATAATTTATTAGTGAACACTAATAATTCTCAACCTTGTTGCCAAAACGAGGATAGATAAAGTTCACAAGACAAGGAATGCCAAAAATTTTCAGCTTACAAATGGTTTTTTGTATTCTACCGTAACAAGTGTGTTGTAACTGTCCCCCGTAACTTTATAGAACTAGAGAAATGCTGGGGGAATTATCCTATTTTGGGTGGCGGGGCACAGATACGAAAGTACCCAATAGTTGAAGAAATATAGAATCACTTTAAAAACAAAAATCTTTCGACTCACCTGAGCAAATGCGGAGAATAAAAAAGAAAATGAGATAATGTGATGCATGGAGAATGGGAATGAACTTCTCGATTTCTTCTCATTTGGGTTATTCTCCCTCTCGAGGAGGCGCCCCTTCTGGGAACAATTCACCGATGAAACGATCAGATTTTCCCTTTTTTTCAATGTGTTCAGCAAATAAGTTTTTTGGGAATTGTTTTTGGGGAATTTTTCGAGGATTGCTTTGTTTTACTGAGTTGCGACTGAAATTGATTGACATTTAAACATTGATTGGAAAAGCTCCCGTACATCAGTACGTTACATTAAATTTGTTGCAAAAAGAGCACAAAATAGAAATAAAAAGAACAAATTCGGAGAAAGATTCTCCAATTCGAATTGAATTTCTGAAAACGATTTCAATCAATAAATAAAATAAGTGTAAAGAGCTGAGGCAAATATTTTGTAGACATTAATTTGATCTATCGGCTTGGTCCCTAAGTTCTGTCTGTTTTCTGGGCTTATGGACCAATCTAAACCTTTCATGGGTACTTCATTGTAAGGTAGCATGAAAAATTAGACATTGCACAATCTGGAATTCCTAGCTAGTTTAGGAAACGCTTAAAAATGTTTGTAAAATCCATTGGCTTCAATGAGTTAGTAGCGTGAGTAGGAAAAAGAATTTGACAATGAACTTTGCAAGGTCTCGAGACTCGACGAGTGAGTTCTATGGGATTTTCAACTCCTCTAAGAAACACGTAAATAAATCTAACTTCTATTTTTAGATCGATTCTAGGATCACAAAGAATAGACAAAAACAAAGTTACAGTAGTTCTCAAATGTTGTCACGATTTAGGAAACACAACATTTGGATGGAACAAAGTATCATGTTAAGAGATTCTATTTTTCGCCGCCTGAAAGCTTACTTTGAACTGAAAAAGCTGACAAATTGATCTCAACGCAAGAAGATGATCTCAATTTCGAGAGTTAGAAGAATTGGGAGATCATTGGATGGATGATAGATGAATGGATGAGGATGGGGTTGTATCCAGTCCCCTTTTCTCTTTCTCTCTTTTAGGTGTGTGACGTCGATCGAGTCACACACAGTCAGTGCACCCAGACACTTCACACACCCCTTGCCCCTCTGTGTGTCGAGTCTCCAATCTATACAAAAGAGAAAAGGAGAGAGACTTCTCCCATGGTATCATCTTGAAGAAAAAAGAAGACTTTTTTCTGTCGCCCTCCTCTTCGCGCTTTTTGATCGGCCCAAGCTTTTACCGTGATGGTGTAAGCTATTTGGTTCGGCACGGGATAATCTATTGAAGACTATTTTTTTGCAGACTGGCTTTCAACTAGCTACATTGATAAAATTGAGGAAAAATGCAAAAATTTCCTATAATGTTTTCTTGCTTTCTAATATCAAGCTGCTAGGGGTTTCACTCAAAGTTTTGAATTATGATCTGGGCATCAGATAAATCAGAACATGTATGAGTGATTGATAAATTAAATGATAAGCAATTGTACAATTGAGTATATTTTGCAAAAGTCGAAATGGTTTAGCGAAAGGGATCTTGTCAACAGAATGTTTTCACATGTTCGTGAGTGGTGAATATGAGTGGATCTCTCGAAAGAAAAGGGAGAAAGAGGGGACAATAGGACCCTTTTAGCTCTTGTTCAACTATATTTTGAAATGTACAGATGATAAAACGATACAATAAAACTACAAAAGAATAAAGGAAAGAATCCGGGCCTTTTGGTGTAGATTTGCTTGGTGTGACTGGATTCGATTGGATGAGAGATTCGATTGAGTGAGTGAAGCGAAGGGGGGTGGGGAATGGGGAAACCGGGAAAGGCTCGGCCCGAGATTGCCCCGTCAATATCAGGGTCATCAACAAAAGAAAAAAAGGGAAACAGTTAAGTCTTCTAGTTTTTTCCTCTCATCTTCATCTTTTGGAGTGACTTCAGAGTGACTTTGATTCTTCTCCTTTTCCTCATAGAACTTTATCCCACCATGCATAAAGTCATAGAATTCATACAGCTTCTTCTCTTTGACTCTTTTTACAAGATTCATAAAATAATTTTCACCAAAAGTAGTCATTCGGTAAAAGCTTCGCGTTTTTTGCGACAGAAACAAACAGTCAAGAACTGAATAGTCACGAGTGTTGAAAAAACAACAATCAATTAGGGAAATCTGAGACTGACGTCGGCGAGTCTTTTTGGGGAAGGGAAAAGATGACACACCTTGAATGGTCACCACTTAGCAGAGCAGGTAGACAGTCAATGCCTAACAAGAAGGCACAGCGTCATTCTTGAGTTTTTACTTCATTTTAGCCCAGAGTAATACTGGTAACGTTGATTGCGGACTAAATTTTGGTAAGTTACTACTAGAATATTTTCCTTTCTAAAACGTGATAATTTTTGGAAAACGACCATAACCTTGCCCCTAGTTTTCACTAGACTTATTGTGAGTGGATTCTTATTGTGATGCAAAGGTTTGAGACGCAAGTTAACAAGTCTCAAACCTTTTGAGACTCAAAAAAGTGTAAGTGCTAGTTAACAAGCACTTTTTTGATGGTAGTAATTAGTGTCAATGACCGAATCTGGTAAATAATACCCGAGCCCTTTGATTGAAACAACTTTTGCTAAAATTTAAACCAGATTGATAACCCATAGATGGCAGAAGTTAAAAACGAGAACAAACGAAAACATGATAAATTCAAAGGCAAACAAATTCAGGAGGAAATGAATTCGACGACGGCGGGCGGACAGCGTCAAATGAAGAGCGGATAGAAAAAACGAGGTGAAGAGACAACGGTAAGTGGGGGGAGGGGGGGGGGCACAAATGAAAATGGGAAAGGATAGAGGAAACGGGGTGTGCGTAAGCGGGGATGTAATTCTAGCCGTTGTTCTCCCTTTCTCTTACAGTCCCTTCATAGGAGCTTGTACCTCTTTTCACCGATTTTCTCCACCGTTTTCCGGAGAAAAGCTCCCTGTTCCTTTTCTTTTTTTTCAGAAGACGTTCCCCTTCTTCTTCTCAAACATAAATCGGATTGAACCGCGCGCAAATACTATCCCGAGGCTGTCAAACGTTCTTCTCTTTTCGCATTCAACCGAATCACCCCATGTCGTCAAGAGTGTTATTGGGGTTCGGTTAAAACTGTAACAAGATACGAAATGAACAACTTTGACTTGATTCGAGTATTTACAACTGTCATGCAGACTAAGAACATTAAAACGGGGTTAAAATCCTTTCTGTCTAGATTTTTTGGGAGCATGAAGTAGGGTAGGCAAAAAGAGCGACGGCTCGATAATGCGGTTTAGACACTTTAGCTAAGGAAACCTATTTTGGTGTCGATCGATAAAAGGTAGAGCACAAAAAGTTAGGTAGATAGTAAAATTTTCCGAAATTCATTCAGCCAATTTCTCCGAAAGGTTTTTATAGATTTTTACAAAAAGCACGTTTTCACTCTCGACTTCTATAAACCGCAGGTTCTATTAGAGGCAATATGGTTTTGAAATGTTTCGCATCCAATTTGATACGCGTTATGTTTACGTAGAGATATTCAAGTTTGCGCGTGTATAGTGTAACTCGATGATTTCGATGCAAATTATAGACAAGTAATTTTGAATTTGCAGGGATTGCCGATGATTCATCCCACAGTTCACACGGTTTTTGTTTTCTTTTATAGGAACTGCTGCAAATTATGTATTTTAAGTTCTATTACAAATTTTTGTTTCACTCAAAAAAAGTTTTTATTTAAGTAGCGACCTATGATCGAAAAGTGATACAAAATAAAGACAACACGAATCCATCGAAAGAATCTTTCACAGGAGAGAGAAAAAGCGACCAGTAGATTTATATGAACTAGATCCAAAGTATTTACAAAGTTTAAATGAGGTATTCTACGCGATACAATCAAGAAAAAGAAAAAAATATTTTCAAAATGGGCTTTGATATTGATGCAGCCGAAGTTCTTGGGTCCAATCGGGTGACTCGACAAGCCGGAAAACTTCGGGAAGCTCGAGACTCTCACCGGACATATAGGTTAAATTCTGAAATTTTCAATCATAATGATAGTAAGCAAACCAAGAAATACTTGAAATACGTGAAAATGGCTGCCTCATTTCTCTATTTTTTGAAAGAACCTAAACAAAATCGGCCCAAAGGTTCGCAAGAAAAAATGGTTTGGTGTGAAAAAGTCAACGACGCTCCTCTGGGCATGTCATACTATTAGAAAAAATACGGTATATAGAAATACTATTTTAGTAAGTCCGAATGTATAACTTATGCTTTTAGAAAAATAATAAACGTACCGTGATTCCCGATAGGAGGGTGGTGATGTTGGCGATTCGATTTGCGGCCGAGAGTTCCCCGCGAGATCGAGAACAAACGAGTTGAAGGAGTTCCTGATAATGTGAACGAGCCTCTTCCAAATAACGACAACCATCAGATGAGAGATTTGGAACCTCTGCAAATAAGGACCATTCATTAAAGAAATAAGTAATGTAAGAAAAGTACTGCATGGATTAGATGGGGTCTTTTGTGCTCAGGGTGATGCGTTGGGCTAATGCACCTGTTCGTTTTCAGAAATACGGTGGATTATGAGAAAATGAGGAGTTAATAAATACGGTCTAGCAGTTTTATCGACGAAACTATAGTATCCTAAAACCTTTTGGGCCCTTTGGAGTCCTTTGGACTGTTTTGGATTCGGGTCTTTGGGTCCAAATCCCAAATAGTACTGCATGTGATTCAAGTTCAAGTTTGGATTGACATCTAATCAGATTTGGCAATCTATCTGACACTTAACAAACCATCGGCAAAAATGAAGAAAAGACCGGCCAGTGTCACTTCATCCTCATCCAACTGTAGCTCTTCTAATGGCTCTTTGAGTAAAACAAGCGATTTCTCGGAAATGCCACTAAAATTTTAAGGTCTATGTGGTGCTTTAAATTTTTGAAGCTTTTCAAGTTAAAAAAAGCTAACCTCAAATCGGGGAACACTTGCGGTTTCATGTCGGCGGAGAAATAGGAACCATTCGAGTAGCAGAACTAAATTATGGAAATATTTCAGATTTTGAAATCTCAAAATTTTGTTTAATGGATTTATTTTCAACTCTAATTGCTTTATCTATAGACAAACGACTTTTTTAAAACCTGCCCCTTGAGCGTTGGCTCTAACAGCCCAATTCGCTGTCAACCACCAATAATAGGGTGCAAAACGGGCTTTCGCAAGAGCCATCTGAAACTTTTTAGACATACAATGTCTTAAAATAATACAATTAGACCACTTTTTGTATCACTCACCCGATCATCGTGATTCATTCGATAAAACTCGGGCAACGAAATGAGAATGTCGGCATAGAGAACGAAAGCTCTTCGAAAATCTAACAGAATGTCATTGATAGACGCTGGTCGAACTCCAGATGTGTCTAGCTGAAAGTTGAAATTAAAGGACTATTGTTTCTCCTATTCAGAATTTTATGCTTCGTACTCATTGGCTGAATGTTTTTATTTGGGTCTAATGTAAATGCTTCTAAACTTATTCCTCAATTGGTATTTGGCTCTATTTTCACTCACCCTGCTCCTCTTTCCGATCAATTCTGGATTGTAGAAAGCTCTCTCAAAAGACAGCACTTCATCATGCATTTCCGTTCTCATTTCTTCTCCTCTTTCATCCGTTCTCTCAAATATTTGCTTCATCGTCATCAACGTGTTTTGTACGGTCTAAACTTAAAGCTTTTAAGAATAAATTGTCTATTTTACCCTCTCTTTGCTGAAATGTTTCGTGTCAAGGCTAGGCGGATTTCCACTCATATAAACCGAATCCACTGACATTGCCCCATATCCATCACCCGATTCGAAGCTACCTGCAATTTTTTTTATTGTGATTCATTGAGTTTGAAAATCTTTTTCCAGGTTTGGTCTCACCTGGCTTACAGGTCCAAGTCGGGTTTGTACCTTTTTGCTTTAGACGTTAATGCATCATTTACCTGTTCCAAGGTGTAGATGTAGATCGGGTCGATCGGTTTGTGCTGATTGATCGACGGACGGTGGTGGGGGTGAGTTGGGGGAGGGAGATTGGGAGAAGATATATTCATCCCGTTCCTCCGCCTCCCGCTGAAACCTGGACCCGATGATGTTCCGAGGGATCCTTCTAAATCTACGCTCTCTACTCTACCACTACTAGCTGCTCTGCTAATCTAGCTACTAGAAGCTGTCACGTGCACACAAGACTCTATTCACCTATTCACCCATGCACTTATTATAATAAAAAGGCTTTCTCGCGATCCTGTGACTTTAACGATTTTTGTGAGTCAGTTCTAATATATTAGGCTGTCCAGAAAGTCTTTTGGTTCCTTTTCGTACTTCCGTTTAAAACCAACAAATGCACCAATTGAACTAAGGAACGAAAAGACTTTCTGAACAGTATAAGTGTAGCAAGTGTAGTGATACCAGTACACAGAACAATAATACAAGTACAGTACCTTTTTTGTTAACGAAAAATTCTTTTTCGAAAAACTGAAGCTTTCACTATCATTTAGGTCACAGTCTCTTGAGAGAATCTTTAAAATTTGAGGAGTTACCAAAAGTGCTAGTGCCACTAACTCGAGTTTGCTTTTTAAATGAAAGGAAGCACAAAGATCACACAATATGGGAACCTTCATTTGAGCGGCCATTTGTTGTTCTTGTTGGCTTTGTGCAAGATCGGCTTCACTTTGGACAGCCCTCGGATTCATTCCAACTCGAAGACATGTCTCCAACCGACAAGCCCGACAAGTATTGCGATGTTCTAAACTTTACAAGTTGTTTCATTCTTTGAAAGCTGTGAATCATTTTTCTTTTTACCTTTTTGAGAGCTACGCTTTTTACCAAGAAAATTGAGAATTGTAAAATGTTTTAAGCTCAATCGAAGTAGCCAACCTTTTGACACAGGGCAATGACCACCAAATCGGCAGACGTACGTTCGATTCTTCCAAATGCTTCGTCGAAAGAAACCCTTACAACCATTACACGCATTCACACCATAGTGTCGTCCAAGTGCCTGAGGCAAAAAATAGCTTTTAGAACTCAACCAAAACTCACCGTGTCTCCACAAACCGCACAATAGAGACGTTGCTTTTGCTTGGATGAGGCGCTGGAACCTTGCGGGGATTGAGTCTAAAATTATTTTCGGAATATCAGTACTCATAAATACAAAAATTAACAAACTAAAGTCGGTGTTTGAGGAGCAGGGACGACTGGACGAATACTAGATGAACCGGGTGAGTGAAGAGCAACTGGAGGAAGATTCGAGAGTGATGGAGGCACAAATGGCGATGGAAGCGATGATGGACCAGCCTATAAAGCTTAATAGTTTACGAAAATGGTAAAGTAGGAGCTTCAACTCTATTGCAGTGCGGCAAACCTGATGCCAATGTGAAAGATTTTGTGGCATATTCATCGCATGCTGTGAGCCGATTCCACCCACTGATGAACCTATATCGTAGGTAGATTTACTTTTTGTATGTTGAGATGTCTAACCAATTGATGGAAATGAAGCACCCAGTGCGGGTGCAGGTGGGGGTAAAATGGGCGTTGTTGAACTGCCGGGAAATGCTGCCGAAGAGATGCTCGACGATGGACCGGCTTGACTTTTGTCCGACATCTAAATTATGTCATGTCTTTATATATCTGGCTTTCCAGAAAGTCTAGAAAGTTTAGAGCAAGCCATTGGTGAATTTATTAATTTTCAACGGAAGTACGAAAAGGAACGAAAAGACTTTCTGGACAGCCTAATATTTTCTATCAACTCACGTGCAGTGTCGGCGATATATGCGTGAGTGGGATCTCATGTTTTGGGTACTTGATCGCAATGTCGCCAAACGTATGCGCACGGTCTCGGAAAGCCACCTGAAAAGATCACTACTCCTCTTTTATAAGAGAGAGGTGGTGGGACTCTGTTATGTGTGCCTGTGTGTCGGTCTGTCTAGGCCATATCTTGCCAAAGTGAGCTGGGATCGAACTGAAAGTTTGACATCAAACAGTCAACTTTTTGTTACCTTTAAGATAGCCCATCTGTTTTTTGATATCTACAAAATAGGTTCTTTAAAATAGGTTATGATGAAGTGCTGAAAGTTAAATTTAGGTTGAGCTTTGGGTTGATGAGCCACGTTGACAAACCGACACAGTCAGAAATTGGTACACATACGCATACGCATGTTGGTTCTAGCCGGCCAGCTCAACCCAGTTTGCTAGTAGTTTTTTTGCTCGGTCTATTTAATTTGAATCTATTTTTTGATACGCTTGGTCAAAATGACTTGCCATGTGCGCAAATTTCTCTACCTCAAAATCCATATCTTGTGATTGTTGTTGAGTACTCGCCGACACAGCAGTAGATACTTGTTGTGCAGTAGATACTTGTCGAATTGATCGAGATGATCGACGAGTTTTCGTCGAGCGATTCGTCTCCGTCTTGGCGTTTTCGTGTGGCGCCGTTTCGGCTTTTTTGGAAAACGAATCTCTGAAAATTTGATATCAACAAAAGCAATTTTGTTTGATAAAACAGCAATTCAGCCTCATAATAATATTAAAATAAGAACAGTTAAAACCAAGTTTCATTGAAAGAAAACCGTAATCTCTTCGGAAAAACATTTCCAATTAGATTGAGAGAAACAAAAAATTGTGTGGGGGAAATTTTCCGATTGGGATAATCCGATGAATAAACCGGCAATAATAGACAAAAACGCGGATAAGAATGGAATTAATGAGGATTTGGACAAGTAAAACAATGGCCTCAAACATCTATTCAAAGAAAAAAATCATAATCACCAAGTCGATTCATGAAAGTTTTCCCTTCTACAGCCAAATCGCGGAACGGAAATTGGAAAGAGTTATCGGAAGAGGATTTGGGAGGGGAAAAGGAAATTATCTCCTCACATTCTAACAATCTCAATCCACACTGAGTCATACAACTCTTGAAAAAGGCGAAAATAAGTCTATGATTGGTATTAATCTTAATTCACAAAACAAACGTTGGCCTTATAATTTGGCGATCTGGCTTTGGCCTGGCTTTTGCTGCATGAGCCTATCTATTGAGAATAACTCAACATGTACCTACTACCTGAAAGAGAAAACACTACTTTTCTCGCTTCTGGAAGTGGATTTCCAATAAAAAATGTCTCGAGGGTGGATAATCGGATTTGCAAAAAGCGAAGAAGAAAAAAGGTGGAATTGGGTGGGAGTTTCGAAGGTAAAGAAGGCAGAAACGAATAAGGAGGATTTTATTAAGGAGTGCTTTCGTTATCTAAGTTTTTTGAAATATATCTCATGTAATTGTAAAAAGAATTAAAGCATAGAGAGTCAAGTAACACGAGCAATTGCTAACCAAAGACATTCAAGTTAAATAGACACTCAATAATCGGCTTGAAACAGTGTTTAAACGGCTAGCTATAACTTTTTCAACTAAAATGGCGATTAGCTTCATTAAACTTAGGTATTTGGCTTGTAGTACTTTTTCCGAAAAATTAGGAGTAAGGTTAAATCCAAAAAAAAATACAAGGTTCGCGTAGAATGAACAAAAGGAACAAAAATGCCGCTAAAACGTCACTGTTTAAATTGGCAAACGGGGGATTTGTTCTGCTGTTATTGACAAAAAATGAGGTGGGGAAAACGGTCACATGACAAATTTTGATGGAGGGAAAAGAGACAGAGAATGGGGAAAGAGTGAGAAAAAGAAGTGATCATTCAAGCATTCAAGAAGTGAACTGAGAATTTTGGCCGATCCAAGAATTCTCTGAAACATCATAGGCCCAACAATCAGAAGCTTTCACTTTTGAAAGATTAATTGTATATTTTCGCTTCAATAAATCTCAAGGAAATCCCAGACTTCCACTGAACGAAACTCGTGCATAAAAATGAGCTCACAATGTAATCAAAGATTTCCCAACTTGAAATGTATATCTAATAAATGGAAAAAAAGAAAGAAATCGATAATTAATGTATTGGGGTGGGATGTAGAAGGGGAGGGTGTTGTGGGTGGTGTGTGTATAGAGAAGAGAAGAAGACTCGTCGAGAGGGCCGTCTCTGCCGTTGTTTACCACTTTGCACTTTTGCCTTTCTCCCCCAAAAAATATTGAAGAGGAGGAAAAGAAACGAAGAAATGAAAAGGATTGCCGCGAAAGGCGGACACGTGCTTCGTATCATACTCTTCGCTTAATATTAGGCTGTTCAGAAAGTCTTTTCGTTCCTTTTCGTACTTCCGTTGAAAAATAACAAATTAACCTATGGTTTGCTGTAAATAAATTTTGTTTATTGTTCAATTTCCTATTTTTTAAGTCAATTTGGGTTCACTTTCAAGCAAAGTCGAGAGTGAAAACGTGTTTTTTATAAAAATCTATAAAAACCTCTACGAAGAAATTGGCTGAATCGATTACCCTAAAAATTTGGCTATTTACCTAACTTTTATCTATTGGCACCAAAATAGGTTTCCTTAGCTAAAGTGTCTAAACCGCATTATCGAGCCGTCGCTCTTTTTGCTTATCCGACTTCACGCTCCCAAAAGAATCCAAACATAAGACATTTTAAACCCGTTTTAATGTTATTTTGCAGAAAAATAATTGGTCTTTCTAATGGAACAAACCGTAGTTCAATTGGTACATTGTTGGTTTTAAACGCAAGTACGAAAAGGAATTTGCTTTCTGGAAAGCCTAATTTTTAACATTATTTTATACTTTAAGATATAAGGCTGTGGATGATATCATGGCAGCTTGGGGTAGCAGGTCACACTTCGCGTTTGCACTTTACGCTTTGTGTTTCAAACGTGCTTTCTGACACACTGACACTTCTGGGATGACATTGAACTGGTACGTAAGCTAATTGTGGAAAGTTGTCTGGGCCTGGTATGCAAGCTAAAATGTATAGACGCATTTTGTGCCGGACTTAGGGCAATATAAATGCTATTTCAAAAACGTCGAAAATCATATTTCCTGGCGCGTTTTATCTGGACTACTGATTACGAGCAAGAGAGAACTTGCTCGTATTACAATCTAACTGTAAGCGCAATCTAAGCTATTCGATGTTCGAAATCATTTTTTTAAGCAAAATGGATTAGAAGAAATGTTTTGAAGAGACGCTGTGCCAAATGTCAGAAGAAATGTTTGAAGAGCTTTCCAAAAGTTTCGCAAATATTTTAAAAAAAAACAGAAAAAAGAAATAATAAAAGAAATGAATAGCTGAAAAAACAGGCAAAAAAAATCGCTATTGTGCCCGATTTGGATCGTTTTATTTGATGGAGATCAAAGGAGAAGCAAATATTTGACAGGGGCTTTTGTGGGTATTGCGGAAAAAATGGGAATTCAACTAAAGCGTTTGCTTCATGTTAAACGTGGTGACACCGTCACAAAAAAGCATCTGCACAAATAGTTGGGATACATTCTCTACATAATACTAGGGTTAATGAAATTTTGGGACTTTGATTGCGTTTATAAAAGAGTTTGCAAGCTTCGAGTACGAGTATAAGCCAAAAAAAGCTTAAAAGCTAAAATTCTGACTGATACGAATAGCCCTACAATTAGCCTAACACCAAAAATGCTCATGAAAATGCAAAAAAAATATAATATGATATTGGTTTGTTCAGAAAAACTCCCAGAAAACATGTACATATTGTTTTCTTTAGGAATGAGAGGTTTGCTTTGATATTATTTTTCCATGATTCTTCTTCAGAAATCGAAAAACAAGCGCTTTTTCTAATTGAAATTCCCACACCGTGTAAAGTACGAATATTAAAATTATAAGATAATGAATTTTTTGGTGAATTTTGAAGATCCGATCACTTCATGTATGCCTTTAAGCTCAAAGATTACAGTAGATTGGGACACAAATGATACTACAGTAGAAAGACGTTTTTTAAAAAAGATTATCGTATAACGGCAACGATTATGGTTTTAAGAACAAAATAAAACTCTAAAGTGCTTCGCGGTCGTTTTGTCCTTCAAACTCTAATCTCAAGCATGCATTTCTAAACCACTTCTCTTACATAAAAAATCAGTGGATTCGCGTTATTTATCTCGATGCCTTTCTAACTAATAAGTACAAAGTGAATCTTAAAATGTCCCTATTTGATGGGATGTAAGAGAATTGGAGAGAAATTATGACAAAATAAATTTTTCTTTAAAAGTAAAAAAGGGGCCCAAAGGGTACTCCAATATCTAAAGCTCCAACTCGATGTTGTCTTTAAACTTTCTCGAAAACTTCTCTCAATACTTCTCAAACTTCCTGCTGCGAGTGTTTTAAGCAAAAATTGAGGGGTGTTCTTTGGAAAAAAACTTTTGGACGTGAAATCGGGAGGGGCGAACAAAGAAGAAAAAATAGACACAAGAAAGCGGAAAAAGAAAGAAACGGGGACCACAATTCAAGTGTAGACATTCGGGTGGGGTACCTCGAAGAAAAGATGGAGAAAGGAAAAATGAAGAAAAAGAGGGAATGCAGGAAGTGAATTATGCAGAGTTATCCCAGTGGGAAGTCCCAGTTCAGCCCCATGTCAATAGTGAGTGTTCACCATAATTCACCAAATGTTTTTACCTCCCGCAAACAAAAAGCCAAAAGAACTGAAGGCGTAAACACATAAAATCGATAGCCAAAGCGTAAACAACAAAAAAAGAACAGAAAATACAAAGAGGGATAGAGCTGAAGAAAAACATGAGAACAGAGAGTTGAAATTTTTGGGAGTTGAGTGTTTCTACTGATAAGGGCTTTAAACAAAAGGATGGAGGTTTTAGCTGTTAAAATACTAAATGTATAAAAAGTTATTGTTCATCTAGTTATTGATGTGAGCAAGTTTAAGAAAAGTTTACCATTGGGCTGGCCAGAGAGTCTTTCTGGACAGCCTAGTAGGTTAGTAGTACAATATAATGTGCATCATATGGAAAAGAAGTATACATGAAAAGGATGAAAAAACAAGAGAGGGAAACTCTTTTTTCTTTATGTGAGTTTGGGGGCTGTTGGTGTTGGGAGGGGGAGGGGGAGGAGGGTGTAGACGAGACGAGGCGGGGCTCGGGGGCTTCCTTTCTTCTGTGTCTCTCTCCTTTTTCTGTGCCTCTCTCCCATACCCCTTCACAACTTCTCCTCTCTGTTTCATCTTTCATCCCTTCTTTTCTCTATTCCCCTTTCCATATTTTCTTTTCTCATTCTCTCAAAAAAAAGCTCCCAAAAGCTGCTGGCACCACACGTCCTGCACACAAAAACATACACATGCCATGAAGTTTTCGCTACAGAATTTTTTGTTAGAAAAATATCAAGAATAAAACACTTTGTGGATACAGAAATCAAGTATTGACGTAAAAATAATTGATGCGCTTTTAGCTATTCAATCGAACGGAAACTTCAACTGTACAGCCGACTTGTAAGTTTAATCCCGCAACTTTCGAATCACATAACATAAGTTATTCGTTGAAAAATTTGGATATTTATAAAAATATAATATAGCAGATCTACAAAAATTGAATATTTTAACAATTCTGAGCACTACAACTGTGCATAACTGCATGGATGTACAAAAGGTGAAACGCGTTTTATACGGGAAATTCAGGCCGGGGATTCTCGGAAAGTAAAAGTCACAAAAAGACAAAAAACTTTGAAATCCTTTTTTCTGTTCTCATCCAATTTTCAGCTGTCCTTGTCTGCCTACGTATTCTTTGTAATTTCTGACCATCCCCCCAGTGGGATCGAGAAATCAAAAGCGAACGGGAGGAAAACAGAGACACACAAATGTTATCAAATATTTGATTTTTGTGTCCCGACGCATTTTTTATGTCACAAAAAGTAGTTTTCTGCTTGAATTCATCAAAGAAAAGCATCACCACTTCAAATCAATGAGTAGTACAGATGCCTGATAAAGTACAGAGATAGTGCATTGCTACCTTGAGAGCATGTTGAAATGTTTACAATTAGGATAGACTTTCAAAACGAAGCTGTTGGAAATATAATAGTTGTTTTAAATCATTTTAAACTTCATCAACTAATAAAATTGTATCATCAACATCAAGGATATCAAAGAAACACATACGAAGAAGCCCAAAACGCCCAAATATAGAAGAAGCCGAAAACCAAAAACTATAAGCCAAGCTTTCGGGAAAAGGAAGGTTTAAGCTATAAACTTTAAAGTGCTCAAGCAGCACGAAAAGAAAAATTAAAATAACTCAAGGCAAAGAAAAAATGTTTTCCAGAAATTGTTAACGTTTTTGTGGGTGATGTGGATTTTGTGTTTGTGTGCGAGACAAGTATTGAATTCGGGAGGAATGAGCGATTTTTTGGTGGGGAACCGGTCTTCCCCCTCCGTGTGATGCCTGTCTCCCTTTCTCGTTTCTCTTTTTTTTCACCCATCACTGTGTCCCCATTTTTCCGCCTTGTTACTCAAACATGTGATTAGCGAAAGGGGCGACTCTCGATCGAAACGGCTCATTCCCCCTTTTTTCTCGTTTACTTAGCAAAAGTACTCCGTTTTTTGTGGAGGATCATTTTTTAAAAAATGCTTTGTTTTCAAAGAGAAATGAGACTCTATGGTGCAGGCGTTGTATGGTGTTATAAGCAGACCAACAAGACCAAAGAACTTTAACGATGTAGCGGATAAAGAATGAATTATTCTATCAATAATTTCTTTCGCCAGTTTTTGACAGCCTAACAGCCAGTCACCAACTAGTAAGTTTCTTTTTTGGTCTAGGACAGCCTATTCCTCTTTTTGCATCTTATATCAACAAGTATGGCAGACCAGAAACTACCAACATAATCTGTTCCCTTTTTCTTTTAAAACATTCTTGACCATCACCTTTTGACTACATGTGTGTTTTTAGTGCATTTGTGCCCCCAAATTATTTTCCACTTTCCCTAAATGCGCAACATTCATCGAAAAGCGCCTAATTGAGATGCAAAGAGCCGGGGAATCACTATGATTTTCTGAAGAAAGAAATTAAGTGGCAGTTTCCTCAAATTATCGGCAAAGAATTTTGTCTCCAGATGGAAACAAGTTGTTTTTGATGGGATAATGAGAGAAAGGCTAAGGAAAAGGTCACTCAACGATCCCACTTATTATAACCGAGAGCTCGGTTATAATAAGTATGTGAGTATGTGCGTGCGTGTTTGTCTGTCTGTCTATTCCGCTGTTTAAAAAAACGGCTGAGCCAATCGATCTGAAAGTTTGACATTACAACCCTAAATTTTTACGTAGTTTCCAAAAATCTAATAATACTTGACGCATAATTTGACTGTTTTTTCTAAAAACGAAATTAAAGAATACATGCCACCACGTGGCCGAGTGGTAGTGAGTCCCGGCATCCGATCTGCCAAGTTGAGCAACATTGGCCTCGGTTAGTCTTGGGTTCGATCTCTGCCCAATACAACCTATTTTTGCTTTCTTTGTTTTTACACTTTTTGAGTGAGAAAGGTTTTGATTCCTCTAGGGGTGAAGAAAATAAAATCCTTCTGCACGGAGCCAGAATAACCCGACGTTAGGCGGGTTTTTCTGGCTGGTGTATCATAAACAAACACTCTACTTCATCATTGCAGACGCTCAGACGTAAGCGTCCACCGATCTCTTTCACTTTGAGAGATATGAGAATTTCAATTTTAATTACTTTTGTGAACCGCTGGATATGTGAACCGCGTATACCTATATATTTTAACACATTCACGACTATACGACCCACCGGTGGGCCATACTAATGAATATTTTGGTGTCAACTCAAGTTTTTAAGGACTTTTGTTATTCATTTTGCAGAAAGCTCTTGGTAACTTTTACTAGTTTTCAAGAGGAGATTCACGGCTATCAAATGAGCTATAATAGCTTAGTTTATCTTTGAATACTCATCCATAGTATTACTTAAAGCTTGCCTTTGTAAAGAGATGGGCTCTCCTTTGTGATCAAACAAAGACAAAAAAAGAGAGAAAGCTGTAAATGGGGTGAATAAAGAGAAAACAATCGCCCACTTCTAAACGGAGACAACACTCTGTTTCTTTCCCTTCAACACAGACTCGGAGGGGTGATAAAAATTCTCTTCACACAAAAAAAAGATAAGAACAACAGCTGTTTTCTGTAAGAGTTTTGCCTCACACGCTTGACAGGCTCTTTCGATCGAAAAAAGTGGGGTATACTCAATTGTTGCCACTACTATTAAAAATGGAGATAAAGGTAAAAAAAAGTCATCATCTATTAATCATCGTTAAAACTTCTCCCCAGCTGCTGCTCTCTGCTTTACAACTCTCGTAACACAAAGTCATAGGATGCATGAGAATGTAAATTTGAGTACGCCAGAACTTTTGCAAAGTATGCGCCAGATGGTTTTCAACTCTAATTCTCCCTGTACCATGTGAAAACACATTTAATCTTTCACTTTCCAACAAAAATGAAATCTCTTAGATAAAAAGGGTTCATTGAGGGGATCTCCTTTCACTCAAGACAAAATTAAAAAAGAGATGAGGGTTTCTCTTTTTTGAGTTTTCCTCTCAAAAAATCCCCACCTGATTTAATTATCCGGCATAATTAATTTTTCCGGAAGAAGCGAGACGCTCGGGGATATATTTGAAGAGAGACAGGGTTGGGGCAATCCGCCCACTTTTGGGGTGAAGGGATTTCCTCGTCTTCAAGCGGATTATTTGAGGTTTCTTTTTCTTGAGGGGTTTCAAGAGATTTATCACGAATTTTCTGTGAATTTACACAAAAAGAAAGAATTCTTTATCCTTTGAAAAGTACCCGAAATATCACAATATTTTCTGGTCACACATGTAAAAATGAGAGCGGAAAGAAGTGTTAAGGCAACTTTTGGTACTTCTTTAGTATCAGGGGGGGGGGCGATTTTGGCAAACTTGTGTCACTGATTTAGTTATCTTAAACTTGTCCAATTTCGACAACCGTTATTAGATAGCTTAGGCTTTGTAGATTCTAATAGTTTTTGAGTTTTTCAAAATCTCTCACAAAAAAGCGTTTAAATTGTGGGCTAAAGTTTGGCAAAATCGTCCCCCCCCGGATACTAAAGAAGTACCCAACTTTTTAATGGTAAAATCTATAGGGTAATTAATAAACTATGTACGTGTAATCTATGTACAAACAGCTGCTCACTATCCGCTTCACGACTATACGACAGTTAACGATACGCGACTGTACGCTCAAAATGCCGTGGTCCCGAATGTGTAAAAATCAAGAATCTCAAAACCTTGGCTTTAAAAACGATCAAATCACAATTTTCTGCGCTAATATGTTTCGAAGAGGGGATCTGGAGCGTCGAATTGATAAAGAGCGTTCATTTTCACCACCGATCGCTTCTCCTCTTCGATTTTCTCGGCAAACTGAAAAAAATGCACAGCTTTTAGGTGAAATCGAATGCATATTTGTGTGGTTTGTTTCAAGATTTTCCACCTCTCTAAGCATTGCCGCGTATTCACTCTTTGATCCGTTTCGCAGATCTCTCGCCGTTTGCACCAGAGTCAACGTGTCAAGAGCGATTCCCAATCCCGCAGCCAAATGCCCAAGAGTTGACGCTAGTTTTGGTGTCAATCGACCCTTAAATCGTTCTGTTGCACAAATACAGATCTCTTGGTGATTTTCGTTTTAACTTTAAGCCATCGTGACATTGTTTTCCGTTTTTTTTACATTTACTTTTCGTCTGATTCCGTGAGACAAAAAAATAACAAAACTAAATACTAAAAGTAAATGCATTACTCTCAAAGGAAACTCTCTACTTGAAATCCTCACTAACCGTTTCCGTGATCAGCGCTCGCGCACCAATTCCGGCCAAACCACATGTACCGAGGGCAAGCATTGGAGCAGCCATTGTTGTCAACTTCGGTCCTCCGGGCCCCTGAAATTAATAAACTTCAATTTCTCTATTATTGGTTTACATCGAAATTCTCAGAAAATATCCAATGCTCCAAAATTTGATCAATCTTCACATACTCACCATAGATCGTCGTAGTTGCTCGAGTCGAGCCACTTCAGTCCAAGCTTTGATGATAAGATCCCATAAAATCTGCAAATTTTTCAAGATATTCCATATTCTACTACTCGTTACCTTGTCTCTTTCAATCAATGGCGCCACTTCGTTCATTCGTTTCTTAATTGCAAGCATATTGACACCACTTGTGACAATGTTCGTCGCTGCACCAACACCACCAACAATAGCGCCTAAAAGTTTGCGGTACTTTGCGGTACTCTTACAGGAAAAAATATAGTTTTTAGAAAATCTATGGTAAAATTTCAAAAACTGGATCTCTGACCTGCGATCGCAACTGGCGGCATCAAAATTAAACCGGCAACGGTGACAATCCCGCCCGCAATGCCGACACTACTGCCCACCGTCGTTGAGATATTGCAATGGTGCTGGATTTCGTCTAACTGAAATTGGGCTTTGACGATGGCTATGAGTGTGTTTTTTAAGATTTATTAAGATAAAAAATTGTTGGTGTTAATTGTATAAACTTTTGCAAACTTTAATAAAATGTTCGAATAGATCGACTTAGCGTAATTCTTGTATTTGAATATCACCAATATCAATAAATTTATCAGAAAAGTAGGCAAAGCTTAAGATTTGTTTTTCTTTCCGATTTTGCTTTGGCTTAAACATGTTTTTACCAACTTGAAGAGCAATTTGGATCAATTTCCTTCCAATTTCTTCTCTTCTCACCGCCCATTCTGCCACCAAATGATTTGCATGATCGATTGCTGTTTGAAATGCTTGTTCCGGATCCATCTTCAAATTTCCGAATTTGTTGATTTTTGCAAACTATTTTTGTAATTTTTGCACTAACCTCAACATCACATGTTTTCTCATCAAAAACCGGCAAATTTTCCGTGGGGCGAAATATCAATGATCGATTATATTCCATATGTAATCTGAATATGAGTAGGTAGTTAAATTTAAATCTATTAAATGTTAAAAAAAATGTTACACTATCAACAGGAAATAATTCAGAGTTCATAGTTCTAAAGAAAACTGGAAAGATCTGCAAAATATAATTCGATGGATGAATGCAATTACGCGCTTTTTCATTTCACAATACAATTTTGTCACAGGTCAGCATATAACCACGGATAAATTACCGTAACCCATACATCAAACATCCGCACGATAATTTACAGGATGATGAGATTTGTATCGAAAGAAAGCTGAAGCTTTGTTGTGTTTAAACGGGTATACATACTAGTCTTTTCTTGGATATAAATAACTTATTTATTGACCGTGCTCGACCACAAGAATTTGAAGAAACCATCACACAGGAAAAGGGAAAACAATGAATCCGAAAAAGCAACCAGTTATAAAAAAGAATGATACAGACTTCTCCCTCCTATATAATGAAAACCGTGTAAAGACTCTACGAAAGAACAGGCAACTTCGTTAATATTAGTGGATACTAATTGTTGTGCAAGAATACCTCTCACACATCCACTACAAGTAAAAGAAATCACAAAGCAACTAAAAATATACGAATATTTTTTAAATGTATCACAAAGAATTTTGAGAGACAGAAAGACCGTGCTACGATATAAAAAAGGATCAGTGAGGAAAATTGGTATGTAATGAAACACCACAAATCTTGAATAAATACTTGAAACGAGTAGAATCCATGTTCCAAATTCACACAGCGTCACACTTCAGGAACTCTGAAATTTACAGATTTTTAAAGAATTTCATTCCAACTAAAATGGAAAATGATAGTTTGTAGGGATAGTCCACGTATGACCACATTGTTGCAAAGAACAAATTCTCCGTACAATTAAAAAAATGTTAAACTCTCAACTTTTAAAAAGAATCTGTCAGTTTGGCTTAAATATAAATTTAGTGTCGCATGGATTGATAGTCCGAAGCACTTAGTAAGTCAATTGCAACACGCTAAAGTTAAACGCAAATACCATTTTTGAAGCCCAGGTAAGTAGCTAGTATTTCAACAACATAAAAGCCGGAAAGAATAAACAAACACACGATTTACTTTCTTTTTAAAATACAGACGATCACAGATTTACTCGACAAACAAAAACAAACTCAAAATCCAGAAAATAAAACCCAGAAAATCGCTAAATTGCTTACGTTCTAAGATTTTGGAGCTGGTGATCGCTAAATGGGTACAAAATACAAAGATGCGAGAACCATTATAAAAAAAAGCCTTTATGCACAACTTAAAGAATACATCTTTGAAAAGTTAAACCTTTAGTGTGAATTATTCTTGCTTTGAGTGAATGGTGGTAAAAATCCGAAATAATCTTACCCCAATATAGTTGCTAAAAGCGCTGCCGATAGTGCCTATTTTCTCTGCAACTTTGCTTGCTCCGGCGCGCATACTGTCCTTGATGTCGCCAAGATCGGGCATCTAAAAATAAAAAGTTCTCCTACAGAAGCGTCACATAGTCTATTATTTTCAAAATTAAGGATTTGACTATACAGTCGAACTTCTCTATAACGACCTTCTAGATAACGATTTTGAAATTCTAAAAGGTGCCCCCTAATTTCTGCGTAGCCGCGCAATTAGGTGCAATCGTTGCCCGCACAGAGCAGCTACGCAAAAAACGTTGGGCGCGTTTTAGAATGGTTATATAAAAATTTTTGGTCCCTTCGATATCGTTATAGAGAAGTTCGACCGTATCTGAACTTTGAATATATTTAACTTTATTTTATGATATCATCAAACTAAAATTTTCAAAGTTCAGGGTTATGTTTTACTTAGAGTTCCCTAAGCGGTACCGATTACGTATAATAAAGGACTAATAGAATACATACCTGACTTGGTGCCGGCTTGTTTCCGCCACCCCACAAATCAGCTGATCCAATAGCATTTTGCCCCTCAAAGCGACCAAGCGCCGCTTTTGTTTCAAACTAAAATTCCAATTTTTCAAAACTATAAGAAAACTCTCACATCCATTTCATTGGTCCTGAAGTACATGTCCGATGAGATTGATTTAGCATTGGCAAATTTCTTCGACAAATCAACCTAAACCATTAAATCTTTAGAATTGGTAGAACAAACGAACATCAGCTGCTTGCTCCATTTTTGGTCCAGTGTTATTGCGGTTCGTATAGCCAGTGCTATAGTTGATCGCGGTAGACGTCGAGGAAGGCTTGCTAAAAACATGATATTATAGCATCAAATATGAAAAACACCTTTTGGTTTCATACGAGTCAAAGAATTCATCGTTGCTGCTTTTCTTCTTGGAGAAATCGGTGGTCCACAGATCGTCATCCTAAATACAAGAAGTTCTTATAGCTGCAACATGATGCGAACGCTTAGAATAATTCAAGAGAACAAACCTTTCCCTTGCTACCACTATCAGTCTCTTCCTTTGAAAAATCGTTGTTGACCACCTCCCAATCGTCATCTTTTGGTTGTGAAACCGAAGCACGAGAGGATGAAAATTCATTCTAAAAATCAGATTCAGTTTGAGTAAAACAAGATTAAGCAACATACTTGTTGAATTGTACGAATTCCAGCAGTGAGTGAGTGGATTCCCCTTGCTCGTCCGCCTCCACCGCCTATTCCGCCCATCCCAAGTCGATCGATAGCGGCTGCCTTACTGGGATCATCCTTTGCTTTGGCCTGCAAAACATAAAATTAGTTATAGCTTTAATACCGCAATATTATTATCGTATTTACTCAGGCTAATTCTCAATGGTAAAATACCTCATTTCTTTTACGTTGTTCATCAATGTTTTGCATTGCAAGTCGAGCCGAGATTTCTTTCACAGGTTTGTCATCGGCTTTTTCGTCTTCTTTGTAGGCCAATTTTACAGAAGCAGCAGCCTGAAAGTGATTCTTTGCAAAAGCATTTGTGTTTGATACAAAACTAACAGCCCATACTTACTTCAAGTGCAGCTTTATCAGCTTCAGCGGCTTTCTGTTCAAGCTCGTCAAAGTTAATCCGAACCTAAATAATAAGGACTATTGCAGGTCTTTGAGGTGAAAAATTGTACAAACCTTTTGAGCACCCAATCCTCCCTTCTTAGCACCAGCGCCAACTTTTTTTATTGGCTTCTTTAACAACACCGACTTCACCTAAAGATTGCAAACGTAATGATTTATCAATAAGTGAAATTCTACAAAGAAATAATCACCCACTTCAGGTGCATGCGTGGGAGTCGCTGTAGAATCAATATGGTCGACTCGAGGTCCTATGCCAAATAACTTTGATTTTTAATTCAGATTGAACTCACCATGTGCATCATCGACTATGAAAGCATCAGACCCCAAAGAGTTGGTCGAATTGGAAGTGTGCACCTAAAGAAGTATGTTTATTGAGCCATTACTGGAATAAGTTTTACTGTTGGTGGAGCTATCGTAGGAGCTGACTCAAATGAATGATCCTTTGCGAAGAAATCTTCGTCATCTTCCTAAAACACAAAATTAAAACTTCTAAAAATAACAGTATTTGAAGAACCATTATATCAGTCTCCTCACCGACCTTTTTCTCTTCTTCATGGGTGCTCGCTCCAGCAGTTTCGATGTAGAGTTTGTTTCCGTTGATCCGTTGAGCGTTTGCCGCCAATTGAGCCAGCTTGTCCTAAGCTTTTGTGGTGCTAAAAGTTATAAATAAAGCCAACCCGATATAGTTGAGCTGCACGGCTTTTGTATTTGATTTGGGCATCATTTGTGTTGCATCCATGTTGTGCAAAGAACTGGGTCTAAAATAAAAAGATTTTTGTATCAAAGAAATGTATCAAACTGCGCTTGCGTTGCCGCCAACTTGCATATGTCGTAATTGAACCCACGTCCAGCACAAATCGAGATTAGTGCTTCTCACCTAAACAACAAAAAATTTTAGAACCTGAAGTTTTTGCAAATTTCACAATACTCGCAAAGTTTCGAACGTTTTGTTAAAAAGCTTATAGAATTTAAACAGAAAAAGTCCTTACAAAAGTGATATGAACTCCGAGGTTGCGGTGAACAGCCGAACAATCAATACAAAGAAAGACTCCATATGTTACCGAAGACCATGTCGGATTCCGAGCGCCACAATCAAAGCAGCCCTAAATAAAGAATTAATCCTCAGAAAAAAAATCCTGTATAAGTAACATCCTTGCATAACTTTTTACTATCCGTATGCATACTTTGCTTTAGACTAACTCAAAAATACTGATTTAGGTATCTGCTTAAAAAACCCATTTTATTTTCTAAAAACCTATAAAGATATAAAGGTTAAAATACTTTATTTGCTGGGAGACTCCGCAACTTGCGCATCGCATTTTGAAGATCGACTTTGGAAGGACCACTTTCGCCGTCTCCCATAGCTTCTGTATCTAAAAATAATGAAGATTTTAAAAGATTCCAAAAAAGCACTTTAAATCATAAAAAATGTGATCCAAATAGTGAACGCCCAGGGTTACAAAAAAGCATCCTTTTAAAAACGGCTCGATTGACATGAGGGAACAAATTGCTGCATGCAAATAGTTTGCAACGTGTCCACGATCGAATCGATTTTGAAAAGGCAAGGAAAGGGAAGGGAAGGGCAAAAATTCGGACTGAAAAAAAGCAGCAAATCTTTTTTGTGCATTGGGAAATTCTTACTGAGAAATTTTATAAGCGCTAACCATAAGGAGCGAATACCTAAGTAGCCAGATTGAACCTGTTTTAAATTTATAAAAAGTACAAAAAGGATGCCACGAATTCCGTGAACAACTTACGCATTTGTTTAAAAATGTTATCCGGTACACATAGCAGAAGAAGTGTTTGATAATACGGCGACCGTCGCACTTGCGGTCGTGTTTTTTTAAAAAAAGAGTACGCTTTAGCCCGTATGTCATAATCAACCGCTTTTTTGTATGGAAAAAATAATATAATGAAAGATAAATGGTTAGGTGATACTATTAAAGTACTATAGAAGAAATCTAACGTGTCGCATAGATCTGAATGGAAAGAGAAGAAATGGCGAAAAAGGCGAGCTGAGGGAGGGGAGACCGGTTCCCAGTAGTCATGCCACTGGACGCCGCTCTCCCCGTCTCCACCAAAAGCCACTTCGTAGAATTTCTTAAACTGGATTTATTTTCAGGTATCTATCAACTTATTTAGCGTCTAATATAGATAATTTTTGATACAAAAATACTAGTGGTTCAGGGTTATCTCTTAGTCTTACCGTAAATCCTCTATTAGAGTCGCATGCGGCTCCATTTTTCGGTACCCGGCAAAAGTTCGGCTCTAATAGAGGGTGCGGTTCTAATAGAGGATCTCCGGTATAACAGAAATACTTGTACTATTTACTGGGGAAGACTTGTTTATAAATAAAATTAGTGTTGAGCTCAGTGATATTTTTACGATCGACGGTCTCATCGCGTTTAATACTATCACTTACTTTTAAAGATAATTTCAGCTTGTTTTTAGGTATATCACTTCATTGTTACTCCTACATTAGAGAAGATACGATAATTAGCTCAAGAAGGGAACATGTGTGGAACCAGTTGTTCCCTTCCTTCTTTCAGTGATGTCGTGTCGTAAAGGAGCCAATAGTTACCGTAGTTCCATACCCTTTGGGACCCCAGATCCGGCTGAGGTTGTGTTTATTTGAGAGCAATTTGGAACTCCGATTTTCAAAAAAACGTGAATTCGTGAATTCAGCTTTCAAAAACGTAAAAAAAACTTTATTTACATTTATTGTTAGTTTAAGAGAAACAAAAACGCACAAATAAGTCTGTTAAGTATATGGGTAAAAAGCTAAGGGGCCTGTGGGTCGGCAGCATTGCAAATTCGATCACGACAAGGAGGCTGAGACTCGCAAATCCTGAAAAGTTATTTCATTATTCTACCTAGATTTTTTTATCCAATCTATTTTCATGTACGCTTCATATGTATCTCTCGATATTTTTTATCAAAACAGACTCAAACCAAAGTAGATTAGGTAACAAATTAGTGTTCAGCTTACGATACAAGTTGAGAAAACTTTAAAAAATGCATTGTTAGCCTACTTACCCATCTTTGCATCGAGCTTTCTCTTCAGGAATCGTCGATCGCTTTCGTCGGCCCATGAACAACGGAAAATCGTAGCAGACCTAAAATTTTTGGATTTTAGAAGAAGTATAGTTTACGTTTGGTTTGGTTTGGTTTCATACTTACTTTTTAAAATCTTTGCTGTTTTAGTATTAAATCTGTTCTTAACACATTCGCGACAATGTGGCCCACCGGTGGGCCGTACGTGGATTTAACACTTTTTTTGAGGCCGATTGGGCTGAAAATTTGCACAAGGGAGTTTTCGGGGTCAAGAAATTCGAATATGTACTTGGTTTTTAAAGAAAGCTGCTCCATTTTTGGATATTTCTTCCGGTTTCATTTCAAATTTTCATGTTTAACTAATCGTACGACTTCTGGCACACGCCCTCTACGGATAACGAACAGAACCCAAACTTGGTTTCGCTCTTTTTTTCTCCAATTTGGTTTCATTACCCAAGTTTTTAGAGAATTTTGTGATGGCCGTATTGGTTTAGAAATTAAAGTTGCTCAAAAACTAATAGAGGATTCAGATTCTCTATCCCAAAATGCCCTATCGGTTACAAATTTTCAGATCTACAGCTAACATAAATGTCTGTCGTTCGAAACGGCAGTCAAGACAAAAATGACTTTGTCTTGAATGTGTTAAAGCGCTTTTATTCGATGACCATTTTATCTTCAAATTTAGACGACACTTACATTATGTCCAAAAGCTATCGTACAAAGTTGACCGGGCATACAATCAGCTGTGGTGAAGCATTCATCTTTCGGCATGGCTGATACCTAAAGTAGTGGCCACTTACGGAAAGAAATTCTTTCACGATCGGTTTTATTTTTGAAAGACAGTGCAACACGCTATAAATGAACTCACCATTTGTTAGCACTGCTATTCTGCGTGGTAATTTTGTATTTTACATTTGGGTAGTTTATTTGTAGACTGCTATCCTGATTAGGTGTTTCGGTACTTCAGCATATTTGCCTCGCCAACAAGAATATGCAAATTGATCTTTGACGGTTTACTTCATCATTGAATTTTAGCATTTTTTATCCTAGTTTTGATACAGTTTTGGATAGATTTGAGCTATAGTGAATGAACATAAACCTAATAAAGTCATTTATATTATTTTTCCCGTATCTTTACCAAACTAGAAACACTCTGAAGAAATTTATATTTACCCTGTTTTGGCCGGCGGGGAAAACATGCGGAAGTACCAGCGTTTCGTTTGTCACGGATTCTATGCTTTGGCAAAGTGGACTTTTGCAGTTTTCAGTTAGTATCATTACATCCTAACCCACCAAAAGCTTGGAAAACAAGACGACGGTGAGCATCCTCAACAGAAAGGCGATCATTTTTACCTGAAAATCGGTCGTTTTCTTAAAGGTATGGTAAAAAGCTCATTACAATGTCATCTGAAGAGCTAATCTGAAAATATCAAAATCAGCCTTCAAATTCCAATGAAATAAAGTTTCTCAACTTTTGAGCACTGGTATCTGACTATAAATGAGACAAGATACTGAAAATGAGATTTTTAAAAATATAAAACATACAGAATAACTTCCTTGGCAAAAATTAAAATAAAAGTGTCGAAAAATCGCGGAGACTAATCTCAGATCACGAATTTCTTGGTACCCATCGTAATTTTAAATCATCAGGATTTCTCAGTGAAACCCTTCATCTGCTCAATATTAACTATATCCAAAAATATCAGCAGTTGGTGGTTTTTAAAAGAAAAAAGACAGATTACGGGTACAGAGAATATTTTTGGAAGTCAATTATTTGTTAGATCTA
Organism: Mesorhabditis belari; assembly: GCA_958450365.1. Taxonomy (NCBI): domain Eukaryota; kingdom Metazoa; phylum Nematoda; class Chromadorea; order Rhabditida; family Rhabditidae; genus Mesorhabditis; species Mesorhabditis belari. The sequence continues at coordinate 44,428 of CAUEEP010000938.1, forward strand.
GACGTCATTCAAGAGGCACAAGAAACTTTCCCGCCCAAATAAGTCAACAAAAGAAATCATAGAAAAAATAATTTCCGAACGACGATGAATTGAGGGGGAAATCTCAAAGATCTGATTTTTCTTTCGAAGTAACAGACGATGAATGAAAAAAGAAACGAAAAGTGGCCTGATTTGAGAAAACACGCACGAGGGTTCGGGAAAGTTTTTAATCGGCAAAATTTTATGATTTGCATTTATACATGGGTAGTGTTCATCGAGCAAAGTAAATTTGTCGAAAGTCTAGAAAAAGTATGTGCCAAATAGAAACCAAGGAAGACTAATAGGATTACTGTATGTTACTGTATATAAAGGGTGTGTAAGTGTATTAGAAATTGAAAAATTAAAAATGAATCAAGGCAAAAATAAAATAACAGTGGGAATGATTGTACCAAAACCAAAATTTGAAGATTTTTGCAATTCGTATCCGAAGGCTAAGATTTCTAAGTTGTCACAATTGCTTCATCTCTTTTATATTGTAGTGTCCCCTTTTCTTTTTTTCTATATCTCTTGATGTTTCTCTTTTCTCCGTCTGCATACGAATTTGCGCACTTTACGTAAATTGCTCCATTTAAATTTCAAAGACCGCTACGTTTTTTTTCTTTTTCACGAAAACTTTTAGTATCTGAACGATGAATAGTCGAACGTTTAGGTGAAAAATGAGGAAGGAAAAATGATAAATGTTTAATAGAAAAGTTGAATAGAAAGTTCAATAAAGGAATCTGTACGTGGTAAAGAGAACTGATAAAAGAGTGCCTTTAACTTTAGTTTTGAGCAAATCGATTTATTTCGACTTGATTCTATGAGTGTTCTTCATAAAGGGTATCAACCAGTACCAAGAATGGACAGATTGAATAAAACTAGAGACAAGATTCGCCTGCTGACTAACTTATATTTGTTCCTCTGCTTCTCACTTCGAGTTTGTAAAAGGGTACTATTCCAAAAGTTGAAACGCATTATTTTCAAGGAACGCCTACAACTAAAACACACACCAAATAATTTGTCACTAAGGGCTTGGAACTTTAAAAATTCAAGTTTTGTAAGCTCATATCAAAATGCTACTCTGGATGAAGCTTCAAAAAGAATTCGTTCGTCATTCACGTTAATGAAGAAATGTTTTCGAAGTTTTAAAAAATCCCATTAAAATAATGGGTGATGTGGGATAATAGGAAAAGAATGAGAAAAGGAAAATGCTGAAGCTCATTTCCACGTTGCTTTCACTCATCAGAATAGGGCACAGTATGAGCTGAAAGACAATTTCCTTTTGACTTCTGAAAAAAAGGGCGTATTGTTTTTTGCAATTCTTGGCCCTCCCGAATAGACGAACTCTTTTCGGTAGACGATGATAGAAAGTTTTATGTCTTTTTGCATCATCCATTGGTGCTTTGGAGAAATTGGCATTATAAAAGACAAAGTTTTATTAGGCTCTCCACTCTCCACAATGATCTTTTTATAGTTTCGGTGTCTTCGCAGGACGCAGTTTGAGATCCCTTATCAACTTGAACACAGAGAATGAAATGCTTTCTCATAATGAAATGAATTTCATTATGAGAAAGCGCTTGCTTCGTACAATTCAGGCAGCAAGTATGATATTCACTAGACTTGTTAAGCGTTCAGCGGGCAGGAATTCCGTTAAGGGCTTATCGGGAATTAACGGGAAACGGAAAATTACCGGGAAATGTCAGGGCAAATTTAAAGATATTCAGCTAATGAAAATCTTTTCAGGGAGACATCCGCCTGAGAGAAGAAATGTGAGAAAACAGCGATTACATACCTTTTAGAGAAACACTCATTTATTCACCAAAATTTGTACGAATAACTGGGACTCAATACTAATGAGACATTATTATATGAATATTCCTGGAAACTTAAATGAATTGCTACTAATCAAATCTACTATATATAAAAGAGCAGTGTCTGTCTGTACGAGCTTTTCTAGCCGTCTTTGGGCCAAAAAAACCAAAATTTTTTTAAAAGGCTCAAAATATAATCTAGTTGTGCTATTTAAAATAAAAAATTAAAAGGGTAAAATTAAGTGGCACTACGGGGGTCGAACCCGGGTCGTGTGAGCCGTAATTAAGCGCGTTCCCGACTGCTCCCGACAAAAGCCAGTCTGGAAATAATTTAAATATTTTAAGCGCACTTTGCAAAATGAACTTTTAACCCATTCGAAACCGAAGCGTTTTTTCTTTTTTTTCGTCTGCGGACCAAGCCCTTTTTGACATTTTTGACTCCGAAGCAGTTTATCCAGATGGTTGGAAAGATTTACGAGAGTCTCCTACACCATTTATTTTTGATGAAGAACGATTTGGATTTGACTTCAGTACTTTTCAAGATCCTATCGATTATTATTCTTATTTTATCGACGACAAATTAATCAATATCTTAGTAGGCGAATTTAATAAACATGGAAAAAGGAAAACAAACTGGCAGGATATCGATGCAAAATCTTTCAAGCCTTCCTGGCTCTGTATCTTCAAATGGGAATCGTCAAATTACCGAGGATTCGTGACTACTGGAGTAGCAGGCCTGGATTAGGAGGATTTTCCCACATTACGTCAAGAGCAAAATTTGAATCTATTCTTCGAAACCTGCGCTTTTGTGATAATTAACTGGATTCTGCAGGAGATCGGCTTTATAAGATTAGAGCTATTATGGAACATTTCAATGCAAAACCAGAGGCTGCATTGATTCCGGGTAAACACGACACATCTTTTTGCCCACGTAATTTGTAGATCTGTTACAATTGAATATACATGTAATGCTGAAAACAAAAACAATTAATTGTGAAAATAGCTCAATTAGCGCTGCAGCGGTCCGTTCCTGAGTTTTTGCTGCAGCGATTATTCGCTGCGGAAGTTTCGAATGGGCTAAGGTTTTATCTCTTGAAATTAGCTTTATTTTTCAACACCTTTCGTTGTTTAAATTTTACTTTCAGAGGGTTCAAACATCTCACAGCCATTTTTCAATCATTATGAAAGAGTTTCCGTCGAATTTCCGCGACAATCAGGAACTTTTGTGTCACAAATGAAATCGTGAGTCCAATCTTTTTCAGAAAATCAAAAAGTCTAGAATTTTTTCCGCAAATATTCCTTTTTAATTTACGGCTTTGAAAATAAGATTTTCTGATCCAGTTCTTTTTTGGGTACAATTACTGGCGGAAGCCAAGAAAAACGTGGGTCTGTCGACTCGTTTCCAAGTTTTTTCCAATTAAGCTTCGATTTTGAAATTTTTTGAAGCAACATTTGTCAAAAATTTAGAACTTTTAAACTTTTAGAATCATTTCTGAGATGTACGCACCCGAGCCTCACGCATTGACTACGAATCCTCTTTTGACAATTATTGGTAGGTTGTTTGAGACTATTCTGATCAAAATTCTGTCAGTTGCGATTTGCAGTAAAAAAATATGAAATTTCCAAAAACAGAGTAGCTTTCTTTAAAATGCAATTCCGGATTCGAATTTCTTGACCCCGAAAATCCCCTGGTGCAAATTTTCAGCCCAATTGGCCTCAAAAAAAAGTGCAAAATCCACGAACGGGCGTAGCCGGTGAGCCGTATCCCCGCGAACGTGTTAAGTTTCTTTCATCTTTGAGAAATCTTACATCGTTAAATCAATCAATCTAATTTTATTTCCCTCATCACTTCAAAATCAAAAACAGATAATAAAATTACCGCCATGTATTTTTTACAAATCACGAAATACCCTGCATGAATCGTTTCCCGCAAATTCAATCACACCGGTCAAAATCACATTCGACACTTTCATCTTACTTTAAAAATGATTAATGCAAATACTTTTTATGCTCTCGTCGTGATAACAGTTGAATTGAGAGTGTTTTTCTTTAGAGAGTTCTATTTATCCAAACTTTGAGTTGTGCAAAGGGTTGCTGTCAATCAACGAGAAATCCTTGTTTAATTGAGAGAATTCTCCCCAGAGATTCCTCAAATGATTTCTTTAACTTGTCCCCTTTCATCCCATTTGTCCAAAGCTCGTGCGTCAACAATTTTCGTCGGAGTTTTACTTGAAATTCAACAAAAATATCTTTACAATTAAATTTTCACCTGTCTTGGTCCGCGGACCAAGACAGGTGAAAATTGGCTTTTTATATGTGCTGGATATTTGCTGATTTTTCGGTTCTATCTGAAATTCCAACGCAAAATCGATCTTAAATTTTACCAACACTGTTTTACATAGTTCAAGCTCGAATTTATTTACCTTTCTTGATTCTAAACTTATCAGCTAAGTACTCGCGTTCACTTGCGACTAATCCACCTTTTCGAGCAACGCTTTGAAGCTTTTGAAGTGAACTGTGTGAAGAGCCAAGTTAAAATCATACCCGATCTGGACTGGCTTGGCCTGTAGCCCGATTCCAGCTAAAATGTCACAAAAATGTGGCTTGGACCTGCTCGGGTTTCGCTTGTCTGAAAATCGACCCTAAGACTTGACCTGGTCCAAAAATTTTTCATTTGGATCACTCTTGATTCATGTGGCTTCCAAGTATCGGGAAAGCTTCATTTCGCCAAAAAAATATCCACAAATTAGTATGCATCAATTTTTATCAGGTTTAATTTCTATCACCAGACTCGAATTTTTGGAATATGTTGGATAACAAATGAGAAAAAATGTTACATATTGAAAATAAACGTCAACAAAATCCCTACCTTGTTTTGTATTATTTTAAAAACTAAAAGGATCGTAGAAGTTAAGATATCGGTTATAAAACAACCATAGATACGAACATAAGAAAAAGAAGGAATTAAACAAAGAAAATTTTCTAATTGGTGGATATTTTTTGGCGAAATGAATTTTTGGATGAAAAAACCGCCGCTTCATACATCTAAAACCAATCCCAAACGTATTTCGTTGTACTCACTAATTATACCTTTAGCAAACGTCGGATCTAGAAATTTCAAAGCAAAAAAACTTTTGATCCAAATCAGGTCGCTTCACCATGACAACTTTTGCAAGGAGGAAAGAACCCAAAGTCACTTTTTCTTGGAAACTTTCTTTTCATATCATTTTTCGATTAGCGAGACCGGGGTCTACATTTAAAAATTCGTTTCGGAAAAAACTTTGATAGGTATTCGTTTTTCACATTTTCCCACACCCACCCCAGCTTTTTTAGACTACAATTTTTTATTTTTTGGCGCAACTTTGCGGTAAAGTAAATTTCTTTCGATCACCTCATTTATTTTTAAAATTTTGTGATATTGATTAACTCTAAAAGTTTTGATAATGAGAAGTCGCTGAATTTTAAAATTAAATATTTGCCATTTGTAAATTTGCTCTTCCAGGAATGATATTGCGGCGATTGTTGATCAGCTCGGCTATTTCAACTTTCTATTTGACAATTTCACAAACGATATCTTGTCAAGTAATAAAAAGCAGTATTTTCAGCGATAGTTTACTTATTTTAAATTAGGAACCCATTCATAATAACAGAATAACTTTCAGAATTGTACTACTTCGAGCACTTGTTCCAACACGGATACCTGTTCAAGTCAGAATTGCTTCCTAGGTAACTTTTTGCTTGTACTCAATTCCTAGTTTTTACGATTATCCAAGGCTTGACCATTCTAATTTTTTAAAGGCCAGAATCTAACGTACCGTATTTATTCTAATAGAAGCGCAATCGACATGTCACTATCGTAGTCCATGAGCGAAAATGCAAGAAAAGCTACTGATTAAGCAATAATGAACTTTAGCAATGATTTTTAAGCAGTTCATGAAGAATTTCAGAAACTGAACTAAGCAAGGAAAATTCTTTGCTAAAGGATTCGATACTAAAATATAAAACGTCAAAATATATTGAAAGTTGTAAGAATTTTATGGCTCGACAAAATTTAATTACCTAATTTAAGTTATAAATTTGTTTCAAATAAGCTGGCTACCTAATTGCAAGAAAAACTTACCAAAATTGCCACTGCCTATGCAAAACAAATGTTAAAGAGTACAATTTTTTCTCAAGGAATGCCTTGTATATCCTAAGAGGCTCAAAACCCAGGGTATTCAGTCTACTAAGCTGAATCTCCATAGTTATTGCTTCTATTGGAGGCTGCGCTTCTATTAGAATAAATACGGTGCAAAAAATAAAGGTGAATGTGTAAATCTGTTCTGCAACTCATGTTTCAGTTTCCCAAGATGTCGGTACATGGATGACGAATGGATGCGTGACGTTGAATGGAACATCACCGCCAAATTACACAGTGAACAACGCGAGTGTGAATGGGATTTGCTTCTGGAGGGATAATAGCACGTGAGAGTCTTCCTTACTAAAACATGTCGCTAACCTCTTTTTTTTTCTATAAACGAGTTTTCAGGCGTATCTGTGCTTGTCGATCTCCTTTATGCAATAATCTATTCGATTCGGATAAATTCCCGAATGTCACGTACAATCCACTTCCGTCAATCGATATCGATGCAATGCTTAGTGTAAGTTTCATCAGTGCAAATGTTTTCAGCTAGCTGAACAATTTCAGCTAGCCGAACAAACCCCAATCACGATGGTGACAACGGTCGCCTCAACGACTCTCCCCGTTGCGGTCACCACACCGAAAGTCTCAGCTCGTTTCTTTTCACCAATTCATTTACTTAGTTTTTGTTTTCTCATTTACATTTATCCTATTCTATGAATAATTTTTAGCTTTTATGGCACATGTGACTTTAGCCACGCAAAATTTACATATCCTCCATTTGCATAAGATTTGTGTCGGCCAAAGTCTTAAGAATGTTACCAATTTTTTTGTGACTTTGGCCGACGCAAGTTTACAAATTTACATATTTACTGCAAAGAACAAGGAACTTTCCATCTGCTGCTTACTCATATTCACGAATTTACGGTTTGGGCTGTTTTTTTAAGACGCCGACAATTGACCTTTTATAAAGATAAAAAGGATTTAACATTCAAATCACTTTCATTAGGCTAATGTTCTGTTTGCTATTTGGCAGTCAAATGCAAATTTGCGATGCATGCCCAGACAAAATTGCGTCGACCAGAGTCACATTTACCGTTTTTATTTTCAGTTTACAATCTATAGGCATCGTTTTTGCGCTCATGGTCGGCTTTTTTTGTGCCAAAATGCTCAATTTATTCAATTGGTTCTTTTAATGAATGGTGAAAATTATTTTAACGAATAAAACAAGTGAAACAAGAACAGAAATCACACTGCGTTGGAGAAAAACAAAAAAAGGAGTGTAAACTTTGAGAGACAAAGAATGACATTGACACTCATAATGATAACCATTTCATGAACTTCCACCCAAAAATATCGACTTTTTTTGTGTTTTTTGGATTTTTTCCATACTTATTCGCTCAAGGACCATATTATCCAAATCATTGGTATGGCGCGAATCAGGTTTGCAGTCTTATTGCCATTTTCGTGATTAAGGTTTGCACAGACAAATACTCCTCAAGCATTAGACTCGCATCAATGAAGTCCATCACACTAAACCCACCAAAATGTGTTAGTGTTTTTGAAGAACATATTGTTTTAGGGAAACATTCGATCAGGTGTTGTCCCATCGAGAGAAATTTGGCCAAAGCCGGTAATTAATGAGGGTACTTTGAGGTGAGATTCTTGAATAGAGTGTGTCCTTCGTGTTTTCTAAAATGTGCCCCGAGAAAAATTTATATTATTTGTTGTTGAATACTTAAATAGAAAAATTTAAACAAAAATTTGAATATTTAGCAATTACGAAGAGAAGGGGGATTGGGGAACACTATAAAAGAGCTGCCCAAAAAAAAGGAAAAATTTAAAGCGAGTCGAACCCTCGACCTACAGCCTCGCATTCCGACACGTTATCCGCTACACGAAGCAACCATCTTTTCGTGGTACGCTCGCAAGCGTTATAAGAGAGGCCAAAAAACTTGTTTGTCAAATTCCTTGCGATTCCGACCTATTTAGCAAAAACAGACAGCAGGTTCGGAATCAGCGTAAAATTCTGCATTGGATGGTCTAGGTCTCATTTCGATTGGCCACCTTGATTTCGTGACCTTCGCTTGTAAGCTGAATAGCTGGCCAATGCGAGGGTGCGTTTTAAAAAATGCATTAATCGATTAAAATTTTAATCGTCCAACTTTAATCGATTAATTAATTAATCGCGGGGAACACTCTATTCTTGAGTGGCAAAGACATAGTCCCTAAAATAAATTTGTAGACCTCATGTTTGTGGCTTTAATCCGTACACCCGTCAATGCATGGATCCGGAAGGATACTGTCCAGGGAGGTTGGGATTGAACTCTTTTCTATTAACACATTCGCGACGACGGCATTTTAGGCGTGCTGTCGTCACTGTTTTTGGTGAACATTCAAAGATAAACTAAACTATTATAGCTCATTCGATAGCCCTGAATCTCCTCTTGAAAACTAGTAAAAGTTACCAAGAGCTTTCTGCAAAATGAATAACAAAAGTCCTTAAAAACTTGAGTTGACACCAAAAATATTCGTCATGTGAATATGTTAGTGCAAGAATTATGCACAATTTGTAGTACATGAAATTCTTTTCAGATGCATGAACTTTCACTATACTTACAACACGATTTATGAGTGTCGCTGTTTGGTAATTTGAACATAGAAAGTATTTTGAACAACATTTATTTATATTCACTCCACTCGTGTCCAATTTTTGAGATCAAATAAACTTTTTTTCTGATCAAATTTATCCTTGATTTCTTCGCAAGCAAAAACGCCAATATTTCTCGCATCCGTCACGGTATCTTGGTTGAGAGAGAAAGAAAGCATTATTGCAGTAGTTCTCTGCGTACCCCCTGAAATAGTTAGATTTGTGACCTTGTGGACTTTGTGTGCATTTTTACTATACAAAATACCCAGATTAAAGGATTCGATATTCATGATTTTCTCTTACCGATAAGCAGCACACAGTCTGGCGACACTTGTTCCCTTTGATTTTCTTTGTGGTAGCACTGGTTTTCCGGGTAATGGAACATGACAATGATCCGAGTAGATTGGGCAGAATAAAACAGCCTAGACAAAATGCATTACTGACAGTTGTTTTATAGTGACAAGGATTTTCCAAAAAGCAGGTAGCCAATACATCAGAGCCAGGCTAGTTGGCCTCAGGACTAGCTGCCTATGGTGGCTTTTGGCTGACCCGGATCATGCCAGACCAGATATACCGTGCTGGACTGGCCCAAATACTATCAGCCAAAAGTCTGCACTTGCTTCTGACAAATCTAGCTAATACCTTTTGTCCAAACCGGAAGGGATCCGGGCAAATATAGAGATATCGATTCTTGAATTCCTTGCAAAAGCTCGTGAAGTTGATTCTCTTTTTCTTTTTCTTATTTGTAGCTGTTGGTGCCGCGATGGGAATAGGTTCATTTTCGGAGGATTCACTGAATTCTTTTAATAAGAAAAACACAGATACTAAAATAAACCCGGTCTTTTTTCTAAATATTCTATCTTCAGCGTCCGCATCAGCCGCAGCTTCACCCAAAGGAGATAGCTCACTTTGAACACGAGAGTTTCTGGAAGTAAAATTTCATGTTGTAAAGCTAATAAGGCTCTGCCTTTTTATTATAGCAATTTGGTAGTACTTGATAAACACATGTTTGATTTAGGTATGCAAAAAAACAAAGCAACAATTAAGTAATCTCACGTGAGTGCCGGTGATTCCCCCAGCCGAACACAAATATTCTCGAAAGCTTGACAAAAATCAGGTTCTCGTCTTTCGTGTTCACATTTTTCACTGTACTCCTGACGAAGCTCATGACAAGCCACCTGAAAAGTTTAAGGCTATTTTTTGCTGACAACTATTTGATTTTATTTTGGCTTTCTCAAGTTTTACCCACTCGGTCCTTTTCACTAGCCGATTCAGTCGCTCGTTCCGTTCGAACTACAATCTGTGTTGGTGAGTCATCGAGATTTGGCTCAACTTTTCTAAAACCATTTGCTATTAACTTGGGGAAATGGTTTGGGTACTTGTTTATCTTTTCCCCGCAAAAACCAAATGATTTGCATTTTTGCGACCGCATTTGCATATCAAATTGCGAAAGAAAGATAAATAAGTACGCGGTAACGAACTTGTTTATCTTTTCTCTTCAAAAAACTAACATTACAAATGCAGAACGCAATCAAAATCAACTCGTTTTGCTCATTTGAATACTTTCACTGTTCCCAAAAATCTATCTTTTACACTTTTTATAAATATTGCCAACAAAATAGGGAAATTAGGTGGTACGTAAAATTTCATTGGCCGATCTGCGGGAAAAAATAAACAAGTACCATGGTTTGTTCTCTATTGAGCTAATTATGAATGGCAATGAGTCATTTTAGGCATAAACTGGGCTTATCTCTTTTCAAAAGGCTTACAAAAGGACTTACGCACAAAAGGGGAGACTCGGATCTCGATCACATCCCATTCCAACGATATCGAAACATAGCGATATGGTATATACAGAATAAAATAAAATGAGCACTCTCATTTGCAATCTGCAAATCACAGTATTATAAAAATAAAACAAAACCTAGAGTGAAAGTTCTGAACAGCAAAGAAAACAAATGATGCACAGAGAGTAATGCGCAAAAATCACGGAATATCTTTTGAAGGTTTGAGAGAAAATGTGAAAGCAACAAGAGAAACGGTTATTTCTGCGAGTCACATTGAAAATGGGAGTAACTTTGAATGCAAAAAGAAAAGTGATCGAGAAAATTCCCGTTTAGTTGGAAAGAGGAAAACAAAGAATAGGAAAAGGTTTTGGTGCGAACAACAAGTATCGACTCTTATCGGCTTTCCGGGTATTTTCCGGGTCGTCACACTTTGAAGGCCTATAACTTTACCCAGAAATAATATTATTGTTAACTTTTTATATCATTGAAATGAGGACACTTCAGGCTTTCGAATGACACCAAATACGGTTTGATTGGATAATCCAGCCCAGGAAAATCAAAGCCAACTCTGAGCAAATACAGCCAATCCAACTTGAGTGTGGTGTCGCCTGGTTTGCATGGGAATGAAAAATCTAATCAAAATGCATTTGGTGTCATTAGAAAGCATAAAATGTTTTCTATACAATGATACAAAAAGTTAGCAATAATCTTATCTCTGAATAAAGTTATAGACCTTCAAAGCGTGATGACTCATTCAAAATATTCGGAAACCCGACAAGAGCCCAAGTATCTTCAAAATATATTAAATGTTAAAACTAATCGAGGGTTTAGGAAAGAACTAACATTGCCGAATAGCCAAGGAACAAGTCAGGATGATGTGTACCGAAATGGAAAGTTATCGACAAATGTTTTCTTATAGACAGCCAGTGAAACCATTTCATGAGAAAATAGAGATCCAATCAATCATCCCTCCTTCATTTTCATTTCACTTTCCCTTCACCCACAAGTTCTTCCACCAATGCTAACCTTGAGCATAATAGTTTCAGGGAAAACCTCTCTCTTATTATTATATAATGTTCATATTTTAAAATATGTGTTTCAAGTACGATTTATTGAATAGAATGTGGCCTCTTTGAGAGATAATCGGCCATTTTCGGATGATTCTTCAATTTGTCTCGGTGTTGACGGATCTAAGCAAGATTTTCATATTGAATATGTTATTTTATAATATTTTGCTATAATAAAGTTTTAAAACCTTTGGAAATTGATCAACAAGATCGGGTACCCAATTTTTGAAGATCAATACATGGTTGAAGAGGAGAAGATCGGCGAATGTCAAAGAGTCTCCTACCTGAAAATGATTTATACGATCATGAGTATTAATTGTTAGTGACTGGTGGATCTTTTGATCTAACAACATCGATAATCAGGCCTAGAGTGTGTTCCGCGCGATTAATACGTTTTCTAAAACGCGCCCGGAGAAAAACTACCATAATCCCGTTGAGAAAACAGCTAGGGGGCTCAAAGTTGGGTTGTTGAATATTTTTGTCCTTCTGCTAAATTTTCTCCTTTTAGTATAAATTGAGTGGACGCTTCTGGGCGAATCTCTGACGATTCTCTCAAAAGCAACGCAATCCTGGCTATAGGCCTGCCGATAATTCACTCCAATGAGATCAATCAATTCGTTTAATATTAGGTTCGTGACTAGAGTGTGTTCCTTGTGATTAATGCACTTTCTAAGGCGCCCACTTCAAAAAGGTTACTCAAGTTATGTAAATTTGTCTTTTAAATGTCTTTAAATGTAAATTTAAACTTTTCATTCATCATTTGCAGGTGTTTTTTCTCACTATCAGTAGTGAGAAGTATTCGCATCTTTTCTAACATTCTTGCTAAATTTTCTTCGGATTTAGATTTAGATCCAAGAAAATCTGAAGGATAAACTTTTGCAATCAGTATAATGGCTTAGGTAAACCATTTATAATAAAATAATCGCAGTTTAAATCGCAGATGTTTTTGGACCAGAAGCTAATTTAAAATGAAAGTCATTCAATTGAAAAGAAAGAGTAAAAGAATTGACGCATTAATTGAGAAAAATCTTGATTATTGACCTTTAATCGATTAAAAATTTGTTGATGCAAATTTATCTAATTAATTATTTAATCACGAGGAACACACTCTATTCGTGACGAAGGAGTCGTTTGACATTTCTTCTCAACTTACAAGCCAGCCAGATTTCGTTTCATTCTCTTCTATGAATCGACTCATAATACCCATGAAAATGTCTCTTTCGGGCAAAAAGTTTGTTTTTAACAACTCATCCTAAAGTTTTTGTTCATTTGAGTTTTCTTTGGCAACTCACAAAATTCCCATCCCAATATTTGCAAGCAACACCGTAGAAGGGACGCACTTTAGTGAAGTAATCCTAAATTGTGGTTTCAAAGAATTTTCTGCAAATTAACATGATGGAGATCAGCAAGCGAGTCAACAATCGCCTTTTCCCAGTCATCTTTCCCGGCAAAACCTAAAAAAGAAAACATTTTTTTTATGTGAAAAGTTTTTAACACATTCGCGACGGCGGCATTTTGGGTGTACGTTTGCGTAGTCGTTACTGTTTTAATGATAATTTGGTGAAAATTTAAAGAAAAACTAAGCTATTATAGCTCATTCGATAGCCCTGAATCTCCTCTTGAAAACTAGTACAAAGTCGCCAAGAACTTTCCGCGAAATGAATAACAAAAGTCCTTAAAAATTTGAGTTGATACCAAAGCAGCCATTAGTACGGCCCACTGGTGGGCCAGATCGTCGTGAATGTGTTAAAGATGACCGTATTTATTTGCCACATAGCGATTGATTGCATTTGATTGTGCTAAGAGTTTCCCGTCCACTTCGAGTACCGGAGATTGTCCAAAAATAAAGGGGTGAGCTGAAAAAAAGGGAAACTGAACTGAACAGTTACAACTCATTACTGTCAATTACTATCATTTTCTCTAAAATATCTCTAAACCAAGCTCCTCACCGTTTTTTATCAACGGCCAGTCTTTAAAAGCGAATCTTTGATCAGTGTATTCGACATCACTCAACATAAACATCATCCTAACCGGTTCAGCTCGTCCATAACAATCGAAATAATGCAAAATATAGTGCACCATTTTGGACAAAGATTTGAAAATGTTTATCTTTGAAATAAATACGACAAAAATATATAGATGATTATAACCCAACGTGATATGTGAAATTCTTGGAGAAAACGAACGAAAAGGGTGAGAAAGCAAAAGGCAAACTACAAAAAACAAATAAAGAAAACAAAAAGAAGACAAGAAAACCCGAGGAAAGTTTCAAATTTATTAACAGTAAAGATTTCATTTTTCAAAAGTGCATAAGTTTGAGTTTGTTTTGTGAGTGATCAAAAGAGTTAAGCCAAATCTTTTGTTGAGACGAACTCGTACTCGTGGCGCGCCAAACGATTCCACAAAACGATCATCACCGCCAATGGAATTGCACACCTAAGCATGAGTACTTTGATCAACGTAAATTTTCGCTATCTGGCACACACTTTTGAATCAACCGCTGTACAATGTTATCTTTCTTATTTACACTCACCAAAGTCCATCAGCCACCCAGAAGACGACAAATTGAACGATCCAATTCGAATTTGGATTCAAATAGGGTCGAGTACCTAAAAATCTTGCAAAGTCTCAATTTATAGAATGACGAGCGAACCATCAGGTTGTCGAATATACATCACCATGTACCAGAAAGTTTTCCAGAAAACGAAAGCCGATGTGGTGAAAGTGAGGAGAACGGCGTGACGAGATTCACGACGAACCTGGGGAAAATTGGGAATGCTGAATGGTTGATTTTATTTTATCGTAGGACTTGATCTTCAGGTACTGATGCTAAACACATTCACGACGATACGGCCCACCAGTGGGCCGTACTAATGACTACTTTGGTATCAACTCAAGTTTTTAAGGACTTTTGTTATTCATTTCACGGAAAGTTCTTGCTAACTTTGTACTAGTTTTCAAGAGGAGATCCAGGGCTATCGGATGAGCTATAATAGTTTAGTTTATCTTTGAATTTTCACCAAATTATCCGATTCGCACTTTTAGGTATACCGGACCGTAAAAGTTTCAGTTTACCTGCGATAATTTTATGTTTAATTTCGTCAACTTAAATTTAAGGTTTTAAAAGATTTACAAATTACTAGAGCTCACTACAATGGGTAAGCCCATCTTTTGAGTGAATCGTTTTTTCCTCACCAAAATGAGAGCCGCCAAATTCATAATAATCTCAACAATCATGACTCTTCCTGTGGCCATCGTCACCAAATCGTCCCATTCTGCGTACCGAATGTCAACATCGGCATAAATGTTCCCTGAAATAAAATTTATAAAACATCTCACTAACTCATCTACTATATATAAAAGGGATGTCCGTCTGTACGCGTCCGTCCGTCTGTACGCGCGCGTTCTTGGCTTCCCATGGGCCGATTTACATGATTTTTAGTTTGTTAGGCTTAGAATTCTAATAGGTTGATGCATAAGTCTTTTCGTTTTTTTCGTACTTCTGTTAAAAAGTAACAAATTCACCAATTAATCTATAGTTTGCTCTATAAAAAAAGTGTTTTTTTGTTCAATTTGCATCTTTTTAAATGAATTTCGGTTCACTTTGAAGCAAATTCGAGAGTGAAAAACGCCTTTTTCGTAAAAATCTATACAAAACTCTACGGAAAAATTGGCTGAATGAATTTCTCTGAAATCTTGGCGAAATATCAAACTTTTTTTCTCTATCTTTTATCTATTGACACGAAGATAGGTTTTCTTTAGCTAAGGTGTCTAAACCGCATCATCGAGTTAGCCCTTTTTGACTACCCGACTTCATACTCTCAAGAAAATCCAGGCATTAAATATTTTTAAACCCGTTTTAATGTTATTTTGCAGAAAAATAATTGCTTTTTCTAATGAAATCAACCGTAGTTTAATTGGTGCATTTGTTGGCTTGAAACGGCAGACGAAAAGGAACAAAAAGACTCATGCATCAACCTAATATGTAGTTATGCATCTAATATTTCGCTTTTTAAAAAGCAAAAAGTCACAACACAGCTGGGAGTCGAACATGGGTCGTGTGGGCGTGGTCAAGCACGCTACTTACAGCGCCAAAGTTGAAAAGGTGAAAATAGCATTTACATACGAAAATTAGCAATCGAGTTATTTTTACAATTGCTTTTTGTTTGTTTAGTTTGCTTGGTGCGTCTCCTTCTCGGAGACGCTTTCCAAAATTTTTTGAAACAATTTCAGAAGGTCTCGCGGTTAATGCTAACCTCAACGTGTAGAGTTTTTCAACGGAAACTCTACGATATATAAAAGAGCAGTGTCTGTCCGTCCGTCTGTATGGGCGATAGCTAAATATCACTTACATGGCTCGAAAATTGTCTCAAGAAATCCGCCTCGATTTGTGTGCGGTCGAAACATCGTGTATACTATGTCGATCGTGCAAAGAATCTGAAAATGGGTTGGCAAAAGAATTTAACAAAGCTTAGTTTAGAATGGCAGTGTTTATCAAAGAAAACCTAGACATAATAGTGTTTTTTTTAAAACGAACCGAAGAAACGGCAAGCCACCATTCAACCCAAGCTGGGAGTAGACGGCCCCCGGCTCTCATCGTTCAATAGCTAAACTTAACTATGTCTGAGATCTGAAATCACAAATTGTAAAATAATCGCAAAAATTCAAAAAGAATCGTGGAAGAATCAAGCAAAGAACATGGAAAACGGAAAATACACAAGAAAAGAACGAAAGAAACAGACTGTCCTCCTTTTCCTTTCTTTTTCTCAACAAGAGAACCCCAAAAGGTGACCTAAATCCCGCATGTTTTAAACGTCAAGAAACATCGACACATGAAAAAAAGCTTTGTAAAACATTAAAATATAGTAATCCCTAAAATAAAAATTCGCGATTTCAGATGGGTATAACCGAATTTTCCTGAAAAATTCAAGTAGATCAAAAAAACAGTTCTGTGTTTTCAATTTCTGCTCAAAAGAGACTGTAGCAACAAGAGCACAAGGCAAAATCCCAAATCTCTGTGAAAAGCTCAATGGTTTAGATGCTCCAAAGTTTGTAATATTCGATATTTGCTGTAGATGAGTGCATGTGTCGGAAATGGTGGAGATCTGGTTGTGATTGAAAAGGAGAAAAAGGAACAAAAAGAAAGAGAAGACAGTCTCAGTCGGTCATTTCCTTCTTTTCTTTCATTTTCTCTTTTCCTCTTGGGTAAATATTAGGGAGAAAAGAGGAAAGATTTCCGGAGAGTGAATGGAAATGAGTGGAAGAAGTTGAGTGGACTCTTCTCTTCTTTTCTCTTCTTTTCTCTCATTCACTCTTTTTTCTCGTGTCGATACAAGACGATGAATAGGTCGAATTCGACACACCTCCTCTTCATCTCGATGATCTGTGAAAGTGAACGGCAAACTTTTCGTTTTCACAGCGGAATCTCGATTTTGGAGCTTGCCAGACGTTACCAAAGAAAACAACCAGGTTTAAATGTGTGATATTAAAAAAACAAGTTTTGATTGCAATTCAGAAGTAACTTTGATTTTCACACATTCTCGACGGCGCCGTTGTAGTTGTTAACTGTTTTATTGATAATTTGGTGAAAATTATCAGTAAAACAAAAACGAAAGAAGTGAAGCGAAAGATCCACTGGTGGGCTGTATCGTCATGAATGTATTAAAAACATCTTTTACACTTTTGAATTTACCTGATAGATAACTTTTATTGCATGAAAGATTCTGACAAATCAAAGACTAATTCGCTCAGGTGATGCTTCTCCAAGCACGAGATCTCATAAATTTCATCGGATTACTATAAAAAAGAGACCAATTTTCGGTGGTCAGCCAATATTCTCTAGAAACATTCAATGATTGAAAATAACTGAAAATCGATGCAATTTTTCTATGCAATCTTTGGAAATTGATTTCTAAGAGGAGGACGAGAAATGAAAAGAAAGAAAAACCGAGAAGAACATAGAAAATGACAGAGAGTTGACGGAGGGTGAATGCTGTTTTTGTTGGTACCTGTAATTTTTCATGTTTTCCTCTAGAATTATACTGAGGAACGAGTAGAGAATTTACTATTAAAATTTGTATTGCTTTTAAAATTTGAAGTGGTTTTAAAGCTTTTAACTCTTAATGAAGAAGTTACCTGTTGGAGGGAAACCTGGGGATATGTGGGATCATAGTGACGATCGACAGTCTGAAATAGACAGTCTAACTCTCGAATAATGCATTTCCGAATTCATTTCACGAACCTCTAAAGCCCCTTGTAGAGCAACGACCGCTTTATCGATCTTCTTCAAAATTTTCCACGGAATTCTCTTGTTCATAATGAAACTAGCCGGGAAGATCTATAATGTAAACTATTCAGTTAACTCGTTCAAAACCTACATTCTGATTTCGGATCACCCAAACATGTGAATCGTACTTCTGATCGGATAAAATACTGTAATCAGAGGTAATTCGCTGGCCGGGCAACCACGCGAACGCGACAAGGGGATGGGAAAACTGAAGACTTATTTAAAGTTATAGAGCAAAATATTGGTAAATAAACTTTTTTGATAAACTGCTCATTTGCCAATTGTTGATATGGGCCAATGATTGGTGGGAATTTGGTGAAGATCTCTTGGAAAATCGCTTCACAATGATCGAAATATTCGAACGGACAAACGGGGAGTGAAGTGGAAGTGGAAGTCAGCAGATGGTATTCGCCGTTTCTGGAAAATTCACTACGACAGAAACCCAAGTTGAAGATATGTACCCAGCATAGGTCATCTTTCTTAAACCAATTTTCTGTATGAATTCGGTCTTGTAAATCTCATAAATTTACTCAAAAAATACTGTAATTACTAATAAGAAAATAGGGTTTAAACGTCTACCTCAACACCTCCAAGAATCCGCGAAAATCGGTGAATGGAAGTTGAATGTTGTCAGAGAAAATCAAGATTTTCCTCAAATTTGACCCATAATAATCGACAAAGATTCGCAGAAAGATCATTATCCAAAAAACGGTGAAAAACTGGTTGGAGAAACTGAAAGGAAAGTGACTCATTCACTTACACGAACAGAATAATATCGAGAATGATATCCAGTATTTGTTGATCCATAAGTATTCTCGGTGATTGTCCATAGAACTGTGTAAGTGGCGTTGATGAAAGTGCTGATAAAAAGATTTGTGATTATTCTTTGCATCGTACCTTGTTTTTGACTCAATTCTTCCAAATTCGAAACAACGAAAAAGAATATAAAGAAAGTTGATGAGGAGAAAAGTTCCCAACAAAGCTAGCCAAACCTGAAAAGCTTGCTTTTGTGGTTATTTAAGTGTTGCAACCTGTAAAGTGAAAGGTCGAAATAAAAAACTATCGAGAAAAACGGGCAATGAGTCGTCACGAATCATGAAGACCTGAAAAATCAATGCGATGTTATTTGCAACTATATAATCTGAATCTTCAATACTACCAGAATTTACCAGAAACAGTCGACAGGTGGTTGAAAAGTTTTTATCGGCATAGAGGATAGCGTTTTCAAATCGAGATTAGAAATGGTTAGAACAAGCAAACTTTAGTACCATAAAGAAACAAAAAGCTACCTCATATCACAAACATTTCAGCACAACAGGCTTTTGGGTGTGCTTAAATTTATCGCGCGTTGTAATGTTGGCAATGTCTGGTCGCAAGTGGGTTGTTGCATCTCGCTGTTGAAGATTTTTAGGGTAAGATTAAATTTAGAGTTTTATGCATATCAGAAGAGGAATCACTTTCCTTTAAAATAAACCCTCAGAAAGCCATGTTGATTTTGAAATAGCTATTTCAAGACGTTTAAAAAGTTCTAGTCAAATGCAAAAGTCAACAGAGTGATCCGAGTTGACTCGAAAATAAGGCTCAAAAATGAGATAAGCCAAGATCCACTCAACAAAAAGCTTAACTAAGGGAAAATAATAAAATTTTTAAAATCCAACGTTCTATCTATTTTCAATCTCAATTTGGAAGTTTTCGCCATGCCGACAGAGCTTTTCAGCTTTTCAGAACTTTCAGAGCTTTTCAGCTTTTCAAAACTTTCAAAGCTTTTCATTATTACCCACCTGAGTCACTTCGTATTGCGATGGAAAAGAGAAATGAAAGAATTTTCTCCTCTCGGGACTCATCACCATTCTTGCGCAAATTACATCCCATTCCTCGTTTTTCAATTCACCCAATAAGCCTTAATGATTAAATGCTAAATGCAGTTCAACCTGTTCTGAATGTATCAGTTCACCTGTCGCATTTCCATCAGCAGACACTATTCCAACCGCTTCCGGTGTCAGAATCAACTCGTAGGACAGGTTTGCAAACTGAATTTGAACAAAAAAACAAAAACTCAGCCTTCAGGATCTTTTAAATTTGTATGAGAAAAGCTTTGATCATAAATTTTCACCTTGAAGATCATCTCACATTGTTCTATTTCTAATCCATAATTGTTTGAGCGATCCGAATGAAACATGAAATGTGGCCCTAGATATTACGAAGCATTTGGGCTTTTTATAAAGAATGTACACGAGATATGTTACCGTGGTTTTTAAGTTTTTTTTTTAAATACACGCTTTACCCCCATTGAGTATTGTAGTGGGAACGGCGACACGAAGGGGTCTCTCCATAATTTTATCTATAAGTGTTTCATTGATACTTTTTATAGAAAATATAACAATTTTAATACATCTTTAATGTAGTCAATACAAATACAATATATCTTGAGAAGTTTTTTAAGAAATGTCGGTGATCGAAACATAGACACGGAAAAAAACGGGGGTTTGCACGGATCGGATTACTTTCTGATCACTTATTCATCCAAGCATCAGCTTGAAATAGGTAGAATAAACAAAAAGAAACATTGAGAAATGTACAACGAAATACTAAAAGAATAGAGGCTTTTTGTTTTTCAAAGCTTCCACCGCATAGATCAGTCGAGAAGGCCACGCTGAAATTGGGTGAACTTTTGCAAGCTATGTATGATTGGAGTTAGAGTCTAGCATTAGTCGATTTAGTTTAGTTGACTCTTATCGGCCTTCCGGGTATTTTCCGGGTCGTCACGCTTTGAAGGCCTATAACTTTACCCAGAAATAATATTATTGGTAACTTTTTATATCATTGAAATGAGGACACTTCAGGCTTTCGAATGACACCAAATACGGTTTGATTGGATAATCCAGTCCAGGAAAATCAAAGCCAACTCTGAGCAAATACAGTCAATCAAACTTGGGTGTGGTGTCGCCTGGTTTGCATGGGAATGAAAAATCTAATCAAAATGTATTTGGTTTGTCATTCGAAAGCATAAAATGTTTTCTATACAATGATACAAAAAGTTAGCAATAATCTTATCTCTGAATAAAGTTATAGGCCTTCAAAGTGTGACGATACCCGGAAAGCCGACAAGAGCCGATTAGTTTTTGGTTTCTTAATTGAGTTTTTTCCTGAACAATTTCTTACCGAAACCCCTTGTAGTTTGAGTAAACGAAATCGCTGATTGATACAGTGCTCAATTTTGTCAGTCTCTTCCGGAAAGCATTGTTCACCCATCGATCTCCACACATCGATCAACTCTCGATCACTGAATATCAATAGAAAGTTCGACAACCAATTTTTGCCTTAAATATTTCTTTAACTCACATAATCTCGACAAGTTGTGCTTGTTTTTGGTGTGACCTTCTCAAATGGTCGGTTGCTTGATTTCTCGCAGAGAATTTCGCTTCACAGTGCGTGCATTCATAACTCTAAAACTGAGGAGTGAGACTAACTCAAAGTGACCGGCTTAATACAATGCTAATTGTAAGGATACGAGTAGTAAGAAACTACAACTAATTGTCAGCGGGGTAAGAAATACATACGGATAGACTAACGACTGATTTCTGCTACTTTTCCCCAAACACCAACCCTTCTCCAGCAGTGTTGTGCAATGTGATCAAAGAGCCGACTTCGATCCGATAACATTTTCTCGTTACACAGCTGCAAAAATTTGTTTATTAAGCAAAAATTGTTAAATTGACTGATTTTGCTTTAGTAAACATGCATTTTGGATAAAAATAAGAGTGAGACTGACAATTAAAGACAAGACAAGGGTGAAGTTTACTGTGAAATAGTAGGCTACCTTAATGCTTAGCTAGTCATTGGCAAAAGCAAGCCATTATAAATGGTGAATAATCGATTGCTTTGTGGTACAGTAAAGCTACCGTAATCCCGAGATCTACACTTGTTGTTTAGCTACAGTATAAAGTCTTGTTGAGCCTAAAGCATGAATTGTCAGCAAAATGAATTTTAAATATTGTTGTGGGTGAGCGGAGATTAGAGATTTCAATGGAGATAAACTGAGCCCCTTATTTAAGAATTCACAACTGCATTTGAAAACTTTGAAACTATTTGAAAAAATTTGCAAATTTCCAGCACCCACCATACACGAGACGATTGTTGCTCTATTTGACTTGCTAGATTGACGGTGAAAACCCTAAAAACTATTTTTTATCAAAATTCTGTTCACTTTCAATTATTCAAATAGAAGTGAATAGAATTAAATTCGACAGAAAAGTGGATAGAATTAAAAAGTACGGTAAATTACAGTATTCCTGACAGATGCCAGATTTCAATCTGATCAGATGAGCAAAAATTTCTCTAGACGGCCCAGAGTGTGTTTCAGTCACTAACTGGCAACCAGATTTATTTCATTTTTCGTTTGCTCTTTAATTTATCAAGTTAAATTTCTATGTATCTTGCTTTATTTCTTGAAATTTTTGATTGCAAACCTTTTTTTTGGTCAACTCCTCGATGTGACTTTTTATAACGGATTTCCTCGTCGGGAAACATTCTTTCACCAGCGAGATCCAGTATTTATCCAAATTTTTCTTGATTCTAAAGCTTTCTTTAGCGCTTTTGAACTTTGATCGTTTGATATTTTTAGTTGTTTTCAATAACTCTAACAAACCTCCGATCAATCGGTGATCCTTGTCCTTTATGCAATGAGTGAATGTGTTTTGTGACCTTGATTTCACTTTGGCTTCTGAATTTAACACATTCACATTTAACACATACGACCTACCGATGGGCCGTACTAATAACGATTATTTTTGATATCACCCCAAGTTTTTGAGGACTTTTGTTATTCATTTCGCAGAAAGTTCTTGTTAGCTTTGTACTAGTTTTCAAAAGAAGATTCAGGGCTATCGAATGAGCTATAATAGTTTAGTTTATCTTTGAATTTTCATCAAATTGTCAGTAAAACAGTAACGACTACGCAAATGTACACCCAAAATGCCGTCTTACCTGAAATCACATCTTTCGCATTCCCATCGAATCGCTTCTCTGTCGTGCTTTCCCATATGAACGAGCATCGAGTGAGCACTCATCGCATTCACCGTTTCCGAGCATATCTTCAAAAAAAGGCTTTGAGCTAACTCTCGACACATCTCAAACCTTGCATTCTCGTTGCTTAAAACTCTTCGTGTGTACATTGAATCGTGCCGCGAGTCTGTCCTCATCGTTTTCCATTGAACAAAACTCCAATTCATCCACTTCTTCAATGTAACTCTAAGCAAATTTTGTCACAAAGTTGAATCTTTTTTCTTACCTCAGCCATACTCTCATTTTTTCGTTTATGGGGAGAGTTTCGAATTGGCGTAGTTTGGCGCACGACTTGATCTTTCTGAAAAGGATTTTTATGCGTTTTGTAAATTCATTAGTTCTAAGTGATTTTATGCTTTTATGCATAGTTAAGTTCGTAAGGTATGAGTTTAATTAGGTATTATTTGATATGCTACTGAATTGGATCACCTCGAGATCGTCAAAAACGAGCGGGCGATCATCGACGAGTAGTCCATTCATTGCATCATAGTCTCCCTAAAAATTCGGATATAGTCAGTCTATTAGATCAGTCAGTGATTCGTGAGTCAATGATTGAATCAATGATTCTCATGAAAACTTGGCTAGTTAATTAAATTTTTGTGCTCATTCTTTTTTTTTACTCTTTGGCATAAGAGGAGTTTCTGTGGAAAAAAGGTGTCTAAATTTCATCTTTGAGGTATCGCTTTTTTTTGAGTGCTCGGTTTTTCTAACATGAAAAAACGCAAAAAAGTAAGCTTGACGGATATCCCGAAATTTCTACTAAACGGATATCCCGTTTAGTGGAAAAATGAGTCACCTTTTAAATTATACAAATGACAACTTATTCGAAGCAATCCTAACATTCAACAATTCAACTCTGAAGTTTTGACTCATTAATTACTCACTGCTCTAATATCTACATAATAGCTACGTATTTTTTAAAAATTCACCTGAAGGATTTCACGAAGATTCCGCGGAGCTTTCGGAAAGTTGGGCACTTCATTAAAACTTTCTCGCAACGGCCTTGCTTTCTCCTTTGAAAGATTCAAATCGCAATTTGATATTGATTCGGTTGCCTGCTTTTTAAATAACGTTGTAGTTTCTTTTGACGATGACGACGATGGAAATAGCTTGTCTGAATAGCTTCGCACATTAAAATTTATGTCTTGATTAAAAAATCTATTTGAAATTTGGACAAGATGGTCTTGATAATTAAGTCAAGCATTTATCTGCCTTACCTGTGAAACTCGTTGAGAACTGCTTCAGAAATGAGAAGGCCATTTTGGGCGAATAAACGCTCTTAACGATAATCAAAAGGTTTTAGCCAAAAAATCTTGTTGTACACATTGATATCTCCAAATTATTCATCACTTTTGGGAAAGTTTCAGCAATGAATTGTCCTCAAAACATTCTCATCATCTCTGACTCTCTCCTTTTCCATTACTTTCTATTCAAATTTACATCTGTTCGCAAAATTTCCCATCGTAAAATCTTCAATTACTAATAGTAGGATTCCATTAACTTTCTGAAGCATTAAAGATACATTCTTTTATTCCGGCATACTACAGTTTTAGAGGCTCTTAAAGATTCTCATAGTCAGCATTTTTTGGTATTTGAGTCAAATCTGTTTGTTCTCCAAATCTCGACAATAATCACAACGAGCATCGGCTGATTTGTAGATATTGTGTTGGGTGTAGTAACTGTGAACATTGTAACAAAGAAATCGTTTAACCAATCCATAGTACAACACATCAAGGATCGGCACCGTTCAAACAAAATAGCGCCAAATTTTTCAATAAAATTTTTTAAAGATTTTCTTTGCGTCATCAATAAAATATTTTGTTGACCCTTGCTTTCCTCGACTCTTCATAATGAAATGATTGCAATGCTTTCCCCCAATCACCCACGCGTTTCTCTTTTTTTTCTCTGTTTCCCCAAATTTCTTTTACCTCATATCCATCAGCCTTCCGTGAAATGGGCGGATCTGACGATGATTTCCTTATATAATATCAAATTAACAAGGATCCTCATTTGTTTCTCAGTTTTTCCGCCACAATACCATCAATATCATCGTGATTTCTTGAATGTTTTTCAAATCTTTGACTTTTCTCTCAATCTTTTTGATCTCATTTATCTCTCATTTTCGTATCTCAAAAAGGGGCCTACGGTGGTTAAATGGACAAAAAAAAGAAAAAACTAAAGATTACCGTAGTTTCTATAATGAAACCTGGCCAAACTATTAAGTTGGAACATAAGTCTTGATCACTTTTTCTACTTCTGTTTAGGAATGAAAACGCTACTAATTAACCTATGATTTGCTCCAAATAGAAAATGTCATTCTAGTTTTTGGGTCGATTTGGGTTAGTTTCTAAGCAAGTCCGGGTGTAAAAACTAATTTTTCATGCAATTCTTTAGAAAGCCCTACAAAGAAATTGGTGAAACAGATCAGCCTGAAAGGTGAAACAGATCAGCCTTAGCTATATACCCAACTTTTTATGTTGAATCTTTTCTTTAGTGACACCAAAATTGATTTCTTTGAACAAAGTGCCTAAATCATCGAGTCTTATTCAAAAATTTCAGAGTTTTTCCAATGGAGCGTCGATCATTTCGTGATCTACTTGCATTTTGGTGAGTTCCATTTAAAGTTCGGACTTGATTCAGCCTTTGTATGATAGCTTTACAACTAATTTAAAGAATATTAAAGGAAACGATGTTTTGATGGCTTTTTTTGTTGTACAATCTTCAAATTTCAGGCTATTCGGGATGTGTTCAAATTTTGGCTATGTTCTGATGTTGACCGGAGCAAAGGATATGCTCACAAAATCGACCGTTTCGACGACAACGATCACAGCGATCTCCACGCAAAAATGCTTGGTTCGAGTTGTACCGCTATACCAACATTATACCTTTTAGAATCGTTTAAAAGAGGTGTGTTTTAGAAATTTACGATTCACACCTAGCAAACTCCTTTTTTAAAGTGAAGAAAATTAAGAGCTCGTCAGAAAGAAAGAAATCTTCAGAATTCGACAAGCGATTTCCACTGTGAACCCATTTCAACAGGAGCCGTTCTCTTGTGCAATATCGTGCCGGCCACCGTTGTGCAACTCATTTTCCCAATCTTCATTCACCGGATCCCATATTTGTAAGTGGAATTTATCATTCTGGAATACTGTACACATTTTACAGTAGTTAAAGTATGCCGATCTTGTTCCCAACAAAGGGTAGACTCTTGAGTTTACTGTAAAAAGAGGCTAAATCCTAAAGTCGATTCACTTAACTCAACCATTTTACAACTATCAATAAACACCAACCGAAGGTCTATCAAGTTCTATCCCGATCAAACTATCTCGTTTTTCCCCTGAAAATAGCCTGACTCATTGGGTTTCTTTTCGTCCAAGTCATGCAGTGCAGCAGTGTGGAGCAGTCAACGGGCTCAATGCCAAATAGAGAAAAAAGCGATGATAAAATGAGTGGATCATTCAATCATCCATCAATTTTCATTTTCAATTTCCCACGTGACTCTTTTTTTCATTTTTTCGTCATTTCTCACACCATTTGAAACTAGAGATTTCTTTTGTGATCTCAAGGATTTGTCAAGAGGACATCTCAAGGCCGTACCGTACCTAGCATCATGTGCGGATATCGAGTTTTTTGGAAGAAAGCGTTCAGAAAAACATTTCACGGAGATTTGGGTTGGCACTTTTGGCTAGATTTCTTTTTGGAGAATCGGGAAAATTGATATCGGAAAAGGAAATTGAACGAGTGACAAACGGAAAGACATGGTTTTTAGGAATGTAATGAAAATACGAAAAAATAAGAAAGTTTGATACGAAAAAACTTGATATTTGGATGTAACCAGCGGATCCTTATACTTCCAGGGTTCATCAAAACGGATACGCTTGTTCAGAACATAGTTGAACCATAAATGAATCCGGTGGTGAGCCAAAAGCAAACCAAAAGCAAAAATTATTTTATGGTAACGGTAGAGTGGATCCTTTTTAACACATTCGCGACGACGGTATTTTGGGTGTACATTTGCGTAGTCATTACTGTTTTACTGACGATTTGGTGAAAATCTACTATATATAAAAGAGCAGTGTCTGTCCATCCGTCCGTCTGTACGCGTTTTTTCTCAGCCGCAAAGTGATGTAACAAATATGAATTTAGCATTCGAATCCTCGCCATCTGCATCACTCAATTGTTCTCATTGATCGTTGCATCGGCCGCTTCATCAATCACCGTCACTTTATTTGGTACGCAACAAATTACGTATAAAAACTATGTACTATTTGGTAGTTTCCTATACAAATCTAAAACCTTTTGTGTATTAATCCCCGTAATCCGTTTAAAACAACAAATTTTGACAATTGCTAATGCAACTGTTTTCAGTATCCTTATTAGCTTTAATGTTGCACAAAAATTTTTAAATCTGTAACGTAAAAGACGTCTAATAAGTGCCTTTTTTATATCTATATGAATATTCAGCCGTTTCCGTTGGCAGCATCTCGTTTGGAATCGGTGAGATGACATTTTTGGCTCTCTCATCAAAATATCACAAGTGAGTGGAGTTGTTGGTTCGTCCTATTAGGCTGTCCAGCAGGAAAAGACTTTTTGAACAGCCTAATGATTGCTTGTTTATAAAATTCGAAAACCAAAAAGGAATTCAGAGACACGATCTCGTTGTACTCATCTGGATGTGGGGCGGCAGGGATTATCGGTTCATCGATCTATGCTTTGGCTACAAGTCTGTCATTTTCCCGACGATCAAGCTAATCACTTCATTTTTAGCAAACCTCAATATCTCTCCCGATTCGGTACTTTTATCGATGACTATTATTCCCGTCGTTCTCCTCGTTGAGTAAGTTTCAGAACTTTGACTGGATGGTTGTAAACAGAATACCTAATTGTGTTATGTTTGGATATTTGCTGATTAGAGACAGGGATTTTTCGACTTTTTTCTCCTTTTCAGTTATTTCTTCATTCTCACGAAAGTTCCCCCAATCGGAGTGAGTCAAAAAGTGCTGGCCCATATGGAGCATCCACAAAATGAGGCAATGAGTATCGAGAAAGCGATTATCAAATCATCCGTCGATCAACTACCCCAAGGAAAACTCCAAACGATCATTGTATGTTTGAAAAACCAAAAAAAATTACTATGCAAAATTTTAGAAAGTGATTCCCTACGCGATAACGGTCGGTTTGACTTATTTTCTGTGCTATTTCATCACGCAAGGAATGGTCAGTTTCCTATAAAATTTAAAGCGAAAATATCTTTTAACAAAAAGATACCTAAGCTTTATTTTTCACAACATTTTTACTGTTTTTTCACCAACTTTATCCCGAGTTCACTTTTCAGACCACATTCCTTGTGTTCACGTGTGCTCTTGGATTTGGTCTCTCACCAAATGCCCAATTCCGTTGGTACCAGGTTAGTGCAGCAAAAAAGGATTTCTAAAATCGGCAAATTTTAGGTTTTGTATAATTTGGGTGCTTTCACGGCCAAATCCACGGGTCCTCTTCTTCCAATTCATCGTTTTGTGCTCTTCTCGATTCCATTGGCACAGGTATGTTTGATAAAGTGTTACTACAAAATATAAACACAAATCTTAAGTGTAGCTTACGCTAACTGTAGTAAGCTGCGTTGTATTATAGCTAACTTAAACTAGACTTTGAACTACTGTCCAACAGGACAGTAGGCTTTGGGCTGGTTCTCCAGGCCAAAGCCATGGCCTGACCCGAAAATTTGGTCCCAGGACCAGCCCTGCTGTCTAACCTAAGTTGCACTAGAATATTTCGTCTAAAATCTTTCTATTTCAGCTTTTCGTCTGTGTATTATTGGTGCTATCGGCATTACTCGTGATATCTCTTCCCCATGTGAGCATGGTAATGTTCTCAATTTGTTTCCTCGGATTGACGAATGGATTCGCTTACATCAACTCGTTCAAACAAGTGCACAAAAAGGTAAATAGGACTAGATGCTAAATGTGCAATGTGCCACTCTTATTCTATTGAGAACAATAGTTTTATTTTAATCTATTAGTTTGTAGGGAAAGTAATGCTATGTAGGAAATGTAAAGTAAAATAAAATGTAGTGAATGTAGGGAAAGGGAATAATTTTTCTCGGAAATGAATAATTGTAGAGGTTTGAATAAGTAACAATCTAAAGGGGTAAAGTCAAGACTTTACGTGACGAAAAGTTGAAGACTATCCCAATGAAGATGAGCTTTGTCATCTTGGCTTTTTCGCCATTATGTGGGGAGCGGATCCTTGAAGTATCATGACGAGATTCCACAAGAACTTGATTCACCCACTCGAATTGCTCACCCCAGAGTTCAAGTGATGTTTAGCCTAGTTTGGGCAGTTTAAGTAAACGAATAAACTGAGTAAACTCTACAACTCTACATTTCCCTACAACCCAATAATTTAGACGCATCCAGAAGATCGTGAATTCGCCCTAACAATCACTTCTCCTGCCTCATTTGTGGGTATCCTTATCGCCGGTCTTGCCGCTCTGCCTACCCATCAAAATGTGTGCAGAAATTTGTATTCATAAAAGACGCATTTATTAATGCAAATTAAACTTTTCATCTACTTTTTGAACTTAATTTTATAATTATTGTACGAAAAGGTTTATGGTACAAGTTTCTTTTGCATAGGATCTGTTCATTTATTCCAACTTGACGGTTCATTTGTTCAAAATGCCTTACCCTTGAATGAAAATGAACGACTTTGCTCACTTCGATATGCTTATTATCATTGATGTACAAAAAGCTGACAATTTATTTTCAATATTGATGACTCGTTTTTGTTGTACTTGTACATTGTTTTGAGAGTTCACATCCTTTTGTGAGTGTTCAAGTAAAAAAATTTCATTTATCCCATAAATATGCAAAAATGCCTTTTATCAATAAAGCAAAAAAACTTTCTCAAAATGGGAAAGCTCCAAAACTTCCCCTGAATACAAAATTTGCACCTATACGGGCTACCTATTATTGTGAAATACCCCTAGTGGCTTTAGGGGGGAAAGGATGAGTCGATGGGATGAGTGGGGCTGAAGGGAAATGGGACAATGGTCTCCGTCGGTTGGTGTGTGACAAGGTGTGAATGGCATCTAAGAAGCAAGAAAGGAATAGAGAAGGCATGGAGATTCCAAACGAGAAGCATATAAGAGAAGGCACATCGGGGTAGCTATGGAAATGGGGGTGAGGGGCGACCCCGGGGGGGTCTTC
The DNA here is from genome assembly GCA_958450365.1 of Mesorhabditis belari. NCBI lineage: Eukaryota > Metazoa > Nematoda > Chromadorea > Rhabditida > Rhabditidae > Mesorhabditis > Mesorhabditis belari. The sequence goes on from CAUEEP010000938.1 coordinate 74,439, forward strand.
CCCCAAAAAGATGGGGATCTGGAGAGGCCAAGAGGGCGCTCCACACCCACCCACATAAAGACAACACTCTCTGTGAAGGGAAATGGACTCTCCCCCAGGAGGAGGCGAAAATGAGGAGCAGTCCAACGAGGGGATCGGCAAGGGGGTCCTTTGGAGGGAGTCCCCGCGAGGGGGTGCCCGGAATGTGCAATGGAAGAAGCACCGAGACAACACAACCTATCCCCTTCCCCCTTGCCTCACCCCTCCCTTCCCCATCCTCCTTCAGCCATCCTTCCGGCACTTCCCCTCCTCACCACGACACCCCATCTAGAGTCGCCTTCCCTTTTTTTCTGGGAATCTCGTGCCTTTTTAAATAGCTTCTTTTGGTAGGTACTAATAAAGCATGTTCTCCAAAGTTTTTTCTAAAACTTTCAAAAAATCACCATAAGCTTGGTTCTAGTTCTTATCCAATCTATCTACGTTCGGTCTGGTTTACAAAAAGCACAGCAAAATAAGTAGATTTATTGGACGAAAAGCTAGTGACAAGGTTACGGTAACAATTCAATTACTTTATGTTTGTGTTTAGAAATCTTCAGTCAAGGCTACAACTTCTCCTGCAACTTTAAACTTTCAAACCTCGATGAGCGAAGTGATGAACCCTTTGGCCTCAAGTTTTCTTGCGTCGATTCAAAAAATGCTGGAACTCAATCATATGGTAATAGTACAGAATCAAAAAAGTCAAACTATAAAACATTCAGACTTGAACTATAACGAAAAGATATGAGATAAATGTCTAAAACTGTTGGGTCTAAAAAGCGAGCTATAAGCGAACATTATCAAATTTGTTCACCGTATCCGATTTCCAGATCAATCCCAGTGCGAATTCAAGGGAGATCGCGTTGGCCATGTCCGCGCTGGGAAGTATTCAGATGCAAAATGTTCCCCGCGAAAAGGTAGCTCCTTAAATTTCACTTCAATAAATCCGTCAAATTCTTTCAGGAGCTCAAAAAAGTCAATTTGGAGCGAAAAATTGAGAATCTAATGAGAACGAAAAATTTGGAGAAAGAGGATGAAAATAAATTTGGAGGCGATGAAGCGGTCCCATCAAACACTTCAAATGAAATGTAAATGAGATAAAAAGTCAGCATTTAGTCAAAATTTTAGATCTCCAAGTGTTTCACAAATAAAAACCGTTGATGAAGTTGAGCCGAGACGTGGAGTGGAACCAATCTCGAAGCCGTTTATGTGTGATGAGTGCGGGGCGAGGTTCACAAGAAAAGCTGGTTAGTCAAATAGCTTTTAAAGGAGATTGTTTTTAGTTTTTTCTTAAATCATTAAGTAAGATGCTTAAAATATCTCAAAGAAATACGGAGAAATTTTCAGGGATGCGTCGCCATAAATCGTCAGTGCACAGCGCTGATCGGATTCCATGCCCTTCGGAGAATTGCACTCTTGGCTTTCGTTCGCATAAGGTTTGGAAATTAAAAGAGATAAAAAAGATTAAAGATAAAAACCAATCTTTGATAAAATATCTTTAGCCATCTTTGGCATTCTCACTTTGTAATCATTCAAATCTATTCTTATATTATAAAACGCAAAGTTTGTGTGTGTGTGTCTGTCCGTTCACCTCATAACTCGAGTCCCAGTGGGAATTTCGGTCTGATTTTTTGGGACAATATGTAATCGACTACGGCGGTTTGGCCTGTCAACAAATCAGAATCGAAATAGTCTTGCATTACTAAAAATTAAATTACAATCCGCATTTCAGTCTTTGGAGCAACACGTCCGCTCCACGCATTTGACGCCAAAAACTTCAACTGATGAGCGAAAAAAAAGAAATCGGAGTAATCGTCCAAAATCATAAATAAAAACTGCTTTATTTGGTGATTTTTTTTAGACTCTTTGCTTATTTCTTTGTTGTTAAATGTAGTCATGAAAGAAAACTGTGATTCTTCGCGATGAGATTTGTCTCTGGGTTTATCGAAAAGTGTGTACGATTAGGGTTTCAATGGAAAGTAACTCTTTAGAAAGCTATTCTCTTGTGTGTGTGTTTTTTTTTACCAAACACAGCTTGAAGATCTTCTTTTGCAAATTTAGATAAAGTTTTTTCAATTTAACAATCAACTTTTGGGTACACTTTGCTGAAAAAAAAGCTATCCATATCACAATTCGGACAACAAAAAGAAAAAATTTCAATGAGAATATACACATATTTGTCGAGTACCGTAATCAATCGGGAAATCCTAAATATTGACCTGGATTGCACAAAGACAAAGAATCAAAATCAAAGAGAAAAGAAGGACCTCGAAATTCGGCAACTTTGGTAAACGTGCACATCCTTTACCCACAAAAATGAAAACAAACGGTCGCTTTTAACGGTTGACATTTTTTAGTGAATAAAGAGGGAAACCAGTGTGCTAAGGAGTGCACGTTGACAGATCGCAAGCACAAAGTGCCAACCGGATTTTGATAGCTTTGAGAAATAGCCAAAAATGATAATCACTAGCGGTATTATAGAACACTGATATAAAATTTACTAGCTATAATTTTAAAATTTTCAATATAGTGCTAAACACAATCCTCTAGCTTGAACCGAGTTTCAAAGTTTCCATGTCGTTGATCACCGCTTGAGAAGTATTTACATAAGAGCGAGCCTGAAAAGAAGGTAATTTCGGGATTGATTTATTAACTGGCTGTTTCTCTTATGTTATAGATTGTATCATAGATATGCATATTAAAATTCAGAATCAGAAATGAGACCTGTTCGGGTCGGGGTTTTCGTGGAATGATTGGCGGGGCTTGAGGAATAGGCGGTGGAGCTAATGGAAGAGCTTCACTTATGACATGTCCTCCATTTGAGTGGGCCTAAAATTCATTTGAAGATACATTAACACATCCGCGACGACGGTATTTTGGGTGTACATTTGCGTAGTCGTCACTGTTTTACTGACGATTTGGTGAACATTCAAAGATAAACAAACTATTATAGCTTATTCGATAGCTTATTCGAATCTCCTCTTGAGAACTAGTACAAAGTTATCGAGAACTTTCTGCGAAATAAATAAATAAAATTTCCTTAAAATAGAAATAAAGTCCTTAAAAACTTGAGTTGACACCAAAAATAATCGTCATTAGTACGGCCGTATCGTCGCAAATTTGTGAATATGTAAATCAATTTCAACAAACAAAACCAACAATACCGTTTTCCGAATGAAAGCACTGATTGCCATATAGACGAATCTGTACTGATCACTCATTTGAACCATTCCCGATCGTTGCTCTCGAATCATTAGCACTGTACGCGGAATGTCTATAGTGCAACTACGACCTGAAAAAAAAATTGGTAGCATTAAAATTGTGCAATAATAGGTTTCGTAATGGAAAATAACTGCCTCGGAACATTTGTGAAAATTAGTTTGTTTTCACGTACCACATAGTTTTATGTGATTCACTAGAAGATCGATGACAATAAAGGCACCCGTGCGTCCAATGCCCGCCGAACAATGAACTATTGGTGGGCCTCGGCCACCCATCAGTCTCACTGATCGATCCACTGCTTCCAAAAAGCTGAACGAAAATTCAATAAGAAGATTTGGTCATCGCTTTTGCTAGGCTATGAAATCAATCGAACGGATTGTTTTATGACTCCTTTTTTTCTTCAAGTCTTTCTTTTCGATATAACGATTTGAAATTTGCGTTCAACTCGGAAATTTGCACTCAATATAACCTTTTTTAGCGCAAATTGAAATAAATATTCATTTCTTCCATTGAATATCTTTAACCTACATAATTTAAAGTAATTCTACTTTTGCAAACAAGAGTCCCATTGCCGAATCGACCATAAACTTTTATTAACATTAACTAATAGGAAAGCCTCGTTAGCAGATTTTTTCAGTAAGCTTTGATTGTTTCTTAATCGCTTGTTATTTACTACTTTTTTTGTCAAATACATTCTAATAACTTGATATATTGGTTCAAAAGCCTTCATTTATTTGTTTCGATATAACGATTTCAAGCGCTGATCCCGAGCGAATCATTAAGCGAGCAAAAGTTTTACCCAAGCCCGGGCTCAAACCAGGCCAAACAAATTGAGAGCCGAGCGCAGTTACCACTCGGTCACGACATATCTTCGAGGAACGCATGATCGCTTGATACTCACGCGGTCAGATAAATAGCGCAACACGCAAAAACTTCTTTTTTTACACACAAACTTCGAACGGATTTAAATCGAAAATTGAAAACCATTGTACAAATGACTTAGATATTCGGAGTCAGCGAAAAATTTGCTACAAAATAGGCTAGGTCCCACTTCGAAACTGGGTGGTAAATAAACAACGATCCCTAGTTAGGGCTTAAGGGTTGAGTACTAGGGGTTGTGCTTGTGTATTGTTTGTACCATATTATTTGTGTGAATAAATCTCAAACCTTAATACGGGTTCTGGATGCGCGGGGCATCCATGATCTGGCCAACCAACAAATTGCAAATGAGAGATCAAACGAGTTTCACCTGATAAGAACTTTTGACATAAATATCCTTTGTCAGTATGTTACCTCTTCTTGAAAGTTGAAGTTTCCTCTCAATATACGAGTCACTCTCTTGCAAATCTCGGTATTTTGTTTCCTAAACGTTTTCGTAGACGCGATTGAATGGGATTTGTCCCACCTCTGTACAAGTTACACAGAAATTATCCCATGTAATCGATTGTCCAAGCTCGGGCCAATAACGGTGACATTTTACCTAAAGGCTTCAATGATCTATGTCAACTTATAACAACTAGAAACGTCTTTCAAAACCCTTACTCGTCCTCTTTCGACTTCTTTTGTTGTCATCACAATCACACGCGAATCGCATTCCCAAATCATCAACAAAAACTCGCCAACCTGTAATCGCCAGTTGGCATAGTTTTATGAAAACAGCAAGCTTTACCGTATTTGAGAGACAACCCTGCGTCGAGATATATTCACGATTTGAGCAGAGAAGTGGATTGTCTTGGTGTATCTAAAAGAAGTTGTTTTGTACTGTAAATTTAGAAGTTGATCTAACGATAATTTATCTATTTGTCAACCTTTTCGTACTTCCGTTTAAAACCAACAAATGCACCAATTGAGCTATGATTTGCTCTAAATTGACTTAAAAAGATGGGAAATTGAACAACAAACACTTTTTATTTAGAGCAAACTATAGTGTTAATTGGTGAATTTGTTATTTTTCAACAGAAGTACGAAAAGGAACGAAAAGCCTTTCTAGACAGTCTAATAATTCGCACCCGAATATAGTTGGCATTGATGTAATCACTTTCCCCATCAGGCACATCTTTCAAGATGACTCGAGTATGATCGTAGGGTACAATGTTTTTGTATCTGAAATTAAATATTTTAGTTTGCAAGTAATCTTCTTTTGTTTACCGATTCTTTTTGATGTTGATCGCCTTTTTCCCTTCTTTCCTTGAATAAAGCTGATCGTCGGCGCTTTGTATTTTCTGGATAAAGGTTATTTGAATAAAAATTTTACAGAAAATCACTAAAAAGCTTATCAATGAAACACCAACCGCAAATTCTTCACTGATTCCATTTTTTCGCGTGATTGGATCCTCTTGGAGAATAGCCGCTAAGCGGATATCGATTGCATCAGCTGGGAAACAACTTGACGAAATCGCCTGTAATCTATTTCTTTGAAAACATGTGCAATCAATAACAATCAATAAGGTAACGCGTTTATGCTCTAACAAATATAAGTACTGTTTTATTCTTTTAGTTTAACATATTGCGATTCATAACACACAAACCGTTCGTAGATGGACAACGCTTTGACATCCCATTTCAACCTAAATTAAATTTATTTTTATATGTGGAAGTTATATCCAACCATTGGATTATGGTTGTAGTGAGAGAGGAGATCGGAGATCGTTCGGAAAGTGTCCCCACCATGAACATGGAACATTTCACTCTGAATGGATTGGATTGTGTTGATAGACAAAGGAAATTTGGGTGTCGTGGTAAGAAATCGCTGACTGTTACAATAAGGACCGGGGTTTTAGCTATAAGTCAGGTGTATATGTTATGTCCGTTATTGAATTTCGTCCGATTCAGAACCGGACGTCCGTTATTAAATAGATTCAATAAGGACTAAATTCAATAAAGGACGTATCATATAAACCAATGCAAGAATCCTGCTTTGGTTTTGGTTCATTTCCTTTTGTATCTATGTATGATATAATAGCATGAGTTAAGCTCACCTGTGAGTCTCGATCAATCATGATGTGTTTGATGATATTTTCAGCGGTCTTTACGGAGATCACATAGTTCCCTGGATGTCGGGTCGATTCACGCACGAGATATGCCCATTGTCTGGAAAAGGAACCTCAATCTAATAATCGAAGTTAACATAAACAGTGAGTAAGAAAAAAAATTAAAAACTTCTATTGTAGGTTTCGAAACGAACTTTTCTTTGAGCAGAATATCTCTGGCTTGTGTCCCGGTGATATTCGGATGAAACCATCGTTCAGCCGTTGGACCTCGAGCTTCCTTTGCCACCGGTTCATCCCAGGGAATGCTTACAGGGCGTCTAAAACATTTTTCTTTGTTTTACACCTTTGTCAAACAAACAGCAATCGAATGGTCCTTCCGTCTTGTTCGCGTAACTCGTTTGGGTTTTCGATGAAATACTAAATTGCTTGTGTAACTTTTTAACTGATGGTGAGCCTGTGAAACCTGAACAAGATCGGTGAGACTCGTGAAATCCTGTTCGACAAGTGAGAAAACATCACCACTGGCTTTTATTTGCACGTGAGTGATTGGTTGACCGATTCCTCGACTAAAAATTTTGACGATTCAAAAGTCTCCTTATTTTTCTAACCTAACAGAGATGGTGTAGTTGTTTCGTTGACTGAGACTCGGTCGAACAAGAAATTCCCCCTCGATCGCATATTTTTTGATCAAACGCTCAGACTCTTCTCCCGAAACGTTGTAGAAATAATTTACGGGTCTAAAAAGTGGATTGGCTTTATGGTAAGATAACAGAAAATAACGATAAAATGTGAGGATCAGAAAGTTTGGCCTGTCAATTTAAACCGCCGTGTGATTACTTAAGGCTAGGCTTTCAGTTGTGCTCACCTCATCACTTGGTCTTTTGGCCAAGCAGCGAAAACTCCCACACGCAGCCTACCCGCTCTTTACCGCATTGATTTGATGTTGGTTCTGGAATTTTTCTATTTTGGAAGAGTTCAGTTTTTTCAAATTTTATTCAATTTTATTCAATTCAATCCTTGCTTTAAGCTTTGAACTACGGTAACCAAATTCAAAATACATATCAATGCGAAAACAAATAATATTTAGATTCGTTAAAGAAAAGGTGTTGATAAAGTTAACCACAAAGTTAACCATGTAAATCTAATTTGAGTCATAGAAAAGGTTCAATAATTAGGCTTGGGTACAATAATAAAATACAGCAGTTTGTAGTTGCGTTTTATGGAATAGAAAAGGGGGATCGATGAGTCGGGGAGGGGAGCTTGGTGATGAATACTCACCCGTCTCTCTTTTTATTGCGGATAGACACCCACAAAAAGAGCGCTCTGATTAATATACATAGAGAATTGATAAGTTTTTCCTTTAAAATTTGATAGGTTTTAATGCTGCAAACTAAAAGTGACATGATCTTTTTTCTTTTACATGTGTACAAAAACGAAAGAGTCATTTTGAAAGTTTTTAGTGTTTTCTAAAAAGCACTATATAAGCAAATTTGCATTGTTGTCGAAGATGACACTGGCGTGTGTTGTATTGATTGAGATATTTTCGCGATGGAATTAGTGAGCGAAATTTTTTTTCTAATCTCCCTCTGCGCGTCTGCTCTCTTTTACCGTTGCTGTTCTTTTCGCCGTGGAGAGAAAAAGAAATCTCGCCCTTTAAATTGCATGAAGTTTAAAGTTTTCCCATTCTTTTTGTGCATTTTTTAAGAAAATTGAAATTGTACCAAATTTTCGTCCAGCAAAATTTGAGTGCCCGTTTATACGGCGTTTATACGCCTAAAATATCCAGTCAAACATTTTATTAGCTTTTCCATTTGTTTCACATTCTTGTTTTCAACTTTATCTATTGATGGTACTTTTTTGGTTTGTCCCCCCCCCAATCATCAGCAAAATTTTGATACTACGCCGGTCGAAATTTGGAAAAAAAATTTTTTATTTTGCTCCAATTTGATCAGAAACGTAATCAGTAGGTTAAATTATGCCAGAAGAAGTTTTTTTGCTTCAAAAATTTTTTTGAGAGACCATTTTTAGACCTTTTCCCTATGTGTATCCCTCTCATCACACTGTATGAGCGTGCACTTTGGAGCCCTGAAACGTGGCTTAAAACGCATTTTCCTAGGCTCATGTTGTGTTTTTCGGAATCTACGCATAAAACTACCCCTGAAAAAGTGGTTTTAAAGAAAAAACGTGCCCCAGAACCGGCGTAGTACTAAAATTTTGCCGATGTTTGGCGGGCGGACAATCCAAAAAAGTATCCTATTGATTTATGCTTTCTTTTTTCCAGGCCCATGTTCCGAAATCTGGCCATTCGCGGGATACAAGCGGCACCAAGTTTCTCATCGTGTCGAGCTCAAGCAACGCAAGCTGAACGATTTTCCGGTGAAATCCCAACAGAACAAATTGAGAAGCGATTCACGCGCAGCTCCGGACCAGGAGGACAAAACATTCAGAAGAGTCTCACAAAGTGCGAGATTCGCTTCAAACTCACCAATGCTTCATGGATACCCGAACATTTGAAGGACAGCGTTGCACAACGATTTTCTAATCGAATCAATGCGGATGGAGAAGTGGTTATTGATAGTGATCGAACACGAGAACGGTCAATGAACTTGGCGGATTGTTTCGACAAATTAAGATCGACGATTTATGACGTTGAAGAGGATTTGGAAAAACGAGAGGAAAGCGAAGAAGATCGACGGGTGTTGATGAAACGACAAGAAATTGCCGCCCAGAAAAGACTTGAGGAAAAAAGACGAGCCGCAAAACTTCGGCAAACAAGAACGGAAAATTTTGCTTTGTGATTGTACATTCGTTGTTTGTTTCTGTCGATAATGACTTAGGAGAAAAATAAATTGGTTTTTAGATGACGTCAGATGTGAGCGCCGAGGATCAGCGAAAGATCGTTGCCGAATTTCAACGACTTCGTGAAGAACAAAAAGAAATCGCCGAAGAAATTACACGAGTCGAAGAGGAGAAACGAGAACACAAGTAATTTTTTGTAGACCATTGAAGTTATTCTAAATATTTTAGGTTTATTTCTTTTAGTGGTTTATCAATATAAAACTTTTGAATGTTAGATCGGAATTAATTAATTAAATTTGATTATCAGTAAGCAGATTCGTGTAATTAGATGGTTCTTACTTTTTGGTAGTTACATTTTCAATTTTAGAAGAGTAATAGAAGTGCTCTCGGAAGACTGCGAAGAAGATCAGAAATGCTATCAACTTATCAGCGATTCGATGGTCGAGCTGACTGTTGGTAAAGTGCTACCCCAATTGAAGGATAAATTTGAAAAGGTTTGTTGATTGCCTGGTGCAGGGTTATTGTATTCAAGAAAAGTTCCATTTTTTATGAATTCAACAAGTATGATAATCATTAAACTCTCTAGTTGACTACAGGATTTAGATACATAGGTCATCATATAATAGTAACTTTTTAGTTGTCCTCAGTCGCCGAAATGCTTAACAAACGATTGGTAGACAAGGGAAAAGAGCTCAACGATCACCGAGTGAAACACAATATTCGCATCCTCTCACAAAAGGAATCGGAGGAAGTTCGGGTTTGTGTGCTTTACTCTTGCCATAAATAATTTGTTTTAGCAAAAAATGGTGGAAGCTCAAATGGCCCAATTGAAGAAATAAACTTGATCTGTATCTTTTTTCCCTTTGGTAATTGTATATTTTGCTTCATTGTTGATAAATTTTGTTTCAAATAAATTCTGCTAAATGAATGCTTATTTTTATGTTGTTGAAGGCGATTTTATATTTTTTGTGAGTCAACCCCAGGCCAGAGTTCAAGAAAAATTGTCATTTCAAGTGATCATGTCAAATGCCTGTGAGGATCTAATTTTGGAGTCGTCTGATGAAAGCGATGAGGTTAGTTTTGTTATTTTTTTTGTTCCGTAGAATTTTAAGTTTTTAGGAGCAATGCGAGGACGGAAGCTCTGCTGAAGAAGATGTAGTTGAAGAGGATTTGAACGTTGAGGGATCTTCAAGTGAAGAGGAGGACGAGGAGGGTGTTGAATTAGGTTAGAAATTGTTTTCCAACTTGAAAGGCTCCTTTTTAAATGAGTTTTGTTTAGCAATAAACCACGAGACGCCTCAACCCGTGCAAGTACCTGAGGTGAATACAACTTGGGAGCAACTCGGCCTTTCAAGATGGTTACTGGATCAATTAAAAGAATTGAATTTGAAGAGGCCTACCCCTGTCCAGGTAAGTATAATTATAAAAATTTTTAAAACATGGATACTTTTACTCTTGAAAGCATGTTTCGTTTCCTTTATTAAAATATGATATTAATTTTTGAAAAACAAGCACATTTTTAGGCATGTTGCATACCAAAAGTGATGGAAGGCTGCGATGTGCTTGGTTGCGCAAAAACGGGAACAGGGAAAACATTTGCTTTTGGATTGCCGATACTGAATGAAGTATTTTATTTACAAGTTTCTACATTTAATTTTTTTAGTTGGCATTTGATCCGTATGGGGTATTTGCTTTAGTATTAACGCCAACGCGTGAGCTTGCTTTACAAATACAGGTGAATCTTTTATCTTTAAGCTTTAATTAAAGATTCAGGAGCAATTTGCTGCAATTGGAAAAGTTATTGGCTTGAAATGTTTGGCTGTGATTGGTGGAATCGAACAGGTTTTTCAATAAATCAGATCAATATATTTTACGTAGATAAAACAAGCATCCGACTTAAGTAAGAGACCGCATGTCGTTGTAGCAACTCCTGGAAAACTAGCGGATTATATTGAAACTCATCAAGACTCAATGGGTGAGTTTGTTGTTGTAGCCTAGAAAAAATTGTAACTACCTAATCAGGACAACTCTTCCGTAAAATAAAATACTTTGTGCTCGACGAAGCTGATCGAATGCTCGATGGGCAATATAATGAACAGGTATGATATATTGACTTAACCCTTTTCCATAATTATTTTCCAAATCTTCCTTTTAGCTCAAAGTCATCTTTCAATCTCTTCCACCAAAAAGACAGACGCTATTATTCAGTGCTACAATTACTTCGGCGATCAACAAATTACACCAGGTTTATTTTAAGTATAGTTCAAAATAATAACTGCCAATTTTAGGTATCCGTTCGCAAACCTTATTTCTTTGAAGATAAAGGTGAGGGAGACGAAGCAACGGTTGAAAAACTTGAACAGAAGTATGTTCTTTGTCCAGTGAACGTGAAAGATGCCTATTTGGTAAGGTATATTGAAAATTCTTTGAAATTATTTCAGTTTAGGTATACGTAGTAAAAAATTATTGCGAAAAGAGCCCGAAATCGTCTGTTATTGTATTTGCATTGAATTGTCGTGAATGCCAGGCCTTAGCACTGATGTTCACAAAATTGGGCTTTCAAGTATAGCAAAGATTCAAATAGTTTTGATTGGCAAGTCTAGGTTGGATCTCTACATTCACAAGTTTCGCAAAAAGACCGATCATCAGCTTTGGCCAGATTTCGAGCTCGAACCCTTCGTGTGCTTATCTGCACCGATGTGGCTGCTCGCGGCCTCGACATACCTAATGTGAGTTAAATTGAAAACACAAGGTAGTTTCTAACTTGAAAATAATTTTTACCCAAATTTGTTTTGCCTCAAAATATTGGTTAAAATTCTCATCGATGGGTGCCTAAAAGTTACAGCATTTTAGATTGATCTCGTTGTCAATCACAATGTTCCGGATCTCCCCAAAACTTATATTCATCGAGTTGGGCGATCGGCACGAGCTGGCCGGTAAACTTATCTATCTCACAGGGTATTAATTGCTTTTTAGATATGGAGCCGCGTTGACTTTTGTTACTCAATATGATATTGCCCTCCTCAAATCCATCGAGAAGACGACAGGAAAGCTTATGGAGGAACAAAAGGTTACCATTTTAAACGTCAGCGTGAAAAAACACTAGATGTATTCTATAAAGCATAATTGATCATTATAATAAGCACTTTAGGTCAACGACAAGATGGTTTCCCGATACGTAACGCAAGTGCTGGTAACGAAGAGAGAAGCTGAGCTAACGTTGGATCAACAAAAGTTCGGCGAGAAAAAGCTCATACAAAAGAGGAAGGAGCTCATTTTATCTGGAATGGATCCCATTGAGGTATTTTCTGTTGGCTTCAAGAGCTCAACATGCCATTTAGGCGGATCGAATCATCGAGGAAAAACGCAAAACGATAAGTGATCGCGGCGCGAAGCGAGCATCCAAATTACAGTCACAGGTTTTGAATGGGTTCATTATTTTTGAAAACACATTTGATATTTTAGGTTGAGAAGCGAAGGCCTGGTATGAAAAGAACGTTGATAGAACCTGTCGAAGGCGGAGACAAAAACAAGAAAAAGAAAACTTTCGCACGATAAATTTCTAGTCCGTATTTGTTATTGTTACTGCTGGTTTGTTGTTATTGTTGTTTTTGACTCAAAATAAACGTAAAAACGCCTGCGTAAAGTCACGTTTTGCCATGATTCCGGTTCCATTCACATTCAACAAAATTTAAAATATCTAAACAAAACAATACAAAAATTTTGTCGCTATTATTTGCTAGAGAGATTCAAATAATTCTGGAACTTTTATAAGGAGTTTCAAGGTCAATCAGACATTAGACGTATTTTTCTTGTTCTTGAGCTGGAACATCATGTATGTGTGGCGCAATTAGTGGGGTTCCCAAAAAAATGACTATCAGAGGCCATGTATTTTAGAGAACCTTATTTTTTGAGAGTTAGTTTACTTATAGTTAGGTATTGCAAATTGAGAATCGCTGCTCGAACCATCGATGAAAAATCTGCGAACATCTAGCGTAAGCTAAACTGAAAATAAAAAATGTTTTATATTTTCAGTAAGGCAATATTTTTTATCTCACCTCGTTCTTTTTCTACTGTAGCTCGTGATTCCTCCCAAAAATTTGGGATTTTTCGGCTTTCAGTTTGACGTTGAAATAAGCAATCGTTTTTTTTCCTTTACAACAGCTTAAACTTTCAATTGTGCCTTTGTGGAGAGTGTTGGGCGGTTGGATGGATAGGGAGGTGAAAAAGAGAGGTAGGGGAATCGATTTTGGGCCGCGCAGAATAGACGAGGCGAGGCGAGTGGAAGAAATCGGCTACTCGCTTCGGCGGGTGGAGGATGGTGGGCACATCGGCACTTCGCATAGAAAAGAAAAAAAGGATAGAATAAGACACACATCACCGATAAATAAAAGAGAAAAGCCATAGATGGATATGCTGTGGAGAGATGAGATAATAGAGAAGCTTGGGAAGAGAAGTGGGGAGAGGAGTGGGGAGAGGAGTGGGGAGAGGAGTAGGGAGACTCGTTAACGCCGTCAACTACAGACATACTTTGGGAAGTGAGTGGGAGATTAGACAAAATTTAGAGAGAAAGAAAACGAGGTGGAGATCGAGACTATTTGTAGAATTAATAGAAGAGAGAAAAGAAAGAATGGAGAGCTAAAGAGGTTAGAGAAGCTCAAAAGAGAGAGAATTCCTCGTCGTTTGGCCCAGATTGCTGCACACAAGAGATCAAGGAAAACTGGAGGTGGTTGAAGAGAAATAAGGAAAAGAAAGAAAAAAGAAGAAGCTAGCTACGTGAAAGAGCCCTGGCGGGCCCCACTCTCCTCACTGAAATGGCCCCGCATTGATTCTCGAACACGGACTTTTCCCCTTTATCCCCTCCACTCTCACTTTTTCTCCCTCTCTCCACCCACCAACATTTCTCCGCTCCATTCACTTTTCTCTTTTCTCTTCTATTCCACATTTTTCCTTGCCCAGGGCCCCCATCGAGGCCCGGCCGGAATTCCCAATAGGACAAGGGGGCACACTCACACATCCACACACGGATGCCTGTCCCCTTTTCTCTTCTCTCACACTCAACGAGTTATGTTTTTATCGTTTTGTGTGCCGGTCGATTCCTTTTCATCTCTTTCCGCATATTGAAAGTCAATTAGCTTTTTTCCTCGTCTTTAGTTTTCGTTTTTGATCGACGTGCTTTTTTTTTCTGTTTTACTCCCTTGCGAGTTGCCTAATTGCAGTTGATATGAATTAGGGTTTGGCTTTGGTGGGGATTTTGGGTGACGTGACCTGGGGACCGGAAGAAGTTGCCTGCACGGTGGGCTCAAGGTATTGCGTTTTTTCCGGCTATGCTTTATATGTTAAGCTCTAAGCCTTGTATTTAGGAAAATTTTGGTCTTTTGCTTCTAAACTTTTAGTATTATCTAATATACACAAGAAAATTTGATAGATTATCCAAGATCTATGAACAACCCTAGCGAAGAACTCATCCATGTGGCTTAATGAGGCTACTTTAGATAGTGAGATCACTTACATGAGGGATTCGCTTTTTGAGCAACAAACTTGGTGATGGGATTCGAACTTGGAAAAGAGAAAACAATTTACGATTGCTGAAAAAAAGTAGCAAAAATGAAAGCAAATAGAGTGTGTGATGTGATGAAATACGAGATATCTACATTGATGATTTTTGGGCGCTTTCGTTCATCCATTTTCCGGAGTAATATTGGAAGTTCGATTCTGGATTGCATATCGGATTTTCCATTATTAAAAGACTTGTCTAATTGTAGGTAAGGAAATGAAGTAGATCTTTTTTTAACACTTCCATGGCAAAAATTTTTGTTTTCCTTTTCAGCTTCACTTACTGCTCAAGTCTCTCTTTGTTTCTGAGAATCGATCAACTAGCTTTTATATCGATGCTGTGTGTGAAAGGAGAGAATATAAATGAATGTAGAAAAAAGGGCGTCTCTGGCTGTTGATAGTGAAAAGGGGAAAAGAATCTACACATTCAGAGTAGAGGGGGATTTGAATCCTTTTTTAACCCCACAAGCCTTGAAGTTTCTAGAGATTGGAGCCAATAAGTAAGCTTGCAAGCTGCTTTATATTGAAAGTTTTCTTCCTCGGTTTTTGTCTTTTTTTCCTTGTACTCTTGCGAAACATCAATCCCCCATTTTAGATGGCTGCAGGAGCACAAGGAGGTGGGGCCACCGGCACGGCCGATCAGAATTTTGACTACATGTTCAAGGTTTGTGAGTTGAGCGCGGTTTCCCTTGTGTGGGTTTCTGGGCTCGGCTTTAGGAGTAACCGCCCCAGACACCTCTTTATTCACAGGCACACAGCCTGTGCCCGTTTACAACTCCAATTGTGTTAATTGCATATGATTCCCTTGAAATCCTTAGTAGAAAATTTATCGGGGACGAGTAAAGGAAGGGAAAATTAACTGAACACCAAAGTTAGATAGAAGGAAAAGTTACTCGGAGGTCCCGACTCTCTTGTCAAAAATGAAAAGGAAACAAAAAAAAAGACGGTGAAGGATACGGTAGCCGGGACGTCGTATAGAATCGAAGCCCATTTCAACATTTACTGTATTTCACGTGAACTCATCGATTAAGTAATATGAGTCACACCAAAATCTCAAATCATTTAAAATTTCCAAATTTGATTTCAGTTGTTGATCATCGGAAATTCATCAGTTGGGAAGACTTCTTTCCTTTTCCGTTATTGTGATGATTCATTCACATCGGCTTTTGTGAGCACCGTCGGAATCGATTTCAAAGTAAGGGAGTCGTTGTAAAAAAAAATAAAACAAAACAACTCTAGGTGAAAACGGTTTTTCGAGGCGACAAACGAGTGAAACTCCAAATATGGGTACTTTTCAATGATCCAAGCTTGATTGTTTTGTGAAAGTTAACAAAAGAAACATTTCTCGAGATATACATTTTTAATTTTTACACCATCAGAGATTGCTTTCCATTTTTAGGACACGGCCGGTCAGGAACGCTATCGCACAATCACCACCGCTTATTATCGGGGAGCAATGGGTTTCATTTTGATGTATGATATCACAAATGAGGAATCATTCAACAGTGTACAAGATTGGTGAGTTCTTGTAAAAAGAGAGAAGTCGTCCGAAACGGCAGTCAAGCCAAAAATGGCTTTGTCGTGAATGTGTTAAGAGATCGAAAATATTGTATTTGCAAAAGTATCCGAAATTTCAGGTGCACCCAAATCAAGACGTATTCGTGGGAAAATGCTCAAGTTGTTTTGGTAGGAAATAAATGTGATATGGACAATGAAAGAGTTGTCTCGATGGAGCGTGGACGACAATTGGCCGATCAACTTGGTGAGCACCAAACTAACATATGATCTATTTCCTCGTTAAACATGGTTATCAACAATTATCGGCACTACCCAACTAGGATAGTACTGAAATATCAATTCTTGATCTTTATCAATGTTCTTTTAGGTTTGCAATTCTTCGAGACGTCAGCCAAAGAGAATATCAATGTGAAAGCGGTTTTTGAGAAACTCGTCGAAATCATTTGTGACAAAATGGCCGAAAGTCTCGATAAGGTTAGTATGTAAACTTTGCGTATTAAACCCGATAATACGAAATTTACTATCAATAAGGGTTTGCCAATAAGCCTGCGATATTTTGTGCCTTTGAAACTATTCGAAGAACTATAGATGAACGGTAAAACTCTTTAGGATCAACAACAACAGCCGAAGGGTCAAAAACTCGACGCCACTACGACCCAAAAACCACCACAACAGTCGTGCAATTGCTAATGAAAAGAAATGAAGAAGACACAACTCTGTGAAAGAAAAATACCAAAAACGCAAGAATCCCACTATTTTTCTTTCACAGAAAATCTCTCCTCAAAACATTGCTATCCAATTATTGCCATCACTTACTTAATCTACCAAAAAAATATAGAGATTAGATGATTTTAATTCTAGAAATGATGTTAGTCGTTCGCTTACATTCAGTCAAAAATATCGATGCTCCCTTTTTGGACTCTCTTTCTTAAGGCTGCCATGAAAAACTTTTTTCTTATGTTAATTTATTGACTTGATGATATTGAATACCAACAATGAGATATTTAATTGGGGAAATCAAACTTTTGAACGGAAAGTTGAAAATTCTAGAAAATAGGGATAAGTTTGCTGTTTGACTGCAGTTTCATTCAGACATTCAGGTGACAAGCCGCAAATTTCATACCCAGATATAAAAAACGGGATGCAGTTAAAACAGCGTCATAATAGAAAACCTTCAAAACGGCGCGGTCAAATTTCTTACAATCCAAAAAACCAAACCGATTCAAATTTTATACCAAAAATTCCATGCGTTTTTGGCTACATGATGAGTGAAACAGTTTTTTAAAAAAGGTAATATTTCAGATAAAAAGAGCGCTCAAAATGCGCCTCTAAAGGTATTCAGTTAACCAACTGAGTATCACTCGACACACATTTTAAACGCTAATTTTATCTATGAAATATTAACTTTTTTAAAAAATATTTCACCCATGTAGCCAAGGTGCAAGGAATTTTTTGGTATAAAACTTGAATCGGCTTGGATTGTGAGAAATTTGACGGCGCTGTTTTGAATGGTTTCTATTCGGCGTTGTTTTGAACGCTTTCTATTCGGCGCTGTTTTAACGACATCCCAAAAAACTGATGTTTAAAAGTTCGAAGTCAATTAGATTCAATTTCTATATTGAACCGTCTCTTTGTGCTCTATTATGATTGATCTGTCCTGATCTGGCTCGAGTCTCGCTGGCCAACCCTTGGCTTGAGTTCATCACCCTTTGTGGGGGAATACAAAAGCTATTCAGCTAATAAAAATAGAGCACATAGAAAGATTACTTCAATATTTCCATTACCGTATCCTTTTCCTTTGTGCTTTTTAGTAAATTATTCTGCTAGTTCCTTGCATATGTTCTCATTTTTTTTCTTTTCATTTAATAGGTTGTATAATGGTGGGATTTGTAGAAAAAATGTTGGGAAAACGAGGATTTTGAAATTCGAATGAAAAATACAAATTTTTTCTCCTCAAAAACTTTTCCTCAATCCCCTTTTTCTCAATCTCAAATGCCCGGTTAGTGCTTTGTGTAGACAAAATTGTGAGAAAAGAATGACCCCAAAGCAAATAATTTCTCTTTTTTATATTATTTTTTTATATCTTTTTCTAATGAAAGAACATAAATATTTATTTAGGCAAACTGAGGTTTAAATTAAGCATTCAAATCACATACAAAGCAAGACAAGGACTACAAAACAATACTTATCTTACCCGAACGGCACTTCAGTCCTTTAATTCCCGTCATTTTTGACTTTCACTTCAATTTCGTCTCTATTTTCTCGCTTTTTTCTGTATAACACTTTCAAAAAGTCAATAAAAGACAGTAATCGAAAAATGATTGTGGGAAAATTTGAAAGAGGAAAAGCTCAAAAGCTGACGGGTAAATAAAAAAGGGAAATCGTTCAGAAGGGAAGAAAAAAATAAAAGAAAAAATCTTGGCGAGATCTGTCAAAATGACAAATTTGCAGAGAATCTTGGCTTTTGGTTTGTGCTACTTTTGTTTGTAAAGAATATTTTGAATGCATAATTAATTCAGCACTTTTTACATATTACATTTCAGCTAGAATTTGTTTTTATCTTGTATCAAAATGCAGTTACCTGTACCTGGAAATCTCGGTTCCTGTACACCATTTTTTCACATCAACTTAGTTTTAGATTCATTTATCCATGTTGCTATTAGGCTGTCCAGAAAGTCTTTTCGTTTCTTTTCGTACTTCCGCTGAAAACGAACAAACTCATCAATTAACCTATGGTTTGCTTTAAATAAAAAGTGTTTATTGTTCAATTTCTCATCTTTTTAAGTTAATTTAAGTCATCTGTCTAATAAAACAAACCGTAGTTTAATTGGTGCATTTGTTGGTTTTAAACAGAACTACGAAAAGGACCGAAAAGACTTTCTGGACAGTCTAATAGAGTACACATTTTCGAAATCGGCAGTCTAGACACTAGACAGGGGCTAGGTCAAAGCCACTCCTAGCCTGTCTTCAGACTTTAAGTGGCTTGACCTTGACCATAAAAAGTTCCTGGATCTGGTTTTTGTACTGGTTCATAATCCCTAGCATGTGACTGCTATTGTAAAGAAAAAGCCCAAGCTCAGGATGATCTCTGGTTTCGAAAAACGTCAAAATCATCCAAAAGGACACCGACCTTTACCCCAATTTCGAAATAGTCCAAAATACACATGAATTCTTAATCTTTTTCATGAACTTTTCAGGAAAACGGCGTCATTTCTGCAAAAAATGAGAAGGCCTATCAATCGGCTTCCATTTTCCCGCAATAAATCTCGCGAAAGGCTCATTTTTGGCTTCCAGTGATAAGTAAAATGATGGGTTTATGAAGAAAAAAAGGGAGTAGTGAGAGGGGAATTTATCATCATTTCAATTGGGTATAAATAGAGGGAGTGATTGGGGGAAATTCGCCCGACTCTTGGGTCTCCGATTTGTGCGATGGCATTTTGAGGTAAGTTTCAAGAGGAGTGAATTGGTAAAGAAGCATGAAAAGTCATCTTTACTTGTAATTTTTAAAAAAATTCAGTGCTAGTAGACGCTGGGGTCGGTCAGTACTGTACTTTTCTTGTTCCAAAATAGTTCTGATAAACAAATTCAATTGATGAAGTATTGAGTATGATTTCTTCTTCAAAATTACAAGTATTCGTGATTGTATTGTGTTTAAATTTCAAAGAATTGAGTTCTAAATCACTATTTTCTAGAATGAATCCATTGGGCAAATGGTTTACTTGGTTTCTTCAAATCTTTTCCCAAAATCAAGTAGTGATAGAGCACCGATTTAAGACGCTTAACTGGGGCTCATCTATTTTGGGGGAAAAGAATGTCCGTCTGAAAAAAAGGATTCTTTTTAATCAAAGAGGAGACCGGGGTGTGTAAACCTGTAGAAATTTGGAGATAATGAAGAATTGAAAAAAAAAGAGAAGAAAGGGAATAGAAAGATCAAATGTGGAATGGGGAAGGGGAAAGGGGAGAATTCACTCCGTGCACTTCACTCTAGAAGACATTCGATAAAACCTCGAGACATTCTTTGATTTATAGGTTTCCCTTTTAAATCTCTAATTAAAATTTTTAAATGTTAATAAAACTTTGATAAATTTAATAAAAAAATCAAAACTCTGGTAGCTTTAAAAATCGTAAAATCCCAGTCTTTTGGCTTACTGCAATGTGCCGTACTCGTTATCTTTCAACTTCATTTTTGGGATATTGATTGTTCAGTGAATTTTTTGACTTTGGTATACTGTAATAACCCAGTATGACACTGAGACCAGTATTTTAAAGATAAATACAAAAATGTGTATATCAAAATGAAAAAGCTTTCTAAATTCTAAAATTTCTAAATATTGCAAGCAATGCAACCCAAAAAGATGACTGAAAATTTTTTGAAACCAGTTTATTGTTTTGATTTGTAAAAAGGGAGGGGCAACAAGTGCCCGAATCATTTTCTCTTGGAACACTCTCAAATAAAATCAATACTTTTATGATATTCTGTTATTCTTTCGCCCCAGCTGGTCTCCTTTTCAAAATTTTTTGAGTAGATAAAATAATCGGTTCGGGGAAAAAAAGAGCGCTCTCCATTGCTCTCTGATTCAGCGAGACTGTTGCCTATCAATTTCTGTCTAAAATTTTTCTGAATAGACTTCTGAAATTTTAGAGGCGCAGGTTTAAACAATAATTAACTTTTTGGATATTTTGAACAAGTCGTCACGCTTTGAAGGCCTATAACTTGATTCAGAGACAATATTATTGGTAACTTTTTATATCATTGTATAGAGGACATTTCCGGCTTTCGAATGACATCAAATACAGTTTGATTGGATAATCCAGTCCAGGGAAATCAAAGCCAACTCTGAGCAAATGAGGCCGATCCAACTCAGATGCAGTGTCGCCTGGTTTGCATGGGAGGCAAAACAGCTTTTGAACCAGCTTTCATCATACTAAAATAAACAATCATTTAATTGTTTTATTTTTTCTCAGAACACTCTTTTTAATGAGAATTCTCGAAAGTATTCACCCCTTCGAATTTATTGCCCAAATTCCCACACTGACTATTTGATGATGCTGCTTTTTTCCCCCCATTCTTTCTCTTTTCGATTTTAAAATATATTCTGAAAACTTAAAAAACCCTTTTAGGAATTTCGATATTTGTTCTATTTCTGTGGATTCTGATTGAAAATATTCTGCAGAGTTCTGTTGGAGGAAAATATAACGGCAGAGATGTCGGGAGGACACTGGGATGCTGAGGAGCCCGTTCAGGTAAGCAAAAAAAGGCTCGACTTTAAAAAAATTAAAGGAGAATTTGAAACTTTCAGTCGTATTCAATATTTGTTAGCCATAATGTTTCCCTATTCATCATATTTTCGTTCGAATTTTGCTTGCAAATATTTGCTTAGACGTCATTTTCTCAAGAAAACCATGAACAGACATAACAGACAAAAAGTTTAAGATTTGAGATTTATAGATTCTAAACATCACGTACGGTTTAGTCAAAATCAAATGGTCATACTTATGATCTGCCTGAAGGCGGAGATGAATCAAGCAAACAAAAACAAAATGGAGATTTCACTGAACCCGAATATTTGGATGAAGAGGTATGTGCTTGGGAAAAGTAAATGTTGAATATACGGAGAAATGTTCAATTTCAGGTTCAATACAACTGTCTTAATACAACTATTGTAGAGTATAATTGTGAACAAATCTCAAATTTATAAATTAATTTCAACAGATTGCGCTTAGGGGTATTTCAGAAATTTAGTCGCTCGGATCATCCAGCAGTTAAATTGGCTGTGTGCTAATTTAACTGCTGGATGGTCTGACAGATTTGCTAATGAAACGCACGCAGCATAAAATAATCTTTTTAGGTGACAGGAGCGATGGCCGGTTTGGAAAGAGTTCAGCATTCGATCGGCGCTCTCATCACGAAACACAAGACACCCCTCACGTATCTTCTAGTATTGGCCTTGGTTGGGGCCTATCATGGATGGTTGAGTGGGTTTTATGGTATTTATTGGTTGGTCGGAAAAGGGCACTTAAATCTAAGAATGTAAGTAAAGACCTATGCCGTTAGCTGGCTCAGTTTTGGAATGTATTTGGCTATCCAGAAAGTCTTTTCGGAACGAAATGTCCTAATGGGTGAAATGTTTTGAATTTGGGTGAACGAGATTTGCGTAAAGGTTGAAGGGGCAAGTTTAGCACAACCTGATTAAACTGATTTTACGAAGAGTACCAAAACTTGGTTTCAAAGAAAGTTTTCAGTAGCCGCCACTGTGCACGATTCAAAGAAAGTCGAACCAATGTGGATAATCAGTGGAATCCTCTGGGCACTCTTTCTATATTATCAAGTAAATCGTGCAAATCGATTTTTAAATGCAAAAGAATTCAGGTGGTGAAACGATTTTTCGGCAAGGCGATCTATAATGGTTTTATGAAGCCGATGATCAAAACGTTCAACGGACTTTGGAAATACACTATTGTGCAAATGTGAGGGCATTATTTAGACTCTGAAAAATTTGCTGTAACAATCAAACGAATGACAAACATGTAATTGGATTTTTAACACATTCATGAAAAAGTCATTTTTGGCTTGGCTACCGTTTCGGACGACAGTTATCTATGTTAGCTGTAGATCTGAGAGTTTCTAACCTAAGGCATTCTGGGATGGAGAATCTGAATCCGTTATTAGTTTTTGAGCAACTTTAATTTCCGAGAAAAAAGTGTATCTTCGCAAATGTGCTAAACAAAATAACTTCAGTCTTTTCTACTTGATCATCATCGGAGTCATCTTGGGTTTCCTCGTTTGGGACACGTGGGATGATCACAAAAGATTGACCGGATTGGGTGGGATGGGATGTTTCGTTTTGCTCATGTTTTGTCTATCAAATAATCGGACAAAGGTTTTAAAAGATACATCAAGCGAATAAGCAAAAGTTGGTTGTTTAGATCAAATGGAGACCGGTTATTTGGGGATTCTTTTTGCAATTCTGTTTGGGACTTCTCGTTTTGAGGTACGTGCAATTTAGAATGTGTTTTCTAAAAGATGGGTTTAAGAAAAAAGCTACTGTATTCACCTTAAAAACTGGTATCTTTCTCGTAACCATTTCTGTTGGAACTTTTCTAATGTGGTTTAAGAACCTGTACCCTATAGAACTTTCATCAGAAATGTACCAAATTTGATTTTCAGATGGGATTGGGGAAGTAAAACTTTCGAGAAAATCTCAAACAACATTGTTCGTTTTCTTGGTATGTTCTTGATTTTTTTACAAACTATTTATACGATAACGACTAGATAACTATTTTTTAGACAAAAAACAAACAAACAGATAAGCACAAAAGCAAAAACACAGAAAAAAAGGCTAAAAGTCGAATTGAAATGAATGAGGAAACTTTTTCTTCTTGTGAGTGTTACGGTAGTTGATACTATAACGACTATATAACTATTTTTCAGAAAAATTAGACAAACTTTGATAACTTTGCCCTTGAGGTATCTCCTTTCAGAGATACAACTATAATATAAATGCAATTCTCGACGACACGAACAACAAGCAATGTTCAATGTTTTTCTCGGAAAACACAAATTTGTGAAGACGTGAAAAAAGCCATTTTTTAGACTACACAAACAACGGAACGAACTTCGTCTTCGGTTTCTTGGCCACACCTCCAAATATTTGTGATCCGATTTCTGGAGCGCCTCTTTCTGGAGCTTTTGCTTTTACCGTTAGTTTTTTTGACAATTAACAAACCAAGCCATTCTTCAGTCTCTTCAAGTGGTCATCTATTTTGGATCAATCGTCGCTCTTCTCTATTACTATGGTGTCATCCAGGTAAACTGAAAAATTTTAAAAGTCGGCTAAATTACAGCAAAATCTTTAGTTTATTCTGAAAATCATGGCCTGGTTCATGACGATCACTCTTGGAACAACAGCCACTGAAAGCCTCAACGCGTGTGCTTGTGTCTTTCTCGGACAAGTGAGCAGACGGCTAAAAGGTCACTCAAGATTTTATTCTTTAGTCAGAAGCACCTCTCTTAATTAAACCGTATTTGGAAAAGATGACAGCCTCTGAAATTCATGCCGTCATGACGAGTGGTTTCTCCTGTATTGCTGGTGAGTGCTTGCTAGATTGAACATAGGGAATAATCTACTATATACAAAAAACTAGCCAGAAAACCCCGCTGTTAGGATTTTTCGGCTGGTGAATAATTAAAGTAGCCAAGTCTTCTATTAGCTCTGGATATGCTCTCGTCTAGGCTCACTTTTCGCTGCTTACATCGCATTTGGTGCTTGTCCTGTGTATCTTCTCTCAGCAACGGTAATGTCAGCATGCGGATCGCTTGCTTGTTCGAAAATCCTTTTCCCTGAAACCGAAGAAAGTAAATTGAAAGAAGTGGCTGAACTCGAGCTGCCAAAGGGGTAAGAAAACGTATTTTGTGAAAAGTTAAAACCATCACAGAGAAGAGTCAAATCCTCTTGAATGCATCTCGAATGGAGCCGTGGCTGCGGTGGAACTCGTTTTGGCCATTGTCGCCAATTTGATTGTTTTCCTTGCATTATTGGCTTTTATCGATAACATTTTCCGATATGCGGGAGAGTTGATCGGACATGAAGGATGGAGTTTTCAGGTAAGAGAAAAGCAGCACAAGCATAAACATTTCTTACATGAGCTTCATTGTTTTTTCAGAAAACCCTTGGATACATTTTCTACCCATTAGCCTATGTGATGGGAGTAACGGATAACACGGATGAAACACTGAAAGTCGCTCAATTGATGGGCACAAAAACGGCTCTTAACGAGTTCATCGCTTATCAGAATCTTGGAACAATGGTCGCTAACGGAGAGCTATCGGTAAAGTTGCAACTTATAAAAAGATTTTGAGATATTAGGTTGGAACATAAACCTTGCTCAGCTTTTTAGAACTCTGTTTAGAAAGGAATAATGTGCCTTTTAATCTACGGGTTGTTTTATTAAAAAGATTTATTACTTTTCTGCAAAAAAAGCGTTGAAATTTTGAGAAAATGTGTCCGAATTTTTTCGGCGGCGTGGAGTCAAGTAGTCAGGAAGGGCAACGGCTCGATGACGCGATTTAGACACTTTGTTCAAGGAAACCTATCTTGGTGTCAATAGATAAAAGATAGAGCACAAAAAATTAGACATTTTTCCAGCCAAATTCTCTGGTTGACCTGTTTTACCTTTGTAGGACTTTTTACAAACTTATGTCTCAACCTAAATAAACCTTTACAAAATTAGCCTTATTTAAGCCCCGGGCAGCAATGATCGCCACGTACGCGTTGTGCGGTTTCTCGAATTTCTCCTCAATCGGCATTCAGCTGGGTGTTCTCGGTGGAATGTGTCCATCCAGGAAACAGGTGATTATCAGTTACCGTATTCCAATGCATATCTCCATTGTATTTAGGTTTTTGCTCGGGTTGTTCTTCGAGCTCTTCTCGCCGGTTGTATCTCGTGTTTCTTTACGGCCTGTGTGGCAGGTTTGTGGATGCAATGAGAATTTGATTGAATTAAAAACTGGATTAAAAACGTGGATTAAAAACTTTGCAAGTTAAAACGTTTAAAAACATGACAGCTATTACACCAGGTTTTGTTTCAAAATGCAAATTTAGGTGTCCTAGTCGAGACACCAGCTCATTGCACTCGACTCGGCCTTGGTGCGGTGTGCTTTGACCCGAACAAGTACTTGGATTCCACCGATCTCCCGACAACGACTGTTGTTCCCGCAAATATTTTTGACGGGCACAACGAATTGTGATCAATAAAAAAGTTTTTGTTTTTTCATAGCGTAGGTGATGTTAATTATCAAATGTGATTCGGCCAGAAAACCCCCATTTTTCCTGTCCATACAATTAGTATCAAAATGAAAGAAAAGGGGGAGTCTTTTTCGTTGATGGACCGTGAAATAGGCATTCAGAAGGGGAGGGGGGAGTACGGTTGCCCAGGGTGTGAGAGCTCCTTCTCAACCGCTTCTCACTCCCCTTCACCCCTCCGTCTTCTTCTTCACAAAATGTTTTCTGAGATCTGGTTGCCATGATTTTGCCCTTTTCTTCTGTACTGTCTACAAGCAAGAGATTTTTCACTCCATCTTTCCAGCTTACTTTTCCCTTGAAACTATAGCCTTAGGTTGTAAATGTAAATGTTGGCATTCCAATTGGTTGGCGTATCTGTAAATCAAAGCGGTTCCTGTGATTCTCACACCGCTCACTTTGCCTTTGAAATGGCCAGTTTGCATTTAAAAATGAGTGGTTTAAGAGTCATAAGCACCATTAAAGCTTTGTTTTTTACTAAATACTCTTTCTGACGTAGACTATGAAATGTTTAGAACTTTTGCTACTGGTCGTTATTTCTCAAAGCTTTATGTTAACACTTTGTTTTGTTTGTACTGTTCAACTTTAATTCTATTTACAGTCGTTGATTTAAATGAAGTCACATTAACCCTAGGCATGCAGCTTCAATCTCTTCATTTCACTCTTTACTTGTCATTTCACTTCTGAACACGTGCCTTCCTTTTCATACAACAGGGTTCATCTAGTCGAATAGTTCATAGTTCATCTAACTATAAATGTCACATCATTTTCTGATTGTATATATTACTTTCACAATTTACAGTATTTCCTTTCCCTTCTCCTTTTTTTTGATCAATTACCCTCTCATTTACCATCTGTTTCCAATTCACGAATTCCGGTGGTTGAGAGAGGAATCTCGTGACCGTTCTCCTTTTTATCATTTTTGCTCTTTTCACCCCTCCCCCAAAATCAATTTATTCAATTTATTTCTCGATATTTGCCTTTGAATGTGTTCAAAGCTTTAATAAATACTCAACATGATAAAGGAATTTCCCCGCCACAAATCGTGATTATTTCCACAGCGATTGCCTAATTGAATTCCTCGGAAAATCGGAAAAATCCATCAAAAGGAAAAGTTGAGAATATGGGGAAAGTTGGTGTGAAATTGCCAAGGAAATTTCGGGGTCCAATTTTTTCAACTACAAAACCTGGGTAACTGGGAGTGTGGGGGTGGAAGGGAAATGATTGGGGAAAGTGTTAATGGATACGGTAGACCGTTATGTCCAGCTTCATAATGTTTATCCAGTTCGAGAGTATTAAAACAAGTTCTAAAACGAAAGTTGACTTGATATTTCAAATCTGATCTCAAATTGGGTGAACGTTCTTTATCTGTTTTCGTCATTTTGGCCTTTTTGACTCAACACAGTGGCCTTTGTTTGTGATAATGGTTCAAAAGATTTATCTAAAAGAATTCAATAAGTTCCATCAAAAACGATTCCAATTCAAATGGAATGATGATCGGAAATTCTTTGTTGGCATCCGCGATGGGGAGCCGAACTGACGTCGTGGATCGGCGATGACGCAGCGACGCATAAATGATCTGCATTCGAGAAGAAAAAAGGAGGAGAAGAGGTGCAACCCGAGAGAATACAGGATTTTAGTTCTTTTACCTGAATATCGAAAGGTGGAAAAGGGGGAGGGGGTATGAAATCTGAGATTACCTCATAATGGGGCTGCACGTGGGGAGACCTGGATGGGTCTCCTATCAACTGTGATGAATAGGCATCGGATTGGCATTTTTGCTCTCGTTTTATTCTTTTCATACCTTCTTCGGGCATCTCTTTCCCATAATCTCGTCAATAGTAGGTCTCTTTGTTCGAGGGGGAAGATTTTCGAATCAATTTCCATCTACCGTACACCTAGCTCTTTTACGTGAGCATATTGTTTGTCATTTCTTCTAGTTTCTTTTTAAAGTTTTTACCAGTTAATGATTTGATCTACTCTAAAACTGTATGTGTTACCCCTACTTAATTTTGAAAAACACCGCCCACAAGTTGATATCTGATGCAGAAAGGTATTTCTAAAGTGGCTAAAGTTGAATGTGGATCGAGAAAGGTAAAAATACTCCTGGAAGCAATCAAGAACTTGCTCAAATTGGTTTTGCCTTGCAAAATGAGTCATTGGAAATTGAAATTCAAAATAGAACACTTCTTTTTTTATGTTCCTTTATCAACTTGCTCTAATATGCCTTGGTTTCAATGGTTTATTTAGTCTTTGTCTCTTTGTCAAAATTTTTACGAATAATGGTATCTTTTTACATACCCACAAAATTTACATTTATCCACAGTGATTTCGACTGGATATTTATTGCAAGAATTCCAAGATGCCAAAACCATTTTCTAAACAGTGACCCACATCTCTTTGAATAATTTCGTCTAGAAATTGCATGTATTAGATCGCTTTTCCATTAAATTTCGTCATTTCATTGTTTTTTTGCCTGCACAATTCATTGTTCTGTTTTCCAGAAAGCATCCAGAGCCTCTAGTCTTACCGGCCAATTCCTCCCAAGCTCGTTATTTATACCACGTATTTTCTCGGATTTATTTGCATCCCATATAAAGTGCTCAAATTTTTTCGATTCTCCTTTTGTGTGAAGCAAAAGCCTCCACACACTCATTTACCGGAGAGCCGTCGGTTGTGCCGCGTCGAGCACCAAGTGTTTAACTGCCTTTGCCTGGGTGGGGGAGAAAGAGGGGGAAGGCCAAAAAGGGGAGGGGTCGGTGGCCTGGGCACCCCTATGTGGGGCACACGGCGAGAGAGAAAGGGGAGAAAGAGGGGAGGTTGATTCGGGTATTCATAGCACGGGCGGAGCGACGGGGGGGGGCTAGTCGGCCTCGCAGGGGGAAGGGCGCGTCGCGGCTTGCGTTGCATTCTCTCGTTGATCGATGCGGGCACTGGGCGCTCTGTCTGTGAGAGAGTGCTGTGGCTCCTCGTCGCGTCTCCCCTTCTCCCGCTCACCCGATTCTGAGGCCTCTTTCTCCCGATTTCGCTTGATCATCTGCCGATTTACTATATTCGTTTTTGTGTTTTCCTTTCTTTCGCCGATTTCACTGAATTTTTGCATGATTTTTTTCTTATTTCAGGACATTTACACGGCAAAGAGCTTGCTCGGTGACCTGTGTGCCAGAGGGAAACGAAACGACTCCTCGTCTTGCGCGTTCACATCAAGTGTCCACCCAGCCACCCCGGACTCAACGCAACTACTCTTTTTTTTGTGGGCCGAAGTCTCGCGTGCCGCCGCCAATCGTTTCAACAACGGCGCAGGCCTTAACAGCCATTTAAGATGAGCGAACTCGACCAGCTTAGGCAGGAGGCTGAGCAGCTGAAAAGCCAAATTCGAGTGAGTTTTTACGTTTTGCTAATTTTTAAAAAAAGTGTATATGTTAGAGAAAAGTAGGCGAGGGTTTTTTCAAACATCATAGGGCGCTTAGACTTCTTTTGTGAAAAATTTGCAACAAATCGAGCAAGAGTTTTTGATTTTTTTAGACCAAACGGTTATTATGATTTCAATGCGGACTAGAGAAATAACGTTTTGTTGTGGATTTTCTAAAAATCTTTAAACAAAGATCCTTTTTAAGGATAAGTGTCGATTTTGCCAGTATTTTTTTATCCAGATTCTTGTTTAAAAACAAATCCCAAAACCATTAATCATTGAGCTTTCTTTAAAAAGGAGCCTGACCAATTTTGTCTTGTTGTTTTTTTGAAATCTTACTAATCATGGCAATAATTTACTAAAGAATTCAGCCAATTTAGTATTGCTTTCTTGCTGATGCGAAAATTTTACTGAATTCAATTAATCTTTTCTAAAAATCCTTTAATAGCGACGTGGTGGCCGCTTTGCACCGCTTTATTTCACTTTTATTAATCTTGGAACAACCTGTTGATCAATCGAGACATATTGATTCAAACATCGCCTAGCTACATCTTGAGAGAGATCTTATCTCTTCAAAATCCACTCGCTATTTTCTCCCCGATTTGTATCTGCGCGGTTTGCACGCAATGGTTGCGTTGCTGTGGAGGAGCGAAGAAAAGAGAGGAAGAGAGCGGGGGCAAGCTATCGATTGGTGCCTTCTCGGGTGCCTCTCCATTTCCATCTATTCCTTCCCTCTTTTCCCTCCTACAACACAGCAGCCTCTTCAGGGCCGCCGGCGGCGCTCATTTATTGGCGGTAGTGCGGCGATCGCACACGGCTTGAAGGTCCGCAAAGAGGCGAGTGTGTAGAGAATAGATGGAAAGATGAGGACCTAGATTGAAAGAGGAAAGCCGTCTTGACGGAGATAGCCACCTCTCTTTCTCTTTTCGCTTTCCCTTTTCCATTTCTCTTTGCCGAACAGCCGCTTTGAGGCTCCTCACACTGCCGCGCCCCGACCCAAAGAACGACCCCCAATAGAGAAACATGCGGGCCCTCTCGGGACGTTGGGGGCCTTTCCATCTAGACGACGATGGCTATTTGGAAGAGAACACTCGTTCAGCTTCCCTAGGGTGAGCCGATACCCCATCAGCCAGTGCTCTCCTTATACGTTGAGAGGGGAAAGGGGGCCTCGTTGAGAAAATCTCAATCCAGAGAACACTCGACCATTCTTCAAAAATTTGGCTAGTTACAAAAATTTCTACGAATTTACTAGAATTGTTAAAGCACAGTTCATTTAAACTTGTTGGTTAAAATCTATGATGTTTTTAGTAGCAGTAAAGTGAAGATGGACCAAGGTGTAGAGCTCATTTCCCCTTGAAATTCTCGTTTCCTTTTTGGGGCACACCATTGGAAGGAAGAGACGCGTCCCCTTCCTCTCTCACCGCATCTCACACCCTCTTATTGGCCATTGTTAACGGGGTTTGTGGAGAGGCGCTAGCTCACGAAAAAAGGAAAGCGTTGACTATGACTTTCCATTAAACAAGAAAAGAAAACAAACAGGAGAAATATATCTAATGAAAAAATGTTAATCGTTTATTTTTAGGAGGCACGAAAAGCTGCAAATGATACGACGTTGGCCTCCGTTGCCGCCAATCTTGATCCAATTGGACGAATCCAGATGCGCACAAGAAGAACTCTTCGAGGACATCTTGCAAAGGTACTTTAAGAACCAACTGTTTATCAAATGCCGACAACTTCGTGTATTCTATAATAGACAACTTTTCCCCCGTGAAAGTCGTTTGTGTCTTAACTAATCAATAAGTTGCTAAAAATGCCCGAAGTTGTCGAAGTTTAAAATACTGCCCTATTAACGCTTTAAACGGATATCAGAAAGAATCATGTTTTACTATTTAACAGTAATATATCATCATAAGCAAGATTATGATAATCTATTCTCTTTGCAGATCTATGCCATGCACTGGGCTAGCGATTCACGGAATCTCGTTTCTGCCTCACAAGACGGAAAGCTCATCGTTTGGGATTCCTATACGACAAATAAAGTGAGCTCCTTTGTTGTAACCATGTAAATATGATTTTCTCATTAGGTACACGCAATTCCACTTCGTTCCTCGTGGGTGATGACATGTGCCTATGCTCCTTCAGGAAGCTTTGTTGCTTGTGGAGGTCTTGATAACATTTGTTCGATTTACTCTCTGAAGGTTTGCTCCTCTTCTTCGGTAAATTTTATTGATTTTTTAGACACGAGAAGGAAATGTTCGAGTTTCACGAGAGCTTCCCGGTCATACCGGATATTTGTCGTGTTGTCGATTCTTGGATGACAACCAAATCGTCACATCTTCAGGAGACATGACCTGGTTGGTAGTTTTTTGAAATAAAACGGATTTAACTAGGTTGTTTATTCTTTGGGTTAATTGTTAGCTTCTGAAAGTGACCTTTGTAAAGAAATTTCGAATCAATTTCCATTTTAGCGCACTTTGGGATATTGAAACGGGTCAACAATGTACTGCATTCACTGGGCACACTGGGGATGTGATGTCGCTATCGCTTTCACCCGACATGCGCACGTTTATCTCAGGTAGCATTAATTTTATAGTGAAAAATTTTTTAAAAATGTGTATGTAGCTTTTTTTCTGGGGCTAATCAGCTGAAAAAACTGTTTTTGTGGTCTCCATGGCGACATTGTCGCCATTAAATGTTTATTGTTGGTACCTACAATTAACATTCAAACAACACTGGTGCTTAGCGTAATGCCATATGAGTATTTAGGAGCGTGTGATGCTTCGGCGAAACTTTGGGATATTCGCGATGGTATGTGCAAGCAGACTTTCCCCGGACACGAAAGTGACATCAACGCTGTCGCGGTAGATTTTTTTTGTATGAATAAGTCTATCTTTTTACTCTAGTTCTTCCCCTCTGGCCACGCTTTTGCTACTGGATCAGATGACGCCACTTGTCGACTCTTTGATATTCGAGCCGATCAAGAACTTGCCATGTACAGCCATGACAACATCATTTGCGGTAAAATAATTTAAGAATTTTTGCCTATTTGTTTTTGTTTAGGTATCACATCTGTGGCTTTCTCGAAATCCGGACGACTTCTTTTTGCTGGTTATGATGACTTTAACTGCAATGTTTGGGACTCTATGCGACAAGAGAGAGCCGGTGAGTATTTACGTTTTTTTTAAAAGACGATAATTAGATGTTTGGAAAAGGAGATATGGGGCTCCACCAAATTCGTTTTTTCTAAAGTTTTCAATTACTCTCCTTTAAAAGATCAAGTGGTGTTGTGCAATTAATAAGTACCGGAAAAATACAGCTTTTACTTTTACAATTAAAAAGGACATCTACTTATGTATCTGGAAAGCATAGCTTTTTACGCAAAATAAATTGTTTATAGCGAGAGAAAGCCTTTCAACATAAATAAATCATATTTCTTCTGGTTATATGCCGATCGATAAACAGATTTTTTGATGATAACTGGTCGAAAGGCTTTAGTAATAAATATGATTTTAGTTTAATTTATTTTAAAGGGAATATGATAAAGCAAACGAATAAATTTTAATGTACTTTTGTTATAGGTGTTCTGGCTGGTCACGATAATCGCGTTTCGTGCTTGGGCGTCACCGAGGATGGAATGGCGGTGTGCACCGGATCGTGGGATTCGTTCCTCAAAATCTGGAATTAGAACAACACAAGCAGCCTCTTCTCGATCAATTTCAAGTATCCTTTTTTACAATTATATTTTGGTTATTCTCTGGAGGTCGGCTGATTATTATTTCTCAGTCGTGTATTGTGTTTCTTCTTTATTTTTTTCTTCAGTGAACCCTTATTGTTCACGTCCCCAATCATGTTTCCTGCCATTATTTTTTGCGCAAATTGTGTATTTTAAGACTCTTTTAGTTGCATATTCTCATATTATATTCTCTGTGACGTTTATTCTTGATTTTTCGAAAAAATTTGTATCTCTATAGTGATCAGTTTTTGAGGGTTTGAAAGCCTTGGTTTCTGCGTAAAAACTATTTTGTTGAGAACCATGTGCAGATGTGCAGAAATCTTTGCTAAAACCGTTCAAATTTGTTTAATTAGGTGCGCACCATAATATAACGCCAAAATTTGAGGAATAAGTGAAATTTGTCAATCCAAGGTCCTGAGTTTTTCGCTCTTTTTCCTTCAACAATGTTTTCGTTTCCCATTCGCTTCATTTTGTGGTGTAATCCTCCGAGTTTTGAGGCACCCGCTCAACGTATGGAGTATATTTATATTTGTTTTCATGTTTTATTCACAATTTTCCTAGTAGTTGTTGAGAAAACAAAGACAACGAGCAGACTAAATTTTAATGGTCTGAGCGTCGCGTTTTTCAATTTGAAATTGTCAGCCACCTTTCCCTAGCACGCACAAAGCCGCACAAATGCACGTTTTATCTAGGTGATAATTTAATGCGACTATATCATTTGGTCTCCCCTTCAACTTGGGCTTGCAATCTAGCTGTCCTCCATTTTTTTTTCCTCAAGTAGGTTGCTGAACTCGTGGCACTGGGAAACTGTTTTTGATGAGAATATAAACAAATTTTTCTGTTACACGAGCTTAACACCACCAATTTTGATACCGCTTGATTGTCTCCAGCAAATCGCCTCACACTTGGCTTGCAATGCTTTTGTTTTCTGGAAAAACTGGCCAATTAAACTAGTCTATAAACGCTGGGGTCTTCCTATCATTTTCGCCCGCTAAATTTTGTTGGTTTGTGTCCGTATCGAAAAATTCGCAATGAAAACAAGAAAACTGTCTCATCTCGGTCCACTTTGTGAACAAAATGATTTTGCGCCGCGTTTTTGTTTTGATGGTGAAACGAAGCCGTAAAATTGAAATAATACCAATGTTGTGCCAAACCCAGTAGAGCCATATAGGGGACTCGAGTGAGATTTCTTTTTTTTTGTGCGCAATTGTTCTTTTCTTCTCCAAAACTCCATCCTTTTAACACAACCGATTTTGCTAACTCACACACGATTTTCTAACATTTTGCAATTTCCCTCTATATTATTTCTGATGTTTTTTCAATTATAAAAAGTCGAAATGTTGTTCTGTCATTATTTTATTTTGATCATCATATTTTTGTATCTTATTTATATGATGTTTACGTACTCTTTTTTCTCTTGTAACAATACAACCTAATTGATGGCGACTCTTTTTTGATTTTTTTTTTCTATCTCTCATTTTGTCTTCTGTCTCCGAGTTACGTAATTTGATGGTTATGTTATAAATTCTTGCTTTACTTAAGTACACACATTTATTAAATTGCGGGAATTCAAGTGTAATATTGTTGATTTCGGCGGAGGAGATCCACGATCTTCTCGTATTTCATTTGTTCGGCTAGATCGAGAGCGGTTTCTCCATGCTAAATTGAAGCTACTCATCAGATACAAATAAAGTTACCGTAAACACGAGTGAGAAATTACTGATAACTTGGTAATGCTAATATCAAAAAATACAGAAGTTAGAGCCATTTGAAAATAAAATAGACCTGCTTATACACGAGTATACAAGCAAAAGTATTTTGTATTTTGTAGATTTTGTAGATCCAGATTATAGTACGAGTACGGTAGCTGCAAGCATAACATACTTTATTCTGCAGCCTTGAATCAGCGCCTTCTCTCAACAATATCCGAACTATTTCGATATGTCCAAATAGAGCGGCTGCGTGTAGAGCCGATTCACCGTTTGACAGCAAATTCACGTCGGCCAACGCGTGCTCAATCAAGAGCTCGATCACCTGAATTTGGGATTTTTTTCTTTATTTCATCATTCTCTCGATGACAAACCCGTTGATGTCCTTTGTGAGCGGCTTTGAAAAGTCCGGTCGCTCCATCTCGACGAGGCACGTCTTGTGCACCTGGAATTGATTCATTAGGGCGAATACTGTATTGCTAACTACTGTGAGCACTCGTTTTAGTCTGGCTTTTCATGTTTTTTCTTGCTTGTACCTAGAGTGTGTTCCTCGCGATTAATAAACGATTAATCAATTAAAATTTTTATCGTTCAACTTTAATCGATTAATTAATTGATCCCGCGGAACACACTCTAGTTGTACCTCTTCTCGCAAGCACATCAACCACTCGTCCCTCGCCACATTGAGCCGCTATCCAGAGTGCTGTCGCGCCATCCTAGATACCACATTTTTGATTGAATATTGTAAGCAAAATTTTGATTGATATTTATGATCTCGAAAAATGATCACAACCTTTCTCGGGGTATCAATTTGGCATCCAGCATCGAGTAAGAGACGAACTGTCGAATCGTGTCCGTTTTGGGCGGCCAAAAACACCGCATCACTTCCATCATTCAGGGTGGCTGTTCTGAAATTGTTTTTTTTTCACAATCACTTTATTGAACAATTATTGGGTGGTTAATTGGTTGCTTCGGGAAAAGAAATTAGAGTGATAAGGGAAAGAAAGTGGGAAATGAAATGACAATCACTGGAAGCAAAAGGTGAACAGGGGAAAACGGTGAGGTGTCGATGTAAAAATGGAAAACTTTGATAGAAATAGTTCTCAGTGTTTTCTTACCGATCGGCTCCACAATCGAGAAGCATTCGAATGGCCCAATCAAGGCCACGTTCGGCCGCGCACAAAAGTGCGCTGCCACCGTCCTGAAAAAAGAGATAATTTTCGATATTGATATTGAGACTCGATAGGGCTTCATGGATTCAAATTTACTCAACCTTTGTCCTAAAGTTGACACTGGCTCCTTCCCGCAAAAGCAACACCACCGAGTCTCGATCACCACACTCAAGGGCGCACAATAGGGCCGAGGAGCCGGCCTGGAACAAACCACTCTTTTTATTAGAATGTCCAGAAAGTCTTTCTTTCTGGACTTTCTGGACAGCCTAACATAATTGCAGCTAAATTCACTTGTGTGCATGAAAGCTCACTATATTCCTCGCGTTCACATCGGCTCCATCGTTGACGAGAGCGCAAGCCGTCTCAAAATGACCGCCCCGACACGCCAACATTAATGGAGTGATTCCATCCTGAAAGTAGCTGCTTGTCGGTGCAAAATTTGAAGCTTGAAAGCATCTCCTTGAAAAATTTCGGAGATATTCGAAGAAATTTTCAAAATGTTATTCATTTTAACAAGTTGATTATTTGGAGTCATCATATGAAATATAGATGATTAAGAAAGAAGAAAGATAGACTTTAGGAGTCCTATTGTTTAGAAATTAGGTCTCTAGATAGGAATATTAATCCAAGATTAGGAATATCTAGGAATAGTAATCTCTTAGCCGAAAGCTATAGTTTTTTAGTTAAAAGTTAGAATGGCTTTTTGCAAATAGAACTTTTATTAGGGAACGTGAGGAGGGGACGAGGAAAACGAGAGAAACGAGGCGTGACATTGTAAATAGATCAGATCAATGCTACCATCAATGAAGGGA
Organism: Mesorhabditis belari; assembly: GCA_958450365.1. Classification (NCBI taxonomy): domain Eukaryota; kingdom Metazoa; phylum Nematoda; class Chromadorea; order Rhabditida; family Rhabditidae; genus Mesorhabditis; species Mesorhabditis belari. The sequence goes on from CAUEEP010000938.1 coordinate 111,177, forward strand.
GAAAGAAATGATGGAATTGAGCTGATATTTTCTTTTGTATATGTGAGCTTTGTTGTTTTCTCGTGTGCCTTGAAGGGGAGAATCACACTATTCCCCTCCCCCCTTCATCCATCCTTTTTTCCACCCCACCAAACACCCCATTCCCACCTGTCAATAAGGCAAACAATCTCCCACCAATTCGAAAAGAAAAACAGCATCATGGGGTATTCAAATCAAGAAAAATCATTGGAGTGATGAAACAAAAAGAAATCAATTGAAACCGGGAGCCTTCCACAACAAAATCTATGCTTGAATTTCAAAAAACAACAATAACAAGTGCGTAATCTCTTAATTCATTATCGTAATCTGAGGGACAAGTAATCCACTTTGCAATCAGCTAAATCTAGCAAATACCCAATTTCTAAAGCGAAAAAAGCCAGAAAGAGAGTTGGTGCTTGTTTCCACGGTAATCGCTGGGTCGGTGGATTGGGAGGGGTATCATGAAAAGGGGGAAATGGGGATGGCCGGTAATGAGAGAACGGGGTGATTGAGGGGGGAGGGAGGGATGGGAGTACGGGGTGTGGAGGGAGATCCCCCCAGGGGACACCCATCCCTTTCAACCCCTCTTCCCGTACACACCACGGTCACTCTACTACTTGGCTGGCGTAGGGATTCGTAAACTTCACCTATAAACTTGTCATCAAACACGTAAATCGTCATATTGTTAGAGACTTGGGGCTTCACAATAGTCCTTAACACATTCGCGACGACCGCTTTACAAATATCGAAAAGTTCTATGGTCGACGAAAGATTTAGCCAAGGGGAGAAAGAGAATCCCCTTCAACCCGTTGCCGGTAATCCCCCATCGTCTATTCAACCGGTGATTTAGAGGCTCAATTCGGAGAGCACATTTGCATTTCAATTACATCGTCCATCCACGGTATGAAAGGGGCAAAAAGACTCTCCACCCTCAAGTGAATGGGGGATAAGTCGATAAAGTCTTTTGAAAAGTTATACTGTTTATTCCAATAGATAAAAAGTTGAGCTAAAAAGCAATCGAATAGCGTAACAGTAATTTATTGTCGTTTTTGCTCGAATCAACAAGCAATTTTCCATGTAATCATTTATGAACAAAGCGATGAGACTTTAAAAAAAATAAAGAAAAGATCCGAGAATAGATACTCAGAGGAAGGGTTCTTTATTTAAGGTCAAACCAAAAATGGAGGGGAAAACCCCAAATAGCGCTCAACGCAAACGAAAAGTGAGGAAAACTGAAAAGGCTTAAAGAGTTTTTTTAGGTTTTTCCACAAATCCGACATAATGGAGGCTAATTTCGGGTATGAACTCCATTTCTTTGAAAAAATTGATAGAGTTACAAAAAGGTTGTATAGTAAGAAGTGACGGGAAAGAATCGAGTTCCAATTTGAGCGACAAATTGCTACGGAAAATTTTGATCAAAGGATAGGTAGCTATTCTTTGATCAAGCCTGTAGAGCGAACTACTTGTAAACCATTCAGTTTATATCCATCATACACTCAAAATCTTTGCGTGTAATCCCTGAGTCAACAAAAGAACAACGAGAGAACCGGAAGAGTTCCAGGGACAAGGATCATTGAAAGTTGTGGTTTGACATGGGATATCAGCCTTTCTTTTCCTCTCAAACAATCACACTCACCACATTCGAACAATCCGGGAAAGTTTTTCCCGAGTCGAGAAGTACACGAACCAATTGAGTGTCCCCGCTTCGAGACGCTCGATGCAATGCTGCATCACTGGCAGAAACCATCTGAACAAAGCCATTATGCTTGCAAATAACTTTAAGATAATCTAGTGTATGTAACTTACTAGCTCTTGCTCCGAAATAATGGAAAAGAAATTCAAATTTTGGACCGGATCATGGAAGGGCATGAGGAGAAGAAATGGAAATGGAGAGGACAACCGGGGGTCGGGTGGTGGAATGGATCTGTATGTATTCAGTGCAAAAGTGCCTCAGGTTGCAAATGCAAACAAGTCCATTCTCACACACCCCTTTTCTTGTTTTGATTTGCAAAATTTTCCAGACAAAAACTACTTGTAAACCATCAACTATTGCTTCGCAACTTTTGACGTGAAGCTCTGATCTGACGTGAAGTCCTTAAAAACTTCAGTTGACACCAAAAATAATAATTAGTACAACCCACCGGTGGGACGGATTGTCGTGAATGTGTTAAAAAAGTTATATGAAACAACGCTAACAGAATAAGTAGTTAGCTTTAGATGAAAAAAGAACGACCCGTTGTTGTGGATGTCTGCTTTCAGATGAAGGGAAACTACAAAAGGATGAAAATCTTTTGAGGGAAAGAAAACCGAAAAAGAGGGGAAAGATCTCTTGTCATCTACTGGATTTTGTTTGTTTTAGGACAGAATGGCACACTCGTGTGTTGCTTGTTTTGTCTCTGGAAAGCTTCAGAAACCATTCATTGTGATTTCTTGATGAAAAGTAGGCGATTATGGCAAATGTCTACCTGAAGCAAAACTATCCATCAATTACCATTATCGGTTTCCTCTTTCCTATTACTAGTTGCCTCAAAAAATCGGGTACCTTATACAGCGATTCAGCAACCAACTTTTAATTGGAGAAGTGCTTTCTGGGGACAATGCCACAAAAATGATCAAGCTCTGATCAAGACAAGATTGGAAAAAGTCATCACTTGTGAAAGAGTCGGATTGAGTTTTGTTTGGGCTTTCCGGTACTGTTGCTGTTGGGAGAATTGTTGCGGGAAAGTAAGACTCATTGTCGGGCATCATCACTTCATTAAGGTACCTCGCTTCTTTAAGGTTTTCTTAAAGTACCCGTTCCACGGTTAACGTACCCAATTTTTTTAAGATCCTTAGTAGTAGGAAAGAGCCTCGGTTTTACTTCAGTTCACTCACCGTTCGAGCATTGTAGACGAGTTGTACCATTCTTCACGCAAAAATATCAAGATCAATATGAAGGTAAAGTCTAAGCAATCTTTGCAAGTATTTCCCCTCTTTCGATTCAAAAAGATCCCTCAACATAAAATCCATCATTTTTATGATCTCGGGCTATGATTCAGAAAGATTCAGAAAGAGGCCACAGTCTCTTCGATAAACTCTTGACCTTTCTTTTTTCATGATGACGTTGGAAGAACATTTTAAAAGAACATTCTGAAGAACATTCTGAATTTAGTTTTCAACTAAAACTAAAAGATTCGGGACTCCGCAATCCCAGAGGAAAAACTGACAATTATGTCAAGGATCCTACAGAATTTCATTTAACCCAAACCATACAGTACCCAGCAGGCCCATAGCCGAGATTTCGTTGTTTTTGGGAGAATCGTCAAAGCTTCGCCCAGAAGCGTCCAATCAATTTACAGCCAAAGAAGAAAATTTAACAAAATTTTCAGGCTACACCATGGCTAAAATGAAATCCACTCGAAAAAATTGGCACTTTTTGAGAAAATTTCTGGGTGGGGGCGAGTTGAGGTTTTTAGGCCCTTAGCCGTTATCCAGAAAACTTCTAACCACCGTCAATCGATTCTCCGGTTTACATATAATCCGTGGGCTAAAACCCGATTTAAAGCTTGTGAAGCGAGCTCGAGGGGCTCAAAGTTGGGCAGAGGTCAAAAAAAGACTTGACGATCCAACTTTGAGCCACTCTACCTCGCTTCATATGTAAACCGACACGGAGAGTCAATTGATGGCGGTTAGAAATCTCCTGGATAATGGCTAAGGGTCTAAAATGATGTAGCCTGAAGATTTTGTTAAATTTTCTCCTTTGGGTGTAAATTGATTGGACGCTTTTGGGCGAAGCTCTGACGATTCTCCCAAAAACAACGAAATCCTGGCTATGGGCCTGGTACCCAGGGCCACTTTGAATTCTCTAAAATTATTTACAGATGACTTTTGAGCCTTCTATTCGACGATCCCTGACACAATTGATGAAACTTTTCTATCACAAAATCATTTCCTTGATAACCTTTGAGTGGTTGTGTGACGTTTCCCTTTTATCCGGAATGAATCACTCTCGTGACATCGATTTGATCATTTAATGGAGAGAAAACACCGTTCACCCCGAGACATTTCCAATCATCACAAAAAAAGGAGATAAACATAAATATTTTCCCAACTTTGGTCGAATCCGAAGCAAAAAAAGAGCGGATCGAATAAACAATGAGTGAACCAATTTTTGTTTCTCAACTATAGTCGGGAAGTTTTTAGAACAGTTTTTGTGCAAAACGTGTGATGATCGGCATGAATCGGCGATTTTTCGAAGATAAACATTCAGTGGTGCTATTTAATGGGGTATACTTTTGTATGAGACACTCTTTTTCTTTATCTAAAACTTTAATACATTTTCTCATTTTTATTCTAATGTAAAACTGGGGATTTTATTTTAGCATTATTATGATAGTTTAAAATGTTCTACTACACCAATTAATCTTTTGTGTTAGCTTGAATGGTCATGCGCACATGTATGCTCACGTAATCTCTGAATCTTTGTCTCTGTCTCTGTCAATGTCAATGTTCGTCATGAAACCCTTTAAAATCCGTTCTCGAATTGAATTGCTTCAACAAACGATCCAGGCAATTGTACAGCCAAAATGGCTTCTAAGCACAAGCCACACCGCGTCTATAGAACAAGTGTATAGTAGGGATGAAAGTGGAAGAAAGAGAGGGAGTAGACAAAAAAGAGAAATATAGGGGAAGCGATGGCTAGAGAAGAGAAAGAGATGAAGAAGAAGAAGAGTTCCCACAAAGGGTCAAAGAAAGACGATCGATCCTGGTGAGTGAAGAGGAATGCATAAGTGAGAGAAGGGGAGAAGGGGAAAGGAGGATGCGGAACCCCTTCCCTCCCCAATCCACATACATCCAGCTGGACTCTTTCCATCCCTTCTTCAGGCTGTCCAAATGAAAATACGAAGAGGATCCCCAAATGGTTCCCTTTTTCCCTTTCCCCCTTTTTCCCTTCTTTATTTCCATTTCCCCGACGACTTTTGCGTCATTTCAATTCTATCTCTTTCGATTTTATTATGAAGAATTCTAGGGTTAGCAATTATTCTATATCTTTAAGCAGTTATTCTATATTTAGCAATTATTCTATATTTTACACCATTTAGCTACGAACTCTAACTTTTAACATACTGACAATCACCAACAAATTACAGAAAAAGTTTTAAAATCCGGCCAAACTCCCTCATTTTGGTTCCCTGCTCTTCGCGAATGCTGTTTTTCATTGATCTAATCACTTTTTACAAGAAAATTCTCGATTTCTCAATTGCTTTTGCTCCCGACTTTACACCGAGATCTGTCAAAATATAGGCATCTCGAATTTTTGCTTTTATTTCACGGAGAAATTTTTCAGCCCTCTGTGATTCATCTTTACGATGTTTGTGTGCGAAAAATGTGTTTTTTTTTCACGGTTTTGACTAGAAAAATTGCCGATTTTCTTGTGCTGAAAGACAAAAAAAACAATGACTAAGAATTTTTAGGAATTTTTTTTTAGCCATGATTTATTGCCCACCAAACACCGCAAATTTTCGCTTTGGCTAGTTTGAAACATTTTGTTTCAAGTCGTTTTAGAAAAGAAGGGAAACCGAGATTTTAAGTCAGACCTGGGCATGGCTGTAGTCTGGTTTCACCTATCCTAGGTCCACTTGGAAAACACCTGCTTCCTTAAAAATTCCCTTCAAAATAACCTCAAACACTAACCTGAGTAGTACTTTGGTTCTCTCAAATTCACTCCTTTCTTGAGTTTAATTGTGACCACAATGCCTCGATTTGGGAAGCGAACTCTTTTACTGCATTCTTTCTTTTCAAATCGGGATCCTATTGTGATTGGGAGAAAGGAAAAGATCGGGGGAAAGAGAGTGAGTGACTCGAGTTCCACACGGGAAAAGTAAGTAGGGCATTCTCAGTGAATTGGAAAGAGAAGACGAGGGAAAGACTTGGCTGTTCTCTTTTCCATTCACACAATGAGCATTCCCTCCTCATTTCCTTCACCAACCGGTAAACAACATATTTGACCATTGATGCATTGATACCTCTTTTGTTTTCTTGTTGTTCATTGTTGCAATTGTGAAAGTTGTATTAGAGATTGGTAACTCGATCAGATTTTCGTTCTATTTCAATATTTTAGGTAAAACTTTAGCAATACTTTAGCAATACTTCAAAGGTTTAAGAGGAATCGTTTGCTATTGAATTTTTAAAAAATTTATTTAATCTTTTCTAATAAGGAAGATCTTCAGAAAGGTCATGTCAATCACCAGTTTCCCCAAAATTTCCTTAGAAATTCTGCTTTCTTTCTTTCTATGAAGCATCGATATTTAGAGAGACTTGAGGGTGAAGGCTAATTCGGTTATTCTCTCTCATTCACTGAATGCCCCTTTTTACTCTTCTTATCCCTCTCCCATTCCACTTATTTTTCTTCATCTCTTCCCCTTATTCAGTTCTCTTTTCTCATTGAAGGTCATCTCAAAAAAGCGGCTCTCTGAACGAAGGAAAGCCCTATGGATTGACCGCAAAAGAAGACTCGTCATTCATAGAAACACTCCTTCCGCGTGGTGTTTATTTTACATTAACTTTTAATTCTATTAGAAATTGAGCACTTGTACAGACAGCTACTGTTTCCAAGGTACATCAAAACCATTCCTAAGCTAGTATATTTTGAGAAAACACTCTAATCCCCATTGCCAATCAGTTGAAACGAAGACACGGTTTATCATCAGAGAAAACTTGGATGATAAGCATCCAGTAAGGACGATGAAAACTGAAACGCAATCCTTTCACCTTTCACCTATACGACAAAAAGACTATACATAAACTTTATTATCTCACAAGCTAGAAGTTTGTTTCATTTCCCGAGCCTCATTTGGCAGTGATTCAATGCATTGGCAGATTTGCCTCATCAATCTTCAAAAGCGTTATTTCGCCCGCTTTGATCATGAGGTGGATCAAATGAATGACAGTGGCATTAGGCATAGAATTGAATGTGAAAGGTTTGGGGTGGAGCAGGTGGAATGTGTGACTGTCATTTGCTTCACCTCCAGTACAGACTTGCCATCTATTTCCATGCCAATGTCTTTTCCCCCATTTCCCTCCTCCAAAAATTTCCCTTTTTTTCGAATTTTATCTCCGTTTCTGTGTGCGCTTCTCTTTTCCCTTCATTTCTAGTTTATTTGACATTATCGTAGCCGGTTTTTTTTTCTGTTCTCCTTTCAGCTTCGAAAAACGACAATTGGTTTTCATTGAATCTTTTATAACCTAACTATTTTCTAGATTTATCACAATTTTTTTTCGATCAAACAAGTTTTCTGTTAAATGATAACTTGATGCGGATCACGGGAGATTCATGTGATTTTCTCTAGATTTGTGATTTGTAGATTGATCGAATCGATCACAGAGTTTTTCTGCTCAAAAAAGTTGAGCCTGGTCAACCAACACTAACCTAATTATCTGGGGTGAGCCTCAAAAATTGGGAGATCCCACAAATTGGGGCAGTGTTCGTTTTTTGCAAAGGGATTCCCCTCACCGACTCACTCCCATCGACCAGTCCATAAAATGAGCGGGGGGAAAGGGGAAGAAATGGGAATGGTTGGTAAGCTTTCAGGTTTACTCTTTCTATGTGTTTCCTTTTGCTCTTTTGGGAAATGAAAGTGGGGTGTTTTGTTGTTGATGTGGGCAATGTTTGTGCGTTGACCCAGAGTCCAGTTAGGGAAAAGGGAAACGGAGGGTTCATGGGGTCTCTCTGGCTCTTCTGTTTGATCTCTCAGTCGATGTCATTTCCTTTTCCTCTCTTTTTCTTTCATTGTCCCAAATCGGTCGTTTTCTGATTTCATTTATAGTTTAGAGGTCCAGCAAAATCAAATTCCAAGTCTCTTGTCTCGTTACCGTATCCTACTTAGACTTGGTAACAGTAACAGCACTTGGTAACAGCTCGGTAATCTAAAAAGCAATCTTGGCAGCGTAAAAGTAATCTTAAAGAACTTCTAAAACATTTCTTTCTACGTTCAACTTTTCCAGATAGCTCTTTGATCAGACACGGGTTTTCCCTTCCCCGGGATTCTCGAAAAAAACAATTGTTCCATGGAAACTCAACAAAAGACGTGCTTTCTCTTCAGGATTTCCCTTGAAACGTCTGAATATTCTGCTTGTCTTGCGAAGTTGGATTTTAAAAATCTATTCTTAACAAGTGGTAACTGATAGAAAAAGCTTTACCGCTCACTTTATAGAATTTAGCCTGTTTATTAGTTTACGAACTTTTACTAGACTTGGTGACCATCTCCAAAGATCTTGGGGTGAAACTTTTGCGTAGTGATCCTTTCACATGAAAAGATCACCTTTGCAAAAGATTTCCCGCCATCGAACGTCGGCTCTATTTTTCTGGAAATCATGCGCACAATCAGGCGCCCACCATGTCTCAAAATATTTTCCGTTCTCTCAGAAGGGCAAAGAGTGATCGGGAAAAATTCTCGAAATGTGATGACCGTGAAATTTGGCAAAGTTTCTCCTTCTTTCTGTCATCATTCTTCTTTCATTCATATTTCGAGTTTCCACACTAAGTTGATGGAGTTTTTGTTGACGGAGAGAAAAATGAGAATGAGACAAGGTCATTGAAAGCATATGACAAGAGCCTATCTATCAGTCATTCATTTCTCCTTTACTCTGAAAAGTGGTGATAACCCGATGGGGGGTGTCTCAGGGGGGAAAGAGGAGTAATTGAAAACCCTCTTTTTCGAAGTATCCTTGAACTTTTTAAACGTTTTCTTGGGGTTAGTAGTTGGGACAAAGACTTTAATTATCATTGTTCCACATACTAGGAAATCTTTTGGATGTAGCACCGACTCTTGCACGCTAATATCATACGAAATATATCAGTCCAGTACAAACAAATCCTTTGTTGACGAGGGTTTGTATTGCGGGAAGTTGTTCCTTGTGGTGTCCTCTATTTCTTTCAATCATTTTTTTCCCATTCTGTGTTTCCCCCGACTCCCTCGGGCATCTAAATCCCCCGTAAGGTACACAGGACACTTGAATCATTTGTGGTCCCTTTTCCCTTTCTTCTGCTCTCTTCATGGCCTCAATTTCCCGATCATTTGCTTGATCCCAATTTTCTGTTTCAAATCGTTTTCTTAGCTGTTTTTAAATCGTCATGAAAATCTTGGCTGTTTTTCTTGAAAACACTAGAAGAATCAATTTCGAGAAGACGCGATTACCACAAATCGATTCAAATGGCTCTCACTTTCTTTCCCATCACGATTTCTTTGATCTCGTCACAAAAAACGCAATCACTATTCATTCGACTGCAAATCAAAGCAGGAAAAAGACAGGGCTTTCTACCCAATGGAAACGATCACAAGAACTAGACTCTCAGGTGATACTGTCTTGTGGTTGAGGGTGGAAGGGAGGGTGGTAGAGGGGTATTGAAAGGGGTGAGAAAAGAGGAGATAGGGGTGGTGGAGTGCTCATCTGAGCACTCCCCCACCCTATCCCCCCTTTTCTCACCCATTCAATCGATTTGCCCCGTGAGTCATGTGTTTTGGGAAAGCTGTTTCCCATCCGCCCGATGTTTCTCTTTCGTTTACAACTAAAGCTTTCATCTATTGAATTTCAAAACGTTTTCAATTTCGTTTGATTTGCATTCACTGCATCATTTGGAATCAAGTGTCACAATTCATATTGCCAGCTCATATTTTACAGAAGCTTTTTAGATATATCGCACCTTATCCAATTTTATCCGCAAACACTTTAGTAACGTGTAGTAAACGCGGTAGCGAATTTTTCTGCTACACAGTTTGGTTGGGTTGTGTGTGGCGTGGACTGGAACAAGTCTTGTTTGTTAGGATTTGGAGAAGGGGTGGGTAATGCCATTGAATGCGGTGGGTGTGCATGTAAGTTTGTGCGTGGGGTATACGTATGGCTTGGTGTATGCGTGCCCCACCACACAACGACGGGATGGCAAACAGGGAGGCTTGGTTGGGTGAGAGGGGGTTGGTGGATGGATGGGGTGGATGGTAAAGGGGACTAGTCGTCGTTCGATAGCACGTCTCCCCGGCGTCTGTTTCCTCATTCACTCCACCACTGCCCCCGATCATCTCTCTACATCAATCAATTGCTCCTAATGTGTCACGCTTCTACCACTTTCCAACTTGTTTAAAGATGCAATTTTGTTGCTTCACCTTATTCCGCGTAGGGTAGCATTATGTAGCACCCCATTCTCCCTATCAGTTGAAACACTTTTCAGATGTATGACTGACAATGGCCAGCTGAAATCATTGAGTTCTCAATATTTAATTCTACCAGCAATTAATTCACAAGGGTCATTTCCCTCCTTGACTACAACTCTATTTGCCTTGACTGCCAATTTCAGTTTACGTTTTCCCTCTCGAAGATTTCTTTCCAGGGTTTACTCTTTACTCCTCCCCCAAAAGTGAGATCACAAAAACCGACAGCTCGGCAAATACGCCCCCTTTTTCTACCTAGGTAGATATTTTCCCCTTGAAACAGTTTTGTGAAGTTTTGAATTTTTGCTTTAGTCCAGTTTGTTTTGCCTTCAAGCATCCATTTTTCCTTCAATCGTTTACAAATTTCAAGAGCTCAAGTCGATCAATGTTTTTTTCGCAAATAGAAAAAAGCAGCTGATCGTGACTGGGAATCGAGCGAGCTCGTTCACGTGTGAAATTACACACACTCAAAGAGGGAGAAAAACTGGCGAAAGAGATAGTTTACAACGATCATCTCACCACAGACGATCCTAGTGGTCGATTAAATGACTTTTGGCAAATCCGGTGCCCAAAGTTGAAGTTCCCAAATAAACGACCAAGAAGTGAAGAAATCGATGTTGCCGTATCGGAATCTTTTACCCTATTTCCATTATCGATGCGCAGATGGTTTTGTCCTTTTCTGCTTCTTTTTCACAGATCGGCCTTGTTTCCTTTGAAAGAAAAGGCTCTCCTTTGCATTTGTGTGTGTTTCTTCTCTATTTTCTTCATCTCTCAACTCATTGTCAGTCAGTCGGCCTGTGTGAGATTCCGGTTCTTTGTGCCAAAAACGTTCACTTTCCATTGCCAATCCATTAGAAATCATACACACATTTCTCCTCTATTACGCTCTCTGTGATTTGCTCGTAATAACGCTTACCTAGGTATCACTTTTATGGGCTACCTACCTAGGAAGGTCTAACGATAAGTAAAGCCTATAATATTAAACGATATTCAGTTGAACGACTCAAGCTCTCATATTTTTCTCGCCGCATTCTTGTTCATTCTCAATTTCCGCACTCATTGATTCATTTCATTCATAGTTTACTTGATTCTATCACGAGAAACTTTTTCCCCAACACACTTGATTGGCGGGGGATGGTTGTGGTGGTCGATGCGATTGTATACGTAAGAGACCTCCCACACGAAATGTTTATATAAACACTCTACTCACATGCATCCGATGATTTGACGCCGCATGGCTACACAAAGTCCCCATTATTTCATTGATACAACTCATGAATTCGGCCTATGGCATCCTACTTTCCCTCTTTGACCTATATTGTTTCTAATTGCCTAGAATTCAAATTTTTCGCAGGTTTTTGCTAAAATGTTCTGTAGAGATTTTTGGCTTTCTTAGTTGGTGTGTTTTTCTTTCTCTATTCTTCTTTTGAAAGCCAGTTAACTAATTTCTCTTTTTTAGAATGGCGCAGAAGATGAAGGAATCGCCGGTTGATGGGGAGCAGCCATCCACCGACAACACAAAGTCGAATCAACCGGGATCACCGAAAAGCCGCCTCGCCATGCTCAAACGTTCTTCGGCCAAGAAAGGTGGAACTTTTTTTACTCTTTTTGTACTTCTTTAGTATCGGGGGGGGGGACGATTTTGGCAAACTCGTGTCATTGATTTAGTTATCTCAAACTTGTCCAATTTTGACTTTAAAACGTTATTAGATAGCTTAGACTTTGTAGATTCTAATAGTTTTTGAGTTTTTCAAAAGCTATTACAAAAAAGTGCTTAAATTGTAGGTTAAAGTTTGGCAAAATCGTTACCTCTCGATACTAAAGTATTACCCTCTTTTTCTTCTCAAATTCTAATACTCACTATTGATAATGAATAATAGTTTTCGATAGGTACTTAATTTGGATAGTTATTTGATATGCTATACAGATAGTAGAAGCAAAATCTATTGCATGATTTTATTTGTTTTTGAGCGTTTCCCAAAGAGTTGAGCTAAAATAAGCTTTCGAGACTAATACGTAAGTGCGGTATAGTAAGTTCATTTTTTTATCCACATAATTCACTTTTTTAGCAAGCACGAATCAGGATCCTTTCCGGTTTCAAGGCCAAGGCGTGCAATTCAAAGGGAAATTGATTGGAATTCGCGATGTCGAAGGTTGACTTGAAGTTGCTATCCTTATTATGATTATTTTTAGGTGCTCGTGGTGATGCGATGTGTGCTGAGGCAATGAGACAAGCCAAGGCAGCAGTGAAAGCGGCCGGATCACATAAGCAAAGAATCATGCTTTTCATCAACATCGATGGGATCAAGATCGTTGACGAGAAGAGCCAAGCCACCCTCTACAACTTCCCCGTTTCACGAATTTCTTTCATCGCCAGAGACACAACGGATGCTCGCGCTTTTGGATTTGTTTATGGAGAATCGGCTGGAAACTACAAATTCTATGGGATCAAGACGGCACAAGTTTGATTTTAAAACTGACTTGTTTTAATTAGTGTTTAGACGGCTGATCATGCGGTTCTATCGATTCGCGACATGTTCCAAATTGTTTTCGAGATGAAAAAAAAGCAAATCGAACAAGTGAAGAAGAATGCAGAGGGAACAGACGGCGGGGTAGCAGTTTTTATCGATTGCATTTGATCTAGATATTTTAGGCTTCTCAGGAGGGTGTTCGATCAGAAGATGGAGTGCTTGTGGCTGACTTACTGGATTTGGAAACTGAAGTGCATAACATCGAACAAGGACTCAGCCAACTCGCGAACATTCCTGTCGTGGCTGGTGACGAATGGCCTGGAGAGCATCCACCTAACAGTGCATTTGCTGATCCATTTGGAGCCCCACAATTCGGAGGGGTTCATGCTGCCAATAACACTCCTCACACTCCACAATCCGTCAACAACACAAGGGCTGATCCGTTTGGCGATAGTTTCAACTCATCTACTCAGGTATATATTGACCGTATCTTACATTTTTGATAGTTTTTTAGACTCAACACTTCTCTATGGGCTCATCGATGCCAATGCCAATTCATCAGCAGCCCTCTGTTTTCCATACTCCATACATTTCTCCTGTGCAACCTCATTTGTTTCAACAACCCATAATCCAACAACACTGGACGGGCCAACAAGCTCAAGCGCCACAACATCCTTCAAATGCTGGATTTTCGGTAAACGTTTATTACGAGCACAACATAATTAAATATTTTGGACAACAAATCCGTTCGCTGAGATTGCCACATCTTCGGATCCATTCGATATAAGTGCCTTGCAACCACAGATGAACCGCACCGCTCCACTTCCAAGCATGGCCGGCAATTTCCAAGTTCCAGCTCCAACTATGCATTGGACGAACGAGAACACCGCTCCGAATGGCACTCAGATTCACCACGCTAACACTTTTGCCAACTTTGAAAGGTTTGAATATTTGTTGAAGTTAATTAATCTTTTGTTTAGTGTGAATAACACTGACGCTTCGCGTAAGCTTTCTACCGAATGGGATGCTCCACGAAAAGTTACATCGCTTGAAGATGCTTTCACTAAACTCGTCGACATGAATTCGCTGGTCGGTCGTCCAAATGAGGCCAAGAAAAATCCATTTGATCATATTATCAATCCGCCAAAGGTAAATTTTTAATTATTAAGAAGTAAGATACTTATTAATAACAGTAACGCGTTATGTTTTTGAGAATTGTTTTTAAACTTGGCTCTTTAAGGTGCCTTTGAACGCGTTGGGTGTCGCTCCTCCACTCCCGTCTCGCCCCGTCGTGGCTGCAGGTGCATTCCCTGCTTCAAGTGCTGACCCATTCTCTGATGCATTCTTCCGCTAAACCACAACACTACGGGTCTCTTCTTCACGCATCAATATCTCCCTTTTTTGAAACCGGTCTGTTTTTTCAAGTTGATAATCTTGAGGGAGCGTTAACTTTATTGAATGTATATCTGGTGACATAATAGTTCTTTATGTTAAAGAATCTTGGCTCCTCATGGTTTGAAATGTATCCTTATTCAGTCCCAACTCCTTGTGATAGATTTCCCGTTTCGATTTTTTTCATTTTCCGATTTTGAGGTGCTTATCATTAAGTTTCTGTGTATTGCACATTATGATCTGTGAGAAAATAAATGATGAAAAGTTAGTCATTTCAAAAAAATACACGGTGAACAAAGACAAATTTTTCATAGCCGGTATAAAATGAAAAGGTTCTTTTATTCTCTTTACAGAGAAGATATTCAAGTGAGAGGAAAAACGCTTAGAGACTGTGTGACATGAATTGAGACGGAAAGTCAGGCATAGCGAAGTGAGAGGAGGAGGACCGGTCTAGTCTCTCTCACGGGCTCGTCCCTCAATATCGACTCGACCTCCATCCATCCTTTCCGCAACGCCTACTTTTCTTTATGGCAAGTATCATGGCGTTTCGAACAAGACTTTGAACACTTGACGCACACAACCTCGTTTTTAATTGAATTTTTAAACCTGCATTTCGCTTCTATATCTAGAAAAACTCAATCCCTCTCAATCCTTTTTTGCTAATGAACGCTTTTGTTTACGCCCATGGGTGGGAGGAAGATGTTTGTTCGTGTGTATCTGTTGGGGAACGACGGTGGTGGTCTCCATCTCTTCTTCAGATGTCGATTGATGAAAAGAGGGAAAGGGAGATCTTGTGTATCTGTCACATCGGTGTGTGCCTCGTCTCGTCTTGGACCTGATCGAGGAAAAAGATGGCTGTTAGCCAAAGCGGTTTTCCCCTCCTTGATTGACTTTATATCGATGACGGTCGGAAACTGGATCCCCATCCATTCAACTCTCCTCAACTATTATATTTGTTTGTGTATGATCACCTCGTTCTCATTGACAGCCCCAACAACCGCCTTTCAAGACTTGATTTTTTTTCTCTTTTTTTCTCGAGATTCATTTCAGCCAGTTTAGTTTCCTTAACCACACACCTTTGCACTTTTCACTTTGTGATTCTCTGATTGTATGAGAGGTTCAGAAAAGTTTCCCCTTTATTCGTTTTTCATCAAATTCACCTTTGGGAGTTTTAAAAGGCCTGGGTCTGTTGTCTAGAATACAAATCTTAGAAGAACCCAGTTTTTTTCTTTTGATCAAAGCATTCACAAAACATCTATTTACTCATCTTTGCTTCCAAAAATGCAAGGGAAACTCATCCACGAAATTTGATCCGCTGAAATTTTAATCGCGATGCTCTCTAGTCATCTTTCTTTTCCTGGTTTCATTTTATGTCATTTATCGATTTTGTCAATAGCAAGATATTTTCTTACTGCAGTCATCTCTAATGCCCGTTTTGTTGTCCAAATGTATCTTATGATAACCCCATCGTCTTTTGCATCAATATAAGATAAATGTCTAGTTTTTTCATTCTACTGTAGCCGTTAAGCCCAAAGTCATCATCCAGGGGATGAGCCGACGGAATTTCTCGGGAATATTTTCTTGTCGCTGAAAATCTTTCTAATCTCTTTGATAAACGGGCCCCACCCACTTACATAGATTTATCTTTTTAGATTATTTACCGGCATAGAAGCTATTTTTTTCGATTTCTAACTACAACTGGGATACGATGAAGCACTGGCTATTGTTTATTGGCTTCATAGGTAGATTTATAAATTCTTGAATTAAAGCTAAAGACATTCAAGCTGGGTATTTCTAAATACTCTTACTGTAAATAAAATATCGCGAGCATACAATTTTTTGATTTAAAAATTGTTAGGTTTGTCATGGGCCAGCCTCGACGCGCCCTCGGAGTCCGTTCCAAATGATCAGCCGATTCCACCCGGTGTTGCTGGTTTGTTTCAATTAATTTCAATTCGTCATTAGAATAAACATTGCAATTTCAGCCCAAGATGATTCAAAACATTCGACGGTGAAAGCTGACACGGCAATGGAGACGACAACGATCGCATCGAATTCATCTTCCCCTTCAGCTTCAACACCTTCAACATCTTTCAATACGGTAGGTGGCACAATATCAAATACTTAATAGGCTTTTATTACAGTAATATACCAGTTAGTCAGTGTTTCAAATAGGCATTTACAAAACTGACCATCCTTTTAGACGGGCTCCACAACACCGGGCGTTCATCCAGTTCTCCCGAGCAACTACGTGGACCCATCTCAACAATTGATATCAACGGACGCCTCAATGCATCGAGATCAACCGGGCGGTCAGGGTGGCCCTAGTCAGCCAACGGGTACGTTAGAAGCAAACACATTGTATGGGGAGGCACGAAATAGATCTACATATTTAAGGGCGTACAGTTCCGTAGTCATTAACTGTTTTATTGATAATTTGGTGAAAATTCAAAGATAAACTAAGCTATTATAGCTCATTCGATAGCCCTGAATCTCCCTTTTAAAACTAGTACAAAGTTACCAAGAACTTTGTCCGAAATAAATAACAAAAATCATTAAAAATTTGGGTTGACACCAAAAATATTCGTCATTAGTACGGCCCACCGGTAGGTCGTATCGTCGTGAATGTGTTAAACCATGAAACCATGATCAAAAGCAAAATCCAGTTCTGTTACAAAATGAAACCATTTTAGGTTAGAAAGCCTTGTCACCCTTGGCATAAACAGTGAACTAAAGCGCTTAAAGTTGATTAAATTGCATTTTAGAAGTGTCAGGAGCGATGAGTGGAACAAGTGATACAACAAATGAGGAGAGCTCATCCCCATCCACACAGGGAGTCGGTCTTTCATCGATGCTTCTCTCGGTTTTCTCTGTACTTCTTGCTTGTGCATTTTAAGTCTGTATTCATATTTTATTCATTTTTGTGTATTTAATCCTGATACTATGAATGAGGTGAACAATTCAGTCGAATTTTAGAAATTCTTGAAGTTTAAGTACCCCGAAAAGATATCTTTGTCATAACAGCATGACAGACTAGAAATATCTGATTTTCCATTTGTCTATTTTGCTGAATTGTTCAAATCTCAAATATTCCCGATCACCGAGTGATGAAATGGTTTGCGACGTGTGTAGTTCACAATGGTGCACAGATTATACTTTGTAGTTTTTTGCTAGACTTAAAATTCTTCATTTTACTTCGCATCCAAAAAACTTCCAGCTTTCTTTCACAAGTTTTACAAAGTCTAGTCATTTTCTTTGCGTTTCGTTTAATATCAATAAATCATCGATGAAAAAATGCGTTAATGAAACCCGTATAAAATGCTAACGAGCGTACATGCGTATACCGTAAATACTGTAATAGTACCCCACCCCCCTCGTACAGTCGCGTAGTCGCAAAAGTTTTTTAGTATTTCATTTTTTCAAAGTGCCCGTACTTTCAAAAAATGCATCTTTGGTATCAAAAAATAGCTGAAATTCAGGGCTATTTTTTGATACCTAAGCGCGCATTCTAGCACAAACCAGTGTCGAGAAAAACTCGTTCAAAGCTAGACTACGCAACGCTCCGTACCGTCATTATGGGGGTGGGGTACTATTACAGTATTTACGGTATGTCGTAGCCGATTATGAATGAAATTTTTTGGTAAATCTTTCTAGTAGAGCAACCCTTTAATGTATGAGGACAATATTATATCATCATGTAGCGAATTAAATTCTGCGTCGATTGGTACAAAATTTGTGAGTTTAGGTTAAAAATTACCGGCGCTACAACGTTTCATTCAACCCCCTTAGCCGATTATGAATGAGTGGGTATAGAGGCGTCCAATCATCAAGTGTTTAGTCTCATTCAACGCAGAATCATTAATAATTATGTTAAATTTTTAAAATTAGAAAGATTTGATAAAAAGAAAAAAATTAGCGCAAAAAAAACTGTTTGTTCAAGAGGAAACTTTGAGGCCCCATAATTTTTTTCTTTTTATCCAATCTTTCTAATTTTAAAAATCTAGCATAATTATTAATGATTCTGCGTTGAATGATGCCAAATACTTGATGATTGGACGCCTTTAGACCGACTCATTCATAATCGGCTGAAATTCATAATCGGCTACGACATATACACCATAACTACAAAATATTATTTTCCAATAGCCGGCATCCATGTGTCCAAACTGGGGAAAGTGAGCGCTTGTCCGGTCATGAAACCAGCACCCACAAATGGTGAGCCGACTCCGAAGATATTCGACACATCTCCCCGTTTCCAGTTCACTCCAACATGATCGTTTATCCCGAAATAGCCGCCCACCTAAAAGATGCATATTTCTGAACTTATTCTAAACCTTGCAAAGTCACAATAAAATGTATAACTTAAGCAACAAACCCCATATCCATTGTCAACATTAACTTCTCCAAGATGTTCTTTGTCTAGCGGTACTCCAACCACATTATGTTGGCCTCCTTCAACGCCGAGACTCTGAAGGAAACTTTACAATTCAAGGATTTGAATGCCTATCATGTTTTACTCTACAGTTACACAATAAAAATGTTTCTTATTTAAAAACTATACTTTATGGATTAAAAAGTATACTTTACCTGCACTAGGGGCACAGACCATCCATTTTTGTATCCGTATTTCCCCTCGTACCAATTTGCGCCAGCTTCTTGCCATTGGGACCAGTAGTCGCTGAAAGGTGTTAGTTGTCAGATTTTGTTTTTTCACTTGAAAGTCCACTTACCGTACACCGATATTCTGCCCAAAGCCACCTCCCCATGAACCAAAGGGAATATTAACCAAATGACCGGCTCCAATTGTCCCTTCCTCGTTCACTGGATAATAGGGAAGACCCTTCACACTCCATGAGCCAAGGTTTAAGCCTACCTAAAGCAGAATGCATAAGTCAGTGGGACTCTATACTGGCTTGGTTTCACTGTTAGTCTATGTTAATTTTCAAATTTCACAAACCCCGGAACTCCATTGATTTGCGATGGAGTAGAGTGGTGAAGCCTTGGTGAGAAACGGGGAACAATCACGGAAATATGCTTGACATCGAGCCACGTTCTCTTTCAGTACGTGTCTTTTGACACAGTTCTGAAAGTGGATATTGGGTTTTTAAATCTATAAAAAAAATCAGTACACTAACAAACAAACTCTCAACCTTTTGAGCAACAGGTGCAATTTTTGAACATCGTCTTTGTAATTCTTGAGCTTGCGCCAAAGTGAGCTGTGGTCGTTGCTGAAAAGTCTCTTAATTCACTTTTAGACTTTAAACTATTGAGTTTTAAGAATTCAAGTACTCTAGAGTCTTAGAAGCAAGTTGTGTAAACTCACCGCTCGATTGAAGTTGTCAACTTGTTCCCGAATGTGGATATGTGTTCGATCTTCTCGATCATCAATTCCAGCTACCTGTCGCTCTGACTAAAATAGGAATTTTTTTCTAAAATCACACTTTTAACTCTACCGGATGAACTCTTGGTCCAGTTGGTGGCATGAGGAGGATTGCTGGTCGATCCTTTGGAGGCCCGGAAGGGACATCTCGGCGCTTGTGTGAGACTTGTGAAGGGATTGGTGGAGGGATTCGGAGGCGCGGAGGAGCGACCAGTTTCTCGTTTGGCTCATCATTTCCTAAATAGTAAGGAGATTTTTTATTTGCCTTTAGCAACTAGCAACAAGTTCACTTAAGTGTAAAGTCCCCAAATTTTCAAATTGTAATTTACTTGCACAAATCGGCAACTGCGAGTTCACTTCACAAGCTCGTCGCACTAAAATCTCCTTCTCGAGCACAAGACGATCATCAGCTAAAGATTTTTTGGAAAAGCTAACGATTCTTGGTTACCTGAATTTCCAGCCAGAAACCAGGCAAATAAACAAAGAAGAGAGCTCCTCAATTCTCGCATCTAAAAGCTTATTGGTTGAGTGCTATGGTTAAAGTTAGGCTTTTGATAATATAACGTTCAGAAGTACATAAAAATGCACAGCAACTTGTCTGTGGCTATAAGGATAAAAATTGAAAATCTTTAAAAATTGGCATTCGATAAAAAATGAAACGAAATATCCTAAAGTGAAAGTGATCAAATGTCGGAAAATTTCCCGAGCTATCAAGTCGAAAATAACTCTCAAAGGAATCAATTTTCTCGAGGAAAAATGATAGGGATTGGATATTTTGACAAAAGAAGAGACTTTCAAAAGTAGGCAGGAATTTGGTGATCATTTGGGTAAAGACTTGACCATTTAGAGATCGGCGTTCAACAAAATTTCTAAAAACAAAAAGACTCTAGTCTCGACAATAACCTTAAAGCGTCACTTGACTCAAAATATTATCACAAATAAATGAAAAGGAAAAATGATTGAAACAAAAGAAGAAATCGAGTCTCTTTCTTTTCTTCTTTCAAGGCTTTTCTTTTTTGCTCCGAAATTTCCTCTTGTTATTGTTTGATAGCAATAACAAGAGGAAATTTTGTTGTTTCGTTGGGGTTTGATCTTGATCAAATGCCTTAAAACTTTAGATTTCGTATATGGAGTGCGAGGTTGTTGAAGAAAAATACATTTATTCACACGAATAATGTGATACTAACAATGCACAAGCACCCCTGAGCCCTAAATGTAGGAAAGAAAAAACCAAAGTATCTGAGAGAAAATCCCAAAATCTAGACGGCGGGACTGAGCCCTTGACCTTCCGACTAAGATACGGGGTCCTTAGCCAGTCGGCCATGGCAGCCATTCGACCAATTAGGGCAGTGGCGGAACCGTTTTCTAAAAGCATGTCATGTTTCTAAAAGCCTTACCACTTGGAACTGATACAAAACCAGGTCTGCTCACCTTTAATATCCTTTAGTTTTCTCCGGAAGTACGGTAGATGGTAGACAAGAGCTCGCCTCCACAACACTCCTTTGCACATCAATCATCTGTCTTTTTTCGACTAGTGATTGCTCTACATTTTTCTGACCCAACCATCACCGCCTTATTGTAACTCGAAGTTTTACTTTATTTTAAACTTTATATTTAAATTTCGTATCCTGATTTGAGCTATTTAAAAAATTTCCAGCAAAACATCATGGAGGCCGTCCCTTCAATGGACGATCTCTTGGATGAGGCCGAAGTGGAGGTTCGATCGCCGGGCAATTCCACATTTCATTCCACTCTTTCCTCATTTTCACCATTCTCCACCCCAAAAACCCATCGCACACCGCAACAACAAGACGAAATGAATACACCGATTGCTTTCAAAAAGGAAATCGATGAGTTACCCAATCAATCAATGAACAAATCACCCAATCACCCAGGTAAGCGAATAAAAAGTATCAGTAACAGTTTTGAGCATTTTGAATACCTTTTTGAAAAATTTTTGTTTAGAACAAGTTGATCGAGTATTGCCAATAAGCTCGGAATTAAATGGACATTCAGATGTTGAGTTGCTTGAGAGGACACAGGTGAAACGAAGGAAATTTCATAATGAGATGAACAATTTATAGGATATGGAAGAGGAAAATGAAGAGCAGATCGAAGAAAATGATGAAGAAATCCCGGTCGAGCCAGCCTCTTCACCCAGCAGAACACCGTCACCGGAAGAGAGGGAAATCGTGGAAAAACCGAAAGTCAAGGTAGGTTTAAAAGTTTAAGCGCCTTTTTAGCTCTTTCGGTCATCACTATCACTAAATTAATCTTATTGTGTTATTAAGGGCTTATATTTATAATAAATTAGACAAGTGTATTATGCATTTTTTAGACGTTTTCAAGGAGAACTTTTCAGAAGTCTCTCTTCTTCCAAGCAACTTCAAACCAGCCAACCAATGAAGACAAGGATTTCGAGGAAGCTCTAGCATATTTGGGAATCGATGAAAAACTCGATGGTGGCCAGTCAGAGAAAAGTAAAGGTTGATAATAAAGAGTTGATGGTAAAGAGCATAAAAGTTCTAGGTCAAGCCGGCCCATCAAAGGAGTCATTAAATGTAATTGAAGAAGTTTTACGAGGTAGGAATTCTGCAAAAGTTTACAGAAATACTTCAAGTTATCACTAACTTTTCAGAGCCAACTTGTTCATCAAAAGAGCCAGTAGAGTCGGGGCCTAGTGAGAAAGTGATAGATCACGATTTATACGACGAACAACCACAAGAAACCACCAAAGTGAATGAGAGGTGAGAATGGTGTCCACGATTAAAAAAACAATAATTTAGTTCCTTTGAAGTCGAAGAACACTCAACATCCTCGGGATACGATAAGGTAAGCGATAGAAATATACGATTATGAAAAATTTCAACCAATTATGAAAATCAAGCCCAGTTTCAGGAAGAAATCCTTGGTTGGGTGCATGAGATGATCGATGAAATGATCTACGAATCATTGAAAACAATCGAGTTTTTGCAAGAAGAACAGGAAATTGAGCAAGAACCACTGGAAGACCAAATCGATCAAGATTCACTCATAGTCAGTGATACAAGTGAACAACAGATTATCGAAAATTTGGTTAAAGAGATGATCGACGAAGTTATTGAAGAGACGATGAAAGAACAAAAAAGAGAAGAAGGGAAAGGAAGAGGAGAATTCGATTGGAAAAGGGATAAACCATTGGAAATGGTAAAAGAACGACCACAAAAGAGTAGGGAAAAGATAGAGAAGAAAAGAGAAAGAAGAGAATTTGGCTTGGATCATCAAGATGAGGAAATGATTGTGGTCGATGATCAACCGGGGACATCTGAAAAAGGGGTTAGTGAAGAAAAAACGAGAGTGCAAGTGATCGAAGTGGAAAACGTGAAGATTGATGTTGTGAATGAACAAGAAGAAAATGAGGCTGCTGAAGTAAAAGAAGAGGAGGAAGATCATGCAGAGATGGCCATTGAGGTTGCTGAAGGTGAAAGTTCAAAGTAAATCTGTACCTCCAACTTTTTAGGTCTCGATTTTCATGATGCTCAACCCGAAGCTGGTCAACGACAACGATTTGAGGTCGGTAATATCAAACTGATACTCTTTTATTAATATTTTTCACAAATATTACCTTAAAAATGCTTTAGGAGCAAGTGATAGCTGTTGTTCACGATATGGCTCAAGAGACAAACCCGATGCTGCTTACTGAGAGTGAGCTCAAGTTGGGAAAGGTTGCTTTTAAGTATAAAAAGCAAATAAAATATTCAAGAAGTGGAATTCGATGAATATTATTCAAATACTGTTCTAGAAATTTGAAACTTTTAGACAAAACCCTATTGGATCCCTGACTCAGATTGTGTTCTATGCATGTTGTGCTCGGTGAAGTTCTCCTTAATCGTCAGGTTTGCTTATAACCGACCTCAAATCGTTGTCGTTGACCAGCTTCGGGTTGAGCATCATGAAAATCTAGACCTAAAAAGTTGGATGTACAGATTTGTAATCGAAAAATCAAATTTATTCTTTAAAGTTTATAAATGATACATGCAAAAGTTAGTTTTAACGTTAAAACGTTATCGTTAAAAAGCCCCGAGTTATTTAGACGCCATCATTGTCGCGCGTGTGGTCGAGTGCTTTGTGCGGCTTGTTGCAATGAGAGAGCCACTCTTGCCTATCTTGGTGATGATGAAAAGAAAAATAAAGTAATTTTATTTAAAAAATTAAAATAAAGTAACTAATGCTTTTAAAAGCATTGGTTAAAAGCATAAAAGCAAACCTTATTTTAGCAACGGGTCTGCCAACCATGCTTGACAATGTTGGACAGGATCAAAGAGTACGAGAATGCTGCGGCTTTGTGAGTTTTGTGCAAAGATTTATCTCACAACAATCACTTTTGACATTGACTATAAGGAAAGTTCAAAAATAATGGCTGATAACAAAAAGAAATCTTCAGAGCCGAAGTGATCGATGGAGGTGGCAGCTCGCGTACCCGAGGAGTACTCAAATCCAGACCCATCGAAGTTATTGGTTAGTTGCAGATCTCTTTACACCATTATGCAAACGACCCTACTTAACCATTTTAGCAGCAATAGATGGAGAAGAGCCTGGCCCAAGCAGTTCCCTCAATCCACCGCCGATTGCTCTTGAAGGGACAAGTGTCGAAAGGAAAAGATCCGTTGTCTTCAGGTAATCCTTTATGCGATAGATACTAGGTTGGTGCAAATGAAATTTTGTTTTTTTACAAACATTAAAGTCATCCAAAATTTTTTTTGATAACAATTTATTTAAAACAATAAGCACCATTATTATCTATGACATCCCTCCAACGTTGCTACAGATTGCGGATCCCCTTCTCAAAGAACGCTTGATTCTGTGATGCAAAGTAGTTGATCACCCAATTTTCGACTTCTTTTGCATTCTTAAACTGGCAATTCTCAAGGGAATGTTGCATCGATCTGAAAAGGTGAAAATCGGAGGGTGCTAAGTCTGGACTATACGGCGCATGTGGTAAGACCTTCCATCCTAGCTTCTCTAGTTCCTTACAAGAGGTTTTTGCCGTGTGAGCTGGAGCATTATCACGGAGAAAGTTGATAGTTGAGGGATTTAGGCCTTTTTTCACGCAAAATTTCGTCAACCTTCTTGAGTTGTTGAATAAAATAAGATGAATCGACTGTTTTTCCGGGCTCTAATAATTCAAAATGAACAAGTCCATTGATATTCCACCAGCAAGACAACACACTTTGCGCCCATGATAATCCGGCTTTGGAGTTGAATTGGCGCTTGACCTTTCCAGCCATTGTCTTTTTCGAGAAGTATTATCAAAGTGAACCACTTCTCATCCATCGTCAAGATATTCTCAAAAAATGGCTTCTTTTCGACTTCGGAGCAAGATATGACTGATCGGAACGCGTGCCCCAGATTCTCAACACTCAATTGATGTGGAACCCATTGTCCATTACGATTTGTCTTTCCAATTATTTCCAAATGGCGTACAATTGTTGAATTGCAGATGTTTGGCAAGTTCTCGTGTTGTTTGCATTGGATCAGCTTCAATTAATTGTTCCAATTCATTGTTGTCGATGGCTGTGGCACGATGTCCATGCGATTCGTCTTCAAGGGATTCATTACCATCTCGGAATTGGGCAAACCAGAGCTGGCATGATCTTTCGGTGATAACCTGTTCTCCAAAGGCGGAACAGAGATCACGATGTGAATCCAGCGTTTTGCCCATTTTGAAGTCATAGAAGACACGGCGCAGAACATACTTTGATCCACCATGATCTAAAGCAAAAACAATAAAAGTGAAAGCTCTGACTTTGAAAAATGCGAAAAAAGTAAATATCCAAGAGTACAAATGCACAAAGCACAATAGCTCTTCAGATTAAAAAAATAAGAACATTTTATATCGACCGAAATTTCTTTTGCACCAACCTAATAGTTATGAAATTTATGTGTTGTAGCCAATTTGCCTTGAAATTTTAGCCTATTTGCATTCTCGCTAGCCGAAATGCTTCAAGGTTGAGGCACATCTTTGACAAGGAAGTTATTGTTAGCAGGCTCAAATTGATTCCTTGTTAGCTTAAAGTGAATAAATTGAAAACTTAACAAATAAGAATTTACTCTCAGTGTCCACTCAGTTTTTAAGTCATTTTCTCCCGATTCCCTTTCTCATTCACTAAATCGTTAAGCTTCTTGATGATCTTTGTATTTTTTGCTAGTTAAAATCGGGCTTGAAGGCAAATCGGCCACGACATCGCATTATTTTATAATCTTATCATGTCAAATCATTCAGAGACGGGATTCGACCCGGTGACGCTCGAGTAAGCGATCCGGCAGAACAATCGGCCGTAAAAGCGCTCAAAAAGGTTTGAACACATAAAAATCTTTAGCTAAGCTAAAGAAATATTCTATCAGATTGATAAAATTTAAATAGCTCTTTAAATAAATAAACTGGATTTTAAAAAATCTCCAATTTAGAAACCAAGCCGAAAACGAGTGCATGTAACGCAAAAGTTGGCTTCTTTGAAGGTAATACATTTTCAATCTAAACTTTTATCTAGTGACAAAATAAACTCAAATTTCAGTTGGAAGAAGAAATGGTCTCATTTTTGCCAAAAGAAGGCGACAATCTGTACATCATCAAGAGTCCAGATGGAACGATTCGGAGAAATCAAATTGATGAGATTGGTGAGTTCAGTTTTCTAGTAAAAGTTATCTTGCATTTAGAAAGCCGTTTGAAAGACGACTTGCCCGTGGAGATAATTTTGAAGAGAAATCTCTCTTGTGTCCTTCAACGAGCAAACAGTAAGACTACTTTCATTTTCTAGAAGAGAGATTTCTTCAGATTCATCTAAACCGGCAGAACGAATCTTTTCCGTCTCTTCTAGAGGATTCTTTGCTGTGGGAATTGATGAGGTTCTTGAAAATTCACTTTAACTAATTGTTTTGTCTAAAGATGGTGTACATTTGGTCGATGTCAGGAGAAGTTGAAGAAAACGAGTGCAAAGTGCCAACTGATGTTCTACAAAGAATCTCAGAGGTCAGAGAGGCTAATATCTAACTGAGAAATTTCATTTTCAGATGTTCGAATCGTGTCTTGAAGTTGATGGATCTGGAGTGAGAACAGTGATTTCTCGTCTCCCATCGATTCATTCATCAAGCAATGGTCCATCATCTATCTGTTCAACGCATATTCTTGTATACCGACCGTCCATTCAAGTGAGTTTTTGATTGCTGATAGATTTGTATCACTCTGTATAGATAAAAGAAAAATTTTAGGAGACTCGATCACTCTCAATTCAATGGCCACCACATCCATTTGTGATCGGAATCTCACTTCACGACAAGGAATTCATCTGGGCCCTCGCCTCGCCGAATCGATTGCTTTTACGATTGGGATTATTAAATAGTTGTGAGTATTCAAATAGAATAACGAATTGTCAGAAAAGCTTTTATTCGACCACTGCCTTTCATAAAACTCCATTTCCAGGGTACCCTTGTCCACTAATCAATGTCCCTGGTAGAGAACCTGTTTATGGAACTGATACGAACAATACTGTTCTAAAAGTAAAAGCAATATTTTTTGTTGTTGAAAACTTGGTCTATTCAGGTATTTACCGATTTTCGTGAATGGTCCTATCGAATGCCAAATGTGCCAGGAAGTTCGGTGATTTTGAAAGGAAATGAAACGCTCATTCGGATTCCGTATCTTGCAAAACAGCAGGTAAAATAAAAAACGCTTTAAAAAACAAATAAAAAATTCAGATAAAAGAAATCGTCGAAACAAATAGTCGAATGATCGCCTGGCAGTGCGGGATCGCTCAAGAAGCGGACAGTCATCTCGTTTGTGTTCAAGAGGGACACTCATTCACAACTCAGATATTAGCGAAAGGACATTCACGACAAGGTATGCAAATTGTTCTTTTCCTTTTCCACATCCAACTTTCAGTTACTGGCGCCACTTTTGTAATCTTTGATTCTGGCCTCAAATCCGCTGAGGACATCTTTCAGGTAAACTTTAACGGTTTGTCTATGATTAATTATTAATTTACATTCAATAGAGCAACAAAGTAAAGAAAGTTTACATACAACTCGTTACTTATTTATCAAATCAATAATTTAAGGTAACAATTGTTGAAGACGGGATCGCGGTTCGACTCGGTGGAGAGCTTTTGGAGAAGCTCGTTGAGGCGCTAGCTGAGGGAAAAGTGAGAGATCTAAGTATTTGATCTAAGATCTAAGAATCATCTAAAGCATATTTGAAAATAATGCAATATAAACGCTAAAGTTTATAGAAATTATCAATTAAAAAACTCAAACACTTTATTAGGATTGGCAAGCCGTTTCGCTAAAGGGCGGTGGTGAGGTGCGAGTACAATGGAAAGCTTCAAGATGTTTCTCGGAATCCTCCCATTCACAACTTCTCTCACCAATCGATGGCCTTTATCTCGGAGATCATTTTCAATATGGATTGTCTCTATCAAGGGCACTTTCCACGGCTATTCAGGTGAAGAGCTGAAATGCTACACAAGTTATTATTAGAGGATTTTTATTTAAAACCAGCTTTGCAAAAAAAGACATTTTAAATACGTTTTAATATTATTTTGCAGAAAAATGAGAAATTTTGACCTTTCTAATGAAACAAACCGTTATTCAATTGGTGCATTTGTTGGTTTTAAATGAAAGTACAAAAAGGAATGAAAAGACTTTCTGAATAGCTTAATATTAAACTTCAATCTACAGGTGAATTCCTCTCCAGACTACACAATTCGTCTCTCCCATGTTTTCCATATGGGATCAACCCGTATTCCTTTTGAAGATGAAGCGAAAATCTTTAGGTCTTTAACATAACCTTAAATATGACGTCATATTTTGTTACAGTGTGGCCGAGATGATGGCTCGAGAGTCAGCAAAGTACATCGATCAACATGTGGCTGCTCTGATGGCAATGGGAATTGAGTAAGTTCGACAAACAAAAGACTAGATTCGTTTATTTCTATCGATCAATATTTAAATTTTAGTCTAATCGCGATTCGTTGTCTTGTCTCTGATTCGGATGTTTCTTTGGATATTTCTCAATGGAATGGATTGGAGCAAGAAAGAGCCCATTTCGCCACATCGATGGATCAGGTAGTTGTGGATAAAATGACAAAAGCTTTACGCAACCAACCATAGCCAGGCTTTTGAATTTAAAATCAGTTTAATTCCAGCTTCTTCCAATTCTCTACGGTCTTCTCGAATATCTCCCAGGCGGTGTTCATCTTGAAATTCATTTATCGATCGTTTCATCGAAAGATCCATTACCTTTTGATTGATCTTTATGGTTTAAACCTTTGAAAATACATCTATTTCGAATCCATAAGCTGTTTTAAAGCAGTAATTCAGTACGTTCCATTAAGCACTTTCAATTTTCGACTACTTATTCCCTTTTCCATTGTGCTGTCAAAACTTTCATCAAAAAGTGATTCTAGAGCTTTTCACACTTTTCCTTTGGTGCCTTTTTGCTATAAATCCCACTGAATATCATCCAATCCTCTAGTAGCCCAAATAGCAATTTAGCCAAATAGCCAAAAAAGCCGATAAACCTGTGAGTTTCTGATTTTGCTGGTGTGATTCACTGTGATTTTTTTCCAGGAATTTGAAATAAAATTTCTTTCTACAACAAGAAATTGAAAGATGAAAGATGAAAGAAATTGAAAGAGGAACGATAAGAGGAATTGGTAGTCATTCAATTCAAAGCACAAAATGTGAGACAAAGTTTTGTGATCTTATTGTTTTTCTCATGACCCTACTTCGATGGAATGGTGATGATGGAATGGTGTGAATGGGGGGAAAGAAGAAGAAAAGAGAATGAATGAGGAGGTGAGAATTGAGATTGGATGGGTGACTCCCTTCACGATTTATCGTTCCTCGTTTTCCCCATTTTTTCTCTCTTTCCCCCACAAATCCCTCTTGATCTCAACCCGATCAAATTGGCCGACGACCATTTTTTTTGTGCTCTCACCGAAATCCGGACTTTAGCCGAAAAAACATGTGTGTAAAAGAGTGAATTCTTGCAAAAACTCGAAAATTTGTGTTCGTTGAATGGGTCACAAAATGGTCCCTTCCTGCATCTGCCATTCTATTCTAAATGCGACATTTTCTTTTTTCATGTATCATTCTGAAATATTTACCAAAGCTTGCATTAGACTATAGATATTAGACTATAGACATTAGACTATAGACATTAGACTATAGACATTAAACTTTTTGAGAAGAAACTTCTTACTTTACACTAAAAACCGGATTTTCAAAAGTAAATTGAAAAAAAAACACTTGGTCAAAAATCTCGTCTCATTCTACTCAAAAATGCATTCCAAAAAAGCGCATTCCTTTACAGTGGAAGAGGTTTGGTCATTGGAAAAAAGATCTAAACTTGAGCTTGTCTTGTATTGGGTTCTTAAGACAATCTTGAGTTTCTTTATTGAAACGCTCGAAAAGAACGATCGAAAAAGAGTGAGAAATCTCTCGACTACCGCCCGCAAGCAGCTTTCTCTATTGACGCGTGATGGGAATATGTAAATGATCGGCAGAGAAATTTTTGAAACATTCTTTTAGTTTGTTTTCTCCTAGTTTATGTATAAACTAATTTTAGAATATTTCACACTTACAGATGTCTTACAGATCAATTCTCTTGAAGTTCTTCGAGATTAGTCTTGATTCAAATTTTCTTGCTCCAAAACTTTTGCATTATAAAGAGCTAAGCTTGGTTCAATTGGTGCATTTGTTAGTTTTGAACGAAAAGACTTTCTGGACAATCTAATACAAGTCTAGCATCTTTTCACAAATAAAAAAGTAATATGAAAAGGCGAAGCAAGGGTGGAGGAGAGGGGAATGGGGAGGCGTGGCCAATGGGTGCCTTCAGTCTCACCCTCTTCTCTTGTGACTGTCTGAAGGGAATACCCTCCTCTAACCGTTTCTTCTCAAGAGCTCTTCAATAGATTAACCTTACCTTTTCTTTTTTCTTGGATCTATTCTTCTATGTCCTTCCAGATCCTAGAAACTCTCTTGAGATGATTTCTATCATAATAAACACTTGATCTCATTCATTTGTCTTTATCTTTTGATTTGATTTCATTTCTGGACCTTGGTGGATTTCAAGATTTTCGATAGATTCTAAGAATGGTTGGTAGGTGAGGGTAATTGCTCTCTGCTTCCCATTCTCACAAAATGTGTCCAAATGCAGGTGACGGGGCATTGTTGTTGAGAAAAGGAAGGGGTACCTCGACAGCTTTTGACTCTAGACATTCCCTCATTTCAACCACATCCTCAATAGTCTTCATTCTTTACTTTGTTGTTGAAATAACGATCAATGCAGTAACCTTCCAAAGTTATGTTTGACTCTTGAAAGTTATAAAACTGACACCCAGAATTAGCACCTCTTCGAATGGCGCTAGACAGTTTTGCCAAAGAAGATCTTCTTTCCTTCTTGTTAGCTCATCTTTCCTACATTCAAAAGTTTAGCTGTATCCAATCTTTGACTATTACTCATGTAATATAAATCCTTTCAGATCCGATCAACTTCTAAATTGTCCACCAAAAGTTCGCATTTTTCTCAACTCCAATGCGGTGGCCGGGACGGCTTTTTATTTGGCCGTTACTCGGTGTACTTCTCATCTTTTTGCCGATTTTCACATACGAATCTATTGTCGACGTTCAACTACAAGAACTTCGAGTTGGAGAGTGAGTCTTTCTTTTTTGCACGCAATTTTCCGCTCCTTTCTTTTTTAGTTATTATATTTTTCGCCTCATTCTCTAGTCATTGCAAAGATGAAAATTCTGAGGTTAAATATTCAAAGTCGTGAGAATGACCATCGAAAGAGATTCAAAAGATTTCAAGCAGGTGGTCATCTCTCTTTTCCTTTCTCTTTTGTCTCAAAGGACTCGTGCCCGCGAATATAATGCTCTTTTCTCTTTTCGCTGAAGATAGAAGTCCCGATTGCGTTTTGTCTCTTATGACTGGACCAGGAGATATCCCCTTTGTTACTCGAGACACCGATCAGCCTCAAATTAAAGACTTCAACTATTGCATCACTCTCGTCAAGTAGTTTTAGATAAATCAAAACCTTAAAGCGAAGCGAAGAAGAAGATTTCATTCTCATAATCAAAGCTCTGATCTTCTTTAGTTGACGAACTTTAAGATCTAGAAAATTTTTCGAAGAAACGTACCCAAGAATTTTTCACTCAGATCATCAACGATCCATTCAATTCTCAAACTAATATTTCTCCCAATTTGTCTTTCCCAAATCGTTTACCTTGCAATTTTTGTTGGCAAGACCCCTAAGTTTTCCCTTTACTTTTCGAATTTCCATTGTGGGTGAGTGATTGGCGTGAAAAGGATTGATTTCATCGCAGAACAACAATGGATTGGAGAGCACAACTCATCATTTCTACCCATTCTTTTTCTTTTCCCATTTCCATTTCATACATTCAAGCAGTCTGCTAGTAGTAAAAGGGTTTTCCTATTCTAAATAAGAATTAAAAGTTTTAAAGCGGACCTTTAGTACTTACCCATTCGCATAGTTTTTTTTTGAGTAGATAATTGCCGGCTGTCAGGAGGGATTTCGTATGAATTGCGTGACAGAAATTGATCGTGAGAAGGCTGGGGTGGATTTATTTAAATCTAAGCAAAATCTATTTCATTGCAAGAATCCATTAGTGACTCACTCAGGTTTGCTTAAAGAAAAAAACTACGGTATGAATACTGTATCCGCTGAATCCCCATTTCCCTCAATAACCAACAGATGGACATATTTGATGGTGTGACTCAGTGCTGGAAAAGGTTCTTCTCCTTTCAATGATCTCTTTTCCATGGAAACCTTTTCCCCATCTTCTTTTCATTGATTCGATTTGCTTGAGGACCATAAAATGTAGCCGGAGACACCCCATATAACATGCTTGTAATACCGTTATGGGATCTCTTTGCATCTACGGGGAAACGACTGTACTGTGTCTTGAGGGAAATCAATCCTTTCACCTATTCAGGAGAAAACAAATGATTTTCATTTCCTTGACTCTCAATGCCATGCTTGTTGCTCAAATTTACATTTGAATGGAAATGGATAGAGGAAAAGAGAAAAAGTTGACGGAAAAGTTGGGGAAATCTTTGAAAGACAGAAGGCAAGATGGGGTTTTAAAGTGGACCAAAGTGAGGTTTTAAGGAAATTGAATGTTAGCCAATGTATCATCACCCTTTCCCTGGCTTGGCTTTAATTTAACTTCCAAAAAAAAGACTCTTCCACTGAAATTTCCCACAGCTTTCCACAAAAGGGTTCCCTCGAGATGATCGGTGACTTTTATATGGAAATCAGGAAAGAAGCAACAATGGCCCATCTGTTATTTTCTCATCGACATCCACTCCGAATGGATTTGAATCGAATTTGAATGACTAATCAAGAGCCTTCTTACCAAAAATGAGTGTTCTATCAAGAAAAAGAAGAGAAACAAATTGCCGGCCCATTATTCTTGACCTCGCATCGTTTTGGGATGAACGGGGATGGGTAAAAAGGGGACAAGAAAAAGATAGAGGCGGGATGCCTTTATGAGTGATTGCCCGATCTCTTCAGGGAAACGATAAATTGCTGTTCGTATAGCTATGTGATTGTTGTGTTGTTGTTGCGTAGTGCGCGAGTGTTTATCAAATAGGATCTCGAGGGAATCCACGAATTCCATTGATCAAAGTTGGGATTTATGAGATTTATGAAGACACAACTTGGTAACCGAAGTTATCACATAGCCTGGCACCGCCTAGTCATTTGATTGACTAAAAAAATTCGTTATTTGAAGATCTAAGAAGTGGCTAGAGCTTGTGTTTATTGAGTTGACGGATATAAGTGGCTGGGATATGCTAACAAGTTGGGAACTCGTGAGGTCAAAAGGGTGACAAGTAGAGAAAGAAAAGGGGTGAGTGACACCATCAAGTGGCTCCCATTGTCTCCCCATCTTTCACTATAGGGATTTGAAGATATAGAGTTGTATCAATGTTGGGATACGATTTTACAGACACGGACAAGCGTACAGTAATCAACAATTAGAGTTGAAACTTGGGTTCTTTCAAAACTTGACCAAAGCTTTACTTTTGAGTGTATCGCTGACACGATTTTCGCTTTCTCAACGATTTTTCTCAACGTTATCGATGAGCTCGCCTGAAGGATTAATATTTTGACAAAAAACGATGCCGACTGTCTTCAGCAAGCAGTAGATTTTGCAATCCTAATCTCTTTAGTGATCACTTTCTTTAATTTTCATTTATCACTCTACACAAAGTCATCCCTTTTATATCACTTTTGAGTGAAACGAGAAACTCAGCGATTAATTACTGGTTGCGGTTTGTGTGAGAATCGTTGGTGATGGGTGGAAGGGATTGATGGGAGATCGAGATTGGACACCGAGAGTCACCCACACCAATATATGAGACGGGGAAATTGAAAGCAAACAAAGTGAAGGATGAAAAGGAAAGAAGAGAAAAAGAAGAGAAAAAGAAGAGAAAAGTGGTAGTGTGTGAGAATTGGTACTCATTCAGTCAAATCAAAGAAGGAAAAGAGAAATGGAACATACAAACAGGGGATAATCTCAATCCTTTTCAAGAAATGAGAAAAGGGAAAGGACTTCGTTACAAGTGTTCAAACAATCAACATCTTGTTTCTGAGGATTGTGGGCAATCCAAATTTAGAGAATGATATTCAGTGAGGAGAACTTTGAAAGTACAAGCTACTGCATAATACAATGGTACAATAATGATTCTATCTTAAGATGGCTTCTACCGTATACAATCCATGCCCATGTTTCAAAGATTTGAGTTGAAAAGTCCTTTTTTATTGGACACTCTGTAGGTTTAATGTCAAAGTGTTTACCTCTCTGTTCTGTTCTACTGAAACCTTGATCGTAGTGTTACTTGTGTGGATGAATGATCAATAGAACTCGGCTAATCCCTTCGAGAATCTTCCTCAAATTGCGTAATGTTTCCCCGGGATGGGGAACCGTTTTTGACACGAAAGTGATTGATTTGCACTCCTCGCGTTTATCCCGTTCTCTGCAGAAAGAGACCAACCACCTGCTAACAGGCCTTTTCTTTTGACACCTTCGAAAGGGTTTTCCAGCGTTCATTTTGAAGAGATAAACCCGATGCCAGTCCTACTCTGCTCTTGCTTTCACAAAGTTACCTATGTTACACAAGAGTTAAGCCTAAGCCTCATTGCTGATTCATGACCATAGATTTAAGATCAGTTTCACAAATTTACATACAAATACTTCAAATGAAATTCCCCTTGCAAACCCTTTTTTCCTCAAATCTCTCATTGTTTGCCCAGCCGATAATTGCGATAAGAGGCGATTGCATAAAAGCTGTCAATCTCTTCAAAAAACGAGCTCCGATCATCTCGGATATTGTCTCCGCAAATATTTGCATTTAACACAAATCCTTTTACTTCAAAAACTCCAGCAAAAGCTAATAATTTTCCCGAAAAGCCGAACTTTTGAAAATAATCCTTTTAAAGCTAGTCGATGATGAATCTCGTGTACTTTGCTGAGACAAAAAGACTCCAATTGATCACTACTCGGGGAAAGTCGGAAGTGAAAAAAGAAAAATGAGTGTGTGGCTCGTAAATTCTTTCTTTGTCGTTTCATAAATTCATGGTTGGGTCAGCACAAATTCCCAGAAGACACTACGAATTGAGATTGCAATGGAAAAATGAAAAGAAAAAGAAAAGGCAAATCTTTGGGTCATTCAAAGACAAAGTGATGAGGATATTTTGAGGGGGAATTTTGAGGGATAAAGATTTTATGCAAAAATTGTTTTGGCCCTGACCTTTTGCTGAAATTTACTGTCCAAAAACGAATCTTCTCGCAAAATTGGCACCCTCAATCCTTACACGAGCATTCACTTGTATAGGAAATCAAAAAGAAAAACTTTTTCAAGTTTGTTTCCTATTGGTTCACCTTTTTGCTTTTCATATTTCCTGGAGAGTTCTTTTTCGTAGATTCTGTTGTGTGAAAGCCAATGTTTGTCGAGCATTTTCCGAAAGCGAGAAAATAAGTGCGAATAATTGCCATTCTTATCATTTTTCTCTTTTTCCATTTGTTATTGCCTATGTAAATGTGTTTGCGAATTGCCGTCGACAAACTGATTTCAGCAAAAATGAAATGAACACTGAAAATGAGGGGGAAATTGTGGGAAAGGAGCTAATGAAACGTACAAAAATAGGCCAGTCAGCTAGCTTCTGGAAAGGGGAAAATGTGGAGTGAAGATTTTGATGATTTCAGTGAACACGTGTGTCCCCACGAAGAGCTTGAAGTGGTCACAGTGAAAGAACCATGTGTACAGGTTGGATTCAATTTAATATCTAACTAGAGAAGCAAGAAAAGTCTTTAGGCTTACACAAAATATGTGCGATCGAGGAAACCTGGATGTGAGGGTCCTTTCCGAGCGTGTTCCGTTCGACAACCAAAGTAGATAATAGAAAGTCTAAAGTGAATAGCCAAAGCTTCAGAGTTGTCTATTATCACACATACAAAAAAGTGAATCGAACAAGGAGACACACAACAACGGAATGTTGTCCTGGATGGGAAAGGACACAAAATGGATGTCAGAGAGGTGAAAAAAAGTGACTATGACTATGACAGCAAAGTACAGCTTTGTTTCTTGTTTGTGCAATCATTTTCCCCACAACTGCTTTATGACAAAACGCGGAAATTCTTGCTTAATAGGATAAGATCTTATCTCATAAAGGGATGAATCGGAGACGATGAAAGGAGCGGGAAGGCTTAGGACAGATTGTCACTTACGCAAGAACATTCTCTCCTTTTCTTTTATTTATTGCCCCTCCCTAGTTAACCGAATAAGTGACCGGTTGACTGCATTGGGTCATGGTCTTCATCAAACACAGATTGCATTTATTTGAGAGATTGAATTGAAAGACAAAAAGAGGTTTTTGACAAAGAAACAAAAAGGTTGTACAAGGTTGTACAATTTCAGCGAATTGCTCCTCGGATTTGTGCCACAATGGAGGTACGTGTCTTCCAATTCGAAATGGCACCGATCAGTTGTGTGAGTGTGCAACGGGATTCACCGGAGCTCGATGTCAATATGGTAAACATTCTAATTGGACAAAGGTTTCCAATCTATTCTAGATGTAAACGAATGCCTAATCGAAAATGGAGGCTGTGGACATGATTGCGTGAACACGATCGGCACATTCTATTGTCGATGTTGGCCGGGATTTCATCTGAATCGAGATGGGCATACGTGTGATGGTAAAATTCTTGATGATAGTTGAAAGTCAGAACATTCCCCATTTTAGACATCGATGAGTGCGCGGCTTCGAATGGCGGCTGTTCTCATCGATGCATAAATACACCTGGTGGACACAGGTAGCTTACAGATTAGGTTATAAGCTATCAAATTTGAAATATCAGATGCGATTGTCCGCCCGGAAAAATGCTCCATTCAAATGGTCGAAAGTGTGTCGAGTTGAACACATGTGAGGCAGATAATGGAGGATGTGAGCACATTTGTGAGGAAAGAGAACGGAAAGTGAGTTGGCGATTTGCTTTGAATATAAAAAAAGTATTCAGATGTATCGTTGTCGTTGCAAGAAAGGCTATCGACTTGGTGATGATGGAAGAAAATGCATTCGTGAGGCTTTGATTTGAATTTGATTTGAATTTTTAGAATTCCTGGCCTCAT
The DNA here is from genome assembly GCA_958450365.1 of Mesorhabditis belari. NCBI lineage: Eukaryota > Metazoa > Nematoda > Chromadorea > Rhabditida > Rhabditidae > Mesorhabditis > Mesorhabditis belari. The sequence continues at coordinate 148,314 of CAUEEP010000938.1, forward strand.
CTCTAACTTGCTTTCATTTCAGCTGTCGATCCGTGTTTGGTAGATAAAGGTGGCTGTCAGCATCATTGTGTGAATGACAATGGACGAGCTAGGTGTCAATGCTTTGGTGGATATCGCCTTGGATCCGATCGAAGGACGTGTGTCGGTGAGTTCAAACAAAAGCTAATACTAATCGCAGTTTACTAATAGACAAAAGGAATTAAATAAATTTCTAGATATTGATGAATGTCAACTCGGCTTGGGTGGATGCCAACACGATTGTGTGAACTCGTATGGAGCTTATCGGTAGAATAGAATTCAGTCTAACATTTCTAGAGCTCACTTTTTAGTTGCAAATGCCGCCAGGGTTTCCTTCTTGCAGAGGATGGTCGAAGTTGTGAAGAGAGAATGGGCGGATGTCAGGTACAAATTGACAAAAAATGTCTATGGCAAACCTTCGAGCAAGATAAGCAATATATTGACTAAGTTTCAGGTCGGAAATGGTGGTTGTCACCATGATTGCTACGATCAACCGGGTGGTCATCATATATGCAAATGTCGACAAGGATCACAGTTGATGGCTGATGGAAAAAGTTGCAAAGGTGAGCAAAGATGTGTTGGCCAACTGCAGTCAACTTCAAAGCTCAATAGCTAGAGCATTAAACTAAGCATACTATTAATCCTGTTAAGACATAAAAGCTAAACAGTTTTAACTCTTGGATGATCCCAGAAGTCCCCACTCTTCCCATCCCTTCACCCCTTCATTCATCAAATTCTTCAATCGGCCATCTCATCGGCCGGGCCGGTCCATTTCTCTCGGATTCCTATGAACATTCATCGTGTCTTTCTAATCAAGGACAATGCCACAATTTGTGTATCGATTATTTAACCGGAGAGATTCGATGTGTTTGTCGAAAGGGTTTCCTCCTCAATCAACTCGATCGTCACAGCTGTCAGGGTATCGCAAGTTGTGGAAGAAGATTCGGCACTGATCCCATTCACTCATAGTAGACTGCAATTTCACACTGATTCAAGAAATCTCAACAGCTTGACGTGAAGCCAAAACTTCGAGAAGAGCACTTAAAACTTCACGACTTCTCAAGTCAAAATAGCACAAAGATCTGCAAAGTCCCGCAGTACGCACAAATTCATTTAGAAGTAGTGTGGTGAAAAGCTACAATATAAATCTTTGAGCACTCCTTTCAGATATCGATGAATGTCAAACGGAAAACGCTGGCTGTTCTCAATTATGTGTGAACACTGCTGGGAGTTTCCATTGTGAATGCAAACCGGGTTTCATGCTCACTTACGATGGGAAAACTTGTGAAGGTAATGCAAGCTGTACTTATTGCGATTTCAAATCTTACTTTAGATATCAATGAGTGCGTGAACAACAATGCGGGATGTCAATTTGAGTGCCGAAATAGGGATGGGGATTATGAATGCATTTGTGAAAAGGGATCCGTTTTGGCTGAAGATAAACATACTTGTCATGGTAAGATTTTCAAAAATTGACCGCTTAAAAGGAATGCTTTTTTTTCAACATAAACAGCTAACAAGGAGAAGGAATGACTTGAAATCTTTTGGGGAAGGGGTATTCATAAGGTTAAGCTGCTGCCAAACGTGGCCCAGTGGTAAGTTGCTACGCTACAAGGTGGGCGAGCTGGCTTAGACCATTCTAACTTCTAATACCTTCTAGAACTAATCTAATACTTAGACTTCTAATACCATTTTTAGTTCAGTTTTCTTCTTTTCTTCAGTTCAGTTCTTTTTTTGGTCTTATTACTCTCTTTTGTAAATCAAAACCAATTTTAAATTTATAAATCGTAAGATCACATGATAAATTCAGATGTGAACGAATGTCTGGCAAACAATGGTGGATGTTCTCAGTTGTGCCGAAATGTGAATGGTGGTCATCGATGCGAGTGTTTCAGTGGCTATCTATTAGGAAATGATGGAAGAATGTGCATTGGTAAGGAAAAAAGAAAAGAGTTTAAAAGAAAAGGAGAATTTCAGCGGCCGTTGAAGGCAATAATGTTCAATTAATGAATCGTAAGTGATTCAATTTCTTTTATGCAAAGCTTTTTGTTGATTTTTTGAGTAGATGCGGCTTTTGTGTGGTTTTGCTATATCTCTAGCTTCATAAAACCTGAGACAAACGTAAATCTGATAAAAAGGCAAAGAATAAGTAATTTTCAAGAATAACACTGCAAATTTCTGTTCCTAGAGGCTGGTTAAAAGCTTTCTGTGTGTAGCTTTTTGTTGTCACTTTAGATGTGCATCCACAAGAAAAAGATGAGACAATGATTGGGGATCGAAGTCTCGATGATTTGGTTGATTCACTTGAAGTTGATGGTTTCTTCCGTATACATCCTCCAGATCTTGATGGAGAAAGAGATCTCAATGCAATCACTTTGAATCGAAAACGAAGAGGTCATCACAGCACAGATAGTTTGAAATAAGAAAAGAAAATTGGCTGAATAGCTTTTTGGCCTGAATGGCTTTTTTCAAAACAACTTGTATAGCACGGTTTTTTTTCTATTAAACACTATCTGTTATAGTTCTACTGAAATTGTCTATTTCTGCAGTTTTTCTGAGAATTTTGTTCTAAAGCTTTTGTTTAATTAAACGTTTACTTGTTCATTTCAACAAAAAGTCTACTAACTAATCCTTTCGTTTCAGAATGCGAGAACGGACATTTTGGACCAAATTGCCAATACTCGTGTGATGATTGTCAAAATGGAGGTTTGACCTTAAGTAGACAAAATATGGTCAAACTTTTTCAGCCACTTGTTCGCCAGCACATCCATCGTGTGAATGCACTCCCGGATACACGGGACCGACTTGTGAGGATTTGTGTCCAGATGGCACTTGGGGTAAGTAACTTAATTCCCTCTGGAGCAGAAGAAATCAAGTACATTGTGGTTTACTGGTTAGCACAGTTACCCGGTAAGCGAAAGGTCGCGGGCTCGAGTCCCGGCAGCGCACAAGTTTTTGATCTGTCCTTGTTCCAACTAGCAGACTCCTAGAGTTTGAGTATCTATTATACCAAAATATCTCCGATTTCGACTTTCAGCCAGAACCTTGGGTTTTAGTCAGGTCTAATAGGTCAGATTCTAATTTTTAGGCGTCGGTTGCAATAACGTTTGTGGATGCAAGGATTCTTCTCATTGCGATCCGATCACCGGCTCTTGCAATTGCAACTCCGAGAGCTGTTTGTCGAGTCCATGCAAGAAAGGTCAGTTCAGTAGATAGATTGTAATTTATTGAAAAGCTTAATCAAGCATAGAATAAACCGAATTTTCTTTAGGCTTCTATGGCCCTCAATGTGCCCTTCCTTGTCGAGCCGAGTGTCCATCAGGTGGTTGTGATCCGGTGTTTGGCGATTGTCCTTGTCCTCCTGGGATGTAAGTCAATGTGAACTGAATCTTTTTCAGCTAAAACAATATTAAACTTTAATGAGTTGACACAACACTCGAATCATAAGCTCTTCCAGGTATGGCCCAAAGTGTGACCGTGGCTGTCCATCATTCTCCTTCGGTACAAATTGTCGTCACTCGTGTCGTTGTGTTCGCGAGAACACACAAGTTTGTGATTCAAAGGTTAGCCAAAACTTTCCTTCTTGTTAATCATTTGATTTTAGACTGGAAAGTGCAAGTGTAAAGCCGGTTTCTACGGGCCTTTCTGCAAAAGACCGTGTCCTTTCGGTTTTTATGGACCTTTGGTGAGAAAAGTTGTCAAGCTTTACATTCTATCTGTCTTTCCAATCACCTAACTAGCAAGAATCAAATCAAGGCAAGCAATTTAGTGTGCAAAGAAATGTTCATGTCCAGATGGGACTCGATGTAATCCATCTGATGGAGAATGCTCGCCCGAATGCGCGCCCGGTTTTGTTGGAGCCGATTGTTTACAGAGTAGGAGAGCTGTTACATTCAATCAAAAAGCCAGCACCATTTAGAATTCAACTATTATTTGTAGAGCACTAGTTTTAGACGTAGATTGACTCTTTTAAGTTCTCACTTTTCACTTGTAGAGTGCATTCCCGGTTTCTTCGGTCGAGGCTGTGAGGGGAAATGTGCGTGTGGACCGGATCAACCGAAAGTTTGCCACCATATCACTGGAAGTTGTACTTGCTCTCAAGGGTACACTGGAGATCGTTGTGATACGCGTGAGTTTCGTGTAAACAAACACATTTAATGCAAAAGATGAGTGCTAAAAATTAGTTAAGAATGTTCACTTTGCACTTATGATATAAGAAAGCAAGTTATCTTGCAAGTAGTAATGATCAAGACTCAAGAATCAAGCTAAAATTAGATTATTTCAGCTTGTCCTCCCGGTTTATACGGAGCAAATTGTGGATCGGAATGTCAGTGTAAACATGGAGCGATTTGTGACTCAAAGGATGGAACTTGTGAATGTCCACCTGGATATTACGGAGCAACTTGCTCGGAAGGTTGGGCTTGTCGTTTTATAATAATTTGTAAGCAAACTATAATTCAACTATTTCTCTTTAGTTTGCCCCGCAGGCCGTTACGGGCGAGAGTGCATGCGCATTTGCAATTGTCACAATGGGGCCAAGTGTAGTCCAGTAGATGGAAGGTAATCTTTCACAGATGTTATTAAGAATTTATCGAATCAATTGCGTAAAAATGTGAACATATGTGAACATAATAAAATTAGTAAATCTATTATCAAAAACTCCCGTTATAAGTCGCATAGTACAGTGTCTTTGAAAACAAATTCCAGCTGCACGTGTCAACACGGTTATACCGGGAAAAGCTGTGAGATTGGTTGTCCTCGGGGTACTTTTGGAGACAATTGCTCAAAGGTGATCTATCTAAATCCATTTATGATTTCCCAAAACAATTTCAAAACATTCAGGCTAGTCTACTTATAAAACAACAATATTCTAGCAATGTGAATGTGCCGATCATATGACGTGTGATCCAGTGGACGGGGAGTGCATTTGCCCGCCCGGGAAAAGAGGACAAGATTGCTCTGGTATAATTTAAATCTAAAAAGAATATCTAGCCTAAATATCTAATGTCTATGCTTTATATTCAAGACTTTATGACTAAAAATCTCTTCAGAAAACTGCTTGGAGGGGATGTTCGGCGCTGGTTGTAAGGGTAATTGTAGTTGTGCAAATGGCGGGAAATGCGATTCGAGAAATGGTAAGTAAAATCGAAACTTTTTCAAAAAGTCTTGAATCAGGTGCTTGTAAATGTTCATCGGGTTGGCGGGGGAAATATTGTGATCGTCCGTGTGCTGATGGACATTTTGGAGAGGGATGTAAACAAATTTGCGATTGCTCGGCATCAAGTACGTTTCTTGATCTCTCAAAAGGTTATATTAGGTTGTCCAATAAGTAATGCGTGTTTTGACACGTTTTTCAAAATATCACAAAATTAACAAAAGAGAACTTTATTAATCGATATATTCTCCACAACAATCAACAACATTTCTCCATCGTCCGAGCAAAGAGTGAAGTCGGTCATAATAGAATGAAGCTGGTTTCGATGAGTAACATCGAAATAAGTAACACGCATTACTTATTGGACAACCTAATAGAATTCCAACAGAGCTAAAAATAATCAAAGGCAATAGCTAACTTTTGTTTACAGATGACACAGAGATCATGAATCCATTCTCGGCTCGTTGTGATCACATAACCGGCGAGTGTCGATGTGCCGGTGGATGGGCTGGTCCTGATTGTGCTACTCCTTGCCCACCAGGAAGATGGGGACCCGGATGCAAGGTAAATATAAACATTTCCAAAGCCTACTTATTACAAGACGCAAAGTTTGTGTATGTGTAAAAGGATAAAGAGATTTTGAAATGAATATCTTCAGGCTGAGTGTAAGTGCTCAAATGGAGCTAGTTGTGACAGAGTGACTGGCTACTGTGATTGCCCCACTGGATTCATGGGAAAGAACTGTGAAACCGGTGAGTGCACTGAGTATTTTAATGTCTAAAGTTTATTCAGATTGCCCATCGGGACTCTTTGGTCCAAATTGTATCAATCATTGCTTGTGCATGAACAACGATGGATGCAATGCAAAGACGGGGAAGTGTAAATGCAATGACGGATTCACAGGACCGGCTTGTGAATTTTGTGAGAAATAAGCTTTCTTTTAACAAAACAGTATTGTTTAGTGTGTCCGTTTGGGCAGTATGGACCGGAATGCACAAAGAAATGCGATTGTATGAATGGAGCGAGTTGCAATCGGACGAGTGGAGAATGCGCTTGTTTGCCTGGATGGCAGGGAACGAGGTGGGAGCTTGAGATTATGAAAGCAGTGATTCTAATCATAAACCAATCATTGGTCAACAATTGATCCAATTCCAGGTGTGAGATCCCATGCACATCAGGACTCTTTGGGTTGAAGTGCGAAGAAGTGAGTCATTGATGTTAATATTTATATGCTAAAACGGAAAGCATTCAAACATTTATAGGTGTGTCAATGTGAGAACGGTGCCTCATGTGATCCAATCAGCGGACATTGCAGTTGTGCACCCGGGTGGAGAGGGAGAAAATGTCAACGACGTGAGTTAACAATAACGGAAACCATAGGCAAAAATCGATTTGCTATAGGAGATTCGCTATATTATACTTGATTACAGTGCCACCAGTTTTTTAAATCAGATATTTAGCCTGTCTAAAGGGTTACTACGGTCGAATGTGCTCTCAAGCGTGTAAATGCTCAAATGGACGACCATGTGATCACATAACTGGAAGATGTCAATGCCCTCGTGGGTTCACCGGGCACAGCTGTACAGAGGTTGGTCATAAACAAATGTTAAAGTGATTAGAAACTTGGAAGTTGGAGAATTTCATGCAGTACATCTCACATTTACAGCTATGCCCTGAGGGAACCTATGGAGATGCGTGTCGGCATAATTGCACTTGTGGAGAGAATGAGGAATGCGATCCGTTGTCTGGGAGATGTCACTGCAAACCTGGCCATTCAGGGAATGACTGTAAACAAGGTCCGAACAACAGAAGTTTACTCTTCACGCAAAACTTTCAGGATGTATCATGGGCCGATTCGGGGTGGATTGTGAAGAAGAGTGTCAATGTCAGAATGGGGGTAACCATTTAGAGGAGCTTCATTGTATCATCAATTGCAGGTGTTTGCGATCCAAGCAATGGAGCGTGTAAATGTCCACCGGGATTAATCGGTACTCGATGTGAGGTTGAGTGCCCGGTGAATCGTTTCGGAGAAAGGTATAGAGAACTCTGTATTAACTTTATATTAACTCTAAAGCTTTAAGTTGTGAGAAGGAGTGTCGTTGCGAGAATGGAGGGACGTGCGATCGAGCGAATGGACAATGCAAGTGTGCACCTGGATTCACCGGGGTCGCTTGTGAGCAAGGTGGGTTATGGCTAAAAATTCAGCATCTTTATGCTGACAATGCTGACAGGAAATGCACCGAGTCAAGCTGGCCTTTTGGCTTGAGACCAAGTCCATCCATGGGAATCTCGAATCCGTTTTTAGTTTTTACAGAACGCTTTGCAAGCGCGAGATATCTAAATTTCGGACTCCTTAGGAGGCCGCCACACTTTCCCTCAAAAACTGCTTCGGTGGTCTAGTGGATAATCTGGTGGACTACCGAACCTGTTAAATTTTTGTCCTCAAGTTCGAAACTGAATGCTCAAAAATTGCATGCTCTTGACTTTAGTTTGTCCGGAGGGTCGTTTCGGAGCCGGCTGCAAGGAGAAGTGTAAATGCGCGAATGGGGCACACTGTGATCCGGCGCATGGGCAATGCAGGTGGGTGAAACTATATCTTGGCTATAGTATCCTTGGCAAATAAACAAAGAAAATGATGGTATTCTTGAATTACTGGGTTTATAGATGCAATCTTGGCTACACAGGACCCTATTGTGAGCAATCGTGTTCGGCTGGAAAATACGGAATGAATTGTAGCCTTGATTGTGAATGTCATGGAGATGCTAGGTAAACATTTTTACTAATAATACACTACTCTCTTGTCAATGAATATCAAAAAAACTAGATGTGATCCCGTGCAAGGTTGCTGTGATTGTCCACCCGGCCGATATGGGACAAGATGTCAATTTGGTTAGTGAGCTCAATGATGTCATAGCTATCAAATAATTCAATAGCACTAATCTCTTCTAGTCTGTCCAACGGGTTTCTTTGGATGGTATTGTTCACAAGCGTGTCACTGTCACAATGGAGCAACGTGTGATCCAGGAGATGGACGATGTCTCTGCCCTCCTGGATTCATTGGAGATCATGTAATGCTTTAAATTTATAATATTATCTTAAATATGTATTTAGTGTGAGATTTCGTGTCAAAACAACACTTATGGACCGGGATGTCGCTTGGAGTGTGACTGTGGGGAATTTGGGTGTCGATCGAATGATGGCACTTGCGAGTGTCCACCCGGAAAATCGGGACCAAAGTGTGAGCAGAGTAAGTTGACAAGTGAAAGACAATTCTAGGAAAAAGCAATTCGATTTTACGCATTTCAGATTGCCGATCTGGAAGATATGGGGAAGATTGTAAGCACAAATGTCAATGCTACAATGGAGCGTCATGTGATCGCCGAATGGGGAAATGCCATTGCGCTCCCGGATATCTTGGACCGACCTGTCAAGTTGAAATTAGAGGTAGTATCTGATTCTTGTAAAAGAATATAAAAAACGTTCTTGTTTTTCTTTTAGAAGCTTTAAATACTACAATATTTATGAGTACAAAGAGACCATCCAGGTGAGTGAATGAAGGAAGAGAGTCACCGAAAATAGAATCACCTAGAATCACTTTAAAGTTTGATTGTTATTGGGACACAAGATCACTTATAATCAAGTAGTGAATGATAGATTTTTAAGTTGAAATATTTAGACGAGAACAGCGTACCCGATCGAGGGGATTTGCCGGATGATTTTGATCCGAATATCGATTGGAAAAAGAGAAGAAGAAGAAAAAGATCCGTTGAACCGTCTTTCATTCTGCCATTCACAAATATAACAATGAATTTTGATGAGGACTAGGATTATTTATAGAATAATTGCCTTCTACTTGTCGTTTTTCTTTTAACCAAATTCTTTATACTGAACAGCCCAGCTTTCAATAGCATTTCGACTAGACTTTACTCCCCGGAGCTCAATTACCATTGCCTAAATGTTTCTCCTCCTTTTTCTTGTTTATTTTTTGCTTTTAAGGCAATCAGGGTTGATTTTCTTTTTAAAAAAACGTAGCTCTAACATTTTTGATCATTCTTTTTTGGATCTCTTTAAGTCGATTCATTTCTCGAAATCTTTCATTTTTCTTGCATTTCTCCACACTGCCACCTTGCCTCAAGCAATTTTTGCCTAATTTTTTCATTAGTCACTTTAGAACAAAGGCTTAAGATCTTAGAAGTTAAATTATCTCTTTTTAAACGTTTTTAAACCCTAGAGATTAGTAAAAGATGATTTTGAGCCTTTGTTTCATCACGCCTGTTTCATTACCCGAAAAATGTCGCAACCCAAGAAATCCCGAGTGTTTTGCAAAAGTTTTCCAGACCTTTATTGTTGTGCTTTTTTTTCTTTAACTTAATTTGCAAATAAAATGTGTTTATCTTGTTTTTGTTTATTCACAATGATACAGTACGAAAAAAGTAGAAGAAGAGATCAAACGAAGGGAAAAGAATGGGGGGAAAACCGATAGAAATTTACAGGGTAAGTACAGGTTTGACAATTCGTGCAAACGGATAAAATTATGTAGCTTTTGCTTACATTCACCTGCTTTAGTGAACTTTTGGTGGGTTCCAAGTGAACTTGGAGTGTCCAATGCTTAAGCAATAAGTCTTTTAAGTCAGGTTAGCCAATAAGTCAGCAATAAGTCAGGTTAGCCAATAAGTCTTTTCGTTCCTTTTCATACTTCCATTTAAAACCAACAAATGCACCAATTGAACATACCGTAAATACTGTAATAGTACCCCACCCCCATAATGACGGTGTTGAGTGTTGCGTAGTCTAGCTTTGAACGAGTTTTTCTCGACACTGGTTTATGCTACAATGCGCGCTTAGGCGTCAAAAAATAGCCCTGAATTTCAGCTATCTTTTGATACCAAAGACGCATTTTTTGAAAGTGTGGGCGCTTTGAAAAAATGAAATACTAAAAAACTTTTGCGACTACGCGACTGTACGAGGGGGGTGGGGTACTATTACAGTATTTACGGTAGGTTAATTGGTGAATTTGTTATGTTAAATACGAAAAGGAACATAAAGACTTATTCACGAATCGAATAAAATTCAAATCGAACTTCAAGCGTTCTTTTTCACATCAAGATATAAATTCTTCCTGCTCTCCTCTCCCAACAATTCAGCCAATTCTGCTTTCAGTTCAGCATCCCTCGTTTCTTTTTCTTTTCTCTCAAGATCATTCCCATTTGATGTTCCTTTTTGTAGCATTGGAGAGATGGGTCGCAGTGTTGACAAAGCATCAGACATTGAGTCGACCTCGTGATGGATCTGAAAACTCTCCGTTTAAAATCGAATTTTTACTATTTTTTCGTCTTGTTCTACCAGAAGTCTTCCATTCAGAAAGCCTGTTTTTGTTCACTCACCAAATTGTCAAGCATGACAACGAGATTCTTCCGATGATGTTCCTTCGACAAAAGTTGTCGTTGTGCCGGCCTCTTTTCGACGCACCAAACGGGCTAAATTTGGCGAATCGAATAGTACAAAAATCCGCATTGGCAACCTGTCTTTGAGAAATCGGTTTCCGTGTAAGCAACTAGCTCCAAATCACAGCTAAAACCGGAGTTAGTTACGGATACGATTTCTCACAAACTTTCCAATAATTGTATTGAGTTGGAGGATATCATTGTTGAGTTTATTCATCGCTCGAATCACTCTCTCTTTTGCTGTCCCTGAAGTGTCAATTGACTCTTTTGGGAGTGGTGGCTCGTCATAGGAAGCTTCCTGGAAAATGTCTTTTAAAATACATTTATTTACATAAATAATGTGGTCATTGTCTTTGATGAAAAGAAAATATTTATCTTATCTAATTAATCTAAAACTTTTGTTGTCCCTCGTTTCAAACCTGTTTTCGTGTTTTCTTCCATGAATAATAGCAGACAAAAGCGGCCACACCGAGTATCCCAACTGGTATCGCCACCTTCAGCACTCGTTGAGTGACATCTGAACTATTAACTATTATCATTTCACTGTTATCATAGTCTTATGATTTGAAAGATTTACCGCAATATTGCTGTGCGCAGAATTGCTCCCACGTTAGTTTGGCCATTCTGAAAACGAAGGAATAAAAAAGCAATAGAAAGCAAGAACTTGCTTGTTTGTTTATTTGAAAAACTGAAAAATAGGAAATAGAGAAAAGATTCTAGGACCTAGGAGACATTAAATGAGAGAGTATGGAGGAGAGGGAGAGCTTTGGGGGAAAAGGGGAGCCCCACTCTCTCTTCTCCACACAATGCGCATAAACAACAACCACAAAGGGCATTCTCTACACGCTGTCGACTACTCTTCGGGTATCCATCTTTTCAAAAAGCTCACGCACATTGAATTTGTTCCACTTTGACTATTTAATTGCTGTAATTAACTACGTTTATTTGCCCAATCGATGTGATTAGTTACCTAATCAAATGTCTATCCTATTTTGTTCTGGATCTTTTGAACCAGCTAAATCCTCTGCGCTTTACATGACTATAAATTTAAAGCATTTTTCAAACTTTCCATCCAAGTCAGAGATCTTTGAAGTGTCAAAGTGTCAGATTACACACTTTTCTCTAGAAAATGAGCTTTAAAACGAGCTAGATCATGAATCAAAAGCGTAAAATTTTCGTTTTCGTTACTACCACCGCGATATTTTCAAAGAATTTGAAACAATGAATGAACTTACAAATTTTCGAGACATTCCCTTTCGTCAAGATATCGATATACAGCTGAGTATCGTGAGATCTCATCGAAGAAATCTTTGGACAAAGTCGATAGCATCGAATCGCTGAAATTGCTTTAGAAAAAATGAAATGCCAAGATTTAGCCAAATAAGATAAGCTAACAGATAAAAACGCAACAAGACTACTTACTAAAGTTATCTGGCAAAACCCCAAAATAGTTAGCAGCTGGTCCGAGAAAGGAAAAGGAGTAGCCAAGCATGTGCTAGGGGGAAAGGGGGAAAGAGGAGAGGTCACGCGACAATCCCCATCCTCTTTTCTCTCACACTGATCCACCCTCACAACATCATTAACCACAAAAATGCCTGTGAAAGAAAAAAGATCAAAGATTGGACAAAAACACCTGTATAAAAAGTTTTTGAAGAACTGTTCCAGAAATCCGACTTTCGATCAATGATTGAGAGATGGGGAAATGAGAAAACATGTAACCATCACATTAGAGAACTTTGAAAGGGGCTAATTTCGTGAACTTTCATGGTATTTACGGGTTATACCCGGCAACTCTTCTTATTTCAAGTCTTATTTCAGTCTTATTTCAAAGTCAGTCTTATTTCAAAAGATCATAGAAAAAATGATGCAAAATGAACTACCGGAAACTTACTAAAACTAGTATTAAATTAGAAAGAAGTATTAGAAAACTTTCAACTTTTCGGAGATTTTGATCAAAAAGTGAGTTTCTTGTCGATTTCCCCCATCTCTTGTAGCAACTCAAAAACAAACAGAACATTTTCTTTGGGAGAAATCAAACCCTTTCTTTCAATAAGTTTTTGTCGGATTTGACAACGGGTAAACCTCCCTGATTACAAGTTCAAAAAACTTTGTCATGAATGTGTTAATGTTAGTTTTTCTGGGAAAAGATTGACTATTCTTATTCGCTATCTATTCCGTGTGGTTGATACGTGACTATATGTAACTTTTTATTGCTATTTACCGGAGTAACACAGTTTGAGACACAAGGAAAAATGACTAGAGGGGTAAGAAGGAGAAGATTTTTTTGAGGGTAAGTTAGCCGTTCGAATGCTCATCCGCATTTGTGGCGGTTTTGTCACGGTATCCGATTGAGATGAGACTTTCGTTAAACCGTAAACTGGGCGAATTTCGGACATCGATCTGGGAAGAAAAATGCTTTTTTTAAAAATACCATGATTCTTTTCATTAGTTCGCTTTTAAATTTGTTCACTTCACATCAGTGAATAGTTTTGAACAGTGGACGCCGATGAATAGACTTCACTACCGGTAATTGTTGACGATGTAGCAGATCGTTGAAGATCCGATGATCGATAGGAATCTCAAAAAATATACAAGTATATTTTCATCTATTTCTATCATCAATCCTAATAAAAACGGATACTTGGTCACTGGACGTTTCGGAAGTACAGTCAAAATTGTGTGATCAACCTAAATAGTTGGGTATATTTCAACAAAACAGGTCACTGCTACTATTTACAGGCATCTAAAGCATATAAATTAAACATTTTTCGATAGAATTTAAGGGTAAGCTAAGTTCTACTGTCACTCTACCAATACAGAGATGCCGAGTCGGCTTGCCAGCAACAGGACGCGCACTTAGTCTCTACTCACTCCGACGAGGAAGACGATTTTATTTACGGTAAACATAACCTATTTAATTTTAAAATTTCTTTAAATGATTTAAAAAAGGTTTAAGGATTGATTTGGCCGGAAAGTCTTGAAGTCTTTTTGAAATGTCGTCCGCCTTTTCGTTTATAAATGAATAATTCGCCGATAAACGTGTGTTTTACTTTAAATAAAATAAATAAACTATTTCATTTAGCTCATTTTTAGGCAAATTTGACTTTGTTTAAAGCAAATCCGAACGAGCAAATTTTGTTTTTCCTCAAAATCCTTACAATGGACGCTAGAATGAAATCGGCTGAATCAATTTCTCAGAAAATTTGTCTATCTACCTAACTTTTCATTCTCTATCTTTTGTCTTTTGACACAAAAATAGATTTCTGTGACAAAAGATGCTCAAATCGAAAGCTCAAATCGGAGTCTCATCGTTTTTGACTACTCGACTTCACAGCTTTAAAAAAATTAACTAACGCGAGCTTTTCAAAATTTCTTAAAGGGCAATTTGTAAATAAATAATAGAGGAATTTCTGATAAAAATGATAGGTTGATTGGTTCATTATTTGTTTCAATAACCTTTAAAAAAGCAAACAAGACTTTCCGGCCGACCTGATATTTGAAGCTCGAGTGAAAAGTTGAAAGTTGAGAGTGAATCCCCTTCTACATACTTTGTTGTGTTTTAGAGTTGATCCCATCACGTGTCGCCTATCAAATGGCAGTCTTCAGAGATCATAAACCGTGTGATTACGCGTTTCATTTCAGCTTGTGATGAAATTCGGTGGGGTTGGGACGATCGTTATTTAGAATACGCTCGTTTTATGTGCAAAAAACTCCCACAGAGTTAACAAGAAAAACTATTAAACGAAAAACTTTCTTGTCGTTATGCTGCTTTTGATGAAACAACACGGAAAAACTTTGCTCGAAATGGCATCAGTCAAAAGTCAAAAGTCTTTTTGTAGTCAAAAACTTTCAGTGCAGAGGATAGATTTTAGAAAAACTTTATTAGTCATGGCGTATATAAATCTGTATATCACTTGAATTGACTGTTCTTCTAATCGGTGAGTTCATCAGCGTCAAACCAATGCGAGTTTTGTCGAACAGCAGCTGCTGGTGTCTCAGAGATAGAAATATGACAGAAACCATCAAAATTTCGTTGATACCATTTATCTTTAAGCATTGAATGGCTCTGTTCAACGATATTGATCCCTTGCAATACGATGACAACAATTGGCCCACTCAGCCACCAATCGATAAGTGAATGGAAAGATGAATGTTTCTTTTGTTCTTGGAAGTGTTTCTCAAGGTGATCCCTTGATGGAAATACTTGTTTCAAAGCCAAAATTCGATAGCCACGATTCTCGAATAACTCCAGCGTTTTCCCAAGACATCCATTGCTTGTTGCTTTGACGAGAATTACCGTCTTTTCAGCGTTTCCATTGAAATTCGGCGCTTCTAGAAATGACTGCTTTGCAGCAGCACTTCTGTACATAAAAGTTTAGCAAGAAATAAAAGAAAAGAATTCTTTGAGAGATTTCTTTTGATTCGGGATTGAGGGATTTGGGGTTTCTTTTCGTGGAAAAACTTCAAAAAGCAATTTCCCCGAAAAAGAAAAAGCTAATAGTAAATCAATAAGCACTTTTGGAGGTGTTGGCTTTTCGAAATTCTCAACACAATACAAATCATTGCTACAAAGTACGTCATGAATTACACATCATAAATTCTGCTTATTTTTTTAGCTTTTTACTTCTAAATCTCAATTTTATTAATCATAGGCACAAAAAATCTTTCAAATACAACATAGGGATTAAAAATTTTTAAAATGCATAAGCTTAGGTGAGAATTACAATTAAATTAAGCCTTCAACTCAAAAAACTGAAATGAGATGAATCTTTTCAATTCAATGGCAAGGAAATTCAATGACAAGTCCATTCTTGAGATTTGTTTCATTGTGCTCCATTCAATGGAAACCACCAGGCACTTTTTATGATGGGAATGTTGAGGATGATGTTGTTGAATGTGCACAATAAGTGCAAGTGCTATTCTATGGTTGACCGTTCATGCAAAAACCTTTTGTAAAGCATTCAGAGTTACCGTTTCTGGGGAAAAAAACGCAAGTTTCGACAAACCGACAAAACTCACGGCCATCAATCAATGACAATCAATGACATTCAATGACAATGACATTCATTGATGCAGTATTAGAATTCAAATAACACCATTGTTCTTTCAAACAAAAAACTGAACAGAAAAACATTTATTTTCTTTCTTTTGCTTAATTTCTTCTTCGAAACACAAGATGAAGGATTGTCTCTCGAGTTAGATGTCTCGATGAATCACCAAGTTCACAATTACATTCTTCGTGTAAAAGATGAACATATACTTGGCTAGCTTTCTATAAAATAAACTGACTCTTAAATTTCTGAACTTTTACCAAAACAATTTCAATAAAAAGCACTCCAGTGGCCACTCCTAATAGAATCAAACATAATCGATAGATTGGCCATAGATAGATAATTCGAAGTTCGAAAAAGAACTCGTTTGACGAGTCCAACCGAAAATATCGTTGCATCGGTTGGGTGTATCTGAAATGAGAGAGCTCAGAAGTTATTTCAAGTGACAATGATCAAATTCCAAATGTAATTCAGTGAATAGATAACGAAAGTTGTTTCCTTGTACGATGTACAGTTCCCAGTACGATGTACAAATGTACGATGTACAGTTCCCAGTACGATGTACAAATGTACGATGTACAGTTCCCAGCTAGAGTTCAAGTGTCTTTAAGTGCCTCTCACTCACTCATGCTGTTTCAAAAATTGTCCTCAATCTGAAATAATGTGCTTCAAAAGTTTAAAAAATAAACTACAGTAAACTCTCGATACAATGGAACTCTATATAGCGGAAAAATAAATAATGGCATTAAAATTTAGTCCCCAGAATGCGTTTCAACAAAAACTAACAAAAAACTCTATATAGTAAACAAAATTTTTTATCCCCTTGAAGTTTACTAAATTGAGAGTCGATCGTACATGCAAGATCTTTAAAAACAAATAAAATAATCTTAAACGATTAAACTAATCTTAATCAACTAACCTTGATCACTCCAAATTTCGAAGCAACATTTACCTGTTCGCAAAATTCTCATAAGATCCCTGCATCTTGCTCAGCGCTGTGTTGAGTCGCTGGAGGACATTGTTGAGACGTCTATTTGTTAGATTAGTTTAGCTACAATTGTCATCAAACTGTCATCAAACTTGTTCACAGCAAAAGCAATCATTCCTGGTTGCAATGTGACATCTTTTAGAAATAAAAGTTGGTATTTTCTATCTAAAACCGAGAAATCCGATTGAATTAAGTTGTTTTGGACTCCGGTGAGCAAGACTCGTTTAGGAAGAAAATACTAAATGAGGATTGAAAATGAAATTTAAAAGTCGATCTCCGAAATCACCTCTTGTTCAACGTTTCCGCTGAAGTTGAACGCACTAAATTGACTTGTTTAAGTAAAAGTTTCATTGGAACTTTTTAAAGTGCGCTTCAAGTCGGTGACATTGGGTTGGATTGTGACAGAAAGAGTGATAATCCCATCCGATTTCTTGTTGAAGCATTAGGCGCCAACCTGAAACATTTGAAAACACTTTATTTATGATTTCATCGTAAACAGTGATTAAAATTTTGTTGGTTTACTTTGAAAGTACTTTGTTTTTTGTTTGTTTTGTTTTTGTTTGTTTGTTTACTTTGAACAGAACCATTTGGGTTTTCACGTTTTTAAGATTTAAGTGATTAGCTCCAGAAAGCTCCAGAAAGCTCCAGAAAGCTTCAGAAAGCTCCAAAAGAACAAGAAGTACACCAGCTATGATTTTCCAGCTATCGACTTCTCACCTTTATGATCAAGTGCATCTAATAAACCTTCTAACGTTTGAAAATCATAGCTGAAAAATAAAATAGACAAATTTAATCGATAGTCAAACCCCTTCTTCGAGGATAACATCAAATTACTCTTCATGGCGCTTTCAAAATATAAAATAAAAAAGAAACAAAACCATATCCAAGAGATCGTGAAAATCGAGTTGACCGTAGTGAATTTTCTGTAACAAATTTGAATGGTCTTGAGGATTTTTGTACCTTTTCAAATCTCCATCTTGTTTCAAAAGGAGTCTTATTGAATATAATAACCAAATCGGATAATTTTGATGGTAACCAGAGGAGATCCACATTAATAGAGGGCTAAAATCGGTGAATGAAGCCAAATTCGTCCATGAAACCTGAACAGAAGTGCTAAAATGGTGATCAGAATCACTTCAGCAGACAATGAATGGAGAATGTACTCTTGGACCTTGGATCCATTGTTAGTTTCGCAAAAAAATCCTCTTGAATTTACATGTAAATCCTCGACTTCCCGAAAAACGAATCCATAGGAGATGTAGTTGATTGGAAGGGTGAAATCGACCTAGAGAATTTGAGAACTAATTTGTGAGATTGAGTTCAAGTTTCATTGAATACAATGGTAAAACAAAAGATAACAAAACCTCAGCAAAGCAAAGCAAAGCCTCCAGCTTAACTAACTTCTCTTTAACTATCATTAACTATTTTGTTCTTTTAGATCTGTTTATCAAAGTTTTTCCAGAAAATCTCTACCAACTTGTTCCATTCTTTTGGCGCTTAAAAGCAAAGCATGGACAGACATATCGGCACTTCCATTCTCAATCATCAAAAGAGCCTCTTGTGGTGGATGATTTTCAGGGATTACCTATAATTACATTCATTTGATCGACAATTCGACCACCTCAGCCTCCAATCCGGCTATTTTCAAGGCACAATTCAGATATTCGACATCGCTTCCCGGATTTCTACACGACATATTCCAACAGCTGAATAAAGTGATTTAATAAGGAAGAACAAAGAAACCTTTGGCTGAAACTCGTCACAACACCATCGGACATGTAGCCAACAGTTCGTAGCTTCATTTTAATCAAAAAGAGAGATACGATTTGACAAATAAAGTTGTTGGCGAACGGAGGGGAAACACTGCTTAATTATTAACAACTGGCTAATCCAAAGACCAAAAAGAAACAGAGTGTCATATTTCTTTGATCTAAAAAGCTGTTTCTCAGGTGTTTTTTTAACGAAAACAGATATTAGTGCTTACGGATTAAATCCATTTTTTTGATTCACCGATTGAGCAAGCTTTTTTAATTTTTGGCAAACACGATTACTCCGTACTTTACCTTATTTGAGGCAAGTTCAAGACGTTCGTTGAGATTCAAAAATGAGTACCTGAATGTCTCAAAATAGTCCCCAAAAAATGACAAACTAAATAAATAGCTGTAGAAGAATTTATCACGACAGTAAAAACACCAAATAGGGAATCGTTTTTTTGGTATTTCATAATTTTTTCCGAGGTTTATCTTTTCTCTTTCTGACAGACGATGAGATGACATTTTGAATGATTCGCTGAGGTCCGAGTTGGCCTATCACATTTATATATTCGACTCAATTGGACATAATTGATATATCCATTGCTGAACGTGTACAACTCTGGTTCAACTATACGCTCCTAAATATACAGAAATTTCACTGGCTATTTCTCTCAATTAAAAAAGCGCATCGCAAAAAAAAGTAAAAAAGCTTCCATAAAAAAATTATGCTTTTCCTTTAGAAAAAACTATTTAGAGCAGTGAAATGGGCAAAGCGAAGTTTTGTCTTTTCTTCTTCTTTCAAATGTTTCCGATGATCAATTTGTTGTTAACGGGCTATTCATTCATCGAAACTCAACAATTCCATTTCTGTATTTCTCAGAAAGTTGTACGTTCGATCTTTTTGGGAAATATTTTATAGTAATAATTTGGATTCACGCGTGCCTTGGTCGTTGAGTTGTTCGGCCATCACTCGCTGTTCGGTCATCGAATCACTCATTCATTTTCAAGTTTGAGTATTCTCTGCTTAAAATACGAAATTCGGATAAACGTTTCTTAGAGAAAATTAATAAAGTCAACACTTATGACAAGCATCGAATTTGATAAGAGCATGTCAGCATCGAATTTGATAAGAGCAAGCATGTTCAATACTGCTTGCCAGAATAATTGGTTTCAATTTCCCGATAATCGTCAAAAAGATTGAAAGTTGTAAAATTTTATAAACTCTCTACAAGAAAAACAAACAAAAAATGTGAATGAAATCCATTGTTTGACAAATGACTTTGAAGCTTTATGCGTTCAAGGTGGCTTTTATGTTGCAAGAAATTTCAAAGAAAAGTCATGAAATCTCACCGCTGGTATCGACTCATTGGAATTACTTCGATTTTTACAAATACTTTGACCAACTTTGCTCAAAAAAAGAATGTCTCTCTATGAAAAAGTGTTTCTGGATGGAGCCGAAGGGGCTTCTGGGCAGATCTATTTGCTGAAAAACTTTGATCCGTAAGTTTTTTTGTTACAGGGGTTCTTTTAGCTAGAAATCGTTTTTATTTCCAGTTTGGCAGTGATGAAATGCTATAAATCAGATCAATTTGCGAAACTTCACATGGCCTCAGAGATCGAGAGTCTAAAAGCTGTCCGGCACAAGCACATCGTGCAATATTTTGGGGCTCGAGACGAGATTCTCGAAGATGGAGAGGCCATTAGTGGAGTAATTATGGAATATTGTGAAAGGGGATCACTCGATAAATGTAAATGTTTTTGGGTTTATTTTGTCCATCAAAAATTTCAGGGATATTCAATCCAACAGCCAAGTACACGGTGAAAACGGTGCTCACCTGGGCTGAGCAGTTATTGAGGGCGACCGAATATCTTGAAGAGATCAAAAGGCTTCACAATGATATCAAAACAGAAAAGTTTGTTACGGAAAATTGAGGGAAATACAGTACTGGACAATGAAATATCATATTTGAAAAATGATCGTCACGTTCGCACGTCTGTAACTTCCTTGTCTTTGAGTTTAAACTATTAGTGTTATACATTTTCTGAAAGCTCTTTTCAAGGGCTACACAATGGTAATATTAATATTTAGAAATACCGTATTTTTGACGCATTTCAGGGCGCGCAAAAGTGACGACCTTTTTTCAAATATGATATTTCGTTGTCCAGTACTGTATATGTGCCTAAAAAATGACTTGAGAAAGCCTTGCTTTGTGAAAGTATAAACTCAATAGTAAAAGTCGAATGTCGAACTACAATAAAAAAAAAAAAAAAGGGATTTCAGGAAACCTTGATTCAATGCTTAAACTTTAGCATTCTGGTGACACAGGATTTCAATCTGAAACTCGGTGATCTTGGATTGAGCACAACCATCGATGAGCATTCATCAAACTTCTTTGGAACCCCTCGTTTTATGAGTCCCGAAAGGATCAAAGACGGAAGCGTTTGTTCGATGAAAGCCATTATCATCAATTTTTCTTTAGATTTCTTTCAAAAGTGACATTTATGCAATCGGACTCATTTTGTGGGAGATCATCACAAGAAGGTTAGACGGGTTTTAAAATCTAGCTATAGTTAGACTAGCTAAAGTTAGACGGGTTTTAAAATCTAATTTTAGAAAAATATTTATGAAGTTTTTTCATGGAGGAGTCTTCCACATAGACGAGCTACTGGGTGACGAGGTCTCGGGGAAAGATCTGAAAGCCATTGAGCCTCTCGATTGTCTTCAAAGTCTTCAAAGCATTGTGTTCGGGTTAGAATCATGTTTTAGCCCATTTCCAAATGCATTTCAGATGTTGTTTTTTCGATTCGAATTCCCGCTTGAGTGCTTCAAAAGCTTTACTTCTTTGTGACGACTCGAAACAGGTTACCCAGAACGAACATTGTTGTTTCTTATTGTTAAAACAATTTTAGTCAATTGTCGACTATGATAAATATGATTTCCGTCCAGAAATTCTTGACTTGAACTTGGACAAAGATGATGATCAAAAATTGATTCGTCCTATTGGATTCAATGGAACAAATGAAGAGGTGTTTGTGAATAAAGAAACAGACGCTCCATGGTCATCCTCGTATAAGAATAAAAAATTGTGGTCAACCGATGAAGTTCCACGAGAAGAAGCTTCACAAGAAACAGACGAACTTCGAGAGACACTTTGTGGAGAAGCGTTGCTGGAAAAACTTTTGAAGCAACGAAATCATCAACACTTGAGAAAACTCGTCAATGGACATCCTGAAATCAGAGACTTTTTCATTGGCAAAGAAAGCGTTGAAATGAGCGAATACATTTCACTGGCTTCAGCCGTAATCAAATCGAAAGTTGACGAGCAGTTCATTTACGAGTTCAGCTGGGACTCGATAAAGGGTTTATGTCAACAGTTTTCGGATGGGAAACCTGTCAAACAAAACACAAACGACGACGACTATTTAGCTGGCCTAATCAACGAGAAGTTGGACGAGGATTTCCTCATTCAGAAGCTTTTCTTTCAAACGCTTTTCATGATGATTCACACACTCCGAGAAGCAGATACCTCAATTGGGAACTGGTCGCTTTCGATTGGAATTCGCGATATCGCGAATCGTTTGGAGCATTTGCGAGAGAAAGTGCATAAACGCTTTCATTTCAAATGCTACATCTTGACCTCGACAAAAGATGAGTGGTTCTTTGTGGCTGACTACCCGAATCGATTGATATTCGTGCGCCGGGATTTCAGTGAGATGCGACCATTTTCGGGAAAATGGGAAAATTCCGAAACATACGTCATTCGTAACGATGATTTTGCGAAGAAAAAAGCGGCTAAGATGTTGTTTTCGCGCTTGGAGCCGGTGGATTTGGACACGGTGAATGCGGCTTTACAACGACATTCCGAGAAGATAAGCAGCTATTTGGATATTCAGTTTAGAAGCTTTCGACTGAAGCACGGTGACTTCACTCGCTCAAAGAGAACAGGTCAAGAGTTGCCGATCCGTGGCTATGTTTTTGATCTAAAAAACCCACCACGACCCATTTGCTATTGTAAGCCGACAGCGTGTGAAGTTGTCAATCGAATCCCCGAATGGGTTTCCAAGAAACACCAGTTTCCGATATTTCGCTGTACCGAAAAGAGGATTTCAGATTACACAAATTTGTACATTCTCTTCTGTGATTACTTGTTTCAATGTGAATCCGAGGAACAAATCGAATTCCCGAATTATTTCTTTAACAATCGAAAAGAATTGAAATCGCTTTTGAAGGATTTGAGCTGTAGTCCATACTTTCAGCTCTGTAAAATTTTGGATTCCAAAGGAAAAGAGGCATTTTTGCTTGAGATTCCAAAGATCAATGGAGAAAGTGTTCTTTGTTTTAATGAAAACTCGGAAGTTTTCTCGGAAAACGTCTCTTTAGATCAGGTGGATCTATCCAATTTACACGCATTTAACGTCTCTGAAGCCTATGAAAACCTATCAAAAGTTGTCGGAAAGAAATATTTCGATCGTTTGAGTCAAAGCTCAAATGTTTTCTGGAATCCAAATGCTATTGAAAGGGTCAAAGAAATGGAGAAAATTTATGCGAAAGTTTTGGATACAGATGAACTAAAAGATGATGTCATTTTAGAGTTAAGAGATCATTGCAAAAACTTTCTGGTCACAACAAAAGACGAGAAGCATCAAGGGATACCGGAGTACTTTCAAAAGCTCTCCGACTTGATCATCCCCAATGTGGACCCCACGGATCCAAGGGGAATCTTTGAGCAGATTGGAAATGCTTTTGCGAAAAATCCGAAGCTTCTAGCTAAAGGATTAGCAACATACAAACCGATTGATGCGAATGTTTTAGAAACAATGACAAAAGGTTTGGGGATCAATAATGACGAGCTAACAAAAACAGTCAACGAACAGTTTTTCGGTGCCTTTAATCAGAAAAAGACAGATGATGGGCAAAATAAAAAGACTTTCAGTATGTCAAGTTCATCAAAGGTAACGAATACTGGGGAGAGCTTGGGGAATCGATTTGAGAGCTCTTTTGGTGGCAACGATGCAGAGTTATCCGAATGCTTAGAGCTCTTTCAAGCGGGAATGAAAATGGCGACACTCCGAAAAGAACCCAAAGCTTTTCAGGTGAGTGCTGCTTTGGATTTAGATAAACATTTATAGATTTTTGGAAAATTATAGGGACTACACAACGGTAGATTAGCTAAACTTTCTAAGAGCATAGTCATACAAACTAAAATTAGAGCTTTAAGTTTAGACATATCTCACCGAAGTTACGACAAAACATGGAATGCCCGAAATTAACGCCACTGTTTTTGGAGTCAAAGAACAGAAAGGGGAGAAACCAAAAGATTTTGATGATGAATTGTCAAATCTTGACTAAAGTTATTAAATCTTTACTTGTGACTCTTATCCCCGCCACTTTGCATACAATCCAAATTTGAAAAACAAAAAATTGCATTGGAATATGGCATGGGCCGCTTTGAGTAAGCATGTAATGTGATACATGCAAAACTTATCCCAAGCTGTACTTGGACTCCCTAAATTTTTATGATTCTGTTCCAAAACTCCTTTGAGAGTGTGATACGTTGACTCAAACCCGTACCGAGATTCCCCTATGTTGATCCCCTTCATTGGTTCCAAAACCTTTTCGACAAGTTTTGTCTTTCCGACAAATCGTGAGTTGTTCGATACACTTCTCAGTGTGTAATTGACTTTGGCGCCAATTCGATCTTCGAATCCGGCTCTCTGATGTAATGAGATGGTTTAGGTGAAACGGGGAACGTTGATTTTGTTTTTATCCGTTAATTTTTTGGCCAAAGAAACCACGAGTTTGTTTTCGCAGGAATACAAAAAGAACGAAGAATGAAAATACTCTGAAAGTTGACTAAGTGAATTGGTTCTATTTGCGACTTCAATAACGAACTTCAAAAGCATTTTTTTAGCTAAAATACGAAAAGAAAAAGAACACGTAACAACTAGTCATTATGATTTCGCTTTCGGATTGTCTTTTTGTGTTAGGTGAATGTCGGAGATTTGGGCTGCTTGTGTTGAGTGAACCTGAGAGGTTTGCAACTCTGAGGTGTCCCCGTTCACTGACGAGTGCGAGATCGTGTTTCTCCTAGAAATTTTCTCGTTATATATTTTACAATGATTACTGAGGTACCAGAGAGTTTTGTTCCCTTTAAAAACGATTTTTATTATTGGGTTGGTGTATTGGGCTATCATTTCAAAGATTTTTTGAAATGATTATTTGACTGATTATTTTTGAATTTTTTTTTATTAATCAATACGCGGTTTACTTTAGTAGAAAGATCTACTAATTCTCTACAAAAGATTCTCTATAAAATGATTTGTAGAAGATTCGGGAAAACTTTTTTTTTGGAACATTTTATAGACGAGAAGCCAGATTAAAATGGCACCGATTTGGTGTTGCAATTCGATTACTTCTCGCCACAGAAATCTATTCTAAGAAATCTATTATTCTAATCTAAAAGAAAAAAGATAGAGCATAAAGAGTTAGGCTTATAGCCAAACTTTTCGGCTTAATCCGTTCAGCCGTTTTCATTGTGCATTTAAGAAATTTTATCAAAAAACCAATTCCTTGCTCGAATTTGCTTTAAAAAGGCTAAAAATGAGCTAAAAGAAAGAAAATTTTCTTTTTTAGAGCAATTGATTGATAAATTAGTCCTTTTGAAAAAATAACTTTGAAATGATAGCCAATTTTCATGGCACCAACCCAATATAATCAGCCATGCTAACTCCGCCCCTTTCTCGGTCCGTTTGCCGTTGACAATCTACGAATTTTGCTCGTACCTTGACCAGATTTGTTTGAAAAACATTGGATTTACTTTCATTCGATAGAAAATTTGATTTCGAGTCGAATGAAAAGCCGGGTTTTTGACAAAGGTTGAATAAAACACGAGCAAAATACGTAGATTGCCAACGGGAAAAGTGGCGGAGCTAACATGCTTGAATATAATAAGAAAACCTGAGAGCTAGATATCCAAGCTTTTTCATAAACGCATTCCGATAGTCTTTGATGAAATAGAGAACGCTGATCGGGTCGAGAATCGGATAAAACGAGATGAATATCGGCACAAAATTACATCCCTTGCCCAACGGGATCGCGAATAGGGGACTGAGAAAGGTGACCGCACATGGGATGTACTCGAGGACAATCGGGATCGCCGTCTACAACACGATAAACATTATCTTTAGGTTTAGTATGATTTTTCATTCAAGTTCGTAACTCGAGAGAGTTTGTGGAAACAAAAAAAGCCCTTACCTGAACGAGCAAAGCTCTGAAGAGTTGCACTTGGAGTTTCCTCGAAGATTCACTCATGGCGGCTGTCTGAAACAAATCAACCCACTTTTATGGTTTAGTCAAAAAAAGGGTGAACTGAAAAACAAAAACATAATTGCAGAACTTTAAGCGTTCGGTGAATCTGCCAAGTGCAATAGACGATGACGGTGTATGTTATGCCCAACTCAGCCATGCAAACCGCTAAAGAAAAGAGTTGACCAAAGTCCCACACCTCGACACCATTCTCGTCTGGATGCTGAAATATTATATCAATCTTGGCAAAACTTTATTTTATTTAAAAAGATTGAAAGTTGTACTCCTTGTACTTGCATAACGAACTTTACCTTGTACAACGGACCAAGTATAGCCGTTTTGTTCACGTCGAAGCCGTATTCTTCCCAGAGAGCATCGCGAAAATAGTTCTAGAGCTTTTTCGAGATGTAAACAGAAGCAGTACCATTAGCGTGTCATTGTGATACATGTAAATATGGAGCACGCTTCCCCAAATGAGTCCCGCCAACAGCCAGATGCCAAAATGAATCGGCACGTACTTCCACAAGTTGTACAGGTAAAGCCATTGATTTCTAGGGAAAATTTGGGTAAGCACTTGTAAGTACTCACTTGCAAATTAAGAAGTATCGATATACAAAGTGGAAGGACAAAAGGACAAGACTCTGAAAGTTTAGATGTAGGTATCTAAGAACAAACGACTACTTGACTACTTAAGTCTACTTAAGTACTAGTCTAGGTATTTTCTTAAGCAAAGTCTTACTACATAATCCCTCTTAATTTGTAGACTTTGCCAAAAATGATAAAACTTGTCTTATCGATTTAAATTGAATTTGAGTTGCTTCAAAACACCTTTCAACCAAACAAACCTGACAAAAGAGGCTCCCGTAGAAGACGGATCCCCAGTGAGCTGGTGTCATCGTGTTTTTGAGAAACGAGCTCGGCATCAAGACAAAGCCTCGGCCGTGCACGTGCATTTCCTATAAAAACGGTCTTTCTTGAATGTAGTCATGTACGCGAGTGTAATAATTTGGGTCCATTCTACTCAAATTTTGTTTTTGATTTTTGTTCCAGCCCGCTTGACTTCTAGGATTCCTAGGGAAATATGAGGAAATACCGTAAATCTTCTGTTATACCTGCATGCCGCTTTATTTTTCAATTTCAAGTTCAAGGCGCGCCACCCAGGATCATAAATCAATCTCACAAACAAAATAATTTATATTTTAAATTTGATTTAAACATTGAAACCAGAGATTTTATTCGGGAATCCAGTCCATTTTAAATCTATGATTAAATAAAATCCCGGATCCCGGTTCATTTTAAATCTATCATTAAATAAAATCCCGGATCCCGGTCCAAAACACTCCTGATTGCAACAATAAAACAACCAATTTGTATGCAAATTAAGGATGTCGCTCTATTAGAAGATGCCGGGATAATAGAAGATTTACGGTACTTTGAATTTTAAATCAATATTAGATTTGGATGCTTTCGTTGTTTTACTCAAACATTTTACAAGTTGCTGCCCAAAAGAACTCTGCATTTTTTAAACAGTCAAAGCAACAAACGGGCATGATGACGATATGAGCCGTCGAGTAGATGATCTCCGAGACACAGAACAAGAACATCAAGTAGCGATAGGTGCCCATGTGTTTTCGACTGTGAAATAGGATGAAGTAGATCAGAATGAAGTTCATCAAATACGATAAACTGCCGTTCACAAAGACGATATTGGTGGCAAATGTGGTGAAAGTGTCTGAGCTGCGCTTCATCTAAAAATCGAATCGAAAATTTGCCAAGTAGGAGCGTCTAAAATGAACTTTTCCATGAGAAAGTCACACCAAAACTTTCTTACGCAAATCTTATTTTGAAAGCAGTAGTTTAAAATTAGATTGCTCTTATCTAAAAAAGAAATATTATGAGCTTTTGTGCAGTTTTCAGATATTTCGAATGGCTATCTCACTTTGAAATAGAGTGTGTTCCTTGCAGACAACGCGTTTTCTAAAAAGCGCGCGCCAAGGATAAGCTACCGTAACCCTATGCTTTGCATCAGCAAATTTTTCAAAATGCAAATGTACATTAAAATCTTGCGCTCTTTTTTTCTATTACTCTTTCGCTAAAACTTAAAATTTTTAAAATGCTATGTAAAATTAAAGAAAACATTTAAAAAGGGAAAAGTTAAGAAACACTATTAAAAATTATATTATTTACGAATTTACCAGGCCTATTGTCTACATTTGCACTAGAACCATTCCAAAAAAAAATTCCACGCCCTAAAAAATCGAAATTCTTAAATAAAACTATCCATTACTATATTTTAAGAAAAGTTTGCAAATTTTTTTTCGCGCGACCTTTATAGCTTTGCTTAAAAAACGCACCTTTTAGAAAACGCGTTGTCGGAAGTTTGTCGGATCAATTGTCTGACAAATTGTCTGTCAACAAGGAGCACACTCTACTTTGAAAGCTCACAAATCACTTCAAAAGCAATGTTTTTCTTTACTTTTAAAATATTCAAATAGAGGAGATATAAGTGTTTAAAATGCAACTAAAATGAAACAAATCGGATTTGTGTGATCATGAGAAAACAAAAGCTAATTTGGGAAAACACTCATACTTCAGTTTCTCATGACTGCATCAATTAATTATATTCGATTAGGTATCATTTATTTTATAGCCTGGCGTCTCCTCTATAAAAAGTAAAGTAGAATATTGTTTCTATAAGTAATTTAGTCTTCTACTTCATAAATATCAAAAGAAATGCTTTGCTATATCTTAGCGAAAATCCCGTATCAGAAAAATGGTGGGTTTTTGGGCGTAACCACATGAAAAACTGAGCTGTTCGATGTACTTCTCGGGTGTAATTGACTTTGACGGCAGAGTAATTTTTGGACACGGATCGCTGCGCTGACATCACTTGAATCACTCGTCAACTCACAGCCTGTCGATCACTTTTGTCCCTTCTCCGCCACGAAGTCGCTTTTGGTGATTGCGTAGATTGACGATCACGGAAACGGCGATAAGCATTTTACAACTTTAAAATTAGCAGCTCATACAGTTGAACAGAACTTTCTCTGTGAGGGAACCGTGGGAGAAAACGCACTTAGTCTTTTGAGCTTTTTTAATCAACTCATAAAATTTAATTTCATTACTCGGAGCTTATAAAGCCAAAATTTTGCGAAAGTTATTGGAAAATACGGTATGCAACATGCGATATTTATCGATATTTGATTAAATAAGACAAAATGCGGATTCCTTGACACAGACGCCTCCTTCTTTGAATCGGCTCGCTGCACAGCACGACAACAAAAGTTTTGTCTGATCATTTGTCACATTCTAGAAAAAAAAACAATAAAGACAATATTCAACTCGATAACATTTGGAAACCTTGAAGTTTTTTTAAAGCAACTATAGCTTTAATAGCTATGCTTTAATAGCTCAGAAGTTTTCAAGACAAAACATTTCTACAAACCTTGCACGTGTTGTCGCAAAGATTGAAGCGTTTCACCCCTAGGCATTGTTATAAAACAATCGCTACATTGTTACTTTTTTTACCGGATGCGATAACAGCTCGCCTACACACGGCCATCCCCTCAGCATCGCAGTAGCCGCCCAACTCGTGCCGATGATCACGACAGCATTTCTCCGTGTCACCACCGATCTAAAAAAGAATTATCGGAATTCCTCTTCAATCACTTAACGAGGTTTCTTTTAAAAGAAATCATCTTGTATTTCAATTTCCACACAAAAAAAGATGAAACTGAAAAAGCTGTGCTTCACTTTACCTCACAAATCTTATCGCAAACGTGTTTCCAAGTTGAGATTTGAAAAGCGGGAAAATCTAGAAGGAAAGTTGCATTTTGACACACTTTTTGCTCTTTACAGGCTTGATTAATAGAAAAAAGTGAAGTTGAATCTGATGATTAACCTGCCATCTCATCTCATGGTCTTGCAAATAACTTCTTAAAGTTTGTATAATTTCAATCACAATAAAAGTTAAGTTAATGGAAAAGGGTAAGAAGTGTTCTTTAAAAATCCTTAAAAGCAGACATACAGTACTGGACAATAAAATATCATATTTGAAAAACGATCGTCACTTTCGTGCGCCTGTAACTCCCTTATCTTTGAGTTTAAATTATTAGTTTTCTACATTTTCTGAAAGCTCTTTTCAAGGGCTACACAATGGTAATATCAATATTTAGAAATACGGTAAAGACAGGGGAGTTACAGACGCGTGAAAGTGACGATCTTTTTTCAAGTAGGATATTTCATTGTCCAGTAGTGTATTTCTCTCGAATAACTCACGTCCTCCGAAAGTGAAAACGATGAATGAGAGAACGATGAGAAGTGAACGCATTGAGGTAAAATTTGTTTTAAAAAGTGTGATCGATGGGAACGATCGATGGGAAAACGGGAAATTTGACGAACAGCAAAAACCATAAACATCTCAAATAATAAAATAAACAAAAGGAAAAAGTTGGCCGATTTTTTTCCAGCAACTCATCAAAAATAAAAAACATGACCGGAAGCGAAAGATAAATTACAAATTTGTCTCCCTTTACAATTCTATATTCAATTGTAGTTGAAAAATGGTGCTGAAATGTTTGTAAGTTCAAAAGTTTACTTTATTCAAATGCACATTTTAACAAAAATAGCATAACCAAAATACATTCAATGGATTTCCAATAGATCTTCTCATCCAAATGACACAAGCATCATGTTTGACACAAAATTTGTTCATTTCTCGTTGCACAACGCTCACACAAATGAGAATTCATGATCATGTTTCTAAAGAAGATAGGCATTCAAGTTATCTGGCTCTTTGTCAGCTACTTTTGTACTCAACTACTCAAGTATTGCTAATGTCAGTTCATTTTTCCTCTTACTCTTCGATCTCCTTTCTTTTTTCGATCTCTTTATGTTAAAAAGCTTCCTCTTGTTTCTTCAGCTTACAGAATACTTATAAAATAACAATTTTTGCTTTTTACAGACGTGGGTTTACCATTGTGAAAGCTAATATTTTCTCCATTTTTGAAAATGTCTCTTTTTCTGTGGGATCGCAGAGATTTCCCAATCTTTAATTTTATTGCATCCGATTTATTATTTTAGTTGCATTGAGCTAAAGCACGTGCCAGTTGTTGTCTATTTATCTTTTTGTGTACATAAAAAACAATTTTCTCTTCTTTGAAAAAAAGCCAGCACTCGGATGCTCTCTGCTCTTCCTCTTCCTCTTCCTCTTTCTCTTCCTGTTATCTGTGTGTGATTGGGTACAAATTCTTCGAATAAAAAGCATTTCCTGAGCTTTTCTTTTTTTCTTATTGACTTTTTGTTTATTCGATTAAGGATTTTTGAATTTTTCGTTGAATGTTTGTGGAAGCCGAAGAGCTGAATCAGGACGACTTTAAGTGGATAGAAACGGGTGGTTTTGGATTGGTGTATCGAGTGAACGGAAGGGAACCGTGGGTCTTTCAATATCTTATTATCTGTCACTTTAAGTATCCTTTTTTAAAATTCAACTTTGGAAATGAATATACCGTATTTACTCGAATAGAAGACCGGCCTCGATTATAAGACCGTCTCGAATAGAAGACGGGGTCTAGGGGATGATCGAAAAAATAGAAGACCGGTCTTCTATTCGAGTAAATACGGTATATATGGTAAATGGACTTGAAATCGACTTTTAATCTCAACTGACAACTGTTCTCTCTACCCAAAGACTAATTTAGCCCAACCGCCTTGAAAATCATTCAAAAACGACACGATAAAGATCTAGAGCTTTTCCAACGGGAATTCGAGAATATAAAAGCTCTTCAACATGAGCATATCGTCGAGTATTATGGGATCGGCTTCTGGAGACAACAATTCGATGATGTAGAGGCGATCAACTATGGTATCATGATGGAGCTTTGCAAACGAGGCTCTTTGACCAACTGTGAGTCAAAATTAGCAGTATCTTGCCCATCAGCTCTAGAATTTAGTTCTAGAACTTCAAGTTTCAAGTTCTTCACTAGAATTTAGGGTTATACAAGAAGACTTTCGTCTATTCAATAGAAACGGTCATCTGGTGGTCCCATCAACTCTTCAGTGCTCTGGCCTATTTGGAGGAACGGCGAACCGTTCATCGAGATCTCAAACCAGCCAAGTTCGTTTGAAGAAACGAGTCGTTTATTCTTGTCCTTTAGTGTCCTCGTTTGTGATGACTTCCGATTGAAACTCTGTGATTTTGGGACGACAAAAGTGAACGAACAAACTTGTACAGCACATTCACTTGTTGGAACCACTCGATACATGAGTCCCGAGCAGCAAGAGAAAGCCCCAGGAGATCCCGGGAAACGACAGGTAGATCATCTAATTGGATTAGCTATAGATAGCTGTCAAGCACTTTTGCTTTTATTTCTTAAACGAAGACGAACTATTTCAGGTTTCTCGCCGTAGCGATGTTTATTGTATGGGTCTTATTTTATGGGAAATCATTGAAAGGAGGTTAGTCATTTTCTCAGCTTTTTATGTCAATTTCAGAAAAGTCTTCTACTTCTACGGTGACTATTTTGATTACGCAAAAGCCGGAGAAGCACAGGAACTCCATGACGTTGAACCATTCATTTGCATCGACGAACTCCAGCAAATCATTAGGCGGTTAGTGTTTATCATTAGCAAATCATTAGGCGGTCGATGCTTTGTTCAACATTTTCTTTTTGATGCACTCAATTCGATTTGAAAGAACGACTAAGAGCCTCGGAAGTTCTTCTTCGGCTTCAATCTTTGAAAGAGGTAGAGAAATGATCTTTCAATCAAGCAAAACTCTAGGATTTTTGTCATAATGACTCTGACTTGTTGCCACAAAGTGATGAAACGCAAATGAAACTTTTGAAACCGATCGGTTTCGATGGGAGTCGAGAGCGACGGATGACCGTTGACGAATATGAATCATCGAAAGAGAGTCTATCCGACATTCTGCATTCGAGAATCTCATCGATATCAAGTGATTGGTCAAGAGCGGGCTCGTCGATGCTTAAAGGTACTTGACTCAACGCTCACTCATCAAAAACAATTCCAGCGACTGAGTCACTTAATACCGACTCGTCATCAGCGCCATTCTCTTACATTCGAGGAGCATACTTTACGAACTGGTCGCAACACAAGTAACATAAACTTTTGTCAACCTTTCATTGCTTTTGATTGTTGTAGCGAGCTCTCCTTATCACTTTTAGAACAGGACGAGCGCGTTTTTCACCCAATGATTACATTCCTGGTATCTGCACTCATCTCTTTTACGCCTTTTCGAAATTTGATACCAACTTCAAAGTTGGGTAGGTAAACTGACTTTAATAGGTAATCGTTTTGTGGTAATCGTTTAGGTAATCGTTTTAATAGGTAATCGTTTTGTGACAAAGAACACTTGTCACTTTTAATTTCAATTCAGCAATCAATTTTTAGAGCACTCGAAGAAAATGATCTCGACTTGTTGAATGGCGATCGTGGACAATACAAGTTGCTGAATGATCTTAAAAAGAAACAGCCTGATCTTAAAATTCTTTTGTCGATTGGTGGAGCGGCGTTTGGGACAAAACTGTTTGAGGCAAAAAAAAGGCAAGAGAAATAAAAGTTATCAAAATGACTTCAGGCAATGACTTCAACAAGAGCAAATCGAGAAATTTTCATTGCATCCGCAATTTCGTGGGTCAGAGAACATAGCTTTGACGGAATCGATATTTGCTGGCAACAGCCGAGAAATCAGGATCAAGACAATTACGCGAATCTGTTATCGGTTTGTGTAGACATAGATTTTTGAGCTCTATTTTGAGGAACTTCGAGAAGCAATCGAATCTGAGGAGGTGGCAGCGTTTGGCCGAGAGAAACTGTTGTTATCGGCTGCGGTGTCGCCGATTGGTCATCGAATGAAGTCGTATAACATTCCCAGTATGGCCAAGTGAGGCATTTTGAAAGGACAGACGAAAGACAAAGGGCAGACATAAGACAAAAGTTTTACACCGTTTATCCCTTTAAAAACAAGCAACAAGTCTGAAGCTAGCTGCTAGTATTCAGATCTCTCGATTTCGTGAACCTTTTATGTTTCCACTATTGGCATTCGGTCTATGAGCAGACGACGGGAATGATCTCACCGCTTTACGGTCGAAAAGGACTATCTGCTGAGGACTCTGAGCGGAATATTGTAATAATGAAAAAAAACTATAATCATTTGCATGTTTTTATAGAATTGGTCAGCTCATCAATGGCATCATCGGGGCTTTCCCAAACACAAAATCCTCATCGGTGTCCCGACTTTTGGGCACGGTTGGGATTTATGGGTCAGTTTTGCTTGACTCTAGTTAGATGTAGCAACTAATTTATTGCTAAATGCATTTAAATTCATATTCAGTTCACCGAGAATCCAATTAGAAATATAGGACACATCAAAAAACGAGCCCGGTTCACGTGACAATCATCCCACCGACAGCCTGCCCGATTCCAACGAGCGAGGCTGCATTGCCTACTATGAAGTGAAGAAGCTTTTCGCTTTTAAGCTTTTAGCAAAACAAGCTTTTAAGGTTTGTGATCTGCTAGACGGCGGTTTGAAAAGCTCTTGGCATGATGAGCACAAAGTTCCATGGTTGGTCGAGAACGGGAGATGGTGGACCTACGACTGTCCTCAATCGGTTGCAATAAAGGTTGGTAGCTTTCTAGAAACAGACGATTGAATTGAGTTTTACTGATAGTTACTATTAAATTTAATGTGGTAAATCTTCAAGCTGCGATTAATTTAGATGCAGTTCATCCGAACAAATGGCTTTGGAGGAGCCACGGCTTGGTGTCTTGATCTCGACGATTTCAAGGGTCTATCCCAGCAACATGGTGGCATCAAGTATCCATTGATCGCCACAATAGCAAAAGTACTGGGCAGGCCACAAAACTGATCAATTATACGTGCAAATCTTTATTGAACCTGGTAAATAAAGCTTTCGAAGTTTCAAATCTTTCCTTTTTCGTCTTGCACTAGGCTTTAAAAAGAGTGTTGGAAATAGTACAGTTAGAAATTGTTCAATGTTCAAAGTGCATAAAAATCAAAACATTTATCGAAATGTGTTCAGTTTGGTGCTGGTCCCCAAGTGGCCGATCGTTGGAAGACGTTCCCATCTTGGCATTCGCCACCACACATGTTCGTATAAGCTCCATCGTCTCTCATCTCCCAGCTCGTCACCCCATCGCCATCTTTTCCCGAATTGTTTCCCGGCCCTCCACAACCGGTCCATCCCCACACATCTTGATGGATGTACCAATTGCCGGAGTTGCGTGCCTCTTCGCCGTTGTGATTCGCGTAACACCAGAAGCATGTCGTACGCGAGAAGTTCTCCTTGAAGCCCCAGCCTAGTGCCTAGAAGATACAGAATTCGAATGGAAGGGAAAAGTTTTGAGTTTTGAGTTTTGAGTCACTGTTGCTAGCCTCATGTTGTTCTAGAGTTGACTAGAGTTGTAAGTTGTTCTAGAGTTCACTTCAAGGACTCTAGTTTTAAAAGATTAAAAAACAAATCTATAAAAAATAGAAACGAGAATAAATCTATTGTATCTCATTCGAAACTTGATTTTGGTATTTCAATTCGCCACCACGTCACCTGCCCATTCTGCAATGTCCAAAAGCCGTTCTCATCGGCGCCGTCACCGAGAATCGTGTCATCAGCCGATGCACATTTGAGATAAATCGACGCCGAGCAATTGTTGTACACGATCACTTTGTATTCCTCGTTGATTGTCTTGACTATATCCGAAACGGCTTTCCCAAAATCGAGCACCCCACCGCCACAGTAAGCGAACGAATTCAGAAGAGCCGAAACGGTTAAGAGAAATCGAATCCCAAACATTGGCTCGATAATGATTGGAAATGTTCTGATTGGAAAGTTAATGAATGATCCTAATGTTCTCGTATTTATATCAAACTTTGGCACTCCGCAAATAAATATTTTGTTCACGAAGGAATAACATCTGATGTATTATTGTGTGTTCTCAATAGAACTCTCGACAGACCGTCGCTCTTTTGATTCTTTTGATTCTTTTTCTATTGTTGTGGTCACAAAGTTGTAAAAAGGCATCAGTATTGTATTCTAAAATGTTAAAAATGTAATTATACATTTTTTGGACAAAATAAAGACTTGTACCAGCATGTACGCAAAATCGAAAACATGTTTAAATTGCGAGAGTGGGAAATTTTCGATTAGCCGATCTAAAAGTCACTAGTACTCCACCCATGAATTGTTCACAGGCTAATCTTAAATTTTGTTTCTTTATTCTATTAAAGTTTAGATGACATCATTAACTTTTCTTTATGAAGATGATGATACGTATCTGTGTAGACGAAGAAAGGAGATGCTGGATACAGTCAATATTAAAAGCTCGATATTACAGGAATCTAGAAACCAGCTTTTGAAAAACGAAGTGTTTTACTTTTATTAGGTGAAGATGACATTTGCCCTTTTGAGATCAGATACATTGACTTAGATCCTCTTTATCATTAACTTTGTAGACATGTGTGTGTGAGTTGCCAGTGGTTTCTCTAGGTGATATAACACAGATAAATATACAAAGTAGCAGCTTAGCAAATAATAGGTTAGTTAAAGTTTATGGTTGGGTTTTTTTAGATTTAAACAGCGATGTTCAGCAATTCTCAGCAACTTGATCACAATCTATGCTTGTGCCAGAAACACTCGAAATGCAGCAGAAGGGTGGGATCGATAGCGAAACGCATTTCCAGTGATCTTGATGACTATACTTTGCTCATTGAATAGAAAAATGATGAATTCAAGTGCGGTCACGACGGGAGCGAAAACTACTAGCATGACAAATAAAACAGATTGTAAAATAGCCCTTTTCAGCTTATCTCTTAGTCAATCTATTGCCAATTCAGTTCCACGCTATTTTTTTTGCATGCTATCATCCTACGATTTGATTTATTCAGCTTTTCTTTTCAATTGATGATAATAAAAAGTTTTGTTGTTTTGATGGCTTAGAAACAGTTTAATGATTTCAAAAATTTGAAGCTAATTGCAAGACATGTCTGAATGATACAGTCAGAATTGTTTCTAGATCTAAATTCTCAGATCAACACAAAAAACAAGATCAAAAATTGGCTAGTCATAATGAAAACTGAAATTCAATTTCAGATGCAAAAAATTTCACGTTTGTTGCTCTTTCTTCTTTTTCTATTTACCACTGGGTATTCATTGAAATGCTGGTTGGATGTGAGCAGTAAACCGTTTCATTCGGTTAATGTAAGTGCTTAAAGAAATGACTTGACAGAAATGACAGAATATTCAGTTAAGAAAGAAATAAAACATTTAAATAAAACATTCTATCATTTTTCAATAGTTTTTGCTGAAAAACAGCTGAAAAACACAAAATTCACGACCGTCATAAAAAGAAATGCTACAGGCTGTTCAAAAAGCATGTCAATGTGGCGAATCATGCATAATATTCTATACAGCGGTAAGTTTACAATGGCCGCTCTTTAGAAAGCACAAATTGTAGGGTTTCTATTATTGGGAATGTGCATGTGAGGTGCCGGAAGAGGGCCCACCAATTGACTTCTGTCCAACGAATGAGATATTCGATGAGTACATATGTTGTCAGGGGGATTTGTGCAATGCCGTCAATTGGACCCAACCAACAACGATCAGGTAGAAAGGGAAATTCTTACAATTATTAGGTCACTAATAATAAATTCGGGTTTTCACATAAAACTTTTTTCTGAAGGAATGTAGTTACCTATTAATTTATTACCGTAAAATCTCTCATAAACGCCCTACCCGCCAGTCCTCCAATTTTTTGCAAATCTTCCAACTGATGACCTCCCAAAGAGAATCGAATTTTCCCGGCAAAAGTCTAACTTTTTGAAAAATTTACTAACTGTCAACTGTTGGAAGTGATTGATGAAAATGAGACTGATGTAAAGACACTTCATGAAAAGGAATAAGTCATGTTGATGTGCACTGATTGAAACCTAATCAAAACCTAAGCCAAACCTAATCAAAACCTAATTCAAATCAAATGAAAGCCTACCTAATCGGTAACTAATAAGCGCCAAATAAGAACCTAATCGGAACCTAATTTATGATCAAAAGAATAAGCATTTGCACGACGGCAGAATGCAGCCATATTTAAGGCTGGTCCAAATCGCTTGAAAAGGCCAAAGCCAAGGCCAAGGCTATTGCTTTGGCATTGGCTTGGCTTGAGAATTGGGTATCGGAACAACCCTGGTCGTGTTCGCGCAATAAACTTCAGCAAAGGGTCCATTGGACTGATTTCACCGATACCGTCCAACTTAAAGCCAACAATTATCTTAAAGCATCCAGTTTTGGTTTTCTAAAAATTCCGAACATTTTTGCCAAATTTTCTTCACAACATTTTTATGGGTTAAGAAAAAAAATAAGCGCCCCCTCCCCTTTTAATAAATGTCCCGGGGCTTTAATTACAGATTTACAGACGGTTATTGGTTTTTTTACCAATCAGCACTCATATTTACTGATAATATCAATATAATATCAATAAATTTAGCACAAATTCGCCCACTACATCTGCAACGACGAAACTAAAGTGTTGGTCGGATGAAAACAACAAACCACATCATTCGATATTTGTGAGTTGAACAAAAAATGAATGTTTCAAATTGTTAGTGATACAATTACAAATGGTTTTCTGTAAGAGAAAGCTTTTTAAAATAGGACAGCTAAAAGTAGACCTTAAAAAGCAAATGGACAAGTTTGAATACTTAAAATTGAGTACTTGATGTTAAACAAAGGCAAATGTGGCACATTACAATTGATTTTCATTACAATTACATTACAATTAATACTAAAAAAGTTTCTGTGTAACATTCAAATCATTTAGAATGCTCAAGTCGACTGTGGTTGTGGCGATTCGTGCATCACAGCACATACTGGAGTACCTGTCTACCTGTGTAAACCCGAAACAGAAATATTTTAGGATTTGTACCTGTGGGATTGTGCGTGTGCGCATACGATCGACGGAACAAATCTTGATATGTGCCCGACGAACACCGCCTACAAAGAGTACACATGTTGTATGGGGGATTTGTGCAATGCGGCCAATTGGACAGAGCCAACAGCAACAACGAGCAATCCATCATCCGCGGTGACTTGTTGGGTCGACGAAACAGACACACCGTATCGATCGGATCAAGTAAACTTGAAGCGAGCCCCGGGCTTTGAATAGTATTCAAGCTCTTAGGCCATTCAACGTCCTTGTGATTGTGGTGACTCTTGTCTGATTGGATATTTCACGGTGGGCCGACTCAAATCGTTTCCCATTACGCTGTTTTCTTTAGGACGATAACCAAAACAACAAATATTTTTGGTGGTGTGGCTGTGAGATGAAAAACGGCATTGAAAAAACGGAATGTCCGACAAACAACCTATTCGATGGGTACACTTGTTGCACGGGAAACTTGTGTAATTCGGGAAACTGGACCGACCCATCAACGACGACCTCAATGGATAAGACAACGCCGCAACCATCCAAGAGTTCATTTATTAGTTGTTGGAATGACGAGAACGATGAGCCGTATCACTCCGACTTGGTGAGTTGAGTTAGACTGAGTGCGAGGATTTGTTTTTAGGCAAAAGCAGTTGAATGTCAATGTGGAGAGTATTGCATCATGGGATATTTTGTAAGTGTTTCTTCAGGAAAAAGAAAAGTTCCTTAAAGTGTTCATGTTACAACAAATTTCTATTAAATTTCTATAAATTTGAGATGGAAGAAGGGCTCACTGTGTACGCATGGGATTGTGCTTGTGATTTGCATATTGGAGGGAATGAGATGTGCCCGACGAATGATATTTTTGATGAATATGTGTGCTGTAAAGGAGATCTGTGTAATGAAGCCAATTGGACAGACCCAACAACAGCGACAACAACGTTAATTAGGTTTGAATCGACAATGTCAAAGCCTAGCATTGATTTAAAGCACGGATTTGACGCCAAGTGATTCATCTACGCAATCATCTATCGTCACGTGTTGGCTAGACGAAAACGATCAACCGTATCACTCGGATGAGGTGACTTCAAGACTTGTTAGGTGTTGAAGTTTTACTTTGTCAGTACTAACAATGGGTGGATTCATAATTCATAACATTCATATTGGATTGATAACAAAAAAAACCTAACATTGGATTGTGGCTTCATAAAAAAAGATTCTTTCTTTAGGCTTTTCAATACGATTGCGTTTGTGGCGACTCGTGCATAACGGGACATGTTACGGTGAATATGATAGTCAATGTTTGATCAATGTCAACTCATCACATTTCAGACCATGTCTCTTGACGTTTATGTATGGGGATGTGCATGTGTATATGATGATATTAATAACACATATGTCGATCTCTGTCCATTGAATGAACTCTTTGAAGAGCATGTGTGCTGTGTGGGTGATTTGTGTAATGCCGCGAATTGGACTGAGCCAACGAATAAACCTTCGACGACTCTGAATCCGAATGTGACAACGATTTGTTGGTTGGACACGAACAGTGAGCCGTTTCACACAGATCTAGTCAGTGATGAGAGAAAAGTATTTCCGATTCAAATTGTTTAGGCGATCGAGGTGGAATGTCTGTGTGGCGATAGTTGTTTCATGGGACACATCGTAGGTTTTTACTGTTAGTTAATGTCGAGAATGATTTCAGAATCTCTTGGAATTCTTTGATGAGTATGTTTGGGATTGTGGATGTGATCGACTCGGCGTTACACTTTGCCCATCAAATGACATATTCGACGAGACGAGATGTTGTCAGGGAGCTTTGTGTAATGCCGGAAACTGGTCGGATTCAACCACTACAACCACTACAACTACAACTATCAGGTTTTCTGTTTCTTTGTGTTTACACAATCGACAACTTTAGCACAATCGTGACAACGACCTCCGTCTCTACAACAGTCAAATGCTGGCTGGACGAAAGCAGTAAACCATATCACTCTTCATTTGTGAGTAATAGTTGAATCGAGCTTCTTCTATTGTCTGCTCAATTGAATAACTTATTTAGGCACAGAAAGTGGTGTGTGATTGTGGTGACTCGTGTATTACTGCCTATGCTCAAGTGAGGAATTTTGTCTTGCAATAAGCACATTATCATTAGGAAGGAAAAAGCAGACTATACGTTTGGGGTTGTGGCTGTGAGATTATTACGGACGAAGTGAATCTCTGTCCAACAAATGACCTATACGATGATTATGTGTGCTGTAAAGGGGATTTGTGTAACGGAAATTGGACTGAGCCAACAACACCAACAACCACGATGAGGTTTGGCGAAAATTCTTCTTCTTTGATTCTTCTTTGATTTGCCAATCGAATTAGCATTACAACATCTGCAGCTTCAACGCTAAAATGCTGGTCGGACAAAAGCCTTCATCCTTACCATTCGACTTCGGTACAAATTTCAAAATCCCCATTATAGTTACAAAGTTCAAAAAGTAAATGACTTATTGAATAACTTTAAGTAACACAAAATTGTTCATCTAGAACTTAGAACTGTTCAAGTGCAAATAGAAATTGTATTATTTCATGAGCAAGACTTGTTTCACTGATTTTGACCGGTTATGTTTGCTTTTTTCGTAAAAATTAAAAAAATTGCAATTCAAAATTAGATAAATTCAAATTAGAATTAAGTCAGTAGACAAAATTCGTTCATCTTGTCAACAGAAAACAACCAAAAACTCACTTTTTTAGAACTCACAAGTGACATGTGATTGTGGTGATTCGTGCATAACGGCGCTTTTGGACTGTAAGCCAATTCTCAAGCTTTTGTCTGAAACACAAAAAACCGTTAAGCAAGAACTTGGCGAGTTGATCTATATGTGGGGCTGTGCGTGTAGCGAAAGGAAAGATGGGGCAGAGATTGATTTGTGTCCATCGAATGACCTCTATGATGGATACGAGTGCTGCAAAGGGGACCTGTGCAATGCGGGCAATTGGACCGAACCAACGACAACAGCAGCTTCAACGACGGTGCTCCCTAGCGTGACAATCACTTGTGTATTCGATGTCACCGATCAGCCGTTTCACTCGAACTCGGTGGGTGAAGGAAATGGAAAGTTTTTTGACTGTAGTATTCAGGTATCTCAAATCAATTGCACTTGTGGCGACTCCTGCTTTATGGGATATTTTGTAGGTTTTATGAATTCTGTAATAATGTCTGTTTGTAGGTGCTTTGTGGGTTTTGACGGTAAAAATGTACTCATTTGAGAACTACACGCCGGAGTCCAGAAACGTGTACGATTGGACGTGTGGATGTGACGCTGTTGCCGGGAATTTGTGCCCAACGAACGACATCTTCGATGAATACGTGTGCTGCAAGGGAGATCTGTGCAATGCGGGCAATTGGACGAGCACAACAACGGCCGCGCCGACCACTGTTCGACCCACGACTAAAGCCGCATCAACTGTCACCACTGCAGGGACTGCTACTACGATTGGTAACACAACTTCGAGTTCGAGCACCAATGCAACAACAGCACGCATCAGTACTACTACTGCAAAAACGACGAGAAAAGCAACAACAATTACCATTACCACAACGACTTCCATTTTTCCGACAGGTGATAAATTCCGAATCTCGTTGTTCACCGCCTTTCTATTGAATATTTTAGTTTGGATTTGATTATCTTTGTTTGAAAGATATTTTGCTTGAGGTTCAAAGTGTAAATAAAGAGTTAGTGCTTTTAAAACGAAAATACAACTAAACAGAACAGGAAAAAAGAAACAGCCTTGCAAAATAATATAAAGTAGAGGATGTTGACGGATCGGGAAAAAAAATGATAACTTTGAAAAATGATAACTCTTTGACTCGGGAAGTTCTGAACATTTTTGGGACGGTTATATTATCTTGTTCACAGCTGTTGTTCACAAATGAATGCCGTTCACTAAAAAAATCCAAAAAAAACGTTAAACAAAATGAATTAAAACAGTTTTCTGTATCGTATTCCCTTTTGAATCAGCTTTCAAATTGCAATTGGGGACTAAACTCGTTTAAATTGGTTGATTTTGAGAGCTCTCCAAAAAACCGATAGAGCTTTCCAGCAAACCGATATGCTATTTAACTTACATTTGCTTAAGGCTCCATTCTGATTGCCGAAATTCGCTATCCATCAATCATTTCATCGTGAAAGCCGAAATATTTAAATAATGTTGCACTTCCTAAAGTTTGGGTGCGACCCGCTTTAACCTTATCAACGAGGATGATTCTGCTTAAGAATGGCCGAATAGCACAAAAGGTTAAAAGGGTTTCCCCAAAAGCGCTTATAACGTAACAAGAAAACGTAGTATCCAACAATAGATTAATACTCTTGAGAAGAGTACGGATCGGATTGATACTACGTCGATGGTGACACAAATGTTAGTAAAACCAGTCTCTCTACAATGTTAAACCAGTTATCTAAACAGGATTTAAAACCTGAAGGGTAGCATAAAGTAAAGTGAATTTATAACGTTATTGTTTATTAGTACAGAACCGAAATGCAACAATACCCATTACACAAACAGCAAAAAT
This sequence comes from Mesorhabditis belari, assembly GCA_958450365.1. Taxonomy (NCBI): domain Eukaryota; kingdom Metazoa; phylum Nematoda; class Chromadorea; order Rhabditida; family Rhabditidae; genus Mesorhabditis; species Mesorhabditis belari. Next base: position 191,548 of record CAUEEP010000938.1, read on the forward strand.
GAAACAACAAAGTCGCCCCAGAAAGAAGGCAAAAAAACCCGCAGACCAAAAAAAATAATTTCGGGAAGGGAGAAAAAGGACGAAAAATGCGACGCGAATAATTGCAAAATAGCAACGCAAATAGGAAGGAAACGGACGCGACCCTAAGCTTTGCACTCTTTCTTGAAACACGAGCACGCCGTTTCATAATTTACTTTACTTATATACTTTAAAAGTTTTTTGTAGATTTGCACGTCAAGCGAAATGACTCCTTCCTGTGATCAAGAAATCCCATACACAATTCGGTGCTTTCAAACCCAAAACGGAATTCGAATCGAAGCATTTCAATGATTCGATTCGAATAAAATTATTGAAATGTTACAAATTGAATAAAATTATTGAAATATTACAAAAATTACAAAAATTACTTCATTCGCTTGGAAATCTAATTTTAGTATAATAATTAATATCAGAAAAAAGATTTGTTCATTTAGAAAAAGTCCCCAAATCAAAAATTCAGCTCATTTGAAGCGAGTGTTGCAATGGGAATTGCAAATCGATTGAGCCGGAACTCAGTTTTCAAACTTCACCTGCCGACAACGTTCACCTGTGTCAACGCTTTGCTCTTTTCATCTTTCTTGGCCTCAGAAATGTTGTGGATGTTTTCGAAAGTGGCCCCTGTTCATTCATTTCACATTTCTTACGTCTCGACATGTTCATTCTGAATCAAGCTCAACGTTTCGTCTTCTATTCGCTCCTCGACGTGCTACTTCTCTGCTCGATCATCACCTTTGGCAGTTCTCTCTATTTTGTTCTCTTTGTCAAGACATCAATCAATAAAAACTTTCAAATGATTCTCGTTGCGCAAATGGTTTGTTTTTTAAAGGCAATAAAATAAAAAAAACTGAACCCAGGCTAATAAAAACACAAAGCCAAAGATATCTCTCTTTCAAATGTGGCTCTGGCATATATTTATTTGTATACTCTGTGAAAATAGGTTTTTATTTAAATAAATGTTGCCATAAGTGTTTGTAAAAAAAATGTGATGATAAGACGAAATTGTTTGGCTTTTAAGTCGACAAATTTGAGCTAAACCAAACCTTCAAATAAGCTGGGAATGAATTCAAACGATGCTCACTCTATACGTTTAGACATTCGCGTTGTGCGGTGATATCTGGACGGCTCTCAATCGCCCAGTTTTCTTACCAACCCTCTTCGCCGTCACCTACGCGCCCGTGCTCCTTTCCGTGCAATCGAAGCTGATGGCTCTTTTTTTAACGGTGAAAAGCACTTTTGTTACGGCAATATTTTGGAGAAGAATTACACGATCACCAAATAAAGACATTTAGGGTTTCTTCCTTTCTTTCTTACATTGCTTTTTGGTGACATCAACTGGCCTGGGCTTTGCCAAGCTGCGCCTTATCTACTCCCATTACACGCGCCCCATTTTTCTCGGCGAAATTTTTTTCATGACCTCTATGGTTGCGAAGGAGTTTTTGACGTGGTGCGTTGTCTATGATTTGTATTTTTATGGGAACTGTATCGATGATCCGAAAGTGGTGAGTTTTTCTCTAGCACATTCGAGGTTTTCGATAGATGCTAATTTGTCCGAGTATTAAAATTTGAGATTTCAATTGGAGTTTGAAAAGTTTTACATTCTGAAAAGTTGCTAGACACAAATGAGCTTGCTAATGAGCTGCTAAAAATGATCGTTTTTGATAAGAATTGTAAAAATCTCTTTCACTTCTTATGGATCACTTCTTTTTATTTGATACTTTACTTACCGTAAATACTGTAATAGTACCCCACCCCCATAATGACGGTGCGGAGTGTTGTGTAGTCTAGCTTACACGTGTTTCTCGACACTGGTTTATGCTACAATGCGCGCTTTGGTATCAAAAATAGCTGAAATTCAGGGCTATTTTTGATACCAAAGACGCATTTTTTGAAAGTACGGGTGCTTTGGAAAAAATGAAATACTAAAAAACTTTTGCGACTACGCGACTGTACGAGGGGGGTGGGGTACTATTACAGTATTTACAGTATATACTTTAAAAGTTTTTTGTAGATTTGCACGCCAAGAGAAATGGCTGCTTTCTGTGATCAAGAAATCCCATACACAATTCGGTGCTTTCAAACTCAAAACGGAATGAGAATATGGCTTGCCATTGCGACCGCTATGGGAACAATTATTTTGACGATGCTTTTCATTGCCTCCCTCATTTTGTATGATTTCTATCATCCGCAAAAATATCTCAGCAAAAAGACTCTCGAGATGCAGCGCTATTTTAATGTTATTTACTTGGCACAGGTGCATTATTGCTCAATTTCTATATTTGTCTTGTAGAATATAATCACCGGCTTCTTTTGCTTACCAATCGCATGTTTTGTGGCTATTATTCTCCAATTCATCGCCTACGACTTCGTGGAAGCAAGTGAGCTGAATGTCGAGAATTGGTGTTGTAAAATCACTGTTCAGTTGCCGCTTACTGGCAGATGATTCTCTGTTTTCACTCGTCTTTTGTAAATCTTCTCATCATTTTCGCGTCGAAGTCATATCGAGAAGTGATTGTCGGTTGGATTCGAAGGATTCCAATCTTCCGTTGCATATCGGTCACAGCGATAAACGCTGACACGGCCACGAATAGCAACACGACACACTCTGTAATCATCGTTCGAGCGGCTCGATAAGCTGGCTTTTGCGTGAAATTCTACAGTTCGTTCCCTGCTTGCACAGTGCATAAACTTTTGATTGCTCATTTTACCAGGCACTTAAAAGGCACTCCAGGCACATTTTACTAGACACTATCAGTCACATTTTACCAGGCTATTGGGTTGGTGAATTGAAAACTACCGGACTTTGAACTAAAATTTATTCAACATAAAGCCATAAATTCATTCCAAATAATTTCCATTATTATTGACGACTTCTGCCCATTTTACAGGCAATTTGCGGATTCCTCTTTAGGATTTAGGATTTTGGTTTGTGTGTGAGAGGTGTGAGACTCAAAAATGGAGGAGTGGAGGAATTCAGGCTATGTGAACAATGCGAAACGATGCCGAGTCCGGGAAAATACGACAACTTTAGACACATTTTTCTCAAGATTAGGTGAACAAACGATTCGAATGGGATTCCAGGTAGATAAAGAATAAAGTAAAGAATAGACATTTATTGGGTTGGTGAATTGAAAACTGCCGGCTATTATCATATGCCCAGTTTGAGCACTTTCTTCAAAAGAAACCCATTTTGGTGTCAATGGAAAAGTTGTAGAGAATCAAAAATCAAGCTTATATCCAAATTTTCAGAATTTGGATATAAGCGTTCTATAAGTACTATAAGATATAAGAACAGAGTGTTGGCGTGTGAACAATTCATGGGTGGAGTACTAGTGACTTTTAGATCGGCTAATCGAAGATTTCTCTCTCTGGCAATTTAAACATGTTTTCGATTTTGCGTACATGCTGGTACAAGTCTTTATTTTGTCCAAAAAATGTATAATTAACATTTTAGAATACAATACTGATGCCGTTTTACAACTTTGTGACCACAACAATAGAAAAAGAATCAAAAGAGCGACGGTCTGTCGAGAGTTCTATTGAGAACACACAATAATACATCAGATGTTATGCCTTCGTGAACAAAATATTTATTTGCGGAGTGCCAAAGTTTGATATAAATACGAGAACATTAGGATCATTCATTAACTTTCCAATCAACTGAACATTTCCAATTTATCGAGCCAATGTTTGGGATTCGATTTCTCTTAACCGTTTCGGCTCTTCTGAATTCGTTCGCTTACTGTGGCGGTGGGGTGCTCGATTTTGGGAAAGCCGTTTCGGATATAGTCAAGACAATCAACGAGCAATACAAAGTGATCGTGTACAACAATTGCTCGGCGTCGATTTATCTCAAATGTGCATCGGCTGATGACACGATTCTCGGTGACGGCGCCGATGAGAACGGCTTTTGGACATTGCAGAATGGGCAGGTGACGGCGAATTGAAATACCAAAATCAAGTTTCGAATGAGATACAATAGATTTATTCTCGTTTCTATTATAGATTTGTTTTTAAATCTTTTAAAACTAGAGTCCTTGAAGTGAACTCTAGAACTCTAGAACTCTAGAACAACTCTAGAACAACTTACCAACATGAGGCTAGCAACAGTGACTCAAAACTCAAAACTCAAAACTCAAAACTTTTCCCTTCCATTCGAATTCTGTATCTTCTAGGCACTAGGCTGGGGCTTCAAGGAGAACTTCTCGCGTACGACATGCTTCTGGTGTTATGCGAATCACAACGGCGAAGAGGCACGCAACTCCGGCAATTGGTACATCCATCAAGATGTGTGGGGATGGACCGGTTGTGGAGGGCCGGGAAACAATTCGGGAAAAGATGGCGATGGGGTGACGAGCTGGGAGATGAGAGACGATGGAGCTTATACGAACATGTGTGGTGGCGAATGCCAAGATGGGAACGTCTTCCAACGATCGGCCACTTGGGGACCAGCACCAAACTGAACACATTTCGCTAAATGTTTTGATTTTTATGCACTTTGAACATTGAACAATTATATGAAGAATTATTGGACAAACAATGTATATGGGCCATATGTATAACCTAGAGGGGTTGGAAGTAAAATTTAAAAGGATCTAAAAAAATTGTAAGGCTCCCCTATCATTATTTTTGTTTGGCAACGGCGTGCCGAGTGCCCGTGCACCTGCTCAACGCCGTCGATCCAATCGTTTAGAGTTCCCTTCTGCCCGTCGTTTTTTACATTCATGAAGGCAGTTATATCACTGGTTGAGGATATATGGACAACAAACTAATAAGAGCAGTTGGTTTGGGAAGAAAACCTAAAAGCTACTCCTTTGAAGCCAGCTCGTTTGTTTAGATCTACGCTCAGCCTGGAATCATTTTTGTCTCAATTCAATATCGGGATTCCTTGGTATTGCTTGGTATTGCTTTATTGGTTTATGTGAATGGGCATTGCTTCATCATTTTTAATTAAACTTTACAGCATTAATGGCATTGATCTAGGTTTTATGATATTAAATGACACACGGCTACCATCAAATCTCGGACTATGAGATCAGAATTTGGCGTTGAAATGGATGCAGGAGAATATTGGGCGATTTGGAGATGAAAACAAAGACACAATGGAGTAGAGTCTCCGATCTAGAGATTTTGAAGGAGCCGAGACGTCAATTTCCGATGTAAATCCATTGAAGTTTTATTCGAAAATCACAGGCTAACACCGGTACTACACGGGATTGATGATTTCTCAGAATTCCCGTATCAAATCTTTCTGATTGGTTTTATTGCAATAATGCAAATGTTTCCGGAAACAAGGTTCAATATTCTTATTTACTATCTCTTTCGTGTTGTTGATATGCGACTTTATACAAGGAAATATGTAACTTTTTATTGCTATTTACCGGAGTAACACAGTTTGAGACACAAGGAAAAATGACTAGAGGGGTAAGAAGGCAAAGATTTGTTGAGAGTAAGAAAATCCGATCTCAATAATCAAAAACTACTCGTTTCTCAATGGAAAATCTTGCACAAGTACCGTATTCAGCTATTCAACTTAAGAATACGGTACTCAAAACTGAACAAATTTATGAAACCGTTACAGTAAAAATACTACTGTAATCGGGGAATACTGCTTGAATTCTCTTGAATCTCTTGAATTCGCTAATTGGTTGGGAACTGAATGAAAAATAAAACAGGCCTAAACAAAACAGGCCAACAATTGCCATAAAATTCCTTAGTTAGCCGTTCGAATGCTCATCCGCATTTGTGGCGGTTTTCGCACGATATCCGATTGAGATGAGACTTTCGTTAAACCGTAGACTGGGCGACGAATTTGGGACATCGATCTGAGATGGAAAATGGTTTTTTAAATACCATGTTTCTTTTCATCATTTTGTTTTTAAATTTGCTCACCTTGACGACATTAGAGGATAGTTTTGAACAGTGGACACCGATGAATAGAGTCCACTACCGGCAATTGTTGACGATGTGGCCGATCGTTGAAGACCCGATGATCGATAGGAATCTGAAAAATATAGAAGTATATTTTAAATTTAGATATGCAACATTGAGTATTAGTACAAATCTAGCTACTAAAACGGACTGGCACTGGACGAAAGAAAACGAGAGACACGCGGGACAGCCGATGACCACAAGCTGTAGCTGTAATACGAGTCGGGACGATAAAGCATCCCTAGACAAAGACAATACATAAAAGGATGGATTATTGGCATATAAGGTAAAACTAAACTATTCGGGATGCGTACCTGCTTCAGACTTACAACTGGGCATTGAAGAGGAATTGAGGGACGACGTTGATGAAAGTGAGGAAAGAGATCCACGACGATCCATTGATGATGAACGAGATGAAAGAGAAGATGAAGAAGTGCAACTTGATGGAAGTTTCGATAGAGTTCGAGAGGCTGAAAAGACTGGCGTTTACTCCTTCAACTTGTACTGAACTTGAGACCTTCACCTTGTACTGTAAAGGTATGTATTCTGTAAATTAGCTTTTGAATTGTAACTTGTAATTGTAACTTGTAACTTGGCTTTTCGGCACAACTCACCCCTTTCTAAACTTGATGTAGCTGTTGAATAAGCGGTACTCAAAGGAAGCCTCGATTTTCTCGCCACATCGGCAGCTGAAGGAACCGGTGATGGAGATCTAGAAAAATACAAGTTGTGACAAACAAGCCGCCATTAGTTTGAATCAGATGCGGATATCGTATTCTCCCTAATAGTATTGCACCCTAAGCGTCACCTAAATTACTCGAAATCTCGGAAAACGCTAATTAGAACCTATCGATGTGGGGTCAGAAAATGTAGCTGTGGGGGATTAGAATGCTGAGTCTCTGCGAAAACTTGGAAACCGTAAAATAGTCACCAACTTGGGGTGCAATATAAGGAGAATACGGATATTTACGCAGCTTTTACAGACACAAAACCTATCACTGACCTCATGACAACAATCGGTTGTGGGCGAACGACAGCAATGGCTCTTCGTTGCGTTCGCCAAGTGGATGGGAGTCTTGAACCGGAAGAGCTCGTTTGAAGGGGAATTGATGAAAAAGATGATGAAGTGCTGAGTGAAGAGCTTGCTTCTTTACTTTCATTTGTTGTCTCTTCTTTCGTCTCCTTGTTTTTGAGATTTGTGGATGGAGGCCGGAGTCTGAACTATTGAATTGTCAACATTTCATCGGTCACTTTACTCTTTCACTCTTTTACTCGAATCACTGTGTACTCACCCCGATGGCGGTTTCATCTCCAAGCGATTCTTCTCGATCACTCTACTCTCATCATTCCACAATTTGTCTTCTTCTTCCATTCTTTTCTCATCTTCTTTATCCGATTTCTTTCCAGAATCCGCTCGAGACAAATTACAAGCTGCCTGAAAGCTTTCTTACTCATTTTTCGAAAATTTTTTCTTACTCCTTGAACGAAAGTTCTTGCTTGTGGGCTGTCCTCTTTCGACAACATATCTCGAACAGTTTTCTCCATCTGTAAACGCTTTGAGTTTTAATTTTCTTCTTCAAACCTGTAGAAGCAATGAATCATCGTCGGGCAAAACGATTGTGGCTTTGATTTTGGGCAAGAGTTTGGCTAATCGTAATCTAAAGATGTCTAGGATAAGACAAAGATGCAAAAAAATAGAGTACAGCCTAGATATTGACTTGTACAAGTTTCGGTCAAAGAAATCCAACCGAATATTTGCCACTCGATCCCTGGCCAGACTAAGGGTCTCGGTGAGGAAATATTGCTTGAAAAAGCGTCGACTGAACATTTTCAGAACACACTCGGCCACGTCAACAAAAACGGATCGTCGATAGCAAGAGTCGTGCTTAAGAATGTCTAAAAATAGACTAATTTTTCAAATCCTATTTGATTTTTATACCATTTTTAAGAAAATCGATAACAATTTCCCGTTTCTCTCGATCTGGATGCTCTTTCATGAAAAGGAGAAGCGTTGAAACAGCTGCCACTCGACAAGGATTCGCTCTCTAGATTAGAAAGGCTTTTATCATAATAAGAATATCAGTGGATAAGCCTTTTTAGCAAATTTTAGCAATTTCCCATTTAAACTAACCACAGTTAGCACTTCCTTTTGCAAAATGGGAACAAAAGTGTCGAAAAGTTGATGATAGTTGAGGACTTGAGTGAGAACCGCTAAAGCATTCAGATAGGCTTCGTGCGAACGCCATGCACCGCTTCCTCTGAAATCATTTGAAATTACAAGTCCTACCCTTTAGTTGTGCTTATTTTAGCCTAAAAATTCAAACGTTAAATGGAATAGACTCAGCTATTCCATTTAATAGACGCAGCTTGTACCCGTTCAAATAAACACAACACACCTCAACAAAACATTGCAACCGATCAGTATCCGATCGAGTTGTTGAGCCGATACTTTTGGCCCATCCTCTTCTTTTTGTCTCGCACATTTGTACAAGATTGGAAGCATTTTATCCAAATTGAAAGTTATCTAGAAATACAAAAGCACTAAACTTGTTTCTTAAAATACTCATACCTTTGCGACAACCTCAGTGGCTCCACTTCTCACCAATTCGATAAACGGCGGGATTAATTGAACTTTATTTGGATAGAGTTGAACAATCTCGTGATACGATGAAGCTATAATGGTTGTTTTGTCTTTTCTTTTCAAAAATCAAAAATTACCAATCGACACCCGGACTTCATCATCGGGATCACCACAGAAAGCCTCTAAAATCGGCAACAAACGCTCGAAAGCTTTCGGGAACATCACCAAAAGACACTAGAAAGTTTAGCAATTAAAGATAAAAAATAAAATAAAGTTGTTCTAGTTGATTAGCTTATGTTCTTACCGGATAATTGTATGCACAAGCCCGTCGAACGAGTGTCCCAAGAAGACCCTCTCGAGCCGTTTTTCCCTCTTTTGGTTGTGACCATGAGACCATTCGGAGATAAGTGTTTAGAACCCATGATTTATCGAGTGCATCCATCACTTCCTGAAGCTTATATGTCTTGTATCCGATTTGAATTGAATCCAAATCGAATATCTGATTTGGATTGAACTCATCGCGGATATCCAATTGGATATGGATTTCAATCAGTTACCTGATTTGGTTTGAAACATTATTCCACAGTATATCATCTTTTATAAATGTTTCTAATTATTTTCTAGAAATTTCATAGAAGATTGACTCTGGCAATCTAGAACAGCTCATCAGCACCACAAGTTTATTTACGCGTTTATTTGCGTTTAGCCGAAAAAGCAGTTTATTTACGCGCTTTGATATGCTTTGCATTTTGCTTGTTTTTATACACTTTGCGCCTATTTTCCGTTGTTGTTTTACAGATGGAGTCACACTTGTGCCTTAATTGCCAGAGCAAATACCGTAAATACTGTAATAGTACCCCACCCCCCTCGTACAGTCGCGTAGTCGCAAAAGTTTTTTAGTATTTCATTTTTTCAAAGCGCTCGCACTTTCAAAAAATGCATCTTTGGTATCAAAAAATAGCTGAAATTCAGGGCTATTTTTTGATACCTAAGCGCGCATTGTAGCATAAACCAGTGTCGAGTAAAACTCGTTCAAAGCTAGACTACCCAACACTCCGCACCGTCATTATGGGGGTGGCGTACTATTACAGTATTTACGGTAGGTTTTTCCATGTTTTTCTTTAGTTACATTGTTTTTATCGTTTTTTAAAGGTTTAGTTTCATCAATTTGTCTACACAGTCAGTTATTTTATGGCTGATGATTCTTTACGATAAAGTTGCCGATGATTAAATAAAAAACGGGAAGAGGTGCATTGAATTCACGGAAAAATATAGGAGAGCCTTTCCGCAAAACGTGATGCTAACGAGCTGTACTAGGTTATCAGAGTTAAAAGTCTATGAAATTTCTAGAAAATCATTAAAAACATTTAAAAACATTTAAAAAAAGATGATACCCTGCTGTGCAATAACGTTTCAATCCAGATCAGACATCCGATTTCGATTTGAATCCAAATCGGATACAACATATGCAAATTTCGAAGAAGGGTAAGGTCTAACCTTCAACGAGTATGCCCATTCGCCAAAATTCTTCGCCACAATGGCTAGTTGTTCATCGGCTTTGGTGATCGCTTGATCCGTGCACTTTCGAATCAACGGGAGAACTGTGGACTTCTTGGCTTCTGAAATAAATTTCTTCCGAGAAAATTAGGTAATCAAACCTTTTGTGAAAGTTGGTATGCATGGAGCGATAGCATTGAGCGCAGCCTCTCTGACACCAGCTTCCTCATCACCAACCAATGACACCAAACATGGTAACACGAGGGAAACTGATTCAGAAGCCGTGCTAAAACAACAAAAGATTAGAGGATTACTGTAATTTGGAAATGTTTTTATAAAGGTGTGTAGATTGTTTTAGATTGACCCACTTGAAACTCTTTGCGATGGCCGCAATTCTCTGAGCCATTCCGCTTCGGACATTCGCATTCGGATCCTCACAAAGTAATTGAGTACACGTGCCCAATTCTTTTCGAATTCTAAGAAAATATTGCTTTTCTTTAACTCTCAAATAACAAACTCGACAGCCGGCAGGATTGTGGCTAATTTGTGTAAAAGTTTCGTGGCAATGATTCTCCGCTGGATGCGCTGATTGGGCTCGGATTGTTGCTGAACAACAGGGACTATCTGCAAATTTTATGCATAAAATGGTCAATTTAATCAGATGGCTGAATATCTTGTTACAAAATCAAAGCTGAGATATCAAAGATCTAAAACTTGCATAGGTTTTGACGGATTGTAAATCGATGCGATCAGCGATGTCAACAAGAGTCTCCAACCAAGCTGCCGCGCTCACTGAAAAAGGTGTGAATTCGGTGAAAACATAGGACTGCTGTAAAAGATTTTGAGAAAAGTTTCTCTCGCAATTTTTCCTCTCACTACATCCACCCCCAACTTTATTGTAGAAAATCTATGCAAATCGTTCGTCTCTTTTCCCGTCGATCTATCAACGATTGATAAAAAAAAAAGATAAAGAACCGTTCCAGGAACACAATTTTCCCCAACCAGTCGTATGACTGTGTTGATAGGGAAAATGTTTCTAAAACCCTCCGCATTTTACGATCGAAAGGTATACTCAAACTTGGCCATGAACAAAGTGAAATTTTGGTGAACTGTTTTGTTAATACTTTGGGTAATCAATTCATTTTTATATCAAATTTCTGATCTTAACCTACATCTTTTCGGCTCTTGCGTAGTTTTCGGGTATTTTGAACGGGTTGTCACACTTTGAAGGCCTATAACTTTGCCCAGAGACAATATTATTGCTAATTTTTTATATCATTCTACAGAGGACATTTCAGGCTTTCAAATGATACCAAATAGAGCTTGATTGGATAATCCAGTCCAAGGAAATCAGAGCCAACTCTGAGCAAATGAGGCCTATCTCACTCGGGTATCGTGTTGCCTTGTTTGCATGGGAATGAAAAGCCAGTCAAGCTTTATTTGGTATCATTCGAAAGCCTGAAACGTTCTCTGTACAATGACATAAAAAGTTAACAAAAATATTATCTCTGGACAAAGTTATATGCTTTCAAGGGTGACGATCCGCTCAAAGTACCCGAATTCTTTAAAAATACCCGAAAACTACGCAAGTGCCATCTTTTCACTTTATCAAGCTTGCATGCAAGTGCAAGAATGTGTAAGAGTAGGGTGTGTTCCTCGGGATTCAATAATTAATTGAATAAATTTGCACAAACAAATTTTTTAACTGATTGAAGGTCAATTAATTAAGATTTATCTCAATTAATGCATCAATTAAACAAATTAAACAAAATAATAAATGGTCTGAATATCTTTTACGTATGAATCGTAGTATATAAGAAGCGCGTTAACGTTTTTTTCACTTTTCACAAGTTTTTCTCAGTTCTCTTACTATTAGTTTTCTCTATGCTTCTTTATTTTACTTTTTCTTTTCAATTGAATAACTTTCTTTTTAGATTCTGTTCCAAAAAACAGTTGCAATTTAAACTGTGATTATTTGATTACAAAGAAGATTACCTAAGTCTGACTGTAACTAGTTTATCCCACTGATTTTCTCGGATCTAAATCTAAATCCGAAAAAATATTTAGCAAGAATGTTAGAAAAGATGCGAATACTTTGCAAATACTTTAAAAAACAAAAAAAACTTAGAAAAAAACACCTGCAAATCATGAATGAAAAGTTTAAATTAACATTTAAAGAAATTTACATAACTAACTAACGATTTATATAACTGTAAGATCGCCTTTTTGAAGCGCACACTTTAGAAAGCGCATTGATCACGAGGAACACACTCTATATAAGAGTATTAAAGGTTTTTTGGTTAAAAAAGGAAAAGAAAAATACATACATTCGTCGGTGGGTTGAGTTCTCTTTGATACCCGGAAGACGACTTTGTCAGAGGAAGAAGTGACTGAAAGCAAAAAGAGAAACATTCTCTGATTAGTGCAAGGAAAAGCTGGGAAAGGGTACTAGTGAAGTGGAGAGTTGAATATAAGAATAACAAGAGAAAGTATAATTTTGAGTTTTTCGTAAAGAGTGGCTGTGTATCTAGCAAAACATGCATTCCGCATTCCTCAAAAAAACTCTCGACTTACTGTTATCCTTTTGTTGTTGAATATTCTCCAAGATGTTCTTCAGCAATTTCTCGGTCAGACCGCTGAAAATGTAAGCTTGGAAAGTTTGAAATTTAAATGCTGCAGATAATTGTTTTCAAATAAATGTTGGCTGCATTAAACGAGCGATTTTTTGACTACATTAGCTTTCTGTTGGTCTTTTCGATTTGTAGAAAAGTCTCAGATAGGGTTCGCTTGTTGAATCATTCAATTGTTTTGGTGGTTTGTTGTTTGAACACTGTGATTTAGTTATCTCTTTTGACTTACGGATGCTTTCTTGTAAGTTTCTCGCTCTGTAGAATACTCTTGAAGACGACAGCCGCCTCACAATGGACATCCAAATTTGAGGCCTCTTCGCGTAGACAACGCTGCAATTGTTTATCAATGTGGGTAATAAGTATTGTCGCGTGCTTGAACACGTGTTACTTCTGTTACTTAGTTCTAAATCTTATAAGTAACATATCAAAATGTTGCTAAAAGTCTAGGGAATCTAAGCACGTACTTATTGCCACGTGCTTAGCTTCCCTAGATTATTGTGCCAATGTATAATCGATAAGAAAGTTTACAAAATGAATTTGTTGCAAAAGGGAGCAAATCAAAGTTCTTTCTTTCAGGTCAATCATTGCAAAAGAAAGAGATTTCCGGAAATTGCTATCAACTTAGCACGAAAAAATTCCTTGATCGTCCCTCTTTTACTGACTATTAGATCAAAAATTCCAAGAATTTCATTAACAAAAACGTTTAAGTTTAAAAGTAAGGCTAAACAAGTAACTAAAAAAATAACTAAACAGGTGAATTCACCTGTACTGATGGTAGAAGTGCTTCAATAGCCGGATCTCCTTCATCCTCAATCATTTCCGGTAATGCTCGAATTGAGGCCAATTTCGAGACTTCTCTTCCTTTTCTGAAATTTGTTCCTGTTTTTAGTACAATAACCTGAAAAGTACAATAACCTTAAATTCGCGGCAAACTTTTGCACTACAGCGGAGACTTTTTGAGTGCAATCGGCTTGTAGGGAATTTGAGAGATCTTTACTAGTTGAGATCTCATTTTTATGGAAAACGATGGAGCTACGAAGATTTGGAGTTGGGGGACGAGTGGGTGGCATTTGTTGTTTGAAATGGAAATTGAATTGATCCAAATGTGTGAGTGATTACGTAGATTTACAGTAGATGTATGATAATATGATATTTTGAAGTTTAGACAAGTCTGTATCTGTGTTGATAGAATGGGTCATACTGATATCATTTCCCATCATTTCTCATTTCCTATCATTTCAAATTCCGTTTTGATTTCAGTGATTCTCTTCTCAATTCTTTTCTTTTCCTTCTTTCAAGTTCATTTTCCCTCTGCGTAACTCTAAGTAAACATTTCAGCGCATCCTTGTCCACGTTTTGCCTTTCGAAAACCGAAAAAGATCCCAACTGACTTTCCATTTGACGAAAGTTTTGAGGGATTGAAATATTTTTAGATTCGATCTTGATCAGGAATTCACTTAGCAAATACATGTAACAGGGAACAGAAAGTGTACTTCCTCCGTGAGAAAGTTTACTTCCAAATAGAAAGCTGAACGTTCTTTAGCCTACCAGCTATCCCTTAGCTTCTCTACCATCATATTTAGCCTCTACCAGAAAGCTGAACATTCTTTAGCCTACCAGCTATCCCTTAGCTTTTCTACCATCATATTTAGCCTCTACCAGACCATCTCTATCATGTTTTGTCCTAATTCTGTTCACTTCTATTAAAGTTAACAATGAATTTTAACGTTAGTACTTGAATACTTTTAAAATCCTATCAAGATCTGCTTTTTACGTGCCAGAAAGACCTACGTGCCTACGTGCCAGAAAACCAGGAGTGTACCCAGCCTTAAAGATCAGATTTCGACCGAATCCTCTTGAGATGATAAAAAAGAGAACTGAGCAAATTCGGTAAGGAGTTTGTGTTTAGATATCAGTGTACGGATTTTAAAATAAAACTGACTCTAGATTGTTGATATGATGTTGAATTGGTGGAAGAAGGACTTCCTCAAGCTCAGCCTCCGCCTCTTCTGCCATTTTCAACAGGGCTGCCCTGTAAATGGATATTCACAAAGACTATGTTTCACTTAGAGACTATTTTAAAATAATTGCTGTCTTTTGTCATATTAAAATGATATGAATCTCTGCGAACTTTCAAAAAGCTCAGCATTTCATCACATCCCCTTCCCCCCAGTCACTCACCAATCCATTCTCGTGTTATTGTTGTTCTCTTTGTCTTTTTCCTCATCCTCATCACTGTCGTTGTCTTTATTTTCGTCTAATTTCTGAAAAACAAGCGATTGATTTTGGATTGAATATTTGCTCACTTCATTTTTCGTTGTTTCATCGTGTGACTTTTCCGAGGAAATCGAGCTATTCTCCTCTTCTTCAGTCATTCTTCAAATGCTTCTGAAAAGCTGAAAAGTTTAGCTAAAGTAGAAAAAGTAGACTGAAAGGTAGTGAAACAAGCTAAATTTCAATAGAAATAGTTAAATTATAGAATAATTATAGAAAAAAAAAGAAAATTTCTATATTTGTTCAGCATAAAAACTCTCTTAGTCGACAAGTGGGGATTCTCTCAAAAATAGCATGTAATCGATATGGTTTAAGGTGATCAGAAGTGAGGAATGATATGTGGGGCGCAAAGGGGTGAAGGGGATGACGTTGAAGAGGAGACGGGGTGGAAACAGTTGTCACTCATGGGGGAGTGCTGTCGTTCTCCCCTCGGCCTCAGCCTCTCAGCCACAGGACCCCCTCAGACTGAGATAGAGGGATCCCTCTCACCCCGAGAGTGTGCGTGTTACACCAAGAGTCCATTTAAAAGAAAGGAAAGACTAAGAGATCATCTTTGTCTCTTTTTCTTGAGGCAATGAGATGCTTGATGTCTCCCCCCTCCTTTCCTTTTCTCCTACATTCCCACATGAACCATCCCCTTTCATTCCATTCACTCATTTTATGATCATCTATCCAGCTATCAAAAGAAACACCATCCAACAGCCGAAAAGATGACCAAGAGAGACAGGAGTAAAACTTGAAATTGATCGGGAGGCTTTGGGAGAAGATTCAGGGTCCAGTCCAACATGCAATTTTATACCATTCATACCAAAATGACAGAATGACAGAATTGTATACAAGATACAAGTAAAAATAAGAAATTGATGATCATCGGTGAGAAGTGTGATCGTGGAGAGTTTGGGGAAAAAGAAAAAGATGAGATCTCATCCCCGACCAAACACAAACAGAGAAACAAAACGAAAAAGAAGAAGAAAAAAGAAATGGAGGAGAGTTGTGGGTGGATCGAGTCACTCAGGAGATACATGAGGAGATTTTTGAAGGGGAAAGAAACGATTACCCCCGGCTTTGTGTCTGAAGGAGTGGAAATGAGCTCTTGCTTAAATTAACAATGACAGGGAGAGGAAAACACACCAATTTCCACTTTACTATGATCTGTTTCACAGCCAGGGTATAACTGTTATTAAAACTGTGTACAAACTGTTTTACTGTTTTTTGTTGTAATTGCGCTTACAGTTTTACAGAAAGTAAACAGTAAGACCTAGCTAGAACAGCTGAAATGATCTTTGTTGAAATGATGAAATGATCTTTGTTGAACGCTTTGATGTCCTAGTCATCTGGTAGCTTTTGATGTGTTTGAGGGAAAACAGTTTACCGATTCCTCTCCTCAATATCTCAATGTGTACTAAGCCTTTATGATGATGAGGATGGACGACGAGAAGATACTGTTTACATAGAGAAATCCCTCATAGAAGAAATCTCATTGGTTTCGTCGATCTCTCTTTCTTTCTTTCTTTCTTTTCCATTTCCTTGAAGTCATTGAACAGAGCTCATTCATTTTTCCATTGTAAACTTTGATTCACTCAATGGAGACAACTTTTGCAGAAAAAAAGGGAGATCTGTGAGCTGAAATGAGTGAACTCGAATTACAAAACTCTCTAAAACTTGGGTAATTAAACCAAATTGGAGAGAAAAAGGCGAAACTGAATTTAATTTTTGTCCTTTATCCCTAGATCCACAAGCCGCAAGATTACGTAAACATGAAAATTTCCACGTTTTTATAATCGCGCATATTCTGGCATACGGCCTTGGATGTGGAGTTGCACTTGGGTAATTAAACCAAATGAA
Source organism: Mesorhabditis belari (assembly GCA_958450365.1). Classification (NCBI taxonomy): domain Eukaryota; kingdom Metazoa; phylum Nematoda; class Chromadorea; order Rhabditida; family Rhabditidae; genus Mesorhabditis; species Mesorhabditis belari. The sequence goes on from CAUEEP010000938.1 coordinate 208,342, forward strand.
ATATCCAAAAATAGAGCAGTTTTCTTTAAAAACTAATAACGGATTCGAATTCCTCATCCTCTAAAACCTCTGATTGCAAATTTTCAGCCCAATCGGCCTCAAAAAAAGTGCTAAATCCACGTACGGCCCACAGCCAAAAACTCAAAAAAATGTTAAAATGGCCAACTTCAAACGCGAAAATCTCGAAAACTAGATGGACAACCGTTTTTTATGTTGGTCAGCTCCCCTAGTCAAATTCTCTCTATTTTCTGAAAATCATAACGTTAGTTTTGTAAAATCAATTATTGATGCCCAAAAACTCGTTTTATCGAAATTTATGCATTGCAATGCAAAAAAAACTCGAGCGCCTCGAATTTTTCAAAAAACTGGTTAGCTTTGTAGCCTAAAATGTTTAAAAAATATAATTGGGTGAAAATTGATTCGGGGTAGCCTCGAGGAGCTCGGACCATTAGACTGAAAGGCGCGAAATCCTGGGTACGCCACTGCGGTCCACCACCAGTGGGCCGTATCGTCGCGATTGTGTTAACATATTGGAATTTTGACTTTTGTACAGTTTGTCACAACATATTGTTAAAAAATTTCTATTTTAATGCGAGTTCCCGTTGAAACAAAAAAAGATTATTATCGTATAGCAAAAAATATTGATCAAGATCAAGAAGAAAATTCGAAAATCATGACAAATTGAATAAATATCGGCGTAAAAGAACGGGTGAAACAAGAAAAATGAAGGAAAGGGAATGAGCAAGAGGTTCGGAGAATATTTGCAAGCTGTCAAAAGCAAAACGGTTTGCAGAGATGAAGAAGAATGGGAAGAAAGCGAAGAAGTCGAAGAAATGAACGATGAGAGATTAGAGTTTAGTTTTGTGGGGTTTGCTGTGTGTGTGGGGAGTGATTGAAAAAGTTTATCTCATCGAAAAACCTTCGCGAACATCATTGCCATGCCAATCTGAAAGCTCGTTATTTTCTTTGTCAAAAACGATTGCTTATTATCCCGTTGTATGTAACTGGTTTGGGATTTTTATTTTTGATTCAAAAATGAGTTGAAACCAGTCTGAAACTTTCATTTTTTTTCATTTCCAAAATTCCCAACTCAAATAACCGCTCTAACTACGGTGAATTAGAAATTTTCAGATTCGAAAAGCTTTTACCTAACCGATGTGGCATCAACGCTCATCGGCCTTCCGCCTCTTCCCTCCCTCACACTCGCCCAATTTTGTCGCCGGAGATTCGCCGAGTGAATTTCCCGTTTTTCCGTTGTTTCAATTACCTAAAGTCTCATAGAGTTTTTAGATGAATTTGTAGTTTTTTTTAAATTTGTCCACAAAATTGTGGAGCTAAATTCCTTCGAAACTTCATTTGCTTACCGTTTGCTCCAATTTATTCTCCCAGAGTCGTAAAGAGGCCTCGAAATTCTTGCTGAGAATAACTCCATCGGGATATCTGCAACATAATTCAATTATGATCGTTAGTTTATACATATTACCAGCCAAAAACATTCTGGCTGGACGGACGGACGGACAGCCACTGCCCTTTTACGATAGATTTCCAACAATTCCCTACTTACACTGTTCGAAAATATCTCAAAGCGTAGTCGAGTGACATTTTATGATAAAACATTATATATTGAAGAGCCATTGCTTGACATCCATTTCGACCATCTTTTGAATATAATAACACCTAAAAATACTGTTCTTAAGTGATTCTCCGTCACTCACATGAGCTCCTTTCGTCCTCGCTTCGGCAATGAACTTGTTCACAGTGGGAAAGTTTGAGCAAATTGTCTAAAAGATCTATAAGATCAGAAAAACAAGGTCAAAAAGAATATTTTAATACTAAATCCGACTTCAGACGTTGTGAAATCGTCAACAGAAATGGTGATCTCGGTGGGTGAGTGAAAGGCCTTTTGACCACACAAACAATCCGCTCCCGCAACGATTTTTCGTCGCTCGACTCCGGTGAGATTCTGAAAGCTGAGCTTTTAGACGATTTAGCACTTTTCCAAGTACATGTTTAAAGATACAAAGTCTAAGTCTGACCACAATGTATCGAATCCGATTTTTGCAGAGATATTCGAGATTTGAGCCCATCTCTTCGCTGCCACAGTGCAAAAACTCGAGGATGCGATAGGCTTCGGAACGGCAACTGAAAAGAGATTTATAATTTGATCGTTTTAAACGTTTTTTTTTTTGCTTAATTAGGACTTGAACATTTTCATTATCGTTTTGATGACCTACACGAGCGCTGAATCGAGTGATTGTGAGTGTGGCTGCGAGAGGCGACGTCGCATAAAAGAGCTCACATTTCGATCCGGTGGAGAGATCGACTCAACCGTGATCAACTTAAACAAAAATTTCTCTAATAGTAAAATTGAAACTATTTTTCCCAAACCTTTGCCTGATTTCCGGTGGATTGAGCGGGTGATCGAGAACATGAAGAGGTTCTTGATCGAATCGATGAACACGGAGAATCAAGCGGGGTTGGGCCGGACTGAAAACAACTTTCTATCGTTTCTATCGTTTTATAATCTATCTAAAGAAGGCCCTAAATTACTACTGTAGTACTTACGTGCAGTAGTAACTCAATCTGGTCCTAAATCCTAACCTAATGCTGATAAGAAACAATCTGTCACCTCTTGTCGAATGATTGACTTTGATCGTGCCATTTCCATTGACTTCAGCACTTCTGAAATGACTTTATCATTTGTTTACCTCAAAAATAATAAAGAAAAAAAAAGCCTGAGCAAGATGGTAATTAATGTCAAAGCGATATTTACGTGAAAAATGAAAAAAAGGATGAGTCGGAAAAACACCTCAATGAAGAGTCTGATAGAGATAGATGAAAAGGGAAAAAAAGGTAGCCATGGAAATTGAATGAGTGAAAAGAAAACGGTACAGCAATTAGGGGATACACACCTATCTATTGAAAAGATTCGGAAGAGTCTTCACTCAATGGAAATCTTCATTCTTGAGGTTATTTGTGCGGAACTCGAGGGAAATTGTGTATGTAAACAATTAAAATCGAGATGAGTCAAGAAAAAGTTGTCTGATTTAAGAGATCGATCAAGATATGGAAACTTCCGGATTGTAAGCTTTTTTACAACAGGGTATCCAATAAAAACCAACAGGTTATACAATAAAAAGTCCATAACTGTAGCGAAAACAGATTTCTAATAAGCCTTTTAGCACAAAACCTTATTTTAACATTGAATAACAAAAATCAAAAATTAAAATCACAACAATTGTTTAAAGTTTCCTCCTTTCACCGCAATACATTTCTTAATATGATAGAAACAAAATAATAAACGCAACATAATAAAACGAGTGCTATAGAAGCTATTTAATAAAATGCCGGGTTATTGGGGGACAAAAAGAAAGGGTTTAGACAATGAAAGCGATGATGGAAAAAGAGGGGATCACACAAGAGGAAATGGATGATATTGACACGTCACAGGTGTGTCAAATAAAGAGTACTTCTCTAAGTAACAAGCTTTGTCTTGTAGTAGGCTGTCCAGAAAGTCTTTTCGTTTTTTTCGTTAAACCCAACAAATGCACCAATTGAACTACGATTTATTTCAGTAGAAAGGCCAATTATTTCTCTGCAAAATAACATTAAAGTGGGTTTAAAATATCTTAGGCTTAGGCTTAGCCTAAGATATGCTTGCATTTTTTTAGGAGCGTGAAGTCGGGTAATCAAAAAGGACGACGGCTAGATGGTGCGTTTTAGACACTTTAGTCAAGGAAACCTATCTTGGTGTCAATAGATAAAAGATAGGGCACGAAAAGTTAAGTATGTAGCCAAATTTTCAAAGAAATTGATTCAACTAATTTCTTCGTAGAGGTTTTTCTAGATTTTTTACGAAAAACGCGCCTTTACTCTCGCATTTGCGCCCAAATTGACTTAAAAAGATGAGAAATTGAACAATAAACACTTTTTATTTAGAGCAAAACCATAAGTTGATTGTGAATTGGTTATTTTTCAGCGAAAATATGAAAAAAAACGAAAAGACTTATTCACCAACCTAATAGAAGGTAAACCTTTTAGCGCTTTCTTTCGAATAAAGCGTTTTCTAAAACGTGTTAACTTTCGAAAACTACCGTAGTCTTGGAGATTTCAGTTCAAAATGAAAGTACCTATTCAGACCTAAAATCTTTGTCTGTCTTATAATACAATTAGATTCAAGCCAATCGACTTCCCCTTCCATCCCTTCCCTTCCCCTTTCCTTCCCCCCTTCCCCCATCCCCTTCCCCTTCCCCTTCCCCTTCCCCTTCCCCTTCCCCTTCCCCTTCCCTTCCCCCTTTTCACCCCCGCATTCCACAGATCGTCTTTCTTTCAATGCCTCTTATCCGAATAACAGAATAATTGGGATGTTTTCTTTCACAATTTTCTTTTTTCTTAATCCTCTTTTTTTCGGTTCTCGATTTTTAATTTGATTTTTGTTAATTAATTTTCCTGTATAACTGATGATTCGATTTTGCAAAAGTTGTAGTTTAGATACAATCGTTTGAAAGGAAAATGACTCTTGACAAATTCAGGAGTTCAAGTTTATAGATTTGAAATTGTGGGTTTTGTTTAACTCTTTTTGGAAAGAATATGTTTTGAAAAGTTGGATAAGTTGCCGATCAATGCGTTGTGTATATTTTTGTAAGAAGTTTTCATTTTTATTGACTCTATTTTATTATTTATGCATCGAGGGTGCTGGGAGTCCAGAATTGAGCACAATTTTGACTGTTCTTCACCGTCGGGACGAAAGGACATGTCTGAAATTGAGAAAATTGAGAAAATTGCTCATTTTGTAGTCAAAAGGAGCCGGGGGAGTTAAACAAGGATATACAAATCAGATCATCAAAGATTATATTAAAATACATTTATTCATACGAATAATGTGGTAAAAAAAAGCCTTACGAAACCACAGCCCCTAAGCCCTAAATGCATGGTAAGAAATCCATATCTAAGGGAAAAAAAGATCCAATAATCTAGCCGGCGGGATTGAACCCTTGATCTTCCGACCCAGATACAAGGCTCTTAGCCAGTCGACCATGACGACCAATCTTTTAGGTTTCTAAAAGTCAGTTTTCCCTACCGTTGATGGACAGCTGAGAGTTGGATTCGCATCTGACAGATTCACTTGTGTCTGCTTTTGCCCAACTGGTTGCACAATTGTGTTCCACAGGTTCTTCGCCACCTGCAATTTTTGTATTGTAGCCATGTATTGTTGTTAATTACCCATTTGTCTGTTCTATATTCCTATAACCACTCACCACAGCGTGTCCAAATTTCGAGAAATGGAAGCAATCGGGGGCAAAGAAGGTCAAATCGACTTTTCCGTCCTGAGAATTTGTTATCAAAGTCTTTTTCTATAAGAAACCGCCATTGGTGGAGTGTGAACACCGTTGAAGAATGGTTGAATGACGAGAGTGAAATCATCGGCCTCGAAGACTCCGGTATCTTGGAGTTGTTGTTGGGTTTTCTGAAAGGATTTCAATGACACTGTCTTGAAAGGTCAAGCAATAGAAGTTATTTAAAAATTCTTGATTAACAAGGGAATGTCAACGGGGTGTGATGGCCAAATGACAGGAGCTATATACTAAACGACGTAGAATTTTGCGCTGATTCCTTTCCGTCTCTGCCATGGAGCACTGTGTCAAAATTTAAAAGCGCTCAAAGTTTTGTATGGATCGCAGAAAACAGATTCTGGGTTTATTATTATTAAGATGAGCTTATAAGTTGACCTACCACAGAGGCCAAAGATGTCGCGATGGCCGAGTGGCAATGCGCTTGAATACCAAGCAAGGACCCTAGGGTTCGAGTTCGGCGTTTGGCTTTTGTTTTTTGCTTCTTTTTCCTTTGAATGGTTTGAGTGTTTTCGCGATGTTGGCCCGTCATCATCAGCTGTATGTATATCCAGAGCTACGGTGTGCCAGATGCTGTACGATTGTGCGCGCAAATAGAGAACAGTCAAACCATTCAAAGCTAAAAGAAGCAAAAACAACGCCGGACTCGAACCCTAGGGTCCTTGCTTGGTATTCAAGCGCATTGCCACTCGGCCATCGCGACATCTTTGGCCTCTGTGGTAGGTCAACTTATAAACCCAGGATCTGTTTTCTGCGATCCATACAAAACTACTTTGAGCGCTTATAACTTTTGACACAGTGCTCCATAGCAGAGACGGAAAACAGATTTGGAATCAGCGCAAAATTCTACGTCGTTTAGTATATGGCTCATGATATTTGGCCATCACACCCCGTTGACGTTCCCTTGTAAGTAAGAAATCCTCCTAACCATGTAATTCTGGCAAACATCATCGATGTCGGCATTTGTGAAGTTCTTGTCGGCCTCGCATGGGCATTCGAATCTGTAAAAATCGACCGTATTAGTTAATAATAAGTACCTGCATAATATCTAATTTTGATTTTTTAGAAAATCTATAATATTTTTCTATCAAAACTCCTTACGTATGAAGTCCATCACAGAAGAATTGTCCCCTATCGACTCGTCTCAGCATTCCCATGTTGAACATTCCAGTCATTGAAACAATGGTTCTGAAAAGGTTTTAAACTTCAAGAACTTTAAACTTCAAGAACTCTAATATAATTTAACTATTTTATTATCATTTTTTTAAAAATAAACCTTGGCATTTTGTCCTTGAAAACTTGCACGGCGGCTTTGATATTGTCACGGAAATGTTCAGGTGAGTGAGTTCCCTGAAAGAATTTATGAAAGATTATTGATTGATTTTAGATCTTGATTATTGATCTTTTTAAAGATCTTTGATGATTTTAGAATCTTTTTAAAGATCTTTGATCATTTTTAAATATTCCTGACTCACCGAAGAGTTCTTGATCTTATCTTGGCAATAGGCGCAAATGTCGTTTCCACCGATGAACAAATTGATCAACTTCCAGTCATTTTGGAAATCGATCTGAAACATTTGAACATTACAACAATTACCTATATGGTTAAAAACTTCTTTTCTAGATGTTTTTTTTTTAAAAACTAACATCAGGATGATTCTTCATCTTTGTGATGAGACTCTCAGCTTGTCCCTTGAGATCTCCACTCTCGGCTCCCGGCACTCCTCCATTCAGTCGAGCCACCTTCAATTTCAAGTTCGATTCAATAATATTTACTAATAAAGAATGATTGATAAGTATTGTCGCGTGCTTGGCCTCGAGCAAAGTGTCTTTTTTGAAAAGCACAAGAATCGCAATAAACCTTTTTAGTCATTATCATTTTCAGACTCTTAGCAACATTTTGAGATGTTACTCATAAGATTTGGAACTAACCTCGAGGAATAACACGCGTTCAATCACGCGACAATACTTATTAACCCTTGTAGATAAAGTGCAATAAAAATTTCAATATTAAAAGCTGTCTTTACCTCCCAAACGTTCTCGGATCCCGTTCCAACGGCGTATCCCTGAATGCTGGGATTGAACCGCTTCATAATATCTGAAATGTTAAACTGTGATTTAGATTTAAACATTGGCATCAAATCAGTTAACTCACTGGGCACAGTGATCTGCTCATCGAGATCGACCTGTCCTCCCGCGTGGAAAGACAATCCTCTGTACTGAAGAATGACAGCGATCGCATCATGTGGAGCAGCTCCAGCTCCGTTTGCTGCCTAGATTATGATAAAGTACTTTTTATTGCTTTCGCTTGAAAATATAATAGAAGCCTTGGATAGAAATCTATTTTGAAAAAAGTTCTGTTATTTTTTTTACCGTCAACGAGTCTCCAATCGCGCCGATCACTTTGATGTCAGCAAAGCGAACTTGGTTGACATTTGTTGGCACGTGTGCACTTCTGAAAACAAAATATTAAGCCAATAACTTTCCAAAGTTGTTTTTTAAAGTTTTATAAAACTTACGGCACCATCACTTTCGGATCACATGTGAAACCGGGAGCTCCGAGGGTTTTCAAGTCAGCCAAAGCTGTTTGCGTCAACGCAAGCGCCAGAAGTAGAACTTAAAAGGAATGGCTAATCTTGTAAAATCCAGAATTTACAAAGGAAAAGAGATCAATTATCTATATTCCTTAATAAACGAATAAATTTGTCAACTTACAGCTTTTCATGATGACCGAGGCTGTGATAGGCTCTGATATTTTGTCTAATTTCCCAGAACCTCAAATAGCAAAGACGCGGCTCAATGGGTTCACCGACTGGCGACAGCTATCTTGAATTCCCAAATGCTTTTTTCTTTGCCAAGTTATGACTTTTTTATAATGGCATTGTTTGTAGTTTTGTGATAAGCCGGGAGAGTTCTTTGAGTGATTGGAAAAGGACATCCGTTTTCCTCGTTTTCTGATAACTTTTCTGATAACTGAATTCAAAATTTCTACACTGCATTCAAGCAATTCCGGTTTACACAACTTATCAAAGCAAAAATATCTTAATCTTAATCCAAAAATTCTTCACACGATTTCAATCCAGTTCTTCCTATTTGCTTATTTTAGATAAGAACTAGGGGAAACGGATCTTTGAAAAGGAAAACTCAGCGCTCATCTTGATCAAAGAACTTTAAATTGAACAATCTAGGTAAGACTTTAACTTTTCTTGTAGTTATTGTGGAATATATAGAGTTTACTCTCATCCACACCCAAATACCCTTTGAACTAATAAAACGTTTTTTTATGTTCACACAAAATGCATCGTAAAAATGTTATCTCGGCGTTTTTCGATTCTCAAAATGTGCAAAGAGTTTATTTGAAAGAAAAAAACGTTTTCAATCAAGAGCACCTGGGCTCATGTATTGTGAGCAATCCTGACTGTTCTTGTAGGTTCGGAAGAAGGGGCAAGTCTGAAAACAGGATCATTGAGAGGAAAAATCATGGAGTTGATCAGAAAGGTTGATCAGAAATTCGAAATCTTATTATAAGACGCAAAGTTTGTCTGTGTGTGTGTCTATCCGTTCACTTCATAACTCGAGTCCCAGTGAGAATTTCGGTCTGATTCTTTGGGACAATATGTAATCGACTACGGCGGTTTCGCCTGTCAATTCAGAATTGAAAGATCTTTAACCGTTTTTGAAACATTGAAAAAACTGAAATTGGCGATGAGATCAAAGGCGGCGGCGAGATCAAAGACGCCTAGAAGTACTTAAAAAAATTAATTTCGGATTCATTTGCTCAGAATATGTTGGGGGAATTATACTTAAGTTTTGGCACCAAAAACATTTTAAAAAGATTTGATGTTTTGAGAAGACGATGAAGGCGGAAAAACTCAAAGGGTCGGCGGCGATGATCAAAGGGAATGTTAAATTTCTGTTAAATCAAAGTCTATGGGGAAATTTTCAATTTCAGATTTAATGTAACTGTTTTAATACAACTATTGTAGAGTACAATTGTAGATTCAAACCGGATCGGGACAGCTGAGATGAGCCTCAGTGATGCCGAGATCCATCCAATGATCCTTGCTTCCAACTGGTTGTAGCATGTTGTTCCACAAGTTGTGCCCCACCTTTTAGAGTTCAATTTTAAGTTTACTATCAGTAAGAACAATTTTATAAGCCATGTCGCTTTTAAACTTACAATCGAATGCCCAAGCTGCGAGAAATGGAAGCAATCCGGGGCAAAGAAGTCGAGGAAAGACTCGTTTTTCTGAAATTATTCTTTAAAACATATCAAGAGCATAAATATTAAAAAGTAATATAAAAAAGCAATCAAATTTCCAAAAACCGACCACTTGAGGCAGTTGATCGACATTTTGGAACCATGGTTGAATGACAAAAGTGAAATCGTCTCGCTCGAACTCGTGTGCGTCCTCGATCTTTTGAGCTTCAATCTAAAGGAATATTATCTGAATAATATTAATAGTAAGTAATAAGATTTGAGTTGTATTAGACAATAGCAATATAGCCTACTAATACTAAAAGAGTTTTTTTGTTACCTGGTACGAAATGGAGACATTTCGGAGATCAGCGTCCGAGACATTGTCCGCCTCGCAGTGACACTCGAAACTGAATCCCAAAACCGTAATCCCGTAATCCCAAAAGTGCTTTCATTCGTAACAAATGATGTTTTTCTAGCTTTTGTCACTTACACATGTAGCGCTTGACAGAAGAATTGTCCATTGTCGATTTTTCTCAACAGATCCATATGCATGAAACCCATCAAAGAAACGATTGTTCTAAAAGTTTGCAGAAATATAAAAATCGTACATAATGCAAATGTAAATGAAAAATTAACTGTGCTTCATAGCTTCATAGCTTCATAGCTTCACAGCTTCATAACTTCATAGCTTCATAGCTTCTTTGCTCAAACCTTGGTAGTTGACTGAACACTTGAACAGCATCATAGATTCCTTTAGCATAACCTTCAGGTGAAACATCACTGTCGGGACCAGGGTACTAAAGATAATTGAGAAAAATGAGTATTATTTTGGAGTTACCGGATGAGAGCACCATCCACACACGTCATTTCCACCAATGAAGATGCTCAGTAGTTTCCAGTCGTTTTCAATGTCAATCTAAATTAGATTCTTCGTGATTAAATAAATAATTGAAGAAATTTGGGTAAACTTCGATTAAAGGTCAATTAATGGAGATTGCGTCAATTAAACAAATTAAATTAGCTGAGTATCTTTTACACGAGTCGCACTGTATGAAGTTAGCGTTTTTTCATTTCTAGTTTTTCTCAACGCTTGTTGCTATTATCATTGAAAGACTTTTCAGTGCAAACCTCTGGATGAGCCTTCATTTTCTGGATGAGAGCCTTGGCTTGAGCGGTCAAATTTTGTCCTCCAGCTAGACTTTTTGCTCCCGGGATTCCACCATTCAATTTAGCCACCTTGATTTTAGTTCTTCTTTCAAAAATGGTTCTTTTTTTCATTACCTCCCAAACGTTTTCCGATCCAGTGTTCACGGCATATCCTTTCAAGTTTGGGTTGTATTTCTTGAGGATATCTAAAAAGTCAAGTAGCAAAGATTTTCTAGAAAACAAACTTGGCACAGTGATTTGTTCTTCGAGAGTCAATTGTCCACCAGCATGGAAAGAGAGACCTCGATATTGGAGGATGATTGCAAGCGGATCTGGGGGATCTTTCGGGGCACCGGCTCCATTGGCTGCCTAGAATAGGAAGAAATTTGTTAATTTGTTAATTTGTTCATTTGTTCATAGGATAAAAATTCAATTAGCATTTAATCCGAATTTTTTTTACCGTCAACGAGTCTCCGATCGCTCCAATAACGGTGATGTCAGCCGGTCGAAGTTGATTTACATTAGTCGGCACTTTTGCGCTCCTGGAGCATTTCTATTCATTTTAATAAGTTTTCTACAAACGGTGCCATCAATTTTGCATCACAAAAGTAGTTGGGATCACCGAGTGATCGAACGCATTCTCCCGGCGAGAACAGAGCCAACAGGAAGCACACAACTGAACAACACAGATTGACAGATTGAGTTTCAAGTTTCAGTCAATTTCGCCAACAAGCTAGACTACTTAAGGTCTTGCCGCGGGCCAATTTCGTGCCTAGGTACCCTAGTGGATAGTGTGTTAGCGCGTCCTTGGTTCAGACCCTTTTTTTGTCCCTGGTTCAGATCCACTGTCGATCAGACTTACCAGGGAACCTTCCCAAGTTACCCGCGAGTTGCAATATGAGGTAGGTGCAAAAAGAAAGGCCTGAAAATGTACGTTTTGCCGATTAGCGGTTTTTGAAAACAGTTTCTGAACGTACATTTTCAGGCCTTTCTTTTTGCACCTACCTCATATTGTAACTCGCGGGTAACTTGGGAAGGTTCCCTGGTTAGGGTTAAGCTAGGTTCAACGTGCTGGCGATTTAACAGCCAGAAGCTAAACTGGATGATGTTCAATGCTAATTCATAAGCACAGTATACTTTTACAAAACTCACGTGTCGCCCGCATTGGATTCAAAATCAAATATTTGGAATCTCAATAAAAAGTCAGAAGCCAAAGATTGGCGAAAAGCAAACGATTGGAAAATCCCATAAAAATCTCTTAAAAATCTCATAAAATTGTTATCTCAAAACCCAAGAATGAAAATTTTCTTCTTGAAGTTAACAAACAAACATAAAAAACTTTTTAGAATGCAATTTTGCAATGTTTTAGAGTGTGAAATTTTATTCATACTGTTAAAAACATTCACACAAAATGAGATCAAAATCGAACCGTTTTGGGCATTGAGAATTTGAAGGAATTTAAAGCTTTTCTTTTGATCGTTTAGAGAAAAAGAGTTGAAGCTCAAAAATAATAAATAAAAGTTTTGAAAAAGAAAAAGAAACCCTGATAATTTGATATAGAAGAAACGGATCACTTTTACTCGTATACATAGAAATCTCGAAAATTTTCTGAATCAATCAAATTTTTCTAGAGTTTACAACAAACAAAGGTTATCAACAAAGGTCTTGAAATTAGATTTTGAAGTTTGAAAGGTTAGGTTCCATTCACTAATAGCAAAGACTATCAGTTTTCTGGTAAGATTCGATTTTACAGATCATCTTCCCCAGCACTCATCGATAATCTCTTCTCCAATTCCTCATCATCACCAACTGTTTTCATTGTTGCCAAACGATTCTCTTGTCGATAGAAATGTTTGAAGTTTGCCACCTGAAAGTAGACTTATTCTTTAAGGTTCAAATAATCTAAGCTGAAATGTTAAATGTTGACTTAGACTTGCTTTAGAATAGACTTATCGATATCGATATTTTCGATACGGCAAGGTCATTTTTGACCGTTCAGATCTTGGTTTCTAGAACAGCTATCAATCAGCAAATTGTTTCACTGGAAAGCTAAGAACATCAGCTTTTGATTGCTATTTTACACATAGCAAATTATCATAGGTGAGTGCCTTAAAAAGCTACAATACTTATCGATAATTTCGATATTGATAAGGTTTATGAAATTTACTATAAAAAATTAAAAGTCACTATAAAATAGCAATCAAAAGCTGACATTCTTGACTTTCCAACGATTTTCAGATAGCTGTTCTTGAGCTGAAATCTGAACGGACATGATATCGATAAGCAACTTTACTTACAATGATTGGTACGGGCAGGGCCAATGTGAGCACTCCAATCAGAGAACACATCGATCCAACGATTTTCCCCATGATCCCTGTTGGGACAAGATCTCCATATCTAAATCGATTTTTTTTCAAGATGATCAAGCTGACAATCAAACAAATATTTATTAGAAACACTGATTGCAACATAAACACTACATGCTTACCCGACTGTCGTCATTGTCACCTAAAAATGATTGGAGAATATTCAAAATAAAGATTTTATGTTTCCTTAACTAACCGATCAGCAATTTATTTAAGTTATTTCCTGAAAACTCACCAGGACAAACCAAAAGCTCGCGGGAATCGAGGTGAATTTTGTGTTCGGCTCACTTTGCTCAGCAAAATACATTCCTGAGGAGAAAAGCACCTGAAAGATTAAAGGGTATTTATTTGAATGCACTTTGTGCTCCGGTAAACGCTCTCTTTCTGGCACCCTTTCTGGTACACCCCTGAATTTGTTCTTTTAACAACTTTTTACTAGAGATTGAACTCAAAAGCATAAAGAGAACTTTCATTATTAAGTATTTGATCACTTTCAGAACCAAAAACTAACCAAGGCTATCACCATGAAGAAAATGAGTAGCATGAACTCTTGCACCGATGCTTTAAAAGTTTTGCCGAGGATTTGTAAACCAGCTGAGTGGCTGAAAAGGCTTTAGTTGAACATTGAATTGCTTTTAGTGGAAAAACATTGATATTTTTCAAATTTGATATGATAAATTCAATAATATTCAATAATATTCAATAATATCCAATAATATTCAATAATATTCAATAATATTCAATAATATCCAATCCTTTTGACTCACCGGCTCAGTTTGAATATCCGAAAAACGCGAACAAGTCGAAGGACCCGAAGAACGGCAAATGACATTGATGAACTCGATTTGCTGGCATCTGCCCTGGAACACTAATCATTTTGCTTTTACACAAAAATTTCCAACTTTCAACGAACAAAGTAAGCAGATATGCACCCGGCTAAACAAACTTCAAAAACTCACCAAATGAGATTGACGAAGAATGGGGCAATGGCGACAAAATCGATAATATTGAGAAAAGAAGTGAGAAATGAGAGTTTATTCGGAGAGGAAATGAATCGAAGGAATAATTCTGAATGTAATATAATTCTTTTTTTTATATACAATTAGGTAAATTCTTGTTACAGTACAACAGTTTTCCTACAAATAGTCAGTGCTGCACTCACCAAGCGTAAACCAAATAATGCAAAGAGATTCGATCCAAAAGAAAATATTATAGTTTCGCCCATCATCCTAGATTTAGAAATTGTTTCATATTTTAAGCTTATGCAATAAAAATTCAGAAATCCCACTTTTAGCGGTGGCGTTGGACTCGAAGCATCGTGACCCACGGGATCATTTGCCGGCAATGTCTCCGCACAAAAGCTCACAATACTACTGAAAATTTATAAGATTTAAGAATATCTATTGGTGTTAAGAAGTTTCGATATATATATATATATGTTGTGTTCGATTTAGATTTCCGTCCGATTTAGATTGAACTTATCGCGGACGTCCAATTTAGATTACAGTCTATATCGGACGTCCGATTTAGATTCAATCTAAATCTTATATAGATTGAAGAATAATATAAACATGCTTAATATATGTTCTTAAGCGTTTTCTGTAGTTTTTAACTTTAATTGGATAATAGTAAGCATTTAATAGGAAAACAAGAAAACAAAAAATTCTCAAAAAAAGACAATAAAATTTCTTTGAAAAGCGCAGCAAATTGCAAAAAACGCTTAAGAACATATATTAAGCGCGTTTATTATTGTTCGATCTGTATCGGACGTCCGATATAGACTGTAATCAATAAAAGACCTTTGAAAAATGCAGAAAACTACAGAAAAGGCTTAAGAATATATATTCAACATGTTTATATTATTGTTCAATCTATATAAGACGTATTATTGTTCAATCTATATAAGATTTAGATTGAATCTAAATCGGACGGAAATCTAAATCCGACACAACATATATATATAATTAAAAAAAGACTCACGCAAATATCACAAAAACGCTGATACAGGCAATCACCCGAGCGCAGAGAGACGAATCGGGAAATTCCATCAATTGCCAGAGTTTTCTCTGAAAGTAAACATTCACTTTTGAGAACTTTGAAATAATCTACCGTATTTATTCTAATAGAAGCAACTTTGAGAAAGTATTTGAAAAATAGAAACACAGTCTCCAATAGAAGCAACGACCATTAAAATGCACGGTTTTTACCATACTCCACTGAAATTCCCATATTTATCTACGTTGTTTTAAGCAGAAGTTAAACAAAATAATATTAACACAATTTCTTCTATACGCTCTGCAAATATTTCTATCAACAAGAATCCGTTGATGGCTACTTACTTGAATCGAATTCTTGGATCGATTTCGATTGAATTCGTACTTCGATCGAATTCTCCACGAGTACTGTAGCCTTTTCCTAGTTTTCAGTTTTTAAAAGTCTTCTCTTAACTTAACTGAAGCTACCCAGAGTCATAATTTTCAGAGAAATTTAATTTCAAGTTCTTAGGTTGGCGGTTAGCAAGAACTTAAGAAGTTTTTGCCGAGAAACTGGGAAGCCGGGTATTCTTGACTTTGAAACGACCACAAAATTCGGAAGAACTCCAATAATCCTTAAATTCTTAACCTATTGCAAGCGCCTGACTAGCCATCGACGGGAAAGCCAATTTAAACAAAGGTCTCATTGCGAAAACTTTCAGCATAAGTTGTGCTTGCCCTTGAAAGCCTTTGGAAAATAAAGGCATAGCCTCTAATAGAAGCAACTCTAAGGAATGATTGAAAAATAAAACTACATATGCTTCTATTAGAATAAATACGATATGTATGAATTATGAATTATGAATTACTAAGCCTGCAATATACCTGTAACGGATTTTTTGGCATAATCACTTCTTGCGGTTTCTCGTAACCCTCACTCTTCCAGAACTCCTCAAAAAATTTCTCACCCATCTGGAAAAAGATTGTCAAAAGAATTTGTTATGCTGTTTCACATATCTTTCCCGGATTTACCTCAAAAAATCGCATCTCTCGTAGAAAAATATCGATTGGAACACTCTCGGGTCTTTTCACTCGGCCATGAGATTGGTAGATGTAAAGGATTGACTCGAAACTGAATGGAAAACATTTTGGCTTTATAACTGGCTAGTAAAGGCTTTATAACTGGCTTTATAACTGGCTAGTAAAGGGGGAAAATGAATGGCTCTTTTCTTGAACATGGATAGTTTATTGGTGTAAACACATACGCGGATCTGGATCGATCAAAGAAATATTCGTTTGTGCTCGGATTCCAGTAACGAGATCGCTTGTTTGTATCACCCAACAGTGTTTCTCGATATCTGCAAATATATCATTTATATCCAGCCGAAAAATCCTCAATATTTTTACCTGGCAAGTGTCCTTTCATAAGTCTGAAATCGGAGTCCACTCACGTTGATTGTGACGATCTCGTGGTGAATGGGAGCATCGAATTCTTCGTGATAACACTCCGATGTTGTGGCTCTACAATGTATGACTCAAACAAATAGCTGCACATTTTGAAAGCAATGATGTTTTTTGAATCTTGAGATTGAACTAGATTTCCTTTATCGTTACCTCATTGGACTTCCTATCCTCGAGCCGGTCTCTTTCAACAATCCTCCATTCGCTCCATCACCTGATCGTGGCCTGAAGTTTTGGCTTGTTTTTAAAATCTTATTATATTGTGGTATTCATCTAGTTTTAAAAACTTACAATGAACTTTCTTGACAAACAAAGCTAAGCGTGGTGGCTGGGGATTTTATGGAAAGACTCGATGAGTCAGACGATTGCCTTCTCGTCGTTCGTGGCATATTTCATTCAAAAAGTTGCCTTTAATTGGGTAAATTCTTTAAAACGTTTTGTTTTGTAGAAAGAAAAAGGAAAACGAAGGCATTGATTGGATAGATCGCTAGAAATCTGCAGAAATGTTAGGCATAATCTCGACTTTCTGATATCTTTTCAATAAAAAACACTGTTGTTTATCAAATTGTTTCAAATCAAATCATCAGTTTGTTTATCGAATAAGTGTGACTTTATAAAAAGCTTAGAGTAAATAAGTGGATAAAAGTATGAAGAGGATAAAGCTGTGAATGAGTATCGAAGTGACACCTGTGATATCTCTGATAGATCAAGAGTGAAATCAAGAGAGATATTGGGTTTTCATAAGAACGAACGTGTGGAGATTGGCAAGGAAGGGCTGGGGAAAGGTGATGGGAAAAGCTAGAAAGGATGGGTTGCTTTGGAAGGGGAATGGATGAACGAACAGCTGTTACCGGGACTCATGAAGGCCTCCCCTTTTCCACCACCCTCTCCCCTCGAATCCCATCCTCCGGAAATATCACAAGTCATTCCATCAATGACCCATCCCTCCCTCCCCTCCTCCACCACCCGGTGTCCCCCTTCTCATTCTCAAAACTCTTCAATACACACTAGAAATGTCAAACTTTTGAACATGTCTTTGAATGACAAGCTTTTTTGTGATTCAAGCATGCAAGCAACTGGCAGAGAAACGAGGGACGTGGATAAACAAAGTTATTTACCTCTTAAACTAGCCGTTCTACATAAAATAAAAGTTATAGCTAGGCAGCTTGTCGTTTGCTTGTCGTTTGTCGCTGTCGCTTGTCGTTCACAGCTTGTCGTTTGCGAATATTAAACTATATTTGCAAACGCGAACCTAATCTTAAACTACTGAAAATTAAGCTTGTCATATTATAGAATAAATAAACTAAAACTAGAAACGTTCAACGAAAATTTTGAGATCAACAGATCTAACATACTAGATTGGCAAAAAAGTCCTGAGATCTTTCACCCTTCTCTTTCTAAACCTCTGGAAGTTCACTGGGTTTACTAACTCTAGTATACTAGTATTGACCACTGAAATATCATCAAAAAATATTGTTGTCTTTTTGTAACTTTTGGAAGCAACCCAAAATTAGGTCATAGACCATTCCAGACATGTCTCTCTATTTTAACTCTAAAAATCTATTAAGATCACCTCATGAAAAAGATAATAATTATGATCCAGTCCAGGGTCTAATCAGCTTCCGTTTATAAGAAAAGAGTACAGCCCAATAATTGGAAAGATGTCGTACTTGCAAATAGTCAATACCTTAGATAAATAGCCGTGGTTTTTAAGAAATTGTAATGCAAAAAGAGCTCAAGACATTCTCAAGACAGCTCAAGCTCAAGACAGAGCCTTAATATTTTGAGGTCTCAAGATAAGAATTGCCAAACACGCAAGTGTCACCTAAAGCAAGACTTCATCAATCACAGAATTCGAGTTCAATTAATTAATCTGGACAAGATTCAAAATGAAAATGAAAATATTCTGATGAATTTGTGAGTTTTAGAGAACCATCGAGATATGGCAAAAAAACCATAGAGATATGGCTTTTGTGAGGTGTGAAGAGAAATATAATGGGGTCGAATTTCAAGAAAGGGGCCAATGGATGTTGAAATTGAGAGGAACAAGAAAAATTCTAGAAAAACCTTTTCAAGTAAGATAAATTTCCAACAAAAGTCAACAGATCAACTTGTAAATGCAAAAGTTTTGTAGAAAAGTTAGGGGTTTAGTTTAGCTTTCTCTTTGTAAGCTATTTTGGCTTTCTCTGCCAGTTTCAAAATTTGACAACTGAAATTTATGTGAGAATATTATGAGAAGTAGTTGAAAGTGTTAGTGCGGATGAAATGTTAAAACAGAGCTGATGAAAGTGAGAAAGAGATCCATCTAAAAGCATTTCTCAGTGGGGTACGGGAATCGATGGTTACACATACACATTCACCCTCCTTTTGGCTCTTCTGGGTCTCCCCGTTCATTTTGCCTTTTCCCAACAAATGTGTGTGCCTCGTGTGGGTTTTTTTTGTCTTTTCGTCTCCCCGTAATGGCATCGGATGGATCTCTTGCTCTGAAGCGAAATGTGCATAAATTTTTTCCTGGACTAGCTGATCGAAAGCTAAATGGTCGTTTCGTTTCCGGCAAAAAGACTTGATGACCTAGGCTGGGGAAAAGAGCACGTGTGTGGGCTCATTTTGAGTTTCTGAGGGAAAACATTGGTCAATGGAGTCAATGGAGTCAATTGTATAATAGATATTAGATATATAAGGTAAAAGTCTTCTCAGTTTTCTGAGAGGTTAATGAAGTCTTCTCGTCTGTAGGAAAATTCAAAGTATCTGTAAACGAATTAGATCTTATTGCCATGCCCAAATTTGCCCTATATTTAATCTTTTTGTACCTGTGTTTCCTAACTGTAGTCTTACTGTACTATTTTACTTTAGTTTTCTTTCTTTTTTGTGAAAGTATTGTAGCAATATGTTATATGCGATTATGATTATCTGATTCGCTTCTATTCACCCCTGAATAAAGTATACATATAATTGTATAATAAATATTAGATATATAAGGTAAAAGTCTTCTCAGTTTTCTGAGAGGTTAATGAAGTAATGAAGGTTTGAGCAATGAAGCAAAGTAAAGTAAAGTTTGAGTTTGAGTTTGAGTAAAGTAGTAGTAATGAAAGTTTGAAATAGGATTTGAAGGCGAGATCAAGACTATCTTGCAGAGTTTTTTTCAAAAGAAATCACGGAAATACGCCTAAAGATTAATAAAATGGATTTTAAAAATGAGGTTCAAGGAGGCTTTTGCCCCAAATGTTAAATGGATTCTTCGGGTGAAAGAAAATGAATCTAATGCAATTATCTCATCAATTCTAAAGATTAAGAGTTTTATGTATAAAAATTCGATGTTCAACTTTGCAAAATCTAGCCAGTGCCGTTTTTTAATGGGTTGCAAGTTTGGTGTCACTATCAGTTTACAAGTCCAACATGAGATCCAGCCGGATCGAGTTACTCAACTTGGATAGAAGCACAAAGATTTGATTATTTTAGTTTAGCGATTTTAGTTTTTACTCTTTTTCATGTTTCTAACCTGATTCGAAAGAGATTCTGAAGACGGAATTGCTTTCGAATTCTGCGAGGCGTTCGCTCGTCGTCGGAGTCGCCGCCGATCACCCCCGAGGCACCGAGCATTCCCACCGATGATCTTTCGTTCGCCTCTGAAAGATATTCTAGACAAAAATTTTTATTATAATGAATGAACGAAAACTAGACAAAGAAGTTACTAAACAAAGTAAAGTTACAAAAAAACAAAGAAGTGGTTAGGATCTGAATCGTACTCAAAAAGTCCCGTTGGACACTCAAATGTGCCACAAACTCAGTTTAGTTATTGAAATTCAAATTCAATCGTAAAATAATGGACTGTAGTATAATTGCTAACAATTACTACTAAACTCTGGCTTATTTAAACTATGCGTTGACCCAAATTGCCATTGCTATGCCAGCAGTTAATCCCAGCGTTTAGCCGGGGGTTAACTGCTGGTTTCACTTAAACACTACTAAAGCAATCAATTCAAAAAAAACATGGATAAATGAGAGAGAAAATGGAAAGATGTGTGGGTGCCAATAGAAGGAGAAGCGGTCCCTTTACGAGAAAAAGGATGGTGGAAGGGAGGGGGGGCTTATTACCGCAAGCCCCGTTGTCTTGCTCTCTTTCAGCATCCATCAAAGCCTTCCCCTTCCCACCCAACACACCAAAGGAAACGAATTTCACCCCCTCCCTTTCCTTTGTGCTTTTCTCTTACTTATCCCCCATTTCTAAGGTAAAACCAAAAAAGTCCCCTTTGCACCCCTCTTTGACTCCAAATTTGAAAGCGAGTCAGCTCCTTTTTCTGAAAAGCTCTTCTCGAAAATTTTCCCCAATTTATCCCCCTCATTACATGTCTTTTGACGAAATTGACGAAAATTTTGGCTACTGGTGAAAAGCTTTACTTTTAAAGCTTTACTTTCAAAGCTTTACTTTTAAAGCTTTACTTTTAAAGCTTTACTTTCAAAGCTTTACTTTCAAAGCTTTACTTTCAAAGCTTTAACTGTGGCCATCGATTTGATTATTCAATGAAAACTTGTCAAATCTCAAGTATCTCAAGTATTTAATTCAAGCATTCAAGGAATTTATTTGTAAACATCTGAAATTGATCCAATCCAATTCAAATCCAAATCCAAAACCACGTACATTAATAATAAAGCAATCAAGCCGAAAGATCAGTTTTTACAAAGGTAATCTCGCAAAACGCAGAGAAAACAACAATTTTTCTTTCTAAGGTTTTTAAGGTGTTATTTTATGGGAACAAAAGAGAGCATCGGGATTGACGGGAAAAGAAGAAAGGGTCGTCGAGATTGGAGAACCCCGAATTTCCATTGACTCTCCGCCTCATAGAAGGAAAGATTCAAGAACAGGAAAAAAAAATGACGCAAAAAGGAAAAGAGCCGTCAAAAGATGCAAGAGTGAGAGAAGGATAAAGGGGGAAAGAACGAACAGGAGGAGATTTGCAAGCATCTCAGGAGATCTCAGACAGGAAAGCTAGGTAAACTGAAGTTTATTGGTTTCAGAGTCAGTAAGAATAGCGACAGTAGCGCTCAAAATGATTTGTTTTTTAGTTTTTTAGATTTAACCATCAAGAACTCAAGCAATCATCTTAAAACTTTGCAGATAAGGCGAAAATATTTTCACTAGTGTATATACCGTAAATACTGTAATAGTACCCCACCCCCCTCGTACAGTCGCGTCGTCGCTAGTCGCAAAAGTTTTTTAGTATTTTTCAAAGCGCCCGTACTTTCAAAAAATGCGTCTTTGGTATCAAAAAATAGCCCTGAAATTCAGGGCTATTTTTTGATATCTAAGCGCACATTGTAGCATAAACCAGTGTCGAGAAAAGCTCGTTCAAAGATAGACTACCCAACACTCCGCACCGTCATTATGGGGGTGGGGTACTATTACAGTATTTACGGTAAGTTAAAAGAGGTTCTTTTGATTTAACAGTTGCTTTAGAAGTAACTTTTTTCCAGATAATAGCAAAACCATGAAAGTACCGTATTTCTTCGAAAAGAAGACCGGTCTCGAATACAAGATCGTCTCGAATATAAGACCAGATAGCAAAAAGAATATAAGACCAATCTTTTATTCGAGGTATCACTTATTTTCTATTTTGCGTTGCGCTAAAATTACCGAAAAAAAATTATCCGAAATGAGAAAAGTAGGCCCAAAAGTGTAGTTTTATTCCGTTTCGTATTTTTCTGATGTTTTTCATATTTTATTGCGTTGATCCAACAGTTCTTAGAACAAAAGTCAAACGAAAGGCCTACTCATCAGCATTCAGACTCGAAGCTTTTCGTTTTTCAAAGGAGAAACTGTTGAAAATGGTTGTTGCAAGAGGATATTGCGTGATTGGAGGGAAAACTAACAAAACTCTGATATAAAGTCGACTATGATGCGGATAAAAACAATGGTTATGAGAGTGAAAACGATTCGATTTCGAGCTTGAAGGCGTTTGAAGGTGTTTTAGATGACGATCTTTGCTTGGGAACGACTACGAATCAAGTAGCGATGAAGGATAATTATTTAGCCTAAAATTTACGTGCTTTTTTCCTTTTTCGAAGTTCTTTTGTTACAGATTGTTGTTACATACATAGGTGTTGTTCTTAAGTTTTGTCGTTAACGTGTTCCAATAGATTTTTATAAAGAATAAATATAAATAAAAATATATAAATAATAAACAAATTTATAGGGGGGTGATCGAAAAGATAGAAGACCAGTCTTCTATTCAAAGAAAAACGGTATGCAGAACGCTACGAATGCAGAACGCTACGAATGCAGAACGCTACGAATGCAGAACGCTACGAATGCAGAACGCTACGAATGCAGAACGCTACGAATGCAGAACGCTACGGTGCACAAATCATTTTGAGTGCTACTGTGTGTAGAGCCATTTTTGAACATAACTTAAGCACTTATATTTGTAAAATCATATTTCAGATTGAAAAGTCATATATCAGAAAGGTGTGAGACTGAAAAATGTAATCTTTATTTAAAATCAATGGAAGCTAATTACTTGTTATTTTGTTTAAAAATATGAGCAAATAAAATTGGAGAAAGACGAGAAGAAGACCTATGAGAGAACAAGGGATTCCCCATTAAATCAATGCGACAAATCTTTCAAAAGCACTCGAAAAATCAAATGTGAAGGGGGGATTTGTGTAGCTTGAAAAAGAAAGGGAGAATTGAGAGTGAGAATCGATGTCTTTTCGAGTGTTTCCCCGGGGATTCATTCAACAACAACAACACCCATCTTTCTGAATACAGCTGCTAATGTTTGATATGGTGTTTTGAAAAGAATAACGACAATAACAAAATGAAGATTTTTTGAAAACTATTTAGAATGAAACACTCATTACGCAATAATTTATTCACAGATTTTAATGAGATCTCAATGACCAGTGGCAAGAAAGTGACTCATTCTTTCCCGTGCAGAAAATTCTCGTCATAGTGCGGCGTGGTCTGGAAAGTCTACAATTTGGATCACTTTCGATTAACGATAAACTCACTTGCACTCACCTCATCCTGTCCATTCTCGTAACTTTTCCTCCTTCTCTTATTTTGTTGACTGTATGCGAGTTTAAGCGCATCTCGTAACATTTGTTCTTTCTCTTGAATTTTCTGCTCCAAAGCTCTCCTAAAAAGAACTTTTTTAGCAGCTCATTGTTTCCCACTTGAGCAATTGTCTTCCCAAATCCGGTCCCAGCGCCTTTCGCCCAATCGGTGCCGATTGTGAACCCCGAGGCATACGTGGGGTTTCCACTGAAAATGAAAAGTAAACAAAGGCCGAGAAAATGAAATCACCCGAATCCTCTTGTTCTTCGGGTGGTTTCCCCTTTCTCGAAAATATGCTCGAAAGCTAAAAATGATTTGTGAGTAGTCATTTTTGAACTCCTTCAAATCAAACCTTCGGCTGATCTCCTAAACGAATCGTGTTTCCGCTCTCTGTGCTACTTGAACTACTTGGAGCCTAAAGAAAATAGCTGAAATGTTGGCCCGTTAACAAATGATCAGATCTAAAGCTAACATAGCTGTCGTTCGAACATAGCTAACATAGCTGTCGTTCGAAACGGCAGCAAAAGTTAAGGAATGAAAGACTTTTGTACTTTTATATAGAACTTATAACTTGCTTGCTTGTAAACGATAGAATAACGTACAAGATTTAAACTTACGAGCGGTGTCATGCATTCATTTTCCCTGGACCCCTCTTCCTTCCCTCTCATTCTCGTCCTCATCATCGGAATTCCTCGACTTTCGATACAAAGTAAAACGAGAATTTGAATCGAGTCGAATGATCTGATTTTTGATGACTCGATCATCTTTCTTATCATTTTCTTTTTTCTCTTTTTCATTCGATGTCTCTTCTTCATTCGATCCTAAACTCGATCCCGAAGCTTCCCCAATACAGCCGGGTTGTCCGAGTTCTTCTGTTAAATCATCGATTTGGCTAAAGTATTCAATTAATCAAGAACTGGGTTAGAAAAAAGATTTATTAAAAGCAACAAAAAAAATGTTGAAAGCAAAAAATGTGACCAGATAAGCGTTTGAGCAAATTGTGTGTTAAGTGACTAGAGCAAGAACATCAATCACCATGTTATTCATAAAAATCTAAAGCATGGTTATAGCAATGAAACCGAAATTGTAAAGCATTATCGTTTGCGGAATCAAAAGCGATTTATCGCTTTTCTACCGGGTATTGTAGGGTCCACGAAGAAGCTCGAAGTGGTGAGCTTCTTGTTCGAGAGCTTCCACTAACTCTTCAGCGTTTAGTCGCTCGATTGCCTCCGCGTCGAATGACACCTGGAAGATGGTTTTGATCTAGCAATAAGATGAGCAAAGCTTCCTATAAAGTTAGCCACTTGTTTTCTAAAATGCTCACCGTTTGATCAGCGACGGGTTCGGTGGCCGTATCATGATAAGCCGAGAAGTAGGGATGAGCTAGAGCCTCCTCAGCTGTACATCGATCCCAAGGAGACACTGCTAACAACTGCAACAGAAAGCTACTCATAGATTGTGCCACTTTATTTACTTTTTTAAAGATATCAACGGCTTGTGGAGAGGACGGTTGTCGGCCGAATGGATCAAGGATTCTCTCCCATGGGATTCCCTCTGGTCTCCCGCAATCATCAATCCATCGCTTGATCACCTCGGAAGAGATTCGTTCTCGTACCTAATGTTTTTTCTTTTAATTTCCCGTACTTATGAGATCTGTGAGTACTTATGAGATCAAATTCTCAAAGAAACCTGTCTTGGTGGATGTCCGAGATAGTGAACGATCAGCTTCACTTGGCATTTGCTGTCTTTGCCTGGGAATAACTGTTTTCGAGTGATCAACTCACCCAGAATGCACCCAGCCGACCAAATGTCAACTCTGAAATGATCATCTAGCCTTTTGCTTGTCAAAAGATGTTTATTCAAACCAACTTCGTATTGTACTCTTGAAGAGAGAAAAGCATCTCTGGGGCACGATACCATCGAGTTGAGACGTATTGCTAAACGAGTGAAGTTCGTAATCTTGAATATTTGAAAATAAGTACTAGTGTACTAGTGGTAAAGAAAAGGACTACAGCCGGAATTGTATTTTTTTGTAAATCATAACGTACGGTCATATAATTTCCATTTAACTGCAACTGATCAACAGATCGAGCCATCCCAAAGTCGCCAATCTTCAGCAAACAATCGCTATTCACAAAAATGTTCGACGGTTTAAGATCTCGATGCACAATGCCGACAGAGTGCAAGTACTACAAGTTGTTGTTGTTTTCTGATAGCTTCTCAAAGCAACCTTGAGTCCACGAAGGATCTGGTACAAAAAATACGAGTGATGCTGTTCACAGAGCGGTTGTCCACCATGAATGATTTCATGAAGATCGGCCTCCATCAAATCAAGCACCAAATAGATGTCTCTACCCTGAAATTGATTCATAAGTTTTTAGGAGTTGTTCCGAACTTTAAAAGAAGATAGCTTTACTCTAGCCCTTTTACAGTTTACGCACTCTGTGCCCTTGTGAAGTGAACATGTCGATGACGGGCACAATATTTTCGTGAGCCAAATCTCGAAGTATTCGGACCTAGAAGATTAAATGTACCTCGGAAGTAATGTTAGGAATATAATAATTCTTTTAAATCATTTCCCACAGATTATTTATTTGTTAACTGAAGTGTTTTCTAAAGTGCAGAAAGTTCGAAAGTACTCGTGCAATTCTCACCTCTCTGAGTGTCCTCCTCGCAAGGGTGATCGCTGTGAATGCACGTGGGATTTTTTTGACTGCAACGTGTCGATTCTCAGCCTGAATTCGATTCTTTATGCTTTAAAGTTTCACCCAGTAATCAAAAAAACATAAGAAAACAGATTTCATTAATGAATTCATGAAACTTACAGTGTCATGAGCCTTGCAAACGACCCCATAGGCTCCACGACCGATGTTCTCGATTGCTCTATACGGTGTACCGTCCAACTTGAATTGTTCATTCAATCGATTCTCGAGCAGATCCTGAACGCTTTCAATAATTACAGCACATACAATGCGTTTCAGAGTTCATTAAGTCACACATATTGTTCACAATTCCAAAGTAGTTTGCATTTTTCAATACCATTTCCCACCGAGATATTCGCCATATTTCTCGTGTCGGGTGTGAGTGAGTGCTACCGAATCATGTGACTTCCCGAAATGCCTAGATCTTTCCTGTGATCGATAAATGAACAAATGGTATGAATCAATATGTAGCAAAAATCAATTTCAAGTGATGAAAAAAAAAAGAGAGCACACAAAAAAGGAGGGGAATTCGATTTTCCTCGCGATCAATCAGCCCAAGAAAGAGTGGTGATGAAAATTTGTGAAAAAGAGAGAAAAAAAACGATGACTGATAAGGAAAATTCTTTGGATTTACACTAAATCCAAGAAATTTGACTATTTATTGAAGGTATTAAAATATAAATTTTAAAAATTTATGTGAAGTGTGAGTGTTTGAAATTTCTCTCGACATGCGTACAACAGAGAAGAAGAGTGGTTGGTCGTCTTCTCTTCTTCTTTTCTCTTTTAGTGATATTTCTCAATTTCTTGTCTTTTTGCTAAAAGAATGGATGAGAGAAAAAAAAGGCGTGTGTGGAAGAAAAGAGAAAAGTGGAAAAGAAAAAGATCGACACAAGGTCAATACTGACAACTAATTTAGCACACCCTCTCTTTCTATTCGATTCATTTTTTTTCTTTTCCTACTCACATTCATCCATGATTTCCATTTGACCGTTTCATTCTCCAAATACAAGAGTCTAACAGACTCACCCAATGAAATTCATAAAAACACCATTGCTGGCATACTGATAGTGAGATTTATATTTTTCAACAAGTATTATTTTTTTATGTAAGTTGATGTGCACGCCAGAAAGGGTTTTAAAGATTTGAGTGCACAAGACCAAGAGTTTGGTCTTGGTCACGCAAATGAGAACGGGAAAAGTTCTACCGTAGTCACAAATCCCACCGTAAGTGTTACCAACCGCAATGTTAGACAATTTTTTATTAGCAGTAAATGTTAACAATGATAAAAACTTTGAAAGACTATGCCAAATGGATTCCCAAGTTTAAAGATCATATCCTCCCCAATGCAAAGATCAGAAAGATTTGTAACATTGAATCGAAACAACAAGGGTGGACTTGACAAAAGAAATGTTCACTAGAAAGGCAGGTTCGCCAGTTCAAGCGTATCACAAACAATTACAATCGACGCAAATACGAATGAATAGGAGTCGAATGCAAAAATAGGTAATCTTATTTACAAACCGGTATCGTTTCGCTCAAAAAAACTGCGCTTTGATCGAGAAGTCAAAAGAAAAAGAATCCCAAGCACCAATCTCAAAGTGCTTTTTGCACATAAACCACTCCATACACAGGATAAAAACTATTACATTTCCAAAATACATTTTAACTTATAATAACCAGAAAAACAAACAAAAAATTTTAACTTTTCTCTAGTGAATCAGGTTTTGCTCCCTTTTTGCCTTTGCTTTTTCGCTTGGTTAAATTGTTGTTGGATTGAGAGGCGCAGTTGAGATTTTTGATTTGTATCTGATCCGAATAAACCATTTGCTGAGGAGCTGGCCTGAAACAGATTTGGTTTAGTAGATTTAATAATTTAATTTGGCCAGGAATCAAGAATATCTTGTAGTCAAAACGTGCCTACCTACCTAGTTTGAAAGCTTTCCTCAACGCTTTAGATTTAAATATTTCTAAGTTCTAATCAATTTCTACCTGAATGATTGACTGGAAATTGGTGGCTGTTGCAATATTGATGGTGGTGGCTGCTGCGGCATTCTTCCCGTATAGAAAACTGTTTGACGGCCCTCGTGCACCATTCTAAAGTTTAACAAATTTCAAGCTGACTGAATAATTAATTGCCTTGGATTAACTTGCGACACTAGTGGAGGTGGTGGCCTTGAAGGATCAAAATAAAGCAACGGGCGACCGGTCCCCTGAATGGAACAATCAAAATAGTGTTTCGCTTAAAATGACTATTAATTTAAAAATAGTGTTCTTTTTACCAACAAACTCACTTGACTGGCAATGAATTCGTCAAAATGTGTCGTATACTCTTGAGGAGGACTCGTTGAACCACTAACCTAAAAATAAAAAAGATAAAGTTAATCGTAAAAAGCAAACTCTGTTTTGTTCCATATGATCGTTGTATAAAGGTGCAGCAAAAGCCTGAACTCGTAATGTTTATGTTTTTCTACCTAAAAATTACCGAAACGCCTGGAAAAACAGGTTGCACAAAAGCTGGTGGCTGATGAGACTAAATTTGTATATTAGTGAAACGAGCTATTTTATTACCGGCATTTGCATTGGATAGAAAGGAGGGGGGCCATGTTGTACGTGAATTGGGTGAACCGGCGGAGCAAAAACCGTATTCATTAAGGAAGGCGGTTGGTTCACAAGAGGAGGGTTTCGTGAAACACTAAAAGAAATATAAAAAAATTCAATGTTACCAACCGTATGATCTCAGGGCTTTTACTCCTTGTTGGTTTAGGGGCTTCAACAACTGGTGCTGATGCCGCTTCCTCTTCGAACTAAAAATAACTGATTAATTGAAAGTCCACAAATGAGTTGACCTTGTAACCCTCGCCGAGTATTCGGTTTCTCGCCTCATCGTAAGCAGCTTGCCTTTCCTGAAAGTTAGAGATTGTGACTACCATTTTGCATTTTACAAAAAATATACTTGATGTTGTCGTAAGCAAAATAGTATTTAATTATAGAATTTTTGTTAAGGCAAACTTGATTTTCTCATCAATGTACCTCCAAAGTTTTCCTTGGTTTTGCTTCTTCATGTTTTCTTCCATTTGCCGTATTGAAGCCGCCACCTCCATTTGGACGTTTCAACAGCTTCACTTGTATGGGCGGTTCCTCGGCAGTGCTTGCCTCATCTGTTTGTGAGATTCTAGAAACAGCAATCTTTAGCCGACTTAAATTAAACTGACCCCATTGCCGTCCGTTTTTCCTTTTCAAGTTCTTCAAGTTCTTTTCGTGCCTCTTCCTCTTGCATCCTCTTCTGGGCCATTGCTTTCCGATCCTCCTCATTTCGCTTTAATAGTTTGACCTAAAACGAAGAACTACTGGGATTCTGGTGCTAACTAAACCTGTTTCATTTTCTGCTCTACCATTTGAACAGCTTGCTCGGGATCATCCTCCCAATTGTCGATAACATCGATGGCTGCATTCTGGCCCGTTTCAGCAGACATACAGAGTCAGACACGGCACAGTTACCTGAAAATCCAACAATTAATTTCAAAAATTCAAACGAACTAGAAACAAAACAAGAAAACAACAAAAAATAAACAAACAATTACACAAACGCACAGATTCTCTCAAAATAAAAAGGATTATAGCCAGAAAGTTCAGCGATTTGTATTCGCCCCGTATTGTCTTTAGCTCCAGGTGTTGCAAGCCATTGTTTCGTTTTGTAGTATTCAAATCTAAAAATAAAAAGTTAAATGCAAAAATGAATTGATTTTAGTCCGCACTAATAGTTATGCAAAAATCGTTACATCGTGTTAGCTTCCTCCTTTGTATAAATTGATGTCTCAATTGGGATAAAGGGGTCGATAAAATCAAAACCCTCGTCGCCAAACAATTCGAGTGGAGTGTAAAGTGGCACAGTAAGCGAGTCTCGAGCATCAGATACCTAAAGAAAAAATCTTGTAAAGAAATTTCCAAATCTGAATCAATAAAACCAACCTCTTTTTGATCAGCGACTAAAAGCACCGTGCCATTGCTCCAATCATTTTGTAGGAAGTTTCTAAATTACAGCTGTTCAAATCAATTAAAGACCTGGAGTCAAAATGAGTCAATATCAACCCGATTAATTCCCTTTCAGATACTGTATGGATCTAGATATAATACGATAGATATAATGCGTATAATACTTACTTGTAATGTTGTACAAGTGTCAGTTCATGTGCCTTTGCTTTTGTTCGATCAGCTTTCTTCACAAGCGTTTTTCCCCAAAGTGAATTGGAGTCATCAATGCCAACAAACAGCTAAAAAATGATAAATGATATTTTGGGTTATAGACTAACTTTTATTTCTCCTTTTGAAGCGTGAAGCCGCAGCTCTTTAAACAAAGCTCCAACGCAATCCGAAGCAAGATACGGCGCAGAGAGACCCATTTCAACGATGTCGGTTAGAGGCTTACCTAAACTTTCTACATTGTAAAGTTTAAAACCGAAACAAACCTTCAACCGTCTTATCGTTTTTAGTCCATTCGTAGCTTTTGGTTGTCATCAACTCGCTCAATCTATAAATAATAAACATCGATACAAACATTTGTTACTCACCTTTTCCATAGGTGAGTGTTTTGTTGCTTAAAGAGTTGGAGAATCTCTGTAGCTCTCATCGGATCATTGATTCTCCCAGGTTGATATGTAGACATATCCACCTCTTGTACCTACAGAATTAGTTTCAAATAAAATTCTGTTTTATTTGGGAAATCATCGAAAGCTATAACATTAGCAATCAAGAATTCAAGTAAATCGTTGTTCTGTTATCAAAGTTTTTAAGCTATCTACTTCAAAGTTTACCTTTCTTGTCAATGACAGAACAGATTTTAAATGGACGACAACCCAGCCCTCCGACGAAGCCATATGGACAGCCTCAAATCATATTTTACATTATAAAATTTTTAAATATACCTGATTTAGAGTTGTCGTTTTCCCAGTTCCAAATCGGCCCCAAAGACAAAGTCGTAAAGATGAAAAATTGGTTCGAGCAGTCTATAACAAAACGCTTGTTTTGCGGAATACGTCAAACTTGCCTTCATATATGAAGAAACTTCAACTAAAGGAGGCCTGATCATCGTAACACACTCATCGATAGTTCCGAACTAAAATAATTAATTTATGTTGTGAAAAAGTACATGATCGACTGTACATATAATATTCATATATTTTTTCATTATTTATTTTCACTTTAATTTTCATATAAAGTTCGAATAAATTTAGTATTTACATAGCTTGTACATAGCTTGAACTTTTAATCAAGCTAATCAAGCTAATCAAGCGTATTCAACACAAACTAACGATAACATAGATTATACAAAAACAGCTACCTGTTTAGTGAGTGCTAGCGGCAACATTTTATTAAAATTCAATCGATCATAGTCAGCCTTAAATATAAAATTGTGTAAACACCGAAGAATTAGTAAAATACCTTAGGAATTTCATAGAGCTTTCCGGCATCCGTTGTCGTGAATTGAAAAGGAGGCGACGAAGCAATAGTGTAGTGTCGACTTGTTGTTGCCAATATTGCGCGCAGATGTTGTCTAATCGTCATTCTAAACGATTAACGTTAGTTTAATTCATTGAGCTTGAAAGTTAACGCTGGAAAGAGGAGGAACTAAAGCAAGTAGCAGAGAAAAGTGTCTTTCAAGTGCGAAAAGAAAAGATACGATCACAAGGGCGCGGTTTAGAATAGACAGCGGAATAAAGATTAACCGGCAAGCATTTGGGAATGGCAATTAGATCTTCAGTCTAATGGCAAGATCGGTTCCATAAAAACATTAAAGAAAAAGGTCGAGGAGAAAAAGGGGGGCACTTTTTTTCTTCAAAACCACTTTTTCTGGGGTAGTTTTATCTGTAGATTCCGAAAAACGCGACGAGAGCTTGGGAATAGGCGTTTTAAGCCGAGTTTCGGGACTTCCAAGTGCGCGCTTCTATAGTGTACTTCACTGTATGGAGCTCAAGCTATCGACTATCGAGGCACTTTTCCAGGTCAAAACTAGAGCGAAAACCATTTTTAAACACAAAATATTCATTTTCTAACTATTTAAGTTGAGGAATAAGCAAAGAGATGAACGAAAAAATGCTCATCAAGTGAGGAATGAGCGCACAAATGAAAAGGTTACCCCTCATTTCGCCAAAAAGACATTCCGCCTAATGACATTTCGCCAACAACTATTAAATGTAAACTTTAAAAGCTTGTTGAGCAAATTTGTTCTAAAAGCAAATTAGTGCCGCATTTTTTATTCCACAATCCAAATTATATAGTCGAATTGATAAATTTAGTGTTGGAGTCGAGAGATTTACGATGACAAAAGATGTTAAAAGCTATTGCCTTCATTCCGGTTCAGGATCTGCATCCAACTTGGGGTTGCTTCGCGGACTGGTTAGACAAACGATTCAAGCCTGTGAATCAATGATTTGAAAGTCATTATATTAGAGAAAATACAAGAATATCGGAAAGCACCAGCTTTTCTTCCGCAAAGTTGGGATCTCTTTGAAAGAACCCTGAATGGAGAACAACGAACGAACAATTGCCTCGAAGGCACATTTTCGACCATCCAAACACGTCGAAATTTTTGGAAAACATTTATGCTTATCAGGTTCACATTGACACTAAGATTCGTAAACACCGCGAACGAGGTGTCACCACAGCAACTCAAAAAAGATCGAATGATGTCGAAAAATTGCATTTAATAGTTTTAGGCGAAATGTCCGGGTCCCAAATGAGAAACGATCCGAACGCAAGCAATAACTAATTGCAATTTATGATTTGTTTCAGTTTTTCTGTAATTTGTCTTTAACATCTCGAGAAAATTCGAATTTTTCCACCATACTTCGTTTTCTTTTTTTACGGAGGGTTTTAAATTTAAATAATTTAAAGATTTATACGGTAGGACTCTCCATACCCAACAATGACACTTTTTGAGGTTATTCAGTGTTAATTTCTTGAATTGAAAACCCAGACTCGGATTGGTAAATCCCTCAAGATTGGTAAATCAGGTAAATCAGGATAAATCAGGCTAACAGGATTTCCCCTTTATCAAACTGCACCAATTAACTGAGCCTTGTAATTCCTCATCGATACCGAAATCGGACTGATTGAATGTAAACTAAGGGTTTAGTTATGGTAGTTTTCTCAAATAAGTGCATTTTAGAAAACGCATTACTCGAAAGGAACATACTCTAACCCTAACTAAGGCTAAACACTGCCACATTTCCAATATTGCTAAACGGCAAAGTGCCAGCCGATTTGCCCTATAATGGATGAAAAGAAATAAAAAGACGAACTGTACCGGGGAGGAGGGGTCGATGTGCCTATTTTCTCTCCGATTTTTCTCCCTCGCACACCTCACTGACCTTGTCCCCTAAAACCGTTTTCGGCTCCTTCAGCACAATTTTCTTTCTCGATTCGAAGAGATGGTTCTTTGTCTTTCTTTCTGCTTTCTATCTATAAAGATACTTCGTTGATACTGCCATCGATAGAAGCTTTCGTCATGCGATAGATTTCTCTCGAATCTCTCCCCATGATTTCGTTTTCATTTGATTGAGCATTTGAGAGCATTTGATGATAAGTTTAACACACGTACCTTTATCTTTTTTAAGTTTTCTTGTAGAACTTGGTTTTTATAACGATTGTCTAGTGAAGTTACAAAGTAAGGTTGTTTCTTGTGATGTTTGATCAAAGCCAACACTCTTTTTTCAAAAAGGATTTAGTCATTGATAAAGTCTAGTGCCTTTTTTACCTTATTTTTGGGTTATTTTATCGTAACTTTATTCTACATTCAACTCTAACAATGTGCAAATTTCTAAATGTTGTGAAGCACATAACTTTTTTGGTGAAACGATCCTCAGTTCGATCAAGATTCCTTCAGTAACATTTTCTTCTTTTTCTGATTTGTTCTCTGATCTGCTCATCTTCATTGTGCACTCATTTGTCTGTAAAAGAGCCAAAGTAGTAACCACAACTTTTGAGAGATTTCCCTCAAATTTTCACAAATTTTACCCCATGACTCTCAGCCGTTTATTGTCTGACTAAAGTTTTCCGTTAATTTCTGTTCTCCTTTTTTTCTCTGAAAACGCGTGATCGATCATTTTGTGGTTTATGAGTTTAATAGGAAAGCTCTAAAAGTGTACTTTCGACGCCCAGTGAGCTTGGCATTTATCTCGGTTGACACTTGCAAATGCAAAGTCTGGAAATACGCGAAGAAAAAGAAAAGTTCGCTTTGCTAATGTACATGAGTTCTTCTGCTCTACCCAATGAGTCACTTCAAAGTTTTATACAATTTCTTGCTTTTTCTTAAGTTTTTCTACCTGCTTCGAGTATTCACTGTTGTTGTCCTCTAGCCTCCAACACTAATTTGAATCCATTTGTGTTTGAACAACCGAGTTTTCTTTTCATCGTCTCTAGTTGAAAGTTTGTCCGGCCTTGAGCAGACACAAAATACCACTCAAAAAGTGGAACATCTTTTTAATAAGATTAATTTCATTGCCAATTAAACACACATTGTCTTGGATTTTCAATTGTTGCATTTTCTGGAAAGTTTTCCCTTGCCCTTCCAGGTTTACAATGTCCTCGAAGTACTTAATTCAAAAAAAGTCTAGACTTAAATACCCAAGCTTGATCCAACCACCCAGACTTTTAAAGAAGCGGAAGTGTCTTTTCCCCTCATGGCATAGATCAGAGCACCCCGAAGGTGGTGACAGATTTGACCAAAAGATATTGAATCGTTCCTTTTTTTCTCATTGGCTTAAAGAATTTTCGAATCCTGTGAGAAATACGAGAACTTTTTGCACCCTTTTTGAAAGTTCTCGTAGTTCTCGTAGACAAGACAGGTAGCCAAAGAAATCATTTAAGATCATGTGTTTGATGCCGAACATTTTCTTTATAAAAATTTGAAGACTTTCTTGTTCTACACGCAAAATTTGCATTTAAAAGCTTCAAATGTCAACAATGTCAATGTCAAACAATGATTCCAGTGTGCGAGGACTTTTGGAAATATGCTAATTTCATTTTGCGGGGAAAGAATTGATGTATGAGCATAAATATTTGGGGTATAGTAGGATTGTACCAAAATTTGTGTAACATTTCAAAATGGTTTCTTTTATTGACGTTTGTCCTCATCGACTTTTTTTTCTCATCGGCTCCATTCTCTGTTTAAGATGACGGAAAACGGCCAAAATGGCCATCCAGAACAAAATGGACAAGAGAACGGACAACCAACAGCGGTGACTGAAGCCTTTGAGAAAATTCAAGATCTGCAGATTGGGTACGGAAATCGTTTTTTTGGCCATTAAACCCAAATTCAGTTATTGTCGATATGGGAATGGGCCTAACAATATGTTATTCATATGTGGAGCTGTGGGTAGGGTGAACAATTTGAAGACTTTAGAGAAAACTCATTCCAGGTTGTTACAAAAAAGATTGGCCAAGTTCCGTTTTGCAACAATTCGACCCAGCTCTTGTCACCATAATTTGCATTGATCCACCTGGGTGAGTTGTTTGGGGTTTAGTCGATTTTTACCTTTTAAAAAATCCTTTGTAGTCCTCCGTAATATCGATTCAGATATGGAACCTCGAGGCCTCCAGATCGAAAACAAGAAGTGAATCGGTGCATGAAAGACTCAGTTTTCTGCCTAGAATTGATGAATGTACGGGAATTGTCGAAAAAGGAAATAGTTTTTAACAAAGATTAATTCAGAAACTTGATCTCAATCCATTTACGATCGTTGGATGGAGTGAAGGAGCGAGGACAGCCGTTCACGTAGCTGCTTCAGGAAAACAAAAAGTTAACAGAATGGTGGGACGACACAGTTTTTAGGAACAACTTATTTAACTTCCAGATTCTCTTGGCTGCGGGCACAAAAGTCGACCAGCGAGGTGCTTGGGCGTTTAGAGGTTTTGAATTCGAGGTTCGAGGTTGAATCAAAATTTCTTCAGGAATGCGAGACACTGATTTGTGGTTGCCCAACGCTCGAGCTCCCTATCTAGCACATTACTCAAATGATTTTCTCAAGAAACAATGGGCAGATCTGTGTGATGTCGTACAAGAGTAAGCACTTTGTTACTTGTACAGGGTGCGCCATAATTACTCATAGTCGAAAACAAAGTGGAAAGTGGAGAATTTTTGCCGAGTTGTTAAAAGCTCAAAATTTTTCGATAACAAAATTTATCTGATACATAGCAACTATTATAAAACTTAAATTTCAAAAATATCTCCATCAGCTTTAACATCCTCCAGAAGTTTCGGACGTTAACAGGCTACTGTGGCACGCAAGTAGATAAGTCTGCCGAAAGCATAGCAAAGTACCGACCAACCACCAAAGTACCGAAGCAAGCTTTCGGCAGAGCCTTCGGTACTTTGGTGGTTGGGAGAGGCCACTTTTGGCTTGGAATTCGTCGAATCTAGTGTTTTGAGCGGTTCATGTCAATACTTTTCTTCTATTCTGAAGAAAGAGATATACAGTACTGGACAATGGAATATCATATTGAAAAAAGATCGTCACTTTCGCGCCTCTGTAACTCCCTTGTCTTTGAGTTTAAACTATTAGTGTTCTACATTTTCTGAAAGCTCTTTTCAAGGGCTACACAATGGTAATATTAATATTTAGAAATACGGTAAAGACAAGGGAGTTACAGACGCGCCAAAGTGACGATCTTTTTTCAAATATGATATTTCATTGTCCAGTAGTGTATGCTGAAACGATTGGTGCTAATCGCTATGGTGCTAATTTTAGAGTATTTTCAACATGTTTCAAGTTGCAGCTTTCCAAGTGTTCTAGAGCCAATCTCCACTGTAACAATGAAAATCTAGGGTCTTCGATATGATGGGTGGCCGATTCACATCAGATTTGGTGCTCTCATCAATCAAATGCCCATCTTTGATCATGACCGGCGGACAAGACAGGTGAATAAGTAGTTTGACCATAAAGGTTGTAAATTTAACAATTGGTCTGCTGTTTGTTGGTCCCAACAATCGTCTGCTTTAGATTTTGTACCGATCCAAAGGTCAACTTCACACCGGTGCTCAAAAATTGCAGGTATATCATATTGAAAACTTATTAAAGCCAATAAGTAAGCTTGAATCCGAATTTCCAGAGTTGAGACCCATCTACACGGCGGACACGATTTCCACATAAAGTACGCGAAATGGTTTGCCGAAAAAGTGCAGAACTTCATCAAAGAAACCCAATGATCTTGAGTGTGATATCGAGTTTTAAAGTTTACTAAAGTTTACTTTTGTAAATACAAGATTAATCCGAAATTTCTATTGTCTAATTTTGACTGCTATTGACGTATTTTCAAATGCACTAGGCACTAGTTTTGGCAGTTTCTACGAAATTTCAAAATGAAACAGTTCAAAAGTTTGCTAAATCTTTAAATCCTTTAAATTTGTCACTGTTTCTTCTTTCGTTTTCGTATTTCCCATTTCATTTTCGAAGAGTTTTTGAAAACTTTTGTGATTTCCCAAAGTATAGCTCCTCTTTTTTTGTCATCACCTCGCCTCATTTTGCAAAGATTTCACCCCTCATTTGTGTCGTAATTATTGAAAAGAAGAAAAATGGGGAAAATAGAGAAAATAGAGATTTTACGTGGAGAGCAGAAAACAAAAAAAGATGGACATCCGAAAATAGAAAGGAGATAAAAATATACATTGAGGGGGATAAATGAGGGGGAAAAAGAAGAGAATCGTCACAGAGAAAATCGGAAAGAGTCCCGTCAATTATTGAGGAGTCTCTGGGGGAGAGGTAAAGTTTGAAACATGAAAAAGGAAAGGGCTTTGTTCTTGTGCTACGATACTTTGAGCGGCTTACTAATTGTAGGAAGAGCTTAGAGTGTGATAGATTGATTAAATTAGATTACGGTAGACTTCTAAAGTGGACTTCTTCTAAAGAAAGAAACACGCAAACTGATTCACTATTCACTAAACTGATTCTGAACTGGATTCTAAACTGGATCTAATTCACTAAAAAAGTAGAACTCTTTGGTAGTTGTTGGGAAGTCTTTGTCGAATCAATTGTGATTCTTTGATTCGCTTTTATGATTCTGGATAAACCATGTTATTCCACAAGCAAGGCAATCACACTACAACAGTTTTTTCTTTTCTTTTCTTTTTCAGAACGAAACGTTAGAACCGTTTTCTCTTTTGTTTTCTTCTTTCTTTTCTTCTTCTTGTTCTTTTCTTTTTTAAATCGATCTCTTTTCCCGGAAGAACTTCTTTCTTTCAGTCGGGATCTACTACAATAATAGTGAACAGTGTTGAAGTCATTCTTCCGTAACCAGTTAATTGCTAAAATATTTTCCAGTAGAATTGTAGAAATTCAAATAGAATTGTAGGAATTTACTCAAAATCTAATCCCAAAGCTCCGATTCAATCTATTGCCATTTTTATGTGATATCAAAATATTCACCCATTTCTCTTTCTTTACAATTCCCATGTACAGTTCAAAAATTTCAAAGTCTAAAGCTGAAAAGGAGAAAAAGATATACTTTATCTCAAGAGATCTCCTCCCAATTAAATTCTAAAC
Organism: Mesorhabditis belari; assembly: GCA_958450365.1. NCBI lineage: Eukaryota > Metazoa > Nematoda > Chromadorea > Rhabditida > Rhabditidae > Mesorhabditis > Mesorhabditis belari. Next base: position 247,132 of record CAUEEP010000938.1, read on the forward strand.
TTCGATGTTTCCATAGAGATTTCATTGAGAGACTGTGACTGTACGAGGTGAAGGAAAAGGACAACTCACTCACCGTCTACTTGTCTACTTTTGTTGTCCATTTTATTGTAAGAGCTCGAATTTCTACTCCTAGAATTGCTTGTGCATTCAGTCTCTGCTAGTATAACTTGTTAAACAAAAAAAAACTATACAATAGAAACGTTAAAATTAGTGATTTTAACGTATGAAAGTGCTCTTGCCATCATCAGCAATCCAATTTTTGGCGAATTTGCCGAATTCCTTGTACCAAAAATCCTTCTCGATTAGCAAATCACTCAATTAATCACTACAAAATATCAAAATTCCTAAAATTTCCTAAAATATCGAAATTTCATATCAAAACTCACCCAAAAGCATCAGGTTTCTTTTTTTGATTACAATTAAATTAATAAGCCGAGTAAATTCCTCTCCAATTTTGGCCTTTTTCAAAAACAACAACGTTTTTGTGAAATGGGGAAATCATTTTGAAAAACATTGAAAAACATCGAAATTTAATTCCAGAGAGACGTTCAATTTAAGATTTGTGACGTAGAAAAAGTTCAATTTCAACTATTTTTTTGCCAATTTACGTAAACGTACTTGAAACACGATAAATGTTTTTCTTTTTTGCAAAACTAAGCCCCAAAAGCGGTTGCACATAGTTTGTTTCTGTTTCTGAAAGCTATTTTTGACGTCAACAAATTTTCGAATGTCAAAGAGCAAGTTTCGCGAAGAATTCGGCTATTTTAAAAGCTTATTCATCAAGTTGATTGAGAAAATCTCCTCAAAAGATCTCAAACAATAATTGCCACCTTCAACATTCCCCCATTCACTCAATTCCCAACTTTTCATTCATTTTTCATTCATTTTTCATTCTTTTAAACATTTTAAACATTTCTCCTTTCAGCCAAATCAATGGCCGATCCCTTTGGCTCCATATCGTCGAGTTTACAGGTTTGGAACAAATTTTAAACAGAGAAAGATAACTCTCGCTTTTCTAAAGGATGTCTCATTGGGTTTCACGAAAGATGTCGTGCCGCTCGTCGCCTTTCATCGAAAATACAAAAAACGGGATATTGGGTAATTATTTCAGTTTCATTGCATACCATACTTTATTTTTGACCCATTTTACACAACCCACATCCTCATGCTGATTCAAACTCACAGGGGAAAGGCAGCGAGTCAAGCTGAATGGCCAGCTTAGGCTTAGGCTTAGGCTTAGGCGTAGGCTTAGGCTTGGACTTAGTGCGTAGGCTAGCGGCTGGCGCCTAGCACTAAGTCTATTTGGGTTTGGGCTGAACCCCCATTTTTTGGATCTCAGCCGGTTCCCGGAGCTAATTAGGCTTAGGTTTAGGCTTAGGCTTAGACCGAGTCAAGCTGAATGGCCAGCTTGACTCCCCCATTCCCTTTGATCTAAGTCAACGCAAAAATACATAAACTCTTCCTTTTTCCCATTCCCAGAGCTTCAAAACTTTTCTAGAAGCTCCCGTTCGGCCGAGGGAGCGATAACGGGCGTCCGAGTGAACCACTCGCCCACCAGACGATCCAGTCACACTCACACGTACTCGTGAGTCTTTTTTAATTCAACTCAAGCCAATACTTGATACGCACATAGCGAATATCGGCAATAAGAAAAGTGTAATGATTTTTCACAATTAAATTAACAAGTATGAAGAGTCTTGAACCGATAAAACTCAGCAATGATTTGAACTTGGTGATATTGTTGTTTTTTGCAGAACAATCTAATTATTCTCGAAAAGTGTTTCTCCATTTGATCACAAAATGAAAAATGGGGGAAAGTGAGTGGAATAATCGAGAAAACCGCCCACCAAACAGGTGTTTTTTTGTAAAAGAGAAGGGGCGATCCCCGTCCAGGAGACGATTCAACATAAGAATTCCCACAAAACACCACGAATTCGGGTTGTTGTTCGAAAATATAATTTACAGTCTTTGTCTTATCCTAAAACAGTTGATTGACTTTGCTTTTATTTCTTTTGTCTGAAAATTTTACTTTGCTCAAGTTTTGGGTGATCAATGTCGATTATTTGGCCATTTTTTGTGCACACATCAGACATCGATCATGTCAAGAACGCGATAGAGTACTGAATCTAGCCTAAATGTACTAGAAGAGTACTAGAAGAGTACTGAATCTAGCCTAAATGTTTGTGTCTTTGAATTTTTAACGTGCAGCATTACAAATCCGGGTTTACCAGAATTTTTCACTAGTTTACAGCCTGAAAGGTGTGTCTGGTTCTTGATAAATTCTTGATGAAAAAAAAGTGAGTCTTTATAAATAGAGTGGGCTCCTCTTGTTGGTTAAACAAATTAATTAGTTAAAAATTGCAGGGGGTGGGACAAATGCGACCTTTTTTTTGCGCACCTGGACATTTGCGCACCTTTTTTTGCTGGAAAAGGCCTTAGGAAAAGTCGTAGAGCTTCAAAAACGTTTTCATAGAAGGGAATCGTATGCGTAGATTCAGAATTTTGACAAATCAGACCTCGCTGACACGTCAAATTTGGGCTAAAAGGCCAAAAACTACGCAACTTAACGCTTTTCCGCAGTTTTTGCCTTTTAGCCCAAATTTGACGTGTCAGCGAGGTCTGATTTGTCGAAATTCGGAATCTACGCATACAATTCCCTTGTATGGAAATATTTTCGAAGCTCTACGGCCTTGCCTAAGGCCTTTTCCAGCAAAAAAAAGGTGCGCAAATGTCCAGGTGCGCAAAAAAAAGGTCGCATTTGTCCCACCCCCAAAATTGCATTTAAAAATGAATCAATTAACCAAGAATTAACCAGACAAAACGTTGGTCAACGATTAATAGATTTGTAGGCCATTGGCTGAATATCTTAAGTTTTCTAGACTATAAATGCGAATATTTGTTTTCATTTGTTGATTTTTATTCATGGTTTGGTATTTGCAAATTTAACCAAGAGAATCTCACTCTATTTATGACTATTTCGTGCTAAAACTTGAACAGTTTTCCCCTTCGGTTCTGTGATTGTTTCAATCAAAAGAGAGTTATGGGATGGATGGATGGAGGGTCGTGGTTGAGTTGCCCGGGTCCCCTTCCCCTTCCGTTTCCCTTTCCTTTCCTTTCCTTTCCCTTTCCTTTCACTCTCTCCTGTCCATTTTCACTCTCCATTTTTCTCTTTCAATCAATTTGTCGAAGAACAGACCGCCGAAAGCTTTTGTATTTATTTATTCAAACTTCTCGAAACAAACGTCTTTACTTGAATAGCTGCTTGGCTTGAATTTAAGCTTGAATGTCTTGATAGCTCCAAACTTGGCCTAATCTGGGCCTTGTCTTGGTAAAATTCTTATATTATCCCTAGTCATTGTCATCTACTTAGCTTTACTCTGCTCTACAATTTCTAGTCCAAATCAAAGACTTTTCCTTCTTTATACTCCGATTTTCGTTCTTTACATATTTTTGAGAAATTTTATACTCTTGACCTTTGGAAAACTGTGTTTTCCGCTTCAGATTCAAAAACTCTCTCTTTTCTGTCAGAAAAAAACAGTCATTCTCACAGAATCCTTTCTTTCAGACAAATTTTTTCTCAAAACCTTTGTGTTTTCTGTTTAAATCGCGTGCCATTTGTATCCACCCAAAACCTTTTTTTTCGTGATTTCAGCAGAGAAACACCCGGGTTTCCGAGAGGACACAAGAAAAACAAGATCGACTACAAAAGAGAGAGAGAGAGTTTCCCTGTATGTATGTGAAAGAAAGAATTTGGTGAATTCGAATTTTCTATTTGATTCTCTTCAATTCTTATTTGAATGCCGTTTTCGCTGCTCGGTTAGTCGATCGTTTTTGAGGGAAATTTTTCGAGACTTTTTGCAGACAGAATGCGTGACGCCGCCTTTTCGTCGACCTCGAGTCGATCGTGAGTCATTTTTTTGTTTTTCACTTGTTTTTCACGCGTACTTTATCAAATTGTAATCATTCGAAAGTAGGCTTTTCGTGTCACTATTGATCATTCATTTACACCAATCACTTTTCTATATGAAACCTTTTCCAAAATCATATCCTTTATCATAGTTTGAACCCAAAATAGCCCTTAATTTGACGGTTCATCTTTTTGCCGTAAAAACGTGCTAAAGCTAAAATGAGGCCAGACTCCGCTTGAAACGATTTCCCGGGACCCATTTTTTCATCAGCAGACAACGTTTGAAATTACACAGAAAAAAAGAGAACTTTTGTCTATCAGAATGTCATTTTCTTGAGGCCTAATTATAATGAGGGGAGAAAAGCGGGGGAAAGATCAAGGAAAAACGGGGAAATGGAAAAGATTCGTTGAAAATGAAAGAAAGAGAAAGGAGACACACCAGGTGTAGTTTGACTCTCGAGACATTTTTGAGGGGCACAACACAGTGATCTGTCTGGATGTCTGATCCGAATTTGCAAGGCTGCAGAGTTGTGAAGATTGATGAGCTTCTCAAATACGATGTTTATAATTATTTGAATTGTTTCAAATGTTCAAAGTAAACTAGAAAAAAGATCGATGTAAACGATCAAACTAAACCAAAAAAAGATCGATGCCAAAACAAGATCCAAATGTTGAAACGATGACGAGATGGAGGCTAACTTTATTGTAAAATGGACTAGATCTTCTATTGTAACAATAGATCAAAATTATCTTCATAAAACAACTGTGAAATTATCAATCAAATTTCTGTGATAGCTTTGATGGTCTATAACTTTGCCCAGAGATAATATTATTTATAACTTTTTATATCATTGGATAGAGGACAATTTAGGCTTTCAAATGATACAAAATAGAGTTTGATTGGATAAACCAGTCCAGAACATGGACTAGATCTTTTACCTCTTATTGTAACAATAGATCAAAATTGTTTTCCCAAAACAACTGTGAAATCATCAAACAAATTTCTTAGTTTCAATTCAAAAATTCTCGAATCAAGCCCATTTCTCGGGCAAATTAGATTTAGTGTGGGTGGGGGAAATTGGATCCCATTTTCTCTCTCTCTCCGCTCACTTTGTTTTACAACAAAGTATGTTTTCCTGTAAAAACTTCTAATCTAAAAAGTGTTTTGTTACAATGATGTGTAGACCCATAAATCACTGGCATTACTGGCAAATTATATAAAAGATTTCAGGCAATCTTTACGATCACGAACTTCATCGACAGCATCTACTGCGATTGAATCAACTGGACCAGTAAGAGAATTTTCTTGAAAGCAATTTAGAAGTTGCAATTTAGCCATTGCAGTTTTTAGATAAACTTGTTAGCTTAGATTGTTAGATTATTGTTATTTTCATTTCAGCATTTCTACCTGAGCCGACGAGACTCGAAAATCAGTATTGCCAGCAGTCAGATGGAAGGTGATGTTTGACTTCATCTATTTGTCAGCTATTTGTCATCTATTCATTTGACTTGATTTATTCATCTATTTCTAAATAATTCGACTTTGAATATATTTTTGAATAAAGCTTTCAAACCCAAATCATTTCAGACGTTGCCTCCGTTTCTCCATCAACATCAATGATGACCGATTCAAGTGTCAAAGGACGAGTCATTCAAGTGATGCCGGTAAGTTTTTCGTTTTTAATCTTTTCAAAAACAATTTCCTATTTCACACAGAATTTATTAACTAGTAATTGAGCTAATTTTCTGTTTTATAACTCAAAAAAAGCATCTTTCAGCCATCACTGATACGAAAGCGAACATCGATTTCAAATTCGGATTCTCCAGTGATCTGCGATGAGTCGATGTCACATCAAGGGGTTTCATTTCAAGAATTGACTATATAAAAAGAAAAAAATTTCAGTTTCAACCAAATAATGGCAATGAAGGGAGTTCATCGTCGTTGTTAGTCCGACAAAACACAGCGCCTTCATTGAGTAACTCGAAATTTATCTACTTGAATGAAGTGGTTTGGCAAGTGAGTTTTCAAGAATGTTACAAGAATTGTAAGAAATATATATTGATGTTTTGATCTATATAATTTCTTGTGAGACCGTGTCTCGTTGTGGTTCAATAGTGGTCGTCTTGAAAGCGCACAATTTATCAAACTTTCCCTTATTAGGGCAAACTTCGCTCGCTTTGACAAATCAGACCTCGCTGACACGTCAAATTTGGGCTAAAAGGCAAAAACTACGCAACTTAACGCTTTTCCGCAGTTTTTGCCTTTTAGCCCAAATTTGACGTGTCAGCGAGGTCTGATTTGTCGAAATTCGGAATCTACGCATACGATTCCCTTCTATGAAAAGGTTTTTGAAGCTCTACGACCTTGCCTAAGGCCTTTTAGCCTAAGAGCAACCTGGCACTATCACAATCAATTCAACACTTGCATATGAAAAAAGAGGATGATAAAAAAGCAAAAAAGGAGAACAACACTCACTCAAAAGCAAAGCTTAAATAACCGGTTTTTAAGTATACAAGCTACAACAAACGGACAGCTGAATATCGTCTAGTGACTGATTACGGTAGTTTATCCATCAACTTTGAATTTTAACTTGTGTATTGAATTTTTGACTAACTGCAGAGCAGTGGCAATTCGCCACAAGAATGAAATATTATAAAACTAATCCCTTAAATGACCAACAAATCAAACAAATCAGCAAACTTCCTTCCTTCCCTTTCAGATCGATGAAACTGTGTATTGTGGTGGAAGGGATTCATACACAAATCAAACAATGCTTTGTCGATTGAATATCGAATATATTGTTGATTTGAGTGGAATGAATGATGATGATCAACCAAGGTTAGCCACATAATCGATGCATTCACTTATCATTTCATTGCTCAATTTCTTAGACGAGGCGATCTTCATTGCTTATGCCAAAAGCGACACGCGCGAACGATCATGACGATCAAAGTGCCCGATTTTGAAGAAGAGACAAATCGACCTGTTTCGAGTAAATTGCAGAAGGTATCAAAAACTCAAGTTCTGAGTTCTGACTCAAGTTTTTTTTCAGCCAACCGTAAATTTGATGGATTTATTTCGCGAATTCACCGAAATGGCTGCAAAGGCGAAAGGAGCCGGAAAAGCATTGCTTGTCTATTCGAGAGATGGAAGAAATCGGTAAGTTAAGAAGGTTTTGGCTTAGAAAAGATCTATCTGAAATATTTTTTAACTTCTAATCATTTACGGTAGTAGGTGAACACCCCAATTAGAAGATCATTCTAAAATTAGCATAAGCTGGAAAGAATTTCATTTTCGCGATTGATCGGTTGCTTTGTTCCGCTCTTAAACTACTTGATTTTGGCTTCTTTTCTCCCAAATTGCCCAAGTTAATTAAGAAATCTCAAAAATTCATATGTACATTACAGAGAATCAGATGAGAAATTCAGCAATTTAACATTGAGAAGGGGATAAAATGGCGGTTCTGTTGATTCAAGCAAAAAAAAACCTGCTTTTGATCCCTGACCTCTTGTGTTTGCTAGTGATTGGAAATCCTTATTCTGTTTAATTTAATTTCATCATTTCAATCTGTAACATAGTTGAAAGCAGTCGACTAAATGAAGAGATTATGCATATCTTTATAAACTGGAACTTCTTTGTTTTCCGTTTTCTTGGGCTGGAGATTTAAGCATTCAAACTAAACAAGGGGGAAAAGACGAAAAAGAATTTCTTCAACAGGAAAAGAACTAAAAAAGAATATTTCTTTTTGCAGAGCTCCAGCTTTCGCTTGTGCCTACGTGATGCACAATATGCATTGCACGCGGATGCAAGCTTTGAGCAAAGTGAAGAATGCGGTTGGTGATCAAGCTAGATTTGCTTTAGAACATAGGTTCTAATAGCTGATAGGTTCAAGCTGGACTTGCTATTTGATCGGAATCCTGTCAGATTAAATCCGATAGAGGCTTTTATTGGCTCGGATCAATCCGATAGAGGCTTTGATCGGATCATCATCCTCGACAATCCGATCCGAAGTAATCCGGATTCGAAGTTCCTCGGATTACCTAGATCCATCGGACTACCTAGTTTAAGCTTACCTAGTTGTTGATTTTGTACTGCAACTCAAAAAGCCGACCTTTTCCAGATGATCAACAAGCGACCATCCGTTCAAATCGACGACAATCTTCAGCGTGGATTGATGAGATGGCAAACAACACTGGGCATTAAACCATCGGATGCCGGTGATCCCGATTACACGGTCCCTCTATTCACCGTCAAGCGAACAGCATGGACTTGAGCTACTTTTGATAGAGCATTTTAAATTTTTAAAACTAGGTACTTATTCAATTTCTTTATTAACGGGTTTCTTTGATTTTTGAATGATTTCTCAAAATTGAATTTGCTTTAAGCGATCTAATCTATCGATTTAAAAAAATAAAAACAGTACTTGAAGGGTTTTTCGATGATTTTGCTGATTACTGGTACATATTTTTCAGTACACTTTCAGGAAATTTGAGTTCACTTTTGATTATTGTTTTTAACAATTTGTTTAACAGAAATAAATGTTTTGTACGATTGGTTAACGCAAAAAAAACTGCAGAAATATAATATTCGTGTGGATTTGAGTGCTCTTGTCTCCATATCAAAGTGTCTCATCGTTTCCCCTTCTCTTTTCTCAAAAAAGAGGCCTTGACCCCCCATTTCAAGCAAAAAAGAAAAGTTCATCCAGCCACGTTGCCGTTTTTTTTTGCCTTTTTTTGTGCGATTATGTTAGTCTCATTCAGCTCTGTTACACCAAATTTCATTTTCAGAAAGCGCTTCTTGAGTTGCTAGTTGTTGTTTGTTGTTGTTAACAAATTCACCAATTAACCTACCGTAAATACTGTAATAGTACCCCACCCCTCGTACAGTCGCGTAGCCGCAAAAGCTTTTCAGTATTTCATTTTTGCAAAGCACCCGTACTTTCAAAAATTGCGTCTTTGGTATTAAAAAATAGCCCTGAATTTCAGCTATTTTTTGATACCTAAGCGCGCATTGTAGCATAAACCAGTGTCGAGAAAAACGCGTCCAAAGCTAGACTACACAACACTCCGCACCGTCATTATGGGGGTGGGGTACTATTACAGTATTTACGGTAGTTGTTGTTTGTTGTTTGTTTAGCTGTTTTTAGTTGATAAAAATCTATTTTTGCTTTTGCTTTTGCTAAAGTTTAATAAACATCGAATCCAATAAACCATTTAGTAATGACAGTCCTTCACGAACCCCGAAACGTGATGGTTACCGGTGCTTGCGGTTTCATTGGAAGCAACTACTTGAATTATCAATTCAGAGTTTGTTTAGGATTTTGAAAATATTAGTAACACTTTACAACATTACTTTTTGTTGTACAAACTTTTTTGTCTAGGCATGGCCTCACGCGAATTTCGTCAACGTTGACAAGCTTATTCTCAACAGTGACACTCAATATATTGATGAGGAGATTCAGAAATCGCCTAGGTAAATTAGTTTGAAGGATTTATAAAACTAAAATTTAAAGCATAAAATGACATTTATCCAGAGGCTTGTTATTTAAGAAACCTTTTCAGGTACAAATTGGTGCTATCGGACATCAAGAATCGAGCCGGGATTTTGACGGCTCTACAAGAAAATAATGTTTGTTTTAGAAATTAATATAATGTTATTGAGGAGAATACCCAGCGACTCTTAACGTCCCTTCCTTAGTTCAGCTCTTAGCCATCCTCTTCTTTGCGGGGATGACCACCGGTACGCCAGTTAAACCCGGACCGGACCAGGTTCCTGTCGACCAAGGGAAAGGGCCCTTAAGTAAAAGCCCTGCGCCTAACGGTGAGCGGTTATGTGGCCGCACAAAGAACCCCTCACGATCTCTTTACAAAGGGATTTCTTTTGTTGTGGAAGCATTGCTCAGATGAGAATTGCTCATTGCTCTGAAGCCAAAAGTTTGTACCCATTGGCGGGGTTCATTCTGTTGTATCTACAAGCAAAAATCCCTAATTTGTACTGATCTTGAGATCTTTTTGGCTACAAATAATTTTCACGGGGATCCATAAGAACCAAAATATTATTTACATGTTATTGAATAAAATATTTGTCAGATTGACACGATTATTCATTTCGCTGCTGATTGTACATCGACTCGATGCTATGGACAACCGGTGGAAGCGATCGAGAATAATGTCATCTCGTTCATCGGTTAGACTTGGAAAAGGGAGATGTAGCGAACAGAATATTGTCTGTTCTGTCTGTTCTGTCCGTTAACTGAGATCTTTTCAGAATATTGTCTGTCCTCAACACGTTTTTATTTTTCAAATATACTGTAGATCTTACAGAGCTCCTCGAAACGGTGCGCGTTTATGGGAAACTTCAACGATTCGTGCATATCAGTACCGATGAGGTTGTTAAGAATACATAGAAATCTGGAATAGAAAGATGTAAAGCCAAGAAAGCCAAGAAAGCCAAGAAAGCCAAGAAAACCAAAAATCAAGGTCAAGCTCAAGTTTTTAGGTCTACGGAGACTCAGATCTTGGACCGGATGAGAAGGGTAAAAATGAAGAGTCGAGACTTTTACCGGGAAATCCCTATGCTGCCACAAAAGTGGGCTCATTTTAAAGTGAATACCGTAATATTCCCAGAGGAGTATCGCGTCGTCGTTGTTTTTCCGCACTAAATCATTTTAGTACGGAAAAAGCAACGACTACGCGCTACTCCTCTGGGCATATTATTAGGAAAAAGACGGTAAATTGAGATTAAATTGAGATATCTTTCAACAAAATTCATCAACATGCCCTAGATTGCCGGTGAAGCCTACGTGCATGCCTACCGCACCGTTTATGGGTTACCTATCGTTATGGCTAGGATCAACAACATTTATGGGCCGAATCAATGGGATGTCAAGGTCAGCGCAATGAATTTACCATTTCTTACTTTACTTTATACTAATGCCCGTGTTTTGCTCTTCAAGTAGCACGGTTATAGCAAGAGTAGCAAGTAGGAAGGGCCAGGTATTTCCTTCTCTTTCCGCCTGTATTTCTTCTTTCTTCTCTGGGAAGAAGATACTGGATAGCTCAGTGGTTAAAGCATCGGAAAATAAAAAGGTCGAGGGTTCAATCCCCTGTCAAAAAAGCTTTCTTTGCTATTCCGCACTTTATTATCCAAAGTAACTATTCTGTGCTAGGTGGTTCCCCGTTTCATCGAGATCGCCAAGCAGCGAGGCGAGTACACGATTCAGGGAACCGGGCAACAATTGAGGAGTTGGCTTTTCGTTGATGATGCTGCTGCTGGGATACAGGTAAACATAAGACTTGTAGCTTTAGAAAAAGTCTTATTTTGATTCTTTTGAGTTTACCTGCCATTTCAGGCAGTTGCCGAAAAGGGAGTGCTCGGCGAGGTTTACAACTTGGGAACCTATTATGAGAAAAACGGTAAGTAATCATTATATTCTAATTACAGCATTAAATAGATTATAAATGATAATATTTTTAGTCTCCGAACTGGCGCATGCTGTACAAGCCGAAGTCGATAAACAATTAGGCAGAGAAGTTGTTGGTCCGATATTCAAGAGTATCCCCGATCGACCATATAATGATTTGAGATATTTAATCGATATTTCGAAAGCTGAAACGGAATTGGGATGGAAACCAAGCACCAGTTTTGAAGAAGGTTCGGAATTTTAGAGTCTAATCAAATTGTTTATAGGCCTCCGACGTACCGTTGCCTCAGCACTGAAACCCCGTCCATCTGTGAAGCTTTCCGTGATTCTTGTCGGAGGTGGGAAAGTTAAAAGTTACATTTTAATTCAAGAGTTACATTTTCATTTTCTGTAAGAATGTTTTCAGGAAAAGGTTTTGTCGGTGAAGAGCTACAGGTGGCACTGAAGAAGCAGAAAATTCCATTCAAATTGGCCCAAAAGAAGCCTGGATTTGACAGTGATGCTGAGGTTTGAAAATGGCAATAAAATAGATACCATAAATACTGTAATAGTACCCCACCCCCATAATGACGGTGCGGAGTGTTGTGTAGTCTAGCTTTGGACGCGTTTTCCTTGACACTGGTTTATGCTACAATGCGCGCTTAGGTATCAAAAAATAGCTGAAATTCAGGGCTATTATTTGATACCAAAGACGCATTTTTTGAAAGTACGGGTGCTTTGCAAAAAATGAAATACTAAAAAACTTTTGCGACTACGCGACTTTACGAGGGGGTACTATTACAGTATTTACGGTAGTAGAATAATATTATATTATTGATAACAGGTAGAAGAAGAATTGGCGACAATTGGCGGGACACACGTCGTTTGCTGTACAGGGAGAACTCATGGAAAGGTGAGACTTGAGAAATGAGATCAGTTTTCAAAGAACTGATTGAATCTCTATTTACTTACAATACTATACTCAAAGTCAAAGTCCAATCTGTAATCCTTTCTCTTCAGGGTATCAACACGATTGAATACCTTGAAGGAGGACCGGATAAAACGTATGAAAATGTCCGCGATAACATGTACAGGTACAAATTGTACACGAACTCTAAAAAAGCATCATTTTCTTTCACAAATTTTCATTTTAGTGCCACATTTCTTTCACACATTTGCCGAAAATTGGGACTTCATTACACGTACATTGGAACGGGATACATATTCAGCTATGATCAAGAGCATCCAATTGGTGGAAAAGCTTTCACTGAACAAGGTTTACGTTGCGTTTTTCTTAAACTTTGAACTTTCGATTTCAGAAGTCGCATCATTCTTTGGTTCATCGTACTCAGTTGTTAAGGGCTTCACCGATCGACAAATGTTTCAGTTTAAAGTAATCTTAAAAATGTAATCAAATAATTGAAAATATCAGGATTGGGAGAATATCAATGCTCGAATTACTCTTCCACTCACTTACAACATGGAAAGTGGACGAAATTTGCTCACAAAGATCATCAATTACAAGTGAATTGCCTTCTTTAAATGTTTCCAAGTTTTCCATTGTTTATATTTCAATTTTCAGAGAACTCTTCGATTTGCCAGTCTCGTTGACAATTCTTCCCGATTGCTTTGAAGCGTTGATCAGTTTAATGGAAAAACACCACGGAGGAAATCTCAATCTCGTCAATCCTGGCCCGATCTCACTCTATGATATTGTGAAATTGTATCAACAGGTAAAAGAATATGGAAATTACTTAAAATTTAATATAATCTAAACAAGTTACCAGAGAAAAATGAAGTTTTATTGATTCAGCTAGTCGATTCCAACGTCGACCCGAAACCAATCGGAATCGAAACGGAAAGAGGACAAAATTTGCTGGCAACAAAGGTTTATTAACGGTTCTTTTTAGATCCAATACGGTTCCAATACGATTCCAATACGGTTCCAATACGGTTTCCAATACGGTCTTTTTAGCTCCAATACGGTTCCAATACGATTCCAATACGGTTCCAATACGGTTCCAATACGGTTCTTTTTAGCTCCAATACGGTTCCAATACGATTCCAATACGGTTCCAATACGGTTCTTTTTAGCTCCAATACGGTTCCAATACGTTTCCAATACGGTTCTTTTTAGATCCAATACGGTTCCAATACGATTCCAATACGGTTCTTTTTAGCTCCAATACGGTTCCAATACGTTTCCAATACGGTTCTTTTTAGCTCCAATACGGTTCCAATACGATTCCAATACGGTTCCAATACGGTTCCAATACGGTTCTTTTTAGCTCCAATACGGTTCCAATACGATTCCAATACGGTTCTTTTTAGCTCCAATACGGTTCCAATACGTTTCCAATACGGTTCTTTTTAGATCCAATACGGTTCCAATACGATTCCAATACGGTTCTTTTTAGATCCAATAAGCTCATACTTATATTTAGCTTTATAATGTCAGCAATAATATTTAGGGTAATTGTGCATTGAGCACTGATCTTCTGACGAGTCTCGAGAAAGTCCCAACTGCTGAAGAGAGTCTTCGAAAGAATCTACCGCTCTTGAAAAGCTAATTCAAAATTTATAATGAATTTAAACTTTTCTTTAGTTTACAATAAGTTTCTGTACGCATTTGATTTAACAAATGAATAAATATTTATAAAAGAATAAACACAAAACGGGAAAATTCTCAAGATAACACTGTTTTCTTTTTGATCAAAACCGGTTCATGAAAAATTCTCTAATGACATCATGAAAATTTACACTACTTTCTTAAAAAATGTTTTCTTTTCCTAGCCTAATCCTTTCTTCTTTATCTCTTCATTTTGTGATGAGAAGGGTGGGGCAAAGAGACACAAAATGGACACAGACACGTTCAATTAACCGATCCAACAATTTTTAGAATCTTTTGTCACTCCGAAATGATTCATAGATTCGAAGAGAGAGATATTTGCAGAATTTTAGAAATTGGGCACACTCAGAGATATGAAATTTGTCGGTATTGAGCCGCCTTTCGAAAAAGATAAGAAAATGGGCGAGACTCTGTCGAGAAGACTCGAGGAGACACCCTCAAGGCTTTACACTTTGAGGCTTCAATTGATCAGTAATACTCCCAGTTTGTGTTGTAGGGATATCGTCATCTACTATGTGATAGTTGTATTGTTATTTGTTATTATTTGTTGTTATTTGTTGTTATTTGTTGTTTCGTGTGTTATTCTTAAGGAACGTTCATTTTTCTTTCAACGTTTCTTCATGATTCTATTTATTTTATTTTGTTAAAGTCTAGTTTTTGCAAGGCTCATGCATGAAACCCATAAAAGCCTAAACGATTGTCGCCTGTTTCCAGAAGAGTTGATGGAAATTTCTCCTAAAAATCTCTGATATCAGTGAGTCATGAATCTTTCCCCATTCAAAAATATTTCCCTTCTGACGTCCTAAAGCTTTTTTTATGGAACGACCCCATGAAAATCTGAAAAGAGGCTTTTCAAGCTGTCCACCTTTTCTGTTCACGCAAAAACCCTTTTCTGATATGCCCTATCTTTTAGATTTGTTCACCTCAAACCGTTACTCAATATCAATAACTTTTCACATTTTATTCATATTTTTGCAGGCAGTTTCTATTATAGTGAAATTGCCATTAGACGTTTCTGATGGATAACACAGTTTTTTCAAATTGTCTTAACCGCATATAGATAATTACCGTAAATACTGTAATAGTACCCCACCCCCACGTACAGTCGCGTAGTCGCAAAAGCTTTTTAGTATTTCATTTTTTGCAAAGCACCCGTACTTTCAAAAAATGCGTCTTTGGTATCAAATAATAGCCCTGAATTTCAGCTATTTTTTGATACCTAAGCGCGCATTGTAGCATAAACCAGTGTCGAGAGAAACTCGTTCAAAGCTAGACTACGCAACACTCCGCACCGTCATTATGGGGATGGGGTACTAGTATTTACGGTAATATGAATATTAATATTCATATGAATTCTATCTCTCTCTAACAATCGTTTACCAATAAAGTTCTGTGGATTTTCAGTTTCTCAAAAAATTCCAGCAAAAAATATTATTTACACATCGTGTCCTTTTCCATAGAATGATGCATCGATCATCTTTGCAAATAATGCTCAAAAACATCTTTACTTTTTTTTTCGTGTAACTTATTTTAGTGCTGATTAATATTAATATTGTTAAACAATAGTACGAATAAGGAAGCGTTGTAGTCCTTATCAAAACGAGCTTTTCGATGGCATTAAAATTTTTTCAGATAAGAAATGGGTTTTTCAGTCAAAAGCATCCTTTCAATAGTATCCAAAGCATTTTATTGCTTCAAGCGCTGAGATCGATTTTTAGCATATTTGCAAACAATAAGTTGTTGAGCTTGCATTTACCGTATTTTCTCTAATAGTAGTGCACCCTGAGCGTCGCCTAAATTGCTCGAAATCTCGAGAACCGCTTATCAGAACCTATCGATGTGGGGTCGGAAAATGTAGCTGACGATGAGTTCTAGTGGGGGATTTGAGTGTTGAGCTTCTGGGAAAACTTTGGAAGCCGTAAATAGTCATCAACTCGGCTCGACTGGGTGCACTACTATTAGAGAAAATACGGTATTAGTGATAGTGATAGTGGGCTTTGTCAATTCAGTCAATTCATTTTCGTAAAACTTTTTGCAAGTTTTCCTATTTCAGGTAATTGGCCATGAAGTTGATGATACCGATCTCGGCTTTAGCCTTTCTTCTTTGTCTTTCACAAATCGTTCGAGCTGGTTGGTAGTAGCTCTAAATGTATTCAAGAGTTTAAAACCTGTACAATCTAAATTGTAATTGATTCTTGACTGTTTCTAAATTGATTCCCAGACACCGTGCAAGTGGAGACTCTCCCCTATGATTATGGAAGTCTTAACGGTTTCTACTCGATCGGGTATCATATTTCGATGGGTCTCGTGCCGACTTTGAAAAATGAAACATTACAGGTATTTTATATTAAATGTTTGCCATCGAATTTACAAAAAAAAAGCCATCAAAACCATTACAGAAGGTCGCAGATCTTGTCACGGATAATGGTGGAAGTGTCTCTGATGTGGCGAGTGATATTCTCAAAGCATATGTGAGCAAGATTACAGCATTTTACAGCATTACAGCATTCAGCATTTTACAAAGAAATGCAAAGATCGTAAAGATTTAGGAAACTTATTGTTAGATTTGAAAAAATATCAAATAATTTCAGGTGGGTCCAATCGTGTTCATGGTTTTCGGTGGCTTGTTGGCGTTGGCTGCAGGGCTTTCGTGTTTAATTATTTGCTGTGGACGGTGTTTTTGTAAATGCTGTGGAGTCACTGATTATCAAGTGAGATATTGCTATGTATAAGAAATTAGGCTGTCCAGAAAGTCTCTTCACTTCACCCAAATTCTTCAACCAGAGCAGCTATCAAACTTTTGTATGGTTCAAATGAAAGATCAATGTCTTCAACTAAAAACAGTTGTTTCTTTTGAATGAAGGTGATAAAATGAATAGTTTGGGGTGCGACCCGCTTTAACCTTATCCACGAGGATGATTCTGCTTAAGAATGGCCGAATAGCACAAAAGGTTAAAAAGGGTTTCCCCAAAAGCGCTTATAATGTAACAAGAACACGTAGTATCCAACAATAGATTAATACTCTTGAGAAGAGTACGGATCGGATTGATACTACGTCGATGGTGACACAAATGTTAGTAAAACCAGTTATCTAAGCAGGATTTAAAACCTGAAGGGTAGCATAAAGCAAAGTGAATTTATAATGTTACTGTTTATTAGTACAGAACCGAAATGCAACAATAACCATTGCAAAAACAGCATGCGCATCAAAAATGAAACAACAAAGTCCCCCTAGAAAGAAGGCAAAAAAACCCGCAGACCAAAAAAAAAATTTCGGGAAGGGGGAAAAGGGCGAAAAATGCGACGCGAATAATTGCAAAATAGCAACGCAAAATAACAACGGAAGGAAACGGACGCGACCGAATAAAATAAAAATCTACTATCACCTTGATTCAAAACCTCATTATTACATAACTTTTTATTAGAAAAAAGTTATAAAAAAGCGTTTTGATGGGTTCTGTTTTGGTGGTTCAGTTTAGAGATTAAAAAAAATCGCGAAACGACTTTCGTAAATTAAAAAGCCTAATAAAAGCGTAGATTTTTTAAAAATCCTTTTTCAGCCAGCCCACGAGAAACGAACTCTCCTTTACGTAGCCGGTTTCATCCTTTTCGTATCGTTTCCTTTTGTTCTAACTGGTTTGTGAACCCGGCCGATCAAATACCAACTCAATCGATAATATTAGGTGCTATTATTTATGGAAAAGCTGTTGACGATACGTATGACACTTTGAGTCAAGATGCTTATGAAGATATTCAAAGAATTATTTTCGGTGAGTGATTGCAAATGTTTTTAATTCGATTGGCACTCACAGATTTGGAGGGCTTGGTGACCAATACAACGGCTGAGATCATCGATTCGGTGGGGAAGAATGTCCAAACAACTTTTGATGTAAGGTTTTTTGTTATATAAAACGCCAAAAGTCATGGCCAGTTTTTGAAAAAATAAACTGATCGTATTGTGTAGGAAACGGCTGACGAAATCAACGCGGCACCTCATGAGATGATCATCAATTTCGAGACAACCACTGGATTGAGCGTTTTTTCGGTAAATACTTTTAACCAAGGGTTAACTAAAAAAAAGCTAAAAGCATGAAACTTGATATAAAAGTTGATAAGTGTTGAAATTGCAAGATGAAAAATGAAAATGAAAAAAGTGAAGTGGAGAGGGGAGTGGGACAAATGCGACCTTTTTTTTGCGCACCCGGACATTTGCGCACATTTTTTTCCGCACCTTGCCCATTAGCGCACCTTTTTTCGCGTTTTAAAAAAGCTCTAAAAACCTAATATTAACCAATTTCTATTCCAAAAGTTGTTTTTCTAGGTAATTTTAGGGCGTAGAATCGAAATTTTGACATAACAGAGCGTGTGGAAAAGAAAACATATCAGAGCGTGTGGAAACAAACGGACGGAGTTATACAAAGAGAAAAATCGACAATTTTCTGTAATTTGATCTAGCCGTTTTGTCTTTCAAATTGGTTCCACACGCTCTGTTATGTCAAAATTTCGATTCTACGCCCTAAAATTACCTAGAAAAACAACTTTTGGAATAGAAATTGGTTAATATTAGCTTTTTAGAGCTTTTTTAAAACGCGAAAAAAGGTGCGCTAATGGGCAAGGTGCGGAAAAAAATGTGCGCAAATGTCCGGGTGCGCAAAAAAAAGGTCGCATTTGTCCCACTCCCAGTGGAGAGGGAAAATTTTCACTTGCAACTTTCAATCAAACCACTGAATACTTTGAAATTAAAAGAAAAATTGAGTTTAGTAATTGCAAATTTTGTTTGGAGATTAATATTTGCTTTACAAATGCAAATTTCTCGTGCGCGACAGCCAGACAGACGGACAGACAGACAGACAGACAGACAGACAGATAGACAGACAGACAGATAGGCAGACAGACACAATACAGACAGATAGACAGACAGACAGATAGACAGACAGATAGACAGACAGACAGACAGACAGACAGACAGATAGACAGACAGACAGACAGACAGACAGACAGACAGACAGACAGACAGACAGATAGACAGACAGATAGACAGACAGACAGATAGACAGACAGACAGATAGACAGACAGACAGATAGACAGACAGACAGATAGACAGACAGATAGACAGACAGACAGACAGACAGACAGACAGACAGACACTTCTCTTTTGTATGTCGTAGCCGGTTTGCCTTGAAAAAGAGCTAATCAGAACATTGAGGTAATCTTTGAAAATTTGTAGCAATTTTGTAGAAACTTTATTTTAAATTTAGAACATTCTTTGTACTCAATTGAGAAAAGAAAAGTTGACTAGAGAATTGCTGCCATCATTGCTGATGCTGATTTGAACGATCGCCTTTAATTCATTTTATTATTCAAATTAGTTTGTTTAAGTTTCATTTTAAATTGGCATTTAAAATTTCAAGGCAAATCGGCTGCGACATATATAATAATAATAATAATAGAATGTAGTACCTTAAAATCTTTAACAGGTTCCATCGAAAAATTTCAGTCAGAGACGAAAAATCGTGATGAAGCCGTGGGTGCAGTGCAAGATGACATAACTCTTTGTAAAGGGGAACTTCAAAATATCTTGGTTTAGCTTTATAAAGCTTCTGTTTTAAAAGAATTTTATAGGGTATCCAAGCCGGTACAGAAGTTCAGGATCAGTTGACAACAGTTGGCCTACTTCAGACGGCTCTCGATGGCTTAAACATTGCGGTTTGTCTTTGTTTCTCGATAGAGGTAGAAAACTAAAGATTACGATAGCTTTCGAAAGTCGACACGTTTTAGAAAATGGATTGCTTGAGAGGAAAATGGATTGCTTACTCTAATTGTTATTAGCCAGCTTAACAATAAGCTCTAATTATAAGTTCAGATGCAAGCCTTTGACAAAGGAATGGCCGTGGTGAATATTAATGTGACGAACATCGAACGAGACGTGAGTGATAAACAACTTCTATCAATCAATTTGTCTCATAAATTAAACTAAGACAGCTTTTTTCAGCTAAACACATCACTCGGCAAATCGAGTGGAAAGATCAAGGAGGCAAAGGATTCAGTGACAGCTACAACAGATGATATCACAACAGCTATCAATGATATGCATGTAAGTTAGCTTTCAAGTAGATTACTAGCTTGGTTTTAAAAGCTTACCATAAAACGCTTAGACGAGCTTGCAAAAAGTCGAGAACACGACGCAACAGTGGATCGATGACGTCAAAGATGTAAGTGGAAAGAGTTGGACTTTTTTGTGGACATTTTGGTACTAAAATTGGCCAATGGTTGGTCAATGCGAGTATAGCCTTATAGAACGAAACTTTTCAATACGAAATTCAAGTACGAATTCAGTGGAGCGGTCTGAAGGCGTTCAGAAGTGGCATGCAAGCACTTGGACTTTTTCCGTTGAGTATCGCGCTCGTTTTTCTCATTATTGGAATTGTCGCATCGGGTGGGCGGATTGCTCGGTGAGAATCAATTTTGAGAAATCAAAAATGAACAAAATGATCTACAATATGCTTTGAAAATCATTTCATTCAGTTCACAAACAAAGCCCCATCAACGCTCAACGCGATCCCATATTTCTGGGGGTCTCTCGGTGGCCGGGATCTACATCGGTTTCATGGTTTCCGCTTTTATCATGGTGATGTCTGTGTGAGTTTTAAGAATGTTTATACAATGATATACAGTGCGTTTCAAGTTCTTAAACGCACCCTCTAAAATAGCGACTTTTGCATTTTGAACACCGCTACAACTATTAATCTTTTTCTATTAGAAAGAACATTTGTTAAAACCTAATAGAAAAAGATTAATAGTTGTAGCGGTGTTCAAAATGCAAAACTCGCTATTTTAGAGGGTGCGTTTAAGAATTTGAAACGCACTGTAGAAACGAGAATATAGTAAAATATCCTCCTACATGTTTTTTTTCAGTATTTTCTTCTTCGGCGGTTTTGCGGTGAGCTCAGTTTGCAAGCCATTGTTTCGCGATGATGCGTATGCATTGTACAGAGTTTGTCAAATCCTTTACCTAACAATTTCAATCATTTCCAGGCATCTGACAAATTTGACATCGAAGTCGATCCATATGAAGACAAGTCAGGGGATAATCCAATTGCAACAAATATTGGGTGAGTGTAAATCTTTAATGTATCATTGTTAAACTTTCAGAAATATCTTTCGAGAGTGCTCCTCGAGGACAATGTTTTCGTTGATTGGAGGAGAGAATATTATCAGTGTGAATGATGTGATGGACACGGTGAAGATTTCCCAAAATTTTGTTTGCAAATATTAAGCTTCAGATCAAATTCGCCGAGCTTCAGACAGAAGCCAATGAAAAAATTCCTGAAAAGATTTGGCCTACCAATGGCAGGCCGGATCTCACTGCAGTTGGGGTGAGTTTTAGAGAAAACTTGAGTAAAGAGCTTTGCCACTTTGCATTTTAAATAACTTTCTAGTCAGCGATTGGTGAATGGAATAAAAAAGTGGGGCCATTTCAAGATGCTAATGCTGATGATTTTCTCAAACAAACTCTTGTCAAGAATCAAAACGATCAAAATGTCAAACAAGCACATAACGGTCAGTTTTTGGAATCTATTCTTGCTTATCAATTGTATTTTGAAGAATAGAAGAAAATTCTGATAGCTATTTCATTAGCTATTTCATTACAGTATTAAAAACGAACCCTTTCACTGATTAAAAACAAAATACCCATTTAGATCTGGTCAAATTACAAACATCAGTGAAAACCCTTTCCGCCGTTCTCGCCCAATACAATGATGGAGTGAACACACTGCAGAAATATTTTGCTAATGATAAACTTACTCATGATGCGTTGAGTCAGCAAGTGAATGACACTTTCAAGGAAGTGACAGATACAACTCAAGTCGGACTACAGGCATTCATCGTAAGTGAAAAGAGATTTACTTGACATCTCAGATGTACTGCTTACTTATAAACGCTCACTTTCTGGCACACCGGCTAAACCAAATTTGACTAATCTATAGCCTTTACTTATTAGGACGATCTGATGAATAACGTGGCTCCATGCGGACCCTTTTTGATCCTTTATGACAATGTGGGAGTGCTTGTTTGTGATCACATTGGAAGGCCAGTTCATGGAATGTGGGCTGCTCTAGGTAAGAAAAAGATAAATCAGTTAAAAATTCAAGGTTGTAACAATATCATTTGAGGTCTTGCTGCTTTGGCCCTCCTCCCAGCCTCTTTTTCTCTTCTTTTACTTGTCCGGTGGCTCTTGAGAATGGACAGCCATTATTATCGGGTAAAAATAATTTAGAGCTCTTCTAAACTGTGCCAACTTGCGTAGTCTGGCTTCATAAAAGTTGCATTGTACATTCTAGGACGAAATCGAGGACACTGGGCCAATGATTTGGGCTGGATCAGCCGTTCCTCCAGAAGTACAAACCATTCCGGCGACAATGAGCAGTGTAAAGAAATGAATAAAGATTCTAAAACAAAGTTTTCAGTACTCTTATCCAAGGAATCAATCATTAGGTCGATTGGATTTGAAGCCGATTGACGAGCAGCCATTCCCTGCAGATTACGCAGATTCTAGACCCGCCTCTCAGCAACTCCATCGACCAGACTCGCTATATCCTGAAGTTGGGCTGCCCAGAGCGAACAAGTGAGAGCTGTTTTAAGCTTGAATTCATTGGAAACAATATCGCTAAACCATAGCCGATTTTTCAGAGGCTTCGAGGAATACTCGGGTGATGGCCGTCGAACGGACAATTGGGATATCCCTCTTCCCGAAGATTCACCACCAAGCACAACGCAACGATTGCGACGATTTTAAATGTATCATATTTGTTTTGAATGCTTTAAAAATAAACAATTTCTTAAAAAAACTGATTGCTCTGCCCCTTGGAATAACTAATTAGTTAAAAGCTTAACTTTTGCTTGAAAAATAATCCCCAATCCTCAAAAATAACACACGGAACCCCTGGAGATGGTCGAATTCCAGAGAAAATACGGAGAATGAAAGAATTTCTGAGAGAACAATGGTCGAGAAGAGAGAGCATCCTCGTCTTTCAAGCCGCCGAAGAACCCACTTGTTGTGTTTTGAATAGGAGAAAAATCGGGGTGAAGGCGAAAAAAGGAAATGAAGAAAAGGAGATGTCTTTTGAGGTGTGACAATCAAGAATCCTCACGTGATTCGATCAGTTGAATGACGAAATGAAGTGATTGGTGTCTAGACTGACACGATTCGGTCGATGAATGAGAGGGTTGCTTGGTACGGTAATGCTGAGACTTTTGATCGTTTTGATCTGATCTAGCGTTTGTAAGACAGACCCAGGATAGGCCAGTACAAATCTAGCTACCCAGTTCTTTAATTTCAATCAACAGTAAAGCCAAGCCAGGACTGTCACCAAATCTGGTCTAAACTTGACCACCGTCTTGCAGATCATTCTAAACTTGATCACCGTCTCTCATTGCTGCTTAACTAAACTCTTTGTTCCATTAAACATCTCTCTCATTACTGAGCATTTGATGTTCTCGTTTGCTAAAACTTGCAAGACAAATAATCCCTTTGTGTCAATTTGCTCTCTTGCTAAACCTCACAAAAATTGAAACCCTATAACAAATCGATCTCAAATTTGTTTGTTAATCAGAACGTGTTTGATTTCTTTCACAAACACGAATCACAAACAATTCCTGATTGCTAATTCTCAAACAATTCCTTGTCTATTTGCATATCAAGTTTTTTCACGTCATCTAACTTGAATTTTTTTTTGGCAAGATAAACACTCTAGATATCACTGAAATTTTGAAGGAGATTCTGAGATTGAAGGGGAAAATCCCCGTTGGGTACTTGAAAAGAGGCAGGGATTCTTTTCTGGGTAAGAGAAAACAAACGAGAAATAACAAGACGAAGAAAATTTCAAGGTGGAGAAGAGGTGCGGTGAAAAGAAAGAAAGAAAGAAAGAAAGAAAGGACGCAGGCTTGGTCAGGTTACGCTTCGGGTGAAGGGAAGGGGTAGGTGCATTCTTGAAGAGACTGGGCACTGTCTCCGGACTCGCTCACCTAGCTAGCCCCTTGTAGAGCCACGCACACTCCTGAAGTCTCTTCGGAATCGGGAAAGAGATCGGATTCCCATTCATTTCTCCGCACAGAAGACAAAACACTGTCCATCCATGGTTCTTTCTTGAGAGAATGAGAGACCAATTGAAAAGTTTTCTCCGTTTTCAACCTTTTAGAAGAAACAGGAAGTGCTGGATTGGCACTGATTGTGTTAAAGCGTTAACGAGGCAGAAATTTGAGCACTGATTGTGTAGCTTGCGTGGGTTGGATGGTCGAAGAGCGTCTACTAACTAAAAGTAGACGGGCTTACTGTAGTGGGCTTAACCATGGTTGTGCAATTGTTGACCAAAAAAGACACAGCTACTAGACACAGCTACAGCTCACTAGCAGTACAATTTCACAAATAATAAAGTACTTTTCTATAGGCTCATTTCAAGATCTTTTCGTTTTTCAGATCAAATTTCACCCGCTATTTTATCGAGTTTTTTTTTTGTCGACGATAGCTTCAAATGATAAGTGTTTGCATGGCTATATATAGTTTTAAATTGAAAAAAACAAGTGTTAAATATTTCTAATCACCTTTGAACTTTGATTCATTTGAATGTTTCATATGTATGGGGTTGAGGACGTCATTCAAGTCAAGCACTCCCTGAAGACTCTCGTCTCTTCACATTTGGCTCTTCCGCAACTCAAACAAATACCCAAAAACGAACTAGCTCGAGTCGAAAAAGAATTTCAATTGGAACTGCACTTTTTTTGAGAATTGGAGAAGAATTTAATTCTCTACTTTATGGATTTTATTTTCCTTTGGTTCTCGTAAAAGTTTTTCTAAATTTCCTCAGGTGTGCTTTGCCTTGGGCGCTTTTTAGAGAGAAAAAGCGGAAGAAAAAGCACAAAGAGCACGTGTATTCAGAAGAACAAAAAGAAAAATAAAACAAAGAAGAACCTTTTCTCATTTTGTTTTCCTCTTTTCATTTACCTCTCAACAAAAACAAACACAAATTAGAAATTAGAAATTAGAAAAATTAGAAATACAAATTCATACGCTTAGTCAAATTTTAGAGAATAAAGAGGAATGGGCAGCTGCAGTTGTGTAGTAATTATGTTACTTATTACATCAATAGCCATATGACTTACTGCAAATAGCTTTTTGTGGCAGATAACTCTATAGGAAACTCTATAGGAAACTCTATAGAAATTGAATTCTTCTATAGAATTGTTCGCTTGGAGATGAATTTCTCAAAAGTCATGTTTAGCTGTAATTCCCACGTCATTGATCCCCTCAAAACTGGTTTTTCACTGACCCAAGCACGTTTTCTGTGTTTTCCTTACGATTCCATTAGCGTTAAACTCGAGTAGCTTAAAAAAAATGAACGAATTGCACTGGAATACGATGAAAAAAGGCCGATTTGGTGCGCGAGGGGATTGAGCCGGTAAAGGTGTGCATAGGGTTTTGCTCTTTCCTTTTCACTTCTCACTTCTACGTGTGAGCTTTTTTTCCTAAAGCTTTACGAAAAAAGAGGCCGGTAAGTGTGATAATCACTTTAGAAGTGCGCAAAAGTGCACACATATATGGTGGAAAAGTTCTGGAGACGAGAAGCGCTCAATTGAATCATTCGAAAGTGAGAAGTCTTTGTTTTTCTGTTCTTTCAAACAGTCTTTGTGTTTTTCAAAGAAATTCTTTGAGTTATAGGTTGATTAGATATCGCTAGCCACTAACAAAAATGAAGCTTTTAAAGAAAAGCGAATAGTTTCAGCTAATAACTAGATATTTCATTCTTAAAAGAAACTTAAAGCTTCAATCTAGCTTCAATCTAAGCCAGCTTCAATCTAAACCAGCTTCAATCTAAACCAGCTTCAATCTAAGCCAGCTTCAATCTAAACCAGCTTCAAACTAAACCAGCTTCAATCTCAATTATCCCTTCCCTTTTTCAACAATCTAAGCTAATCTTGATTTTATTTATCCTATCATCACAAGTTTCTCGACTTTCCCACAGCTACGTCGCACGTGTACTTTTTTGGGCCATGTGATAATCACTTTAAAGTGCGCAGAAGTGCAAACACTAGATGGAAGAGTTCCGGAGCCGGATCGGAGCCCCATCCACCATCCATCCCATCCATCCATCTACCTGCAATCTCTCTTTTTCTCTCCCTCAACTATTGTGTGAGTCTCTCAGATGAGTGAGGGATTCTCTTTCCCTCTTTCCTTTCCAACGATCTACAAAAGGCGGGCGCGGAAGGGGGAAAAGGGGCGGAGTCCTTCATCTCCTCAAATTCTTCCCCTTCTTCCACACATTCACTTTCATTCATTTTACTGATTATCACGCCGGCATGCCACTAATTGCTGGCATCAATGCTTCATTTAGAAGCTAGACATTAAAAGATTCAATTTATCTTTTCTCAATTCTCAATCACTTTACTTTAAACTTTATGAGCTTCTTTTAGCTTTTCAGTCTTCACTCCATCTATTGTTCCATGTTTTTTTGCACAGATTAACTCCAATCACTTCATCAACTCTTTTCAGATTTTCAAACGGGTAATCGAGACTTGCAGTTGACTTTAAAAGTGCAATGAAACGTTTTCGAGCAACCTTTTTCCTCGGGCTTCTCCTCATTGTCGGTGGATATGCTGAAGATTTAACAACAGCAAAGGTTTTTATTTAGACTCTATTTCATATCTTGAAACCAGCTCCAGTCTAAACTATCCCGCGAATTTCTTGATCCGTTTAGCAAAATTCTCAGCTTTTATCTTTACTTGACTATGCGAATAGTTAAAAGAACCAAACTTATAATTTTCATCACCCTTTCAGCCGTCAAACTCGACCGAAGCCATTCCAGCAAAAGAATTGAAAGTATCACGAGCAAAGAGACAATGCTGTCAAACATCTTCCAATTGTAATTGTGGATCCACATCCAGCAGCACATCAACCTGTGTTCCGATTTGTATTCAAGTGAATGAGTCAATTTTTTCATTACAAATTCTTTCTTCAGACCTGCCAGCAAAGCTGTGGCACGAATTCGGCTTGCTCGAATGCCTGCCCGACCTCGTGTAACACACAGTGTGGATCCTCGAGCAACAACAACAACAATGTGAGTGCTTTAAAAATACATTTATTCACAAAAATAATGTGAACAAACAATACACAAGCAGCGCAATCCTTAAATTGAGGGAAAAAACCCAGATAACCAAAAAAAAAGTAATAATCTAGCTGTGGGATTGAACCCCTGACCTCCGGACTAAGATACAAAGCAAGAAGTCCAAATCCAAATCCTAATCTCAACCTGTTTAAGATGATCCTAATCCCATCGATTCCATCATCCTCATCTTCATGTTCTTCATGTCAACAGAGCTGCAACTCTTGCACGACTCCCGTTTGCCAACAAACTTGTCAAGCCAACTGTGCTTCGCAGTGTGGAGGAAACACGCCACAGGTTTGCTAGAGATTTGATATTTTGCTGTTAAGCTTTTGCCAGTCTGGTTTGTTAGAGAAGAACATCTGATTCCAGGTGATCTACATCCCAAGCACTTCATCTTCATCTTGCTCATCTTCGTCAAACAACTGCAATCAATGCCAAGTGGGTCTTTTCTTGAAGACTTTTCTTGAAGTTTTCTTGTTTTCTCGTCATTTCTGTTGTGTCCTTTAAAGTTTTAGAAAACGTTTTTAATTTCAGAGCTGTTGCGCAAACACTTGTGGCACCTCTTCCAACTGTAATTCTCAATGCTCAAACAGTTGCTGTCAATCAAACAGCAACTGTTGCTCATCGGGCACACAACAAGCGGTTGGTTGATTGATTAATTTAGCTTACAAGAAATAGCTTTCAGTTCATCCTAATCCCCACAAGCTCCTCTTCATCTTGCGGCACTTCTAGCAACTCTTGTGGATCTTGTCAGGTAATGAGAGATTCAAAAAACGAATACCGTTTGTCTTGGGACGACACGAAGTGAACATTTCCTAAACTTTTCCATATTCAGAGCTGTTGCGCAAACACTTGTGGTTCCTCGTCCAACTGCTATTCACAGTGCTCGAACAGTTGCTGTCAGAGTCAGAGCAATTGCTGTGGATCGTCCAACTCCAACAACCAAGCCGTAAGATTTTGAAACAAAATCATGGCAAAACGTCTAACTCAAGGCAAATGCAGAAATTTAAAATTTGAGCTCTCTTTAGATCATTTTGGTGCCAACTTCCTCGTCGTGCTCCTCCTCGTCGAACTCTTGCTCATCATGCCAGGTATTTTGGCTAATAATAATCTCCGAAATGTAGCTTATCAAATAACCCAAAGTCTTCATTTAAAGATGAGTAACATTTTTAGAACTGCTGTGTGAACTCGTGTCAGACCTCTTCTTGCGTGAACTCGTGCTCGAACAGCTGCTCGAGTTGCACAACCACAACCAGCGCTCCACAGGTAGGCAAATAGTATAAAATAGTATCATCACTTTATCATACAATTAAGCAAACTTACATACTTTCAAGGAAATTACGGAATCGGCCCCATTTGCTAATTACTTTTTGGTCATGGTAAAAGAAAAACGGTACAAGTTCCTAGGAAAAAGTTCAGGGTGTGGTCGGCTTTAAACTTATCATCGGGGATGATTTTGTTTTAGAAGAGTAGCACAAAAGGTTAAACGGCTTTCCCCAAAACGCTCACCACATAACAAGAAAACGCAAAATCCAGCATAAGGTTAACGCTCGTGATACGAGTACACAACGGATTGATGCTTCGTTGGTAACACAAATATTAGCAAATTCCTTCTATAATGTTGGATCAGTTATCTAAACAGAACCTAGAACTTTAGGGGTAGTTTAAAGTATATAGGATTTATAGTTTTACGCTTTATTAATACAGAATGAAAAGGCAATGATACCAAAAATTACCAAAACAACGCGTGAAGGGAAACATCAAATCCTGAAAGAACAAGAGCAAAACTCGAAAGCTAAAAGGGCAAAAAAGCAACAAACACAAGTTTTCTCGAAAAAACAGAAAAAACGCACAAGCCAAAACAAAAAAGAAATTCAGGAAAGCGAACTAATTTGCATTTAATTTACGAGACGAAAAAGCGACGCAAATTAAACGCAAACAGGAACGTAATTTTTGAAGGGAACGGACGCGACTTAATCAATATCTAGATATATATTATTATTATTATTATATATATTATCTACATATATATTGTCATATCCATAACACATATCTAGATCATCATTGTGCCGTCTTCATCCTCGTCCTCGTGCAACTCATGCCAAAACAGTTGTGCCAACTCGTGCTCGACTTCATCATGCTACAATCAAGTATAAAAGATTATTGATTAAATGTTTAGAAAAAAATATCGATTTAATAGATTTATTCTACCCATTTAGTGCTCGTCTAACTGTTGCCAGAGCAACTCGAACTGCTGCCCATCATCCTCTTCATCCTCTTCATCTTCGTGCAACCAGTGTGCCTCATCTTGCTTGAATAGGTTAAAAATATCTAAATATTAAAGAATTTTGTTAATCTATTAAATAAAATAGTTTTTATTTCAATAATTCCAGCTGCTCGTCAAATACAAACAACTGTGCGAACACTTGTGCCAATCAGTGCTCTTCGTCGTGCGGCTCATCCAGCAACGCTCAGCAGGTACAGAAATGACTGTATCCTTACAAATTTGCAGATAATTTCTCAAAAATATTCATTCATTGAAAGTTCTAGATTGTTCTCCTGATCAGCGCTCAAAACGCCTGCTCAAACTCGTGCCAGCAAGCCTGCACAAACTCTTGCTCCACCCCGACTTGTCAATCCAGCTGCTCATCGTCGTGTCAACAAGTAATACAAAGAATAAACTTATATCAGAAATTTATTTAGTAGTTTAAATCAATTTTGAAAGCTTTTTAATGTCTTTTCTACTAAAAGCGCTTTCAGGCTTGCACCCCATCATGCTCCTCAAGCGGATGCTCTACCTCATCAACGTGAGCTCATTTTTTGACAATCTAAAGCAAATCTTTTTTGATGAGTGGCACGACTGGCTGCGCCACGGCAACAAAAGCCTCTGTCTTGTTGCCAAGGCCTTGTCGCCGTGACGCAGTGCGCTTGTTTACAGCCCACAAGATCCGGGTTCGACTCCCAGCTGTGTCATGACTTTTGCTTTTAAAAAAACGAAATATTAGATGCACAACTAAATAAAATTCTAAGCCTAAAAAACTAAAAAACACGTAAATCGGTCCTCGGGGAGCCGAGAGCTGACGCGTACAGACGGATGGACAAACACCTCCCTTTTATATACAGTAGATACCTAACTACATCAAGTTATCAAATAGTAACCAAAGCTCTAAGATTAAACAGCTTCAAATCAAAATCTATCTTTCAGAACAAGCCAGCCAGTGGTGATCGTTGTCCCCTCACAATCCAACTCGAATCAATGCTCGTCAGCTTGTCAACAATCGTGCGGAAGTGCCTGTGGAAGCAATTCAGCTTGCTCAAACAGTTGCCAGAGCAGGTAAACTTGTAAATAATGCAAGATTCAATTCATCAATCTATTCCAGCTGTTTGCCCGCTTGTCAAACCTCATCGTGCTCCACTGGTTCGTGCAATTCCGCCACCACCAGCCAACCAATCATCATTTTGCAAAACCAAGGGTATTAGAAGCTTTCAATTCTTAAAGTTTCTTATCCACTCAGAACCTCGTCTTGTCAAAACTCTTGTCAAAACGCTTGTGTGCAATCGTGTCAACAATCTTCCTCATCATCGGTCTGCGCTCCACTCTGCCAAGACACTTGTTCCACAACTTGCAGTCAGGTAATATCAATCAATCAAAGTCTGGGATTATAGTCAGCTTGTACTTTTTAGGCTCAACAAATCGTGGTGCCTTGTCAGGCGTCAACGAGCGGTTCATGCAGTTGCTCGAGTGGGTATTCACAGTGTGGCTCATCCTGTTGTCGACATCGACGAGCATAAAAATGTCTCTTCAATTGGTCATCCCAACCAGAGACGAGAGGTGAGAAAACCCTATGGAAAAAAGTAATGAAATAGCATAAGGTATGACAACTATAGTGATAAATAGTTAACTATTTCTTTTGTAAGACAGTACATCGATTTCCAGCTTCCAAACATAAACCCATCGTCTCGGTCCTTGCCACACATTCCGCCAAAGAAATATTAGAATTCATTGTCCCGATTCAGTTCTTTTTCAAGATAGCTTTTCTATTTTTTGTATATTGTTGTCTGTACATTTAGGCAAATAATTTATTTGTTAAAAATTGTTGCAAAAACGCTAAGAGAATAAAATATTTGCTCATTTAACCAGGGAAAGACGTTGGAATGAAATATTGGAGTAAAAAAATTGGTTACAAACATAATACTGAATTTTTAAACCTTAAAACATCTAGATACGTTTTAATTATTATTTTCCTATGCCAAGAAACAATTTGGGAAACAGTCCTCCATTTCACTCGCAAACGACCATGGAATCACCCGAGATACCTGAAATTTGAAATCTTTCGATCTTGACCTCCAATTTTCTCCAATAAAGGCCTCCACTTTTTATCGCATTACTCATTACTCACATTTTTGATTTCACTGCCGAATTTCCGATCCAAATTCAGCAACATTTCATAGATTTCTTTTGTGGAAAGACGAGAATTGTTATGATAAAACCATCCATTCAATGTCCCCACAGCACATTGACTCAAATCCGGCATTTTCTAGAATGGTGCAATTCTTCTGGAATCTGTGTACAAATGGAGACATGTTTTTGTTGCGTTAGGGATTTTCTGCTTTGGAATCTTCTGAAACAAGTTCCGAAATCTCACCTCAAATGGCGATCTCCATCCACTCTGTCCAATCTCATTCAATTTCCAGCCATGGAACATGAAATCGCTCGTATGAAATCTAAAGTAAAGCAAAAACGGTCCTTTAATTTCAGAACTAACTTGTCATTACTGATAAACGAATCCCTCGCAAATCCCTGAGCTCTTGGCAGAATTTTCAGCTTTCCCGGCCAAAAACGATTTGCTCCTGAAGCTTTAGGTTTTAGAATATGAATCTTTTCCTTACCAAACATAATCTTTGTGCAAAAAACGAAAGCCAGATAACTTTCATAGCCGGTCGTATTGTGCCAGATTTTATTGCAAACATTTACAGCAGCTGGGGCTGTCTTGTTGAAGATCGTTTGAAGGGTGTGCATCTAGAAGAATTTCTCAATCTATTATTTTTAAAAGAGCAGCGTCTGTCTGTCCAGGCTTTTTCTCAGCCGTCTTTATGCCAAAAAAGCTAAAATTATTTATAAAGTCTTAACCTATAACATGATTCTGTCATTTAAAAACAAAAAATTTAAAAGTCAAAGCAAAGCGGCACTATAGGGGTCGAATCGCAGCCCAACTGCGCCATAGACAAGCGCCCTCTCGACTGCGTCATAGACAAGCGCCCTCTCGACTGCGTCATAGACAAGCGCCCTTTCGACTGCGCCATAGACAAGCGCCCTCTCGGCTGCGTCATAGACAAGCGCCCTCTCGACTGCGCCACAGCGGCACCGCTGGCCTGGGTATAAGATCACTGTTTAAACATCTTAAAACAAGACAAAACATATTCGAAATCAGAATCACCCACATGCAATACACAATTGTCACTTGTCCCAAATGGAATCCTCGGATGATCGAATTCCCACATTGACCATCGCTTGATAAAATCATAGGCAAACTCCGAGTTTTTTACCTAGAAAAGGCTTCAGATTGATTTCTTTTTATGAAATTAACCAAAAATATCCCAGCAGTGATTTCCCAATTAAAGAAGCGCTCGTAAAAGATGAGATTCACTCGATCATCGATCCATTCTTCGATACAGTGCTCCGGGTTTACGACAGCTAAAACTTTTGTGAAGTTAGAAATTAAAAAAACCTAAAATGACTTGGAAATTTTGCTTTTAGCTTTCAAGTTTTAGATTCACGATGATGATGATCTCTTTGTTGATGATCTCTTTGTTTACCTGTATCCGCATCCATCACTAACATCCAATCGGTATCATTCAAATATTGCAACAGAGCACAATGTCTTCGGAACATGATCTATTCAACAAAAAGCTCAATTTACTCTTTACGACAAACATCTTTGTGTCGATCACAGTTATTTTTCACTTTTGGCTCATTGTAGAGATCGACGAGGAGTAGCTCGTAGTTGGTGGTTTGGAGATAGCATTTCAGAGTTTGTTGAGCGACTCGATAGCGGCTAAATAGGGTAGATTGAAGCTTAAAGTATGTAAAGTTTTATATTTACGTAACTACGATAGGCTTTTTGAAGCGCACACTTTAGAAAGCGCATTAATCACGAGGAAAACAACTCACTGATGAAAGCTTCCATTCTGATAGGCGATGAAGATCTTCACTCGACCATATGGATGCTCGCAGGCTTCCATGTTCTTTCTGTAAAAAATTGTCACCTCTACAAGCATCAATCCAATAAACACTGGTTCATCTAGCTAGCAAGTATATGATTGCATTTGCTTTGCACTAGAAAAGATATTCAATTACTCTCGGACCAAGTCAGCCAGCTTCTCTGAGCTAATCTTTTACTTTTTTTGAGTTCATGGCCTTGGCTTGGAAATTTGGCGATGTTCAAGATTAAACAAAAGTCCACTCATCAAACCTCTTTGGATAATTGTGCGGTGTTCGAATTGTCATCGTGGCATCTGGCTGTTGCACCTTTTTTGGCTCTTCCCTCACAATGTCATCATTTTCCCCTTGCGGCAATCTCTCCACCAATAACACCAACAACAACAATCCGCCAATGACATAGAATATTGATGCGACAAAATTTCGAATCGATGTGAAACGCATTTTCGATTGTGGCACATTTCCTTTCCTGTTCTCTTCACCAGAGTCGATCCATGTTTCGATCATCCGTGTTACAAAATGTTTGCTTAAACGTGTCCCACCTTTCTGTCGAGAATCGAAATTTGCGTGTATTTGTGTGATTACTTGGCAATTACATTTGAGAGAAAACACAGTTGTCACACAAAAAAAAATTGATTTGACTTTTCTCCTACAAGAGTTGAAGCAATTGCTAAAAGCTCTATGCTAAAAGTTGGCTGTTTTTCAAAAGTATTGCAAATTAAGGCTCGAAAAAGTACTTTTATTCAAAAATCCGAAAAAACCCGCAAAAATATGTATGCAAGAAAGAGTAGGAGAAAGTTCATAAAAATCATCACAGTGTAGAAAGTTTAGGCAAAATAAAGTAATGTGTCAAATAATTACCTATTTGGCCAGCCAAAAGTCGTAGATCAACGACCACTTTATTCAGATCCATTAAGAAAACAATAAACTATTTAAAATACATGTACATGGATATAAAAATAGTCTATCCCAATCGGCTCAGCGCCTCGGCAATTGTCCGGGGCTCATTGAACTCGATTTTTGGCGGTTTCATCTCAAATTGCGGATTTACGGCTGGGCGTTTTCGAGCGGCGAGCATAGGTGCTAAAACCAAGATCATTTTTTGAATACTTTTGCACATTTTCAAATTTAGCAGCACTAACCTTTGATCAAATTGAGCGGTGATTGGATCAATTGTGAGCAATGTTTTGGTTGTTGAGATGAGAATCCAGCTGCCAGCTCAACTTGCCACGATTGAGAACCGAACACTTTTGAAAGTAAAGACGAGAAGGTTTTCGTGAGCGATAGAGTTGAAAGAAAGGGGAATAACAGGCTGAAATTTCGATTTCAATCTTTAACATCAGAGCCAGGTCAGCTGATACAAGAATAAATAAGTTTTTTAAGTGTTTACCCAGTATTGATGCAAATCGGATGACTTGCCAGCAGATGAGAGATGAGCTCATAGTCGCCAAACAAAATCTCTCCACACATTGGGCAATCGAATCGAGATTCGGGTCTAAAAGGAAATAACTTAGAATTGAATACAAATAGTTTCTTGGTACAATATTTTTAATTAGTACTTTATATCGATGCCAGCTTTTGCATTGTGAGTCATTGCATGAAGAGCCGCCGTTGTCGGGTCGACGATGAACGAGACTGCGTTTCTCTGGAAGTTGTCTTGGAAATTCGGGAATGTTTCAAGATAGCATCAGGTATTAAAAATAAACCTCAAATCAATACCGTTTTGTGGTCGAGTCGTCCTTGAACGGTGCATTTTTGACAGGGCGCCTGTGGGAACACCTGGGAGAGATGGAGACGGAGATTCGAGATGGGAAATACTAACTAAAAACACTAATATTTCGTCAGTAAATCTTATTATAATTAATTGTATGCTAATTTCTCTTCGAATATCGACAAATTCAGCGTAAAACTCACTTTGAGAACCCATGGCGCATCAAGCTCGAAAACTGACGTTGCGATCGTTCTAAGCTTTGCTATGATGAATCTATAAAGTGCTTGTTAAGTTTCCCATCGTTTTATAATTTGATTAAACTTTTCAAAACTCACTTCACTGCCATTGCTTGAGAATCTCCAGCATATTTCGAGACAATCTTGGCCAAATGAATAGCCAGATTTTTCTCATTTAGAGTACCCATTCGAACCATCAGACATCGAGTGAGAAGCTCTCGATCTTGAGGCTCAAGTTCCTGAACGAATCCTTTTAAAACACACGTTAATTTTAATCTACAATCACCATCAAACTATTCACCCACCAGTCCTTTATCGACTCGAATGTGGAAGAGGAGATGCTTGAGAATTTGAAGATCGGTATCCAATCGACAAAGAAAACCCCGAGAGGCTACCGTGCTTCCAATCTAAAATTTTCAATATTGATTCATTTATTAGTTTACATATGAACTTACGAATTCAGGCATCTTGCAGCTTTCCGTTCGCTTACAACTGAACACCAAACGCCCATGAGACGGATCGGCCTCGGCTTCGCGCAGAGATGAAAATTTTTGGGTGAACTAAATTCAAATCAGTTTTGATCAGTTTTTTCCTCTTACCATTTGAGGAGGATATTTCTGCTGCAGATAGTCTTTGTAGATTTGTGTGATGATATCAGAGTGCCGTCCCATCAAATGCCTCACCGTGCCTGCCACATCAAAATCCGAGGCTCTACAGCACGCACTGAAAAGAAACAAAAGCTTTTTGAAAGTAAAACAAAATCTATTAGGTTGGCGAATAAGTTTTTTCGTTCCTTTTCGTACTTTCGTTGAAAAATAACAAATTCACCAATTAACCTATGATTTGCTCCAAATGAAAAGTGTTTATCGTTCAAAAACCTCTACGAAGAAATTGGTTGGATGAATTTCTGCAAAAATTCGCCTATATATCCAACTTTTTGTGCTCTATCTTTTATCTATTGACATTAAGATAGGTTTCTTTAGCGTAAACCGCATCACGATTTTTGCCTACCCTACTTCAGGCTCTCAAGAAAAATCCAGACATCCCATTTTAAACCCGTTTTAATGTAATTTTGCAGAAAAATAATTGACCTTTCTAATGAAAAAAGAACCTTAGTTCAATTGGTGCATTTGTTTGTTTTAAACGGAAGTACAAAAAGAAACGAAAAGACTTATTAATAAGACCTAATAAACCTAATTCAAATCTATCCAGGATTCACCTGGGTTCGTATGGACAAATCGGGCACGAGTAGATTCCATCCGAATGGAAATCGGAACTCGAAGATAACCGGAGAAGCAAGACCGCATGAGCTGCTGCGTGAGTCTGGAAAAACAGAAATCAAGATTTTTATTGATTTTTGCTACCTGTATCGTCATTTCCCCCAAAACGAACGAAGTGTTCGGACAAATTCGACAGTACAACCCAAAGTCGCCATATTCAGCACTGTAAATCGTAAAAAAATTCATTTTGAATTGTCATTTGGTTTTCATCCTAAACTTTCATTTTTTTATTTTTCTGAACTTACTCCTCATCGACTTCTTCTTTCACTCTCCATTGATCATTTATCAGAAAATCGAGGCCTTTCGATTTATGCTTCGGTATCAATAAAGAATTTAGCTGGCTTGGTCCGGGTTTCTCATTGTCACTCAATTCCTCACTTTCCGAGTCAACCTAAACGCTCAGTTTTATCAAGAGTCACTAAATTTCCCAGTCGATTGTTCACAACCACTTTTTGAACTCACCTCTTGGTTCGATTGCTCAAATAATTTTTGATTCCGTATCCCCAAATGATTGCCCAATTGAGCTTTTGTCAGATGGGAAACGTCACTGAAAAATCATTCTTTAGAACCAGTAAAACTTGGGCACCTACAATGGAACGTGAAATGCATTGCTCTTTTGCGCCAATCGAAGTCGTCGCTCTCTTTTTCGGCGAAGATTTAGACGATATCGCTAAAGGATTTAGTTTTTGCATAAATGCATTATAGATCAACCGAAAAATCCGCCTAACCGCGGATTTTTCTGGTTGGATGTTTTGGGGCCGACGCATAGTTTTTGTCGCCGTGGCGCAGTCGGAAGCGCGCTTGTCCACGGCCCACAGGTGCCGGGTTTGATCCCCCTTAGTGCCACTGAATTTTCTTTTTGAAATTTTTTATTTTAAATGGCATAACTATATTACATTTTAAGACTTTTTAAAAATTGCAGTTCTTTTGGCCTAAAGACGGCTGAGAAATAGCCCGTACAGACGAACGGACGGACCGACAGACACTGCTCTTTTATGTTTAGTATATTATGGATTAGAGCTTACTTATGAATATTTGTTGGTCTTAAAAGTTACTTTCAAAAAGCCTGTTTCCAACAAAAGTTGAGTGGCTCGCGTTGGGAAACCGTCCCGACTCTTTTTGTAGAATCGAAGGAAATGTTGATGGGCCTAAAAATTGCTACTATTAGAAAAACTTCTATGCAAATTAAGTGCTTAGTCTTTTACTTTTGCAAAAGTTGTCTTCGGGTTCACATCGGGGTAGAGAATCGAGGCCGTTCCATCGTAGTAAATCACATCTTCAAAAGGCGATAGACATAAAAAGTTCACGATTTTTCGAGATGTCAATGAATCTAGAACAACACTGCTTTTTAAAAATGCCAAACTATTTACCGCGCACAAAATTTTCCCATCCGACGTACCATCGTTCTTGAATGGCCGCGGGTAAGAGTGGCCAGTTCTTTTCCTCGCCGGGTTCTTTCTATAGATGTTTTTGTAGAGTTTTAAGATAAAAATTTATACTTACAAGGTAAAGAAACCGAGTTAAGCTGGCCTTTTGACTCGAGACCAAGCCCATCTTATAGAGTCGGCCGTGGGAATCTCCAATCCGTTTTTAGTTTCTACTGAGCGCTTCGCAAACGCGAGATATTTCGCATAGAAAATCACCTTGAATTTCGAGCTCCTGATGAGGTCACATGCTCCCTTACCGACTGCCACACGCCACAAGCCACACGCTCCCTCAACAACGGTAGTCTAGTGGATAATCCGCTAGACTACCGAACGTACCGCATTTTTGCTCCCAAGTTCGAGTCCCCACTCTCGTCAAACTTTTTTGCTTTTTTAAAAAACTGTTTCCTTCGACCACCGAGGCAGTTTTTAAGGGAGCATGTGATGGCCTCATAAGGAGCTCAAAATTCAAGGTGATTTTCTATGCCAAACATCTCACGTTTGCGAAACGAAACAAAAACTAAAAACGGATTAGAGATCCTCATAGGCCGACTCTATAAGATAGACTTGGTCTCGAGTCAAAAGGCCAGCTTGACTCGGTGCCTTTCCCTTACTAGAATAACTTGTGTCATTTTATTGCTTACCTCTAATACAATCCGTGATTGAAGCTCCATGAGAACCACTTGATGTCGAGGACGTTGAAGACCGCGGAAACACGACTGGCCGAATACGTTCACGAGCTAAACCTTTAGATAAGATATTGGAGAGCGAAGTTTATTCTTAATGTAAAACTTAACTAAACGAAACTTTTATGTAAATTTGGTGTTTTCATTTGGCATTCCCCCTCTCATTCGTTAATGATCGATCTCATTACCATGTCAGCTTTGGCGATAATCTTTGCCTCAATCGAGTTCTCCTCAATGTCCTCGTCTTCAAAAAAATGGGAATTATTCATGTGATAGAAAATTCCCATCGGAGAGAAAGCCTGAAGATTACAATAGTTACGATATTCCGGAGACTTTTAAACCTGTACACCACATCGACAACTGTATGGAGTGAGGTTGGCCATTGAATGGAAAAGTCTTGCTTCTTCATGTCGGGCATGGGCCAATAGATGGGAAATCGTCTAAAACGGGTTGAAACAATAAAGAATATTATAAAATAGTTTAGTATACTATTTTTTAATTCTGAGATCACCCTGGCGCTGCTTCCGAAATCGATCTTCGCATGGCCACACTCTTCTCTTCCACACTGAAATTAAAAGTGCTGAAGAATTCAATGACCATGAAAAGTTGAGTTATCAACAATATAAAATATATGAGATAATTAATGTTTTTAGCGTTTTACCTCATATATTCTTTCTCTTTGCCCCTTCTCCCTTTCCGGAAGCATTAGATCAGATGAGAGGTTCTCGAACAAGCCTTGTAGACCCTGGGCAACTGAAAATTGAGTAACTAACTATGTATTCAGCCAGCTTTGGAGCATCTCCAACTTTAAGCAAGTACAGTCGAACTTCGATACAATGAAACGTTCGATATAACGAACTTTTTGGCCGGTCCCTTGAGGTTCGTTACATCGAAGTTCGACTGTACTTTCTTCTAATAAACTAACTTGAACAAGAGCCGCCTTTCGATTTGAGTAGTCGAATTCGTTCATCGAAACCATTCTGCATATCGGCATTGAGGAAAGGATTCAATCGCAACCCGTGCAGGCAACGAATCACAATTACTACCGCTGGTCCAAAGAGCTGAACTTTCGTATTTTTCAAAATCTCATTTTCCAACCTTAATCAATTGTTTCGGGTAAAGGATGGCGAGTTTTTCTGCATACGGAAGTGAGCTGAGGTCGATGTTTTCGGAAAAGGTGACACTCCGCCTCAACGAGCCGATCTCCGCCTTCTTTAGGATGTTTTCTTCTACCTGAAAGCAATAACTGGGCTGTGATCCTCTTGATGGGAGTGTGTTCCTCGTGATTAATGCGCTTTCTAAAGCACGCGCTTCAAAAAGGTAGCCTTTTTGAAGCGCGCAAGTTATGTAAATTGGTTTAAACGCAAATCTAAAATTTTAAAAGTTAACGCGCTCCTTATATAGTGCGATTCACGTAAAAGATATTCAGCCCATTTATTCGCATATGTATCAATTTGTTTAATTGACGCATTTGAGACAAATTCTTGATTAAAAATTTGTTTATGCAAATTTATTCAATTAATTATTTAACCACGAGGAACACACTATACTCTTGATTAAAGTGTTTTCTAAATGACGCGCTTAAGAGAAAGCCACCGTAGTTACACCTTGAGCCATTTACCTCATGGTGTCCAACGAGAAAAGTTTGGTCTTCTAGATGAAAATACAGATGTTCGGCAATCTCTTGTGACAAAATGGCGATTGATTCCAGTTGAAGATTTGCCGATGTCCACCCACAGACACCGCAATTTACAAAACTGAATTATTAAATGTGTTAAAGTGAGTTCATTTGCCTACCTTGTATGTAGTGATGGTTTTACTCTTATCCCATTTGAATCTTTTCGTTTAAATGTTGTTCCAAGGTAGGGTGGTTGATCGAAATCATTAATGAAATCTTCGATGAGACTCTCGAAATGATTCTTCTCTAAATGTTCCACGACATCCAAATCGTTGAAGAGCACCTGGGAATAACGAAATTTACTAATTTCACTAACTTGTACTCATTTGACATTCACCAACCTGCCCCGTTTTGTTTGAAAGCGATTTCTGGGAGATTATGATTTCCTCGCAAATTGGGCACGCTGGAAAAGGTGTTTTCTGCTCGAGAAGGGTCTCAAAAGCGAGGCGATGAGCCGCCGCGTGTGCTTGAGCCTTTTTACACTCGACCAAGTCATCGTCATCATTGGTTAACTGAAATTTTAGCCTTGCCAAATAGACTTGCTATCCGATCGAAATTCTGTTGGATCGGATCGGGTCGGATCATCATCCGAGGCAATCCGATCCGATGCAAATCCGGATTCGATCTATCGGATAACAAGTCTAACACGTAGTAAAAACTGATTTTAACTTAATCTTCACTGAATTGACTGAATATTTCGCATTTTGATCGGATAATTTGCACTTTAAATAATACAAAATTTGCATTTAAAACCAAAAAATAAATGCTAAGTGCAAAAAGTATGATGTTAATTTTAATTTGATCCTATCCTTTCTGTTGGATGGATCGGATCGGATTCAATCTGATGGATGAGGCCATCGGATCATCATCGGAGGCAATTCGAGAGGGTTTTACAGGGTACCTCAAAATTATCCGGACAACTTTTTGGAAAAGTGGTTGTAGCCCGCTTAATTTATTTCAAAATGTCAAGTGTTATACAGGGTTGGGCAAAATTGCCCGGACAAGAGTTCTTCGTTGTAACTTTGCAGCCAGCCAACTTAACCGTTTCTCCAAGTATAAATTTATTCATTCCTTAGCCTAATGGGACATTATTGAAAAGAACCATCCATTGGTCGGCTTTTCTTTCGAACCAGAAAGAATCGGGTAAAATTGATCCGGGCACGGCGTTTAATTTTTCCCCTTTCCCCTTTTTTTGGTTTCTGAAAAACTCAAGAAAAACAACATTAAGACTAGAGAAGTGTGACTACTTTTTTTGAGGATAATTAAGGGCCTATAGAAAAAGAATTATAGGAGTTTTATAGAACGGTTGAAGAATAACATTCAAATAAGTTTCTTGTCCGGGTAATTTTCTCAAAACCTATATAGAGAATTGTAGCCCCTAATTGTGGCTACATTTACCTACTAAAAACTTCCCAATCGGATTTATGCAACTCATTTAACAAGTCCTTGAAGGAGCACTAGTCGATCCCTATCCGGTGCGCTGCCATTTTTAACGATTTTCCACATAAAACCTTGACCTAAAAAGGACTTTATCCAGTAAACTTTGTGTGCATTTTGTTTAAATTCTTTCCAACAATTTCATAGCGCTATAACAGCTAATATAACGAAATACTCTTGTGAACTAAATATCGAAAAATGAT
Organism: Mesorhabditis belari; assembly: GCA_958450365.1. Lineage (NCBI taxonomy): Eukaryota > Metazoa > Nematoda > Chromadorea > Rhabditida > Rhabditidae > Mesorhabditis > Mesorhabditis belari. Next base: position 289,107 of record CAUEEP010000938.1, read on the forward strand.
CAAAATTTACCTTTTTCCCTGCGTCTTCAAAGAAGCTTGATTTTGGTTATAGTAGGTTAGCCAAAACTATTTAAAATTATCTTTAATATTATTAATGGTGTTAAATGATATTTTTTTCATAAAATAAATATTGACAAATACTTTTTCGAACAATTTTTTATGTAGAAAATCGTTAAAAATGGCAGCGCGCCGGATAGGGATCGACTAGTTCAAGGGCTTGTTAAATGAGTTGCATAAATCCGATTGGGAAGTTTTTAGTTTTTTTTAAGGGCCACAATTCTCTATCTAACACAATTTGAAATAAATTAGGCGTGCGAAAACTACTTTTCCAAAAAATTGTCTGGATAAGACAGACAGAAATGACACCCTGTATACAGAAATGAGATACCTCTAAGTTGCAGAAACCACAGAGAAACGTTCCCTGCATTCGTTCGTCCGATTTTCCCGAGGCCAAATGATCATAGATGTCACCGATGACGATCTCCATCTCATTCCTGAAAGAAATTTCGAATGTTAAAGGTTTATTGATGTCATAATGCATTAAAATATTCAAGAAAATTCTAAGAAACCAATGATAAGCACACTAATGGTTAATAAATATACGAATAGCATGAAATTTGGGCTTATCGAGTGTCTGCAGAAATGCCACTTAATGTACTTAAGGGGCAATTCTTGAACACTTCATTGCTAGCGGCAATGTGTTGCGCGGCTACATTTCGATCCACAAAACGATTTTTGTCCGATTAAAAGGAAGAACCACTTGCGCGAAACGCTTTTTGCGTCCGACAAGTGCTGAACTGTTTCCAGGTCGGTAAAAACTTGCATGCTCTTTTTAACCTCAGCTCTCCTTTTTTATGCTCCAAAAGATCCTTTTAAGAGAGCATGAAATAGGGATTATCGTAATGAAATTCAAAATGTTAAGTGTTAATTTTCCTGCTAACCAAAGTGACGATAAAAATGAGTATTCGAATCAATTGGCTGAATATCTTTAAACATAAAGAGCTTTATATCGTTTGTTGAAGCGTTTCATTTGTTCGTTTTTTTTTGCAGCAAACCATGTTTGCAACTAAATTTTTATACTGTATCCTTTTCTTTGCTTTACCTGTACAAGTTCACATTTTTTACTTCAGGAATGAGTGGACGCGTGCCTCCAGCTATCGATGGACTCGTCTCGTTGAAGGTGGGTAAATTAGAAATATTTTACACTTATTGAAAGTGATTTGTTTGTTTTTAGGTGGACAACATCTCGTACAATACAACACAAAACGATTTGCGTCGTCTCTTCGATCGATATGGGGAAATCGGTGATGTGCACATTCCACGCGACAAATACACACGACAAAGCAAGGGTTTCGGATTTGTTCGTTTCCACAGGTTGGCATTTTTACGTTTTTCTAAAGTGCTTTAACAATCTTTACTCAGTGTTGCTCATTGGTTACTGACTAAAGTATTAGGTTGTTCGGATATAAACGAGGGTTTGCACTGCTTAACTCGTGAGGAAGCCATTTCCCGCATCAGATCGTCTTTCCAATGGCGTGAAGATGCTCATCAATAGTAGAATTTGAACAAAGAAACTGTTGAGCAAGTTCACGCGTCGTTTGACATGGATCCGATTCGATTGCAGCCCTCAAAATATCGCTGTCTACCGCTTGAGGTCGACGAGAGTGGTCATGATCCTCGAGACTTTCATCACCATTCCGAAAGCGTTAGAACCAGGCTCGGCATCGGCTTTCGGACTATAAATCATTCCCAAAGGCTTTGACCAAATCTCGATGCGATTCCGCGACTGTTTTGCCCAGTTTAAAGTCGTAAAGTGGGCAGACCCGAACTTGATATATTTGAAGCCACTCATCTAAAGCAAGAAAAAAAGCTCTTAAAAATAAGAAACTATCCGTTTAAAAAGATTCCAAATATACACAAAGTAACGTACTTTTAAATACAGAAAGACATGTTTTAAAAGCTTCTCTCACAACAATAAGTTTAGCAACGCTTCTTTATATCCGAACAACCTAATAATTTTTTTAGTAAACGTGACGCGGAACACGCGTTGGATCGCACAGATGGAAAGTATATTGATGGTCGAGAGATTCGAGTTTCAATAGCTCGCTACGAGCGTCCGATTGATGATCGTCAACGCGGAAGTCGACGATCTCGTTCTAGGTAGGCATTATTTTTTGAAATTCCTCGTCTTTCTAAGTTTTTTGAGCTTCGATACTAGTCATAACACAAAATTTGATTCTCTTTGTATGAAAACATACGAAATTAATGTTAAAAAGTTTTACATAGATTTCTAACATAGTGTTTCTAAACAAATTATTAGTAAACATTTTATAACAAGCAATTTATGTCAAGGCCGGATAGCAGTGCAGAGTTGCTGTTTCTGTATGGCTGAGTAGCGGGTTTGCTGGTTAAAGCTGCGTATTGCTGAATGAAGCAGATCTTTGGCTGAAATGTGGGCAAGCTGTAGGAGCTGTTACCGCTGCCAATCGTTTCTTTCCTGAGCCGGTATCATGTTTCATATTTACTTCTAATTACTATAGTCTATGATTTATATTGAAAAAGTTTATATTTCAATTCAGGTCTCCACCTCGTCGATCCCGTAGTCGGAGTCCACCAAGTCGCTCCCGTTCACGTTCGAGGTTTATTTTTTAAATAATTTATAGAAATAACATGAGATAAAAAGGGGCTTTATTCAGGCTTGTTTTTAATTATTCAAGCTAAATCCCCATTTTCAGGTCTCGCAGTCGTTCACCTCGACGTCGCAGTGATTCACGTTCGCAATCTCCACGTAATGATGCGGTAATTGTTTTCATTTAGTTATGAGATTATGGCTTCCCATAAATCTTTACAGGAAAACCCAGAAAAATTAAAATTTATTTAAATTCTGCAACTTTCAGAGAGATCGTTCCCGTTCACAATCTCACTCGCGAAGTCGTTCCGGCTCCAAATGAGAATGAATTAACTTTTTCTTCATTTCCATTTCCACAAACTATTTGTATTGAAGTTTTGTCTGTTTTCATTGAACTTTTTATTTTTTATTGGAATAAATTGAGTATCAGCTAAAAATCTTTATTAACTGACGCAAATCACACATTTGTTGAACCCGGTATTTGGAAATCTTTTAAGCAAGTAGCGGCCGTTGTTCTCCAGGTACATGTAAAGTGTTTCGTGGGGTGCGCGAAGGGGAAATGAGATGAGCAGGAATCTAGAGTTGTGTTTGGGATTATACGCTCGAAACTAACGAAACATTGGTTTATATTTTACTCACCTGCGGGAGTTGACGACGTGGTACGGTTGGGGTGAGGATGGGCAGGGTTTGACAAGGCAAATCGGCAATGAGATTGATCGTTTGATAGGATTTTGGTGGTGGTGGACGACGTCGTAGTCTTTTCAACACTTTCGTTTCGATGTCGAAAAGCTCGGGATTTACCCTGGAATTTGTTTGTTCACAAATTCTGATTCTCGAAAACTGAAATCCAAGAGTCTTGCCTCAAAATGTTGCGTCTCGAACCGTAACCCTTACTCATATTTGAAAGCTTGGAAGGTATACGGTATGATTACGCAAACTTACCAAACATAAAATAACGGGATAAGAAGTGTGCTGATCCGACTGACCATCAATGGAGTTAAGAAAAATGCCATTCCTCTTGAAGAAAAGCCTAAAACTGATAGATTTCGACTATCGACTTTTGCTTACTTGAAGGATCAAGGCAAACAAATGCATAGGCTAAATAGGGAACAGTGGAGATGATCACACAGCCAAGTCCAACCTGAAAGGAGTTCATGGAAGGTTAGAGAGTTATTGCTTACCTTGGTGACATGCCCATTTGGAGCCCAAGTGTAGAGAGTTGTTTTTGCATTTGGATCTTCTCGAGCCTCGGCTGATGTGGAACGATCGACGTGATCGGCTACAGAATAGTAGAGAGATGAAGCCACACAGACGGGAATCAAAAAGAAGAGGATGAAAGTGGCCGTGAGAAGGGACATGTATCTAGAAATGGGTGACTTGATGAGAATGACAAGCAGCTGTACTGTACCTGGTTGCTTGCGAATCGTGGTACTCGTCAATGCTGGTGTTACCTGTTCGTTTAGCTCCACCAGACTCACCCTAGAAATTAGTGGGCTTTTTTTCCTTTGAAACGACCTTTGAGTACAGTTTATTTTAGTTGATTGCTGTTTTACACTCTTTAGTTCCAAACCAACCAGAGTGAAATCCAGTGAGCAGATATGGCCGTTAAAGAAGGATGAATAACGTCCAAAGCCGAGAATCGGAAGCGCTGACCACGAGAGGCAAATGAAAAATTCGACGAAGAGACATCGGGTATAAGTTTGAATGTTTCGAAAAGAACCTAGGGTTAGAGTTAGAGTGGTTCTCGAGTAAATGACCAGAGTGGTTCTCAAGAAATGCTCACCCCATTTCGGTTGAAGTGTAGCAATGTAACGATCAAAGGAGATCAATGTGACGATGGAGACCTGGAATGGAAAATGGTAAGATCTAGGATAAGGATGAGATCATTTGAGAAGCTCTGTATTCTGCTAATGATCTTATCTAATTTCAAAACGAACCTGCCAAAGTGATAAGCACATGTCAAGAGCTCCGTATAAATCACATGTTGTTTCATCGTAAACCCTAAATGAATTGTTAGGTTTTTGCATTTTTTTTCGTTACCCCATGCCAGATGCAAGTTAAAATCTGATCCTCAAAAATTCTCAATGAGATTTGTGTTCGTTTTCCCCATATCGATGATGTCAATTTCTTGCCCTTTCCCCTATCATCAACTCCCGTTCAAATTCAATCACCGCAACACTTTCTCGCTATTTTTTTTGCGCCTTTTGTCTACTTGCAGAGAGTTATTTAGATAAAGATCACTTTTAGTTAAAATTGCAAGGAACTTGGCTTTTGATATACCAAAGAATACCTACACCACCGCCCATATCAAACAATTTCTATTTCTATTTATGTGTGTCGCCGAGGAAACCGGAAATATTAGCGACACGAGGAGATTCTTGACATATCCGAGTCCAAAAATAGACCCACCCTTTGGGGTTATTATCGTTTTGGCAGAGAAAAACAAGAAAATTACTTGGTTATTATTTATAAAAGGGAAAAGATATAAAGCAACTTCTATCAATCATTTGTCGGGAAAAGAGACAAGAAAATTGGTCTTGTCTGTATCTTTCATAAAAGGATTCGTTTTAACCATGTGAAAGCTATGAAATATCTTCGAAGATGACAAATGAAAGCCAATGAATAGAGATGAAAGCCGTAAAGAAATCTCTAGAATTCGGTTATGGCAGTTTACTTTTGTTTAACCAGTGCAGACAGAGACTTGACTAGTAATTGTATGCAATGGAATAATGTAATGACGAGAACTCACCCGGATTCAGTGAGAAAACCGTATAGCGGAACCGTAAGCAGCGCGGACAAGGCACAGTCGACGAGAAGAAGCACGAGGATTGGAAGGGATGAGGCTGCAATCAAAGAAAGGCCATATTCGAAGGATTAGTCGATTTGGTATGTTTTTTTCGTTACTCACCGGTTAGACTCTTCGTGAGAATGCATGGGATTGAGATGAGGTTGAAGAGGAGAGGAGCGGTGGCTGAAACTTACTATTAGCACGGTTTTTGAGTTGACTTGACTGAGGTTGACTTGATCAAAACTAGAATTGGATTTGATTTGACTAAATTTCGTCGAAAAATTGAATAAAATTCTTTGTGAAATGACTTTTCTAGGTAAAAAGATGAAGATAAAAGGTTTTAAAATGTATTTTAAAATGTTAAAAAAGGATGTAACATATCAATTCTCAAGATGAATTGGAATATGATTACTTTTAAGCCTCTAACTTGTCAAGTCAAGCCTCTAACTTGCCAAGTCAAGCCTCTAACTTGCCAAAATAAAATTCTCACAAACAAATACGATTCCCCTCTCAATTGTTTAGCCTCTTTTTCACTTGAATGTCAGTATGTTCCCCTTTACAGCTATGGTTTTGGAGGACAATTGGACCTGGAATTCTTGATGAATTAATTGCATCGATGCCTACTCGTATTAAAGAAAGATGCCTTAAAGAAGTACTTTTGGCAAAAGGAGGAGCGACTAAATGTTGATTAAAGCTTAATTTCGTTTTGTGTCAAAAGACTTTTGCACCACGATTTTCAGGGGTGTTTTGACAATTATATTTTTTTCTCAATTTATTTTTCTCAATTTATTTTTTTCTCAAGTGTTGTATAGCGATAACGTTTGTGTAAATAAATTGTACATATATTTGCGTAACTAAAATTATTAATGGCTTAAAGAGCGCCATGAACTTTATCAAAGAAAATTGATGAAACTTTTTAGAAACGTAAGTGGGACAAGACTTTTTGCACCACAGTGTATCAATTCTCAAGATGAATTGGAATATGATTACTTTTAACCGTCAAGCCTCTAACTTGCCTAACTTGCCAAATAAAATTCTCACAAACGAATACGATTCCCCTCTCAATTGTTTAGCCTCTTTTCACTTGAATGTCAGTATCTTTCCCTTTCCTTTAAATGAGGCTCATTCAATGGGATCCCCGTCTTGCTTGTCTCTTTTCTTTTTCACTATTCCATTTCGAATCCCAATCTTTCCGAACATCAAAGTCGAAATACCCTTGTCTCTTTTTTGGATAAGCTTAGGAAAATCTAGTGATCAAAAATGGAAACACAAATAGCTTTTGAAGAGTGAAAAGGGCTGATGTTTTTACTAACAAAAAGAGTGACGTAAAATAGCTAAGAGAAAACTGATCAACACCTCATTTTCTTCACCCTCCCGAAACCATTAATTTGGGTTTATTGTTCGATTTTCTCTTCATATTAAAGATTTCGTTGCATAGATGCATAGATGATGCATAGATGATGCATAGATGATGCATAGATGATGCATAGATGCATAGATTGCATAGATTGCATAGATTGCATAGATTGCATAGATTGCATAGATTGCATAGATTGCATAGATGCATAGATGCAGGGATTGCATAGATGCATAGATGCATAGATGATTGTTTTTAAAAATCAAAATGAATCTTCAGGTTTTTGGTGAAAGATCAGAAAATAGGCTGTCCAGAAAGAATTTCCGTTTCTTTTCATACTCAAAAATAACAAATTCATCAATTAACCTGTGGTTTACTCTAAATAAAAGTGTTTATTGTTCAATTTTCCATCTTTTGAAGTCAATTTGGGTTCACTTTTAACACTTTTTAAATGGAAGTATGAAAAGGAACTAAAAAACTTTCTGGGCAGCCTAATAGGCAAGAGTAATGTGCCGACTAAGGTCACAAGAATCTCTCCAACAGTTTTGTGCTTTGACTTCTCACTTCTCTTTCTCCTTTCTAATGCCTCCAATTTTCATGTCCAACGATAGCAAGGAAATCAAAGATTTGTCAGACTGAATACAATTCCCCTTTTCTTCGCTCGATATGAACAAGACGAGAGATCGACTCAATTACCCCCGTTTGACCATCCAATTTCCTGTCCTTTTCTCTTTTTTTTTGTTTCATTGAGGATTTCCCCTCAAAAAGAAAGAATAAATGGCATTTTGTGAGGAGTGAAATTCTCGAGGTGAAATGAAATGAGAAAATTATTATCCCTAACGTCATTCCCGCTTTTCCACAGGTGATTTTCCACAATTTCCCAATTTCCCCTTCGGTTAATTAACCGAATTTTCGGCAACCATAATGTGAATTTGTCGGCGCCGAAAAATTGATTCTCGGAAATGTTTTTTTGGGGAGAAAATTATTCAGGTGTGTTCTCGAAGAGTCAATTTTTGTTATTGGATTGTAGGTGGGGGATTTTACGAAGAAATTTTACGGGATTTTACGAAGAAAATGGCATCCATTTCCTGGGCTAATATCGAGAATATAGGATTTTATTTCAATAAACAATGTCGTTGAGATCTCTTTTTTTCTTAAAACCTATAGCATTGTTCAATTTATTGTTGTTCAATTGTTCAATTTTTTTAAGTGAAGCTAGTGTTTTTTTTGCTCAAAAAGAGTTTGACGTGAAAATCGTTGGGTCATAAATTTGCGGAATTCCAAGTAAAGTAGGAACATGAAAAGAGTGGGTAGAATGGGATGAAGAGAGGTCCGAGGGGAGCGTCTAATGATCCTAAATGAACAATGGAGGCAACTTTTATCGGAGGAAGACAAAAAGAAACAAATTGTGAATGGAAAGATGACGGGTTTTGTTTAGGAGGGATGTCGATAGAGATTCTGGATTTATGAAGAATTCGAATGGATTCTGAAAGCAAGAAGCCAGTCATAGCCTGATTGTCGGATCCCAGATCCAAGAAGATATCAAGATGGATATAAATCAGAATACTATCCGATTATACCTCAACAACTAGGTTAAACCAACAACTTTTTCCCTTTATTGTTTTATCTACTTTATTTGTATGCTTACCATTGTTCTGAAATTATAACCTAAACATATTTGATACTTAAGCTATTCACACTTTTTCTCAAAAGGTCTGGATGGGATACACAAAGGAGAAAATACCGAAACCAACAATGGTTCGCTGGTTCTGTTCAGATTTACACCATCTGGTTTAATAGTATACTCAGGTTAGTACGACTTTGTTAGAAATAGGTTCTGGCCTGGTTTTAAGCTTGATCTGACTAATTGACTTTTCTGGATCTTTACAGCCACCTCCTATAAGAGCTACAGTACTATAGGGGTAGGATCATTTAGTCATAGGTTTATAGGGGTAGGATCAGTCAGTCAAAACGGGTGAAGACGGGTGAAAGAGGGAAGGACGAATCGAAGAAAAAGGGGGGACTCCATTATAAATGCCCCGTTTCTCCGTTTCTTTTCGCTGGACACTGCTTCAGTCGGAAAGAAAGCGAGGGTGGACCCACATTCAAGAATTCCGTTTTTTTGTGCCGACTTTGTCAAATTATTCAAGAGAAAAGAAAACGTTCGATGCTTTCATAAAAGAAACTAAGTATTGTCTGAAATCGATACTGAACCTGTGAATAGTTTCAGTGGGATAAGCTTTCTGACTCGGGCTTTTGTTGGCAATCTAAAGTTGATAGGTTTTCAGATTTCAAGTTCAAGTTGTTATTGTGTAAGAAAAGCTTCAGATCTCTTCTAACGCACTGCTTTACTTCCCCAAAATGTGCTAAAACATTAACGACGTTCCTTGGGCTTCTCAGTTTTCCACTTTCAAGAATTTATCATTACTTTCATTTCAGTTTGCAAGTGTTTTCTGAGTTTCGTTTGTGAGTCAAATGTTGTTATTTTGAACAGTCGGATTTCAGAATTTCAAATAAATCAACAAATCTATTTTGCAGAATAGAAAATGGATGAAGAATTGCCGGTTTGCGATGGGACACCATGGAGACAAAACGATATGGGGAAGATAGAAGAAAGGAAAGGAAAGGAAAGGAAAAGAAAAGAAAAGAAAAAAGAGATGGATTTCTGATTTCTCTTTGAATAAAGGTCTTGTTTTAATGGTTCACATAAGAACCAGAAAAGCTAACTGCCTTGAGTAAGGCTATTTGGCCTAAGTGCTATGATAGATGTAAAATGAAGGCTAAGCCTAAGCCTAAAAATTTGCCAGGATGCTCCTATGGGGGGCGCATGAGCATCGCCAAGCGGGTGTGCCTTAGCTCCGGGAACTGGCTGAGATCCAGAAAATGGGGGTTTAGCCCAAGCCCAAGTAGACTTAGTGCTAGGCGCTAGCCGCTAGCCTTCGCACTAAGTCCAAGCCTAAGCCTAAGTATAATTCAAAGCAAGTTTTAGTTATAGTTTTACATAATCATAACCATGACTATTTGCTTTTTATTTCATTTTCATTCCCCGAAATTTTCCCCTGAAAGTCCAAATTTGTGATATGTATAAAATGGCGGAAATTCATCAAATATTTATTGGAGACAGCAAATGCTTTTCGAGGTGTTAAAAAGGGGAAAAATGTGGTCGGCTTTTTTGGAAGGACAAATTGGAGCCGATTGAAAAGAAAAATCCTTTTTGACTATGTAAAGCAATGAACTATGAGGAACTATGAGGGAAATCGTTTTGAGAGAAATCCTCAAAAGCAATGAACTTTGCACTTAAGCGCAAAAAAAAACGGAAAATCTTTTATCAATGGAGAGATTTTTGCAAAAACGAGTTTAGCACGGTTCAATAAAAGTTGACAGAATTTGATGACGAACTTTGCTGACCGAACTTTGCTCATCGAAAAGCAAACTTGGGATGCTTTGAAGCATTCTACTCACTATTTTGCTTGATTTATGGCTTCATTCAATGAGAAATCAGAAACTATGAAGCAAATAGATTAATCATAAGTAGAAAAAGACAAGCTGAAGGAAAGATTTTAATTTTTATTTCATTTTACAAGTTATCCACTAGTCCACTAGCTGCAAATCATTTTTAAACTCTCTCTCTGAACACTTTCACTCACACTAACCCCTTGAAATCAAGAACCTCGTGAAGAAAACAGAAAAAAGACTAGAAGGAAAGTTTCTGAAATTGGAAGTGAAAAAAGGATAGATGGATTGAATTTCCCTGCAAGAAGGTTGTCTTCATTCGGTTCTCATCCTGTTCTTTCTCGAAACGAGGAACAATCATCGAGAGATAAAGTCCCCATTCTCAAATATCTTTCAAATTTGATCACCTCTTGTCTTTACGTCTTTGTCTTTACTTTCAAATCGTTCCTGATAGATCTATCAGGATTTCTGCTAGATTACCTGATAGATTTCTGCGTAAAATCAAATGGCTAACAGGAGGAAATATTCTTTGCTTTAACCATCCCTATTTGAAGAAATCTTTTTTTTTGTTAAAAGCCTTTCTAGGGATTTAATTCTAAAGGAACCGGGAAGTCGACAAGTAATTATTTCGATTGAGCTTTGGCTTGAGGAAGTGATTGTCTATTATATTTGGCTTGAGGAAGTGATTGTCTATTATATAAAAGAGCAGTTTTAAGTTCTTGATGTTCAAAAACTTTTGCTTTATTTAGAATTTGGAGAAAATTTGATTAACTTTCAAAAAAACTTACAGAAAAAGATGAGATTCGTGATGATGGTCGGGTGATGCATTTAGTCGGAATGTGTTTATGTGACACTGGAAGTGTGATGGGGTACTTGTTGATGAGTCGTTGAATGAATGCGAAAAAAGGAGAGCAAGAGCTTATTCGATGTGAGGAGATGATGGGGGAATTTGGGGTTGGGATGAAGGATCGGGTAAGGAAAAAAAGGAAAGAAGAGGAAAAGTCACTCTTTGAGAGGATCGGGGGGAACGGCTGGATGAAGGGAAGAAGAAAAGGGGAGGGAAGGGAAGAAGAAAAGGAGAGGGAAGGGAAGAAGGAAAGGGGAGGGAAGGACTCAGCCCTGCGAGGGGCGGGGTCTCCACTCTTCACATTCACGCATTCCGACTCATTCCGAAGATCGCTAAGAAATATAAAGACTAGAAGTGATTACAGTACATATTGGGCTCTGAGAAAAAGCCTCGCAGGAATGAAAACAAGCCTGTAAGCAAGGTCTAGGCTCTAGAGTCTGCAGTAGACTTGGCTAACTCAAGCTCAGTCTACAGCCTCACTCAAGCTCATTCCAATAATCAGGAATAATTAAGAATGTCAGAGTACGGTAAATAAAAGCCTATATGCCAAGCCAGGATTCTTACTCTGTTAGAGTTTTTAGAGGTAAGCCTTTTTAGAGGTAAGTTTTTAGAGGTGCCTCTCTTAGAGCTAAGCCTGCAGCAGGTATGGTCCTTCCAGAAGGTCGAAGATTATTTTAATAATCATACTTTACTCAACTATGAATAAAAGTGCAAAAAAAACTAAAACTGGAACTTACAGGACTGCGAGAAACATAAAAACAGATTAAATAAACAAAAATAAAAAATATCCGACAAATCAGTAAAGTCTAAGGCAACCTTAAACCCAGACCTTGAAACTAGCACAGGATTTGGATGTGATAAGCATAAATTCATTCGATAGACAATTCTATAGAATAGAGTTCTATTCAATCGAGTTTAGAGTCTAATAACTCTCGGACGAAAAGATTCAAGCCCTATTTTCGACTTAAAAGAAGAAGCGAGCTTATGTTCGAAGAGATTTTAAGGAAATCCTTAAACAGAGATGAGTCTAAGTTTTTTTTTTGCTAAAAGACTCCATTTTTTTCCGCCATCATTTTGTTAAGCCTCTAAATATAAATTTATAAACAAAACCTGTTTCCGTGGTTTTGTTATGAAAACTAAAACATTCATCTCTTTTTGCATCGTTGATTCAAAACAGAAAGGGGTTTAGCGATGGTCCATTCCAGGGATTAGCACTCGAGAAAAGACACTCATTTGTGTTCAAAATAATGAACGAACCGGGTGAAATGAAGAGGGGTAAGTTTATGTTTGCAGGGGTAAGTTTTTCGGGCTGAAACTTTTTTTGAAGAGCTCTGTCGGTGCGTCATAATTATAGGCCCAGGTAAATCAGTCGGTACTAACCGAAAAACAAGTAACCTAAAGATAACAAAGTTTTTATAACAATCTTTATTGATATGTTAACAAGTGTAAAACTGAAATTTCAAAAATTCCTCCGTCAGTGGCGACAAACGTTTCAAGACGTGAACGGAAGGAGCCAACTGTGGCATGCAAGTAGGCAACAACAAGCTCGTCCCATGCTTTAAGGAGTGCTTTCTTTAACGAGTCAACTGTTCGATGTGGTTTAGCACACGCCTTAGCTTCTAGACTCAGAAATTCCTATTTGGCGTGGCATGAGCCAAACTGATTGTTCCGGGTTACGACGCAACCTCTCTAGCACTTTTTTGATGTTGGACTGAATCACGACAGAACACCGTTTTTCTCGACCAGCTCTATCATCATTTGTTCCCAATTCCTTGAAGCGTTTAATCTTACATCACTCGCTCTTTGAATGAGCTTGAATCGTCGATCGATCGTCCGATCCTCAAATGTTCCCAATCATCTTATTCACGAGCCGCGTAGAAACTTCCAAATTTTGAGAAATTGTCAAAAGCCCCCGTCGATGCAACGCTATGATCGAGTTCCGATAAACACTCGGCTTGACCATCTCTAAAAAACACTATATAATCTTAGAAATTATATCAAATAGCAAGGGTAAACATGAAAAAAGTAAAAGATATAAAATAGCAATACAGTGCGTTTCAAATTCTTAAACGCACCCTCTAAAACAGCGAATTTTGCATTTCGACCCCCGCTACAACTATTAGTCTTTTTCTATTAGAAAGAGCATGTCTTAAAACCTAAATAACACGAAAAATAAGCATACTATAAAAAGTAAGAATTTTAAAAATAGAGACTTTTTGCTAAATCAACCGTTTCAAATTCTTAAACGCACCCGCCTTTGTTGTTGTTATTTGAAATTTTTCGTTTTGTTGTGCATATTTTTTTATTAAATTTATAATTTTTGTTAATTTCCAAGTAAATGACACACGGAAAGCTGCTCACGGATTTTGATAAAGGCCAGATTGATGCCCGTTTGAGGATTGGCGACTCAATAAGGAAAATCGCAAAAAATTTGGGCCGATCCGACTCTGCCGTGCGAAATTATATAAGTCCGAGTTCGTTACTGCACCAAAGGAGAAGCCAGGACCAAAACCAAAGCTTACACCGCGAGCTAGACGCCATATTTATGTGAAATACGATTTTCCTTATTGTTGTGAACAACATCCACGGAAAAACGATCGATGAAGTGAAAACGCAACGGAAAACCGACTCTTCGAAGTCGACAATTTGGCGAGCCATCAAGGAAAAACGCACATATCGATCGACAATTATTGAACATCCAACCGATCGTGAAGCTTTTGCACAAGAAAGCCCGATTGGCCTTCGCCAAGACTCATATGAATCAGAATTGGTCTATGGTTGGAAAGCCGCTTATGTTTTATTATTTTTTTGCGTTTAGGTGGTCTTTTCCGATGAGAAGAAATGGAATTTGGATGGCCCCGATGGCCCCCGGCGTTGGCTACTATTGGAGGGATCTTCGACGTGATCCGATGGTGTTTGGAACTCGAAACTTTGACGGTGGTTCTGTGATGGTTTGGGCCGCATTTTGTGCTGATGGAACGGTCGCTCTGAAGATCGTTTCGAATCGGATGACTAGATAGATATCTTGAACAATTGCTTGTTGCCATTTTTGCTCCTAAATCCAACCGTTCCCGATTTATTTCAATACGACAATGCGTCAATTCATCGAGCCGGAGACACCCGAGACTGGCTGAACCGCAACAACATTGCAACTTTGGACTGGCCCGCTCAGTCTCCTGACCTCAATCCGATAGAAAATTTATGGGGAATACTTGTCCGAGCTGTCTACAAGAATCATCGTCAGTTTCAAAACGTTTCTACACTTAAAGCAGCAATTCTTTCGGCCTGGAGCTATCTCGACGTCTCTGCTCTTCAAAACCTCATCAATTCAATGCCAGACCGCATTTTTCAAGTAATTAATCGTTCTGGTGCGTGTACAGATTATTAGTTTTGATTTGTAACCTTTGATTTTATATTTGTGTCGATAAATAACAATATTTTCATAGTGCGTTTAAGAATTTGAAACGGTTGATTTAGCAAAAAGTATCTATTTTGAAAATTTTTACTTTTTACAGTATGCTTCTTTTTCGTGTTATTTAGGTTTTAAGACATGCTCTTTCTAATAGAAAAAGACTAATAGTTGTAGCGGTGGTCAAAATGCAAAATTCGCTGTTTTAGAGGGTGCGTTTAAGAATTTGAAACGCACTGTATATAGGTGGCACCAAATGGGCACAGATAAAGCTGACACTCCCAGGCTCATAATTATAACGCATCCTGTATTGAGCATCCTATCTGAGCCTAGAAGCTAAGGCGTGTGCTAAACCACATCGAACAGTTGACTCGTTAAAGAAAGCACTCCTTAAAGCATGGGACGAGCTTGTTGTTGCCCAAAATTGACCATTCAAATATCGAGATCCCTTTCCAAATACTTTTCAATTTTTGATTCACATGACACATGCTTTCTTGCAGATAAATTTCTTGTTTCTGCAAGGAAATTCGTACAATAGACCTTCTCAAAAAAACCAAAAAACCAATTTAGGTGTAACAATTTTATTAACAAAAACAAAACTAGAAAGGCAAGGTTCCAAAGAAAGACGTAAAGAAAGACAATTGAATAAACAATTTCTATGAAATATTCTGAGTAAAAAAAAACTGACTAATAAGATTTATATCCATTTGAAATCGTCGAGATTCGGGATTTTCCCGATTCGAATGTATTCAGCGACGAACTCGTCAGTGCATGTCTCGGAACGAGAATGCACCAAGATACTCTGTAAATCAGTACTGTTAGATGGAAAAGTTATTGGAATGATGTAGAAGGGATACTAGCTTCTAGAAGCTAGAAGCTAGTATCTCTGTAGCTTCTAGATGGACTTAAGAATAATATTATTTAAAGCTAAAACCCACCGGATAAGAGTTCAAATAGAAACCAGTGTTGATCTCATGAATCAAATTCAAATTAATCTTTGTCGCCTTTTCGTCCCAAAGCTGAAAATTTCTCTGTTGTGTAAACAATCTTATACAAGATTCAGCTATTGATATGTCGTAGCCGATTATGAATGAAATGTTTTGATAAATCTTTCTAGTGGAGCAACCCTTTAATGTATGAGGACAATATTATATCATCCTGTAGCGAATTAAATTCTGCATCGATTGGTACCAAATTTGTGAGTTTAGGTTAAAAATTACCGGCGCTACAACGTTTCATTTAAAATCGGCGGGACCCCCCGTAGCCGATTATGAATTTCAGCCGATTATGAAGCCTCCAACCATCTAGGAGCGTCCAACCATCAAGTATTTGGTATCATTCAACGCAGAATCATTAATAATTATGTTAAATTTTTAAAATTAGAAAGATTTGATAAAAAGAAAAAAAATTAGAGCAAAAAAACTGTTTGTTCAAGAGGAAACTTTGAGGCCCCATAATTTTTTTTCTTTTTATCCAATCTTTCCAATTTTAAAAATTTAACATAATTATTAATGATTCTGCGTTGAATGATATCAAATACTTGATGGTTGGACGCTCCTAGACCCACTCATTCATAATCGGCTGAAATTCATAATCGGCTACGACAGATATAAAATTTCTAACCTGATCAATAGCCAATTCTCTTCGCGGGATCCCTTTTCGATAATCAATGATATTTTTGAGTGCTTGCAAAAGATTCAGCTCTTGGTTTTTATACGAGATCTCCATCCGCTCAATGTCTTGTTTCCATTTTTCTTCGCGTTCTTTTTCTTCATCGATTTCATCGATTTCCTCGATTACTTCAGTCGGCTCAATTCCGAACATAGTGAACATACTCTGTAAATGGAGATTGCGGCAAACTACAAAATCACCTCTACCTGATCAACGTCTTCAATAGCAGATTCCAACTCGGGTCCCCTCTTCCGACTCTCATCCATATTTTTACGCAAAGTTTTGAGATTTCTGAAGTGAAGTATCACTCTTTCCATAAACTCTTCATCAGCTTTCATTGAACCAAGACCACGTTTTCTAAATGTTCTTTATGAAATAAAAAGTTTGAAAAAAGATCAGACAAATTTGACTTCGATTTAACTGAAATTTGAGTCTGGGGGTGTCCTAACCATATTATATTATATCTATATTATATCTCAAACCTTCTTATTTTGTAGTCACATCGAATGAGCGCCATCGTGAGCGCGCCGGTCACGATCAGAAGGCCTTCACCCTGAAAAGATTGCTCATTAAATTGTTTCAAGTTAGGCACCGTATGCCGTCTAGGCTGACTGTGCAGAAAAGAAGCTCTTTTCTGTGAAATCTTATTTAATGTTTTGATTTTGAATATCTCTGATTCTCCTGTCTTTCCTCTAAACATCGTTTTGTGTGACAAAAGGGACGAAGACCACTTTGTATTGCTTTTCTTTGGCTTTGAAAGACTGAACCAACGATTGATTCTATTTTATTATATTTTCGCGCTAGATTAGTAATTGTGTTATATTCAGAATAAATATCTAATAATCATTGCCCCATCGGTACCCTCTCACGCACTGCACACCGACAAACCAAAATGAATTACGCCTTATTGAGCTAAAGATACTTTAGTGCTAGAGATAGTCGCCTGAGCCTGAGCCTAAGCCTAAGCCAAAAGGTCCACTAGGCCGAAATTTTTCGAATCAATCTTTGCCTTAAATTTGCCTATATTTTTTTTGCTAGAAATTCTATTATACTTACATCACTCGCTCTTTGAATGAGCTTGAATCGTCGATCGATCGTCCGATCCTCAAATGTTCCCAATCGTCCGAAAGCCAGTTGATGAGCCATTTCGTTGATCTCTGAAAAGAGAAATTGAGTAAATATGGCTCGTTCTGTAGGCTTTACCGAAATTTCTAATATTTTCATTCTCATCCTCTCCATCGTCACTCTCAAAGGGCACTCGAAGCACAATCATATCGATCTCTCGTTCATCATTTTCCCATTGCTGAAAGGATTTGTGAAATTTTTGTGGGTACCGTAATTTTCGAATAAGTTGTCAAATAATAAAATAATATAAGAATAAAATAAGAACATCTTTTGTCTTTTGAGCGATTTACTTACCTTGATCACTTGTTCCATAAAAGAGAGACAGAATCCAGAGAAATCGTCTCTTTCCGGGAATCTGATCATCATTTTTGGGATTTTCAACTCAATAAAATTGTGGAGACACATTGGTGGACACCAAATTGAAAAACATTCAAGTGAGCGGATCTGAAGATTATTGGAATTGATTTCTGAAACTCTCGAAAACGTCTACTTTTGGAGAAGTGATGATCTGTGTAAAAAGGTCAACATCAATCACCCAGCCATCTTCGATTTGCTCACAACGTGTCACTGTTTCTTCCAACTCCAACGACGAGGAGTTGAGTTTTTCTGAAAAACCTTTGACTTATAAATGATAAAGTTACAAACCGATCATTTTCTCGATTATTGATACATCTTTGATTGTTACTTCATGAAGTTCTTTGACCTCGAAACTCCAATTGATCATTTCTTCTGTTGGAGAAGAAACCTGGAACAATTGTTTTCTGTTTTTGTTATTTAAAAACAGTTCAAAGCTCTTCAAAGCTCTAAAACTTTCGAAAAACTAAAGTTACTCCAAAGTAATCTCCAAAGCTCTAAAGTTACTCCAAAGTAAACTCCAAAGCTCTAAAGTTACTCCAAAGTAAACTCCAAAGCTCTAAAGTTACTCCAAAGTAAACTCCAAAGCTCTAAAACTCTAAAACTCCAAAGCTCTGAAACGTTACCTGTTGAAGTGAACAATTTGAAAGCAATAGTTTATATGCTTTTGTTCTCCATTTCTTGACAGCTTCTTCGTAATCTCCTTTGTAGAATTCAACATAATGAAACTCGTTTTCGCTTTCTTTTATTGTGTGCTTTTGATGATGCTCGTTTTTGCTGTAAGTTTTGATTTTTTAAAATAGAACTATTGTTGTTGTTTAACTATTGTTTTGCATAGAAGTTTTTGCTTTTGTCTTTTCTTGTAAAATTTTCCTTCAAAGAACTCACAACTCATAGAAATCCATTGAATAATATTGTCGACTTCCTTTTTGATCGATTTCCAAATTTGACGGTTGATTCAAAAGATGGAATTTCTTTGGTTGATTCAAAACAAGACGTTCAAATTGTGGATGGGAGTCGGCAAATCGAATGAGATCCCATGGAGAAAGATTCGAGAGGATTTCTCTTTTGATATGCCATGGAAGTGAAAGGAATTCATCTGTTGAGAGATTTGAATCACTTGTTGACGGTTGATCCATTTTGGAGAGTTCTGAGAAACTGTGAGAACTGAAAAGTCGTTAAGTCAAAAGAACTGTGAGAACAATTCAACAAAGCACCACAATTCAAATAACAATAAAAGCACCACAATAAACAAAGCACGACAATAAACTATACAAAGCTAATAAAAGTTCGAATTTGGACAATTCAAGTATCAAAAGTCGAAAGTCAAATATTTAAAAGATAAAAGAGAAAATGAAGAAGAATCTATCGAAAACGGTTTTTCGGAATTATATATTGAGATGGTTTCCAGGCTTGCCCCTTTTCCCCTCTTTTCCCTTGTTCTCTACCTCTTTTCTTCTTTTCTCTGACCTATGAGTCACTTCTTTTTGACCACTGTGAAATATTGTGCAATAAACATGGATACACGTTAAAATCTGTTTTATTAGAAAGTTTTGGATTGTGAAACATTTCTTGGAAAGCTGAAATTCTTGGAAATTAGTTGATAGTGTAGATCCAATTTTCAATAGAATTTCAATTCAATTCAATTCAATTCAATTCAAACTCAAAAACTTCTGTTATTTTTGCTAAAATTTCTTTTTAAAAACAGTTTCGAAAGAAAATGTTCCCCTACACGCCAGAAGAATGCAAAACTCATCAAAAGTGATAATGAAAAATGTTTATTGATTTTTATAACTTAAAAAAAGCTTAACATAACAGCAAAGAAAAAGAACAAATTTTGAAATACCCGAAAAGTGTGAAGTTACCCGAGTTCGATAAGAAAAAGAAGAAAAGGCGAAAAGTGAAAAAATCACAAAAAAATTCAATAAGACTATTTACCAAAGCCAATAATCGAAAAGATTTGGAATTTTCTGGGTGTTGAGATACTCTTCAATAAGCTCATCAACGGATCTCATCGTTCGATCCTTGTAGAGAAGCTCGTTCTAAATTCGTTTATATGAAACAAAACCTTTGGATTAAGTTTTTCATGTTGTTTTTCAGTTTTTTTATGGTTTTGATTCCACTTTCCACTTGCCTTAGATACCTAAAAGTTCTTTGAATCCCAGAGTCAGCACCCTGACTTTTTCCAAGGTGGTGCTCGTATGGGGCCGCCTACCACTTCGGCAGAGTCCCGCCTCGGGCCGGCGGAAGTAACATGGTCGAGTCTTCGAGACAATCCCGTAATTCAAGGGGATATGTAGACGGAGATTTTTTGCCAAAATTACCGGATATCCATTTAGATTAAAATTCGCGAATCCCTCATTGAAATCGTGATTTAAACGACGAAGAAGATTTGCATTGATCTCTCCAGCTTTCTCATCCCATAACTCAAATCGATTTTCATTTATTTTTAAGTGAAATCCTTACCATATCAATTGCAAGTTCTCTCACGGGAATCCCTTTACGAAACTCTATCAATTTTTTCATTGTATCAACGAGAATCGATTCGTGTTTTTTGATCACCGCCGCATGTCGTTCATCCTCTTTTTCTCTCTCTTTTCTTATCGTTTCCTCGTCCATTTCAACAATTTCTTCTCCAAAAAAGATTTCCCTAAAAATTGATATTAGGTATAAAAATTAGGCCTCTACTTTTCCTTATTTATATCAACGATATTCATAGTTCTTAACTCCCGGTACCATGGTGCGTCTCTATGCAGATGATTTAAAACTTTATCGCAAAATCCCCCGATCAAACACCCAATATGGTCTTTATTATCTTCAGAGAGATTTAGACTCGATCCTAAAATGGAGCATAACCTGGCAGCTGAAAATTGCCGTCGAAAAATGTAGACAAGTAACATTTGGTCCTTCCCATTTTACTCTTAAGTTAGGGAATATCACTTTATCTGAAGCCACTTCTGACGACCCAATCAAAGATCTTGGTGTTTTACTTGTTCCCGCTCTTAAATTCAACACTCATATTGAACAGATGGCAAAAAAAGCTTTTCGCATCTCAAACCTTGTACTTCGCGCTGTTTGTTTTCCCTCAATTGCTACTTATCGTAAAGCGTTCATTACCTACTGCCGCCCTTTGCTCGAGTACGCCACTTTTGTTTGGTCTCCCTGCCTCCAAAAGTTAATTTCTTTGGTTGAGAACGTTCAGCGTCGTTTCAGTAGGAGGGCGTATGCCCGTTGTTTCCCATCGAAAGAAATTCCTTGCTATTCTGATCGACTTGCTCTTTTTGACCTTAAACCCTTATCCCATCGCCGCATTTATTTTGATTTGGTCTTATGCTATAAAATCATCTTCTCTCCTAACTCTCATCCGGAACTTAAAGGACTCTTTAAGATTTCGAATCACGCCAGAAGAACTCGTAGTCACAACTTTCAGATTACCCCCTTTCAAAGCTTTCATAACCGCCAACTGTATCATTCTTTTGCTTGTCGTGTTCCTCGTATTTGGAATAAGTTACCTTGTGATATTTTTTCGTCTCTGAACTATTTTAAATCCTCAATATATAAGCTCGATCTTGTAGCTCTGTCAATTTTAAATTAGTTTTTAATGTCATATATACACGTGTCTAATTGTAGTTGTGTTTGTATATCAATTATCTTTCTTCGTCTACGCTGTTCAATCTGTTTGCATTGTCACTTTTCCTTGTCGGATAAAGTATATATATGTTGTGTCCGATTTAGATTTCCGTCCGATTTAGATTCAATCTAAATCGGACGTCCGATTTAGATTGAACTTATCGCGGACGTCCGATATAGACTGTAATCAATAAAAGACCTTTGAAAAATGCAGAAAACTACAGAAAACGCTTAAGAACATATATTAAGCATGTTTATATTATTGTTCAATCCATATAAGATTTAGATTGAATCTAAATCGGACGTCCGATATAGACTGTAATCTAAATCGGACGTCCGCGATAAGTTCAATCTTAATCGGGCGTCCGATTTAGATTGAATCTAAATCGGACGGAAATCTAAATCGGACACAACATATACATATATTACGACCGATTTTGAAACCTTTTTAACAGAATAGTTAACAGAATAGTTTTAACAGAATAGTTTAACAGAACTTTTTAACAGTTTTTAAATTTGATTTTATTGGTTTGACAAAACTAGAATGTGATTTGACTCTATTTGATCGAAAAAACAATAAAATTCTTTTTGAAATGACTTTTCTAGGTTAAAAAGATGTTTCGAAGATTAAAGGCTTCAGAAATCAGACCTAACAGATCTACTTTATGACCTAACAGATTATCAGACCTAACAGACCTAACAGATTAACTTTATGACCTAACAGATCGACTCAATTTCCTCACAAACCATATCGAGAATTGGTTCCGGAATCGTTTCATTAACGGTTTGTGCCTTGCTCGTCGATTCGCTCACGTGTTTCATCGTTCTCGCCGCTTTCAACACTTCATTCATCAATTCCTCACATTCCCTCATTTTTCCCAATCCACGATTTCTGTAAATAATTATTGTTTGATATCTTGATTCTTATGAGTTAGTTATTAGCTCCGCTCGGCGTCCGGTCACCTCTGAGTTAGTTATGAGCAGCGGGCATCCCCCTGTAAAGCAGGGGATGGCTAAGAGCTGGACCAGCCAAGAGACTTTAAAAGTGGGTAGATAGATAGTAACTCAATTGTTTTAAACCTTCTAATGTTGTAGTCACATCTCACGAGTAGCACTGACAATGCGCCCGTCATCAACAACAAACCGACTCCCTGAAAAATTGATTGTTTACTGAAAATCTTTCACTTACATCTTGTCTTTTGATCAATTTGAACCTTCGATCGATTCCCCGTCCCTCAAAAGAGCCCGGTCTACCGTAACCCAAAACACGAACCATTTCATTGATTTCTGAAAGATTAGATTAGAATCAAATAGCTGCAATACCAAAATTGAGAAAATTCTCCAATTCGTTGTCTCCATGATTTTGCGTCAATGGGAGTTTCAAGATGATAAAATCGATTTCTCGGCTATTGTTTTCCCATTGCTAAAAAGGAATTTTAATCGAATCGAATCGAAAAAATTTCTTTCACTTGAATTATTTCTTCTGTAAACGATGAAAGGAAAACTTGAAAATCGTCGGAATTTTGTAGTTGGATTCGCAATTTCGGAATGGGTACACGCGTGAAATAGTTGAGATGGGGTAAAGTGCAGTAAGTGTACAGGCATTGCAGAGAATGGATCTAAACAACAATTTAGTTCTTATATGCATTCGGTGTCTTTTAATTGCATTCATCGTCTGCACCATCAAATCGAACTTTACAGAGCTTCAATATTACTTTCGGTGATGCGATGAACTCCAAAAAGACGTCCCTATTGAATTCATCTTGCTTTGTGAAAAAGAGCGTTTTGTACAAAAGGACAGATGACGGGGAAAACTTCTCTAAATAAACTTATCGAAAAATTTGACTTTTACAAACCGATCATTTCCTCTAGCTCATTCAATGTTTTGATATCTGGATAAGCGAGTTCTTGAGCCTTGAAATCCCAATCGATCATCTCCATCCTTGCCCTCATTACCTAAATGAAATTCTATGAAGATTTCACTATTCCAAACCTGTTCCACTTTTGCATTAGTCATCAATATTTTATACGAATCCTTCTTTAAATCATCATTTTTTTGAAAGAAAAAATTTGCGTGATAGGCCGTGTCTTTGTTCTTTACTTTCATTCGATTTAGTGACATCTTTTCGGTGCTAAATTTTCGTCGTAGAAAGATGGGGAAAACTTTTACGGTAAAATACGGTAAAATACGGTAAAATACGGTAAAATACAGTAAAATACAGTAAAATACGGTAAAATACAGTAAAATACGATAAAATCTAATCTCTTATTTCAGTATGCTAAATGAAAAATTAGTTCTTGACCGAAATCCGGTATTTTGAATGTTGTTAAATAGATAAATAGATAGGTTTATTAAAATCTACAAAATGAAATATGGAAATGATAGACTTGAAAGCTTTAATGGAAAATCAGTACATACACAGGGAGTTGAAGCAACTTGAAACTTGAAGTTGAGCGCTTTAAAAAGCTCTATGAAACATTCGCGTGGAGCTACTCAAGACGCTCTTCCATTCTACATGTTTTAACATGTTTTTCATGTTTCGTCAAGCCATTCAGCTGCTTGTCTTTATCAGATTAGCCTAATTTATCCATCTTGAAATTAAGATCCTAATCCATTAAAGTTTTCAAGTATATCATTTGCTTATTTCATTTTGTATATTTGAATAAACCAATCTATTTACCAATTGGTAAATAGATAGGTTTTTTAGAAAATTCAAATGACTCAGATTTTGGTCAAAGCCAAGAAATTTTAGCCAAGAATTTAGTCACTTTAAAATTTAGAAAAATAGCTAATCTTTTAAAGATCAGCTAATGTTTAAAGATGAGCCAAAATGAGCTAAACACTCACTATTTGATGAAAGCACTTGTGTGGTACAAAAGTCGTCCATTCCTTATCAACTCTAAACTGAAAGTCCCTGACTCGATCGATTTATGCGATTTTGGTTGCTCTTGGACGAGTGCTTTAAATTGCGGATGGGAAGAGGCAAAACGGAGGAGATCCCAAGGGGAAAAATTCGAGATGATCAAGCGAACGATATGCCATGGAAGAGAGACCAATTCATCGACGGTTAGTTCTTTTTCTTCATTACCCTCCATGGTGATTTTTGGAGAGAAAAGAGCGCTGGAAAGATTCATTTTAACCGAATTGCCAAAAAAAGAAAGCAGTGGGTTTAGAAGGAAAACCGAAAAAGTTTTTTTAAACTATAAAACTATGAAAAGAACAAAGTGATACAGGTGATTCAACAAAAATTCTCAAAATCTTTAGTTAATCCATCAATAACTCATTTTTAAATGATCAAATTAATGAAATTGGGATTCGAAAACTTTATAATAAACGATTTTAAAAGAAAAAAATCCAAATTTAAGCCAAAACCAAGCTAAAGTCTTTTTTTTCGTCGTCAAGGAGTCCTCTCCTTTTTTTTCTTTGTTATTCTGTGCTTTGTTTGCTGACTTTTTCAGCAGATCAAAGAAAAGAAGTTAGCTAAAAGATAAAAAAGTAAAATAATTAGATTAAATAATTAGGTTAAAGAATTAGATTAAATAATAAATAAATATATCTAAAAGTGTTAGAGAGACAGTGATCGGTAGCTTTTTTTCTCCATTATTACCAAACATTGCACAATCGTGATCGGTAGACAAAGAGCGCTTTTTCTGATGAAAAATTTGGCAAAAATTTCTTGCGAAATCTAAACTAAGTAGAAAAAAATCGTTTTTATAGGAAATTTTTAGAAATTGACTTCAATTTTAAGCAATTCAATAATCAAAACTTTCAAGGAAATGTTTTTAATCGGATTACTTATTGGATCGGCTATTTGAAAGAGCTATTAACACGTTGACGACAAGGACGTTTTTGCACAAACAATCGCATGGGACAACGTTGTTTTTTTCGACAAAAAATGTCACCTGAAACCCAAAAGAAAAAAACGGTAAACATTTTCCGGGCAAGTCGAATAGATACTACCCTCCTATTTAATACCACACGCACACAAAGGGGGGGGGGGGGAGTCCGGTTAAGAGATTATCGCTCGAATTTTGATCTATCGTTGACTACAGGAGATTTGATTTGAAAACGGTATTGATAATATGGATAAAAGTGGTTGACTTAGAGAAATTTCATTGATAAAACCCTTGAAAAAATGTTTGTTTTTTGATTGTTTGTTTTAAAAAATTGTTTTATAGTGTTTGTGTTGTAATATTGTTTCATTTCAAGTCAAACTTTGTCTGTTTTCTTTTAGGAAACTGTAACTGAAAGTTCTGAAAGATTTAAGAGATTGAAAGATGTGTTTCTTGAAGGAAAATCTCTCATTATCTTTATTTATTCATTGATCCTAAAGGAGAAAGACTTACTTCCTCAATATTAACCAAGACAGCTTAAGATTAACCGTTTCTTCATTCGTTGTTTATCTTTTCCATTTCCAAAAACCAATTACAAAAACGTTGAAGAGACAGACGAACAGTTCTAATATCTCAAAGAGCTGGCTCTTGTCACAAAGGAGTGACACGTGTGGGACATGGTCAAAAGGTGGAAAGATGTGTGTGGAGGGGAAGAGGTCAGGACAAAAGAGGGTATTGTATGCAAATTCGGTGAAGGTCACTCTTTCAGCTGTGGGAGGGAGAAGTGGAGGCTGGCCTTTGAGACCTTTGAGGATCTCTCCTCTCTTCAATGGATGAACGCCCATTTTGACATCGGGACTCACATGCATACAACACCTCCCCATTCTCCCCTCTTGAATGCTCATTTCTATTTCTATCGAGGGCATGTCGCTCTGAATTCTCCCTTTTGCAGCTTACCATTTCAAAAGCGATTGTACTTTTGACCCATTTATACCTGTTGTGCTTTTACGCTTCTTCCAGAAGATTTGATTTTGATTTTGATTTGATCTTCAGATCTTTCGGATAACAGAATATATAGCTTTACTCTATTTACAATTGGCTGCTTGCTATGTACCGTATTGATTCTAATAGAAGCCTCTATAGACGCACCGATATTTGAAGGGCTCTGTTCCTCTAATGAGTCCGAGAGCAATTTGCACAGCCTAGAGAAGTCGTCGAGAGTTTTCCCGACTCTCGGTTACCATTTGGAGTAAACGAAAAAGAAAAAGAGGAAAAAGACTGACCTTGTCTCATTTCTCGAGTCGTCTTTTGCACACTCATACCAAAAGTGGGGTAGAACTGCTTCCGGAAGGGATGGAGAATAATTCACACTAACACTCGACCTTCCCTTTCAACTTCATTCTCAGGTTTTCACTCGGTTTCTTTCGTTTAACTTTTGTACTTTAATCTAGGTTATCTTTTATGTAAAGAGCTCTTCGAGTTTCAGCTTAAAAATGCAAATAAACCCTAAACGATTTGTTAAGAATTACTTGAGATCTTATTGTTACATTGTTGGCTTTGTTACAATGTTACAAGATCATAATCAGTAAGCTTAACCCGCATAAGTTGATGAGATTTGCGAATCCTCACTGTCCACTTCACTTTCTTTTCTTGCACTCAAAAGTGGTGAAGCTTCTGTGAAATGCCCAATCTCTGTCAATCCTAAAATTCCGTCTGCAAGCTAAAATTGGCAACCTTATTGTTAGCTATTAATGTTAGCTATTAGGCTACTACTATTCTTTCCTTAATTAGGCAACACTGAAAATGTTAAACACCAAATTCTAGGACACTAAATTCTTCATTTTCACACACTAGTGGCTTGCTTTGACTCATAAATATGAAGAATTCAGTTCAGAATTCAATTCAGAACTCAGAAAATGTGCGTGTAGATTTTTGAGTGCAAATGGCATCTCAAAGAACAAGTATATTACTTCTAATCCGATCTGATCCAAAATTTTTGCAATTCTGCAAAAATTCTGCGAAATCTTCCTTCCCCATTCGGCCTTTTCAATCCGGCTTCACCAGAAAAAGAGAAACCGTGAATGGAAGAGTAAAAGTAGAACTTTTCTGAAGCGAAAAGCGCAACACTTTTTTGCTTTCAATTATTGAGTCAAGGGAAATGGCTCGATTTTTCGCATTCACTTATCCATTTTCTTGTTTTGCTTTCTTTCTGGAAACTGGGTGAGCCATTTTCGGCTTTTCTTTCAGCTCTTGATGACCAAATGAATCGCTTTCAAGAGTGAAATAAGAAGCTGAATCAAAAATTTGAAAATTTGATAACCAATTAGATTTGATAGATTACTAATCTTGTATTTCAGTTAAATGCTCAAATTATGAGTTGAAAGAAAATTTTGTAAATTAAGAATTTGTTGTCATTTTCAGTCCAAAACAAAACGTTTAACCAATCTTTTCAAAAATAAGATGAAACTATTTGGAAAGTAGTATTTTCGTTTTCACAGCTTTCAATCAATCTTTCTCTTTCAATCGATCTTTCTCTTACCAAAGTAAAACTTAAAAGGCAAAGCTTGAAATCTTTCCGAAAAAAGAGAATGCGTCCAGGAGAAAATGGAGAAAATGGACAATTTTCATGGAATTTCCCAAAAGATGGATCAAAAGAGAGAACATAAAATGAAGACTGGACAATACAATGAAGATGAGCTTTTTTCTCCTCTTTTCTTCTCTCCCACTGGTCGTCGTCATCGAAGCGAGAGGAATCGAAGGGAAATTTCAACCACCACACAACTCACCGTCCATTTCTTTGCCATGCCGCAGAAATTTCTCCAGAATCCATTATCGGGTGTTCGTTTTTCTTTTCAAAAACACACTTTCACCACTTTCTCTCTTCTTACTTGTTGGCTTACTAGTTCTTTTTTGAAAAAAATCGACCCATTTGATCGAAATCGACCAATCCGTTTTGTCCGTTTTGTCCGTTTTGTTTTCGTTTTGGGAAATCCGGACTCGGATCACTTTTTAGGGATTCCTGAGATCCTCGTTCGCCGATTCTTTCTTTATTTACACTACCTATTTTCTATTTTCTAGTGCTCATGACTCGTGAAAACGATTCATTCAATTGTTGTGTTTAAACGATCTTTTTCTTCAAGTTTATGATTCACATTTCTTATTGTTTTCATTTCTCAATTGATCATCGCCTAATCTCAACAAATTCCAGAATTCTCCCTTTAGTGAAAGTTTTCAGTGTTGTTGAATAGCCTCTTTTTGAAAGGTTAGCCACTTGGCCTCAAAATTTGTGACTAAGAGCGTTTTGAGGTAAAGCGTTGAAAGAAGAGAACTCGCCTTGAACCAGAAAAGTCGTTTAAAGTACTTTCTCTTTATAATATTTTGATTTGAATTTGATTTTTGAATTTGTTTAGATTTCAAATTGTAGATCTTGTATATTGAATGATAATGATCTGCTTCAGATTTTTGGGTTTCGAATTGTGAACCTCTCGAAGAAACCGCTTTCATCGAGGCGGAAAAAGCCATGTCGAGCAGGCTTCGATGGCTTTTCTTCATATCACAGGTTAGTTTTGATCAAAATTTTGAGAAAAGCTAAACTGAGAGAGCTAAACTAAAGCTAAATCAAAAACTAAACTGAAATAATTCTTCGATCTAATATCTTCAGTTTGAGAAATGTCCATAAAGTCAGCCTCAATTCATACAGGTAAATGGTTTACTCGTTGAATGATTGTTTGGATGACAGGTGTCTCGTGTCAGATTCCCGTTCTTTCATCCTTTTCATTCACTTCTCATTCAATGTCCTCATTCCTTTATTTCGCCATCTGTCCCTTTTCTGTATACAACAAACAAATACCTATTTGACACTAATTACCGATCGAATCATTTTTGATTGCTTTAATGTAGCACCTTGCTAGGATTGGTTTGTTAGCTTGTTAAGATTGTTAAAGAGGAAGCTTTGACTTTGCGAGCGAGCTACAAGTTCTAGTTTAGCTTGTTAGCTTGTTAAGATTGTTAGAAAGGAAGCTTTGACTTTGCGAGTGAGCTACAATTTCTAGTTTAGCTTGTTAGCTTGTTCAGATTGTTAGAGAGGAAGCTTTGACTTTGCGAGCGAGCTACAAGTTCAGCAAACTTTCGACCGCTAAATTTGTTCCGGATACTTTTTACAGAAAATGAACTTGTTCAAGAACTTCAAGAACTAGGCGGAAATGTTTTCCAATGAACTCTTAAGGGAATCGAGTGCATCGTTTGTGTACATATCTTTTCGAGGTCGAGGAGAACCGTTTACAAATACCAAAGCATTGAAAGTATTGAATCGAAAGTTCAAAGATCTCATTTTGAAAACGTGAGAAAAATTGGATCATAAAACCAGGCTTTTAAACAAAACAAATATCGTAAACAAGTTACTAAAAGTCCATTGCTATTGTTAGACCAATATCGGGCCAACTCGTTGAATTGAACTCAATGTCTTGTAGTCAATCCCTTATACATTACACTTAATAAAAAGAGCTCAAAGAGCATCGACTCAAAGGCAGTTTTCCCCTCAAGTATTCCCTTTTCATTGTTCATCCCATTCACCCAACGAATCTCAAACCAACAATCGCTCAAACATCTCCTTTCTCATAGCCAAAGTCTAAAATTTACTATTAGACAAATTGTAAAAGAATGCTCAATTTTTTTTTGTGTTCGTTGACCCAGATACGGGCACTCAAAGTACCCAGAACCATAAATGTCTCGGGTTGAGGTGACTGTAAAAAAGGAGAAAACTCTTAGGTAGTAAAGTTTTAAAAGTTTCACAGAGTTTCGTAAGCTGAAAATGTAAAATAATCAAGAAAATCTTCAGTTTCTTCTCTTGCGGACGGTGCAATCGTTTTCGGATATTCACAACTCAGTCATTGGTGAGTTCGACTTTGATAATCTGCTTTGCTTTGCTAATCTGCTTTGCTTTGCTAATTTTGCTAATCTGAATCCTTTTACGTACAAGAAGAATATAAGTAATTTATTGTTTTATAAATTAGAATTTCTAGGTCTTCCCCAAATCACCTGCGAGCGCGACTTCATCCGCTTTGAAGTGCAAACGGAAAAGCCTTTTCGGGGAAAGGTTTGTAAAGTAGCATATCAAAATTTGCATTTAATTGCAATAAATGGCAAATGGAAACTCTGCGTGAAGTCAATATTCTCAAAATTTTGATTTATAAAAACCATAACGATCTTTCACTTTGTTGACTCTAAACGACGCAAGATTTTATGGATTTTGCTGAGTTTTACGGGCTCCTTTCTTTACTCACAAGTGCCCCGACCCAAATCAAAATGGAAAAAAAGGGGTTGACCTTGATATCAAAAGAAAAAAGAGGATTTCTTTTGTTGAAACAACAGCAAAACCCTATGTTTTGAATGAAAAGAGGATCCTCTCGAATATCAAAATCTTATGTTTCCTCAAGGCCTTAAAATCATAGGTTATGAAAGGAATTAATTGAAAAATGGTCATAAATCTCTCAAAAGGTCATTTCTACAAAGGATTTTAATGGTTTTAGGTGTTCGTCAAAGGGGAATATGGAAATGCACACTGTACAAGAACTTATAACAATGGACATGTGATTGGAGGTAAGGAAAAGAAGATTGGGAAGTTCGAATGAAATAGAAGATTGAGATATTGAATAAAATAAATAAAGCAAGTTTTATGTCTTTGTCAAGTTGTAAACAACTTGACAAAGGAAAGCAACTTGACAAAGCTTAAGAAATCAAAGCTTCAACATTTACAACTCATTTCAGCATCACCAGTCGCCAGTGCCACAATCTCGCCCTATTGGAGCACTTATTCGGGAAATCCTGCTGAAAATCAGAAGACAACGAGAAATCCAGAAACTCAGAAAAATCAACAGCCTCAGAAAAATAATCTTGAGCACCAGGGTGGATCGGAAACAGATCCATTCGACCGAGACCCCAGACAAGGCCCCAATCATGGAAATTCGAATTTCAGAAACGATTTTGAGCAAGGTGTTCGACACAATTCCGCCTTTGGCCCATCTCCACCGGGGGCCATCCCCACATCGAGTTTTGGCGGCTCGACGATGAATCCTCGTTTCGGGCACGCAAGCGGCCAAGTGGACAGCGGAGAAGTGAATGGAGCTGAGGATACGACTCTCACTCCGAATCTGTTGCCGACTGGATCCCCACAGTTGAGAGTGCTCATGGGGAAAACGGGAAATCCGAATTCGTCGAATGGGAACAATTTTGGGAGCACGGCTCGACCACCGGGCTTCTCAACTGGTCCACCTGGGATTGATGGATCTGCGGTAAATGGACATCGGGTGGAAAATCAGTTTGCCGGTGGGAAACCCGGGCATAATGGAGGGAATTCGATAGATAACGATCACGAGTGGTCACAAAGCACTCGGGCGCCGGAAGGTTGGCTAGTGGTGGAGATTTTGAAAAGAATATTTCAGGAAGAACAACAGCGGCTCTGACAGGGCAAGGATTTGGGCGGGAAAGTGAAAAGGTGAGGACTGTACATTAAAACTAGAATCCAAAATCCAAAGAAACAAAGAGGCTTGCTCAACTCAAAATTTGCCAAGTTCTAGATCTTTCCATCGCAATGCCCATCGACATGTGCGCCGTGTGCTTGCGATGATTTTGAGGATGATTTTGAGCATTCGGCTCGAGGAAGGAGACAGGTTTCTGATTGATTATCTACTTAAAACAAAGTTGTTAGTTGTTCCAAAAGAAACTAAACTTTTTAGGCTCAAAACTCGGTGACACTTGAAGTACCGTTGGGCGAGTGCAGAGCGAAACGCGATCGAGTGGTAAATGATAAAAAAAAGATGTGATTCATTAAGTTTAAATCCTTCAAATCTTTAGGTCTCACCCCCCGGTGTCTACGTTTCATTTGTGGCGGTGATCTCGTTTCACGAGGTCAGAGAATTTATCAGACATCTTTTTGGTTATCAAAAAGCAAGACGAAGAGAGCATAAAGAGAAAAAAACGGCTTAGATTCGATTGAAATCAAATTTAGAATTTCATCACGAAACTCGATCGAGCCTATCATATAAAATGTGCATATCAAGAGTCGAATAAAACGGTTGAGACACAAATTGATGTTAGGTAAGGAGATGAATTTGTTCTTTTTAATCGCGATTCAGTAATCCTCCACCGGAAGACTTGGCGAGCCAGGTACAGCCACCACAATGTCAATACCGACTGAGAACACCCGATGGGCAAGAGATCCGAAATCGAAACGTTCAAGTGGGAGATGTAGTGCGACACGAATGGAGCTGTGCTACGCCGCTTACTGGTTTGGAATTGTACAAGAAAATTCAATCATTATAATATTTTCGCAATGTATGGTCTTCATGTGCACTCGTGTTATGTGGAAGATGGAAAGGGTGATCGACAGTTACTCATCGATGAAAAAGGGTAAACTAATTGATTCAAAGACTCTAATTGACCTAAATTCGATAAAAAAGACAAAAAAATATAATGTTCGGTTTGAAAGTTATTGCGAAAATTAAAATTTGCGAAAATTATAATTCTAATCCCGTTCAGATGCTCGGTTGATGCCGATGTTCTACCCAATCCCACCTATACACCATCTACATTATTGGCTTATGTAGATGCTTTTGTCTTCAAATTCCCCGATCGGGAGACTCTCGATTTTCAGTGTTCAATGTCATTGTGCACTCGTGAAAGCGATGGATGTGAAGGGATTACGGTGAGAGAGCATCCTCTGATCAATGAAAAGAATCCCAAAGTTTAGCCGCCAATTTGTGACTCAATTGGCTCAAATCGGATTAGAAGGAGCACTTTTGTGGTCAGAAACAACTCAAGTCAGCAACCTGAATGGACTCTTCACTCCCCCACCCTTACCGTCGTTGATATAGACAACAATATGGATAGACCGAGTAAGGAAATGAATCTCAATCAGTCATCTTATCAATATATCAAGACTTAATCTATGTAGACTGTAGTACTGTAGCTGAAAGTGTATCAAGGAAAAAACTCAAAAAAATATCAAGGAAAAACTCAAAAAAATCAAAAATTCTTCAGCTCCATCTGCTTGGGCTCAACCACAACTTCCACCAGCCGAGCTCTGCCTTTCCATTGCCGCTTTTGGAGTTTTGGTCTCCGCTTCGACTTTCATGGCCACTGTTGCATTTGGCGCTATTGTTGCATTCATATTTCTACGAAAATCAAGTTATTAATCAACTTTCATTTGCCAACAATCTAATGTTTACCTCGTCTTTAATCATTTTATAGTCTGATAAGCCTAGCTTTAATAATTCATTCAAGTATCTCAATCGAATACACTTTCTCTTCTTTAAAATTGCCCAACAAAAGTTGCCGTTTTCAAATCGGGTACTCTCTGAAAGCTTTTCATTGATCAGTTTCTCATAGATTCAAAACACATTTCTCTAAATTTGCATTTACTTTTCTTTGTGATAATTTCTTTTTGTGATATTATATTTTTGGATATTGATTGATATTTATTTACTTTGTTTAATGAATTTATCACAGCTTTTGCAAAATATCAAAATATGCACTATACAAGATCATTCACAGAATAGTTATACTAATATCAAATGCATTCTTACAGAAGTTTAATTGGAGCGTCCGAAGTGAAGAATTTTTCTGATTGTAGTTGGACCGTTCCAATAACCCTGAATTTGAAGAGTAACTAATATAAAGTGGCGTCAAAACCCTGTTTTCTAACTTTCCTAATTTATTTTTTTCTGTACTCTAAAGACTAACTTTACCTTGACCAAACCATGCCAATAGAGTGGTTGCATTATGTAGCGCTTCAAGAGATAAGAGACACTTCGGGGCACAGCTTGATTGACCGGTAACGTTTCCAAAGGCCCTAAAGCTGACGCTTGGATCAAATATACTCGTAAAATCAACCTTTTGGGGTAAACTCAGCCAAGATCACTTTATTTCCACCAACGAGGAGTGGACACGAAGCATAACCGTCATACTAAAGATGCTAACAACTACAAAATCGCCGTAGAAAACATACTTTAGATCCCAAAGGTTTTCCATTCATTGCGGCTTTTAGATTAACTTCAAGAGTTCCAAGTTGTCCGGCTGAAAATAGAAATTTTCTTTAAAACAAAAGAAAAGCACACTTACAAACAGCAGCCGCAGTTTTTGCATTTGGAGTATTAGCAGTATCACCGATCGCAAACACATTCGTGAATTTGCGAGACTAAATGACATTAATAAGAATAAGTTTAGATCATCTAAAAGATACTTGTAAAGTTTCAGGATCGACATCAACAAATCCAGCAGCATCGACCAATGATGAGCATTCACTAACGGTCGCTATTGGACGGCATACCGGTGCCACATGAAGTAATGTGAACTGAACAAGCTCTTTACAAAGCATTACTCGTTTAAGATTTTAAAGAACATTTAAACCTTACCTTAGATTCTATCGTTTCACCACTTGGCTTCCCTTCTGCATTGTAGACATCAAAAATGGCTGACTAAATTAAAATGGACTTTCACTTTAATGAATTCTGTTACCTTTGTATTAAGTCGAATTTCTTTAAGCACCGTTCTCGCGTGTAAAGTGATATCCTTGGCCTTGACGACTTTGTCAAGCGCTTGAGCGTATTTTTCAACTCCGAAAATCTAAATCTTTGCAATGAAATATTTTTAAAAATGTAAATCCTACTTTTGGCAATGATGTGTAATAATCAATTTTTGCTGCATCACGAACTCCCCGTTTTCTAAATTAAATTTTATGTAAATGAAAAGTATAACAAACCGAAAGATTTCATCGGCCAAATACATAATTTTTTGTGGCGCACCAGCACATTTGATGGGTCCAGCGGGGAAAGTGAAAATAGCATTTCCTGACTAAAATTAGTCGAACTTACATAGTAGAACTTGATATCGTTATTTTGTTATACTTAGGTATTAAGATAATTATAATTAATCAAATACAAATGACATACTTTGAAAGCTTGGATTTCCCGATGTGTTTTTTCGGCAAGATGCGGCAAATAGATGCTACAAACACCACTTCCTTCCAACTGAAGAGCTTCGGGAGCCCCTTTGATCTGAAAAAATCCAAATACATAATAGTAAGTTAAAAAATTCTAAGTAAAAAAGTAAATTATAACAAACCAAGTCGAATCTGGGCTGAATACCACAAGCGATCACAAGATAATCGTATGTCAGCGTATCTCCATTGCTAAAAAAAAACAAGACAATTACAAATTGCTTTTAAAACTTACTCTAAAATCACAGAATTATTCTCCGGTACCAGTCGTTTAGCTGCATTCTTGTACCATTTGACTTTCGATGGAATAAGATCTTCCTACAAGTTGTTACAATAACAAAGTTTAAAAGCCCAAAAACCTCATTTCGTTGATTGTCGGCCAATCGTAACTCTCCAGCTCCAACAAATGTGAATCCTGGCTGATAGTAGTGTCTCTAAATAAAAAATGTTATACCGCATTTATTCTATTTTTCAACCTCCCAAAATTGGTCGGCAAAAAAAATAGTTAAGGGTACCCCATATCAATTAAAATTTTAAAAATTGTTAAAAGCTATTTTAAACGATAGGACTTCGTCTAAAGCATGCTAAAAACATGTTTAAAAGTTAAATTATTTCTCATCCGGACCCCATGGAGAATCTCCCAAAAAAATAAACGTGGTCCCCCACATGAAATTTTTTTTGAAAAATCACATTTCTAATTTTACTGCCAATGCTAAAATACTTCTATC
Source organism: Mesorhabditis belari (assembly GCA_958450365.1). NCBI lineage: Eukaryota > Metazoa > Nematoda > Chromadorea > Rhabditida > Rhabditidae > Mesorhabditis > Mesorhabditis belari. The sequence goes on from CAUEEP010000938.1 coordinate 324,926, forward strand.
TAGACCCTTATCCACAACTTGAGTTAAAAAATGTTTTAAAAAGTCGATATTTCGAGGGGTCAGGGGGGTGCCCGTCTATTGGAATAAATACTTCTTGGTTTGCAATGCCTTGAGTATCTTGTTGCAATAATTATGACGCACCCTGTAGGTAGTTAGAATAAAAATTCTATATGTTTAAAGGGGGGGTATTAATCGCGGCCGGGTGACGATAAAAATTTTTTTACGGCAACCACCTGTTTTTTTATTTTAATATCGCTGATTTGATTATAAAAAGAATAAAAATCACCCGGCTAGAGTGATTTGATGGGTTTACAAATTTTTGGAGACGCTGCAAGGCTTGGAAAAAACAAGATCGTCACTCATCAGACTCATAAATTGTTAATCTATAATTGTTCCTCTTGCTCACTTTCATCTTCGCTCAAGTACAGCAGTTCCTCAAATCGGCTTCCTATCTTATCAATCTCCAGCGCATCTTCACCAGAAGTGACTGGATCTCCTCCACGTCTTCAGCGCTTTGATTGACACAATTAGATCTTTTTTCCATTTGTGGTCGCTTGTGGTTTTAGTTTTCTCAAATAGGTGCCTTTTAGCTGAGGTGTCTGATGAGTGACGATCTTGTTTTTCTCCAAGCCTTGCAGTGTCTCCAAAAATTTGTAAACCCATCAAATCACTCTAGCCGGGTGATTTTTATTCTTTTTATAATCAAATCAGCGATATTAAAATAAAAAAACAGGTGGTTGCCGTAAAAAAATTTTTATCGTCACCCGGCCGCGATTAATACCCCCCCCCCTTTAATTCCTTTGTAAAACGTTTCTTATTTTAGCTTTTTACCTCACTAGGCTCGATGATAGCCACGCTATTTTGTGGTAGTTTTCGAGCAAATTTTGAGGCTGCGCCAAGACCGCCCGCTCCTCCACCAACAATCAACAAACGGGCGTGGGCTAAATTAGAAAATGATGAAAAATATATGTCAAAAGTTAAAAAAATATAAATATCTCTTAAAACTCATACCTACCTAACTGAACTACCGACGATCTCATTGAAATGCTGCTTCTGTAGAATTCGAATTACTAAATCAAACATAAATAATTTGAAAATGAAAAATTAGAGGGGAAAATTAATGAATCAAACTTTTAAAAATCTATGGCTAGCCGGGGAACTGAATTTGAGGGCAAAAATAAATAGGGGTTCATGGGTCAGTCCACAGCACGTTTGTAGCAATTCTAGTTTGAGCTATCCCCACTGAGAGACCGGGGGTTTGTTGGAGAAAAGATAGGCGTCAAAAAATGTGCTTTTCCTTGAGCAGACAAAATGAGAACGTGCAGGGCTAAAGAATTCGTGATGCTAAAATATTGCTACTTTGTGAAATGTGTTTTTACACCAAGATTGTTTGTTGGCGTGTTGTTTTTGGGTGTTTCCCTGCTGAATATCGATTGCTTTGTGAGAAGAGTCGCAAAATGAGAGAAAAATCGTTCATTGAGAAAAAACAACGACACGAAATTATTGTTAGAGTTGCGACTTTCATTTCGAAACCAAAACTCCGCAGAAAATCGCTAAACTATCCGATGGTCGTGGGCCTAAATATAAGAGAATTATCTTTTATTTGCTATTCAGTTCTGTGCTTGAATATTTTAAATGTGCCTGGAAATTGTTTATAAATTGGTGACTGTATTATGTACGTTTTTATTGCATTATGCAAACCTTGAAAGTGTAGCAAAAAGCACCAAGCTGAGAAGAGTTTCCAAAATGATGAGAACAGCTTCGATGCAGACAACCACTTCTTCTAGCAATAGGATAAAGTTCTAAAATTTTAAATTTTATTGGAATTTAACGAAAATCTTTTTATTATACAGTGGTCCACAAAAGTAATGCCCCATTGCCATCCAACAGTATGTTTTGTAAGGAAATCTTGCAAAATCGACATTTCAGAAAAAGAGTAGGGTATTTTTATCTACCTATAAGACTCGACTTTTTAAGAATATAAGATTTATCCGTATACATTACATACAAATTAAAGTATAAAACAAAAACAATAAGCTACTTGAAAATTAGCTCCACAAAAGTAGTGTCCCATTTGCAAAAAATACTTTTGAATGGCAATAGGGCATTACTTTTGTGAACCACTGTATAATATTGGACAATGTATACAAGAAGCTAATTTCCTGTAAGGATGAATTGAGATTGTTTTACCTGAAATATCCCAAGATAAACACAAATGACAAAGGAGGGCAAACTGAGAAGTGCCGAAAAACCGACATAAGCTGGTGTTTCCGTCAAATTTCCACGAGTAGCTAAATTTTGAAGGTCCATTGATCATTTTTCTCTAAATCTTCTACCCGAATTCAGTCGAAACATCTCAATCGGTGCAAAGAGTAAAATGATCAAAAACTCCATGATCCGAACATGATTCGGATATGGTAGCACTTGTCCTAAACTCAAATTTAAAGGGTTTATATGTTTCAAACCTTTATAGAAGTAGACAATGATCAAAAAGCACCAAAGGCATATCGAGAAGGGCTTGTTGATGTGAATTAGAACCTGATAAGGAAGAGATGATCGCTGAAATTGTTGTGTGTTATCAAGGAAGTGCGTTCATTGACTTACCACTTGACTTGCGATCATTAATGGCACGAATTTTTACTAATGTGTTCAGCTAGCATCGGATTTTGACAGTTTGCGCCAAATTTTGCCTTGTTGCTATGGAAACCTCGATACTCATGATGGGGTTTTCCGCTAGATTCAATCAATAATATTGATTCTTCACACCCATCAATCTCTCTTTTTGAACACAACTTTTTTTGAAAAGTGCGTCTCTTTTTATATGCGCGTTTTTGCAATTTGCATTTAAACAGGTCCAAAGTTTTGCGGGCTTTTCGTGCAGAGAATTTCCTCGTACTGATCAATTTTGTTTTCGTCTTGAGAAATTTTTTCATTTCTTACCACTGCAATCCCGTAAAATGTTTTCGACATACTTAATCTCACGTAGCTTTCATGATTTGTACATTAGAATGTAAACTGGTTGATGCTAGGCTAATGTAGGTGCGTGTTTTATCTGCAAGGAGGGATTTAATGCTTTTTCATAGAAGTCTTCTGCTCGTGTCTCGTTTTACCATTTTCAGCTAAAATACTTTTTGTTTCTTTAGTGGCTAAAAATAGAAGAGAAACGCAATGAATTCCGGCGCGAGTCACGGTTACACGTCGAACTCGGGAGGATATCAAGCTTCGTGGTCTACCGACTACCGCGGAACGACAGCATCAACGCCTGCTTACGCTATGTCGCAGTCGGCATTCTCGGGCGGATCAACTTACAACAAACAGAATTCGTCGTGGTTACAGAACAATCAGAACACCGGATACAATACAGGCATGATGCGTCCGAATCAATCAAGAAACGAGTATTTATATAGTCCGGTTAGTTTTGTATCTTTTAATATGGAGGGTAGTTCTAGAGTTCAATTTAATCATAGTGGTTCTGAGGCATAATTTTGTGATGTAAAATCGTCTTTTGGTGATAGTACTACACTTTGGGGTTCTGGTTCGCGGTAAACACTAGTAACCGATGGTGTTATGCATAATGATGCTTGTTTTCAAAGTTCAATTTGTCGCAGTAAATGGCTATATTGGGCAATAAAAAGAATGTGAAAGATGTTAGGCCCGCAAAGTGTTGTATCATCTCCTTTATGACATGGACTTTGTTAGCTAGGTTCAATTATAATTTGACAATCTTCTTGCCGTCTCTACGATCTTTAACGTGGTTTTGTTCAGTCAACCAACTATGCCCTGCCTGGCACCGGAAACACCCAATGGCGCTCGTCAATCTTTTCCGATTCTTCATATCAGCCAAGTCGAAACCTTCAAAGCATTTGGGCATCACCAATGTCAAATCCTAGACCTTTCTTGGTCAGTCTTATCTGTTTTTAAAAACTTTCTCTTTCCAAATACCTTCTTTATTTCAAATTTTCTCAATTTAATTATTTGGGTTCAATTATTAATTAACAATTTTAGCCTAAGCGCCAATCGCAAGCAAAACCAGTACAGACTACAAAGTCAACACAGGGCAAGTCAGTGCAGAAATCTACTCCTGCAGCTATTGGTATTTGATTAATTAATTTTTTCATAAAGACTTTTAGAAAAACCAAAGCAACACCAAAAATCTCCAAAAGCAGCAACTGTGGCGGACAAAAGCAAGCCAGCTGAAACAAAAACTTTTCCATCTAAAAGCAAAGGCGGTGTTCCAAAGAAGACATCTCCAAAGAAGGGCGCTCCAAACAAAGAAGGTAAAAAAACTAATAGCCTTTTGTGTTCTTATAGTTAATTTGAAAATTTGCAGTTGATTTTGAAATAATTTTTATAGGAAACAAGAAAATGAATTACGGAGGAGGATATGGACGAGGCTACTTTGTTCCCCGCGGAGGCAAGAACAATTACAGGAGAAAGAGAGACAACAAGCAAGATGACATTCCGGTGATTTTATTTTTTGTTATCGGGTATACAACTTTTTTTAGTTTAACGCGGTTCCCGAAGGTGAGCCATTTATCGCCTTTCCGGTTTCTTTCGAGAACATGCTTTGCTTCCATGGATTCTCAAGCATCTTCACTACGCAGCACATGGTAAATAGATCAATCACTCTTTGTCTACTCATGATTTGTTTAGTTCCCCGTACTGATTGACGGCAAGATTTATGAGTCGTGTGATCATTTCTATCAAATTGAGAAGACTCGCCAACTTTGTGGCCAGTCTAGCGAAAAAATGACTGCAACAGTTAGGGATGAAGAGGGAAAGCGCCTTGATGGAAAAGTGGGTAAAACGATTAAACAATCATTTTTGCTATTAAGGTTGGCTTCCGTTCACACGAAGAAAAGGGATACAGTGCTTTGGCTAAAGAGATGCTGCGTTTGGCTGGGGTAATTATACTTTATAAACTTAAAGGTAATAATTTTATAGGTTTCGAAGGACAAGATCGAGGAATGGCGCCATACTAAAGGATTAGAAGTTGTTCAGGTACATCTTCATCAACATAAAATTGGACAGTAAAATTTCTGTTTAGAAGGCTCTTCTTGCTAAATTAACTCAATGTCCTGAGCTGCGAGACGCTCTGCGCAATTCTGGCGATAAGATTTTGGTACATTGTTATCCTGGTGATGCTATTTATGGGTCAGGCACAAGGTTAGTTCAGGACTTTTTTTTCCTATATCATGAATCCTTTTAGAATCAACGGAATTAAGTCTTGGTGCGATGAGATGAAGAAGAATGAAGCAAAGCTGATTGTTAGTTCAGTTTAGGTTGATTTCTCTAATCAGTTCATTTAGGTGCCAATTAGCTTCCCACTTACCGAGGAAACCGTGAAATATTGCCCTGTTGTCGGAAAAGGACGTAATGTGCTTGGTGTCATTATGATGCAGCTTCGCAACTTGGTAAGTGAAACTCATAATCAGAAATAATTGGAGCACAATTGAAATAAAATTTTTGATTGAAAACTTCCAAATTACTAGAATCCATTTTGTCCATTTTAGGTCCTCACCGAACAAGTGGCTCTTGTCGACATGTCTCTCGTTTTCGATGGACTCGTTCAAGCCAATCCTGCAATTACTAGCACAGCCAATCACGCAAATGACAATTTGGACGATGATGATACAATGAACGGTTTCACGATCGGGGGTGGCCCAATTCAGGTTTTTTTAGAAAAATTCGGCCTTATGTTTTATTATAGCCACCAATCTCTGCATAAATGGTGCCTTTGGAATACATCTACTTCGAAGATTAATTTCGTTATTTTTAAACTCTTATGTATGCCTATTTAATCAATAACTTGGGCTTAACTTATTTTCTTAAACAATAAATTATTGATCGTTCAAAAATGCATACCAAAATACATTTTCTCAAGCACATTTCTTTAGGACAGACTTTATGGCGGGTCTGACGTTTTTAATTTAAAATTGCTACTGTTTGATTTGGGCTTGATTCTTTCAATTAGAATGTCTCGAGGTGATATTTGCTTTTTCCTTTAGGCTACGGTAGAGTCACATATATTAGCTGAACGTACGCGTGAATTGGCGAATTTAATGAAAGTTTTCTCAACCCGATTCTTGCGAGCCGAAAATTCTTCGTTTTTAATTCGATTAAGCGCTACCACGGAGACTATTATTTTCCGAGCGTAAATATAGAAACATTTTTGCCACAGGGGTCCATGTTATGTTAGTCCTTAGAGTGAATACGCTACATTGCTTCTATTTAAGTTGGTTCAAAATTTTATACTCACTATATCAACATCGATATCGACCAACAATACCAAAAATTGTTTCTTAATTCATGTTCACGTAGTTGCAAACTATAACTCATGTGATAACAATAAACAAAAGAAGTGTTTCTTTTTTGCACTTTTCGGCGTTCGTTTGCGCGGTAATCACCCAATTTTCGTTTTGGCTCGTTAAGGAGCTCATTTACACCCGCGACTCACATATAATAAGTGGAAGTTTCCATTCCGTTTATTTTTTGTGCTTTCTCCAATGGATCTCCAATTTTAGCAGCTTTTCATTCCCATTTATCTCATCATTTAAAATTTTTGAAGGGAAAAATTATACTTCCTTCAGTCATCGACTTTTTCGCCGTTTAGGGTGGCTGTCTTGGGTGAAGGCTGTACTTGAGAGTGCTTTTTCTGAGCCACGGGAAAACGTATGCAAATCCTCAACTTGTCTCTCCCTTTTTTGCGGCCACTCTTATCCACTACTCTTCGCACAAATCTTGTATTTTCTTGATGAATTTTGTTGACTTTTTTAAAATTTTTTTTTGCGATAATTTTAGTGCTCTTTAGGGTCCCCTGACTTCACACACGGTCTCGTGAAGTCCAAAAAGGTAAAAATTGATTTCAACCATAGCCTGAGCTTTTAACCTTTAACTACATTCTTTCTTCTTTTCATTTCAAAATCATTCTATCACGAGGGGAAATTTTCACAGCGATTGTTGGGCTTTTAATGAAAATGGGAAATCGGAGGGATGAAACGGAAAAAAAAGGGTTGATGAATGGATAATGGATCGACAAAATAAACATTCAGCCCTCTCTGAACCCAAAAGATTTCAAGACACTTTTGGCATTTTATCTTTTCATTAGCGGGCTTTATTTTATCCAAATTTCAGTCAATTTTTGAATTTACGAATAGACACAATCTTTTGTGACTATTTGACTACTACTAAGGAACTACAATCTACTTTTTAGCAATTCATTCAGATTTAAAAATATTTCAATGAAGCTCTTATACAATTTCGAATTTGCAGAATGCTCTCCATTCAACGATGTCTCTTGTTGATCGTGGTCATTCTCTACTCGGTACAAGCTGGCACGTGGCTTGCTTTCAGTGGGTTAAGGAAATAAAATGACTTTAAAAGAAATACGGTGCTTTTCTTAATCTCAGTTTTTGATTACAGTATTTACAGCTTAAAGGTGAGCAAAAATGCAGTTAATTGAGTTAATTGTAGACTCGGAAATGATCCAAATTTCAGATGATGTCAACGAAAATCGACCGCCGATGGTGGCGAGGCTCTTGAATGAATGTTCACAAGTTGGTTTCTAAATGGAAACTTTGTTACATAGAGTTAACAATATTAAAATTTCTTATAGCTTAAACAATTTCCCATTTCCCATTTATTTCAGCGCCAAATGGGCAAACGATTGGCCGATCACCGCATAATGACTCGAGCCGATCGGGAGAAAGCCGAGATTTGTCGAATGTTGGAAATGGTTGGGAAATTTGAGAATTATTTCAAAGGAATACTTCAATAGAAATAGTAGAAATAGTAGAAACCAGAGTAGAAACCTTTGTAAAGCCACCAATTCAGGCACTTCCACAATGAGATCCCGACACACGGTGCATCGACATCCGAGCTATTCAAGTTGAAGCACACTTGATTGTATCCCTCTTTTGATCGCTTTCCATCATCTTTTGCTTATCAACCTCAATTTATTCTATTTCACATCCAGCACGCAAAGTCTTTTTCTTATTTCTTGTTTTTCAAAAGGAGCACAGCACACGAGCGGCACGAGACATCCCCATTCCATCCATTTTCTTACCCAGTTACCATTTGTTTATAATAAAACTGTAAAAAAAAACATTTAGATCACATGCCATTGGCTTTGATATTCACTGTAAACAGCAAAAATTACGCATTAAATCAAAGTAATAACGAAAGTTTTTTCTAGTAGGTTTGCATTGTCGCCATGGCGCGGTTGGGAGAGTGCGCTTTTCTACAACCAACACGATCCGGGTTCAACTCCCGGTTGTGTCATGTCTTTTGCTTCATAAAAATGAAACATCAGATCCACAACTATTAGGTTGGAAAGAAAGTTCTCGGAAAAAGTTTGAGTGGATTTTCTTAAAAACGAATCCACGAATTCAAGAAGATTTTGTTCTATTATTTACAAGTCGACCCCAAGAAATTACTCGTAAAACTAAATGAGTGCAGCTTTCCCGTAAAATTTGAGATTTCTGAAAAATCATTATTTTCGAGCTTAACGAGCTTTCGAGCTTTCGAGCTAACGAGCTTTCGAGCTTCAGCTCACTTTTTGGATCAGAAAAACGATTTCTTATGAGGTAAAGCTAGTATAAATGAGCAATACGCTCTATAATCCCTATTTTTGGCCAAGAAATTTTTTACAAAGAAGCTGTATTTCAAAAACTCATTTTTGTCGTGTCATCTTCTTGGCACTGAGTGTTTACTAAGTGTACTTCAAGAGCCTCGCCACCATCGGCGGTCGATTTTCGTTGGCATCATCTGAAATTTGGATCATTTCTGAGACTACAATTAACTCAATTAACTGCATTTTTGCTCACCTTTAAGCTGTAAATGCTGTTTTTTTTCTGAAAAGTTAAAGCATTAGATAAAATTTGCCTTAATCACAAAATTTCCCAATTTTAAGTACTCGATTTTAGGTTTTGAATGGGACCCATTGTCTATTCATTAACCCATTAAAAACTTGTATAAAGGCTGGTCACTCAAAAAGTGACCAAGTCACTTCAGCTCAAGAAATCTCTTATTTTTTACCTAAAGCTCATTCTGATTTTTTTGTCAAAAACTTTTTGGAATATAGTCAAGTTTATCAAAAATTCTGGATTGAATTCATGGCTTGGCTTTTGAGAAGTCACCGTGCAAACTTTTTCTACGAACTTTCTTGCAAACCTAATATAAGAATTACCTTCCAGCCACTAAGCTTCAAGAGCTTCTGTTTTTCGAAAAAGCTTTATTTTAGGCCGACATCATCTCTAGTATTTTCCAATGCTTGAGCCCGTTTACTCGTTTCGTTTCATGAGTTTCTTGCTGCCCCTACGGACCGAAATCCTTGGGATGAATCCAAAAATTCACAGCGGCTCCCTTCAGCACCCTTTTACAGGCACTTGGGATCCCATTTCGACCGACGGAGAACCCGCCATAATGGTCAAAATGAGCCGGAGCTGGGTTGACCAGCCCTACAGCCGAGGTTAGTTTTGGGAAGCGGTGACCACCTGGGGCAGACAACGGATTGGTTACCGGATGACCCAAAATGGACGCTTCCGATTCGAGAAGTGAAAAGGGAGTATATCAGCAGGCGTCATATGCCAGATCGAGCGCGATTGTGCTGGAACACAGGGAACACCTAGCGATCTTTTTTTGCATATTAAAGTTCAAAAACTTCAAATTTTTGAACAGAAAAGTTGTACCTGGAGTTTTCGGGGTTGAGGAATTGATTGATAGTGTTAGTTTTTATGTTTTTCTTGTCCCAAATCAATGATTGGTCACTCAAAAAGTGACCAAGTCACTTCAGCTGAAGAAATCTCTTTTTTTATCGTGAAAACTTTTTCCGAGAACTTTCTTTCCAACCTAATAGTTTGATAGTTTGAGATGAGGAGCTGAAAAGAGGGTCTCGATACTTTTTTTTCTGATTCCTTTTGACCTAAATGAGCCAAATGAAAATACCTTTCACCTGTCGAAGTTGAGTTCACCGTTTGCAAACTTGTTTACAATGAAAATGCTTGAAATAGCCATGAGATACTCAACAGAACTTTGCACTGTACTTTGCACAGCACTCCTTGTCTCTTATCCCACTTTAACATTTCTTTGTTCTAATTCAATACGAGTCTTTTTCATAGATCTTTTTAAAAATCCAGTTGTTTCAAAAAAAGAGAATTCGTTGTGTTAAGCTAATTGCAATTTGCGATGTTTGGGTTGAGAAAAGGGAGGGGTTTTTAGTTTTTTTAGGGTTCTTTTATCTTTCTTGACGTTCTTGATGAGGGAGTTGTGCTTTTGCGTCATCCGTAACGATTTGATTGTACCTTGAAAAGAGAAAAAAGATAGACATGCAAAAGATAGAAGAAATTCTCTTTCAGAGGGGACAAATATGGGAACATATACGTCTATTCATCATTTACTATCGTTATATCGAAACAAATAAAAACATATACCGTATTTTCTGTAATAGTAGTGCGCACTACTATTTTTTCAACCCCCCTCCTGCCTGCACTACTATTATAGACTGCACTACTATTACAGAAAATACGGTATTCATCCTTTACTATCTAACTGGAAATCTGATCGAATAATTAACAGATTTTGATGGCATTTTGGGCGTACAGTCGCGTAATCGTTAACTTTTTTCATGATAATCGTAATCGTTAACTTTTTTCCTATCGGTTCATTCAAAATTGAACATTCAAATTGTTTCAACATTCACTGAACATTAAAGATCAAAACTAAACTAAACTAAACTAAACTAATGATTCGATAGCCCTAAATCTCTTTGAAAACTAGTTCAAAGTTATCAAGAACTTTCTGCGAAACAAATAAAAGTTCTTAAAACTGCGTTCACACTAAAAATAATCTTCATTAGTGGTACGCATGGTCGCGAATTTGTTAAAACGGATTGAATCAAATCAATCTTCGCTTCTAAATGTTGAAATGAAATTCATTAAATTGCACTCTATCACATGATTTGTTTTGATTGGCATCAAGATACAAATCTCTAGATCAAAAATTGTAGTCGGTTTCTGGAATCATAAAAGAGCGAACAATGACTCTTTCCACATGTTGTCTTTAAAGTAAAGTCAAAGAACCGATTCTTAAAGCTTTCTATGATGTTAAAGCTTTCTATAATGTTAAAGCTTTCTCTGATGTTAAAGCTTTCTATGATATAGCAAGAGTTGATGTTTTTTCAAACAATGGATCGACTTTTGATTGAGTTGAGTCTTTCGTTGAGTTGAGTTGAGCCTTTCGCCTTCCCTTACTTTCACCTGTTTTCATTCATTTCAAAAGGGGAATAACAGGCGCTAAAATGTTCAATATTTTCTTCTCATTTCATTGTTTTTTCTTTGTGAAACACCTGGAAATAAAGCTTTGTAATAAAGCATTGTTTTCAAGGTTTCAATTAAATAATTTCTTATAGAACTCCCGCAGAAAGCTGAAATTTCTCTCATTGACCTCGAAACTCGACTCACCCGATTTTTGATAAACCCGATTTTTGAGCTGAAATATTCTCTTCTCCTTTTCTACAAATCAAATTTCTCTTTTCCTCCTTCTCCCTTTCTACCTTTCTACTTTTCTCGCTTAATTAGTCAAGAATTTTTATAAATAAACGCCTCCTCTTTTCCTATTGTTCTCTTAAAAAAAATCCCGAGATTCCCGAGATTAAAAATCCCGATTTTCTAGTGTTTTCCCAGAAAATCATAATTGAGTTTGAATTTTCTGGGATCTTTTGCTTCAGTTCAAGCTTTTCATCCAGATTTTCCGTTCAATTATGAATACAAATTAACTTGAACAGGGAAATCTCTTTTATGGAACAGGCAAATCTCTTTTATGCATAAAATTTGGAGCAGAGCTTTCCAATTCAATGCTTTTGTAGAAGATAAACAAATTCAATAGATAAACAGTAGCAAAGCTTGTCTGTGTTTTGGATGATGATTCCTCTTGGTGATCCTTTCTTTATCGAACACTCGCATCATATTGTAGTCGGGGGGAAAATCGCGGATTCCCATGAAATTTCCAAAGATTTTTTATGTTTCACGATTTGTCAAAAAATGGATCGTTTTGCGTAAATGCTTGTATTTTATAGGGAAATTATTGAATCGCGTTTTTTTTTCTAATTTTTATGATATGAAATTGAATTTAAAGGCGGTGAGGAAAGAACAGTTTGAACAGTTCAAACAAAAGTTCAAAGGCTCAGGCTCAGGTTTTGAGTGCTTTGAACAAAAGTTCAAAGCGCTTAAAGCATCTGAAAGATTCGACTTTTTGGAAAAGCCCCAGCCATTTAGTGAGTGTATTTTCTAAAAGGAAACTTTCAATTTATTGAATTTTCTATGAATTTTACAAACTATTGGTTTGGTGAATTGAAAACTGCGGGACTTTGAACTAAAATTTATTCAACATAAAATCATCAATTCATTCCAAATAATTTCCATTATTATTGACGACTTCTGCCCATTTTACAGCCAATTTGCGGATTCCTCTTTCGTAGTAGGATTTTGGTTTGTGTGTGAGACAAGTGTGAGACTCAAAAATGGAGGACTGGAGATGTCCCAGTTTGAGCACTTTCTTCAAAAGAAACCCATTTTGGTGTCAATGGAAAAGTTGTAGAGAATCAAAAATCAAGCTTATATCCAAATTTTCAGAACGATTCAAAAACTGGTTTTCAAGAAATGCCAAATTTACGAATTTTCACAAAACTTGCATTTTAAGCGAAACTACTAAGTGTATCGTTTTGGAAACTTGGATATAAGCTTAATTTTTGATTCTCTACAACTTTTCCATTGACACCAAAATGGGTTTCTTTTGAAGAAAGTGCTCAAACTGTCACATATGACAATAGCCGGCAGTTTTCAATTCACCAACCCAATATATTATGTACTACATATTTTAAAGCTTTTAAAAAAGTCTCTCTCAATCCTATTTACTCATTCTTTACGGGTTTTGTGTGAATCGAGGCCACAAGTGTGGGAATCTTTCTCCACAATCCTCTTCACCATTACCGTTCTTTTTCTATTTTTTTTCCGATTCTTGTTTACCAATGATTTTTCTTTATTTTCCACCCTCAAACGATTAAACTCTTTGAGGCAATTAGTATTCAGCTCAAGCTCTTTCCGTTCTCGGAAATCCACACTTTATGTTGTGTCGATTGAATTGACTTGTAAATGAATTTTTATGGGTTTTAGCTTAAACAGTCTGGAAATTCGGATGTCCAATTCCTCAAAAATTCCCCAAATCCTCTATTGAATCGCCCACCCATCCATCACTTCCCATTCCCCTTCCCTTTTCATTCGGATCTCATTTGTGGGTGTTCAATCTATTCACAAAAATATCAAAAGATCTATCAGAAAAATATTCAGAAAGAATTCAGAAAGAATTCTTTGAATAGCGTCATTAATCCGAGTTTTCTCTGTATGTCTATAGGTCATTTTCCCCTTCTTCTTCTTCTTCTTCGTCCCCTTCTTCTTCCCCTTCTTCTTCTTCTTCTTCTTCTTCGTCCCCTTCTTCTTCTTCTTCTTCCCCTTCTTCCCCTTCTTCTTCTTCTTCTTCCCCTGTTTCATCGAAAGAGTCACCTGTACGGGTCTCTTTTTTCTCTTCTCTTCTCTTTCTTTACCGTTTTCACTCACCCACAATTTTCTCCTTTCAAGCAATTAATTATTTTCAGCGAAGTTATGCATTACTTGGCTTTTGCAGAGATTTTATTTTCTGGACTTGCTTCTGGATTGTTCTTATCTTTACTTTTCATTTGTAGGCTACCATATTCCTTTTCCTATTGCAAGTCCTTTCAAGGTTCAGAATTTCGATGACAGATGTACCAACAGCAAAGCTCATAAACCAAGAGCCAACCACAACGACAAAGGTTTCAATTGCGGTGAGTAAGAACGGTAAAATTAATTAAAAGTATAGGATACTGTGTAGAAGTGTAGAACGGAGATATAACAAGTTTTCTTTTCTTAAAGTTTTCTTTTTTCTTATTTTGCTTTAGATAAATGTGCAGGATTCACTAGATGGTTCATTGGTTGAGAATGGAGAAACGCTTGAATCATCGAGTGCTAGTTGGAAAGCCATACAAAAGGTATTGCAAAAAGTTCAATGTGTAGAACTAAGGTACTAGGTTGTCCAGAAAGTCTTTTTGTTTCTTTTCTTACGTCCTTTTCTAACACCAACAAATAAACCAATTGAACTACGGTTTGTTTCAGTAGAAAGGCCAATTATTTTTCTTATTTAGAGCAAACCATAGGTGAATTTGTTATTTTTAAAAAGAATTATGAAAAGAAACGAAAAGACTTTTTAAAAAGTCTATTAATAGAGCAAATATTGCGTTAGGTAATCAGTTACATCATTAAAAGGAAAAATTTTGGGAAGAGTCGAAGCATTTGACAGCTGAAGCGTCTCTGATGCGTCGGCGTCTTGTATCACAGCCCACAATCGTGAGACTCACAAATCATCCAAAAACACCAACAATTCCCAAAACAATTCCTTTTCTTTTACTCAATCCACGTCACTTGCGCTCCATAAATCAACGCTTTTACAATGCACAATTTGTTTTCTGAAAAAGCTGAAAATGTTATTTTTAGGTTCGACAAATCTTGGTGTTGCCCAGTTCACATAGTAAATGTCATGATACGATACACGATCAATTGGCCAGTTTTGCCTCTTTTGCCGAAGCAAAGTTGATAGAGTATCGAGAGGTGCGTTGGGATTATAATCAGACTAATAGTAAGATGTTGCAAGGGTAACATTACTTCAAATCTATCTAATGGAAGTGTCTGTCTGTCTGTCTGTCTGTCTGTCTGTCTGTCTGTCTGTCTGTCTATATGTCTAGATAATTACATACCCAAAAGCAACCCTTCGTAACTCATGAAATCATTCAGATCCTCGCCCAGACAAGTGTCTGCGTCTTCGCCGTCAATTACATCCAAAATCGTTACGTATCTACTGAGTTTTGCGTGGAAATCGCGAAATTGTACGATGTTTTTGAAGTCGAACACAAGAGTGATTTCTTACAATACATTGATGATTTGAGAGTGAATGGAGAACCAGGTAGCTGACGAGTTTCTGAGTAAACATATTGAATATTGAATTGTTTAGATATAAAAGAGATGATTGAGAAATACGACAGTGTGGTCACTCGATGGGATGAGTTTTTGATTGACATCGATGGATGTGTTGATGAGAAAGTCGGACCGTACGAGAAAGGAGGAGCTGGTGAGTAGAAGGCGGTACTAACAAAACAAAAAGCAATACTCTCTCTTTCGTTCCCCTTTCGACAATTCGAGAAATCTCATGAAAAAGTCTAAATGTTAAACACTTGATCAATGTAAAGAAATATTCTTTGCGTGCTTGGTACTCTTCACTCAAGACACGTTATTTCTTGTTTCGAGATATCTGATCTCACTTGAACTAAAAAACACTTTATTCAATAGCCGACTGACTCGGAATCTTTGGGCTCTCACTTGAGCAACTTTCACACAAGATCGACAATTGAATTAAAAGTGACGATAAAAACAGAAACAATTTCGTCCTAATTAGGACACAACTTTCATACGATGAGAGGAAACCAGAAAGAAAAAAATGAAAGATAACAACAACAAAATGAACAACAGGTGCCTTATATAGGCTTTAACACAAGATACTCAGCTAACAAGCTACAAAACAATAAATGATTTGGGGCGCGAAATAGAATGAAGGCGCACCGATTTCCTCAATATTTTTCCAATTTTTAGGCTGTCAGAGTTAGATAACTTTTTAGTGGCTATTCGCCACAATCAATACAACTTTTCGAATGTTTACCTATCCAATATCTTTCTAGATGACGACATAGTGGCGTTAGGCGTTCACAGTAAAACAATCGCTCATCTCGTCAACGGAACTCCCTTCGATATGGTGCTTATTGTGATTGTTCAGTGAGTAGTTCTATGAAATTCAATTCAAATCAAACTTTAGCACTTTCCAATCTCAAGAAATCAATCAACGAATCCTCGATCTGTACAGACATATGCAAGAGTTACATCACTACGGATGTGATGTTCATTTGCTCACTCGTGGTCCACCAATTGGATCAAGGGGTATAATTGAATAGATTATCACTATTCAATAAGCTAATAAGCTTTCAAACCAATAAAACTAATCAAAAGTCAACTTTTGCAATAAGTTTTTAGGCGGTAGTTATTTGAAATTGATTGGCGTTCCATTTCGACGACTTTTTGACGAGAATGAAGCCGTGGAAGAGTTGCGAAATCATCGCCGACCAGCGCTGAGTCTAGCAGGATGGGACTCATTGCTAACGGTTTGTTCAATAAAAAGTTAGCTTGCAAATCGTAATTTCGAATCGCTTATCTATCAAGATTCTTAAAATTTAGGTAGTTGAAGTCTCGTGTTGTGACGGAGTGAAAGAGCTAAAGAAGCAAAAATCGGGAGATCGAGATCGAGAAGCCCCATCACCGATACCCGAAAGTGCTTCTTATATTACACAAAAAGTGAGAAAGTTTATCGAAAAATGAAATTATTTAATTATTTATCGTTTTAAAGGGTGGAATTTTGTTGGTGAATCCACAGGGGACAATTCTTTTCCTTTACGTCGAACAGGAAGAGACACATTGGCCATCAATTGAGGAAGTTGTGAAACAGGTTTGAGTGTTCTTAAGCAGAAATCTTTGACTCTCAAAAGATTGAGAACAAATTGATTACCGTATTTCTTCGAATAGAAGACCGGGTAAAGAGTATCATCGCGTACTCCTGCGTAGCAGCCCTTTTTAAAATTTCTTTTCTGCATAAAAGCTTTCAATCAAGTGCTATAGGGCTGGAAAATAGCTCAAAAATCTGTTAGCTCATGTGGTATGTCGGACCGTCCACCGTACACTTTGCCTTTCAGACGTTTCCGCGCCAAACGTCGGAAACTACCGTAACCCGACGCAATAAAAGGACCCCGCCACAAAGAATTTTTGTGCAAAAAAATCTGTTAGCTCATGTGGTATTTTTGAGTGATTTTCCAGCCCTATAGCACTTCGTTGAAAGCTTTTATGCAGAAAAGAAATTTTAAAAAAGGCTGCTACGCAGGAGTACGCGATGATACTCTTTACCCGGTCTTCTATTCGAAGAAATACGGTATCAAAGCTTTAATAGGTCCAACAACACTCAAAGCGAAAACCCCTTGAGAAATCGAGCGAGAAATCGGCGAATGGCGGGAAAATCGACAGCGAATTGTCGGCCAAAGAAAAGGATGGGGGAAATCACGAGAAGAAGAAATGTTGCACTATTTTATAATGATACTATTAGATTTGAAATTGATCGTAAAGATTCTGAAAGTTCTATCATTCTATCCTCAGCAATAAACCCATTTTTTTGATCTCTCACTCACTTTGCTTTGTTTTTTTTTCTTGTCTTTTTCTCTCCACAAAGCTTTGCTCTAATTTTGATTTTGTCATTTTTGAAAAGTGCCAATAAAATTTGTGTGCTTGCTTCTTAAAAAGCTTCTTAAAAACTTCTTAAAAAGCTTGCTAAGCTTCTTAAAAACTCAAGACTGCAGTAGTTTTCGAAAGTCGCCACGTTTTAGAGTCAAAGCCAAAGTTAAAACATATTCAACCCCTTCTCCTAATCACAAAAAAGTATCTTTTCCTAAAATAATATTTACCTGAAATCTTTTTTTTTGTATTTGTCACCTCTTTGAAAAGGAAAGAGATGATCCTTTTCTATCTATTCCCCGGCCAAAAATGGCTCCTTTTTCTCTCTCTCTCAATCACATGTGAGAAAAGAGAAACGACAAGAGCAACACGGCTCATGGATTCCCGAAAAAGAGGCGAAAATTATGGTGGTCAGATAGGGGGGAAATGAAATGGATGGATGAGTTGGGGAGAGATCTTTTTCTCTTTTTCACGATCTCTTTGACACAACTCTTTGACCCGATCAGTTTCGGTTGGCTCTGTCTGTGTTTTTGTTTGCATATTTGAAATGATCGATATTCGTCGTGATCGTGATCGATTGTTAATCGATGTTAATCGATTCTTAACACATTCACGACAAAGTCATTTGTGTTTTGGCTGCCGTTTCGGACTATGTTAGCTGTAGAATTGAAAATGTGTAACCGAAGGCATTCCGGGATGGAGAATCTGAATCCGTTAATAGCCCTGGATGTGGGGTTGCACTCGGGTAATTAAACCAAATGAAATCTCCAAAAATAGAGCTGTTTTCTTTAAAAATTAATAACGGATTCAAATTCCCTAACCCCGAAAGCCCCTTGGGTGTAAATTTTTGGCCCAATCGGCTTTAAAAAAATGCTAAATCCACGTACGGTTTACCGGTGGAAGTCGAGAATGTGTTAGCCTTATATTTTTCCGTTTTACTTTCTTGCTTGCTGTATTTTTTTAATCCGTCGGATTAGATTCCTTTTTTGAACCTGTTTTCTTGCTTGATACTAGATCAGGACAGAATCTGATCCATTGGATGACGTCACCGGATCCTAGCTTACAAGTCTTACAGGTTCTAGCATCCGGTGTTGAACCGGGTATTCGTTTCCCTGAACTTCAAACTATCGTTTGAATTCTATTCCACGATTTATATATGTTTCCGTTTGATTTTCTACATTCTCCTTACATTTTCCAGAATAGCGATGCCTTCAATGATATACTGACAATAAAGAATGATTGGTGTAAAACGAAAGAAGAAACACAGTGCCATTTCAACAGTGAGTCAATCAAAATCACTTTATCATTGAAAAGTTTCCCTAGTTCTGGTGGATAATCTTGCCGCAAAGCGTTCTACTCCTTGCTCTTGTCATCTATTTGATATGCGGAGCATTGACATTTCGATGGTTGGATGAATCGCTGGCTGAGCAATCGATTTGGGATGTCATCCTTTTCGAGTACGGAACTCTGGCGACAATTGGTTTGTGTTTATTTTGATAGTTAACATTCTAAATACTGTTTTCTCTTGTATTAGGTTGGCAAGTTATAAACGATCGTTTTTGGGTAATATGTTTTCTGAAAAAACTTGGCTCATCCAATCAAAAAAACGGTTTGCTTGATTCAAAAGCCCTATCCTTAATCTACAAAATGGCTTTTTTGAATTTTTGAAAAATGTTTTATTTTAGGCACTTTTTCAGGCATTTTAATAATACTGGCTTTAATGATTTTAATAATACTGGCTATATAATTCGAGTTTAGTATAACCAAAAAACGATGTACTTACAAAGCCAAGCCCATACAACACATACCAATATAATTTCGCATGATAAGAGTTCAAAATCCTGATTTCTGAGCTAATATATTTTTGAGTGATTGCATTACTTTTTAAAATAAAACGCTTCATCGATTACATAGTTTCCCAAAAAAATTTCAGAACAATCCAATCGATCGAACCGTTCTCTTTCTTTTAATCTTTTTAATCAATCCAATCTTCGGAAGGTTGATTTTCAAATTAGGCTCAAAATGCACTTTTGTGCTAATTTAATCCATTTTCGTTTGTATTTAAGCAAGATTTTTAAAAAAAGATTAAAAGAAAGAGAACGGTTCGATCGTTGATTGTTCGATTGTTCGATTGTTCTGAAATTTTGGGAAACTATGTAATCGATGAAGCTTTTTAAGCGATGATGCGTTAGCGATCGACATTTTAAAAAGTAATGCAATCACTCAAAAATATATTAGCTCATGAATGCTAGAAATCAGGATTTTGAACTCTTATCATGCGAAATTATATTGGTATGTGTTGTATGGGCTTGGCTTTGTAAGTACATCGTTTTTTGGTTATACTAAACTCGAATTATATAGCCAGTATTATTAAAATCATTAAAGCCAGTATTATTAAAATGCCTGAAAAAGTGCCTAAAATAAAACATTTTTCAAAAATTCAAAAAAGCCATTTTGTAGATTAAGGATAGGGCTTTTGAATCAAGCAAACCGTTTTTTTGATTGGATAAGCCAAGTTTTTTTCAGAAAACACATTATATATATATATGCTTTATTCAGTTGAATCCCGACAAAAGAAAATCACAGTAATTGCCCGGGACACCACTCAAAACGCACCCAAAAGATAAATAGATACCTCAAGAAAGAATCACAGAGCAGTCAAATCAATTGCCGAAATTGCGGCTTTAAATCTAGCCAAAGTGGAAATGTCACGAACATGAGAGGGGTAAAATGTTCCAGAATTTAATAACTCGATTAAAAAAGAAACTGTGGGGGCGTTTAGAGGAAACGGAAGGTTGGCGTATGAGAAAAGGCCCCCTTCTGGAGGCGCCCCGTAGAGAGCCGAATGAAAAAAAACCCGTTACACTTGTAAATGATTCATTTTCTAAATGAAAGCTTAAAATAAAATTTACCGTGTTTTAGATATAGGATTTTGAAGCTGAAATTCGGATGAACATTTCTATAAGTGAAATGACTCGATTAAAAAAGAAACCGTGGGGGCTTTTAGAGGAAACGGAAGGTTGGCGTATGAGAAAAGGCCCCCTTCTGGAGGCTTCTGGAGTAGTAATCAAAGTAACATTATTCTGGAGGCGCCCCGTAGAGAGGCGAATTCAAAGAGACCAGAAAAATGGTCGGGATGAATGGTTGACCAAAAAAATGGTCGGTAGCCTTTAACAATTTTAAAGCATTCCACTAAATCGATGATAAGGCGGCGTTGGTGTAACATTTCAAGACCAAAGAGTTGCAATCTATCAGACATTACCCAAAAACGATCGTTTATAACTTGCCAACCTAATATATATGAAAATTATTCGAACTTTATTTCATTTAGGCTGGGGAAACGTCTATCCAACGACCGAACACGCTCGCGTTTTCGCTTGTTTATACGCTCTCATCGGCATTCCGTTGTTTTTATTGTACAGTAAGTGATTCAATTAAAAATATTCAACTAATTCAGCTGTTTTCAGTAGCTAGCGTTTACAAGTATGTAACGAAATTATATTGGTATGTGTTGTATGGGCTTGGCTTTGTAAGTATATCGTTTTTTTGGTTATATTAAACTCAAATTATATAGCCAGTTCGTTGCAAAATCTCATCGGATGCCCGTTTGCCGATTAAAACGATTCTTTTCCTATTTTTGTTCACTTTTGCCGGCGGCTCGTTTTTCATCAAACATACGGGAGATCCATTCACAATTGATGACATATATTTTAGGTAAGTTTATTGAATAGATTATCACTAATCAAAAGCTAATAAGCTTTCAAACCAATCAAACTATTCAAAAGTCAACTTTTGCAATAAGTTTTTAGGCGGTAGTTATTTGAAATTGATTGGCGTTCCAGAAAAGTTGAAAAAGAGATTAAAATTGCCTTTTGCCTTTAACTCGAAATAAATTGCCTTTAGTTTCATCTCGTTCACGACGGTCGGCTTTGGCGATACTGTAAGTTGTTTTTCAATGATTTTTCGAGAAAGAATCCATCTAATTTGCATTTCTAGTCTCCAGTCGTTCATTCACTTCCCGAATTGATCTTAACAATGATGTATTTGACATGGGGAATCGTTCTCACAACCGCTCTTTTCCGAAGCCTCAATGATTTTCTCAGAAAGGTACAAATTAAAAAGCTTTCTGCAAAAGTCAAATGATTGGCTTTCCTTTACTAAAACAGGTAATTAGTTGCAAGTTGTAAATTGCAAGTTTCTACTTTCTCAAAGTTTATGAAGACAATGAAGAGATTGGGGAAAGTTTGAGATTATGATTAATAAAATAACATAGAGAAAACAAGGATTCTCAGCAAATACGAAGGAAAGAACTACTAGTTTGGCAAACAACGAATGATGAAATTTTAGGTGCACTACTTGGGTCGTCGCTTCCGCGGTGCTCGAGATGTGCCCGTGTATATTGGGGGGCAAACGATCACCGTCAGTCAACTCATGGCCACCGTCGCTCAGGAGTTTGATGTACGATCAGAAAATAAGCAAAAAGTGTAGTGTTGAAGTTAACTTATAGCAACTATGAGACTAAGTTGGAATTATAGGCTACCAGCAGTTAACCCGCGGCGAAACGCCGAGGATTAACTGACCCTGAGCCTGCTGGGCCGATCTGGACCGATGACTCAAACTTACTACAATTTACTAATTTACTACTAAATATGAATTTCAATAGCTAAATTGAGTTCAAGAACAGAATGCTCATTGTCCCAACTCCATTCATTTCAGGCATCTCCAAAAGAAATCCGTACAATGCTTCATGATTTGGACGATCTTATCTCAGCGTCAACGAAAAGTAATGTGCCATTGATCCGTGTAAACGATATTGAGGATTTTGATTGCTATGAATAAAAAAATTTATGTCAAATCTTTAAAACAGTCAAGCTTTCCATAGGTTCTAGTATCTTGTGCGAAAAAGTGTTACAACAAGGCATTAGGAACAATATTCTCACATCATTTCTCTGGGATAATTGGTCAAAAAATTCTCAAGCATCTTGGTGAACCACTTTGCATCAAAGTGCCAATTTGTTGAGACCAATATTTCCTAAAGATTTCTCCTTGAATTTACAGGTGTTTCCCCGTGAATGCGTTCGTCGCATTCACTGGAAAGAAGGTGAACAACATTTTCGGAAGTCCTTTCATTTTGCCGATTTTGGGCTACATTTTTCAGCTGTTCTTTGAAAAAAATCAAAAAAAATTGCGGTTTGTCTACTTCAAATGTCTACTTGTCTATTTTTTGCGACTCATTCATTTTTCGATAAAGCAACTTTGTACCCGGCAACAATTTGA
This sequence comes from Mesorhabditis belari, assembly GCA_958450365.1. Classification (NCBI taxonomy): domain Eukaryota; kingdom Metazoa; phylum Nematoda; class Chromadorea; order Rhabditida; family Rhabditidae; genus Mesorhabditis; species Mesorhabditis belari. The sequence continues at coordinate 347,590 of CAUEEP010000938.1, forward strand.
CTGATAATTGATTTTAAAAGCCAAAACTGTTTTGATAACTTCTCCATTGTTTCCTTTATCGTTCCTTTGATTCTGCGATTTTCAAAGAATGCTCCAGTTATCGTAAACCGTCTAAAAATTTACGCACAAGACTTTCTAATTGTGAAAACTATCGTAATTTTGCATTCGTAATCAAAAATGGCTCAAGCTCAGGACAAATTAGAGATTTTTGCTTGAAGAGACAACAAACGAATCCCGCCAATCGTTTCCCCGACCCTGGAAGCCCCTGGGTACAAACTTTTGGCTTCATATCTCATCTGAGCGATGTTTACAGAACAAAAGAGATTCCTTTGTAAAGAGACTGCAAGGAGGTTTTTTGGGCGGTCCTGGTGCGGTGGCGTAATCACTGGCGCAAAGCATTCCTTTAAGCCGGGGCTTTTTCCTTTGTCATCGGCAATTTTTTCAGGTCCGGGTTACACTGTTCGTATCCCAGGGGGAATTGATTTGTTCGGTACCGTGTCGTCCCGAATGGCAATACGGAGCAGAAACCATGAAATAGCCAACCAGGCGGGCGAAATCCCAGTACCAAAACCAAAGAAAACATTATGGTAGCTTTCGAAAGTTGGCACTTTTTTTGAAATCACTTCTTTGACTAGCACAGAAATGAAAAGATTTTTGTTTCTTTTTGCCTAAATGAAATTCTGGGGTACTACTTTTACAGTACCGAGCAAAAGTCTTGCAACATCAATTTTTCAAAAAAATCGATGAAATTTTTTTAAAGAAAATGCCACCCGTTCTTAGGGCTTTTTTGGTTTTAATTAGAATAATATATGTACACTTTATTTACAAAAACAAATTTAAAGTTCAGCGTAAAGCAAAAAAGTAAATGACAAAACTACTAAAAAATACCCTAAAAACTGGGTGCAAAAGTCTTGCAACATTTTACAGAAACATCAAAAATTAATATTCAATCGGTCCACCTTTTGCCAAAATCACTTCATTAAGTCGTTTAGACATTGAGTCGACTAATTCGTGAAGAATTGCTGGGCGAATTAAGCTCCAAACTTTTCGTATGTAGAACCATAAGTCAACTTTTGTGTGAAAGTCTTTTCCTCGTAATTTGCCTCACGTAATCCCATAAATTCTCAATAACGTTTAAATCAGGCGACATAAGGGGCACTTTGACTAACAAAACATTATTAAGGGCAAACCATCCAGGGAGATGAGCTTTTCCTCCATTTGAGAGGTTCACGGTGCGACCCATCATGAGCTTGCTCTTGTGGACCGGCGAGTTGTCCTGGTAGAGAAACCATTCAGGAGCCATGTGATCCTGAGCAAATGGAAGTAGACATCCTTCTAGTATTTCCATATACTGGCGAGCATTCATGGTTGACTGACGAGGACGAGCGGACCTGCCATTTTTGTCATCGCCCCTAGAAAAGACAAATTAATGCATGTATTAGAAATAAGGCTTACAAAACACATGATTGATCCTCCGCCAGCTCGCATTGTAGGTCGCACATATTTAAGGAGTATTCGCTTTCCAATGGCTCGTCTGATCAAGTGGTTGCCTTTTGGAGAAAAGATATCCACTTTTGTTTCATCGACAAAAATCACGTTGGCCCAATCCTGCTTTGTCCAACTTTGGTACGTCCTGGCGAATAGAAGCCGTTGTTTCCTATGGCCAGCGGTCATCAAAGGCTTCCGTACAGCCCGCCGGCTATACAGTCCTGCTTGAGTCAATCGTCGAGAAACGGTCCATCGGAGATATCCTTGTTTGCAACATCCTTGACAGCCGAGCCCCCAGTTGATGTCATGTTCGGATCCTTCTTGGAAGCCACACAAGTATTCGATCCTCTTTGCTGTTGTTCTTCTTGGCCGTCCTTTCTTCTTTCTTCGGTGCATAAGTCCAGTTGTTTTTGCTTTTGAAACAATCGAGAAACGGTCGAAGGATCGCATTTGAAGAGATCGCAGACAACGGCTCGAGAAATCCTTTTCTTGCTTTCATGATTTTTTCTCTTTCGGGAGTCGTCAAGTAGGTACCTGGCATCTGAAAAAAACAAAAATTAGTGTAAATTAATAAATTTGAAAACAATAAAATGAGAAACATAAAATGTGCAAGACTTTGCACCCAGTTTTTAGGGTATTTTTAGTAGTTTGTCATTTACTTTTTGCTTTACGCTGAACTTTAAATTTGTTTTTGTAAATAAAGTGTACATATATTATTCTAATCAAAAACAAAAAAGCTTTACGAACGGGTGGCATTTTCTATAAAAAAATTTCATCGATTTTTTTGAAAAAGTGATGTTGCAAGACTTTTGCAAGGTACTGTACATTCATTTCTTTTAGAGATTTATCTCATTAGTTTCGGAGTTTGTTTTCGCAAACCAATGTAATTACCCAAGTGGCCAACCCCGTCATTTGGCTCAAATCAGCAATGTGACCAAAAAATTTTTTGATCTTTACCCATTAATAATTTTCTTCAATAAAAGGAACTGATTAAATTGGGAACTTTTCAGAAGCGATTCTGCATGTGTGATGCCTCTTCCCTATTCCCCAAACGAGTCCAACTTTGATCCATCACATCTTTATCTTTTCCAAATCAATATCTCTCTTCGTCTCCTTTCCCTTTTCATTATCATTTTTTGTCTGATGGCCGCTGTATTGGCTCTCGTTTTGGCGTTGAAAACGAAAGAGTTTCACTCGAATTTTCTCAATATTTTTGTGAATTCTCTAATTCTGACGATGATTCACGAGGTGGCAGGTTTCGTGCAAGCATTTGTTGAAGTCACAGGACAAGCTCAAAGTCAGTTTATTGAGATTTTCGTGCTCTTTTTTAAGCTCTTTTAAGATCAACTTTTAAAGAAAAAGCATACAATTACCGTACTTTACAAAAGCCTCAAGATTTCTATCAATTATTTCTTTCTAGAGCTCCATATAGTGATCACCGTTTGTCTTTGGGTTCGAAATTATCATATCTGCACAATTGTCATCACGAATAGTGTCTGGGTGATGGAGAGGATGTTTGCCACGTATAAAATTTGTGGGTTTTGTGAATTCTCTAATTCTGACGATGATTCACGAGGTGGCAGGTCTCGTGCAAGCATTTGTTGAAGTCACAAGACAAGCTTAAAGTCAGTATATAAAGTAGAGTCTAATTCTTATTTAGATGATTACGAGACGAAAAAGTACATTTTTATCTCAGTGTTTTGTTTGGCTGAGATTCAACTTTCGTCGATGATTTGGGTCTACATTTGGAGTACAGGTTGAAAAAGGATTTTGAAAAGAGAAAGTCGTAGAAAAATCGTGGAAAGGTGTTTTATAAAGTGTGCTTTTAAAAGTCCTTTTATTTATCCTTTGTTATCTATTAGTCATAAATTCAACCTTTTAATAGGTTGATGCATAAGACTTTTCGTTTTTTTCGTACTTCTGTTAAAAAGTAACAAATTCACCAATTAATCTATAGTTTGCTCTATAAAAAAAGTGTTTTTTTGTTCAATTTGCATCTTTTTAAATGAATTTCGGTTCACTTTCAAGCAAATTCGAGAGTAAAAAACGCCTTTTTCGTAAAAATCTATAAAAAACTCTACGGAAAAATTGGCTGAATGAATTTCTCTGAAATTTTGGCGAAATATCAAACGTTTTTTTTCTCTATCTTTTATCTATTGACACGAAGATAGGTTTTCTTTAGCTAAGGTGTCTAAACCGCATCATCGAGTTAGCCCTTTTTGACTACCCAACTTCATACTCTCAAGAAAATCCAGGCATCAAATATTTTTAAACCCGTTTTAATGTTATTTTGCAGAAAAATAATTGGTTTTTCTAATGAAATCAACCGTAGTTTAATTCGTGCATTTGTTGGCTTGAAACGGCAGACGAAAAGGAACAAAAAGACTTATGCATCAACCTAATAAATCTAATTTGTTTCAATGTGAAATTTGAAACCTTTTCAGACGTTTTCCCTATCGATTCGATGATCGCTTTGGCCGTACTCAGCCATTTATTCCCACTAATCGTATGCAAACTTCATCCCTAATTTCGAAAATTTTGTTTAGACAATCTATTTTGTGCATAAATTAAACAAAAAACTTGATGAAAAGCGTTTATCCGAGTATTGTTATGTCAGCTATTCCCTGTCACAACGATTTCAATTGGAGGAGAATCTCAGAACGATTACGGTAGCCAAAGATGGTCAAAGATGATCAAAGATTTGAAAATTCTTCCTCTCAGTTTGTTCGAAATGTTTTCCTCTTCACGTTGGCTTTCGATTATCCGATTATGGGTTTCATTTATATCTACAACAAGGCGGAAACTGAAGCGGATCGATGCTTCTGGTCGATGTTTGTTGACGGGTTTTGTTTAACGTAAGTACTATGACCTAGGCCAACATTTTGGTATGTTCTAGGCCAACAGATTCTAAGCCAACAGATTCTAGGCCAACAGATTCTAGGCTAACAGATTCTAGGCCAACATTTTGGTATGTTACTTATGAGATTTGGAACTAACCTCAAGAAGTACTTATTAACCATCCTATAGTTTAACATATTTTTCCAGATATGCCTTTTTTTATCCACTTCTCTACGTGGTGAGCAGTCCAAAATGTCGAGATTTTCTTCAATTTTATTACAATCGACACTTCCAACGACCTAGGACAGCCGATGTACTCTAAAATGTAATTCAAAAACTTATAGCTTTTTTTAGTTGGAATATGTGGTCTCGGTCGATAAGCGAGTAATGTGTCAAATCGAACAGGACAATCATTTTGCATTTTTACAACAGATTTGGGGTGAAAATCCGAGAAATGATAAGAAATAAGAACCTATTTATAAATAAATCCTATTTATCTATGTACAAAATTTGCATATTAATTAATTTTACAAAATTTTACAAATGATTTCCTGTGTATGTGTGACGTCTTCGTGCCATCAATGGCTCCCGTTCACTGTGTGCACGAGATCGCGGAATGACAAGGGTGTTTGCCTGAAGAGAGATTTTAGTACGGGGATGACATCATCGAACTTATGAATCAATTGCCTTAAAATCAAACAAACCCTTGATCGAACGATTTCCTCAAGGTTGTCGATGATGTCAATGACGGGCAATCGTTTTGTTTCAGGTAATCGGTGTAGAATCATAATGAAGATGATGATCATGAAAGTTGTCGTCAACAAGTAGTACCTAAATACCCCAAAATCACTTAAACATTCACTTAAAACATAAAACATTCCCTTAAAACTTAAAACATAGCACAAATCAGCAAGTAAACCAATCTAATCACAAGTAAACCAATCACAACTTCTAGAAAAGATTACACGCATGTTACTGTTACAAAACTATTACTGTTACTTCTAGAACCTTAGTACTTTTTTAGAAAAAGTGAAAGATAAATGAGCATGAAATCTACACAAAAATGGGTATTATTGCTGTTAATGTAAACCACGAACCATGCTCCAATCGAGGCCACCAATGGGGGATACGTGGAGAAGATAAACATTTGAGCGATCATCGCAAGCAGAGCTGCTGCCTGAATGTTTTTGATAACAGGGATAATAGTTCAATAAGAATTACGTGATATTAGAAGATCCTTTACGAATAAAGTTCTCATTAGAAGACTCGATACTAATAAAGAACCTAAATTTTTGATTTTTTCACGTTTTCTAGGGTAATCGATGACGCTGATCACGAATTTGATGTTTAAAAAGCATTTTATCAATTAACTTTTCGAGTTTTTGGAAATTTCCGACAAATTTCATGTTTTTAAATGAAAATTTAACATTTTTAAACGTAGTAAATGACTGTTTAGGCTGTTTTTTTATATTTTTAAGTTATTGGCCACCGAAATATTACAAAGTTAAATCTTGCAAGTTATTTATCGTATTTCCAACCATATTTGTTCTTGTGAAAGATAAATACGGGAATTTTTCTGATTTTCCGGAGTGCGATAGATTTTAGACTGAATGAGCGGAGCTTGGCATCCTGCCAGACCATTTGCACATAAAATGCATGATTTGCATTTAGAAACATTTGTTGGCACTTAAAATTTTCAATAACTCGAAAAGTGAATTGATAACACGCGTTTTAAACATCAAATTCGTGATCGGCGTCATCGATTACCCTAAAAAACGTGGAAAAATCAAAAATTTAAGTGCTTTATTAGTACCGAAGATGCAAATTTGTTGGGAATATAAGAGTTGTTTGAAATCGTTTCCCACAGATTATTTATTTGTTAACTTAAGTGTTTTCTAAAGTGCGGATCTTCTACCGTATCTCTATGGATTTATTTTAGCTGAAAAGTACAATAAAATTTAAACGAAACCTGTGCCACTGTGGTCCGAATACTCGGCACGCACAACTCGGCCATCATCAAAAATGTCATATTTGCAAATCCGCTGTTTGATAACAGATTTCCGGCGATGTTTGTTAGAGTGCCTACTTTTCTTATCAAGAAATCGAATCATTGAGCAAACCAGTGACTCTTGAAAGTAGTCCAATTTGATGGTTATCGTATAAAAATTGGCCAAAAGCTAGCCAGAAAACTTGAATGAGTGTCACAACGAAACAGTAAACAGTCAAGAAACGACGACCAAATCTGAAAAAGTTTTTAAAAATAGAATTCATACCATAAATACTGTAATAGTACCCCACCCCCATAATGAGTGTTGCGGAGTATTGCGTAGTCTAGCTTTGAACGAGTTTTTCTCGACACTGGTTTATGCTACAGTGTTCGTTTGAATATCAAAAAAATAGCTGAAATTCAGGGCTATTATTTGATACCTAAGCGCGTATTGTAGCGTAAACCAGTGTCGAGAAAAATAGCCCTGAATTTCAGCTATTTTTTGATACCAAAGACGCATTTTTACAAAGAAATACTAAGAAACTTTTGCGACTACGCGACTGTACGAGGGGAGGGTGGGGGACTATTACAGTATTTACGGTAGCTTTTGTTTACCGTTCAATCGCGTAAGCAGCAAAGAAATTCAATGGAAAGATGATAGCTGAGACCAAGATTCGTTGGAGCATTATCTAAATCAATCTGTAACTAATAATCTAATCTTTTCCACCTCATCAACAGTGTAACCAAGCTTTTTACGAATCATCACATGATAGTTTACATCGATGTTATTGGGAGAGAGTTGGCTAGCGAGATCGAATAAGAGAACGATGAATAGAGCTTCTCTGGAATAGCTTAATGTTAAATGTTATTTATCTAAATGATATTAGACAGTCCTCTTGAAAATGACATTAGACAGTCCTCACCTATATTCCGTATCTTCCCACACTTTCCACAAAGTGACTTGTTCATCCAAAGGATGGTGGACTTCTCGTGAGTATTCCTCCAAAACCTCAGCTAAATTCTCTTTATTCTTTTTCTGTCATTTATCGCCTACCCACATTCACATCGTTTCCATGAAAAATTTGCACAGCTCTCGCAGCTTCCTCAGTTTTACCCTAAACAACAATAATATTTCTGTCAATTTCATGTCAAATTTTTCTCTTATACTCTGTAATATAAAAATTTCGGTGATTCAGGAAAGAGGATGCAAATCGAGAAGTGAATGAGCGCCATCACTGCAGCGATGATGGGAATGAAATGCCAACGATCTGCAAAATTGTACGGTAAAAACAGTACGGTAAAAACAGACTATTGAATTTCATTTTATACAATTCTATATACTTTTCTTATCAAGAAATCGAATCAGACAAATCGAATTGAGCAAACTAGTGACTCTTGAAAGTAGTCCAATTTGATGGCTATCGTATTTTACCTGCATTTCCCAAAACGTGAGGTTTAGCTAGAATCGACATGCCAATCCATGAGGTAATCCCAGTGATGCCGAGCAGAAGAGTTGTAGCACCTAGAGTCAAAATTCGGACTATAAACAAGAAATTAGCTGAATAGAGCTAAGATAATAGCTAAAGATCTAATTAGCTGAATATCTTTGACAATAATATTCTACCTCGAATTCTATTTGGCGCACATTCACTTAAATACATGATTGTCGCAAAGTTCATCAATGGAAACGCGGCACCGATGAAAAGCTCGCCAATGAAGAAAAGCTCGACGGAGACGAGGAGCTGAAAGTTGAGGAGAAAGTTGGGGAGAAAGTTGGGGAGGAAGTTAGGGAGAAAGTTGAGGAGAAAGTTGGGGAGAAAGTTGGGAAGATGTTAAGAGTTCTAGCAAAGTCGTAGCAAAACATTAACCGTTATAGAAACATTTGTGTCCTGATTTTGCTTGAGAAATTGATTTAGAACCCTTCTGTTCTTAATGTTTACCTTTGCCAATATCTGACATGAACTTCCAATCAATCCTCCAAGAATAAACGGGAAATGAACGGCCATCTTTTTCCTTCCCAAACTATCCAACAATGGATAAAGAACCATTAATGAGCAAATCGAGCCAATCAACTTCGCTGCACTGATCATCCCAACAATATAAGCAAATCTGGAAAGGCAGCAAAGTAGATTGGCTAAGGAAATAAGGAAAAACGTTTACTAAAATCTTACTGTTGTTTTCCAAGAATCACTCCATAATGGCTATAAATGCTCTCATTGTAAAGTTTCTCCAACGGATCGGATAGAGTTGAAAAGGCGAGGATCTGAAGGATTACGGTATATCAAAAAATTGAAAATCTAATACTAGATATGTTGAATAGGCTCCAAAAAGGCATTGTGTGACAACACGAAGACCCAATGGCCATGACGGAATGAAGTCCATCTAAAAAGAAATAGAAAAGAAAGGTGTACTCGATAATTTCAAGTAATCGGGGAAGTTCACCGGGGACAAACCCTTATCTTTATTCTGGCTGGCGGACGAAAAAACATCGAACACAACAAGATTTGGAGAAGAAGGGCAGAAAGGAGATACCTTTCACCGTCTAGTCCATCGGATTTGAGACAATTATTCCGAAAATTACAGAGATTTCTTCACGTTTCGTTGTGGATTGATGAGAACTGAAACTGAAGCAAAGTTTTGCTGTTTAAGAAGAAATATTGGCTAGCTATTGGGCTGGATTTTGACTGCTTTTGATACTTCTTTTGCTAGAATGCTAGAAAGGCAACTAGTAAAACCAGTTCAATTCAATTCAATTCAATTCAAGAAAACCAAAAAACAGAAACGATTGAAAATCGCAGTACAAAATAGTTTCTAATTTGTAAGACCAACACAAACAAAGAAAGCAAAAAAAAATAAAGCTGATGGTTTGAATGAAAGGAAATGGAGTGATAAGCAGACGAGCCAGTGCCTGGAGAACTATCGAAACCAAAAAAAAGAAAGAGAAATTTGTCAATGAGTTTCGTTGAGCCTTTGAAAACCCATTGATCTCATTTGATTACTGGAACAATCTTCAGCAATTACGTAACAATAATTAGCTGTTCTTCAGCAACAAAATTTGAACCCAATATCAAGACTCTGAGTAACTAGAGACTCTAAAGTTCTTGTCTAGTCTCTAGACAAAGAGTTGTGCCTAATACAAGCCTTTTCTTGTAACTTTTATTATTTTTAAAACAATTCTAAGTATCTTGAGTGTGTTTTGATAAACCGATCGATTATTTCATCATTAGAATCATCTTTTATGATCTATTTTAGATAAAAAATGTGGTAAATTTTGTTTTTATCTTTTTCTTCTTGTTTCCACTGTTCTTGGTACTTAGTTTTATGTTTTTCAGGTAAAAGAATATCACCTGAAGGAAGAAATTTATTGAAAACTCGAAAAGAACCGTAGTTAATCTAAATTAAAATCTTTAAATTTGACGCTTTTTTTGAACGGCGTTGTTTTTGCGACGCTATTTTGCCTATTTTGCATCAAGTTTCTTATCAGATTTCTCAATTCAATATTCCTGTTTCACTCTATTGATGAACTCTTTTAGCTTTTGCCAGTTCAAATCTTTTGCCAGTTCAGATCTTTTGCCAGTTATAAATCTTGTCCATTTTTGCACAATGATAAAGATCATATTGTCAGTAAGAATGCGAATCTTCTAATTGCTTTTGAAATTGAATTTCCCAACATTTCGAAAAGCTTTCGTTTCTTCGTTGCGTTGATGATTCACCCGTTTGAAAGGCAAGAATATTGAGAGAGCGACTACGAACGACAACAAATGACAGGAAACGGAAAAAGGAAAAAGAAAAGAGAGAATGGGAGATTTTGAGAGAAAATGGGGCAGATGTGGACAGACAAGGACAGACAGTGTCGATGCGTGACAGATCTCTCCACCAACAATTCCTCTGCTTCCCATTTCTGCGAACCATCCAATCAACAAAAGAATTTGCGCTTCATTTTATCTGCTGACAATTAACTTTATGGACAATTCTCAAAAATCCTACCTGAGACAATTGCATTTTGATTTCATTTTCGAAATTATTCAATGTTTTGGCTTTTTCCAAAAAATAAGATCAATTCTGGCTCAAGCAATTTGCTGATTCTACAATTTTACAATTTTTCTACAAACATTCTACAATTTCTTTGTTGTCTCAATTCCAATGTTTCAAATCTATTTCTTGATAGGAAAACTCTTTGATTTCTTTGTTTAGATAAGCAAGAAGTGGCTTAGCTTTTTTTTGAAAATGACAACAGAGTTCGTCTTTGATTAATGATTTTACTTTTCTAAACCTAAATTTAAGTCAAATACGCCATTGATTGGGTTACTTGGTAAAAGATTCGAGAAGAATCTAGAATCTAGAAGAATCGAGAAGAATCTAGAATCTAGAAGAATCGAGAAGAATCTAGAACTCGAAAAAGTTTTGAGATCGGTAAACTCTCCGTATGAATCAAACTAAAGTGAACCTTTTGATTGCAGCTTTATAGTAGATCTAGCCCGCTCTTTTATTCTTTATCAACTTTCAATCCAATCTCACTTTTCCTTACTTCAGATTTTTCGATGGGATCCCCATCCACCAGCCATTCTACATTCGACATCGTTTATTTCTCCTATCTTCCGTGGCATGTGAAACGAGAAATTCTCTCGAACTTGACCCCGATCGATATGTTGAATCTTGCAGAGATTGATATAGAATTCCGAGAATTGATTCAATCGCATCCAAAACGATTGCATTCAATCGGAACAAGCAACGATTTGAACATTGAAGTGCTCCGGAACGGGATCACTCGCCGATATTGGAGAGATTACTACAGTGACACGTGAGTTTTTAAGATTATTATTATTATATTGAATAGTTTTTGCAATCTAATCAATGCTTTCAGATATCATCCAAAGAAAATCGAGCGTTTTCGTCGCGAGGAAACCCAAGGGTACAGTCTTGTCTTTTGTGCGGGTGATGATCGACGATACGAGCAAGAACAGGAGCTTCTACTCTCGAATTGCATATTGGATGTGGTGAGTTGAAACAATTTCTAGTAGTTTAAACTTCTCAAAACCGATTTAATCTTCTCCTCCACAAATTTGCATAGAAAAAAGAAATGGTTTATTATTTTTGATGTTGCTTGAGACATAAGAATTCGAATTTCAGTTTGAATGCCCTCATCCAAAGCATCTAAGCTTAGGAGTTGTAGCGAAACATTTGGAGAAACCCGAAGTCGACACAGCGCCTCAACTCATCGAAATGATTGGTAGCTCATCGAAATGATCTGAGTTTTCAAACACTTTACAAATCTAGATGCGTTCAAAGCTAAAGAAATGAATTTAATCGAAATGCAGCACATCTTCGAGAACAACGAGGCGGTGGATAGGTTTTTGGAAAACGAAAAGGTAGAAAAAGTCCAGAGAATTCAGATTCGAAGTAAACGATTCAGATTCGATCTCTCGAATGTTTGAGTCTTGATATCAGTGAGGCGAACTTGCACAAATTCGTCGATGTCAAGATCCCGAAGTTGTTGCTTTATGTGCACGATCACACCGAGGAGCTTGGCGCACAGCTGATCGCGTTTGCTGAACAAATGATTGATGTAAGGAATTGGATCTGTCTAGCCTGTTTAGCAAAAAAAGATAAATATCCAATTTCAGCAATGGGAGCAAGGAGAACGAGAAATTGATACGTTGTTTCTCACATTGGAAACCGATGACGATTTTGGAGAAGACGAGATCGAGAACATTCTCAACTTTGGTCAGTGAGAACTAAGAAAAACCAAATTGACTAAGAAACTAATAACCAAGATTTGAATCAATCAAAAATTTGCAGTATGGCGAATGTTTCAGAGATCAATGAAATGGCGCATCAACTCGGATTCGGCCGATTGGGATCATTTAAAGAAAAGACAATCGATCGCCGCTTCAGACTAATCAAACGGCTTGATGTAAGTGCTTTGAGACAAGATGAGCCAAGTGTCTTCATTTTTCAATTGTCTTTGTCTTTATGTCTTTGCCTTCAATTGCCTTCATTTGTCCATTATATCGAAATTTCAGGGAACGGGTCTTCTCATCATGACTGGTGCGATATCGGTGGTGCTCGTCAAATGCGATTACGCGTTTCGGAGGTATTTTACTAGTACAGCTTGTTTCAAAGTACAGTTTACGTGTATTTTACTAGTACAGCCTGTTTCAAAGTACTTGCCTGATCATTCTAGCGAGAAAAAGTATCTAAAGCAGTCAAAATCCAGGCCAATAGCACTCCAAATGATTAGGTTTTGCTATTATCTGTAGTATATCTGTACTTGTAAATAAACTTTTAAATCAAAAGATCCCCTTTTTAACTTGTTCACTGTTTTAAATCATTTTTGACTTATCTGCAAAGTTTTAAGATGATTGGTTAAGCTTTTCATGGTTAAATCCAAAACACGAAATGTACAAATCTTTTTAACCTTTACTGTATACCGTATTTTCTCTAACAGTAGTGCACCCCACTGAGCCGAGTTGATGACTATTTTACGGTTTCCAAGCTTTTGCAGAAGCTCAACACTCGAATCCCCCACTAGAACTCATCGTCAGCTACATTTTCCGACCCCACATCGATAGGTTCTGATAAGCGGTTCTCGAGATTTCGAGGAATTTAGGCGACGCTCTGGGTGCACTACTATTAGAGAAAATACGGTATTTTAAATTAAAAATCCTCTTTGCTTTGCAATCAAAAACTTTCAGAGAACGAGGCCTGGGCACTAGCAGCCAATTTGAAATTTTCCACGGTCGAGTGGAGGGTCTTCTCTATAAATTGAGAACGATTGAGGAAAATGAGGGAAGATTGAGAAGATATGGAAAAGAAACGGTGAAAGAAGAAATGAAAGAAGTTGTGGATTCGGTGAGTTGACAAGGAAATAACAAAAAGTGTGCTAATGTAAAACAACATCATCCACGACAAACCCTTTTTCAGGGTTCATTCGCGATTTTCGGTATCGAAACACTGGAAGAGGATGCTGATGAAAGCGAGGAAACGCTACAAGAAAGAGCAAAAGAAAAGGAGAATGAAGAAGTGGCTGAAGAAGAGATAAAGGAGGAAATCCTCGCCGATTTGGAAGTGGCATTGAAAGAGTTGAACGAGTACAGGAAGAATGTTCCGTTGAGAGAACTCAGCATTGATCAGGTACTGTTTATTGATCAAAACTAATAGGCAAACCTGTTTTTTTCTAGATTCTTAAATATTTGAGTCAGTCATTTTAGCTATGGGACGACAAGGAGTCACAGATTTCGAAGCGAACAATGCGATCGCTTGTCTATGGACTTCGCGGTGACGCGTTTCCGGTAAGCTTTTAGTCTTCTAGTAAATAGAAGCAAAGAGTCAAAAGCCTAATTTTCAAACTGGTCAAGTATAAATACCGGAATCGATATCAAATTTAACTGCTGACAAAATAGGTACTATCCCTCATGAATCTACACTACTGGACAATGAAATATCATATTTGAAAAAAGATCGTCACTTTCGCGTCTGTAACTCCCTTGTCTTTACCGTATTTCTAAATATTAATATTACCATTGTGTAGCCCTTGAAAAGAGCTTTCAGAAAATGTAGAACACTAATAGTTTAAACTCAAAGACAAGGGAGTTACAGACGCGCGAAAGATCGTTTTTCAAATATGATATTTCATTGTCCAGTACTGTAGCTTTGAAAGTTTGAAAGAGTAGTTTGTCCTTTTAAGATGTGCGCTCTAAAACGTGTCAATTTTTGGAAAGCCATCGTAATCTTTGTCTACTTTTGAGTTGATTTGAGATCTACTTTTGAGCCTCTCCAATCTATCTACTTTTGAGTTGATTTGAGAATTAACGATATAAACAAAAAAGAATGGATAGAATGGTTTAAACGATAGGAAATATCGGAAAGATTACGATAGGAAATGGAAAGATCAAAAACCTGAGCGATTAATTCGGTATGCTGAATGAGTTGAGCATTTTTCAAGTAAATTGAGAGCTTTTTAGAAGAAATATTTAGCTAAACTAACAAATCTATCACTAGTCTCAAACATCACTCTATCGGTGTCTATCAGTAAACGAAAGATCGTTTTTCAAATAGGATATTTCATTGTCCAGTACTGTAGCTTACTATTAGCGAAGATTTTTGGTCGTTCTTTCATAACTGTGCCTATGTAAAGACTTTTTGAAAGTATAACTTTCGTTTTCAAAAGCTAATCTCTAAACTTTATCTCTTCATATCTTTATACATCTAACATTCTCGATTTCAGTCAAGACCCGATCACGATCGTCGACCCGATCAACGCATTGTGCTCGAGTACGCGGATGAGTGCCTCAAAGCCGGTCATTTACTTCCATACTATGAAACTTTTTGATAATTTGATGCTGTGATCCTATGTCTAAGGAGATTAATTAACTTTATATATTTCGTTCTTCTTTATATAACTTTATATAATTTTCAATTCTATATCTGGTTCACATTTGCCTTATCACCCAATCCAAACGAGTTTTCCATTGACACATTTAGTGGTGTTCAAACGGGTGCCTCCATTTTTTATGTGATTCTTTATTATTGGTCTAGATCTACGTCTATATCTACGTCTAGATCTACGTCTAGATCTACATCTAGATCTACGTCTTTTTTGATACTTTGATAAATCGTTAATAACTATAAACATTTTTGATATATAAAGTGTACAAAGGAAAACAATTTCCAAATCAAAAACAATCTTCAATGAACGAAACAACAGAATGACTGTGCAACCCAGAGCAACGATCTCTTGGCTCCTTTTTGTCCTTTTTCCTTCGATCTCTTTCCAAACGAGTGAATGAGCTTTGTCAAACGATGAATGAGCTAAATCTTGATGTATTTCTTCGTCTTCCATTTCATATACTAAAAATAATTCTATTTTACTTATCTCCCCTAGATTTACTTGTCTTATCAAGAGCGAATCATTTGGTGCCGAGAATTCCAAAATTTTTTGAATCGATCGCTTTATCGGATCATTTGGTGATCGAAACGAGGAGAGGGTCATGGAAAGAGAAATATGTACAGGAATATTATTCAAACGGGTAATCTAACAAACCACTTTTGATGTTTTGACCTCTTGAGCCAAAGTGTTGTAGTAGTGCATTAGTAGAAATATCATTTTTTCCTGTAGCACACTTACAAAGCTACTGTAAGAACCAAAGAGGAACCAAACAGGAACCAAATAGGAACTAGAAAGAACTAGATAAGAATCAAACAGGAGCCAAGTAGGAACTAGAAAGACCTAGATAGGAATCAAACAGGAACCAAACAGGAACCAAACAAGGAACTAGAAAAAACTAGGTAAGAATCAAACAGGAGAAAACTAATAATAGAATAGGCAAGCAGGAGTAAAATCTTTCTATTGTAATTTACAATAGAGCAAAGGTTTTAATTGTAATTGTAATTGTAATTGTAATTGCAATTCTCGACTTGTAAAGCCTCAAGTTTTGAGTTGTCATCCAAAACGAAAAGAGGCTTTGCTGAAAGGAGAGGATCGCTTCAAATGAATCACTTTTTATAAAGATGGAGAAAATCCAAAGAATCAAGATCAAAATCTTCTCTTAACTAATTGCAAACTAGATTTGATACGATTAACAAAGCTTCAGCTTTTTAATAAAAAAAATTTGGTACTAGCCTAGTTGGGGGGGCACTTTTTTTCTTCAAAGCCACTTTTTTTTCTTCAAAACTACTTTTTCTGGCGTAGTTTTATGCGTAGATTCCGAACAACACAACGAGAGCTTGGGGAAATGCGTTTTAAGTCAAGTTTCGGGGCTTTTTCGAAATCTACGCATAAAACTACCCCAGAAAAAGTGGTTTTGAGGAAAACAAAAAATCGTGCCCCTCCCCAACTAGGCCAAGTACCAAAAATTTTTTGTCTTTTTAGATCCAAAAGCCAACAGTGAAAATGGCTTCCTTGGGCTTAAAAGCACGGCATATTGAGACACCGCTTTATGGCACAATTGATGAACTTTATGAAATGATCGGTTAGGAAAAAGATTCGGAAAGAGTTTTAGAAGTTTTCAGATGCTTTTGAAGTTACGGGAGTGATATGGTGCGATGAAATTGAGCTTTTCACTGAGCTTTTCTAAAGAATTTTTAGCTTTATTGGGTTGCGTCCGTTTCCTTCCTATTTGCGTTGCTATTTTGCAATTATTCGCGTCGCATTTTTCGTCCTTTTTCTCCCTTCCCAAAATTATTTTTTTGGTCTGCGGGTTTTTTTTTGCCTTCTTTCTGGGGGGACTTTGTTGTTTCATTTTTGATGCGCATGCTGTTTGTGTAATGGGTATTGTTGCATTTCGGTTCTGTACTAATAAACAGTAACGTTATAAATTCACTTTACTTTATGCTACCCTTCAGGTTTTAAATCCTGTTTAGATAACCGGTTTAACATTGTAGAGAGACTGCTTTTACTAACATTTGTCTCACCATCGACGTAGTATCAATCCGATCTGTACTCTTCTCAAGAGTATTAATCTATTCTTGGATGCTACGTGTTCTTGTTACGTTGTAAGCGCTTTTGGGGAAACCCTTTTAACCTTTTGTGCTATTCGGTCATTCTTAAGCAGAATCATCCTCGTTGATAAGGTTAAAGCGGGTCGCACCGCAAACTATTGGCCAAAAGACGGCTGAGAAAAAGCTCGTACAGACAGACGGACAAACACTCTTTTCTAGTAAATAATTTATATAATAGATAATTTAGAAATCATGGTCTTGGTTTTCAAAATCTTTTTCAGGAATTTTTGTGGAATGTTACCAATCCGTTGTATCGTTTACGACGAGATGCTCTGAAAATGGAAAAAAGGGAGAAAGAGCCGGTTGTTGAGAGAATTGAGAATGAAGAGGTCGTTGATTCGGTAATTTTTCGTCCTTTTCTACTGTCAACATCACTAGTTTCTAGATTTCATTCAAAATTTTTGTTTTGGATGTGATTGAGGAGAGCGAAGAAGAGCTGAAAACACAAAAAAGAGTCAAAGATCAAGAAAAAGAGCGAACAGTTGTCGATTTGAAAAATGCGATCCAGAAATTGAACGAGTTTTGTGTGGAAATTTGCTGGCCATTGATCAGGCTAGTCAAATAGCTCAAAATTAGGGTTGAATACTTTTTACTATGACAGATTGTATAGTTTTAGATTTGATTATAAATCTAAAATAATGATTTGATCTGTCTTCGCACTTAGCGCAGATCACAACCCGCTTCCACATTTACTGAGGCAGAAGTGTAGTTGTCGTAGCCGAGATATCCGATGGCCGGGCTGGGGCGCTCGGGGGGGACCATGGGTCGGACCCCGCTACCCGCGCCGACTTGTCAATTGGAGATCGGACGGGGTCGACCACAGACCCTTCCCTTTCTGGGCCCCGTATAGTTTTAGAGATCCATAGCAATATGTCAAATAGAATTCCAGCTATGGGATGGGTACAGCGATATCAATTTTCTCTTGTTGCGACATCTACAAGAAGGTTTATACGAAGATGTGTATCCGGTTTGATTTCAGGAAAACTGTGGTTGAACTTATAGTTGATAAAGTTAAATTTTGACTTGTTAGTTTTGACTTGTTAGCTCCCAGAAAATTTTTGACAAGAATCAATTCATTTTTGCGGGAATCTATACGTCACTCTCTTATCAGAGAAGAGCGAGGGTGGAGGGTGGAGTTCAACCCGAAAAGTGTGTACATTTGTAATAAAACGAAACCTCTGCAGCGCCTCGTAATCTCTTGAGGATCTTCTTGAGTCAATTTCAGCACTGTGATCACCCATGAGCCAATCACCGCATATAAAAGTGATACGATGAGGAGGGTGAGGTGTGGGAGAGCGACTCGGAGGATCTGAAAATTTTTAGGTTTCAGGGTATTTAGCAACCAAGAAGTTTAAAATTCTTACAAGAAAATCAAGAAAATCAAGAACAAATCTTATATTGAAATCAATTCAAATCAATCAGGATTATCCCTTTTGCAGTCCCAATCATTCACACGATTTGGCCTTTGATTTTGCGAGAGAATTGAAAAGAATTGGCGTAATGCCTTCATTGTTTGCATGAAGATAAACTACGTTTTAAAAACTGAATAAATCTATCCGAACAACTTCAGAACAAGAAAGATTCCAAGTTACAAGGCTTGCTGAGTCATTCCCACAAACTCACAAACCACAAACTAGTTTATAGTCTTTTGACTTTACTCCTCCTCATTGCCTCGTTTCTCTTACACTTGTTTCTGTCTTAATTTTTCTGTCGGAAAATCTCTCACTCTCAATCCGTTCTCTTGTTCTCTTACAGCAAAAAACATATTGTGAAATACCTTCTTTTCCCAATCTTTGAGTTCCCAATGACACGAATCTCGGCCGGAATCACTGATAATTCTCTCTATAAAACCCATTCTCCTTCTTTTTATCTCTTCATTGAACTTGGAAATCTTTTTCTTGATCTTTGTTTTTGTTTTCATGTCAACGAGCAATGAGGATCAATCCAAAAAGCCGGATTGTGGATGTCATGATGATTGGTCAGTGATTGGGTATTGTACTCTCATTTCTCGATTCTCTCCACGTTTTCCCATCTGCCATATCCCATCTTTTCACTAAAAAACCTGCGCCCCTGATAGACAATTGGTTAGTGGACAGATTGTCAGTCAAAGAGTTTGCTGGGCAGATCAGTCTGTCTGTCCAAAAAGGCAAATGATATCATCGGTAATGTCTGCTTTTTTCACAGGCAATCTCGGTAAGAAGCTCGTCATCGATATCGAAATTAGACTTGACTATCGAGATCTCGATCGATAAGCTTGTCTTTAGAACGAAAAACTGAAGAAACCCATTTTTTTAAACCAAAACCATTCAGGGAACCAATTTACCAAGGCCGAGAAGTAAAAGAAGAGAACTCGTATCTCCGCTGGTATCTCGTCATCACCGTTTTCATTGTCGTTTTCATTTCGTCGATTTTCTGGAGTCCAGCGATCTCAATATTTCAAGTGAGTCATTAAAAATGAATAAATTTTGGCTTCAGAAATTTTCAATCGAGATTTTCGTCTTCTTTTCTTTCGTTCTCCATTTCTTTTGGTTGGTGGCGACGGTGAATGCGTTTCGATACACCAAATTGTTGAGAGACTTCAAGAAACATCATATTGAATTGAAAACGGTAAAATCATAAAATATATTTATCTAAATGCTTAAATCTTGCCTATTTAGAGTGAGGAATCGAAGCTGACGACCATCAATCATTATGTAGGCATTTGTATTTACAAGGAACCGCTACAATTGTTGATTGATACAATTGAGAGGTGAAAATTTAGCCGCTGACTTCTTATCTTTTTTGTTATCGTATTCTATTGGATTGGTGAATTGAAAACTGCCGGCTATTGTCATATGTGACAGTTTCAGCACTTTCTTCAAAAGAAATCTATTTTGATGTCATTGGAAAAGTTGTAGAGAATCAAAAATCAAGCTTATATCCAAATTTTCAGTACGATTCAAAAGCTGGTTTTCAAGAAATGCCAAATTTACGAATTTTCACAAAACTTGCATTTTAAGCGAAACTACTAAGTGTACCTTTTTGGAAATTTGGCTATAAGCCTAATTTTTGATTCTCTACAACTTTTCTATTGACACCAAAATGGGTTTCTTTTGAAGAAAGTGCTCAAACTGGGACACCTCCAGTCCTCTCACAGTTGTCTCACACACAAACCAAAATCCTACTACAAAAGAGGAATCCGAAAATTGCCTGTAAAATGGGCAGAAGTCGTCAATAATAATGAAAATTATTTCGAATCAATTTATGGTTTTATGTTGAACAAATTTTAGTTCAAAGTCCGGCAGTTTTCAATTGACCAACCCAATAGAATACAGATAATCTCAAACTATAAATGATAACTATAAACGTTCAGTGTTGCTTCTCAAAATGACGCAAAGAGAAAGATCTTTATGTTCATCGGAATCGAGGAGAAAACCCCGAATAGAGATGAGGTTAAATAATAAAAAGAAAAGAAATCGAAAAGAAAAGTTTCAGAAGAAATCTCAATTGTATGAGCTGTTCAACAATCGTTTTAAGCGTTTCATTGTGATTTGCCATCCAAGTGGAATACCCGGAGATATTCCCGGGAAATGTTCGAATCTCAATTTTGCGGCGAGGACAGGGATTACTTTATTTGGAAAAGCGATGGTGGGGAAAAGTTCTAGCTTTGGATGTCAGTAGAAGAAGAAGCAGAAGAAGTCTTTATTATAAGATGAAAAGTTTGTGTGTCTGTCCGTTCACCTCATAACTCTAGTTCCAGTAGGAATCTAAAGACAGAGGTCTAAAGACATTCGCCTTTTTAGGAAGACGAATTCGAGAAGCAGGGCTTTTGCTTGAGAACTCAAGTGTTGGTGACAACGGGTGATTGCGATTCAGTCTTCGGAGAGAGATATTTCGATGCTCTTGAAGAGGATTTCTGGAAGACAAAAACTGAGGTTAACCTTTGCAATTCTATATGAGCACAAAAGCAATTCCAGGATCGAAATCGCACCGTCTGGCAAAGTCCTTTATTTTACTCGATGCGGCTCGACAAATCGCCGTTTTTCGTGCGAATCACCGGGATGTTGAGATCGTTTTTTATGATGGGGTAAGAAAAAATGATCCAGAGATTCGATGATCTTGATTGTTCGATCTTTTGAGTTTTCTTATTCCATGGGGCATCAACACGATGTCGATTTTCTCGTTGACTCTTGAATTGTACAAAGATGGAGGATATACCCATCCCGGATATCAAGTAAGCGAGCTTCAAAGCAAGAGCTTCAAATGGGATTTCGATTTGGATAATAATGATGGTAATAATGATAATAATGATAATGATAAGTATGTATGTTATGTGGTAAATGTAATATGGGGTAATTGATATAATGGTAATAATAATATATTATAAAAATAATAATAATAATAATAATACCGTATTTACTCTATTAGTGGGGTCCTCTCTAATAGTGGGGTCCTCTCTAATATTGGTAACGAAAGTGATACATCAATTGTTGATCTCTTGGATTAGTTCTTTTACTGTTTGTTAATGTTTTGTTACGGTTAAAGCTAAATAAAATATGAAGCCAAACTTGTTTTGTCAAGAATTTCGGAGAAAAATTGATATCTTTTCAATTTAAAACTTTGGTTTTATGTTCTTTTAAATTTCTCTAATAGTGGGGTCGTCTGGAAGGGGATTGAAAAAATAGTGGGGGACCCCACTAATAGAGTAAATACGGTAACTCATTTAATAGAGAATTCCATAGTCTAAGTGTTGAATAAAAGCGTTGCAGAGTTGAACGAAAAGATTCAAGCCCTATTTTCGACGACTTTCGACTTAAAACGACTTAAAACGACTTAAAACATGTCTTCGAAAAGATTTTAAAGAAATCTTTAAACTGATATGTGTCTAAGTGATTGTATTTCAAGATTTGTAAAGCATTGTATCGAGTTGTGCATAGAAAGGTTTAATTTTAATGTTATAGATGGAGGATATCATTGCTTTGATTCGATGGTCGTTGGCGGTGAAGAAAAAGTGTTTAGTTCGAGCGATTCCCGTGGCTACTTTATCCGGTCCAACTTCCGGTGAATACTAACAACTACAATACTTAAATTACAAAGAAACTTTACGATCTAATGATCTATTTCTAGGTAACAACTATAAGAACGAGTTGATCGAATGGGGTCGACAGATTCGACGGTGGACAATTGGAGCGGCTGAAGTGAGTTTCAGAGAAGTTTGAGACCAAGTTAAGCTGACTCAAGCTGACTCAAAGTTACCTTTGGATCAGAAATTTCACAGTCTTATTTTATTATTGAGGTTTTTCACTACTTTGTCGTGAAATCTCCCCGTCTACCGGCTACAGTCTCTCTTTTTTTTGCTTTCAAATTCATTGGCTATTATTGTTTCATGCTTTGTGTGGCTCCACTCTACTGGATTCTTGGAGCCTTTTTGGTGATTCTACAATATCAATTCTGACAAAAATCCTCATTCCAGACGCCACATTTCATTTCGAAATTCAACACCTCCGAAACTTTGGCAGAAAGTTGGACATTCATTCAACTCAATCTCTTCCTACTTTCCCTTCAATATTTTTGGTTTTTCTGTGTCATTCTTGTCAATCTTTTGTGTCAATCGGTAAATTAAAATATTTAGTTAGCTTCAGTTTCAGCTTCTTTTTAGCTTCAACCGAAATATCGATATCGTTCAAAGATTCATCCTCTACAAGCCTCACTTGACTGGATTCTCAGTCTTCCAACTATTCTCATTCATTGTCTTATAGAGCTAAATGCTTTTCTCGAGGTTTATCCCATACAGTACTTTCAAAAAGATTCCAGATTTTAATATAGAAAAACAAATTGTTTCAGGTGACTTTTCGAGGGAAATCGATCTGTTCGCATAGCGCCTCGAAAAAAGAGAATTTAGTGGAAGGGAATGGAGATCATGAGCCTTTACTCGAAACAAATCAAGCTGAGACAATGATTGAGACTTTTGTTTGATAAAGACACTCAATAAAATGTACTACAAGAAGCTTTTTGTTGATTACTGTATGAGCCTTAGAGAAGAATTCCTTTAAATGAAATCGAAGAAGATTTCTCCTCCAAAAACACATTCATTAGACTTGCTAAACTTTAGTTCTTTTAGTGCTTCTAGTTGTCGTTGTTTCTACCTTCTAAATCTTTTTTTTTGACTCAAAATTACACCAAGACACTCCTTCTTTCACAAAATACAAAAATTTTTAAAGCAAATTCGATATCAAACTAGACTCAATGAAGAATCTGTTGTTCTTTTTACGGAAACTGATAGAATTCTGATAGAATCACTCACATGGGAGAAAAGGATCAGTCACAAAATACAGAGGAAAAGTAAAAGAACTATAAATTGTTGTGAATGAAAAGTGAAGCAATACGGTTTGCGATACGGTTTCAAAGCTTTTCAAGAGTTTGATACTTTATAGATTTTGATCTATTTCTTTAACTCTATCTTTAACCATGTTCCTTTCAATTAAAGCACTTTCTTTATACTAGCATCTATTCTACCGTACTCTTGTCTTTATTTAGTCTGTCTGTTTTTATTTCTTTTTGTCTTTAGTAGCTCTGTGAGTTCATTGAGCAAAAGATGAGGCCCAGGCACAACGATTCCAAAGTGCATTGTCTTTGTATGTCTTTCATAAAATCGAAATTCTGTTTGCGCAGAAATGTTACATGCTATTCAACTATGAAAATTTTCAAAAATCTCTAAGATCGCTCTACTGGTTCAAAAGTTATTTCGACAAATATTAGGTTGATGCAAAAGTCTTTTTCATTTTTTTCGTACTTCTTTTGAAAAATAACAAAGTCATCAATTAACCTATGGTTTGCTCTAAATGAAAAGTGTTTATTGTTCAATTTCCCATCTTTTTAAGTCAATTTGGGTTCACTTTCAAGCAAATTCGAGAGTGAAAACGGGTTTTTCATAAAAATCTATAAAAACCTCTTTAAAGAAATTGGCTGAATCAATTTCTCTGAAAATCTGAAAAAATATCTAACTTTTTGTGCTCTATCTTTTATTTATTAACATCAAGATTGGTTTCCTTAGCTAAAGCGTCTAAGATGCATCATCGAGCCGTCGCCTTTTTTGACTACCCGACTTCAGGCTCTCAAAAAAATCTAGACATAAGACATTTTAAACTCGTTTTAATGTCATTTTGCAGAAAAATAATTGGCCTTTCGAATGCAATAAACCGTTGTTCAATTGGTGCATTTGTTACTTTTTAACGGAAGTACGAAAAAAATGAAAAAGACTTTTGCATCAACCTAATAGGTTTGCTTGTTTACATTCAATTCAATTCGTTTTGCTCTGTCAGAAATTCAGAACGATGTTTCCAGCTTTTCGAGCTCTTGTTTGTATTAGAAAGAAATTATGTTGCATTTAAAAAATGTTACTCGCTAGTGGAAATTGGATGTAATGGATCGAAAGGAAGGAGACATGATCCAAGGACTTCAAGAACTCCAAGAATAGTTCCAAGAACTCTAAGAATGGTTCCAAGAACTCCAAGAACTTCAAGAACTCCAAGAATGGTTCCAAGAACTCCAAGATTGGCTCTAAGAACTCCAAGAATGACTCCAAGAACATGAATAAACGAAATCTACGATTTGTCTCCTTTCCTCTAGATTTCCCGGAAACGATATCAAGCGAATGTGCAAAGCTTTACCTAAGCAACTATTTCAAATGAACCAGCCTATCCAGAGTAAATAGGAGCTATGATGATTTTTGACGATTGGTCTCAAAGTGTATCACAAGTGAAAACAAACTTCACAGATGCCGAAGTTTCTTCAATTGCTTTAGCTTGAGCACAGTATACAGAAAAACTGTTTTAAAACAGCTCTCTTGAGGAAGTGCTCTTGTAAAAATAGACAGACTCGGAACAAGTTCGTTGCATTTTGATGCATATTGGTCCATTCATGAACACAAAATGATTGGTGTCCTAGTTGAAGAAGGGATAGAAGCAGTACATTGTAAACTTGCTATAGAAATCGACCGCCACAAAATGGGGCAATTGAAAAATGTCTTGAAGTGGCTCAGCATTGATGAAGGAAAGCTTGGTGACCGTTAATTAATGTTAATTTTATTTTCTACCGTTGTTACCGTTTTGTTTAATTTGTTATGATATTTTATAAAGACTTTTTGCATAAGGTAATCACAGAGACCAAGATTGTCCGTCAATTTCGGAAAACTCTCTTTTATTCGTGTTCTTAGGCTTAGGCTTAGGCTTAGGCTTAGGCTCAGGCTCAGGCTTAGGCTTGGACTTAGTGCGAGGCGCTAGCCGCTAGCGCCTCGCACTAAGTCTATTTGGGTTTGGGCTTAGGCTTAGGCCTAGGCTTAACAAAAAAAGACTTTTTGCATAAGGTAATCACAGAGACCAAGATTCGGATTTCGGAAGACTCTCTTTATTCGTCAATTTCGTCAATTTCGGAAAACTCTCTTTTATCCGTGTTCTTACCCAAAGCAAACCTCTTTGTCGAAATAACTTTTGAACCAGTAGAGCGATTTTAGAGATTTTTGAAAATTCTCATAGTTGGATAGCATGTAAAATTTCTGAATTTCGAAAAGAGAATTTTGATATCGAAGAAAAATATATTTTACCGTATAGCGGACTCTGTAATGTTACGCTAATTCTCCGTCAAAACACGTTATTTCGTGTTTTTCTTGTGCAAAACATCGTCAACAGAGGAAAAAGTAAAAAAAGCAAACTTTTTAGTCACCCGTTTGTCCACTTTTTTCTCTTTTTTTTATGTCTCCCTTATTCGAGTAGACAACTGAATGATTGAAAAAGTTCTGTCATGAAATGAATCATCGTTGATCATCATCAAAATAATATTGGCATAAAGCTAATAATAGAGAAAAATGTATATATAAATTATGAGCAATTCAGTCTCATTCTGAACTCTTTTGTATAAAATAAGGAAAAGTTCTTAACGTTTTTGGAAACTTTTTGTGTAAATATGTGATTTTGAGGTTGTTGCGACTGTACTTTTGAAATGCTTTGATACTTCTAGAGTATCTTCGCCAAGAATTCCTTTTTATCCGCTTTCTCTATTCTCCATTTTTTCCCATCTACCTCACTTTATCACCAAAAACCTTGCATTCCTTATAGTCAATTGGTTAGTGGATCAATTCGTTAGTGGGTCAATTGGTTAGTGGGTCAATTGGTTAGTAGAACATTTGGTTAGTGGATCAATTGGTTAGTGGGTCAACTGGTTAGTGGACCATTTGGTTAGTCAATTGTCAGTCAATGAGTTCACTAGACAAATCGGTTTCTGTCAATAAAGGCAAAAATTCAGTCATAACACATTTTTAACCCGTTTGAATGTTATTTCACTGGTTTTTCAGCCAGTAAAAAGCCAGTAATTGGCTTTTCTAATGAAATAAACCGTAGTTCAATTGAGGCATTTTTTTTGGTTTAATAACGGAAATAGGAAAAGGAACGAAAAGGAATGAGAACACTTTCTGAACAATAGAACAACAATAGAACAACTTAAGCCGCTTCTGAGGTGTATAATTCTCTTTTTTTTCTTTTGTTCTACTAGGCCTAATTTGATGATCGTTTCAAACAGTAACATAATAATAATATTAGACTACAAAATTCTTACAATAGATTCTTACAATAGATTTTCTAAACCCCCTCCCCAACTCATATTTTTCCATTTTGAAATTTCAAACGGAAATTCGTTGTTTCCTCTAAACAACGCCCACTCAAAAATAAACGAAAATTAATCCGTTTATAGATTGAAATTCTCTAATTAACTAATGTAATCAAGATCTCGAGAAAAAGAAAATATTTGAAGCCTTTGTTTCATTCGAAAAATTGATTGGTGAGAGTAATTTTTCGAAAAAGACTACAACAATTGTTGAAATTTTAGATTTTAGATTAAAATTTTGTAATAATCAAAGCAAAAGTGAAAAATCTAAGCAAAAGTGAAAGATCATAAGCAAATCCGGGTAATGAAATGACAAAGCTTGCTCTCCAAAAGTCTCTAAAGAATTCACAGCGATAAAGAATTGACCCGTGCTTGCTTCACGAGATTTTCACGTTGCTGGGTGTGTTCTTACGAAAATCTCCGGTTCTTACAGTAATCGAATTCAATTTTTGATAAGATTTTTCATCACTTTCACTCAGAATCGGCAAATCAGACTTGGGGCGTTTGTGTTGATTATGCGAGCACTCGAAATTTGTCATCATTTTCTGCTGAATTCGGAAAGAAGCGCGGATAAGTCGGCGATAAGCAAATGCGGGTTTTGATCAGTGGAAAAACCCCTGAAATGTTCATTGTAGTCGACGGAATCTGATGCTTTCTGATGGAATAGCTCATCGCATCACTGATTAGATAAAACACATATAAATAAGGAAAAAATTGGATTCATTAAGCTGCTCACATGTTCGAAAAAGGGAACCTGGGGTGATTCAGTTTTTTTTTTTACTTATTTGAAGCACTCAGTACATCTTTCACCTTTGGAATCTTCAAAACCCAATTACTTACAAAAAATAGTCAGTTATTTGAATCACAATCCCTTTTTTTAAGTTTCTTATTGTTGATCACTGATACTGAATCACTTCCGGTCACCGATTCATTCAAATGTTTCTCTTTCTCTTCAAAAAAATATGCAAATTAGCTGAATCCGCTAGCAAAGTATGTTATTTGAATCTTTTTATTACTATATAATCTAATTATACTCTTTGTTAATGTTTTTTTTTGCTTTTTTGAGCAACTTTCCTTGTCTTTTCTTGAGCCAATTGTGCAAATCTGATAGCAAAGCTACAGTACTTTTCAGTACAATTCACAGTACAATTCCCTCTATTTTTGTAAGCTTTATTGGGCTAAATATTACAAAATGGGTACTGTAACCATTAGGTATTCACTAAGTGTGTACTGTGGCCAAAGTGGGGTACAAAACCCATACATAGTACTGGTAATCAGTAGTCTGAACCTTTATATAAAAGAGCAGTGTCTGTCGGTCCGTTCGTCCTTTCCTCAGTTGTCTTTGGGAGAAAAAACCTGAAATTTTTTAAAAAGCCTTAAAATATAATATAGTTATGCCATTTAAAATCAAAAAAAAATTAAGAAAGTGGCCTTGAGTGGGTTTACGGGGGGTCGAATCCGGATCGTGTGGGCCGTAGACAAGCGCGCTCGCGACAGCACCACGGCGACAGAACACAGGGCCAGTGAAAAGCGAAAAGCTTTTGACAATCTGATAGTTCTTTTCTCTGCTAACTTGCTCGGATGTTACCCATTGTAAAGTTGAACCGAATAACAATGACTCACCTCCTCTGTTCTCCTCCAAAAAAAGCCCAAATCGGTCTCCACATAGTCTTTTTGACCTTTTGCAAGGGCAATTTCTCAAAAAAAAAAACGACTATTTACCCAATTTATTTACAAATGACCTTAAAAAGGCGACTCGGGAATTTGCTCAAGAATCCTACGGTAGAATTCCCCATAAAAAGTCACAAAGTTCAAAGAGTGACCCATTTTTTGAAAATCTCTCTTTTTCAATATATATTTGCTAATGACGTCATTCTTACAAGAATTTCGCCCACCTCTTGCTCAAATATCAAGCAAAAATGGGGAAAACCTTTTTCGTTCTCGATATTTCTTTTTTGAAATATCTCCTTTATTTCGGATGTTTCTCTGTTTGTTGAAAGTCTCCGATTGAACTCAAATCAAAGTATATAGAGGATTTTACTCAACTATATAGAGGATTGTACTTGTACTGTACTATATAGAGGATTGTACTTGTACTGTACTATATAGAGGATTGTACTTGTACTGTACTATATAGATGATTGTACTTGTACTGTACTATATAGAGGATTGTACTCTATTTTTCGAGAGTTTTCTCGTACTTTTCTTTCCTACCGTAGTTGGGAATTTAGTGAGAATGACGATTGTGACAAGGGGATCGATTCGGCAATCAAGCGAATGTCCGGCTGCTGTGCATGGGAAACATTCTGATCGGCAAAGGTTCGTCGAATAAAATGGATCGCAGAGTAAAATGGATCGCAGAATAAAATATGAAATGTTCTTTTTGAAGAATAGAATTTAGTATAATAATAGCCAGTTAGACTCACAAATATTAGGTAAAAATTTGTGCTAATGCTTACTGTAGTTGGAGCAAACTTTACTATTGTAAAAATGATCTGAAACAAGAGCTAAGAGCCGTCAAAATGATTTGAAAAACTGACTAACTGAAATACTGTACTTATTCTATATTCTAAATCTATCAATACTTTATTGATGTAAGAATAAAACGTTCGATTGAACACAAGAACCCAAAATGACACACTTATTGAATACAAGAAGAGAAGAATTGTAAAGTGAATTGTAAATGAATGAAATCTGAACTTTCCAGCCATTCTCCATTCCCATTAGAACCTCCATATAAAGGCCGTGATGTGAAAGAAGCGAATGAGTACATCCGTTGGTATATTCTCTTCGCTCTCCTCATCTTTATCTCATTCTCCTCAATCTTCTGGATTCCAGCCATTCCGTTTATCCAGGTTTATATTTCTATAGTTTTCCTACTAGAAATTCGATTCGAATATGAAGCCACGTCATTCAGAATTGCCCATTCAGAATTATTCGATGGAGATCTTTCTTTTCTTCTCTTTTCTCCTTCATCTCATCTGGTTCACAGCCACATTGAACGCTTTTTTTTACACGAGACGATTGCGAAAATTTCGAAAACATAAAATAAAGCTGAAACCGGTGAGTGTGGAGTTTAGATTGTAAAAAGATGAACATCAATTCAGACATGCGAATCAAAAGATTGGATCATTAAGCACTTTGTGGGCATTTGTATCTACAAAGAGCCACTTCAACTCTTGATTGATACAATTGAAAGGTTTGATTGATACAATTGAAAGAGAAAATGATAGAATATTGAAGAAATATTTGAAATATCAGAGATCATGTTGAGCTTTCAGTGTTGCAAATCAAAGTGAAGCGTCAAAGAAAATCTCGATGTTTATTGGGATCGAAGAGGGGACTCCAGAGAGAGAAAAGGTTTCAAATTTTGATCATTCATTCATAAAATCTCCATAAAAAGCTTTAATAGACAAGCTAAAAGGGTTTTGTTTTTATTTTATTATTGCAAATATATTTCAGAAAACAGCCGAACTCCACAAATTGTTCGATTCTCGTTTTGAGCGTTTCTTCGTTGTTTCCCATCCGCGGGGTTTACCTGGGGATATTCCTGGGAAATGTTCGAATCTAAACTTTGCAGCTAGAACTGGAGTCGCTTATTTCATAAAAACAATGGTTAGTTGAAAAATTCGACAGCTTTACAGTAGTTTTAGCCGCTTTTTTTCAATAATTAGCTTTAAATGTGTCATTGATTAGTAAGAATTTGGCAAAATAAGCAAGAAATTATATATGTAGTACAGAAAAAAAAGAATACCTCTTTCAGCAAGAACAAAACGAGAAGCTTGGTGTGAACCCGAAAACGCAAGTGCTGGTGACAACGGGTGACTGTGATTCAGTCTTCGGAGAGAGATATTTCGATGCTCTTGAAGAGGATTTCTGGAAGACAAAAACTGAGGTAAACCTTTGCAATTCTATATCAGCACAAAAGCAATATTGCAGGACCGAAATCGCACCGTCTGGCAAAGTCCTTTATTCTACTCGATGCGTTTGGAGAGATCCCCATTTTTCGTTAGAGTCACCGGTCTTCTGCGCTCGTTTTTCATGATGGGGTCAGTTCAAATAAAGATAGATAATAAAGAAAATATAGATTTAACCAAATTAGAATTAGAATGTAGAATTATATAATATAGAATTAACCAAGCTGATTACCTCAATCTTTAGTTTCTTGATCCCCTGGGGAATCAACACGATGTCGATCTTTTCACTGACTCTGGAGCTGTATCGAGACGGTGACTATACCCATCCTGGATATCAAGTAAGAGAATTTTAAAATATCAAAGATTTAAAAAAAAATAGATTTATAATGTGGTATACAATACAAAAAGAAAAACGAAAATCAGTGAAAAAAGAATGAACAATCTATGCGAAGGGATTGAACTCTTGATTGTCCGACTCGGTCGACTGGCTGAGTCGGACGATCAAGGGATCAAGCCTGAGAACCCTCAGCCAGTCGGTCATGTCCATAAAAATATCTTTATATCTTTCCATAGATGGAAGACATCATCGCGTTGATTCGTTGGTCATTAGCTGTGAGAAAGCGGTGTATCATTCGAGCGATCCCTGTGGCCACATTATCTGGACCAACTTCAGGTATTTTTTGTAATCGAAATACTTTTCCTTGTCTGAATCTGAATCCTAGTGAATACGATAATTTATCTTTATCTCATTACTTATTGACCATCAAACTTGCAGGAGACAACTACCGTCACGAGTTTTTCGAGTGGGCTCGTCAGATCCGCCGTTGGACCATTGGTGCTGCTGAGGTAAAGTTTAAAGTTTAATTAAAACTCACCATAATTATTCTAGGTTTTCCACTATTTTGTCATCAAATCCACCCGTTTGCCGCGTTTCGTTTCACTCGTTTTTGGAGCGAAATTCGTTTTCTACTACGGTTTCATGTTGTGCATTGCGCCGATTTACTCGATTCTCGGAGCCACTTTGGTAGGTTCTTTCGTACATTTTAAGACTCAAATGTTCATTGGAAATCTTTGTCTTACCTTGGAAAAAAGTTTAAGGATAAAGTTTGAATCTAAAGGCTAGGCATATCTACTAAATATAAAAGAAAAGTATCAGTCCGGCTGTACGCGCGAGTTCTGGGTCGATTTACACAATTTTTAGTTTATTAGACTTAGAATTCTATCTATTAGGTTGGAAAGAAAGTTCTGGGAAAAATTTTCACGATAAAAAAAGAGATTTCTTCAGCTGAAGTGACTTGGTCACTTTTTGAGTGACCAATCATTGATTTGGGACAAGAAAAACATAAAAACTAACACTATCAATCAATTCCTCAACCCCGAAAACTCCAGGTACAACTTTTCTGTTCAAAAATTTGAAGTTTTTGAACTTTAATATGCAAAAAAAGATCGCTAGGTGTTCCCTGTGTGCCAGCACAATCGCGCTCGATCTGGCATATGACGCCTGCTGATATACTCCCTTTTCCCTCCTCAAATCGGAAGCGTCCATTTTGGGTCATCCGGTAACCAATCCGTTGTCTGCCCCATGTGGTCACCGCTTCCCAAAACTAACCTCGGTTGTAGAGCTGGTCAACCCAGCTCCGGCTCATTTTGACCATTATGGCGGGTTCTCCGTCGGTCGAAATGGGATCCCAAGTGCCTGTAAAAGGGTGCTGAAGGGAGCCGCTGTGAATTTTTGGATTCATCCCAAGGATTTCGGTCCGTAGGGGCAGCAAAAAAACTCAAGAAACCACGCTACAGGGTGTTCCAAAGGAAAAATCCACCTGGGGTAAAATTTTAAAAATATTTCTGATGGCTCAAGGTGGTAGGTGTGGTGCGAAAATGTTTTTTTTGGGGTCGGGAAATTTGGATGTTTTTTCATGATTTTTACCATATCACGACGCTGTCTACCTAAGAAATTCCTGAGCCACCCCCACCATCAGATTTTTGCCATAAAATTAAAACTTTGTACTGGCATCGTGGTGTCATATTAGAGCTAATATATGAACTAAGTTTTTTAGCCTAACACTATTCATCTATATTATATGAAAACCTGTCGTGCATAAGAGAGTAGGGGCAGCAAGAAACTCATGAAACGAAACGAGTAAACGGGCTCAAGCATTGGAAAATACTAGAGATGATGTCGGTCTAAAATCGAAAGCTAAAATCGCCGTTTGTGGCCTGAAATGGCTTAAAAGAGATTATAGAGCGTATTGCTCATTTATGCTAGCTTTACCTCATAAAAAATCCTTTTTCTCGTGCAAAAAGTGAGCTGAATTTAAGCTGGAAAATAATACTTGTTCAAAAATCTCTAAAATTTTACGGGAAAGCTGCACTCATTTTTTACGAGTAATTTCTTGGAGTCCACTTGTAAATAATAGAACAAAATGTTCTTGAATTCATGGATTCATTCTTTCCAGAAATTCCAGTCAAACTTTTTCCGAGAACTTTCTTTCCAACCTAATAGTTGTGGATCTGATGTTTCATTTTTATGAAGCAAAAGACATGACACAACCGGGAGTTGAACCCGGATCGTGTTGGTTGTAGAAAAGCGCACTCTCGACCGCGCCATGGCGACAATGCAAACTTACTAAAAAAACCCGCCTTTAACCGACTTTTACCCAAAAATTCTCATTCAGACGACAACAATGATGTCATTATTTGGAGTGAAGGATGGGGGTGATGGTCTCTTTTCGGCGAACACCCACCTCTTCACTTACGTCAATCTCGGTCTTTTGGCTCTTCAATATTTCTGGTTTCTCTGTGTTTTTCTTGTGAATATGATTTGCGAATCGGTGAGTGTGAATATTTGAAGAGGTCATCGCAAATGAAAATAGAAACAAAGTGTTTCGCGTGGGTGGCGTTTGCAAATTCTAAAGATTTCAGGTATTGCCCCCATTCAAGGATCGTACATCAATCAATTTCTTCCGAAATGTTTTTCATTGGATTCTTTGTTTGCCAACGATTCTCATGTATTGTCTCGTGGAACTCGACGCGTTTGTCGAGGTAAAGTAGAACTTAAACATCGGAAAAAGCTCACCAAAGCTCACCAAAGCTCACACCGAAACCAAATAATAGCTTACAATCAAAATAGTACTTTAGAATTTCTTTTTAAAGTTTATTTCAGGTAACTTTCCGTGGGAAAGCCGTCTGTTCGCATAGTGCCTCAAAAAAGGACAATCTCGTCTCAGCAAATGACCAAAACAAGAGAAAACCGGAGAAGCTGGACGTTGAAACACTTCAAATCGTTTAGATTTTAATCTAAATCTATCTAATATCTAAAAATAGTAGATACCGTAAATACTGGAATAGTACCCCACCCCCATAATGACGATGCGGAGTGTTGCGTAGTCTAGTTTTGAACGAGTTTTTCTCGACACTGGTTTATGCTACAATGCGCGTTTGACAATTCGTGCAAACGGATAAAATTATGTAGTTTTTGCTTAAATTCACCTGCTTTAGTGAACTTTCTGTGGGTTCCAAGTGAACTTGGAGTGTCCAATGCTTAAGCAATATTAGGTTAGCCAATAAGTCTTTTCGTTCCTTTTCATACTTTCATTTAAAACCAGCAAATGCACCAATTGAACATACCGTAAATATTGTAATAGTACCCCACTCCCATAATGACGGTGCGGAGTTTTGCGTAGTCTAGCTTTGAAGGAGTTTTTCTCGACACTGGTTTAAGCTACAGTGTTTGTTTCAATATCAAAAAATAGCTGAAATTCAGGGCTATTTTTTGATACCAAAGACACATTTTTGAAGGTACGGGCGGTTTGAAACAAAATGAAATACTAAAAAGATTTTGCGACTACGCGACTGTACGTGGGAATGGTGGGATACTATTACAGTATTTGCGGTATCCATAGAGCTTCAGCCTCAAGCCTTCAGCCTAAAACTAAATACATTTTTAGCTTTAAAAAATCTCAACTTTAATTTCTACTCTACCAGGGTTTAGTTTTAGCTTTAGCTATTCTCATTTGATCTCGATTTGCATTTTTTTGTATTCTTTACCATATCGGGTTTTTCTTTTCGCATTTATTTGCTCGTTTTATTTTTTAAATTTTATTTTCATATCATGATATTTGTC
The DNA here is from genome assembly GCA_958450365.1 of Mesorhabditis belari. NCBI lineage: Eukaryota > Metazoa > Nematoda > Chromadorea > Rhabditida > Rhabditidae > Mesorhabditis > Mesorhabditis belari. Next base: position 382,079 of record CAUEEP010000938.1, read on the forward strand.
CAAATAAAACATTCATTCAAGAAAAATCAAAAAAAAAAAAAGAAATGAGATGACAAGGAAGCTGGGATATAGAGAGAGAGAGATTTGTATTGCACAAAAATGGTTTACCCGTATAGAAAAATATTCAATCTGTGCTAGGGTTACGGTAGAAGAGCTTACTAGTTTTTAAAATGCAATTTTACAAAGTAAAAATAGTATAAGAAATAGTTTTGAGTTTGAAAAAAGTCGGGTTTGAGTCGAATTTGAGAAAAAGATATAGAAAAAGATAATAAAGAAAAAGAAAAACAGAATACCCTGTATGAAAAGATGAATAGAAACGACAAAAATTGTTTTTCTAATAGTTGTTTTACTTATTTTCGAAATTTCAATCGATGCGGGGTTATGGGTTTTGGAGGGAAAAAGCCAGACAACGAATTGTAGCTGAGGTGGAGGCCACGAATTGACTCCAGACATGAGCATTTCCCGAGAGTTCCCTGCAAATTTTGATTTTAGCTTTGTTTAGCTTTAAATCTAAAACTATCTCTTTTAGATAAAGCTATCTCTTTTTGTGTGCAAAGAAAGACATCTCTTTGAAGCCTGAGCAAATTTCTGAGGCTTTTCTCTTGAATAAAGCCAGTCAGCTTCACTCACTTCATCATTATCTGGTTCATCAGGTCTCCACGAGTAGATCATTGTACCGAGAGCTTGTTTACAAAAGTCCTTGCATTCTTCAAATTCGATATTTTCCGCAAAAGTCACTACCGGGCCGGTGATTTCGTGATCGAGGAAGCCATCTTCTGAAATTTTTTTTTAAAAAAAAGATTAGGCAAAATGTTCTATGTTAGAAAAATGGAAAAATGGCAAAATGTTTGAAAACTCTATTGGCAGTGTTTGGACAAAGTCTGTCTCATTCTCTCACTTCATCATCATCTAGTATAAAGTGTTTAGATCCAGTTCATTTTGTAGACTCTTAGACCTTGTACCTTGTAGAATTTTTATCTCTACAACCCAACAGCTTTTGAAGTCCCTAAAAGACTTCAGATTTGGCACCATTTTTAGAGATCAAAAACCAAGGAGATTCAATTCTGATTTATGAAAATGAAAGAAGAGGAACCAATTTCGAATAGGAAATGGTTACGTGGCAACTGAAAAGTGAAAGGGTAGGAGAGATCACACAAACGCTACACTATCCAATCTATCCAACCCACCCAATCCTTCCAATCCTTCCAATCTTTCCAACCCATCCACCCATCCAACCCATCCAATCTTTCCAAGCCTATCTCCCTTGAAGAGAGATTTGTGTACTTGGGATACCCTTTCCTCTTTCCCCATAATTCCACTTTTCCATAATTAACTATTTCCACAACAATTCGTTACTTCTGGATTGGATTTAGAAAAGCAAAAAGATCAACGAACTCTCGTAGTGAAATGGAACTGATATTGTCAAATAAATGGCAAATAAATATCAGTTTTAGAGTTCTCCAGTCATTTCCTGTATTGACTCTTTTTGGGATCGTTTTTGAAAAGTTTGCTTTTAAAAATCCCATTTCCGAAAATTTCTATGACTTTGAAAATCTCTGCAAATGCAGCAATGATCTGTGATCAGTCTGATCAAGCCAAACACTAGAACTCTCGTAAAAAAACGCACAGGAAATTGCTTGACAGTCACGAATTTTTAATTTTCAACTTAATTACTTTGTGTACCTAGTTTTGTTTTTTCGAAACTCAGTTTTTTCTCACTAGCTCAATCACATCATTTCTGGAAGGAGATCCAGGGAAATTGGGCTGTTTCAAAGAGAAAAAAACAATTTCGATGATGTGAGAATATATTCTTTATGTCTGGACAACGCTTTGTGGGTCCGGAAGGGTTTTGCAGGGAAAAGGAAGAAGGGAGAAGGGAGAGGGGAGAAGGGAGAGGGGAAAGAAGTGGCAAAGGAATATCCTTGTTCACTACACCCAAATTGCCGACTGACCTCTGGACTTGGGAAAGTTTAAGAATGTTTTTTAGAAAGATTAGCATTTACTGTTATTCTTACAAGCACTCAAATTCCCAGACGCTCCTTAGATTCTCATTTTTTGACTTGTAGTTGACCCGTTTTGAGTGAGAGATGACCCTTGCACTGATTGGATGTCCGCTGGATCTTTGACAGCAAATTGAGGAAACGGGTGACAACAGAACATCAGTTTTTTTTGACTGAATGTTGTCACGATGAAATGTTTGATTGAATCAACTCTCAGACTGACCCAATCCACCACTCAAAGAGAAGAGAAGTGCGTTGGAGTTGTGGTGGAGTCTGGTTTATTTGGTTCTGGTGTTACTATCAATTATCTATACCGTAAATACTGTAATAGTACCCCACTCCCATAATGACGGTGCGGAGTGTCGTGTAGTCTAGCTTTGAACGAGTTTTTCTCGACACTGATTTATGCTACAATGCGCGTTTAGGTATCAAAAAATAGCCCTGAATTTCAGCTATTTTTTGATATTGAAACGAACACTGTAGCTTAAACCAGTGTCGAGAAAAACTCGTTCAAAACTAGGCTACACAACACTCCGCACCGTCATTATGGGAGTGGGGTACTATTACAGGGATTTACGGTAGATAATACATTAACAAAAGTGGTAAGTTGAATCCTTTTAAACGTAAAATTTCTTTAGATTTAATAGATTTCAATGGTCCCCCCACTTATCTTAAAAAGTCGTCTATTTTTAGAGAACTCTTTGCTCAATTGAAGAATCAATAGATTCCACCCGTCCATCCATTCGTCCATTGGATGAATGGATGGATGGACCATTCATTCATCCATCCTCTCTGCACTGTGGCTGATGTGTTCAAGCAGCGAACAGCATATTTTTATGAAAAATTTTTCGCAATGATGTCAATTGACGCGAAACTTCCCTTCCCTAAAGGTGAGACTCACCGATTTCCCCGATTCCCTTTCCCTTCCTCTTTCCCTTCCCTTTCCCTTCCCCTTTCCTCCCCATTTCCCATACGGTTCATTGCTCATCTACCTACACTCACCATCATAAGCATAAAGCTTCTTTTTTGCCTTTTCTTTTCCGCAAAATGCGTGGGTTTCGCATTTCCGGGCTTCTTAATCTACAAAGCGATTACGGTGCAAGCAATTCTTTGTGTTCTTTTAGCTTTTGAAAGAAAAGAGAAGCTGGATGGATTACGGTAGCTTGAAATGAAAGCTACACAATAAAATATTCAACTAAAATGTGATCTCTACTAAGCGCCAACCAATCTAGAAACCAAGCAACCAACTCCAGGATCTCTCATCGTCAGCTTCCAATCATCAGCTTCCAATCATCAGCTTCCGATCGTCAGCTTCCGATCGTCAGCTTCCAATCGTCAGCTTCCAATCGTCAGCTTCCGATCGTCAGCTTCCAATCGTCAGCTTTCAATCGTCAGCTTCCGATCGTCAGCTTCCGATCTTTCATCGTCAGCTTCCAATGAATGTTTTTTCTATTTTCCCTGCTCAAATTTTCTCACCAAATTTCCCACAAAGCTATTTGCCATGCGATTCTCTCAAAAATCTCAAATTCGACGGAAATGATTAAAAAAATGGACAAAATGAGAGAGCAAAGATAGATGCAGACATTCAGTCATTCAGTAATCCAGTCACTCAGTCATTCAGTCATTCAGTCATCCATTTCTCCATCCAGTCACTCAGCCAGCCATTTCTCCACCCATTCCCCATCACGTCATTTAGAACTTTTTAAGTTCATACTGCCGGAAAAATATCGTGACCTTTCAAATGAAAAATCTCTCAAGTTCTTTAAATTTTTAACCTCAAACAGGAAGTGGTGAGAAAAGTCGCCAAAAATCCAAACTTGGACTTGAACTTCAGCTGTTTAAGCCCAATGAGGAAGTGTTATGTTAGGAATTCTCCAAACAAAAAAAGCAAATCCGGGTGCTGTATTTGACAGAGTTCCGTATTGAGGATAATTTCCTCTCTTTTTAGCTCTGATCAATTACTTTTCATGTAGGGGATGTGGCCAAATTGAATTCGAGAAAAGCCTTTGATCCGGTGGAAATTATGAGATAATGGTGAAGGAAATCTTTCTAAAGTGGCTACTTTCAAAGCGGCTACTTTCAAATCTTTGTTTTTCAAAAGGGAAAGCGCTGTGTATTCATAGATTGGTATCATTTTTTAAGAAAACTCGAAATTCTTTGCTTTTCTTTCAAATTTCGGTAAGTAAACCAAGTTCTTTTATGAGTAAAGCTTTTTGAAAACTCATTTTTAGCTTTGCTTTTTGGTTCTGGTGTATTCAAAGCTTCGGCTTTGGCTTCGGCTTTGGCTTCAGCTTCGGCTTTGGCTTCGGCTTTGGCAAAGTTGGGTAATTAAAGGAAAGATTTGACTTTTTGATATAGCTCTTTTAAAAAACCCCGGAAATGATCGGTTTTTCGAGGAGAAGAGATTAAAATTGCACTCTCTAAGAATATCTAAGCAGTTTTCACGAAAACACGCTTCATAAAGCGGTTGACATTAAGAATTCCAATAAAAATTTGATGAGCTGACTTGTGGTTTTGGAGATTCGTGTGACGCTGCATTCGATATTTGGCTCGAGAGATTCGAGAAATCTTGCAACTTTGATTTAAGAAGTAAAAAGATACAAGAAAGAGGTTTTTTGGTTGAGCTTAACTTTCATTCGAAATATTATAGTAAAACTGAGTGCGTAGGAAAGATTTTGCCTATTTTTGGACACTTAATTGTGGGGAAATTCGATGACATCCCACTTTATTTGTCAGCTATATCTGTTCTTAGTTTATCCATTTTTTAACCAAATAGACAAGGAAATAGGAAATGAGATATTTTGATATTTTGCTCGTGTTTTAAGCTAATCACACTACGAAAATGACGCCCTCATTCCTTTCACTCAACTACAGAAGGCAATGAAGCGTCATGAAAGGGATATTTAGAGAAAAGAACTGTTTTAACTCACTCAAACATAAACTCGTGAACTTTTGAATGATGTATGAGTTAGAGATGATGAGAGAGATGATTAGAGAGATGATTAGAGATAATCACATCTATCCTGACACTCATCCCGATCAGATCTACTGGATCTACCGGATCTACCCGATCTACCGGATCTACCGAATCTACCGGATCTACCGGATCTACCGGACTCAGGGTCCAGACTGTCCAGATCTTTTAAGATCCAGGCTGCAGAGCTCTCGCATTCAGTTCAAAGCTACAGTAGACCAAGACCAAACCTAGCATAGAAGCTCTTTCCACTCCAGACTTTCATGGATAGTTCTCTCTTAAGACTGCTGTGTTTCTTTAACGAGTTTTGTCAAACGTCATGCAGACATCGCCCACCCCTCCCCACCTCCCTCACATTCCAATTTGGAAATTTGTGCAAATGTGCAAATGTGCAAATGTTTGAATGACTTTAAAGCCTCTACCCACCATCATCAATGCAGAATCCAGTATAGATATTCTCTTTCCTCGCCATGTCTCCACTCAACGATCGAGCCTGCAATTGAAAAGGTCACAAATTTTTCATTTAATGAGAAACATTTCACATCTTTTTTTCACAGAGAGAGACAAATTTAGCTTTAGCTTTTAAGTGTGTAAGAAAAGGAGAGAAAAAGAAGAGAGGAAAGGAGGAAGTCCACGTCAAATGCACAGCTCTCTCATCGTAAAGTTTGTGATATTTAGGTGAAAAAAAGGTAACAAAAAGAATAGGCAAGTAATGTTTTTTAAATATCTAGACCCATCTAATAATGAGATGGTCAATTTTTTGATATTATACTTGAAAATTGAAGTTGAGAGAGGTTCCAAAAAGCATTTAAGATTCTACATTTCCAAAAATTTTTGCAACAACTATTATTTGTTTGTGATTTCTCTCTCGTTGCTTCGATTGAAATGATTTTTATATCAATCAACAGAAGAAAACATGACGAATCTAATGATACAAAAATTATTTCAATTGAGCAACTGAGCACCGAGAAATTTAAGTTTAAAGTTAAATGAATGGAATAAAAAGCAAATCAAATGTTGACGATTTTCTGAAACGATTAAATAAATGTATGGAGTTGAGTTGAGGCTTTTTTTAAAAGATTAACTTTATTAATATAATGCTTGATATTTTGGGTAATAAAAGCTTATTGATTTACTTAATTTTAATGTATGTGTTGGCTCGAAATTTTGTTGCAAGAATTTTGAAAAATGATTAGAATTTAACTTTTTCTATTAGATTATATTACATTATATTATATATTTCTATTATATTATATTATATTATATTATATTAGACTTCTAGTATACCCAGCAGAACAGATTTGATCTCCTGAATCAAAACTGACCTTTAGAAAACAAGTGTTCGACTCTTCTCTCCATTCGTATGCCAAACACGAGCTCTCTTCTCGACAATTTACTTGACATTCTCTAGAAAAAAAGTACTATAAAGTACTGTAGATAATAGTACTGATGTGTACAGTAATTTTTATAAAAAACTTACTTTAGATTTGTGTTAAGCAATCGTCGATACTCGCCACCGTTTATAGAGAACCCCTTGCCCGCCGTGAAACATCGAGCTGAACATTCAGAGGGTTTAGCTCTATTCATTGAATAACAAAATTAAGCACTGTACTATGTACAGCTGTAGAATGTACAGCACTAGGTAATCTGGCTACAGTACTTTTAAGTTCACTTCCTCAGTATCCACTTTCCCAAGCCCCGAACACCCTATTTCCCCGATTTCTCCCCGATTAGTCGCTTCTTCTCTATCTATTATTAGCTATGAGATTAAAGGCGAAGATAATCTATCCAACATCTATTCATCAGTCTTAATCTGACAACAAGTAACCGATCGGACACGTGGTTAAAAAAAACAAGGAAGATTTTCTTGAAGTTACGTAGATTAAGCTCTAAAAATAAGCCCATTGTCTGCTCTTTTTGTTGAAATTTTCTGCTCAAATGGCTTGTAGGGGTGAGCAGGAAAATAAAGAAATGAAAGTAAAGAAATGAAAGTAAAGAAATGAAAGTAAAGAAATAAAAAGCAAAAACAAAGCCCTTTGGAGAAAGCACATGTGAAGCTAGACTTGTAGTTACAAGAATGACAAAAATAACTCAAATTTGGCTTGATAGCTGTTCTGGATTTGAATTTTCATGTATCTAAGAAACCTAAGAAAGAAAGAAGTAGATCTAAAGACCTAAGAAAGAAAAGGTACACCTTTTTACAGAGACTAAAGATACAGTAGTCTACTCTACCCTATTTTTTTTCTCTTTACATTCCTTTGAAGTTCACTTCCAGATTTTGGTATTAGCTTTATGACTCAGGTCCAACTCTGCAACTCCTTAATATCTTCTTAATATCTCCTTCTTGCCTTTTTACTTCTGAAACACTTACGAGTTGAAAGAGTCGATCCAAGAAAAGAGACAAAAAGAATCAGAGAGCACATCCATCGGGGAAAGAGTACGGTAGATGATGGTGGAGATGAAGGAGATGAAGGAGAAGTGGAGGTTGAATGAATGAATCGGCTTCTCCTTGAGTCATCTAGCCTTTCCGAGACGAGTACAGATTCCTGAAAAGAATCTCGTTTAAAATTTAAATTTAAAAAGCTCAACGAGTTATGTTTCAAATACAGTTTCATTGAAGGTTTCATCTGTTTAGTTTTTTTTTCCTCTGTTCATTTGTTTAGTTTTTGTGCTCTTTCCTATTTTTGCTTTCCTCTTTCCTACTCTTTCCTCGCCATACTTTTGCTGATTTCAAATTCTATTCTGACATAGACAAATGCGGTTAACTCATTTAAATCTTCTTTTCTTTTTACTTGAAATCTCAAGTGATCTCAAGAGATTGTGCCATTTGACCCTGGTATGGTCATCAGTTGTCACATGTTACATTTGCATCATTTCCATTTGCATCATTGCATTGAAAATGAAAATTTTGTAGACAAACCTCTTTTGATCGATCGCTGTTTGAACAAGAGGGGAGTTGATCGTTGAAAAATTCGAGTGAACACATCTAAAATCGGCAAGAAATCAGAAAGCAACTCTTTTAAACCAAAAAAAAAGGAAATTTGTTTGCAAATTCGGAAAGAAAACGGAAGAAACGGAAGACAAAAAAAAGCAAATTTTCGCTTGATTCTTTCTAAAATCAAAATCAATCTAAAAGTTTAGATTTAAATTGAAATTTAGAAATGCAAAGTGAAGAACTAGCTTTAAGAAAGTATAAGAAATTCAGTTATAAGAATATAAGATATTCAGTTATAAGAATATCAAAGAGTCAAAAGAGAGGGTTCAAGTACTCGAGAAGGTCAAAAGGACAAAAGGACAAAGTTTTCTTCACTACAAAACTCAAATAAACAAGTTAATTCAAATTGTACAATAGTTCAAATGTTTAAATCAGAAAATTTCCTTATTCTAAATGCTCATAGAAAAGAAGCAAAGCAGGGAAAAAGGAAAAAAAGGTTCGTCCCAAGGGAGTGCGACTCCAAAAATACGTAGTCATTAGCACTAAAAAAATCTGAAAGAAGAAACGTGTTTTTCTAAATGAGGAAGCAACAAAACGACGTCACATAGAAAATTGAGACAAAAAAAGAGGCAAATAAACATTTCCCGATACGAAAAAGGGTATGGAAAAACAATGGTACTGTATTAGAATTGGAAATGATTCGAGTAATGTATTAGAATGTATTAGAATGTATTAGAATGTATTAGAATGTAATAGAATGCATTAGAATGTCTTAGAATGTCTTAGAATGTATTAGAATAGAAATGTATTAGAATGGTACTGTATTAGAACTAGAAATGACTCGAATTTAAGGCGAAATTCTTGTAAAATAGTTTGACTTAGCGGAAATGGAATTTTTTTTATTTAAATTCGTACACAATAGTTTCCTGTTTTAGAGAAATGAAGGGTGAAATCGGGGTATTTCTTTTTCGTCAACGATAGGGGATTTGATGAAATGCGAGTACAAAAATATCAAAAAGAATAGACGAAAAGTAAATCGAAAAGAATAGACGTCAAATTTGGAAATCAACTTTACCTATGTCAAGTAAAACTTTAGAATATGCTCAAGAGAGAAAAATAGAACTCAGAAAACTGTAAAATCCCAGTTTCATGTCTCACTACAGCATCCCGTTTTAATTAAATTTCATTTCATTAAACATTTTGAAAGACTTATTCACTTATTCAGCTTTTTGACTGAGCACGTGTGGCTGACTGGTTAAGTGTCTTTTATCTTAATCGGAAGGTCGAGGGTTCGAACCCCACATGCGACATGGTCACCCCCTTCGGATTTCCTTTCCCTTCGGGTTGAGAGGTTTTCTGGAGGGCAGTCTGGTGGTTGTGGCCCCAGTTCTTTAAAGTGACAAGCCACTCCTTCATCGTCATCTTCCCTTCACCACCAAAAAAGCTATTTAGTTCCCCATTGAGCTTAGGGTTAGGGAGCCGTCTGTCATGACGTGGGTTAAGTTAAGATATAGCCTAGTATTGTGTGTGTCGTTGTATTGTGATTGATATATTTCGTGTATGCGATAAATTCACCACTGGTAGCCCCAGTCGGTATTTTTTTTAAAAAAAAATACTTTAAGGTATACTGTAGAAAACAGCAAAGAATATTTCACAACAAGCAAAGAATATCAATTTCACAACTCTTGAAACCCCTAAAAGTGTCTCTCAAAATGCCAGAAAAGTCATTGAAAAAGATTCTGAATTTGAACTGAAAAACTGAAAGACCTGAAAAAGATTCTGATCTGAAACTCCAAAATGCTTCATTTTTTGCAAACGCCTACAGCATTTTCGTTCATTTTTCCAAATCCCGCCTCAATCGAAGAACAAAAAGTTGTGGATTTGAGACTTTTCAAATAATCCTTGAGCTTATCTCATGAATTTCACAAAATCTCTTTGTAATTAAACGGTGCGGATTTCCGAAAATTCCAATGAATCAAAAGCTTTTTGGAAATGAAATTTTTTGACCAGATTTAGACTACAAACATTTGTGTTCAGGAGTTTCTATTTATGAACAGGAAGTACTCAATCACTTTATTGAGGTTTTGCGGGGGAAAACCCTTTGGGAATCAGTCATTTTCTTTTCTTTTCAACCGGAAAGTTGACTGTAAAAGAGCTACGTAAAAAAGCTACGTAAAAAATTTTTTGTAAGATCACTATAACCAAAAAAAGAGATAATTTTCGAATTGAAATGTAGTTGAAGTGGAAATGTCGGTAGAACTATATCATTTTGAATGATAAATGATCAATGATAAACTATTTTGAATGATAAATGATGAGCACTTGGTTCACGTAAATATTCAGCCTCTGGTGCACTAGATACCGAAAGTTTTGCACGCACAGGCTTCACCATAAAAATACAGTAAACCACGTCTCATTACAGTAAGCTGAGCACTCTTATTTATGGCATACTATTGAAATAGAATAAGAACTGTAATCTTACCATGATACCATAATCCAAGAGAAGTACATCAAATATTTGCTCTAATGTTGACATTCACAAGTACATAAGGATGGGAGAAAAGGGGAAGAGGTCATGGAAGGGAAAAGATGGAAGGGAAAAGATGGAAGGGAGAGGCGGGGCTAAACCCAAGCACCGCCTATTATCCAGATGATTCCTACCATGAGGAAATCTCGCCTTGAATTCTGCCTGAAAAAATCCGAGAAATCACAAAGATCCCTTTTTACTTCCGTGTACTTTATCGAGAAACCACGAGGAGTTTGAAAGCTTTGAGATCGTTGAGAGAAAGGCTTTGAGATCATTCAAAGAAAGGCTAATGTGAAATTGGGTTTGGGGAATGATTTGGGGAATGATTTGGGGAATGTATGGCAGTTTATACTTTCTGTACTTTCTTAATTACCTATTTGACAACTTTTCTGATCGTCTCACTATAGAAATGTTGTTTTTTTAAGGAAATCATTAAATTGACGTGAATTTTAAACCGATAACTATCAAGTGACCTTGGCAATGTTGAGAAAAAATGATTCGCGTTTTGAATTTCACATTGGGAATTGGAGTTGACTTCAATCCAATACTCACGACTCGCTGATCAGAAGACATCGCTGATTGCTGATTTTCTGATCTGTTCATCAAAAGATCATCGACAACCATTTGTCGACCATCGACAACCAAAGACCATCGACAACCAGAAAAATCTAATGTTGATATTCACTGACTGAATTCGCTGACTCATGAACTGACAACAAAAGAACAACAAAAGAACTCCTGTCAATCGTCGTCAGTCCTTTGGGGGACTGACGTCAGTCCGTCAGTCCATCCCAAATGACTTTTGGGATTCGATTTTAACATCTGAAACTTGGATTAATTACGAGAATGTCAAAAGGAAAAACGAATCTACCGGACAAACCACTCTCAAATCTGATATTCATGAAAAGAAAATGCTCTATTACTGGTGGAACTCAAAAGGTGGAACTAATCTACGAAAAAACATTGATTTTACTTTTTATTCAAAACAATTGACGTTTATGATGATGCCTTAAAGAAATTCATCAAAGATCAAATTCATCAATCCATCAAAGATTCCATTTTTGCACGACAAGGCAAAACTCCACATTACAAAAGTTACTCACAAAAAAGATAGACGAGCTGGGGTGAAAGTTGCTTCCTCATGCCCCTTACTCTCCTGACTTAGCTTCGTCAGATTGCTTTTTTGAAACAAAAAGTAATCTGACAAAGAGTGAAGGAGTTTATCATGGGAGAAAAGTTCGATGATCAGCTCAATCTCGAGTTGATCATTTAATCAAGCTGGACAACTATTTTCGCTTTAAAAATCCTCAATTGATATTGATATTTTTCACAAATGGAATCAAGGACTTGCGTTGAAGATGGGAAGAAATCATCGCTAAAATAGAGATCTTCTGATTAATAGTTGCTATTTCTTGTAAAATGCAATAAATTGTTACACTCGAAAAAGCACTGTTACACTTCTTCTTTCCTCAAAAGAGACGTGGGGCAAGCTTTGGATTTGTATTGCGTACGATTTCATGTACATCATTGGAAAATGGTTTTGTAATGCGGGAAATGTTTAAAGATGAGATATTTTAGATAAAAAGTTTCAAAACCACAATGTTTTCTTTGAATATTGAAAGTAAAATGTATCATTGGCGTTAAAATAATCAAAATCCGGGGTCACTTTGGATGGAGGAGGGGATAATGGTGAAAGACGATGGTGAAAGACCAGGAAATCACTCCCAAATCTTTCATTAAGCTAAAATCTTGAGTGATTTTTTTGAAAGAACTTCTTAGATGACTTCTTAGATGAAATCATTTCATTTATTTTAAGATAAATTTGATGTTGTTTTTGCGAGGGTGGGAATTAAACCATTCGCATTTCACTACAAATGGAAATTCGGTGGAAATCTCTTCAAAGATAAATTAAGAAACAAATCTGTGCTATTTTTATTGAAAGATAAGAAAAAGTGGGATAATATTTGTAGGTTTGACGTCGCTAATAATATTGAGTGCGGTTATTTGAAGATTCGTGATGATATTTGACTGAGGCATAAGGAAGGGTGACTGAAAGAATCGTTCTTTTTTCAGATGAGTTGTCGATCATTGTCGATCAAAAAAATTTTTTCTATATAAGAAATTTCGAATTTTTGAGTCTAAAATTGAACAATAAACACTTTTATTTAAAGAAAAGCATAGATTAATTGGGTGAATTTGTTATTTTTCAAGAGAAGTACGAAAACAATATAAACAGCCACATGTCCTGGCTTTTGGTTTTACCGTTTTGTGTTTAGAGCAATCTGTTTGGTACCAAATTGGACTCTAAAGCTTGAAAATCAGATATCCTGTCATAAACTCTTCTTCAAGATCCAATAGACCAAACTGAATCCATTTCAGTTTCAGTTAATTGGTTGGTTGGTTGGTTCCATTTCAGCTGATCTAAGAGGATCAAGTTTGATATTCAAAAAGTTTCTTCCACTTTAACCAAAAAGATTCTAAAAGCACAATAAGTTGCTGTCAAATGGATTGTTTTTGAAATAAATCTCTCCGATTTTCGAGCTCTACGAAGAGATCTGATTGTTGTCTACAGATTGCCAACACCGAAACAGATTACCAACACTTTGGCTTAAGAAAAAGTACTAGAATATTATCTATGACCAAAAGATAGCTTTGTAAGAACGAAGGATCAAAGTTGTGTAAAGATTATTTTTTCCAATGGACGAGAAATAAGAATCAGGTTGAATAAAGCCAATTGAGATTAAAATGGTTTTTTTTAAAGTGGATAATTTGGAGAAGCTACCGTAATCTTTCCATTCAGATTTTCAGAATTTTCAGCGATTATCTCGACAATTTGTTTTGCTTGTCTATTTGGTTCAGTTTCTGAACTGATGAAGGAAGAAAATGGACAGATTGAAGCTAAATGTTCGCTTACACTTTATCCAAGCTCATTTTTATCCAGTTTTATCAAAAAAAACCCCATAAAAGCTTAGAATCAAATGATAGACAGTCGGTTTTTTTGTTTTTCCTAAGATTTCCGGTGTATTTTCTAGTGAAAAGCTGTCCCCAGATCTTTTGAAAGAAAAAAGAAACACTAGCCTCACTAAACAAAGTAAAAACTGTTAGTAGTAAAGAATTAGAAAAGATTTGTGAAAGAGATTTTGTGAGGAAAGCCGTCCAAACGAGTCGGCTGAGCGAAGATTTCAAGGTTTTACTTTACTTGGAAAGTGATGGATTCGGCATTTGTGGATTTAGATGCCGAATGATATCTTTTCCATTGTATTGAGTCAGTGAAAGAAAAAGTTCATTTGCGTAAACCCTTCCTCAATGATGGTTATTTAATTTAACTAACTCCTGCCGTATGTTTTTAAATGGCAGTCTTAGCGTGAGGACATTAAGGTAGCATAATAAGTTGTCTCTTTCTCAGTTATCACGGGAACGAATGGTCAATTCGAATGCAAATTAATCAATTTCACTCCAACAAGCAAAAGTATTCGATCTCGATGCTTAAATATTGAAGTACCAGCCGAAAACCCGGTTCTACCTCAGTCGCTTTGTCGTCGTGACGCAATCGAGAGCGCACTTGTCTACGCCCCACACGATCCGGGTTCGATCCCCCCTAGTGCCACTCAATTTTTAATTTTTTTATTATATAAGAAGGAAAAGTATGGACTTTTTAGCCGATTCAAATACCCATTTCTATCTTGACCATCACTCTTGGCAGTGTATCAGATTTTAGCCAAACTAACCAAGCCAAAAAAGTTTTAGTAAAGCCAATTTCTGGAAGGAGCACTAGTTCGTTGACTTTTGCTTCCGGAAATCTTTTAATTTTCCTATTTTCTTCCCAAAACATTGTACCAACTCCACCAAATATAATGTGTTGTTGTCTTTTGCACTTCCTCATCGATTTGTGTGCTTTCCGAGAAGATTTAACTGATTTAAAGATTTAACTATTTAGTTCCTATTTAGTTCCCGTATAGTTACTGCATAGTTCCTATTTAGTTCCTATTTAGTTCCTAAACAGTTACTGTATAGTCCCTGTTTAGGTCCTGTTTGGGTCCTATTTAGTTCCTATACAGTTACCTCTTCGATTTCTGCAATAATCCACATTTTCCAGGATCTAAACATTAATGGCTTGAAAAGTTGAAGACAAATTTCCATGAATCGGATTAATCAGCTCGGATTTTCGAAAATACCGATGAAACCCAAAAAGTTGTTTAAAGGTTTTCCCTTGTCGGGTCAAATCTAGTGAAAAGTCATTCAGATAATAGTATTTTCAAGGATTTCACTATAACAATAAGGCTAATTTTATTCAAAGAATCCTTGTTGAACTTGAGAAAATTTGTTATTTTCAATTCAATTAATCCTTTCTCAAATGATTTGATCAGTAGACTTTTTGGGGAGAAACGATAAACATGATTTTTGGATAGTGGATGGGATTTCCTTTTTCCCTGGAATTCCTTCAACTAGTTTACACATTTTTTGATTGACTAAGATCAGCTAAAAAATAGACAAGATTACGGTAGCTTTTAAAAGTTGACGTATTTCAGAAAAGAAACTACGAACACACACTTTTACGTGATGTTTTTCTGTCGATCATGTTGTTGATTGATTTCCAGCAAACAAGAAATGATGGTTTTTTTTGAGGTGAGCTCGTGCAAAGGTTTGAAGGAATTCGGATGGATGAACACACCAAAGTGGCAACTTTTCCAGAAAGCGGAAGTGAATCGAGAAGGGGAAATGTGATTCTTCTTTCCTTTACTTTCCCTCGGCACACCTCCCCCTCAAAATTCACACCCACTTGGCATTTACCTCTCTTTTTTTTACCCCCTAAACACCAAAAATATTTCCTTTCTCTTCATTTTCAGCTTCTTTACCTTCCTCCCCGGATCTTACTCAACTTTTTTGTGAGTGGGTGCTTTGGATTTCGAAACTATAATCGAAAGCGGAAACTTTCACTGGTTATTGGATTATGAAAAAGTCAAATTGACTTAAAAAGATGAAACAATAAACACTTTTTATTTAGAGTAAACTATAGGTTAATTGGTGAATTTGTTATTCTTTCAACGAAAGTACGAAAAGAAACGAAAAGACTTATTCACCAACCTAATACAACTCATCAGTCACTGCAAAGACTATTTGTTTCCAGTTGTTGGTGTCGTTTTCTTGAGCATCAACACAAACGAAAGAATTTTGCTTTTTCTGCGTAGAGCTTTTGATACTCTTTGATAATCCCTAAGCCGGAAGTCAATAAAAAACATGGTTTGAAAAGAAAGCCGTCAAAAATCTCGATATGTCTCATCTAGCATCAGCCACGTGTCGATCCCAGGAAAACCATACTCTTTAATACTTCTTTTTCTTCTTCTTACTTCTTTTTACTTCTTTTTCCATCCAAGAAAGATTTTTGAGCGGAAATGAAGGATTTTAGATGAGCTTATCAATCGCTCATAATAATTCAAGGACTTCCGCTATTTTTGCCTCCGGAAAATCATTCAAATCAAGGAGAAAAGCCGAAAATGGAGAAAAGACCTATAAAAAAAAGTGGGATCATGTGGGTCTCAGTTACAGATTTTCGGGCAAAAATCCCGGATTACCCCTTTTATCGTGGCTTACTTCACGAGAGAAAAGTTATTTGCTTTCCGCTTTACAATTTCAATCAACGAAACGAGAATTTGATGAAGAAAAATGGATAGTTTACACAATTTTCGGCTCATTCTTTTGTCTCAGCTCATCCCGCGGATCATCTCCGAAAAAATCACTTACCCTTTTTAGCGGATTTCTTTTTTGAGCTGATGATTAGTGAATGGGTGATTTGGGGAAAAGAATCCGAGGATTGGTAACGGATGAGAAAAAGTATAAAAAAAGGCAAATTGGGGTGGCATTTAATTGATTTAGGTCTTCTACAATGTTATTATTCTCCAAAAAGCTGTGGTTACGCCGGAAAAAGCTAGGCAATAACTGATGTCTTTAAACTCACACTTTCCCGATTCAGTTGAGAATAATTTTCAGAAGAAAAATTGTGTTTTTCGAGACGCTTTCATGTTAAATTTGAATTTCTGTTGGAAATTTTAAATGTTAACCTTTGCGCGACGTCGCATTCCAGTTGACGCCGCCGCCATTTGGAGGTAGTAGATGGGAGCGCCGCGTCGCGGTTTCTTTTTTTTCTTTTCAAATCATTTTTTTATCAGATTAATTGAAAGTATTGTTTTATGTTTTTGATTTTGTGTTTATCCTTGCAATGAGAAAGGAATCTAGGTGCTAGGGGAGTTTAGTACGAAAAGAAACGAAAAGACTTATTCACCACCCTAATACAACTCATTGGAGTTTAGGAGGGCACGCAAAGTTTCCATAATTACATCAATTTCCACTTAACTTTTCTGTTGATTTTCACGCAATTTTTACTATTTATTTTAAGAACGACAATTTTAACATTTTAACAACAACTTTCTAACGCGTTTTTTTATTTTTTTTTTATATTTGCGTTTATATATGTTTTTTATTTGCTTACTTTACTTTACTACAATATTTAGTTATCGCTGGTGTCGCTGCAGCAAATAGATTAGAGTTAAAAGCTTTATGGAAATTTACTGAAAGAATAGCCCAAAATTGCCGCAAAATCTGGCATTGACTTTGACGGATGGATTGGGGATTACTATGGAAAGTGCGTAACTGCCTCAATTGTAACAGTCTGAAAAAACGGAAAAATGGAAATTTTGAGTGCTATTTCCATTTGGGAGCCGAGTCCTCCCAAATGGAAATAGATTTCAGAACTTTTCGTAGCCGGACCACAGTGAAGGCCAAAACTAACTGTAAGATGGTTTGGCGAGTTGAATGGAAACAACGAAAGTAAAGCTCATCTCTGTTACAAAACTATTCAATAGCCCTGAATAAACCGTATAGCATTGAATCCTTTGAGCATTGAACATTGAGCATTGAGTCCAGGGCTACAACAATGTACTGTAGAATTTCCATTTCTACTTTAGAATGCTAATTCATGTTTATATGCAAATTTTACTGGAGTTTTTTAAGCCCTGGATCAATCTACAAAAGTTTCGTCACAATAATTCTAGCCCGCATGCTCACAAAATGTACGAACTTTTTATCCAAATCCAAATCCAAATCCAAATCGGTCAATCTTCCACCAATCTTCATTTCTTTACATTTCGAGTTCCTCAAATGAGTCAATCGTTAGCTTTTCGCAAAACAAAAAGACTTATTGGAGAATTTGCCAAAAAAAGACAAAAGAGAAAAAGTCGTATTACGGATCTGTTGATCTCTTAACTTCTTGTAGCTTTTACTTAACATCCAAAATCCGCTCAATCGCAACAATCTCCAACAATTCTCCCCAAAAACAAGTTCCCTTTGATACAAATACGTCAAAATGCTAACTTTCTAGTTAGATTTATGTCTGTTTTGCGAAAAAGATCAAACTTGAAGGGGTTTTGGTAAAGATTTCTCTCGCATTCTTTGCTCAAATTTGATGTCATTGGAAAAATGACAAGTTCTTTGTTATTACATGAAATTTTCGTCCGTGATTCTAATAAGAAATTCTATAGTAAAAGAAAGTTATTCTAAAACTTTATTTCTAAAATTGAGGCACCGGAATACTGTAATCGAGTTTGTTGATCCAATTGTAGATCATTTGAAGGGATTCTTTTGGTTTATCTTCCGGGACGAAATGGCCTGATCCTCGAATGGTCACATAATCGATTCCTGAAATGATTGATGTCCGAACTACAGTCATTTGTCTGAGGAGGCTTTCAATGTCTTTCAATCTTTCAATTGTCTTCCATCTGTCTTTCAATTGGAGTACGGTATTCAGTAAATTCTCAAACCTCCTGAATAGAGCGTGACAAAGCCGGCAACATTGGGTGTTTCCATTGCGTAGTACCAAGCCGCATTCACAGTCTCATTTCCCTAAATCAATATCAAAGGACGGGGAAAAGAAAAGTATGTATTATATTTTAAAAGGAAGATTGTCTTGCTCTTACCAAGATCGTTTTGTTGAGATTTGTGAGGAAATTCTGATTCATCACGTGATTACAGACCGTGTCCACGTCGCCATTATAAACCAACACACGGGCGCCTGACTGAAAAACTTTATATATCCAAATAGTTAAGATCTTAATTTCATAGTGGTACAGTAATTTATCTAATATGAAAATAGTAATTATTCTCAAAAAAACTGACATCACTGACGGCCAGGAACTCGGGTGTCATGTCGAAATGCGTTGTACCGTATGCTTGCTCAACGGGATCACTGAAAGAAAAGTTTTTAAAGGTACTGTAAAGTCATAATACAGTACTAAAAGTATTATTACTCTAACTAGCACCGTACACGCAAGTACTTTGTAAACTACAGTATGCTGAAATGAAGGAATGCGTACAAGACAGAATACCGTATTTTTCTTAATAATATAATATGTTACTATTTTTTCGGCCTTTTTTCGCACCCCTTGAAAAAGGTAAGGGACAAATGAAAAAACTCTTGTTTATCTGACCCTTGTTCTTTGGCAGGGCCGCGCGAACGCACCCCCTCACGCAAAAATTTAGCTGTTAGCGAATCCCAACTCGGGACTGCCACACAGGTCAACCCAGCCTAAAGTGCAATGGCCGAGCCTCGCCATGGGGGTCCCGCCTTAGTGACCGCGAGAGCCCCCCAGCCAGGTAAGTTTATGAGCCGAGAATGGGTGCGGGTTATGGAGGGGACGGGCGCCAGATGGCGAGCGATTACGTGCCCGCACAAAGAACACACAAAGAGCAGAAAGAAGGAAAAGAGGGGAGATGCGAGGGCTCTCAAGCCACCCTTTAGCTTGAAATTTTCACCCTATCATTTTTATCTTCACAACATGATAAATTCAGCACTTTCCTGTCTCTTGGCAGCATACTGCAATAAGACAATAAGCTGAGCCTTTCAAATCTTGTTGTTAGCTAAATTAATTTTTCTATACCTGCACTCTTGCCAATCAGGCAACAGCCCGGGAATATGGAGTGCTTGTCGAACGTCTCTTCTCGCCAAATAGGTTTCAGTGTTTGTGTCTTGAGCACATAGAGGCACCTAGAGTATCAATATTTAATAGTAAAAGATAGCTAATGTTTACAAAAATGCCAAAAAAACTAAAGAGCAGTGCCTAGTTTTTCATTGAAATGCCAATGCTTTCAAGCATTAGCATTTCAATTACTAATGCTAATGCTAATTGCTAATTGCTAATGCTAATGCTTGCTAATGCTAATGCTAATAATTTCCACCAACCCCAGGCCTCTTCTTGATGCTTCTCAACGGACGGTCGATCATTTTTCGATAGTGTCTCTCGATGTGATTTCTTTTCGAGTTTGTGCTCCCATCAAGATAACAACTTGAGTAGAGATTGTAGGGATCCAGCTCATCAGTTCCATCCAGTAGCTAAAAACATTCTAAATCTAATCGAAGATTGTCTCACCTCAATAAGCATTGTTCGACACCCGGGATTCGTCTTGAACAGCGTGAACACCGGACAATTCACCATATCGTTGTTGCAACATTTCCCGGCAATCGTGTCCCAGAGTCTGAACGTGGGAATTCAAGAGGTTGATTGCATTGATAAGTTGTGAACAATAATCCCAATTTTCCTTCACATTTAAAGGAGCCGATTCTAGGATAGAGCCATTGTGTTAAATATTGCAACAATCTACAATGGTTGGGGGACCTTTTATACGCGCCCCGCCCCTTTTCCCATTAGCAATCGAACTTTGAACTCAAATATCTTGATGTTGGGTTGTTCAATTTATAAATTATTAGTATCATTAAACACGCCAAGTCTTTCTCTGTCGATTGGTACAAAGACTATTTAAATTGAACAGCCCAGCACCAAGATATTTGAGCTGAGAGTTAGTTTGCCAATGACAAAGAGGGCGAGGTGCGTATTAAATATTAAAAGTGCGTATTAACTATTAAAAGACGTATTAACGTAGCGTATTAACCTAAGCCTAAGCCTAAGCCAAAGCGCGTATTAAAAGCCACAATCATCTACGAGTTGGACACCTTACAGTATCTTTCAGCTTTCTGTCTACGTATTATCAGGAACATTCTCACTCACTCTTGTCTAACAAGCGCATGATAGTAGTACAATGGTACCATCGTTCCATAATTGTTTGGCCAATTCAACGCCCCATTTCCAATAGCCATTCCCTAAATATTTTCAATTTAGAGAAACCATTTCAGAAAAATCCGTTTTTACCTTAAAATTCGGGAAATTCTGCTTGTCTTTCACAATTTTTGCTCCAACCATTGGCAAATAGACGCCAGCATAAGATTCGCCTAAAATGGTAAGTAGAATTGGAAATGTTTCTGTTTCTGAAAGTGCCTGTAATGTAAAAATCCCTGTCTCTGAAATCCGGGAACTTATTGAAGAAGTCAATCTAAAGTTTTCAAGTTTAAAATTCGATTTTTCTGATCCAACCAAAGCATCGTAGTTATTCTGAGCGACTTCATCGTCATCAGTGGTCACATTTTGATCGGTCGAATAGGAGAAACCGACACCGGCTGGTGATTCGATGAAAACAACGGAAGCAAACTGAAGGCATTCAAATCGAGGCATTGTTTCCGATAATTTTTGGGATTTACAGTGCTTATTATACAATAGAAGACGCTATTCTTGGCACTGTATGGTTGTTTTGATCAGTTTTCGTTTTGTTTTGTTTTGTTTTGGGTAAGTTTTGGTTAAGTTTTGTTACCTTATTCCAACTGTATGGATTCGCGTAGACGACACTCGCTTTGTCGCCGATCTAAATCAGGTTCAAGGTCATTAAGATGCGTAAACTTTAATAAATTTATTACAATAGCTTTCGCCTTTTAGATTTATGCGTTATTAAGGGTTTTTTTCATCATACACCAGCAGTTAACCCCCGGCTAAACGCCGGGGTTAACCGCTGGCCAATTTGGGTCAATTTGACCCAACGCATAGTTTACATAAGTCAAAGTTGGGTATTAATTATTAGAAAATATACTACAGTTTATGATTTTATTACAGAATTTGCATTTCAATAACTAAACTGAGTTTTAGAGGGAAATTTTCCCGTTTACCCGAAATCCCTTTGATCTTGCCGCCAGTTCTTTCAGTTTTTTTGAACGTTACTCAAAAAAGGTCAAAGATTTTTGCAATTCTGATTTGACAGACGAAATTGCCGTAGTCGATTACATATTGTCACAAAAAATCAGACCAAAATTCCCATTAGGACTCGACTTATGAAGTGAACGAACAGACACTCACACAAAATTTGCCCTTCATATTAGTCTTACGCAAAATGACCAACGCAAAATTAGTCAAGCTGCTTACCAGTACTACTTATTATATCTTATATCTTCTATTTTATTCGTAAGATATCTGATGAACCTTGAACGGGCCTAATTCTTCAAGAAGTCCCTCAAGTGATGAACATCCCGGTCCACCGTTTAACCACAAAATCACCGGATCTCTCGTGTAATCTCTTTGCGAGAATGTGAACCTGGAAATCTAATTTTATTCGTACAATTTTGATTGAACTAACGCAAGCCGCTAGCTGCTAGTCAAGCTGCTTACCAGTAATGAAAGCGTTTTGTTGCTGATGCTTGCAAATATCCGGAGTACTGTTGAAAGTTAACGGTGAAGTTGATGAGGGGCAATGGTGGGATCTAGAGCTGATTTCAATGGGAATCATTATTTAATGATACTAATAAAATGCCCAAATTCTCACTTTGTCTTGATCCGGCCAAGCAATTATGGAAATAAGTAAAGAAAACCCAAAGATTATTAGTCGAAACATGGAAAAATTTTCAAATGGTCACTTTGCTATCAAATTTGTGAAATTCACTCCACGTAGAAAAGAGGATTAAAAACGAGACTGCGGAATTTGAAATTGGAAACCGTTCTTCTTACATCATCTCTAGAAAATGATTAAAGTTTAAATAAGACTTGGAACCAATTCGTGTCAAATCCATTGGCTTGGCTGGCTGGCTTGGCTGGCTTGACTGGCTTGACTGGCTTGACTGGCTTGACTGGCTTGACTGGCTTGACGGCGACGGCGGCGGCTTGGCTGGCTGACTGGCTTGGCTGCGGCTGGCTTGACTGGCTTGGCTGGCTTGGCTGGCTTGCTGGCTTGGCTGGCTTGACTGGCTTGGCTGGCTTGGCTGGCTTGGCTGGCTTGGCTGGCTTGACTGGCTTGGCTGGCTTGGCTTTAAAATCCTTAAACATTCCAAGTTTCCAATTTCCTTAAACATTCCATTCCAGGTTGACTTTAAAATCCCTAAACATTTAGAAGTTTCAAGTTTTCCCCTCTTTCCCAATACCCGGATTTCCCCGCAAATTGTGGTGTGTTAAACTCTCAAAAAAAAGGTGACAAATTTGGGGGAAAAAAAGGAAAAACTTCGCGAAAGCGATCATTTATTGTTATGTGTTCTTTTCCCTTTCTGTATCTTTTCGAAATGTATTGACAAATGTCCTCGGTGTGTCCCTTTCACACGCCCATTATCTCACCAACATTCACCCATCAACTAAAGGTGATTTCAATCCGAAAAGTTTCACTCACTCATCTCAATATTGATGTCAATTCTCTAGAAAAACATCTCTGATCAATTACTTTTTTCTAGAGATATTTGATGTCCTTTTTCTGGGCGCTTTCTTTCATTTCCTCAATGTGTACCGCGCTTTTTGGGAATTTATGTGAATTGGGTTGGGAAATTGACTCGACCGGACTTGATAAATCAAT
Organism: Mesorhabditis belari; assembly: GCA_958450365.1. NCBI lineage: Eukaryota > Metazoa > Nematoda > Chromadorea > Rhabditida > Rhabditidae > Mesorhabditis > Mesorhabditis belari. The sequence continues at coordinate 405,217 of CAUEEP010000938.1, forward strand.
TAAAAGTGATCAAAGACTCTAGACCTTTATTAAGAACTTATTACAATAATCTTTGTGAAATATTCTTTAGGAAAAGTCTCCAAAGTTGGGGTATTGTAGGGCAAATTGTCTAAATGGTGGTGTAATAAAATCTGAGTCGATCCTTTGCTAGTAAACCTTTCCCCAAAGTAATTGTAAAGAGACTGTTGCATCAAAAGCCACAGTAGCCAAGTCTACAAGAACTTTCCTAAACGATCTTTCACAAAGGACTACTGTAACAAGCTTGTTTACAGTGTTGTTTACAGTAATCCTGAGAGCCAAAAGCTACAGTAACCAGCTACAATAAGCTCAAGTTATAGTACTTTTCTGAAGACTACTGTAACCACTCCAAGGTATATAGCTAGATTACAGTAATCCTTTAAATGACTTCCTTTCCGTATTCTTCTTGCACTTTAAATCTTTGCAACTTTGACGAATTTCAAATCAAAGAACGTTTAAAGAGCAAAATTTGAGGAAATTTTTAGATGTCAGCTATTTTCAGCGAGTGAATTTCCCCCTGAACTTTTCGCATTCCGCTTCACTCGTTCGCCTATTTGTGTGCACATTTTTCTCAACTCAAGAGCTATTCACTCGAGAATCTTTAAATGGGGGGAAATATAGAAAATCGGAAAAAAGGGGGGGAATCGTTTGCACCATCAAATATACACAATGAGATTATGATAGGAGAAGAGTGAGTGAAGGGAGGATGAGGCACACTTCTTACTGCTGCTATTCATTCATCTATTCATTCATCTATTCAATTATTTGCCTCATAAATGATGAATTCACCAAATGAATACCGTATTTTCCGGAAAACTCTTATTTCTTTCTGTTGTTTTTTTTTTCATTTAATGGTCTCGGGTGCGCGATTGGCCGTGTGAAAATGGTTGTTAACGAGACGAGAGTAGAAAAAAAGATTGAGTGCATTATACTGTTCGAAAATGCTTGATTGAAATGGATCGAAAATGCTTGATTGGAATAGATCGGAAATGCTTCAAGGTTTAGAAGGGAATCTTTTATTGTCTATGGAGAATCTTTTTATTGTATATTATGCAAATAATTAAATAAATAAAATCTAAAACACTGCAAGTACTATGAAAAGTACAGGATCGTTTAAACCGATCAAATTTTCCAATGATGGGCTTTTCAATCATTTCAATCATTCCAATCATTCCAATCATTTCAATCATTTCAACCATTTCAATCATTCCAATCATTTCAATCATTCCAATCAAGCATTATCCAACAGTATAATGTACTCAATCATTTGATTGAGTTACCACAGCATTGTGTTGTAAATTTTTCTCATTTTTTCTCCTTTTTTCTCAAAAATTTACTTCAAAAATCCGAGGAATGAAATAGGAAACCCTCAACGAGCAAGAAATACACGTAAAATCGAAAATTTCATGTGATTGAAGAATAATGCACTGACAAGAGACCAATATGAAAGAGAAAATGCGCAAAAATTGATAGAACCCGAATCAAAAATAGAAAAAAAGACTAAGATTAGATGTAGACAGTGAAGAATCGCATCGAACTTTTCATTTCAATCATTCAGTTTGTTTTCGATCGAAACAGTAAAGAAATCAAAGCTTTCATCCATGGTTGAGGCCGACAAATTGCGGGAACATCAGCTGAGGAGGAAGAAGAAATGAAAGTGAAGGGGTGGGGAAGGGAAAACCCTGCAAGAAATTGATTTGATCGAGTTGCTATCTTTCTTTCTTCATTCATTGATTGAATCAGCCAGCTTACCGTAGCTGATTGTTGTAGATGAGTGGGCGGTGGTGGGAGGAGTCCTGTTGCAACAGCCGCCAAATTCAATGGGATACTCTTCCGACAACGAGCACGACGATTCGAAAACCAAGTCTAGAAACATTTGGATATTTTTCGATACAGATTTGGCTAAATAGTCAGAAAATGATCTCTTTTCTCTAAACTTTCTTACCATAATCTTCTCTTCGGTTAGATTTGCCTGTTGTGAGAGGGTTTCTCTTTCAGCAGCATCCGGATATGTGTTCTTTCGAAAAGCTGTCTCCAGAACCTAAAAGGTTAAATGGTAAGCAACTTTTAAAGCGATTGTAAGTTCCTATTGAACTACCGTACCTCTAATTGAGCACTACTGAACGATGTTCGATTTCTTCGTGGCTCGCTCGGCGATAGGGTTGAGTCGTCATCCGACGAAGAAGTTGATGTCGATGTGTACGATTTGGTGTCGTCTGAAATTTACATGTACAATTTATGGTTCTTTGATTCGTTTTTGTAATATTGATCAAACGGGGATAACGTTCAACTCTTCTTTATCCTCACCAGCCTGAAATGTCATTTCAAAGGGTTCTTTTGAAGTTAGATTTCAGAACGATCTGATTCCGAGAAACCCCTCATTTAGCCCATCCCAAAACTGCTTTCAAATCCGGCTTATCTCGAGCCATCTCGAGCTCGAGCTTATTTCGAGATATAAGCCTTCAAAGTTTTGCCAAACAGCAAGCTAGCCTACTTAAAGCCTTGGCACCGACCCTACGAATTGCCTTGGTAGCTTAGTCAGTAGTATGCTAGCGCCACGTAGTCCCTGGTCCGAATTCTCTTGCTGTCAGCTTATTCATCCATCTTATGATAACAGATAATGAAAGAAAAAGCTATGACACATCTGTCTTCTCTTGGTACTGATAGAGATTGGTAATTCCATGAACTTTCTCTTGGTACTCGATTGGTAACTTTCAAAAACTTTTTCATTCATTGATAGTTTTCAAAAAAGGAAACCATACACAATTTCCTATAATCAATCCATCTCAATCAATTAGCCATATTGTCGAGCTCAAAGACAAGGGGATTAGATAGAGACAATTTCCCTGTTCAATGCGATAACAAGGCCAACAAAGGGATCGGTTCTGGCGGCTCTTTTACCAAAGTGAATGAGTCTGAGTTCTCCGCATGAGTTCAAACAAGTCCATACGGTGTTTGCCTCTTCAATCTATCCACTCTTTTTTCTCATCAAGTACCCCAGGTGCCATAATTCCCCTTTCACAATCTTTTTCCTCATTTAGTGTCTTTGTCTGACACGCGCTCAGGCTTAGCCGCTAAAAACGATCCATTTGATCAAATCCACCGCAAATGGGCGGTAAAACGCTGTGCAGAAAGTTTGAACGGTTCGAATGATTGTACGGTGGATTTGATTTTGGTATCAAATGTAAAATAAACCACTATTTCCTTGGATATTTGAGCTCTATCTTTGGCTTTGAGTTTTTCTGACCCATTTCCGATCAATTCAAAGCAAAAGTTTTAGTTTTAAAACGGCTTTTCCCAATCCCCGGCCCCCACTCTTCCCTTTTGTTCACCTCTCTTGATTCAGATGGGTTAAATACTCAAAATTTGTCAGCCTTTCAAATATTTCGAAAATACAAGCTAGCACTTTACCCTATAAACAGCAGTCTCACTAGAGAACTTCACCAGATGCTCATGACCTTTTAAAACGAGACAAATTTTATAAAATCGACTACGCTGATTCCGAATCCGTTTTCAGTTTTTGCCCTCGAGATAATTGATTAAAGATTTTAAAAGACCAAAAGAAGTTTGGGTCAAAACCGAGGAGGGGATCGAACCATGGTATTTGGACCTGCAGCGGAGCCATAGCGGGCAGCTTTGGCATTGCATTACACCGCCAGTTGGCTTCGTTGCGAAAAATGAGCTCAAGTAAGGAAGCCTAAAATTTGTGCTTAAAGCTGAGGAGGGGATCGAACCATGGCGTTTGGACCTGCAGCGGACCCATAGCCGGCAGCTTTGGCATTGAACTAGACCGCCAGTTGGGTTCGTTGCGAAAAATGAGCTCAAGTAAGGAGGCCTAAAATTTGTGCCCGAGTTAACGACGTTCCCTTGTCAGATGAACGGTCATAAAAGTCACCTAAGATGATCAAATATGGGTGAGCATTTTTATGGAGAGAAGAAAATGGACGAGATTGTGAAGAGATTGCAGGAGTGATTAGGTAAAGAAAGAGAAGAGAATAAAATCTATCAATTGAGTAACTAATTGTCTCGATCTATTGCGAGAAAGGGGGAATATCGATGAATGATGAGCAATTCTCATTCATTGTCACCTCTAGACGCCTGTACTCGTTGACTATTAGAAGTTGTGTCGTAAATACGTTTGAATTGAATGTAAATGTAAAAACTACTTGAGAAACACTGGAAAAGATTCATTGAACTCATTCATTTCAATTGAAATTCATTGAACTCATTCATTTCATCCATTTATACGAAATCTATGACCCATTGTTTCTTCAATTTCCCTCAGCTAATCTCAGGGTCATTGCCTAATGTCTTAAAGTCAGAAAATAGATGTAAAAGAGATTGTTTCAGGTTTTTTAAAATTCAAAACTTGCAACGAACCTTCTGATGAAAGCCCGAGAATGCTGTCAATTGAGTGGCTCAAACGTTTTTTCGTCGTAGCTGCCGAGGGTGGCTCGGAAACGGTCGGACTCTGGATAAGGAAATTTTTGATAAGAAATATAACAGGACTAAAATACTAAAGTATAAATCTAAAGCATGTATAAGTCATTATCTAAATCCTCATCATTACTTGTGCTGAAGAGCGGACAGAACGAAGTAGTCTTGATATCGAGGAGACACTCGGGGCAGTTGATCGGGCACAGATTCCTGAACAAGATTTCGATTTTGTTTAGAATCAGTTTTCGTTTATTTTCTAGCAGATTGTTCTGAAAAAATCGAGAATTACCAATTTCAACGAGTTTCTCTCGGACTTCAACGGGAGTGAGATCGGGATGTGAGTCGTGCACGTCGAGGATTTGTCTCTCAACGGCTTGCACGGGCAAACGAGAACGGGGATTTCCACCAATCTGCAAAAAATGACCTTTATCTTGAGCTTATCTTTGACTGACTTTGATTGGTAAAGTTACTACTGATAAGATCAACTCTAGAGTGCGCCAAAGGGTACAATTCTTGCAGTTCTACAATAGTACTCTGAATCATTCTAAAAAGACCAGAAATTTGCTTACAACTACAGTAACCCCTTCTCCACTCCATCAGCTTTCTCTTCAAAATTTTCGTATCCAAATGGGTGTGAAACGTGCGCATAAATAGGCTTTTCTTTTTCAATATTGAGCGCGACGAATCGGAGATGAGAAAAGGGAAACATTGGATCATCTTCTCAGCAAAACACAACCAAAAAGATAAAAGGAAATTTTGAAAAGATTGTTGAAAAAGAGAATTGAAAAGAGAAATGAGAAGTGATGAAGGAAACTCCAGCTGAGATTTGCATAGCTGGACGCCTCTCTATAAGAGCAGCCGGCTGTCTCCACCCTTCCACCACACAACATGTTCATATGAAGAAGATACGGTAGATTGGGATTTTACTGGTGTTTCCCGTATTGTGCAAAAAGGAATGTGGAAAAGGTGATTGTTCAATTTCCGGACAACTTACTGTAACTGAGAAAGCGCCACAAACACATTACAAATAAAGGATACGGTTATCCACTATCATCAAAAGTTTACCTTCATACTGACTCAAAAGCAAATCTCCAACCTGTCCTGGGCAAATACTCCCCGTTTCAGCATAGCGATTCAAAATCTTTGACACGGCTCCGTGCGAGACGCGAAGTTGACGCGAGATCTGGCAAGGTCTGTAATTTTTATGACATTAAATCAAAGGGGAACTCTCTTTCTTTCTTTTTCTTGGCAACTTTTAAGGTACCGGATAGCTGAGTTAGAGCATATTGCTTGGAAAGCAAAAAGGTTGAGGTTCAATCCCCTCTTGGAAATCTACTTTTTCTTGCCAACTCCTTCACTTCTTTAAAATCAAATACAAGACAAACAAAAAGCAAAACTCATTTCAAAGTTTCAATTCTCAAAGCTTTACTCAAAACTCACTTGACTCCACTTGCCGCCATCTCGACGATCTTCGCACGAATGTGTTGTGGCAGAGGACGGCCATTGATGAACACGCCACCCAATTGATTCACTCGACCCTAAAAGCTGGAATTGTCAAAAAAAAATAACTACTTACAATTAGAACCATTGTAATGATTGTCAAAACGCAAACATGTATTGTATTTCTGAAATCCCACCTGTCCCAAAATATGGGTAAACGCCAAGTTGCTCGTCTCCCCACTCATTCCACTGGTCTGAAATGGAAGACTTTTAAAACAATTTTCTGAATAATTTAAAAGAAATGAGAAAAGGATGTTCCAACTGGGCCATAGGATTGATAAACCAGGGCAGAAGCCAAGCCCTGAATCTGGTCCGACACTGATGAATGCAAGTACTTCTGAGAAACTGAGAAAGTTATTCTACCAAAAAATGGCCAAGGTGCTAAACTGTTTGTACAATATTCGAGAGAATGCGGATCAAAAGACTGGTTTGTTGGTTGGATGTTCACACCTTTTCGAGGAAATGATCAAAAGGAGAAGAAAAGAGAGCAAAAGAATCCATGGGTGGAGATCAAGAAGGAGGGAAGGACAAGGTGATTGGGTGCGCGCAAAACTCCGCCCCTCAACTCTACAATACTCTCATCTCCTTGGATTTGGGCTTGTTTTCATCTTGACTTTCGTAAATTCCGAAAAATGGGTTTACCTTTAAAAATGTGATTGCTTAGTTGTTATTGTTTTTGAACTAACTATAATATAAGTGATACCGGGATAAGTGATTTAGATTCATTGATTTCTTAAAAGTTTGCCTTATGATCAAGGAAAGAAAAGACTTTCTGGACAGCCTAATAGTTCAAGTCAAGTCAGCAGTAAAGCTAGATCTGATAGTGAGCTGGAAAAATTGATATTGACGCATGACTTATCAGGATTGACTTGAGTCAAGGCAACTAAATGAAAAGAATCATTTAGCAAAGGCAGACAAAACTTTCCAAACAATTCTAGGAAAAACTTTTGAACAAAACGCAGAAGAAAACTGGTAAGCCAATCGCCTATCATTGCCTTGGAGCAGAAAAATTTCTCTGGCATTACTTGAGGCCTTTTCGCAAATCGGAACGCAAGAAAGGTGATGATTTACAAGTAAATCAGTCATTTACAAGCACTCTTTGAGCCGGAAGGAAGGATTCCCATGTTTTGCTATGTTCGATTCCCCAAAAAGACACCAATTCCATTCACGTGTCTCCCCTCAGGGCAGAGACAAACGCCAGCAATTATATAGGTAAACTTGCTCAAACAAAGAGGTGATATTTCTAAAGAACTGTTTTAAAGAATGCTTTGTTTTTGCAAATGTTTTTAAAACAATAGTTAAACAATAGACTAAATGTAAAGAATTTTGTAAAAACCAACAATTCATGAGTTCTGTTATAAAACTAAAACTTGACAAGCAATTTGATCAAATTGCTAGTCAACTATAACTTTTAAGAATCGGATCTGATTGCTTTCTTTTCAGCAGAGACTTTTTTTCCTAAAAGGATGAGCGGATTAGCGCGAAGACTTTTGAAGTGTTAGCAGATCTCATTCATTGATTGATCTGATATCGCCAATTTGGAGGGAATCCCTTTTGAAGAAGACATCAAGGTCGATTTCTATGCAAAAGTTTGGATTGCTGGATATAAATCTAAAAACTTTTATACTTTTATCCTATACTAGATTTGTTTCTCTTGACTTTCTAAAATGTTTCAACTTTCAAAAGCTACCGTAGCATAATTCTTTTTCTCAAAAACCTTCATGGTCCCATGACTGACTGGCTAAGAAGCCCTTATCTTAGTCGGGTTCAATCCCGCTAGATTATTAGTTCTTTTTCCATATTATAGGGTTTTTCCCTAAATTTAAGGCTTAGAGGTGCTTGTGTATTTGTTTACAATAATCGTCTAAATAAATGTATTCTTTAAAAAAACACTGTGAATGTTGCAAAAGAAAATTTCGCGGCTCGTTTCCGGTTGTGGTGATGTAAATGCGCGATCTGTCCCCCAAAAAAACTCTTCTCACCACCATTTTTTTCCTCAATTTCCATTTACGGATCGCCTCGAGGAGCGAGAAAGCGCACAGAAACAAACACGGTTACAAGTGTGAGAACGGCGCGACAATCTTCCCCACACAAACCAATTCCCCAACGCATATACGGTACTCAACAAAAAGCGGCTTGCAATTGGAAGCAATTTCTCAATTTTTCAAATCTTTATTGAAGTTTTTTTTTGTCTCAGACAATAAAACAAAACCGCCTCTTCTGCTAGATCGAATCACAAAAGTGTAATTGTTGATGTTGTTTTTTAATGGCACTAAATGGTGAATGCTAGTGGCAAAGTCGGGACGCTCTGAATGAAATGCGATATTTACAGGCAGTGGATCAGATATCATTGATGATGTATTGATGGATAAAGGGGGTCTTTGTTTGAAGGCGGCTGATCACCAGATAACCGCACATGCACACACGGGTCAACGACTTGCCGCCTCAGTGCCAGCGGCTCTCTGCACTTAATTGATAGCATGGATCACAAAGGGGAGCAAAAATAGCTTTCTTCAGATTTTTCTTTACCACAAGATAAAGTGTTAAACTTTTCAAAAGAAGATAAATTTTGAAGGTATCCCTTAATAAAATGTGCAACAAGACAGCAACAATGAATATTTTGTTTCGGCATACTGTAGTGGAGCGAGTGATGCGAGAATATCGTCAACCTTTCGGAAGACACTGTCAAACAGTGAATAGAAGTTCATTTTGTTCACGAGCATTTCTTTATTGAATATCTTTCAACAGTAATCATGTTCATGTTTATGAGAATTTGTCTTGTTGTCTTGAAAAAATGAATGTCTTGCCCACCATAACCAAAAACTATTGCATCTTCATCTATAACTAAAAATAACCTATAATCATCATCAAACAAAACGAAATCAAGTTTACGATCGGAATGGCCTCATAAAGCATTCTCGGCTGTCAATCATTGCAAAAGAATGCACGTATCTATTAAAAGATTAGAGGCCAGCCGTTCAAACTTTTTGCGGGCGCGCGAGTGGGCGGTCGGTCGATCTAAAAAGGATACCGATCGTCTCCAAGATTGCATGATTACAGGTCTTAAGCGCCGACCAATCCTATATCGAATCATTTCCTCCTCTTGCACTCTCTCTGTGGGAGTTCGATTGTGTACCCAAGAGGTGTAACACAATTACCCAGACCTTCATGACTTACGTAAATGAGCCAAATTTCTTTTTTGGTTGCAAAACATAAACGTTTATTCGTCATCAAAATAATAGAGGAAAACAAAAGTAACACAATAAATTACAATTAATTTGCAACGAGAAAAAATAAGTCTATAAAAAATTACTAATCATCACTTGAATCCGAATCTGACGAGCTTGAAGAAGTAGTATCAGAGCCACTCTCGCTGTCATCGTCGGATGATGATGAAGAGGATTCAGAGCTTGATTCGGAGTCAGATTTCTTCCTCTTTCCGCCTTTTTCCAAAAACTCGCGAAGATCCACCCTAAAATTTATACACTTATTAGCTTTCTGATTATTAGCTCTCTCACGTCAGTCCACCAAGACCGATTAATGTGAAGAAATTGATGGCGAAGCGAGTATTGGCTGGGTTGTCCCGAGGGAAAAGTCCCTCAAACGCATGTTGCAATGTACTAAAAATCATTGAATTCTAGAAAATCAACAATAACTCTAAACTTACGGATCACAGATTCTTTCATACAGCTTTGGGAGTCCCATCATTTGGGCCAATTCAAGGAAAATGGTTTTGATGTAAATCCTGCCCGAAGAAGTTGTCTCATTCTCGTTCAAATGGATTTCGCTCAAAACCTAAATTTAAACACTTAAAATATTGATACGAAAAAGTAAATATTCGCATAAAGACTTACATCCCAAGTAATGGCATCTGTGAAAAGCAAATGACTGATCAAACGAGCCATATTCCTCAGTTTTGTAATATCAAAGCGATGGATAGTTTGATAAGTCTCACGAGCTATCGTCTCAAAAGTAGCCTAAAATAAAAAAAATAGTCATATACTTTTTAAACTAACTTGAAATTCACGTTTCAACCGACAAAAACGCTCGCAGAGAAGTCCATAAAACCTTTCATAAGTACGTTGCTGTGCACAACAATCAACGAGCATGTGAATGAGTTCCGGCTAAAATGAAGAAAAAATGTGGCTCTTTCCTATTAGTAGGTACCTTAAAAAAATCGGGTACCCTATAGCTTAAGAAAAGCGGGTTCCACGTTTAAAGTCTCAATTCTTTTTAAGGTACCTAGTAATCGGAAAGAATCAAAAATGTTTTATATTCTATCAATAAGTCCAACCTCCAATTCTGGCTTGACACCCATTTTGAGAAGTTTATGAGCGGCCTCTTGATAGTCGAGCGATGATTGAATTGTCAAATAAACTTCGCGACGGAAAGCAACGAGATTTTGCTCAGTGTTGTCAATGATTTCCATTTGTTGAGGTTGAGCTGAAATAAGTATTTAAATATTGCACTAGATTCATCTGAAGTTTCATAAAATTTGAATTGATAAAATTTTTGAATGTCTACCGTTTGCAGCTGCTTCGTCGTCACCCTCTTCATCATTGTCTTCTTCCTCTGATTCCTCCTCACTTTCACCGGCGTCACCAATGATTTGTTCACGGATCTCGTTGAAGGCAGCTTCATTTTTCTCAAAATCGGGATCCAGTTTGAAAATGTCTGTAAAGTTTGTTTGAAAGCCAAGTTGATCGAAAATTAAATTTGTTTTTTAGTTGACCCACTAAGCATATTTTCAGGATCGGTAGCATCTTCAAGGGAAAGGGTATGTGTAATTTGGTCCTCTTCCGAAATAAGATCGAGTGCATCAATTAAAGCTGGGTAGTCCTTAAAGAATAAACTTTGCTAAGCAATAGAATCAAAAACTGACCGCAAATTTATCTCTCCTAATTGCCATTGCAGTTTCAATCATATAACGAATACGTGAATCCAATTGTGCTTCAGCAAGAATGTTTCGAAGTCTTGAGAAAACATTGTCCAAGGCACGCGGGGCAATCTAACAAATGCTTTTTCAATCAGCGTTTCTAAATAAAGCAAACCTCTGTCAGTTTCGCGCCACATTCTTTCAAAAAAGCAATACACACTTCCACTGAATCTTCCGTTGGTGTTTTAAGCATCAAAAGCATAATCTCAAGGGCAAGCAACTCGTGAGCCTAAATATGCATCGAACTCATATTCAGAGGAAAACAGCATACCACTTGTTGATTGATCAAATGTGCGAGGAATTTACTGACAGTCACCGTTGTTGCTTTGTCGTTTCGACGAAAAGACCGCTTGAACTGCACGATCAAACGCCTAAATACATAGTTTTTAAAGCCTAGAACTGTGAAACATACTTAAGTGTCAATTCACCAATAACAGGAAACTTGGAATTAATCACCCCAACCAAACCAGCGTATACATGTGAAAACGTTGGAGAAAAGGCTTGTGCTTGAATTATCGATCGAGTCAGCAAACCCCTAAAATTTTGTTTACTTGAAAAAATGCTAAAGAACAAACTTTCCGCGGATAATGTTTTCTTGTAGAAGCTCTCGCACAATTCCGACAAGATTGCTGGCGTTGACTTTATTGACGAGACCGTGGATCTTTTTCTTCAGACGCTCCCAATTCAATCGTTGAAATTGCTCACCCGATTTATCCTAAATTTTTTCTGTGGTCATGTTATCATTTGATGCATTACCTGAATTTGTTCTTGCATCAACTTCAGCTTCGCTGGTGGGATGTATGCGCCTCCAGTGCGAGAACGCAATAAATCAACAGTCTCTTTCTTTTCCTAAAATGTATTTACTTTAATAAAGTTTTCTTGTATACTTTTTGAGGAGCTTCATTTTCTTTTGCCTTTTCCGGTGATTCTTCACGTCGAGCACGTTTCGGCGGCGTTAGCGACCTAGACAACTAATACTGAATCCAACCCGGGTTAAACTAACCGTTTCCGCCGTTCAGGACTGGCATGACGCTTTGGTGATCGGGATCTAAATAAGTTCCATGAAAAAAGGTGCAAAGCTTTATTACCGTCTTCGTCTTTCTGGAGAAGCTTTACGCTTAGGGGATGGTGACCTAAATCAGCTGTAAACGAAAACAACTTTAACAACTAACCGTCTTCGCCTTTTTGGTGAGCGGTCACCACCTCTGCGTCTTTCTGGCGAACGTTCATGGTCCCCACGGCCACGGTCCCCTCGATCTCGATCCCCACGATCACGATCTCGAGATCTGCGTCTTTCTGGTGTAGCTTTACGTCGTGACCTTCTTGGAGATCTAAAAATCAGAATGTATTCTCAGTGCGCAAATGCAAACACTACCGGCTCTTGCTTCGATCTTTTGATTCACGTCGGCGAGGACTTTTCTCTTTTGGACTGGCGGATCGAGATCTGCAAATGTTATGCTTACTAGTTGCTGCCAAGATTTTCTCAGCTAAAATTTAACACAATAACCTCATTGAACCTTTTATAAGTTAATGTCCTATTTCCTTCTACTCAAATTGTAATGACTTAGCTCAAAAGTCCTCAAATATTTTTTTAATTTCGAACCTACTAGAGTCATCACTACAGCAACGACCAGTATAATTCAAAAAACATACTTTTCTTTGCTATTTTTCCGAGATACATCTGCCTTTTTTCCGAGCTCTGGCTCTGGCGACTTTTCGTTACTAAAAAGATTTGGCTTTGGCTAGCAAAAGCTTTTAATCAACTAACCTGCCAATGTAATCGTCCTCTGGAGAGCTTTCCCCGGAGCCAGATGGAGTTCCTGGAGCGGCCGGTGAGTCACTCATCTTAAACTACCTAAATGTTTCATCGTCGCAAAAGTTCTGATAACTGCTTCACACAACACCCATTTCCTTTTAATTCGCATATATAAACTTTCCATTTTATAGGTATTGCGTTTGATTCATGCACCGTGAACATAATTAACTCAACAAATTAAACTTTATTCATAAAAATACGGAAGAGATCAATAATAACGTTACACACTCAACAAGTTAGCAAAATGATAAATGATGAAAACTAGGCGATCAACTTTCTGAGTCTTCGGCACCTCCGATGTAGAGGATGTTGTTGCACCTAGACAAATTAAACAAATTAGAAAAAAGTCACATTAATCACCTTATTAAAATTTCCCCCAAAGCTCCAGTGTTTGTTCCATCAATGTATTCCTCTGCGTTAGCCATCTAAAAAATAAAAAAATTTATTTGAAAATGCCTAAGTTTACCTAAGGAAGGGTTACTCGTTATACTTTTACTCGATTGTTTACAAGCGACATAGCTAACAAAATTCAAAACGTACTGCTCCAACTAGCTTTAAGCTATACCATAAAAAAATTGACATAAACACAACTGCACCTGGACATTCATGTAGCCGTCGACCGAGATGAGGACGCCTCGATATTCCATTCCCCACTTCAATCTGCACACAACTGGCTTTCCGGCGAGCCCATTGAGGAACGGCTTTGGGTTGACTGGTTGAACAGACATTCTCTGAAGAGAAAATTAAAAACGAATTTAAGTAGATGAAATGTTAAAAAGAGCAAGCTTGACGCGGGAAGGAGTCCTCGTAAACAAAAAGAACTGTTTTTCGGAATAATTTTTGGAAGAAAAGGATTCGAATACAGGACAGGTATGTAAATAGGCGCTTTATGGAGGGACGGTGTGGTTTTTGCACGAGAGAAGAGAAAGGGTGACAGAAATAGACAGGCGTAAAAATGTAAGATTGGCTAATTCAACAACATGCGAAAAATAAAATAATTGCTTTTTTTAACTTTTTTTGAACTTTTTTTAAACCACTAGAAGTAAGTTAAAGTTATTCAGCTAAATGATTAGCCTCTACATTTTTTGAAATAAAATGCTTATCATAGTGCATTTTGAGAAATTTTCGGCGCTAAAGCTTACACCTTTTTAAAGGGCCGGGTAACAATAAAAAATTTTTTACGGCAACCACCTGTTTTTTTTATTTTAATATCGCTGATTTTATTATAAAAAGAATAAAAATCACCCGGCTAGAGTGATTTGATGGGTTTACAAATTTTTGGAGACACTGCAAGGCTTGGAGAAAAACAAGATCGTCACTCATCAGACACCTCAGCACAGTCTAGATCGATTGAGTTTTAATTGCAGATAAATTTAAAAACAAAATAAAAAGCACAAAAAACAATAAAAATAAGTTGTTAATCGATAATTCTTCCTCTTGCTCACTTTCATCTTCGCTCAAGTACAGCAGTTCCTCAAGCCGGCTTCCTATCTTATCAATTTCCAGCGCATCTTCACCAGAAGACTGGATCTCCTCCACCGTACGACGTCTTCAGCGCTTTGATTGACACAATTAGATCTTTTTTCCATTTGTGGTCGATTATGGTTTTAGTTTTCTCAAATAGGTGCCTTTTAGAAAGCGCATTACTCGGGAGGAACACACTCTAATAGATAGCTTAGGGTGTTTTGATGGCCTTTTGCATTATCTAAACATAAAATCTCCATCTGGAAAAAGGCATCTAGAGATGTTAAAAACCAAAAGTGTAGATCGAAAGTCTAAAGAAAACAAAAATAAAACATAATGTCTGACTTTTGCTTTACTTTCGCACTTACCTTGTAGATGAACTACGCGAGCCTTGCAGTGTCTCCAAAAATTTGTAAACCCATCAAATCACTCTAGCCGGGTGATTTTTATCCTTTTTTATAATAAAATCAGCGAAATTAAAATAAAAAAATAGGTGGTTGCCGTAAAAAAATTTTTATCGTCACCCGGCCGCGATTAATACCCCCCCCCCCCCTTTAAAACATTTTTTCATTTTGGTGATACTAGCTCAACCCCCCTTTCTTCATCTCATTATTTTACCACTTTTTCGTCATAAAAACATACAAGATCATTTAAGCAATTTTTCAAGAGGGCTATACTGGCTTACCCCATCCCCCACTCAAAATTTTGTCTCTTTTTTTTTGGCTATTTCGCCTATAAACACAAACAAAATATTAGCTTATTTAATTTCTTCCTAGATACTTTAATCTTTCTTCCAAATAATTTTAATTTAATTTAGCTTTAAAGGTCCGCTTATTTCACAATGCCAAATTGTAATTCAAAAAGTAATTTGGTTATTATTCTTTTAGCAATTTTCTCAATTGCTCTTATATTCTATTCTATTCGGTTTGTAGTTTACTTTAATTCTAATTAGTATTTCTTTAGATTGACTGCAATGGATAAAAGTTATGAAAATTGGCTTTTCACAACTTCTAAGCCGGACGAACAAGCGCACAGATGCGTTGTGGTTTTCGACAAAAAGCATGCGGTATCGTTTCAACATGGTGATCATTCGTCATTCGAGAAGGATGAAAAGCTCACCTTGTACGGTGTGATAGACTCGGATTTGATGATTGAGGTATATTTGAAGTTTTGAAATAGATTTTAGTCATTGAGCAATTTATTTTGGTACTTTGGTATTTGGGAGGGGGCACTTTTATCCTGGCTTAGCTGGATAGAATATTTTGAGTCGTGGTATATCAAAGCCTTTTAACTACCTATCTTAGCGTAATCAAATATGCCTATGCTTTTAGAGCATTTACAACATTACAGCAATACAACCACTCAAAACATCCAACTAAGCCAGGATAAAAGTGGCTCCTCCCAACCACCAAAGTACCTTTATTTTTTATACTTAACGAATTGCTCAGCTTTTCCGGTTGTTGTGAGTGCCGTTTCCAAGGAGAACGATTTTCTCATTTTCGAATCAACTGGTCAAGAGTTTCCGTATCATCCTCATAGTTTTGATTCGATGGTATGCGGCCAAAAGTATCTTCAGTTGGGAGTAGATCAAGAGAGAAAACCTGTTTGGAAAGAAGGGATTATTTCAGAGAGGCGCGGTATGTTTATAGGAAAATTTCAGAAAATTCTTATTTTGTGATGCTTATTCCCCCCTATAATTTTGGAGTTGATCAGAGATGGTAAGTGGTTATAGCTCCCTCGTTAGTTTTCTTTTGCTTGCCTGTAACAACCCCTTAGAATCACCATTTCTAAGGGTTTAAAGATATCTATAGGAAAGAAAGAAAAGCAAGAAAGCCTGAAAAGAAAGCCCTCAACTTCCAGTGGGGGCCTGTTCTTCAATAATGCCCTGTTTATATTATAGAAATTATATATTATTTTTAAACTATATTTTACTAAGATTCCGTTTAATAATTCAATTATTTTTAGATGGATATTATTTTGGTACTTCGCAAGGAGGATATGGCGATTCGGGTTCTGGTATCTTCGATATGGGCGGTCGCTTCATCGGAAGCTTAGTAGCGAAGACGGATTTTGCTTTGTCGGATCCCAAAATTGATGATGGAGGATTGGCTGATCACCATCCTGAGACGAGAATGATTTCATCGATTCTTATTTTTGGCCATCTTCGTTGGGATGATGATCCAAATGAAAAGGTAAGTATCATTTTAATTCTAATTAAAAACATTGTTTTACAATTTTATTATTCTAGTTTTCGCCTACTGAAACGAAGCAGGCAGCCTAAATGAAGTGATTTCTTTAAAATTAGTCTTCTTGTTGTGACTTGTTCTAAGAATTATTGTTTTTGATTTGAATAAAATTTATCCTTGATATGGTATAAATAAAGATTATTTCATTTTTATCTTTTATTTACGTAACGTGATGCAAGACTTGTTTAAATTTTTTATGACGAGTTTTTAAAATGGCATGCTGTACTTTGCATTTAACTTCTGATGAAACGAGTTTTGAATACTCATTTACACAAGAATTTATGGATAGAAATTAGGAAATAGGTTTATTAAAAATAGATGGTAAATTAGAAATTGACAACAGAATTGGTGTCAATTTCTGACAAATTTTATTATGTAGTTAATGGAGGTGATAAAAATAATAATCAAGTTTATGAAAAGGATACTATAGCTAATCCAGAAGCTAAATACGATTTTAATGAATTAGTTAATAACACTGATAGTTCGTTAAAAAGCAACAAAAATTTCTTTAATGCAGGATTAGAAAATGGTAAAGTCTTTCTTGGTATAAAGAAAGCATATTCCATTGATTTGAATAACCATTTTTCCTTGAAATTCTTCGTCTTCGGGCAGTTCAACGTCACCCTCAGCTGTTTCTTTTAGTAGGCGCTGTATACCCAAGGCCAATTTCACTCCTCCCGATTTACCTTTTTTCGATCAGAATCAAAGATAGTAAACTCCTCGGAGCAAAGCCACTACCATGTCTATGTTAGTAGGCATTCTTAAGAGGGGTCCAAAATTATGGCAACCAGTTTTTGGAAATCTATTCTTTTCCGAAAAAACTACTGAAAGTAGCATGTATTCTAGATACCATTTGAAAGCCCTAATTCTCAGCATCATTAATACATCAAAGATTTTTTGGCCAGAGCTAATTTTTGACCCTTAGGGGCTTTCGATATGAGCTCGCCGCAAGCACCCCGCGGCAACCTGCCATTTTTCGGGATGTCTGCTTCTGCTGTCTGAGGCGCTTTTGGATTGTCCTCTTGGTTTTAGAGTATTGAATTAAATCAATTTTGATAAAATATGTACGAATTGGATCGTATTTCCTGTTTTTCTTGGATAGATTTTTATGTAAAAACCACGAAAAATGGCAGGTCGCCGTGGGGTGCTTGCGGTGAGCTCATTGCGAAGGCCAGTAAGGGTCAACAATTAGCTCTGGCCAAAAAAAAAACTTAAATGTATTAATAATGCTGAGAATTAGAGCTTTCAAATGGTATACAATACATGCCACTTTCTATAGAAAAGTTTCCGAGGATGCTTCCTAGTATGCTTTTAAAACAAAGAAAGCCAAAATGAACAACAACAGAGTAAATTTTCACAAGGTTCACTACCATTTTTTCAACCCCCCCCCCCTCCTCCTGCCTGCACTACTATGACACTATGACAGAAAATACGGTATTATAAATAGGTAATTCATCAATTTTTAAGGTATTGTCGATAGTTCCCATTTTAATTGAAAACCTCAAGACTACTTGAGCTCTATTGCAAACGCATCAAATATGAAGACAGCTAAGGTAATATTCTTTGTTGATTTAATGTTGAAGTCATGAATTTTAGAAAAGACAAGCGCGAGAAACGAAAGAAACCCAAGACATCAAAGACGAGCAAATCGAGAAAAAGAGAGCTCTCGAAGAGGAGTCCAAGCAGCAGTGTCAGCACTTCAAGTTCATGTGAGTGATTTCGCAAGTAGATTTCCTGTTAAACTCTTATTTTGGGGCAACTTTACCTTTTCAAACATATCCAACCAAAGCCAATTTTATTTAAGGAATCTTTAAAAGTTGCTAGCTTGGTGCAAAAGAAGTTCCTTTTTTTAAAACAAACATTTAATTTATTCAAAATTCCTTTAGGTAACAATTTATTCCAAACAATAAGCACCATCGTTATCTATAACATCCCTCCAACGTTGCTTCAGATTGCTATCGAAAAACACTTGATTCTGTGATTGAAAGTAGTTAGTCACCCAAGTTTCGACTTCTTGCGCATTCTTAAACTGGCAATTCACAGCAAAGCGTAAAAAGAAAGTAAATATCCAAGAGTACAAATATACAAAAGAAGATCAAATAAGATTTTCAGATTTAAAAAATAGAACATTTTATTCCAAGCGAAATTTCTTTTGCACTAACCTAGTATGTTCCCTTTAGCTCCTTCTCCATCACCAAAGCCGAGTAGAAAACGAAGCAGAGATTTCCCTCCGAAGCCAAATGATTCAGGTAAGAATTGAAAATGTTAAAATTAATGGTTGTTTTTAGATAGCACCGTTCCCCTAAACTGTTTGCTTCACAAGCGAAATCTTTTGGCGGAGGTAGCCGTGAATTGTTTGGATGCAGACAAGCTCGCAAGCATGATTCCATTTTGTCTGATTGTAAGTTTTTGTTGCACTTTAAATAATTTTTTGCCTAGGATCGGACAAAAGAAGAACTTATTCAAAAAGTGACTGAAGAATTGGAGGTAATGTCCAAGAAGCGGATTTTGGCAGCGCTTGAAGGTAAAAATTTCTATGTTTTACTATACAGGGTGTTCCAAAAAAAAGTTAGCTCGATTTTTCTCAGAATTTCTAGTGGCTCCTGGAGATTTTTGTGGTGCCAAAGCGAATGTTTTGGGCGGGCAAATTTCGATATTTTTTTTCACTTTTTTCCGATTTCATGACACCCCTATGCATGAAACTTCTGAACCACCATGGTCACCACCACCAGATGGGCCACCACCATGGAATCTTTGCCATAAAATTAAAACTTTCTACTGGCATCGTAATGTCATATTAGAGTTAATATACAAACTAAGATTTTTAGCCAAACACTTTATTCATCTACATTATATGATAATCTGTCGTCCATGAGATTTTCAACTCGCCTTTTTTAAAGAAGTGTCCCGTTTTTCCAAGGAAACGATGATCAATAATGTGCATGGTTAAAACTTGTAGTTATTCTAATAGTGTTTATTATGCACCACGATGTCAGTAGAAAGTTTTAATTTTATGGCAAAAATCTCATGGTGGTGGTGACCATGGTGGCTCAGAAATTTCATGTTAGGAAAGTCATGAAATCGGGAAAAAGTAACAAATATCAAAAATTTGCCCACTCAAAATATTCACTTTGGCACCACAAAAACCTCTAGAAGCCACCAAGTTCTGAGAAAAATCGAGCTGAACTGACTTTTTTTTTGGAACACCCGGGTGTTCCAAAATATACAGGGTGCACCCTGTATATTTTGTCTTTTCAGGAAAAGAGGCGCCAAGTAGTAGTGAATCAGAAGAATCGGAACAAGGGATCAAACCTGAAGAGAAGGGACAAGGCCATTCACCGGAAGTAAAAACGCCCAAAACACACGATTCCAATGATAGAGGTTAGTTTTTATGTGGATGGATCTTCATTGACCAATTTTTATTAACGTTTTAAGCCGTAAAGTGCCGATTTTCGTATGCTTTATTCAAAACCATTTAGTGTCAATAATTCAAGAGGCGACTTCGCAATGTCCATTGGAAGAGGGTGAAATCATTGACGATGCCGATTAGATTAACTGTGACTCAAACTAAATCCTGTTGTTGATTATTAGTTTTTTCCGCTTTGCCGGATGATTTTCTAACGGTTTCATTTGTGATCTCTTCAAAATTTGGGATATTTTTGCCTTGTTTTGTTAACTTCTAAATTTTTATAATAAAGGTACTTCAAAATCACAGACAGAGATTTAATCCAAGGAAAGCAGGCATGAGATTATTGACCTCTGGAAAGAAGAAATGAACAAAGGAATAAATAAATACAAAAGTCCCTAGAACAATTCACAAAAAGCATACTAATTTTTAAAAAGTCGCGATTGCACGTGTAGACTGCACGTTTCTATACGGTCCGGATCTTCTTGGGAGACGGAGCCTAGAATAATCAAAGTGTAAAAGAATGTTTAATTAGAATTAAAATAATACTTACCCCTAAACGATAGTTAGTAATAATCTCTCCTGCAATGATTTTCGTCCATGGATGGTGATCAGCCACTCCTCGATAATCAATTTTTGAACCATTCACAACTTTCGGATTCATGAAATCAAAATCCCTCTTCGCGACTGAGATTCCGATGAAACGGCCGGTCATATCGAAGATACCAGAACCCGAATCGCCAGATTCTCCATGCGAAGTACCAAGAAAATGGCCAGCTAAAAATAATTGAATTACTACACGGAATCTTAATAAAATAGTTTTAAAATAATATATACATATATTGTAATTCCTATATTATAAACAGGACATTATTGAAGAACAGGCCCCCACTGGAAGTTGACGGCTTTCTTTTCAGGCTTTCTTGCTTTTCTTTCTTTCCTATAGATATCTTTAAACCCTTAGAAATGGTGATTCTAAGGGGTTGTTATACGCATGCAAAAGAAAACTAAGAAATATAGTGGAGAGATGGGTTACTGAGGAGGATCTCAATCTTCAATGGGGGCCCGTTCTTCAATGGTGCTCATAAACATACCGCGCTTCTTTGAAACTATCCCCTCTTTCCAAAAAGGTTGTCTCATTACATCTACTCCCAGCTGAAGATACTTTTGGCCGCAATACATCGAATCAAAACCATGAGGATGATACGGAAACTCTCGATCAGTTGATTCGAAAATGAGAAAATCGGTCTCCGTGGGAACGGCTTTCACAACAACCTGAAAAGCTGAGCAATTAGTTAAGTATAAAAACTAAAGGTACTTTGGTGGTTGGAAGGAGCCACTTTTATCCTGGCTTAGTTGGATGTTTTGAGTGGTTGTATTGCTGTAATGTTGTAAATGCTCTAAAAGCATAGGCATATCCGATTACGCTAAGATATGTAGTTAAAAGGCCTTGATATACAACGACTCAAAACATTCTATCCAACTAAGCCAGGATAAAAGTGGCCCCTCCCAAATACCAAAGTACCAAAATAAATTGCTTAATGACTAAAATCTATTTCAAAACAAATTATACCTCAATCTCCGAAATCGGCTTTGTCACACTGTACAAGGTGAGCTTATCACCCTCTTTGAATGACGGATGACAAGAACCATGTTGAAACGATACCGCAAGCTTTTTGTGGAAAACCACAACGCATCTGTGCGATTGTTCGTCCGGCTTAGAAGTTGTGAACAGCAATTCTTCATAACGTTTGATTTCCGCTTTATCCATTGCAATCAATCTAAAGAAATACTAATTAGAATTAAAGTAAACTACAAACCGAATAGAATAGAATATAAGAGCAAACGAGAAAATTGCTAAAAGAATAATAACCACATTACTTTTTGAATTCTTCATAACGTTTGGCTTCCGCTTGATCCATTGCAGTCAATCTAAAGAAATACTAATTAGAATTAAAGTAAACTACAAACCGAATAGAATAGAATATAAGAGCAATTGAGAAAATTGCTAAAAGAATAATAACCAAATTACTTTTTGAATTACAATTTGGCATTGTGAAATAAGCGGACCTTTAAAGCTAAATTAAATTAAAATTATTTGGAAGAAAGATTAAAGTATCTAGGAAGAAATTAAATAAGCTAATATTTTGTTTGTGTTTATAGGCGAAATAGCCAAAAAAAAAGAGACAAAATTTTGAGTGGGGGATGGGGTAAGCCAGTATAGCCCTCTTGAAAAATTGCTTAAATGATCTTGTATGTTTTTATGACGAAAAAGTGGTAAAATAATGAGATGAAGAAAGGGGGGTTGAGCTAGTATCACCAAAATGAAAAAATGTTTTAAAAAGGTGTTAGCGCCGAAAATTTCTCAAAATGCACTCTGATTTTATTTCAAAAAATGTAGACGTTAATTATTTAGCAGAATATCTTTAACTTACTTCTAGTGGTGTAAAAAAGTTCAGTCTAGCAATTATTTTATTTTTCGCATGCTCTTGAATTAGCTAATTTTACATTTTTACGCCTTTCTATTTCTGTCACCCTTTCTCTTCTCTCGTGCAAAAACCACACTGTCCCTCCATAAAACGCCTAGTTATATGCCTGTCTTTCCTTCCAAAAATTATTCCGAAAAACAGTTCTTTTTGTTTACGAGGACTCCTTCCCGCGTCAAGCTTGCTCTTTTTAACATTTCATCTACTTAAATTCGTTTTTAATTTTCTCTTCAGAGAATGTCTGTTCAACCAGTCAACCCAAAGCCGTTCCTCAATGGGCTCGCCGGAAAGCCAGTTGTGTGCAGATTGAAGTGGGGAATGGAATATCGAGGCGTCCTCATCTCGGTCGACGGCTACATGAATGTCCAGGTGCAGTTGTGTTTATGTCAATTTTTTTATGGTATAGCTTAAAGCTAGTTGGAGCAGTACGTTTTGAATTTTGTTAGCTATGTCGCTTGTAAACAATCGAGTAAAAGTATAACGAGTAACCCTTCCTTAGGTAAACTTAGGCATTTTCAAATAAATTTTTTATTTTTTAGATGGCTAACGCAGAGGAATACATTGATGGAACAAACACTGGAGCTTTGGGGGAAATTTTAATAAGGTGATTAATGTGACTTTTTTCTAATTTGTTTAATTTGTCTAGGTGCAACAACATCCTCTACATCGGAGGTGCCGAAGACTCAGAAAGTTGATCGCCTAGTTTTCATCATTTATCATTTTGCTAACTTGTTGAGTGTGTAACGTTATTATTGATCTCTTCCGTATTTTTATGAATAAAGTTTAATTTGTTGAGTTAATTATGTTCACGGTGTATGAATCAAACGCAATACCTATAAAATGGAAAGTTTATATATGCGAATTAAAAGGAAATGGGTGTTGTGTGAAGCAGTTATCAGAACTTTTGCGACGATGAAACATTTAGGTAGTTTAAGATGAGTGACTCACCGGCCGCTCCAGGAACTCCATCTGGCTCCGGGGAAAGCTCTCCAGAGGACGATTACATTGGCAGGTTAGTTGATTAAAAGCTTTTGCTAGCCAAAGCCAAATCTTTTTAGTAACGAAAAGTCGCCAGAGCCAGAGCTCGGAAAAAAGGCAGATGTATCTCGGAAAAATAGCAAAGAAAAGTATGTTTTTTGAATTATACTGGTCGTTGCTGTAGTGATGACTCGAGTAGGTTCTCCCAACCACCAAAGTACCTTTATTTTTTATATTTAACTAATTGCTCAGCTTTTGAGGTTGTTGTGGGTGCCGTTTCCGAGAGAAACGATTTTCTCGTTTTCGAATCAACTGATCAAGAGTTTCCGTATGATCCTCATAGTTTTGATTCGATGTATGGCGGCCAAAAGTATGTTCAGCTGGGAGTAGATTCAAACAGAAAACCTGTTTGGAAAGAAGGAATCATTTCAGAGAAGCGCGGTATGTTTATAGACATTATTGAAGAACGGGCCCCCATTGAAGATTGAGATCTTCCTTGCAAGGGAAGATCATCAGGGTTTTGTGGCCAAATGACACGAGCAGTTTCCGACGTAGAATTGCACGCTGAATCCGAATCTGCTTTCCGTTTTTGCTGAACGGCCCTCTGTCAAAAGTTATAAGTATGTAAAGTTTTGAATGGAATTTTAAAAATCATCCCTCGAG
This sequence comes from Mesorhabditis belari, assembly GCA_958450365.1. Taxonomy (NCBI): domain Eukaryota; kingdom Metazoa; phylum Nematoda; class Chromadorea; order Rhabditida; family Rhabditidae; genus Mesorhabditis; species Mesorhabditis belari. Next base: position 429,167 of record CAUEEP010000938.1, read on the forward strand.
GTTATCAGCAGATTTCCCAGAGACAATAAAGAGCAGTAGTGGTCAAGTGGTAGTCAATTGGAATACGAGGCTAACTCTCAGTGCAATGCCCCCCAACCGGCGTAGTACCAATGTTAATAGTTAAAAGTAACCATTCTTATGAGAAGTAGTTTGAAGTTCGAGTTCGAGTGCACAGTTTAACTTTTTTTTCCTTTTTTAGAGGTAGTTGCTCTTCATTTCAAATACAAATCTTTTTCGAACTACTTCTCATAAAAATGGTTACTTTTAACTATTAACATTGTTACTATGCCGGTTGGGGGCATTGCACTGAGAGTTTGCCTCGTATTCCAATTGACTACCACTTGACCACCACTGCTCTTTATTGTCTCTGGGAAATCTGCTGATAACCTCGAGGGATGATTTTTAAAATTCCATTCAAAACTTTACATACTTATAACTTTTGACAGAGGGCCGTTCAGCAAAAACGGAAAGCAGATTCGGATTCAGCGTGCAATTCTACGTCGGAAAATATATTTTTTCTTTGCAAAACCACAGAATGTGCGAGTGGAGTGGTGAGCATAGTCGCTTGCCAATATTGCCAAATGACTCGTGTCATTTGGCCACACAACCCTGATGACCTTCCCTTGTTAGTAACCCATCACTTCACTACATTTCTTGCGAAGGATCTTAATACTTACCATCTCAGATCGACGCAAAATTATAGGGGGGAATAAGCATCACAAAATAGGAATTTTCTGAGATTTTTAGCTGCTAAATGCTAGAAATAACTGAAATATAAGGTTTCAAAGTTTTTAGATTGAAATTAAGCATTTTTGGAGATTTACACAACACTTTAAATGGAGCTCTCACAAACACCGGGGGAGTAGCCGGGTGGCCAAGTGGTTAGGAACTCTAGCTGGTAGACCAAAGTCGCTGGTTCGACTCCATCCCCGTTGTTCTTTTGGTTTTTTTTGCAAAACCACAGAATTTGCGTTCTATTTATTTTTTTGCTTTTTCAAGTTTATTGTGAGTTTTTGCCATAAAAGGTAAAGATAACAAAATGTTATTTAAAACTAATCGTACACCCAGGGTAGAACTCCAGTGCCTTGCCCAATTGGGTCATGACAATTCAATCGCCGATCCTCAACCCATTGGTGTAGGTAGTTGGGGTGGTGGGCATAGTCGCTTGCCAATCTTCATCGTTGTCCCATTCATTCGGGAAGTCTTCTGTTGGTTCACATTCCATTGTTTCATCTTGTTCATCCACGACAATTTAGCTTTATAGCTCCCTCGTTAGTTTTCTTTTGCTTGCGTATAACAACCCCTTAGAATCACCATTTCTAAGGGTTCAAATATATCTTATAGGAAAGAAAGAAAAGCAAGAAAACCTGAAAAGAAAGCCCTCAACTTCCAGTGGGGGCCTGTTCTTCAATAATGCCCTGTTTATATTATAGAAATTATATATTATTTTTAAACTATATTTTACTAAGATTCCGTTTGATAATTCAATTATTTTTAGATGGATATTATTTTGGTACTTCGCAAGGAGGATATGGCGATTCGGGTTCTGGTATCTTCGATATGGGCGGTCGCTTCATCGGAAGCTTACTCGCGAAGACGGATTTTGCTTTGTCGGATCCCAAAATTGAGGATGGAGGATTGGCTGATCACCATCCTGAGACGAGAATGGTTTCATCGACTCTTATTTTTGGCGATCTTCGTTGGGATGAACCAGATGATGCAAATGTAAGTATTATTTTAATTCTAATAAACATTCTTTTACATTTTTATTATTCTAGTTTTCGCCTACTTAAATAAAGCATGCAGCCTAAATGAAGTGATTTCTTTAAAATTAGTCTTCTTGTTGTGACTTGTTCTAAGAATTATTGTTTTTGATTTGAATAAAATTTATCCTTGATATGGTATAAATAAAGATTATTTCATTTTTATCTTTTATTTACGTAACGTGATGCAAGACTTGTTTAAATTTTTTATGACGAGTTTTTAAAATGGCATGCTGTACTTTGCATTTAACTTCTGATGAAACGAGTTTTGAATACTCATTTTACACAAGAATTTATGGATAGAAATTAGGAAATAGGTTTATTAAAAATAGATGGTAAATTAGAAATTGACAACAGAATTGGTGTCAATTTCTGACAAATTTTATTATGTAGTTAATGGAGGTTGATAAAAATAATAATCAAGTTTATGAAAAGGATACTATAGCTAATCCAGAAGCTAAATACGATTTTAATGAATTAGTTAATAACACTGATAGTTCGTTAAAAAGCAGCAAAAATTTCTTTAATGCAGGATTAGAAAATGGTAAAGTCTTTCTTGGTATAAAGAAAGCATATTCCATTGATTTGAATAACCATTTTTCCTTGAAATTCTTCGTCTTCGGGCAGTTCAACGTCACCATCAGCTGTTTCTTTTAGTAGGTGCTGTATACCCAAGGCCGGCAGGCTTAGCAGACATTCTTAAGGGGGTCCAAAATTATGGCAATCAGTTTTTGGAAATCTATTCTTTTCCGAAAAAACTACTGAAAATAGCATGTATTCTATATACCATTTGAAAGCCCTAATTCTCAGCATCATTAATACATCAAAGATTTTTTGGCCAGAGCTAATTTTTGACCCTTACTGGCTTTCGATATGAGCTCGCCGCAAACCATTTAAAAAAATTTTTTTTAAATTTTTTTTTTTTTTTTAAAAAAAAAAAAAAAAAAAAAAAAAAAAAAAAAAAAAAATTTTTTTTTTTTTTTTTTAAAAAAAATAAAAAAAAAAAAAAAAAAAAAAAAAAAAAAAAAAAAAAAAAAAAAAAAAAAAAAAAAAAAAAAAAAAAAAAAAAAAAAAAAAAAAAAAAAAAAAAAAAAAAAAAAAAAAAAAAAAAAAAAAAAAAAAAAAAAAAAAAAAAAAAAAAAAAAAAAAAAAAAAAAAAAAAAAAAAAAAAAAAAAAAAAAAAGGTATGTAAATAGGCGCTTTATGGAGGGGAAAGTGTGGTTTTTGCACGAGAGAAGAGAAACAGTGACAAAAGCAGAAAGGCGTAAAAATGTAAGATTGGCTAATTCTAGAGCACTCGAAAATAAACAATTGCTCGACTTGACTGTTTTAAACCACTAGAAGCAAGTTAAAGATATTCAGCTAAAGAGTTAAGGTCTACATGCCAACGATTTTTCGAAATAGTTAAATCTTTAAATAGCTTTAAAGTACATTTTCAGCAATTTTCGGCGTTAAAACTTACACCTAAAGTCGAAATAAAGTCTTTCGTTTTTCTATTTTTTTTAAATTTATTTCAAGCGCTATTATGGCGATGCTTTAGGCAGATCAACTTCGAGACCCCTTGGACCCTATTGCAAACACATCAAATATGAAGGTAGCTAAGGTAATATTTTTAAATTTAATGTTGAAGTCTTAAATTTTAGAAAAAGCAAAAGCGCGAGAAACGAAAGAAACACAAGACATCGAAGACGACCAAATCGAGAAAAAGAGAGCGCTCAAAGAGGAGTCCAAGCAGCAGCAGTGTCAGCACTTCAAGTTCATGTGAGTGATTTCGCAAGTAGATTTCCTGGTAAACGGTTATTTTGGGGCAACTTTACTTTTTCAAACATATCCAAACAAAGCCTATTTTTTTAAGGAAATTATCCAATGTATGTTGCCTTTAGCTCTTCTCCATCATCAAAGCCGACTAAAAAACGAAGCAGAGATTTCCCTCCGAAGCCAAATGATGCAGGTAAGAATTGAAAATGTTAAATTTAATGGTTGTTTTTAGATAGCACCGTTCCCCTAGACTGTTTGCTTCACAAGCGAAATCTTTTGGCGGAGATAGCCGTGAATTGTTTGGATGCAGGCAAGCTCGCAAGCATGATTCCATTTTGTCTGATTGTAAGTTTTTGTCACACTTTAAATAATTTTTTTGCCTAGGATCGGACGAAAGAAGAACTTATTCAAAAAGTGACTGAAGAATTGGAGGTAATGTCCAAGAAGCGGATTTTGGCAGCGCTTGAAGGTAAAAATTTCTATGTCCTACTATATACATATTTTGTCTTCAGGAAAAGAGGCATCGAGTAGTAGTGAATCGGAAGAATCGGAACAAGAGTTCAAACCTGAAGAGAAGGGACAAAGCCATTCACCGGAAGTAAACACGCCCAAAACGCACGATTCTAATGATAGAGGTTAGTTTTTATGTAGATGGATTTTCATTGACCGATTTTTGTTAACATTTTGAGCCGTAAAGTGGCGATTTTTGTATGCTTTATCATCTACCATTTAGTGTCATTAACTGAAGAGGCGACTCCTCCGCAATGTCCATTGGAAGAGGGGGAAATCATTGATGGTGCCGATTAAATTAACTGTGAGTCGAACTGTTGTTGATTATTATAGCTTTTTTCGCTTTATGGGTGATTTTCTTAACGGTTTCATCAATTTGTGATCTCTACTACGGAATTTGGAATATTTTTGCCTTGTTTTGTTAACCTCGGAATTTTTATAATAAAGGCAGTTCAAATTTCACAGACAGAGATTTAATTCAAGGAAAGCATGCACATGAGATCATTGACCTCTAGAAAGAAGAAACGAGCACAGAAATAAATAACACACAAAAACACTAGATGAAATTGCTATAACCCATTCAATGATTGCAAGCATTTAAAAAGAGGCTTTAGTAGTTTTAGAAATTTCGGCTGATGGTTGGAAGTGGTTGTTGAGCGACTGCTTGATCAATGATCTCCAATGATCTGAAGTTTTGATTTAAATTTTAAGCTCAAATATAAGCAAGCTTGTAGACTAACTTGGTTCTTCCTAAAGCTATCCTATGAGTAAAAGCTGGTTTTTCACAGGCTTTTTCCGGTGAAAGCGCTGGTGGTTCATTGATCGACCCAACTTTTGCTCCTTTGCCGAATTCTTTGTGCAATCGATTTATTAGGGCCTAAATTGTTTTTATGCTTCGATGCATTTTGATATTTACCTGGGTTCTATAGATACTCTCCTTTCGTTCATGAGATCTTTGGGAGGAGCGCTCACTCGAATCACTACTCGAAGGGGTTGGAGCTGAAATATTGTTCGTAAATTGTTATCTAGTCCAAGTACCATCATTTTTCTTGGTCAGGGCTGCAAGGATAACGGGTAAGACAACCAATCCATGCCACATTCCGAGAACCACGACAACGGTGATAGTTTTCAGGAAAACAATCGCCAAATAGGATTGCTTGAAAACAAGTGGAGCCAGCGCAACCAAAGTCGACAATCCGACCTGGGAAACTTTCTTTTATTCATTTAATGGCTTCATTTTTAACCTGCATTAGTGGCCATCCAATTGTTGTTAGCGCTTCCTCGACTTTGTCCACAGCATTTAGCGGTTTTGCCTGAATAATTTCGCCAACTAAAGAAAGTTTTTCAGCTTACTTTGTAATAGTGATAGCACATATGGGCTGTGTAATCAACCGAGAAACCGATAGCCATCAAAAGAGCTGAAAAGAAAATGCATTATTTCAAAATCAGGATCCTAACAACTCCCATAGACTCTCTTAATCACTGGGCTGAATGTCGTTATAGTTATTGTTAGCTAAACGTACCGGCCATCGACAAAGGATCCAGCTGAATTCCCCATAGCGTTAAAATTCCGACGATTCCAACTAAACAAAATTCCTAGTTTTAACAACAGCACTCAAACCAGTGATTGAGAGGACCGAACAACAGGCGCAAATGACGCAGAACAATGAGGGAATGAAGAGAACACAAGCAAGTGCCGTACACAAAAGAGAAGCGCCCACCGAGGACCAAACTGTTGAGTCGATAACCATTGTCTATAAATTGAAAACCAAAGTTGAATTCCTTCATCTCAGCTTATGTAAACAATCTCTTTATACTAACCTGATCGACAAATGGGGAATGATCGGAGAAAGGAAAAACCCCAAAGTCGGGATATTTCTCGGCGATCGCTCTCCACGCTTTCACTGCCGGAATCAACTCGTGATATTTGATCACCTGTAAGGTTTTCTTTAATGTTATAGCTTTATTTCATTACCCCGGCGAAATTGGTCATAAAGAAGAACTCGGAGATGCAATCGGGTAAATCATCATCACAAGCGGTGGAGTTGAATTTGACAAAAGTTTCCAAATAGAAATAGGTGGCTGACTGAAATTTGGGGATCATTTCAAATTCAAATTTGCGAGATCACCTGGAAGAAAGTGGGGATCTCGGTGTAGGTGAACTTCGGTTTCACATTTCCCTCCTCATCATCGCTGTCGACGTAGTACTGTAAGTTTTGTATTTTTCCGGATAACAGAATGACCGACAATTATAGCGCTGCATTTTAGAGGGTCTAGATTGATCGAAATTGGGTCAATCATTCAACGAAAAGATTGCTCTCAAAAATCCCATCACTCGGCTCTCAACTTTGAAAGGGCCTATAGGAGAGTTGAAACCTTGAATCGATTAGATAATGGGCAACGTTAAAGGGGACATACTCAAGATCTACCTCCAGAAAAATCAAAACGTTTGACCCAATTTTGGCCAATCTAGACCCTCTGAAATGAAGCTATAATTGTGAGCCACCTTGTAGTCTTACTCAATTTACCCAACCTCCAAAAAATCCTCATATTGTCGAATCCAAAAGAACGTCGAATTTGGCCCATACGAGTTTACTGTAGTCTCGAATTCGTCAACAATTTTCTTGACAGCTAAATATTTCAAATATTTCTGTGTTTGAGTCAGAATCGAGATTACTTTCCAATCTTTTCGGATCTCGAAGATCACCGGGATTTTTAACGAAAACTGAAATCGGTTGCATGCTTCGCATTGCGTCTTCAAAGTGCTTTTGAAAGTTCTGAAAATTTTAAAATGGATAGGGATTGAAAAGTATTTAAAAAGCTAAAATCTACCTGTACATATGAATCGGGTAGAGTCATCTTTTCGAGTGAGATCAACGTTTCCACTCGTTGAATTCCCACCGCCGAGAGATAGTAGTACAAAGCCATCAAAATCAACAGCACTATTCTAAAAATGATCGATTACAGAAAGACTTCAACTGCAATCTATTTACCTGCATGTCCAAGTGAGACACGTTTTTGCCCACCACCGAATTACTCGAACTTGTATAGCGACCACTTCTTCAACAAGTTGTGAACGAGCCTAGAAAGGGTAGGATAAAATTCGGATCGGATAATTACGGTAGGTAAAATCTTACCTGTCGATTTGCCTTCAAGCAACAAAGAACAGCCTGCTTTCCCGATTTCTCCCGCCTTCCCGACCAGGCCAAAACTGCAGAGAACATGATGAGAATGTAGAAATAACAAACAGTGATCGAGACAGCACTAAACCGGCTATAGAATGGGATTTTGAATTCCTTTCTCATTCAACGCTTCTCAAGGTTTTACCTGAACAAAGAGAAAGCTTTAACCGCCGGAGTTGATGAAGTCATACCGATCACAAACGCCATCACATTCGTTATTGAACTGAATATTTATTGCTTAGGTCAAGGTCAAAGTAATAATAAGTCAAAGTATTAAATATTAATGGCTGATCTTGCATTCGGTACCTGATCGTAATACTCGCGCCAGCCTCTTCCAGGGTGATCGCCATACGATCAGGAATTGGATCATCTATTGACGTGCGATCCCAGGCTCTACATGTTTTGTTTTTAGATATTCTTTGATATGATAATGTACCGTAATATAATGAACACATCATCAACCCCAACAGAGAGCACGAGAAATAGAGAGGCGACCATGATCGATTGGAACTGAATAGGCAATAGGTAATTGGGTTGCGCTTTTGGCAGGGAAATTTGACTCTTTCCTATTACTTACCTTACTCTAAAATTCCTACTCTTTTATTCGCTCTTTTTCATCATTGAATTGGTTGATTAGGATCTGAAATGCTTACTTTCATCTCAAAGAAGCACATGATTCCAGCGGCGGCGAGTAGAGAGAGCAACGGGATCAAACAGCCGCACAATGATTCCCATGGCTTCGATCGAGATGGATCTCTTCTGTAAACATCCCAATGGAATAAAAGTTTAAATTTCAATGGAAACTCTTTCTTTTTAATATCAAAAGCTTTATTTATTTCCGATTCTGCAGTTCTGTTTATTGAAAACCCAGCAAATTTGAAATCATTTTGTCACTTTTCTTTTGCAATTCAGTCCTCAAACTTTAGGAAAAATTTCTCTACCCGGAAAAACCAATAAAATTTTAACACCCTTTTGCCCATTTTTGGTGGTGGCTTTTGGCTGCCATTGTGTATGAAGAGAAGAAGAAAAGAGGAGAAAGGAGACGGTTGGAATGGGAGCACCGATCAGTTTTTGATGAAGAAAAGAGAAATGAGAAGGAGATCGGGGGAAAGAGGAAGAAAGAGAAAGAAAGAAAGATAAAGAAAGAGAAAGAAAGAGAGACCTATCACCTCACAAGAAAGAGACTCGCCTTTTTTTCTCGTATACACCTCTGAAAATGAGGAAGAATGGCTGGAAAATGAATGGGGTTTTTTCCCGAGGTTACCCGCCACTGACCACGTCACACTTACATTTTGAAATCGTACGAGAAAGCACAAAAAGGTATTTAACTGAAGAACAAAAAAGTAGTTGTTGCAGCATTTTCCGCCATTCTTAACAGTTTAAAGATTTACAAGCTTACCTGAAACTGCTCGCGACAACGAAGGCGATCATTGCTGCCACCGATCCGACGATGAGTGGAGCTGTTTCGAGCCCCATTCGCCGAACCTCAGCCGAAATTAGTAAATCTCCAGTGATTCCACACTAAAATTTTCCATTTTTCATCATTAATTTGTTCTTAATTCTATCAGCTTACCTCAAATATAGCGAATTGTGGCTGTTCAAAGGCTTTCCTCGCCTCAATGAGCCAATTGTAGATGACCTAAAATGGAAATATTGCTAATGTACTTAGGATTTAAGGTTTAGATAATTTTCAACTATATTTTATAGCTTATTTTATAGTTGAGTACTGACTTTTTCATCCTCATGATGCGAAACGAGATAGAATGGGAGAATAGCTGTTGAGAATGACTCGATCAAGCCCGAATCGCTCAATTTCAAATTGTAGACATTATTGCCTGGAATTTTGCTTTGAACTTTTGCAAAACTTCTTTAACTTATTGCTTATTGCAAACTCTTAAAGTGTTCTGAAAATGTAAGAGAGAATAAACCGTTGACCTTGTAGTTTGACTCAATGATTTTTCAATCTCATCACCCACTTCTCAAAGCTGTTTGAGCTTTGAGATTTGAGCTTAATCCGCTTTCTTCAGCTTTTAAATCTATTGAAGCTTTTTTGAGTCAAATTTTTAAAAAACTATAACTTCCAATGCTTTTGTAATGAATTTCAATTCAAAATCTTCACCAATAAACGCTTGACTCCCGAAAATCTCGATATTTGGATAGGTGTACGTGGATGGATTCGACGGATCGTAAAGCCTGAGAAAAGCCAACAATGCCGTGTTCAGCTCACAATACGGCTCACAAAGATCTCGATAAAACCTGGGATTTGAAAAAATAGAGAATTTACAGCAATACGGGTATCTAAAGTGAAACAAAAGCTCTAAGATCACTCACCATTCGGCTCCATGATATTCAATCGAGACATTATTTTGGAGAACTTTGACCAGCTCTTGTAATCTTTCTCTGTATTCGGGCTAAAGATACTTGGAAAACTATGAAGAAAGTTTGAGTACCTTGAGTAAATTATCGTGATCTCGAGCTTCAATCATGATGTACGATGGATCAAGAGTACCATTCTAAAGTTGCCTGATGAAGAACTATAGGCTTCATCGTTCTTTTTTAGGCTTTCCATCTCAAGTTGATTTTACAGCAATCTTTCTGATTACGGTAGAGACTTTATGGGCTATTGTAACGTCTACTAACTGGGTTGCAAGTTAAGGTAGCGGACGGCCGAAGCATCACGTAGTCTAACTTTAAGCGCCTCGTTCTCAGCGCTGTTTCAAGCGACAATGTGCGCTTAGATATCAAACGATAGCCCCAAATCTTAGCTATATTTTGACACTAACCAGGCATTTTAAGAAATGATGGGCGCTTAGAAAAAGATGAATTACTGATTTACCTGATTCAAGAATTTTCTGGACACCTCATATTCTTTTCTTGATGGAGAATCTTGTGGAGAATAAGCCTCGCGAACGTTTGACGTTTCTTCAAAATAAAATAAACCCGAAGATAAAAGACCTAAATTGGGTATTAGTCTATTTTTGACTTTTAGTCAATTACCCGTGACTAGAAAAGAGAGAAAAAGAATGATAAATGGAGATCGACCGATGACAGCGCCGAGCCATCGGAAGAAATGCTCCTGGAAACGAATCCATTGATATATTAATGTTAGTACTGGTATATTAATAATGTTTTTTTATTTTTCCTTTAGTTATCTTTATCTTTAACTGACTTGTCCTTTCTCAAACGATCCCTTCAGGGTTTGAGCCCATTCCGATTAATGTTAATGTTTTTTTTATTTTTCCTTAGTCATCTTTATCTTTAACTGACTTGTCCTTTCTCAAACGATCCCTTCAGGGTTTGAGCCCATTCCGACGGGGATTTCCCCGATTTCATCGAAAAATCCGTCACTTTAGTGAAGTTTTCTTCTTTTCAAATAAAAAAAAAGAGATCAATTTATAGAGAATTGACAGAAGAATAAAGTTGTTGTCTCGAATCGGTCGATTGATTGATTGATTGATTGATTGTTATTCTGAATGATTTGTGCAAATTGTGATGTGAAAAAAAAGTAAAAGAAACGAGAGACAATAATTAAAAAGTTCAATAAGCAAACGAATAAAACAAGCAATTGAAAACAATAAAAAAGCTTTTGAATCTTGAAATCTTGTCAAATGAAACTCTCAATTTCTTTTGATCTATTCAAAAAAAAGTCTCAAATCGATTCAGTTTTCAGATCAAAAACGACTGACAGGTCTGCTGAAAGAAAAGAGTGAAAAGTCTTTTTTTCTTCTCGAGAATCATACCTACTTTCCATTTTTTCCCTCCACACACCAATAGTCGACTATTGAATAGTTTTCGATTGAGGGAAAGTCTCGTGTATTGTGAATGAGTGATCTGTAACTCTTGCTGTTGCTTCAGACTGACTCTCCGATCCAATATCAACACAAAATTGCTGAGAAAGCAACTCAAGTTGTTTGTTTGAGAATGATGTAAAAAGGATACTTCTATACAATAAATTCAAAGGCTTGACTATTTTAAAAGCCAAGCCTTTGAATAAGGCTCATTTCATTTCATTTTATTTCTTTTAAGTTTTCATTTCTTATCTCTTTTTCCAAAATTCAATCCTAAAATAACAAAGGATTGGTAAAGCTGAAAATTGAAAATTGAAAATCAAAATAAGATTCAATTTTCAATTTCTTGGCGATGAAAAATGAAATGAAAAGTTTAGAGATGAGAACTTTCAGCTGAAAGCTTGTAGCTATGGATCGAAGATGACAAGCAAGGTACAAGGTGAGTTGTCACACTCTTATAGAAGTCAAGAATGACACACAAAGAATAGGAAAGTATCCATTTCAGAAGTAAATTGTGCTCACTAGGGAACTCTTTTAACTCGCTATCGATTTGGGAAATGCTCAAAAACTCAAAAAGCTTAAAGCTCAGCGCTCAAAAACGGCCTCTCAAAATTTTAAAAGACACTTGTTTTTAATTTTACGGAACTAATCGCTTTTGAAGAAAAACGAGGCCGCCGAGGTATAGCGCCGATTGAATGGCCTAGCGAATATTGTGCTGGCGTCTCGCGCCTTTCTATCTTGGTTCGATTCCCCCCGCTGTCAAGCCTTTTATGTTAAGTTACATAAAACCATTTTAAGTGTCCTAAAGTGTTTTATTTTACAAGTAAGCGTTGTTCAGACTGGTTATCGAATCGGGCAACAGCTATGATATTCAGAACCTGGACTATCGTATAATATCACTTTCCAGTAACTTTGCCAAGTAAGACACGAATAAGAATACACAGGTCTAGAAATCTAGATACCACCGTATTATCCAAGAATGAGATCTCAAGACTATAAGAAGCCGTTCGACAAAGTCTTCCCATATATTTTCCTAGTTTTTCGAAGAAAAAAGTTTCACGGTTTCAACGGTTTCAAATGAGGGCTAATGGAGGCTTTTTTCTGAATTAGACATGGAGAAACGTTCGCCAAAGAGTTAAAAACATCAAAAGAAAGATTTTTTTGGTTCATTTCACCTGCAACAGGCTAACAAGAGGGAACACTAACACATGGAAGACACGGGAAATACAAAAGAGAGAGAGAGGAGTACCTGACAAGGGGATCCAATGGGGGATCCAATCCTCCCCATCACATCCTTTCTATTCTTGAACTGGATCGTGTTCATTTTGATTCCCTTTTCCCTTCACACATCACTTTTTAGGGATTGCTCATCTGCACGTGTGGCTTTGATTCGAGATTGTGAATTTTGATAGAAATTCAAAGTTTGGATTGAGTAACTTGAGTAACGGATTGAATAACTTTAGAAAGAAGCTTCAATATTAAATAACGATATTTATTAGGTTGTCCAGAAAGTCTTTTCGTTCGTATTTCCATTGAAAAATAATAGATTCATCAAATAACCTATAGTTTTCTCTAAATAAAAAGTGTTTATTCTTTAATTTCCCAATCTTTTTAAGTCAATTTCGGTTCACTTTCAAGCAAATTCGAGATCAATTCGAGTAGTTCAATTGATGCATTTCTTAATTTTAAATGGAACTACAGAAAGAAACGAAAAGACTTTCTGAATAACCTAAAGCTAACTCGGATCGCTTGCTGAAGCTATTGCCGTAGTTTTGCGTAAAATGAAACCATTCCATCTCACCAACCGCTTAAAGCTATTGCCTTTCTTTACGCAAACCATTTGTTGATTGAAGTTGACACTTTTTTTTTGTGATGATTCATATCGAGAACCAGATTATGCTTGACTTTCACCCCGAAAAGAAAGACGAAAACAAAAATTAGGCATAGATACGATCGGAGGGAGAAAAGGTCATTTGGAAAAGAAATAAATGAAGAGAAATGGAGCGTAAAACACTGGAATGGTTGCTAGAATTTGCATTTGTCTAAAACAAAGTGGATAAACTTGAGAAGTGCAAATAAACTTTGCACATATTGTACCTGTGCTTAAAAACTTGATTCTAGTCTCGAGAATCGAAATTTCGAGCGAACAGATCTAGAATTTATCACCGTTTAAAAACGGACAAAGCAGGAAAAAAGGAGGAAGTTGATCTGAAGGGAAAAGAGGAAAGATCGAAACGATTGAATAGCTCTGAAGGAAAGCAGCTTTTTCCTTGGCAATGGATGCGTATGTGAATGAATTGAATGGATCCGAAATCACGACTTTGAAAAGAGAAGAAAAGCTGATGGGAGAAGAAAAGCTGAACAAAAAAAACGAGCATCGGAAATGGACCATGAAATGAGCAAAGAAAAAGGATGAAAGTCTCTCTCTCGACTTTCACAAGCTTTGTATCAGCTTGAAATTTCAAAAGTACCTTTGGCACAAGTCTACAATGTTTGTAAAGAAGTTCTGCTTGAATGCTTGAAAAAAAGACAATCTCTAGCTCAAAATGCACAGCTCAATGCCAGAAATAAACAGAAATAAAAGCCGAAAAAATTTCAATCAAATAGCAAAGATGAGGTCAAACTTTGGCCAACTAAATAAGGTAAAAGAAAAGAAGAAAATGCTTGCATTCCTCTCGGATCGTCTAATTGGATCGAAATCATTTGAAAAGTGAGAAAAAAAAGAGAATAAACTGTACTCGCCGCTTCTTTTTCTCTCCAAAAAGTGTAAGCTTCAATCATTGGAGAAAAGGACGATGAACTTTCAACTCTTCTCTTTTCTTTTCTGATTAAAATCTAGTGTTGAAAAGTTGTACATACAACAAAGATCATAAAAAGTGTCAAAACTTAACGGTCTTGAGTCTTTGAGATGTTATGTAAAGGTAAAAGTTCAGTCAGTTCACCGTATTATTAAATAGATCTGTATCAGAATCTGTATGGTTCCAATACGGTTCTATTAGTTCTCAAAATAAACCAGAATCTAGGCTTTACTTGAGTGTACAATTGAGTGAGATCATAAAAGACTTTAGGACTCTTTTCGCTGAGTTGGGAGTCGGTTTTGGAAGCGATCTTTGTGATGGATTTCTTCTCTTTTCAATTTATTCCCCAAATCTCAATTTATGCCTTTCAAAAAGGTTTACTGTTTGGAAAAGACTGAAAACAGAAAGTTCGGATTCAAAAAAAAACACAAGAATTCCTTGAAAGCATTGCTAATTTTTCAAGCATTGCTTGAAAGATCATTAGACAAGCACACAATCAATCAATCAGCTTGTGCAATGCCTAATTGCACAATGAACTGCTCAAAGATGTAAAGATTATATCAGCAGAATTATCGTGACCAAGGGGTGTAAAAACAACAGAATAACGATGATTTTTGGAAAAAGTGGAGGAATTGAAAAAAAGTGAGAATGAGAAGAGAAAGGTGGATAGATAAAGAAAGAAGAGAAAGAAAAAAAGAAAAAACCGGTCTTCTTGAAAAGGAAAAATGAAAGAATATAAGAATATCAGTTATTCGTTTAAAGGTGGCAAGGGTTAGGCATAGCTTTGGCTAGAAGCTAAGCTTTGTCTAGAAGCTAAGCTTTGTCTAGAAGCTAAGCTTTGGCTAGAAGCTAAGTTTTGGCTAGAAGCTAGGCTTTGGCTAGAAGGTTAGGGGTAAAACCAGCAAGAAAGTCCCATCTGAAACTCGCGAAATCCTATCTGCAAGCATTAGACTAAAATCCAGTATCTGCTGGCTGATGTATGAGAGATCACCCTTCTATCTTTCCTTACCTGATTTTGACGAGACAAGGTCATCTCCACCCTTTTCCCTTTTCTCAAAACTCTTTGGAACAATGGGCGGACGAGGGCGACAAAAATGGCAAATGAGCCATTTCACTTCGATGAAACCCTTGAAGCATTTCATTGATGACGTCATGACTTTTCTTTCCTCTTCAGTGATTTCAATTGCGGTCATTGAGTAAATGAAGGAGAAACAAATTGAAGTCTATCGCCTCACTCACAGACAGACAACTCCCAAGTTCCGCGCGTGAAACGAGTTTTTTTTTAGGTTTTCCGTCTTACCGTACTGTTGAAGGAAAAAAAAAGACTTATTATTATTATTAAAGCGAATCAAATCTTGCAAGCATATGGACAAAAGAATGATAGATCTAATGAAAGCTAATGAAAGCTAATGAAAGCTAATGAAAGCTAATGAAAGCTAATGAAAGCTAATGAAAGCTAATCAAATCTTGCATATGGACCAAAGAATGATAGATCTAATCTCTCATCATCTACAGTGCTAAGAAGGCATTGTTTCACTTGTGTTATTGTTATATTTAACAATATATTGTTGAATTTTCAATCAGAAATGTATCTTTTAAATGTTGACATCAGATTTTGCGAAAGCAACACCAAGAATAGCTTCACTTGAGTGCTCAAGCTCAAGGAGATTTTAGATAGGAGAAAAACAAATGGCAAATCGTCAAATTGCCAAAATCGATCACTGAATTTCAGATGAGACTTAGAAGAAGAAAAAGTTTCTCTATGAAATCTTTGACTCAACTTTTATTCAAACAGAGTGTACTTTTTCAGAGTGAGTAACCGGAGAGTTTTATCCAAAATGTGTAAAGGTCAAACTCGAAGCCGGCCAACTAATCCGAAAATTTGTGCATTTCTTTGAGGACGACTCATTCTTTGAATGATTCCTCTTCACAACTCGACTTTCTTTATTCTTTTTCCTAGTGTCAAACGACAATTTAGCCCTTGAAATTTGCGAGAGAAACCCACAAAGCACAACTCCTCTTCCTCATCGTTAAATCGACCAACGACTTCGCTCTCGAGAATTAAGTTTTTCACTCAGAGGCGGATCAACTGACCGAAATGGGTTTTTCTTTAAAATAACGAAGTACTTTTTGTAAACAAAACTATAGTGAAGAGGAAATAAACTCCCGAAACTAATGAGGTAAATCTCTTTCTTTAGACTTTCGACAAGAAAACACAAAAGTAAAACCCCAGAATTTACAGGGTTATCGAAAACTTCCCGCACACTTTACAAAAGAAATTCCATTGCTCAGCTAAAACCCAGATCGAAATTCGACTTACTAGATCGGATTTAGCTGAAATTCCAATCATTTCTACACCTAAACCATCCTGATCAGAGCCACCTAGCTCTCCAAAGAAGCATTGTGGTGCGCTGGAGGCAAACTGCCATCGCGCTCACCTATTTGAACCTATTTTCAATTGAAAAATCCTTCAAAAAGCCTTCTTTAAATTTACATTTTTGTTTTAATTAACAGTTCAACTGTTATTTTAAAAGAATAAAATCTCTCGGCAAAATGAAAACTTCTTGGAAAACTTTTTATTCGAAAACATGCGAAACTGTGTTTGTCCCATGGGCGCTTTGCCTCGAATGCAGAGAAGGGCTTCTTGGAAAGGCTGCAAATTACCGATCCGAGTGATTTACTTCTAGAAATGTTCATTAGAGTCGGTACTACTTATGGGTTATACCCCCTTACCTAGTCCAGCTCTTAGCCATCCCCTACTTTCAGGGCAAGCCCACTGCTCACGACGCGGAGGTGGCTGGATGTTGAGCAGCGTCCTCCCTAATGGCCTAATGGCCCTAATGGCCGGCCCAGGGAGCTGTGAGTGGGTCTAGCCTAGTGTGGGGGGATTTTTCTCCCGGGGCCTAATGGTGGAGGGGCAGATTTCAGCGGGGTATGTGGTTTCAAAGTCTATAACATATAAACGAAAAGAAAGATCTATAAAACAATTTGTTTCAGAATTTCACCGTAACCTACGAGGATATGAAGCCGGATTTTGATGTCTTTGTGGAGAAGATGAAAAATTTCACCACATCCCTATAACGACGCCTATAAAAACTCGACGAAATTGAACATAGATGTGTGTTTACCAAGGGCATGGCCAGTTGGCATTTCACGGGTCCTGTTCCGTGTGGTTTTGCGCGGAAAGAGCGTCGACAGGGTGAAGACCAAAGCGGCCAGCACCCCCACACATCGGGAAGTTTTGCGCCAAATGGGCGACGGCTACCATAAACCCAAAATGGCCCCCCCACACCAGCAACCGAAGTTACGGAAAAGCCGATTGGAGGGATTTGTTTTGTTGTATCTGCAAGCAAAATCTCTAATAACCCATAAGAGCCCTTATGGTTTAGGCTTTAAAAACTCAAATTTAAAAGCTGTACCGAAACATTTTGGATTCAGAAAAAGCTCCTAAAGGACTGCAAGGCTTAAAGTAAAGCTTTCAAATGGCAGATATTTTGTTTCTTGGTCTCAAAAATGACAATTACAACTTTTCAAGCTTTTACTTTTTGTTTTCTTTACTATTTTACATTTCTGACACATGTTTGCCATGCGTTTAGGGTGAAAATTGAATGCAATCTCCGATCATTTTCTTTGTTCGTCTATTTGTTCCGATTTGAAACCTATTTGACCACGTTTCTTTCAATCAAGATGCTAATTTTGTGCAAACAAGCCAGTGATGGTTTTAGTTTAGTAAAACCCGTAGAAAAATGATTTATTCAGGAAAATTTTGATTGTTTTATGGAAAAGGGAAATGATTTTACGTAGATTCAGAGTTTTACTTTGCTTTTTTTTTACTCAAATCCTTTTAAATTGCACACCCATGGTTGAGTGCGGTTTCGGTAGAAACATTCAGCGTCGATGGCCCCTTGAGTTGCCTATAATATAAAAGAAATTGACAAATAGATTTCGTTGAGTATAAGAAATTGATTTCAAGTCGGCTCTGGTTAAATTTACAGCTCAATTGTGCGATGTGTTCCTCTCTTAAACAATTTTTAAAAAGAGGCAAAGTTGCGGTAACTTTGCAAAGCTCGCCTGTTTTAGAATGTCTTATTTAGGGGGAATTTGATTTTCTCAAAAAAAAAATCTACACACATCTGTGTTCAATTTCGCCGACTTTTTATCGGTGTCATCAAGGAATGTGGTGAAATTTGTCATCTTCTCCACAAAGTCATCAAAATTCGGCTTGATATGCTCGTAGATTACGGTGAAATTCTGAAACAAATTGTTTTATAGATCTTTCTTTTCATGTTATGTTTTTATAGATTTTGAAAGCACATACATTGCTGAAACCTTTAGCCAGGTCTCCAATATTCTTTTCGAGGCTATCGATTGCGCGCTGTGTGGCGGCAATGGCAGCGAATCGCGACATGAAAGCATCAGTGTCCACATAGTTCACCATTTTCTAAAATCTCTGTCAACAATCTGTTTGATTTCAGTGACAGAAAAGGATTAATCATACTTTCATTTGTTTTGTATGAGAAGAGAGGCGAAGAAAAAGCAAAAAAAAACTTCTTCTTTTCAAACTTGAATGCCTTGCTTGCCGCTGATCGTCCCACGTTTCCTCAGAGATTTTTGAAGTTATTTTAGCCCAATCCTACCTAGTTCTATCAAAATTGGGCTAAAAATCGCCGAAGCCTAACTGAATACGTAACCCAAGCCTGAATGGAAGTTTCATTTTTAGTTTTAATTTAATGAAGGTTTAATTTCGAGTGTGTCAATTAATTAATTGATCAATTAATTGATCAATCAATTAATTGATCGATTAAAGTTGAACGATTAAAATTTGAATCGATTAATGCGTTTTTTTTAAAAGGCGCCCTCGTATTGGCCAGCTATTTAGCTACGGTAAATCTAATAGAACGCTAATAGAACTAATAAAGCTAATAGAACGTCACTCCCCTGGTACAGTCGTTTAGCCTAACTTCTTTTTAGAAAATCATTTTTTCTCAGCTTCTAGATTGTTCCCTAAGACTTTTAGTAAAAAATACTAGATTTTAAGGACTATTATTTAACACCCAAGCGCATAAAGCACCGCAGAGCACGAGACTTTCAAAGTTAGACTACACGACTGTACGCTCGTCATTATGGCGTTCTATTAGAGTATTTACGGTACGGTAGTTACGGTTTTAAAGACCATGGCAAAATCTCACGCTCATTTTCTATATTTTAGAAATTTTGTCTTGTTTTATTCGCTAGTTTTGCACTTTTTTTTCTTGACGGGGTTATGGTACTTTCTCTCGGGTGTTTTAGAAAACGTATTAATCGTATTACTCTAATCTCATTCTTGTTTCTGCTTCTCTCAAAAAACCTTTTAAGCAAGAAAACTTTGATCTTTCTCTAAGACCTCTAAACTTTGCTTTATGTGATTTTTCATTCCAAACCTCATCGACATCAATCGAGAATTGACAAATTATTTCATCGCATCCATATCCCAAAATCAGTTGATTCCCAGTGTCCGAGATCGTTAAGGCAAAAAATCCCAATAAGGCCAAGAGTTTGAGCATTTTCTTTTGATTTATCGTCTAACTGAAACTATCTGAGATTGAATTGAGTTTTTGAGAAATCTTTTAACTTCTAGAAAATATGCAACCAAGTATTGATTCAAAAAAAGAAAAAAATCAGTAACTGATTTGAGAGTGAATCAATTCTTGATGGGTTTAATAAAAAGAGGGAGAATATGGAGAAATGGGTGGGGTGCGTGTAGAACAAGAAGCGGAAACATCACACCTTATCTCACATCGTTTTTCTTCTTTCTCAATTTTCATGTCTTTCGAACAAACACATAAAATATGTTCTCCCATTTGCCCCACTGTCTTCTCGGTCATAACTTTTCCTTTTTTTTCTTTGCATTGCTCCCGAAATTCTTGTGATAAATGAGGAATAAAAGTGAAGTTTTGTGTTCATTTTATCTTCTCAATTTACGATTATCCTTTAGCTGCTAGGTGGAATCGATTAAATGGAAGTGTCACGACTGCTGGATGATCTGAGAGACCAAATTCCTGAAATACCCCTGAAATAATCTGTTGACATTCATTTATAAACTTGAGATTTGTACTCTGACAAACTTTGCGTCTTACAATAAATAAAATAATTAGTTGATGGAATTTCACCTAAATAATTTTCGAATCTAGACGTTCCAGAGATCATTTCTAGATCGAACAATCCATTTTCAAACTTCAAGGATCATTTATTATATTAGAAATTCAATAAAAGATATTATAGTGATTTGTTTGATTGATTGATTGATTTTGAGTTTGATTTCTTCAAAGATTTGTGCTCACAAGGCGGTGTTCTTTGTGCTTCCCCGTAAACGCGCACTTTCTGGCACAAGGCTCGTCGCCCCGCCGTTGCCCGGTTTCAAAGATTCGTGTTCTTTGTGCTTCCCCGTAAACGCGCACTTTCTGGCACAAAGCTCGTTCCTCCCGCCGCCGCCCGGTTCAAAGATTCGTGTTCTTTGGGCTTCCCCGTAAACGCGCACTTTCTGGCACAAGGCTCGTCGCCCCGCCGCCGCCCAGTTTAATTACCCAAGGAACGGGAAAATGTTTCGAGAATTGTCAAAAATTGAAGCAATTTTGTTGGAAATTTGGAATATATGGTTTTTCGATATGGGGAATTCGATGGTATTGCTCATTTCATTGGACAGTCGTTCCAGAAGGGGTGTTTTCTTAACTCAAACTCGATCGACAACCATCAAATCCATCTGAAATTTGCACATCTATTATAAAGTCGCATTTATATATCTAGATAAGCTAACTATTATCTGGATTTTATTCAAAAACGTACTGCAATGTGCCGATCGATGAGTTGCGTTTCCCTCAAAATCGCCGTCTTCTTAGGGTTGAAGTTCTTAGGTTGAACATCGTTTCAGCTAACTAAATCTATTATTGGATTGGAAAGAAAGTTCTCGGAAAAAGTTTGACTGGAATTTCTTAAAAACGAATCCACCAATTGAAGAACATTTTATTCTATTATTTACAAGCCGACTCCAAAAAATTACTCGTAAAAAAATGAGTGCAGCTTTCCCTTAAAATTTTAGAGATTTTGAAAAATCATTATTTTCGAGCTTAAATTCTCAGCTCACTCGGCACCAGAAAAACGATTCTTTATGAGGAAAAGCTAGCATAAATAAGCAATACGCTCTATAAACTCGATTTTTGACCAAACATTTTTTACAGAGAAGCTGTATTTCAAAAATAGTTTTTTTTTGGCGTCATCTTCTCGGCACTGCGGGGTTTTTGCTGAAATAAGTGATTCTGAAAAGTTAAAGCATTAGATCGAATTTGCTTAATCACAAAATTTTCCCTATTTTAAGTACTTGATTTTAGGTTTTGAATGGGACCCATTGTCTATTCATTAACCCATTAAAAACTTGTCTAAAGGCTGGTCACTCAAAAAGTGACCAAGTCATTTCAGCTCAAGAAATCTCTTTTTTTTTTACCTGAAGCAAACTCCAATTTTTTTTGTTAAAAACTTTTTGGAATATAGTCAAGTTTATCAAAAAATTTGGGAAGAACTCATGGCTTGGCTTTTGAGAAATCACCGTGCAAACTTTTTCCTAGAACTTTCTTTCCAAACTAATATAAGAATTACCTTCCAGTCACTAAGCTTCAAGAGCTTCTGTTTTTCGAAAAAGCTTCATTTTAAGCCATTTCAGGGCACAAACGGCGATTTTAGGCCGACATCATCTCTAGTATTTTCCAATGCTTGAGCCCGTTTAATCGTTTTGTTTCATGAGTTTCTTGCTGCCCCTACGGACCGAAATCCTTGGGATGAATCCAAAAATTCACAGCGGCCCCCTTCAGCACCCTTTTACAGGCACTTGGGATCACATTTCGACCGACGGAGAACCCGCCACAATGGTCAAAATGAGCCGGAGCTGGGTTGACCAGCCCTACAGCCGAGGTTAGTTTTGGGAAGCGGTGACCACATGGGGCAGACAACGGATTGGTTACCGGATGACCCAAGATGGACGCTTCCGACTCGAGAATTGAACAGGGAGTATATGAGCCGGCATGATATGCCAGATCGAGCGCGATTGTGCTTCTTCACAGGGAACACACAGCTATCTTCTTTTTTGAATTTTAAAGTTCAAAAACTTCAAATTTTTGGACAGAAAAATTGTACCTGGGCGGCTTTTCGGGATTGGGGAATCGATTGAAGCTGTTAGTTTTAATGTTTTTCTTGTTCTTGTACAAAAATCAAAATCTAAAAACAATGATTTCAACGCATTTCTCATTGAAGGATGGTTCTAATCTGAAAAAATTTTCATTCTTCGTTACGTTCCAAATAAAACTGGACAGTTTTTTTTTTGACTTTAAATCCTCGTAGAATTGTTTTTAGACACTTTTCGATATGGGGAATTCGAGTTTGATTTCCCCCGTAAACTTACTTCCAAAATCTCTTCCAGTCGTTCCAAAATCGTTCCAAAGTCGTTCCAAAATCTCTCAACTTGATCAATAATGATCAAATCTATCTAAGATCTGCATATCTATTATAAATTAGCATTTACATAAATAGA
Organism: Mesorhabditis belari; assembly: GCA_958450365.1. NCBI lineage: Eukaryota > Metazoa > Nematoda > Chromadorea > Rhabditida > Rhabditidae > Mesorhabditis > Mesorhabditis belari. The sequence continues at coordinate 451,523 of CAUEEP010000938.1, forward strand.
TAAGACAAACATTTATCTAGATTATTCAAAAACGTATCGGAATATTCCGATCGATGAGCGTGTTTCCCTCAAAATCGCTATCGTCTTCGCCGAACGGGTTGATTTTAATTAAATATCGTAAATTATATCTAGATATGTTTTGCCCTGCACAGAAAAGTTCATAAATAATTTGGTGTTTAAAGAAAAGGGAAAAGTTTAAGTTCAACGAGTAAAAAATGAAATGAAGCATCAGCGTCTATTCCGAGTATCGGTTTAAAAGTAAATAAAACCCAGTAAACCCTGTATAGATCCTTTTATACAAACTGCCGTATGCTAGTTAAAAAAACGTTGCTTTCTTTTGTAAAACCTCAAAGAAGTGACCAGGGGTGAGCGGATCATTAGATCTGGATTCGGCCATTTTTTTCCAGTTTATGATCCGGCTCGGAAAATTTCGGTTCATTTTGAAAGATCGAACAAAATGGATCGCTTGATGAAGCCAATTGATTCACTGACCCCAAAAACCCCCCGGGAACTTTTTCAAAGACTTTAAGTCTTTAAAAGTTTTCGAACTTTTCCAAAAGTTCTTTCTCTGTTTTGACCGGCTCTTTGCCACTCCCGGTTTCCAGGGAGTAGCAAAGGGGAACTCGTGGCTGAACTTCGCACTCCGCCACCCTGTAGTCCGAAGACTTGGTTTTTTGACATAAAAATGAGCTCCATCAAAGTATGGCTGAGAAACAGCCAAAAAAACTAAAGGCTTATTGAGCGGGTGTTCTTTATGCGCGCGCACAACCGCACATTTTCTGGCACAGGGCCTTTACACATAGCGAGCCTTTTCCTCCCCTTTCGTCCACTCGCACTGGTCCATCGAGTTTCACGAGTATAAACAATGTTTGGAGACAGAGTTTGTAGAAGCTTGCTTCTCGCTTGGTCGGTGCCTAACCCATTCGTGGAAGGCGGCGCCCGGAGCGATGGGCTGGCCCGGGTCGAATAGCCCCGAGCAGCAAAAAACCGAAAGGTTGACCGAAAGGATGTGTGGAAAAGTCTCCCGTGAGGGAGACCGCTGAAGATCGTGGAATCGCTACTATTTCGCACTGCCACCCGTGGAGGAAGGCAGAATGGTCTGTTGCTCGTAACCGGATTACAATTATGCTCCCTTTGGGCTCCGGCTTCCGTCAGCTGTCCGCTACTCGACAGTCGTCTAGATGGCGGGAGTTTGGACACCCCATTGGAGGAACCGTGAGGTTCTTAAACCGACTGGGGATCAGATCAATCCCTTTTAGCATCAACAAAGTGTAACTTCGGAGCATTCTCCTACTTATGCTGCGCGCACCTTAGCAAGCTAAGCATTCTTGCTGCGGGAGTCGGTGCCATCGCCAAGGACCAGACGTGGACCTCGGATCCCAAGAGTCTTTGGACTACGGGGTGGCGGAGTGCGAAGTCCAGCCACCTCCTCGTGGTGCACTCTGGGCACTCCCTGTTAACAGGGAGTGGCGAAGAGCTGGACAAAAAAAGGAAAAGAAAAGCTTTGGAAAAGTTCAAAAGCTTTAAAAACTTTAAACTTTAAAGGTTTTCCAAAAGTTCGTTTCAGAAAAACGGCGTCAAATGGGCCTAGGGTTTGTTTGATGTAAAGTCAGTTTGAGGGGGCAAAAAGGAGATTAAAACTTTTTGAATGTGATCTCAATTCCAGTTATCGTGGAAATTTGGCGATTGGCTGCTCAAATCGTGTCAAGGATGTGCCTAATTCTTTTGGGAATTACCTAACTAATGAAATTTCCTAATTAGCAAAGCAAAACGAAGCCAACTTTCCGTCGAAATTCGCGGTAAAATACGAAATCATATCAAAAAAGAGATAGCATTTCACTTAAATACACGCTTTTTCTCTGGAATTCTCTGAAATTTTGTCAAATTTTTACTTTTAAAAGACAATAAATGAATACGGTATTTCGTCCACGCATTAGCTTTCCATCTTTTGCGACAAGCTATCCTATAGTTTGCATGTAAATTTGTTAATTGATAAATTTTGCGAACGGTTAGCGGAGTCACAAGCCACTTAACTATAAGTACACAACTGGCGTATTCTTGAAACGTCGTCTTCCGCGTCTGTACTCCCTTATCTTTACCATATTTCAAATATTTATTACCATTTGTAGCCCGAAGGCTTCGTGCCTGTCCGCCGGGTCCGCGCAATCTCTTTTTCTATTTTCTTCCAGTACGGTAGATCGAGTCAAATTCAAACTCAAGTCAAGAATTGTGCACAGTAATTGAGCGGAATGCTTGAATTGTAATGTGTTTGCAATACCATGTAAGATTTTCTTCATAGCACTAAGACAAAGTTCACCACATTTTTACCATTTCGAAGGGGAAATGGGGAAAAGCCAATCACACACGATCATCACACAACACAGTTCATGGAATGTATTCAATAAAGAAAAAAAACTAGATCAATAAATAGATGAGCAGAGAATTTGGGGGGGAATATTGCAAAGAACTAGAAAAACCCCTATAAAGTGTAGTTATGGCAAAAAAAAAAGGGGGAAACTCGGAAATGATAATGCCAGTCAAGATAGCACCAGTTTAACGGAAAAAAAATGGCAAAACTACCGTAATCCTAGAAAAAACGAGACAAAATGGAATACGGTGATGAATAAATAGAATTACAAGAGATTACAAGAGATTATTTCTTCGAACAAAGCTCTCGAAGATCGTCAACGATACTCGAGATCATTTGTTGATCGCCGCTTTTGCCGTTGATTTGAATGGAATCACCCTGAAGATGTCTGATTATTTTTATTTCATACTGTAGTTTCTAAAGTCTCGTACGTAGGCCATTTCATTGGGTAAATGGAAAGTTGCTTGCCGAAGCGCCTCAAACGCCGAGAACCTAAAGGGACGTCGCCGACGTAGATGGCCATTGCCATTTACTCCTGGTTCGATGGGTTCGCTGTATATTAGATATTGTTTCAAGCTAAAGAGATGCAATTTTTGCACGAAAACCGCTTCTAGCACACTACTAGACACATACTTTCAGCACATCAACTCATTCATTTACCCAACTATGGTGTGCCAGGGACTATGTGTTTACGCTAACAATTCAAAGCTCTTCCTCAAATCCCATTCAAAATTTTACCGTCTTTTTGACGAGAACGGCTACCGGTCGATTGTCGATATTTGTTGTTGCATAAAGGGAGGCTGCCCCGGGAACCTCTTCCACCACTAAAATTTAGTGTTTGATACGAATATAGAATCACTTTTCAGTACTCACCTGTGAATCGTGCTTTTTGCGTGATTCTTTGCACGATTTGCTTGAAGGGAACGGGGCTTGAACATGTCGCTGAAGCAGACAAATCGATCTCGTCACTCGAGAGAAGAACTCCATAGGATTCTCTAAAAATGAAAAAATATAATATTTTATTTACTTTATATGCTTAAAGTCTTAAATTCTTAAATTCTTAAATTCTTCAATTCTTTTGGTACTCACTTTCCGATCGTTGCCGATAAAAGGAATGTGGTGGCCGGGATGGAGAGTTTGAAATCAAGTTTCTCCGAGTTCGAATTGTCTCCATCCTAAAGATTGTTTTTAGGGAACATCTACCGTAATACTTTTTAGAATACACTAGTCTAATAACCTTAGTTTCACTTTAATCAATTAGCTTACTTGAACAAAATATGTTAGCGATCCACGAATCTTTTGACTTAAAGCCGTCGACGCGACCGTGACTCTCAATGGGAGAATCGTGGAATCGTTTGGTGAAATCGATGAGACTTTGAGGGATGAATCCTTAAAGATTTCATTTCTTTTAATTCCTAAGCAAGTGTCGAATCTTCTCAACTTTTCCCCCACCCCATCTCCATCTTTAGCCATTCGTGCATTGAGTGTTTCACAGAGATTGATCTCGATTCCTTTCATTTCATTAGTGCCTTCATTGCTCAGTGAGATCTTCACTAAACAAGTCGATGGATCGTCCGGACAAACCGAGATCGAATAGTCCTGAAAAAGTACATCATTCGAAAATGGATCTTGTCTCAGTTCAGAGATTAGAAGTTAGACCAAAGTTAGGCTCAAGTCTAATCTGGTCTACCAAAAAGTACTACTGAGCCTGCCCCTTTCTCTTAGCTCGGTCCTAGCCTAGCTTACAGGCCCAGGAATCTACTATATATAAAATATGACCACTTACCGCTTTGAGATCTCCATTGCTAGCCAGTGATGACAGATGTGAATGCGATCCGATTGGAGATGGGCCGGGGGTGTCCCCTTCTTGGAAAGGATTTGATGGAGTGCACACACCGGACGGCTCTTCATAAGCTTCTCTCGACGGGACACCCAACTTTTTCTTCTTTTTGCTCTTTTTTTCTCCCTAAATGAGTTGGCTTTTTTGTATCTTTTGGGCAGTTTACCTTCAACGCATCAGCCGCTTCTTCCACCACATTTTCCTCATCCAGCCAGTTGTCCATGTCAAAAACGTTTCCACTTGTCGCTGAAATTTTGTATTTAGCTTGATTTTGTCTAGCTTGGTAAAATTAGCAAAAAGTTCATTTCTTCAACACCCACCAGCACTAGTTGCCCCATTTGAAAGTTGTGCTTTCGCCTTTTTCTTCTTTTTCATCTTCTTTTCAGCACTAAAAGCAAAAATTTTCAAAAGAAATTCAAGAAATCAAACCTCTCAACCGTTTCCACATCATTTTTCTTCTTCTTTGCCACTTTCTTCTTTGTTGTTTGTTCTTGTGTGATCACCTTTTGTGGCCCAGTTGTTGGTGGTCGAGGTTGCAAAGGTCCTTGCTAAATTTGAAATCGTTTATTAACAAAATGCCTTCAATTTTCCAACAACATATTCCTCTAGCGATTTTCCTTTAAACAACATACAAAAAGCTTTTCTTTAATTGGGTTAATCTCTACGTGAAGTCACGGAAACAACTCCGATACGAACAAAAAAAAGAGAAACCAATTTTTGAGCTACTTGAACGGAAAAGAAATCTCTGAACGAGAACCCACATATCCGTCTGTTTGTGAGAAAGAAATAGAATCATCCTGTACAAAAAAATGAATAGGAAAATGGGGAAATGAATGAAAAATTAGGATGGAACTTGCCATGAAAGGACGAGCGTTGGCTGATTGACGAACGTAGGCTTGGGGTCCACGAACGATCTCGTCAGGTCTGGAAATGGAGAAGTTAACATTGGAACAAGATAATTATAATATTAATATTCTTATACAAAAACCGGCAATGATGATCATATATTGCCAAACTTTTGCAAACGAACCTCAACGGTTCATCGAGATTCACGTCGAGCGCCTTGAACTCATCAGTTAGACCATTCTAAAAATAAAAATAATCTTTAAATTTTAAAAGCGAATCGATAATATTACCGTTTTCTCATCTTCATCATCGGTCGATTTCGCATTCTCGGGCATTTCTCCATCATTTCGATTGACTTGATGTACAATCGCCACCTCATCTTCATCACTACTGCTTTCCTCAGCCGCCTAAATAATCAATTAAATTTAAATTTCAAACATTCACTCACTCTTTTCTTCTTTCCCTTTCCTTTTTTCGTTTTCTCCTTTTTCTTTTCTTTCTTCGCGTTTTTCCATGTCAGCGTCGAGTCTTGTTGTTCCATGTAACGGGAAAGGCCAACAACACCTAAAAGCAATTGTTGTCAAGATCCGTTTACTCAGTAACCAACAATTAACATGTAAATTTATACCCGGAATCTCCAGCGGACTTTGAATGGAAAGATTTTGTGAGGATTCCCCGTTTTCTTCTCGTTTCGGCGCCACAGGGAACTCGTTTGGTCGTTTAGGGGCGGCGGCTGTGCCTTTGACATAGTAGCTGAAATTGTTATCGTTTTATTGGAAATTTATTTTATTAGATTATTCCGTATCTTAGATTAGCTTTTCGGATAATTCAGTGTACAAGAAAGTGTCAAAATCAAAGTCAAAACAAAACAAAAGTCAAACTCACGGATTGCTTTGTATTTCCCTTTCCCTTTGTTGTCTCCTCTTTTCTAATTCAGCTGACGTTATCTCATCGTGTTCTTTTTTCTTCGTTTTCATTTTTTGATATCCTTTCTCTGGTTCTTCTTCAGAATCGTACTTTGGTGGGCCGCCAAAGTTGGCAAATTCGCTGCGAACCTGGAAATGAATTTGATGAGGCAAGGATCCTAAATCTTGCAGTGCAGCTCGCAGTTTAAAAAATCTATTTATGTCTATTTGTTAAAAATCTATTTAAGCTAACAATTATAAGTTAAAGATAATGTTATTTTCTATTTAAATTCCTGACTTTCATTTGTCCAAAGGTCTTCTCAGTCTCATCTTCACTGCTTTCACTCGCGCTTTCCTCCCATTCATCACCAATCCACGAATCGAGATCCAATCTGAATTTCAGTAAGATTTAAATATATATTTTAAAATTTATATAGTAAATGTAGATTTTTTTAAACAAACCCATCCGGAACGGGGACTTTTCTCTGCGCTTTCGTCGCCACTGGATTCAGCTCTCCTTCGTAGAGTCTGGCTACCTAAATAATTCCAAATTATAACATAATATAATGTTCAAATAGATTTTATTATACTATAGCCATTTTCTATTAGCCCAAGTCTAGGTATTATAGATAATTTTACCTCTTCAGCGACTTTCTCCTTTCTCGAATGGTACATCTCGATCACTTTCAGCATCGCCATCAAGGTGCAGGCCTAGATTTTCATGATATTATTATTAGCTTAAAGATAAAGCTAATAATCTGTATCTGTAAATCCGTAAATTTAAAATTTTCTCCAAAATCCAACCCTTTCCTGCGCTTCCAAATGCTCGGCCAACTCCAGCTCGGGCAATTTGCTCATCATCAAGTTATCGAGTGAATCAACCGCATCCCAGTCTTCTTCCTAAACACAAATTCTTTCTTATTTCCAATCTTTATTTACCTCTTCAGCTTTTGAAATCAATGCTGCGTAAAGTTTTCCAATGTTTTGAACATAAACCGAAAGAATATGGCCGGGCATTAGAGACGGTTTCGCTTTGAGCATCGCCTCGAGCACGCTTGGCTTGTCGCGAACGTTTCTGAAAAATGAGATATAATATATCTAGAAAAACTGGTACTAGCTACGTTTATCCAGTCTTAAAATTCGATTGAAGATCACTCACTCGCTGTATTCTCCACAAATCCACGCAGCTGCCAGCAGCACTTCACTGATATTCGAGCGTTGCTGAGCGCTGCCCGAAAGGAGGAGATTCGCGTTTTCCACCTGCAAACTGTTTTGTCTACAAAGAAAAAGACGACAACAATGGATTCTACCCAAACAGATCTCGAATTCCAAAAAACCCACCAATAATGCCATTTGTGAGACGGAGAAGTGTCGAATCGATTCAACTCGCACGGTCACATCTTGGATCTACGAAATTGGTTCTATTTAGTCATTTCACTAAGAAATCCTCACTTGTTCAGCGATTTTCGCTCCATGCTTCGTTCCCTCGACTTTCGTCAATTCGACGAGTACCGAGATGTACCATTCAAAGTTGGTGATGTATTGATAATTGTTGTAGGAACAGATGCTGATGATTCGGGATAAGAGCTCGTCTCTGGAAAGTAAATTTTGGACTTATTAGCTCTGGAAATATCTGTCGAGAAGATATCTTTATATACCGCACAAAATTGTCGTTTTCTAAAGCACACCTTTCACGCCTGTCTAGGTTGTCACTAGGAACGTCCCGTTTGTCCCATTTTATTTTATGTTCGCCCTCTCTCATTTGGTTTTACATTTTTTATACGAATCAATTATGTTTCTTTTATTCTTCGTTATTCTATATCAAACGGCTTTGTGGCTGTACATGGAAATTTGGCGACGATTCATTTTTGCTGCTTTCACTTCTTCAAGGCCGTCTACAGAAAAATCAATTTTAGGAAAAAAACTCGATGGTGCTTATTGCGATCACAATGCATTTGTTTACACCATTTGATAAACGCTGTTATTCCGCAAGCAATTCAATCACGTTACAACAGTCGCGTCGATCTACTACTACAACAAATACTTTTTGAACTTAACATGTTTAGAATTCAAAATGATAGATCTTTCTAACCTATAATGTGATCCTTCAGCATGTTCCACGTGTTCCATCAATTTCTTAACGATTTCCATAATATTTTTCTTTGACACCATCCCGTACAACAAATCGAGAGATCTGAAAAGACAAAAATCAGCTTTTTAATAGGAATTCCTTTGGTTCAAAAGGTTCAAAATTCGATTACCTTATCCGAATACTCTCATCTCGATCATCCAAACACCGCAAAACGATATCTTTGTGAGCCTAAATAAATTTTTTTCGGATAGAACTCACAAATTTCCCCTTACTTGAACGGCTTTCGGATGCGTTTGTAGGATTTTCCCCATCGCCAACAAGCCAAGGTATTTCAGATTTTGATCGGCGTCCTCGATTAAAAGGCCGAGTTTTTGAACGCACAACTGAAATTTGTTTATTAATGGTATTTAATGAGAATAAATTAATGAAATGGTAAAAAATGGTTCCGGTATTTGAATTAGAATCATTTTTAAACCAATTTACTCACCTGTATGCTCGTTGTGTGATCGCCGGGTGTGCCAGCCGATGTACTGATCAAAACTGAAAATCATTTTAATCATTTTAAAACTCTAGGTAGCCCATTTGGGATCAAACATTTTATCAAATGTTATCAAATTATCAAAATTTAATCTTTAAAAAAAAATGAATAGAGTATTTTCTTGCAAAAGCCCACCAGCAATGACCGTATTGATGCACTCATAAAGCAGCGACATCGCCGAGGTACTGAAAAGTTCATTTTTAAGAGATTAAACTAACATTTCAAGTGTTTACTTATAAACTAACATTCAGTTAAATTCCTTAAAACTCAAATTTTCCCTACCTATTGATGAGATTTGTGAGTGGTTCGAGGAGCTTTTTGCCTAGCCGAGGCTCGAGTGGCACCAAAGCTCCAAACTAAACGAAATTCGTTTAATAATTTAAAAAGTTCATTTCAATTTGCATTTGATCACTTACCAATTTGATGATTTTAATCAACATCCAATTATTCGAGCTCGTTGTCATCAATTTAAAAAAAACGGGCGCCAATGTGAGATAGTTTTTCGGGTTTTTTCGCGCCAACTCGCAGATCACATTCACAGCCGCACTTTGAACGCCTCAAAGAATATTGAAATTATATAGAATAATGCAGAATAATGCAGAATAATGCTAATGTGAATATAACTCGAAGAGACTTATTTATTGCGTTATTGATGGGGAAAATGATTTCAAACCTGGATCCGCGTCTTCTAATTTCTCTTTTAAACGCGGAAACGTCGGTCGGAGAGCGTCCGGGTATTTGAGGAAAATTTTGTACAAAAGCAAGACGGCTCGTTTTCGAATATAGGGACGAGAGGAGGTTAACTGCAAAGAGAAAGTTCTCATTTGGGATTAGATGTATAAACAGATCAACAAAATCTTTAGCCCAAGCTCTGTTGACTGTTGACGAATTTTACTGATCTAGATACCAATCCTGATATCAAAAGCTGTTTTGTGCATCAAGATGACTTAAAACTTTAGCTAAGTGGTAGTATTTTTGGTACTTTTCGCTTTTTGGTTGGTCATAGCTTTCAAAATCTGTATTCAAAATAGCAAATCAAGCAATTTGGGGGACAAAACCGACTTAATTCAATGAACTCAATGAATTGATTTTTTTCTGATTCTAATTGCAAAAACTATAAATTTAGGGCGCCGAATCGACTTGATTCAATAGGTTAACTGACAAGTACTGTATTTTTGTATCTAGCACATATTCTGCTCGAATTTTCTATGTAAAATTTCTCCCACTACTCACCAAATTGACAATATCACTGGCGAGATCCCGAGCGAGATCTGGAGTGACAAAGCATGCCAATCCGCCGAGTGCCACCCCGCAATCATACCTAATTATTGATATATTGAAAATTTTTGATATATTCGATTTTCTTACATATTCGCTGAATTGATATCTTTTCTGATGAGATTCGTCGTTAACATCAACACCTCCGTTGAATCGTGGAAAGATTGCGCGGCAGCGAGGTATCTAGAAATGAGGATACCCATGAAGAAAAAGATCAAATATATTTGGTTTGTAGATAAAAATCTGCTAGTAAATCTATGCACTGTGTTTCGTGGCTATTTTTCGATCCATTACTTACCCTATCCTCTTTTCAGTGTATTTTGTGGAGACCATCACCTCGATGATGTTGAATGAAGCCCAAGAGATATCATATCCAAGCATTTGAAGCTAGAATTTGAAATATTCAGTCATTTACATTAAAATCTACGAGTGCCTTTAATTTTTTCAAACTTACATATGCCAATTTCTCAATTGCATTCGCTTTGATGAAAGTGGAGTCCTGTTTGAGTTCCATTTTGATTTCCTCGATACACGAAGCGATGTAGCGAGCCTGAGAGATGGGAAGATAAAGAATTGCATTCCATTCTTGTTAATATCTTTTAAAATCCATTTCCTTTATCATTTACCTCATTATCTTTATTATTACGAATGCCTCTGATGAGATCGGTGAGACTTTTGTCGAATAGACGGTCGAGGTTCGATCGAATATTCTTCAAGGCCATCTCTTCGAAACTGAAATGGACGAATATTGTAAAAAATATTGTAAAAAATATTGTAACAAATATTGTTAAGTTAAAAAAAGATAAATTTTATAGGTTATTAAAAGATATTATCATAAATTGAATGAATGGAAGCAATTGTCTGATTGATCAATAATAATTGCCTTGAGTGCTTCAAAAAAAAGCCAAACAATCTTGTTTTATCAAATTTCAGAGTATCAAGTTTTTCTCAAGTTAAAAGATATTCAGCTAGATCCATTTTTTTGCATTATAAGCAAGTCTTTTAAAATAAAAAAGCTAAAAATGAAATGAAATCGAACACCCGAGATGCTCATGAAAATTTAATCCCCCGGGGAGTATCATTTAGAAAAGTAAGGATACTGGCTATTTGGCGACAGAACAAACCTACTATATAAAAGAGTTGTGTCTTTAAAAAAGGCAAAATTGAGTGGCACTACGGGGGATCGAACCCGCCCGGGCCTTGTGACCCAAGACACGCGTGCCCCCGACTGCGCCACAGCGACAACAACAACCAGCCAGAAAAGCCACTTAAACGGTTTTTTTTGCATATAGAACTGGTCATTTGTGCAGGAAACTGTTTCAGATAAATCTAAAGTTTTTTATCAAGTTTCAATGGAAATTGAGCTGCTGTTTTAAATGGAAAATTTTATTGGATAAGATCGACAAGTATAGAAGTCAATAATAAAGATTTCTCTAGATGGAAAAAGAAAAATGCGATGGATGTGCATCGTTGGAATCGCCAATTTCGGGTACCCAAAGAGGGGGATTCAAGGCTTTTCTCGAAGAAGAAAAAGAGAGAGATTTGAAGAGAGAAAGGAGGGAAAGGGGAAGGAGAAAGGGGAAGAAGAAAGGAAAGGAGAAAGGGGAAGAAGAAAGGAAAGGAGAAAGGAAAGGACTCCCCCCAACACCCCCTTTTACCCTTCAGGCGATATTCATCCAATGAGAGAGATTATGAGAAATGAAGAGGCGAAAGAGATGTTCGAAACCGATTTCAGGGCATCTTTTAGGGAAACACACTTGTCATCGGCTACTGGGGAAAGGCCAAACAAAGCAAAAAGTAAATAATTAAGGATACAACTCACAATCAGCAAAGAAAGCAATTAGAATCAAGATTGGCTATAAGAAGTTCAATATTTTAAAGGTTACCTAAAATTAATTGGAAAGAAAGATTCAAATAAATTTAATATTGTAATTGAGATGGATTGGCTGATAGACAGATAGAAAGCCTACAACTATAGTAGTTAAATGCAGAAATCTAGGCCTAAATTTTCAGACGTTAGACAGGAAGCTAGGCACGGAAGGTGACTTTTCAAAAACTAACCTGAAAATAAAAATGATTAAACAAGCTTATCGACCATAAAAAACCATTTTCGATAGCTTTCAACTATTGGGTTGGGGAGAATGAGTCGGCGCCGAACTTTAAAGGGACTTTTTGCACACATAAAGCCTTCTTTAAACATACGTTTGGTTTCATCAAAAGGATCCACTATTTCTCTACAAAATCACTTTTGAGAGATTCCACAAAGCTTTTCTTTCGTCGAGTTTATGAACTTCGAAACGCAGCTGGTTAAAATGGCAAAGAGTCCGACTCATCATTTGAACAGTTTCTTTCACATAAACCTTCTTTGGTGTTTATATAAAAAAGATAGAGCACATTGAATTACTTAAGTTGCCAAATTTGCAGGAAGATCCCACCAATGGTTTTTTCTAGATCACAGTTTGTAGTTTTTGTGAAAAAATGGCTTTTTCTTGAGCGGAGGCGCTGTTTGAATTTTCTTTTAAATGTGATTTTGTAGAGAATTAGTTAACCATTCTATGAGTATCAAACGCATATTATTTGACGAAGTCGAATTGAAGTTTTAGACATTTTTTTCATTTTCGGCGCCGACTCATTCTCCCCAACCCAATACAATTTTTTGTGATTGACCAATTGACTGAGTTCATTGAAGTCTTTTTGTTCTTTTTCCTATTTTCGTTGAAAAATAAAAAATTCACCAATTAACCTGTCGTAAATACTGTAACCCCACCCCCATAATGACGGTGCGGAGTGTTGCGTAGTCTAGCTTTGAACGAGTTTTTCTCGACACTGGTTTATGCTACAATGCGCGCTTAGGTATCAAAAAAATAGCCCTGAATTTCAGCTATTTTTTGATACCAAAGAAGCTTTTTTTGAAAGTATGGGCGCTTTGAAAAAAATGAAATACTAAAAAACTTTTGCGACTACGCAACTGTACGGGGGGGGGAGGGGGTGGGGGACTATTACAGTATTTACGATATCTAATAGGATCTAATAATAGTAGTAATCTAATAGCAAACTCTTTTAATAGAATCAGAACTAGTCTTTAAATTCCGGTATGACTTTTCTCTAAATAAAAGTGTTTATTGTTCAATTTCCCATCAAAAATAATTGATTTTTCTAATAAAATAAACCGTAGTTCAATTGGTGCATTTTTTTAATTGGTTCAATTGCTCTGAAACGGAAGTACGAAAACGAACAAAAAGACTTATTCACTAGCCTAATATGTTACAGAAACTTTCCCCAAAAACGAACAGTATTACCGACGTTTGAAAGATGAGCTGCGATGTGTCGAAGAGGCGAACGTATACTGGTCGACCCGTCGCCTCACTCATAAAGATGGGTGGATCACGGGAAAAGATTTTCGAGGAGCCAAATAAAAGATATTCAGTGAAGGGGAATTCACTGCTTATCAATATTGAGAGTAGTCTGGAGTCTCGCTTCTATCAGTTATCATTCGTCACACAAACAAATCTTTTGCTCTAAGTTTAGCACAAACTATTCAAAGTGTTTTGGCAATGTATTGCAATTCAATGGCAATCTCTTTTATACTCTTTGCATGTTTTTTGAAGAATTTGGCCTTTCAACCGCAGATTGAGTTGACATTGACAGGAAATGGTAAAGAATTTGAAGAATTTCCCCTTTTAAGATTGAAATTTTTAATAAAGCTATTGAAAAATTTCCTTGCATTAGTCAACTAATCAATTTCTTTTTGGAAATTGTAAAATTCTTTCAGAAGAAGCCTTTCAATTCGCTGAAGAGCTTCTCGAACCTTCAGGAAACAAAGGGATCCTTGCTCTTGACTTTAAACAAGTAATTGAAAGTCTGAAGAATCTTTGATTTAACAACATCGTTCTATCACAATATATTATCAGATCCTTCAACAAGGCCCAATGGTTCAACTCAAATTCACAATGAAAACATGGACGGGAACGGTGGAAAATGAGCTGATGATCCCGGCACAAAAAGCCACTCTCAACGGAATAATTCTTGAGTTCGTCGATTCGAGTTCTTTATGAGGCCGCCAGAGGCCCGAGCAGCTGCATCAGTGGTCTTGGAGATAGTGTGTTAGACCAGTGAACCTATTGGTCTTGGGGATAGTGTGTTAGACGAGTGAACCTATTGCCTTATTGCCTCCTTTCCCCTCAAGTTCGAGTCTGACTCTCCCTAAAGTTTTTGGCTTTATTTAAAAAACAGAAAATAGGGGAACCATGTCTGACTGTGTCACTTACTTCACTTTATTCTATTAGACATGGTTCTCTTATTTTCTGCTTTTTAAATAACAATTCTATGATATGGTATCTATTTTTGAGTACAGCTTAATTTTAAACGGTCTAGATTAGTTTGAAGTTGCATAAGGGCAGTGGATCACTTCTCAGGATGTCTGAACCTGTAAAGTTAAATGTAAATAGATATTCATTATAAACTTTACAATGAGAGACAGATCTTTTGATCAAATATTGGTTCAATACCATTTCTAGCTCAATTCGCACGGCCGGTCAATCGTACGTCGAATCCTTTCAACATTTGGAGCTACGTGAGTGAGAAATGATATTTTTCAAGTAGCTAAAGAAAAGTTTTACTTCTAAAGATGAAAAAAAACAACAAAAGGGCTTTAGAGCACGACAAATGGCGGCATTTGGCTTCTGAAATGATGCAGCACAGAATAGAGAATCCGGCAGTGATCGAGAAATACCTTGCTTCTTCAGACAAAGCACCACGATTTGTTCTATTTTATCATGATGGTTTGTTTCTGATTGAAAGTCTCAATCAGAGATTTAGACGGAAAATTGACAAATCAAGTGGCAGCTGTGGCTGTCTCTTTGGCGAGGAGAGAGCTTCATGAAACTGAGGTAAAAAGTAAACTGGAAATTTGTGGTACAAGTCAAGAATCAATTGTCATTTTATACTTGTGAATTTTTTTAGATCTTGATTGCCGATTGCACGCACAACATGGAAGAATGCTATAAATACAACGTGAAAGAATTCCCGGCACTGCAATGTTTCAAGGATGGAAAAGTTTGGAAAGAATTCGATTATATGCAAAAAAAAAAGGTTTTCAGTTATACGCGGATTTTGATGACGAGAGAATGCTGACACTTGATGTGGATGGAGTCAAGAATTGGATTTCACGGTAGAGAGACAATGTGAGAAGAGAGACCAAAGAATTTTCAGCTTACTCATGCCGGCTTTTCATCAAGTTAATGAAGATCAGGTGAGAGGAAAAATATACAATTATTCACACGAATGGTACAAAAAAATACATAAGTACAGCCTTAAATATAAGGAAGAATGATATAATGGACATATCCAGAGTGTTCGGGAATAGAGTGGTCATCGGTTTGAGTGTGGAAAAAATTTCTTGTTGATTTTTCAAGGCTCATCGTGGTGTCTGGTTGCCATTGGTTTTGCCTCAGGCGCGACACAACAAAATCAAGTTGATTTTTTTGATGATTTATAGGGGGTCATGGGGAGCTCGCGTTTTTCATGCATCGGCATTGGGGAGCTCGTGTTTTTCATGTATATCTATACGTGGATTTTAATTTTGAATTCCTCTATTTCACCACAAATCTTTTTACATTTTGTTTCTAGAAATTTGTTTTGATATTAGGATTTTGAAAATAAGATATTAGGAAAATAAGAGATCCCCAAAAAGTCAGTCCTGGGAAAGCAGCAACAAGAGGGTTTTCTCGTGCAAAAATTAACCATAGTTTGAAGATTTCTGAAACAGCCAATCCAACAATGCAAACTGAAATTTTGGCTAGAACATTGAAAGAACGCACAAATTTATAGAAACAAAAAGGAGAAAGATTTGTGATGAAATAGAGGAATTCAAAAGTGTCTTTTTCATGTATACGTGGATGTTGAGCTCCCCGGTCGATGCATAACCGCCTATCCTCAAAATCATCAAAAAAATCAACTTGATCTTGTTGTGTGGGGCAAAAATCAATGTGGGGCTGAGGCAAAACCAATTTTGACATCACGATGAACCTTGAAAAATCAACGAGAAAATTCTCGTTGATTCGGGAATTTTTCCACACTCAAACCGATGACCACTTTATTTCTGGACACCCTGTATATGGAAAAAAAGAGGGAATAATCTATCCGTGATTGAACTCTTGACCTTCTGTCTAAGATAAGAGCTCTTAGCCAGTCGACTATGGCTGTAGTTGCAGAAATTTTTCATATAGGTACCCTATTTTCGCGAGGGAATCATTCGTGGATGGGATGGAGTCGTCGATTCGGTTCATGTTTTGTTTATTGAAGACAAAAAGGTTTGTGATTAATGGATTTAGATTTTCAAAAGCTAGATTTGTAAACCAATTTCACAAGAATTCAGAGCCGAGTCTATCACGATTTCACAAAGCTAGCCTCTCAAAATCACGGAGTATACACATTTGGAACGATGGTTCATCAAGATGTTGAGAAATGGTAAAATGAGGAAAAGATTTCCTTCTAATGAAACATTTAGGGCCCTTCACCCAGCCATCATCACTTTTAAGCCATTAGAGAATGAGGTGGGATTTGTTTCTGACAAGAAGAAGAACAAGGAGAAGAACAAGAAGAAGAACAAGAAGAAGAACAAGAACTCTTTCAGATCAAAGCTTTCACTTTGCACACAACGATGGGCTATGAGGAGATGAGAAATTATATTGACGTGGCTTCGGATCCGTCTTTGGCAAGTCTGGGATTAGATTCTGTAATCTGGGATTAGATTCTGTGTTTCTATAAGGGTTTCTATAGGGTTTTTGGAATGAAACTTAATTTTAGTTTGACCTGACATCACCAATCGAGGCTCTCAAAGCGTTCACGCGACAAGTGCCCGTCTTGGTGCTATTCGATCCATTGGTAAGCATACTAAAGGCTAAAAGAGAACGAGAAAAGATTACTGTAGTTTTTGCAAGAATACCCGTTTTTTCTGATCTGGATATTGAACGAGATTTTCAGTGTAACTCTCCATCGTTCGATCTGGCCGGACTTGCCGCTGAGGACACCGAGTACCGAAGAACAAAAGCTCGTTTCGGGACAGTTAATGGGTATTCAATTGAAATAATATTTAAACCAAAGTATGAAAAGAAACGAAAAAACTTATTCACCAATACATTATTCCGCAACTATTCTTATTTTCTCTCTCTCAGGACAAATCCCTTTTCGTTGTCTCTCTTGGCATCAAGCGGCGTCAAGCAATTTGATCGAGCACAATGGGTGCTAATCGATGTGAAAGAGGTACTCAAAAATTAAGTTATCTCAACAATTTGATTAGATAATGAGAACCTTTTTAGTCCCTTTTTTTTAGTCCCTCTCCTATGTAATCCCATTCAATAAGGAGACGCACACGAAATTGAGAGAATTCATTGCTGATCCATCAAAACTCAGCCAACCAAGGGGTAGGTTTCAATAGAGCTTAGCACCTATTCTATTAGGTGGTTCGGATATAAACAAGCGTTGCTAAACTTATTGTTGTGAGAGAAGCTTTTAAAACATGTCTTTCTGTATTTAAAAGTACAGATCTTTTTTCTTGCTTTAGATGAATGACTTCAAATATATCAAGTTTGCGATTGGTCTATTGGTAATCATACTAAAGGCTAAAAGAGAACGAGAGACAAGATTACTGTAGTTTTTGCGAGTTGCTTGAGAATACCCGAGATGCTTGAGAATTTTTTCTGATCTGGATATTGAACCTGGATACTTTACGACTTCAAACTGGGCAAAACAGCCGCGGAATTCCATTGAGATTTGGTCAAAGCATTTAGGAATGATGTATTGTCCGAAAGCCGATGCCGAGCTTGATTCCAATGCTTTTGGAACGGTGATGAAAGTCTCGAGGATGATGAACACTCTCGTCGACCTCAAGTGGTAGACAACGATACTTTGAGGGCTTAGGTCGAAATGATCGAATCAGATCGAATCAGATCCATGTCAAACGACGCGTGAACTTGCTCAATAGCTTCTATTTTCAAATTCTACCATTGATGAGCATCTCCATGCCATTGGAAAGACGATCTGATGCGGGAAATGGCTTCCTCACGAGTTAACGTTCCTCACGAGCAGTGCAAACGCTCGTTTATATCCGAACAACCTAATATAAGCTTGTAAATATTTCTTCAACTTTCAGAATCAACCCTTTCCGTCGAGGTGATTCGAAATGTGATTTTAGGGGAGATTTTCGAGGATTCACATGACGAGTTCAAGCACAAGTATGGCATTTTAAAAATGCTAACATTTAAGCCGAAATTCAAATCAATGATCAACAAAAGACATTGATCTCTTTTGTTTTTTTGAAAAACTAACCTTTTCAGTGACTACCACGAGCCGGGCACTTTACCCAAACCACCATTGCACAATGAAGCTCACGATGAATTATAGAGAAATTTTGATTACGAGTAGAATATAAAAAGTTTCATTACAAAGTGCATTCAAGAAAAAGACAGACGTTTTTGGCTAAAACTATTAAATGTAAATTTTAAAAGCTTGTTAAGCAAATTAGTGCCGCATTTTTTATATTATTCTTTCCACAACTATTCTTTCTACAATCTAAATTGCATTTCAATCGAATTGATAAATTTATTGTTGGAGTTTTACGATGGCAATTTCAGATTTTAAAAGCTATTGCCTTCATTCCGTTTCAGAATCTGCATCCAAGTTGGAGTTGCTTCGCGGACTGGTTAGACAAACGATCCAAGCCTGTGAATCAATGATTTGAAAGTCATTATATTAGAGAAAATACAAGAAAATCTGCATCCAAGTTGGAGTTGACTGGTTCAATCCTGTGATTCAATGATTTTAACATCATTATATTGAAGAAAAGACGAGACTGATGGTCAGAAATGTGTCAGAATGACTCAGAAATCAGAAAAGACTATTGGAAAGCGCCAACTTTTCCTCTGCAAAGTTTGGGTGTCTTTGAAAGAACGAACGAATATTCAATGATTTACTTCAAGAGCACATTTCTGACCATCCAAACAAGTCAACACTTTTGGAAAATCTTTATTCTTATCAAGTTCACATTGCACTATGATTCGTGAACATTGCGAACAACTCAAAAAGGATAAAAAAAATGTGCATGATAGTTTTAGACGAAATGTCTTTTACGTAAAAGGTCCGGGTTCCAATTTCGAAGAATATTTGTTGCTTATTATTATTTGTTCTTATTCTCATAAAGTGAAAGTGGGCAGTGGAGGGAAAAGTGTCAGAGCTCATCATTTCTCTGCACCAAATTTACCCCCTGGAGCGAAAGGGAATATGCAATGAAAGAAAGGAATGGCAGAAGGATGGGAAAATAGAATACGAGACTGGTTTCTACTGCCAACAGTTTGACGATATATTAAGTGAGAGATTGGGAACGAGTCGGCCACAATTCTACTCGAGTTAGCTGTTTTACGATAGAATGTACTTTTTCTGGTTCAATTCTACCTTTTTATGTCTTTTTATATCTTTGCCAGTCTTAGAGATTCTTGAGAGTCTTAGAAGATAGAAGATTATGATCTAATCAATTTTGTAAACGTTTAGATGAAGTGTGGTAAACTAGAGACGAACGAGAAGATACCGAACAGGCTGGCAAAGCTGGCAATTGTTCTCTCTTTGAGTTCTCTACTCTTTTTGATCTCAATGACTTTGATCATCTCGTCGGTGTTGAATGAAATGGAATTAGAATTGGATAATGTTTTTCTGGATGTTAATGTGAGTGTAACTGAATGGTCTTTTTAGAAAAGCTTTTAGAGAGACGCGAACGAGATGTGGAGTGAGCTGATGGCAATGGGTTCAAGAGGAAAACGACAACTGTTGCCAGCTGAATACGGTAAAAATGACTCACTCACTTAGTTGAAATGATCTCTCTTTAAAAGTAAAGCTATTCAGTCATTCAAGCAACTCAATTAATTCTTTCAGAAGTTGTCACAGAGTACGCGATTCCTTACACAACCTCGCAAAACAGCTATCAACCAAAATACGGATATGGATATACAAAGTTGAAATGTAAGCTAGATAGATTTTCTAGCTAGATAGATTTTCCATAAGAGTATCAGGTTGTTGTGCGGACTCGTATGCGAAACCGGGAATCAATGAGAATCTTCCCATTTCGTACAAATGTCCACTCGGATACAAAGGACCACCCGGACCTCAGGGGTATAAAATAAGCAAAATAATAGTTTTAGCTAAACAGCTAAACAGCAGTTCCCTCTTGTCTTTCAGAGAATCCGGAGAACCAGGCAGCGCCGGAGTCCCCGGCTATCCGGGAACTCCCGCCACCAATATCTACCCTGAGACTAGGTAAATCTTTAACGTTAAATTGTATTGATTCAATTGAGACTAAGCAGTCTGAAGTCAGCTACTTATAACTCTTATCCATCCGATCAATATGTTTCATCGAATCAATATGCTCAACCTCAGCTCAAAATCTGTGATGAACCTTGCCCAATTGGTCCTCCTGGGCCTTGTGGGCCTAAAGGTCAGATCTATTTTTTGGATAAGATTTTATATCTATATATATATATGTCAATACTTACAGGTTCTCGAGGCATTGTCGGTCACAAAGGAATTCGTGGGGCTTTTGGTGAGCCCGGTAGACCTGGGAAATCCGGAAAGTGTGGCCATCAGGTAGGCCGAGAACTTGACGTTAATAATAAGTTATTTATTGATAATCTTTTATAATATTTCAGGGAGATATCGGTCCAAGGGGAATCAATGGATTCTCGGGTCCAAAAGGTCCATCCGGTGCCAATGGAGTGAAAGGATGCAAGGGAAGTCCCGGGAGAAAGGGAATATCTGGACCAATTGGAGGTAGACATGCATTTACAATGTATTTCGCTAATAAAAGTTAATTATTACTTTATCTATGTTATTTTTCTCTTATAGTGGTTGGGCCTCGAGGGCTGGGAGGACAACCCGGTGACTACGGAGCTCCAGGAGTGCCGGGTCTTTGCGGACAACCTGGACCTAAAGTGAGCTATTGAAAGCAATAATTATCTTCTTAATATAATTTCCAGGGTCCTCAGGGTATCGATGGTGCCTCGGGAAGTGGAGGAGCTTCGGGGAGACCGGGAAAAGACGGGCTTTATTGTCCATGTCCACCGAAATCTCAGCAATATTCTCAACCACCTCAACAGCCATATCCGGTAGAAAAAGAGCAATTTTTCGTTTTTACAATTGGTTGAGACAAGTTTGGGACCAGTTTAGACGTTTATTGGGAAATATTTAACGTTAAATCATGGCTTTAATTTGGATCTTATGACGATCTTGTGATTGTGCTCTAGAAAGTGATTGTGAAAGTGATTGGGCTCTAGAAAGTGATTGTGAAAGTGATTGGGCCCTAGAAAGTGATTGTGCTCTAGAAAGTGATTGTGCTCTAGAAAGTGATTGTGAAAGGGATTGTGCTCTAGAAACTCTAGTAAACCTTAGAGATTATAGATATAGAGAGATATAGAGCTTTAGTTCTCTAGACAATTTAAAATTCAGATCCCTTTCGGTCTTCAATATGAACAAGTTGTCGGTGGTTCATCACAAGAGAATCTCGGCGTTCTTCCCGATATTCTTGGTGATTCCGAGGCCTCGTACACTGGGATTCCGCGAAAAGCCGAGGAAAATTTACCTCTGCAATCCGTTTCAGTCGTTCGTTTTCCATTCTTACTTAAATTCGTTTCTGTCTACAACTTTCACGTGCACAAAGATACTCTAGCCGTACTTCGGTGACTCGTTCACATCTGCCCCTCAACCACCTGCCCCACCACCACAAGAAATTGCCGGTAGTACAGTTTTGCCTAGAAGAAAAATTATAATTGAACTTAGACTACATCGCTCAAAATTTTGCGAATGGTGAAGGCGTGAAGAGAGCCGATCCAAAACCGAGAAGTCCCCGCAAAAAGTGATCTCAACGACGATTTCGATTCATCTCTTGTTTAGCAATCGTCGCTTAATCGATTGGCCTCGTTGGTCTGATGATGAAATGAGAAAGAGAGCTCGATCAAGGGATGGAAGAGAATTCGGAAATGCTGGGAACAAGGGGAGTAAGCAACAAGGAAATAATCGACATTTTGCACAAAAACCCTTTCCCAAACAGAGATTCGTCAAAACTTAAAGATAATGAATGTGAAATCACAAATGTAACTTTATTTCCGATTGAATTTCTATTTGTTCTAAAATTCACTGTCGTTATCGTTTTATCTGAACGTTTTTTTTTACCGTTTTGAATGTGTTCTCCCAAATAATTTTTAAGCTTTTGAATCTATTGGGTTGGTGAATTGAAAACTGCCGGCTGACAATAGCCATTGTCATGTTTTGATTGATAATGATTTGTTCAAGATCATTGAGTTGATCTATTGTTTCAGCATCTAAAATCAAGATGATGATCAATCTGCCATCCATTTTCTAGAATTTCTCTAGAACTATTGGGTTGGTGAATTGAAAACTGCCGGCTATTGTCATATGTGACAGTTTGAGCACTTTCTTCAAAAGAAACCCATTTTGGTGTCAATGGAAAAGTTGTAGAGAATCAAAAATCAAGCTTATATCCAAATTTCTAAAAAGATGCACTTAGTAGTTTCGCTTAAAATGCAAGTTTTGTGAAAATTCGTAAATTTAGCATTTCTTGAAAACCAGCTTTTGCATCGTTCTGAAAATTTGGATATAAGCTTGATTTTTGATTCTCTACAACTTTTCCATTGACACCAAAATGGGTTTCTTTTGAAGAAAGTGCGCAAACTGTGACGTATGACAATAGCCGGCAGTTTTCAATTCACCAACCCAATAATTCTAAAATAATTCCCTTTATAAAACATCCAGTTTATTCATTTATATTTGGCCAATAAATTTTTAATCAAAAACTTTACAATAGTTGACCGAAAGATTGGGGAAAAGGCAAGTGAATTTCTGGGGAAAACACCATAATTAATCATAAAGTCTAGCGGTCAGAAAAGAAGTACTTTCATTGCTTTGATTGCTTTGATTACCGGGTAATTAGACTGAGATTTGTGAAGATAAAATGAAAGAAAAATTTGGAAATAACAGAAAAATTAGATCAACTTTTTATTTGTTGAGATGGGGTGGAAGTAGGCAAAGTAGAAAGTACCAAAGAAAAAATCAACTCAATAATTGTTTCAAGTTGCGTTTTCTAAAACATCTACCGTAAAATTGACCCTAGTTTTTTAACTTATATACTTTTTATAGGTTTTTGTACCTTTTTAAACCCTCATAGACTCAGACAAAAAGTCGATAGATTGAAAAAATAGAGCCAAGGTTACGGTAGTTTTTAGCTCGGTTTAGAAAACGCATTACTTGAACTCATGTGCTCATGTACTCATATACTTGAACAGTACTCATGTACTTGAACGGTACTGATGTACTCATGTACTTGAACAGTACTCATGTACTGT
This sequence comes from Mesorhabditis belari, assembly GCA_958450365.1. Classification (NCBI taxonomy): domain Eukaryota; kingdom Metazoa; phylum Nematoda; class Chromadorea; order Rhabditida; family Rhabditidae; genus Mesorhabditis; species Mesorhabditis belari. The sequence continues at coordinate 474,793 of CAUEEP010000938.1, forward strand.
AGAAGTAAACTCTACTGTAGTTGACCCGATTTCTTATTCGGAAACAAGAAAATAAGCGAATTTCGATTGAGCAACCATGTGGGAGTGAGGGAATCTTTAGAAAATTGGCAATTCTTCAATTATTGAATAGAAATTCTTGTTTGAGAAATTTGAGAAGTTTGAGAAATTGAGCCGATAAAAAGATAATGGATATTCAAGTATACGTTGAGCAAGATATGAATGGATAAGAGTATAAAAAGCGGCGAACAGCATGAGAACCAAGAACGCTACATGAATCCGACTTTCTCCATACTGAGTTTGAAAACAACATCGATACAAGACTCAAAAACTCGATCGATATTCCGAGTGTCGGTGGCATTCGTGAAATGGGTGTAGACCGGGCGCTCATGAGCGATCTCACCGGAGACAAGACGTTGAAAACGATCTGAGATATAGATTGATGAGGCTTCGAAAGCTTGTGGACCTGGAAATAAGGATTTTAGAAAAGCAAGGCAAAGCAGAAAAGCAATGTTTAAGTCTCAAGTTATCAAGCCAGCACTTTTACAAAGCCAAATCAATTTTTCCGGATCAGAACCTACTTTTTGACTTCTTTGCCTTGTCTACAACTCCAGAAACCTACTTTGCCCTGTCTACAACTCCAGAAACCTACTTAACTACCTAATTTCCTAATCTCGAAACTTTAACCTAACTTTCAACAACTCACCTTTATAGTCTTTAAAGCAAACATTGATCGGTGTATGCACAAGGCGATCCCGAAAAATATCGATCTTATTCAAGAACAAGATCATCGCCGTTTTCTTCCCGAAAATTCGATTGTTGACGACTCGTTTAAACAAATGCATACTGTATTTGAGGCGATTCTAAACGAACGATTCTATTTAAGATGAAATTCGTTTTTTTTTTTTTTGCTTACGACAACGATTTCCCCATCGTTTAGCTTTTGATTGTAACCGGAGATTTCGGCTACGAAAAGTACACCGCTCACGTTGTCGAAACAGTGAATCCATTTGCGTTGCTCGGATCGTTGCCCGCCAACGTCAACCATTCTAAAAAGAATATATAGATACTTTATTCAGGATATATATATTCAGGACCTGAGATAAAGTGCGCTAGATTTAAGATTAAAACACATGAATTCATACACATAACACGAAAAGGGCCGATAAAAAGAAACACGATATAATATATGTAAAATGTGGGTAGCACAGATAACGTCAAGGATCCACTAGAGCTTCAAGATCAAGATCATCTACAGATAATTTAAAGGTTTCGAGACTATTGGACTCTCTCAAAACTCTGGGGAGTCGATTCAAAATTCTGGCAGTTCTTATTGGAAAAGAGTTATAAACAAACTTATTGGAGGTGACTGGAATTTCTAAAACGAAAGAACCTCTCCTTGAGAATGGAGACTTTTGTGTGAAACTCTTTAATCTCTTTATATAGAGTCTCCTTGTAGATTTCAATTGGCTGTTTTCATTTTTGGTTAATGTCTTTCATTCCTTTTCGAACTTCCTTTCAAAACCAAAAAAACAACCAATTGAACGACGATTTGTTTCATCAGAAAGGTTATTTTTCAACAGATGTATGAAAAAGAACGAAAAGACTTTCTGGGCAGCCTAATATCCAAGCAAAATCTGTGCTCATTTTAAAGATCGTGACTTCTTCGGCATTCTACAGGGCATTCTACAGGCATTCTACATTCTACACGGCATTCTACATAATTATTGCAACAAGATACTCAAGGCATTGCACACCAAGAAGTTTCACTGGAAGAAGATTTTTAAACAGAAATAGCTTTATTTAACAGTAACAAATAAGGAAACAAGAGATCATTCGATATGACCGCCTTTTGCCTTGATAACAGCCCTTAATCGGTTCGGATATGCCTCCACTGCGGCCCGAATGTCATCTTGAGGAGTCGCCTTCCATTTTTTGGTCAAAGACTTCTTCAAGGTCAATGAGCAGACATTAGCCTCTAAGATTGCCCAAATGGAAAAGCCCATCACATTGAGATCCGGTGAGTTTGGAGGCCATTCATCCTTGGTGATCACTGAGGGAAAGTTGGCCACACACCAGTCCTGAACCGTCTTCTTCGTGGAGGCAATTAGGCAAGAATAAAGAAGATAGAACGCAACACAACAAAAAAATGGGCAAAAAAAAATAAGAAAGCTGTTTGGAAAACGGTCTTTGAACTCTTGTTGCAATAATTATGACGCACCCTGTATATTTACAACTTGTGCATATTGTGGAGCCCGGCGAGAGTTAATCAAAATAAACATCCCAGCTTTACTCACCTCAAGACCACATCTCTATATGGAAACTCAATCTCATTGATTCCAGTGGTCGGGATTCGAGATCTAAAACAAATCTCGGTTTCAAATCTCTCCAAATCTCTCTCTTCTTCAATACCGTATGACATCCATTTGAGTTGGTGTGTAATCAGGAGCTCCAATTCGAATGATTTCATCAAGAAAACTGAAAAATCTCCGTTTCGCAAGTGTATAAAACATTGCTTTTGCAAAATTGTAGCAAAATTGTAGCAAATTGTAGCCAAAAATACAAATGTAAATGGTTACTATGTAGCCGAATCGAGAAGACTGATCTCGTGACGTTTCGAGACAACTTCACGGATGAATTGACTACGGTAGATCCTGAATTTCAACGATTTACTGAAAATCAACGATTTACTTTAAAAGAAAAGAAAAAAAAGAAGAAAAAAGAAGAAAAGAACCAAATCTTTAACTTCTAAACGAACCTGTGAATGACGAGTGATATTTCCAATGTTAACTCGATGTCTGATGGAGCCACAGTTCGGTAGTGATCTTGGAATCGCCGAATGTCATCCTAAATAAAGAAATTCGATCTTTAGTATTAGTTTTTCTAGTCTTAGTATCAGCTTACCTTAAAATAATGATCTGAATCCAAGATTTTTCAAGAAACGAACTCTCGTACCTTTGCGATTTCATCTGGTTCAATCCGCAGCTCGCTAGCGCCCTCGAGAAGTTGATTCACCGACTAAATTACTGTAAAAATTATTGGATACTATATTTCTAGACTAGTAGATAGCCCTGGATAAAACTATAGCCAAGATTACGATAGCTTTTGACAAAGTTGAAACTTGTTGAAACTTGTTGAAACTTTTAAAAGCCTTTTGCACTCACCTCAACAACATTGCTATACACAAGATATCGAAAATTCACGTAATCAAGCTCAGAGAAGCCATTTAAATGTAAAATTCTAAAAAGTTTAAATATTTCTTTCTTTTTTTTTCAATTCTCACTTCATTTGCTTGAATATCGTGCTTTTTCCGCTTTCTGGTCCGCCAAGCAATAGAATCTTCAGCGTTTGCTTTGCCGCTACTCTAAAAAACTATTTTTTAGCTATAAAACTATTTCCCAACTTGTCCTTTTCCAATTGTTTCTCAATATCCGCATTTCTTCTTGCAAGTTCTCGCAAATTTGAATAGTCTATAATATAAGTTTCTTGTTTTTTTCTTTTCTAAAGTCATGAAAGCTGATCAAAAGCTGAAGCTGATCAAAAGCTGAAGCTGATCAAAAGCTGAAGCTGATCAAAAGCTGAAGCTGATCAAAAGCTGAAGCTGATCAAAAGCTGAAGCTGATCAAAAGCTGAAGCTGATCAAAAGCTGAAGCTGATCAAAAGCTGAAGCTGATCAAAAGCTGAAGCTGATCAAAAGCTGAAGCTGATGTCATGAAAGCTGATCAAAACAGTGCCGTGTCCAAATAGCCTCTCCACGATTAAGTTTTTATGTGTTTCTTATTCTAATTGGATGCAAAATAAAATTATCTACATTTTGCATACTTTGGAATCACTCTTCAACAGAAATGGTGTCGAGAAAAGCTCAGTTAACCTATGTTTAAGCCTTTTTTCGTTTTTTTTCGTTTTTTGGCATTTTCTTATCCTAGATTTATTCTAAACGGCTCTAAAAAGTGGCTCTGTTCTAAAAAAATTCAGCAGATACACTACTGAAACACTACTTAACTTAACTGGTTAACTTAACAACCTTAACTTAACTGGTTAACTTAATGACCAATAGCTTTATTTTGAATCTACACTACTGGACAATGAAATATCATATTTGAAAAAAGATCATCACTTTCGCGCGTCTGTAACTCCCTTGTCTTTACCGTATTTCTAAATATTAATCTTACCATTGTGTAGTCCTTGAAAAGAGCTTTCAGAAAATGTCTAACACTAATAGTTTAAACACAAAGACAAGGGAGTTACAGACGCGGGAAAGTGACGATCTTTTTTCAAATATCTTTTCTCAATGATATTTCATTGTCCAGTACTGTAGTTCATTGTTTTTGCCTAAATCCAATGAAAATAAGAAACACACAAAAAAAATTTAACCGCAAGCGTATTATTTTGGCCGGCGCTGTTTTGACTAGCTTCCGAAATGATTTCTTTACCAATATCTCCCGGTCCAGATGGTATCGTGATGCTTTGATTGAGATTTGCCTGTACCTGAACCTGTGAAACTTTCCATTTAACAGTTCAGCTTTCGTGTATTCTTCGTGATTAATGCGCTTTCTAAAATGTGCCTACAAAAAGGCTGCCGTAGCTGTAAATTTGTTTATGCAAATTTAAACTTTACATTCATCATTTGCAGGAGATATCGGCACTACAAAAACGCGAACTACAAACGCTTCTAACTTGCTTTAAATCTACCGGATTCACATGGTCTATAGCTGAAAACATAGAGAATTTCAAGAGCTTTCGAACGGACTAAAGCACACCCAGAAATATCAATCCTAAAGAAAGTTACAGTGGCTTGTAGCCATATGCACAAATTTGTTGAATTAACGCATTAATTGAGACAAATGAATGATGAATTGACTTGATTGATGACTGATGAATTGATGAATTGATGAATTGATCTTTAATCGATTAAATTGGCCTTTGTTTATGCAAATTTATTGAAGTAATTATTTAATCACGAGGAACACACTCTAGTTCAACTCATTATTGTTATTATGAAGCCTAAAGAACTGACGAAATGCAGAAATGCAAAAATAAACTATTCAAATGCTTAGAATGCTTTTAAAGCTTTTAAAGCGCACTTACCGAAAAGATCGGTCGCCGCCCACAAAAGAGAAACGAGAAATCGACTCGAGAGCTGCTTCCGTGCTCCATTCTTCCTAAAATTTACTATATATTATATGATTTAAGGTATATTTTAAGCTGCTTTTAAGACCACATCGTTGCCACATCATAGGTACTTTTAAGATACCTTTAAGACTTGTTTTGTTGCAAAACTTTAACTCTGGAACTCGGGAAAATTTGAGCATTCAAGTTTTGAGTTTTGATTAACTAAAAAAATCTTCGAATACTTTCTCTTACAGTCGGCTCTCCCTATAACGGAACCCAATATAGCGGAAAAATCTATGTAAAGGAATGGCATTTTGGTCCCGGTCGACGCTAAGCTACATAAAACGGCACTCTATATAACGGAAGAATTTTTTTTTGTCCCTTCTATTCCGTTATAGAAAGTCAACTGTATTTTTGATTCAAAACTCTAGTTGATATCATCCCAAATAACCAATAAAATTGGCCTTTAGTTTTTCTCAAATCTTCCTCCTTTTCAAAAGTCGTTTTGCAGGGGATAATTATTGAAGTATTGAAGAAGAAATGAGTGGGTTTAAAGGAAAGAAACTCACTATTTGACGGTGGGGAAAGTGATTGATTGGGTTGTTTCTGAGAAGTTGAAGGCAATGATGTGGATGGGATGTAGCTCGTGGATGGCTGAGGTTGAGATTGATGGAGTGGATGGGATGGTGGAGGTGGAGGGCCGAACTCGGTCACCCCTCGACGAGAAGGTGGCTTCGACATGGTTGAGCCTGGAAATTTCGCAAAATAAACACGAATAGGTAATTTAGAAAAGGAAAACAGTAATTGAAAAGTATAAGAAAAATCTAGAAACATGAAATGAATCGATTAATTGGCTTCACCGCTAGTTTGGTACAGAAATAAATTGGGAATTTTTGCTTTTGGATGACGTCTTTGTGCAGGTGTTATTAAGGAAAGGTGAGAAGATATAAAAATGTTAAAAAGACGATTGACAACTTTTATAAAAATGGTTAAACTATTCAGCGAACAGATCAAGAAAAAAAAATCGACTTAAAGTATAAAAATGATGTTTAAACCAGGTGAAATAGATGGGTTTATTCGAAAAATCTCATCAGACTTCTAAAAACCGATCTACTACGATTGCAACTTTGCAATTTGTACCTTTGCGTGTTTCCTATTGCGTCTAAATTGTAGTTGCAGAAAGTCGATCTAATAATTTGACACAAGAAAGGTTTAAAAATTTTCTCACGAAACGTCACAATGACGTCATAAGTAAAGAGATAAAGTTTAATACATATGAATCAAACACTAAAGCCTGTAAGCCATATTAGATATTTTAAATCAGTCAAACAACCAGACCAACACTAAAACCTGTAAGCCAAATTAGATATTTCAAATCAGTCAAACAACCAGACTAGACCAGAGAGAGGATCACTTAATCCAGGATCACTTGGCTCAGTTATTTTTATGGGCAAACTACAAAGCTAAAGCTGGCCTAAGGACCAAAGCAAGCCTAAGGACCAAGCACATAAAGACCAAATTATGATTTTATGCAAATATGGTGAAAGGAATCATTCTATGCAAGTCACAGCTTAACGCCACAGATCAAATAGTAAAAGCTTTTCAAGTCATTTCAACGCGCATTTTGAAATCATTCAAATCAATGAAATCATTTTATCAATAAGCAAATGTCTAGCGTAGAAGGAAAGAAAAAAAAAAGTCCCCTCTTTTTCTTTTGAAATCAGAGAGGTTATAATTTTACGTTACAAAAGAAAAGGGGCGGACGAAAAAGGTTAATAATCGAAAGAAGTCCCCAAGGAAGAGAAAAAGAGCTTTTAATTATCAGATCAAGAAAGGAAGTAGACTTTGGGGAGAATTATTTTGATTGTTAGTAGAATGAAATAATGATTTCCCTTTGAGATTCGATTAAGAATTTGCATTATTGTTCGAATCAAAATACAGACAATTATCAAAAAAGATTTTAATTCTTTTTTTACTTAATGATTTTTGCTTGAAATCGTTGTCTAGGGTCGAAGGTTTTAAAATTAAAAAATGAAAATTAAATTGAAATCTTGGCTTACTCACTCTTGCAACATAGCTAAATTCCAGCTTTCTTAAGTGCTTGCTAAAATGCGTCAACTTTTGAAACTTACCGTAATCTTTTCTCTATTTACCTAAACCTACAAGGGTTCACCAGATCCAAGTCAAAAACCACGTAAAATTGAATTGAAATTTGACGATAGGCTTTAAATTTGCTTTAAAGCGCGCTTTTCGATCAGTCGAATATCTGCACTGGCGGTTTAGTGGATGGTGGAAAGGTCTCTCGGTGACAGGAATTTGAATAATTGCAACTGGGAAATCTTAGGAGAATTAAGAATCAAATTAGGTCAAAAGACAAAATCTCTCGACGTATCAACAAAAAATTGACAAGTCGAAATCGATTCTTTTTGCATTTTTTCTCTTAGTTGGACATCATTTAAGAATTGTTAGTGCTTAGATTTTTGATTTGAAGACAAATGGTTTTTTTCAAACTACGTACTCGTTGTGCGGTCCCGCCCTGGTTTTTGATTTTTTCAAACCAATGTCAAGTCAATTCAAACCAGGCCCAAGACAAGCGCTGTTCTTGGCCTAGCTTAACCCGGAGAAACTCCAGAAACAACCCGAAAGACAACAAACATAGAAAACAGTTTCCGGAAAAGTATTTTATATAAAAAAAGCCCTTTATACTACCCAAATCCCATCGGATTGCATTCTCACACCTTGATAAGTTTGAATGAAACGCGATAAAATCACAAGGCTGAAACTCATTAATCCATTATAATAACTCATCGAAGCAGTAAATGATATTTTCTCTATACACACCCATTCACAAATGAATGGGTAATGGGTGAGTGTGCTTTGGAAAAAAAATTGAAAGATTTTTCAATGGGTTTCCATGGAAAAAGATGGTAACCAACTATTGCCAAGACATTTTTCCCGAATTTTATTCATTTTCAAGAATGAAAATCATTGAAGCTCATTATTTTTTTGGTAAGTTTTTAAATCTGAAAAACAGATCGTTTTTCAGCTCAAAACGAGTTGAATGGCATTTCGAAAGAAATGAAAACCGACAAGTTCATTCAATGGCTACTCTGCTTCAATGGCGCAGCTCAGCAATTGACTTTGAAAGGCAACGTTGAAAGTGGCTCAGCTACAGCTAGCTCAGCTCAACTTCTGATTAGTTTTTAAAGATAGATATGTTTATAGAATATATTTTTGCAAATCAAATAATTAAAAAGAAATCGGTTGAAATGAAAATCCAATTGTTGCATTTTTTGGAAAACAAAGCGTCCCTGGGGGAAAGAGTCTGCCATTTTAATGAAAAAGGAAATAAATTTTGATGATCTTTACATATTCACTAACAGAATTCCCCAAAAACAATCAAAAGCTTCTAGAAGTAATAAGAGTTGTTATTTTGAAAGTTTTAACCTCAGAAATTTGTGAGCTATTTGAGGAGAACAGGTGGAATTGATGAGGGAAAGGGGATAAGGGGGACACACAATGAACTTTCGCCCACATAAACGACATTTTGCTATTATGGAAAGGATAAGTTTTGCAACATGACGTAGAAGATTTGGCTGCGATGGTATATGTAGTGCTAATTAATGTTTGTAAAGACTTTAGAGCACTTAAAAATCGATTTTTATTCCTTTATAAAAAAGGCGAAAAATTCTAGCAGTGAGAGGATTCGAACCAGAGGCAAAAGTGCGCGGAGAGGGGCAAGACGTTAGCCCACTACCGACTAGGCTACAGAGCCAGGGTGAGGAGCCGGCACCAAGGCTTTAAGTAGGCTAGTCTGGTGAAATTGGTCGAAAGTTTGAAGGCTTATATCTCGAAAATGGCTTATGATAAATAGGATTTGAAAACAGTTTCAGGCTGGCTTTAATCAGGAGGTGTTGGTCAGATTGCTCCTGAAATGTAACTTCAAAGAATTTCCTGATTAGTTGAAACAAGGGATATGAGAAGAGAGAGAATGAGAAGTGTCCAGGAGGTGATCTCTCATCGTTAACTCTACCTTGTTTCTAGAGTCTTTTCTTTTATGCTTGATACAATAAACTCTTTGAGCTTGAATTTTTGATCAAATTACTGTAAATTCTATTGAACGTTTCAACTATGTTTTCACATTCAAAAGTTCAATGCACTCGTGTATAAAACAAGGTTTATCAAGCATTTTTTCATCTCTTTCCTTTTTGATTCATTTGCATTGGAAGCTCGCATGAGATCAGCGTTTGAAATGGGCTGGCAAGAAGGAGTTGATTTGCAGTTCTAAATGTTTTTTTTCAAAGCAAATCAAACCCAAGCAAATGTTCAATTACCTCATTGCAATTGTTGCTCCACTCAACGAAGCTCCGTCGTTCGCATAAAGATAATCAATTCTCCTGAAAAGGTAAATAAATAAACTTTTTAAATTGATATTTTTCAACGTACGTTGTTCGATTTGAACGCGGCTTGGCAAGGATTCGGATGACTTGAGTTGGCGAGTGGTTTGCACTGGGGTTTGTCTCGTAATAGAAGTGCCTGGAAAGTCAGCATGATTATTTGAAAAAATTCACGACAATACTAATGTATTACTAATGAGTAATGACGATTATTTCTAATGTCAACTCAATTTGTTCAAGACTTTTGTTATTTATTTCGCAGAAAGTTCTCGATAACTCAAGGAGATTCAGGGCTATCGAATGACTAGAATAGTTTAGTTTATTTTTGAATGTTCATCAAATTATCAGCAAAACAGTAACGACTATGCTATGGTACGCAAAAATATCGTCATTACGAATGTGTTGACTGAAAACAGTTCTAATCGGTGATCGAAGCCGGATCTCCAGACTACAAGCCGAGAGCCTTGCCAATGAACAAAGTCTCTACAATGTCCTTTGTGCTCACACGTAAACGCACCCTTTCTTTTTTTTATTTGTTTTCGCACTCAGCTGTTCCTACTTGCACAGATCACAACCTGCTTCCACATTTCTCTATCCCTTGCTATTGTCATCCAGTGTTTCCTAGCTTGATTGTTCCTGGTTCGAAGTCTTCGACTTGCTGGTGCTGGTGGTGGTTGCACTCTAGCCATCCTTTCTCTGACCGTCTCTGCCACTCTTGTGCTCCACCTCGTTGCTGGTCTTCCGATGGGCCTCTTCTGGTCTCGTGGTAGCCACTCTGTAATCCGTATCGTTCATCTGTCGTCTGTTCTTCCGGCTAAGTGGCCGGCCCATCTGAGTCTTTTTTCTCTCAATCACTTCCACTGGATCTCGGAGTCCCGAGAGCTGGCGCATATCCGTACTGCACCCTTTCTTATGCACTGGATACCGAAAATTTAATGAAAACCGGTCTTTTAGCTGAAATAAAATGCTGAAACTGTCTAAAAAGCTAATGAAAATAAAATTCAGTTATCGAAAGCTCACTTGAACTTGATTGGGTGTGCGGTGGCGATCAACGATCCATCGATGTCCATCCATAAGGAATAAGGAGCTGTATCCAGTGGGATTTCCTGGCAAGAGTTCAGTTGAGTGGTGGACATTGGATAGAACCATCATTACCTTGATTCTCTGTAGATTGTAGTTCCCAAGCACCTGGTAGACGATCAGTTTTTCGCTCATGTGCGAGGAAACAAAGAGATATCTAAAGAGAAATGGGTTTCTTTGAAAATTCCCAACCTTCTCAGCGGATCAAAGACAACTCCGGCAGGAGTAGAAATTCGCGATTCAACAATTCTCGTCTCTTGTCCATCGTAGAATAAAATTTGGCCCCATTCCATGGAAAAGAGTCTAAATTTGAGTTCAAGATAAACCTTCAAATTGGATATTCTCCGATAAAAGGCTTTTATTTCTAAGAGAGGAACACACTTTTCCTAATTGTCAGGGTAAACTGTAACTATGTAAGCCGCTTTATACTTCTCAAATCGTTGTGCCATCAAATCATTGGATGTCGTGTATCGTGTCACATAAAAACGATTCCCGTCAACACCAGCCAAATCATGGATACTAAAAGTATCATAGTTTAGTATCATAGTTTCCAATTTCACTACTTTTTGAAATATTTGCTTTTGATCGTTTTCTCATGTTCAAGCATTTTCATTTCCTCTCGTAGAACGTATTGCTCAATCGATGAGCCAATTTTGTGGTTGTTGATGAGAAATAATCTGCAAAGTGATTGGATGATATAAAAAAAATGACTTGCTTCTCTTTAATCACCTTTGAAGATTATGGTTTTTTGGTCCAAGGGTGTGAGCGAGGGCGAAATGGCCAACATTGACTTTTATCGGGCCTCCCAATCTTGATAATTCCCATGAGCTTCGATTGTCCTGATATGGAGAGTTAACATAAGAATAGTTTATCTATTTTAGAGCCTTTATTACTTTCAAAAAAAATGCGCTAAAGTTTTTCTAGTATATCTTTTGACTTATGACAACTTACGGTCGATAGACCAAAGATTCCGCCAGCTCGTGCCGATTGGACCTCATCGTTAAGACCGTTTCCCTAGAAAACTGAAATGAGCAGGTTTAGATTAAACTATCAATTTAACTTTGTTAATCAATGTCTTTTTTTACCGTGGTGATAATAACGGTTCCTTGGAAACTCGAGTCCAAATCCATGATCCCATCTTCAAAAGCGCCCGCCACCGAGCACTCACCGGGCAGAAAATTATAGACACGCCGATTAATACCCAGAAACATTCTAGAATTTTTCCGAGGTTTATATTTTGAAATGTTTTGCTGTGTGAGGATAACGAATTAACGCATAAATGTTACTGTAGAGTCCAAGCACCTGGGATTTTACATTGGATCTTCTCACAAAATTACCATAGTAATGCCAGCTACCGAAACTTACAAAAAGTTTGCGAATCCATAAGCGAGAACTGCAACAATAATGATAAAACAGGAAAACAGAATTTCTTTTGAAAGCAACATTTTGTGTACGCCAAATGTCCACCCTCACGAACTCACTCACATCTCTTTCTCATCGTTTCTCTTTTCCCGGGTTTCAAATAGCAACCATGCATTTCTAATTATGCTCTTTGTTTATGTCAAATACTGAATATGGCAGATTATGACACTGGCTTGCTTATCAAATTATTTGTGTTACTTACCGCAAAAAGTTTATTAAAAACAAACAAAAATTAGCAACAAATCACATAAAGATGTGGTTAGGATGTTTTAGAAACTTCAGTATCAAGCTTCCCTGATTTTACCACCCATACAAGAAACCTAAAAAGAAATGAATACAAAATAAAGTAAAAATAGTTACCTTTCAATTATCGGCCAAATTTTTGGAAATTCACGCTTCGATGCTTCAAGAGCTTCTAACAGAGTAGATGGATGCCTAAAAATTAAAATATTAGCTTAAAAGTATTCTGGTGTTACCATTTCTCCACTATTTCAGCCCTCGCACGATGTCTCCAATACTGAATGTTATGTTTTCTTTTGAGGTGTACTTTCCGTAGATTGCGCTTATAAAATGAAGTTGTTGAACAAAGAGAACATCTAACGCAAAACCTTTTAAAAATCGTAAATTGATTTACCTGTAAATACGGGGCAAAGTCTTGTCACAATGCATTGCAAGTACATGAACAATCGCGTCTTCAAAGCTCGCAAACCTTTTCGATGAACAAGACTGAAATTACTGTGTCAGTGCAATTTGTGCGAAGTGCCGAAATTGTACCTGACATTTTACTTGTTTCCAAAAGACGCGTTCTCTTTTTCCTTTGCTAACATTATTCATATTTAGTTGATCATAAACGCGGAACAAATTCTAGAATTTAATTTAATTTATTTAATTCAGCCGAATATAAACCTCATCATAGTTTCCAGAGCAATCTTCCACAATAAAACCATCAAGATTCATATAAGTTTCATCAGCATTGCGCTAAATTAAATTAGGTAAGGTATCTAAAATGAAAAAACTACCTCAATAGTTAGATCTCCACGTTTCGCGGCTTCTAGTATATCAACAAGGTTCCCTGGGTGTACAGCTCTTATGTGGCAATCTTCCGCTATATGATGTGATGCACCCACAGCCATTTGTTCTTCTTTTTCCACCACCTCGAGTTCATTTTGAGACTCATATAGCGAACTTCGATCAAATGAGGAATCTTCAACTGCTCCGTTTGAAATGTTATCGATATCCTCCTAATTTTCTCTGAGTGAAAAACAGTAAAAAAGACGCCTACCAAATCCTTCTCAGTCCCTTCTTCCTCTTGTACTTTTGCCGTCAAAACCTTTTCGAACTCATTTAAAGCACTTCGACCGGATGACGAATCATCAATGTTTGAAATTTTATCATCAGGATCGTTTTCGGACTCGACCCGTCCTCCGTTTGAAATGTTGGAAATTTCATTCTAAATAAGTTTTTAGTAAATTTAAAAATAGTTTTACCAAATTCTTTTCCATATGTCTTCCTGTTTCTTTTGCTTCGACTTTTATACCTAGACTAGAAAACTCTTACATTTGTATATGATTCTTCAAGCAGTTCAGCCGGTTGAGTGAACTCATCTTTTGAATTGGTAGAAACGTCACAACGAATGTCGCTGTTTGTCGTATTGGCCATCGCACAGTTTTCTGTCACTTTAATAGTGCCCACGTCGTTTTGTTGAATCAATTCAGGTCGTTCGGTGAAAAATGGCAACTCCTAAATGACAAATGATGCATAAAAAATAGCCAGAATATTGTCAATTTAAAATGACCTCATACAGATTTTAATTAACCTTTAATAGCGATTTTCGCTTTGACGTTGTCTTTGTGTAAAATTGTTGCAATGAAGATACATCCATCGATGGCTCTCTTTTCCTAAAGAAATAAGTTAGGCCATATTTACAACTTCAAATTTACAGCACAAAAGTCGAGGCTTCTTCTTTCACAATCGCGTTTGAATGATTCTCGCAATCCATATAAAATGTGCTGTTTGATTCTTGATTCTAAATGGAGATCGAAAATAATCATATATTAACGACTAACAGTATAAGAACTATCTTGGAAGAGAATGCCATTCGGATTAGGTGAAGACAAACTTGTATCAAAGTACATCATTATAGGCTAAAAACGATCATTAACAAAAGATCTTTTGGAAAAGACATGAAACAAAATGAAAGGTAAAAGATACCTCTTCCATGTCCTCCAGACAACAAGTTGTACAACCAAAATCCTCTGATGCATCAGTTAAATTGACCAACTCAATAAAATGTTTAGCCAATTTTAAAACAAATTCACTTTGTCCTCAAAGCTGTCGCTTCCACCGACATCTAAGAAGCGTATATTGAACGATTTGAAGAGGTGTGATGATGTCTAAAACATTAAAATAAAATAAAATGAATAAAAGCTGCCCAAACCTTCAGAAAGTCGATTAAAAGTTCTTTCACTTCATCTGGATTTACCGATTTCACCAGAGTCAACTCAATGAGGACCGACATCTAAAAAAATGTTGAAAAATGAAAAAAGCTTCGTAGGTATGAGCAAATCAAGAACTAGCACAAAAACTTATCAATGCGCGAAAGAGAGAAGAAAATTTCTATAGATCCCATTTAACCATTTAACCCTTGACTGAATATTTTTAATAAACACGCCAAAAATTGATTCGGGCTGACTTTTTTTTCTCTTTTACTTTTTCGTTAAACTTTAGATTTTTCTAGTTTTTAACTTCTGATTTACTACGCTTATTACTTTACTTTTTTTCAGATGTCGATACGAGGAGTTTTGATAGAATTGACTCTGGAGGAATCAGTGGATCCGCATGAAGTGCAAAGACTTTTGATCGATTTTCTGAAGGCTGGCGGATTCTTTATTTTCATCTACGTATATATTTTATATTTTAGGCATCACCACCTATATTCAAATCAATGAATATACGTTACTTGAGGCTTGGGAAAAATGATGGAACTGAAGAACACGTGAGATGAATTTGATTTTAAAAGAATTAACTTTTTTCATCTAGTTGGTCAATTTAACTGATGCATCAGAGGATTTTGGTTGTACAACTTGTTGCATGGATGACATGGAAGAGGTAACTCCTTGAAGATATTTTTGTTAAAAACGATTTTATTTTAGTCTACGATCATGAACTTTGACGGAAATTTGGTTCCACGTGATCCGAATGGAATTTTGTTCAATGATCGTGATACAGTAAGTAATGATGACCTTTTTTTATTTATTTGATTTAGAACCAGGAATTAAACAACACATTTTATATGGATTGCGAAAATCATTCAAACTCGATTGTGAAAGAAGAAACTTCCACTTTTGTGCTGTAAATTTCAATTTGTAATTCTTAAGTAATTTGTTTTCCAGGAAAAGAGAACCATCGATGGATGTATCTTCATTACAACAATTTTACACAAAAACAACTTCAAAACGAAAGTCTTCATTAAAAGTGAGCATGGTTTGAGTCAACGCAGAACATATGGCTTTGAGGAATTGGAGACATCCACCAAGGCAATTTCACAAAATGCCGTCAAGCCAAGAAACATCACAAGCACCATGCACAGTACTCAAAATGCAGAGGGCCCTGAAAAGTCAATGAATTTTGTAGAGGTTCTTTGTTTTTATGGCTTTTTTTAATGTGTAATTTTTAGGATCAAGTTAATAAAGCTTCTAACAGAGCAATTGATGATTCCGTCTTTGATCGACCCACTTTGGGAGAATTCAAGAACGACAATGAAAAAGTTGACGAAACAAAAGAAAAAGGGGCTGAAAAGGATTCACTACTGGTAGGACTTTTTGAGTTTCGATGTTTAGAAATTCACCTATCTAGGACGAAGTTAATAAAGATTTAAATGTGGATGAATTTGAAAGCGATCCACATGAAGCAAGCGAAACAAGCGAACGTACGAAAAGTAATTTGGTAGAAGCGTTTTGCCATTTTTTCAACAGATGTTTTTCAGGACCAACTTGATGCTAGTTCAAATGGAGCAATTGATGATTCCTCATTTGATCGAAGCCCCTTATATGAATCGCAAAATGAATCTGAAGAAATCGATGAGAGCAAAAGCGATGGAACAAATGAGAACACATCAAAAGCCGCAATGACACTTCCTTCTTCAGGGTACTTCGGGATAAAAATGGATAATCTGCATGATGTGCTTGAAGCTGTAAAACGCGGAGATATGCCGATTGATGAGGTAGCGATTAGGGATCTAAGCGAAGAGTTTATCCATTCTAGATGGAAACGGGAGTGTACGATTTTGATGCGGATTACAATAATCCGATGGAATCGAATGAAAATGGAAACGAAACACAAGTAAGAAAAATGAATCACATCAAATTTCGACTTTTAACAGAAACTCGAAGATACGTTACCATCACGACTCAAAAATGTGCAATCTTATAAAAAAGGTATATACTGGTGGAAACGAGCAAAATGTCTGGTTAGTTTTACAGTTAAAATAAAAAGTCAAAAAATCTAGCAATGCCCCCATTTGGTGTTCAAACAGGCCAGAGAGGTAATTGCTCATATCGTGGCTAAACACGTAGGCAATGACGTACCAAAAATTTTCAGGTAAAGTGGTTATCTTTGCTAAATATGTTAAAATTTAGATGCACTCTATGCTCGATGACCTCGAATTATAAATTCAATCTGCTGAAAGAACACCTTCGGAAGAGGCACAACATTCGACAAAGCAAAAACGATCAATCTTCGGTTGAAGAAAAATGGTAAATTTCAATTGAAGTGGTTTGACATTCCTAAAAGAATTAATAGATAGAAACTTTAGGCATCCATTAACACTCAAACGAACGCTTCAACTAGCTGAAGAAGTTTTTCCAAGTGTGGCACAACCAATCGAAAGGTAATGTTTATGGGCATTAGAGAAGTCGTTTATTTTTTGATTAGGTATCTCATATGGCTGGTTCGCTCGGGCAAAGTTGATTACGAGGCGCTAACGAGTTTAACGGCTATATGAAATAAAGAACGGAAAATAGTCGAATCATCCGTAACCATTAACAAAAGTTTGTTGTAGTGAGAAATAAAAGTTGTGGTAGCTTTTTACTGCGATCTCTGAACAGGAAGGGGCGCTTTGCTCTTGTTACTCGTTCAATCACAGCATCTAATGTCACACTCCTAAATTTTATTTCAAAAATAACAAATTCAACGTAAAGAATGTACGTAGTAAGTAACTACAACACAGAAACAAATATTCAATTGTCGGGTGATTGTCTCAAAGCATCCATATCGAGTTTTCCAGACTTCACCACCCATACAAGATACCTAAAATGATGATTCTCCCACCAATCTTAATTTTTACCACCTTTCAATGATTTTGCTGATTTGTGGAAAAGCTTCCTTGGCGACTTTCAACGTTTCCATCAAAGTCAATGGGTGCCTAAGCAGACAATTAGATTTATCTGCGATGGCAATAAAAACTACATTCACAAAATGATACCATTTCTCTTCTATTGTTGCGCCAGAGATATTTCTACGATACTGTAGGCGGTGTTTCTTCTGAACGTGTTGCTTTCCAAGATTGCGTTTATAAAACGAGGTTGCCGAGCACAGTTTGCATCTGAAAAACACTGTTAATAGATCGCTGAAGTATATCATTTGCACCTGAAGATTTTTGGAGCATATTTATCGCAGTGTTTTGTTAGTAAATGAGTAATTCCTGATTCCAAGCTCCGAAAGTTTTGTACTGAACACAACTAAAGTGATACTTTTGAATTTTTTTTACATCACGCAAAACACTGCGGTAAAGACTCTCCAAAAACCAGAACTAAATAGGTAGTTAAAAAAGCGCCTTATTACTTGTAAATTTTTGGAGTGCCCAAACCACAATGTCTTGTGTGAAGATGTGTGATAGCTTCTTCTCGCTTCATAAAGCTTGTATCGGCACAGAGCTAAAACGGTAGATCATCAGGTCGCTGTATTTTTATAACTTTAGATACGTAATTTTTTAAAAATTAAAAAATAACCTTGCACTTTACGTTCTTCCACAATATCCTGCGCTTGTACATAATTCCATCATTTTCGATCTTGAGTACTTCAAAAGCAAACTCATAATCCTGAATTTTGATGATTTTGTAATCTCATCCAATAAAAACCTCTGGAATTTCATTGTTTGAAATAAGTGCTTCGTCATGGAGATCAACACTCACAAAACTAACGTCGGCCATACTCTAAATGAAAGATGAATTAGCTTTAAAAATCAGAAACCTCATTGATTGTCAAATCTCCTCGTTTTGCAGCTTCAAGTATATCAACAAGAGCTAGGTTTGTAAATCTCATGGGAGGATTTTCCGTTAGACGTTGCTCTACTTCATCCTCCTTTTCTTCTTCTTTCGGTTCTTCGAGTTCATTTTCAAGTTCATATAGAGAGCTTCGATCAAACGAGGAATCATCAATTGCTCCGTTCGAAATATTGTCAATGTCTTCCTAGATTAAAGTTTTGCGTAAAATAAAATGAAAAACAGTTTACCAAATCATCCTCAGTTCCTTTTTCTTTTGGTTCTTTGTGATCTACCTCTGCTACAGAGTCGTCTTTGAACGGATTTGAAGCACTTCGATCGGATGACGAATCATCAATGTTTGAAATTTTATCATCAGCATTGTTTTCGAATTTGACCCGTTCTCCGTTTGAAATGTGAGCAATTTCATTCTAAATAAGTTTTTAGTAAATTTAAAAAGAAATTGCTTCTACCAAATTACTTTTCGTACGTTCGCTTGTTTCGCTTGCTTCATGTGGATCGCTTTCAAATTCATCCACATTTAAATCTTTATTAACTTCGTCCTAGATAGGTGAATTTCTAAACATCGAAACTCAAAAAGTCCTACCAGTAGTGAATCCTTTTCAGCCCCTTTTTCTTTTGTTTCGTCAACTTTTTCATTGTCGTTCTTGAATTCTCCCAAAGTGGGTCGATCAAAGACGGAATCATCAATTGCTCTGTTAGAAGCTTTATTAACTTGATCCTAAAAATTACACATTAAAAAAAGCCATAAAAACAAAGAACCTCTACAAAATTCATTGACTTTTCAGGGCCCTCTGCATTTTGAGTACTGTGCATGGTGCTTGTGATGTTTCTTGGCTTGACGGCATTTTGTGAAATTGCCTTGGTGGATGTCTCCAATTCCTCAAAGCCATATGTTCTGCGTTGACTCAAACCATGCTCACTTTTAATGAAGACTTTCGTTTTGAAGTTGTTTTTGTGTAAAATTGTTGTAATGAAGATACATCCATCGATGGTTCTCTTTTCCTGGAAAACAAATTACTTAAGAATTACAAATTGAAATTTACAGCACAAAAGTGGAAGTTTCTTCTTTCACAATCGAGTTTGAATGATTTTCGCAATCCATATAAAATGTGTTGTTTAATTCCTGGTTCTAAATCAAATAAATAAAAAAAGGTCATCATTACTTACTGTATCACGATCATTGAACAAAATTCCATTCGGATCACGTGGAACCAAATTTCCGTCAAAGTTCATGATCGTAGACTAAAATAAAATCGTTTTTAACAAAAATATCTTCAAGGAGTTACCTCTTCCATGTCATCCATGCAACAAGTTGTACAACCAAAATCCTCTGATGCATCAGTTAAATTGACCAACTAGATGAAAAAAGTTAATTCTTTTAAAATCAAATTCATCTCACGTGTTCTTCAGTTCCATCATTTTTCCCAAGCCTCAAGTAACGTATATTCATTGATTTGAATATAGGTGGTGATGCCTAAAATATAAAATATATACGTAGATGAAAATAAAGAATCCGCCAGCCTTCAGAAAATCGATCAAAAGTCTTTGCACTTCATGCGGATCCACTGATTCCTCCAGAGTCAATTCTATCACGATTGACATCTGAAATGTACCTACCTATTCTATCCTTACAGCAGTAAATTTTAAAATACCGTTTAATTAGACAGACAGCATTGAGCTTTACTTTCAACTAACTGTGGGAAAATACTCCATGAAAAAGTTTATTTCAACAAAAACAACCAATGAACAGTTTATTCTTTTCGTAGATCTTTCATAGCATCTTGATCTAATTTTCCATTTCGTACAAGCCATATGAGGTATCTCAAAACAAATCAAAGCTTTTCTAGAAACAGCCAAAAATTACCTTTCAATCGATTGGGCAACATTTGAAAAACTTTCTTTAGCCAGCTCGAGCGCTTTCATTAACGTAGTCGGATGCCTAGACCAATTTTTTACTTTTTTTATTCCATTATGGAACTAGCTACCATTTCTCTTCAACATAAGAATTAGCCACGTATCTAGACAATCGAAGCGAATGCGTCTTTAGATGTTCTTTTAACAAGTTGTGTCTGTAGAAGGAGGTTTGAGAGCACAAACGACATCTAAAATTACTCACAATCTTAAAACCAAAAAAAGGATTTGATTTTAGGTTTTAAAAACCTATAATCAAATCGTAAAACAAAAGTTCCAGGAGTCAAACTACCTTATAAACATCGCACTCTTTGAAAATAAAACCAACCTATACATTTTCGGCACATCTTGTCCACCATGTTTGGTTAGAATATGAGTTACAACTTCCCTCGCCTGAGTAAATTTCAGATGAGGACACTGCTAAACTTTTTTATAATGCTAACAATGCAACAAACCGAACATTTCACCAATTTCCACCAATAGCGACCTTGCCGATAGGGTGTCTCACTATGTAAATTTAGCATTTCGAGAGTGGAATTGTAATTCTAAAGTAGAACTGTAAGTAAGCGCTTATAAGCAACGGCTGTAACCAATATTTTATAAAATTTTTAAATATAGAAACTGACTCCTGAAATCTCCGCATTTCGAAGACCAGCTTCGTCATCAATATCAGCATCCATCAGACTATCGTTTGCCATATTCTATATCGCAATAATCTATAGTTTCAGCGTTAAAACCGGACCTCATTCACGGTTAATTCTCCTCGCTTTGCAGCCTCCAGCACATCGACGAGATTATCCCAATTTATTTTCGCCGAAGAATTTCCCTCAATACTTTGTGATTTCTCATCGTTTATTTCATCTTCGTTCTCATTGGCTTCTTCGGGTTCATTTTGAGATTCATATAGCGAACTTCGATCAAATGAGGAATCTTCAACTGCTCCGTTTGAAATGTTATCGATATCCTCCTAATTTTTTTCTGAGTGAAAAACAGTAAAAAAGACGCCTACCAAATCCTTCTCAGTCCCTTCTTCCTCTTGTACTTTTGCCGTAAA
Organism: Mesorhabditis belari; assembly: GCA_958450365.1. NCBI lineage: Eukaryota > Metazoa > Nematoda > Chromadorea > Rhabditida > Rhabditidae > Mesorhabditis > Mesorhabditis belari. Next base: position 496,050 of record CAUEEP010000938.1, read on the forward strand.
AACCTTTTCGAACTCATTTAAAGCACTTCGACCGGATGACGAATCATCAATGTTTGAAATTTTATCATCAGGATCGTTTTCGAATTCGACCCGTCCTCCGTTTGAAACGTTAGCAATTTCATTCTAAATAAGTTTTCAGTAAATTTAAAAATAGTTTTACCAAATTCTTTTCCATATGTCCTCCTGTTTCGTTTGATTCGACTTTTATACCTAGACTAGAAAACTCTTACCTTTGTATATGATTTTTCAAGCAGTTCAGCCGGTTGAGTGAACTCATCTTTTGAATTGGTAGAAACGTCACAACGAATGTCGCTGTTTGTCGTATTGACCATGGTACAGTTTTCCGTCACTTTAATAGTGCCCACGTCGTTTTGTTGAATCAATTCAGGTCGTTCGGTGAAAAATGGCAACTCCTAAATGACAAATGATGCATAAAAAATAGCCAGAATATTGTCAATTTAAAATGACCTCATACAGATTTTAATTAACCTTTAATAGCGATTTTCGCTTTGACGTTGTCTTTGTGTAAAATTGTTGCAATGAAGATACATCCATCGATGGCTCTCTTTTCCTAAAGAAATAAGTTAGGCCATATTTACAACTTCAAATTTACAGCACAAAAGTCGAGGCAAAAAGTTCTTCTTTCACAATCGTGTTTGAATGATTCTCGCAATCCATATAAAATGTGTTGTTTGATTCTTGATTCTAAATGAAGATCAAAGATAATCATATAAGAACCACTAACAGTATAAGAACGATCTTTGAAGAGAATGCCATTCGGATTAGGTGAAGACAAACTTGTATCAAAGTACATCATTATAGGCTAAAATTAAGTTTAAAATAAGATCTCTTTGGGAATTACTTCTTCGGCATCTTCCATGCAACAAGTTGTACATCCCAACTCTTCAACCGAATCAGTCAAATTGAAAAACTAAAACCAAACAGTGAAAAAACTAAACTTATCTCACATGTTCTTCAGATGGATTATCTCTTTCAAGTGGTACGTAACGTATACTCATTGATTTGAATATAGGTGGTGATGACTGAAAAAGCATTAAAAAACGAAAAGTAATCCGCTAACTTTCAGAAAATCGCTTAAAAGTCCCTTCACTTCATCCGGATTCGCTGATTCCACTAGAGTCAATTCTATCACGATCGACATCTGAAAAAGTAAACTAAAATTAAATGGGAATTGACAAAGAAATGTTAAAAAGATGTAGCTTGTTTTTAAACATGAAATGCCAAAAAAAATTAGGGTGGGACAGCTTTATAAAATACAAAAGCATTATTGATTCTGCATATTGAATTTTGGTATTGCCTTTAATTTTCCGCGTCTTTGTTAAAAATATTCATTCAAGGTATTGAATACCTACCTCCGCACCCCTATATAAATCCTCTTCTCTTTTTTGCGCATTCATAAATTTCTTGTTAATTTTTGTTTTGCTCATACCTACCAAGCTTTTTTTCATTTTTCAACATTTTTTTAGATGTCGGTCCTCATTGAGTTGACTCTGGTGAAATCGGTAAATCCAGATGAAGTGAAAGAACTTTTAATCGACTTTCTGAAGGTTTGGGCAGCTTTTATTCATTTTATTTTATTTTAATGTTTTAGACATCATCACATCTCTTCAAATCGTTCAATATACGCTTCTTAGATGTCGGTGGAAGCGACAGCTTTGAGGACAAAGTGAATTTGTTTTAAAATTGGCTAAACATTTTATTGAGTTGGTCAATTTAACTGATGCATCAGAGGATTTTGGTTGTACAACTTGTTGTCTGGAGGACATGGAAGGGGTATCTTTTGTCTTTTCCAAAAGATCTTTTGTTAATGATCGTTTTTAGCCCATAGTCATGAACAAACATTTGGTTTCGGGTGATCCAGATGGAATTCTCTTCAATGGTCGAACGACGGTTAGTCGTTATTATATGATTATCTTTGATTTCCACTTAGAATCAAGAATCAAACAGCACATTTTATATGGATTGCGAGAATCATTCAAACTCGATTGTGAAAGAAGAAACTTCCACTTTTGTGTTGTAAATTTGAAGTTGTAGGTATTGGCTAAATTATTTCTTTAGGAAAAGAGAGCCATCGATGGATGTATCTTCACTGCAACAATTTTACACAAAGACAACGTCAAAGCGAAAATCGCTATTAAAGGTTAATTAAAATTTGTATGAGATCGTTTTAAATATTCAATATTCTGGCTATTTTTTATGCATTCTTTGTCATTTAGGAGTTACCATTTTTCACCGAACAACCGGAATTGATTCAACAAAACGACGTGGGCACTATTAAAGTGACAGAAAACTGTGCGATGGCCAATACGACAAACAGCGACATTCGTTGTGACGTTTCTACCAATTCAAAAGATGAGTTCACTCAACCAGCTGAACTGCTTGAAAAATCATATGCAAAGGTAAGAGTTTTCTAGTTGGCTGAATATTACTTAGGAATAGGAGCTTTCTCTCCCCGAACAGCCTGAAAGTTTTCAACAAAATGATGCCATCTTTGAAGAAGCGATGGAAACAAAGGAGGATTTACGATTAGTGAGTCGTTTTTGATTTTAAATTTATGAATTCATTTAGGATAACAATAATAAAGATTCGAGCGGACCAACGGGTAATTTGTCTTATGTTCGAAGTACTTTGGAAGAATTCGAAAACGATTCCGAGGAAGCAAATGGAACAAAAGAAGCGACTTTGGTAAGTGAATTTTATTAGACATTGAACTAAAAATTTATCTAGGATAAAATCGAAAACATTTCAAACGGAGCAGTTGAAGATTCCTCATTTGATCGAAGTTCGCTAGAAGACTATCAAAACGAACCCGAAGAAGCCGAGAATATTGAAGATTTGCATGATATAGAAGTAGACCCACCTGCTCAAAATGCACGAAGTCTTGGTGATATACTGTCTGCTGCAAAGCGAGGTGACTTGACAATTGATAAGGTTTGATGCGGCTGTCTTTTTGTAATAAGAATTCAGTTTAGAGAGACGAATTTGAAGGATTTGAAGCAGATGGTATCGATGATGGGCTAGACGATGTTGAGGTACAAACTTTACCATGTAGCTTACTGTTGATGCTCTTATATTATCCACTTATCTTATTTGACTTTAGCAAGAGCTTTCCGGACGGGTTTCAAAATCTAAACATGCAGCTTCACGTCTGCATGGTATCACTTGTTCGGTTGAGGAATATCAGTTAGTGGTACTAGTCCTTTATGTGTTTTAGGAGTGCACGCGTACAAGAAATCGGTTTACATCAGTAGAGCAAATTGTGACCCATCTTCTCGGTACACATGGAAAGGAGCTCTCAAAACCCTTCAGGTAATTTTACTTTACCGTAAAATATTTTTTCTGTTTATAGGTGTGCTAAATGCAAATTCGCTTCGAGTTATCGAGCTAATGTTGGACAACATTTGAGGAATGTTCATCATTTGAGGGATGATAATTGGAAAAAGAAAAATTGCTATAAACAAGAATGGTTAGTGTTGAAATTACAGGTCCTTAGGCAATGAATAATTTTAGGCATCCGGCAACTCTTAGAAGAATCAAAGAATTAGCCGAATTTTACTTTCCTAGATGTGTTGAGCGCGTTGAAAGGTTGAATCTGATTTCTGTTATGCCAAAATCAGTGATTCAGGTATCTCGTTCAAAGAGTGCAATTTGGACTTGTTGATAAAAAAGCTCTAGCTAAGGAAGGGATAGACATAAGTTGATTTAGAATCTAGCTTGTTATAATTTTCTGTATTTGGACTTTGTTTTTGTTGTGATTTTTTTTTTGCTTCTCCTGTGTTATCGACAAACTAACAGAATTTAAAGTTTATTTTTTTGTTTTCAAAACGACAAAATGTCATCGAAGAAGTCCCAATCGTGTGATCAAGACGTGACCGAGTTTCGCGTCAGCTATTTCGACGGCTTCTCCAGGGCTCTCTTTCAAGCAAAGTTGCACCGAACATGTTACTTCACCCTGGAACAGGATTATAGTACGTTAGAACACTGATAAAATAATGATAAGCTCATTGGGAGAACTAGACAAACCTTGAATCTTTGCAAATGAGAGAGCAACACGCAAAATGAGGTTCCCTCTTCATCATCTTCTAACAGTCTGGGTTTGGTTAGTGAAGCAAACTAAAATTCTTGGTCAAAGCTTGGCATTTGTTTTTACTGGAGGAAATGTGAGTAGAGCTAGATGAGATCGAGCATTCTCCGATAGCGGAGTCTCATCTTCGATATCATCTTCCAAATGCAAATCACCAACTGATGAATAGACGTATACCTGAAAATGTTTGGCGTCCATTTTGTCTATTTGTTTGTCTAGTAATTTGTCTTGCCTTGTTTGTGAAATGGCCGCAAAAATCGAAAAAGATTGTCGCCTTCAACTTCACATTCGGAAACCGGACTATCACAGGGTTTGGAAGTTCTGGAAGTCTATTTTTTTCATAACTCATTTTTCCAATCACCATGCATCAATCGCCAATGTATCGTGTGATGATCATAAGAAATAGTGTGCCCATCGAAGATCAACTCATCGTGAAGACTCCTATAAGAATTGTGCTCTCTAATCTCTTAACACTAATACCTGGGTTGTGTCAGTGTTGACCGTAGCTCTGGGATTTGAACGGCTCGAACTTTCTCATCATTCTCAATATCTGTAATGCATCAAGGTATGGTCGCTTGATTTTGTTTGTACCTCTAAAGACTGCATTCAGCATATCGAGCACTGAAGTGTTCAGAGGAAGTTGATTCTGAATACTTGACTTATTCTACACTTTCAAATTGATTACCTTTAGATATTTCATGAAAACTCCATTGATTTCTCCTTTCACCTCGTAAGCACCAACTCCACCGCTACTAAAAGAAAAGAATTTGTTTGAGATTTGGAAGTGACTAACGTTGAATAGCCGTAAACAGTGTTTCTATTGGGGCGGAGTCGTCGTTTAAACTGTTCCGCGTAGTCCACAAAACCTTTCACAGACTCGAGGCTAAATGTTTTCATGATCACCTTCAGAGTGTTGATGTTCAGCATGATTCAGAAGATACCTACGGTAAGAATTTTCGACAAACATCTAGCAAGATGAGATGAAGTGACGGCGATTGATCATTGAAGACATTCAAAACCCAATCCATGCTAACACAACTCTCTGGTGTGTGCGCATCTTCTGGGGCATCTAGACGAAGACTTTGAGCTCTCATTCTCAGTCTTGAGGATTGTTCTTACCGACTGGAAGCAAGTAACACTGTCCGTTCACTTCGAAGCCATGCCCAACGAAATACAAAACAGCTGAATGGTTGTGCTAGCCGTTAAATTCGTTGAACTTACCGTAAACACCCGAGCCAAGCAATTTCTTGTACTCTTTTACGATCTTCTGCATCTCGTCAAGAGTTAAATCGGCTAGGGTTACTGTCTTGAACTTGAGATCTTGCAAGCCCTAAAATGCGGTTTGTTTTACTTCCAAAACTCTTCAAACTCTCTTGAGTCTTCAAAAACATTTGAGTCACTTGAAACTCACTTGAGCTAGTGTTTCAGCATCGCAGAGTGGTGTGACCAACTCCGGCAAATTTTGATACGCACAATTCGAGATTATCAGGGCGACTTTATCCGTTGCAAAAAGATCGATCGAGGAAATGTCGTTTACTAAATTTGTTTTGAAACTTTTAGGCTCCAATTGCTACTTCTTCTTGACGTTGTGGGCATTTCGTTCTCGGCCTGATTCAAGCTGTCCACAGTGGCGCAGAGTTTTTGATATTCGGCGCTTTGGCATTGATCACAAATGCGATCCTCGCGAATCAACGGCTCGATATTTACAGGTTTTGATTCTAATGAAGATCTAGGATTATAGATGTTTTCTGCTGTTGAAAACCACTAACGAGTATTGCTTCCCACGTCTCCTATAATGATCGCTGTTCGGAGAGCCTTCCACCACCTCATTCCAAGCTTTGCATTGATAATTTGAAGTCGTCGAACATTGACATCTAAAGAAGTAGGCAATTGGCATTAGATTCTGATTGTATCCTTAACCTCGGTATGATCAGCGTGTCCGTATTTACACCGTCCATTGGCATCCCGTTGCATAGCCATTGAAAGCGAGGGTAAGGAAAACCAATGACTTGATATTTGGGCTATTTTCAAAGTTCATTGTTTTCAAACCTTTACAAACGAGTTTAATTTCGGTGCCATCGGAGATGATCGAGATCTCAACTTCTTCCGGCCGAGCCCACTTGACTGCTTCTGAAAACCGGCTTGGCTTTCTAGCTTGGACTCGGAAGCTTTCCAAAACAAAATTTGGCGTCAGGTGTAATTGAACCCGTGAGGAAAGGTGGCATTGGTGTCAGAGTCTAGCACACTATCCCCCAGGCTGGAGCTGCTTTTACTACGGATCGGCCTGGCGCCCTCTTATAGGTGAGGTCGCCAAAAAAAACTTTGGACACGTTTTTCTCGAAAACCAGGGCGCATGGGGAAAAATAAAAGATACATTTTTCTTAGAATCTTCTCTAATTAGGGAAGATCTTTTAGAATCTTCTTATTCTACGTTAGAGTCCCCTTAGAATCTTCTCTAGTTAAGACTGACTGAAACTGCGATACAAGACGAGTTGTGGTCGATCGACGAGATCACGATGAACCCGGCTCAACGCCTAGAAATCCTCTTTTCTTATAAATTTCCACTTTCTTGAACCTGGAGTCTGGAGATAAAAAGTTGAACAGTCTGTCCCCGAGTTCCCCAAAGCCTGAGAAGCGTTTCGGCTGGGTCGGCCATTCTCGCGTATCGTTCCACTTCATCGGAACTAAATGACAGTTGCGAATTCCTATATTCTTAACCTTAAATAGTAGATATTCGTTTTCTCTCCATCAAGCAGCTTCATCCAGAGCTCGTTCGCGTTTAAACAATCACATAATTGCCGAAAAGTGCCAACGGGAAGCTCGGCGAGATTTGTATTTAGAGAAGTCATACAATTATTTAGACATTATTTAGACATCTGCAAAATCCCTGTCGTTTGTAGTCATTCTCGATTCTATTTCGCGGGAAATTGTTTGGCTTTTCGCCATCATTGAGCTACCGTATTCGTTGCCGAGAAAATTCGTCCTTGTCGCACGCAGCTGCGTCTCCATGCACTGGGAGTGTCCCTTGCCGAAGTGAAAGGCGTTATCGCTCTCCCAACCTCAGCGCTTTAAAATGAATGGCAAGCGTCGCGTTTGGGTGCTCTCAACTCTCCTCATTAACACACTATTTCACCAACTCGCTGATCACCCTCTTCCCGTTTTACTAAAAGCGCTCATAGCTCTCCCAACTTTCTCTCTCACCTTTTGCTTGTTAAATATACTACTCTGACTTTTTTTCTATACCAATCCTTAACGAGCAAACGCTTTTTACGAAATACCATTCGATTTTTAGCGCAGGATTTATGTAATTCCAATTTTTCAATCTTCTGCTATTTTTCTTTGCAATTATTTGACGATTTACTATTAGAACTTTTTATATTTGACGATTAGAATGATTTATTTATTATTAGAAGTAGTACATGACAGAATGGAGATCATGCAGTCAATGGAGAGCCAACCATTTACAAACCAACTTACAATAAAGCTTACAATGACATTTTGCTCGTAAAAGAAAGAAAAACTTTTGCAGACAGTTTGAATTTTTTAAAAATCTGAATAGGAAAATTGAATAGGAAAGATGTCTTACTCAAAGATAACCCTTTTAAAATCTTACAATTTCTATTTGTACATCTAGCTGCTCATTTCTGATTGAGGCAAATAGCTTTGATAAAAGATTGTTTTCAGAATATCTGCAAATTGGGGTTCATCATCGAATAAAGTGCCCTGTTCTGCTCGAAGGAAAGCCCCAAGCATTGAGAGAAAACGAACAGAAAACAAGAGTTGACCGCGCCGTGTTGGTGTGTTTTGGATGGAACCGGCGGTGACTTCATGTCCCTCGCAGGGATCCTCCACGAATGGGTTTGTTACGCAATCATTTATCATAGCTAATTATATTAGAAACAAAAGCCTAAGGCTTAAAATCTTTAAAATTTTCAATTTAAAAATGTATTATAGATTTCGTGTGGAGAAAGGTCGTAGAAATGCGAACGATTATTTAAATATCGATCCATCATCAACTTTTCTCAGCAATTCGTCTAGAATTGAAGAGTTTCCCGACAACTTTTTGGAAACAATTAGCCCGCAACAGGTTTATTTTAAATAATAAATGAGAAATCGCAAGCCGCAAATGGCACGCTGGGGTGTGCTGTCGAGAAGCGCCTTTGGCCTATTGGTAAAGCGCTGGGCTGGTAGTCGAAACCTTGCAGGTTCGATTCCTGCCAAGATCGGGAGTGACGATAAAATATTAGCTCCATCGGATGTCTAGTGAAGACCCTATTCGTACTGTCTGACCTGATCTTTTGGAAACTTTATTGTCACTTATAACTGAATATCCAATATCCTGGCTTATTTTTAACAATTTCAGACAAATGCTCCTTTAAATTCATTGCTGCATGGAGAAACGGCAACGTCAAGTCCACAATTGGCACCGTTAGCTCCAATGGCGATTGGAACAGAGCAAAGGTATGCAAGAGAATAGATTTGGCTTTAGTTTGCTTTTTTCTCTGGTTTAGCAACTCTAAGCCAGTTGTTCATGATCCAGTTGATCATGTTTACTTTAAAGCCAACCTCTTTTCAGTTTCGGAAATGGTCCAGCCGGTTTGTTGTCCCCGTTGCATATGGATGGAAGGCGGCATTCAGTGGGATCCGAGTATCGAGGAGTGTACATCAAGGTAGACTACAGAAAAAACTATCTTTTATATATAGTTGTCATTTTGTTTGACATTATTCATTTCTTTTGAAGCAAGCAAGATTTCAAAATCCAAATCTCTAGCGATTGCCAAACGGTATTCAGTCGAAACAAAGGAGTCACACATTTGGTCTTTTTCGTTTCAAATACAAACAAACGACATTAGATTTTTTTTTTTGCAAGTGATTTATAAAAATATTTCAGGAGGAAACCGATCTGGATGCGACTCATCACTTGATGATGTCTTCAAGTCAAATTATCGGAGCACAACATCAGGTATAATTTGATTGATTAATGGCTTAATTCGTTAATTAATGGCTTTCGTTTAAAGTCTACACTAATTAAACTTTATGTTTTATGTAGAAATGATTAAAGTAAATCGGTTTATCAATCATTTCTCAGCGATTGAAGGATGAAATCAGCTTTACAGATCATTTTGACCTTGGTTGTCTCTAGTTTTCGTTTAAAGCAATGCAAAATTTGTAGCAAAAATCCAGCTCTTTCCCCTTTACGAATTCCAAAACCCTATACCAGCGGTTTGCCAGAAGGCGAACGATTACACTGCCGCACAAAGAACATTTCGCCAGTCATTTAGAGAGGGATTCTTCTTTTGTAAGATGATGTAAAAGGATGTCCATTTGCTTTTCGGGGTATTTAAGCAATGAGTCAAAGGGAATGTAGGTGATATAAAAAGAAAATATTCAGCTGTGAATTTTTACCTTTTTTGGACTTTTGGGGTCGAGGAATCGATTGACGCTATTCATTTTTTTTGAATCTATGAATTGAAACTCGGGTTGACCGTAATCAAAATCGTAATCGTAGCTTACACCCAATCAACTTAGTTTTGGTTTCATTGGCTGAGCCTTGTGATTTCTCATCGAGATACCATAATTGAGTTGATTGAATGAAAACTGGCGGTACGATTACAGTAGTTTTCTAAAATGGATGTCTATTAGAAAACACATGACGGGGAATTTATTAATTAGGTCCAGGAAGTTTTTGGGTTTCCATTTTCGTTTGTTTCAGGCGGAATTGGATCGGGCAAACGCGGAAACGCCTCCAGCCGTGAGCAATGTCGAGCTAGCCAGCAACATGATTGCCAGCATGATTGGAGATCAGGTATTCAAGGTTTTAGATTTTAAAATGTATAATTGTAGTACTTAGAGAAAGATTGGAATGGATTGAAATGACTTTAGGCTTCAATAAAAGTGTTTTCAGGGTGATTCCTCTCCATCTCCTCATTACTCATCGGGCCCCAGTGGAAGCATGCTCATTTCACGGCTCACCACGATAAAAACGGTAAGTTTTCAAGTGAAAACGATAAATTACAATTTACAACGTTTTACGACTTTGGAATGAACACTATTCTAGGATGATGAGAGTCTGGATGGTGCTTCTCATGCGAATGGAGATCACGCAGTCAATGGAGAGCCAACCATTTACAAACCAGCTTACAATAAAGGTAAACAGAAATCTTGTTCGGAGAGTGGCAAAAAAAGCCTAATTTTCACTCGAAGCCAAGTCAAAGACAAGGTTTTTTAGGCCAGTCCAAGGCCAATTGAAAGCCATTGGCTTTAGCTTAGTTAGCTTGGCTTTTTGTCTTTATTTCCGGATTATTAGTACTGAAACTTTTATTGAACCAATTCGGATTATTAGGATGGAAACTTTTATTGAACCAACCAAAGGTATTTATGATATATTGTAATTCAATACAGAGGACGCAGAAGGAAGTCTCTCTGATGTAGAGACATCGATCACTTCACTCATTCGCGCAGAATTGCCCCTTAAAGGTCACCTTGAGTCTTGAAGTTTATTAACAAATCCCTGTCTAACTTCAATGTTCCCAGTTTATTCAATTACCGTAAGCATTCGAATAGAAGAGCTGCATTCTAATTCTAATAGAAGCATTCTAATAGAAGCATTCTAATAGAAGCATTCTAATAGAAGCATTCTAATAGAAGCATTCTAATAGAAGCATTCTAATAGAAGCATTCTAATAGAAGCATTCTAATAGAAGCATTCTAATAGAAAAGCTTCTATTAGAATGTTCACGGTATTTCAATGCTTATAAATAACGAATGACTTAATACTGATTGCATGAGGATTAAATGACGTAAAACTGGAATTTCCATTGAGTACATTGGGCTTAGAACAGTCTGAACAAAAAAAAGATTTTAGCTAAAATCATAATAATGCCGTGTTGGGATTAGCAGCTTAGTAGTCGGCCAGTTTTCCATTCCATTTTCAGTGTGAAGAGAGAATCTCTAGCTATCCATACACACCATCCAGAGAAAGCAAAAGAGGACACACATAAGTTTTCTCCTTGAAGGGGGCGTGGTCATGTCTTTTTTCGGAATAAAAGTTTTCCAACACTCTTTTCCTCTTTTATGGGGTGCTGTTGGTAGAAAGAGAGGGTTTAGAACGGTGAAAAGGATTGAAATCAAGAGATGAAATGACAAGAAAGAAATGAATGAAAGAAAGAAAGAAATGAAAGAAAGAAAAGAAAGAAAGAAAAGAAAGAAAGAAAAGAAAGATATGTCTGCTTAAAAGGCATAAAACAAAGAAAGGGATTGAAATGAGTAAAAGTAGAAGATAGCTTTTGATAAGGAGAAAGAAAGAAGAAAGAGAAAATGGGGGTCGGTGATGGGAGAGCCTTTTTTTCTTTTCTCTTTCTCTCTCTCCCCCAGATTTGCGCAAATTATGTTTTTGCTCATAAGTTTTTTATAAATAGATTTGTGTTGAAAGAGAATATAACCTTTGGCATGGTTTTGAAAGTGTGAAATATTGGCTTAATGAAATGATTTAGGCAAAAGAACCTACTCAACAAAGGACACAAGTGATCCCTTAAATGCCGAGATTGATGACGACATTTATATTGACACAAAGGTGAGTGTTTTTATTTCGGAATCAAGCGCTAAATCTAATGCTTTTTAGGAATTGTGTAAACGAATCGCTTACGAATTGAAACAACACTCGATCCCTCAAGCGATATTTGCTGAAAGGATACTTTGCAGGTATTTTTGCATTTTCTATTTTCTATGGGGGTGGGACAAATGCGACCTTTTTTTGAGCACCTGGACATTTGCGCACCTTTTTTTTTTGCTGGAAAAGGCCTTAGGAAAGGTCGTAGAGCTTCAAAAATGTTTTCATAGAAGGGAATCGTATGCGTAGATTCAGAATTTTGACAAATCAGACCTCGCTGACACGTCAAATTTAGGCTAAAAGGCAAAAACTGCGGAAAAGCGTTAAGTTGCGTAGTTTTTGCCTTTTAGCCTAAATTTGACGTGTCAGCGAGGTGATTCGTCAAAATTCTGAATCTACGCATACGATTCCCTTCTATGAAAACATTTTTGAAGCTCTACAACCTTTCCTAAGGCCTTTTCCAACAAAAAAGGTGCGCAAATGTCCAGGTGCGCAAAAAAGATAGCATTTGTCCCACCCCCATTTTCTATTTTCTATTTTCTATTTGCAATTTTTGTTTTTTTAGAAGTCAAGGTACATTGTCCGATTTGCTGAGGAATCCAAAGCCATGGAACAAATTGAAAAGTGGACGAGAGACATTTCGTCGAATGTTCAACTGGGTTCGACAACCGGTTGCAGTGCGACTCGGCATTTTGGACATGTTCAATAAAGGTATGAAATTTAAAACTTCAAAAACTCTTTTGTTTTCATTTTGAATGAGCATTTTCGGGGTTTCTAAGTTTAAAACAAGTAATAAAATGTCGATTTGCGAGTCGACTCATAACGGAAAAGGGGGAGACAACCGGTTATCGCATCGTTTTTTGAGAATGCCAAAAAGGGCGACCTCTTTACTCTTTTTTGAAGTTTTAACGTTTTAACTCAAAATGGGACGAGCGAAATTTGGCAAATTCACTTGATTTGTGACATTTTCAAAGAAAATTCTATGAGAAACAAAAAGTTTTGAATATTTAACACATTCAGGACGGCCACCGGTGGTACGTCGATTTAGCATTTTTTTTTGAGGCCGATTAGGCTCAAAATTTCCAATTAGGGGTTTTTGAGGATGAGGAATTCCATCCCGTTATTAGTTTTTAAAGAAAACTGCTCTATTTGTGGATATTTCATTCGGACAAAGCCGAAATTTGGTTTCGCTCTTTTTACTCTAATTACCCAAGTTTTAGAGAGTTTTGTGATGCCTGTATTGGCTCGGAAATTAAAGTTGCTCAAAAACTAATAACGGATTCAGATTCTCCATCCCAGAATGCTTTAGGTTACAAAATTTCAGGTCTACAGCTAATATAGATAGCTGTTAAGCCAAAAATGACGTTTTTTGTGAATGTGTTAAAGGGGAAATATGGACAATTCTTGGTGAAAAAGTAATACGAAATTTAAATTTATCTAATAAAGACTTAGCAAAGCATTTCAGAGCTGGACGGAGAAAATGGAGCTGCCAAAATGGGAATGTCTCCGCCAACGCCCGCGCAAAACGTTCGTCATCACACGAGAGCCAGAAATTCCGGTAAGCTTTACCAGCTCTAGTGGCTCATTTTATCAGATTCTCTAGGGCTTCCTGGGGATGGTGAACCGTCGAACAAGCGCCCAAGACTCGTTTTCACCGACATTCAGAAGAGAACGTTACAGGTGAGCTGAAGCTATCAATAAGTAGGTGTAAAACTGTTTTTTAGGCTATCTTCAAAGAGACTCAACGACCATCAAGAGAAATGCAGCAAACGATAGCCGAGCATTTGAGACTTGACCTTTCAACAGTGGCGAATTTCTTTATGAATGCGAGAAGAAGAAGTAGGATTGGACCCGGAAACGATGAGCCGGCTCCATATCAACAGGTACTTTTTGAATTATAAGTATAGAATGAGGCATATAGTGTTGCGCTTGATGCATATTTTTGACTTTCTAAGACAATACATTAGTCTAAGCTGAAAAACAACAATTAATCATGAAATCTATGCGTAATTTTACATAGGATAGAAGAACCGTAACATTTTTTTAGTAACTTTGACAACCCTAGCCGAGTAGTACAAAAAAATGCTATGTGGCACGATGCTGAAAAAGAATTAAATTCGAGTTCCGGGTCTCTAAAAATCATCTTTTCCATCTTTTTCTCCATACGTTTTAGTTTTTACTATAAAAGTATAAAAGTAAATACGTTTTTAGAGTTAATTACTATAAAGTAGTGCTTTTTGAGCTCCATTATTGCTAACCAGTTATCTTGGTTAACAAAAATAGCATATTTTTGACAAATTTGATTTTTTCGAGAGCAGCAATCACGTTTAAGGTCTTATATGAAAGGAATGAAGTTTTAAATTCTACACAGACTCATGAATCTAGTGGGAAAATGTCCTAGATTTTAAATATCTAAACGAAAAAAAATGTCAACTCTTGGTTTTTGAGAAAATCATCCTTTTGTAGGGCGCACTATAAATGCCGCATCCTTTAAAAATGCAAAAGCCATAAATGTACTAGAGATTTGATCCAGTAGACACGCATCTCCAGAACCTTTTCATTAGTTTTTTTCAGGTGAGACCGATTACACCACCGCCGGACAGTCCTCCCCGAATATCACCCGCCGCTCCACGAAATCGTCCTAACGCTCGGCAGCCGGCGAACATGTCCCTAATTGAGCAAACTGTAGGTTTAGTTGACTTCTTTGACTAGTTCTAGTATTTCATAAAATACTAATAAGCCTAATAGTATAGTACTAATAATATAGTACCCTCAACTAATAGACATATATTTAGGTGAGTGGCGTAGCAGAGGAAGCGATTCAATACTCGAGGAAACTAGATGAGGAGCTTGCTGCTTCCTCTTTACAACATATGCATCATTTGGGAGCTATCAGTTATAAAGTTTGTTGATTTAACAAAATTTTCAAAAAGCTTCTGTTTGCTTAAGGAGAATCTTGAAAAGCTTGGTCAACTAAATGGTGATGGTGGTGAAGACGGTGGAGTGATAGTTGACGGTGAAATTGAGGGGACAGCTGAAGAGGTGGAGTGCTTTAAAAATCAAGCGGTACACATTGTCAACCCAAGCTTTTCAGGTCGAAGCGGAAGAAGCGGTCGGGCAGCCAGACGCGGACACGCAACCTCCGGTTGTCACGTACACTGTGCCGGACACACCCGGTGATGAGTTGCCTCAAGTAAGGGAAACACATTTCAATAGTAGAATAAGAATCATTTTAGACATCGCTTGCAGAAGCAACTCTTCTTGAAAAGGATGTAAAGGTCCGTTCAGTGAACTAAAGTCGGTGAATAAGTCTTTTCGTTTCTTTTCGTCCTTCCGTTGAAAAATAAGAAATTCACCAATTGAACTACGGTTTCTTTCATTAAAAAGGCCACTTATTTTTCTGCAAAATAACATTAAAACGGGTTTAAAATGTCTTATGACTGGATTTTTTGGGTAGGGTGAAGTTTGGCAGTCAAAAAGTGCGGCTTGATAATGCGGTTTAGACACCTTAGCTGAGGAAACTTATCTTGGTGTCAATAGATAAAAGATAGAGCACAAAAAGTTTGGTATATAGCCAAATTTTCACAGAAATTGATTCAGCCAATTTCTTCATAGAAGTTTTTGTAGATTTTTCGTCATTATCGATTAATTGGTGACGAAAAACACGTTCTCACTCTCGAATTTGCTTGAAAGTGAACGAAAATTGACTTAAAAAGATGGGATATTGAACAATAAACACTTTTTAGAGAAAACCATAGGTTAATAGATGAATTTGTTCTTTTTCAACGTTAGCCATTTATTTTCAACGCAAGTATGAAAAGGAACGAAGACTTATTCACCAATGAAATATTAAATTTAAGAAAAACATACGTGTTGTTTGAGGTATTGAAAGTATAAAAAAGCTACTGTTGAACTAGTCTTATTGTGCTTTTTTTCAGCAAGAACCCTCGGCAAAAGATGACGCCGAATAGACGCGAGGGAAAACAGCTAGAAGATAGTCTTGTGAATCTCGCCAATGTCTCGCCTCTATCATCCAATCGTTTCTTTTGAATTCCCCTCTATGAATTGACCAAATTCTCTTCAAATCAACTCAACTTTTGCCACATTTTGTCACTTCTATTTGTTTCCTCGCCTCCAAACCGTTTCCCCGATTTTCATTTCTCCCCCCACTTGCCATCATAGTCAGTTGAGTTTTGTCATTTCTGTGGAGATAATTGTTTCCCGATAGTTTTCTTTGGGCTTTTGAGGAGGAGAATTTTGAAAGGGAAACGATAAAAAAAGGAAAATTCCTCGAATTCCTCGAAAACCCGAGAATCTTCTCGCATTTGTGCCCAAAGTAATACACTAAAAATAGTTTTCGACTCTAGTTTGACTCGTCAGCAAGAAAAGGAAGCAAGAATTCCCGTCAATGAAGACACCAAAGTCCTTGTGATTCCCCGAATCCTCCTCAGCCACAAATGTGATGGTCGCAACATTGATTTTGAATTTTAAAAAACGTACTGTCTCTTTTGCCGGAATTTTCATATGCAAATTTGTGAACCCTAAGCTAGAAATCCTTATCAATATGCGACAATCACTATTTTGCTAAGACAAAATTTTCGAGAAGTCTTCGATTTGATCATTTGCATAAACTCTCGAAACTTTTGCTCTCTAAAAATTCCTCTCTGCCTCGAAAAGTCGGCCTCTAAGCGTTGTGTCACTATGTGAATAAGTTTACTTTTTCATTCGGAAATCATCATTTTACTGTTTTCACAAAAATTACCGTATTAAACCGTGATTTTCCTTTATTTTTCCGCAGAAATATTGCCCTAATCCACTTTTCTTTTTGTGCTCGGCAGGATCCAACCACACACACGTTTTTTTTCTTTGGATTTTCTCTTGTACGTCAAAAATATTTCTTTTTTGTATGTAACTTGAAATCTAGTAATGAAAAATCGTTGACTTTCCTAATTCATTTAAATGTCCATTTAAATGTCCATTCAAATATCCACTTCCTTTCCTGAATATCTAATATGTTCTCTCTTGTGTATTGAAAAATATGCAAATGCTATTGCATTTATATGATTTTTTTAAAAAATATGTGTTTTGTTTTTTTTCATTTTGTCCTTTCCCGTGGAAATTCTCTTTACAAAAGCTATGAATTTTTTCGTGTCACGTCCTCTAATTTTTACGTTTCTTCACATTTTTTTTTCTTGTTTCGTGGATAGAGAATTGTGTTGCCTCAATATATGTAAGTAGAAATTGCAGAAAAACAAAAAGATTCTTAAAGAAACGAACATTTAGATTAGGCTGAACGGAAAGTAAAATCTTTTCGTTTCTTTTTCTGCACAGCCTAATAGGAGTGGAACATTTGTACCTGGGATTTTTGATGATGGAAACATTGAGTCAACAGAGATAACACTCGAGACATGAGATTCGGGTTTTCGGCGTTTCCCGGCATTTCCCGGCACTTTGAATTGAGATTTTGAACATCAAATGTCTGACATCGATAGATTGATGTTTGAGACTAGTGATAGATTTGTTAGTTTAGCTAAATATTTCCTCTAAAAAGCTCTCAATTTACTTGAAAAATGCTCAACTCATTCAGCATACCGAATTAATCGCTCAGTTTTTGATCTTTCCATTTCCTATCGTAATCTTTCCGATATTTCCTATCGTTTAAACCATTCTATCCATTCTTTTTTGTTTCTTTTTATATCGTGAATTCTCAAATCAACTCAAAAGTAGACAAAGATTACGATGGCTTTCCAAAAATTGACACGTTTTAGAGCGCACATCTTAAAAGGACAAACTACTCTTTCAAACTTTCAAAGCTACAGTACTGGACAATGAAATATCATATGTGAATAAACGATCGTCACTTTCGCGCGTCTCTAACTCCCTTGTCTTTGAGTTTAAATTATTAGTGTTAGACATTTTCTGCAAGCTCTTTGCATGGGCTACACAATGGTAATATTAATATTTAGAGATTTAGAGATATTAATATTTAGAGGTAAAGACAAGGAAGTTACAGACGCGCGAAAGTGACGATCGTTTTTCAAATATTGATTGTCACCGAATTGATTGTCACAACTTTCATTGTGTAATGCAGCTAGTGCAGCTTTCGAACAGCTAGTACAGCCGGTAGTGCAGCTTTCGAACCAGCTAGCTTTCGAACTAGCTAGCTTTCGAACTTTCAAACTTTCAAACTTTCAAACTTTCAAACTTTCAAAGCTTCAAAGTTAAAGCAAGCCATCTTAAACGCGAATTGATTGTCACAACTTTATGCAAATGTATCCAAATTTTATTTTCAGCTTTATTCTTCAAAAAAAAATCACGCATAGCGTATATACAAATCGTTTGGAATCGAGGAGAGAAGAAAAAAGACATGAAAAGAGAAGAAAATTCGGGGCGAAATACGGAAAATGGTGAAAATACCAGTAACCGAGACTGAAGTCTCATAGAATTTAAAATTTCTTTTATTTGATCGTTTTTAAAAAGAAAAATACTTATAAGTACCTAAAATTTTGATCAAAAATCCTCCTGAAAGTTCATATTTTCCACAAAACCCACCAAAATCGTGGATTTTGTTGGGAAATACTTAGCAAAGGTTTAAAAAAAAAGAAAATTTCAAGAAAAGCAAAGAGTTTAATGGTTGGCAAAGAATTGTTCTTCCTAAAGGAAACTGAGTGCGTCGAGGAAATGGGGGAAAAGTTTGGTTTGAAAAGATTTCAACTGAAGTCATCAATAAAATCATTAATAAATCTTTAGAAATGGAGCTTTTTGTGTAATTTATTTAAACCATCCCCATTTCTTCATTTCCTCCATCGATTTCTTCCACACTTCTTCCCAATTTTTCTTTTGATCGGCCGACACTCCACCCGCGCATTTCTCCATTGCCGCCAGGAAACCGTCGATCGTTTTCTTCAAAGCATTATTAGCTTTAAATTGCTTGACCAAGATTTTTTTGGCTACTTAGAAAACTACTTAGCAATGCTTACTATAATAATACTACTTAGCAATTCTTGCAATTAAGACTTGCTTAACGAGAATTAACGAGACAAATTGGTCGCGCAACTCCAGGCGCTTCATCTAGCCTCCACACTATCGGATTCCAATGAACTTTTTTTTAATTTAAAAGCCAAGATTTTAAGCTATCTAATCATACCTATCACTTAGATTTTTCTTTTGAACAAGTGAGCTAAAAACCTTATCGAAACTTGACGAGATAACGAGATCGAGACTTAACGACTTAAGTCTCGATAACTTAACGACCTAAGTCTCGATAAGGCTTTTGACCCATTTTTTTTGAATGGAAACACTTATTCACTAATAGTTCTTCAATTCTATAGAAAAAAGGAATATTTCTCTCCAAAGATTCTCGCAAAGGTCTGCTAAATTCTCTGAAGAAAAAAAACTCACTCCCCACTCAGCAATCGGGAAGCTGTTATCCTCATAGATATTCTTGAAATCACCCAAACACGAGCGCAATTTCTTCTCGTCATCGATCGCGTCCGGCAATCTAAAGAAAGAAATTTGATTCGTTTTATGTGATAATCTAGTTTTAAACTCACAAATTGTAAGTCTACTTCATGAAATTACATAAATGTCCAACTCCAGCCTTGCAACAAATTCTCAAACGTTTCCCCAACTAACCGGAAGAAGATTTGCATTTCTTGCATTCCTTGCATCATGAACTTTTGCGATTTGTGCAAACTGTCGGGGTCGAGATCCTCGGCATCGTAGTATTTCGCGAGCTCGGGATGTTTGGTGAAAAGTCTAAATAGAGTTTTTCGGAACCGGAGAATAAGTCGTTTTTAAGTGTTTTTTAGCTGTTTAAACAAAGAAAATTTAGATTTTCACTTGAAATTTCCATTTTTCGGGATTTACTATATATAAAAGAGCAGTGTCCGTCTGTATGGGGTTTTTCTCAGCCATTTTTGGGTCAAAAAACTGAAATTTTTTCGAAAGTGGCACAGGGGGGTCGAACCCGGCTCGCTAGACACGCGCGCTCACGACTAGGCCCCGGCGACAACAAAACCCGGCCGGAAAAACCCGCAGTTAACCGGGTTTTACGACTGGTAGTTTCAATAAAAATCTAAAAGCCAAGTGGAAAAGATCTCTTCTTTTAGCTATTTTTTTGAACCTTAACAAAGATTTTTCTCGAATTTTCTCCCAAAAACCGACTGTCGGAAATATTCAGCGGCATTGTCTCGTCCAAGTTTATACTTGGACGCGTGATCCTTCAACACTTGAGCGTTCACCATTTTGAATCTGTAAAAAAAGTTTTCTTTGGAATTTGATGACTTTGAAACATTCGATAAAAGATTTATGTGTTAAAGTAAAACCCCATAAAGAAAATGCCAAACACGTGGTGATTGGGGAGATGCTGGTGGAGAGGTGGATGGATAGATAGATGGATAGAAGGATGGATAGATAGAGAGATGAGAACGGGGAAAGGAATCGAGTATATTGAATTAAAGGAAATGAAAAGAGAACCGAGGAATTGAGGTATCTTTAGCCGATATATACAGCTTTAACTTCTCTAAATGCATCTTCTCTAAATTCTCTTTAACTTCTCTAAAATAATTTGAATAATAGAGAAAAAAGATCAACTGTCTGTTTTTGATGAGTTTAAGAAAGCGAGCAAGATCAGTGATTTGACTATAGCCGATTTTATTCCAGTTTTGACTTGCTTCTGGCTTAATTTCATCTGGAAAGAAAAGCAAAAAGAAACAATAAAAACCTGGCCTGAATTTGGCTATTTGTTGAAATTTTGTTGAAAATTTTAGTAAGATTTCAAGTCAAAGAATGTAGAGTATAGCTGATGAATTGACACGCTTTCGGAGTATTTTCTCTAATAGTAGTGCACCCTAGCGAGCCGAGTTGATGACTATTTTACGGTTTCCAAGCTTTTCCAGAAGCTCAACACTCTAATCCCCCACAAGATCTCATCGCCAGCTACATTTTCCGACCCCACATCGATAGGTTCTGATAAGCGGTTCTCGAGATTTCGAGCAATTTAGGTGACGCTCAGGGTGCACCACTATTAGAGAAAATACGGTAATTTCATGGGCTCTATCTACATCTATCAAAGTTACTGTAGCTGGAAGCCCAAAATAAAGTGATTTAAAGTGATTATTTCTTGATCAATTACAGTATAATTGAATAAGTATTCATCTAAGTCTTTCTTAAGCTAAATACTTTTATTCCGACGCTTTGTAAGAAAGTACTTGGTTTTTATTTGATTTTTACTGGTTTTCTAAGGTTCCAGTGTCAAGTTCTGAAAGTTCTGAAGTTCATCAAAGATCTAGTAAACATTTACATTTAATAATGTAGTGCAAACAATACACAAAAGTCCAAAATGTAGGGAAAAATATATATGATAAAAAAGGACCAGCAATCCACCCGACAAGATTGAACCCTTGACCTCCCGACCAAGATACACCTCTCTTAACCAGTCGGCCATGCCGGCTACAAAGTAAAACACCAAGAAAAGGTTAAAATCTCAAGAAGAAAGTGCTAAAGATTTGGAAAAGATTCGAGAATGGGAAGGGGAAGAAAAGCGACTCATCAACCACGACTCCGCCCATTGAGGAGATCACAGAAGAGGAGAAAGACTGAGAAAGATTCAGAAAAGTCTTTTTATCCTCCATCCACGAGATCACATCAATTTCCTTTTTCTTTATTTCATCGACCATGTGCTGCACTCAAAATCGACAAGTTGAGCAAAAGGGGAAAAGTTCATCGCTCGTCTCTTCTTTTCATCCATTGATGGCCCATTTTTTCTCTCCTTATCCCACAGCTCTTTACAGCGACAATAATTTGGAGGCTTTTTTTTCTAGGGTATTTTGTGTGCATGTTTTTTTTTGTTATATTAGCGGAGGAGAAGGGGATTTGGCCTTGCTTGCTGGCTTGGGGAAAGGTCAATCTTTTGAAAGCAATCAATTGAAAAGCAATTGAAAACTTTATTTTATAAGGGTATTATAAGTATGCATATTACCCAGAAAAGAAAAATCGATGAAGCAACAGTAATTCTGTTTTATATTCGGAAAAGCTAGAGTAACCAAGCTAAGCCTAAGCCTAAGCCTAACCAAAACCCAAATAGACTTAGTGCTAGGCGCTAGCCGCTAGCCTTCGCACTAAGCCTAAGCCTAAGCCTAAGCCTATAAGCCTAAGCCTAAGCCTAAGCTAAACCAAAGCTCCGAGAAAGCTACAGTAGCCAGTAGTTACTATAACTTTTCCTATCGGTTAAAAGTGTAAAATAGAAATCACAGAGAGCTCAGAGAAGCATTTTCTACCGTATTTTGTTTTCTATTTTGCACCAACTTTGACAGAAACAACAAAAGACAGAAAAGACGTGACAGAAAAGTTTCTGATGAAAAGAAAGCTGAACGAAGTGAACGAAAACTTAAACTTGATCAAGTACCGCGTGAAACTTATCCAATGATCAAAAAAAGTGAAATCATTTCCTCTCAAAAATAACTCATGATGTAAGAGTGTGTTCATTTCACAATGTCATACGGATGCTCGGCTTTCTTTCATTCTTTCATTCTTCAATTCATCTTCCATCTCCCCATTTTCTCTTCTCCGTTTTCCCTATCTGTGTGAAGAATGTTGAGGTGTGTCAGCTGTTGTTTGTGGAGAATTCGTTCTAAAAACCTGGCACAGCAATTGTGCGCTCATTTTTCAAGCGTTTCGAATTCGTGAAACCGAAAACGATGGAAAACAAAAGATACGTGAGTCGAGAAAATATCTTTTGGCTGAAAGCCAGCGATGAGGAAAGATTTGGGACTGAAAAACGAAAATTGTCCACTGAATACTAGCTGTTAACTAGCTGTTAACTAGCTGTTAAAATAGCTATCTTACCAATTTTAGGTTACATCTTATAAATTCTAAACAACTAGACATATTAGGTTGTTCGAATATAAACGAGCGTTTTAATACTTGGCAAGCTTCTTCTCCTTTGGTGGTCGATGGAGGATCTTCTTTGCCATTTGTTCGCTCAGTTTCACTTTTGCTCGCACGAGTCGATGGTCTGAGCCGGTGACAAAGGAGGGCACCACGCCGACGTCTAGAAGCGTCCATTTCCCGTTGGCGAGGATGTGGTCTATCTCGCACTTCGTCTGACCGTTGGGTGAGCACCAGGTCCATCGTCTTGAAGTTTTAATAGTCGACAAAAATTTTTCTTAAAAACAATCAAAAACCAAAATCTATTCACCATTAGACTTGCTTTTTTTGAACTAAAAACTTTACAGCATCGTCGCTTTGTCATTGATTTAGTCGAAACTTTCAAAATCCTCCGTTGTAAACAGATTAGCCCTTTGTTTATAGACTTTTTCAAATTTAAACCGCGGTCAGGGCCCAGAAGTGGCTCATTCCTTTTGCAAATTCCCTTTGCTTCCAATGCCTCTTTATCAAATTCATTTCCCGTTAGAGCCGCTAGATTATGGAACTTGCTCCCAAACGACATACGAGAAATTCAGTCGCTTTTCATATTCAAGAAACGTATCGATGCTTTAGATCTAGTGGCTCTTTGCCGTAAGTAATTGGCTTATTGATTTCAGTATGTATTGTATGATTAAGTATCACTGTGCATTTCTCTATGATTTCTTTCACTTTATCGTTTGAATAAAGTATTATTATTATTATTATTATTATTGATTACTTCTTGCCATCTTTTGCGCAAAGAATTGATGTCGCTCTTGAAAAACTCAGCCGGCTGTGACTCGAAAAACTTGGTGACCCAATTTTGGACAACTTGACGGATTTTGAATTGGCCTTCTCATTGGCCAAAAGGTTTTGCATCAACCGGAATCAATGGTAATTTGAGGGAGCCAAATCGGGAGCATACGGCGGATGTGATAGAACTTTCCATCCTAGATTCTCCAGTTTTTGCTGAGTGATTTGTGCAACGTATCAATTTTAGGTTACATCTTATAAATTCTAAACAACTAGACATATTAGGTTGTTCGAATATAAACGAGCGTTTTAGTCTAGCGTTGTCATGGATGAACTTTATCTTTGATGTAGTTCATCCATGACTTTCATCCATGACTTTCCATCCATGACTTTCCTCCAAGACTTTCATCCAAGACTTTCATCCATGAAGTTCATCCATGAATTTCCATCCATGACTTTCATCCATGACTCCGGCTGGGTTTTGTTGTCGCCGGGGCCTAATCGATACTCCTTGACGAAATAAATGATAAATTTAAATTAAATAAAGAAAGATAGGTTTTAAAAGTTTTTATCACAAACAAAAATTTTTAGCCACGCTTGTTTATATCCAAAAAACCTAATAGATAAAAAGCACAGCTTTAAGAGCTACGTATAGTACGTATAGTACGTATAGTACAAAATCGAATCCTTTAAAATCACCCAGTATAAAATTCTCTAGCAATAAGTACTGAATTTTGAAAATTTGTGCCTCTTCCCATTGAACTTTCACCACTCAAAGTCGGCTTTTGCTTCTTGTTTTGTTTTTCTTTGAGAGATTTACCTTTTCTCAAGATTGAAGGGAGTTCTTGAAGAACGGAGTGAAGTGTAGAGTGTAGTTGAAATGGGAGGAGAGATCAACGCAATCTCTATTCAATCTCTATTCACTCTCTACTCAATCTCAATTCAATCTCAATTCTTTCACTTTCAAACATTTCATTTGTATTGCTCAAGTGGGAACGGTCAGCGGATCGAGTTTCGATGGGAAAATTGAGTGCAATTGTAGATAAATCTAGAAAATAGCTTGTAAGATTTATTCTTCAAGAAATTGATTTAGATTTTGGACATTTAGAAATTTAGAGGACAGGGACATTTAGAAACAACACTGACATCAATTCAATACCAGAAACAAAGCTTACAAATGAAAACAAAAGCTATTCAGGCTCAGGCTTAGGCTTAGGCTTAGGCTCAGGCTTAGGCTTAGGCTTAAGCTTAGGCTCAGGCTTAGGCTTAGGCTTAGGCTTAGGCTTAGGGTTAGGCTTAGGCTTATCCTTTTACAAGCATTCAGTCATCCTTCTGCAAGCATTCAGTCATCCTTTTACAAGCAGCTTACTGCCTATGCTTTGAATCGGAAAAATAGCAAAATAGCTCTGAGTTTTGTTGATGGTAGATTTTGTTGATTGATGTAAACTATATTTAGCTTTAAAAAAAGTCAGCTAAATATAGTTGTTACAATTGTTCTACTCTTGTTTAATGTTTAGTGATCATCCGGGAGATTTTCTTGAACCTTTTCCCGTGGAACAGATTTTGTTTGTGGTTTTCGAGGAGTCTTCCACAAAAAGTGAGTACATGGAGAAGCTTTGAGAAAAAGCGATCGCTTCTACCCAGAAAATGTCTCCCATTTGCCGACAAGTGTAAGGAAATTTGATGACTTTTAACACAAGAAATCACTCAACTCGATTTTTTTGGGAAACTTGTTATTTCAACACAGAAAAGCTCAATGTTCTTTGTGTTTTCAAAGCTTTCAAAGAGCTTTCAAGACTGACTTTTATTTTGACAAAGTTCAGTTTTTGGGGGATAAAAATAGGATTTGTAAAGAACAAACCCTATTTTTATCCCCCAAAAACTGAAGTCGTTTCTCGAGATGCAAAAAAAAGTTAAAAAGCTTTGACCACACGAGGGGGCGGTTTTTCTGTGCGCACTTTATGAGAGCTTTTTTCTTGAGTGCTGGCTTTGGCCCGAGTGCAAATGATGGTCAAGCAAAAGGGAAAGGGCTCAGGAATTAACGGTTTCAATGATGATGACTGTTTCTAGGACCGACTATTCGAATTCAGGCTTGATCAGGCTTTACTTATATAATCCTTGAGGTCTTTTAAGCTGTCCAGAAAGTCTAATACATAGGGGATTCTTTAGAGGTCAAAAATGACTCTTGTATTGTTCAAATGAAAACTTTATTGAATCAATTCCTAGGTAAAGCGGTTTACTCAGCTTTCGCTTTAAGATTAGTCTTGCTTTTGAGTGTAGCAACAAGTTCAGTTTTGTATTTTGTCGGATCCCAAAAACTTTATCGAGCTGTTTTTCAAAAGTTTCCAATTTTTCAATGAACAGAACAGAATGTCCACAGCTAAATGGGGTTAGGTTGTTTGCTGGGATTTGGGAAAAGTAAAAAAAAATCGTAGAGAAAAGGAAAAGAGGAAAATCTCATCGTTTGACGAATGACGGTTCTCGTGCAACGAAGGGAAAAGCTAAAGGGGAAACTAAAAGAGAAACATTTTCTTCTCAAAAAAAGAAAGGAAAAGAGATTCATCGGGACACACAGTTTGGCCAACAACTGCCCCAATGGACTGCTCTTCCTAGAAAACTGCAGAAAATTCTATAGCAGCTGACCGATTGAAGTGAAAAGAGAAAGAACACGTGGGAGAGTGGGCAAAGGGGGAAGTGAGTGCTTTTTGGAAGGGGTAACTTTGAAAATCCTCTCACCTCTTTTGTGATTGTTGATCGAACGAGGAGAAGCAGTAGAACTTTGAGCTTTTACAAGTACATCATTCACTTTCAAATGAGAGTTTAAAAGCTATAGCTTTCGGATAAAAGACAGCCCTTATTGGATTACTATTCGAGGGACTTAATTTCTAAACAACGTACTTCTAAAGTCCATCTTTCTTCTTCACTTCTTCTTTTTTCTTAACTTTTTCTTCTAAAGTCTATCGTTGTCTACTCTAGCTAGCGTGCACAACACCCCCACACTCAGCTCTGAGACAAATGGGCGACGACAAAGATGACGAGAAGCAGCTCCTATTAAGGAAAAGCTCTGCGCCAGACCGCAAGCGATTACGCTGCCGCACAAAGACCGCACAAAGAACACCTCCAAATCTCTTTACAAAGGAATTTCTTTTGTTCTGTAAACATTGCTCAGGTGAGATATAAAGGCAAAAGTTTGTACCCAAAGGTTTTCGGGGTCGCACAGCTACTGGCAGGGTTCGCTTTGTTGTTTCTCTAAGCAAAAATCTCTAATTTGTGCTGATCTCGAGCCAGTCTTGACACAATTGATGGGTCATAGCCCAATTTTCATATTGATTGTCTTTACCGTAAAATGTTAGTAAACGTTTGTAAGGTTTTACGCTTAGGATTAATGTAGTTCCTGTAAAATAGGTTTGAATCCAAAATATCTATTCAGATTACTGTATCCTAGCGCAACTCTTATCTATAAGATATTCAGCGATCAAGCTATTGTTTACCGGCTCAACGATCGGCCATCGCTGTTGTGCAAAAAAAGCATGTGATGGGCTCGACTCCAACGCCAATATTTGTGCGAATCTCTCAAGTGGCCGAGATTTTTAAGCGGCAAAGAGGTGCCAAATTTCTCGCAATTGCGATAAAAATAAGCTGGATCTAGGTGAGATTTTCTTGGATTTTCTTGGATCTTTTCTCCTCTCAGCAATTCGATCTGAAGAGGTGAGAAAAATGGATTTGAGAAGGGTAAATAGAATTGGGGGAAAGAAAAGATCCATGTTTCTCACACACATTCAAATAGATTTCAATCACGAGGGGATAAAGAAGTTGGGGAAAATGATGAGGCTAGTGCCAAAACCGAAGTGGCTTTCGTTTGCTGAATGAATATCTGAATAATTTGTCAAGTCATAGGCTTTTCTAAAAGGCAAATTTTGAGCTACAAGCTCAGGGCTCGAGTCCACACTTTGCTAGATCTAGTAAAATAAATGCTAGATATTTTGCAAGTTGTTAGTTTGCTAGTTACTAGACTAGTTGCTTGTTTGCAAGCTGCGAGTCCAGGTCAGGTCCAGGTCAAAGCCGCCAAGGTCACGATCGCTTACCAGAAACTAGGAACAACGGATCACGCAACACGGATGTCCAATCTGTTCATGAGTTTTTAGTCTGTCCAAGCTCTGTAAACAGATTACAAAAGCATTTGTAATCTGTTTACATCACCTGTTTACAGCTTTATCGCTTTTTTGACAAGTTAGTTTTTTTATTTTTGTGAATTGTTCTCTTGATTTTGATTTAGAGCTCTTGATTGTTCAATGTTTTTTTCCTTTAAATAAACTTTACTCTTTCTCGAAATAGGCTATTCTGTATTGAAAAGCAGCTAAAAAAAATAACAAAATTAAGCGGATATTTCAAAATTTAAAGAAATAAGGCAAGAAGAAAAGAAAAATGAAACGGAGATTTTCTACAAAAAGATTTCAATGGAGAAAAAGGATTTCAATGGATTCAGAAGGATTCCGAAGTTGATGAGGAAAGAAATCTCAATGTGAAATTCGGTAAACGTACAAAAGTACAGGTAAAAGTACAAATGCTCGAATTGGAAAGCTATAAGCTAGAGCTAACCCTTTCCATACCGTAACCAGTTAGTAGATGTTCAAAAATGAAACCATAGCCGGTTTACGGTGGTGCCTGGAATGGGTTATGCTTTGACTTTCGTATAAAACTGGCTCCTTGATAGCCCTTGATAGCTTCTTTTTTTCTTGCTTTACTTCGCTTATTTCACGAATTCCCTCATGAAAATCGATAATAAACTTTAAGATTTACCGGTACACAAAAATTTCAGCAATAAAAAAAAGAAAACCGCAAAAATAAAACGTTTAACCGGTTCATAAGGCTATTCAAGAAAAAGAAACAAAAAAAATGACACACTTCTGGGCAAATGAAAACAGAAAAAGAAAAAGAAAAAGAAATTGTGCAGCGAGCATCCTAATAAGTGAAGCGAAAATTAGAAAGCAGTAAAATGGGGGAGAAATGAGTTAGAGTCATCAAATGAGTCATCAAACTAAGATTTTCTACTAAATCCTATATTTTCTTGATCAGCTTAGAGTTTGATCACCATTTTGCCGATATTCTTGCCGGCCATCATGTCAACGAAAGCCTGTGGAGCACGAGAGAGATCTTCGTAGACGGTTTCGCGGACCTGGAACCGCGATTGAGGAAATCTTTGTGTCAGATGTAATCTTAGTATAAGATAACTATCATATAAGTCGTATTTATCTGACCATCATATTCTAGATTGCCAGCTACCTTCAATTTCCCCTCGGTGATCCACTGGCTGAGCTGTGCCACCGCGGAGTCCATCTCGTCTTTGTGCGCCAATAAGAGGAAACGATCACTGGAAGGATTTGATGAATCTTAGAATTTCTGTTTATTACTAATCAAGCTTTAAATGGGAAACAGTCTTCGTTACGTCCGTTATAAGTTACGTCCGTTATTGAATTTCCTCCCATTACAGACATCCGATTCAAAACCGGATGTCCGTTTTTGAATCTATTCAATAAATGACGTTCGGTTCTGAAGCGGACGTCTGTTTTTCAATCGCCCAACTTACACTTTGACGATTTTTCTTGATTTGTTTTTTTTGAACTCAAAAAGTTACTTTTTACAAAAGAAGAAGAACTTTTGGGACACTCTGTACGTCAAGACCTCTGTACATCGTTTGTGAAGTTTCATGATAGATGCTCAATGATTAAAAGGAAAAAAAATGCGTTAGTTTTGAGGATTTAGTAGTAAAGTTTGGATATTTTTGAAATCTATGTTGAAAGGGAACGCATATCTGCAAGAAGGATTTTTTGAATAGCATACCCTTTGGACTGTTTGTTAAAAATTCTCTTCTTGACATTCATAGACACTTGACGAAAATAATCCAAAAGTATCAAATTTTCTATTTTAATAAACCCCAGTCAAAATTTCCAGATAGGCAAACTCTAGTTAAAATGATTTGGCAAAAGGGCTTGACTGTCAGCTCCGAGCCCAACTGATATTTTAGTTACTATTGTTATTATTGAATGATTTGTCTATTCTTATGCAAATGTGTCCTCGCCTGTGCTTATCCCTTTTATTGCCGAGAAGGGGCGGTCCTTGGGATTGCCTAGGAGGACAAATGAGACTCTGATTTAGAGTTCCCCCTTCCCCTTTACACTTATTTGTAATCTATTCGTCTTATTATACTACTGTAAATAAAGATACATATCTTCCGGGTCTATGCAACTGCAGTACAGGTCGGTCATTTCACAGGGACTCCCCTCTGGTCGATCATTTCACAGGGACTCCCCGTTGGAGGAGTTGAGTTGGGTTGTCGGGGTGTTAGAGATGGCGGGATATCAAAAGGGATATCAAAAGGGATCCACTCTCTTTAACTTAACCCAAATTCTAGTCCACATCCGTTTATACCTAGAAACGAATATGGAGGTTCCACCTTAGAATTCGGCATTTCTAACACAACCAGACTTGTGTCTTGGTCAGAAATTTGTTTATTATATTTACCTATATTGCTTATTCACTTTATTCTTTATCCCCACAAATTTCTGACTAGACAACTTAAACTCAACAAAGGAGTGACCAACCCGCTCGGTCCAACCTCTGCGCGAAAAATTTATTAGGGTAATAGCCGTCGTTCGGCTCCGAGCAACATCAAAATTAATTTTTACAAAATTTTAGTAAAGAAAAGAATGACGTGCAGAGGGTAATAATTTATGGGCCTTTAACTTAACTCTTTAACTCTTTAAACCCTTTAACTTAACTCTTTAACTTAACCCAAATTCTAGTCCACATCCGTTTATATCTAGGAACGAATAAACGATTCAAAAACGGACTTTTGATTTTGAATCGGACGTCTGATAGTGAATAGATTCAAAAACGGACAATATTCAACAATATTGTACAAAAAAAATCACCGTGAGATACTCCGTTGTGTGATTATCTCGGCGACAAAGGGATTCAGCGGCGGTGGATAGGGAAGATCGGTGTTGTAGACGGCGATTTGACCACAAAGAACCACTCGACCATCGACATTCATCTGCAATAAGGAAATCGAGAGAATTATCCGATTATTCAAGTATTTAATGAATATTCGATGATAGTTTAATGGCACTCTACAGTGTTTAATGGCACTCTACAGTGTCATGTAAAAAGATTTGCATCTTTTTAAAGGCTGAATCAGTTAATCATGAGCTTAATTGGATCAAATTCAAATAATCAAATTCTCTTTGTTAGTTCTTGACTCACTTTTTGAATAACCGCATCAGAGACGAAACCGCCGACGTTATCGAAATAAATATCGACTCCATTTGGCGCCAATTCGTCCAAACGATCGCCCACCGATTCGGTTCTAGAATTTCTTCTGTTTATTTGACTTCTTGGTTCAAAAAGCCCTGGTTAAACTTGGTCGATTGTTGACATACTTGTAATTGATCGTTGCATCAAATCCCAACTCATTGCAAATCCATTCTCCTTTCTCTTTTGAGCCACAAATACCGATGACTCGAGTGCAGCCTTCTAATCGAGCGATCTGAATCGAGAAATCGTTTCAATTTGAATTCGAATTCGAATTGAATTCGTTTCAAGTTGTTCTTTCGTTTCTAGAAATCTTTCAATGACATTTTTTAGGCAATTAGACCAGTTTTTGCAAATTTCAATGTTAGAGCTGTAGAGCTAGTCAAGCTGTAGAGCTCTTGTCTATGAATCTCAAAAATCTCTCATCTTTCAATCCTACCTGTCCAGCCAGCGATCCGCAACTCCCGGCTGCAGCCGACACCACAATTGTCTCTTTCCGATCTCTCCTTATCCGTGCCTTTTTTCGAATTCCCAACAAAGCGGTCATCCCGGAGATGCCCACTCCGGATAGAATGATCGATGGAGAGAAGCCGGAGGGTAATTCCACCTAAACATTTTAATTGTTTATGATGCTTTGGTTTATGTTTCAAACCCACTTTCACAAGATCTTGCCCATCAGCGATGAAAACCCGTGTCCATGGCCAGAGATTCGCACAAGCGGTCACAATATCGCCTCTCTTCAATGTGCATTCAATGGTGGCCACCTGAAAGCGACTGCTGCTATTTATTGCTAATAATATTTACTACTATTTTCTCTAGTAAATAATCAGCTAGGTCTTGCCAGAGCTCAACAGCTCTCTTATCACTATTCTGGTCAAAGTTTCGAGACGTCTCACCCACCTCCACAACTCCGATTCCCTCTAAACCATCGACAAGTCCTCCCTCTTCATATGGTGCCAAATAGTCGACGCCAGTTGATGCATTCATGCGACATCTCTGTAAAAACATTGTACAACAGTCGTGGGTAAATTAGGGTATTTCTAAATTGCCGTTCAAGAGTGTGTTCCCCGCGATCAATTAATTAATCGATTAAAGTTGGACGATTAAAATTTTAATCGATTAATCGAGAGGAACACATTCTAAACAGCTTAATGAATTCTAAACAGCACATTCTAAACAGCTTAATGAGCTTAATGAATACATAGCCAAGCTATTTCTAAAGGAAGAAATAAGGGTGTGTATAAAGTGCTCTAGCTCTAGCTTTCATTTTAGCCAATCATTCTTTTCGCTACCTGTGCCGGATCGACGCTGAGATAGAGTGTCCTCACGATGCATTGTCCCGGTTCGAGATCTTCTCTTGTCGGTAAATGACAAGTCTCATGTTGGAAACAATCCGCTGATGGGGGTGAGTTTTCACCTGAGAAAAGGTTTTTTGTTTAAAGTCAAAAACTAGTAATTCAACTAGGGGAACTAAGGACCGGCGTTCGCCAAAACATTGATTGCCGGCGGGGTGGAACCCCTGGCTGGATCGCTGGCTGGACAGGTAGGATTGAAAGATGAGAGATTTTTTGTGGGTGGGAAGGTGGAACCCCGAAGGCTCGGATTGAGAAACCAACGGCCTAGCAATCCACCATGCAAACAGATTGGTTCCGCTGTTTTTCTGCACCTTTTCCTCTCAAGGGGCTTTATATGTTACCGTTTTTTTTGAGGATCCTAGGAGGCCTGTCCAATAGTATCCAATATCCTATCTAATATCCAAAATTTGCTCACCAGGTCTCCGGATGAAAACGATCCTTTCATTCTCGTTCAAACCACTGCATCCCTCGGCGAGACCGCGGCTGAAAATTGATCGTAATATTAGCGAAAGAATGATTGGCTAAAATGAAAGCTAGAGCACTTTATACACACCCTTATTTCTTCCTTTAGAAATACCTTGGCTATGCATTCATTAAGCTGTTTAGAATGTGTTCCTCTCGATTCAGAAATTGTCTAGCTTGTACATTTAGTTTGTAACCTATTAGATTTGAACTTATTAGATTTCAAGTTATTCCACGTACTCTTGACCCTTTCCCCCCCAAATTTTCCATTCAAAGATCACAGAAAAATGATGACAAACCTTTGAACCGAAGATAACATCAAACACGAATCGTCAAAGTCGTTTTCGGGGAAATTTCTCCTGAATTCCAATGAATAAATGAATGAATGAACTCTTTTAGCTTTCAATAAAAAAGGTCAAGAAATTTGAGTAAAATAAATTGAAATGTTGAATGTTGAATTTTATAGAAAAACCACAGAAAGGAGGCAAAAAAAAATGCAGAGACTGATAAGCTTTTGGCTATGTAGCAATGTACGAAAAAATAAAGGCGCAAAAATGGTGTGTACTTTTGTGACCAACTTGTCTTGTGTACGATTTTGCTAAACTTCAATTTAAACTTCAATAAGCTAAACCACAATTTAAACACTTGTTTTTGGTGATAGATTTTGAAAAACTCAAAAAACTATTAGAATCTATAAAGCCTGCGCTATCTGATAATACTTTAAAGTCAAAATTGGACAAGTTTAAGAAAAGCGAATCAGTTTTGGCACAAGGTTGGCAAAATCAAAGCAAAAAAAAAGCTTAATCATATGCCGCTTTGGATATGGTTAAGCTTAAAGTTTTGATATAAAAATATCCTCAAAGCAAGTCGGTTTCAAAAATGTACAAAAATCACGTTGTTCTCGATTAACATATCAATAGAAAGGCTAACAAAACGAAAGTTTTTTTGTTTTTATTTGTTCAAGAGAAAAGAGCGAAATGGGGAAGTGGGGAAGCGAAAATCACATGAAGACCCGGGAAAAGCACATGAAAACGGTGAGGGAATTTGGAAAAAAGGGGAAAAGATGCCGTTGAACAGAAGAGAAACGAGAAGTTGTCAAAGTGCAAAAAAATGATGAACGTTGAATTCTAGGGAATTTTGAGAGAGAGAGAAAAGATGAGAGAATAAAAGAGAGAGAAATACGCGAGAGATCCACCAAATAGAAAGCATAGGGGAAAGGGACATTGATTGGGTGGGTCGGCGGGAACAGACCCCGGGTCACCTTTTGAGCTGCGCGCTCTTTTTTTTTGGCACACAAAGAGAGAACTGACGTTGATGATACAAGGCTCAAATGGGCGGAGAAACAGTTGGCGAGAGATTGCACGAGATCCCCAAACATGGGGGAAAAATCAGGTAGAGATACTCATTGCGAAGAATAGACAAAATTTTCACCGATCCCGCCGATTTGTCATTTGTCATAGTCAAATATCAGTTTTCGGATTGGGTTCAAAACACAGATATTTTACAGTATTCAACTACCGTAAACTCTTTGATATACGCACCACTAGAGAGGCATCAAAAAAAATGGAAGACCAAAATGCAATAGGTACTGCTGCAAGACCTACCGAATATGATCTCCACTTTTGATCGGTAAAACTTGCAAAACGTGGCCACGAGCTAGTTCAGCATTGAAACATGTAGAGATAGAAAGGAGTAATAAAGTTACAAATTGTTTAAATCAAAGACAAATGTCTTTTCCTAATGTTATCATTGCTATTTAGAGCGACAAGGAGCTAGGCTAGCGCCTGCTTGACTATGCAAACAATCTCCACTTCTTGACAAAAGAGAGAAGAAGAATCTTTGTTCAAAGGATGAAGAAATCAGAAACACAATAGAGTGTGGTTGTAGTAAATTCATTACCGTTCGTTTCGAAAAAATCGGTCTGCCATTCGTTGAACAGAAACAAGTAAATGGGAGAAAAAGAGAGAAATTGAGCCGTCACATGGGAGAGAGAGGGTTCGATCATTTGATCGACCCTAAAGAGTGCGCAAATAAACGTGAAAATCGTCGCTCCTTCTATCCACACAGATAGAGTTGATAAATTTTGTGTGAAGGATAGGTCATTAACGTGTTCGTTTAACGGATTAACCTTTGAACTCATTAGAAGTTCAATTTTGATGTAAAAGCTGTCTGTGGTTACGGTAAAAGCGTTTTGTGAAGACTAAACTTTATCGAACTTTAAAATGAAATATAAAAAGCACAAGCAGAGAACAAACGGGACTACATCTCCTAAATTGGCTAAAGGGTCTTTCTGAACCGGTTTAGATGAAGACCAAAAATGATAAAAATTAGACAGAACTCCGTCAAAGAACCAAGAAACATAAAACCTCTAGTATAAGGCATTTCCCAAAGAAATACAAGAGATAGGAAGCCTTGACCAAAAATCATTAACCAACTATAAATTTCGACTGGTAATTGTTGAGGATTCGTCGTTGATCATGACGTTTGAGAGAGCTAAATTTAAAGCTTGGAACTTATACCAAATCTTGTACTCGAGATTTACCTTAAAATGTGGCAGGATCGGGAGCTGGCTTTGTCTTCAGTCCAACCAAAAGTGATTTGATTTCTCCGATAGCTCGAGCAGGGTTTAAATGCTAAAATTTAACTTTGAAACATCAACCATTTTATCTTGATAGGCTTGTTTGAATCTAGCCTCAGAAAGTAACTCCAAGACTACATTTATCGGAAATGATCAAACCAACCTTTGGGCATGTCTTTGTGCAATTGAGAATCGTGTGGCATTTGAAAGCCGAATAGGCATCGTGCATGCGATGCAAGCGCTCAACTGCATAATCATCTCGAGAATCAATGATCCACCTAAAAACGGGTTTTTAAAAATGTACATTTTATCAGTTAAATTTCTGTTTAGGAAAGCTACAAACCGGTAAGCTTGCATGAGAACAGCTGGTCCAAGGTATTTATCAGCGTTCCACCAGTAGGAAGGACAAGAAGTCGAGCAACAGGCGCACAAAATGCACTCATAGAGACCATCCTGAAATGGGAGAGATGCTTAAACTAATCAAATATGAACTTACAAGTCGTTCTCGTTCCTTAACACTCTGATGCATCTGCTTGTCACCCAAAGTCAGTTTATCCTTCTTTTGAATCCAGGGTTGAATAGAAGCGTATTGAGCATAGAAGAGATTCATGTCCGGAACGAGATCCTGAATACGTACCTATATTGAAAATCAGGCAATAGATACCTAGTCAAATAAAAAACCTAAGCCAGTAAAAATAAGAAATGTATAAAACTCCAGCCAACCTTCACCACAAACATATGCGGCAGTGGGTAAATTTTCGTGCTTTTGCTTGTGTCTTCTTCAATCTTGCAAATACACGCCAAAGTGTTCGTGCCGCCGATGTTCATAGCACACGAACCACAGATACCTGTAAACATAAAACGATTTATTTTGCAAACAAATTTACCTTCACGGCATGAGCGCCTAAAGGTGAGTGTCGAATCGTCCTCGTTTTTGATTTTAATCAACGCATCGAGAATCATTGGACCGCATTTGTCCAAATCAACGTCATATTTCTACAATGATAATATTGACGTGGGTTAGATAAATTAAACCTGCATGTAAGGCTTTGCGCCGGGAGTCTCCGGGTTGTATCGATAAATCTCGAAGGTTTTGACCTAAATTGAAAACTATTTCTAGTAAAATCATGCTACCAACGCGACTTTATTTGGCTTAACGGGTACTTAAAGTTTTGCTCCAAACTAATAAAGCAATAGAAAAGCTTAGCACACTTAGAGTTTACCGTTTCCTAAAAATCTAAAACCCACCCTTTTCCCATGGGCCTTTGTCGAAGCGGAACGACAAAGCACAGCCGCCTGACGAGCAAGCATCCTAAATGAAAATATGATCATGGCGCATATAAATAATTGTAAAACATCCAATTGAGTGTACAAAATTTGGCTAAACCATAGAGAGCGCAAGCATAAAATACGGGAGGTCACATCTTTTCCTGCCAAAAATACAAACTACGGTAGCCTAGTCAGACCCGAAAGCCATCGATAGAAAGGTAAGTGTCTACATGAGAAAACTTTTCGGTCGACTTCAACCGTAGCTGTTAGATGTTGTAAAACCAAATGTAAATATAACATTTTATTACCAACCATTAAATTAATTTTATTACAAAAAAATTATACCCGTGTTTATAATCATGAAAGTTACAGCACCGGTTACATGTTACATGTTGCAAAGATATAAACATAAGAATATGAGATCAACATTGAGTCAAAAGTAGAGGGTTTTGCCGATTCTCGAGGCACTCGGGCTCAACCGATAAATGTTCAAAGTACTCGGGAGCGGTTTCAAATTCAAGTCCACATGTGAGACACATGCAATGTTCGGATACCTAAAAAATAACAAAATGAAGCTTTTCATAAACTATAGCCTTCGAAAAATAAAACACTTTGGTAATGCTGAATAAAACCCACCTTATTCTTACACTTTCCTAGGTCTATCACCGTTTCATCAGGCTCATCAACCGTTTCATCAATTTTTTGTAAGCTCAAAGATTGGTTAACGCATATTTCCCTAAAAAAAACTATTTTTTTTAAAAATTTATTCAATACTCACGCAAGTGTTGGAACATATTGCTCTCGAATCACTGGATCATCTTCGTTGTGAAAGTGATACTAAACATATTAAAGTAAAAGTTGAAATATGATCAATTACCGAGACAACTTGATAATGTTGCGGGTTGGGCAGCCTTTCCATGACAGCCAATCTGTCTTTTGCTTTACTTCTGTATCCAAGCGTAATAATCTTTTGCTCTAAAAACAAATACTGGAAATTTATCAACTTCACTAACCATTTTCAGGGTCAAAATCTCGTGGTTTACGTCTGACGCAATTGTGATTCTGGATAATTTCTAGTGACGGTGTATTTGTTTGACAGCTAAATAAAAAAATATGGGATTTAAGTATAATTTTAAAACATACTTATCGCAAAAATATGGAAACACTCGCGGAAATGGAAAGTAATAGACGTAGTGATTTCTGATCCGCGTAACCAAACTTCTCTTCACCACAATTCCTTGAAAAGGTTTGCACCTAAAAATGGCAGAACAGTCTTTGCTAAACAATTCGGGTTATTTTTCTAGTTTCGAGCTTTTAGAATTAATACTCGTAAACGCCTAAAAACTGCTCTTTTCGTAGCGACTCATGAGGTGGAACAGCTGACCACTTTGGCCCATTTATTTTCTACATTACACTCAACAATTAGGTTTCTTCAAAAATTTCATTTTGTATTAATCTTCCATAAATATTCTATAAAACTTTTATAAAAAGCTTACCATGGAATTAAATGACGATATCCAGGGTGAATAAACCGAGTCCATTCACGAGGGCAGCTAGTCATCATTATTGTTCTCTTGCCTTCTAAAACAAAAAGCAATTATTCAATTTTTGTAAAGCTTGATAAATAATAAAACTCGTAAATTACAAAACTCACGTTTTCCTTTTCGCTTCCTTGGTGTAAATTTGAAAGCAAATTTCTTCGGGTTGAACGGATACCTTCGTTTTTTCTTAGTTGGAGCTTTCAGTTGCAGTTTTGCAGGTGATACTTCTTTTTTCGCCTTTTCGTTAGCAGCAATGTTGCTTGAGAGGCTCGTCATATTGCTCGCTGCCATGATTGTGGGCACCGGTGGCAAAGGAGGAAGACGAGGTGGAACCAGTCTAAAGAAGTAGATAAATAAAATATTCTAGGTGCAAAAGGGAAAAGCAAAAGCAATTTGCAGTTCGCACAGATCGCCGAGTTTTCGTTAATTTCGAATCAATTGGCCGATAATCGGGTGAATCAAAGCAACTTGATCCTTATCACCCAATTTATTTAGAGTGCCCAGATTATCACTGGTTCTCATTTCAATCAATCTTTTCGACTAGGATATAAACAAGTGTTGATTTGCAAAGCTGCAGGAGAGCCAAGACCTTCAATTAAATGGTAGAAAATTGTAAAAAGAACTTTAGAAAGGTTTTCGAAATGTTAAACTACACAAAATACTGGTTTAATAATAATTAAGTAATAAATATTTATTTTATAGCTCATAACTAACATAACGATATCAAATTAAATAATTCACATTTGTTTACCATTTGATACCATTTCCTCCTAAAATAAACAATCAATTAAGGTACAAGGAAGGTGCCGAAATACATTTGAAGCCAAATATTCATGTGAGTTGAAATCACCAAAATAAGCCATTTGACTTTAGTTCTATGAAAAGTTCTTGAGCGAGAATATCACGTGGAGCAAGTTGGAAATTGATCCAGCTACAATGGGAGATCAGGTACCGAGCAACTTTTCTCAAAAGGCATTCATTTCAGGGAATCTACACTTGTGTCGCTAACAACAAATACGGAGTGATGTCTAAAAATTTCAAAGCCGATTACCTCCTTTAATTGTAAATCAATAAATTTTTTTGGTATTGAACCCCGTGCACAAAAACCTTTCAAAAAGTCAAGCATCATATGGAGAAGATGTAGTAAAGATTTCTTCATTTCCTTTTGGCTACTAAACGTTCAAATAAGCAGACTATCTGTAAACTACAAGAAAATATCTATTTGGGGATCATAAAGGCTTAACAATGAAGCCAAAGCATTTAAAGAGAGCAGAGAATAAGGGTACAGTTGCGGGAGAAAGCTCAGGTCTCGTAAAACTGAACCGGCCATCTGCGTCTCTAGGTCTAAACCGGAGAGGGGCGAACATTTTGCATCAAGTAGTCGCGTCGCGGCTTGGCGAGGCAGCCGAACAGAGCCAAGCCGCTGTTAACACTACTGCCCCAAAAAACCACTCAATTTCCTCACCCACTCCATTCCTTTAATGCTTTGAAATTCGCAAAAGTGCACGTACCTCTGTCCTTTCCAACTTGCTCGTCTTTCAAGTGTTAGTCGACGTATTAGCTTCATTGTCACGATTTGCAAGCTTACTAAAATCAAAAAAAATTAGGCTGACTCTTTAAAAAGTTTTTGTACAAAGCAAAAATGAAAACTTTGATTTGGAATTGATTGCCAAATTTTCAATCAAAAAATTTGAAGATATTCAGTTACAAAACTGAA
Organism: Mesorhabditis belari; assembly: GCA_958450365.1. Classification (NCBI taxonomy): domain Eukaryota; kingdom Metazoa; phylum Nematoda; class Chromadorea; order Rhabditida; family Rhabditidae; genus Mesorhabditis; species Mesorhabditis belari. The sequence continues at coordinate 535,658 of CAUEEP010000938.1, forward strand.
TCCCTAATTAAGTGACGCAAATTTCCTTTAAAACTAATACTCGCGGGTGGCAAAACTCCCATCCTTTTTTCACAAAAGCAAAAGTATTTTTTCAAACTGTTTAACATTTTTTCAACGAGCGCTAAAGAAATTTGTGTAATTGAGGCTTTTTTTGGCAAAAATTTAAAGCTATTGCGAAATCGTGCAATCCGAATGAAGTGATGATGAATTTTCTTCACACCCTTTACCGAATTGTAAAAAATACCTCCTTAATTTTGCTCCTTTTTTTGCTTCAACCTTTACAGTATCAAAACAAAGTCTGAAATTTAGATACGGGTTGCCAACTTTCAGCGTAATGCAAACGATCAAATGTGTTGTGGTGAGTGATTTTTGCTCGTATTCCAATTTGCTTTTGTTTTTAGGTCGGCGATGGTGCGGTCGGTAAAACGTGTTTGCTGATCTCGTACACCACCAACAAATTCCCATCGGAATATGTGCCTACCGTCTTCGATAACTATGCTGTAAGTTTTTTAATTACTTACATCTATTAGAAGTTTTAGGTAACTGTAATGATTGGTGGAGAACCGTACACACTCGGTCTCTTTGATACGGCTGGTCAAGAAGATTATGACCGGTTTGTTAAAGTGTGGAGATTTACATGCTAATCTATTTTTTAGATTGAGGCCCTTGTCCTACCCGCAAACTGATGTGTTCCTTGTCTGTTTCTCCGTTGTTGCACCAGCTTCTTTCGAAAATGTTAAAGAAAAGGTAATTTTACTGGGTTTGGCTCAATTTCTATTTTAATTTAGTGGGTTCCCGAAATCGCTCATCATTGCGCTCGAACTCCGTTCCTTCTTGTCGGAACACAGGTAGACAAACAATTGACGCGTTCTGTTATACGATTGCATTTTAGGTCGACTTGCGTGAAGATCCTGGCATGCAAGAAAAGCTCGCGAAAAACAAACAGAAGCCGATTAGCACCGACATGGGAGAGAAGTTGGCCAAGGAACTAAAGGCGGTCAAATATGTGGAATGCTCGGCTCTGACACAGGTATTTTTAATGTTTAATTGATGAAATGACCAACTACCTTTAAAATTATTTTCCACTTGATTTCGCTCAACACGCTTTTTCAATGATTGTTTGGTTATATGCGAATGTTAGATGATTCACGTATTTCATGACTTTCAAGCATTAGTCAACTAATCGATTATTTTTTCTCACATCACTTTTCCAATTTCAGAAGGGATTGAAAAACGTCTTCGATGAAGCAATTTTGGCAGCACTGGAACCACCAGTGGAGCACAAGAAGAAGAAATGCGTCATTCTCTAAACCAAAGAGCTCACGTCATCACATACAATCATTTTTTCCTAACTTCGCCACTTTTCAGGTATGCATGAGAATCTTTAGTACGCTATCTTCTTTCTCTATTGTCAGCTTTTAAAAACTATCATGTCAAGTTTTTGTAGTCCACTATAAACTGTGAGCTCTTTGGCCTAATTTGTGATTTTGATCGAGAGAATGTTAGACCTGCTGTGAGCGTTTTTCTCTCTTGTATTCTATCAAGAATCCTGCCCCTCATGCCTACTATTAAATTGAGTGTGATTAATGTTACATATTCTACGAAATTCGTTATTATCGTTTTCTAGTTACCCGTTTCTTCTGTAACGACGATTTTGTGCGAATAGTGCTTTGAGTGTAACGGTTATGAAAGTCTTGGGTTCCGTTGTTCTTGATTTTATTAAAAATTTTCGTAACTATCCATTCCCTTATAAAAATCACTGAATTTGTTGTCGATTAGCTTCTTGTGTCCTTGGGCACCCTTATTCGCATTCTTTCGTTTTTATTTGCAACTATATTTTTTGCTCACACGATTACAAGTTTTAAAAGCCCCACTTTGGCCAAAATGTGTGAGTGGTATAAGTTTTTTCTGGTTTCAATAAATTTCCAATTTATTTTGAACTACTAGTGCACAATCTCTTTTCCTTCGACACGAGTGAGAGAAGTGAACAAGTTGCAAAAAGCTCCTTCATCCGAATTGTCTCTAGGAATTTGGATTTACGGTATTTGGACGCAACTCACCGACAGTCTCGTTTTCCATTGCAAACAAGTTTGGGAGCCACACATCCACCATCTCTGCATGCAAACCATTTCGATAGACATCCGCCAGCACCCAATGGAAAAGAGCCCTCCATGTGGACCTAGTTTTGATCACAAGTCGCATATTAGCAAAAGCTAAGACTGGTCCAGTTAGCTACCTAATCCTTTAGTAGGAAAATAGGTAGAAGTGGACCTCTTTATACCTTTCTCATTGATCTTTTGCAAATTTTTGGATCCTCATCCGATTTGTCAACACAATCAACTCGTCCATCGCACATCCACCTAATCTTTGAAGTTCAATGCTTCACTTTTGTCAAACCTTTTATCAATACATTGCATTTCATCTCGACATTTTGTGAAACCAGCAGGAGCACATCTAAATCTTCAATTATTCTATTAAAAAAATCCAATTTTTACTCGATTTTTGAATCTTCAGCCTTTTCTGTCGTCTTCACATAGGAAATATTGCATAAAAGAATAAAAAGCTTTATGATGAGTGTAAACAATTTCATCGGTTTGGAATGCTTTTGAAAGGAGCACAATGGAGAAGAGTTGGGGTTTCTGAGGGGAAATCGAACGAAATTTGATACACTTTTTCAGATAATGTTTAAATTTAAGGCAAAATGGGAATTGAGTAGTTTGACCAATGAACTACTGCCCAAAATTTGAGCTAAGTTTAATACAAATTATAGTTAAGGCAAAAAATTTGGGATTTTAGTCGATTGTTCCCTCTTTTTCCAGAGTCCAACCCACAGGCAATGAATTGCGCAAAGATTCGAATTCACTCCGGTGATTGGGCTATGGAAAGTTTTAGGAAAAAAAACAAACTATAACTAGAAATATTGTTTCAGACAATATTCGGCATCATGGCTCTTTGGTGGCAAATGAAAATTTTGAGCAGTACGACTCTTTATCATCGTCTTATCTAATCATTCAAATTTTCTTTTGTGGATGGCCTTTGATGAGGCGGGGTTTTTTTGGGAACAATCTACTACAGCGTGCTCAATAATTACCCGAACTCGGGATTTTAAGTGTAACTCAGCACTCAGATATGCAATCATCTCCCGCTTTGTTTTAATAGGAAATTTAAATATTTCCCTACGGCGGATTCTTAGGTTTAACGAAAAAACTTTTTTTTGCGTCTTTTGACGACTTTTTTGACGCCGCACTTGTTTTTAGAGGATTTAACAAAAATTTTGGTGATCATGAACTGTTGGAAAGAGCAAAGAATCAGACTCTGTTGTGCATAGCAGCTACTACAAGACTCTGAGTTACAAGAGCTACAAGAGCTACTGTGAGTTCCCATTTCTTATGTTCGTTTATTGTTTTCTTCAGCAATTTCCACCATAAGGTAATTTGTTTTATTAAACCAAGTATCCAAAAAGAGAACAAAAGGGAAATCGAGTGATGACTGATAGAGGGAAAAAGAAAGGAACTAAACGATAGAAGATAGAAATTTCAACGAGAAATATGCGTGGCAAAGAGGGAAAAAGAAACTCTGACTCATCTTGATATCATTGTTTTTTTTGGGAGCTATTTTTTTCCGAATAGAGTCGATAAGTTTTTTTTTCCTTTTGCTTCAAGAAGAAATGACTAATAACTAAAGAAAAATAACAGAAAAGCCACCGAACCGATTGAAAGTGCTGAAGGAAATTTTTGGGGAAAAGGAAAAAGAAAAAAGGAAAAAATCACAGGCAAAATGAGGATAGAGGGGAAATTTTTGTAAAAGTCTAACAGAAAATTTATAAAATTCTATAATTCTCCAAAACAAGGCACTTAACGCGAGTTTTGTAGGGAATACAGACAACAAATTTTTTGATGTCAATTCAAGAAATGCAACAATCACCATAAGAATGTAATTTCACAAAACAAATGACTAAAAAGAGATGAGTGACAAGAATTGCGCAGAGGAGAAAGGAGGGCTGAGGAATTATTCCGAGAAACGATTGGGGACCGGTTAAACGGGGAAATCGAGAGTGCGTGCTTTTTGTTCTTCTAAACGCTAGCTTTCTGGCAGATATGATGCTAGAATGGGCCAAGAAGTGTGCTAGAAAGCGCCCGTTTACCGAGCACGATTTTGAAGCCAGCCTCAGTCACTACAATACACGGGAAACCGCAAAGAAGTCCACAAGACAGCAGCCAAGACTGAGCATTCTTTATTGAAAGTAAAAGATATTCAGCCGACAAGACTGAGTATTCTTCATTTAAAACAAAAGCGGGGTAGGCTAGTTTCCGCAACTTTTTTTTGCGCAACTGGGTCGTTTGCGCAACTCGGCATAACTTTCTTCTAAGTGGACTAATCTTTATGCTTTTGGTTTCATTTTGTAGATCTCAATAAGTTCAACAAAAATAAGACCAAAAGCATAAAGATTGACCGACTTAGAAGAAAGTTATGCCGAGTTACGCAAACGACCCAGTTGCGCAAATGACCCTGTTGCGCAAACGACCCTGTTGCGCAAAAAAAGTTGCGGAAACTAGCCTACCCCACAAAAGCTATTCAGTCTGTATCCTTTAGCATACTGTAGTGAGACAAAAGGCTTTCCTTTTGTGTCCATCAATCAAAAACATTTCAAATAAAACTCTGAAAAAGGAAACAAATCAGGACTATATATTTCTTTTATAATATTTCACCGAGGTATTCAAAGATTTGTGAATATGTGACAAGGCTTACAAAAAAAAACAAACAACAGCATCTAACCGGGCTTTTTTTTTGGAAAAAAAAAGAGAAATTTGGAATTGTCGAACAATCATTTCATAAATATCTTCAAAAATTCGACTTTCTCTTTTTGCTAAAATTTTGATCACAATTATTTTTTTTTTTTAAAACGAATCCTTTCATCTGGGGGAAAACGATAGATATAATATGAAAATGAAAATGAAAATGAAAGAATGAAAGAGCTATCAGGGGAATCTTGTTTTGTACAATAATATAGTCTATCATACTATAACGATTGTTTAAAGCTTTCAAAGAAAATTTTTGGTGATTTCTCTAGACATGCGTCGTCTTCTTGATGCAGGAGTGGACTTGTTCGACGAAATCGGGGAAACACTCGTGCGCCAATTTGAACCAAATATCCTCCAACTCTTTGGATCTGAAAAATGTACCGTATTTTCTGGAATAGTAGTGCAGGCTGTAATAGTAGTGCAGGCTGTAATGGTAGTGCAGGCTGTAATGGTAGTGCAGTCTGTAATGGTAGTGCAGTCTGTAATAGTAGTGCAGTCTGCAATAGTAGTGCAGGCTGGAGGGGGGTTGAAAACTTTAACTTTAACTGAAAACTTTAACACTACTTTTCTCTATGTTTTTATCGGTAGGTCTACAAAATAGATTCTATATTTCTTTAATCAAATTTAATGTAGATTCTAATAAAAGTAACCTTGAGTTGATTCAACTTTTACATCTTAAGTTATAGACCATTTCAGTGAATCGACCCTTTCAGGTTTCAGGCTGGAGGGGGGGTTGAAAAAATAGTAGTGCACACTACTATTATAGAAAATACGGTATATAAAATTTATATAAAATTTGAAATGAAATCGTTTTGCCAGAATTTTGATCGAAAATTTGGGTTAAATAGAATGAATGAATTAATTGTAAATGTGGATTACCTCAAACTGACAGGCGTCGCCTCACCGTTGTGCACCGATTTGTTGTGCGAGACGAACGAGGTGTGCAAACCGAACCTGGAAGCTTTTTGAATTGTTTGGAAGCTTTAAAAGAATTCCCCAGTTTTTGCAAAATGTTTATCCATACTTTGGCTTGATCTAACCAAAAAAAGGATCTAAAATTTGGAGGAAAAGTACTGACTTTAGATCTGCGATCTGATTTAGATAAGCGATCTGACTTTAGAGTTTTATCTCTCAATTTCTTAAGATTAATTAGCCCAATCACTTTATTAGGTATCAAATGAAAGCTAAAAGTGCCCTCTATCCAGCTATAAAATAGTTAACAAGCTCTAGAAAAAGCTCTAGAAAAAGCTATAGTCCATCAAGCTTTAGCTACGCCAGTGACAAGCCGAGATCACAGAAAGAGCTCTAAATTTTACCAATCAAAAGTCAAGTCTAGATCTAGTTTCTGGCTCTTGTAGGCTATAGGCTATAGGCTCTTGTAGGCTATAGGTTCAAAGCCAAAACCTTAACTTTCTCTTTATATTCTTTAGAATCCAAGCATTTCATTTTAATTCAGAAATCCTACTTGCTATTGCATCCGGAGCAACTCCACGCCCTTGGTCCATGGGAAACCATGTGTCGAAGGAGTTTCTGAGCGGTTCGATGTTTCGGATTGACAAGGCTGCCGCATTTCTGAAAATTGATGTTACAATTGTTAAGAAAAGTTCGAAAATGAAAAAAAATGCGAACCTTGCATGTCCAATCTCCTTTATACGTCCATTCAGCATTCCTTTTTCGACGCTCCTCCTCATCGTAATCGCCTTCTTTTTTCGGAGTATCAAGTCGAAGAGCCTAGAAATATTAAATATTAGTTTTCTCTCGGGTAAACGAATTTCCTATTACGTAATTTGTTCATCATAGAACTGATTCTAGATTCATAGAAAGTTCAAGTTTTAGAACTAATAAACACATTGCTGATCACCTTTGCGTCAACGTTTCCCCATTCAGAGTGGGATTTTCTTTTCCCTGTTGTTCCTTCAGGCACTGGAGAAGTTCCATTCGAGTGCAACATATCGATCACTGAGCCCAGCGATTTACGAGATTGTTGTAGCTGAAAACTTTTTATAGTTATATTCATTTCTTTTTACCTTGCTATCAAGAAGCATTTGTCCAATAGTGATCTCTCCGCCATTTTGTATTGAAGTCGATGGGAAGAGTGAGGAGACAAGATGGACGAGATTTGATGGAATCGTTGTCGGATCGTGATCACTCAATTCAACACTGGGATTCGATCCGGCTGACGCGTTGAGGGCTGGCTGTAAAATCTTCCATAAACGTGTTCAAGGTTATCCCAGAGAAAACTATTCTAGTGATTTAGATTCATTTTCCAACTCACATCACTCTCATCATGTGCCGAGATCCCACTTTGATCCAGATTTATATGAAGAGCTGATGTCTTTAAATCAAACTCTTGTTGAGGAGATGGACTGCCAGAAGAAGTTGATGCTATCGATTGAGGCATTGTTGGAGCTAGAATCAAAGAACTAGCTGCTTTGAACTAGCTGCTTCTTTTCAAACCTGGCCTTTGCAATTGTTGAATAAGAGTGGGCAGATTTTGAAGTGATGTGCACACATCGGAGACATCAGCCATTTCTTGTTTCACGACAAGATCATTTAACATATTGTTTTTTGGGAGGATCATCGTTTGCACATGCATTGGAGTAGCCGTCGATGTACATGGCTAAAAGGAAAGGATTGGTAATGCATAGCATTACCAAAAAAGATTGGAAATCTTCCAATAAAAGAGCTCTTTTTAAAGCTAGATTTCCATCTGAACTTGAATCTGCTTACTTGATGTAATCTTTCTAAAGCGGATGGATTCGGAAACATTGATGTGGGCAAAGAACTCGGGGATGGTCGAGGCTCCGAGTCAGTGTCACCGCCTTCAATCTCAGCACCCTGAAGTATTCATTGCAAGAATATACATTGAATAGATTATAAATATAAAGAATCTATCATTTTCTCAACTAAAAATAAGACAAAAACGATAAGTTAAAGTGAAATATACCTGAGCAGAGCTGGAACTGCCGGGCACCGTGCAGCCACACGCCTCCGAGATGTCATTGACCAGTTTAAACTCCGAGTAGTTGTTTTGGAACTGGATTTTGATTGATTTTGATTGATTTCAATTAATTTCAACTAATTTCAAATGATTTCAACTGATTTCCACCACTTTTACCCCTTTTTTCGAAAAAATAAAGCACCCTAAAGGGGTCGAGAGGGTAAAGGGATCGGGTGAAGGCAAGGTCACACAAAATGGTCAAGAAAAGGCTTTTTACAAAAACGAATTGGGTCATTTCCCTTCTTTTGTTTCAGATCACTTTTTTTGGGGGGTAAAGAAATCGCATCGCTTGTCGTTTCGAGCAAAATGAGAGGAAAGCGAAAGGAAATGGTGGGCGGATGAGCGGATTTTGGAAAAGATTTGAAGACAAACTGTTGTGACGGATAAGACCCAAAAAGCTGGTTTAAAAGCTGGTTTAAAAGCTGGACATTTGACTGAATATCATGCGTTACTGTATCTTGTTTCCCCAAGGTCATACGGTATCTTCGTTATTCTTAGAATACTGTAGTCAGTCGATAGCTCGATAGTCAGTCAGTCATTTCTCATCTTAGTGTTAACTTCTTTGAATCTTTGAATCATTCTATGCAAATTATAAAGTCTGTTCACAACTACAATGATCTAGACACTAGATTTAGCCTGTCTAGACTAGAACTCTAACCTAGACAGGCTAAATCAGGCTGGAGCTGAAAAACAGCTTTGGATCCGGCTTTGGATTGGATTTTAGTTAAATATTATTACCTATATGACCTTTTAGTGACTCTACCAAAACCCCAGCTTTCCGCTCCTCAGCTTTCCTTTGCCCAGTTTCCTATTGCCCAGTTTTCCTTTTTTGTCCCCTTTATCTCGTCCACCAAATCAATGCTAAAGTCTATCGGAGATCGAGTCAAATGGTCAAATGTTTACCCATGATGGAAGATCGAAAAAAAACCGCAAAACCCTAGCCATTTCTTAAAAAGAAAAAACCTTTCATGAAATGGAAATCGCAACGACGTCAAGGTCAATCTTTGGTTGAGACAAGCGAGTAAGAGAAAACACTGCTAAATAGGGACAACGAATTGCTAAATTTGGTGGAATTTCTTTCGAAAAAAAAAAGACGATCGCCGACAAATCCTCGGCAAGTTCAGGGTGAAGACTTTCGGGTTACTTGGGGATTTTTGAGCACGGTTCATTGATTTGTAGGGTCAAAAATGTAAGTTGAAGCTAAGAAAGTTACAGTTAGGGAAACTATAAGTTATTGCTGCTAAAAACTTATTATACAGCTTATTATACAGCTTATTATACAACAACAACAACAACAAAAAGGGGCAGGAAAGGGCCACTATGGGCGGCTGGGGGGGGGAGAAAGGGAACCGCCAGGGTGGGGAGGTATAATATACAGCTCACCAGTGAGCCGTACGTAGCACTTTTTGAGGCAAATTGTGCTAAAAATTTGTACCAGGGGATTTTCGGGGTCAAGGAATTCGAATCCGTGCTTGGTTTTTAAAGAAATCTACTCTATTTTTGAATATTTTAGGTTTAATTTCTGTATATGCTAATTGAAAGTTTGAATCTCCTTCTACTAAAATCTTTCAAGTTTTCTCGTTCGTACTGATCATGATTCCGACAATTCTGTCGCTTATCGACTAAAGGGAAAAGGAAGAAAAAGCCCACTAAAATTTCATATACACATAGGCATGGGCGAGATGAGAAAAGAGGAGGAAAGGAGGGAAACGGTTTACACAAAAGAGCTCTTTCCCTTCTCTTTTCACCCTTTCTTTTTCAAAAACAGAAAAGCGATGGGAACCAATACATATTTTTGTATAAAACGATGGTCTTTTCCTTCGCCTTCCCCCTTCCCTTCCCCTTCCCCCCTTCCCTTCTCCCCTCCCTTCTCTCTTCCCCTTCCCTTCTCCCCTCCCTTCTCCCTTCCCCTTCCCTTCTCTTCCCCTTCCCTTCCCTTCCTTCCCCTTCCCTTCTCTTCCCTTCCCCTTCCCTTCTTCCCCTTCCCATCGATTCTCCCTCGATTCATTGAAATTCGCTACATTGAAAATGTTTCTTAAACCAAAAGAGATCGTTTAACAATTTTGGATAATGATACAACTTTTGGAAAAAGATATCCAAGGCAAGGGGCTACGGTGGTTTATTAGATAAAGTAGCTAAGCGGATGCAAAGAGTACAGTAGACTTTCTTTCTTCCTACCCCAGAGAGCTTGACAATGGTGGAAAGAGTTGGCTGAAAAGCTATCGTAATCTTATCTCTAGCTAGAGAAAGTCGATAGGTTGATAAGAAATTGCATATAAAAACAGATGTTGATAAAGTTTAAAATGTGGTCGACGAGGGAATTGAACTCGGACCAAAGGATTTCAAAGTGAGAGCTCTACCTCTCGGCTAAAAAGACACGGCCGAAAGGCAAGCGAAGAAGTATTACAAAGGGATATTTAAAACTTGATTGCGTTTTTAAAACTAAAACTTTAAAGGGAAATTCCTTGTGTTTGCAAGCAATTTAAGAAAAACTTAAAAGCGGATTCGGAAAGCCCGTGAAAAACTGAATAAGATAGAAAATTTGGATTTCGTTTTCAAATTCTACTCGATCTTTGGCGATCTTTTCTAGTAAGGCTTTTACAATCAAATTCTGTGAAAGCTCACAAAGAACACCGAAATATACCGATAGATTAGATAAAAGAATGGTTGTTAGCGACAAGGAACACGCTTTAGAAAATGTAGAAAAGAGATTCTAATTTTTTAAACAAAAAAAACTCACAAGGAGTATGAAGAGAGCTCCGAGGTCGGCATTGGGTGGTAGGCGAACGATTGCATATTGTGGCCGTCCCCTTGATCCCATCGTCGATTGACCAGCCGTAGTGGCCGACCCCGCCGAGTGAGTCCCCGAGGGAGACCGACGACGACCTATCGTGCACTGAAATTACAGCAATCAGTATGAAATGTTGGGATTGAAATACAGTAAATCTGGAAAATGAACTAGCAATCAACGCATTGAACAAGTGTCACTTCAAAGTTTATAAAGAAAACACCGTAAATACTGTAATAGTACCCCCCCCCGTTCAGTCGGGGGGGCGCAAAAGTTTTTTTTTTTTTTATTTTTTCAAAGCGCCCGTTTTTAAAAAAGGGGGTTTTTTTGTTAAAAAAAGCATTCCTTTAATTTTTTTTTTTTTTTAAAACCCAAAATACCCCAAAAAAAAAATGAGAGAAAAAAAGAACAAAAAAAAAAAAACCCCCCCCCCCCCCCCCCCCCTTGGGGGGGGGGGGGGGGTGAAATAAATTATTTTTAGCTTTTAAAAGTGGCTAAGGGTGAAATTGGCTGAGCTTCACTGAGCTTTAAAGCTTCAAAACCTCAGTGAAGTGAATCTCGACCAATTGAATGAGGTTTTAAAGTGATAAAATGATAGTTAAGATCCAATTTTTTTCTTTTAATTCAATTTTTTCTTTTACTTACCCAATTCATCATCCCATTCATCAAAATATTCACAAAAGCTTCATTAAAAGGGAATATTTGCGGAAAAATGCTTGGTGTGGGTGGATTTCTGGGGAACATTGTCGACTGTCGACTGTCGACAGATTTCCTTGATCAGAATTAGTCAAGTTTTCAACATCAAGCAATCATTTCGTATTTATTTCGAGAAACCCAAAGAAACTATTGAAATTCTGTCTCCCACCACGGTGCGCTTTTTAGAATATTTAAAGTGTAGAGCTCTATGAAAACGATAAATATATATTATTTCCGTGAATGAATAGGGAAAAGAGTTTTTCTTTTTGTTATTTTAAATTCTTGATAGAAATGTTTGATTGAATACCGATACTTGTAGAACAAGATTATTCAAATCAGTAGAAGATTAAGAGAAACAAAAGATGATCAAAGCTTTCATACAAAATAAGAGAAAGGGCTGTGAATCAGAGAGAGAACAAGAAATGGCCTTCTTGACAACTCCGTATTGTCATCGACCTTTTTTCTTCTTGTTATTTTAAATGCTTGATAGAAATGTTTGATTGAATACCGATACTTGTAGAACAAGGTTATCGATTCAAATCAGTAGAAGATCAAGAGAAACAAAAGATGAACTTTCAAAAGTGTGCGTTTACGAGCACAAAGTACTGTGCCGATTCGTAGCCAGCTAGTCATTGAATCAATGATCATCTCTCGATCTTATCAAGAGAAGGCTAGCCAGAAAGTCGTTTGCCGATCAGATCAGATCAGAAAACTTTAGAAAAAAGTTCAGATTTTTCAGAATCGATCATCAGATATCAAAAAGCTCTTTTATAACTTTTTTTTCGAATAAAAAGTTATATAATAATCCGTTTTGAAAAACTTTATTTCAAGAAAAGTCATTTTTGTGAGTATTTTCAATCAAAAACTGATTCCAAAAGAAATAAAAGGCTTTTTGAATTGATTGGCTGCAAAATACAGTAAATTTTGAAGAAATAGATGATGTTTTGATAAATTTCGAGTCAAAAGAACTCGAAAAATATAAAATTTGACTCGGTACTAAAGCTCAATCATTTCTTCCATCAAAACTTGCTAAAATAAAAATTCTTGCCATTATTAAGATATTAAGACTATTAAAAAGGCATTGATCTTTACTTTTAACCATACAAAAGTTCAGTTGAGTGCAGCAAAAAGACTTTCTGCAGAGTCAAAGCTATTCGTTAACTGATATTTAGATATAATACAAGATCTAAACGTTTTCGTAAGAAAGCCTTGCGAAGAAGACTTTGAATGAGTGAAAAACTTGACAATGACAAATTCGATGCACTATTTGGCACCAAGATATCAATAAATACAATATATCTATAGATTGAAAGGCAAGAAAACAAAAAAAATGTGAGAGGTGATGGTGTGAGTGAGAAATAATGTTTTGACGGGTACCCCTTTTTCCCTTTTCTCCTCCCGGAACCCCCTCAAAGCCATGAAATAAAAGAAATCAAAGCATAAAGCTTTTCAATCTTTTCTTTTTGTATTTCTTTGTCATTCAATTCAAAGAAATGAATCTTTGGTGGGAAGAAAAAGGGCAATCGGTGGGCGAGGAAAAGACAAAGATTTGGTGTCCTGAAGAAGTTTTTTGTTTGGTGTGACCCTGAAGAGTGCAGGGTACACTTCTAGCACCAAGAATGGGAAACATGTATAGAATTTCGAGTTTTCAAGAGTTCAGAATACTCAGAAAAGCTCTAACAAAGCTTCTAACAAAAGTGGTGCGTAGTTACAGCCAAAAAAAGTTAAAAATTGAACTTTGTTAGATTTTTTTGATGTTTTTTGGTGAAATCGGTGAGAAGAACTGGAAAAATAGCTTTTCAAACATATCAGTTTTCATTTAAATCTATTTAAAATATATTGTTTTTGATTTACTGCTTGGTAGCTTGGTCAAGAGAGAAGTTTTTTGGAAAATTGGAAACAGAGAAGGTTTCTCGAAGCGTTTTTCTCTGACGCACCACATACAATTCAAAAAAACTATACAAAAATTGATCGAGAATCTTTTCTTTTCCTGGAAAAGCTAGAAAATCTATTTTACTGAGGGTTTTTTAGAAACCTATACAAAGCTGTACCAAAAATATCGAGCATTTCAACAGCCAAAGAAATACTGAAGTTGGTACGGGCACTGGATAAAGGATAAGCAAAAAAATTGAAAGAATTGAAAGAAAAAGTACTAGAGAAGCCTCACGTCTTGAGTTAATCCCCTCTGGAATAGGGAAATCAAGTCTGTTTTGGTGTAATGGTTAGCACAGTTGGTAAGCGTAAGCGAAAGGTGCCCGGTTCCAGTCTCGGCGGCGCAGAAGCTTTTGATCTGACCTAGTTCGAATTCTTGAACAAAAAATTACTTTCGAATCAAAGGAATTACGATTTTCTATATCAAGATTTCTATATGGTGAGGAGAAAGGAAAATAAGAGAAAGGGCTGTGAATCAGAGAGAGAACAAGAAATGGCCTTCTTGACAACTCCGTATTGTCATCGACCTTTTTTCTTCTTGTTATTTTAAATGCTTGATAGAAATCTTTGATTGAACACCGATACTTGTAGAAAAAGGTTATCGTAGAAGTAGAAGATCAAAATTCAAATCAGTAGAAGATCAAGAGAAACAAAAGATGATCAAAACTTTCATACAAAACTGGACTCATACTTTGAGACCCAGTCTCTGGCTATCTATCCATCATATCTATGCGAAAAAGTGTGCGTTTACGAGCACAAAGTACTGTGCCGATTCGTAGTCAGCTAGTCATTGAATTGAAAATAGTCAGCTCCATTCGCAACTTTTGTCAGCTCCACTAACCATTGAGCTAGTTGATGGTCGGCTTGGAATAGATGAGTGCCACAAAATTGAATCAATCGCTTTTGACAAAAATGAATGATTTTGGAAAAAGAAAATGGAAAAAAGGAGACAAAATTCAGGAGGGAAAGAGGGGGAAAGGGATGTGTGCCGATCACACAAAACCAATATTGGTGAAGGGATCGGGAGAAAAGAAAGAGCAATGGGGAGACCTCATACAATCGACTCTACTCTCCGATAGGTTACGGGAAATGGTAAATGGTAAGAACATCTATACTTACGATTAATGATTGGGCTCACCAGAAGGCCTAGAGCCAGCTTCTGACCAGTTTATACGGCTCACAGCTTTGCCAGGACCAGCCTTGCTTGCTGTGTTGCAAGTCTGACTCTGTATTGCTGTAATGCAAGACAAAAAGTCTCATTAGCTTGGCAGGAAGCAGCAGGAAGTAGATCTAGCCTAAGCAAATCTAGTCTGATCTACCAAAATCGATTTTAAACAAAATGGTTGTCAGAAAGAGGAAAAAACAAAAAGTTTGAAAATCGGGGCGATCATGGGGAGAGCCTCAGAAAAGGGGTGAGTGGAATGGGGTGGGAAGGGAGAAGAGAGGATTTTTTGGAAAATAGAGGAGACGGGTCTATAGGGTGCCGTGCCTTTTATCTGTTGGAGGAGAGTGTGCCCGTGTGACAGAGTGTGGGGCTGTTTGGTTGGCCCGTCTCGTCCAACCCAGCCCCAGTCAAAGTCTCGGGCACTGGGGTCCCAGGCCTGGACACAGGGTAGCTTTTTTTAAATGAATAGAGGAATGGCTTTGAGAAAACATCTATACTTGTTCAGAACCTGGCTTGGCACTAGAAAATCTTAAGTAAAATAAAATAGAGGAGCTGAAGGCCAGAAAAACTTAGACTCAATCATTCCTCTTTCAGCGAATCATTTCTAAAGCTAAAAAATGGGTATTGGTAGATGAAAAAAGGCAGAAATGGCGATGTTTTCGACAAGTAATAGTATAAGGTTTCAATGTTGAGGCAAGGAAAAGAGGAAAGAGAAAAGACGGCTGGAAATAGGAAAAAAAAAGGGGAAAAGTGAATAGAAGAACTGGGGTGGCACCTCGAAAAAAGAAGAAGAGAAAGAAAGGGAGAACGTAGTGCGGGAAAGCTGAGCAAAGGACAGAGCACATGGGGTGGAGAGAGAGAGAAAAGGGGGGAGGGGTGGGCATGGATCTGGGTGGAGAGGGGAGACTGTCTCTCCTCACTCTCCACGAATTCCTGAACTCTAATCTTTCCCTCTCGATTTCTCTTTCTCTATATTGAGGGTGCCACCCTGGCAAGCTGTATGTGTGCTGTTTGGTGAAAAGAGGGCACTTTTCCGAGAGATGGCAGACATTTTTCCCGAAACCTTTCTCCTTTTTTTCTTTCCCACCCGAAATTCTCGAGTTCCAATCACCACAAATTCGAGAATTTCTATTGATACAATTTTTTGGATACTTTTATAAAGGTACTAATTTGTAGTGTTATGAAAAACGTGCTAGAAAGTGAGCGTACATGAGCACAAAGTACAGGCGAAGCTTGGTAGGCTTAGGCCAAGCTTGGTAGGCTTAGACCAAGTTTGGTAGGCTTAGGCAAAGCTTGGCACGCTTAGACCAAGCTTTGCACACTTGGCAAAAGTTTTCAAGGCTATAGCAACCATAAAAATGAACTCTATCATTCTAAAACCTGTGTAAAGTCTATTTTTTTGGTTAAATTTAGAAAATTATACATAACACTGAAAAGTGTGGAAAAGAACACAAGTTTTGAGAGAATTCGATGAGAGTCACAAGATGGAGCGGAGAGATGGAGATGAGAGACGGGGGAAAAGAGAGAATTCGACCAACTCTCCCCCAACCATCACAACCAACAAATTCTCGGCTGTGTCGATTGTAAAATGTGTTGAGATTGAAAAAAAAAAAGGGAGGAAAAGGAAAAGAGACACGCCACGTAAGGGATCGGCGAAAAGTTGCGAACAAATGGCTCCATAGAGATACCAAAGTTTGTGTAGGCAAAGATTTGTACGAAATGGGGAAATGTTCGTCCATGAAATGGATGATAAATAAATAAATGGTTTGCTCTAAATAAACAGGGCCTATTTTATTTAATTTCCCATCTTTTAAAGTCAATTTCATTTCACTTTCAAGTGAAATTCGAGAGTGAAAACACGTGTTTTTCGTAAAATTTTTTTAAAACCTTTACAAAGAGTAAAATATTATTGTCGAAATTTGAAGATTAGTTCTGATTCTATTAAAAGAGTTTGATTATTTGATTATTTTTGATTATTTGATTATTAGATATTATTAGATACTATTAGATAGCCTTACTATTAGATACAATTACCGTAAATACTGTAATAGTACCCCACCCCCATAATGACGGTGCGGAGTGTTGCGTAGTCTAGCTTTGAACGAGTTTTTCTCGACACTGGTTTATGCTACAATGCGCACGTAGGTATCAAAAAATAGCTGAAATTCAGGCCTATTTTTTGATACCAAAGACGCATTTTTTGAAAGTACGGGCGCTTTGAAAAAAATTAAATACTAAAAAACTACGCGACTGTAGGACTTTTGCGACTTTTGCGACTTTTGCGACTACGCGACTGTACGAGGGGGTGGGGTACTATTACAGTATTTACGGTAGGGTAGATTGAGCTTTTATCAAAGTTCATAGGGTAGATTGAGCTTTTATTAAAGTCCATAGGGTAGATTGAGCTTTAATGTTTTCTTTTAGTATTGGATATGTATAAAAACTCAGGCAACAGCTTAATCACATTGGATTTAATATAAGAACTGTTTGGGGGAAAGGTTTAGAAAATGTTGAAAAGAAAAAGAAGATAAATGCAATGTGAAAGTGGAAAAAAAGTATCAGATGACATTTGCAGACTTGCAAAGGAAAACAAATGTAAGTTTGAAGAAATCTGTAAGCTTGATCTATGATATTAAAGGAAAGAAGGTGACAGATGACAAAAGATCACTCTATTAGATGACAAAAGTTAAGGATGCAAAGATGCCTTTGGTGAGCACCAAAAGGGAGAACTTTTCTCCATGAATTCTTTTGATTATTTCACCAGAATCCCCAAACACACCACAGAAAACGAGAGCAATTTTTCCCTTTTGATAAGGTGTCCACATTGGGGTGGACACCCAAAAAAAGGGCTTGTTTGGAGAAAAAGAAAAAAAGTGGAATTGGTGAATAGAAAAGGAAAAAGATAAGGAGACCATCACGTAATGGTACATCAAAACGGAGATAAGTTCAGAGGGAAATTATTGACTGCATTACAGGATTGCAAGGGTTTATTGGGTGTGATTGGATAGCTGCCTTCTTGACCCAAGTCAATCAAATCTTTGAGAAGAGTTTCATTGCTTAAAGGGTGAATATCGAGATCGCTATAAAAGATCATTCTATTATCGATACAATGCTATAAAAGTTTAAAACAGATAAAGTCAAGCGATAAATTCGAGCTTTGATATTTCAAATTTTATTTCAAACTTTCATAGAAGTTTCTATCAGAGTTCCTCGTGATTAAATGCGCTTCCGAAAATGAAATTAAGATAAACAAAGATTCGTGGACAACAAACGATTCCCCATTGAATGTCGATCTTTTCATAGTGTGCCATGTGCAGCTTCTCTTCTCCTTCCTTCTCTTCTCCTCAACAAAATCTTTATTCTCATTGAAATCGAACTTCTTTGTGTTCCTTGTTTCCACAAATTTTCCGTTTTCTCTACTTTATCCTTCTTTCCATTTTCGCGCATTCTTTGAAATCTTTTGTTTTTGGGCACATTGCATTTAACCGATAGCTTTGTTAAAACAGTTGAGATTTTGCAATGACAGTTTTAAAGAGCTCAGGAGCTGCTGAATTGGAGTTGCTGAATATCTACCAATATCTTTGGTACTCAACTCTTCTAAGACATCTAAAAACTGTACAATTCACCAGAATGTGTCATGAAGAGCTTCAAATCAACTTATCTATAAAGATCTCTATAAAGACATCAATGAAAAGTTGGTAAAACACATGTGCAACGCTTGAAAAAGAAAAAGACTAGACGATTGGTTGGTTGGTTGTTGAAAAATTGCTTTTTCTTTCAAAAGCTACCATGGAAAGATGGGATGGCTGAGATCGAATTTGGGGTGTAACATGTGCTTTGGGACAAAGATTTTTTGGGGGAAACGAGATTGAGAAACCAAGAGCCAATAAAAAAACCAACAGAAATCAAAGAAAAGTTTGTACTTTTTGACAAGGGTACGAAGAAAAACTATTAGCACTATTAGCACTATTAGCACCAGCAAGCAGTTGGTTTTTGAGTTGTAAATAGCATGTAAATAGCAAAGAATGAATCAAGTAAGACATTAGAGGTAGATACAGTAAACTTTCGATTCAATTTTCGCGACATTTCTAGGTAAGATCGGCGCATGGGTATTCAGGATGAACCCTCTTGAGAGTCCCCTTCTTCCCTTCTTCCCTTCTTCCTTTCTTCCCTTCTTTCTCGATCCTCTCAGCCAAATAACACAAATGTATGGAGAATTGAGAATTTTTGAGGGGGAAAGGTATGAAGAAAGGGTGGTGAGTGCTCCCCTTCAACAACTCTCATTTCAAGGTCAACCCCTGGTTGGCCGACCGACAAAAACGACTAGTACCCTATGAAAAAAAGGGGTGTTGCGCGAAAATCACGCGTTTTTATGGCTGCTGTTGCTGTGCTTGGTTTATCAAAAACTAAGCTAGATCTAGAGCTAGAGAGAGAGCTAGAGCTAGAGCTAGAGAGAGAGCTAGAGCTAGAGCTAGAGAGAGAGCTAGATCTAGAGCTAGAGAGAGAGCTAGAGCTAGAGCTAGAGAGAGAGCTAGAGCTAGAGCTAGAGAGAGAGCTAGAGCTAGAGCTAGAGAGAGAGCTAGAGCTAGAGCTAGAGAGAGAGAGCTAGATCTAGAGCTAGAGAGAGAGCTAGAGCTAGAGAGAGAGAGCTAGAGCTAGCTCTAGTTATCTTTCAGAGTTATAGATGATTAAATATAGCTGATCAAGACTCCAAAGTTCACGAATTGCTAAAGAGTAAAGATGGGAAAGAAGATGGATGAGAAAAGAGGCTTCAGTGAGGAGAAAACGGGCTTCTATTGGATCTGGCCGACACAAAAAGGGACTGGGAACCATGGACCCCCGTTGGATAGATACCCATGCAGGGTGAAGAAGAAAAAAAGATAGCAAAGAGGGTCCAGTCAGTGTGAGGAGGGCCCTCGGTGGCTAATTGGCAGCTCTCTCACAGAAAACACACTCACACATGTATATGTTACGTCCGAAACGGAACAAGCTTCTTGGGATTTCGTCTTGACGTTTGCGGAAATAAAATACAGAAAAACCTTTCCTCATTTTCGTTTGTTGCAATTCAAAAGATTGTTCAATTCTCTAAAATATTAAAAAAAAAGAGGAAGGAGTTGAAAGAGTAGTGAGTAAAAAAATGCGGAGAAGTGAGGGAAAAGCCGAGGTGAACAAAAGAAGGGAAAAGGATCAAAGGGTGCTGCACCCTTCCCTTTTTTTTCCGTCTCACATTGGGAGAGATCGATGGGGGAAGGCTGGGTGGGGCTGGGAAAGGGCCCTGATGGGGTGGCCCTCCCACCCCTCCTCTTTCCACTTTTGCCTAAAAAAACACACACACACAGCCTATGAGAACCCGTGCGTGTATGCATCGGAATTCCCTCCTTCCCGCTCTCCAAATACTAATGGGCCCCCAGGAATTTTCATCTACGATCAAATTTTCTTATTTCTGTCTTCCTTTTTTTCTTCTCCTCATCAAAAAATCTGAGACTTTACGAGAAAGGATAATGAAAATTGAGAGAAGTCAGAAATTCTGTACATAGTATTATAGGTACTATGGGTTTCGGTCGGTTATTTTTAATGATGGAAAGCTTTCTTTAAAGATGGAAAGCTTTCTTTAAAGATAAAAAGCTTTCTTTAAAGATAAAAAGCTTTCTTTAAAGATAAAAAGCTTTCTTTAAGCTCTTGACAGCCTCTCCAAATTGTATCAAGGTGTAAAAAAAATGATGCGCCTTTTTTGAACAAAAATATTTATTGAAAAAAAAATCTCAAAGAAGCAAAGATCAATTGGTAAGGTATTATCGATGAATTCTTCCCATCTTCTGCGCAAATCCCAGATCGTATCGTCGAATTCGAATTAGAGGTAAAATAGGTGTGCAGCTTATTTATGAATTGAGCATGATTATCAAACTGTACATCTCCCAAGAAGTGTTTCAACGTCAGAAATAAAAAATAATCTGACGGTGCAAGGTCAGGGGAGTAAGGTGCGTGAGGCAAAAGTTTCCCACCTAGCTCCTCAATTTTTTTATGATTTGCTTTTCGGTGTGAGGTTTAGCGTTATCGTGCAGAAATCGAACTCTTGACGGTTTGATTCCCAATTTTTTAAAGCTTCCTTAACACTCACTAGTTGTTTCGAGTAAAGATCGACTGTTTGTTTAGGTTTTAGCACTTCAGAAGGCATCAATCCTTTCGAATTCCACCATAAACAGAGCATGATCTTCATTCCATGGATATCGGGTTTGGGGGTGATTTGCGGGGCTTCACCAGCAAAGAGACATTGATTTTTTTCGAGTGATATTGTCATAACTAATCCTAG
The DNA here is from genome assembly GCA_958450365.1 of Mesorhabditis belari. Taxonomy (NCBI): domain Eukaryota; kingdom Metazoa; phylum Nematoda; class Chromadorea; order Rhabditida; family Rhabditidae; genus Mesorhabditis; species Mesorhabditis belari. Next base: position 556,352 of record CAUEEP010000938.1, read on the forward strand.
TCTCATCAGAAGTCAAGATTCTGATCGAAAAAATTGTATGATTTGCACTTTTGAAGCAAGATAGAGCACATGGTGACACGAGCAATTTTGTTACCTTAGGCCATCTCATGTGGAACCCATTTTTCATGTCGAACCTTTTTCCCAAGTTGATGCAAATGGTTTCCAATTGTCACAAGGTTAACGTCGAAAAATTCTGCTAATTCCCAAAGCGTAAATGTGGGATCAATTTCAATAGCATTGAACAAATCGTCATTTCAGATTTCTAGAGAGCGTCCAGTCTCTAGCTCATCGTGGAGGCATTCATTGTCATCTCGAAAACGCTGAAACCATCGACAACACTGGCTTTCACTGATACTCCAAAAGCTAAAGCTGAATCTCCAAAAGCTTTGACAAGTGAACGGTGAGATTCAGCAGGGGTTTTTCCTTGTTTGAAGGAAGCACGAGCTTGTTGTCATCCATTTTTTTTGCAGTAAAAACCATTAGCGAAGTGAAAAGGGAAATGATTATCAATCTATTGAGTGTGTAGTTTATTTTTGTTTAAAATATTACGTAAGCTAAGACTTAACAAATTGTCAGCACCAGAAAATTCGAGGTGCGCATTATTTTCTTTACACCCTGATACCGTATTTTCTCTAATAGTTGTGCACCCTGAGCGTCGCCTAAATTGCTCGAAATCTCGAGAACCGCTTATCAGAACCTATCGATGTGGGGTCGAAAAATGTAGCTGACGATGAGATCTTCTGGGGGATTTGAGTGTTGAGCTTCTGCGAAAGCTTGGAAACCGTAAAATCGTCACCAACTCGGCTCGCCGGGGTGCATTACTATTAGAGAAAATACGGTATTTACTACTGCCAGCTACAAGCCAGATTTGGATCTTGTAATGTTTTTGTACTGTGTAGTTGAGTGATAGTTCTGGGAGGGTCAAAACGATAAGTTTATTTCCATAAAGAAAAATGGCAAGAAGGCACGAGAGACACGTTTTGGAATGTGGAATTTAGCAATGAGCAATGAATTGACATGTTTAACATGAGTTTTATTATAAGTTTTCTATTGTTGGAAATAGTTGATTGATTTGTTCACTTCAATCGCACAACAGGGACACTGATTTTGTAGATGTTGTTAGCAGAAATGACAAAAACCGATCGATCTGGAGCAGCTGAGAGACCATCAATTGCACCGATTGCAACCTGAATTGATTTGAATGTAAAAAATCGCTCAAACAAATGATTTTGATGTTTTGAATAAACTAACCTCTTTGATGAGTGCTTTATAGCCAAGATCCCAGAAAGAGACCATATTTCCTTGTGCGGTGACAACAATTTGATCGGATAAAGAAACGATGAAGCGTCTTTCCAATAGAGGAGATTCTGCCTAAAGTTTATTCTCATAAACAGTAACAATCTGACCAAATTCTCTAAATTCTCTAAATTCTCTAATCCATTTCTCACCAAATTTGTTTCTAAAGCCATTCGTGTGATGAGTTGACCGGATTCTCGATTCCACACACTCAACTGTCGATCGGCACCCAAACCCAAGAGATTCTCCTTTGTCATCGCTAACTCGACTGCGTAACTGAAAATTTTAGTTGGATTTGATTTCTGGGTGATCCAGGAATGTTCCATTTCAAGCCCAGATCAGATCTACGTACTTTACATAGCCAGACATAGCCCAAATTTGAATCTAGCTCATGAAATGCTTAGGTTACAAGATCTAGAGATCTAGAGTTGATTTTAAGCTAATCACAGAATCTTCTAGATCTTTTAGATCACAAAGAATAGCCAAAGTTTACCCAAATGGATCCTCAGTACTCCGAACGAGTTCACCATTCGAAAGTTGCCACCAACAGACGATACCCTCTTCACAAGAGGAGTAAAGCATCTGGAAAAGTTGTTAATAGCTTAAAATCTTTGATCTGCAAGTATTTAGATAAGCCAGAAGTGGCATCGACAAGCTTTTTAACGCACATTAGCTTTTTCATCAATCGCTAAACAAGTGAGGGGTGCATTGTGGGCATGTAGGGTGTAGAGGAGACATCCACTCACCGTTTCCCAGATCTTCACTAAAAAAACTGATCGTAAAAGGTAAATAATAGTAATAGATTATTGATTTGTTCAACAGTGCCAGTTTATTTTTTTTTACGGTATTTCCACTGAATCTGTGCCGAATATTTCGACACTTTTTGCAAGAAAGCCAATTTAAGTACAAGTTAAAACGCACTGAACCGAAAGTCCGACAAAATATGAGCATACTGTAGCTCAAGTCTATTTAACTTCGCATTTCGTGGGTCATTCCAAAAAAGCGCTGACCAACAAAAAAATCTATTTTCTATATTTTTGCTTTTGCTTTTTCTTTGCTGTTTTTAACATTTTCTGTCAGCTTTTTGTGTTTTTAGGGTAAAAAGAGGTGGAGAATCCACTTTTTTTAAAGTTTTACGCATAGAAACTCACGGTAGAGGGGGGTGGGACAAATGCGACCTTTTTTTTTGCTGGAAAACGCCTTAGGAAAGCTCGTAGAGCTTTGAAAATATTTCCATAGAAGGGAATCGTATGCGTAGATTCCGAATTTCGACAAATCAGACCTCGCTGACACGTCAAATTTGGGCTAAAAGGCAAAAACTGGGGAAAAGCGTTAAGTTGCGTAGTTTTTGCCTTTTAGCCCAAATTTGACGTGTCAGCGAGGTCTGATTTGTCGAAATTCGGAATCTACGCATACGATTCCCTTCTATGAAAACATTTTTGAAGCTCTCCTCCTAAGGCCTTTTCCAGCAAAAAAAGGTCGCATTCGTCCCACCCCCCGGTAGAGATTTATTAAAGTGATGACTTTAACCAAAAACACCAAACTTTTTCCTTTTGTCGCCTGTTTTAATGTTTTTACTTCGTTGTTTAACCTGTTTTTAGATAAATATTAAATTGTCTTCATCGTAGTATAGCCAAAAGACTATTACTCCATTTTCTTTTTGTCATAGAATCCTAACATCTTTGCGAGTGTGTTTTCATCGTTTATTGTATAAAGTTGTTGAGCATATTGCGAATAAATGAACCATCTCAATGTGTTTATCGGTTTAAAAGCTATAAAATGACGTGTGACATTTCTTATACTGTATCATGGTTTACTTTATCGTCTCATGCTTTCAACTGGCTGAGAATAAATTAGATCTGAGAATAGATTAGAATTTTTGCTTTTACAACAATCATTTCAATCGTTTCACCCACGAAATGTACAATTTTCTCCGATTTTTTTTGTTTTTGTAAGTTTTTTTCGCAACTAAATCACAAATTTCCAATTTAGATCATTGATTGATCCGATTTTTGGTGATTTATTTCATAAACATCTCAAGAAATATATCAATTATTCAATGGATCCGTGCGATAATTTCTATAGACACGTAGGGGGATATTGCTTGGATTCATTTGATCAAATTTAGGTTTGTCCGGCAGATATTCCCCAAAAAGACGTGATCCCAAGAAATTTTCTCCCGCAATCGGTTCAAGATTCACTAATGGAGAAGGCAAGGAAAAAATCCTCATTGGTAGAGGTATGAAGCAGCCAATTACTGTTAATAATAGCTTGTTTTTTTTCAGACTGCATTAGGAGTGGCAAATATGACTGGAATGCTCCCTCCGGAATATGGATATCCGCTAGACTTTTTTAAAAATTTGATTTTTGAATTAAAGTGAGATGATAGAGATCTTCTCTAGTTCTTGAAATTTTAGATATGCAGACGGATTTTTCGATTACCTTATTAAGAATAACCTGTTATCCACTGAATTCTACGATAAATTGGATACAAAAATGGAGTTGATGGAGGGAATATTGGAAGAACAAATTGAGGTAATGATTTAGTTTACAAATGGATAAATCGTTTAGAAAACGACCGCCTCGCAAATGGATGCAGAGATGAAAAGAAAGTTCGAAGATTGGTCCTTAACGCTGAGAATCAATCTCGGCTTGATGAATGAAGGGATTGGTGGGGGAAATGGGAAACTAAATATTGTTTGTTCAGTGATGCCAAACTTTACAAAAATCTATATGCTGCTTGGTGATTTGTATCAAGATTTGATCGATACACAAATGAGGTTGGATAGTGTTTTTTCTAGAGCATACCAACTTTCGAAAACTACTTTAATCCTGTTTCTAATATTTATCTAATCAATCCACTTTTGATCTGATTTAGGGAATCACGAAGAATAGGAAAGTAAATAGATTAAATAGAAATTAGAGACAAGATTACGGTAGCTTTAAAAGTTGTTTTTACCATTGGCAAACTAATTTTGAACTCAAATATCTTGGTGTTGAGCTGTCCAATAGAAATTGTTTTTGTACCAATCGACAGAGAAAGACTTGGCGCATCTAATGATAACAAGAATAATGAAATCGAACAGCCCAACACCAAGATATTTGAGCTCAAAGTTAAATTGCTAATGGGAAAACGGCGGGTCCGAGCAAAGGTCCGATAAACACTCAAGAATGATCATAAATCTAAAGATGGATCTTTCTTTTAGACCTGCTGACGCGGGCAGATTGGTTATGGAAATGTTGTGGAACTTTTATCGTGTCGATTGGACATGGTTTCAAAAGCTCGGATATTTGCAGGCTTTCAATTCATATTATGCGCCCAAACTACACTCATTGGTGATCTTGGAATCGGCATTGTTGGTGGCCAAGGGAACGACGGATGCGGTATTTGTAAGTTTTGCATAAGAGGTGTAGAGGTTTACCGTAGTATGAGGTGAATCTCTCATTAAAGTATGATTCCTAGAAAAATTTAGTGGGGCAGCACTGGAGCCATTTACGGACACGAGATTCAGCACGCGCTTTTCAAAGATGAAACTTTCGAAGATCCGCAGCTTCTCATGCAGAGGCAATGCTTGCACGAGTTCAAGACAACTCTTTGTGACGAATTCGGTGACGAGGATCCACAATTATCGGGAGGATGTGTGGTAAATGATTTTGTTTGGTTAGAGGAATGTTTTTTTAAAGTTTTACTATTGCTCGTGCAAAGAAAATGCTCAAAAGGACACATATGCAGAAGATGTTGCCGATTTGGAGGGCTCACAATTGGCATATTTGAGTATGGAAAGAGAGATTGGGAAAGAGAATTTGAAGGTATGAATTTAATCTGAATCTGTTAGGCTGTCTAGAAAGTCTAGAAAGTCTGGACTTTTCAGACAGCCTAGTAGATTCCACTCATCTAATATTCCAGAAAAATCCCTATTCCGATCTAGACTTGACCAATCAACAGCTTTTCTTCTATGCATATGGAGCTTTAACGTAATTGCTATAATATTCTATAAAATCTGTATGCCTTTTGACTTACGAAGTAAAAATGCCGTACTTTTACTCGTGTGAGTAACAAAATCTAAATCTATTAGCTGTGTCCAAAGCCCCGGTCACTACCATGATTCACGCGATGTTCATTCGGGTATGTGGATGAGAACGATGATGTTAGCCGGATTATCGCAAAATTTTCAAGAAGCTTTTCAATGCGATTCCAACTCACGATTGACTAGGGTTCATGTGAGTTTTTTGTGCAAAATTTGACAAAAAAACACTTTGTTTCTTTTAGGAAACAGCTCTAAACCAATGCAATCATTACGGCGAATCGCCACTTCTCATGGAATTTCGCAAATGAGAAATAAAGAAATGAGAAATAAAGATTGATGAAAGAATGAATGTAAGATGTCATTTTTGCACGTTTAAAGCTACTTTAAAGAAAAAACCCCACTGACAAATTGGAAGCTCCGGTTCCTATGGGTTATACCCAATTATTTGTAGACAAAATAGGGGAAAATGGCTCAAGATCAGCACAAATTAAAGATTTTACTTAGAGAAACAACAAAACGAACCCTGCCAATAGCTTCCGCGTCCCCAAAAACCCTTGCGTACAAACATTTGGCTTCATTTCTCATATGAGCAACGTTTACAGAACAAAAAAATCCTTTGTAAAGAGGTGTTCTTTGTGCGGCCGCGTAATCGCTCGCCGTATGGCGCAGGGCTTTCTCGTAAGATGGGCCCTTTTGCTCCTTCCTCGGCAATATTTTCCGATCTGGGTTACATTGCCCGTATTCGAAGGGGACGGATCACTTCGATCCGTGCCGTTCTCGTCGCCCATTTGGCGCAAAACTTCGATATGCGTGGGGGTGTTGGCCATTTTGGTCGACGCTCTTTCAACGCAAAACCATACGGAACAGGAACTGAAATGCCAACTGGCCGGGGTTTGGTATCCCCGCAATCCCTCCCCCGGGGCCGACCATTAGGCCCCGGGGGAAGGATTCCCCCACTAGGCTAGGTCTCCCACTAGGCCGACCATTAGGCTCAGGGGGAGGGCGCTGCTCGACGTGCAGCCATCTCCGCGTGGCGAGCAGTGGGTGGCTAAGAGTTGAACCAGGTAAGAGACTTTACGAGTGGGTAGGTATTATCTTGATTGTTTGAAACTTTCTCACGTTGTAGTCACATCTCATGCATAGGACACGTTATCAATAATCAACCGACTCCCCGAAAAATTGAATCCGATGTATTCCCATTATATTCCCTTTTACTGTAAAAGACTCTAAGAGTAGGTAAACCCATAAGTTTTCTAAGATTTATAGCTTAATTTGGCTTTATCTGTTTTAATGATTTATAGAATTGATTTTGTAGAGAAATAAGTGGTTTTTCTAATGATACAAGTTGGATCGGATATCATCTAGGATATTTTGATATAGAAGTTGGAAGTCGGTGCCATTTCATATTGTCTAATCCAATATTTTGTGCCCTAGTACTGTACCGTACTGTAACTACAGCAAACAGCCTTCGTGTTCAAACAGCAAACTCCAAATGTCACCATTCATTCAGTTTTAGTACAAACGTCGTTCAAAATTTACGATATTGATCATGACATCATTCAAGTGTCGAATAAATTCTGTTTTGAGTCTTGATCGCTCGGTTTTATTGTAGTTATCGAATATGAGCCCTCGTGCTATTCCAATGCTCAGTTTTAAAATAGAAACATGCCTCTACAAGGACCACGAAAATCGTAAGAAATCTAATCAGTATTCTGAAACAAAAGTATCAAGCTTTTCAAACGCTTTCTGTCATTTCATAGTTTTGTTCAACTATGGTTTGGTTTCTGTGGACTTACAGGTAATACAGTTAAACAGTAATTATTTAGTTTACAAGCTCAGCTATGCTATTGGACTTTAAAACCCGGTGCTTAATCATAACCGTACTCCCATTTCAGTCTTCTCATTGGGGTTACGGAGTCGCTTTCCGAGCCGTCATTCCAAAAAACTTTGGATCCCGAAGTGATAGCTTATCTGAAAAGAGATCTCTTCTTGGAGCATATACAAATATTTCGCAACAAATCCGTCGATCCTTGCGAGAATTTCTACAGACATGTGAGTGAAAGATTTTCAAACAGCAATCTGTTAGGCTGTTGAGAAAGTCAGATAGACAGCTATAGACAGCTATAGACAGCTATAGACAGCTATAGACAGCTATAGACAGCTATAGATAGCTATAGATAGATAGCTAGCTAGCTTAATATCTTTCCAGATATGCCCGGCTACAATTCAAGAAGATCAAACGATCAGTTATCGTTACATTCCACCACAAATCCGGAAAACTCTAGAATTTCCCGTTGGAGAGGTTGAGGCAAGTGAAAAGTAGTACAAAAGTTGATCTTTCGTAGCTTATCCATCTTTTAGAAAATACACTCTAGCTTACAATAGTCTAGAGATTCTCTAGACTATTGTAAGCTAGAGCCAAGCCAAGTACTTCTCTAGTAGAGAAGTACTTGGCTTGGCTAACTAGTCTAGAGTAAACTAGTTAGCCAAGTTATTTCTTATAGAACTTTTACACTTATTTAGGTTGGACTTGGACCAATTTTGGAAGATATTTCTTTGAACGATGAAAAACAATATGCTCAATTCTTACAGCGTTTCATTTCAGGGTTACGGTAGGAAGCGTGTACTTTAATCAACTCAGAGAACTTACTTTAGTCCTTTCGGGAAACTGGTTAAATATGTGAATGATTACAAGTTATTGAACGATACAGTGTATGCAAAGTTGCGAAAGAAAATCAGAAAGATGTCAAAAATCATGCGAAATGATGTTGAGGTGAATGAAATAGAATGGCTGATGGAGTAGGATACCTATTGTAAATACTGTAATAGTACCCCACCCCCATAATGACGGTGTGGAGCGTTGCGTAGTCTAGCTTTGGAAGAGTTTTTCTCGACACTGGTTTATGCTACAATGCGCGCTTAGGTATCAAAAAATAGCTGAAATTCAGGGCTATTTTTTGATACCAAAGACGCATTTGTTGAAAGTACGGGCGCTTTGAAAAAAATGAAATACTGAACGAGGAAACGGGTGACAACAGAACATCAGTTTTTTTGACTGAATGTTGTCAGGATGACATGTTTGATTGAATCAACTCTCAGACTGACCCAATCCACCACTCAAAGAGAAGAGAAGTGCGTTGGAGTTGTGGTGGAGTCTGGTTTATTTTGTTCTGGTGTTACTATCAATTATCTATCCCGTAAATACTGTAATATTACCCCACCCCTTCGTACAGTCGCGTAGTCGCAAAAGTTCTTTAGTATTTTAGTATTTCATTTTTTTCATAGCGCCCGTACTTTCAAAAAAGGCGTAGTCTAGCTTTGAGTGAGTTTTGCTCGACACTGGTTTATGCTACAATGTGCGCTTTGGTATCAAAAAATAGCTGAAATTCAGGGCTATTTTTTGATACCTAAACGCGCATTGTAGCATAAACCAGTGTCGAGAAACACTCGTTCAAAGTTAGACTACGCAACGCTCCGCACCGTCATTATGGGGGGGGGTACTATTACAGTATTTACGGTATACCTTTTGAATATACCTTTTAATCTACCAGCTTTGAACTTTTCAATCTAATAAACCTAGCAAACAAGCAATCAATTGATGTCTCCTCAAACGAAACTCCGATTCGAACGCATCTCTCGTACAATGATGGTGATTCTCGGGAAATCCAATGCCAATAAAGGTAGATTATTTCAACTTCAAACATCAAAATATCCTAGATGATATCGTTTATCAAAACCTTTACACACTTTTGTCAAAATTATGGAATCAACTCTATGGAAAACATCTCAGTTAGTGAGTTTTTGAGCAGAATAATTTCTTATTAAAAACAATGAGACAACGATCTTTCCAGAGAAAACAAATTCCATTTGTAGCTCTAGGAAACGCAGGCAATGATTCCGAGGCAATGATTCTCCAACAAAAAAAAAATTCTTCTTTACAGTGAGAAAGTAGCCATGCAACTCGGGAATCTCATCAGCGCTTTTTATGAGGTTTCTCCCGTCGAATTGTACGCGATCTCTCTCAGCCACCATCTCAACGCGTTCAACTTCGCCGACAGAAATACATTGAAAATCCCGATAACCGGTTGTCTCTTCTCGCAACTTGCTCGCAATTCGCCATCTTTCGTGAGTTTAATGGAGGGCTGTAATTAGACTGTAATGAAAACTTGTCATTGCTATCTAAACATTCGTTCGATTCGTTCGTTCGAAATCATTCGATCGTAGCCGACCGGTCAGGTAGGCTACGACGACTAGCTCTCCGTGGGCTCAAAGGTTCGATCCCAGGGACCAAAAAATTGCTTCGTTTTTCCCTTCAGCTCAAATTTGACGTGCGCGAGGTCTGATTTGTCAACATTTGAATTAGTATAGGGTTAACTAAGGGGTAAAAATTTCCTCCGTTGTGTTGTAATTCATTATTCGTGTCGAATAAATACTTTAATTCGATCTGTACTTTTCAATTTAGTATGGTGGAATCGGGTTCACTCTCGCACACGAGATGTATCACAACTTTTTCACTGAAGAATCTCTCATGGCTGATATCCATTTGTTAGAAGGAAAACAATGTCTCGACGAGCACAAAGAGGCCGTTTGTCGCGAAATTGGGGACACGGATGGGAAGCTGGATTGTAGTGCTTTTGAGGAAAAGGTCATTGAAATAGGGAAAAGAGAGGAGATATCGTTTGTTCATTTATGATATTCAAATAAGAAATGTTGAAAGAAATGAGGATTACGGTATTAAACGATGATAAACATTCTTTAGCTCTTTAAACCGTGTGATTGTCAAGCCCCGCAAAGCCTTAAGCCTACTTATTTTGAAGATGTCGTCGATCGAGTGGGAATTCAATTGGCTTTTAAAGCGATGAGAGAAGAGATTGGAGTAGAGAAGTTGACGGTGAGCAGCAAGAAGTCACGTTTAAATACTGATTTTAGGAATTCGTCTACCCAGAACACGGAATCACCAACGAGCAAATGTTTTTCTATGCTCATGCCATCAAAAAGTTCGGTTTGATTTTGCTTTTATTTGATTTTAAAGGTGTTCATGCTGATTTTAAGCAGTGATTTCTGTTTACTGGATGCTAACTAAAGTGTTTAGTTGTCACGATGCACCGTATCAATGGAGATCGTATGGAGAGCCGCATGAAGGAGCAATGATGCGAGTCAATCAACTTGTCACCCTTTCACCTGAATTCAACAAGGCTTTCAAATGTTCTTCTCAATCGATGCAGGCAAAACTTATGGTAAGTGACCGGATCAAATGGATAGGTTAGATGGTAAGATGACAAAGTCAAAGCTGAAAGAGATTTATAGACTAGTTAAGACACTGTGATGGATTACGGTATCATTATCCATGTTGATTTCGGTATATGTAATGTACTAAAGGTTAAAGTAGCTTAAAATAATGAGAAAGTGTTAAAATAGTGATTAAATTAGCTTTATAGAACTAGGCTTTTATTTAAATCTTTAGAATTCCGCCGGCCGAACTCAATGCAATCAAGTCGGGCCTGATGTGCTGAAAAGATTGTTCGCTAAGAATTAAGTATTGGGCAATAAACTATCAAGAGATCAAGAGATCAAGAGATCAAGAGATCAAGAGATCAAGAGATCAAGAGATCAAAAGATCAAAAGATCAAAACCTCAAAAAGCTCAAAACCTCAAAACCTCAAAACCTCAAAAGCTCAAAAAAAGCTTTCCTAATTGCAAATTCCATACTGTACTTCTCTAATTACATTCTGCACAATTTCCATTGATTTTTCTCGATGTAAACAACATAAGAACCTTTCACAAAAGTTTTCTCAAAACAGCAACAAAGAAATGAAGAAAATGCTTATGATGATCGTCTTCTTGAGGTAAAATATGTGAAGAATATGTCCCAAAGAGTTTCATGATTTCAAAGTGATTCAAATGAGTAAAGGGTGTGTTTAGATAACCCAGTAACTACGTAACTGTCCTAACCTTGTCTCTGGTTATGATAACTCTTGAGCTACAGTATGTTAGAATAGATTCTATAAGCTAAAATTAAATTTCCCTAAATTTCTAAAATTAACGCATCAAACGACTTATTTCAGCTTTCTCTCATCAGCCTCCACTTCGATCCTTTCTTTCTTTGATCCTTTCTTACATCACATGAAGAAACATTTAGATGAAAGTCTTCACCCTTGTGATAACTTTTATCGGCATGTGAGTTCAAAAACTTTATGTAAAAAAAAGCAATTTACATTTAGGTCTGCCCCAGGAATATCTTGAAAAATGATACGGTTGCAGCAAAATTGATTCCCGCTGAAGTTTGGAAGAAAATCAAGCAGTTGAAGCGTACAAAATTTGAGTCCGAACTGGTACGATGGGCTGATGCGACTGATTCGGCGCTTATCGATGACGCGGCTGCGTTTATAAGTGAGAAAAGTACAAAAACTTGTTTAGCTTTCTAAAGCTTGCCCATTTACTTTACTCAAAAAATGGTTTTAATATTTTATTTATCTAGGTGGTCTTCGTCCGCGTGAAGTTTTTCTTCAATATATACAAGAGAAAGAATTGCTGAAGAACGGGGATTTGAAAGAGCTACAAAAACGAGTTAAAGGTCTTCTCAAAGTGATTGAAAAGAATCGAATGCAGGTGCCTAAAAGAAAGTGATCATCTGGTTACTGTAGTGTAACATTTAGGATGAATTGCGAAAGAAGGCACAAAGAAAGGAGTCTTTCCACGAGTTAGCTGTTCAGTCTCTTGACCGTCTCTCACTCAATCATCCGCCATCAAAAGGAAATACCTCAATGATGTATGAGGCTCTCTATGAGTCGCTCAGTCGAATCTTCCACGATCTTCGTCTGTTCAATAATGAGAGGTAAGCTGAATATTGGCACATTCTTAGCATATCGTATCGTAGACAATCTATAGCTAATAAGCTAATAAGTATTGTCGCAAGAAGCACAAGAATCGCCATAAAATCTTTCACCGTTATTGTCTCGTTATTGTCATGCATATATTTAAATTTAATAGTCTTAGCAACATTTTTGTATGTTACTTATGAGATTTGGAGCTAAACTCAAGGAATAGCACGCGACAATACTTATTAGCTATCTCATAGTACTAGTACTGGTACCGTAAGATCTAGATTTTTACATTTAGCTAGCATCTTGCAAAATAAAAAAAGTTATTTTATCGTTTTCTTTCATTTTGTAGTGTTATTGTGATGAACGACTTACTCGCTCACATCACTTCTTTCTATTTCTTCGCTCCTCAAGAATATGAGGCTATCGTGTTGGCGAGTTCGTTTGAGTCACAGAATTCGGTGAGGAACTTTGCTTTTTCCAAACGAAACGAACAGTGTTTTAGCTCAAAATGGTAGAGTTGGCCGCTTTGTTGAGTAAACATCTCCCGGCAAGCACTTTTGTGAGTTTTAATTTATTTGTTTTGCTTTAATTGTTTTCTTTTGTTTTTGTTTTTATTTTCCTTTTGACTGTTTACGGGGTAGGCTAGTTTCCGCGACTTTTTTTGCGCAACAGGGTTATTTGCGCAACTGGGTCGTTTGCGCAACTCGCCATAACTCTTCTAAGTCGGCCAATCTTTATGCTTTTGGTCTTATTTTGTTGAACTTATTGATATCTACAAAATGAAACCAAAAGCATAAAGATTAACCGACTTAGAAGAAAGTTATGGTGAGTTGCGCAAACGACCCAGTTGCGCAAAAAAAAATTGCGGAAACCAGCCTACCCCCTGTTTACTCTTCAGTACGGTTCTGTCGGTTTGATATACGCGGCTCAATTCTACCCGATTTTTCATCGAAAATTCCGCTTGACTGAAAAGAGAAAGAGCGAATGTTTACAAGATCACGTGAAGAATGTCTGTCAAACGTTTGGACCTATCGAATTTAAAGGAGTAAAGTTTAGAGATAAAAATTTAGACATGACAACTTGCAATCTTCAGCTATTTCAGCTATTAAAAGACTTAAAAAAAGAATTTAGAAAGACTGTTCAAATCCTATCAACTCCCAAATCAACCAAGTCTTTTGTCCATGTGATTTGGAAGCGAAACGAACGTTGCAAGAGGATTTGAATGAGATTGAAGCGCTTGAAATAGGCCATCACACACTCGTTGATGCTCTTGGATTAAAAATCAATGTGAAAAAAAATCAAATTATTTAAGATTGACAGAGAATTTAGGACATCGCTTATAAGGAAATTCCGAAAATCACCAACGAGAAAATGTTCTTCTATGCGTATGCGGCGCTGTGGTGGGTGAAAGAAAAGATGAGAAGCTTAAAGATTATGATATGTTTAGGTGCGCGGCGGATCCGGAACAAAATTACGAATGGGGCAGCTACCAATCAGCCTCTCATGTCCGCGTCAACTCGGCCCTTTCCTACTCGAAAGAGTTTCTTCGGGTTTTCGAATGCCCGAAACACTCGAATTTCGCGAAATTGCAGGTGGGCCCATTCATGGATCTTTAAAGCTAGCTTTCTGATCATACTAGATGAAACCAGGCTCTAGGTCGGCCTCCAATTAGAAGCCCGACCTGGTCTAGCTAATCTAGACTGAATACCCATTCCAGACTAAATACCGTAATCGAGCTTATTAAGACTGAATACCCAATCTAGACTAAATAACGTAATCCTCCCAACCTAGTTGGACCAGTTGGAAATCCTGTGCTCATCAAAAACAAATGAGAATCAAAGATAAGAATGAGATAGAGATAAGAATCAAAGATACGTGTAGCTTTAAAACAATTTCAAGGATGATAAGGAGAAATTGTGTCACGCGGCCATCCCTTCTAAACCAAAAAGGAAACGCCAAGACGATGATGATGATTGAGCTAGGTGAATGCTCGAGTATAAATGATGCTTTGTAAAGGAGAACTTGAAATGCAAAACAAAAGAGCAGTTTGAATGCAAAACAAAAGAGCAGGTTGAAAAAGTCTTTCATAAAGAAAATGGAAAAGGTTATGGAAATAGATTTCTTGAAAATTTGCTAGCCACCAACCTGTATGATCGTGGGAAGCGGTGATGAAACATTTCGACGCGCACTCCAAAACGGTGATCGGCTTCTGGTGAGCTGGCGCTTGGCACAGTTGACGAATCGATCGAATGCGAAGTGGCTGAAAGAATTTGAGTAATTGATTTAGTCGGAAACATCTAAATCTTTGTTTTATCCAATTAACCTCCGAGTCTGTGTAGTCAATTTTCAGCGACTCAACTGTTCCGGCAAGTCTCGCCAGCACGAGGAAATCGTTTTTGATCTGGAACTTTTCGATTAATATTTGCTCACTATTAAAGCCTAATTGTAAGGTTAATAGTAAGCTCAAGTTTGGAACCAGAACTTTGGAAATTCTGGTCTCAATTTTTGAATGAAATCCATTGAATTGTCTCTAGGATTGCTTAATTTGAAAAACAGTTCTCAAAGCTCGTGAGTGCTTCTTGGATTTCTTCCAATCAACACTATTACTGTCAAAGAAAGGCTCAAGAAAATTAAGACTCCTGAATCATGTTCTTTTGAAAGTTTCGTGATTTTTTTTCGTCAAAAAATGTCACTATTCACACTCAAAAAGTTTACTTAAATATTTGAAGCTTAGATTATAGGCGCGATGAAGGTTTCAATTCGTCACTTTCGAAACAATAGGCTTTCAACTTATTTATTTGAATATACAGTCATGGACAAAAGTCTTGGCGGCTCCTGGGTGGCAACTTTCAAACGCGAATGTCCATGACTGTATTTTTAGAAGAGCTAAGGAGAAGGCACAGCTCTTTCAACATGTGTTAGTTCGCATGGAAGCAGCTTATCCTCTTCCTTAGCAAATGTCTCAAGAATAAACAGTTCGGATTTCAAAAAAAGCACAAAACGATAATATGAGAAAGCAAAAAAAATACGAAACTGACTTTTTTGGCAAAAAAACACGAAACTTTCAAAAGACCACCTTCCAGGGAAAGAGCCAAAATTAGTTCTGACAATGAATGATTGTCGCGAGTGTGTAAAAGCTCCGACTTATGGATTCGTAACCCTTTTTGAGCCTGTCTACTTTCCATTTCCCCCACCTTTATATGTCCAACACCAGATTGACTCTGCAGATAAACGCCGAGGAGTTTCGCTCTTTCCAGCGAGCCCACCTCGATTGATCCATCCGCACAGCCCAACACAAGCACTCGTTCGCTGAAATGGGGAACTGTACATTTTACAAATAGATAAAAAGAAAGAAAAAGATATGTGTTACATTCGATTTTGAAACCTTTTATCTTCGAAATCTCTTTTTATCTAGAAAAGCCATTTCACAAAGAATTTTATTAAAATTTTCGATCAAATCTAGTCAAATCAAACAGAATTCTTGTTTTGTTCAGCACTTTAGTACCTTAACGGAAGGTTTTTCGTAAAACTATCAAAATTACGTCCTTTTTATTTCTAAATCAAATTTCAAACAATAGTTTATCAAAAAAAAATTATAAAAGAAATGCATCTTTTTTCTCATTTTTAAAGGAACTTATGCAAAAACTCGAATTTGTTTAGTAATTTAGTGATTTTAATGTAAAAACATTATTCTTTTATAAATGTTTCAAAATAGGATGTAACATATAAACGTTTTAAAATGTATTATCTAAAATGTATTATCTAAAATATATAATAAAATACTTACTCTGCGTTTGCACACCAAATCGACGGCAGTGTTTCGATTGGGGTTTTTGGTGACGATTTTGTCGTTGTCTTTGTCGAATCACTGTTTGGCGTTGGATCAGTGATTTCAGTGGGTTCTTGGGTGTCCTAAAATTTATGTAAAGTAAACAAAAAAAACAATCATCCTACCTGTTGAGTTGAATTTCCGGTGGGAAGAGCTCGATTTCGGTTGAGTAGCTGACGTTTTTCTCCTGAAATTTTTCATGCTAATGTTCGTATGATATATCTCAGTTGTTCAATAAATCAGTCAGCCCACCAGTCAATAATCAGTCAATAATCAGTCAATAATTCAATCAGCCCACCTGTAACCTCATCCCAAAATATCACTTTTCCATCTTGACAAATCGAGACGATAATCTCATTTCTAGGGCCACACGCAAAAACCATTTCCACTGGAAAACGATGACCAACCAATTTCAATGGGACCTAAAGATTTCCTTGATTTCCTTGATTTCCTTTGCATGTCTTTTGGGGTAATCTCAGTATATTAAAATGCGAATACTATAATAATATATACTCAGATTAAAAAGGATTACGATAAGTGTAAATCTTGATAAAGCACTTACGGATTCGCTAAAATTCTTGCTTTTCGCGTGTTGCTGTGCGAGCTCTTCGGCGATCGATGCCTAAAAATTGAGCTTGACAGGGCTCTGTCATAGTAAAACTGAAAATCATAGCAAATGCTGACATTATTATGAAATTTCCATCCATTTCGCCATTGACCCCAGAAACAGGCGTAAAGGAGGAAAAGAATGACAATGGTGAGCACACAAAAGAGGCAAACAACCATGTAGACACGGAGTTGCAACTCAAGCCACTCGATTCGAGATCTAAAAGATACGATAGTTTTGGTAGTTTTTAGAAAACAATTATTATGAAATTGAGAAACTGCGCGTTTATCGTATCCAGAGAGTACAAATCACCGTGACTTCAAAAAAGCATCTTCTGGCATCTTCAGGTTTTTCTTTTATTAGAATCTACGTGAATTTTGAGTAAAGAAATACAAAATCTCCTTTGTAGACTTACCGATAAAAACATAGAGAAAATTAGGATCAAAGTGGAGATAAGTGTCTACTCCCCCCCCCTAGAGATTTGATTCCTCCATTACTCAGGAAATGAAAGTTCTACCTCAACTCATTCGGCGCCTCTTTCACATGTTCTCTTTTCGTTTCTTTCGATCCATTCGTCTCTTTTCCTTTAATCGGGAATAGCATTGGATCATTTGGTGGAATCTAAACATTGATTTTTTAACAATTAAGTTGAATATTTTAATTAAGAACTTACAGCGGCTTTGACGACGATCGGCGGTAGATAGGTGATATAATGACCGCTGAGGGTGAGATTGTACTCGGCGAATAAAACGGGCCACCACTAAAAGTATGTTGATTATTCTAAATATTAGTTAAACAATTAGTTAAATATTCAATATTTTTATGTAAAATTCGCTTACCTTAAACGTTCTCCTTTGCCATTCACCCCATTCCTGTGGAGCGGTCTCCAATAGTCGTTGTGAGACACCAAATCGCGAGGTTTCTAAAGATTAGTCTTTATAATACAGCACAGTATAATGTGTGCAAATCCGGATGAGTACTTTATTTCATTTGTAGCTTAAAGAACACCTGTACTATTTGCCCCATTTTCAGGAAGATTCCTCCGAACGATGAATCCCAGCCAGATCACCCATAAAGCGAACAGAACCTAGAAACAAGCATGTGGGCCGGATACCGGATTTGGTGTCTTAGGAAACAGCTTTCGTTTTGCGAGTTTGTACCTAACATTAATTTCTCTTTATATCCACGATTTAGCAAGCGGTACTTGTTTCCTAAATCGTGAAATCCGATCCGCAAACCATGCCTACCTAGCTGATCAATCAAACCACGCCTAGTGTTAAAAGCTGGTCCATGCCTAGTGTTAAAAGCTGATCAATCAAATAGATGTCATTCTATAATTCTTCGAAAATCAAACCATAAGTGTTCTCTGGAAGAAACGGGTCCTTGCGATGAAGTACATGATTCGAAGTCTTCTTGCCGATACCGTGCTCTGCACCGGTTTCCCGTTGTCATCAAAGGCGCATTTTAGAGAAGAAGCTGATCTTCGGTGAGCTGAAAAAAGTTGTTGATTTGGAGGTTTTTTTTAAACCCTTTACATACTCTTTTTCTTATCATTCCCCTCAGAAGCTTCAATTAAATTCTCATCAATCCTTGATTCGGAAAGTGTCCTCTTAACTCTCCTCTTGCGAGCTCTTTCAAATAAACTCGGCCAAAGACGTTTAACAGGGCAACTAGAAATAAAAACATGACTTTTTCAAGAAAAATAACTAACTTAACGGCAGGGAAAGTGCCGAGTTGAGGCACTTTACATGTCAACAACAATAGAGAGAAACGCTTCTTCTCCTCATCGCCCAATCTATGAAGATCTAACGCCAAGCATGGCACATAGAAGAACAGCTGAATATCTTTCTTTTTTCGCATTCAATTTCTTTTTCAAAACCTGCATAAAGAAATCAGCCACCAAGCCAACGAAGGCGAATTGACAGAATTGTTGAATTTCGGGCACCCCAGTGACGAATCCCACGGAGAGAAAGATCAGCTCCAAAATGAAATACCTAAAAAACAATCCAAATCTTTACTGTTTACAAGTAGCTTTTAACGTACTTGGTGAGAGTGTAGCCTTCGTGTGAAAGCCCGTGCGCGATCCTTGAAGCCACATCCAACGAGGGTGGGGTGTAGACCACGGCTCTACAACAGTAATAAAGTAAAATAAGGAATGGCAAAGAAAGATTTCGGGAGAAGAGAAAGGAAATAAGTTAAGAAAGTTTTCTCGGTACTAATAAAGTTTGGGGAGCACTTTGATCTGATTTGATCGGATTTTGTTTTATCTGTTTTATCAATGCTATTTTCTGAGATAATCAAACATCCTGGATCTATTGGTGATATTTTTAGAAAGTTCAAATACAAAAACATTACTTCGTTATGACGAGGATATTCTCTAGTCCAAGAATCAAGGCCAAGTAAGGAAACACTTCGGCTCCCCATAGCGATGGCTGCAGATCGAGATAGGCTGATACTCCTGAACTGGATTTAGTCAAAAATAAAACTACTGGGTGAAGAAGAACGGCTTTTTGTACGCTATATTCTCATGGAAATTCACCCGCTGTACTCAAAAGAGTGGCAGCAATGGTGAACGCGGCAGCTAAAGCGAGGCCAGCTCTCGAAGAAACCATCTCGAATTTAGAGGCCGAGTAGTACAAGTACAACTGGAATTAAGAATCGAAATCTTTTGATTCTAGTTTTAGCCAACGCACCGCAAACACGAGATACGAGAAAAGGAGCGGGAAATAGTCGGCGAAGTACTTTCTCGGTCGGTAGAAGACATGGACAAAAGTGCTCTCGTCTTGGGCGGCGCTTTGCACCCGAGTGAACTCGTGATCGAGCGCTGACCGGAGAGACTGAAAATGAGCTCTGCTTTTGATATAGAAATACCGTATTTTCCTAATAGTAGCTTTAAAGCTAACTACCTCGATCACTTTCTCATTGTATTCATGAAAAAAGAGAGTCAACCCGAAGTCGATGTCTAAACTTGCTAATTCCTCTTTTTAACATTTAAAACATCACTTCGTTTTCGATTTGTCTGAAATCTCTGCTTGATGCCAGTCATCCCAGCCGGCATTCCCAACAACAAATCCCGAATGCACAGTGATGGAGCGCATGGAGGGGAAAAGACTGTGCTCACCACGTTCGTATCCTATAGAAGTTTCGAATCACACTAATGTTTTTTAGAAACAAATCACAATTTAGTGTCTTTTTAATCATTTTAGTTTTCATGTTACTTTTCTACCTCTAAAAACTGTTCCATTGTATCATTCCAGAAATACGTGGGAGCAATCAAAAGGCAATCTTTTTCCGGGATTGGCAGAGTGGAGGCTGGACGCTGCACATGAAGACATGCTGAAAAGTTAGAAACATTGATATGGGTACAGTTTTGCTTCCAAACCAGCGCTTAACCCGGGAACCGAGCGAAGCTTTTCGATCGCTGAAAAGGCTCGAGAAATTGGTCCTCGAACAGACTAAAATCGAAGATTCAATAATTCATTATTATGATTTTATGGCAAAAAATCAACACGATAACCTGTTCAGCATTCAGAACGTTCGGATTCCAGGGTTCCACCCCAGCTCTGATCACAATTTGTTGCAGGTACGCGGCTGGGGCTAATTGTAACCAGTCTGGGCCGTTTTCTATCAAAAATTTTCAATTTCAATCAGATATTTTTCATTAGAACCTTTTTCAAGACTTCCCGTAGTCCAATGAACATCCATGGGAGATGAGACGGGAAGACGAAAACGAGAAATCGTTGGAAACGCGAGGAACAAAAAGCAAACTATCGAAACGGAGAGGCAAAGTGGAGGATGAAAGGCACAGAATCTATATGAAGATCATAGTTTTCCCTTGCTTTTTTCAAATTCGTAAATTGTTACTTTTTGACCAATTTTTACCTGCCATGCTCATAGTAGGCCTGAGTGACTCGATCTCGGATAGTCGGATATTGTCTCCGATCTCTTCTCTGCTCAGCATTCATTCTACCGTATCATCAAACTGTTAACACCATTTTCACAACCAATGTACAAATCACTAGCTCAGAAATCCACGCTAGGTGAGACACACCACAACACCGAAATATTCATTGAGATTTGGTGTCGAAGATAATTTATTACCACCAACAAAAAGTAACAATAGCAACAAAAAGTTACTCAATCCATACTTAAAAGAAAGCACTAAGTGACAAGTTAAAACTCTCTCCAATTTCATTTTTCAGTCACTTAATACTATGAAAAAAAACCGTAAATATAAAACCGAAGAAAACTAACTGTAACCCCAAAAACAATCGGTGAAAACAAGAACACCTCACGTTAAGTCAAAAGTAATGAACGATTGATCCCTTTTAACTCAAAGCGACACCATACGCTCGTTGAGAGCAAGTTGAGTCTTGGTCAAGTTGGCGAGGTAGGAAATCATCATGTAGTCCTAAAATGGCAAAAAAAGAATTAATTAACGGTTTTTAATTTGTAATCGTTACACAAAAACTTACACGTAGGCTGTTTTTAACAAGAGCATCGAGCTTGTCCTGTTGCATATGGCTGGCAGCCTAAACTCAAAGTAGATGATGATCAACTCAACGTTATACCGTTTGAACAATATCCATCAATTTTCGGCCTATCGTGGCATCGGCGGGAAGCTCGTCGCGAGCAAGCACCTCGTCAACATACCTGAAAACGAGATTGTAAATGTCTTTTGAAGATCGCGATAATTCAAGACCCGGCTCACTTTTGCAAACGCTCGAGCCATTCAACAATTTGCCCGGTAGTCTTTTCCAATTGCGAAAGTCCTGAATCAAGATGTACCTCACGTTGTTTGTCCTCGACGCTATTCTATATACATGAATTGATATCGAAAATAAAATTTAGTGTTGCCTGAATAAGGCTAAGAGCCACACATTCTCCTGGGAAAGCGTCCATCTCAACACGAAGCGGGTTGAAAATAGCACAATGGGGTTCGCGATTTCCTGGTATTCCGGCTTTAGTCCTAAACGGCAATAGTTTTTAATAGAAAAAGAATCAAGCACCTTATGTATGCACGAACGGGCATTCTCTCCTTGTCCTCAGGGGAGCTGAAGGTGGTATCCAAAGTCAGCAACACAACCGGAGGAACCTCTTTTCTGGGCCCAAACACCTAAAAACATATTTGCAAAGTTTTTGGCTATTTATGAACCTCGCTGATCACGCGAACATAGTAATCATGGTAAGGAATGCAAGCCGATGAAAGATCCGAAGAAGTGTAGAACCTAAAACCACATATAATTTTCAAAAAAAACAAAATTACCATCCGACAGGTTGCTCAGCCGGGCAACTACGCTTCAACATTTGAATCATGCTTTGATTGAACGAATCGTCGAGCTCCGGCTCATCCTTGTTCTCATTGAATGGAATTGCAAAGCAGTTAGTGACCTAAATTCTAACAAGTTTACTTTTTAATCTTCGAAAAATACCTGAATTGCGCCTTTTTCATAAAAACCCATAAGAGTTCCGAGGGCTTTATCGTTTGCCGGTTGATTTGCCTTCACTGGCTTAGAGCGACGCTCATAAGCATCCACAATTGTCAAATAACAAACCGGGTGGACTTTCACGGTCAAGGAAGAAGCCATCTGAATAATATATGTAAGTTCCAAACAACTCATTACGATCAGCAATGATAAAGGTAGTTTGTTGTTAAAAACATCAGCAAAACTCCACCTCACATAAATGTTTTTATTATGCCATCAAATTCGGATATATAGAAGAAAGAAGCGAGCAAAATATGTGCAAGCTAACCGGAATCTCAATCACAGATCATGGAAATATGGAAGAATGTTTTTTAAAAAATTAAATGAAGTCAAGTTCTCCTTTGTCGTAGCTCTCCAGCAGATTGCTCGTAGGATGGAGGTGCGTTTGTGATTGAGGCGCCAGCTCTTCTCAATTCCTCGGTTGCCACCGGCATTCGTTCAGCCCCCATCCCGGGATATGGCGGTGGAGCCTCCTAAACACTTCAATAAATTTTCCTTTTTTATCATCAATGTCGACCAAGAATTTCACCATTTTTTCTTTGATAAAATTGAATTAATTTAAACCTGCATAAAAACATTGTCTGGTCTTTCGGCATGTGTTTGGCGAGTGCTCTAAATTGAAATGTTCATAATATTTTACAAAAGTACAAACCAAAAAAGGTGTAGCTTCGTCGCCTTCTGGTTCAAAATAGTCTGGAGGTGCCGCATAGAAGCTTCCCGATGGAGGAGCATATGGAGGTGGTGCATTTTCTGGACGACGCCTAAAAGAAGCAAATCCGACATAAGTCCTCTAAATGCATGAACATTAAGCTCATTTTATAACATTCAAAAATACTAACTGTTCAGCCATCTTGACAGCATTTAAAAGAGCCATTCCGAACTCGATACAACCACCCTAAAATTAACTATGTAATAAAATATGGCTAACTAGTTTATTCAAGGACCTACCTTCGAAAAAGTCAGACTCCATTTGATTTCCCCAGCCAAATTGCTTCCCGGAATTGCCCGAACCATTCCACGAAGATAATTAGCTCCTAAAGATTTTTGCTGACAAAAGTTTTAGCAAAAATACCGAAGATAGGTTGTTCTAAATTAACATCGTCCATACAACCAAATGGCATTTCGAAAGATTTCATGTTGTCAGTCTAAATTTTAGAACTGTTTTTTATAAGAAAGCGTTATTACTTTATCATTTGGCATAAAAATGATGCGATGCGAAGTCAAATAAAGAAGTCCCACTTTCTTGCCGGAAACAAGCTAGAAAAGAAGAAATGGAATCTCGTAATTAGTAGAGTACCTGATTAGGATTTTTCGAAAATTGCACCGTAACATCTCGCACAAACAAAAGTATTGCTTCACCGTTGAATATTAGCACACCGGCCCCATCTGGTGTGTTCGCCGTATTTAGAGACATCACAACCTAAAAGTCACTCACCAATAAACCTTTAAAAAACGGCGAAGAAAACTCGAATGTAATGTGGTCTTAAACCAATCAATAACACTTCGGCGTAAATACATAAATTATTTATTTAGCACGACTTTGGAAGAAACTCTAAAACCTGTTTATTTTTGAGATGATCAAAGGAGGATGAGGAACTACAACGACTATGCCTAAAACTGAAAATATCTACACAAATTGGGCAATTAAATAAGCGTACCAATTAAACGAAAAACAAAGCAACGACTAGAAAATTTAGTCAGTCAATAAAGCACAAAAATAATTACACATGAGCGACAAAACGTATTAATGCTTCTCCCGTTGCAAAGAGGTCATAAATTCTTCAAGGCGTTCTTGTATATGGCGTACTTGTTCTAAAAAACAATAAATTACGCCACTAAATTTTATCATACTTAATTCTTCGGCAAGCTCAACCAATCGGCCTGTTAAAAGTTGCTTCTTAACATCAGGTTCCGATGACCATGTGTCAAGGACATCCTAAACCGTAAATTTACTCTAAAGCTCCCAGTAAAATATTCACCTTGATCTCCTTTTCAAGCCGCCTTTGTTCAGTGTTTGTAATTTGCTGCCGTAGTGCATTGCATGTCAAACTGATCATCTTCTCAATTCTATAAAACAGCACCACTGCCTAAAACATCATCGTTATAGAGAGCACATTATTAACTTAACCTGACAATCGAGATCTTGGTCATTTAATCCTTGCCTATAGTGTTGATAAAGAGAAGTGCAATCACGAGCTGACTAAAATGTATGCTAAAACCGAAAAATATCTATGCTTACCTGAACCGTTTTTTCCAAGAAATGTTTTTTGAACATAAGCTTCCACTGTTTTCGAATTAAATCTGTTGGAACCTGAAATCGAACATTTACCACACAATACTTCGATTCAACCTCAATAAAGCCCTTTGTTTCGATGTTCCTTTTAATGACCAGTAAATCTTCTTCGGTGAGAGCTTGCCTATGGTCCTAAAATAATGTGCTCATAGCATGTCATAATAAACTAACTGGCTCATGCGAAAGAATGCTTTTAATTTCATCTTGGATCGCAGAACAAAAGTGATTTTCCGCGGTAGAAGACTGCCAACGAATCCACTTGCCCCAAATACCGGGTCCACGATCGTTTCCAAGTTGACCCGTCACCTAATAAGTGAAAAATAAGTAACTTTATAAATCGATTCAACAAACTTCCGCTAGCCGATCTTCAGCCTTTTTGCGCATAAAAGAACATGCTTTATCCCAAGCTCTTTTATCATGGACAGCTCGATCTTCAATGGCGCTCTGTTGAATCACTCTCTGGAAAAACCTGAATACAAAACCCACTCAGCACAGTTTACCAAATAGTCCATGGCTTTTTCGTCCCAATGGTGCTCTTCACAGGCCGCATCCACGACTGCCTTTTTCAAAGAGTCAAACAGCGACCCATGATCTCTTCTTGCTCTATTGTCATTCTCAATTTGGCGACGAAAGACTTCACGCAAAGTGTCCCAGCCAGCCTAAAACAAAAAAAACTATACTTTTCATCACAAAAATAATTACATCAACGCTTTTCAGTGCAAGATCCTTGTCCGCAAAGTGCTTCAGTTTAATGTCGACTTGTGTGTTAAACGATCCAGCGTTGTCGATCGAGCTTGTTGGCATCAAAATCTAAACGGACTGTAGACTCAACTTGATTCAGAGTCAAACTTGATCGAACACATGACCAGCAACTGAAGCCCATAGTCGTTTTTGTAGCATACGCTCCCATTCTTCTGCTCCAACCAATGAAAGATTCACGATTTCATCAAGAATCTCGCCACGTGCCTAAAGCCAGTCAGTAAATCCGGCGGTGCTCAAGGTTACCTTATCAAATAGCTCGTCCCGGTCAAGCTGGCGCAATCGTGGAAAATTATTTTTCCATTCTGTTTCTAGATTGAATCGCGTAGCTCTTAAAAAATTTGTCGATGTTTAGAAAATTCAAAATTACCTAAAAGCATCACATTGGCTTTCTATAGAATCCCGAACCATTCTCCAGAAGCATTCGGAAACAGCAAACGACATGTTTCGAGTTGTCATTTGTGAATGTTTCAAAACGCCATCTCTACAAAACCAAGAATGAAAAGCACAATAAAAGTCTCACTTCAAAAGTTTGCTTTTCGAGAAGAATTCTTCCTCATATTTTCGGATTTCTTCTATGCTTTCGTTCGAGTTTCCACGTCCAGTCACAACGCCGAAGTATCCCAACGCTTTCATATTGAAAAGGTTTCCCTCCAGAATACGTCGAATTCTTTCGGGATTTGTCAGATTCTGTTCGGCCAAATCAACCTGAAAAGCATAAAATTTGCAAGAAAAACACACATAATAAACCTTTGTCAAAACCAGGATTGTTCGTTGTCCAGATGGATCGATGCTGCTTACAAGGTCGGTAACATTACTACGCTCGGCATCCACGGAACTAAATATTTTTCGAACAGTTCAGATAACGTCTTTGATACCCGTCTTGAATGCAGAGAATAATTGCGTTCGGATTTTCCATGTGTTGTCGGCTCATTCGAATAATGTCATCCTTTGTTTCCCGGGCCATATCAGCAGTGACAGTAGAGATTACTCCCGGCAAATCGACAAGCACCATTCGAGGTAAGTTTGGACCTAAACTTTTTGAGTTCTGACACAAAGTTATACCGAGTACCTTTCACAGTAAGAGCAATGACTTCATGGCTCACAGTTTTGCCGCCTTTCACCGAGTTTCGCATTCGGATCTAAATGCTTGCAAATGACAGCTGTAAAATGAAATTTTTAACCTCAATTTCACTTCTTAACTGGCGTAAATCGGCTTCTTTTGTGAGGTCGAACTCTCTTGTGGAATCTTTGAATGAAGCCACATGATAGGGACCTTCACTGAGCGTAACCTAAAATCTTGACTTTTAAAATAAACACAGTAATATTCTAATACTATTGCTATAATGGCTAAAATAAGGCTCAGTGTATCAACGTCATCATTTCCTGCACCCCTATTGTATCTGTTTTAGGGGTACTCAATGCTTCTGGATATTCATCATTGCCAATCACTAATAATCAAAGTCGGATGCTTGCCTTAACCGGAGCTCGTGTCATCATTTCACCAGAACCTCTAGGAAAAATACGCGCTTGTGCCACCATCTCAAGTACAGAAGTTTTGCCTTAAAAATTACTTAATCTTTGAAAACACAAGTTAACAGCACATACCAGCACTTTGGTCACCAACAACGACAACACGAGGTAAGTTGTCAGCTGTATTGTAAGAAGAATCATATTCATTGAGTAAATCGAGCACTTCCGAATACATATCAATTAGAGATCTCTGAACGATTCTTGCTAATTTTAACATTACTTTAGTTACCTTCAGTCGTTTCAAACGGCGCGCAGCTCCCTGATCTGTCAAAAGAAGGCGTTGTTTTAGTACCTTATTTTCTTTCTCCAACCTTTCAAGTTCGTGTTGATATTGACTCTAAAATTTTGATAAATTTTATGAACTCTAAAATCTAAACACCTGCGTCCGTAGCATTTCCTCTTGAAGTTTTTGTAGCCGTTCTTCTGAAGTCACTGTTTCATCTTTCTTTTCATTATCGCCACCAAATGCAGTAAAAAGCGCTGCCAGCCCAACAGCTTCTAAAAACTAAGTAAGTAATTAAGCTCAACAATATTCATACCTTTAGCACCAGATCCTTCATTGCCAGAACTATTGCTTTCTTGTTGTCCTTAAGCACGTAAAATAAACAACGCTCTCTTAAATCAACGCTTTATTGCAATACCGTTTCGTCGCTGTTCAAGTTTTTGCATCCACCCAGCCCATTTTTCCTTTCCTTCAGCTCGAGCATCGCCAAATCCGGCTCGAAGAGAGGCTAGCTTTTCGGATAACTCCTAAAACAAAAAGTTTAAATGTGTGCATTGCCACCTTACATTAAAGGCACCAGATTCCTCAAATTTCACCCATTCTGGCATAGAAAAATCGGGCAATTTCGACTTCCAATCTTCATACCACTAAATCTCTTTTAAAGCGAAGAAAATAGAGATCTTACATTTCGAGCGGCTAGACTCCCACCAATAGCTCCTGTTGCGATAAACCATCTTAATCGTAACACACTTCTAGCAACAGTAGCCACCTCAATAAAACTGTTTTTCAAAAAACCAAAGTTTAAGCTTACAATTCCGACAAATCTTCGTTCTTGCTGAAGACTCACAACAGTATGACGACGAGACACGAGTCTAAACTATTTTCGTTGTGGTTTGAAAAAAGAAAGCCAACAATTTCTTTTGTCCATTTCGCTCTCTGCTGACGTGGTATGTAGAAAGAGGAGCACACAACCTCCTGAAAAAATAAATACAGGTATTTCTTTCAAAAAATACAAACACACCTCTGATTTTGCCCAATAGCAAGTCGATGTAGAAGTGGGACAAGCCGAGAGCTCTTCAGATAGACAACAGCTACCATTATCTTATGCTCATACCTAAATTTCACGATTTATACACAACAAAATTATCGTAAAGAAAAAAAAATCACAGATAATGTTATCAACAGTTTCAATGTACAGAGATCACAATGGTGATCAAAGCAAATATGAAAGACGCGCCGCCTTGATCAAATGAGAGGGCGTTTGAGATGTTATATTAAGTGATGAAACTAGATACAGTACAAGCTCATGAATGAATCAAAAAGTCATTTGTTTCCGAAGTTGTAAAATTTGGAAAAGAATAATTAATCTCTTTTGGGATGAGTTCCACTCCCCCTCCCCTTTCGATATAAAACGGGTAGAAGCGACAGAATGGCGAAGAATGAAAGTAGCGCAATCGAAGTCCAAGACCATGCAACATTTGTGTGTGTCATTGTTTCCAAAGTGGCGCCTGCTTGGATGAAGAGAAAGGATGGCGGTGCAACGCCAAGAAAAGTTCCCCAAAAGAATGGCGTTGCTGGGACGTTCAAGACTGGACTTGCGATGTTGATGAACCAATTGGGTAGAAGAGGAGTGACACGCAGGAAAACGATGTAGTTGAAGAGATGTTCTTTATGCTTTTCGATTTCCAACTGCCAAGATACCACACGATCGGGAAAGTAGTGAAGCACCAATCGCCGTCCCAGTAAGAATGATAACAGGTAACAAACAGTTGCTCCAATCGCTGAACATGAGCAGACCAATATGAGCGCGATAAAGAACGGGAAGAGGTATCCGGAGAGAATCGAGAGAAAAATTGATCCAGGAATTGCAAATGATTGCAGCATTACGTAGACAACCACGATTCCGCACATCACCTAAATTACCAATAATTACTTTTGCAGATAAAAATACGTTTATCTCAAGTAGTTTTGATAGGTGCTTTCTAGCCTTAAGGTCTATATTTAAAAACCACTTACTAAATAATAATGTTGATCTTTGTAGTGGCTTAGAACCCTCCCCAATTGTTTTGCATCATCCAGATTTCGCGGGTATTTGAAATGCTCCCGATCCTCCTCATCAAGTTTTGGGAAATTGTAGTACACGATGCCAAGCAGGCAAATAAACGTCCCAAAAATTGAGATCAAATAGATGAATGGACGAGTCTTTTCGGTGGCGAGCATCCTGAAATTTTACTGGTTAGCAAACATATCATAAGCAAAAAAGATACCCGGTAATGAAAAACAATTTAAACATGAGACTTCACTATCAGGACCCATATGTGACCATTCACAAAAGTTCTAATAGGATAAAATCAAAATTGGAGGTCAAAGGAAAACAATTAATGATAAATAAAATAAACAATAAATAACACCTAAGAATGTAATCCGAAAACTTTAATAAAAGGTTTTTCTCTTCCTCCGCTTTGCTCAGCTCCTGAATAAGCCAAGACGTAATTGGTCGGGTGCCAAGTGACGCAAAAAGTTTCCGCATCGTGTTTCAGTTCGTAAACCCGTTCCGCTGTATCCGTCCAAGCAATGTCGATATGATGGTCTTCACTAGCTCCTGCTAGCATGCGCCCATCGTGCGTGAAAGACACCGATCTAACGGGCCAATCAAATCTGCCTATGCACCTTTCGCAAGACATGTCATCAACATTCCATAACGAGATTAAAGCATCACTCGCTCCGCATGCCAATTGATTTCCATCACGTGACATTGCAAACGACATGCAATTCGAGCCTGTAGAATGAGCTTGCCTCGATTGCAGAAGCTTTAGATCTTGACTTTTCAGTATATTGATTTTCCCGGTAGCTGCTGCTACAAACAAGAGCTCTCCTGTCGAGTCAAAAGCAACATCCCAAATTTGTAATTTCGATGAATAAACCAAATCCAAATCCGTGAAAGTCCGCGTATCCAATATTCTCACTCGATCATCTTTCCCAGTGTAGGCCAAATAATTGCCACATGGAGACCAAGTGCAAAAGAGGTTCCCAGTTTTTGTGTTCAGGGTTGAAGCCGCTTTCGTCACTCGAACATCCCATAAATTGATCGATTTATTCCCAGAGGCGCTGGCGACAATATTGGGAAGTTTCGGATGAAACGAGATTGAATGCACCTCATCGCCGTGATTTGTGCTTTGGAAATTGCTGTGAACACGAAATCCGGAATCAACGCCACCAACCAAGAGATATCCATCTTGAGATCCGGCGGCTAGCTTTGTACCATCAACATTCCATGCTAGTGTTCTCGTGATCCCTCTTCCACAATCGACATTTCTCGAGCGGGAATTTTTCTCAAAATGGTCGCTGGCGGCTCTCAATGTGTAGAGTTTCGGTGGTCGTTTTTCGGCTTTTTCCTTTTTCACTGAGTTCGTCACAATTCCATTTGTGCTCATTGGTCTAAAAATAAAAAATTATTGAGAAAGTCAGATAAAAATCAAAACGAGAAATTAATAATGGGTCTTTCCCGAATAAGTTCAAATTATCTGATGAAATGGGAGGGGTCTCTCCGTAGTCTGGGCGACATTAGTATTACTGTGGTTGCGTGGTGGTCCTATGGCGGCACTCAATCCCCTCAACATCCAACCACAAACTACTGGGGACTTGTATCACGAGTAGAAAAAGTTTTGACGAAATCGTTACCTTTTCTCTATGAAAACAAGAAAATTAGTCACCACAACTTAATTCTATCATCATCGAAGAGCGTTTAACAAGATGGAGATTAACTTTATCAATGACGACTTCGGGCCTTTATTCTACTATCAATTCCGCTTGATTCTAATCGGCGATTCAATGGTCGGGAAATCTAGCCTGCTAAAATATTTTACGGAAGGAAAAGCTGCTGAAATCAGCGACCCAACTGTCGGGGTCGATTTCTACGCAAGAATGGTTGAGCTGAGACCGGGATATCGAGTCAAGCTGCAACTATGGGACACGGCGGGACAGGAGAAATTCAGGTACAACCCATTATGATGTAACATAATCAGGATTTCAGGTCAATTACCCGATCCTACTACCGCAACTCTGTAGGGATAATGCTCGTCTTTGATGTGACAAATCGAGAGAGCTTTGAAAATATACAGGTCTGTGGAGGGAAAATTGGCGATAAAATGGCAATTGTAGGGATGGCTGAATGAAGCTCAAAACAATGTGGGAGGGCCTTGTCCCGGGCAATCAGTCTTTCAACTTGTGGGCCATAAAGCTGACATGGAAAAGGATCGGCAGGTGGGTAAACGAAAAGATAGATTGAAGCAGGGACGAATTTTAGGTACAACATGAAGAAGGTGAGTACTTCGCCAAGTACCACAAAATGAAGTACATCGAGACGTCGGCAATCACGGGAGATAATGTCACAGATTCGTTTATGATGGTGAGTGAAAAATGGGGAATGACAAAATTTATTACTTTATTACAAAACCAGTCAAAACAAAGCCGAAAAACAAATGCTACTCTTTTATATAGTAGATTTAATGGAGCTGGATTTATTACGCAAAGATAAGAAGATATTCAGTTGTCAAAATGAATGGCGTAAAAGTTGTCTTTGGTTGATTTAAAACAGGTTTTTTCCAGACTTTAAACGACAATAAAAGCCTCACCTACACTTTCAGATGGCTCACGAGATCCACGCCCGCTTGGAAGCCGGCTTTTTGAGAACAGCCGATGGTTGGGAGGGGATAAAAAGTGGGATGATGGGCACGAGGAGCATTTATTTATCGGAGGAAGACCTTCGAGAAGAGGAACGACCCACTCAAAATTGCTCTTGCTAACAATTCACATATGCTTGATACTTTCATCACGCTATCCAATTATCACTTCAGCGCATCGCTTTAGCTGTATACCTTTCTTGCTGTTGATACTGTAAAGCGCCAACCTCTACTGTACTGTAGTGAAACTGGGACTTTAAAGTACCTTCTACTTACCGTAGTTGCGTAACCCTTTACTGTGACTTTACTTCATTGCTCTCTATCAACTTCACAATTTTCTTATATTTCAAGATTTCCCTTCCACATTTCCTCAGCGAATAGTTTTGTTTTCGTCTCGAAAGCTACGGGTCACGATAAACCAATGATTATAATCTACAAAATGTTCAGTTCTCTTAATGGTGCCTAGTTTTATATTGAGCTTTTCCCTTTTATCAATTTCAGTTCCTTTGCCCATTTCTTCTCTAGTCTATCGAGCGCCTTAACTTGAATAAAACATTTGCATTTATAAAGTTTACACGACAATCCTCGAATCTACATTTAGATGCCAAACAAATACAGTCATGGACAAAAGTCTTGGCGGGTCCTGGGTGACAACTTTTTTATAGCCTCTCGGGAAGGTTCCTAAATTTGCGTTTGAAAGTTGCCACCCAGGACCCGCCAAGACTTTTGTCCATGACTGTATAGTCTATTGCACAACTCTCGATACTTATCTTCTACTTGATAATACAGTCATTTTACGTTGCAGCTTTTGTAACAAACAGAATTTTCAACTTGATGTACCATAAAATTGATTGTGTCTTTAATTCTCGATCATAATAACAGTTCTCTTCTTGAATACTCGTTTAAGTACGTCTGATGACTGTGTAAAAGAATTTCTCCGACAAAACAAGTACTGTATTTTGCAAGAAAATGGCCCCTTGTACTAGAGTTTCTTTATTGTGACCCAGGCTCAAAATCTGACGGCGCCTGCGGAAATAAAGGTACGGCAGCAATACGGTGATCAATGCAATGCCAACATTCAGGCTAGCATCTCATTGCCGAATGGGATGAAATTTCAAAAATTGCAGAAAGTTGTAAAAACAACTAAAATTACTATAACTACCAAAAAAGTAAAAGTTAAGGAACTCAACCAAATCAATGACAAAAAGGATAGCATGCAAATAGAACTGTTTTTCGATCTTATATTGAACAACGTCAAAAACATTGAAGTGGTGGAATTAGAGTATGAAAGAAATATATCCGTGCAGATAGTAAACCTTTTTAAACCTGCAAACACTTTCAGATTAAAAAGCTGGTGGGTATCCGAAGAGAAAAAGCGATCATTTCTTGGGTGTTTATGGGGTGACGAAAGATCACGAGAAAGCACGACTTTTGGGAGAACTCATCTCATCAATAGCTGAGGTATCATCTATTTTTATTACTTTCCGATAAATTAGGCGTCTTTGTGAACCAAAATGGTGTGTGTGAAGGAGATCCTTCCTTTTCTTTTCTTCGCTATCTTCCAGTCCTTATCCAAAAGAATTAGTGTAGCAAACCAAATTGTACTTGATCAAGGATGTTAACTTAAAAACAAAGACAAAGACGACTTTCTCTAAAGCAACAGTGGCTTTAAGAACTTTTAACTAGGCCTTTCAACTTTCATAAACTTTCAACTAGGCCTTGATGATTCTCGGTAAAATGTTGTCAAAGGAGATGCGCCTTGCCACTCCTTCTTGCATTATTTCCGATATCCATATAAGGGGCAGACTATTTCAAAAGAGGAAAAAAAGTTGGTGAATGATCGATTCGTTTTTCTCTCGAAAAAAGAAAGAAGAAAAAGAGATGGTAGTGAGGTCAAAAAGATTCGTCTTTTTCCCTTCCCTTTGCCCCTTCTTCTGTCTCTCGTTCGTCTTTGTAACCATTCCCCTCCCTCAAGCACACTATCATTTACCAAAATCGGATCAGAATGTTTATTTTGTAACCAATTCACTTTGAGTTATGTTTTTCTTATATCTCTAATGAAATCTATTAGTCCATTGTCAAAATTTGACTGAATTTGAAGACTCTAGTGAAAATTTACCCTAGATTTAAACCAAAATTTCTTCAACAGAGCAATATTTACCCTGAAAATTCGTATTTTGCATATTAATAAAGAGAATTGAAAAATTTCTCTTATGCTTTTCTTTTTCCATACCTATTTGTTTGTGTGGCTCCTTTTTTTGTGCTTGTCTAGTCACTCCTGAATCGATTCTTTTATTGAATATTTGAAAGTTTAGAGGGAAATCAAAAGAAAAGGCTCGCTTTTTTCTTCAAAATATTTCGTTGTTGATTTTGCTTTTGATCTTTTGATAGTCAGATAGGAAATTTTGCGTAAACATGATTTGATAGTTTGATTGAATTTGTATTTGATTTGTGCTGATCACCAATCTTGAAATACTTCTACTCTATCAGTTCTATCAGTTCTTTACTTCTACTCTTACTGTTAGCATTCTTTGACCCAAAGCCCTCGAAATTGCCGATATTTTGATATCTAGTTCTCAAATTTTCTTTCAATCGATGATTTTAATGCGAGTTCGAGAAGAACTCGTTTTCTTCTTTTCTCAATTTTTTCCTCTCTGAACAATGAATGGCATTCACTTAGGAAATTTCCCTTAGAACACAGGACAATGTTTGGGAGAGAGGAAAGGGGGAATCGGTCATCTTTTATCGATTTATATAACAAACAATCTGTACAACAAATGATTCTTATGATTATGAAATGAAAAATCTGTGAAAACACAAATTATGAATATTTTTCTAACAATACGAGAGGAAAATGACTAACAACGCAAAATTTTGCGCTTTTTACACAAACAAAGCTATTTGTAGTAAAAAGAACACCGTTTTGCTGCTAGAATTCGCAAAGTCATGAAAAAATGATATCAGAGTTCGAAAATGTCTATGAATTCCTGTGAAAAAAGTTTCTATGAGCATGTCTTTAGAAGCCCTAGAAGTTGTAAAATAATGCATAAAACATAAATATTTAATGCAAATGCGTCAAAAAAGCAAGAAAATTGGTTAAGGAAAGACTCGAACTCAAGCCAAGAAACTTTCTAGTTCTGTATACTAGCACACTATCCGCTAGACGACAGAAGCCGTTGGGAAGCGTCCTTGTGGCGGCCATAAAGAGGCCATAAAGCCCCATCAAGAGTCCGAAAGTGGAGCGAATTTTCTATACCAGATTCCTCGCGTTTGCGTGGGTGTCTGCAGCTAATTTTTACAGATTCAGAATCAGCATGGCCGATTCTATAAGACGCACTCGGTCGCGCAGCGATTCTCAACTTCGAGCTGATGTCATTCCCTTGAGAACATTTCATTGTAAGAAAGGGAATTTGGTGGCTAGACTGGTCCTGAATAGAAAAATGAACTTTTAGCCATTTAGAAAAAGAAAATTTTTACATCAAACTTAAGATAAGTTAAACATTTTGTTCTTTTTGTTTAAAGCGGACAAAATTCGCAATCTTTTCGTCAATCCATTTGTCTCTTTTATTTCCCCGAGCTTTCCCCATTTTCCCACTCACGCATCTCATTATTATTCGATTCGCACGATAAACACCATTTCACATTTTTTGTTTTTGTGAAATTTTAAAATGATTT
Organism: Mesorhabditis belari; assembly: GCA_958450365.1. NCBI lineage: Eukaryota > Metazoa > Nematoda > Chromadorea > Rhabditida > Rhabditidae > Mesorhabditis > Mesorhabditis belari. The sequence goes on from CAUEEP010000938.1 coordinate 591,587, forward strand.
CCAATTTGTTTCATTACAGAAAAAGATCTGTGCAACTTGAAAGCTCAGTCCAACTATTCAACTGTCCAACTTCAGCTAATCAAATAGCTAAGCAAAGAGATATGAGAGAACTTTAAAAATTAACATTTTGAACTCGAAATTGATTGAAACTTTATTGAAAAATTTCCTGTCAATTTCCCCTTAAAACTTTCTGTCTGAATGATGGGATTCTGTTTTCAATTCAACTGACCTTAGTTGTTCCCAGCTTCTTATCTCTTCTTTTTCCTTCCTCTTCTTTTCTGCCTTGTTTTCTTTCCAATTCATCTCATTGTCCATGAAAAAAAAAACAGAAAAACGTTCAAAAAAACCGAGTCATTGTTCTGTTTTTTCTTCTTTCTTCTCTTGAAAAGCCGATGATTCTGGCATTTCTCATTTATAACTGATTTTTTCATCAGTCAGCCTAAAATTTCCTGTGTATATACTGTAACTCTTAAGTTCAATAAGCTGAAAGATTTTCTAAACTTTCAGATTAATGCGTAAACGGTGATGGATCTCTCTCGGTACAATCGACTACGAGACTCGTGGGTTCTTGCTGAAGCTTAACAGTCAGATCTTTGTCTAAATCTAACCAGAGTCAAATAAATTTTTGGAAAACTGATCTTTGCGTATTGAAGTAACTAATTACACAGTCTGAATACTTTTTGCTACATTTTGAATAATTTTGAGCAACAATTCACCTACAGTTTTCTGAGTGTCATATGGAAGTCATTTTCAATAACACAATGACTAACAGCTTGCTGAAAGAATCCTTTACCTTGCCCCCTCTAAGCCTTGCTGAAAGAATCCTTTACCTTGCCCCCTCTAAGCCTTGCTAACAATTATTCCAATGGTACCGGTCCATAATGGTTTAAATGTTTAAAGGTATGGACCGGTGTTGGTACCATTTTGGGTGCTTCCAGGCTGACAATGAGACGTCCCGTGAGACAAGGCTTTGTTCTTCGTTCTCTGCGTGTGTTCAGTCAAAGACTGCTTGCGGCAGCTATTCGAGCTTTACTCAGCGCTCATCTTTGGCTTGGAGAGTAAGAGACTTCTCCACTTTTTTTACGTTGAATCATCGATGCTTTGGGATAAAAGGGGATGATAAAAGATGCAAGATTACGGCAGTTTTCGAAAGTTGTCAGCTTTTAGAAAGCCTAGTGCCAGCTGACGGTCAGTAAGTGACCCCGATTATCCCTAAAGTACCCATCCTTCACCGTTTCATTTCAACCTTTTTTCAATGAATTTTATTTTGAGCACTTTCCTCACTTCCCTATTTTTCCATTCACAAAACAAACTAATTGTATTAGGCACTAACAGGCAAATTTTAATGGAAATTTCACTGTAGAAGTAAACATTTTTACGGAGATTGAAGTCTTTTAATTAGTTTAAAGATCAGCAAAGAAAGTTCTCCAAAAACTCAGCAGAGAACCGGGTCAAAAACCCGTGGTGATTTTGAATTCTTAAAAATATCTGTTAGATAATTTTGTCTTGTATCCATTTTTGATATCACACCGTTCACTTTTCCTTGTTCGATCTATTTTGGGAATATTTTGTGTAAAGGCAATAAAAATGATAAACTAATCACAGTCTGCTAGTTTCAAAGTTTAACTTGTTTAACTTAACTTAACTTGTTTAACTTGTTTAACTCAACTTGTTTAACTTGTTTAACTTAACTTAACTTAACTTAACTTGTTTAACTTGTGATGTAGTTTTTGATATGTTTGCCCTGCTTTTGGAGATCGATCCGACTATGATATCGTTGATATCGGACCATTTACCCGCAAAATCGACAATTTTTCTCGAAAAACCATTCAAAAAGGGAGAAAAAAAAGGAAAAAAGGCGCAAAATGAGAAAAAGAGAGAATCAAGAGAAAAGCGTCGAAAATTCGAAAAGTGAGAAATTTTTATCTATAGACCAATGTCTGGGAAATTCACGTGTTACCATCCAAAAATCCTTGATCAAAAACAGTAAAATCAACCCAATCCTTTCTATTTTCATATCCACTCAATCACCTATCAATCTTTTCGCAAATCTCTGAAGTTCTCTTAAAGTTTTCCCATTAAAATAATTTTGAGAACTATTTCAAGATCTAATATTCAGCCATGGAAAAGCTAGGGTAAGTTTTTTTATGCTTTGAATTCAATACTGTAAACACACCTTTTCTAGCGCATTCAATAAGGAACTACATTAATTTTGCAATAATAAGGTGGACTAGAATGAATGTGTTTCCATTTTTGAGCACAAATTACACAAAAAACAATAGATATTGTTTGATCAAAATTACCCAACCACCAATTGTCACATAGGATCCCATCAAATCGCACTGCTATCCATTTTATGGGTTCAAAAATCATACATTCACATTTTTGATTTCTAAATAGCTATTTCAATATTTTTTTCTAAACTTCTATATTGTAGAAATCTTCTGAATGACTTGTCTATATTGTAGAAATCTCCTGACTCCTGAATGAACACCATGTAATTCTTCTGCATCAGCTTCACAGCTTTGCTTTCTTCATTTCGTACTGCTTTCTTTCAAAAAACAAACCGGCTTCCAGTTTTCCTGAATCATACCATTTCAAAATCTTGCATACTGAAAAAAGATTTGAGGCCATCTCTGATAAGCTCAAAATTTTATCCAAATTTCCTCGATTGTATAGTGTAAATCTTTCAATTCGCTTCTTTTCTTATTCCTCTAAAATGAATAGCAAAAATGACAGTGGAATGATCAAGCGCAAGTTGTCGACGATTCCGGAATTTTTGACTGAGGGATTTGATTCGTTTACCGGATTTTCCCCTCAAGAGAGAAAATTCTCACAGCGGAAACTTTCACAGATAAAGTGAGCCTGGCACTGGGATACTGATTGACCGCTTTAAAGCTTGCCTAGTTACCGTAACCATAACTTTTGTACCTCTATCTTACCTGCCTTATTATTACTGTAGTGGGCAACGGTAACCGGTTATTGAATTGACGAGTTACGGGGTAACCATAGTTAGATAGCTGGTTATTGTAGTGACAGGTTACGGTAACCACTTCAACTAACTAAAAGACGACGACACCTGTGCTCAAACTTTATCAAAAGCTTATAAATATACATATTAGATACCGTAAATACTGTAATAGTACCCCACCCCCTCGTACAGGCGCGTAGTCGCAAAAGTTTTTTAGTATTTCATTTTTTCCAAAGCACCCGTACTTTCAAAAAATGCGTCTTTGGCATCAAAAAATAGCCCTGAATTTCAGCTATTTTTTGATACCTAACGCACACTGTAGCATAAACCAGTGTCGAGAAACACTCGTCCAAAGCTAGACTACGCAACGCTCCACGCCGTCATTATGGGGGTGGGGTACTATTACAGTAATTACGGTAGCTAAAATGATTTTAAAACAATAAAAATCAATCTTAAATAATTAGCTATTTAGCTTATAAACCGACTTTAGGCAATACTCGGTGGAGACTGAAACTGAAACTGAAACGCCGCTAGTTAATGGATCCACTTCGTCTACCGATTCGGAAGAGGAGGCAAGTCTTTTAAAAAATCATTTACAGTATCATTTACAGAATGTAAACTTTTACAGATTACATGAATATTTCAAGTAGTTGAAGCTATAAAAAGTTTACATTTAGGACGAGACCCTCGAAGAGGAGATCCCTCATGAAACGACTCGGCAATTTTTCACACGTTAGTATCCTTTTATCAAATATTTGATTGTAACGGTAAATTGTACAAATTCCAGGTCAATACCGGAACATCGTGCACTTCTTTGTGGAGGATTGGTTTCTGTCGGGTTTACTGGGAGTGATCACGGCGGTGCTTTCGATCACGACCGATGTCGGCATTGAGTATTTGCAGCACTGTGAGTGATTTCCGTAAATAAGTGAATAGCTATCGTAAGTTAGATTCTGAATTAATTACACTCTTACTAGTTTTTTTTGGCTTTTCCCTGAATTTTGAATTTTTTGATTTGAATCCTTCATTCAATTTTTCAGTTAAACGAGTTCTTTACGAGTCGGCAAATACGAGCAGTGTGTACGGTGCTTTCGCCTCTTGGGTGAGTTAAGAAAAGTTTGCTGTTGTTGCTGTTGTTGTTGTTGTTGTTGCTGCTGTTGTTGTTGCTGCTGTTGGATTATAATATTAGACTTTTAATTTGATCGGATTCCAGGTGCTTTTCATGGTTATTTGTGTTTCGTTTGCCGGTCTCATTTGTCACACAATTTCTAAACAAGCTGTTGGTGGGTCTAATTTTTATGAAGCTTCCTTTAATCACGAATTTTATAGGCTCTGGTATCCCCGAAGTGAAAGTAATCATGCACGGATTTGCGATGAAGAATTATTTGACAATGAGGACATTGATTGCAAAGGTTAGCACTATATATCAAAAGGCTTATTTAATTAGAAAATTCTAGATCTTTGGCCTCGTTCTCACATTGGGCACGGGTTTTCCAGTTGGGAAAGAGGTGGGTTTTGTTATATATCGTAATTACTCTTTTTTTTATTATCTAATAGAGGCCCTTATTCTTCTATTTTTAAATCCAAAAATTAGAAATCGAAGAAATTTTTATTAGTTTCCTGGTAACAATCCCGTTCTCTAGCTCAATCGATCGCCCGCCTCTTTTTAAACGTTTTGCTTGGCTTTCTTGCTGCACAAGTTTTTTTTCTTGTCTGATCCATCGTTGCACGATCAACTCGATACTTCTTTGCAGCCACATGCATAGAAAAAAAGCCTTGACTTATTTGACAGATATTCAATTTAAGCCTTTTTAAATAGGCCTTGCGCTTTTGGGAAGCGTGTTTCTTCGTTCTCTTCACTTGAACAATCATTCTCCGAACATCGTTTCCTCTCTAGTTCCTCATCCACCTTATTCTCTGGCCAGACCTGATCGTAAAGGCCTCGCATGTGCTCACGTTCCCCCTCGAAAAATCCTTGCATCTCGTTCTCGCGACGATCTTGGAACTCTTCAAGTTCATCTCACTCTTCTGATCGATCCGACATTGCCTAAAAATAAAAATAAAATCTTGAATAGACAAAAACAAGCAAGAAAAAGTGCATTAGAGAAAAGAAAATGCTAAAATTAAAGTGCTAAACTAAAAAAGTGTAAAATAGCTATATTTGGTTGAGGTAATTTTTGGGTTACGGTTTAAAAAGCTCAAAATAAAAAAGGGCTTCTAATAGAGAGAGGGCTTTTATTAGAGTTTTTACGGTATTATAATATTATCTGCATTTAATCTGTGTATATTGTAAATTGCAGGGTCCCTTCGTGCACATGGGTGCCATCGTCGCCTCACTTCTCAGTCGAGCCACCTCCGCTTGCACTTACAATGCGTTTTTCTCGAATGAGGGTGGGTATTTTAAAAGCTTCAGATAGCTAAAGATAAGAAAGATATTTAGCGTTCATTGCCTGAATACTTTTTCTGCAATTATAAACCTTTTACTCTTTAGGTCGAATCATGGAAATGCTCTCTTCTGGATGCGCTGTCGGCATTGCTTGTACGTTCAGTGCGCCAGCTGGAGGTGGACATAAAAATTTGGATTTTAAACCAACAAAATTTTAGGTGTTCTGTATGGCATTGAGTCGACGTCGAAATATTTTGCGCTAAAGAATTATTGGCGTTCATTCTTTGCCACAACATGTTCAGCGATCATTTTCCGATTTGCAATGGCTTTCATTTTACCGCAACATATTGGTGAGTGAATGAGAAGGCTTGAAACGATTGAGATTTTATTACTAAATTATTAGAAATAGTAGTATAGTACGCATTATAGTACAGTGACACAAAGTAAATTGCAATTGCATTTGCTCAATTGCAGTACTAAAGCTAGATAACTTCTAAAGTATGACAGTATTTAGTACAATGCGTACAGTAATCTATTGATAATCTATTGATAAAGTGCTTGATAGGCTTTATCGTTTTCAAAAATAAAATATTCAGCCGGAACGATCACCGCCTACTATCAAACGTCTTTCCCGAATGAAGTTTTCTTCATCGACGAGATTCCACTCTTTGCATTGTTGGGGTAAATTTTATTTGTATAAATCTTAAGATCTTATTCCATTTCAATGTTATTCAAATCTAATCCTTGCAATTTTTAAATTTCATCATTTTTAGGGCGATTTGTGGCCTGGCAGCAGCTGCATTCATTTGGTTGAATCGACAAATGGCGTTGTTGGTGAGAAAGAATAAAGCGTGCAAAGCCTTGTGGACAAAGAGGTACAATAATTTGCTAGAATTTATGGATAAATATCTATATCTATATCTATATATTTAGATTATTCAACTTATAACTTAAAGAAAAGCTTTAGCCCGATCATCTACACTGCCATTTGGGCAGTCGTCGTCTCGGTGCTCACTTTCCCAGACGGATTGGGGCAATTTTGTGCTGGAAAGGTAACCTTGCTGCTAAATTATCTAAGTATATCGAAATTTATTATGTAAATTCATCTTAAAACAATACCATCTTTATCCAAATTTTCAGCTGACTTTCCGAGAGGCGCTCAGCGATTTCTTAGCAAATTGCACCTTCACAATGCACAATAAAACGGCGGTGAGTTAGAAAATTCCCTTTTAACTTTATTATAGAAATTTCTACAGTATAATAATATATAAATTTCCATTTGAAACTTTTAGATGGGTTGTCCACACTCGATCATCGAGCATTGGACACGTCAGGGAGCGGGCGAAGGAACGGACATTCTATTGACGCTCGTTGGATTCTTGTGTGTTTATGTAAGTTATTTATAGTGTTAAGGATGTTCTAATTCTAGTCCTGAGGCTGTAAATAAGGTCAGGCTGGGTCAGTTCATTGCCTTAGCTTCAGTTTTTCCAACACTAGACCTGAAAGCAATCCTTGGGTTCTCGCTGGTGACACCTGTGACAAAAGTACCTTACCTTTTCAGTTCTTCTTGATCTCCATCTGTATCACTCTCTATGTCCCATCGGGAGTCTTTGTGCCGTCATTTGTTGTTGGTGAGTTATTTTAGAAAATGCTAATAGAATTTGCTTTTTCTAGGAGCTGCAATGGGTCGCCTAATGGGTGAAGTGGTGTCATTGATGTGGCCAGAGGGAATCAGAGGAATATCCAATCCACAAATATTCCCCGGTCTCTACGCTGTTATTGGTGAGTCTGACTTTCAAAAGCAAGCTTTGATCGAATTCATAATCTAAAGAAGAGCCATCTAAATTCCTAGTGATTTTAGGTGCCGCAGCTTACACAGGTGCTGTCACACATTCACTTTCGATTGCGGTGATTGTTTGTGAGACAACAGGGCAACTCTCGGCTTTACTACCGGTTTTGGTGAGTGGTAAAGTTGAAAAGTTGAGATTATAATCAAAAATAAAGTGTGTTGCTCGTGCGCTTTCTAAAGTGTGCGCTTCAAAAAGGCTATCGTAGTTGTGTAAATTTGTTTATATGTCGTAGCCGATTATGAATGAAATTTTTTGGTAAATCTTTCTAGTAGAGCAACCCTTTAGTGTATGGGGACAATATTATATCATCCTGTAGCGAATTAAATTCCGCGTCGATTGGTACCAAATTTGTGAGTTTAGGTTAAAAATTACCGGCGCTACAACGTTTCATTCAAAATCGGCGGGACCCCCGTAGCCGATTATGAATGAGTGGGTCTAGGAGCGTCTAACCATCAAGTATTTGGTATCATTCAACGCAGAATCATTAATAATTATGTTAAATTTTTAAAATTAGAAAGATTGGATAAAAAGAAAAAAAATTAGAGCAAAAAACTGTTTGTTCAAGAGGAAACTTTGAGGCCCCATAATTTTTTTTCTTTTTATCCAATCTTTCTAATTTTAAGAATTTAACATAATTATTAATGATTCTGCGTTGAATGATACCAAATACTTGATGGTTGGACGCGTCCGGACCCGCTCATTCATAATCGGCTACGACATATATAAAATTTTCGATACAACTTGTGCAAATCATCTTTGATCTTCAATTTCCAGATCGCTTTGATGATCGCGAATGCATTGTGTTCTTTCATTCAACCGTCAATCTACGAGTCAACAATTCTCATCAAAGGATATCCATATCTTGCTGATCTACCACCATCACGAATTTCGTATGGAAAAAGTCTTGTATCTTGCTAAAATTTCCATTTAGTGTTCACACGTTGAAAGTGGAAAAGATCATGATCAAAGATATTATTTATATCACAAAGGAAACAACATACAAAGAGTTGAGAGCAATTCTTCTAGAAACCCCGCAACTCAAGAGTTATCCATTTGTCACCGATCGACGTTTGTTTAAAAAGTTTTTCACAAAAGAAAGTTTTTAGACTCAATGACTTTACTGGGATCTGTATCGAGAAAATATTTGACTCATTTGTTGTCGAAAAAATTGGGACCAGATCCAGCTTTTGCTAATAAGCGAGTGTTTACTCCAAGTGAAATTCTGAATACTTTGAGAAAGTGAGTGCTTTGAATTTGGACAAGTAAAGTGGTTATTCGAATGAATGCAAAAAAAAAGCTTTTAGTCGAAGCTCGAGCTCGAACCTGTTGAGTCTTGGAAGAAATCTTTCGATTCCGAATACGAACACGAATCCTTTGAGTTTGAGGAACTCTTGGTCCGCTGGATTTCTTACTGATCGGTAAGTTTGGATAAGTCGGTAATTTTTCTACATCCTAACAACTTCCAGGAGCATCTCTGGAAACACATTGTTGGCTCATTCACCTCTTCATGAAAGCGGAGAGCAACGAGCTCCACTCGTCAATTTGTTGATGAATCAGAATGAGCAAGATGTTCAAGTGGTAAAAGTTTAAGATTTAATAAAAACTAGTCCATGATACTTATATTAAATTAAAGTTTATAAAGTGCTTCAAAACTTTCAGAGGACAATGGCTGAGCGAGTGGCTGTTTTAGCCTCTCCATTGGCAGTGGAAGGAGTGGCTATCGATCCGGCTCCATTTCAACTTGTTAGAGGAACATCTTTGTATAAGGTATCAAATATTATATGTCTAAACTCTAATTCCATTCTAGGTGCACACTTTGTTCTCACTTCTTGCCCTCAATCATGCCTATGTGACTGATAAGGGAAAGTTGATCGGTGTCGTTGCTCTTAAAGAGGTAAGATATTTGATTTACAGTAAACTTACAGTACTTACAGTATTAGTACTAAAAATTTCTAGCTACGAAAAGCTCTCGCCAACATCTACACTCGTGGAGCAGTTGCCCCGATGAGGAAACGAACGACAGCAAGTGTGAGGAGAGGAGAAACTGACACCGAAGAGGTCACGAATCTCAATGAAACTGGACAAGAAGGTGAGTGATTTGTAAAGAAATGATTTCAAAATATTCGATAGTCCTTCTACAGTATTTCTACATACTGTAGAAGGGCATAATGCCTGGGACATAAAGTTTTTAGATGGCATATTGATCGATCACCGAGGGATGAACGGGGAGAATTCTCATGATGGTGACATTGTCATCAATCCAAGACGGGTCGCAAGTATGCCTGGGAGTACTTCACCTAATCCTCAGGATCTATAAACTATAAACATTAGGCATAGCCGGGCTTAGACTTGCCAAAAGGCTAGATAGGAAACTAGTGGGTGAAAGCTTTTATGGCCTATTTTTAAAACTATAGAGAAACTTTTCTGCAAAACTTTCACCCCATTCCCAAATCATTCCTATTCGCACACATTTTTGATACTCAAATTTTCGTTTTTTCACTTTTGTTTGATGCCTTTTTCTGTTCCGAGTGAATGCTATTTTTAGCAGCCTTACATTTGATACGGGATATGCTGCTTGATATTTTGATATTGTAAAATTCAATTTCAAAATAGAAATAAAAGTTTCAGCTTTGAATCTGCAAAAAAAATGCAAAGAGATTTTAAAGAAAATAGAAAGTTCAACAAAATTTACAAAATTCAACAAGTAAATAGTTCAAATTTGCATTTAATCACCAAATAAAGACAACTCAAGAGCAATCCGTTTTCATTTCTTATTCCAATCAATTCAATCTACGTTTCTTCCTTTTCTTCTTTTCGTTTGCAGGTAAATTTTAATATCTAACTTTTTGATGTTAGCTTCTCATAATGCCATGTTGGTAAATCATTCTAAAAGCTTGAAAACAATCTTGCATTAAGTTTTCACGGCCGAGAAGCTGCCCGTACAGACAGACAGACAGACATACAGACACTGCTCTTTTATACATAGTAGATAACTTATGACTAAGACTAAAGTCTTGTAGTACTCATAAGTTATCTACTATGTATAAAAGAGCAGTGTCTGTATGTCTGTCTGTCTGTACGGGCAGCTTCTCGGCCGTGTTTTGACCAATAAAGCTAAAAATTCTTTAGAAAACTTTAGAATATATTGTAGTCGTGCCATTTTAAAGAATTCAAAAAAAAATCAAAGTGGGGTGAAACACCCGGGAATCAAGCCCGGGTCGTGTGGACCGTCGCTCCCAACTGCGCCTCAGTGACAAAAACTATGCGCTAGAAAAACCTAGCTAGAAAAACCAACCTCTAGCTAGAAAAACCAAGTTTCGGCTGGTGAGTCAGGTAACAGCTAAAATCTTGAGATATATTTGCTAGTTTCCTTTTTTCCCAGAATGTACAAAGAGATGGGTCCGATAGGCGACAAACCAACACCGTCTCCTGTCATCGCTGGTCGCCCAATCAATGAAGTGCCGTCATCGTGGCACGATCGTCGATCAAGTGAGTTGCTTTCATATGTGAAAGTTAGATACATTGTGATAAGGTTGAGATTTTTGAATTGAAATCCGAGCAAATTGAAAAGCTTTTGTAATCTGGCATAAAGATTAGTGAGAATGCGCTGAAATTTGGTAACTTGATAGCTCTGTGGTTATTGATACTTAAGAAATTTGTTTAAATGCTTTGCACTATTTTATTCTCTTTTTTTTCAGTCAATTCACCAATTCCCTTGCGAGAGGACGACAATTTGAATCTTGAATCAGGACCCCATCAACGTTGAGCGCTTTTGATTAGATATCGCTAAAGATTTTCTTAAATTCATTGCCTTTTTTTGCTTAACTTACATTTTTAGCACCTCCACTCGTGAATGAAGAGTCGAAGCCCGGTTCGAGTAAAAGGAAAGCGGCGGCCAGTAGATCCGGAGGTGAACAAGCCAAGAGAAGAACTCACAGAAAGTTTAAAGTTAGTTTCTTGTTTAGAATATTCAAGTCAAGCATTTAGTTTTATCTTGTTCTTGTCTTTGTTCTGTTAAATCATTACAAATTTAGGTTCTTTTTTTTAGGTAATTTAGGTATTTAGATCTTTAAGTATTTAGGTACTTCAACCCATAATTTAAACACTTTTTTTTGTGATAGATTTTGAAAAACTCAAAAGCTATTAGAATCTATAACGCCTAAGCTATCTAATAATGCTTTGAAGTTAAAATTGGACAAGTTTAAGATAACTAAATCAGTGATACAAGTTTGCGAAAATCGTTACTCATGAGATACGAAAGAAGTACATTTATTCTTTTTACATTTAGATATCCGATCTTCCCGTGCCGGTGAGTGTGGTCGAGGATGGGCGCAGCGAAGTGGCTCGAGGTAGAGTTTTTGAGTTTAAAATACTTTATAACTTATACCGCAAAAATTCTAATAGAAGATCAGTCTCTAATAGAAGATCATCCCCCTGCTCCCCTAAAATCGGGACATTTTGAAACTCTTTTTAGGTAGAATGGTAGATTTGGGTCCAGATAGAAATATTTTAGCCTCGGCAGTAAAATTGGAAACGTAGTTTTTGAAAAAATTTAAAAACAATCTTTGAAAAAAATTTTATTTGGGGTCTGGGAAAGAAAAGGATTTTATTTTTAAACACGTTTTTGGCACGTTTTAGGTCAAGGGCTATCGCTTGAAATAGTTTTTAACAATTTTTAATTTTTTGATTCATCTGGGGGGCTTTTTTGACTTTTTGGGGGCCGAAAATTAGAAGACCATGGTCTTCTCTTAGAATTTTTACGATATCTTAGATGTTATAAAACTTTGTTATAAAACTTGATTTTAATCTTTACTGTTTTATTTCAGTTGCCTTTCTCGTTTTCATCGTCGCCATCGTGTATGCTTTTGCGCAACTTCTCTTCTTCGGCATGTACATTGGACTTTGGGCGCTCACTGCGTATGGAGACAGGTTCAGATTGTTTTAAAGTGTGTTGCAATAAACATTATATATAAATATTATCCTAAAAATTGTTTTTTTAATAGATATTTGCACGACGTTTACTGTATACTTGTTCTCTGAAGTCGCTTTAAAAGTTACATTATCAATTAAAGTTTTATCAATCGAACTTTGCATTGACTTTCAGTTGCCTAAGTCTACGGAAAAGTTGTGAATTTTAAGACCAATACAGTAACTGAATATTTGAAAGCACATCCAAATTCGGGGTAAACCATGTAGAAATGAACCGCTCATCGCCACAAATGAATACCATTTTTCGGGGCCAAAAAGTCGCGGCCTCTTAGTCATCGTTTTTGTTTGCCTAAAGTTTTTTTTTGCTCTTGTGTTCCATGTTTTTCTTGGGTTGAATACCGTTTTCTGGCATTGGAGCATCGCCTTTGCAAAGAGAAGAGAAAAAAACCCAAAAAAATAGGGACAAAGACCCGGAAAGTTCACGTCCCGCCGATGAAAAAAAAACGATCTTTTTATTGTGGACCCCCTTCATGAGCCCTTTTCCTCAATCTTTTTCGATACATTCATTGTTCTCAATCTTTTCCTTTCTTTTTCTTCTTTTTCCCCGAAAATTCTCCACCCTTATACAGTCATCAATGAACGGTTTTGCAATGGAATCGTGTTTTACCTTGCATTTTCTGGATACAAATTTTCGTTTTGCGTTTATAGCTTTGTATCAAACAGTGTTCTTTTTATTTTTCTAAAAGGTGCGCTTGATATCTACCGTATTCTGACTATGGCTTTGTTTTTTTTGTACCCTAAAGTCGCGAGTATAAGTTCTGTTTGGTTTTCGCATGCAAATTGACGGCTGTCTCCGGTGCGGTGTGTCGAGGGTTCGAACCCCGCTGCAGCATAACTTTTTTGCTTTTTAAGAACAATAATAGAAGTAAATTTATTGAGGGTTATAGCAATTTTATGCTGTTATTTGTTGCTGCGGGCGTGGCTCGGTGCGTCCGCCCTGCTCCTCTCCGGTGCTCAGTCTTATGGATCCCTCCCTGGCCTCTTCATCCGGCCAAAGTCCACGTCGACGGTCGAAAGAGATGCTTTCCAGCGTCTTCTTCAACACTATCGTCTGGATGTATCCATGCACATAACAAATAACAATGGTGATAGGCTGTCACGCTGTAGTATCCCGCGCTCCAAGAACAATAATAAAAGTTTATATAACAATAAAAATGTATAAAAACCCAACAAAAAGAAACTCAAAGCAATTAAAGCGAATGTAAATTAAGGCAGAACTTATACTCGAGACTTTAGGGTATTTCGACAGTTTTTCCCAGTCCCTTAATAGATTTTACCGATCATTTTCATTTGGATGACTTCCGTGAAAAGCTATCAAGTACTTTTGGATCGGAATCTTTTTAGAGGAGGAAAAAAGAGAAATTTTCTTTTCTTTTCACTTGACAAATGATCATTTCTTGTCATCTTGTTTTCGATTTTCTTTTTCTGAATCGAACGAGGGAAATGGTGGGTGAAAGAGAAAGACTTTCACTGAAAGTTGAGACTGATCTGTGCTTTTTTGCCACTCAATCACTTGTATTCTCTAGTTGCACAATCTCAAACAAGAGTCTGAAAAAAAAGATAACGAGCAGAGTATCGCTTTGCTTTTTAAAAGTAAAGAATGGTCATTCTTTAGTTAATGCAAAGAGGATAACAAAGCACCAAATTTAAAAAAAAAATACATTTATTCACAATGTGGCACAAACAATACAAAAGCACAACCACTAAGCCCTAAATGTCGAGAAGAAAAGAAACCCCATATACAGTCATGGACAAAAGTCTTTTAACGTTGGTTTTTAGAAGTTTGTTCTTTGTATATCTTGATCCAAATCCGACCAATTTGCAAAGATTTAAAGATTTAGAAAGATTTAAAGAGCTTATTATCTCTAATTTTAACATTACAAAAAGATGGATTTGACAATTTATCAGGTGCCATGAACTTTTTAATAAAACAAAAATTGATGGACAAAAGTCTTTTATGAAAATCAATACTTAGTAGGTCCTCCGCGAGCCGCAATTACTGCTTGAATTCTCCTTGACATGCTGTCAACCAGATCACGTAGAATTTGGGGTCCAATAGTTGTCCAGACTCGACGGATGAAGTACCAAAGCTCCACTTTTGATCCGAATAGTTTCCCCTTCAATTTCGACTTCACAAACGCCCATATGTTCTCGATCACATTCAAATCAGGACTATAGGGAGAAGCAGACACAAGTTGAACACGGTTTACTTTGAACCATCCTGGCACCAGAGCCGTTCCTCCATTGGCGAGTCGAACACGGCGTCCCATCAGCAGCTGTGACTTGTGGCACGGGGCATTGTCCTGGTACAACAACCAACCTTGGCCCATATTTGCGGTCGAAAACGGTAGAAGATCATTCTCCAGAATCGTCTTGTAGCGTTGAGCATTCAGCGTTAAGTTTAGAAGGACGAGTGGACCCAGTGAATTCCTGGACATTGCTCCTAGATTTATCAGGTGTCATGAACTTTTTAATAAAACAAAAATTGAGCCAAAAATTGATGGACAAAAATCTTTTAACATCACAGTTTTTTCGAGAAATTTCTTCTTTTTCTGTCTTTTTCCTTTTGATTTCTGATTGCTGACTGTAGAGGCCCGACGCCTACTTATCAACTTTGTATATATGGAAAAACAACTAATAATCGAGGTGGGATTGACCTCTTGACCTCTCAACTAAGATACAAAGCTCTTAGCCAATCGACCATGACATCCTCCGGTCATCGCGGCTAATTTTTGAATAAAATTGAATTAAAATCAAAAACAAACAAGTATTTAAAGTGAATGAAACATTTCATTTACCGTAACCAACCGTAATTCACAAAGTAATTTGAAAAAAAAACGATTTTTGAATCAGTTACCGTTCATTGTAACTTCCCGTCACCCAGTTTATCCCATTTTTTTTGTTATTTTCTGCGGTCGTCTCTGAAAGTCGATTGACCGTAGTAATCTTGTAAATGATATTCAGTGAACATCTTTGTGAACACATCGAGAAAAGAAAAACAAGGCGGCTCACTCCTTTGAGTGTCTTTTTTGAATAAAAATAACCCCACAGATCGCAAGATTTTTGTAATCATCCATTTTTTTTGTAAAGCTTTATGGGTTTTTGCTTTTGTTTGCTCAATATGAGAGATTGGTAGCAGAAGCGTACTTTGTGATCTTAGAAACGCATTTTCTGGCATACGTGACTTCGTAGTTTTTAGGAAAATGATCAAAAGTCAGAAATTGAGTGTGTTTACTTCGTTTGTCGAAGCACAAAAAGAACAAACCGACTTGTCGACATCAGATCCAATGTTGAACTTTTTTTCAATCTAGAGTTACGATAAAGCTAAATAAAACCTACCGTAAATACTGTAATAGTACCCCACTTCCATAATGACGGTGCGGAGTGTTGTGTAGTCTAGCTTTGAACGAGTTTTTCTTGACACTGGTTTATGCTACAATGCGCGCTTAGGTATCAAAAAATAGCTGAAATTCAGGGCTATTTTTTGATACCAAAGACACATTTTTTGAAAGTACGGGCGCTTTGAAAAAAATGAAATACTAAAAAACTTTTGTGACTACGTGACTGTACGAGGGCGCTGGGGTACTATTATAGTATTTACGATGGGGTACTATTACAGTATTTACGGTATCTATTCAATAATTAAAGCAAATCCCTAGAATTTAGTGTGATTTTTCTCATTTGATCATCAGCCACAGCCCGGTGACATTCAATTTGTCTCTGAGAGAGAGGGAAAATCCGCTTAATTCCGCAATTCATCCTCAAAACATTCGAGAATATGGTAGAAATGAGTGGGATATGAGAAAGGGGGTTTCTGATTGGGAATTACATACGAGTAATCCCTTGTAGCTAATCGTGTGACCTTAAACGATTGTTGTCGTTTATGTTCCTGTTGTACTTAGATGATCTCGATTTAATCCACTCATTCAACACTCATCCACGTGGATGACATTTCACTAGAATTTCCTTCTAAATTTTACTTGTTTATATCGGATTTTGCAAAGAGATAAGTGAGGGGGAAAATCCCTCAGCAGATTTTAATTTTTGAGACTTGTCACCTTTACTTTCTTGGGGATTTCCGTGTTTATTTGCCTACCTTTTCCGGAATTTTTTTTTTTTGGGAGAAAAGTCATGTGGTCAACTAACAAAATATGGTTTTAAGATGGTTTGATTCTTTGATTTGTTATGATTGAGCGGAATGAGTAAGAAGTTCGAGAAGAAAATATCAAAAAACATCAAATAGATAGATTGGATTGAAATCTAACAATCTAACTTTAAGCTCAAATCTCTTGATGGCTGATCGATTGAAAAAGTTTTCGTATCGTTAGGCTACGTCTTCTTTCGATTGACAAACTATTTGAATTGAGGAGGAATCATAAAGCACTGTTAAAGCAAAAGAAGAGTATTCCCCATAAATTTTCTATCGGATTGAAGTCAGGAGACTGAACGGGCCAGTCCAAAGTTGCAATGTTGTTGTTTTTCAGCCAGTCTCGGGTATCTCCTTACTCTGTTACAATAATTTCCCCTATACTCGAAGCACATTCTTTGCTTTTCCCCATATGCTATCCATCTACTTTTCCAAATGAGATAATTACCCCCAAAATTGACTCTACATCATAATCCGCAAATTGAACAGCACTTTCACAAAAGCCCACTAATCCTTTCAATGAAATAAATTCTTTAATTTGAAAGTCAATTGACGAAATAGTGTCTTAAATTGTCGTCTATTTGTCGAGCATTCACTACATCAATAAGAAAAGCATCATGACCTTTTCCCAAGTATTTACCAGTTTTTCCGAAACTCTTTCAGCGAAAGCCTTTGCATCATTTGGAGCTTGAAAATGTCAAAATGTAATACATACGTCGATTTTCCTAATCCTAATCCTCAATTTGACTTTTCTTCGGAGAAAACCCGGATGCTTATTTACTTTGTAAACAAGTGATTGCGACAGAGATTTACAAAAGTTTAATGCGAAGAGAAAATGCGCTAGATTAGTGCGTGAACTTTATATTTGACATTTAATGCAAATCAGAGATTGCAAATGGAATGCAAATCAGAGATTGAGCAAATCTCATTTGCGAATCGTGTAGTTTTTGAACGATTGAGCTCATTGTCGTGTTAAACTTTGGAAGAGCTACAATAATCGATCGTAACTGAAAGGAGGGGTCTGAATTTGAATCGATTCTCACTAAAACAAAATTATCGTCAGTAATCTAATGATTTTATTCATCAAAAGATCACGATGCTCAGAATCTTGGGTCCAATTTTGGCCCTCTTTGACTATCTTTGCCTATCTTTTTGCTACAAATTCGACATCGTACAAAACCAAAAACTCCTTAAATACTCAAGAGATTTTAATGAGAATTGGTCCTAATTTGGACCACACCCTTAGCTCCACAAAATCTCAATCGTTTTCTTTTCAAAAGAGGATACGGTGATTGTTTTCCCGATTGTTTTGTCCCGACTCTCGTTTAAGCTCCGCCTCCTTTAGTTTTATAGAATTTTATTGGAAATCTTCAACTTCAAGAAGTCCTATTGCTACAGTAAATTGTAATTAGAGTGAGCTTTTCTAAAAGCTATCTAAAAGCTATCTAAAAACTACCGGAATCTCCGAAGTTTTCATTTGATGAGCACAATTTTCGTACAAGACTCAATAAATGGCACAAAAAGTGAGCTCATTGGATGTGGTGGAAATGAAGCTTTCGAAAATAGTTATATTCTAGAAAACTCATTAGAGACGAACTCTAATCATAAAAGGATACGATCAGATGTATCCTTCAACCTATTCAAAGCTATCGAAAGAAAATAAATGACTCGATAAGAAATGAAAAAATATCTATATTAACTTAAAAATCTAATCAAACTATTTTATCACAAAACCACAGTAAACAATACGACACTAATTGTTAAATAAAGTCTGTACAATGCTCTAAACCTTTCTAAAGTCTGTACAATACTTTGGGAGTTACGGTAGCTTTAAGTTATGATCAGTAAATGGAGAAGTGAACACGGGGGAAAGGTTGGGCAGTGGAAGAAAATGAATCAATGGGCAATTGATCCCATTGATTCATTTTCTTTAATTATTAATTATTAACGATTCGTTCTTATTCTTCTTATGAATTCTTGAATTATTGAATTCAATGATTTCTTGAGGCGATTTTCCCGACAATTCCCAAATTCACATCCAAATTCCCAGATGAAGAGATCGAGTTCACTGTGGCCGACGATAAAATGCAACGATAGCTTTAAGTAATCCCTATACCTTTGCAAATTATAAGACTCAACTATTATTTTTGTCTACAACCACCGTTAGATATCCCAGGCTCAGTTTTATCCTCCATTTCATTAGATTTTTAAACTTTATCCAACTTCATTTCCCTTGAAGTGATGACACAAATTTGATGAGCTCTAACGATGATTTCTAACTTGTCTTTCTTTCTAACTTGTCTTTCTTTCTAACTTGTCTTTCTTTCTAACTTGTCTTTCTTTCTAACTTCTAACTTTCTAATCCCCAATTCTTTTCTCAACAAAACCCTAAGCCAATTCCTAGAACTTAGACAAACTTTCGACGAAAATGTCGACACCAATTAGATGAACAAATTTTCGGTTTTTATTCTACACAAAATTTAGGGTTGACAGCTTGTGTATCATTTCTAATTACAGCCTTTGAGCCTTTGAGGCCCAAAGTCTCCAGCTAAATTTTTATCGTAATTAAGTGAACCAGAGAAAAACGTTTTTTTGAGTGCTTTCATATTTTGTAGCTGATGTATCATGTATCAGATAGAGCTATTATGTATCAGAGTTCTATTTTAAGAGTACATAATACAGTATAAATTAATTGATTTGCAGAGTTTAGACTCGAAAAAGCACAAGCACAAGCTTAGTCTTTAGCTCAAACTTGATAGTGTTTAAGAACAGTCGGCTCTCATACTTCGTGCTCTCATAAACGCGAGCTTTCTGGTAAACCCTAAGTGAGCTAATGAGACAGATTTTCAATGTAGAAACACTCCCGATCATCCGAGGAATCCAGTGTGCTGAAAAGCGTGCATTTGCGAGAACACAAAGTACACTAGTACACAAAGTACACTCTTCGCTTCACTATAAGTTCTCTACTTTATATAAAATCATAAATACTTTAAGTTTATTTATCAAAAACATCTTCAAGTACTGTATTTCGTAGCAAGAGTTTATTTTTTTTGTTTTTTTTTGACTCTAATCTCAAAATAAGACACTCTTTTAAAGAAAAAACTTATTTTGACAAGTCAAACTTTGTTCTAGACTACTTTAGAATATTTTTGCGCGAAAATCACGCGTTTTTTTTTGCCAAGCATCAATCGAGAACATGTAAAAACATGTAAAATTCAATAAAATTCATTACCGTAATCTCATAATGAAAAGAATATTCAATGGCGTGATTTGCGTCTTTCTCCGGTTTGCGTAAATCCGCGAATCCGCGACAATTGAATTCATCAAGAATTGATCAAGAATTGTTTCGACCAAATTTTGCTGCCACCTTCATGTATCCATTTTTTTTGCGCAAATCATTCAACGGTCGGCGAGAAATCGGATTAATTGCCCAACAAACTTTTCGCCTATTTTCGTCGTTTTTCTCTTCTTCTTCTTCTCCTTCTTCTCCTAGAGCAGATTTGTGGAAAACTTTGGTGTCATTCCGATTTGAATGATGTATCACTTTTGCACAAATAAAATAAATAAACGATATTGCTGAAGCCTTTAAAAAAATTGAAGTAAACAAATTTGTTGAAGAGTAAACGTGAACGTCTTCAACAGTGACTATTAGATTGAAAGTAGAGTGAAACTTGAGATACAAAGGCTTGTACAAATGAGAACATTGTACATCGTACATTGTTCTCATTTTTCTGCATTGTTCTGCAGTAAAGGCAAAATCTGACTTCTGAATTCAAGATCTATATGGAGATTCAAGAAAGCGGTAACTCCAGAAACATTATCCGAGATCTATTTTCATTCTATTAACATTATCCGAGATCCCGAATTGCCATTGTTTCGTATATTTTGAGAAATGAAAAGATGAAACCCTAAAAAAACGTTTGTACAACGTTTTTTTTTGCTTTTTTGCTCACTACAGTATTCAAAGATCTGAAAATTTCTCAAAAAAAGATCAGAAAAGCCTGAATTTATGCGCATTGGAGGAATAGAGAGGAAATCAGATTCAGTTGAGCCAAGATTCTTTTAGATTTCTTTCATGTAAAAAGATCGTTTTGGAGATTTGACTCTATTGCTTTAACAAGTTTCTCTATTCATTTTGTAGTTATTTTTCGTATAGTATCATTCAAGGCATTCGGTTTCATTGCTGGAAAGCTGGAAAGTGTGCTGGAAAGCGTGCTGGAAAGCTTTGCTTCTAGCCTTTCTTAAAGCGAGCAATCTTTGAAAAAACATTTATTTTATAGCTACTTTGGATTAAGTTTTTGAGGGACAAAGGGTATTCTATACGAATCTATCACGAATGTCTCAAAGAAGCTACAATATCTACCTGTAGAACACTACAATCAATCAACAATATCTACTTGTAGATATTGTAGATTCGTTGAGACATTCGTGAGTTTTTTATTTTTTCAACAGAAGGAACGAAAAAACTTTCTGGATAGCCTAATTGTAAGAGTAAAGAGCTCAAGTTGAAACTATTATTCTGGATTTTTTTCCCTTTATTCCAATTATTCCAAATTTATTCCGATTTGAATTGATTTGAAGTGTTTTAAAGTGATGATTGATTTAAAAAAAAAAAAACCTTTTTTTTCTGAACTGAATCCCTTTCAAATACTGTAGTTTTTGAACTCATTCAATTGGGAAAAAGAGAAAGAAAGAGAAAAGAATACGTAGGCAAATGTCAGTGAAGAACTAAATTTGGAAAAGACTCCAAATAACTAATCCCATATTTGAAAGAAAAGATAAATCAATTTGTCCAGTCACTCATCCTTAAATAGTCATAAATGATTGAAGAGGATTGA
The DNA here is from genome assembly GCA_958450365.1 of Mesorhabditis belari. Lineage (NCBI taxonomy): Eukaryota > Metazoa > Nematoda > Chromadorea > Rhabditida > Rhabditidae > Mesorhabditis > Mesorhabditis belari. The sequence goes on from CAUEEP010000938.1 coordinate 612,768, forward strand.
GCATGGAATGAGGAAAGAGATTGGGGGATTTGGCACTGTTTCCTTGTTGATAGAATTCATGAGATTTGCAAATTTGACTCTAATTATTGTAAACAAAATTTGAGCTGATCTTTTCTAGAGAATTTTTTGCAAAGATTCGAAAACTAGATTCGAAAACGAAAACTAGAACGCACGTAAATAGATTCAAATTTTCAAATTCAAATTTTCGCTTTAAATACTCAATTTTAGAAAAAGTCTGAAAAAAAAATAAGAAAATAGACAAAACAATAGTTATAATTTGAACAAAATCCAACCTTTTTACTCAAATTTAAGTCCAGAATTTCTTAAAGATTTAAAGATTCTTCGGTACTTGAACATTTTTACGCTCTTCTTGCTTTAAATTCGGATTTAATCTCCCTTTTGCTTTAGTCTTTATGAGATTTGTCAGTGAAAACGTTTCTATCTGTCTTACGTATTCTGTTCTTCCTTATTTGTTCTTTATCAACTCATAAATCATATTGAAATCTTAAAATCTGATCTTATTCAGATCCATCTCAAGCCATGAAGCCAAGATTAGCCTCGCCGCGCTCAACAACCGAGAATCAACCACCAATCGGTAAATCTATTCAAATCAAATAAGCTTTGTGGAAAGCTGTGGAAGCTGTCATTGTGGAAAGCTGTGGAAGCTGTCATTGTGGAAAGCTGTGGAAGCTGTCATTGTGGAAAGCTTTTATATGTAGAAAACCATTCTCTTAAGGCTTTTCTTTTCGATTCTTGACATATTTCAATTGCTTGATATCTGCCTTTTCTATTGGTAGAGTTTATTTTAAGCCTTTGTCTCAAGAAAAGTCACAAAAGAAGCGAGTGAAGCGAAATTTGTTGGGCCTGACAGGTCAACCGTTGGTGTCACATCGTTATAAACTCTAAAAGAATGCAAATGGCAAAATAAACTCGGAAATTCAGGGTTTTTCATTGTGAAAAGCTATCATATACAAAATACAGCCAATTCGATTCTTTTGTGACTTTTCTTGAGACAAAGGCTTCAAATAAACTCTACCAATAGGTTCTACGACCCTGAAACCAATAGGTTCCAATAGGTTCTACGACCCTGAAACCAATAGGTTCCAATAGGTTCTACGACCCTGAAAACCGTGAAAACAAATTTTTAACATAAAATCTCATTTGTGAATCATTTACAGAACAAAAGAATTGAACATTTTGTCGTATACGAACTCTTTTCTCTTTGAATTCAAGCCTTGAATATTTCATTTTTCATTTCATTTCATTTCGATCCCTCAAAATTTGTTGTCTACTTTTGTTGACACTTTGTTGACATGTTTACTCTCACTTTTTCATTTCATAAGTGCAAGAAATGCAGGGAAAAGTCAGCTAATCCTGGGGAAAACTCCCGGCGCTTTTTTTTCTTTTTTTAATGTTCAAATTTGGAAATGAAAAATGAGGAGAAAAATTCGTGATATTTAGTGATATTTTTGGTTATATTTGAATCTTTAAAAGGTTTTCAAGAAATGAAAAGCTGTGTCTTGTACGGGTACAAAATAGAGATGATTAAAGAGATTAAGCGATTTTCCTTTTATGATTAGAGTTCGTCTCTAATGAGTTTTCTAGAATATACCTATTTTCGAAAGCTTCATTCTCACCACATCCAATGAGCTCACTTTTTGTGCCATTTACTGAGTCTTGTACGAAAATTGTGCTCATCAAATGAAAACTTCGGAGATTCCGGTAGTTTTTAGATAGCTTTTAGATAGCTTTTAGAAAAGCTCACTCTAATTACAATTTACTGTAGCAATAGGACTTCTTGGAGTTGAAGATTTCCAATAAAATTCTATAAAATTTCCCTATAAAATTGATTAAATTGAGATGATTAAAGAGATTAAACAATCTTCCTTTTATTGGGTTGATGCATAATTATCCGGACTTCTTATAAAGATTATTTAACAAAAAACATAAATAGTAGAAAAAGAATTGAATTCTGGAGCATATTCACCGCCACACAATAACGATGCCATTGCTTGGACGATCGACCACGAGCGAAGAAAAACGACTTTGGAGGCAACCACGCTTTAACACGTCATCAAGTCATCCAAACGGTAGATCTATTTGTTTGCCAATTTTTGAGCGATCGATTGACGTGGTAGTCCGTTGGGGCTTCTCCAGTTCTTTGAGATCGCGAAACGACTCTGCGGCAGACCATCCCTTTTCGAAGTGGTAGAGCATGATAGGCGAAGATGGAATGATTGTCGACACGCATTTTGTTCACAAAGAATAACGAATATTAAAAAAATAGACAAAAGCTTTCAAAACAAAAAAGATACAAGCACGCACAAAGAAGTCCGGATAATTATGCATCAACCCAATATGATTAGAGTTCGTCTCTAATTCTCGTCTCTCTAAGACTTTCTTCAAATTTTCAATGAAACTTTAGCCTCGATGAGTAATCAATTTCTTTTTTTCCAGGGAAATGGTCTCATTTTTGAGAAATTCTAGATTTAATTTCCTTTCCATTTGATCACATTAAGGGTTTAGCTGGACATTTGCGTGTTTCGGAGAATTTTTATGAGAAATGTGATTGTTGGGAGGAAATGTTATTGAGTCTTTGAAGATATTGAGAAAAAAGTACGAATGTTTGCAAATTTAGGAAGTGAATGGGATTTTTTGGTAATAATTCTTAAGTGAATGGGATTTATGGCGGCTGAGTTACTAGATGATGGCGGTTGAGTCTGCACATTCTCTACTTTCATGCTAAAGACCAGAAAATTCGGTCGCAAGACAGTATTAGAATATCTCTAAACCAGGCTAACACCGGATTTTCCTCGCTCGTCTTTCTGGTCGCCGTGGTGCAGTCGGGAGGGCGCTTCTTTGCAACCCACACAGCCGGGGTTTCACCCACCGCAGTCCCACTCAACTTTCATTTCTTAATTTTTTTATTTTAAACGGTACAACGACAAGCTTTAGAATAGGATCTGTAAGAAGATATAGGAATTTCTAGACTTACAAGGGAAGGTCAACTGGCTGAGCTGGTCAGATGCCATGGCTGAGCCGGTCAGATGCCATGCGACCTATAGCATCCGACGGAGAATTTTATGCTGATTTCGAATATGTATTTCGTTTTTGCTAAATGACAATCTGCCGGGGGTTATAAGGGTCTAAAGTTTTGTTAGGGCTCTGAAGGTGTGGTCATTTGGGTCTTAGTGGCTTCCTTGCGGTCTCAATTCGGTGCGACCATGGTAGGACGTTCGTTTCCAGGGCGAGAACTAAAAAATTCGACCCACACTGTGGATTTTTCTTTTGCTTTTTTTCAAGAAGTTTTTGTTGATTCGTAACTTGATTTCTTGTTTGGTTGAAAAGATACACTCAAAAGATAACAAAATTCGTAAGCTAATGTCGATACTGTATCTAGGATGTTGTTATCCATTTTCAAACCGTTTCTAAAACTAACTAATCCAGGTCAGGGCGAGATTAAAAGCCAGACTCTAGTCGGACTTCTGGTCTTGCCTGCTCTGCTTTGGAGTCTTTGGGACATCAGATCAAACGCTCCATCACTCCACATCATTTCCGAGCCTTTCCCTCATTCAAACTCGAAGATCGTTTCCTTTTTGTTGGATCTGTAGTTGTTCTGCTAATTTCATTGTGTTTTCATCTTTTCTTTGCTCTCCACGGAAATCTCATTTTTATTGATCCCGGCGAATGAAATGAAAATCCAATTTCTTTGTTGAATTCAGAAAAAACGCGGATACTTTGTGTATTTTAGTGCGTGGTAACTTGATTCTTATAGAAATGAAAATCTTTTTTATGTATTGTTGATCAAGAAGTAGGCGGTGAGGGGAAAGGAGAGTATTTCGATCAACTTTCGAACAACTTACAAGTACACAATTTACTCCAAGGACATCTCTAGTGAAGCAATTCCTACCGTCAAAGGAAACTTATAAAGGAACTATAAAGGAACTATAAAGGAACTAAACAACAACTTGTGAAAGTCCAGTTGGATATAAATTTTGGTTCAAATACAAAATTTGCATTCAGCAATAGGCTTTAAGCTAATTAGTCTCAGATTGGAGTACTTTAGAATACTCTATACTCAATTCAACTCTAATAGTAAAGCCAATAAAGCCAATAAAGCCTGATCTTGCAAATTTAAGCCAATAAAGCCTTTTCCCCAAAATTTCCCCAACTCTAACCATTCTTATATAGTTAGTAGAGTTTTTGATTTAAATTTTGACATCAAAGAGCCAAATTTTCCCCAAATTTTCCTAAATCTTCCCAAATTTGTTCCCTTGAGACTCAGAAAAGTTAAAAATCGCCTAATTTCCCGCAAAATCTACAAAAATATAGTACAAAAAGCAATTAAACCTTTTCTAATTAAAAATTTTTGAGAAAAAAAAGATGGATCAAAAAATTACGAGCACTTTTTGTCTCAATGAAACCCTAAAATTCTCTCGAGTACAGATAATTGAGGGTTTTGTAGACAAAAATCCTTTCTCAAACTTAATTAGAAAAGAATTTTTGAATGCAAATGAAGCCAGTGATGTTAATTTCCAGAATTGACCACTGCCACCACAAATGGTTGCCTCATTTCGGTGAACAAGAGCATCTTTCCGACGAATGCACAGGTGATTGAGGTTTTTGGGAAAGTAGTTGCAGCTTTCAGTAGATTTTCAAATGATTTATCATCGTTTTATCTAAAACGTAGAATTCAAATTCTTCTTTTTACAAGTGACTTTAGTTGGTTTAAGTGATAAGCGTTACAAGTGGGTTTAAGTGATAAGCGTTACAAGTGATAAGCGGGAGTTCACGGGTTCAAATCCCGGCGCCAACCATGTTTTGTATCTAAAACGTAGAAATCAAATTCTTCTTTTTACAAGTGACTTTAGTGGGTTTTCCTGGAAACGAAGTAGAATAGAAATACTAAAAATTGTAGTGTAAGTTCTGTAGAAAGCAGAACTTTGCATTCTGTAGAAAGCAGAACTCTGCATTTTTACAAAGCAGAACTTACAATCGGGATTCTAGAGTAAAGCATAAAACTCTTCCCTAGCGGCAATGACAATGGCAATGGCATGGTTGGTGTAGCTCATTGGTGCTCATTTGCCCGATAAACGAGAGTTCACGGGTTCAAATCTCGGCGCCAACCATGTTTTGTATTCCCAGTCCCAATCCATAAAAGAACCGGCGTGTCCAGCTCTGGTAGACTTGCTATCCGAACGGATTTGATTGTTTTGATTGATCGGATTCAATCGAATCGGATCAGATTCAATCCAGTGAATGAGGCCATCAATCATCATCCCGATTCGATTCATTCGATGGCAAGTCTAGCCTCTAGAACCCAGATCCTGACTCTTGCTTGACGACAAGTAATGTCAGTCTGATTTCCTGCCAGGTTTTCAAGTCGTATGTCAGCTAGACCAGACTTGCTTGCAAGTTCAAAGCTTCTAAAGTGAAACCATTTTCATTTTCAGATAGCCCTCAGTTTGGCCACTCGTCTTGTTCAAGCGGAGGTGAGCTCTTCAGATTTTTCCCTTTTTCTTATTCTCCTTAAGCTCAAAAGTCAACAACAGATCACAAAATGATTCAAATTCAAACAAAAAGCCAAATGTTTTTCGCTGGGTCAGGAAATTCGGATTTATTCCTCACCTCTCGTTTCCTTTTTTGATTTTCATTTCTTTAATTTATTAGTGTAGTCTTTGATTTCTTGTGAAAGAGAGATGAGAAAGAAGGTAAAGAAAAGGTAAAGAAAAAGGAAAGAAAAAGAAAAGAGAAAGAAAAGAAAGAGAAAAGAAAAAGAAAAGAAAAAGAAAAGAAGACTTGACCCTGCTCTTTATTTGTCAGCAAAATTCTATATGGTATTTTTGCGAGTCTAGTTTTCGCATTCATAGCCCTTGATGTCCGTCATTTCAATAGGTTTAGAGATAGGGCAAGCAGGTGAAGGCTTTAATAATATATTAATAATAATTTACTGGACCAGCTTAGCTTATTGCTGAGCTGGTTCACACACTGCCAGTTAGAAGTTAGGCATGGTTCAGGAAAAACGTGTTAGCCTAGTTTCTAGCCTGGCTTGTAGACCTTGCTGCTCGAAATTACTACATTTTTCAAACAAAAGCTATTTCTGTAAGCTTTCAAAGCAACGATTCTTTTGTTTCTCGTTTTTGTTTTACAGTTGAGGATGATCTATTTCTCATCATCAGACTTAAGGTTTAATACATTGTTTTCTCGATTACCGTATTTCTTCGAATAGAAGACCGGGTAAAGAGTATCATCGCGTACTCATGCGTAGCAGCCCTTTTTAAAATTTCTTTTCTGCATAAAAGCTTTCAATCAAGTGCTATAGAGCTGGAAAATGGCTCAAAAATCTGTTAGCTCATGTGGTATTTTTGAGTCATTTTCCAGCCCTATAGCGCTTCATTGAAAGCTTTTATGCAGAAAAGAAATTTTAAAAAGGGCTGCTACGCAGGAGTACGCGATGATACTCTTTATCCGGTCTTCTATTCGAAGAAATACGGTAATCAAAAAAACAATCGATATCCATTTCATCGTTTCAAAGAAAACTCTTAAAATGATCTTTTTTCGAAAATCATTTCCGCATCTCCATTTATTTTCTCGCATTATTTTCTCATTCCCCTCGAAATGCTCGTAAATTTTCGGCGGGTGCGCAAGGAAAAAAAAAACTTTAAACGAACTTCTTGAGAGTTGGACGGTAATTGCAGAGAGGGGGGAAAGGGGGAAATGAGCAGAATTGTTCTAATGTTCTAATGGTTTTTGTTCTAATGGTAACCTTTGTTCTAATGGTTTTTGTTTGCAAAAAGTTCAAATAAAGATAACCTTAAATTTAAGCTAAAAGATAAAATTATCTAGAACTACAAATTCTTAAGAGTTTCCTCGAAGTCCCAGCCTTTATTCGCATCGCCTAAAATTTCATGAGTCAAACGGATCTGGGTCATCACTTTGATCCGTTGCACATCCGCGCGAAATAAGGCAAAAAATCGTTTTCTATAGGATTTTTACGTTTGAATAGCCAATTGACGCAGAAAAATGTGCTGAATACGAAAATAGAAGAATTTTTGAAATCCCTTCGACAAATTTTTTAAAAATCGAGTTTTAGTGATTTTACTGTGTTAAATTTCAGCCATATTTTATTGTCGGAGCAAAATTTTGGAAACAAAAGCCTAAAACAAAAATGTAAACCGCAAGTTTTATTCTACGGGCTTTTCTCTATCTTTTGATACCAAAAGAATAAAAATTGATCAACCCTATAAAAAGTTATAACCTTTTGAAAATAAAAATGTGTTTCCTGGGTTATTTTATTATCAGACCTGGGGCATTTTAACCCATTCGAAACTTCTGCAGCGAATAATCGCTACAGCAAAAACTCAGGAACGAACTGCTGCAGCGGTTCGTTCTTACTGCAGCGATTATTCGCTATTCGCTATTCGCTGCAGCGGTCCGTTCTTGCTGCAGCGATTATTCGCTGCAGCGCTAATTGAGCTATTTTCATTCAATTAATTGGTTTTTTTTTGCTGTTTTTCAGCATTACATGTATATTCTAATTGTAACAGATCTACAAATTAGGTGGGCAAAAAAGACGTGTCATATTTACCCGGAATCAATGCAGCCTCTGATTGGCATTGAAATGTTCCATAATAGCTCTAATCTTATAAAGCCGATCTCCTGCAGGATCCAGTTCATTATCACAAAAACGCAGGTTGCGAAGAATAGATTCAAATTTTGCTTTTGACATAATGTGGGACATGTGGGAAAATCCTCCTAATTCAGGCTTGCTACTCCAGTAGTCACGAATCCTCGGTAATTTGACGATTCCCATTTGAAGATACAGAGCCAGGAAGAGCTTGAAAGATTTTGCATCGAAATCCTGCCAGTTTGTTTTCCTTTTTCCATGTTTATTAGATTCGCCTACTAACATATTGATTAATTTTGTCGTGCGCTCATTCCTTTCTTGGATTAATTCCTGTCGAGGCCTGAAAAATTCAAAAGCAAAGCATCTGTTCATAAAAAAAACAACTTTACTTAAATCCGTAGACATCGACATTTTGGAAAGAAGAAAAATAGCGAAAATGGTTTGATTGTAGCAAAAAAAAGTTTCATTTTGCTCTTTTTCTCTTTCGGGTTCCGGTAGTGTATCCGCGTTATAGTGTGCCATAACCCAGGAAACACATTTTTATTTTCAAAAGGTTATAACTTTTTATAGGGTTGATCAATTTTTACGCTTTTGGTATCAAAAGATAGAGAAAAGCCCGTAGAATAAAACTTGCGGTTTACATTTTTGGTTTTAGGCTTTTGTTTCCAAAATTTTGCTCCGACAATAAAATATGGCTGAAATTTAACACAGTAAAATAACTAAAACTCGATTTTTAAAAAATTTGTCAAAGGGATTTCAAAAATTCTTTTATTTTCGGATTCAGCACATTTTTCTGCGTCAATCGGCTATTCAAACGTAAAAATCCTATAGAAAACACATTTTCGCGCGGATCTGCGTTGTACTTATGAAGTTTGAAGCTATGAGATCAGATTGAGCATGAGAATAGAGGATGGACCTTTAAGGGGATTCTCGAGATAGGGCTAGTGTAATCCGGAGCAAACAGATTGCTAACGAGAAAGGGAAACGGCCTGCCTTATGGAAAAGCCCTGCGCCAGACGGTGAGTGATTACGCGGCCGCACAAAGAACACCTCTTTACAAAGGAAATTCTTTTGTTCTGTAAACATTGTTCAGATGATATATAAAGGCAAAAGTTTGTACTCAAGGGTTTTCGGGGTCGGGGAAGCTATTGGCAGGGTTCGTTTTGTTGTTTCTCTAAGTAAAAATCTCTAATTTGTGCTGATCTCGAGCCAGTCTTGACACAATTGATGGGGCATAGCCCAATTTCCATATTGATTGTCTCAAGGGTTTTCGGGGTCGGTGAAGCTATTGGCAGGGTTCGTTTTGTTGTATCTGTGCAAAATCACTAATTTGTGCTGATTTTAAAGCTGTTTTTCCGTATTTTGGCTTAAAATTCCTACTCGGCGGGGGGCATAAGACCTCATTTTTCCTCACTTCAATTCATTAAAACCTCATTTTTCCTCACTTCAATCCATTAAAACTTCATTTTTCTTTTGTTTACCGCTTGCCCACTCTAGCAATTTTGGCATAAAAAAGTCTATTTTCAAAGATTCAGTTTACATCTCTTCATGCAAAAGTAATCGTTTGTAGACCCCTAACAAATTGTCTATGATCTTATTGTAACTTTAGAACTAGAAACTGACTTAAAGCTTCACTAAAGTGCTACCGTAACCCTCTCCGAGCATCTCCTTTTCCAGGTTTTATCTTTCCTAGACTAAATCGCATCAAAATCCACCGTAACCCATCGATTTCTGATCCCTTTGCGAGATCTTCATAGAACTACATGCAAACCTCCATTACCGTATTCCTTTTATCCTGTAGTCATCAAAATGTTCATTTCACAAAAAATCGTGAGATTTCAACTCTCCTTTTTTGTATCCGATGAACTCGGGGGAAAAGAGAAAAAGAAAATCTCCCGTACAAAATCAGATAATGAATTTCCTTCTTCGGAGAATCCGCTTCTCTCTGATTACCTTTTATTTTCCCCCACTCATCTTTTTTTTTTCTTCTATTCTCATCTTGATCCTGTACAAGAAAGTGATTTTCGAAGTGATTTTCGAAGAGATTTTCAAAGATCTCTTTGAAAACATGGATTTTCAGCGCCAACTTTTTTTCCGTTTTTAAAAAAGATCCCTGTAATCGTGCGGATCTTTGGAAATTTAGAGACGCATTTATTTTATACCAGCTAATGCTTAAAATAAGCAACCAAAAGTTGGACTTTTTGTACAAGAAAGAAAGAAAGAGTCAAGCCGACATCCAACAGAACAATATGTAAAAGAAACAGAACAAACTTGCAAGTAAAAACTTAATAACAATGAAACTTTAGTTCGGACACAAGAAAGACTTAAAGAAGACCAAGCTTCGTAAAGTAGGTTTTGTTTGAGACTTGCTAAAGAGCTTTACGAGTTCAAGTTATTGGGTTGGTGAATTGAAACTGACTTTGAATTGACTTTGAACTAAAATTTATTGAACATAAAACCATGAATTCATTCGAAATAATTTTCATTATTATTGACGACTTCTGCCCATTTTACAGGCAATTTGCGGATTCCTTTTTCGTAGTAGGATTTTGGTTTTTGTGTGAGACAAGTGTGAGACTCAAAAATGGAGGACTGGAGATGTCCCAGTTTGAGCACTTTCTTCAAAAGAAACCCATTTTGGTGTCAATAGAAAAGTCGATAATTTTTTTTGACGTGAATGAGATCAGTTTGATTCGGGTTTTGAGATGAAGTTGTGGTTAAACTTTAAACTTCTATTGTACCTTGGCGCTTCATATATTGGGTTGGTGAATTGAAAACTGCCGGACTTTGAACTAAAATTTATTGAACATAAAACCATGAATTCATTCGAAATAATTTCCATTATTATTGACGACTTCTGCCCATTTTACAGGCAATTTGCGGACTCCTCTTTCGTAGTAGGATTTTGATTTTGAATCGAAAAACTTTTGGAGCCAATTTTTGAATGCTTCTTCCGAATCGAAGTGTTCTCCCGCAAGCTCATTACTCATGATCCGGATAATAAATCGTAATCAAAAGGGGCGAGGTCCGGACTGTATGCGGGATGCGCCAAAAGTTCCCAAAAAAGGCTATTTATTTTAGGGCGAGTCAGTTTTGCAACATGAGGGCGCGCGTTGTTGTGGATGAGAACGATCTTTGCCTTGGAGGGCCTATTGTAGACCTTGCTGCTCGAAATTACTACATTTTTTAAACAAAAGCTATCTTTGTAAGCTTTCAAAGCAACGATTCTTTTGTTTCTCATTTTTGTTTTACAGTTGAGGAGTAGAAAGAAATATGAGATGCATAGCTGTTGGGTTGGTCAATTGAAAACTGCCGGGACTTTGAACTAAAATTTATTCAACATAAAGCCATCAATTCATTCCAAATAATTTCCATTATTATTCCACTTTTGCCCATTTTACAGACAATTTGAGGATTCCTCTTTTTTTTTAGATATTTTGAAGGATTTTGGTTTGTGTGTGAGACAAGTGTGAGATTCAAAAATGGAGGACTGGAGATGTCTCAGTTTGAGCACTTTCTTCAAAAGAAACCCATTTTGGTGTCAATAGAAAAGTTGTAGAGAATCAAAAATTAGTCGTATAGCCAAATTTCCAAAAAGATACACTTAGTAGTTTCGCTTAAAATGCAAGTTTTGTGAAAATTCGTAAATTTCGCATTTCTTGAAAACCAGTTTTTGAATCGCTCTGAAAATTTGGATATAAGCTTGATTTTTGTTTCTCTACAACTTTTCCATTCACACCAAAATGGGTTTCTTTTGAAGAAAGTGCTCAAACTGTCACATATGACAATAGCCGGCAGTTTTCAATTCACCAACCCAATAATTCAAGAGTTTCTTTTTTCTCAAGCTGACTAAACCCTTGAACTTAGCGATTTGACCATAAAAAGTGATTTTCCCACAAATGTTTATACTTTGATATCAAAAATTCGCCCAAAACCCATGATTTTCCTGGGGAAAATTAAAGAAATTTACATTTACGATAGAAATTTTCTCAAAAAATCTTGGGAATTTACAAAAAGTACACCAAAAAATTGGACTAAAGATTTTTCGGAAAGAAAAAAACCGATTTGCAATGATTTCTCCGAAAATTACTTTCCTTTTCATGCCTTTTCTGAATATCTTTTTTGTTTTTTGGTTTTTTTTTTTTTGAGTTTAACTTAGGCTTGGTTTGGATATAAGTTTTTATAACAGAGTTTGATGAGTTAGCTAATTTGTCTGTTCGATTTTGATGTCTGCCCGAATTTGTCGGTCCGATTTTGATGTCTGTTCGAATTTGTCTGTCCTAGTTTGATCTATGTCCGAATTTGTCTGCCTGAGTTTGATGTCTGTCCGAGTTTGATGATTACCTACTTGTCGAAATGAATTGACTTTCACCTGGACTACAAAAGAAACAAAAATTTGATCAACTTGCTTACTCGATGCTTAACAGAATGCTAATTGAAAGAACTGTGGATTAAAAGGTTTCCTCGATTCGCTACTCTCCCAAAACTTCCCCCCAACTTTTCCCCATTCAATTATTCACTTAGTAACATAAAATTTTGCAAAAATGTTTTTCAAAAAATTTCAAAAGCGTTTTCTTTTTGATTTTTTTGCAATATAGCAATAGCACAATTACCGCTAATCATTTTGAAGGGGAAATTTGGAAATGAAACAAAAAAAAAGGAAAAAAAGGAAAAAAAGAGAAATGAAACTGAAATTTGAGTTACCTTTTACAAAAGTTGGCTAATTTGTCTGTCCGATTTTGTAAAAAAAAAAGAGATTAATGAAAATATGTTTCAAAAATTGTTGAAAAGACGAAATTGTTAAAGATGAACAAGTTCTATTTTCAATTTTATGTATAAATTCTTGATTCCTTCATCTATAGTATGAAAATCTTTTAATATTTGACTTGATTACGGTACTTTTTTGACTGTAAACACGCTTTAGAAATCGAATTATTTGCGAGAAGCAAAGAATTTTACCCAATAGTCCCAATAGATAGTTTCCTTACCAATCCTCAAAACACTACCAACTCAAAAGTCATTTTCTGAAAGCTTTCCATCTTTAGCTTGGCTTTCCATCTTTAGCTTAGCTTTCCATCTTTTACGCATTAGCTTTCCATCTTTTACGACAAGTTAGCCTATAGTTTGCATGTAAATTGACAAATTTTGCGAACGGTTAGCGGAGTAGCAAGCCACTTCAATCTTCAATCTAGCTAACTAGTAAGGTAGATCGAGTCAAAGTCAAACTCAAGTCAAGAATTGTGAGGTTGTCCTGGTGGTCCAGGTGATCCGGCTGGGTCCAGGTAGTCCTAAGCAAATTCTAGAGATTAAATCGATAAGCTAACTAGTAAGGTACACTACTGGACAATGAAATATCATATTTGAAAAAAGATCGTCACTTTCGCGTGTCTGTAACTCCATTGTCTTTGAGTTTAAACTATTAGTGTTATACATTTTCTGAAAGCTCTTTTCAAGGGCTACACAATGGAACATTAATATTTAGAAATACGGTAAAGACAAAGGGAGTTACAGACGCGCGAAAGTGACGATCTTTTTTCAAATATGATATTTCATTGTCCAGTAGTGTAGTTTCCTTACCAATCCTCAAAACTTTCTTCTAATTTCAGAATGAAAAAGGGCTGAAAAATCTTGTGAAATACGTTATAATTTGCGAAGAATTCGATGAATTTTTTCAATGAATTGAACTGGAAAAAGTTTTCAGATGAAAATAGATCAAAAATTCTTTAAATTGATACAGTTTAAAGATTTCTTTGATCGAAATCGAATTATTTGCGAGAAGCGAAGAATTTTACTTTAGTTAGCTTCCTTACTTTAGTTAGTTTCTTTACTTTAGTTAGTTTCCTTAGTCTAGTTAGTTTCCTTAGTCTAGTTAGTTTCCTTAGTTTAGTTAGTTTCCTTAGTTTAGTTAGTTTCCTTACCAATAAATAGTTTCCTTACCAATCCTCAAAACTTTCTTCTAATTTCAGCATGAAAAAAGTTTGAAAAATCTTGTGAAACACTTTTTCCATTTGGGAAACGTTGTAGTTTGCGAAGAATTTGATCAATTTTTTCAATGAAGTCAACTGGAAAAAGTTTTCAGATGAAAACAGATCAAAAATTCTTTGAATTGATACAGTTTAAAGATTTCTTTGAATTTCAAAACTTTAAATTCTTTGCTCTTGACCGTTATTAGGGTAGCCACACTTTAAAGCCTCATAACTTTGTCTAGAGATAATATTATTGTTAATTATTTGTATAGATTTATTTGGGACATTTTCAGCTTTCGAATGATACCAAATAGAGCTGGATTGGACTAGCCAATCCTTATAAAACAGTCGATATCATTTGATTGGGTAACTAAACCGAGCAATCGAGTCAATGCACCAGAAGCCGAGCGTTTACAATGAGTACAGAAAGTACAGCGAGTGTTCTCTGTGCTCACCGGTAAACGCTTGGCTCTTGGCGCAAGGCTCGGCTTCAGTTACTCAATCAAAAGTTTATCAGCTGTTTTATAAGGATTGGCTGATCCAATAGAGCTGTATTTGATATCATTCGAAAGCTAGAACTATTCTCTATGAAGCTATATACACTGGTTCGCATAAGTATTGTCCAATGACCTCAAAAAGTCTCTGCATTGTCCAATGACCTCAAAAAAGTCTCTGCATTGTCCAATGACCTCAAAAAAGTCTCTGCAAAGGATTTTGGCATAAAGTCAAAAGCAATATATTTAGTCTTTAAATCTTCAAATCCCAAAATGCTTCTAGTTTCTCTTGTCAAATTTTTACAAAGCCAACTTTATCCTAAAAAAAACTTGTGCTTAAAAGATCGACTCCGCAAAAGTATTGTCCTATGCGCATTTTTTAGCTATTTTTTTTATTTTTTAAAGTTATAATTTATTTTTTAGATGCAGGGAAAGTGAAATCTCTCTACTCCGGATAAAGAGAAGATCGTCGAGGTGCGGAAAAATGGAATTTCCGAGGAGAAAGCGGGCGAACTCTTCAAGTGCCCAACCCGGACCGTTTGACGGATTTTTGCACAAGGAAAAACCGGTGGAAATCTTCATAGAGGCTCCAAAAGCGACCGCCGTCCTCCGACTACAACAACGAGGGAAGATCGGGCAGTGGTGAATTTCGTGAAGGATCCAAATCGGAATGCTACTGATGGCAAGAAGTACATAAAGGCTCGTTTCGGCAATCGTTTCACCGGATACAATCGGAAGACCCTTGAATCGTGCTGGATTGTGCACAAGGGGGCTACGCAAAAACCTCTGACAAAAATCGAGCATTGAAAACAGTGTCTCCAGTTTTCAAGGATCTATACAAGTTGGAACAGGGATGATTAGGCAAAAGTGCTTTTCACTGATGAGACAAACATTCATTTATTCACGCAGACGGCAATTACCTTATCCGGCGACCGATTCGAATTTGTTTACTCAAGTACATTCGCCCGACAGTGAAATTCAATGGAGGAAACATTATGTGTTGGGGTAAGGGTTTGTTTTTAATTTCGATCACTTTTTCTTTTCTAGGTGCGTTGTCCCAAAATGCAGTAGGTCCGTTAATCCGCGTAGACACAACGATGGATGCCAAGATGGATGCCAACGATGGATGGAACGCTTACAAGACGATCATAGAGACTCATATGCTTCCTTTCATATGCTTCCTTTCACACAAGCGATGAATGCTCTACCAGGACAATGACTCGAAACACAAGTCGAGGCTCATGATGAGTACGGTGGTCAAAAATCGAGCATTGAAAACAGCGTCTCCAGTTTTCAAGGACCTATACAAGTTGGATCAGGGATCAAGGATCTACGTAACGGTGCCCAGGCTCGTTCACCCGGAGGGTTTGCGGCGAATCGAGTTGATCAATCCACCTCCCAACTCGCCGGATCTGAACCTAAATAAGCATTTTTGTGAAACTGGAGGCGCTGTTTTCAATGCTCGATTTTTGAACACCGTACTCATCATGAGCCTCGACTTGTGTTTGGGAAAGAAGCTCGACTTCAAAAGCGGTTCTTTGAATTCACATTCAACGTTTCTGGTGGACCATTCCGAAAAATCTTTTCGAGAATCTCGCGAATACTTATGCGACAAGGACAGTACTTATGCGGATCACTGTAAGTAATTAACAATAATATAATATCTAAAGAAAGATCTAAGCATTTAAAGTATAGCAATTCATTCAAAAGCCTGGATAACTATATATAAGATTATATTTTTACAGATGAGAACAATAAGCTGAAATTGAAATTGAAATTGTAATTGAAATCCGCTTTTTCATCCAGTACATCTTTTTAACCGCAAAAATTATGAAAACACATAAAAATGAAAGATTACAAATCTCCAAAAGATTACAAAACAGATAAGTTTTAGGGATTTTCAATAAAAATTTCTCAAGAAATGAACGGTTTACATTTTTCTCCAAAAAAAAAAGAAAAAAGATAAATGAAAATTTTCTCAAATCTTTTTGGGATTGATATTTTTTTTTTGCGATGTTCCGCGTTCTTCGAAAGATTTTTCCTTTTTTGAGATTTTTTTTGAGAAAATTATATTGAGAGTTCATGGTAAAAGGGATTTTTTTTTTGCGGAAAACGGTGATCAACGAGTTAATTTAATGGAATTTTTTCGAGAAATCATTGTCGGATCAGCTTTTAATCATTTTATATATTTTCATATATGCTCTGATGCACTTGTTCATGTTTCTTTTTTTCTTTCAAGTTGGGTACTTTGAATTTCTAATCCTCGGGCAGACAATCCATTTATTGGTACATGGTATAATCTCTTCTATGTACAGATGACTTTTCAGAGATGACTTTTCAGAAAAAAGCTTGATAATCAAGTCTGGTTATATCATTGCTTCTAATTTAGTGAGCGATTTTTTGAAAGCTTCCTTGATCCCAGTTTTTGCTTGGTTTATTCAAATATCCAGATTTGAATAGTTGCAAATATCCGGAGTTGAACAGTTGCAAATGCTAGTTATCGTTGTACAATACTCCAGACTGTATCTAAAAGATCTAGAAAGGGCTAGTTATCGTACTCTTCATACTCAGCTAGCTATCGTACTCTTCATACTCAGCTAGCTATCGTACTCTTCGTACTCAGCTAGCTATCGTACTCTTCGTTGAGACTCGAAAATCTGTAAATCAACTTATGTAGTTATTTTCTGGAGTTGTTTTTATCCGAAAAATCTACGGTAGCTTTTTGAAGCGCAGTTTTTAGAAAACTTCTATCAAAGATACATCGACAGTTTTCATCGATCATGAGGATTTTCTATTGTCTTTTTTAAAAGCTGAATCATGAATAGCTGGATTACTAGAAAGAATTGTACTTTAATCAGCGGGTTAAGACTAAAAAACCAAACTTTACCGACAATCAGTTTCATTGATTTTAGATCCAGAAAGTCTTTTCATTCCTTTTCATATTTTTGTTGAAAAATAACAATTTCACCAATTAATCTAAGTACAAAAAGATATGAAAAGCGTAAGCCTAATAGCTCCAACTATTCAGTACTTACTATTGTGATTTCCCCACCCCAAAATCTGACAGTATCATTTCCTCTGATTATCATCATTTCCCCTCATTTTTGTTGCCCTTTGCCATCACCGAATCTCTTCTTCATTTCCCCTTTTTCTTCTCCGAAACCAAACACTTCCGAATTCGAGTTTTCTTCAACAAAAACCCATCAATTTTCTTTCGTTTTTTGTATCGGACAACGCGAAAACTCGAAGTGATTATCGAAGAGAGAAAAAAACGAAAAAAGAGAACGTTTTTTTTTGGAAAACCACAACGCGGTCGTCGTTCGAACGAAAAACAAAAATCACTCGGCGTAAATATTTCCTTGTTCAGCATGAGCAAAATACGGCAAATTTCGAGGTTTTGGTTTTGGTCGAGATTCAGAAAGATTCATTAAGTTCGACTTCTTTCAAAATTCTCGCTTTTAATTGCTAATTTTATGTTCCAGCTTTGAGCACAAAATGATGAAAGCAAAATGTTTCTTAAGTTGGGTATTTCTAAAACACGATTCTGTTTTTCTAAAGTACGGTAGCTTCTTAAAAATTGCTTCCACGAAATTGAGTCATTTCTTGAATGGAAAGCCATCAATTTGTATTGGTGAGCGAAAGAAACTTTGTCTATTTTGGGGAGTAAGCTGAATGAAATCTTTTCTATGTAATTATTGAGTTCATTTTTTTGATATTTCGCTAATTGACTGTAATGGATAGGTGAGGAAAGGGATGGGAATGAAGGGAATGAGGGGAATGGGGGAAATGAAGTTGAATGAAGTCGAATCAAGTTGGATGAAGTCGAATGAAGTTGAGTGAAGTTGAATGAGGGGAATGAAGTTGAATGAAGTTGAATGAAGTTGAATGAAGTTGAATGAAGTTGGATGAAGTTGAATGAAGTTGGATGAAGTTGAAGCAAGTTGAATGAAGTTGAATGAAGTTGAATGAAGTTGAATGAAGTTGAATGAAGTTGGATGAAGTTGAAGCAAGTTGAATGAAGTTGAATGAAGTTGGATGAAGTAAATGCTCATTCATTCAAGTGCATAAAAGCTTTGAATGATCATCAAGATAAGAAACATAATGATTTATTCTTAGAAGCTAACAGCTTTGTGTATCAGATAAAGCTATTTGTCTAGTTTCTGTAGTTGATTTGCCAGGTTTCTGTCTTTGCTCAAAGCTGGCCAGCCAGCCAGCTTTGTCTCTCGATCTTTTAGCTGATCAAAAGCTTTAAGCTGATCTTTGACTTTTGTATTAATTAATCTAATACTGATAAGCCACAGTAATACTGTAATATTAAGTTACGGTAAGGCTTTGAAAGTCTCTCGACGCTTTGAAAGGCTTTGCAAGTCTCTCGACGCTTTTGAAATGTTCATAAGACCGTTCACAAGCTGCTAACCCTGTCACTGAACTCTTCCAGCACCAGCCTTCAGACTCCAGATAGCTTCACTCAAAATCTGCTCAAAATCTGCGAAATCTTCCCACCCACTCACAAACTCTATCATCCATCCATCGAAATCTCCCCCTCGTTTCCCGATTTACCCAAAATCCATTGCACTTTCATCAAAAATCGAGGCCGAGAGTTCCACTCGGATAAAAGAGTTTTCCAAGATACGCGCGCAATTTCTCTCTCTCTGTGATCTGAAAAAAATTTCTCGAAAACCTTTCCCGGAACTAAAAGTGAACATTCACTTTCGTTTTATTTCCAGAAATCGTGATCTACCGTAACATTGCTGCAGTTTTAAACATTTTAATTGATTGCAGTTGCTATCGTATTGCTTTTATTGACGTATTGCTTTTATTAATGTAATGATTGCTCTAGAAATTTAGGTTACTATAGCTAGAATGTTTTTAGAATACAGTAACTGTAACGTTTTATTATAGAATGGTAACAGATACGGTAGTTGGCTAGGTAGAGGGATACGGTAGCTGGTAGTATGATAGTTTAGCATAACAAGACACTAGTAGAGTACTAGCAAATCGCTGTCTTTAGAAAGCTTTCTAAATGGCACCCCAATTACCGTCATTGTTATCAATTATCTGGTCAATCTTGCCAATCATTTCCTTATTTCCTCAGCGTAACACTTACCGTATGCTGACAAAAAAAAAGAATTTGTGAGAAAACTGAACTCTCCTCCTCATTTCCCCCTACTCTTCGTCTTCATTTTGATCGGACAATTCGTTGAAAAGCTCTTCTCGCTCTTCTCATTTTGAAAATCTCATCGATTTTTGTCTTTTTTTTCTTTAATCTATCTCACTCTAGTTTCCAAGTTTAGCATTTTTTTCTATGATTAAACTGTTCCAGCAATGATTAAATTGTTCTAGCAATGATTAAATTGTTCCAGCAATGTTTAAATTATTCCAGCAATGATTAAATTGTTCCAGCAAAATCCATTTCCCTATTTCCCTTATCGCTTATACTTTTTGTACTATGAGCTTAGACTTTTTATATTTTTTTTACTATTCTGCAAAACAAGTTTCACTTAGACAAGTCATAAAAAAGTACGGTAAATAGGCGGTAAGTAGGTTGTTTGGGTGTTAAGTTTCTTGGAGATTAAACAAACAAAAAACTTTGTTCGCGTTTGTTTATTGATGGGAACATCGGAGAATTTTTTTATTCTTGTCGAGTCTAGTTTACGCAACGGACACCTCTTTTCTTGAAATGTCACCTATTGCTAAAGTTACTGTACACCCACAGATTTTTTTTCTACAAAGTCTAGCTTTCCTGGAGATTTGACTCACAAAGCCTTCACTGGGTCGACTAGTCCAAAGCTGAACCTGAACCTAGCCTGGTTCTTGCTGAACCTAGCCTGGTTCAGTCAGAGGCCAGGTTCATCGAGTTTTTGCCTGATTCTTGCTAGGTCTAGGGTCCAGTTTCATCAATCGCTAGATCTAGCGGCCCAAAAAAGTGCTAAAACTATTTACTGAGTGGCTATTTTCAAAAACGGGCTTTAAATTCGTAATCAGCATGCTCATTTACCCTATAATTTTATGCAAACGATAAATATACAAATACTTGAACCTCTAGGTTCAGCCTTGGGAAAAAAATAGCTTTTAAATAAACTTGCATGTAGCTTTGTAGCCGAGGAATCTTTTAGATCGTAGATTTCAATTGTAGATCTTTCAGATTTCCTTGTTTACAAGCCAGAAAGCTGACTGTGACAGTCTTTCTTTTCAGTCGATTATTCGAAAGTTTCGCAAAATGCTCATTGAGTAGAATTCTTGGTCAATCAATGGTCAATCAGCTTGATCCCAAACAGCTGAGTCGTGATGTCCTGTAGAATCACAGTTCTGATGATCACGAACTACCATCCCCCAGTCCAGTCCATAATGATTTCCACTGTGCCCCATTCATTTGACTATTTCATTCTTCCCAAATTAGCCGGCTTTGCAATGCCTGTTCACTCATGATTTCATTTCTTTACAATGCCACTTCAGGTGATTTCCTGAAAAGTCCTCTTTCTTGAGCTGAAGTGATTTCATTTAATTTAATTTCATTTCATTTCAAATCACAACTGTTCTGATTCGTCATCAAAGGAAAAATAGCAGCTGAATCTCTTAAAATGAGCGGCCACACACAGACAGGTGAAATCCTGTAATTCATTCATTGTTTCGTCTGAAGAAAAGGCACATTTGCAAGTGTTTTTCTTGTGTTTTTGAATTGAGTGATTTCATCTAGGGTTTCCCCCACACACAATGGGATTTTCATTTCGAAGAACATACAGGTGCAATCGGGGTATATAAAGCTTAAACCCACTCAAAAGGAGAGGAGTTTTTTTTATGGTAAATTTATGGTATTTGTATCGGTATTTGTATTAGGTACTTGTATTAGGTATTTGAGCTGCTAGTTGAGCTGCTAGTTGAGCTGCTAGTTGAGCTGCTAGTCAAGCTGCTAGTTGAGCTTTTCACTGTCTCTTATTCAGAATGTGTTCCTAGTGTTCTTTCTCGACTCTCTACCATAATCTTGTCTTTGTTTTTCTACTCCAATCTATCTATCTATTTTGTTTTGAATCTTCTAAAATAGACAGCCTTTTAAAACATTTAAAAACTTTTCTAAAAGATTTTTGAAGTTTTTTTTAAAGCCTTTTAAAATTCCATTCCTTTCTTTACCCATATTTTCATATTTTAAAATATATTTCCTCAGAATCAAGAGAATTTTCGGAAATTTTCTGAAATCCAAGATTTCTAATAGTTTTAGACCTAATAGGTTTAACTGGTAAAATTTCAAGAGATTATCCCTTTTTCTTGTCTGAAAGTTGACTCATCCGGATTACTGTAAGATATTCATGACAAACGCTGGTACAAAAGTTTTTCAAATACAGTTTTTATTACAAATCTGTGGATAATACAAATTGTCTGTGGTTTGGATGAAAAATTTCTCGATTTATATGTCGTAGCCGCTTACGAAATTCAGCCGCTAACGAATGATTCGTTAATGGCTAGCTGCTGACGAATCACTCGTTAACGGCTAGCTGCTAACGAATCATTCGTTAATGGCTAGCCGCTAAGGAATCATTCGTTAACGGCTAGCCGCTAAGGAATCATTCGTCAGCGGCTAGCGAAACATTTCATTCGTTAACGGCTAGCCGTGATTCGTTAGCGGCTGAATTTCGTAAACGGTTACGACATATATATAATTGGGCGAAATGTGAAGCTGAATTCTTTTCAAAGGGTTTTTAAGTTTATTTTTTGAATTAATAAATTTAAACAAGAAATTTTAGGGCAATGAAATAAAATGATAAAGTCTGATGAGTTTATTTATCTTTAAAACTTCCCAACTGAATATATGCAGTGATCCAGTTTCTATACTTAACCCCCTCTGGAGTAAGCGACAGCAAGTGGATTGTGGTGTAATGGTTAGCACACTTGCTCGGTAAGCGGGGGGTCGCGAGTCGCGGCGGCGCGCAAACTTTTGATCTACCCTTTGATGATGTTCCAACTATCATCAAAGCTTTTGATGATAGTTCGAACTCTATCAAATAATGTCAACAAATGTCAACTTACTCTTCAACTGTCAACTTTTCTAAAACATTTCAATGTTCTCGATTATCGTCATCCTCTAGTTTTTCTCTAAACTATCTACTTTTGTATCTTTTGTTAAAACGCACAAAATCAAAGTAGACAAATTGACAAGATTACGGTAGAAAATTGATATTTTTTAGAAAAGACAAACAATTCTTTTTTTAAACTGTCTAACACGAATAGAACTTGAATTCAATTACAAAAAAAACGGCGAGAAATGACGTTTTACTGATTCGAGAATTCCTGCTTATGTTTGCTCGTCAAACTCTGCGAGTTTTTACTCGCTATAAACATAATATCATTTTTCTCATAAACTTTCCCGATATAATGTATTGTCCACCAATTTTGAGGTTGCACAATTTATTCAAAAACCAGTGTACCAAACAAAAAAACTGCGAGAAATGACGTTTCACTGATTCGAGGATCCCTTCTTTTTTACAAAGAGAAATGAATTTCCCTATTCTTTAAACGACTCGAGTCTGGTTATCTGAAAAAAGATAGGGCAAAGTTTTCTAGAAGAACTTATCCGTGAAAGAGCTCTTCAAAAAAAAAAACTCAACAAAATCCAAAATCGGGAACATTTTTTTCTTATTTTAAAAATCATCGATCTCATCTAAGTTTTGTAGTCGATGCTCGAAAGATTGGAGAGGATTTTCTTTGAAAAGCTACTAAAGTGCTGTGCTCTACCATATTTCAAAGCCAAAGCTAGAAATGTGTCTCTTCTAAACAACTCTCCTCTGTCAATCTCATTTTTTGTAAAGATCTATCTACAATATTATCGAGAAAACTCCCACATCCCGCAAAGTTTTCTCAGTTTTCTCAGTTTTCTCAAATAATATTTTGAAACGCCGAAAAGTCAAATTATTCAATTTGGCACTAATTTTCTGATTTTCCCACTTTAATTTCTTTTTCGAGATCGTCGAAAAAGAGGGGGCGAACTTCAGAAATCTCTCGCTAAAAATCTCTCGCTATTTTGTAGTTGAACTCAAGAGATTTTGCGATGTAAATTTTGTGCCTTTTTTGAGAGTTTCTCATGTGAAAATCTGTAAAATTAGCTCAGAATTTAGATCAACTCAAAATAGGGCTCTGGGGGAAGATCGAAAAAGCTCTGATGAAACGAGTAAAGTACCCTGGTACTTTACTCGTTTTATCAGAGCTTTTTCGTCAAGCGATTCATGGACCCTGGTTCCATGAATCGCTTGACTTTTTATATAGAGAGGTTCAGCTAATACAAAGCTAGAGTTCAATCGGGCTTTAGGCTAAACCAAGGCAGATGAGGCAAGACTAGAGTCAGATCTTGCCTTCTGTCCGACCAAGGAACCTTGAAGATAGATTTCAAAATCGATTTGATTCCATATGTACCTCTTGGTTAAGAGCATTCCAAAACTGCTTTCAAATCCTACTTATCGAAGCCATTTTAGAGATAAGCCAAAGTCTCAATTTTGCTAAACAGCAAGCTAGCCTACTTAAGGCATTCGAGCGGGCCGTTCGGCGAGCCTCGGTAGCCTAGTGGATAGTGTGGATTCACTCGGTAGCCTAGTGGATAGTGTGGTCGTCCGTCATTCGTTCGTCATTGTCTCTGGTTGGATCCACTGTCGATCAGATCAGTTCGGAGATCAGATCATTTTTTGGATCTCGCTAGTCTTTGCCTTGTTTTACCTCTAGACTGGCTCGAAAAAATGACTTTGAAACAACGGATTGTTATAAACAACAGATTGTTATTGATTCTTTTCAAATCACAATCCTGGCATGGCAGTTCTTGCACAGAAATTCGATCTCTCACGTAGTTCAACTTCATTTTTTTACCCTTTACACTAAACTAAAGCAAAGCAAGCAAACTTCACATCTTTCAAATATTTAAATTCTTTAAGAACCGCAAATGTAGCTTTAGTACTTGAATGCAAGCTGTATCCATTAACTTGGCCAGAAATAAATTAATCTTTTTCTTTTATGAATCAACTTTTTTTATATATAATCCCCATCTCATTTCCTCCGTATCAGAGTACAAAGAAACAAAATTTGCATAAATAAAGAGCTCAAGCAATTGAATACGGTATACGGAGTGATTCAGAGATTCGAATGTGATCAGAAAGCAATCAGATTATTCTAATCTATCCATCAAAAATCAGGAAAAAGCACAAAAAGTACCGCTATTCATTTTGAAGAGTGATTATTTCCCCTCCAAAACAAGCCTAGTGGCTTAGCTGAATATCCGTATATGCTCAAAGATCTGTAAATCTGTTAATGGTCTTAGACTGAATCATATCAATCTAAATAACAATACTAAGAAAGAAAACATCTTGAAGCTTTCCATTGTACTCGCACCTCACCGCAGTATATTATTTCCCTCCAAAACAATACGCAGCCTAAGCCTAAGCCCTTTAGCGAAACGGCTTGCCAATCCTAATAAAGTGTTTGAGTTTTTTTAATTGATAATTTCCTATAAACTACTTCTATAAATTAGCGTTTATAACCACTTATAACCTAAGGTCATGTTTCAATTGAAAATCTTCATTTAAATCTTTATTTCAATTTTCATTTAAATCTATTGTTTTCTTTTGCTTTGCTTTGCTCAAATATTTCGATTAAAATATGAAAATGCTAAAATTGTCAAGATGAAAAGTAATCTCTTCGAGATCTCAAAAAACATAAAAAACCGATTGTCCAATCAAGAGATTGACGGAAAAATAGGGGAAAAAAGTGGGGGAAATTAAGAAGCTCATCAGGGAAATTCGTTTTTCACTCCTTTTATTTCGGCAGATTAAGACGCCTCCACTTTCCATAAGAAAAAAAAGGGAACTTTTGTGGGGGAAATTGAGGGATTTGTTTGAGTGGGAAAAGATGCGCTCTTTTGACGCTCTTTTGACCCTTTTTGCCCTTTTTGCCCTTTTTTGCCCAATTTCCAGATATCTATATTTACGGATTATCGGTTTGAGTATAAGAATCATGTGCTACAACTTGAATGACGACAATTTCGGTTTTTGGGGAATTTCTTGCAAGTGCTGCAGGCTGAACTTTTCGTTGGAGATTGGTTGGAGATTTTGGAAAAAGGATTAGATCACTTGTCAGTTCTTCAACTATTCAAGATAGTTAATTGTAGCTCTAAACTTACAGTAACCTCTAAATCTACTCTACAATTAGTACAGTAGATTTAGAGGCTACTGTAAGTTTAGAGCTAGAACAGACTCAACGTATTTATGAAGAGGGATAGATTACGATAGGTTTAGAGCTTAAGGTTGATAGCGTATTCTCCAACTGTTGTACAAAGAGTGCTGTAGCTTTAGCGCTAAAATAATAAATGAAATGCAAGTGAAATGATTGTTGAAGCCTAACGAATGACCCAATCCAATCCAAATGGCCAATCTTTGAAAACAGTCAATTCATTGTACAAGTTCTTTGCCATTTCCACATTGCCTTTCACCTCTTGATCAACGATTTTCCTTTACAGCTACCCATAAACAACTTTTCAAGCCGATCATGGCTCCTAAACAGCTCCTTAACAGCTCCTAAACAGCTCCTAAACAGCTCCTAAACAGTTCTATTTTCAGATCTCGTTCACTGCGTTGAAAGAGCTGGAAAAAGACGTGGAAAAAAGAACGGAGGGAAAAGAAAAAGAAGAGGAGAAGGAGGTGAAGAACGGGAAAACGGAAAGGAATCATCTCATGCAAATGCTTCTCCCATCCGCTCCGCCAATCATCCCAACGACAAGTTTGTTCATCAAAGACATATATCAGCTTAAGATCTACAGATATCTGCACAATGATACTGATCAGAGTAATGATCTGATAAGAATCCAATGAATGAAGTCTCTAGTGAAATATCGATAGTGAAGCCAGTTTTTGGTATTCAAGCTACTGTAGAGCTCTTATCTCTGAAATCAATTACTTATAACAACTGCCTGTACAATCCTGTACAATCTACCTGTACAATCTACCTGTACAATCTACCTGTACAATCTACCTGTACAATTTACCTGTACAATTTACCTGTACAATTTACCTGTACAATTTACCTGTACAATTTACCTGTACAAAATTTTGTCTTTCTAAAGCTTTTGAATTCAAAAATGATAGTGATGAGAGCTTTTCGCAGTCGAGTCAGTCGCAGTCAATCGCATTCCCTGGAAACTTATCTAATCCATCCGTCAGACATTGAATGACTTCCAGAAAAGCTTAGACTTTTTGCAATTTTTTCTTTTTGTACTAAACGCTTGATTATCTTTTTCTTTTTGAGTCTCATCACTGAAAAGGGTAAAGGCGACGATTTATAGTGGATGCTTTCAGAGAAAAGAATTCGAAAAAGGGGAACGAGCGGGTGAACAAATCTCTTCTCCCAATCACGAATTATGTCAAAAAAAAGTTCTTCTTTTCCGCTAATCTTTTCGGGAAAAGAGAAATAGCATCAGAAGGTTTTTTAAATGAAATGTCGAATTAGTTGCACTCGAAAGGCGGCTATTAAGTGAGCTTTTTCCAATTAAAGGATAGACGTCAAAAGTTGAAGAATGGGTCTAGTGTTGTTGAGTGGAGAAAAAAGACGACCGTAATAGCTAACAAGACAGACAGACAGACAGTTGGGTTACGGTAGCTTGAGAAGCTAGCCGAAAAATGAGCCATTCTTCTGCTAATTCTTTAGTATACAGTATTGCTTTTTTCAATAGCAAAAAGTTGAATTCATGAGACGTGTAACTTGTTCTTGGTTCACGATAGACTACGATAGACTACGATAGACTACGATATAGACTACGATAGGCAATAAGTCACGGTAGTTTGAGAAACTGGCCTAAAAAGTGATCCATAGCCAGCCTAGATCACCGTACTGGGTATAGGGTACGGTAGGCTAACACTTGTGTATACGGTATTGCTTTTCTTGAGTAAGAGCATTGAGTTCATCTCACTTTTCATGCATTAGATCACGCGTGTTTCGAGCAAAAGAAAGTAGCTCTTGAAACGTATTGAATCTGCCCGATAAGCATCACTAATGAACTAAAAGAAAACTAAAAGTACAGTAACCCAAAAATATCTCAAAGACGCTAAAAATTGAGTTACATTGTTTGAAATGAGTTTACGGTTACGCATTTCTTCTAATCTCTGCTGTCAATGATTTAAAAAGTGCTCAAAATCCATAATCAAATTGTGTCGATCCAATGTTTAACCCCCCAAAACGGGAGTAGGCGTTCAATGACGAGAGATTGCTGAAAGAAAACTGTTCATTGCACAACTCATGACAACATATTGTTGTTGTAAATGAAATGAATGCGGAAAGAGTAAAAGTAAGAGCGCTAAATTTGATTATTAGAGAGAGAGAGAGAGAGAGAGTTGAAAAAGGGGTGGAGCTGCGGGAGAAAGGGCCTGAATTGGGCCCTCGTGTTCGGAGTTGGCCCCGCCCTATAAAATGAGCCACAAGACCTCACAGTTCCTTGCCTCACCCTTTCATTCTTGATCTCATTCATCTGTAACTCTTATTTCTTTGGTATTAAAGGAAGCAAGATGTGGATTGATCCAATGAATCCATGTAGGTTTAGCATGAGCTCAGCTTTTTCATTTCGTTCAAATAAGCCAAGCCAAATAAGCCAAGCCTTCCCAGGCCTGGTTTTAACCTCATCTAGTTCTACCTTTTCTGTAAAACTGTAGCTAAAACAGCTTTTCAAACAGCTTTTCATGTATCTTTTGATTACGATAACTCTCAAAAGCATTGCTCATTATTACTTAAATCTTTTGAAGTTTTAAATTCAACTAGAGATTTGTAATAATCTTTTCAAGTCGATCTTGTGATTTCTCCATAATTCGTAGTCTAGTACAATCTAGTGAAACGAAATTTTTATAAACCAAGCAGAACTACAAGAGCAGAATTCGAGTAGAGCTTTTTTATCCGCATTTAAGTATTACGGTAGATCATTGAGATCATTGAGATTAGAAAAAACTCCACTTTTACGTGTAAATCGATTCGTTTACTCTACAGTAACTCTACAGTAACCCTTGTTAAATCTCAGATTATGATAGCTAGGAAAGATTACGGTATTTCTAGTCATTTCTAGATTTCGGTAATGGATAGTTGAGAACAAAATCAACTCGTTTTTTCATTCCTCAAATTCTAGGGACTTCATCCCCTTACGTGGACGCTCTCGTGCAATTGTACGCGTCAAATCGTCACCTCGCCATGTCCTTTCTCACCTCATCCACGACTTCTCCTCAATCACTCATTTCATCGACATCCACGGATCCCCTTCTCCACTCATCTCCACTCCTTTCCCCTCCATCCGCCTCGTCCGTCTTCTCACCACCAATTGAAAAGCAAATGCCACCGTGAGTTTCGAAAAACATAGAGTATCGTTTCTTAATTTAAACTTGATTTAATTCACTAACTCAAAACTGAGCTCAGTCAAAAAAAAGCCTTGCTTACTTATCCTTCACTTGGTGCACAAGTATACGACCAAATCGACCAAATCTAGTTTAAGAAGCGGAATAATAGAGCCTTGTTTCGACCAAATCTACTTTAAGAAGCGGAATAATAGAGCCAACTGCTCAACATAGTAATTAGAGATCTGAAAAAGCAATTTCAGTTCACCATTGGATCGACGGAGTTCTGAGTCAAGTCGTGGAAGTGCCTCGACACCGATGGATCTCGGATCAGGACACAGTGATGTCATCGTGCCAAGCACTGAGAAAGAAGGTAGGCAAAAGTTCGAAAGTTAACTTTACGTCGTTGTTTTAAATCATTATTTTTTTAAATCAACCTTTAGACCGATTTTGTTCGGGTTTTTTTTTGAAAAAATGGCTGCATTTGGCTGCTGCATTTCTCTAAAAAACCTGAACAAAATCGGTTCAGAGGTTTGCGAGAAAAATATTAGGAATAATAGGTTTTGAATCGAAATAGCTACAAGCTTTAGCTACAAGCTTTTCTCAATAAATTCTTCAACTCTTCTTTAGGCTGGTGTCGAAACAAGAAGTACATCGAGAAAGTCGACGCCGGTTACATGTGCACTGTGTGCAAGAAAGTTTATGGTAAGTGTTGAAATCAGTTGAATATCTTTTCAAAATCAAAAGCTAATATTAAAAGCTACTTTCAATCTTTCCCAATCCACCAAAATCCGCTAAATTTTGATCCATTTCAATCAATCTCCCACTTCATTTTCCTCAATTTAAAAGCCAAAATAAATTTCTCTCAAAAACAGAAATCATTTTTTTATTCTTTTTACGATTAGTTTGATGTCTTTTATATAATTCTTTTCATCTCTGATACTTTTTAGTTTGCTCTTGATCAAAACAGAAAAGTTTGGGGGTTTCTCACGGTTTTTTTTACGAATCATAGTTGTTTTATGGCAAATTATGCTACGGTAATGCGATTAAAAATACTAAAAAAAAAATTAGTTATATATATGCTTTATTCAGTTGAATAGCGACAAAACAAAATCACAATAATTACCCGGGACACCACTCAAAACACACCCAAAAGATAAATAGATACCTCAAGAAAGAATCACAGAGCAGTCAAATCAATTGCCGAAATTGCGGCTTTAAATCTAGCCAAATATCACGAACATGAGGGGGTAAAATGTTCCAGAATTTAATAACTCGATTAAAAAAGAAACTGTGGGGGCTTTTAGAGGAAACAGAAAGTTGGCGTATGAGAAAAGGTCCCCTTCTGGAGGCGCCCCGTAGAGAGCCGAATTCAAAGAGACCAGTAAAATGGTCGGGATGAATGGTCGACCAGAAAAATGGTCGGGATGAATGCCTTTAACAATTTTTGAAGCATTCCACTAAATCGATGATAAGGCGGCGTTGGTGTAACATTTCAAGACCAAAGAGTTCCAATCTATCAGAATAAGTAAAGGAGGAGAATTTGTATGACAAAAAATATTCAATCGAAAGGAAGAAATTCCATCAGAATGATGGTTGTTCTGAAATCAAATAAAATAGACTGTAATCGCTGACTTGCATTCCCAGTTATTACATCCAAAACCATTCGGAGTGGGAAAGATTGAAAAGATTGAAAAGAAAAGATTTACCGTATTTTCTCTAATAGTAGTGCATCCAAAGTTTTGCCTAAATTGCTCGAAATCTCGAGAACCGCTTATCAGAACCTATCGATGTGAGGTCGGAAAATGTAGCTGGTGATGAGATCTCGTGGGGGATTAGAGTGTTGCGCTTCTGTGAAAACTTGAGAACCGTAAAATAGTCATCAATTTCGGCGGGATGCACTACTATTATAGGAAAAAAACGGTAGTTTACCCTAGACATCAGATAGAAACTCGAAAATCTTGTAGGTCGTTACAATTCTGTTTCCTATCACGTGACGATCTATCACCGGAATCCGCCAATTCGATGCGAGCAACCTGGATGCACATTCACGACTCGAGAGGCTCGATATATTCACTTTCATAAATACTATCGACATCATATTCCATTGCCAGATAATATTGATCTTGGTGAGTTTTTAAGGGAAAAGTTTAGATGGGAAGATGGCGGAGAAGATATAAATAACTTTTCTATCTTTTCTATCTTTTCTATCTTTTCTATCTTGTCAATATTTTTGTCTTATCAGTTAAAAAATATAGAAGACAATCCTTCTAGATAATATTTAATATTTAAAAGAATTTTTAGGCTCTCGAAAGTGTCCTTTCTGTCGTCACGTGAGTAAGAGTCCAGCAATGTTGGAAAAACACATCGCCAGACACGTTCCCGGGGATCGAACGGTTGGTTAATAAACGATAATATAGAATAATGCATAGTATAGCTTAAGATTTGCATACTTTTTTCTATATAAAGCATTGATAAAACGATATCTTTTAGGCACGTTCCTCTCCAGCTTCCACTCACGCCTCTCCGCCAGCTATTCCCTCTCCGAGTGCTGTAAGTTGAGAAATATTAATTAATATCAATAAATATCAATTAGTATCAATTAATATCAATTAATATCAATTAACATATCAATCTATCCTTTAAAAACTATCTACTAGATATTTCTTTTAATATCTTTTTATTTAGAGCAATTTTAAACTATAAAACTACTTGAATCGATTAACTTTTCCATTCACAATCCATTCACTTTTCCACCTGTTTTCTGTCGGTGTTTCTGTTTTGGATGCTTTCAAAAACAAACAACATTTTTTATATCATTTTTAAAGAACTTTAATTACAATTTTTTTATCTTAAGGCAAAAATAAAGTCAAATAATTATGAAAAAGAAGATTTTCAGCTTTGCACTCCCACTCTCTCATCGATGCCTTCAATGCCATTGAGTGTGCCGGCGCTTCTCCCGCAATTCCCCGGATTCACCCCGAATGTACAATTCTTGCAATTCCCTGTCAATCCATCGATTCCCACAACGACCACATCGAATAGCTATTTGTCAGCGATGCCGACAATCGCCTGTAATCAATGTGATTTCAGGTGAATATTTGACAAAAGATTGCACAACAATTGAAGATCTTTTTAGTTAGTCTTGATTATCTTGATTGAAACTTTGATCTAAAGCCAAATGAGCTCTAGAAACAAGCAAAATCTAAACATTTACATAGCTACAAGTTTTCTAAGCCTAATTTTTGAATCAAGCTAGGTCTAAAGCCAGCCAAAGAAACTAGGATCTGATTTTATGGCCGTACACGACTCCTTGGTCTTGGCCCTGGCCAGCCAGAAGCCAGACCAGAACCTGTCTTGACCCTGGCTTGGCTTTATTCCATCATCATTCAAAATCCATTCCTAAAAAGAAATTACAGGACAAACTCGGTGCTATCTCTGAGTCAACACCTTTCCATCTCCCACGCATCAATGACATTTACAAGGTAAGTCTTTTAAAAGCTTTAAAACTTTTGTTTACAATTTCCTATGAAACGAAAAAATTTCCAGATGTACCCTTTGTGATTTTGAATCATCCGATGCCAACACTCTTCTCAATCACATTTCTGAAAAGCATCAATGAATTTGATTGAATTTTTGGGCAAATCTCTTTGTATTACCTCTTTGTATATTTCTGATTGATTGATTGATTGATGGAATTGATTGATTGATTGGTTGATTGATTGTTGGATTGATTTGATTGTTGGATTGATTGGATTGTTGGATTGATTGGGTTGATTGGAGTGATTGGATTAATTGGATTGATTGGACTGTTGGATTGATTGGAAGCCAGCTCAATCAGCTCAACCAGCTCAACCAGCTCAAATAGCTCAATCAGCTCAGCCAGCCAAGCTATCCAAGATTTCAAAGCTCACCATTGATTCAAATTTTCATTTTTGTGGACTTTTCTTGAAACGGGATCCTTTTCTTGAACCGAACCGGTCATTACGACATTATTGAGTACTTATTTCTTCAACGAAAATTCTTTCTCTTCTTCTTTCAGTTTATTTTTCGGATTTGCATTTCTTCGATGCCATATCGCTGTTTTGTTTTTTGGTTGTATTCTTTCAAATTTTTCCCTGTTACTGTCTGCCATATAATTTATGAATTAATTGAATAAATAGAAAGGATTTGAAATGAAAAATGATAACAAAAAAGGTTCTAAGGTTTATTAAAAATCGTAAAAGCTCTTTACCCAAACAAAAAAAAAACCAAAATTTTTAAATTCTGAAAAAAAATTTTGTTTCGGTTCATTCATATATTGGCTTAGCTTTAGTGGAGTGCTGAAGGGCATCAATTTTCAGAGCTGAAATACAAATGTTGATGGAGAAGAAATTGAAAAGATTTACTGTAGAAAGCACTCTGATGTTTATCAAGTTTTTAAAATATTTAATGCAAATGTGAATTTTCCAAAAGAACAATGGTTAGGGGGGAAGAATATTTGGCCTTGTTTGCAAGTATTCTGGCCCAAGAATACTTGGCCTTGTTTGCAAGTATTCTGGCCCAAGAATACTTGGCCTTGTTTGCAAGTATTCTGGCCCAAGAATACTTGGCCTTGTTTGCAAGTATTCTGGCCCAAGAATACTTGGCCTTGTTTGCAAGTATTCTGGCCCAAGAATACTTGCAAACAGTGCTCCCGCCTCGGTCCGGCCCACACGTCACACAGATTCATCTCGGCTTCATCGAACAGCTCAAGTAAGTCGATAAGATTTAGATTATAGAATACATAAAAGACATTGGTTAGGGTAGGATTCGAACCCAAGCCAGCTAAAACTCCGTCTTTCCGTAGACAAGCACGCTAGACTACAGAAGCCGCTGAGGCGATTCATTGTGGTGGCGATAAAGAGTCCATAAAGTCTCATAAAGAGTCCGAAATTTGAGCGAATTTTCTATGCCAGATTCCTCGTGTTTGCGTGCGAGTCTGTAGCTAATTTTTACAGCTTCGGAATCAGCATCCGATTCTATAAGATTTATCCTATAAGATGAGAATCGAATCGATTTTAAACTTCAAGCTGAGACATAAACTAAACTTCAAGTTGGACAGTAAGTAAGCCAAGGAATTATGTCATCTAGCGGCAAAGAAAAGCTTTCAATTCTCAATGTCAATGTCTCAATTCATCAATCAATATTTTCTTGTATGTTCATCAAAAGATCAAGACAATGAGCTTGTTTGGCAAGAAGAGTACAGAGAACGGGAGGAATTAAAATCATTTAGAAAAGGAAAACCAAGACAGCTTTCCAGATGGGGAAAATTGTTGTTAGTGCCCTGAAATTTGCCTTTAACAATTTTCAGAGTATTATAGCGTAGTTCTAGACTTTTTAAAAGGTAAATAATCCAGAACTACCATAATTTAAAGTCCTTTAGAGATCCTCAATCCTTCTGCGTTAGCCAATTTTACACACCTACTTTTGATCTCACACAATTTTGGATCTCATTTAACTGACTATGGACAGTAAGTAAGCCAAGGAATTATGTCATCTAGCGGCAAAGGAAAGCTTTCAATTCATCTCAATGTCAATGTCTCAATTCATCAATCAATATGTTCTCGTATGTTCATCAAAAGATCAAGACAATGAGCTTGTTTGGCAAGAAGAGTAGGAGAGAACGGGAGAAATTCAAATCATTTAGAAAAGGAGAAGCAAGACAGCTTTCCAGATGGGGATTTAAAAACGAAATATATTTCTATTTCTTCAAATAATTTCTTTATTTACATATCTGCTTTGTCAAAACAATTATAATCTCTTTTAATCTTCCATTGGCATCTCTGCAGGTTATTTTTGATTAACATCTGCTATTTTTCTTTTCACTTCACAGCTAACTCGAAGCAAATTGGATATTTTTAATTGAAATTATTGATTGATTGAAATTAGAATTTTAGAATTAGTCATTTTATCTCTTGTAACTTCATTTCAAGACTCACAATTCGTTTTGCAGTAGTTTCGTGCACCTTTATTTGTTTGTTTCTTTGTTTTTTGTTTGTTTAACTACCAGAATACGACATTTAGAAGATGATTTTTAAAAATTTTAAGACATGGACACAAATGCTTTTGCATCAGTGGCGTCAATCAGCCCAATGCGTATCCCGCCGATTAAACTCTCGCGATTGGATCAACGGGGGAATCGATCCATCACCGACTCTCCAACAAATCAACAACAAGAATCGGTATTCAGCTTTATTTCAAATATTTAAGAATCAAGTTTCAAATTTCAGAGTCGCGTTCGCCGCAAATCAGCGATCAAAGCAGTGAGTGTCATCAAGAAAGCACAACAAGTGAGTCCAATCTTAGCCTTGTTCTGACGAGTCCAATCTTGGTCTTGTTCAAGCTGGCCGTTTGACTCAAGACCAAATCCATCTTATCGACTCGGCCATGAGGATCTCGAATCTGTTTTTAGTTTTTGCAGAACGCTTCTCAAACCCAAGATATTTGGCATAGAAAATCAGCTTAAATTCGTTACACTAGCAACTGCTTCTGTGGTCTAGTGGATAGTTTGCTAAACTACCAAACCTGTTAGAGTTTTTGCTCGTTATTTATTGATAGTTGATTTCCCCAGCACCGTGCCTCAAATCTTCAAAAATCAATAACCCAAAATTGTCGAATTTCCCATTCAATTCTTGTTCTCTTTCTCACTATCTCGTTCATTTTTTGAGCTAATCGAGCTTATGAGGTCGTTACACGCTCTACTAGCAACTGCTTCTGTGGTCTAGTGGATAGCTTTTGCTAAGCTACCGAACCTGTTTTTTGCTCCCAAGTTTTTGCTCCCAAGTTCGAGTCCCCCTCGATTCAAAAGACCAGCTTGACTCGGTGCTTTTTCTTTGTGAGTTCAATCCGCACTTACATTAGCCTCAGAAAAGTCTTACCATAAAGTTATTCTAAAGATCTGTTTAATAACAAGAACAATAAGTGACTTTAAAGGATTCAATTCTAATTTCAATCAATTCCATTTCAATTTCCAGGGGAAATCGTTAAGCGACGATGATGAAGAGGAAATCGGGAAGAAAATGGAGAAAACGATTGACGGAGATTTGTCGATTTGTCAAGTAAAAAATCCAGCTAGAATTGTTTTCTGAAAAGCTACCGTAGCTCTTAAGATCATTAAACTACTAAGATCTCTTAAGATCATTAAACTACTAAAGTGTATCTTTTAGAAGTGTCAGCAAAACGTAGCCGAGAGGGACCAAGAGATTCACTCGAAATCTCATTTCATTCGCTATCAATGCTCAATGTGTGTCTATTCAAGTTATCATAAAAAGGTTTGTTCAAAAGATTTATGAAACTTTGATCTATAAATAGCTAGACAAATCAAATTTGTAACCAAATTTGTAATCAATTTGTAATCAAATTCGTAACCAACTTTTATTGTAGTCAACGAGAAATTGGTTTTGTAATCATTTGTCATCTTTTCTTTTAGGGAATGAGAGCTCATATATGGCAACGACATGGAAATGAGAACATTCAATGTTATAAAGAAGAGTGAGTTGAATTGCTTTCAGCTAAAATTCAGCTAAAAGCTAGTCAGCTAAAATTGCTAACTTATTGACGAAATTTAACACAAAAGATTATGGATTTTAGGGCTTCAAAGGATTCACTCGACGAGCTTCTTCAGCAATGTTTTGAGTCAAAGAAGTTGAAATCACAGACGAAAGAGGTACTAAATAAGATTTTCACTTTTAACATTCACTTACAGTTTGAGACTGTCGAAGTATCGAAAGTTTCAATTACAAAAACTCCACTCACAAGTCGACCAAAAGTATTGTTGAGAGAGAAATACGGAAGAAAGGTTGTCTTCTAAAGAATCTAAAGACCTAAAGAATCTAAAGACCTAAAGAATCTAAAGACTTAAAGAATCTAAAGACTTAAAGAATCTAAAGAAAGACAAGATTTTCTTATATTTTCAGTCGGATCCTTTACCTTTAATCAGAGAAATCGCAAAACCCAATATAAAATCGGATCGACAATCAATCAATGGGGGAAAAGTTGTAAAACCGGTTCGAAAGTCGAATGTTAGGCTATATTAGCTACAAAACATTTTTCAGAGCTTATCAAAGAAACAAAACAAAGTTGAAGTCGAAGGAAAAGAGATAACGGAACAAGAGAAATGTTGGTTATTCAGATTTCATTAGTAGATAGATCGAAACATTTAGCCGCGAAACACCCAAATTTGTTTTCAATTTTTCGAAAAAGTGCTCACTTCTCGGTAAAGGATTCAATCAAGTGCAAGGTGGATTTTAAAAATCGCTTAAATTACGGCAACTTTTCATTTCCCTCATTTCCCTCATTTCCAGCTGTGCACCTATAAGCTACTGAGTCGCTCGATTGAAGGACATGTGTATTGGCATTGCGGCGACAAATATGGATCTCCATATCAATGTTCATTATGTGATTACAAGTCAAAGTAAGTATTGATCATTTGTCATTTGTCATTTCTAAAGTTTTTAGTCAAACTGGTGCAATCAGCACTCATCTGCGCAAGAAGCACAACGGGAAAGGAGAACGAGTCGAGATTGCGTAAGAGATTTACAGTAATAAGCTTCTTCAGCTAAAGATACTCAGCTTTACTTCTAAATATCTTTCGCATATTCATTTTGTTTTTTAATAAATTCAAACTGCAGCTGTGATCAACTCTTTGCTCAATCCGTTCACCTTTCCATCGCCTGTTTCCCTCAATTCGCCGACGCTTTTGAGAATTGCAAAGGAGTCATTGAAAGCATTGAAAAGAAATGTAAGAATAGGGAAGAGATTGATTTTTAGATATAGGTTTTAGATATAGCTTCTTAGATATAGCTGTTTAGATATAGTTTTTAGATATAGCTTTTTAAATATAGATTTCAGATATAGTTTTTTAGATATAGCTTTTAGATATAGATTTCAGATATAGATTTCAGATATAGCTTTCAGATTTCAGCTCCGTTTCAGATAAAATCGAATTTCCAGATAATATGGAGCCTTTTTCAAAACCGTTCGCTTCAGAAATTCCAAGCAAAAAGGATATCCCTGAAGCAAAGTGGGTTGATACTATGATACAAAATAAACAAAAAAAACCAAAAGGAAAGTATTCTTAAAACGCAAGTTTCTAGCTTACCATTGAAGAAACGAGCCACAGAAGTAGTGAGAGTTGTTCCAGAGATTCTCCGATCCACACTACTCACAGAGACAAGAGGCGAACCGGTAAATCAAATTCTAAAGAGGAATTTACAAAATGTTTTTGATAAGCTCGCAGATTGATGATTCATTAGTGTATTATTTCGATTGTTTTCAACTTTCGAAGTTGTTTAGCCATCCCAGCCTCTCGTCCTTCCATTGCCGAGTGCTCCGATGAAATGGTTGAGAGATCGACTTGAGACAGGAATCAATTGGAATGGGTGGAATGATAAGCATAAATGTCTGGTTAGTAATTGTGGGACATTTAATACCGCCCGCTCCTTTACCATTAGCAATCTAACTTTGCTCTCAAATATCTTGGTATTGGGCTGTCCAATATAAATAGTTTTTCTACCAATCGACAGAGAAAGACTTTGCGCATCGAATAATATTAAAAATATTGAAATTGGACAGCTTAACACCAAGAAATTTGATCTCAAAGTTAGATTTTCAATGGTAAAGAGTTCGATAATTGTTAGTAAATGGAAATTTCTTGAATCTATTTTAACAAATAAGAGTTTAGATGTGCGCCCATTTCGTCCCAGCCGGCCACATCCAAAATCACGTACAGTTGCACAAGAAACCGCTCCGATATCGATGTTCAAGTGATCACTGTGCATTTCAGTGAGTAATCTTAGATTTTTAAAAGTTTAAAAAATCACAATGAATAAAAAATTCAGGACCGAATCCTTTGAGAAAGCCACCGCGCACGGGATCACGAACATTGGTCATCAATGCGAGGATCAGCTGTAGGGTTTTGCTGGGAATCTTTTAGCATAGAATATTTCAACATAATAGAATCTAAGTGAAGTTATTTTTATTGTATTTTAAAATAGAAGTTTATCGAAGCAACCAATCTTGAGAAATTAAAGCCAACTTGACCGCCAACTTGATCGGCTCTTTGTCTCTTGATTTTCATGAAAATGAATAATCCAATCCGATCAAGCTTTATATTATTCGAAAGCTTGAATTGTTCTCTTTAAAACTATTAAAAAAGTTAACGATGATATTATCTCTAAGTAAGTAAGGTAGACCTTTAAAGTGTGGCTACTTATTCAAAAAACCTACACCTGGTTGACATTCAGTAAGGCTCTACCCTGGAAATTGGAGAGATAGCTCATTGATAGAGTGTAGCTCATTGATAGAGTGTTCTTCTGGTAAGTGAGAGGGCGGGTTCGAATCCCGGTTCCATTCCAACCGATTCCAACCCGATTTCAAAGCCCGGCGCTTTCAACTCTCCTTGTTAGCTAAACAATAGTTTTTAGAGACGCAATGCTGTTCACGAGCTGGGTCGGTCTTATCCCGCATTGCTTTCCGGCATTTATGGTTGGTTATTTGAATCTTTTGCAGTCAAATCTAGTTTTTTTATTGTAATTCATCAAACGGAAACTACAAAAAACTACAAAAAACTTCAAAAAACTAATTTGAGCTCCATAGCCACTCACCGATTTCAGGAACTATAAAGGAACTAAATAGGAACTATAAAGGAACTAAATTTTCAGGATGTTTTCCCAAGAAGCGCTTTTGATTGGGCTACATTGAATAAAGAATTGGAAAGACGAGAAGAAGAGATTCGTGAAGAGAATTTCGAAAAGAATGATATTCTTGAGGATCAAGGACCCTTGACACCAAAAGATGATCAATCCTTTGAGGCAAATCCATCAACCACATCATACCTTCACTTTCCTCAGCAACAACCATTTCCGATCGCCTTCAATGAGGTCACTTTTGTTCTTGACTAAGGCTAGTACAATGTACATATTGTACAATGAGTATTGTACAATATGAATTCACAATATTCACAATCAGTCACATTATAACCATTCAACAATATCAACTCTGCTATTTCGTTATTCTTTCAGTTTTCTATTCTTCCTCTACCCTCAGCCATGGAGAGTCCGGAGAGCGATCTCGAAACACCGCAACTCACTGAATTGACTCCAGTCAATACTTTTGGTGAATAGATTTGAATAAATATTAAACCAATGTAAAACGATGATTGCTATTGTAGAAAATCAAAGAATTGGCAAAGTCACTGAAGAAAAGCTGATGGAGTTGATGAGAAATCTCGGAGAAAACCCAAAACTCTTCAATCTCGTCAAAGCGATGATTGGATCGAAAGATGTGATGGCAAATGAAATAGTCAGCTTTCTGAGTGTTTAAAGTTTAAATAAGAATTTTAGGATAGACAAGCAGCTTTTGTGAAAAGATTGTATGAAAATCGGCAAGTGAAAAGTCAAGGAGAGGTTTGGAAAGAAGATTGTTTTGGAATTTTGTAGTCAACGTTTAGAATTTGAAAAGTGAATGGGAAATGCGGAAGTGTTTGGATTGGCAATTGAGGCCGTGTCTAGTAAGTTTTCTAACAAATACCGTAACCCTAAAACTGATGATTAAATCCCGACAGCCAGGAACTATAGCTTTTGTTTGACCTTGCTTTGGGTCAAACAAAGCCGGACAATTGATGTCAAGTCAAAAGCTTTGACTTGTGCCCAGAAAACCGGTTTACAAGCCGGATTCACCAACCATTGATCCATTGATCCATTGATCGTATTCAAATCTAGAATTCTATTGTTAATCAATGCAATTTTCAGATGAAAGCTTCACAATTCGTGCATCGCAACTATGCCCCATTGAGACGAGACTGGGAAAAGAGTCGTTACTGTAAAGCAGAGCGATGTCAAGTAGGACTTTCAAGAAGAACTTTCAAGAAGAACTTTCAAGAATCAATAAATCAATTCTTTATAAAGTCATGCAACAATACCAACGATTAAAATTGCAGTTATGCAATGAAGAAGTCTACTTGTTGGGCGATTTCGTCGGCTCGCTCATCATGCACGTGAAAGTATCTTTAAAAGAAAACTTTGAAAATCAAAGAATTTTTAGATTCACTCATCTCGTCCAAATTTCCAATGCTCTAATTGTTTACGTTTTGGATATACAGTGAATGATATTGATGAACACGGAAAATTGGCTCATTCGGGACAAGAATTCCGGACAATTGATGTCAAGTAGGGGAAAAGGGAAGGAGTTTTTCAATGTCAAATGAATTTTTAGAGATGAACGCTTGGAGTTTGAATGGTTTCTCTTGGCGAATAACTGCTTTCCGAAATATTCGAAGAAATTCATGCAAACCGAGATATTCAGCACGACGAATTGGATAGTGCGAAAGCTTTCATCGACTGAAATGCAAAATGCGAGGAAGAATCGAGAATTGGCGAGGATTGCGGTGAGTTCGATTAGAATGATTGTTGTTGAAAACGTGTTAGAGCTTGGTTTTCCTTCCACATCAACAATCTCTAAACACTAGAGATCCTTGTGCGCTTGTAGAAATTTCTACAGCATAACATGTTGCAGATGTCGTGGTGATAGATTTTCAATAGTTAGAAAAAATTAGAGTAAAATTCGAAACACCAAAAATGTCAAAAGTGAAAGTCCATTGTTTTCACAAGAGTGAATGCTCATTTACTTATTTTCAAATTTATGATAAGGCGGCGTTGGTGTAGAGTTTCAAGAGTGAAAAGCTTGAGACTTGAGACTTGAGTCTTGAGTCTTGAGTCTTGAGTCTTGAGTCTTGAGTCTTGAGTCTTGAGTCTTAAGTCTTAAGTCTTGAGGCTTGAGTCTTGAGTCTTGAGTCTTGAGTCTTGAGTCTTGAGTCTTGAGTCTTGAGTCAAGCTCCTCATGTTTGTTTACATCTTTGGGATTTAATTTAAAGAAAACCCAAGTCATACCCACCAACTCAATAGATATCGTCGATTATTATTAATAGTAGAGTTATTTTCTAGTAACTTTAATCATTTAAAAGGTGAATTTATAAAACTACCGTAATCTTGTTTAATTTACTTAATTATGATCTCATAGTCAGTTAAATGAGATCGAAAATTGTGTGAGATCAAAAGTAGGTGTGCAAAATTGGCTGTGTGAGATCAAAAGTCGATGCAAAAAGTGCAAAATTGGCTAATTCAGAAGGATTATCTCTAAAGAACTTTAAATGATGGTAGTTCTGGATTATTAAGTCTAGAACTACACTATAATACTCTGAAAATTGTTAAATGCAAATTTCAGGGCACTAACAACAATTTCTCTTCCACACAAAGCAAGCAAGAGCCCATCTCAGATACGATCTCAAAAATCATTGCCAAAGCGACCGCGATGCCGAACCATTTTTACGAGAATGAGGTAAAGAAATGCACTAATAAAATATCTTGTTTAGATAAAGTTTAATCATAAAATTGAATATTCAAATGGATTTCCAGGTTCGACCCTTATCGGCTCCACAAATCGCCGAATCAATCACCAACCAACCAACAAGTCACCCAGCGACAACGGTAATTTATGAGATACTTTAAAAAGCTAAAATACAAATTTTAGAGTCTCTACTACCTGCAACTGTAACTTCAATGTGAAATCTCGAAGTCTAGAAGTTATTTCCTTATTATGTGGCATAAAATGAGAAGATTTCCTTTTCAAGATTTCCTCTTCAAGATTTCCTCTTCAAGCTTTCCTCTTCAAGATTTCGCCTTCAAGATTTCCTCGTCAAGATTTCCTCTTCAAGATTTCGCCTTCAAGATTTCGTCTTCAAGATTTCGTCTTCAAGATTTCCTCTTCAAGATTTCCTCTTCAAGATTTCCTCGTCAAGATTTCCT
This sequence comes from Mesorhabditis belari, assembly GCA_958450365.1. Lineage (NCBI taxonomy): Eukaryota > Metazoa > Nematoda > Chromadorea > Rhabditida > Rhabditidae > Mesorhabditis > Mesorhabditis belari. Next base: position 655,014 of record CAUEEP010000938.1, read on the forward strand.
CTTCAAGATTTCGTCTTCAAGATTTTGTCTTCAAGATTTCGTCTTCAAGATTTCGTCTTCAAGATTTCGTCTTCAAGATTTCGTCTTCAAGATTTCGTCTTCAAGATTTCCTATATTTCATCTTTCCTCTTCAACTTTTATATTAATGAAAATAAATATGAAAAGCAATGTAAAAAGAATAGAAAACCCGTAGATTTTGACTCATTTTGAGAAAGAAAATGATATGGATATAAAGAAATCAAATGAGAAGACTTTTAAACAATATTTTCTGGTGTTCGCGGTCGGATAGCGTCTTGAACGGAAAGGAGAGCGGTTACCTAAAGAAAAGATTATAAAATTTGATTCATTCATTCAAGCATCCATTCGTTTACAAAGTATTACGTTGAGTACTAAATCTTTCACCCTAATGAAAGAAATTGTTTGGTATTTGGTAGTTTAAGACTCGTTAATTTAGATAATGAAAGATTCATTTGAAAGATGCATGACTTAATATATATGTCGTAGCCGATGAAGGATTTCAGCCGAAGAAGTCTGAGACTGAGTCTTCTTCGGCTGAAATCCTTCATCGGCTACGACATATATTTAATACTAAACCTAATACAAAGTGTCATCACTTTTATATACTTATCAAAATTTGATTCCTATAAAAAAAAACATTCAAATCTGATCAATCTTATCAGCTATCAGCAGATCTTATCAGCTCAAAAGACAGCCAGTTCTGGATTTAGCCTAGGCTGTAGGACTGTCAGCAAAAAGCACAAAATCCAACCTCAGTATGCATTCTAACAACAGATCCCCGAGAACCCTTTGAGCCTTGAGTGATCGTCGAGGCGGCTGTAGGAGATCGAGGGTGGATCGAGCTGCTTTGCGAGGTCTCTGTCGGAGATCTCGCTCGAAAGCTTTGGCTGAAAAAAGTCAGCTGTATAACATTAGATTATCTTGAGCACTGTATTGTTGAAGACTTTGTGAAAATCGTTGGTAAAAGTGGTTCTCATGACACCCAAAGACAAAGTGGCATCGAGAAGTTTTTCTATTTATTATTTCGTTTTCTCTAGTTACTCTAGTTACTTACTTTATAACTAATGAGCTAACTTTTCTAGATTTGTTTTATAATTAAATAAAGTGTATAGATAACTAAATAATGTATAGATCTTTTTGTTTACCTCATAACAGACTTAGGCCTCGACGACTGCGATACGTCTGTCGGCGAGCGGGGACGTCCCGAGTCTCGGGACACATCGGTGGGGCTTCGAGGTCTGAAATCGGCATTTACAGGTCCTTTTAACATATCAAAACAAATACATTAAGCACAAATATAGCATAAATCAGACAATGATTTTGAAAAGCTTTATCATATAGAAAACAAAGGGTAAAGCCCATGCCAGAAAGCAGTCCTCTCCACTCACCATCACCTAGTAAAGCGGCCCGATCAGAGGCCAAAGTGGAACGGCTAAAGGACGATTTAGGAATTAAAAGAAGAGCAATTTAAAGAAATATTTTTATAGTATTTGTTTTGCTTTTGCTTTTGCTATTAAGCTTGCTATTAGGCTATTATTTAAAATCTACCGTAACCCAACACAAGTTGGTGCATCGTTTTGGATTCCCGGGGTTCTCGGTCGGCACAAGCTCATCTGTGAGACATCTCGACTCATATTCGGGGTGATAATTGATCTAGAATTCATCTAGAATTGATTAATTGATCTAGAATTCATCTAGCATTGTCTGCTATTCAAATGCAATTGTCTGCTGTCTGCTATTCTATGCTACTTTTATTTAGTACTGTATCTAATAGACTCGGTATATCACATGAAATAATGCCGGGTGTACTTTGTGCTCAGCGCTTCCAATCTCACTCTCTTTTGGTGCACCAGAAAGGGTGTGTTTCAATGCACAAAGTACAAATTCTCTATCGGATTTCCCACTTTCCAGGAACTGTCAATGTATTGTAACTGCCATTGATGCGATGATGATTTCTCGTGGAAAGCATTGAAGCCGAAGAATAGGATCCCATTCTCGAACGGAGCTCTTCATTTCCCTGAAAAGTAGATCGTTATGTTTCTTGTTTTGTTATCACTTAAAAGATGTCCTACTTATTGTAAAGTTTAAAATAGAGCAATCGGTTAAACCACAAAAGAATATGAAAAGAAAGGGATCGAACCCAAGAGAAAGCTGGAATAGGAACTGGAGATTGTTTCGGAAACAAGACTCCTATCCATTACACCACAAGCTCATATTCCAGGTGGTGAATGAAGCATTATATAAGGAGTGATCCACACCTGGAGTCGATATTTCATTCGAATGTATGCTGTCTTGAAAGTTGCTCGAAAATTCTGCGAGATGAACGCATAGCAGATCGGGTTGATGCAAGACTGGCAATAGGTCTAAAGGCAGTTGTATAGGCTTTTGTAGTCTACTAGTAAAGCTATGGACTGTGCATGAGCTCTTAGCGTTGGAATTTATTGTTGTTTTTGAACAGGATTGTTGATAGTAAACTTACCAAAACATTTGTCGATCCTTTTTGCTGGCAGTTTAAGATTTCTTGTGTTTTTCTCAGCACCAATCCTTCTATTTTAACTATTTTGACTATCATTTGATACAGAATAAAATTGCGCATTGAATGATACAAAAATGAACTCAAAATGCAAGATCCATGCAAAGTTGTTGGCTAAAAAACCTAAACCATTATGGACTTAACCTTTTGCCTTATAACTTTACAAGGATATTGTATTTTGAGTTCATTTTTGTATCATTCAATGCGCAATTTTATTCTGCATCAAATGATAGTTAAAATAGTCAAAATAGAAGGATTGGTGCTGAGAAAAACACAAGAAATCTTAAATTGGACTGACATATATTTTTCGTTACAAGTCTAGTTGATAGCTAAAAATAAAGGCTGATTTTCACCCACCAACGCATTGAATCCCATCCTCATATGCTTCAAAGTTGTCGTATTCGACGTTCGACAGATGTAGCCAAAACTTGTCAAAAGTTCGTCAACTGAATTGAAAAACTAGATTGAAAAGCTTCTTCAAGAGCTTCTTCTTCAAGAGCCTTCTTCAAGACTTCTTCTTCAAGACCTCTTCTTCAAGACTTCTTCTTCAAAAAGCTTCTTCAAGAGCTTCTTCTTCAAAAGCTTCTTCTTCAAGACTCCTGCTTCAAGAGCTTCTTCAAAAAGCTTCTTCAAAAAGCTTCTTCAAAAAGCTTCTTCTTCAAAAAGCTTCTTCAAGACTTACTGATAGTCGGCAACCAACAAACGGTGTACATAACGACGATTGAAATCAACATTTGTACAATCTGAAATCGAGTTTTTTGTATAAAGTTTCGAAAAAAAATACTTGTTTCTTATTCGCTTCAGCCATTCGATTATTTTTCTTGTTGTTGAGTGAAGTGATGGCAGTGGAAGCAAACTGAAAAAGGAAACTGAAAAAAAAGATAGAAAGAAAAACTGGTTTTGTAATGAAGCTATGAAGCTTTACTTTCCTTTACTCAAGTATTTGAAAGCTCTCATTCATTTTGAATATAAAGATTGCAAAAAAAAAAGATACAAAAATATTTGAATATACCAAGAAACTCTATATATCTCCGTCAATTTTGTTTATCTAGGAGTTATTTTTTGCGCAAAAACAAGCAGATTTATGATGTTTACCCAAAAAAAAACCTAAAAATTACAGTTTTTAAGGAAAAAAATTCAAAGAAATAGCTGTAAATTGCTGGTTGATTTGAAGCTAGAAAATTTAGGATAAACTAGAAATACTATAAAACTATAAAATGATTATGTATATGTCGTAGTCGATGAAGGATTTCAGCCGAAGAAGTCTCAAGTTTTTTCACTAGCGAAACCTTCTTCGGCTAGCCGATGAAGTCTCAAAATGAAATCTTGAGTTATGTATTGACTCAAGTCAATACCACAAACTCAAGCTCTCTAAAAGGCGCTTAAAAGCTAATAAAGGCATTCTAACGAGTGCGCATTTTATCATACTATAACCAAAGGCTATAAAAGGTCCCTTAGTCGGCTTGAATTTGAAGCTATTAGGGTGGTGCAAAAGAAACTGCCGATGGGTATCAGCTCTAATTTATCAGAAACGAGCGATGCTAACGGCATTATTTTTTTTATGTTTTGTTCGCATATTTGTTTGCTATTTATTTCGACATTTGAATTTTTTGGTTGTTGTTTATTTTATTTAAAAATGCTTATATTTTTTATTTAGATCATGGTCGAGCAAAAGTTTGTGCTACGAGCAGCATTACTATCTAAATTTGGTTCCCTAACTCTCTAATTTTGGTTCCTTATCTCTTTAAATTTGGTTCCTTATCTCTTTAAAAGCTTCAAAATTGGAAAGTCTGCTGCCGAATCGCATCGTTCTCTCTGTGCTTTCGGAGATGGCAGTTTGTCTCTCAGGCAGTGTCAGACTTGGTTTCAACGATTCCGAGAGGGAGACGAGACTTTGGAAGATTACGAGCGCGGTTCGAGGCCAGAAGTCGTGAACGAAGCCAAGCTGAGGGACGTTATTCAGGCCGATTCATGCCAATCTGCTCGAGATCTTGTGAAAATATTCCATTGTGATCATGTCACCCTCGAACGCCATCTTTTTTTTTAATTTACCGTCAAATCGGCAGTTTCTTTTGCACCACCCTAATAGAAAATTTAGGGTAAACTAGAAAAAATGATTTCTAAATAGTCGCAAAGTTTACCATTCTAAGATAAAATTTCACATAAAAACATAAAACGTCTTCAAAAAGCTTCTTCAAGACTTCTTCTTCAAGAGCTTCTTCTTCAAGACTTCTTCTTCAAGACTTCTTCTTCAAGACTTCTTCTTCAAGACTTCTTCTTCAAGAGCTTCTTCTTCAAGACTTCTTCTTCAAGACTTCTTCTTCAAGACTTCTTCTTCAAGGCTTCTTCTTCAAGACTCTTCTTCAAGACTTCTTCTTCAAGAGCTTCTTCTTCAAGACTTCTTCTTCAAGAGCTTCTTCTTCAAGACTTCTTCTTCAAGACTTCTTCTTCAAGACTTCTTCTTCAAAAAGCTTCTTCAAGAGCTTCTTCTTCAAGACTTCTTCTTCAAGACTTCTTCTTCAAGACTTCTTCTTCAAGACTTCTTCTTCAAGACTTCTTCTTCAAGACTTCTTCTTCAAGACTTCTTCTTCAAGACTTCTTCTTCAAGACTTCTTCTTCAAGACCTCCAGCTCTTCTTCAAGACTTCTTCTTCAAGACTTCTTCTTCAAGACTTCTTCTTCAAAAGTTCTTCTTCAAGACTTCTTCTTCAAGACTTCTTCTTCAAGACTTCTTCTTCAAGACTTCTTCTTCAAAAAGCTTCTTCAAGAGCTTCTTCTTCAAGACTCCTGCTTCAAGAGCTTCTTCAAGACTTACTGATAGTCGGCAACCAACAAACGGTGTACCAACAAAACAGCAACCAACAAAACATAAAATTTCCTACAAATTAATGCCAAGCTAACCCGAAAGATCAAATTGTAAATGGAGAAGTTTTAGCTTAAATTATTTGAATGAATTTTAAACTTTAAAACAAGCTAACATTGTTAGTTGAATGGATTTAAATATAAATTTATCTTTTATGATCAAACTTGCGTTAAACTTTCTAAGAGAAGTTCACTTCTAAGTCAAAAAAAACTTAAATTTTCTGTATTTGACATAGGTTTTTTAAATAAACGTTTAGCTTTAAAGAATTCTAGTTTTTAAATGCACAAGAACTTTCAGTCAAAAAACTTTAACCTCAAAGATCTGAATTGCTTTGCTCAAAGATTGCTGACAAAACGTTTTGCTGACAAAACGATAGATTTAACAAAATTCTTTATAAGAAGCTGCTTTTTTGTGGTTTAAATATATTTGAAAACTGAAACTCTCGACTTTTAGAGCTCTGAGAAACTTGGCTGCAAGAGATGAGTGAGAAAGGACAAAGGAATTGTATTGTAAGCAATTGTAAGCATTGTAAGCATTGTAAGCATTGTAAGCAATTGTAAGCATTGTAAGCAATTGTAAGCATTGTAAGCATTGTAAGCATTGTAAGCAATTGTAAGCATTGTAAGCATTGTAAGCAATTGTAAGCATTGTAAGCATTGTAAGCAATTGTAAGCATTGTAAGCATTGCAAACTACAAATTGTAAGCTACGAACTGATTGCGAACATCAGACAGTTTACTCATATAAATAAAAAGAGTTTATGAATTCTACTTTCAGTACTTTCAGTTTCATTTCCCTTTTTCTCATTGTTAGCTTGGCTTTTTGCAAACCTTGAACGTTCTCGAGTTCGCGATTGGAATGCTTGAATAGCTCGTGAAAGTGACGGCATCTGTGGCCGCTTTGCTGAACGCCACCCTGTAAATCGATTTCATAACAATAGAATTAGTGCATAAAGAAATCCTCTATTGTTTTCAACATTCATTTCTACGATGGATACTTTTATTAATAATCTCAAGAGAATAAACAGTTTTTTTTAAATGAATCACTCTGCAAGGCAACTATTTTTCGCATGCTTTTGCATTTTCAAGAAAAACAAATAGTGATAAGTGCTAAAAACACTAAAACGATCTACATAACGCTTTCGAAAGCGTTTTCTTACAAAGCAAAGCAAATGAGTCGAACAACGAATGCTCCTGAACCGCGGCCATGAGAACATTTTCTAAAGAAGTTACAAAGAAAATCGAGTTAAAGCTAAGCTTTTGTAAAGCTTCTTTTTCCAGTTTGACTTAGCTGAGATTTCCCATGTCTAGCTAACTAGAAAAGTACGATTCTTTGAACTTATCTGACTATGAGAAGTTGCTATTCGATTAGCAATGAGCTTAGAGTGTCAGCAATGAGCTTAGAGTGTCAGCAATAAGCTTAGAGTGTCAGCAATAAGCTTAGAGTGTCAGCAATGAGCTTAGAGTGTCAGCAATGAGCTTAGAGTGTCAGCAATAAGCTTAGAGTGTCAGCAATGAGCTTAGAGTGTCAGCAATGAGCTTAGAGTGTCAGCAATAAGCTTAGAGTGTCAGCAATGAGCTTAGAGTGTCAGCAATAAGCTTAGAGTGTCAGCAATGAGCTTAGAGTGTCATAAAACAGGTATTAAATCGCTAATAATCAGGGTTTTTACATGTTCTTCTGAAGAAAATCGACTCAAAATAATCCACTTTTTACATATTTTAAAACTCACATAGCATGTGTGAGTATTCCTCGATCTTTAGAAGATGAGTAGACAATGAGCGAGACACGGGTGTAACAAATTGACATTGTGGCAACGGGAAAGACGATCAACAAAAGCATCTGGAAAGAGTACAAATGTCATTTCATATTTAGACCATTGCTAAATGCATATTTAGAGCAATGTTCTATTGCTGAATATTTTGATTTGTACTCATCTAATCTATTCTTAAAAGCTTTCAATCATTCGAATTGAGAACTTCAAATCAATAAATGCAATTACTATTATATTATTTTGAAGCTTATCTAGCTCTTGATCGAATTAGCTAGCTTATCTAGCTTATCTAGCTCTTGATCAAAGACTCACTTGATAGATTGCATAGTATTTATTGAGTTCCAGTCTATCATGCCCGAAAAGTGTGAAATTCGCCGGAAAACGCCGCGCGCACCAATGCACTTTCCCGCCTTGATTCTGAAAATTGTGCTTATAAGAAAATAAATTAGTATAAAGCGAGCAAGCAAAGAAAAAAAAAAGATCAAAGCTGTCTTTTCGTTGGCAATTTTTTTGAAAGCAGAACACTGATTGTTTCATTTAAAACTTCTACCCATTTTTGTGGATGCGCCAATGTGGCTATGGTTGGCTGGAATGAGAAAATTGAGAACTTAACAATTTTGAGAGAAAAAATAGTACTTGATAGTCGATTCGAATCGCTGTCGGAATGGCAAGTATCGCGGAGAGAAGCCAAATCAGAAGAATCACTTTTTTTGCGCGTCCAATCGACGAAAGCCACATGTTTCGCATTGGATAAGCGATTGCTAGGAATCTAAAGAATTTCGTTGTAGGTATTTCCTCTAGTCACCTAAATTGCTCAAATCTTGAAAACCGCTTATCAGAACCTATCGATGTGGGGTCGGAAAATGTAGCTGGTGATGAGATCTAGTGGGGGGATTAGAGTATTGAGTTTCTGGGAAAACTTTGAAGGCGGTAAATAGTCATCAACTCGGCTCTAGAGGAAAGACAGGTGCTAGAGGAAAGACGATGACTGCGAGAATTCCTAAGTGAGCTTGGTAGAAACGATTGTACTCTGGCAAAAGCTAATCAATCCTCATTCTCGAAGTAAACGAGAATTTCTTTAGTATTGCTAAAGAAATTCTTTGTGAGTAATACTTTTTAAGAATTTCTTGCTTAGTGAAAAGCGACCGTTCTCTTTTCTGAATTCTCTTTTCCGAACATCGAACCTCTCAAACGAGATCATCGTCATCGTGAGCACTGAACAAAAACAGGTGAATTGTTGAATGTAGTGCACCGAATAGCACGCGAATCTTCCCATAAACCACTCGTGAGACATGTACTTGACAAACTGGAAATCGAAGCTAAAATGACTAGCAGACAGTTGTGTGACTGACCATGATCGGCACACAAAACCAAATGAGGCAAAGATCGGCGGTGGAGAGCGAGGCAAGGAAAACATTGGTGACATTGCGCATTCGCTTGAAACGATTCACCACAAAGATCACCAACGCATTTCCGATTGTGCCCACCTGAAATGCCCTAGTTAAGGCCCTAGTTAAGGCCCTAGTTCTCATCAATATTCCGTTCTTCTGCGTTTTGGAAATGGAAATTAAAGAACTTAACTAATAAATAACTTTACCAGAAAAACGACGAGATAAATGAGCGCAGGGATCATGATTTCCATCCAATCGACTCTCATAAATGGTTGAGGACAAACGTTAGCACAAATCTAGAAGAGCCTTCTTTGTTTTCCGCATTTCACTTCACTTATTTTCTTTACCGGCAAATAGGTGTGCAGAATTCGTGAGCAATTGCAATCTTTTTCATCAAAAACCATAATCGATGTCGATCCATTAAAGTCGATTTGATCTAGATAATCTTGATCCGCTGTATCACTTCTTTGATTCACTGAATAGCATGTCGGATCCTCGTCACCCATTTCTATTTCTGCAAATTTGACATGAGAAAATGGAAAATTTCAATCCGAAAATGGGAAATTTCAATCCGATTCAAGAACTAGAAGAGGAAATCATTATGCACAAGGACCACAAACAAAAGGTATGCCAATCCTCCAAAAGGTATGCCAATCCTCACATCAAAGTCTAGCTTGTCAATTTTAGCTTCACGAATTATTGGAAAAACAATCTCACAATCAGAACAATCAATCAACGCCCACCAATCAATAATTTTTTCGCAATCTCCCACGATGCTATGGCAAATTTCACCTTTGTCTCTTCGCCGATTATCTCTAAAATTTTGTTTACAAAAAAGAAATTGTTCTTCTCTGCTTGTAGACAAAATTTCATAGCAATCAGCTAAGAGAAAACAAAGATGCAATTACGGTACTGGACAAAAAAAAAAAAAGGGGGGCTCCCCCTATATTTTTTTTTTGGGGGAAATTAGAAAAAAAAAATAAAGAAAAATTTTTATATTTTAAATTTAAATTATTTTTTTTTTTTTTAAAAAAAAAACAAAAACAAAACCAAACCACCCCCCACTGGACAATGAAATATCATATTTGAAAAAAGATCGTCACTTTCGCGCGTCTGTAACTCCTTTGTCTTTGAGTTTAAACTATTAGCGCTAGACATTTTCTGAAAGCTCGTTTCAAGGGCTACACAATGGTAATATTAATATTTAGAAATAGGGTAAATACAAGGGAGTTACAGAGGCGCGAAAGGGACGATCTTTTTTCAAATATGATATTTCATTGTCCAGTAGTGTAGGTTCGGGTTAGTTTGACATTTCTAGTTTGACAGTGTTTGTTAAAAGTTGAAAGAAAATCAATAAAATTGACATGAGAACGTTAGAAAACTTTTCAAGAATGTTTCCAAGAATATCCAGCGAAAACAAATTGATGAGACACATCACTTGAAGTCTAGGCCTTTCTCCTGTCTTTCCAGTATCCACCCATGTAATTACTTTTATTGAATGAATTCAAAATGACAACTCTTCCTTATTTTTACATTCCATTCCCAAAAAAGAAAAATTTTCGTCTCAAAGTTTGATTTGGTTAACTTTAAAAGTTGAGGAGTTGATTTTAAACTTTAAAAGTTGAGTTAACTTTAAAAGTTAATCAACTTTAAAAGCATCAGATGAAATGAATAACGTTATCTTAAAACGAAGAAGCAAAAGAAAAGAAAAGATCAAGTAAAGGAAATCTGTAGAAAGTTCGAATCTTTATTTATCCAGTTAATTCAGGTCAGAGTCCGTTCAGAAGCCGGATACAAGCCTAGAGCCAAGTCTCGCCGGGTCCAAGTCTCACCTAGCTTCTGACCTTTCCATTTTATCCAACAAGCCAAAATCTCAAAGTATGAACTGTAAAAATCAATACCCCAGAAAATATTATTATTTAAGCCACTCCAAGTCAAGTAAATAGGCAAAAAAATCATCTGAGATCATCTCTTGGCTAATCCTCGGATTTGTGGAGGTAGAAAGATTTAGGGAAAAGAAAAATAAGCCTGATCTATGAGAGAAAGTATTTTGAAACAAAACGGATTTATCTAATTGAACTTATTTCTCTTTTTTTTTGCCGTGACTTGTCTCAAAGATTTTTGGGATATGTTTACTTGAGAAGGGAAAGAAATTAGAAGAAGATTGAGGCAATTTGTTAAGAAGGGAAAGGCGGTGAAGAGAGATTCATTCAATCTTATCCTGCGTCTTCCTCTAAAATATTCTAACGTTAAAGAACTTTATTCTAGCGATGTAAGAATTCAATTTTGAATCAGAAGAAGTAGAAGTAGTAGAAGTAGAAGTAGAAAGTTGAAGTAGAAAGTAGAAGTTGAAGTTGAAGTTGAATAGTTTTGGGTTACAAATTTTACAATTAGATATCTTTAATTGATCGTTTATAGCTTCTAAAGCTTCTAAAGAGAGCTTAATCTTAAATTTGGCCTAAATCTGTAAATCACAAGCATAATAAAAAATTGGGGGGGGGGAAAAAAAAGGGGGGGGGAAGAAGGAAAAAAAAAAAAAAAATTTTTTTAAAAAAAAGATTTATTGTTTTTAAAAAAAAAAAAAAATTAAAAAAAAAAAAAAAAAAAAAAAAATAAAAATTAATAAAATAAAAAATTATTTTTTTTATTTAAAAAATTTAAAAAAAAAAAAAAAAAAAAAAAAAAAAAAAAAAAAAAATTTTAAAAAAAAAAAAGGAAAAAAAATTTATTTTTTTTTTTTTAAAATATTTGTTTTTTTTTTTTTTTTTTTTTTTTTTTTTTTTTTTTTTAAAAAAATTTAAAAAAAAAAAAAAAAAAAAATTTTTTTTTATTTTTTTTAAAAATTTTTTTTTATAAATTTTTTTAAAAAAAAAAATAAAAAAAAAAAAAAATATAATAAATAAAAAAAAAAAAAAAAAAAAAAAAAAAAAAAAAAAAAAAAAAAAAAAAAAAAAAAAAAAAAATTAAAAAAAAAAATAAAATATAATAAAAAATAAAAAAATAAAAAAACAAAAACCCCAGGCCCCCCACCCCCCCCCCGCCCCCCCCCCCCCCCCCCCCCCCCCCCCCCCCCCCCCCCCCCCCCCCCCCCCCCCCAAACCGCCCCAAAAAAAGGAGACAAAAAAAAAAAAAAAAAAAAAAAAAAAAAAAAAAAAAAAAAAAAAAAAAAAAAAATAAAAAAAAAAAAAAAAAAAAAAAAAAAAAAAAAAAAAAAAAAAAAAAATTAAAAAGTTAAATTATAAAAAAAGGTAATAAAAAAAAAAAAAAAAAAAAAAAAAAAAAAAAAAAAAAAAAAAAAAAAAAAAAAAAAAAAAAAAAAAAAAAAAAAAAAAAAAAAAAAAAAAAAAAAAAAAAAAAAAAAAAAAAAAAAAAAAGAAAAAAAAAAAAAAAAAAAAAAAGAAAAGAAAAGGAAAAAAAAAAAAAAAAATAAAGAAAAAGAGGGGGGGGGAAAAAAAAAGGGGGGGGAGAAGGATATGTAAATTCTTAAAGCTAATGCACTGATTAACATATAAATATCAATTTGCATAGGTTGTTCTTGAAAGGAAAGCCTAGATGAATGGATTCTAATGCTAATTATTCTACTTAAATGAAAAGTATTAAGAAAACTGGGAAGATTCTTACAAGGATAGATAATTTGAATTATTTCAACACTTATAAATCAATGTCTTTTCCCTGGATATTCATTTTTTTTACACAAATGCCTCATCTCCGCTAATTTCCGTTGAAAATGAGAATCTTTTGAGACAACAATCGGTAGTAGTTGAAATTTTCTTCTAGAAAATAAAAGCAATAGAAAGTATAAAAGCAGTATAGAGCTTTATCTTGTTAAGCTATTGCCAGAAAATCAATATCTTTGTGTTAAATGATATTCAGTGAACGGATGAGTTCATGCAGAAATGAGAAGATCTTCAAGAAGAGAAGAGAAAAGGGAAAGGAATCCCTTTGACTTCAGTCAATCCGATGAAATAAAAGAAATAAAAGAAAAAAGACAAAGGGAATCTTTCTCAGATATCAACATTCATGTAGTATTCAGAGAAGAATCTAAAGAAAAGTAATGGAGGAAATGAAGGAAATGAATCTTGAGGAAGTATTTTATGGAATATCAACAAAAAGATATCATTTCAGAAATCAAGGCAAAGCTTCTTATGAGTCTATGAGGTGATAGCATTGTGCTTTGTTTGCAAAAGATTCTTCTTTTGCAAAGATCTTCATAATGCTGCTAATTATCTTGCAAACTTTGATTAGTTCTCACATATCCATATGAGCTGCTGGAAAATGTGTAGTCTGGATTGTTCTGAAACCATTTTTCCGTCTAGGTCTAAGATAGAGGCAAGACCAAGACCAGACCAGTTGCTGGCATGATCCACAAAAGTCCTTGAGTACGCCAGAAGCCAAGACTGGATCTGGTTCTGGCCTTGTTCAGCCCTAGACTCTAGCGCTCAGCTCCGAGCCAGAAGCTTTGTCAGACCCAGATTCTAGCCTGACTTAACTCCAGTTTGGCTTTACTGTAGGTAAAGCCAAACTGGAGTTCTGTGATGAGTATGAGGTCTGCCAGGTAGAAGTTTAATCAAGTATAGCCAAGCCTTGGCTTATAGACCTTAGTGGCCGGTTGGAAGATCTCTATTGTAAGCTTTAGCTACAGTATTACTTGTACATTCTTAACACGAAATAGTTGCAAGGATGTCAACTGAATATGGAATGACTTCAACAACAACTATTGAACTATTGAATAGTGAGCATTTAAAGTTCAAAAGCTTTTTACGGTTCATTTCTCACTTAAAACTCTAAAGCACAAAACTTGTTACTATCAATAGTCGATTTGTACTAAATGATGCGAGAAAAGATTGATTATTACAAGAAAAGAAAAAGAGAGTAAACGGTTGGATGCATTACTTGAAAAGAAGAGATATCAAGGGACAAATTGGCTCATTTAGAGGGTGGATGTGAATTTGGAATTAGATCCGATTTGGATTGAGAAAGATGAGTTGTAGGTGAGAAGCTATAAAGATTTTTAGCTGATTTTTAGCTTTAGCTTACGAGAGTTAGTCATCCGTTAGTCAGTCATTAGTCAGTCATCATTAGGTAAATGCTTGGCTTTGAGTTAAAGGCTTATTTAGCATTGAACAAAGAACTGGTTAAGCAATTTGATAGTTTAGAATATAGAAGAAAGCTCAATATAGAAGAAAAGCGTCCAGATCTGTGGCTACAATTGTCTAGTTTGTGAACTATTCTTCTAAAAGCTACTTACTCCAACTTATTGTCTCAGTTTTTCCCCACAAATTCTTGGAAGCATTCCCCAGATCGCCAAAAAAGATTCAGATCAAAGTAAATCGTAGAAATGTTTTCAATTTTCTTCAAAAGATAGACTTAGGGGTCTTCCTCGACCGCTCTAATCCCGTGACGGATTCTCCTCTTCAACCAATCGATTCACTTGGATTTCTATGTCCACAAGAAAGATATTTAATACCAAGAAAAATAAGCGAAAAGAGATTATCACAAGCGTTTTTTTTATTAATCGTCTCCAAGGAGGCCAATCAGTTTCTTTTCTCAAACTCTTCCCCTCACTTTTCCTATCTGCATGTCTACCGGGGATTATCAATCCCATCCTTGGGTTTTTTGAGTCCACGGAAATGAATTTATGAGTTTGGTGGGAAATATTGCTGAAAGTCCAATTCGAGGGGAAAGGGATGACTTGGAATATGGAAGTCCCATAGTGAAGCACGAAAAATGGCCAAATGAGTGTTCAAAGGAGTTTGGTTGATCTCGATCGACTAAACTAAATGTTATTAAAACACAAAACCCACTTGAGTGAACTGAAAATGAGATTAGAAGTGATAGAAAGTAATCAATAGGCACGTTGGAGTAAGAATTACCGGAAGCAGTGCTATTGCCTAGGAGTAGCGCCATTAACGAGACAGTTTCGTTTGATATTTTCATAGCACATCTTTGAGCTACAACTACATGAGATAGTTAATAAGAATTTGCCCAATTGCGATGGGTTGAGCTTTGTGCGTAAGAAAGTAAAGAAGTTTAAGCTCTACTGGCCTAGTTTAATGAAGTCTAAATGAGACTTTATTAGACTTTCTTAAATTCCAAAGAGTACTAAATACAGAATATCGTTAGATGAAATTAAAAGTGGTAGAAGTTGGGTTGATTGGTCTGTAGAAGAAACTTGGCTTGGCAGTAGAAGAGTTGAAAGTGGATCTATGAGCTAAGTGGATCTATGAGTTGATCGTTGGGCTGGTTCAGGATTACGAGTTGCTCTTTTCAAAAGCAAAGAGCCATTCGGAATGAACTACGATTGACTACGTTAGACATGAAAGTCAAGTATTTAAAAAACTCCTCAACACAAAAGAACAATTCAGTGGATTGGTCTTGGATAGGTGGAATTGAAAGAAGAGGAAAATCGAGAGGAGATCGGAGGAGAGTTGCCGGGGGAGTAATTCGATTCTCTTCTCCTTGACTCCAACGATTATTCCCGGGGTTTTTTTTCTTCTTTTTATTTCTTTTTTGAGACTTCATTCCTTGGAATCGCCTCCTTTTCATCTATTGGACCAAAAAACTCATACTAATAGAGGAATTCACAAGTATGAGTGAAAGAAAATTGGGGAAAAGAGGAAAGGAAGCAATGGAATGAAGTGAACAAGGAGAGGAAAACATTTTAATTTTGAAAAGAAATGAAAAGGTTAAGAAAAGGAGTTATTTTAAAGCTAAAGCAGTTACAGTAAGCTGTTATCTTTTTGAAATCAATAGAGGAAAAGAGAAAAAGAAGCGATGGAATGAAGTGAACAAGGAGAGGAAAACATTTTAATTTTGAAAAGAAATGGAAAGGTTGAGAAAAGAAGTATTTTTAAAGCTAAAGCAGTTACAGTAAGCTGTTATCTTTTTGAAATCAATCTGAAATCAATCTAAAATCAATCTGAAACCAATCTGAAATCAATGTACAGCAATCTAATGTTATGTTAGAGATTATTTTTAGCCAAACTTCAATACTTTTCTTGTACATAAATCTCATAATTCTCTTTTTTTGATGAGTTGAGGCTGTTGATGCGGTGAAATTTCCGAGAAATTGAGCAAATATGGTGACAAAATGAGTACTTTTATCATTCTGATGAATCACCAACAGTTTACCAGAGACTTTGATCAAGAAATAGTTTAGCAAAATGAATCTCTTGTGCTCTTGTGCCTTCAAAGAACTCAAGTAAAATGCTCAAAAATCTCTGTGATTCAAAAATGACATGTTTCACTTTAAAAAAAAAAACTTCTTTTTTCTTCTGTTTCTTTTCTTTTCACTCGATCGCCTTTTCGGGAAGTGTCATTCTTTGTGTTTTCTCTCGAAGAACCAAGAATTCACTCACAAATTGAACTCTCCATTGTTGCCCATTTTATCCTTCCATCCTTCCAGAATTCTACGCCTTCTTTTAAACATCAAGTTAGCGAGGGAGGAGAGCATGTGATAGACTTGTTTCATGGCTAAGTCAAGAAAAAAAAGAGCTTAGCACTTGTGGTTTTTCACAAATAAAGTGCTTGTTAAAATGTCAAATTGTCAATTTTATCAATTTTTGAAAACTATCTCTAATTTTGCATTGCATCTATTCAAAATCAGATTATTTCCTTTTCCCGATCAAATAATTAAAAAACAGAGATCATTTGGCATGAGAAAGGGATTATTGTTCAACAATTAACAATCGGATTGCACGAATTCCCCTGTTGAAACCGGTGACTCTTCTCAAAAAAGCACAAGAGCCATTCCCCGGTGTAATGAGACCATTCTAAATTTCTCTCCTTGCAAATAAACTTAGCATAAACATGATTTCATTGCCCCACTCACATAATCCATTCCATCAGCCCATTTCCATTGATTTCCATTCAACGAGAGCTCATGTGGATTCGGGGTTGTCACTCCTAAAGCAAACCCCTTTTTCGACTCAACAATTTCTCTCAACTTCCAGAATTGAAAACCTTTTCATTGCTGTCTTTTGTGCAAGTGAGATCAAGAGATCGCATCTAGGCTAATCAACTAAACAAGTTTGGCTTCAAATAGAAGTAACTTCTCTTAAAGCATCCATTAACCGGTGCGCCAATGGCTGTATCTTGTGCTGAGTCGTAGCCATTCGGGCAAAGACAGTTTGCTGAAAGCTATTTCATTTCCGGTCAAATTTTTAAATATTCTGGTCTATTCTTAATGGTAACATTCACCTTCACACTTCAATTTGATCAGACACGCCGTCTGATCAAATTGAAGTCACTCCATCAATGTAATATCCAGCCGACGCTATCTCATTCAGCCACGATCCCGGTTGGCTGTGTTGACTGCTGTTGACTGTTGTTGACAATGTTAACTGAAATTTGGCTTGAAGTGTAAAGCATTTACTGTAATACTGTAATAGTACCCCATCCCCATAATGACGGTGCGGAGTGTTGCGTAGTCTAGCTTTGAACGCGTTTTTCTCGACACTGATTTATGCTACAGTGTTCGTTTGAATATCAAAAAATAGCTGAAATTCAGAGCTATTTTTTGATACCAAAGATGCATTTTTTGAAAGTACGGGTGCTTTGAAAAGCAATGAAATACTAAAAAACTTTTGCGACTACGCGACTGTACGAGGGGAGGGTGGGGTACTATTAAAGTATTTACGGTAGCTTCTTGCCAAGACGAGAAATCGACAGATCCCATGCTGATGACGGTGAATTGAGTCTTCGGGAAAGCGGAGAGATATTTCGCGGCCGTGTTCACATCAACTTGTCACTAAATGCAATTCGTTCATTTGTTTCTGTTTTTCACAAACTGTGTGACCAATATCAAAAGGATCGAATCGTAATTTCTCTCTGAAACTCCCCGACCACATTGTACAAGCCGAGAATCGCTTGTCGGCTGTGATCTAAACAATGTTGGCTTGGCTGTGATTTCTAAAAGATCTCATGCCATTAATTTATTGTAATTCGATGGGGTTACTGTATCATTTGTTCGAAATTTCGCCCACTCTTCAATCCACATCATCCTAAATGATTTTGTTGTTCGTATTGCATTAAACCATCGTATTGATTACAAATTTCGGGCAAAATTGAACAGTATTGGACTCCACGAAACTGATTGATTGCTTAAGCCTGAACTATTTGATAAGTACAGAAAAAAGCTAGATAAACGAGCTAGATAAACGGGTTTCCGGTAACATTTGATAAGTACACTCAGCAAAGAGTTAAATAAGCCGATTTCCTGTAAGATCTCACCATTAGATTCCATCGAAATGTAGTAATCCAAAGATTTCAGACTCAAATAGGATAAATAAGTTTCAAGAAATTGAACAGTATTGGACTTCACGAAACTGATTGATTGCTTAAGCCTGAACTATTTGATATACCTATAGAAAAACCTGAAGGATATTGGTTAATTTTAGAGATGTTTTGATCTAAATCACACCAGTAACCATTTGTGGATCGCCTTGATAATTCGTCGAGTCGACAACGATTGCCGTATGGTATCTACACGGCGACACGGCACCTGATCCAATTGTGCATTTTGTTCAAACTGATAACTATCAATCCCAAATATTGAACACATAAATAGAGAAAAGCAAAAAGAATAAAGATTTCATTTCTAGAGTTGTCGGATTTCCTTCTGAGTGATCCCAAAAGAACAGATATGAAAACTAATAAGAAACAAGAGGACCACCGTTTTTTAGTCATTCTTTTTGGACTCAAGCCTCTGATTCGGCTTCTGTCTTGTTGAGCTTGTCTTACAGCAAGCTTGACGAACAAAAAGTCGGTCAAGCATGACTCTGGCTTTGTCTAGGTGAATCAGAGTAGGCCCTAGCTAATGGCATTTTATGCAAACAGCATTTTATTGCTAACAGCATTAACAGCATGCGAACAGCTAACAGCAATTTATCCTCTAATCTATAACGTATTGTTTATTTATTTCTAACTTTAAAGGCTTTGTGAATCGTGTGATTTTTAGTTTGAGTTATCAGTTTGCACAAAATGCTGTGGTCGATGAAGGAGAAGAGAGGAGAGATCTCTCAGGGGAATACCCATCCCTTCCCTCTTTCCAATACTTCTTGGATCCC
Source organism: Mesorhabditis belari (assembly GCA_958450365.1). Lineage (NCBI taxonomy): Eukaryota > Metazoa > Nematoda > Chromadorea > Rhabditida > Rhabditidae > Mesorhabditis > Mesorhabditis belari. The sequence continues at coordinate 673,655 of CAUEEP010000938.1, forward strand.
AAAAGCTTCCCAATCTTTTTCTCTTCTTCGTGGTCATCGCAAGTGACAAATTCTCGTCGATCTCTTTCCTTTACCCAAAAAAAACAAAAACTCCAAACTTTCTATATACCCAGAAAAAAAAAGTCTGCTTCTTTTCACCGGAAACCCAGATTTTTAGGTCACTCAAGCAGCAAAATAACAATATTCTTTTTTAAGATTCCTTTTTAAGCCTTTAAGAAAAGAATACTTTGCAATTCAAATGAAAACTTATCGAACATTTTTGTTTCGATAGTTTTTGCCTTTTTCAGTGTTCTCTTTTCCTTTCCGCTTTCTTTTATTGAATCTCCCGTTTATTTCATTCCACTCTTTTTCTATTCTCCGATCGGCGGGAGGCTAATTTGCCCTGACTTTGGCTTTTCACTGAATACTTTGAATACGAAAAGCTCTGTTTTTCTCGTTAGTTTTTTAAAATTTTCAGTTTTTTAAAGATATTTAAAAGCTTTACTAGTTAACTCAAGAGCAAGACAGATAATAAAAAGGAATCTTTAAGAATATTGTTATTTTGCTGCTTGTGTGACCTAAAAAATCTGGGTTTCCGGTGAAAAGAAGCAGATTTATTGTTGCTAAATCTCTTTACAATTACTATTCTTGCGCAAAAGCTTAATAGACTGCTGATGGTTGTGCTTTTCTCATTCGATTTCTCTGTTTAATACTAGCATCTTTGCTTTCTAACTAACTCCAGTTTTTTTTAATGTATAAGTTTTAACAAGATCAATAAGAAAAATAGCTTCTCAATAAGAAGCTATGTAGCTACAGCTTCTCAAGAAGAAGCTATGTAGCTACAGCTTCTCAAGAAGAAGCTATGTAGCTACAGCTTCTCGAGAAGAAGCTGTCAAACAGCTCAAGAATTCGAATGGAGTATCAAAAAAGAAAGCTTTACTACTTGGTCCAAGAAAGCTTGATGGACTGGCGTGTGCTTCTCCCATTCGATTTCTCGAGTTGGTCCTAAGCTTTTTGTTTTGTGTTGGTTGGTGGGTGCTTTTCTTCTAATCCGTCCATTAGTCCCTGAGCAGTTTCCCCCTTCTCTTCTTGTCCCCTTCTCCCCCTTCCAATAGCCCCATCCTCACTTGGATCTCCCCTCCATCCTCCCCTCCATCCTCCCTTCCATTCTCCTTCCATTCTCCCTTCCATTCTCCCCTCCTTTTCCCTTTTTTCTTCCCGAATCGGTGTTGTTTTTCAACTAAACCCTTTTCTTCTCCTTAAACCCTATCAGATGCTATCTAGAAATGTTGCTAAAGTGAAGGAAATTATTCTTTTGATTGAACGAGCTACGTTTAACTCTATCGCTTTAATATCTTTTCTAAAACTTGAGCATGGGCTTTCTGTTGCTCTTGTTGTTGTTGCTGTTGTTTATTTCAACAAGTCAGGCTCAGATTCAAGATTGGCTGGACTTGTCTTAGTCTAACAATCAGTTTCATCGAGCTACTAGCAAATTCATTCTATTATCTCTTGATGAAATGATCTAAATTCTTGATTGACTATTGATAATTCTACAAATTCTCAAATACCCTTTTTATTCATCTATAAAAGCGCAAAGAATTTCAGCGCTTAAGAGAAGTAAACCAAAAAAAAAGAGACGGGGTTTTCGAAAAAATCGTCCACCTCATCCATCAAAGCGGGGGCTTTAGAAAAGGAGAGAAAAGAAGAAAAGGAGCTGAGCTGAGCCTTCTCCCGAATAGACCTTTCATATTCGAAAACCCCGTTTTTACATTCGTTTCTTTTTTCATCAAAACGAACACAAAGAATAGACAATCAAATTCTGAGTGAATGGAGAATCAACCAGGAAATCATCAAGCTTTTCTATTGAATTTTCTTTGATCTTGATCTTGTAGCTCTTGAGCACTTCATTTCAATCTTGATCTTATAGCTCTTGATCACTTCATTTCAATCTTGATTTTGATCTTGATCTTGTAGCTCTTGAGCACTTCATTTCAATCTTGATCTTATAGCTCTTGATCACTTCATTTCAATCTTGATTTCAATCTTGATCTTGTAGCTCTTGATCACTTCCTTTCAATCTCTTATCAGTTTCAAATTCAGCTCACAAAATGGTACTAGAAGTGCCTTGAGGGATTTTTCTTTATTTGAGAAGAAAATGGTGCATACCGTTGATGTCGACAATATTACAGTGAGTATTTAAATACGTATCTTTTTACTGGTTTATACAACAATATGCAATTTTTGGGTATTATGATAGGTATTGGAATAGGCAATAAGACCAAGGTTCTTTCAAATCAAAGGTGGTACAATTTTCGCTCAGAAAGGCATCAATTTTGCATTATTCTTGTTCAAAAAAAAATGAAATTCAATGAATTTCTAGAGCTAGAGCAGCAAATACATCTAAATCAAATTAAAAAATGCAAATTAAACATCAAAAACAGCTAAATTTTCCCTTTTTTTCCTTGAGCTTTAAAATGAACTTAAAATCAAATTGAATTTTGGTTAGAAAAGTTTGAAAAAAACAGTTAAATCTTATTTTTATTGTTATTAAATTAAAAAAATTGTTAGATTTTAATGAAATAAATAACAAAAAAAGATCTTTTAAAAGATTTTTTATAAAGAAAATCGTCAAAAATTCAGAGCCTGTTAAATGAGTTGTATGCATCCAATTCGGAAACTTTTAGAAGATAAATGTAGCCAAGAATTAGGACTACAATTCTCTATATAACATTTGACACTTTGAAAGAAGTTAGACACTACTAGCTGGTTTTGTAAAAGTTGTAGGGGGAACTTTGAATCGCTCTGTAGACGGGATGGCTTGTTCAGACTTGTACACGGGTATCCATTTGTCCGTCAAGCGTATTTGGCAAGGTAAAGGCCTATACTTATGTAATTAAATGCAAATTTAGTAATACAGGCTACAGTACTTTCCAATAGACATCCAATGTTTCAGAAAGTCCGTCGTCGTTCCCTTCTTCGCGTCATCGTGCGCAGTCCGTATTGGAAATGCTTTATTTGCACCTTGTTGATAGGTAAAATTGTATTTTGGACTTCTATTTTAGAGTTCTATTTTAGAGTTCTATTTTAGAGTTCTATTTTAGACTTCTATTTTAGACTTCTATTTTAGAGTTCTATTTTAGAATCCTATTTTAGAATCCTATTTTAGAATCCTATTTTAGACTTCTAAAAATGACTATACTGCTTTGATTAATCACTTTAGGTTTATGCATTTTCTATGCCACTTGGTGCCATTTCCATCACAACGCCTACTCAGCGAACAGCGTTTTCAATAGATTGTACGTGGTTTAAAAGCTCATTCAACACCTTAATGCAATCGATTTTTACTTCAAAAGATGACATTTTTAGATATCAACACGGAGCATGTGCTCAAGGGTACAATTTCATTCCAATCGTCTTCGGTGTCATGCTTTATGTGGTTTATCTGATGGAGTGTTGGCATTCTCGAACGAGACATACAAAGATCAAAAGGGTTCGTAGAAATTGGGCAAAGAAAGTTACCTAAAAGATAAGTGCTTATTGACTACATAATTGACCGGTCAAGAAATTGCCAGGCCTGGTTTTGCGAGGTGTTTTAAGTCTAGATTCTAGAATCTGAAGCCGGGCTGGCTTCCGGCTTAGGTATCATTTGAGGCGAGTCATTTTCCTGGTCCAGAGCATCTGTAGACCATTCAGTTGTAGACAAGTCTCCAAATTTGCACTTTAAATCACTACTCTGCAAATTCAGGTGAACCTGGACACCGCTGAAGCCTATCTAAATCAACTCCGCGACTCGTTGCCAATTGTTTGGTGGCGCGCCGTTTGCTATCACTATTTGCGGAGAACGAGGCAGGTCACACGGTGAGTGCACTGAAAATGGCATGCACCCAAATCTAATTTTTCATCGAATATATTTTATACATCTATAGTTTTGCTTGACTAGAAAGTCCATCGTTCACTGTGCATGCCCTCTCAGCACTCTCAGTTTTGAATTTTTCAAAAATTTCGATTTAACATTATATCTAGATAATATTTTCTCTAATAGTAGTGCACCCTAGCGAGCCGAGTTGGTCACTATTTTACGGCTTTCAAAGTTTTCACAGAAGCTCAACACTCAAATCCTCAACTAGATCTCACCGTCAGCTACATTTTCCGACCCCACATCGATAGGTTCTGATAAGCGGTTCTCGAGATTTCGAGTAATTTAGGCAAGCTTATGAACTAGTATTAGGAACTAGCTTCTTTGAGATCAGCTTCTTTGAGATCAGCTTCTCCTTTAGTTACCAGCTTCTTTAAGCTTTGTTGGATTTGTTACGGTAGATTGGTAGCCGAGTTGGTGACTATTTTACGGTTTCCAAGCTCTTGCAGAAGCTCAACACTCTAATCGCCAGCTAGATCTCATCGTCAGCTACATTTTCCGACCCCACATCGATAGGTTCTGATAAACGGTTTTCGAGATTTCGAGCAATTTAGGCGACGCTCAAGGTGCACTACTATTAGAAAAAATACGGTATTTAAGATTAGTTTTATGCAGTAGTTTGAAAAAGAAAAACTCTCAAAAGCATTCCTAATCCAGGGATTACTGAAGAGAGTTGGACTCTTCGTTGTAAAGAAGATCAAGAAAAAGTGAAATAGTAAAGTCTTGTGTTAGTTTAACCCATTCGAAACTTCTGCAGCGAATAATCGCTGCAGCAAAAACTCAGGAACGGACCGCTGCAGCGATTATTCGCTGCAGCGTTAATTGAGCTATTTTCATTCAATTAATTGCTTTTTTTTTGCTGTTTTTCAGCATTACATGTATATTCCAATTGTAGCAGATCTACAAATTACGGGGCAAAAAAGATGTTTCATATTTACCGGAATCAATGCAGCTCTGGTTTTGCATTGAAATGTTCCATAATAGCTCTAATCTTATAAAGCCGATCTCCTGCAGAATTCAGTTCATTATCACAAAAACGCAGGTTGCTAGATTCAAATTTTGCTCTTGACATAATGTGGGACATGTGGGAAAATCCTCCTAATCCAGGCCTGCTACTCCAGTAGTCACGAATCCTCGATAATTTGACGATTCCCATTTGAAGCCAGGAAGAGCTTGAAAGATTTTGCATCGAAATCCTGCCAGTTTGTTTTCCTTTTTCCATGTTTATTAGGTTCGCCTATTAAAATATTGTTGTCGATAAAATAAGAATAATAATCGATAGGATCTTGAAAAGTACTGAAGTCAAATCCAAATCGTTCTTCATCAAAAATAAATGGTGTAGGAGGCTCTCTTACATCTTTCCAACCATAAATAAACTGCTTCGGAGCCAAAAATGCAAAAAGGCTGTCCGTAGACAAAAGAAAAACGCTGCGGTTTCGAATGGGTTAAATGTTATTAAATCCTGCACAAAATAACAATCTCAATTATTTGTTCTAGATATCGTAACGGAGACGCGATCACGGCCACTCAGGTCTACTATGAGAGGGTGAACTCACACTCGGCCGGCAATGTTTTCATCTATGATATTTGTGGATTAAAGGTGGGTATTTTTCTGTTTAGAGTTTATTCTCCTCGTGATTAATGCGCTTTCTAAAGCGTTTCCTTTAAAACAGTAGATCTTTTGATACCAAAAAATACTAGATTTCAAGGGCTATCATTTGACACTCAAGCGCACACTGTAGCATAAAGCAGCGCGGAGAACGGGACGTTCTAAGTTAAACTACGCGACTTTACGCCCGTCATTATTGGGGATGGCATTCTATTAGAGTATTTACGGTAGGTATCTCGACAAAGATCCAAATCGACCAGCTAATTGAGCAGACTAGATCAAACACTGCCTCTGACTCAGTTTCAGGATTTGACTAATATTTTAAACCAGACCAGACCAAGGCTATACTCATGACCTGACTATTCCAGGAGCTTGTCAGGCCTATCTTTTTCAAAACGTTGAAGTAAGATCTAAAAATCTATCTAACTCTTTTCCAGGATATAAGCAAGATGGTCCTTTGTCTCGAGGATTTCCCGGTGACAAGAGTGAAAATTGCGAGGGGATTCGTTTTTGCCTGTATGCAGGTAAGCAATTGGAAATGTTATTGACTTGCTGCTTGACTTCAAATAGACTTAAATACTTGATCATGAATTCCAAAAGCAATTTTTACAAGCCTGTTCAAGTTAGGCAAGATCAAGGTAGAGTAGGTGAAGCAGGGCTTGACTTTAACCTGGTCTAGGCTTGTCTAGGCTTGTCTAGGCTGTCTAGGTTTGTCTAGGCTTGTCTAGACTGTCTAGCTTGTTTAGGCTTGTCTAGACTGTCTAGGTTTGTCTAGGCTTGTCTAGGCTTGCCCAGCTTTGTCTAGTCTAACTTGCAAATCGTAGAATCACTATTTATTGAGTACAAAAGTTAACATTTTGGATTTCCAGGCGGCAAACGAGTTCGAAGAGCAGCGAACACGCTTTTTCAATGAAAACGAGCTGAAAGATGACTATATGGAGGCAAGTTATTAAAGAGAAATGTAGCTTTACAAATTAAAACCCAAAAACTGATTAGAGAAACTTTTCTTTTGAGGTTCGCGAGGGAATGGACATGGCGAATCTCGAATTTGATGACGAACTCCTTTGCTTCAAGACACAAAATCCGCCATGGTTTTTGAGGCCTACGGTAGGTAAAAAGTCTAGTTTACTAAAGTGTAACTAGTATTCTGTAACTAACAGTTCAAAAATGATTTCAGATCTTCTGGGTGACATCATTATTTCTTTTATCCTGGCCGTTGAGGATTTTTGCCGAATGGAGAACGGCTTTTCTTTCGTTTCATGTGACAAAACTTTTTGGGACAAATTATTTAAGGTTTGGAAGTTTCAGAAAAGATTGAGGCTTTTGTTCTGTATGTAATTGAACCGATTGAATGAGATAATAGGTTCCCATTTCAGTCCATCATCGATCAACTACACGGGTCCACTTACAAGAACCTCCACAATGGACACCGCCGATTTAGAGGCTTTACTGAGGAGAGAGCAATATTTCGTTGTTCCATCGTACTCGCAAGCGATGCTTATGAATCCGGCGAATGCAAATGTGGTAAGTGTTAGTAAAAGTACTGTAAGTAAAAGTACTGTAAGTAAAAGTACTAGTACATAGTATCGAAGGTTTATTTGTATATTCTAGGTTCTCATGGCTCCTTCTCGAACGCCAAACGCATTCTTTAATCGTCACGGAAGGCCATCAATCAACAATGAAAATATTGTGTTCAGGTAAAATTATTGAAAATCTTGAATCTGATCAAATGGTGACTAACTTTGCTCTAGAAATTACGGAGCTTTGGAAGAGGACGATCTCGTGGATGACTTGAGGACACCGCCCAGAAGTCGAAGCTTCAGCTTCTTTAGAGGGTAGCTTTTAAATTCCTCCAATGGAGATCTGACTTAAATCAGATAGTCTCTATATAATCTAAGAGATCAGATAGTCTCTATATAATCTATTGTAAAAGCTTTAGCTCAACAAGAGGCCCACAAAGAGCTGCACCGATTCGTCTTCCATCTGCTCGACGAGTGGCTCGGAGTGTCTCCATTGGAGGGATTTCACTCACCGGAGCGCCAAGGGGTAAGTAAAAGCTTTGCTTTTTATATATATCCAGATATAGGTAGTGATTCATACGCATGGCCGATAGATTCAAGCCGAGATCGAACTCCATTACTACCGAATGAGCCTCCACCGCCGTATGAGGTAAAAGCTCACCAAATAAAGCCCATTCAAGGCAGCAAAAAGCCAGATAGATGCCCATTCAGGTTCTTCTTTAGGTATTACGAGCTTCTTCTAGCTTTATAGCTTCTTCCAGCTTTATAGCTTCTTCTAGCTTTATAGCTTCTTCCAGCTTTATAGCTTCTTCTAATCTTTAGTTTTCTTTGAGTATTTTGGGCTACAGGCGAAGTTGAGTTCATCGAACCACATTCAGGTTGCCCTTCGTATGTGTGCTCCATTATATGAGCGTCTTCGTCGTTCCTTTTCCGCTCGTCTCAACTCTTTGTCTGGATCAACAAAAGAACTCAAAAATAACAATAACTCATCGGGAAATCCTTAAAATTTGATTGTCTCATTGCTGCCTTATTTCTCCGCTTGTTTCTCCACCAATAATTTGAAAACATTTGCTCAACTTTTGTCTACAATTGCGAGTATTGATCTCCTTAAAAAAAGACTGAAAAGTGGACCAATCCAAAGAAATCGTTTCGTTTTGATCTCACTTTTTGAAATCTCTTGTGATTTGGCTTATTTTAAATGGTGCTTGAAAAGAAATTATGAATAAATGAATAAATTTTAGAGCTTGTTGTAGAAAGAAGGAATTTCTAGGGGTGAACTCGTCAAATTTTGTCAATTTTGTCAACATTGTCAATTTTTCAATGTCAATTTGTTTCGTTTTATGTCAAAATCTATTTTAAATATGCAAAAAGCAAAAAATCACAAATGATTTCTATTTGCTACAAAAATTTCCTAAAAAACTAGCCCTAAAACAGGAAGATTTGCTTTGAAATCAATGTTGCAGAAGCTCAAAACTTTTCAATGGTTCAACTTTTCAATGATTCAATTTTTCAATGGTTCAACTTTTCAATCATCATCTATTGAATGACGACTTTCAACATTCGACAATACAATATTTAAATAAAGATTTAGATTCAAATATCTAGAAAAAGCCATGCTACAATGTGGGTTTTATATATGAATGTGCCTATTCAAAGGATGTACTACTGCATCCGCAAAACACAATCAAATCAATCAAACGGCAAGGCAAAAAGCACAGCCTGAAACGAATTTTGGAAGCGAATCATCTCTCTTCACTTTTTTTTTCAGCCACCAATCCATCGATATCCATATAGAGAATGGTTACCCATAGCTCTGTCGTTTTCTCTTTCACACAGAGACTTTCGATTTGAAGAATGCCGACAGGTTTGAACGAAGAGCGCAAGAAAAAAGGCTTCTCTTTCAATAGTATAAACTTGAGTCAACATTTGGGTGACTTGAAGAAAGATTGATTTATTAGAGGATTAATGAGGATTTATTAGAGAGCCTAAGCTTAGCATAATAGACGTCGCAAGTCGCAAGTGCACTAATGATCAAGATACTGTAGTCTGATAAAAGTCTCTAAAGCATGAATGCTGATCAATCCTTGAATGCTTTTCAATCCTTGAATGCTGATCAATCCACTCATTTGAATGTCAACCGAGAAGAGGCGGAAAGAGATCAAAGAAGAGAAAGAGCGATGACTTTTGTGAGCTTCTCGCAACAATTTCGGTCAGAGCGTGCTCAGCTCAGGAAAAGAGTCAGCCTCCACCTAAATATCTGGTTGTGTCGACAGGGAGGGAGAGGGGGATGAGGAGCGTCACTTTCCCCCGTAGAGCTAGCTCCTCTCCTCAAATTTCTTCACCTCCATCAATCTGCTAAACCAATCTGCTAAATCAATCCTTTTTTGTCTCTTGTCTATCATCTTTATTCATTACATTGAAAGCTCTTTGATCTGATCAATCTTTGATCTGATCAATCATTGATCAATTTGGATTGTCGATTGCCCTCTGGCATCCGATTCTGGCATAAGATGCTTCCCTTCTTTCCCAAAAATCTCTCATTTATCCCTGAACCGTTTTTCACACTTTTTCAGTTCCTTTTTTAATTCCTTTTCAAAGATCTCCTCATTCAATCAAAAAAACAGATAGATATAGATAAAGAATTAGTACATTCACCTTCACAGTAGTACATCCTTTGAATAGGCACATTCATATATAAAACCCACATTATAGCATGGCTTTTTCTAGATATTTGAATCTAAATCTTTATTTAAATATTGTATTGTATCAAATCCAAAGCAAGATACCACTTGAAAGCACTATAAAAACAGCTTTGAAAGCTATCAAAGCTTTGAAAGCTTTGCTTTGAAATCAATTTTCCACAAGTTCAAAACTTTTCAATCGTTCAACGTCATTGTCTTGGCTTGGTCTTGTTTTGCCTTTGTCTTTTTGGAACAAGCCTGACCAATAATACTTCTTGAAAAACTCAACCTAACAGAGATAATAATAATAATAATTTGATCTGTCTTCGCACTTAGCGCAGATCACAACCTGCTTCCACATTTACTGAGGCAGAAGTGTAGTTGTCGTAGTCGATGATACTCCGATGGCCGGGCTGGGGCGCTCGGAGGGGAACCCATGGGAGTCGAACCCACGACTAACCCGCGCCGAAGTTGCTCAACTTGGCAGATCGGACGGGGTCGACCACAGACCCTTCCCTTTCTGGGCCCCTAACAGAGATCATTGCTTGTAAATATTGAGCCGTTCGATCGAGATCGTAAAGATCAATGGTTAAACTTTTCAATCATCATCATCATCATCAATTAGTGCCTTCAATACCTAAACTCTTACTCAATCAATGAAATCAACCAGATTATGTTAATTATATTATTATTTTAATGTACCATTGTTCTTCACTCTCACCACTTTACCCCAATTCTTTGCCATTTTGTAAACGAGAGCATATTTTGTGTGTGATCGAGAGGTAACCTTGAATGATTCTCGATTCTCGATTCTCTTCCCCTTTCCCCCATTTTCATTGAATTCCTGCTCGATCTTCTCCTCTGAATCCTCGAGAAAGACTGGATCTTCTCTCTCTTTTCGATGACACTCATAAAATTTCTAAGCTTCACCCAATTGGACTCTTTTTTATGTTTTAAACAAATTTGTATTGTTTTTGAAGAATAGGTCGGGAAGTTTAAGACAAATAGAAAATTTTCTAATCAAAAGCTTCAGTTACTAAACTGTAGCTTCAGCTATAGTTGCTACAATTCACAAAGCGTCTTTTATAGGTCTATTTCTTGATTTTCGAGAGCTGTAGAAAGCATCAGCTCTGACTCAACTAATGTACTATTGAATACGCTGTGTGTCCTGCTATTTGTAAACTAGGCATAGGCTCTTGAATGAGTTAGATAAGTATCTACTTTGCTTAATTTTTCCCTGGATCAGTGCCGTGCTGAAGGCTTGCTCTTAGATCAAATACTGCTTTTAGCTTTGTCAAAAGTTACCTGCTTCTATTCTAACCAAAAAGCATCAAAATATTTTGTTCGTTTTGCTTGTTCCCTTTTTGACAAAGCCGTCAACAACAAGAGCTTATTGGATTTGGACAAAAAGAGCTTATTGGTAAAAACATTATGCTAAAATTGATTATCTATCAATCATCTATCAATTTTTATTACCTAATCGCTTAGCTTGGGCTTTAATTTTCAGAAAAAAAAGCTTATAGCTGAATCGATTTCACTACCGGACTTTTTTTGGGGTGGGTGCAAGGGGTAAAGGGTAAATGAGAAGTCAAACTAGTCCCTTTTCTCTCTTTATTTCCATTTTTTCACTGGTCACCCCTTTTCCACTAAATTCCCTTCTGTGTTGATCCACGAATCGTTTCCTTTTTCAGACAAAAAAAGACTGAATGAGTCCGAAAGGGTGTTGACCTCGATATGGATTCGATTATGGATTCACTCCTTTTTTCTCATTGCTTTTCCTCACTGCTTTTCTCAAGTTCAACAACATTCAATATTAAACATTTGCCTTATCCTTTATACATTCATAGCTTGATCTTGAGCTTAAACTGCCTCAATCTAGACTGCCTAGAGAATATTCGAATCAGGATCTAGACCGGTAAGCTAAAAGCCAGCGCTAGGCTTGGCTTCTGGTGAATTCACGTACTTTTATGACCCAATTCAGGCACCAGAGCCTGACCTGAGCTTAGCCTGGCCTGTTTCTGGAACAACTCTGTATTAAACTTCTATTAAAATCTAGCTATCATCGAAATCTAAACGATATACGATCAGTTGGGCTTTGTACAAGATGTCATACAGATATTTTGCGTTAGCCTTCATTCATTTCCTACTTCATTTCAGCTTTTTGCTTGTCTCCGTTTCAAGAAAAATAAGAGCTCATTTGAGCATTCTCGTTTTATATTCTTTCTTCTGAATAAATTAGCGAATCAGCAATGAATCTGTGAAGTTTATTTTTGTATTCCGATCACAAGTGGCCTCTCTTTAATTTTGAATATTTAGTAGAGTCATCTGTAAAAACTTTTTTTGTCTAGTCAAATGATCAAAGACAATATTGATCTAACAATTGGTAATTTGCTTTTTGAAATTCTAACATTGATCTTTAAAACTTGAAAGCCAATTGAAACGATTGACTTGGCTTGGCTTGGCTTGGCTTGGCTTGGTTTGGCATGGCTTGGCATGGCTTGGCTTTTTGTCCAGTCTGATCAATCTCTCAATCCGGATTCCTTGAGGGCAAAACCTTTCCCGTGACTCATTTCCACATTTTCCCTTTACCCGTTCAAAAGTGTCAAGTGTCGATTGTTCTTTTCCAATAAAAAGTTTTGTTGTGTTGTTTTCGGGAGAAAGTTTTCTCTAATTCGTCACTCAATTTCACCCTTTTCCCCTCGATTTGACTCATTGAGCACCACTCAAAAAAGGGGAAAGTTCGACCTCAAAACAGTTTTTCGTAGAAATTAGCTGAAATCAGGCATTCAATCATTTTTGGGATTTGCGATTCAGGGAAATCACTTTCACTAACCCAATCGTTGCTGTTTTACAATTTATTATCAGAGTTCGGTCATTATACGTTTGCAAACCTGTCAAACCTGTCAAAAACTTGTTTTTCACTTTTCGTATTTTATTTTTTCCTTATTTGGCGAGTCTTATTTGTGGAGCAGAAATTTTGACCATCAAGGACATTGGCTGATCACAAGATTGCCTTGACTATGAGTCGAGTTTTTTTTGTCGTTTAAAATCGATTGGAGATGCCTATGAGATGAAAACATTTTCTCAGTTAGTCTTGAACATTCCCAGAACTTGTAGACTTGTAAGACTTGTAACCATAGAAATTAGTTTTATATAGTTGATGTCACTTATAGAATTTTTCCTCTCCGAGAATCCAAAAATGACCATCAAAGCAAGAGGCAAATCACAAAATTGCCGATCTTTCACATAGAAGCAAAGAAAAGGGGCAAAGAAAAGGGGGAAAGGAAGGACAAACGTGTTCCCCAAATAGGAGAATGAGAAAGAATTGGGGAAGAGAAAGAGAATGAGAAGGAGAAAGAGAGAGAGAATGAGAAGGAGAAAGAGAAAGAGAAAGAGAAAGAGAAAGAGAAAGAGAAAGAGGAAGAGAAAGAGAAAGAGAATCCCTTTTAAAGTCAGAGAAAATTCAGACTCTGGCAGTCATCTTTTCTTCAGAAAATGACCGGAGATTTGTGTGGCAGAGGCTTTTGGCAGCTTTTTCTAAGATTTCAGCACTCAAAAACTGGTGAGATCTCGTGCCAATTTTTGCTTGCTTTTGTGTCTATTTTTCTGTAGAACTTGTTGCCATTTTCCATTTGTACAACTTACAATTCGGATTGAAAAACTAAATTGAAAATTTGACTAACAATCAATTAGCAATTCACTAAGAATCAAATTTTCTTAATTTCCAAGCAAATCTATGTTTTGACTCGGCTTGGATTTGGTACAATACAGAGCCAATTAACCACAATTTCCCATCATTATACCGATTCACTTTCTGTTCTTAATTGCTTAAAATTTACATTAGAATTCAGCTTATCGTAGGTTTTTTTCAAAAAAAAACTACTTAAATACCGTAAATACTGTAATAGTACCCCACTCCCATAATGACGGTGCGGAGTGTTGCGTAGTCTAGCTTTGAACGAGTTTTTCTCGACACTGATTTATGCTACAGTGTTCGTTTGAATATCAAAAAATAGCTGAAATTCAGAGCTATTTTTTGATACCAAAGATGCATTTTTTGAAAGTACGGGTGCTTTGAAAAACAATGAAATACTAAAAAACTTTTGCGACTACGCGACTGTACGAGGGGAGGGTGGGGGACTATTACAGTATTTACGGTAGATATTAAAATAATACGGTTAAGGTGAAAATATAGAATACATTAAGCCACAGTAGAATCATTCAATTCATAAGATCCATAAGAACGAAATCTTGCTCGCTTTTCAGCTTACTAGAGTAGCTACCGTAAATACTGTAATAGTACCCCACCCCCATAATGACGTTGTGTAGTCTAGCTTTGAACGAGTTTTTCTCGACACTGATTTATGCTACAGTGTTCGTTTAGGTATCAAAAAATAGCTGAAATTCAGGGCTATTTTTTGATACCAAAGATGCATTTTTTGAAAGTACGGGTGCTTTGAAAAGCAATGAAATACTAAAAAACTTTTGCGACTACGCGACTGTACGAGGGGAGGGTGGGGTACTGTTACAGTATTTACGGTAGGTTTAAAACCTTGTTTAAACTTGTAAATTTCTCCTTAGATTCAAGAAAAAATTTCAAAACTTGATCTTTTATAAATCATAGATTTTTGTATAAGAATCTTTTCATTTTTAATAAAAGATAGAAAGATTCTTGTACAGAAATCAATTAAAACTAATAATTACAAATTTTACAAGCTTCTATTTTATTTTATAAATCCCCCCCCTCAAAAAAAATGAGAAAGAATTGGGAAAGAGAAAGAGAAAGAGAAAGAGGAAGAGAAAGAGAAAGAGAAAGAGGAAGAGGAAGAGAAAGAGGAAGAGGAATGTTTTGACTCGGCTTGGATTTGGTACAATACAGAGCCAAGTAACCAGAATTTCCCATCATCTTGTACAGAAATCAAATTAACATTAATAATTACAAATTTTACAAGCTTCTAGCTTATTTTATAAATTCCCCCCATCAAATTCCCAAGCGAGTTTCCTCTTTTCATAAAATCAAAAAAAATTTTGAACTCACTAAGGTGCGAAAAATTGAATTGCTGAGAGGGGAAGATGTTATCGGATTGCTTTCCATAAAGAAAAAAGAATGCTTTTCTTATTTCTTCCACAAACAATTGAGACAAACATGCAAATGATTCCAAGAGAAATGACCGTTTGGGAATGTTTCTCCGACAATTTGAAGCTCTAGTGGATCCTTGACGTTATCTGTGCTACCCACATTTTACATATATTATATCGTGTTTCTTTTTATCGGCTCTTTTCGTGTTATGTGTATGACTTCATGTGTTTTAATCTTAAATCTAAATCACTTTATCTCAGGTCCTGAATATATATATCCTGAATAAAGTATCTATATATAAATTTCTCCGACAGCTTCAAAAGATTTCTTTTTGAAAGCTTTGTCCTTGTTTCTTTTTCTAAACAATCACCAACAACAATCAACAAAACAATCAACAATCAACAACAATCACCATTTCTCACCTTTTTAAACTCTGAATCAGTTAATTTCAAACAAATTGAACTTAAAAACAGCAATTTATTTGCAATAGAGCCACTCATTTGCAATAGAGCCACTCATTTGCAATAGAGCTTTCACTTTACTTTTCCAATTCATCTCTGTGATCTTGAATTCATTTTTTGAACGAGAACGAGAACAAATTGTTCTCCAAAAAAAAGAAAGACAATCTTTTCATTGAATATCGTAACATTTTCTTATGTTCAAAATCCCATTATCAATTAGGTCATGTCTATTTCCCAAATAGACACTCGATAAATCCCCAAAAAATTCTGCGCAAGCAGAAACCAGAAAATCTGTTTTTTTTTCTCTTTTCCCAAACACTGAAAGCTTTTTTTATGGTCGATTGTCGAGAATTTTGCTTCTCCGTCACATCTATTGTGAGGAGAATTTTCAAAAAACATCGACCACTTTGTCAATCGAAACTCTGGGAAAATATTGTGGGGGGAAAGTGGGCGCTAAATCTGCGCTAAATCTTGATCTAGCTTTCTCTTTTAAGTCATATTTGTTATTTGTTATTTAACAAGAATTAGATTCAAGCTCTTGATCTTTTTGACAACAAAAAACATCAACCATTTTGTCAATCGAAACTCTGGGAAAATATTGTGGGGGAAAGGGGAAAGCTAAAGCTTGATCTAACTTTCTCTTTTAAGTCATATTTGTTTTGTAATTTAACAAGAATTAGATTCAAGCTCTTGATCTTTTTGACAAAAAATCAATAAATCAAGCTCTTGATCAAACGCTTGAAAACTCGAAATGCAAATGTGAAAGAGTTGGAGACGAAAACCGAGATCGTTCATTCAAATGCAAATCGAGGACAAGAGCTGATTTCTTGTTGTAAAATTCTCCGGGATTCTCAAAAAAAAGAAATCATTTCCTTCACATTCATTTACTTTAGGTGTAAGTTTAAGCTATTATCTTTCATTGAACATCCTTGAAAAGAATCGTTACTCCAGACGTGAACGATTAAAGAACAACCGATTTGTTTGGATCAGATTTCATAGAAGGATCAAAAAGTTCTAGCAATAAGGTCAAGTGAAAGTCGGCAAGTTGGGGGTAGAGTTGGAGAACCAGGCAAGTTTGTGAGGGGATTATTTAACCGCTCAAAACAAATCTCTGAGATACTAGTTGATTTTACTAGTTGAACTTTATCCTTCCAAAGTTCTAGCTAAGCTCTAGTTGAATAGAAAAATTCAAACAAATGGGCAGCTATGAAAGCTATGAAGCGTAGATTTTTCGTAGCTGCCCCTTTTGTTTGAAATTCCCACGAAACTAGAAGATATTCAGCTAAGTGGGCAAGAGGGACACTGAAAGTATAGTTGAACTTGCAAATGTTGATGCTTGATACAATTTGGAGAAAAGCTAGAGCTATTTTCCAAGCCAAGAAAAGCTGAATTCTTATTTTTAGCTATTGATTCTTTAGCAGGCATAGCATAACTTTTGGCTTCTTGAAACAGCTGGATAGTAGGATTGATCATAGGATCAAATCTTCAAGTTGGATCAGTTCCTGGCTTAGCCTGACCTGGCCAAGCCTGGCCAAGCTGAACAACCAGTATCGCCTCTGATCTGTTACTGTTTCAAATAAGAACTGTTTTTGTTTAAGTTCTAAAATCATTAAGCCATCAGAAAGAGAACCCCTTAGGGTAGAGTGAAATGAGATTTTTGGATGTCACAATGTCACACTGTCACACAAAAGAGAGATCCCATTGATGGACGGGGAGGGGATCTTTCCTTTTTGATCAAGATTTCCTCTCTCTTCTGTGATTTCTTTTCCCTCTTGTTGAGCAAAGAACTTTCCATTTCCATTCATTAAGCTTCATTGATTTTCTCAATCTTTTCCATCAAAATCTATGGCTCAAATTTTGATCTTTATGGCTTAATGAGGCTTGTCAACGATTTTTCTCAATGCTAGAATGATAAAGAATCAAATTTTGGATTTATCTACCGTAAATACTGTAATAGTACCCCACCCTCCCCTCGTACACTCGCGTAGTCGCAAAAGTTTTTTAGTATTTCATTTTTTTCAAAGCGCCCGTACTTTCAAAAAATGCGTCTTTGGTACCAAAGATAATGACGGTGCGGAGTGTTGCGTAGTCTAGCTTTGAACGAGTTTTTCTCGACACTGGTTTATGCTACAATGCGCGCTTGGGTATCAAAAAATAGCCCTGAATTTCAGCTATTTTTTGATATTCAAACGAACACTGTAGCTTAAACCAGTGTCGAGGACTCGTTCAAAGTTAGACTACGCAATACTCCGCACCGTCATTATGGGGCTGGGGTACTATACAGTATTTACGGTAGCTTTTATGGTATTTTATTCAACAACTGGATTGTTATTAAATATATTAAATGTAGATTTAAATCAATTTCTAGAGATCACTCGCTCGGATGAGTCGAGTGTACGGCTCAGAAGACAAAGTGAGAAGAAGAAAAAATGAGGGACCATTGCGGACACTGCTTTATCGAATAGATAATGTAAAAAGATTGAAAAATATTCGAAAATCTAAGATATTCAGTTTTTCCAAGAGAATTACGTGGGCAAATCGGACTCGGGCAACTACACGGCGGCGTGGAAAGAGAAATTCAGTCATGCGCCGACATGGTGCGATGCCGATATGAGTCTGCAACAGATCAATCGGGTGAGTGCAAGGGAATTCAAGCTGAAGGCAAGGCCAGAGCTAGGTCTTGCTAGTTTCATCTGGTTTTAAAGCCGGCCTGATATTCAAAAAAGTTCCTGAGCTGGTCTGGTCTGGCATAGCTTGGATTCGATTGAACCATCCCTGTTACTGAGCTGGTCTGATCTTGGCTTATTGTTTAAATCATCGTTTTTTAAGTGAATAGTTGAGGATCTAAAATAAGCGAGTTCCCAAGAAAGGGTGTGTTTCGATTTTGTGAGCACAAAGTACATAGCCATATTCAGAATATGGCTCGAGGCAATCGAATAGCGCTTTACTCGAGGACATTCTTCCAGAAAAATCTGTATAGATTAGGTGAGTTGAAACTTTTAAAACCTTATCGTACTTTTTGATAAATTGTTACGATAATCACGGTAATTTATAAGCTTTTAAAACCTTTAAACATTTAGGTGATTTCATTCAAAGATGGCCGTGGACAGTGGCGATAATCTCTCTTATTTTGTACACGATTTGCTGTGCCGGGTTGAAAGAAGTGACCATCGAAGTGGATATTGTTAAATTATGGGTACCACGTAAGTGATTTTTTTTCATTTACATTTTCCATTTTTAATATGAAAATAGAGTTTTAGAGGGCGGTCGATTGGATGAAGAGATGCATTATCTATCACGGGTACATCAAGAGATCTCACGGGTGAGTTTTTTAAAAAAGACAACACGTAATCAAAATGTTTTGTCATGTACAAGTACAAGTATATTGTAATGTACAAGTATTTATAAGTGTTTAGGTAAGAAGGGACACCGCCGAAATGCCGCCACCGATCATTCCGACTGTGCATCGAGGGAATCACAAGAATGGAACACATCCGAAGAAAGCACAGAAACCACAGCAACAAAGGGAATGGAGAGGACCGGAATTGCCAAAAGAAAACGGATTGGGTGGAGGATTTCAGGTGGGATAAACGGAGGACAAGATAGACATCGATCTGTCGGCTAGTTCGAGAATTCAGTCAAGTATGGAAGAATGATTAGTAGTGAAAGATGCAATATTTTCTTTTCTTTAAGATTTCTTCAAGCAATTGCTGTGCATAGAAATAGCTTTTATCTACTAGATCTTTAAATCAATCAGCTATAAGTAGTAAACTATCTTGACTTGACCTATACTTGACTTGCCATAGAGTCTGTCCCACAAATTTTGTTTGGTTGAGTGCCTGTGAACATTTTGCGATCACAGACTCAAGGATGGTAAGACTTGAAGTAAATAAAGCAATATTCTAAATGTTTTAGTTACACACAACATTTTCCAGGTCGTAATCCAAACGCCAGAGCATCCAGGCGAGTCGTCAATCACTAAAGCCGGTCTTCTAAAACACGTGCGATTGATGGAAGAAGTGGCTCAATATGAAGTTGAACTTTATGGAGAGTGAGTTTTTTAAATGAATTAAATGAATTAAATCCATAAATTTTGCATAATTTGTATAATAATTTACAGAAATTGGACCCTTGCCGACATTTGCTTTAAACCACCGCAACCCGATTTCTCGAAAAGTCCACTCGCAAAGGTGAGTCTCTTTAAATGAAAAAGCTGAAAAAGAAAGAAAATAACAACCTTTTGATCTTTAAATCAAATCAAATTCCTTCTAATATTTACAGATTTTATCAAGCGTTTTGTCCTCGATGATCCCCTGTATTTGGATAACGCCGATTGATTGTTTTTGGGAGGGAGCGAAACCATTGGGACCTCGACCACCAATCAATTTGGGGTAAAAAAAGAAAGATAAAGATTTTGAATGAACGATTTTAGCCCAGCAGCCACCTCCTTTATCACCTCATTACCGAAAGGGAATGTGACATGGAAGAATTTGAATCCAAGTGCGGTGATGGGCGAGGTGTCACAACTCTTCGATCTGGGACCCGTCAGCAATTTCTTTGAACGGGTAGATTGATTTGTGTAGTTGTAAAATGTCTTATCCTTTTGTATCACAACTGGTTGAATCAGCTATGAATCAGCCATGAATCAGCAATGGATTAGCCATGAATCAGCTATGAATCAGCCATGAATCAGCCATGAATATAGATCTAGCTCTAACCGATCTTTTAGGCTGGAATCGATTCAGCTTATTTGGATCGTCCTTGCATTGATCCACTCGATCCAGAATGTCCAAAGACTTCTCCAAACTATTTTGATCGGTATTTTTTACTTGTCTACCCCTAAGCCTCGGCCATAAAGTACTCAAATTTTCTTTCTAGTTGTTCGGCTTTGAAAAAGTTCAACTCCTGGAACGCAGCTCAACCTCAACCCGTTATTTTGGAGACTGAGAAAATAGTAGTAACTTTGTTTTTTTTATTTAAATTTGAAAAATTAAGGAAGACGATGAAGATGCAGAAAACGCTGATCAACTTTTGGCTGGGATTTTCGGTGAGTGTTCATTGGAAATCAATTCACACAAAAAAACAATAGGCAAGAAGCGAAGAAAGCGACAAGCCGAAACAACAAAAGCACCCGCGAAGAAAGCACAAACGAAAAGCGAGGATTATTACGATTACGAGAATGATGCCGATTATTCTGCTGATAACATTAGTAAGTTTATTGACATTGCTTTGATATTGGACAGGCAAAAGAGCCAAACAATATACAAATTTTCCAGCACTTCCCTCTGAGAAGAAAAAGAAAGGAATGAGTGCAGAAGAGAAAGATTGTTTGGAACACGGGAAAGCTTTCGTTTTGTGGATGGCGGCGAATCAAGATAAATGGAGTCTTTACTTGCCTGAAGCCGAATTCCCAAAAGATCCAAATTATGGAGAGGTTTGTTCGAGAGCGGAAACAATTGAAGATTTCGATTGAATCATTGGTGAAATGGTGAAAACAGTGAAAAACGACAATATCTATTGGAAAAGTATTAAATTAAGAATAGTAATCTTTACAGTAATGAATTTAGTATTAAAATTATCTCATAAACTTTTCAAGATCCAGCTTGGCTTTCAGATAATGACTGGTGGATGTAAGGGTTTCGGGAAAAAGATTATGGAATGGCCGGAGGATTTGATCATCGGTGGAATTGAAAGAGATGGAGAAAAGTAAGTTATAGAAATTATTTCGAATAAAATTAACAATTGTTTAAGAAATTCTAACCCAAAAATGTTTAGAGTAAAGTCAGCAGAGGCTTTGCAAAGTGTGTTCCTTGTGGCGAGTCCCTATGATGTCTACGTTCGATATAAGGTGCGTCAGATGTAACTCTTACTCTCAAAACCTCTAAATCTTTTCAAATACTTCATTTGTTTAGAGTTTTGCATTTAAATTTAAAATTCTTTGCTCTAAATATCTAGATTTCATTTTCAATGATTTTGTTTAGGAGCCGAAGCCCGAATTGAAACCAAAGCTGGACACATCTCGATGGGGACCTGGGATGGCGGGAGCGGTGATCGCCACATGGCAACGCCATTTCACCCGACAACTCTACGATCATCCAGCTAATAAAGAGGTGGGCTACATAACTGTTTAACTGAGCCTAGATTTGTAAACCAAGTCAAACACATTTTCAAAAGTGGATCCAAAGCCAGATATCTTGTCTTTATTTGAGAATTATTGTTGTAAGAGTGTAAAAAAAATTTGTGAAAAAAAGAAATATGTGCGCGCGCACAAGGAACACTAGTTAGAACTTCTTGAAAAAAAGCTAGAAAAGTTCGAAGCGCGGGTCGAACCTGGAAACGAACGCTGTACCACAGCTGCACCGAGTCTAGTCAGCAAGGAGGCCGCTAAGATCTAAATGACCACATTTTCTAACCAAAATTTGAACGCTTATAACTCCTGGCAGATTGTCATTTAACAAAAACGAAATAAATATTCGGAATCAGCATAAAATTCTGCGTCGAATGGTATAGGTTATATGGCATTTGGCTGGCTCAGCCAGTTGATCCTCCCTACAAATCAAATCGTATCATTTCTAAATATTTCTAGTCAGTACTTCTTTTGCACTACTAAACTCTAGAATCCAACAAATCGAGTCTTCCATCCATTGGCCTCGACATCGATCGGCGATATGTTAGAGGAATTCTCTCAATTCAACTATATCATCATTATCATTGGATATTTTCTTATGGTAATTTACATAAATCGTAGTTTGGATAAAAATTTGGATTTTATTTTAGATTCTTTACGCAGCATGGACTCAATGTCGAATCAAAGGATGGTGGTTAGCTGTTCAGTCAAATGTTTTACTTTCATTTATCGGTTAGTGAAATGAACATATCATAAAGAACATAAAGAACATAAAGAACATAAAGATTATAAAGATCATAAAGAACATAAAGATATTAAGTGTTATTTAGGAACCATGTTGGTCACCTATTCATCCATTTGTGGTTTGGGAGTGACGACGTGGTTGGGCATCAATTTCAATGCAGCCACCACACAGGTTTGGCTGTACATTTATAATCATAAATACTTTATCTTCATAATCTAGTAATTGTCAATGTCAACACTAGGATTGATTCTTTGGGTTTACTTTGTGCTACTTTGTATTCAGTTATGGAAGTGCACCCTTCTCGCGTACGCAACTATTCCTTTTACAACACTACTGACAAAAATAGAAACTCTTTTGTTTAGTGTGCCAAAAAGGGATGCTTTCCGTACTTTCGCACAAAGTATGCCTGAAAAAGCAGTGATATGAACTTAACTTTAGATTGTACCTTTCCTATCACTCGGTCTTGGCATCGATGACATGTTTCTTCTATTGCATAACTATGATGAGATTATCAACACTGTGAGAAAGTGAGGACAGAAAAACATCTACTATATATAAAAGAGCAGTATCTGTCTGTCTATCTATATGTCTGTATGTCTGTCTGTTTGTCTGTCTGTTTGTCTGTCTGTTTGTCTATCTGTCTAATCAATAAATGGAAATTGCAGAGACGAGATGGGTGTCCTTTTGAAAGAAACCGGTCTCTCGGTAATGGTCACCTCGTTGAACAATGTTCTTTCGTTCTTTGCCGGCACTGTGCTCCCCGTTCCCGCTTTGAGGAGCTTCTGTTTACAGGTACGATAAAACAACTATTGAATTGTAGAAACTCTTAAAAATACAATCAAAATACGATGAAAAAAGAGTTGTTTTTAACCCTAAAGCTTTACCATTTTCAGACAGCTATTCTTTTAATCTTCAACCTTCTCTCGCTTGTCATCATTTTCCCCGCATTCATCGCCTTGGATTTGAGAAGATTGAGAAAAGTGGGTTCAAAATTTTATAAAATTTTATAAAATTTTAGATATTTAGATAAAATTGTATTTTGTATATAATATTTTAAACAAATATAAATATTTTAGGGTAAACGTGACCTTGGCTATTGTTTCCCGGCTACTGAAGACCCCGCCGCGCTTAAGGCCAATAAAACGGAAGAAGCTAGAGCTGAGGTGAGATTTGGATATAGATTTAGATATAGATATTACATCAAAAGCATACTGTACTTTAAAATGAATATTTAGTCCGAGAACTCAAAAGCTCATCTCAAATCACTCGACAGCGAGAGTCACTTGAGCGGCGAGAAACAGGTGCGTTTTGAAAGACTTTCATTGTTTGAAATACTGTTTTTACAATTAGAAATTGTTTTAGATTTAAATAAGACTATTTTATGCTTTAGATTTAAATAAGATTACTGTATTATATCTCAATTTCCTTTTCAGTGGGAGCGCAATCAACCGTGGTATACGGTGGGCGGTTTCTTGACGAATATCTACATTCCGGCGCTGCAAACACCGAAAATTAAGGTAAATTAAAGAGAAAATTTGATTAGTATTTAGCAATTTATACGTTTTATCGATAAAATTCAGTTCTTGGTCATGTTTTTGACGGTTGGGATGACCGGCTTTGGTCTTTATGGAATGTACACGGGAACGCTTGGGTTGGAGCTCTCCGATGTTTTGCCAGAGCACACTGCACCCGCCGCTTTCCTCAGAGTTCGTTTTTTTTACATAAAATAATAATATTTAGACTGCTAACGAGTTAAATAGAAGCTACATTATGCTAGAATGAAAAAAGATTCAGTCATTAACAACAGAAAAAAAAGAAAGAAGAAGCTGTAGAAAAAGAAGCTTTTTGTATTTGGCAAAGTTTGACTTTGACTTCAAAAACTAGACATTATTGATTGCTTAAAACTCTAAAGCATATCTATTCTTCTAAAGTTCAGATATTCAACTAAATAACTTCATTTTAGGCTCGAGAAAAGTATTTCTCGTTTTACCCAATGTTCGCCGTTTTGCGGGGCACAGAAATCGATATCCCGAATCAACAAGAACAAATTGAAGAGTATAGAAGGAGACTTGGTATGTAAATTTGATCAATCACTATTTTAATAATTAATTTACTACAGGCGAGACAAAGTTCATGATTTTGAAAGACGGAAAGAACGCACAGCCATACTGGATGAGTTTGCTGAGGGTTTGGCTCGAGTCGCTCGATGTGGCGCTTGAAAAAGAGATCTCCAATGATGTCTTTAGTAAGAGATACAAGAATATGGCATGTACTTTGTGCTGACAAATGTCAGTCGTCTGGTGCACAAAGATTACATTCTTCAAGGCAGGTTCTGCTGTAAAGAAAGGTGTGCCAGAAAGCGCGCATTTTCGGAGAACAAAGTACCAAGTTAGGCCAGGATTTAGAGTTTAACTTGTACTTTAGATCTGACTACCGGAAAAATCAATAAAGGAAAAAAGCCGACACCTGAAGGACAAATTGCTCAGAAACTCGTGTGCTCTGTGGGACATGTGTTCAATTGCACGGGAAGGGTTGGTTTTAAAAGCCTACGTCAGTTAATAATAAAAAGAAAGGATGTTCTATCGGAGCCTAGGACTGTAAGCTGTAATCCAGTCTAGCCCAGCTAGATCCAGGGTTGGTCTAGCCTAGCTTGGGTTGAGAAAATTGATTCAACTTTGGTTCAACTTTGGTTCAACTCTGCCCTGTTTCAAGTTGAAGTAATCGGGTTTTTTTCAGTTGGGTAACATTAAACTCGTCAACAACGGAATCATTCGCCCAGAAGCTTTCTACAATTATCTGACCGCTTGGTTCAATGTCGACAATATGATGTACTATGTGTCACAGGCATCTTTTGCGCCGAATCCGCCCGTTTGGAGGATGAATGCGGTTTGTTTTTGAAAAAAAGTAGTGGATGATTTAGTGAACAAATTCTAAATAGCCATTTTTAGCTAAATAGCCATATTTTTAGAGAAACGAGCCTGTACCACCGGCAAGGAAACTTCTGCACTCACAAATCCCATTCTATCAAACGGGACTCACCGACACTCCCGTCATTGTCAACATGATTGAAGTAGTTCTTTGATAAACAATACTGTATACCCTACGCCGTGTACTTTTGAATATTTAGCCTACAGTATATTCCCCAATATTTAGAAGCTACTAGAAGTGCTTTAGGAAGTGCGAGAAGTCTGTGAGAACTACACATCTCATGGATTGAGCAATTTCCCCTCGGGAATCGCCTTCACTTTTTGGGATCAATATCTCGAATTGCGATGGAATCTCTTTATTGCTATTTGCTATATTGCTTTCGCTGTTTTTGTTGTTATTTCGGTGCTGATGTTTAATCCGAGAGCCGCTGTTATGGTGGGTGAAAAGATTAAAAGTGTCAAAATTTTGCCCAACTTTTAGGTGATGGTGATTGTCGTGATTCTCACAATTCAACTCGGCGGTTTTATGGGATTGTTTGGCGTGAAAATGAACGGAATCTCGGCAGTTACACAGATTTGCGCTGTGGGAATTGGTGGGGGTTTTGTAATAGAGATCATGGCAAATGGCTGACTGACTAGATCATGGCAAAATCAAGCCTTGCAGAAGCCACAAAGAGCTTTCAAATTTGCCTAATCTTTTATTCAGGAGTCGAGTTCACAGCGCATGTCGTCCTTTGCTTTTTGACCTCTTTGGGTACAGTGGATGATCGGTAAGCGAATGAAGAAAGGTAAAAAAACATCGAGATTTAAGAATTGAATCCTGTCTCCAACATATGTTTGTTCCCGTTTTTCATGGCGCCATTTCGACATTTTTGGGTGAGTTTGTGGAAAAATACGAAAAAAATGGGAATTGTTTAGGAATTGTGATGTTGATTTTCTCGCAATTCGACTTCGTCATCAAATATTTCTTCGTTACGATGACGGTGAGTAAATTATCGGGGCTATCATTTGATCTAAAAAACTTACAAGCTAGAATTAAATATTCTGGAATTAGAATCAAATAATTAAATAGAATTAAATAGAATTAAATAGAATTAAATAGAATTAGATATTCCATGAATTTAGAATAGCATTTAAATATTCTGATCAATCGATTCAAATCAATTTCAGGTGCTAGTAGCTTTGGGTCTCTGGAATGGCCTTTGCGTGTTGCCGGTGTTGCTCTCCTGGTTTGGGCCGGAGCCTGAGGTTGGTTCAAAAATAGATTATAGAGCCAATAGTACAATATTCAAAGTTAGATTCTAACTAATACTATTTAATCTTCATTCAGCTAATACCAACGGATGGCTCAAAACGATTACCCGCTCCTCCACCCCTCGCACAGCAGAATCTCACCGAAAAGAAAGCTCTCGAATCGGGGTTGAGAAATAGAAAAGGTTAGAAGAATGGGTTTTAAAAACCAAAAATACTGTAATCTATACCGTAATCTATACTCGTAATCTGGTTCTTAAACTATCTTTCGATTGGAAACCTGTGCAAATTTGGCACCAGGCAATAACGGTGTCCGTTTGTGGAAACTCTAAACTGTTCCCAATGTTCCATCCATCATAAGTTCACTGGAATATAAAAACAGTGAATCAACCAAAACCTTGGATAAAACTAGAATCAAAATTACCGTAGTTTCTAGGGTTTACGCTAGTTTCCACAATCAAATTCTAGGCGATGTCGAGATGACACAGCGAGCCGAAACAAGCAGCAGCGGTAGCTCTGAACAATAAAATTTTTGATCTTAAAGCTATTTAAAGCATTCAACACTCAATTTCAACTCTGTATTAGTTAGAATTTCGTTTCCAAATCTTTTTAAGTGATCCCAGTGAAATCTTTTCTTGCCAAGAGTCTTTCAAATCAGATTTTTCTTTATTTTCTGTATTTACATTCTCCTTGAGTTTTCTCGGGTCATTTCACTTATCAAAAATTAATTCAAATTGTGATTTAATACTTTTTTTGTCAAGAAGAGAATTTTCTTATTGCCATAAAAATGAAAAAAACTTCCTTTGGTGGCTCACATTTCATGATACACAAGAAACTACACTATTATATATAACTTTCAATTCAAATTAACATTTAACAGAATCTAAATTTCCATTTAAAAAACTTTAAATAAAATTGACAAACACATTTCGTATCATTTTTCAAAGCGCTTCTCGAGACGCTGTATGCATCGGCTCTTCGACATACCGAATACAAGGTGAAACATGATTTCTTTTGATGTTTTTGTTTGATTTTGGAGTAGACTACTTTGCGCCAAATTTTTTTGCGCAACTCGCCATAACTTTCTTCTAAGTCGACCAATCTTTATGATTTTGGTGTCATTTTGTATATCTCAATAAGTGTAACAAAATGACACCAAAATCATAAAGATTGGTCGACTTAGAAGAAAGTTATGGCGAGTTGCGCAAATGATCCAGTTGCGTAAAAAATTTGGCGCAAAGTAGCCTATCCCTTTGATTTTAGCAAAAACTTGATTCGTTTAACATTACCAAATACACTTTTATTTCTTTTCTCAAACTAGTCTTTGACTTATATTTAGACAATCTATTTTTCTCCTCTTTAGGATCGGAATCACTCAAACATCCTCAACTCTTTCCGCTCAAGCATCAAATCTTCATCCAACCGACGAGAAAATCATGCAAGCACGCGCACAAGTTAACGAGGTTTGTGCTTTTAGCATCTAGTAGCAAGTAATTGGTGCATTTACTTGCGAAATTGTGTATTCTTATAAATATTGCATGTTCTGTTTTATGTTAAAGCTTACATTTGGTTTATGGTTTAAATTTAGGTGATGGATCTGATGCGTGAAAACATTGGCAAACTCGCTAAACGCGGCGAGCGGCTTGACAATTTGGCTGAACGAGCCGGTGAGTTTACATCTTTAAACTATTTTTAATTCCTTTTTAGAAGCCCTTGAAGCAGGCACTAATGATTTCTACAAAACTGCAGTCCAGGTAAATGCTTTTCTTACCTACCTACTTCGATTTTGTCGTTAGTGGGGCAATGTTTGTAACTTCTGTCGTTTAGGTGAAGCGCGATCGTTACTGGAAAGCCTATTCGATGTACCTTGCCATGCTGGGCACTTTTGCTGTGTTTGTCATCGCTGGAACGAGTAAGCTTTTATTTAGTTGCTACTTCAAACACCTAGCTCGATATTCTTGCGTTTTTGCATTGAAGCATGTTACTAAACATATTAAAACTATTGGATTTCTTCAATTTGTATTTTTAGCCTACTATCAAATGTGAAGTCGATTCGCAAATGAAAAGAAGCTTGTCTGACAGAATTTCTATTATTTAGCCTTTTTTTAACCGCATGATAAACAGTTGTATTGATTTTTAAATGCTAAAGCTGTTGATTACTATTAGAAAAAGCCGAGATAATGAAGTTAGGTAAAGAGGTGTTTTATTGAAGCGATTTGCAAATAGAATCAAAAACTTGCATGTCATGATTACCATTTGTTCTCACGGACAAAGGGAAATGACGAAATTCTATCATTTTATGTTTCTTACAGCTTAATGGTAAGTGTTTTTACTTTTGTTATAGCTTTTTTGTTGTACTTACCTAATTTTTATTTGTTTTTTACAGGTTTCTCACAACAATGCAATTCCTCGTTTATCGGCCGGGTTAGATGTAAGTGTATCAACGTTTTCTTTTTAAAGTTTTCTATTTTAGTTATTATCAGATAAATCAAAATCGGGTCAAGTAGCGAAGGAGAAGGCACAGTCAAAGATGAAGGTTCTTTTAAAAAAATAGGGATCTAGTTTGTTTTTGTTTAGTATTCACACACGTTACTTGTCCCGGGAATGATTGTGCAGACGAGTCTTGGCGATCCACTCAAAATCATGCAAGTGATACACTACGGGGAATTTGGTGATATATATGAGGTTGGTTTTTAAAACTCTTTAGGTTTTAAAACGGTTTTTAGGTGGAAGAACCTGGGGAAAAAGCCCGTTTCTGCTTGCGAACCGAGACAAAAGATTGCCCACTAGCTTTCCAAAGTCTTGATGTAGGTTTTGGTACTTGCAACTCTTTGTTTATTGTTACTTCAGAAAGGTATACGACTCACACAACGTTATTCGCTGACTGAGCGCCGATTGAGTCGCCATGCAGTTGAATGGTAGGGACTCATGCGCAGTCGGCTTTAAAATTGATCACTTTTAGTGCAAAACGAACGGGTGATGTTGGCGAGTTGAACGATCTACGCTATTACACTTACGAGCTTCTTGGACCGAATTTGGATGATGTGCGCCGCTATCATCTACAGACCAGCTTTGAGTAAGTTTGCTTTGAAATATAATGCTAAAGTTGTATTAGTGCTTGAATTTTGCTTGGGTTCACTTTTTTGTATGCTTGATTTAGCCGTGCAACCGCTTACTTTCTTTGTGGAAGCATGACCAGAGCTATAGGCGAACTGCAACGACTCGGCTACACTCATAGGTATGCTGAAATAGTTATTAAAGCAAATGAAAGGTGTTTCTTGTAATATTGCATACTTTAGACGTTTATCTCCAAAGATGTTTTGTCTGGGAAATTCGTTTCGTCAAACCGTCGTTTACCTCGTTGGCTACTCACACCTTCAATATGTTAAATGGCCCAAAAAGCCGCACAAGTAATATTTTTGCTCTTTGGTGATAAACTTGTTTGTCTTTTGTAGAATATATCCTCCGGGTTTCAAGTCGAAGATACGCGGCGACAAAACGTTTCACAGTCTTGCTGCTCATCGACAAGAGCCTGTCTATTTTCGTGATGATCTGGAATCCTTGTAATGTTTTACATTTTTACATATATATATCAAACACTGATTTGCTCAGGGTTTATGCATTCATCGACATTTTCAAGATGGGAGCTGTTCCGTGGAAAAAAGCAAGTGAAGAAGAGATGATCAATCAGAAAATGCAAATTCGAACCGGGAGATGTAAGCGATGTTTTGATTACAATTATGTTTCATTTTTTGAGATGACGGTTTTCAACGGTTGCTTCCACCAGAGTTTCAGCTGATCTTCCGTTATTTGCGCACTTGTGACCGAACGGATCGCCCCGATTATACAACAATCTACGAGATTATTGACAAATGTGCCATGGTTGGTATCATGAAAAGTTTTTCTTCAAAAATCTTTTAGCGTAACGGAATTGACATTCGAGCGGTGGTTCCCGATTTTTGCAGTGGCGGCTTCACAAATTATTGTGTCCGTCCGGCACCAAAAGAAATTTCGGTAAGAATTTAGTGTCTAATCATTACAAATTCGCGTGTTTAGGCTGCTGATCTTGAGTATAATGGTGACAGTGACCAAGAGACCTATGCGAAAGAGATTGAAAATGAAGCAAAACTGCGCGTTCAGGTAAGAATTTGTGCGCTGGCTTCATAAGTGGACTTTTTGGAATAAATCCAAGCGACAAAAGAGCGAGGTGGAAGTGTACAGCACGATCAGTGAAAAAGACTCCCCACAACGAGTTGCTATCAAAGCAGCGACGAAATTGAGGAAGGGGTTGGTTGTTGTGTCTGCCTTGTAGACGTTTTATCAGATCAGATAAGATAGGCTTACTTCTTTGTCATTTTAGTGAAATGACGAAACAGAGCCACGAGCCTCGACAACTCAAAATCGACGAGAATATTTTCCTGGTCTAACAGCGTTAAAAATTCCATCTATGAAACCGTATATTATGGAAATTTAGTGAGAATTTCGTACATTATCTTCCCGTTAATCGCTATATTTGATGGAATAAAGTGTTGGCTTGGTTTTGTAAAATCGCTCAAAATATGGTAAAAATGATCTATGTGAGGAAAAATGTCCAGTTAATAACATCTTGCAGAATGCCGATTAGATAAGAGTGATGGCTAATGGCCGGTTGTCAGCATCGAGCTAATACGCTGGACTGAAATCCCCTCAAAATCCATTGCACGAACGAGGAAAAGAGAAATTCGAATCAACAGAATGACATGACCATCTTGTTTTACCCACGCACTTAGGCTTTTTCCATGAGGCTTCTCTACTTTGAAGATCCTCTACCTCTATTTGCCTCTACTTTTTAAACGTTCACATGAATTTTTCTTCTATTCAACTCTATTCAACAGTTTTCCAAAATTCCCTGTTATACTTTTTATACCAAGCAAATTATCATTTCTGAATACGTTTTTTTCCATTGTCATTCGGAATTAAAGTGAAAATTCGGTAACAATTTAAGCGAAAACTCCTAATAATATTAAAATGAAAAACAGGCATAAAACAAGTTGCTTTGTAAAAAGTTGCATCATTGGAAGCCGCGACTGCCCTAAAATAACATTCATTAATAAAAAAAAGCACTTGATATTTTAAAGTTCTTTAAACACCTTACCGAGAAACCGCCACCAATAGAGCCTCGATATCCTCCTCGACCTCGACCCATTCCTCCTCGGTTGCCGAACCGTCCATCACCACCGTCATTCATGTTGCCATAGGAGGCTTGCTTCGAGCCAAAGTTTCCCTTGAAGCTCTAAAGCAAAAATTTGTCTCCAATAAAATCATATATAATCACCGCGTCCATGTCTTCGAAATCGTTGGTTTCAACTAAAATTTAAAATCAGCCTTTTAAAAATTTTAATAGCTTTGAGAAATCATCAAACTACGCACGAATCTTTGGAGTAGGAGGCGCCATTTGGGTTAGAGGCGTTGCTGGAGTTTGTATGGCAGCTGGCACCACATTTGTTGGCTGAAGTGGAGGTGGAGCAGAAAGTTCAAGTGGAACGGGGCTTGGCTTCTTTTTGATTGCGGCAGGTGGCTCACGGTTCTGAATATAACAACATCGTTTGATGCAAAAATAAAAATACCTGAACTGGAACTTGGTTGATTGTCGTTTCACCAAAACCTGTCTGGATTGGAGTCGCAGTTGCAAAATCGTAACCCGGGGCAGGACCAAATGGGTTTACATCAACTGGTGGCGCCGTAATCTTCTAAAACGTCAACAAGATATTAAAAGTCGGAACTATCTTGCTTGTCGTGGGGCTTCGGTAACATGCTTGGAAGTAAGAATTTCTTCTGTTACAAGTGAAGGCTCGTTCTTTTTCTCATCGACTTTCTTATCACCGTCAGCCACATTAGCTACCATTTCGGTGGTGTCTTTCTTGACCGTTCCAACTAAACTATGATATGTTGCACATTGCCAAGTAATATAACCCTTAACGGAAGGCACGTCAGACACAACCGCTTTTGTGATGCTTTGTGGAGCCTCAATGACTGGCGGCGCTGCAGGCAAGACTTCAACTTTTTTAGCTGGGACCGATGGAATAACGTCTTGTTTGATAGAATTTTGAACCTAAAATTCGTGGTATAGTTAGAGCCTGTATAAATTACCTCATTAGCGACATTCTTCTTTTCTGGCATGCCGTTTTCCTCATTGAATAATGCAAGCAAATCAGTCATTCGGGCATTTTGTTCAAAGTTGCGGAATTGTTGTCCCAGATCTTTTTTGAAGAAGTCGAGAATAGGCGGGACAGCTGGAAACGAGGGTTTCACAGCTTCAACGCGATCCTCTAAATCAATCAGAATCTAAAAGAGATAACTGTTAATGAAAAAGAAGCTTCGCTAGCTACTTTGAATAGACTGCTGCACAAATTCAGTGACATGTTCAAGCGTTTGCTTTCCTCCTCGGATAACTGCAGTTTCCGGCTGGTCGAGCGAAGCGCTCGCAAAATAACGTCAACAGATCCGGCAATTTGATCAGCCTACGAGAAAATTTAATTTTGAAGTTTTAAAATAAAATACCTCCTCATTATATTCAGCATGGTTCTTGGCAAAGATCGTCGTTGCAAGATCGCCGTTTTTGAAAACATCTTTGAGGCTGGCGCCTCTTTCGACGAGTTTCCTGATTGGGCTTTTTTGATCAGACGACTCTGCCACGTCAAGAACAGCAGCAACAAGTTCCCCGACAGTTGAAAGCAAGATCAGCGTGTCCTAATGGTCTACTTACAAAACAATACATATGCTTTTTCTTACATTGAGGTAGTCCGTGGAACCACAACGCTCCTTAGCAATGTCAGCACCGATACCGTCAACAATCTTCCATTTTCCTGCGACGATTGCTTCAAGATATCTAAAAACCCAAGATTCAAAAGATGATGGCGGTTGGAAAAATCAAAAATGATGATAGTTCAAAAATACTTTTGGCGCAAGACGAGCGATTCAACGGCGTTAAAGCGCAAATCCACGGGCTTGGCAAGGAGACAAACCACTGCGCGGTAAGAATCAACCTAAAAGTAAGATTTAAAATAAAAATTATCTAATTGAACCAGATCCGTGCGTGAAGCTGCAGTTGCTTCGAGGTCGATTTGGCCAACAGTTGATTGAACCGATGCTTGGGTTGGGGTTGAAGCAATTTCAGCCATCAATTTCTTATGCAGGAGATCTAAACAATCTCTTATTGACTCATTATCAATATTAGAAATTTACTAGTCACTGGGTGCTTGTTGCCAAGGATGGAAGAAGCCAAAATCAGTGCATCTCTAAAATAAGCAAGGTGCTTGCCATTAACCCTTAAATTACTTTGCATCAATCAGATCAGCGTGTTCTTTCAGTTGAATTTGAAAAGCGTCTTCCAAAACGAGATGATAGATGCAGGATCGCGCAATCGATCTCGAGATTGGTGAAAGAGCCAAAGCGGCCCAGCGACTCAAATATTGAACGAACCCCTCCCTGAACTCCATTGAACTCAAGATGCCTAAAAGTGCATAAATAAAAGAACTTAGCATGCACAAACCATGTGCATCTTCGCCAATTATATCGTGTTGGACACCAAAATCTTTGCAGATACGCAACGCTTCTTCGATATTGCCGGCAATCAAAAAGTAGTCGATAAGACGAATGACATCTTCTGGTTTCTTCGAGACCTTTAGCTTAGCTTCAAGAGCATCAACTAAACGTGGACAGAATTAAGCATTTTGATGCATGCCACAACAAGAATAGCTCTTGAAAGGGGTTTCGTAACTAAGACATTCCAAGACAAACGCACCATAGTCCTTCACAGCATGATCAATCGGTTGATTTGCGACAAGAAGTTGGTAGAATTGTCCTCCAACATCGATTTCTTCTCCAATCAATTGAGCGAACTTATCGTCGTAGGTTATTCCAGCAGCAGATTCCTTTGCGATGAGACCACTCGAAACATTTGAAACGGGCGTTGCGGGTGGCTTAACATCTGGGAAGAAGTAGGATCCTTTTGCGGCCCGGTTGTTCTCAACATGATCTAAACGTAGACGTATTGTACTAGATCTATTAAGATTATATTTGGTAGTTATGATCTCTTAAGGCCATACGACTCTTCAAAAAAGCTTACTTTCAGACTCTTCAATGTTTTGCATTGTTCTCGTTGAGAAACAAGATAGCGGAAGCCGTCACTTATCAAGAAAAGATAATATTAATACAAATATAAAAAAGCAACATACAAACGTAAAGCCGCAATACGGAACTAAGAGTTGAAGTAAAGCTTGAATACAAAACGCATTACAACTGCCCGGCTGCCTAGTTAACCATTAAAAAAGCTTGTGGTAAAGTTAAGCTAAGTCGGACACTACGCGAAAGCAAATTCCGTGCAAAGCTACGGGTAAAGGTCAACGATAGACGGATCAATTAAAGAGTGCGCTAACCTCTAAAATTCTTGACGGCAAATGACGTGTGAATGAGAATGAAAATGAAAAGCACGCGAAACAAATGAGACACTACGGTAGCGAAAATCAGACAGAATAAAAATACTTCATTAGTTGCTTGAATAAATTATTTTGTGATTGTAGTTGAAAAACTAGTCTAGAAGAGCAAGATATTTTTGTTTTACCGTTTGTTGTTGCTGTTGTTGTGTCTCCGGTTGCCCTTGATCATTCGAACTTTTCCGTTTTCTCACACCGAATACTAGTGAGCTTATAGTGAGTCAAATGATTTTCAGGTTCAGTTAGCCAAAGACAGAAAAATATCTAGCTGACTTCATCTAGAGTACGACGCAGTTTTAAGCACCCTGCAGTTGTTGCTAGTTTTCTCTTCATCTAATAGTTAGCAGCATCTGAGCCTTGTAATTTGTGAGAAGTTTTATGACTCGGATACAGATTCCAGACAGATTTCCCCTAAAAGCTGTGCTTCTTGCTGTGCTGTGAAATCCCCTCATCAAGCTCTCGTTCTCCTTGACTAATGCTATACATGGCTTTCTTCAAAACTTTCTCCCTTTGCCAAATTTTTGAGGGATCTGTATGAGGGAAAGAGGGGAACTCTCAGAGATCTTTTTCTCGCCTTTCTGTGGATATTCAGTCTCTTTTCTTTATGAAGACTGGATGAGCTCTTCCCCTTTTCAATCCTTTTGATGTCAAGGGGATTTCTCCTCTCCTTTCTACTTTCCTCCTTTCTTTTCACTTATTGATCTGCCATTCGCCTATAAGCCTCTCTAAAAAGATCAACCTTGACGATATTATTTTTGTGGTTGGTGCGGCTTTTCTTGAAACAACCTTTGTGTTGTGGTTTCTCTCTGAATCAAAAACAGATCAGTCTTATTTTCTAACTCACTAAATTTGGGTTCCTCCAATGATCAAAACTAAGTTCTTGTTAAAAAATCTTTGAATGATCGTTGTCTGAACTTTTACGGACACTCTCCAAATGCAAATCATACCTTTCTTGGTTACTCGTTTTCTCAAGGCTCTCAAAACTCGCTTGAAATCCTCCATCTGTCAATGTCTTACTTTGAATGGAAAAAAGAACTTGATTGCAGGTTTTGAGGGATTGTTTGGATCTTTTTTCATCTTTTTTACATCTTTACATATCAGATTTTCAGAATGGGTCTATTTGGACAATTACTCCTCTTTTCTATAGCTGTCATTTTGAGTGATGCATCAAATATCCCATGTGGGAAAGCTTTTCCATGCGATACGAGCTCTCAGTTAAAGGTTTGACTTGCATAGTGACAAATCAAATAGCAATTCCCATTTCAGGCAAGTGAAATTGCGGTGGCGATGTTCGGCAAAGAGCAAGATTCCGAAAAGAATATCATCACAGCGAAGGGGTAAATGTTAGAAAAATTTTTTACTCAGAGTATCCCTTTAAATAGTTTGTTTTACTCAAGTACCCTGAACAGTTTATATCTTGGACTACAGGATCCCGGACGCGTTATTTTGGGTGGCTGCTGGAGAGGCTCGCACAGAGACACTTTCGCTCTTCAATCACACCGATGCCGAACTGATTTACTCAGGTTAGATGGGACAAGTTAAACACTTAGAAATCTGACACAAACTCCCCTTTTAAAGATGGATTTTTATCAAAACTCCGATTGTTAGGCCATCGTCTTTCTCCATCAGCTGACCAATTTGTGCTGATGCATCGAGTGGATCGAAAAGCCTCCGAGAGAGCCCGTGCTGCGCATGTCAGTGTGGCGATGAGTAAACGACTAGCCCTGTGAGTACTTTGAACCTCAAAATTATAGATAAGTGTAATAAAACTGCCATTTCCAAACTAGAGATTTGAAAAATTTGAGACAAAACCTTGAGGTTTTTAGCCTCGGTCTGCGAGAGAGGGATTTCCGCTTCGGGGTCCCCTCGAAAGTGGTCGAAACGGTGCTCGGCGCCGAGTGTCCATTGCCAAGTCTTGAGAAGTGCTCGGGCACGCGTTACAGGTAGAAACTCATCCAGCAATCAGTTTGATACTGTTCTTAAATCAAACTTCAGATCTTTTTCTGGTGTGTGCAACAATGTGGCGAATCCGGAGTGGGGCGCCTCGCATACTCCGTTCAGCCGAATGCTCAAACCCGACTATGCAGATGGTGGGGTTTAATTCAAAATACGATAGATTACGGTAATAAAGATGTGATACTGCAAACCCCAACAGTTAATCCCCACACTACAGAATTAAAGTAGCTTTAAATTTCAGGCATAACTTTGATTCGCGAGTCGAAAACTGGCGAAGCACTTCCACCAGTCCGGAGCATTTCAATCAATCTATTCCCCAAGCATTTCGTCCCACATAAAACAGGCAACCAAAAATATAAAAAACTTGTTAAAAGAGATATTCAGTCACAACTTTATTCGCGCATTGGTGGCAATTCGTGGCCTCGGATATGGTGAACATCGTGCCTGGTCAAAGTGTTATTGATGGTGAGAAGAAGTTGAACTATTAGCAAAACAATCGTTGTGTACCAAAAAGTTCTTGTCTTGACACTAGTTTATGTGTTTTGATCAAGACTTTCCGTTTTTTTGCACCTTATCGTACAAACTTCGGCTAAACCACAACTTACCCATTATTTGTACATTTACTTCAACCCAACGGATTACTTGCACGAATTCAATAACGGGGCTAAAATGCGTACTGATTCGAGCAAAATGGAGAAAAGCTGTGTCCTAAACAGGATGAAAGCAACAATCTAACTGACTTAACTTGTATTTAACACTGACTTAACAGTCGGGAGATGAATAAACAAACAAAGGCGGTGGGGCAAATGCCACGTTTTTTTGTGCACCTGGACATTTGCGCACCTTTTTTTCGCTGGAAAAGGCCTTAGGAAAGGGCGTAGAGCTTCAAAAATATTTCCGTGTAGGGGAATCGTATGTGTAGATTCCGAATTTCGACAAATCAGCCCTCACTGGCACTTTAAATTTGGGCTAAAAGGCAAAAACTACGCAACTTAACGCTTTTCCGCATTTTTTGCCTTTTAGCCCAAATTTGAAGTCTCAGCGAGGTCTGATTTGTCGAGATTCGGAATCTACGCATACGATTCCCTTATAAGAAAATATTTTTGAAGCTCTACGGCCTTTCCTAAGGCCTTTTCCAGCAAAAAAAGGTGCGCAAATGTCCAGGTGCGCAAAAAAGGTCGCATTTGCCCCACGCCCAAAACAAACAAACAAATGAACAAATGAATAAAGAAACAAGATATAAAAAGATTGGGGCAGAAAAAGATATTCAGGTGAGTCAAAAGTGAATGAAATTAGTATTTTTCCGTAGTCATTTCACGTTTTCTTACTTTGGGACTACTTTTAGATGTAAATTTGTAATCTTTAATGTAAATCACGGCGGCGAAATATTTAGCACATGTTGCTTTTCTAATACTACAATTTCAGGCCAAGTCCACGCATTGCCATGTTGTCGAAAGGGTTTCTCGCATGCTGAGTGCGACGCGATTCACGTGCCAACTGGAGACCCAGCCTATAGGTTAAACATTCACTTTGAAAGTGACAATTATGAGCTAAAAAATTTACTTCGGTTTAAACCTTTCCGACATTGCAATAGTTAGGTTAAAGGTTTACATTTCAGAAATCGTTTGAACTGTCTCCCTCACGCTCGTTCAATGCCTTCCGCTAGATCTAATTGTGGATTGGGGCCAAGAGAGCAGGCAAATATGGCATCGGCTTTTCTTGATGCGTCGAATATCTATGGAAATGATCCCGAAAGAGCAAGAAGACTTCGACATTTTAGGTGAAAAATGAAAATAATCTTTTCAACAAGCTTTCCAGAGGAGGCCATTTGAGAACGGCGAGCAATGCCGGCTTTTTTCCTGACGTTGATGCGTCATTGAGATGTCAGGTAATACGGTATTTACAGAGTACTGTAAGTTAGTCAAAATATCAACTAAGGGTTCTTCTTGCAAGAAGAGCATCACTTTCAGGAGCCAGATTCCCGATGTCTTCTCTCCGGCTCCGACGAGGTGAATATGTTGCCCGGTTCGGCTGCTCTGCACACTCTCTGGGTTCGTCAGCACAATCGAGTGGCCGACCGATTAAAGGTTTTCATTATCATGAATGACAATAATGAATTCATTTCAAATCAGGAATTGAACAAGCATTGGTCGGACGATCGGCTATTCGATGAGTCACGGAAAATCGTCTCCGCTCAAGTTCAACACATCACTTACACCGAGTTTTTGCCGTTACTCCTAGGCGTCGATGCGATCAAGTGAGTGAAGATTTTAGAAGTAAAAGAGCTTGATTTTATTGAAGCTTTAGCTTTAGTTTTGGACACAAAAGTCATAGAAAAGAGCTGTAATTTTCAGAAAATTCGGTCTCGAGGTGCATTCATCGGGTTTCGATGCCGATTACGATATGTCAATTGAAGGAGCGACAATGAACGAGTTTTCAATCACTTTCCCCTATCTCGTTTGGTCACTCTTTCCATCAAGTTTGTAAATTTTGCATACAAAGAATCATACCGAAAAAAAAATCTTTTTCTTTCAGCTCCTCTCTACACCGAATTCAATAATCCTGGTCGAATTTTTCAAAGTCGCGGAATGGAAGATGTTATTAGGTAAAAATTGAAGCAAAATTTGAATAGATTTGTAAGAATTTTGTAATAGATTTGTAAGAATTAAGCGAATTTTTCTTGCAGAACCCTACTAGCAGCCACAATTGCAAAGCCAGCGTTGCGAATGGGCGGCGAGATGAAGAACGCTTTTATGAAAGTGAGTGAATTGGGTAATTGCTGGATAGATTATATGTTAACGTAATAAAAAAATATCTAAATCTATTAGGACAACTTGGAGATCGGTTTGGATTTGGTGTCAATCGCTTTGAAACAAGGCAGAGACCACGGGATTCCTGGGTACACCGCCGTCAGAGCAAGTTGCGGACTTGGAAAGGTAAGTTTTAAAGTCTAAAAAATTAAAGATACAGAAAGAAACAGCTACAGCAATTGTTTAAAACCCAGCTATTCCAAATCTCTTTAGATTCGCGCTTTCCACGAATTGGAGGACTATTTCCAAGAGGAAATCAAACTTGAAACGATCACGAATCTCTATGACGATGTTGCGGATATTGATCTTTTGGTAAAAGTTGAAAGATTTCAGTTTTTGAATGTGATGAAATCAGGTTGGTGTAATGGCCGAAAAGGCGAACAAGGGATCGCTATTTGGAGCGACAATGGGATGCATTCTGGGGAAGCAATTCCAAAGGGTATGTTCAAAGTTAAGCTTTATGGAAACCCTTTAATTGAACGTGAAATCTCACTCTGAAATACTGATACAATATTATCGACTATTGTCAGCTGTATGTCAGCTATAGATCCTGAACCCTGAATTTCAAGAAAGAACTTGCTATGGTTACAATTAGGTGAATCAAATCGAATTTGAATCCAATAGAGATTCAACTCTGAAATCTAAAGACAAAAAGAAGCAGTTTTTTTTCATTTCATTCAGACAAGACGCGGTGATCGTTTCTGGTATGAGAACTATTTTGCGGGCAGTGCTTTCAGCGAGAATCAACTCGATGAGATCAGAAAGACTCAATTGGCACAGGTTTTTCAAATATTATGATAAAAATAAAGAAGTTCTAGATTCTATGCAAAAACCTTGACTTAACCCGTGTTCAGCCACACGTTTTCATGATTGAAGATCTTTATGAGTAAGTCATTTTTCTGTTTCTTCGACAAAAGTAACTAGGAATATGGGAATCGATTGTAAATCTTCGATGTTCGACGAGTTTGACGTGAAAGAATGGAGAGATGGGGAGGTGAGTGGTTGAAAATTTTAAGTTTAAGAGTTCCCAGATTGGGGCTGGGAACAGGAAAAACAAGGTCAACGCCGGGATTCGAACCTGGGATCTTTGGCTTAAAAAAGTGAGCGCTCTACAAATTAGTTAAACCAAAATATATTTCAATGGCTTATTATTTTTGTGCCTCGAAAACCTTCATTACATTACGCTTTTCTCCGTTCGAATGCACAAAATAACATTCTAGCATTATAATTGTAACATTGTAGCATTATAATTGTAACATTGTACACATTGTAGCATTATAATTGTAATATTTAACATTGTACAGCATTATAACAACATTGTACACATTGTACACATTGTAAAAAGGAATTGGTTTATCGGATGGTACACTTAACAGCTTAACAGCCCTCCTAAACGAAATAAACAGAATGAGAAATTTCGCCAAATTTCTCCATTAAATACTAGCAGCTACAGTAGGTTTCTCGACAAAACCTCGACGGTTTCCCGACGAAACCTACCGTAATCCAAATTACCACCTTACGAACCACAAAACACCCAAATTTCTTGCAAAATTGTAACCTTTTTTACAACGTGCACAAAATCATATTCTTATTGAAGTTATTTTTTTTTTCATAATCCTTTAAGTTTAGGTGAGACAAGAGCTCCCCGTAAGCCGAGAGACAATCGAAAAAGTGATGGCACTGGCAAAAACAAATCTTGAAGATCAAAAGAAAAGAGAATCGGGAAATATCAAAAACAGT
Organism: Mesorhabditis belari; assembly: GCA_958450365.1. Lineage (NCBI taxonomy): Eukaryota > Metazoa > Nematoda > Chromadorea > Rhabditida > Rhabditidae > Mesorhabditis > Mesorhabditis belari. Next base: position 714,931 of record CAUEEP010000938.1, read on the forward strand.
AATTGATCTTAAAAGAAAAAAGCTCTCAATTTCTCAGATCAACGTCGTTTCACTCGCGGTGATCCCCTTTTCCAGTATTCTTCTATGATGAGAGCGAAGCCTGAAGCGAAAAAAGTCGCCCAGATCTCCGAGCTTTTACTCGAGACAACGAAATTGTTGCTGAAAGGGTATAGGAAAGAATTAAAGCTTGGAAGCTTGGAAAAAGGAGTTTTTTTTAGTGAAATGTTGAGAGAGGACGAGAAATTACCGGAATTGGATACGGAGACTCTTCAAATGATTCTTCCTGATGTGGATGTGACCACGTTTATCAACAATTATACGGCTTTTTTGAGTGCCGATGGACAAGTTTGTATGAGAAGTGATTGGGCAATTCAATTATTAATGTAACTGTTAGTAACTCGATAGTTTTGAGGAGAGTTGATAGGAGAGTTTACCTAATTGATAACCTTTTAAAGGTTAAAACTTGCTGTAGAGTCCCAGATTTCTCGCTACATTATGACAGTAACTATAGTAACTACAGTAACATGTAACCAGTAAAATGTAGTAAGATCACTGTAGTTTTCCAAAATAAGTGCTTCATAGAAAAGGCATTAGATGAGAAGAGCTTTAAGTACTGTCAACATCTCTACAAGAGGCTAGAATGCTTAGTGTCCAAATCTGATACTTAGAGTACATCTAAAAACTCGAAAAACTCGAAAAACTCTAGAAAACGGTAGAAGATTGTATCCCAAAGATGTTGCCCTGTGATCACACCACTCGATATCGTTCATTCTCCGGCTGGTGTAATAATCTCAAATATCCACATTTCGCGAACGCATTCGGCCCATTAAAGCACCTTCTGCCACCCGTTTATGATGATGGTTTGTTCAAATAAACAGCCAAAGATACAGTTTTACAAATTTAAAACAATCATCCACAGGATTACCCACTTTAACTACAGTATTTAGCCAAATTCAAAGTACTGTAGTTAGTATTCAAAGTACTGTAGTTACTATCCAAAGTTTAGGCTTCGATATCCCACGCTGGAGAGCCAAGTCGGGTCGACCTTTACCGAATCCCCGAAAAGTCTCCAATGTTGTCAATGAGGATAAAGATTTTAAACACACGAAATTCACGCATATGGTAATGAACTCTAATATCTGAAAACGATTTTGAAAACGATTTGATATAGGTGATGCAATTTGGACAATTCTTGGACCACGAGTTGACTCATTCCCCAGCCGCTCGTGGGCCGAATGATGAGATTTTGAACTGCACCAGGTAAGACTAGAATTGTCTAGGCTTAAACAAAGACTGGCAAAAATTTAAAGTTCTAGTCTCCGTCTCTATAGAACATCTATATAATTCTCTATATAAGACTTGCCACTTTTGAAATAAATTAGACATTTCCCAGCTACTTTTCCAAGAAGTTGTCGCTATAATTCGAGGTGACCCTGTAAATTAACTACCAATTAACTACTGGTATACTGTGGTGAGAGCACTCTACTACGGTAGTTTTCTTTTCCTAAAATAGATTTCTTTTAGAAAACGTACTATAACTGGTTTCCTAGATGTGATTCACATGAGAGCATCTCCGTTCATTGTATGCCCATTCGGGTGGAAGAAGGCGATCCATTCTTCCCCAGCCATTATCCAAATGGAGAACCAAGGTACTTATTGTAAAATATATTTCATTACTAGTATTGTAATATTGATAATCTTGTTGATTTTATATGTCGTAGCCGATTATGAATGAAATTTTTTGGCAAATCTTTCTAGTAGAGCAACCCTTTAATGTATGAGGACAATATTATATCATTTTGTAGCGGATTAAATTCTGCGTCGATTGGTACCAAATTTGTGAGTTTAGGTTAAAAATTGCCGGCGCTACAACGTTTCATTCAGAATCGGCGGGACCCCCGTAGCCGATTATGAATGAGTGGGTCTAGGAGCGTCCAACCATCAAGTATTTGGTATCATTCAACGCAGAATCATTAATAATTATGTTAAATTTTTTAAATTAGAAAGATTTGATAAAAAGAAAAAAATTAGAGCAAAAAAACTGTTTGTTCAAGAGAAAACTTTGAAGCCCCATAATTTTTTTTCTTTTTATCCAATCTTTCTAATTTAAAAAATTTAACATAATTATTAATGATTCTGCGTTGAATGATACCAAATACTTGATGGTTGGACGCTCCTAGACCCACTCATTCATAATCGGCTACGGGGGTCCCGCCGATTCTGAATGAAACGTTGTAGCGCCGGCAATTTTTAACCTAAACTCACAAATTTGGTACCAATCGACGCAGAATTTAATCCGCTACAAAATGATATAATATTGTCCTCATACATTAAAGGGTTGCTCTACTAGAAAGATTTGCCAAAAAATTTCATTCATAATCGGCTACGACATAATATATGTTTTGAGATGTCTCCCCTTTGCCCGGTCACTGCTCGGCCAGCTCAACCTTGGGTATCGTGGGCAAATGAATCAGGTAAAATAATCAAGTGGATCTTTCAAATCAATAATCAATCAATCTTTTATTAAAAACCTATCTAACTAAACTCTTAGTATCGTATATTTTCTTTAGCTAACAGCTTACATTGACGCGTCGGTGATCTACGGATCGACGGATTGTGAGGCGAAAGCGCTCAGGACATTCCATGGTGGATTGCTTAATTTCACCGATTCTCTTCAACATGGAGTACTACTGCCGCAAGTGGGTTAAATATTTAGAAAACATCTATAATACAAAAATGAAACAATTTTCAGGGTCAACAAGAGCACGATTGCCGCTCCGCTCCCCGGCATCCGTGCTTTGTGGCTGGTGAGTTAACTTGAAAGCTTTTCTTAACGTCCACTTGAGTAGAACGTCCACTTGCGCTTAAAGCGTGACTCAGGCTCCAGTAACGTAGACTTGGGTTACTGTAGCATTCACCAGTTACTGTAGAATCCATCAATTACTTTTGTCTAGGTGACGAGCGAAACTCTCATCAACCAGGCCTCACCATGATGCATACATTGTGGATGAGAGAACACAATCGAATTGCCGAGACTTTGCAAAAGCTCAATCCACATTGGACTGATGAGATTTTGTATCAGGTGATTGCGCTTAAATCTCAAGAAAACAGAAAACATAAGACTCAATTTTCTAGGAAACTCGCCGAATCGTGAACGCGCAAATGCAGAATATTGTCTTCAACGAGTTTCTCCCGAAAATCATCGGAAACGATTTGGTTGGCAAGAATGGTATCCGTTTGTTTGATCATTTATGAAATTTGAAAAGATTTGAAAAGATTTGAAAAGATTTGAAACCATTTTAAACCATTTTAAACCATTTTAAACCATTTTAAACCATTTTAAACCATTTTAAACCATTTTAAACCATTTTAAACCATTTTAAACCATTTTAAACCATTTTAAACCATTTTAAACCATTTTAAAACATTTTAAATCATTTTAAACCATTTTAAACGTTTAAAAGTCTTTTTTTACTATTTCAGGACTGATGCCTCAAAAATCCGGGTATTATACGGGTTACGATGGAACTTGTGACGCTTCAATCTCTCAGCCATTCGCCACAGCGGCTTTCCGTTTCGGGCACACGCTTGTGCGGAGAATGTTCCCGAGAATGGATTTTGATTATAAGTGAGTACGATAATCTTGTCTTTAGCTTTGTTCAATCAATCAATTTTTTTAATCTTTTGTATTCTTCGTGAACCTTCACAGAATCAGGCTAAATTGGATATAAACTTAACTTAATAGATTAGATATAAAAAACTTAATAGATTGAATATAAACTTAACGACAAGATTACTTTCGTTTATCGAAAATGGATCGAAATCGAAAATGAAATCGAAAATCGAAAATGGAGAATTGCAATATTTCGGATTCAATATACAGTGCGGTGCAAAACCATACGCCACCCTCTAAATTTCAATTTTCTGCGGCTCTCGTGCCAGTGACAAAAAAAACTGAAAACGTAGTTAGATTCAGGAAGGTGTCACTGGCACGGGAGCCGCAGAAAATTGAAATTTAGGGGGTGGCGTATGGTTTTGCACCGCACTGTACAAAATTTTCAGAAACATGACCGAACCAGTTGACTTGGCCATGCACTTCGGCCACGTCGAGCCAATCTATAATGGATCTTCGGGAGGTTTGAAGCTAAAAGATTTATCTAAAATCTAGAAATATAAAATTCTCGAACTTTTCCAGGACTTGACTCAATGTTGATGGGTCTTTTGGGCACTCCGTCAATGGCTTTCGATCGGCACATCACTTCAGCATTGAGGTGCCATTGCAGCCACAATATGCCAAAATTTGAACGTACAATTTCCAGAAATCATTTGTTCATGAGGCGAGGTGAGCCAACATCTGGAATGGATTTGATCGCGATCAATATGTTGAGAGTTTGTTGAATCTTTTGAGATCAAAAATGCTTTTGTTTAGGCAAGGGATCACGGTGTTCAGCCATACAATGATTTCAGAGAGTTTTGCGGGTACAAGAGGTGAGGCTAAGCTCGGAAAAGTGTTATGAATTGAGCTTAGAGCAAAAACCTTTGGAGATCTCCGAGATTTGATGGACGTTGATGCGGTGAATGCTCTTCAAGAAGTTTATGAAAGTGTTGATGATATCGATTTGTTCCCGGGACTCGTCGCTGAACGTCCCCTGCCTGGAGCATTGGTTTGTTCAGGATTTCTATTAGATTTATATTATCTCTAACTTGAATCACAGTCGATGTTGACTTTTCCCGATTACCCGATCTCAATACTTCAAAACTTTAGCTCGGTTCAACAATGTCTTGTCTTTTGGCTGAACAATTCCATCGACTGAAGAAATGTGATCGTTTCTATTATGAAAATGATAACTCGGCGGCGAAATTCACCCCAAGTAAGTGATGCTGAGGTTAAAAAAAAAAAGCTGGAACAGTGAAACTAACAAATTTTAGGCCAATTAAACTCCTTGCGAAAAGTGCGATTGGCATCAATCTTATGCAAAAACAGTAAATACATCAAAACCCTTCAGCCAAATGTTTTTGATATGGCCGATGATTTGATGTTAGTTTTTGAATGGAGATTGGAAATGTGAAAGATTTCAGGAATGCGCCAATTCCGTGCTCGGACATTCCGGCGATTGATCTGGAGCATTGGAAAGATCGGCGTGAGTTTGGAGTAGAGATGAGTAGAGATGAGTAGAGATGAGTAGAGATGAGTAGGGATGAGTAGAGATGAGTAGAGATGAGTAGGGAGAGTAGAGATGAGTAGAGATGAGTAGAGATGAGTAGAGATGAGTAGAGATGAGTAGAGATGAGAGAGATGAGAGGAGAGTAGGAGAGAGAGATGGTAGAGATGAGAGAGATGGTAGAGATGAGTAGGATGAGAGGATGGTAGAGATGAGTAGAGATGAGTAGAGTGGTAGAGATGAGTAGGATGAGTAGAGATGAGAGGATGAGTAGGATGGTAGAGATGAGTAGAGATGAGTAGAGATGAGTAGACATGAGTAGAGATGAGTAGACATGAGTAGAGATGAGTAGAGTGTGTTCCTTGCAGACAACGCGTTTTCTAAAAAGCGCGCGCCAAGGATAAGCTACCGTAACCCTGCATCAGCAAATTTTTCAAAATGCAAATGTACATTAAAATCTTGCGCTCTTTTTTCTATTACTCTTTCCTTAACTCTATTACTCTTTCGCTAAAACTTAAAATTTTTTAAATGCTATTTAAAATTAAAGAAAACATTTAAAACGGGAAAAGTTAAGAAACACTATTAAAAAATTATATTATTTCCGAAATTACCAGGCCTATTGTCTACATTTGCACTAGAACCATTCCAAAAAAAATTTCACGCCCCAAAAAACCTAAATCCTTAAATAAAACTATCCATTACTATATTTTCAGAAAAGTTTGCAAATTTTTTTCGCGCGACCTTTATAGCTTTGCTTAAAAGGCGCACCTTTTAGAAAACGCGTTGTCGGAAGTTTGTCGGATCAATTGTCTGACAAAAAAGTTGTCAATGAAAATTTGTCTGACAAATTGTCTGTCAACAAGGAGCACACTCTAGAGATGAGTAGAGATGAGAAAATTCCAACTCGAGCCTAATTCCACCCTCGTTTTCTCGACCGTTTCAGAGGAATTGGTCAAGAAAACGAAGGTGGAATTAGGTTAGTCTAAAATTATGAAAACCCGATATGTGATTTGGATCATTTCTTCCACAGAAATCTATTTTGGTGTTAATAGAAAAGATAGAGCATAAAAAGTGATGCTAATAGCGAAATTTTGAGAAACATCTGCTTAGCCGTTTTCTTTGTATGGCACTTCACGTAATTTTTAGAGAAAATAGCCATTTTTGTGCAGATGATTTTTAAAAAAATAGGTTCAAATTCGTTTAAAGCTACTAAAAATAAATTTTTAAAAAAACATTTTAAATAGAGCAAACCGTGTGTAAATCGATTAACTGATCATTTCTAAATAAAACTCTGAAAATGGTGGCTGAGTCATAGTTTACAAGCCAATAAAACAGCAATTTAAAGAGCTACCGTAATCTCTGCTACATAATCTCTGTATAGTTGTTATCTAATTAAAATTGCAGGACATTGCGATATGAATGGAAGGACAATCGCTTTGGGTGAATCGCTTCATATCACCCCGTGTGTCACCTGTACATGCACATTGGAAGGGGTAAGGAAGGAGGAAGGAAGGAGGAAGGAAGGAGGAAGGAAGGAAGGAGGAAGGAAGGAGGAAGGAAGGAGGAAGGAAGGAGGAAGGAAGGAGGGAGGAAGGAGGAAGGAAGGAGGAAGGAAGGAGGAAGGAAGGAGGAAGGAAAGAAGAAGGAGGAAGGAAGGGGGAAGGAGTAAGGAATGGTAAAGAAAGATTTTCGGAAAGGGGATTGTACCCTCAACCTTTTTCCTTTCCAAGGAGTTACTCTAACCATTGAGCTATTTGGTATCTTCTTGCTAGAGAAGAAAGAGGAAATACAAGGAGGGAGAGAAAGGAAGAAAGAGAAGGCAATACCTGGAGACTCATGTGAACAATTGTCTTCATATTAATCATACTTACTCATAGCTAATCCTTATCCATAAAAAATCAAAAAACAAGACAAATTCCAGGTGAACTGCAACCCTCACAAAGTAAATAGCTGCGAGAATTTGTCGAAGAGTTTCCTGTTGAGCGAGATTGCAAAGGTTTGAACATGGTCATACTATTGTGTCATACTGTACTTGTTCTACTGATCATTGGATCAGTAGAACAAGTACAGTATGACACAATAGAACAAAATATACTATATACAGTACAGTGAAAGTCACAAAAATCCACAAAGATTAAAAAAAATCATTTCAGGATGCTTCTTGTATGATCCAATGTGCCGATATCATGAAAAGACGATAAATTTTACTTTATTAAGTTTTTCTGTAAACTTTACTAAGTTTTTCTGTAAGTTAACTCCTTAGCTCACTATCCGAATCTCTTCTCATCGTAAAACTTTGAGATGTAGTGCAATGTTTTCTTGTCTTTCAAAACAAAATGTGATTCTTGTCGATCTGTGAAAAACTTGTATAAAATGTATAAAGTTTATAAATTTTATAAAGTTTTATTTACAGTACCCGTAAACGATGAAAAGAACAAGGAAAGCTGGGGGTAGGCTAGTTTCCGCAACTTTTTTTGCGCAACACGGTCATTTGCGCAACTGGGTCGTTTGCGCAACTCGGCATAACTTTCTTCTAAGTCGGCCAATCTTTATGATTTTGATTTCATTTTGTTGCACTTATTGAGATCTACAAAATGAAATCAAAATCATAAAGATTAGCCCACTTAGAAGAAAGTTATGCGGAGTTGCGCAAACGACCCAGTTGCGCAAAAAAAGTTGCGGAAACTAGCCTACCCCGGAAAGCTGTTCTAAATTAGATTTTTACTTAAAAAGAGCTCTTCTAAAGACGTGTATACTTTCAAAAACTATCGTAATCTTGGCTTATCCAATTAATTTACTTATCTGATTCTGTAAGAGTTGATGCAAAGCGTGCAAAAAGTAGATAGATTAGATAACTAAAGCAAGATTAGTAGTTTCCAAAAGTCGACATGTTTTAGACATGTTAATTGGTAGTTAACTCACTCATTCTACTGGTATCGGTTTCATTGTCACTTCCCCTTCTCGTTGCTCATTTCCCGGTTTTGGCAAATCTCGACAAATCAGTGAGATTCGTCGATCTCTTTGCACTCTCATTCCATTAAAGATCGATTCGGATTCATTAAGAATTTCATGACTGAAATCATATCTTCCGAGATGTGCAAGATGATAGAGACTTCTTCTTTCCAATAACAGATCAACCACTTTTCCCTCTTTGTCATCTTTGTGCCGAAGTCTCATTACACAATCGGAAAGAAGGGAAAGACCCGTGATTATGTCACCACAGTATCTAAAAGATTTTGATTAGCCTATCGTAATCCCGTAACTAAACCTTACTGTAACTATTTGTCTATCTGTCTATCTGTCTATCTATCTGGAATTATTGATCTATGCATACATCACAAAGATTACCTTGGCTATAGTTAAATTGTCTTATAGACTTCTATCGTACAAAGACTTCTATCGTACAAAGATTTCTATCGTACAAAGACTTCTATTGTACAAAGATTTCTATCGTACAAAGACTTCTATCGTACAAAGACTTCTATCGTACAAAGACTTCTATCGTACAAAGACTTCTATCGTACAAAGACTTCTATCGTAACTTTCTCCACCTGATACTATCGATATGCGGCTTGATGACACCATCTTTATGCAAATCGAGAATATGTACATAGGTGAGATGTTGTGTGTCGAATGGGAACGAATGTTCTCGTATCCTCTTGATCACTTCCTCATTCACTGCACTCCATTTTCTTTGCTCTCTTTCACGATATAAATGAATGGCATCATCCCAATGGGATTTCTCATATCTCAATCGTTTCATATGTGGTTCGATTTCTTTCAACAGCTCTGTTTCCTCTTTTTCCGAGATAAAATCTCTCGTTATTTTCACGTGTTTTTCAATAAGTTCTCGCATATATTTTGGCCATTTTTGTGAATTATGAAAGTGTAAAGTTGAAAGTGAGTTTGGGATTGGAGAATTGGAGAAAACGTGGGGAAGGGAGTGGAATCTTCGGAAGATCATTTGAAAAGTTTAAATAATTTGTATGAAATACAAGGAACAATACAAAAACAATATAAAAACAATATAAAAACCTCAATTTCATAGTCTTTCTCCTCATTTATCCCCCTCCCCCCTCCACCACAATACCCACAACATTTGCTGTCTCTTGTCGCGTTGTGTAGCCAACGGAGATTCTTTTAAATGCTAACGATTCTTTCACAAATAACTTGTCCAATCTTGTCCACAATCTTTTCATTTATACATTCAAACTTTCAGAAATCCAGACCCACTTATGAACGGAAAGAATTGAGGACAAAGATTGTTTTGATTTGACGAGTTCGAAAACGAGATGGATCCAAGTCATCTACAGGTTTGGCTGCAGTATGCTTCAATGAATCCGATTAAAGATTATCGAAATCTTAAGCGTAATCATATTTAAATCATCTCAACTCATTTAAAATCATTTGCAGAATCATCTCAACGCTAACGGGATGAACCCGAATCAGCAAAATACTTTCCTCCATCAACAACAACAGTACAATCAATTGTTCGCGCAAAATCAACTCTTTGCACAGAATATTCCCGGGTTTTATGGAGGACAACAGGTAAATGTTTTTTGGGAAATTTTCTTGAAAAGATAATTTAGATGCTCGATATGCAGCATTATATGCAACCACAGCAACTTTTACATGTAAGTCGAGCTGTTTCATTTGTTGGCTAACGTTGATTATTATTAAGAATATCGAGATTTATAGTGCAAACTGAAATGTAAACTTTGACTAAATATGGATAAAGTGACAGTAAATTGTTTTCTTATTACCGTAAATTTTTTCTAATTTGCATTAGAGCAACAGTAATCTAGTCGAGTTGGGTGCTGGTTACGGTTTGTTATCTTGAATATCTTTTTGTTAGCATTCTTTCGATGATTTAAAAAGATTCAGAAACGAAATCTACGCTTTGCCCAAATCTAACAATCAATCAATTCTAGCAAATGCAGCAAATCCCTCAACAACAACTCTTGCAACAACAACAACTTGGGCTACATCAGAATCCGGTAGGAAAATCAAGAAAGAAAAGAGTCAACAATTGCTTCTCATTCTCAGATGCTTCAACAACATCAACTCATCCAACAACAACAACAAATGGCTTCTTTCCAACAACCGACTACAGTAAGAATATTTAAATCAAAGCCTACAAGCTAAGTGTTTAGCAACCCCTTCAACAACCCGGAATTGTCAATCAACAACAACAGCAACAACACTTTCAGAACCAACAACAGGTTTAGAAAGTTTAGAAAATCTATTGAATAAACAAAAGTTTAGCCACTCACTCATCAACAACGCCTTTTGGAGCAACAAAAGCAACAAATGGAGGTGGTTCGGCAACAAAGATTGGCTCAAGAAAAAGCTGAGGCTGAGGCTCGTTTGAAAGAACAGCAGAAACGGGTGAGTAAGCACTAAAGAGGACTTGTAAGTGCTGTAATGAAGAAGTACTGTAACTACCGTAGAGAAGAGGGCCTGTAAGTACTGTTCTGCCTGGTCAGGCCATCAAGACTGAATTAAACCATGTTCATTTCAGGAGGCTGAAGAGGCTGCACGCCGGCGGACCCTCGAAGAGCAACGACAAAAAGAAGAGGCTGAACAAAGAGCTCGTTTAGAAGCAGAAATGAGAGAACAAAAGAGATTAGCGGTAAAATAAAGGACAAGTGAAAGAATTGAAATGTTTTCAGGAAGAAGCTGCCCGAAAAGCTGAAGCCGAGCAAAGAGAGCGAGAAAAGTTGATGCGTTTGCAAGAGGAACAGCAAGCACGGCTGAGAGAAGCAGAGAGGCTTCAACATGAAATCGAAGAAAAAGCAAAGCAGATACCCGGGCCGTTGACGCTTCTTGGAGCCACGATGACAAATTGTAAGAGAGATTTAGAAAAGGAAACCATCCATTTCAGTGCTCACATTGATCCCATTCCCATCGGAGAATCTAGCTACATCATCGATTGCTCGGATTTGCAGACCGCATGAAATGGAGGTAAATGGAGGTAAAAATATTGAAAATAGTAATTTCAGGTCCTGAAAAGCACGGATCCAATGTTGGTGAGCCAGATCTGCGAGGCGTTGGCTGCATGTGATGTTAACGAGATGTGAGTTTTCTTTTATCTGTTCTTTTGAGTGCAATGTTTTTTTAAAAGGCTAAAAGTTACAAAGCTAAAAGACTAGATATGGCTTCCTACAGTATACTGAACAATAACATTTCCAGCAAGCTTCGCCAAGACTACGAGACAAACGATTTGAATGTGAATCAATTGCCACCGCTGATCAAAGCTGTTTTGATGCACCGCGAGAACGCGCTGGACGTCGAATCGCACGCATTTGTCGTCGAAGATCAAATGCTCGACGATGCAATGAACACCGATATCACCGGGGTTGTCGGTGCTTCTGAGGTGATCACAGTTTAGCAAAATAGTTGATTTTGTTCACAAAAACAAAGTCTAGATGTTAAATTTGGAAAGTTTAAAAGATTAGATATTGATTTTGATAATATTAGCTCCTTCTTTTGGAGGATCATTCTGAAAATGCACTCAAAAATGAGATATCCAGTTAACTAGCTGATTTGCGATGCTTAATGTCCTTTTGTCTTTTTACAACCGATGGAAGCTGGTCGAAACAGCGCCACGGCAAAGCTTTTGCATACTTTGGAATCACTTAAAACAGAATTGGCGTCGAAAAAAGCTCAGTTAACCTCTTTTTACGCCCTTTTTCGTTTTTTGGCATTTTCTCATCCTAGATTTGTTCTAAACGGCTCCAAAAAATTCAGCAGGTAGCTAATTTTTTTTCTTTATCTAATGAAAATAAGAAACACAAATAAACTTGACTGCAAGCGCATTATTTTGGCCGGCGCTGATTTGACCAGCTCCTCAATCGATCTATTTTTTAAAAATTTTTTTCTTTATTTTATACTTTCCTCGTTTTGACGTAAAATTCGATCAAATCCCGTACATCAAAACCTTCAAATTTAGCTACTAAGGCGTATAAATATACGAGATAAGGCGTATAAATGCATTAAAAAGTATTTACGGAAGTGCGCGTTCTCTTCCCCCACCTATTGCCTAGAGGTTTTACTATAATATTTTTCTTGTAATTTCGACTTCTTTATCAACCTAACAACCATAGTTTCCACATTTCAGCCGTCAACATCGAAATCGATGGTCGATCAGAGTGAATCCACACCGCACAAAACCGCCTACAAGCCCACAAGCTATAAGCCATCTGAGCCGGTGCTTCATCCAGATCGGTAAGCTTTTGTTTAAAATTTAGATGTTTTGAAAAACTTTTTGTAATGATTTTCTTTTCAGGGATCAGTCGACACTCCGACGACAGATGGTATCGGTCGGGAAACAACCAAAAGCCACTATTCAACGGAAGAAAAAGGTAAAATTTAGTTACTTTCTATGTAATTTTAATCTTTTTGGAAAAATTTTACTGTTATTATTTTAGGACATGGTGGAAGAGCTCTACGATTCGCTCACTGATTATTTTGATCCCACACAAGGCCGACGAACGCGACGAAGGGCAAAGACTTTTGAAGAAGAACTCCAAGAAAAGGTTTGTTTTTGCATAGCTTGATTAATCATGTAATTTTTAGCGAGATATCGAACTTGTCCACCAATTGGAGTCTGAAGGTGGTCAACCGGAAGAAGACGTCGAGGAAGCCGCTGGGCCTAGCCTGTTGGTAGACGAATTTGACGGGAAATTCTTTGACAAGAAGAAAAGCAAAAAACGAAAGCACGAAGAAATTGAAAGGCCGCCCACTCCGACCGAAGGTAAAATTTTGGGGTTTTTATAATTTAGCAATGATTTTTAGTTATCGAGCAACGCGAAATTGAGTGGAAGGAACGACAAAAGCAACGCCAGGACAAACAGCGCAAAAGACATCGTGGTGAAGACAGCGGCGATGAGAATTGGAGTCACGATGTAATATTTACCATCATGTGAAACATCTAAGGCAATCATTACAGGTGATGGCCGAACAAGCATCACAAGAATGTTTCGAATCGACGATTGATGAAATTGTAATGGATGTCGACATTGATCTTTTGAAGCAAAGTATGGGAAATGACGGTAGCTGAGCTTTCTAAGCTGCTATGTAGAAAATTTTTTAGAAGACGAAGATGGTGGTGAAGGCGATGGACAGTTTTTGGTCGATACTTACAAGATGGAGATGATCCGCGTTGAAGCTCAGAAATTGAAGGAATGGCGAAAACTGAACAAAGTAAACAAAATTTGAGTTACATTCTAAATTTTTTTTAGGTCAACATTGATCGTCTTGTCAAGTTAATCACCGTTTTGGAGCGAAACATCCGAGATGTGATTCCGCGAGAAGGAGAGGCACCACTCGTCACTTTTCTTGAAGAGGTAGCTATTGACACTTTGGTATATCGATACCCGGATAATACTGATTTTTTTTTTAAATCAACCTTTTAGGAAATCATGGATGAAGATGATCCAACAACTCGAGAATTGGTGGACGATCGGCTTTTGCGTGCTGCATCAGCTGCGTGTACTGCATTGCTTGTGATGACTGGAGCAAAAATGCCTAAACAAGTAGCACCGTAATCGAAAGTATAAATCGGACTCTTTCTAGGTATTTATCGAAGATGCGATTGATCGCTCAATTCAACTTTGCAAGCAATATTTGAACCACATCGTTTTTCCATCCTCTGACATAATCTATCGCTCTCCAAACAAACAGAAAAAGGTATCAGTAAACTAGCATTAATGTTTACATCTTGTTTTTAGACTGAAGAAAAAACTCGTGGACGACGAAAGCCCGGTGGAAATAATCGAACACCGACTGCACAACGCATCTATCTTCGTATGAATGATCTCATCGGATGCTTCGCTGAATTGGTTCTTTTTCCTCGACTCTTTTAAACCTGTTCATTTTTAGATTCGCGTTCAAAGTCTCTCGGATATGGCCGTTCATCAACTTTGCACAATTGCCGCATCAACGTTTTTTGTTAACAACATTGGTGAAATGCAATGGCAGGTATGTGTGCAACGTATTCTGTTCTCAAAATTTTATAGGCGATGCGTCTTCTTTCCAACATCTTCAATCGGTATAATGATCACATGCGTCACAACATTTTGCAAGATATTGTTAATTCTCTCCATCGTCTTCCGGTATTCTATTCGTTAAGTTAATTAAACAGATCTTTTTCAGAGTGCGAAAACGTCCTCAAACAGTTTGCGCATTTCAAATGAAACGTGGTTGAATAACATGACAGTGCTGATCATGCAACTTGTTCAAGCAACTGTGCAGGTATTTCTTATTATAGTTCCGTAAATGATTTGAATTTAGATGCCTAAGCGAAAGAAGAAAGATTCGGACGAAAATGGAACAAGTGAAAAAGAAGAACTTGAGGAAGCCGATCACTTGGTGAAATCTTCTTTTGAAAGCGCTTTTCGGATTGCCTTTTCTTTTCTTCAAGGATTCTTGCAAAAGTTTGTTTGATTTTTGCGCTAATTTACAGTAACATATTTAGATGCTGTTCGAAAGGTGAAGAGGATAATCGACCAGTTTTTGAGGCTTTCCTTCAAGATTTGCTCAACGCTTTGCACAAACCTGAATGGCCTGCAGCTGAATTTCTTTTGTCTATTCTCGGAAATCTTCTTGTTAAACATTACAGGTAGTATAGCTGTGAAGATTTTGTTTGCAATTGCTTTTTAGGGCTACAAAAGGAACAGAGATCGCGCTTCGGACGGCTTCGCTTGAATATCTTGGATTGATCACAGCTAAATTGAAGAAAGATGTTCGTTCAGCTGAAGAAGATGCCGACCGGCGTCTAGAGGTGGATTCATCCTGATTCCACTTGCAAAGTTTTTTAGATTGTTGTAAAAACTCTGGTATACGAAGAACTTGATGATCCTCCAGAAAATATCGCTGATGTGGATATTGAAGATGTACGTTGAATGTGTCGCAACATTTTTTTAAATTTTTTAATTTAGTTGAAGTTGACCGATAAGTTGAAGAAATTGGAACAATCATTGATCGACTACTTGTTACTGAGCCGAAACGATGCTAGCACTGAATATGCGGTTTCTTTCTACGCATGCTATTGGTACAAAGAAACTGCCGAAGACTTGGATAAGCTTCGACTCAGCTATAAAGCTCAAAAGAAGAAGGCCGATGAATCAAATGAAAAGGTTTGTTTCTAATTAAACAATTCTGGTATGTAAAAAATTTTCCAGGAGCTTCGCAAGATGGAAAAGAAAATGGAGAAACTGAACGAGAAGGGGCGAGCGATGAAAGACTACTTGATCAAGATCGTCGACAAAAGGCAAATGCGCAAAAGAATCGAGCACATCAAGAGAAACAACCAAAATGTGATGATGGAATCGGATGTGGCTTGGGCAGTGAAGTATTTGGCTAGCAGACGGGAATTGACGCAAACTGGATTTGAAAATTATCTCAAGCAGGTTGCTGCACTTTTATTTTGCACTTAGCAATATCACATTTTAGATCCTTTATGGAGTCATCTCTGAACCAACGGTTTCGCTACGCACAAAAGCTATGAAATGCTTGACTCAAATCATCGAAGCCGACCACTCTGTGTTGGGAGTGGTATGTGATTTTTGTTTTTTATTTATTATCTCTTGCTTTAGCCTGAAGTACAGAATGCCGTTCAAGCTCGAATGGTTGATCCGAATGCGCAGGTTTTCTGTTTTCTCGTAATAATTTAATTGATTTCTTTTAGGTCCGTGAAGCGACAATCGAACTGCTTGGTAAATATCTGGTCTCTCGTCCTGATTTCATTCCGAAATATTATCCAATTTTGCTTGAAAGGATTAAGGTATGGAATTGATCTTTTATTTTGACTAATCATCAAATTAGGATTCTGGAACTGCTGTAAGAAAACGTGTCATTCGAATCATGCGGGAACTAATTGAAAAGAATCCAAGCTTTGACAAGACACCTGAAATGTTGTCGAGAATTGTTCGTCGAATTGGTGATGAGGTATATTAAAAAAGCTTCTTTTTAAAAAAAAACAATTAAGGAGGGAGTGAAAAAACTTGTGATCGAAACTTTCAACACCTTGTGGTTCCAACCATTACGAGAACATGATCAAGAAGCACTTATCAAGAGGGTAATGATCATTACCGAAGCGACGGAAATTTGTGTGGCTGAAGGAACTGTTGAGCAACTTGAACTGCTGCTCACAAATATCTTTAAGGTATATTTTTAAGCGATTCTGCATTCAATTAAAATTAAGACAAGCGACAAAGCAACGATTTTCGCCTGTCGTCAAATCGTCGATTGTCTTGTTGACAATGTCCTCGCGCTTGAAACAAAGATGGCAGCTGGTACGATAACTTTTCGATTATTTAATAGGGAATTGATCTTTAGATAATAGTTTGTCGGAAATAAATAAAATGGACGGCGAGGATGGGACACTTGCAAACGCGCGCCGGGCAAAATCAAATCAAGATCGAATGTTGGCTTGTCTCACCGCTTTGAGTTTGTTCAGCAAGGTGTGTTTTGAGTTACATATTTTAGTAATCTCTATCTAGGTTCGTGCTGAATTGTTGGTCAAACATGCCGAAACTCTACAGCCATATCTGAGTATGACTGTCAATACAGCAGCTGAAACCCAAGTTCTCAAACAGGTATGCTTATATTGGTTGGTAATAGTTGGAATCACACTTTTATTTAGGTTATTGACATGTTGCGTCGAGTGATTCCGTTGATGTCACATCCATCCGATTCGTTTATTGATGGTCTCGAAGACTCATTTTCGCAACTATTGCTCGCGTTTGTTTGCGAAGAATGTTTTTATAGATCCTTAATTTCAGCGGTAAAGTAACCATCATTGAATCTGCTGTTGAATGTGGTGGAGCTTTACACGAGAAATTCCCTAGACGGCGCCCCAAGATGACGGATATCTTTTTGAAATTCTTGGGTTAGTTTTAAGCTTTTAAATCACGAATAAATTTGTTTTAGCTAATCTGAACAACATGAAGAAAATGTTGGAACGAGACCTGAAATCTCCAGTGCCAGAGGAAAGAGTTGCATTCATTTCGCGGTACTGTATTTACTAATTCACTGGGTGAATCGATTATTTTAGGGGTATCTTTTGTCTTGGACTGTTGGCTCGGTACTTTGACTTGGATTTCGTTCTTGAAGAAGAGCCAGATACCATTCAAAAATATGCTATTAAACATGAATTGCCGCCAAATCCTCTGATGGAAAGTGAGTTAACTTCAACTTAATGAGTTAATAATGTAAATGCAATTTAGATCACATTGCTGAGGATGATGAAAAGCCGCGCGTGGTTCGCGATAACGTCTTCGTTCTTTTGTGCTTCTTTTTGGGAGTTCCACAGGCAACAATTCAGAGGAATGCGCTTATAAGCTTGGGTAATTCGTTTTTTTTTTATTTGATTCATGTTTCGAAATAGGTCATCTATCTGCCCAATATGCTGAATATCTGATGAGACCAGAGGTGCGATCAATGTACAATCGATTTTTGGGTAGACCGGAACCAGAATTTTTGGCTGTAAAAGTTTTGGTATGTTAAAAGACATTTGACCCTCGGAAATTCTGCTTTAGACACTCCAAAATCTTGAACGCTTCTTGATCAACGAAGAAAATCGTATGCAAAAGCACAGCGAAGAATGTAAGTTTAAGTAGAAGTAAAAGATGTATAAAGTTTTTTCCTTTAGGGCAAAAACGAAAAGAAACTGAGGATTT
Organism: Mesorhabditis belari; assembly: GCA_958450365.1. NCBI lineage: Eukaryota > Metazoa > Nematoda > Chromadorea > Rhabditida > Rhabditidae > Mesorhabditis > Mesorhabditis belari. The sequence continues at coordinate 732,776 of CAUEEP010000938.1, forward strand.
GAAAGAAATGGATCAAGCTGGCAGTGGTCTGGGATCAGCCGTAATTCAGGTGAGTCTCTAATTTGACTGAAACTGTTACATTTTGTTTAGCTTTATTGGAACCATGTGCTGAACTGCTATTTCAATCGTGAGAAAGAAGTACGAAACGCGGCCGTTCAGGTAAATTAAGAGATTGTACGTAAATATTCAAGTTTAGGTGACTTGGCGCACTTTGTCACAAGGATTGGTCACTCCCGGATCCTCGATTCCGACTCTGATTGCGATGATGACCGATCCGTTGCAAACAATTCGACATAAAGTGGAAAATCTTTTGAAAGAAATAGACACAAAGTATCAAGGAATGGTTCAGGTAGAAAATTATCATAAAGCTCTGAATAAGTTTATATTTATAGACAAAGGCCGTTTCTGGGATTCGTATTGCTTTCCAATTACATTCAAAGGTGAATGGTGGTGATCGACGATTGTTACGAGGAATTAGATTGGTTGAGGGCTCGGCAACGGCTAATACTGGTTTGAATTGTGACTTCGAATAGTTAAATGGTCTGCTTTAGCTCACAAAAAGACTTCAACGGATGAATGGGGTGTTCCACGTTACACGAATGATGGGCAAGCACTCCTCTCTGGGTTATATCAAGTGAGTGTCATTGCAAGAATCCTTTTTAATAATTTCTAGGCCTTACGTGGTAATCGTCAACAGAGGAGAAGCTTTTTGCAATCAATTTTACGCCTATTCTCCGAAGACAGCAAAGAGGTAATGGTTTCGCTTAAATCACAAACAATGATAAGTCGTTTAGAAACTTACGTTGCCTGAATTGATTTTTGTTGGTGATAATATTGCGATGTTCCCGTATCAGGTTTTTATTTTTAATTGTCATAATCTACTATTTTTTGTAGGTTATGGATGAGCCTTTGTATGTGATACACGAAATGGATAAAATTGTTCCATTCTCTGGAGAAAGCATCATTGGACATTTCAAAGTTAGTTTTTATGAATATCCAAGTTTAAGAGTTATCTAGGCTTCTCTTTTGCCAAAATCGGGCCCACCTGGACAACCAGGCAAAGACGACGTTGAATTCGAACCGGAAGCCATTTATCGTAAGTTCAGTGGTTTGAATAATCAAGACTTATGTATAGGCCGTTTGCCAAACGATAAAACCCATCTCTTTGAATTGATGAACAATTCGCAAGCTTGTTTCATCTTGCTCTACCTTAAAACCTTCCTCATGAAGCTGTATGGTTTCACAGAAGCGTAAGTTTTATCATTTTTACTTATGGCAATGTTATTTTAGAAAAGTGCAAGAATATTCTCCAACAGACGGAGCCAAACTCTACGAGAAGGCAATCGGTCGTAAGAATGTGCACATGTTCTGCCCACAGTCAGCCATTGCCGAATTGGATCCATCACGGGTGGCTGATCGAGACACGATGAAGGGACATTTCAATCTGTCTCATCAAATTTGCAACGTAAGAAACTATTTTATTTAATGTAAGAGACTATTTTATCTTTGATTTAGTTCCATAAAATGTTGCTCTCGTTGGATCGGGGCGAAGATGATGATGATGATGTGCCTCAAGAAGAACAGCAAGCTGAACAGGATGTAAGTGTTTAAACAGAATTCATAAAAAAATCTGGGCTTTTCTAGTTTTGTCAAGGTAAATTCTCTAACGTGATAAATTGCGTGCAAATTAATTTTTAGGGTGATGCTGGCGGTCGAGATGACGAATCAGACGTGGATGAGAGTGACGCTCCATCCGAGACTGCATCTCATCCATGAATATGATCTCCAATTTCTTTCTTCGGGCTGGATTCCCTCTTCGTGTACATTTATGTGAAGCCCTGTATGTTTTTTGTGTGAACGATGTGTAAAATTGTTCTTGATCTCACTTTTTATCACATAGGTGCTGCTCTTGTGGAATTTTAAGTGTAGGTGTTCATTTTTATAAATTACTCGCCCTAGTCATTGTTTTCTTTTTCTGCCTTCCCACTAATCGATGTCCACACTTTAAAAAGTTTTAGAAAAGCTGTCGCATTTTTTTTCTGCTTATCTCAGGAATTGCTCTGTTTGCCTAAATTTGAGCGCACTTTTTAGTCTCTAAACAGGCGTCTTGTTTTGTTTTTTGTATGAAGATCTTTGAACGTGTATTTCCAAGGATCCCACTGTGTTTTTATATGAAATTGTTGCTTTGAAATATTCTGCAATTTCTCGTTTGTAATCAAGATGTTATTGTTCCCCATTTACATAGAAATAAACTTTGTTGGTTTGCTTGAAAAAAAAGCATAAAAGTAGAGCGAAAAACGAATGCAAATTACCATGTACAAAGCACGGATACCCGATTCGGGATGAACACTAGAGATGAGACCACAGGCATAGGATAATGAAGGAGAAAAGTTAAGTGAACAAAAGTATAAGTATCGTGGCTTTGTTATCAAAGGAGTCTGAAGTTGCAAAAGCGTCACGGAATAAGGTATCCGTTAAATGCTAATTTTTGTCCTATTGTATGAGCAAAAAGATTTTCGAGACTGCTCTGATAACAAAGAACTTTAGAAGAAGGAGAATTTCAAACAAATTGTAGAAGCGATCTGGTTACAGTCACGATACCGTATCCAGAAACTTTTAAATTTTAAGAATACCTTTTAATATTTTAATTGTGTTTGCAGGTGGTCATTTGAAGTGGTACTCGTCCCCTGCGCGCGAATCTCCGAGATCGATTTCACGCTGTTGCGCTTGGTAAAATCGTCCTGAAAATTGAATTTTTTTACTCTAGTACATCAGCAATTGTTGCATGCAGCCTATCTGCTGGGGAAATCTTTTTTAGTTTAAGGAGAAATTCTCCACATCATACTAAACGCGCGATTTTGAGCTTGTTGAACTCTGAATGTGCTTTGGAATTTTGTTTTAAAATTTTTCTCAAACCAACCTCTGTCCATTCACATGGCTCTCCTTTGATGAAAATGACAAAGATGAGATTGGTGACAACCTGGGAAAAGGATACGGATAATTTTGAAATAAAGTTTTCTAAACTTGTCAACTTTTGAAGAATACCGTAATCTTGTCTCTAATTTCATTCAATCTATCTACTTTTTGTATCTTCCGGTATCCTTTGTGAACTTTACAAAACCAGACCAAAAGTGGATAGAATGGATAAAACTGGAGACAGATTACGGTAGAAAAAGAAAGTTGACAGTTAAGGGAGTTTTAAAAACAATAAACCCACCATGACAGATCCGGTGATGATGAATACCCATCTCCATTCTTCGGGCGTGTTATTTACCGTTAGATTATTCACATAAAATGGAACAATCAACATCGTGATCGTGATTCCCAAGGAGATGTTCCCGGTGACGAAATGGCTGAAAAGGAATTTGACGGAGAAAAAGGAAAAAACGGAGCTCGAAAAGAACTTTAGTTTACTGATTAATTTATGAAGAAATTTTTTCTAAAGCTTTAAAATTAGTACCTGTATTGCTTTGAAAGAACTGGTGCCGCTTTGAAAAACCCGCCAGTTGTCGCGCCGAGAATCCCTGCCGCTCCGCCCAGCAAAAATGTGCAAAAGTTCTAAAATTATAAGTGAAAATGAACTTTCCGAAATAATATGCAAAAATTTGATCTTATGTTGATAATTGTAGTTTTTTTTACCGTTTGACGCGTATCCCAAAAAGCTAACGCCACCAAAAACGAGCATGATCCACAAAAGGCGAGTGTGTTGAAGAAACGGAATTTTGTTTGCTCGGAAACGAAATGAATTCGGTCCAGAAATTGCACCTGAAATGTGTTCAATTATATTGAAACATATTTTTTTGTTTCAAATAACAAACCGATAAAAAGTTTCATGAGAAATTGCGAGGCTGGCGGAAGGGCGGCAGTGATGCCCGTGCTGTGCACAGAGTAGTTCAACACTGCAATCTTTTGGATAAACACTAGAGTTAAGCTTTTATTGATGCTTTGCTAAAAGCGTTTCATCTTTCTCGGCTACCGTAATCGTATTTTTAGCTTTTATCCTATTTTTGCTTTGATTTGAAGGTCCAAACGATACTGAGAGTTACAAGAAATTGATACATAGGTTGGAAAAAGATCACGATAGTTTTCGCAAAAGTTGACACTTTTTAGAAAATGCCTTCACTCTATAAAGTTTTAGTATCTCATCGGTAAACCGGAATAAATTGCCGTCATTATAGCTGCATATTTTGCACATTTTGCACAATCTTTAGGCTGTTCGAAGAGGCTGAAGCTCTATGGATACCGTAAATACTGTAATAGTCCCCCACCACTCTCATACAGTCGCGTAGTCGCATTTTTAGTATTTCATTTTTTTCAAAGCGCCCATACGTTTCAAAAAATGCGTTTTTGGTATCAATAGCCCTGAATTTCAGTTCTTTTTTTATATTTCAGCGCGCATTGTAGCATAAACCAGTGTCGAGAAAAACGCGTTTAAAGCTAGACTACGCAACACTGCGCACCGTCATTATGGGGGTGGGGCACTATTACAGTATTTACGGTATGTATTCTAATTGCAAGCATTAAATTCTTCTAACCCGTAGAAAGATATGTCGGTGAGAAGAGGAACATCATGTTGACACACGTGAAATTCCCGAGCGAGGCAAGCCATGTGGCCCAGATGGCCGGTGTGCGGAGGATCTCAGCGTACGGGATCTTCTTCATGGATTTCTTGCTGAAAAGCTCAAATAACGGTTTTCAAGTTACGTTCAAGATACAGTAATCAGTGATACAGTTCAGTAAACCCCCACTCGACTTGTGCTTTTCCAATATTGATCTTATTCTTTTCAACATCGCCGACAAATGGATGTTTATTTGGGTTGTTTCGATAGAAAAGTCCTAAAAAATTGTTATTTTCCGAAAATCTGCTATTTTTCAAACCATATGTGATGAAAAGGATCAACGAGACGGTGCCGTGCGCATAGAAAATACTTGGCCAGCTGAAAAGCGGAAAGATTAGAGATAATGCAGTTTAAGGCATCGCATTTTATAAGAATTAGCAATATCTACAGTAGCTTTACGTTTATAATTTTTGTAAATCTTACCGAAAAGCGTTACAGAGTGCTCCCGAGGCGGGATTGGTGAAAGCTGGGGATAGTTGAACATAGGCGACAAGAGCCGACACGAATAGACCATTCTAAAGGATGGATATGGTACAGTACGCCTTTCTTTTATTGCTCACTTGTTTATAGTAGGTCCATTTGGCGCAAAAGGCGCCGATCACGGGAAAATTCGCGGCGAAAGCGATTCCCTGGAGCACGCGAACCGCCAAAAAATATGGGTAACCCAGCTGGAAATTGGATTTGAAAGGATTAAATGGATTTAAAAATAGAATCAGGATTTATACAACAAATTAGAAAGAAAGAAGTGAAGGAATTGGCAAGAAAAAGTAGATTTCCGGAGAGGGGATTGAACCCTCGGCCTTTTGCTTTCCAGGCAATTGCTCTAACCACTGAGCTACCCGGCACCTTAACTCGCCAAGAGAAAGAAGGAAAGACAAGGGGGAAGAAGAAAGAAAGAAGCCTAAAAACAAACCCGAATCGCGAACGGGATGATGAGGGTGGCGATCGCCGAAAGACAGCCCAATCCGGTGAACACCGTGCGAATCCCCAGCTAGATAAAAATGTATAAAGATATTAAATACCTAGATATAAAGCTAGATATAGAATTTGCTTATTTATAGGTTTTATTAATGCCACCCACTTTATTAACCATGGCCACCACTGGGAAGTTGGAGATCAACGCCGCGATGGCCACCGCCGAGATGACCCACGATTTTTGGCCTAAAAATGGACTGCTATTAGTTATATCTAAATTATCCAAATTTTAGGGACGATATTATTCTGAAATCCTTTAAAAACCTGAAGTGAACGTGTACGTGTCCTCATTTGAGGCGGTCGAGTTGATGCTCGTGTCCGGCCCCATGCAAATCACCGCGAAGTTGAACGTCAAAATGTTGGACCTGAGAAAAGTTGTTTTTATATCATAATATGGATATTTCTACGATGAAACAGAATGCTCAGAACTAAAGAAAAACGGAAAAACTCCTTCAAAACAAACCAGATCGATGTGAGACATAGCAGCACCAAAACCAGCAAAATGAAGCGAGTTCGGGTGCCGAAAATGGCTATATATCTGGAATAATTGATTGAAATCTGCATGGAAAGCCGAATATTTTGAGTGGGGTTGCACTCAACGGCCACTCTTCCCTTGTCCACTAATTGCCCCGTATTTTTGATCGGATAGTTTACATACGAGGCTCTTGTTTCATTACACTTTTGATTTGGAAAACACTTCTCTTCACATTATTGAACAGTTCTAAAGTTTGTCCCCAGCTACCGTAACACGGCCTAAATCTCCACACAATCGTTCTTTTGATAAATTCGAGGTATCTCTTTATAAATATATTGGGTTTGGCCAGAAAGTCTTTTCCGACTTTTTGAAATTTTCGTTTATAAATCAATAATTAGCCGAATAAATAAAAAGATTAACGATTTCATTTCGCTCATTTTTAGGCAAATCTGAACGGGAATTCTTGTTTTTCCTAAAATCCTTACAATGGACATAGAATGAAAGCGGCTTGGTGAAATGTTATGAAAATTTGTGGTACTTGGGGGGCGGGGAACTTTTTTCTTCAAAAGTTCCTTCTCTAGGGCAGTTTTTTTGCGTAGATTACGAATTTCATAGTAACAACTTGGGAAAACGATTTTGGAGCGACTTTCGGGGACCCGAAGTCGCCGCCTCTACAGTGTACTTCACTGTGGGCTTGTATCAGGAGAGTCCATCTAAGGCCTCGGAGGATTTTTCAACATGCAAAAACACTTTATTGGGGCTAATTGAGTGTCCAGAACATGAAAATAGCAAAATTAGATTTTAAAAAGCAAAAATGAAAATTTCGCCAAAATTCCGAAATTTTTATTTTCAAATTTTCTACTGGAATTTGGTCAGAATTACACGCAGGACTCTAAATTATCTAAAAAAAGTCTTTTTGGACAGGCAAATGCTCATTAAAATGCTTTTGAGCCCTTCTTATAGAAACATTACAGTGAAGTACACTATAGGGACGGCGACTTCAAGCCTCTAAAAGCCGGTCTAAAACGCATTTTCCCAAGCTGTCACTACGAAAATCATTCCCTACGCAAAAAACCGCCTTAGAACACTTTTAAAGAAAAAAGTCCCCCCACCCCCAGCAAATTTGCTACCTGTCTCTTTTCACTCTTTTCTTTTATCTTTTCACACAAAATAGGTTTCTGTCCCAAACCGGAACTTTTTGTTTTGGTTTTTCGGCTTCCCCCTTTTAAAAAAAAAAGAGGGGGGGTTGGCTATTTTTTTTGGGGGGTTTTATGAGGGATTGAGGTTTCACTATTCATTTCAAAAAGTAACCTTTAAAAAAAGTAAGACAAGACTTTCCGGGCAACCAGATATTTCTGATAAGAGGTTACGGTAACGAAACGGCAATGGTTACTGTAACCGTAAATGGACTAAGGGTCACGGTAGCTGGGTCACACTCTAAAGTGCTTGTCCAAGCCAGAAAATTTGCAAGTTGTCTTCGAAAATATCACCCACCTCATCTGTTGTTCTGCCTGTGTGGAGTACATCCGATCGGCCGCTTGTTCCATACTTCTGAAAATTTTCCGATTTTTTATGGCAAAATGTTAAGTAACTGTCTGAAATAGCTAGAAAAAAGTCACTAAAGCTTAAACAAATACCAAATTAAGAATCTACGCCATTAAAAACCCTAGAAGCAAAAATTAGTGTGCTCTGACTCAATAGAGATGAATGTACACTGCTCCCCCAACTACAATAACACCAGGGATTGGTTAAGTTAATTTTATACGGCACGTACAAAAAGATTCGAAGACAATGGAGTAGAAGGGAGCCGAAAGAAACGAAACAAAACCATTTTAGAAATTTAAACAGGAAACATGGGCGGAACAATATAAAAAGGGAAAGAACGAATGAGGGGAGAGGGAGTACAAGAACAGCGAGGGAGTACAAGAACAGCTTCTACTCCATTGTCTGTTCCAAAAGCGCGCTACAAGAACATAATAGATTTTACGAAGGGGGAAGGAAAACTCAGCATAAAAGCCGAACAACATTCACGACTCCATCACGGAATCCAGAAAAATGAAAAGAATGACAAAAGGGAATTTTTGTGCGGGGTACGGTGCGTATCCACGCTTTAGAAAGCGCGCCGCGGCTCTTTCGCACCAGTCATTTTAAACCACACGTAAATAGGATTCTAAAAGAAGAAAATAAGATCAGTTATATGTCATTCTTTGAATAAAGTCTCTTTTTAAACTAAAATATACAATATTTTTATCTATAGGATCAACGTTAGTAACAAATAGCCTTGAAATCGTCTAGGAAATGCTTTCAAAACTTTGTGACGGCATTCTTTAACTATATGAACTTGAACATTTGATCCGGGAGCTGAACCCAGCTTGCAATTAACTTTAGATCCGAATCGAATGAAGCAGTTCATGCAAAGAATCAATGTTTTGTTGTAAAAGAATGATCAAATTTAGCTGAACCAGTAAATTTTCAACTTTTCTCAACCTCGAGCTCTTCATCGAGTGTTTCATCAGTGTTTCATCGAGAAGCGATGATCGTTCCACTAATATTTCAGTCATATTTTGAAAGTTTAGAAGAATTAATAGGTCAAGGAGTGAATTTTGAGTTGAATTGAAACTCTTTTCGAAACAAATCTATCGGGATTCGTTAGCACAGCAGAGTTGTGAGACGGGGAATTGATAGGAGAGTGTGCCAACGGGGATCGTGTTGTTTTGTCGTGATATTTTTCAAACATGAGCAAGAAGCTTTCTTTTCATCTTTTGCGTCACATTTCCCCCCTTGAAAACATCACAAATATGGACAGAGAAAAAAAACTTCTTTTCTTTGCCCATAAAAAGCAACTCTCGATGAACACTTCCTTGAATAGAAAAAATGCGATTCCTTCTCGGAAAAATGATTCACTTTACGCTCAAAAATGATTAAGATCTTCTTTGGTAAAACAAAAATTTACAATTTTAGGTAACAAGGTAAAGTAAAACTATGCTAGGCTTTAATCTAATCTTATTTACAAATTCTTAAGTTGTTTTCAAAATATCAACACAACGGAATTAGTTTTAGGATTAGTTCTTGATGTTTATCAAAAATTGAAAACTTAACACTTTGGCGGTTTTTTCCCCCGGCGGTTTCTGCCCCATATTTTTTCTTCTGGGGGTTTTTCCCTGCTTTGTGGGGGGGTTTTTTTTTTTATAAAAAAATCGGGGTCCCCCGGGGGGTTTTTTTTCAAGCGGCGGTTGGCTTAAATAAAGACCTAAGCTTTTATTTACTCTAGGGCAATAAGATGAAATCGGCATTTCTCTCACAAATGCGCACTCTGGTGCACTCAGATTCAGGAGTTTAGTTGGAAAAAAGGTAATAGAGCGTCGTCTAGAGCGGTTCTTGCGAGCATACAAGTAAGATTACAAGTAAGATTGAGAATTTTAGATTTTAGAAGTCTAGAAGAAAGCCTAGAAGAAAATGAAACGTAGACCTAGACAAAAAGGGTTAGTTATGATAAGGGATTTGGAAAATGAAAGATGAAAGAAAAAAGAAATAAACGGGATGTTCGGCGGAAAAAAAAAGTAAGAAATCCTCTGAAATCTTGACATGCCGAAGGCAAAGAGCAATTTTTGATCGAATTTTCGGTACAGAAGACGTTTTTCCAGTTTTGTTTTCAAAATTTCAACTAATAAGCCAGGCTACTTGTCCTGACTAGAGTGAGTAATGTGTTTGCTAAAAGATGGATAATTTGGAAAGCAGATTTTGTTCAATCTAACTGTTGCTAGACCAGGTCCAGATCTGATTGCTGGCTGGTTTAGGTAACTTTTAGCTATTCTGATTCTAATCTAATCAATCTAATGAATCTAATGAATCTGAAAGTAAATTTTAAGGCCTAGAACAGACTAGAGCTAAAAAGAAACTTGTTCTAGAACATCTTTGAATTCATTTATGCTAAGATATTCTGAATCTACGATTCAAAACCAATTGAATGGTACAAAAATCAATTGAAAAGTATAAATGAATGAATGAATGAATGAATGAATCTTTGGGAAATGAATGGCTGAATGAAACAGACTTGAGTTATGAAAGTTCTCTGAGAGTTTTCAATAAAAGTGATGATCATTTATTGAGTGATTAAAGGGAAATGGGCGGGCGAATCTCCCAATCCCAATCACCCGATTTCTCGAGAGAATTTTCTTTCAAAACAGACATTTTCTCAATCATTTTCTCGATCATTTTCTCAATCATTTTCTCAATCATTATCCTCCTCGATAACCCTATGTAAACATGATTATTGAAAAATCGACTTAACTTTTCTTTGGTTGGAAAAAATACGATTAAAAGTTTTGAGTGGACAAGTTTATTGATGGGCTTATCGTTTCAGTCATTTCAGTGATCTTTTCAGTGATTGGAAAAATAGGAAATTGAGTTGAAATTGGATGGAGAAGGGATGAAATGGATGAGTTGGATGAAGTGGATGAAATTGGATGAAACGGATGAAATTGGATGAAATTGGATTGAAGTTGGATTGAAATTGGATCCAAGTTGGATTGAAATTGGATTGAAGTTGGATTGAAGTTGGATTGAAGTTGGATTGAAATTGGATTGAAGTTGGATTGAAATCGGATTGAAATCGGATTGAAATTGGATTGAAATTGGATTGAAATTGGATTGAAATTGAGTTCAAATGGCTGAAACAAAAAAAATGAAAATTTGATTTAATTTGTTGAAAAGTTTAGTTTTTTGTGAACTTTTGATTCGCTTTTAACAATAAGTTTAGAAATTTTATCCACATAAATATCGGGTTAAACTTAGCCTCTACGTTTGATTGCTTTTTAAGATGTGAGCCTTTAAAAAAAGTTACCCTAACCCAACCGTTTTTGAAATCAATTCAGTAAGTCTGATTTAAGCCTCTAAGCAAGTAGTTTCATTTTAGCTTTCTTAGTGCCAGTACGGTAGCCTTTGACTCGAGAAATAGACTTATTAGTCGACCGATTATGTCCGATTAACTTTCCACCTTTTAGGCTACGCTTTGGCTATAGACTTTTGAATTTTGATTTTGCATTAGATTTATCAATGACCAGTTACCATTGTCAATCATTTTACAAAAGAGTTGACCTGCTTTTGGAATTAGGTTTTTTTTATTTTGGCGAACAAAGAACGAGACGTGTGACTTCGTTTTTTGATGGTTCAGCCGTTTTTTATCGGGAGAAATCGAAAAGTGAGAAGTTTTTCGTGTAGAGAATCGGATTTCCGAGTGTTCTTCCATTGTCCGAGACACCAGACAGAAATAATGTCCGACAGAAATAGATGAAAGAGAGGCGGGAAATAGTGGACTTGTTAGGAGGCTTAGCATAAAAGATGAGTGTTTTGTGCTCAATGAAGAGTTTAGATCTCGTAGAGACAGAGATAACTTGTAGATTGTAATGAATTTTCTAACTTTTCCTTGGGATTGCAGAAATCGAAGGAAATTGCTGAGCAAGAGCGAGCAAGCTACTGTAACTAACTCTAAGGGTTATTTTTGGTCCTGAATCTAACTACGTTTTCAGTTTTTTTTGTCACTGGCACGGGAGCTGGAGAAAATTGAAATTTAGGGGGTGGCGTATGGTTTTGCAACGCACTGTATATTATCTTGGTCTCTTATCCACCACAGTCCATAATAGAGTATTCAGCTGGCAAGGCGATAAGGCTAAGATTCGTTTAAGGTTACTATTTTCTCCAAATTCTCCGAACTAATAGAAATGGAGTGGCAAGGCAAATTCGCCGAATGTCTATCTACCTATCCGAAAAGCTTCTAGGACTCACCTCAAGTTAGGCATTGTTTCGGAATAGAATTTGCTTCAGGAAAGGTTTGTCTAGTCAAAAAATATATTGTGATAGAGACTGAATGAATGAGTGCTATTTAAAGGGACGAAATTTGCATATGATAAAAGGAAACAGAGAGGAAAAGCGGGTTTCCAATATTTTGTTCACCGAGCAGATTCATCAAAAAAGATGACAGATTTGAGAATGGAACGACTCATTTCGAGATTTAACCAATGAAATCAATGAAATTTCATTTAATTTCTTCAGGAACAGAGTTCAGAAAAATATCCGATGAAGTGATAGGGAATGTTTTTAAAAATTTGAAAAAAAATCAGTGAAGAGCTTGAAAGTTTTTGAAGACTGCATGCTTAGATAATCTGGAATATTGCCTGGTTCTGTTCTAGTACCTGGAACCTTCTAAAACCTTATTCTAATACTTGTTTAAGTTAAGAAGCTGTTATATATCAGATCAAAAGTTTAGTCAGCAGTATTAGACATCAATTTCATACCATAAAGTGTAAAATGGTTAATACTAAAGGAACAGCAAAAAGATCCTAGACTATATTGTATGATGTCTTTTTATTTGAGACATATACCCTCTCTTGTACTTGGATAAGAAGAGATAAGATGTAGGATAAGAAGAGATAAGATCTAGGCTAAGAAGAGATCGCCTCACTAACAATCTTCAACTAACAATCTGATCGCTTCACTAACAATCTGTTTGAGACATATACCCCCTCTAGAGGAGAGGATAAGAAGAGGCCTCCACTTCGCTCTCTTTCCTTTCCTTTTTTACTTTTTTGTGTTTAATTAAAAAATCTATAATAAATAGAAGTTCAAGATTCATAATGATTGCTTAAGCCTGAGTCAGCATTGGATTCATCAGCCCGACTTTTCGAGTAGTTTCCCAAACCCGAAGTAGTGCCAACTTTGAACACTTGTTTCTCGATTAATTCTGAATTTGGACAAAAGATAAAAACAAAAAACGGCATCGTGATCTCCACTTGAAAAAGTTGTTTTGTAAGCTGGTGGCGCCAAAAATTATCACCTTTTGTTTGAGTTTGAGACGTGTAAGTGGTCAAAATTTTGCAATTTGATCGCAGAACAAGCGAACATCATAAAAAAGGGGAATTTTGTGGGGTTTCAGCATCCGGGTTCATCTGCGTTTTCGGATACAAGAGTACAGAAAATGGGCACTTTTATAGGCATTTCTTATAGAGTACAGCATTGCACAGTCTCAAGCTGCAACAAAGCTGAAACACTGGTTACAGAATTGTTTAGCCTTGCTGTGTTTTGAAAGGATCCTCAGAAAACTTGAAAGAAAGAAATCTGATTTCTCAGAAATCTCAGAAATCTAGGAAACTATCCTGGGAATTTTAACCCTAAAACTTCCTAATTTGAGTCTTAGAATTCAACTTTTATCTAAAATTTCCAATTTTCATACCCAAAATTCCCATTTTTCTAAACTCAACATGGGTATTTGAGAAGTTTCGGGTGCATTTTGGGTGCCTCTCTCATCCGTATAACACAACAAATGTAAGCCAAGGATAATAGCCTATTTGATTCGCGCGTTTACTCATGGGGAAATGTTTTGGTTGCCAAAACCATTCAATTCTACAATGTTTTTTTTTTTGAAAAGTTGAATAGTTTTTTGTTGGGGGTTTTGAAGAGAAATTGAGAAATTTTCGGGAAAATTCGAGAAGGTCAGACAAAAATTTGAGATTTGAGAGATCAGAGATTTATTTTCATATCAGAGCTCAGAGACTTCCTTTCATAACACCAGAGGCTACAAACTATAGACTTTTGTGAATTGTTGTGAAATCTATCGGGTTTGTTAACAAAAGAGAAATGTGGGAGGGGGGGGTGGGGGGTTCTAAAACTAGAGTTCTAAAATATGCCCAAAAACTAATCTTGACCTCTTTTTATATCGAAAAACTTTTGAAAACTTCACAGAATCAGATCATTTTTGCACTTTCTACTTACAATACTCAATAGTGCATTCCCGGTGTAAAAATATGTGTGAATTTTTGTGAAAAAACAATTTCATTGAGAAAAACAATACGCAATTAAAGTCTCGTTTGAATAAAGAAAACCGGTTTGATCATAATAACAATCTAAAATTTTTCTTGAAAATTCTGTGATGGAAATTTTTGTTTTCATGGTAAACACCATACATGATATAGGGATCATTTTAATCATATTGGGTTTATCTTTCCAGTTTTCTTTACTTCTATTTTGCTTGACCTGGGTCAGCCTTGAAGCCTTGAAGCCTTGAAGCCTTGAAGCCTTGAAGCTAGTCAGTCAATACCTTCGTCAGATCTTCGCCATATCTTCACCAATCCTGGCTGCAAGCCAAACCAAAAACCAGATCCAAACCCAGATCCAAACCCAGACCCATAACCAGATCCAAACCCAGATCCCGACCCAGATCCAAACCCAGATCCCAACCCAGATCCAAACCCAGATCCCAACCCAGATCCAAACCCAGATCCCAATCCCAGATCCAAACCCAGATCCCAACCCAGATCCAAACCCAGATCCAAACCAAAACCTAGACTAGCACAGATCAAAACCATTTCCAATTTTGCCTTACTAAGTCAAATCAAAGCCAGAATCAGATCCAGGCTAGCATGCTAGCAGAAATTGACTCCAAAGCATCCCATACAAGACATTCAAGACAAGCATTAAGAGACTTCAATACCTGATAGTCAGCTGCTCCATATAAAAAGAATACATTTATTGAACATGACACAAACAAATACACAACTCAACCCAAAATCCCTGAATCTATTGCAGAGAAAAGTCCATGTGAAAGCCAAATTTTCTAGCTGGGATCGAACCCGTGACCGCCCGAGTAGGATACAAGACAAGACCCCTAACTCAGCCATGACAGCACCAGAGCTGAACTAGTCCAGCTGGTATATTTCGCTTCCAGTTCAATATGATTTTAAAGCTTTCCCATTTTGAAATCAAAATCGTGTGTCTGTGTTGAAAATTCCCCGTGTTTTTCCCATGAAGAAACGGAGATTTTTTTGTGGTAAACTCGAAAGTCTTTCGGGAAAAGGAAATCATTTGGAAATGATCAAAATGAGATTAAAAGTGAAGGGGAAAAGGAAAATATTTATCTAACCTCTATTTTTTTGATTTCTAAGAGAAATTTGATCACTTTTTCAAAGGAAAATGGGAAAAAGAAAGGAGAATTTTTGAGTTTTCTTCGGAAATTTTGATCTTATTAGCTAAGAAGTGTTCAATTTTTCAAATTTTTCAACGATCAACGAAACTATTTATTACTAGAATTCTTTCAAAAATATATGCAACTTCTTAAAATTGAGATAAAACTATATGCATTTAAAAGGGAAAAGCGAAAAAGCGTCATTCCACGTCTGTACCCCCTTGTCTTTACCGTATTTCAAATATTAATATTACCATTGTGTAGCCCTTGAAAAGAGCTTTCAGAAAATGTATAACACTAATAGTTTAAACTCAAAGACAAAAGACAAAGCCAACTCAAAGACAAGAGAGTTACAGACGCGCGAAAGTGACGATCGTTTTTCAAATATGATATTTCATTGTCCAGTAGTGTAGGTTCATTTTTTCAAATATCATATTTCAAAATTGTCCAGAACTGTATATGCATTCAAAAGGGAAAAGCGAAAAAAAAGCATGGAAAAAATTGTGTACCCGAGATTGGAGATGATTGAGCATTAAAAAAGCAAGACAAAAAAAATGGAAAATGATAAAGAAAACAAAAAGCTTAGATATATTTTGAGTTTATAGATAGTTAAAAGGATCTTAAAAAGCTTTAAAATCTTTAAAATCTATGGTTTTTAAAAGTTTAGAACTTTCGTGGCTCGTTAATTTGGGTCGGTTGCACGACGGAGGTCCTGGTGATGACGAAATCCTCCTGAAAGCTTAGAAATTCTAGATATTCTTTAAAATTCATTAAATATCTAGATCTAGATAAACCTTTAAATATATAAGCTTATTTTATTGATTTTATTGATTTTATTGCTTTTAAGTTATTGATTTTTAAGTTTAAATGAAAAGATTTAGATGAAGTTCTATACTTTGAATTGAGGCTTTCATTTCAGCCTAGTTTACGAGTACTTTACGATCTTGTATTGGGTTGGGGAGAATGAGTCGGCGCCGAAAATGAAAAAAATGCAAAACTCAATCGACTTCGCAATAATATGCGTTTGATATGGTAGAATGGTTAACTAATTCTCTACAAAATGACATTTAAAAGAAAATCAAACAGCGCCTCCGCTCAAGAAAAGCCACTTTATTCACAAAAAACTACAAACTGTGATCGAGAAAAAACCATGGTGGGATCTCCTGCAAATTTGGCAACTTAAGTAATTGAATGTGCTCTATCTATTTATGTAAACGCCAAAGAAGGTTTATGTGAAAGAAACTGTTCAAATGATGAGTCGGACTCTTTGCCATTTTAACCAGCTGCGTTTGGAAGTTCATAAACTCCACGAAAGAAAAGCTTTGTGGAATCTCTCAAAAGTCATTTTGTAGAGAAATAGTGGATCCTTTTGATGAAACCAAACGTATGTTTAAAGAAGGCTTTATGTGTGCAAAAAGTCCCTTTAAAGTTTGGCGCCGACTCATTCTCCCCAACCCAATACTTTGTAAATCCGTACAAGTAATCAGTACGTACTAAAAAATCAAAAAGTTTCATCAAATTTATCCAATCCAGGTCAAGTTTAGTTCAATTGCTTTCAATTTTGCTTTTAAAATCTGCTTTTTTTTATGTAAATTTCCGTCATTTACTTACCTTTGTCCATTCGCATGGCTCTCCGCGCACGAAAATGCAAAAGATCACGTTGCAGATTGCCTGAAAATTGGATAAAAGATAAGATTATAATATCTTTTGAAAGTTGACACATTTTAGAAAAAAAAATAGCTTAACAACTGACCATCACTCCACCGAGACACAAGAAAACGACTCTCCATTCTTCGGCCGTGTTATTCGGCGTCATCGGGGTGACAAAGAAAGGCACCAAAAACATTGTGATCGAAATGCCCAATGAGATGTTTCCAGTCACAAAATGACTAAAATGATTCATTCACTTTAAGTACAGTAATTTGTACATACCTGTACTGCCGACTGAGGATAGGTGCGGCGCGGAAGAAACCGCCTGTATTCGCCCCAACAATTCCACCAGCACAGCCGAAGAAAATCAGCGATAACTTCTAGAATGATACGTTGAAAAAAGAATTGTTTTGTTCACTCACAAAGTGCACGACTTGTGTAAGTGGATCGGTGAACGCCAACAAGCAGAGGAAGAAGAAACAACCGAAGAAAGCGATCGTGTTGAACATCCGCAATTTGTTCACCTCAGAAAGGAATTTGATCTTGTCGCTGAGTTGACCTGGAATAGCGGGATTGTAAATGTTTTAAACTACGCGTTGGGAAGTACGTCAATTTCTTCATTTTTCGAGTTGAGAACTACGCGATGTATTCTCCAAAAGAATGATTGCAAGCGGGATCGAACCCCGCATCCTCCATCTCAACCCTAATCGAGAGACAGACGCTCTGGCAATCCACCATGAGGACACATTGCCTCGAATACTTTCCGGGCCCTTTCCTCAAGGGGTTTTCTATGCTACTCTTTATTGAAAATCCTAAGAGGCCTGACTCAAGTATTTGAATAATTTTTAGATATCTAACAGGGATTGGATCTGTAGCTTGATCTGATTCACTTGTCGGATCGACGATCATCACGATCACGATTCAAAGTCTAATACCATGACTAATATGTAGAGCAAGAATTGCTATTCACTTACCGACCACAACCTTCATGATTGCTTGAGCGAGAGGAGCGAGCGCGGCTGTGAAACCCGTATTTGTCACTGAGTAGCCGAGCACTGAAATTTCGCTTTGCTTGGGTTTTGACTTGTTTGACTTACAGTAGTACTGTAAGCTACTTATAAGCTTTTTATAAGTTTACGGTAACTTTTCAAAGAATTTTGATTGATTCTGGAGGCCTAGAAGATATTCTATGTAAATTGAACACTTTGTGAAAGTGCTAGAGTTGATCGTAACTCACCAGTGCTTAGATAGATCGGCGAGTAGAGAAAGATCATGTTGATGACAGTGAAATTGCCAAAAGAAGCAATCCAAACAGCCCAAATGGCCGGTGTTCGCACGATCTTTCCATACGGGACTTGCTTCAACGCTTTCTTGCTGGAAATAACTACCGTTGACAGCGAATTTTACAGTATTATGTAAACAAGCATTTCAGATTTCAGCATTTCAGACTTAAAGTCCTTCAAAGTTTTCTTTTTTGCTCAAGCCCAATTTCAGTGGATCTCTTCTCATTTGACCGCTTTTTATTTCATCCTTTTCATAATTTGATTGAAAAAAATGAATGACGTGAGAGATCACTGGTCTTATCACGTCTCTGTATCAATCAAAAAGGTGACCGTAGTTTTTGCAATATTGGGGATTTTACGGCTGAACTGTGGGATGATCGATTGTGAGATTGGGAAAATGGACGGGGAAGCAGATTCTTGCAAAAATGTTCAATAAAACAAGGCTGAAGGGGGACTTTGTCAGCTTTTCAACTAAGGCTATTCAGTCTTGGCGGCTAGTTGACTGAATAACTTGGAATACTTGTTCTTTCTTGATCTTGAAATCTTTCTAGAGCCCTTTCAGTTTCCTAGTTTCCTTTCATTCAGCTCACTCAGTTGTCGATTTCCCGATCTGGATTTTATTCTTCTCAACATCGCTCACGAATGGATGCTTTCCGGGACTGTTTCGATAAAAGAAACCTAAAGATTTAAGGTTTTTAAACATTGGAAAAGTTACCGTAGACAAGGAAGAGCACTAGGCCGACTGCGCCATGGAAGTAGAAAATGGCTGACCAACTGGAAGGATTTTATTTAGAAGTGCTTCTTGTAAAAGTTAAGGGTATTGTAGATACCATATGTAAATACTGTACTGAAAGTTTCCCCTCACCCGAAAACATGGCAAATCCCGCCGGAGACCGGATTGGTGAAAGCTGGGGCAACTTGGAGGTAAGCGACGAGTCCCGCCACGAAGAGACCATTCTAAAGAATGAATGTGTTACAGTATACCTTTTTTTATATCTTACAGTCAAGATCTTATATCTTTGTTAGAACTTTTCTCATTTTACAAAGCTATCATGAGTGCAGCAGCACCCAGCGCACCGAGAATCCCCCGCTGATAGATCTCTCCAAAAAGTATCCTTTTCCTACAATAGTTGATAAATTGATAAGGGATAAAGTAAAAAATTGTTGAAATAAAAGAATTTGATATAAGACTTTGTCCTTTTTTCTTTACTAATTCCCCTAGTTCACTATTTTCTAAACTTTGCCCCAACTCTTACCATCATTCTTGATCTATTTTTAGACACTAAACTCGTTTTTTTTATTATTGAGAGATGAAGGACATTCATTAGTTTCATTAATTCATCATTTACCTTTCAACCCGTCTATTTTTGGATGAGATTTGGAGCCAAATGAGAAAAGGAGAAAGGGGAAATGGGAAAGGGAGTGTGAAAAAAAAAATGAAAACAGAATCTTCCCCGACAAAACCCATAAATCTTCGGCATTTCCGGTGGGAGAGATCGACGAAATTTTAACGATTTTCCAATCATTTTCGAACCAGGGGATCTGGTGACAATTGGGGGAATTTGTGAAAAAAAAATAAAGAATTTAACGAAATTTTGGGTCTATTTTATACTTTTCATAAACTTTAAGCTCTTCCAAACTCTGAAGTACTTTTTGAACTTTTGTGGTTATATTTTATAACAGTTTATAGTTTATAGTTTATAGCTTTAAACAGTTTATTGCTAAAACTCGCCTACTTTTTGAACTTTTGTGTTTAGTTTATAATAGTTTATAGTTTATAGCTTTAACAGTTTATAGTTTATAGCTTTAAACCGTTTATAACCAAAACTCGCCTACTTTTTGTGACCTCAATCAGTGAAAGCTGAAAGCTCAAAACAATACTAAACGAGTTCAAAAAGTTTTCTTTTCCAAGCAAAACTCCAAGCAAACTCTATTCAGCGAATCTCTCCTCAAGTGTCATGAAAACACGCTCATTCTCATCAAAAAAAACGATCAGTTAGTTCTCTTTTGATACGCCAATGAGAGCAAATATTGAGAGATGAGAAATTTTTGATAAAAAGGGGGAAAATTGGGGATTTTTCTGTTCACCTAGGGGAAAATTGGGGATTTTTCTATTCACCTGCTTGTAATATGCCCATTTAGAGCAGAAG
Organism: Mesorhabditis belari; assembly: GCA_958450365.1. NCBI lineage: Eukaryota > Metazoa > Nematoda > Chromadorea > Rhabditida > Rhabditidae > Mesorhabditis > Mesorhabditis belari. The sequence goes on from CAUEEP010000938.1 coordinate 752,884, forward strand.
GCACCGATCACTGGGAGATTCACAGCGAACGCGACACCGTGGACAAAGCGAAGAGCCAAGAAGTAATAGAAACCGGCCTGGAAATGAGGATAATTATGTATTGGGTTGGGGAGAATGAGTCGGGACTTTAAAGGGACTTTTGCACAAAAAGCCCTTAAAAACGTTTGGTTCCCAAAGGCCACTCCCAAAACCTTTGAGAGACCCAAAGTTTCGGGAGTTTATGAACCAAACGCAGCGGAAAATGGCAAAGAGCCGACCACATTTGAACGTTCCACATAAACCCTTGGGTTATATAAAAGATGAGCACCAATACTAGTTGCCAAATTTGCAGGAAGACCCGGTTTCTAGACACAGTGTAGTTTGGGAAAGGCCTGGCGGGCGCGTTGTTTTCTTTAGTCATTTTGTAGAGAATGGTAACCATCTACCATATCAAACGCATATTTTACGAGCGAGAGTTTAGCATTTCTTTCATATTTAACAATAGGTTTGTAGATTTGTAGATTTGTAGATTTGTAGATATTTTCTTTCTTTAAAGGATAATTTGATAGAATTTTATATGTTAGATACGTCGATAGTCCACTATCAACAGATTGGTACTATCCTAAGCGTTTTTTTGCATTTAAATGCAAATATTGCACACTTTTTTGGTATTTTGTGACCCTAAAGATGACCGTTGAGTTGAGCAAATTGATTAAATCCCCCTATCAACTTCAAGACCAAGTTTAACCTGCTCATAAACCTTGAAACCCTTATAAGCAGCCCCTAAACATGAGTTTTTTTCTCTTATTCAAACCAAATCAACAAAATAGGTGCCAAAAAGTCGATATTTCATAGTTAAATCTAGGTTAAAAACGTGAAATTCGTGATCAGCATTAAAAAATTACCCCAGGAAAAGTGAAAAAAGGTTAACTTAAAGATACTGTGAAGCTCATTTTATCCTTGTTAAGTTCGAGCCCTTGTTACACTTCAACGTTAGCCAAGGATGCTAGCCAATTGACCAAACAGATTGCCCGAGCAAACCTTTTAAATGCACTTTTACCCAACTCACTCGAATAGCCGGTGGAATGGCAAGTGTAACGATGGCTGAGAGGAGGCCAGCCACTCCGAAAATCGTCCGGATTTGATAGTGGTTCACCAAGGATAACACTGGAAAATTCGCGAGTATCGCCGCCACGGCAACGATCGAGATCGCGTATTTTTGCTCCGCTAAAATCACCAATCTAATTCTTATCTTAAACTATTTAAAGACTTTTTGTGAACACCGGATCCTGGGTGGTCTCGTTTGTGCCGTTTTGCTGATGATTTCCCATGCAAATGATGGCGAAGTTAAAGGTCAAGATGTTGGACCTGGGATGAGAATGGTTAACTTTGTCATTTGATCAATGGTTAGTTTACAAATCAATTCTAAATCACTTTTTCATTTTCTAAACTCACCAAACACTTGTCAAGCACAACAGCACGAGCATCAGCATCGCGAAACGGGCACGAGTGCCGAATGGGGACACTTGGATTTCGCCCATTTTGACTGGAAATTTTAAATTATTAAAGTTGAACAAAATCTAGATAATATATAGTAAGATAAATAATTTCTAAGAGTAAACGAACGTGAAAGACAGAACAAGAAAAAAACGGTTAACGGGAAGTTGCTGAAGTTGGGAAAGTGATCAATGAAATGAAAAATTTCCGCAAAAAAAGCGCAGAGATTATTTAAATGTTTTGAGCTCAACTTTGAACGATCCCAAAGTTCGATGTGGACAGAGATATAAATAGACAAAAAATGGACAAAAAATGGACAAAAATGTGGGGAAATACCTTGAGGTAGAAGGGGCGGAGCTTTAGGGTTACATCAATGGGTGAAACAATTGAAAGGAGGAAATGAATGGATAGAAAGCGGAGGGAAGGGATGGGGAGCTGATGGTTTGAGGAGAAAGAGTTCAACAATGTAAAGATAAATAATCGGTCAGCCAGCAATTAACACAGAAGTTACACACGTTCGACCCTACAAGTCTGACCAGGCCTGACTTTACAGTTTACCTAGTCTGACTCCTCAACTAAAAGCCAGGCTAGAACCTTGGTTGGCATTTGTGACATTGTTTGGAGACTGTAATGGTCAACAAAGAACCAAAAAGTCATTCCAAGCAAATCAAAGGTATTGAAAACGGCTTTTTTTTTGTACTAGCTCTATTCGGCCTTTGTAAATGGGTGTCTATTTGGATGAGAGTAAACAAAATTGCACCCAAGTCAAACAAAAAGTTAAAGAAAATAGTATAACTTTGATAGAACTTACCGTAAATACTGTAATAGTCCCCCACCACTCTCGTACAGTCGCGTAGTCGCAAAAGTTTTGTTAGTATTTCATTTTTTTCAAAGCGCCCATACTTTCAACAAACGCGTCTTTGGTATCAAAAAATAGCTGAAATTCAGGGCTATTTTTTGATACCTAAGCGCGCATTGTAGCATAAACCAGTGTCGAGAAAAACTCGTTCAAAGCTAGACTACGCAATACTCCGCACCGTCATTAAGGGGGTGGGGTACTATTACAGTATTTACAGTAGGCTAATAGCTAATAGCTAATAGCCTACTGTAGACTTTTTAGACAGACCCGCCACCGCCACCCGCTCTCGCAAAGCCTTCAAACGCCGATTTGCCCAATGAAGCGACTCCACCACCAGCTGCTGCTTCAACTCCTCCTCAAGCAACACCACCAGCAGTAGCATCATCTGCTGCTCCACAAGTTAAGGTTGGGTTTTTGAAGTTTTTATGATGTAATTTCTTGTTCAGGCTGAGAACGAGGTGAATGCAGTACCGGCTGTCGTCAAAGAGAAAGAAAATGCACTTCAATGGTCGGTTTATTAGATTTATTAAGTTTACCGTTTGTATAGGAAAGCCGGATGTACGCCAGGAGATGAAAAGAAGGACGAATCGGGAAAAGGCCTTAAGTGGCTGATTTGGCAGATTCAATAAAGCAACTTTGTTCTAGGAAACCAACTAGCGCTGATGTTGGGAGACTTACGACCTTTTTCCGAGAAAATTCCGGGTTGGCGCTTTAAAGCATGCTAAAACTACACCTCCTAATTTGCAGGTATAAAAGAAAGCGCCGTAATTTCATTTTTTTTGCATATTTCTGCACTTAACCTTCCTCACACTGCCCATTCTGATTCTGTATTCCAATAATTATTCTGAAACTACCATGATTTTTTAATTGAAATAAATCAGCAACCACTAGGCATGTAAGGAAAGATGTTTCTCCATTTTCTACGAGAAATTCATCAAGTTTCATTTTTTTTGTTTCATAAAACCATCTTGTAGTATTGAGTTAACTAAATTTCGAAGCATTTTGGGCAAAGAAAAAATAAAGATATAGATGTTAGTTTGTGGAACTACTTTTGTAAGCCGATTAAAATTGCGCCACCATGTGTGGATAATGTATCATTTGAAAAGAAGTTTCTCCATTTTGAATGTACCGATTCTTTTTGCAAACCTCTTCCATAAAGTTGTATCATCACTCATAAAGAATACAAAAAAACCCACATCAGAAATACGCAAAAAGAATGAAATGAAATGAAATGAAGAACAAGAATGAAAGTGCGCGCTTTGTTTTATACCTGCAAATTAGGAGGGGCACGGCAGTTTAAAGGCAGGCTTTAAAGTGCCAACCCAGGATTTTCTCGGAAAAAGGTTGCAAGTGTCGGGAGTGCTCGTACAAAGAAAACACCATGAGAACAAAAATGATGGTATTACGATTTGCAAGTGTCTAACTGTTGCACAGCTCTCGACACTTGTACTTTACTTTGAGAATAAAGTGGTTTTGAGTGTTTGCGATTATATATCTGCACAACTGTTTTTAATATTGACGTCAATTTACAAGTTGTAGAGGTGGTAGTTGTGTGTTATTGAACGTAGAAGTGTGTTACTTTTTTTGGTACTTATGCATCTGGCGGGCGCATTTCCGAACAGCAACGCATTAAGCACTGTTATTTGAATTTTTTTTTGTTATTATGTAATATGCATTTATGTCAAGCAAAAAAATATCATTGAAACAATACAATACAATAAACAATATAACAATATAAACAAAGTATATTGCTATTTTGTATTGTATTGCTTCAATGACATTTTTGGAAAGGGTTCGACCGTTCGACAAATTATTTTGCAAATGTTCGACCGTTCGACACAAACTTTTGAAAGTGTTCGATCTGGCACTGTTTGACCGTTCGAATTGTTCGGAAATGCGCCTGTCAGATCCATAAGTACCTTTTTCCTGCAGACACCATCGACTTACCCAGCATTATTAACTTCCTTTTGTGCAAAAATGCAAAAAAAATCGCAACTTTACATCGATTTGAAGTCATTTCGGGAATTTTATTGCGTAAAAGTCCTTTTCAAACATTTTTGTGGCAAAAACGATTAATGGGGCTGTTATACAATGTTCAAATTGAATTTTCGAAATTATATTTCTCCGCATTGCCTAGAGCAAATCATTTAAGGCCTCCCGTTTATCATTTGCGATCTTTAACCACCAACACATTGTCCCCCTTTTACCCTGCCTCAGCGACAGTACTCTTTTCTCTCCGTTCCGTCTCGGGCTCGCGTCCCCCCCTCGGTAGACAGCTAGATTAGCACTTCGAATTGCTAAGAACCCGCTTCTTTCAGCTTTTTTTTACTTCCGTTTTTGCTTGTTTTCTGATTTTTGGCCTTAGTGCTTGTGTTTAATTTTAGATGGGTGATCAGAAGAGCTACAAGACGAGTCTTCTGAATAAAGCTTCGATAGCTTATGACTATCTTCACACAAACAGGTTTCTTCTATTTTACACGTCATAATTAGTTCTGATACAATTTCTATAAAATAAACTTGACAGATATTGAGTTTTTTCAATACAACATGTTTTTGCGATAGGTAAAAGTGGAAAGAAAGTGACACAGGCACAAGTATAAGCTAAACGAATTAGATTTGTTCATTCATGTCTAGCTTTGATGACACGCATTTAAATTAGCTTTTTAAACTTTAGCATGTACAATGTTTATGTTTTAGTACAACTCACGAGTTCGTCTTTGGTGCTATTGCTGAATTAGTGGATAACTCTTTTGATGCGGGCTCAAGCTCATTGTCTATTGATTATGGTGAGTTTTTGCCTTTCCCAGTTGGGCAATTATACTAGCTGATGAAAATAAAAGTAAATGACAATTACGGTTACGGATACAAGTTATAGACTTTGAATAAAGTGTTGATTTTTAGATCCGCAGATTCAGGCGCTGTCTTTCCTGGACGATGGATGTGGCATGACGCGAGACGAAGTAATTTCAGTCGTTTCGTTTGGTCACTCAGTGAAAAAGGCGGACCCAAATACTGTCGGACAATATGGAAATGGTCTTAAAAGGTATTTTATTCTTAATATTTTGACATTTATGCTTTGGGAAAATTAATGTTGCCGTATTTACTCTAATAAAAACCCCTCCCCATAGGAGCGTCGCGTAGTCTAAGTTTACTCTTAAGCAAACGCTTAGATCTCAGCAGCAGTACGTTTGTTTCTGCGCGCTTGGGTATCAAATTAAAGTTGATAGAATGTGTGATTTTTTGAGATATAACATATATTTTTAGCATTGACAGTATTCATCATTTTTTCTAAGCTGTTAATGCTAAAAATAAGTGTTATATCTCAAAAAATCGCCCATTCTCTACTTTAATTTGATCCCCAAGCGCGCAGAAACAAACGTACTGCTGCTGAGCTCTAACCGTTTGTTTAAGGGTAAACTTAGACTACGCGACGCTCCTATGAGGGGGGGAGGCTTTTATTAGAGTAAATACGGTAGGTACTTATCCAGGGGGGATACTTGTAGGTTTTTTTTTCATGGGTTTCGGGTTTTTTTCTTAGTTTTTCGTAATATTAACGTAATATAATCTAGTAGCGCATTGTCAGTCGGGGTGCACTTAGGCAGATCCGGGAGGGGGTCAGTGCTGCATGCGAGCTCTCTGGGAATGGATTAGGTTCAGCCTCAATTACTTCCCAGAGAGCTTGCAGCACTGCCCCCCTCCCGGACCTGCCTAAGTGCACCCCGCCTGACAATGCGCTACTAGATTATAACACATAATAACTGCGAAAAACTAAAAAATATAACAAAAAACGCGTGAAAAAACCATGAAAAAAAATGAAAAAACCATCTAAAAGTACCCCCGCACCCGATAATGACTTACCCCCGATACTAGTAAAGTTAGATTATGTTATCAAAAATTTGTTTTAGTGGTTCAATGCGAATCGGAAAAGATTTCATTCTCTTTACAAAGAAGAAGGAGTTGCGCACATGCCTATTCCTTTCACGCACGTTTCATGAAGGCAATAACTTGAAAGAAGTCTTTGTCCCGACGCCGTCATTTGTTGAAGGAGATTCTGCTTACTTAGAAGATCAAGTAGCTGATCGAGAACGACATAGCACAGAAATGGATGTGAGTTTTGGAAGAGTAATGAGAAGCTGTTGTTAAATGAAAGTTGAACCCAGTTGATAGTTTATTTTAGATCATCTTCGAGTATTCCCCGTTTAAGGATGCGGGAACTTTCTTTGCTCAATTCGACAGGATTAAGGTAAATTAACTAATTTTATTTTTTAGAATCATTCTTTTAGGGTTCTAACGGCACACTGATTCTTTGTTACAATCTACGCCAGTTGGATCTTTGTATTCCCGAGCTTGATTTCACATCGGACATCTATGATATTCGGCTTTCCAAGAACGCTGAACAACGGTTGGTGCTGTTAACTCTCTTCGAAGATTGGTCAGTCTTTTAGAGAAGAAGAACGAAATTCTTTGAGGGCCTACTTGTCAGTTCTATATGCTAAACCAAGAATGAAGGTATTTATAGTTTTTATATGGCTATTCGAATAAGAAGCGAAGTACCAAAAATTTTATTTAGGTTTATCTTCGTGATAAGAAGGTTGCCACAACAAATCTGCTATACACACTCAGCCAGGCTCGAATGTACAAGTACATGGCAACAAATTTGAAAACTTGTGCTAAGAAAGCCTATGAACAATGCGTGATCGCAACTAAACAACGTAAAATTTAAAAGAACGTTTTTTATTCTGGGCAGTAATTTAGTCGAAGAACGAGTCAACCTTGCGAAGTCGGACCTGAGTGTTTATTCAAAGGAAAAATGGGGGTAAGCAAAAGATAATTTGACTAAAAATAAATAGAATTTAGAAACTTGAACGATAAAGAAACACGCATTCGCTTGAACATGATTCGCTCACGAGTCGACGAGCTTACTGAAGAATTAAAACGGTGCAAAGATCGCGAGCAAGAAGCTGCCAAGGCAAAGAACAACCCGAAGCCGCTTACATTCTTTTTTGGATTGAACGTTCATCACCGAAATAGGTACGTCTGTATAATAAGCATGAATGTTTAATCCAAAGTTGGAGCTTGCATCAAGGTTCGCTAAACTATAGCTAAGGAATAACTGTGTACGTTCAGATACGGTCTGATGGTGTACAATAATGGACGGCTTATTGATATGTACATGAAGCTCAGCATTCAGCGCGAACGTCACGATCAACATATGTAAAAAGTTTTCAAGATAAAGCAGCTTATAATTGCTTTTAGGAAATGTCTTGGAGTCATCGGAATTGTCGACGTCCCATGTACTGTTTTGGCACCGACACATAATAAACAAGGCTTCGAGAATAGGTAAATTACAGATTTTATTGAAGCATGCAAAAGAAAAACTCAATAAGTTTGCGAACTTTTGTGTGGTGCACGAAAAAAGATGCCGGAGATATCCTCGATCGTTGCATAAACAAATCCTTGCCTAAACTTTTAGTTAGATACATAAATTGCTCAAAAAAAATCTTTCATAGGTAGCACAAAGACCAAACTTGTCTCCGACACACACCACCCATGATTTATTTCTATCTTTTTGAAAAGTAAAATTTACAGTAAATTAATTACTCTACTTTTTGGGGTAGGCTAATTTCCGCCATTTTACTTGCGTCACTGGGTAGATAAGTGCAACAAAATGATACCAAAGTCATGAAGATTGATCCACTTAGAAGAAAGTTATGGCGAGTTGCGCAACTAAAAGGAAATTAGCCTACCCCACCTTTTCAGCAAGTCTTTGGATCAATTCTCGTTGAATCTTTTGCGCACATAGATAAAACGAATCTTTGTTCGTCGTTGATTCATAAAACTGAATAAAAAAGTTCATAAATTAACTTTTAAAAACCTAACTTCTTTTAATACTGACTTAACAGCTGTGAGCTTTACATAGCTTAGTTCGTTTGCCTAGATGACTAGATGACTAAATAGCTATTTGACTAAAACTAACCTGGATTACGACTTATGCCATTCTTTAAACCTCCCTGCAACTTGAAAACAGTAAAAATGGCTACTTTTCACCTTACAAAGAAACATTCCTAATCTTACATGCAAATTTTAGAACTGAGTACCTGTCGCTTTTGCGTGTTGCCAATGAGCACATGGAACAATATTGGTTTGATGTGCAACTAATTTCAAATCAAGGAGGTCCAGCTGGATTCTGGTTAGTAATTTTTACCAATTCCACTTGTATGCTCGCCTAGGTCGCAATATGGATACAAGTCAACTGCTTGGGAATCGGTTTGCTCTAATGATCAAGCTTTTCTTCTTGCTCGTCATAAAGCCACGGGATACACTGTTCAATGTGGTACGTCAAAACTAAATTAACAATTAGCAAGGCATTCGGCAATCGTGTCCCTGTTTTAGATAAATGTCTGAAGTGGCGTCATCTTGATGTGCAAAAACGTTATATCGACCAAGGGAATTCCATCTGATTGGATTTGTCAAAATAATCCAAATTCCACATACCAGGTTTACTAATTTGCGATGAATTTAATAAGGATCGGTTGCTCTTTAGAGTTGCTCGAAGTTGGAGGAACTACCAAAGATTCGTGAAGGTCGTTTAACAAAAGAAACACCAAAAGAGGTAGATGATGTGCGTCATAAACTTAACAAAAATTTTTAGAAGGAAAAGAAAGAAGAGAAGAAGGAGGAAAAAGTTACTCCTGCTCCAACTCCGGCCAAACCAGCTGCAAAAGTTACCCCACTGGGTCGTGATTCAATTGCTACAGTCGGCATCCATTTATTAGATTTTCTTATTTATTTTTTAGAGTCGTGGTTCTTCTACTAGAGGCTCGTTATCAACAAAGTATGGTGTTTACCGTTTTATAAGTTCTTTTATCTTTTTAGACGACCTTATGTGAGTGAAAGTGAAGAAGCAAGCAGTGATGAAGAGAGTGAGGATGACAAGCCATTGCGCAGAAATCTGCCTGCTCGAAACTCAAAGCAACCGGTAATTCTGCAACTGTTTGCTTTTTTAATGTAAACTTTCAGATATCTACCGTATCTCCTCGTCGAGCAGCAGCTAAATCTCCGCCTCGGGCCTCTCTTCGATCTCCTCCAAAACGCAATCATGTTCCACCTACACGTACTCGAGGGTGAGCAGTAATTCTTTTTTAATTTTAGAATTTTTTAGACGAGCATCTCGTGCAAAGAGTGAAGATGAAGATGAGTCCGAGGAAGATGAAGAGGAGGAAGAAGATTATAGGCCTGTCAATAAGGTAGTAGACTTTCTTGACGATCATTAGGCAGTTTAGGTTGCACGAACTGTTGCTTCCGTTCGGGCACAAGAAGCGCGTTCTGTCAACTCTTCAACCTCTGCATCAAGCCCATCAGCGACAGACGGAAAACAAGCTACGGAGATTAAACAAATGGTCAGCATAAATACACAAGCATTCTAAGCTTTAGCATATAAAATTACGCAGTTTGTTTTCAGAAAGAGAGGGGCGATCGTGCTATTGCCTTTATTCGCTCAATCTTTGGTGCCCTTGAAAAGAATTCGAACGATTCTACAACCAACAAGATGCAAGATGCTCCGGAAAATAAATTACTTGCTGTTAATGCCACTGAAATAATACAGCGAGTCATCGTGGAAAATGTCGATAAGGTTGGGCAATAATTTTATGTACAAAAACAAATCTTGCATTTAGGCAATTGAATCAAAAGAAGAAACTCATCGCGTTGAACTACAGAAACAGGCTCTGGTACGGTTAATCACTTATTTATCATATACACAAGTTTAGGACTCTGAGCAACAGTTGATGAATGGCAAGAATCCGGTCACTAGAAAGATTCGAGCAGCTGCTTTGACTGTCGTTAATTGGGGTGCTCAGGAGGACGTAAGTGATTATTCGATCCTAAAGATAATGCTGCCCAAGTTTATCAATACAATACAAGCTAAAGGAATGTGTATTTTAGCCAGAGTTTGCTGATATCACGATGGACAACGCGCTTCAAAAGTTGATCACTTTTGCTGAATCGGTTAGCGACATCAACGTTGAGACGGCTGGCTTAGAAAATGGTGAAGAAACGGCATGAAAAAAGAATTTTGGACACATAGACTTCTAATTGTCTTATTCATAACAATTAATGTTTTTTTGTTATTTACGAAATTCTTTATGTTACGTTTTGTACATGAGATTATCGTTGTTATTGTCTTGATCTGAAATTACCCGGTTCTTGTTAGGCAAATATTTTTTGACGATCTCACACTTGATCTTTAATTTTATGCATTTTAATGAATTTAAAATCTATTTTTCGGAGACCCTTATATTTTCACTTCGTTAATATTGCCAAGAGTTATTTTAAATTTTTTTAATAAAGTTGTTTTGCTTGCGTGTTTCTTTGATCGAAAAGTTTTTACCTTTTCTGATTATCTTCAGCGATGGAGCTATGTATTTAGTATCTGATGTTCGTTTTTAAAGTCTAAATTTATTTTTATTTCAGAAAGATGGCTGCAAATCCATCTCTTTCTGGGGACTTCATCATCGCCAGCAAGTACAAACTGATACGCAAAATTGGATCAGGATCATTTGGCGATATCTACTTGAGCCTCAATGTCACCAATGGAGAGGAGGTTGCTGTGAAAGTCGAGAGCTCACGTTCACGGCATCCACAACTGCTCTACGAGTCGAAAGTGTACAAAATCTTACAAGGAGGTGTCGGAATTCCACACATTCGATGGTATGGTATCGAACGAGACTACAACGTTTTGGTGATGGATCTTCTCGGTCCGTCTCTGGAGGACTTGTTCAATTTTTGCAGCCGCCGTTTCACGATGAAGACTGTGTTGATGTTGGCAGATCAGATGATTGGCCGCGTTGAATATGTACATGTGAAGAATTTCATCCACCGCGACATCAAACCTGACAACTTTTTGATGGGAATTGGCCGTCATTGCAACAAGCTCTTCCTTATCGACTTCGGTTTGGCAAAGAAATATCGTGATTCGCGCACTCGAACCCATATCGCGTATCGAGAAGACAAGAATTTGACGGGTACGGCTCGCTACGCTTCGATCAACGCTCATCTTGGAATCGAGCAGTCCAGGCGAGATGACATGGAGAGTTTGGGGTATGTGCTGATGTACTTCAATCGTGGCACTCTTCCATGGCAAGGACTCAAAGCTGCCACCAAGAAGCAGAAGTACGAAAAGATCTCGGAGAAAAAGATGTCAACTTCGGTAGAGGTGCTCTGCAAGGGATTCCCTGCTGAATTCACCATGTTCTTGAACTACTGCAGGGGCTTGCGCTTTGATGAGGCTCCAGATTACATGTACTTGCGACAGTTATTCCGCATTTTGTTCAGAACATTGAACCACCAATACGATTACACTTTCGATTGGACGATGCTCAAGCAAAAGGCAGCTCAGAGCCAAGTCAACGTCACTGATCAGCAAACTGGTCAACAGAATCCGGAAAATGCCGAAGCCTAGTCATGTTATTTTGATTGCTGCTGTTACTGAAAACATACTTTTTCGTGTTTATTTTTGTTCTCTTTTCTTGTACTAGTGTTTTTCGATGGCACTTACCCTTGTTGGAGAGCTTGTCCTTCAAAAATTCATTCATTCTTTGGATCTGGATTGGATACCGTAATGTGAATTATTCATATTTCGTTCCTTTTCACGAAGTGTTCCTTTTTGATTTGTGCCCACGTTCAATTTCTATTGTTTAATAAATAAAAATTTAGTTATCGATCAAGCATGTCCTGCGAAGAAGAAGTGCTCAAGATTGGAAAGAAACTCAACAAGGTAGCGATTTAGCATTTTCCTTAAAACTTTTTTAGCTCATTGAGTCTCAAAGGAACGATGAAGCACTCGATGTCCTCGGAGCGCTTTCAAAAATGCCGATCACTGTCGATATTCTTTCCGTGTGTTTTTATGCAAATGATTTTTTATAATACATGTTATTTAGAAAACACGAATTGGAATGACTTTGAATGAACTTCGCAAAAAAACTAACGACGAGAAACTTGCAAAGAAAGCGAAAACACTCATTAAGGTTGGTTGTTTAATGATTGTTCAAAAAATTAATGTTACTTTAGGATTGGAAGAATTTGGTTGACAATGGTGGCACGAAAGATGCAAAGAATGGAAAAGACGAAAAGGTTTTTGAAGTTTTATTCACTAAAAGCTGAATGCTGAATTTTAGAGCAACACAAATGCTTTGCGCCGTAACGATTCATCGTCTTCGAGTTTGGCTCAAAAAGTTACCACTCCTGCTCCCACCACCACAGCGCCTCTCAAGGTTTTTCTTTCAGCATAACATTACAATGTTTTCAACTTTTATTTTTAGTTGCCTACATCTGCTGCTGCATCTTTTTCTGGAAGCTTCCCACCTAAACATTTGGAAACGGACGAGGTAGATTTGATTTCGATTCTTTTTAAAAAGTAAAATTTAGTTCCGAATTAAAGCTTGTGAAATGTTGCTTCAAGCTCTCAAGTCAGGTGAGCTTCCAGACGGTACACTTGACCCTGAAGAAATGGCCATCAAGATTGAGGACAAACTGTTTGCCGTAAGTTTTTAAACGATTTTTTATATGCCGCATTTTTGGAAATTAACTATAATTTAGGTTCACAAGAGCTCTGGTGATAAGTATCGTGGCTCACTCCGATCTCGCGTTTTCAACTTGAAGAAAAATACTGCTCTCAGGGAAAATGTTCGTTTTTTATAAAACTTCGTTTACTACTTGCTGGATTTCAGGTTCTCACTGCGGTTGTTACGCCAGAAAAGTTTGCCGTGAGTTCTGAAAAAAGTTTAAATTCGCTTTATTTCTTTTAGACTATGAGTAGCGAAGAAATGGCATCAGAAGAAATCCGAAAAGAGAGGGAGAAGTTTACCCAAGAAGCTATCCGTGACGCTCAGGTTTCCGTTCAACAAGGTAAGACATTAAACTCAACAGAACGCCCCATTCTAACGTTTACTTTCTTAGGTACTCCATCCGATATGTTCAAATGTGGAAAGTGCAAGAAGAACAACTGTACCTACAATCAGCTTCAAACTCGCTCCGCCGACGAGCCAATGACAACTTTTGTTTTTTGTCTCGAATGTGGTAATCGCTGGAAGTTTTGCTAATAAAGTTAGTTGTAAACGTTTGCTTTTACCTATCTTCGCCAGTTTTTGACTCTGTTAACTATTTTCAGGACTCCATTTTAGATATTTGTATTCTTTGTATTCTTTGTATTCTTTGTATTCTCATGTTCTAAGTTATTCTTTCAGGATTCACGCAGTTGTTTCCTAAGACATTATGATGTTGGTATTACTGGTACTTGTTGTTATGTTAAGTAAATTTTTATAATTTATATTAATATGCAATCTGGACCCGTTTCAGCGTATAACCGTTTGAGTGAGAGGGAAAATCACAGCTATCAGAAAGGCACCTCGATAAAATGGTTCATGAGAAACTGTAGGGGGAGCAAGAATATCAGAATTAAATGTGAACATGGAGAGGAATTTGCCGTTCTGTAAGATTCTTCGACACAAATCTTATTGATTCCATTCTCAAAAGCGAGATTCGATTTAGTTCTTATTGAGGAAGGGAGTTTTATTGTCAAGCACCTTCGCACAATGTACCATTCAGATGAAAGGAGGTCCTTGAACAAAATGTGCTCTTTTACGCCAACCTGAAAAACTTTTGGGGTTTTTGGTTTTAGTTCTTCGTACTTTTACTGCTTTTGTTTCACTCTTCACTTCTTCCATTGTTCGTTGTCGAATCACGGTGACAGCGACAACGGATTCATCCACAAATGGATACTTTTTGCCAACCTAAAGTTGTACTTTTTGTGGATTTTATTTGTTAACAAGCTACTGGTATTACGGCAGATTACGGTAAGTAATTGCAAAGTTCGTCTGCTTGTTACAGCAAAACCAATCTGAAAATCTCGTCTTACCGTATACCAATACTTAATCGTGGAGTTCGTCGACGTTGTCGCTGATCCGATCAATGAAATATCTGAACAAGCCGCCGAGAGATCATTCGCACAAAGGACATCCACTCTGAATGATTGAGATTTGAGAGATGATTTTAAGTTCATTCTTTTACCGACAACTCGAGCAATCATTTTTGTGATAACAGATCGTGTACCAAGACGGCATCTCGACTGATTCTGAAAAGCGGTTAAAGTTGCTATTCTTATAGTGTACTGTACTGTAATCTATTTCCCTCTTGAACTACTCACTTTGTTGTAGATTCACTGTTTGTCCCTTCATATAGGAGCAATTCACCCCGGGAAGCGGTTCCACAAAACCGATTGTCGCCTCGTTTCGATCGGTGCACTTGGAGAGCTGGAAATGGAAACGTGGTAGCTTTCGAAAGCTGCTGTATAACTGCTGAATGACTGAAGACTGAAGAATGACTAAATTGCTGAAATACCCACTGGGATTCGATTTGACAGGCAAAAGTGCCGTAGTCGATTATATAAAAAAAATCAGACCGAGATTCCCACTGCGACTAGAGTTATGAAGTGAGCGGACATACACACACGCAAACTTGTCTTAGGTTGTCACTGTGTCTTAGAATAAGCAAGATCTTGCCGTAGTCGGTAATTTGAACCCAATCTATCCGCAAAAGAAATTCTTACGATAATTGTCATTTTTTTTCAAACTTGACTTTCAAACTCATGACTTTCAAATAGTCAAGACGTTTCTTTCTTTTATCTAATCTTTTCTCAATCTTTTCTCAATTAGAATCTAAATGTGACTCACGTTTAGTTCACTCCACATTTCGCTATCATTCGAGTGAAATCTCTGATGCAAAATCTCGTCTCCAATCGTGAATTCCCGAGCGTTTTTGAAATTCCATATCGAAAAAGAGGTCACCCCACAGCACACTTGCAACTGAATTATTTACTTTGCATGAGATTTCAGAGTTTCCCTAGATACGATACGAAAATCGGGTTATCTGTTTTGGAAAAAGCTATCTGTTTCGGAAACGATCTGTTTCGGGCTATCTGTTTCGGGCTATCTGTTTCGGAAACGAAAAGAAAAAGAATTCTCGAAATGTGATCTGATCGGTTTGAAAATCGACCTGTGTCCCTAGTTCGTATCCCATCGATTGTTTCGAGTTGAATTGCAAATCGCAAAATCTCGCCAATTTCCCGGCTTGGCTTTGAATGAAATGAAAGGTGTTGAAGAAGGAGAAAAATAGAAGAAATCGATTTGTGGAGAGCATTCCTGAAAAGAAAATTTATCGATATTCATTGGAATTCGAAATTTGACAAAATTGAGCAAAAACACAAGGAAATGCAGAAATTGGTCGAATTTCATCAACAAAAACATTTGAAAAGTTTTATACACTTGAAAATGATATGATTTGATCTGTCTCCGCACTTAGCGCAGATCACAACCCGCTTCCACATTTACTGAGGCAGAAGTGTAGTTGTCGTAGCCGATGATACTCCGATGGCCGGGCTGGGGCGCTCGGAGGGGAACCCATGGGAGTCGAACCCACGACTAACCCGCGCCGACGTTGCTCAACTTGGCAGATCGGACGGGGTCGACCACAGACCCTTCCCTTTCTGGGCCCCATACACTTGAAAATGGGAAGTTCAAAAGCTTTAACAAGTGATTAAGGCTAAAAATAGATCTCAAACATAAATCGTTCTTAGCTTTAGTCACTTGTTGAAGCTTTTGACTAGAAATAACAGAATATTTTTTTTTTGAATCTTCCTTTTTGACAACTTTTTGATAGCAGGAGTATTGTAAAGTTGTTATTTTAAAAAAAATTGAATAATAATGATATTTTTAAGTATAAAAATATCATTATCAATCTAAAAACACAGTTTCAATCTTTTTCGAAAACCCTGTAAAGTATTTTTTTGAAAAAATCTATTTTCTTTTTAGAAACGTAGTGAACGGCTAAAAATAAAATAAAAATTTTATTTTTGACAGTCTATCTAGCAAGTACTCTGTGAGAATATGGCTATTAATGGCTAAACTATTTTGATTGAAAATATCGAAAACTTCTCTAGCTTCTAATACTCCTTTCGGTTTTTGATTCAAAGAGTCAAAAATCTTTTAATTGGTCGGATTTGGACCAAGATATACAACTACTTTAAATCTTTTAACCGCTTGCAAATTGGTCGGATTTGAACCAAGATATACAAAGAATACTTCTAACTTCTAAAAACCAACTTTAAAAGACTTTTGTCCATGACTTTATGTTTAAATCAAGAAAATTTCAATTTTATCTTCCGTTTTTGATTCAAAGAGTCAAAAATTTAGCATTTTGTTCGCGCCACAAAGCACAAAAAGCACTCCTTTATTTCTGTTCACTCTGTACAATTGATCTTTGAAGAATACAATTGAAATCTAAATTTTTAAAAAATGAAAAGAAGAGAAAAGAAAAACAAGTCTGAAAACGCAAATGTTTATGGAAAAACGGTGGATCGAAGAGGAGAGACGAGATAGAAAAAAAGAGGAGATCATAGGAAATGCAAGCGGAGGAAAATGGTGTAGAGAAGGGGGAAATGAGAAAAAAAAGGGGGAAAGGAAAGGAATGGAAAGGAGGAAGGGGTGAAGAGATTGGAAGGAAGCTAGAAGGGATATCATCAATGAGAAATCCGCCCTCAAAAGCGCATCCATCTGTGGTCTGTTTTACTCCCTTATCCCTAAAGCTTGATCCTTTTAAATAAATCGTTCTAAAACGTGTCAACTTTCGAAAACTAGCATAATCTTGAAAGATTGAAAGATAGAAGGAATTGAAAGTTTTAGAAACGTTTAGAAACGTTTAGAACGTTTTAGGAAAAGTTTTAGGAAAAAAACATGGGATCAAAATCATTCTAAGCAAATAGGAAGGAGCATGAGATAAAAAAGAATCCAAATTTTCTAAGATTTAGAAAAGAAATGGACAAAAAGGCTCAGATTGTGAATCTCACTAAGATGACAAAGTTTTTAGCTAGCAATAATGATTTCTAGGAATTCAGCAAAATCAACGGAGGTACCGCTTCTTTCTTTCACATGCGCATCGATCTGTGGTCTGTCTTTCCTTTTCTCATCCTTTTCCCACTCTTCGATCAAAGCGGGAATAGATGGGAATGAGAAAGAACCACACGCACATTCACATTTGCTCGTTCTCATCCCATTGCACACTCTTTTTGCGGGTTTGAGTGATGGGTCTCTTCTCTTGTGAATATTTGAGTGACTGACACACTCAATAACCATTCTCTCATTCAATAACCATTCAACCAATGGACAATCAATTTGCTTGTATGAATCAGTGAAACCTTTAGCTGGCTTTAGTCTTTAGCCTTTAGCGGCATCAGTTTTCTTTATTGTTTTAGCTGGCTTTTTGTTAGGTGGATTGGTCAAAAGCTTATCGGAATTGTTCCAAATTTCTTAATTGGACTATTGAATCTTTGCTTTCAAGATTATCCATATTTTTACTGGCTTAACGGTGTGATCTAAAGGATTACTTTCTGTTAACTTACTTAGAACTAACTTTGGTTTCAATTGGATTCATTGGCTTTTTGATTGGATTTGGATTTCAATTGGATTCATTGACACTTACTATCTTTTTTGAAAACCTACTACTTCTTACACTTTTGAAAGACTAATGAATAAAAACGAACCAAAGATGAGCTAAATCTGTCCATTGTCAAGTGAATGATACTACTGTTACTTAAATTGATATTTAAACAAAGCATTCAACAAGCAAATCACAAACCAAAGCTAAGCACTTGATGAAACAAAGTCTCGTAAAATCCCAAAAAAAAAATCGCACAATACTTTCATGAGATTTGCAAAAGCTCATTGAAAGCTGAGAAAGGAGAAACTCTCCTGTCTCGTGTAAAAGAAATTGTCTCTACGAAATGGAGACGAGAGTCGAAAAAACTAAAAAAACTGAAAAAAGAGAAAGCGGGGGCCCGAATTGACTAAAAGCGGAGGGATGGAGGGGTTGTGAGGGTCAAGCCCTCCCGTATTCTTTCACTTTACGACTGAAATTGGGCAATGGCAAGGAGAGTAGACGGTGTGTGAGTGAAAAAGGGCAAAGTGACAACCTACGAAGGTCAAATTCAACCCCTCAAAAGGTTTGTAGGACAGAACTTTGTATCTTAGTTCAGCACTAGAATACGATCCTCTAGAATACGATTCCAAATGCGTTTCCAAAATTTCTAAAGTATGCCAACTTTAGAAAACTATCGTAATGTATAGCTTTGAGGTACTAACCAGTTATAGAAACCTTTATCTTTTTGCTAATACATCACAAGAAGACAAACGAAAGACCCAAGAGGAATTCTCATCTATTTCATTTCTTTGAAAGAAGAGTCGCTTTCGAGGCTCTTTCCCCTTAGAAAGCCATCCCATTTCTCTTCTAAAGCCACCGTTTCCCAATTCTCTTGAAAAATCAGTGCATTTCAGTGCATTTCGAGTGAATCTGGAATGAGTTTTGGGATTAGTGATTACTAGAGCTGAGGTTTAGTAATTAGAAAATGAGAATTGGAGGCAGTATTGGATGTGTTTTCATCCCAAATGCTAAATAGTAAACAAATACCAAAAGCAATTCAACTACGAAGCCCGTCTAGCTCACACAATAAAACGTGAATGGATTGTGAATTTGATATCTTTATGAGATAGAGATGTTGTGAAGGGGTCAGCCCAAAGAGAAAAGAGTCGATGCTTGACTTTCAAGTGAGCAAATATCATCGCATTTTTGCCCTATCGCTCTAAAAGATAAACAACAAAGTGGTGGTGGACGGGGAAAAAAAGTGAGATCGATTCACAAAAATGTGATCAATTTCAAGATCGGTGACAAGGGCTAAGATGGATTTGAACCTAGGCAAAGAATGATTTTATTTTAGCACTACTAAAACTACAGTATCACTTATAAAGGCGGTACTATCGGGTTCAAAATCAAGGAGTTTTGAGTGTGATATTTGCCAAAACGTTTGGGTTGAGTGTTTCCTAAACTGTGCGCTTTGAGAAAAGCCATCGTACTTTCTTCAGTACGGTAGCTTTCTCAAAGTTGCCTTTTTAAAAGTTTAACCCTCCCAATAGCTTTAATCGCTCAAGCAGTCAAGGCTTGCCTCAGTTTCAGCTTATCAAAGCTGTTTAAGCTTTCAGAAAACGTCAAGAGAAACTGTCTAATCAGTAACGAAGAAGTTCAACTGTAAGTGAAGTCCTTTAATGAAGCTTTAAAAAATAGTTTATTGGGAGTTTTGGCTCAAAAAAAGACAAAAAACTTGCCACTCCCAACGATAATGGTTTCTTGATGGAGGCCTTTTTGGGAGCAAAAAAAACGGAGAAAAGGGTGCTTGTTGTGTCGGAAATAAGTCTTAGTTTCCTCCATCCTTTTTTGTGTGACTGAGCAGTCCATTGCCTCTCAAGGGATTTGTGCCCATACACAAGAGAATCGACCACTTTAAAAGCAATAAGGGTTTCTTTGCTTTAAAGAAATCAAAAGCAAACGGCGCATTCGATAGATGTTTGAATTAGGTAAACTGTGGAAAAAAAAGATTAGTGAATAGAATCAAAAGAACCTATAAAATAGATGTTCAGCTGATTTGGCTGAATATCTGGGGGTGGGACAAATGCGACCTTTTTTTTTGCTGGAAAAAGCTTTAGGCAAGGCCGTAGAGCTTCGAAAATATTTCCATATAAGGGAATCGTATGCGTAGATTCCGAATTTCGACAAATCAGACCTCGCTGACACGTCAAATTTGGGCTAAAAGGCAAAAACTGCGGAAAAGCGTTAAGTTGCGTACGATTCCCTTCTATGAAAACATTTTTGAAGCTCTACGACCTTTCCTAAGGCCTTTTCCAGCAAAAAAAAGGTGCGCAAATGTCCAGATGCGCAAAAAAAAGGTCGCATTTGTCCCACCCCCGAATATCTAAAAGTTGTGGTTGATTGCCAAGAGTATAAAACTTTTTTTTCCGGCTTAAGCTCCCAATTTTCATTCGGTTTTGCGAGTTGGTGCTTTTTCTTTGATGGTTGAGTTGCGTGGTTCTTTTACTAACTACGACGGAACTATGGCCACCACAGAGCCATAGTTCATCTAAAGTCCTGTGATCAATATAATTGTGCAAACTTGTTCTTTTGAATGAACATCTACTAAATTTGAATCAAATGAAACGTTTACAATTTTTATTTAGGCACAAAAAACGCACATTAGGTTAGTGTATGAAACTTTAAATGTTAACAACTAGAATACTAGCGCTTTACAACATCCTCTGCTATTTGTCAAATCATAGAAGCTAGTAAGACAAAATAATAACGTGCTTTATACATGAACAGCTGAGTGTTTGTTGTTTCTTTGCTTCTTGACGTTGTATTGTGCACTTTACTTTAGTCTTTTAAACAGAAATTTTTTAGTTTTGGGAAATGAGACATAGACGACGGGGACGACGAGGACCTAATGGTTATGGCTTTCCAACGTTTGGTGAGAGTTTTGACTTTGTTTATAACTATGCTTGTTTAGAAGGTTTCTCTCGTATGCTGGCTACTTCTGGTGAAGAGTGGACAACTAACTGCGCAAGGACGTCGAACCGCTTCGAACTTGCATTTCAACATCACTTTACGCAAATCAAATCATCCTACTCAAAGGTATGACTTTCAAAAGGATTTATTCTTTGTGTGGCTCTAGGAAAGATAATTTGTCCTTATTTATACATAGCACTCTTGTTATTTTTTGAGTTTAGAGAGTTGCTCATCAATATGTTGTTCAACAAGCATCAACTGAAGCGGATTCGCTCAGGACAGCTACATGCCCAATTGGAACAAATTTTGAGGAGAGCTTATCGCATGGTGTAATTTTAAGATGAAAGATTTAATCTCTTTTTTTAGTCTGAACGTTCGATTCGAATCACCAACGATCAATTGGAAAGTTTCCAAATTCGAACCGCATTTCCGAACACCACTGTCACGGAGACGTGCGAGAAAATTGAGAATTCACGAGGCGGCCCAACAGAGAGTCACTCGGTTTGTTTTGCTTACATTGTTTCATACTCTTTGGATTAGATAACTCTATCATGTTTTGATGATCTCTCTGAAGATGATGGTTGGAACGATATTCGTCAACAGAAATGTCAAGAGACACTTCGCAAGGAAGCGGTTTGATTATTCTGCACACTTTTACATATTTCTTGTTCAGACAACTCCAGCTTATTTGGAAGACGTCTCCGAAGACGATGGCTGGAACGATGTTCGTCAAAAAAAACGTGAGGAGTTGCATAATGCATATGAGCAACAAAAGGTTTCTTTAGTTGATTGCTAAATGAGGAATGGCTAATTTTAGAAAAGTATCGCTAACACGCCGAAGCTTCCAAGTGTAAATGAGTATCAAGAGCTGAACTCCCAAAAATTGGCTGATGGAGTTTTCTATTTTACTTGAACTTAACTTTGACATTTTAGAAAGCTCTAATGGATTCATCTCGACAATCCCTTAACTCTATTAATAGCCTCTCTTCACTGGTCAATGCTGGAGGAGACTGTCGCTCTTTTGATGTAAGTGTGATTCACTATTAAGAACTCTAGTCCGCACAGAAGGAGTATTGTGATAATAAACTTTACAGATGGCACAATATTTTCTGAGGTATCCCACCGACGAATGGCAAAATGAGGAATTATCAGTGGAGATGCCATCATGTGAAGAGGTTTGAACTATTGACTTTTCTGAAGTTTTTTTATTTAGGTAGCACAATCAATGCCCAGTGTTGGAAACACAAGAAAACAAAATCAAGTCAAGGTTGAGGAAGTTTACTTGGTCAGCTTTTTCAAGAATTCATCATTTTGTGCTCATTTAGGATTCGGATGACGACGCCGACAATGCAGAACTATTTGTATGCATGTTTTCCAAGGCACAACCAACACTCGTCCATAAATCATCAGAAGATTTGCTCAAAGTCTGATCGATCTTTGATTCTACATAAAATTCAACATCCAGGGTCCAACTCATGTGCATAAGTCATGGAAGTATGGAATTCTGCTGAACTGCTTTGAAGTTGTTGGCACAAATGACCTGGAAGTAACTTTGCCCTTTGTTTAATGCAATAGTGGATGCTTTTAGTTTGAAATTCTAAATTTTGATTCAAAAGCTGTGACTCAAGGAAAGATAGGTCGAGCCGGATATGAAAATTTGCCGAACGCCGTTGGGCAACGTATTCGATGGAGAGATGGTCTCATCGGCGGATTTCAGGTATTTAAACTTTTTATCACAGGCATTATGTGGTTTGATTGGAATATTTTGAACTAGTTTAGATGGAGGATGCAACTTCGATGGCAGTTCTTCAGGCTGACCACAGGCTTAGAGTTAATGGATTTATGCGTGTTAGCTACATTGGCTTGTCATCGTAAGCCTCGTGATTTAAACTGGTCATAGCTTTTTTAGGTACGTGAGCAAAGAATTTTGGCAACGTTATCGCCGCGTAAATGTTAGAAACTCACCGTTAAGCTGGCCGATATGGTGAGGAGATTTAGACTGGATGTTACTTTGTTGTTTAGGACATCAGAATACGGCTTTTTTAAGGTGCCATTTTCAAGAATTACAACAAGTGCGAGAAGTGTAAGTTTTGTGTCGACTTAAAAACAAAAGGTTTTTGCTTTAGGATGTTGGAACATTGAAACCATGCGTTATAACTCTTGCTGTTGACACACGATCTCTAAAAAATGATGCGTTGGCTTTCAAGATTATCGAAGCCACATTTTTAGAGGTTTTCTTCAATGCTTGACGTTTTGATGCAAGAAGAATTTAGTTTTTTGAACAGTGCTTCGTGCTTGATGGTTTAACAAGATTTGATGATCTGACGCTGAATACTTTGATGGTTCAAAGTGACGGGACGGTAAAAAGTTTTTTAATTTCTTAGACAAACCAACGTTTTAGCGTACATACATTTTTGAATCACCAATCTTCCCCAACGTAACGTTTCAAGCACTTGAAGACCGATGCGAGCCCGAGATTGAGGATTAGTAAGCTTAAGTTTTTATCATTTTTCATTTTACTGTTACAGTTGCAAAGCTGTTATTACTGATCCCAAACAACTCGAAGGACAAAAAAAGCAGCAGTTCCAGGTGAGTTAAATTTAAGTTCTTGTTAAGATCTTAATTTGCAGGGTGTTTTTTATCGAAATCCATTACGGGAGAATGTCTTTTGTGCGTTGGTGGTGGGACGTCGTCGCTGGATGGGAGATGTCAGCAAGATTTAAAATTTCATGGATTATATGATTTAGAAAACTGAAGGCCGTTTGGCAAGTTTCACTTCGGCAAGCAGTCTCGAATTGATTCGTCGGCGAGCACGTGGAGGTGAAAGCCAATTAACACATGAACAGCTCCGAGCCCACGTTGACGCACAATTGATCATGATCCCGCGGCGTTGACAATTAATTACAATTATCGAGAATTTTGTATTTATTTCTATTTATTTTTATTGATTTTTATTGGCATTTTGAGTATAAAGGTACATATTTTTGTGACAATAAACTTTATTTTTATTTTCTTTGTGAAAAATGAGTTTGTCTATCCTTTTACCCTGCCTTTATTTTGGATCCTTTTCTGGAGGATTTGTTAAAATGCGCTGCAGCGTGTATTACGCTAGGAAAATTTTGTATTGGTTTTTTTGTGGGCAAATCTTCTAAGCAAAAACATTTGTTAAAATTCATACGCGTAATTATAAAAAGTTTAGCCTGATGCCAGAAACTGGCGAGCCACCAACGAATTTTATCCGCCTTCGAGGGATTCCTGAAGCTCAGGTAAGACGAAGCTCGGGTTCATGATTTGTAGCAGAACTTGCAAGAAGTAGGTTTTGAGAGTGTAAGATCCTATGGCATTTTAAAACTAACTACCTAGTAAAATTGAGCGGTCAGTGATTTTACAAGTTCGATGCTATTTAGGTGGCTCCAGAAAATGCTCGGAAATGGTTGGTTATCAAATTCGGCCTCAAAACTCCATCGATTCGAGACAACACTATGCTGATGTTCGTTTATTACCTCAAAAACTGGTTAAAGTCTTTGGTTTCCAGAGCATTCTGTGATGAAATTTGCAAGCTACTCAACGAGCAGGATTTACGACTCGACATTCGCCCAAGCTCATTCTTGTCGAACGCAAAAGATGAGCAAATAATTTCTGAGACACTGGATAATGTTACAAAGGATGTACTGGAGAACCCGCCGTTGAGACTGCCGATGCTTTTGTTTATCGAAGATATTGGTTTGTTAATTGAGGTAAATTATGTTTTTGATAATTATTCATTTCCAGACGGCTCCGATACATTTGCAAAGCTACAAACGCGCTACCACAATCACATGTTTATGTTTCTGGTGACTGGAGAAGAAGCCGATCAAATGATTCGATCAAACGACTTTAGTCAAGCCAGGTTCTAAAGTTCTAGACATCAAGCACAAACTCGTGTTTAGGGAATGGTGCGAACAATTTGCGGAGATTGTTGCCAAGAATGACATCACAAGGGCCCAAGACTATCCGACGATTATGTGATTTTTATTTTAAAGTATATTTATTAGTTGTTGTTTTAGGAGAAGAAGGGAGGAAGACGAAAATCGGAGACGTGACACACAGTAAATAGATAGTTCTAGATAACTTTTATACAAGCCTAGGAGAGCTGCAACGCTTCCTCGTCCAGTTCATGTCAGTCAAGCTCACCATAACGACAGTGAAAACTCCTATGGAGCTTCTCCGTAGGAGATTTTTTTTCAAAATAAAAATGGTTTATTACTAGAATGGACTACGTCCCAGTACTCGTTGAAAGTGAGGATGAAGAATGCGCCCAGATTCTTAAAGGTTTTGATTAAAGTGCAGAGTTAATCAACTTGTTTTTTAGATGCCGCGCCTTGTGAAGTTTTCCGAATTATTGACACTCCTGAGTTATCAACTGATGTATCCCCGCCACTTCGCTTAACAGTAACTTCTGATGAGGTTATCGAAGCACTCGATGTGATCTCCAATGAACCCAATCTGCATACTTCCACTTTGGTTTGGGAAATGCTTGGAAAACAAAACGACTGTAAATTTAGATCACAATGTTTTTTTCCCCTAGCCTACAAGAGCGTTTGAACCACCCATTTGATGACTTGTGCTTAAACATAAAGTTGCTGGAAGTTATTACACTGGCTTGCTTGACGGAGGTTTGATCTATTTGTATATTTTCACTTGCAAGCTATTTATTAGCGCCAAGATATGGAGAATATCGTTCATGATATGCTTGAAGTTACGGTTACGTCTGGGTAAGATACGGTCTTGAACGATTATTCAAACGCTTTTTAAAGGTTTGTTATGCACATTCTTGATGATTTCTTGTTTCCGCTCATCGAAGGAAGGATTCAAATTGATTTGGAGGTGGTAGTTTTGATAGAAGCCCATTTATTTAGCTTTAGCCTGAACACTTGGCTTATTGTGTCTCGACGGTCTTTGGATTCTTCAAAACGCTTTCACTTAAGCAGCTTATCAATCCACAAACGGTAACTTCTCGCGCAACTGTAACGTAAAAGTATTGTATGATTTTTAGATGAAGCTTTGGAATAAGGCTTTTGCGATCTACGAAGAATTGCCTACTGCTGTCAGAAAACTCATGCCATCGAACACAAAAAGAACACTTCAAATTATTATGGTTTTCAAATCTTTAAAAGGTTTAACGTGTTTTACTTTTAGGAAGGTCCAGAAGCGAAGATTGAACAGCGAACTTCTTCAAAAGAGATCAACACCAACGACACACCATACATTGGTTCTGATGAAGATGGTTGGGGCAGTGAGAACGGTAAAACTAATATGGATTTTAAAAATTGAAATTTCTTTTAGTTTCTACAAACAATTTTTTGAAAAAGGAATTTACGATTCCAACATGTGGTCAGATGCCAACCTCATTGCACCTAAACGTAAAATTCTTTAAATCAATTGTTGATTTGCAAATTTAGATGCCATGTCTTTGGGCCGAATCGGAGAAAACAGCGCCACCTGGTGACTTTCGAAAGCTCAGTACCAAAATCATTCGTTCAGACTTAGTCAATCCTGGTTTGTCTTCTTTTATATGATCTAAACTTTAACTCGTCAGATAAGCCATATCTACGGCGGATGAAAACAGAAGGATCGTTTACTAATGCTGAAGAATATCTGGACACTGTCTACCGCCTTTTTCGCGAAGATATGGTCTCGCCTCTTCGAGATGGTCTATTCATCTGGAAACAACATGGTAACTATATGTGTAACAAAGACGATTCGATTCAAAATATTTTAGGATACAACCCTCGTCGTGATCCTGATGGACTTGCACCCGATCTTTTTATTATGGAAGACGTTCGTATTCGTGGTATTCGAGCTAAAAGCGGCACCGGTGAAACGATGAGAATGATCGAAATTCCAGTAAAGCGTTATTATGTGCAGTTTTTTTGAAAAACAGTGTTTAGCGTCAGCATCTCACAAAAATACTTGAGCAAAGGAAACTTCCCTACGGACAAATGATTGGTCTTTCATCTGATGGATTCAAGGAAAATATCCACCTTGCACTCGTGGTCGAACGTGATGATGAGCTTTTGGTTAGTCCCATCCTGAATTAAAATTTATGATTTTTAAGAAAACACGAAACTATATCGGAATCAGCTTTATTGATGAAATGGATGGGCTTGACAAGGGTGGACATGCAAAATTGGATACAGCGTATTGCTTAATTGAAAGTCAAGCGTTTATTGAGATGTACACGCATGTTTTAACGTCGATTAAGGTAATTTAAATCTTATCAACATTTGTTTATCCCCTTCAGAAAATGAACCGTTTCCTTCCAATCCCCTTCGAACGCTATATTGTCCATGGATTCACTGATGTTTTGCGCCCGGCTTACATGCGCTTGGAAACACCGGAGAATGTGATCGAAGAGCGGGCGAGACTCGAGGTATTCTTGAAAAGTCGATGCTGTTTTCATAACTGTTTTAGACTTATTACACCGGAAAGCGATTGGAAGCTAAAGCAAAAATCATCGAAAGAAACATAGAGCGGGAACGTGAAAGAGAAAGCAGGCTGGCAATTGAGAAGAACAACACGGTCAAAACGGAATATCAAAAATCCCGGAGAAAGCGAAACGAAAAAGTTTGCTTCATGCCACTAAAAGTGTTAATATATTTTTTCAGCTTGCTGTTATTGATTTGTCGGAAACGGATCTTGTACCAATGAGCAAACCACAAAAAATGAGCGACGTCGACCGAGAAGCCGAAGAAATACGCGAGCAAATTGAAGAGGCAGAAGATTTCGTGCCGCGTCCATATGCGCCCAATCAAAGAAGTGGGTTAACTTTCTAGAAAAAACAAGTAGGTCCTTTCTTCAGTGTTGAAAGAAATTGCGATTCGTGACGATGATTATGATATTTCGACTTTGCATGCTCAGTTTGATCGTAAGTAGCACTTTAGTGTATCGTTTAGTGTATCGTTTAGCAAACAACGTTTTGATGGATAAATCGCAAAGAAATGCTCTTTTTCAAGCGCTAACACAAGAATTTGTGATCATTCAAGGACCGCCTGGCACTGGTTAGCTTTATTTTTTCTATTCATACAATTTCCCTCTATGCAGGTAAAACGTTCATTGGTGTTGAGATCATCGCAGCTTTACTGGCAAACAGACTTCGTTGGTGCATTACCGAGCCGGTTCTTGTCGTTTGCTATACAAATCAAGCCTTGGATCAATTTTTGGAAAGGATTCATCGACGTATTCAGGTGACGATCGTATAAAAGTGCCTTAAACCAAGCACTTCAGGAAGATATGGTGAGAGGACGAATCGATCATGAAGGACCTATTGTGGCTCGCTTGGGAACTCGATCAGAAAGCGCCTACATTAAAGAATAAGTTTTAACAAAAGCAATTGGAATCAATGTCTGATTTAGAATTCATAAATTGACCAAAAGGGATGTTATTGAAGAATGGCGAGAACAACTGCCTCCTCTACAGCAGCGTGGTTTGGAACCTCCTCGAGTACTCTACAGCAGACGAGATGAAACTGGTTAGAAAACTTTTTAAATTAATAAAAACTAGATCGATGGTAATATGAAAAGGATGCTTTATAACACCTATTTTCGAACTGCAACTCGGTTCGGCTGCAACAATTCTGAGACTTGCGACTACTAGGATGATCGACGGCAAAAACACTATGCTGGTTTGTGACCTTAGTGCTTACACGAATCAAACATGTTTAGGCTATGTCTGAGCTTCATCAACAGCAATTTCTCGCTCACTACGTGGGAGCGACAGACACAAAGGGACATGCATTGTCGCCTGACGAGAAACTCGTTTCGTGGCTTCTTGAAAGACAATTCTCTCGCGATGCTCAAAGTTTGATAAAAAATGTCAAACTTAAATTGAAAATTTAGACCTCCCACGAAAAACCAACCCCAAAAATGATTTTAACTCTGAAGATTCTGATACAGAAACAAGGTTGCCAATACAAAATAGACGGGATTATGCGTTTTTAGTGGAAAGAAAGATGTCGCTTCGGAAGCTCAAGGATACATTATTCCTCAAAAGACTTCAAACTTGGAAGATGTTTTCAGACAACTCACGATGAAACTTGCGGTAAAAAAATGAGTTTAGTAACTGTAACATTTTTCTTGAGGAGATCCGAGACAATGGCGTCGTGAACACAAAAGAGGAAATCTTTGAGGTTCTCGAGAGTTGGAGATTTGGAAGAGATCAAGATGCTGAAACACAACGGATGGAGCGCGAAGTAAATTTGTCTTTAGTTGGATTATTTGCTATTTAACTCGACTAAAATAGACAAAATATCATTTAGGTGTTGCTATTTGGAAAACTGATCAAACAAGGGGACATTCGCTTCAACAATGCGAAGATTACACAAGTGAACTTTTTTATTTTATGTAGGTACTAATTATTTTATTATAACAGGACCCAGTGATCATCAAGGCGATGAATGAACATGAACATAACATACTCAAGGCTGAACCACTTACTGAAAGTGAAGCGGAGGAAATTCAGGTAAAAACTTTATGATAAACTTTTGTCGAGAGCACATGTTTTTGGAACTTCTTAATTTTTCATCTTTTAGAATATCTTCACCCTTCCAAAGCAAAGACGATGGCAACTTTATGCGTTTGTTTCCTCAATTTCAACTTTCAATTTTTGTTTTTCAGATACTGGCGTCAAAATCTGATTAGGCGAACCAGGTATGTTAACCGTAGGCATGTCCACATTAATAATCTTTTCTAGAGCCCTCTTACCCGATATCATGACTACTTACAAGAAGTGTTGTGACGCAATCAAGGATTATCGCTTATTGGAAGATGCGAACATCTTGCGAAAGTCTTTGGTAAACGGCATATTTTTATGCATCAAACGTACAATCATAGGTGATCGGTGCAACGACAACTGGGGCAGCCAAAAATCGAAAGCTTCTGGAAATGTTAAAGTGCCGAAGCGTAATTGTGGAGGAAGCCGCCGAGGTTGCCCTGTGTGTCCAAAGTGATTATAGTGTGAAAGCTCTAGGTTTTGGAAGCCCATGTATTGAGTACTTTTCTTCCTTCTGTTGAGCATGTGGTACTTATTGGTGATCATGAACAACTGCGACCGAATCCATGTATGTTCTTTTTTCTGATACCTAAAGGAAATAATATTTGAGCCCGATTATTGTCTAGCTTAATTCGGTTTTTAGCCGTTTACATGCTTGCTCGCGATTATGGTCTTGACTGCTCCCTTTTTGAAAGACTCTGCAAGAACAAGTTTCCCTTAACAACCCTTGAGGTAGGGTTGAAGAAAATTTTGATCCTACAAAAAACACAGGTACAACATCGTATGAGAGAGGAAATCACAAAGATAATCGTCAGACCTCACTTCTATAAAAAGTTTGAATTATTGAATGTTTGTTTTTATTGACCTATTTAGCCTCCTTGATCATGATGATATCAAACAATACCCTGCTGTCAAAGGATTAGATAAAAATGTATTTTCATATTTAATGTCAAAGTTTTCTGCTTTAGCTTTTCTTTTGGACGCACAAATTCGAGGAAGTCAATTTGGGCACTGATTCAGTCTCGCATCGCAACGATTATGAAATTGTGCAAGCCGTTGAACTGACGCGATATTTGCTGAAACAGGGTGCTTACGAGAAAAACGAGGTATTTTGATTCATACTCTGCTCCAAACTCCTTTTACTCTTTTTTTTAAATAAGACGACCATCCAAACCGTTCAAATTTAGATCACCGTACTTTGCACTTACGCAGCGCAAACCACCGCCATGAGAGAGGCTATTAGCCAATTGGGAACAACTATTGATGGTCGTACTGAAGTGCCCGTTGAAACGGTTGATGGATTTCAAGGAAAAGTTGGCTAATTTAAGCTTATTCAAACAAGAGAACTCTTAGGAAAATCGGGTCATCATTCTGTCGCTTGTCCGATCGATCAGTGAATCAAATACTGTTGGCTTTTTGGGAGTAAAAAACCGAATTTGTGTTTCTTGGACACGAGCTCAACATGGTAAGTGGTTTTTGATTATTAATTCCTTTTTAGTCCCACCACCAATTACTGTATTGCCTCTAATAGAAGCCGCACTAAACTGATGAAGCCTCCCCCCACTCACCTGAGAGACAAGAGTTTAGTGCGGTTTAGTGCGGCTTCTATTAGCGGCAATATGGTAAATAAATCTTTTCAGGGCTCTATGTGCTCGGTAATATGGAGTTTTTGGCCACCAAGTGGGTTTCTTTGTCTATTATCATTAGTTTTTAATTTCAGATCATGTTTATGGCAAGAGTTAGCTACTTCTCTGACAACGGAGGGAATGGTCGACTATTATCTTCCAATTCGTTGTAGCACACATGGACGTCTTCAAGTCGGTCCTTTGTATTAAATATTTAGTGTTATTTTTTAGAAAATTGGATGCCCTGACGAGTTTACTAAAAAATCTCCGGAGGGTGGCTGTGATATGGATTGTCTGTCATCATTGCCCTGTTCTCATAAATGCCCTCGAAAGTGTCACCCAATTGATGATCACGAGATATGGAAGTGCGAAACGCTTGTGTTGAAGACATGTGCGCGAAAAGTCCATCAAGCTGAAAAACTTTGTTGCGAGGTAAAAACATTAAGATACATTTGAATTTTTGCCCACTTTGATACAAGAAAAATCGATTCATCGTATGGACGTTTTAGCAATATGGACCTTGCAGTCGAATGGTGGACATCAGTTTGCCTTGCAATCACATTACACAAATCGCATGTTTTATGAATGATTCGGAAGCCCGCTGCAGTCACAGGTAAAATTTTTGGCTTTAGTGCACAAACGAAACATTAAAGATGCGAACAATCCTTACCATGCGAACATCAATGTGCTAAACGCTGCAGCGAGCCATGTGACGTGATTTGCAATCAAGTGAGATCTTAGCCCCAGAGAACATTTAATTGTGTCTTTTAGTTGGTTCCAATGCCTTTCTCTGAGTGTCCATATGGACATACAACGAAGATTCCATGCCAAGAAGTCGCGCGTTTCCTAGAGGTTTTTGATATTTCTAGGTCTAGTAACTTCTAGAAACTGAAACGAAAGAAAGAATGTGGTCATTTTAGAGGATGGTTCCTTGCGATCAGCCTTGTACGGAGATCCTCGTGTGTGGTCATAAATGCTCAAACAAATGTGGTGACGACTGTACTTTTGAGTGTCAAATGGTAATGAATTATGAATTATATAGAACTAGTTTCTGATCAATTTCTGCAAATGCCTTACCACAATACTCCTAGAAACTGAAACGAAAGAAAAAATGTGGACATGACGTGGAAATGATGTGCTATGAGGATCCAGATATCGTCAAATGCCAGGTTTGTTTACGATCACGATGCGATTCAATCAGCTTCCAGGAACTTGTTTTGCGTAAGTTGAACGGATGTGGTCATGAGAGTATGGTTCCTTGCTTTGCTGGTAAAAGTCAAAAATATTGCACCAAGGTAAAACATTTATGTTCTGCTTTTCAAAGGAAATGCATTTTTGAGGTTTGTTTGAAAACTTTGGAATGCGGGCTAGGCAACAGCAAACATACTTGCACAAGAAAATGCGGAGAATGTTATGAAGGTTGGTTTGTTTGGACGATCTTTTGAGTACAACCTCAATTGCGTTTCTGTAGCCCGCCGTAATTGCAACTTTTTTTAGGCGGGCATATGTGCACATCGACATGCGAAAAAACATTTACTTGCGGACACCTTTGCTTGGCCAGGTTGTAGCAATTAAAAAATCTTTTGTTAAATTGCTATTTAGATGTGGAGTTGCATGCCCACCATGTGAACAACCTTGCTACACTCAATGTGAACACCAGATTTGCGGAAGACCCAAAGGACCCGAGGATCATCGAATTGTACTTAATTTTCTAATTGTACTATAAATAAAAATTCAGGGTTTTGATCGAACTTGTCCAGGGCTGTGTGCTTTATGCATTAAAGCCTGTTCGAACAGCTGCGTGCATCGGGCTTGTAGTAAAAAGTAACGAAAATAGACTGAAATCACTGAATATCGTGATTTTAGATGCTTCGAGATATGCGATGTCTCTGCCTGTAATGAACACTGCACGAAAGCACTCAAATGCGGTCATCCATGTCTTGGTTTCTGTGGAGAGGCTTGTCCAGGTTTGCTTCTAAATTTGTCTAAAATGCTGATTTTTAGATCTATGTTTTTCTTGCGGCCGCCAACAATATGATTATTTGATCAAGACCTTTGTTTCGTCGGATCTCGCCACCGAAACTGCTTTGAGCCAATTTGTTAAGCTGAGTTGTTCACACATCTTTCCTGCATCGGTTTGAATAGTTTTGTTTTAGGAAGTATCTTTGTTTAGTTTCTTGATACCCACGTCAAAGGCTGCCGTGAAAAGAAAACCATCGTTACGTGTCCGCTCAAAAACTGCCGCCTTCCTATTCAGCTTTCTCAGCGTTATAGTGGAGCTTGCAAGCGAGCTATTATTGCACGAGAAAAGGTTCAATTTTTTAAAATTGTTTGTGCATAATATATATAATAAAAATTTAGGAAAAAGCTGTTCGTCTTGGCCAAGCATCTGTCCTACTCAGTGTTACTGATCAAACGCAACCGCAAGACGCAACAAGGTCTTTGCTGATACGCATCGCCAAAATTGCACAAGATTTGAAAAGCTCACAACCTGGCAAGAAAAATACGACAATTACGGTTACTAGTTTTGCTAAATGAAGCTATCGAATTGTTCAGATTCACGATAGATTCACGGCTCTTTTACGGCTTGCAAATAAATTTGAGCAGTGTTTACGGGTCAAATCACTTGTACAGGATATTGACTATGGTGGCGCTGAGAATTACTTGGAGTGGCATAATTCGCTCAGGTTCTTTTAAATAGTTTATTAGACAACTTCATAATTTAGGCTTTTGGAGTGTCTCGTTCAGTTGCACCGAAATCTCCAGTTCAATCAACAGAAAAAGGTGCGTGGTATAAATAGTTTTTGCATCTTTTCAATTTAGCTCAAGAAAATTCCACAAGCCCGTCTCTGCTGGTTGAATCAAATGTTCACTTTGCTGCAAAATGATGTATCAAGTGTCGAAGATGCTTTAGTAAAACACTGTTGAGGATGGAGATAATAGATTATTTTAGAGCAGTCACATATGCGAGCTTGCCAATGTCGTTGAAGACAACCTTGGTTCACGTTTGCCAGGAACTTATATTCCATTGGTTTTGTTCGAGATCCACAAACTGGCCTTTAATGTTACGGTAATAAAGAAAATATCGTTTTTTTTAATATTTCTAATTCTAGTTCTTGATGCTTTTCCGTTGCATTTCTGGAGCCATTGACAAAGTTGTCGATATAACAAAGGTTGTTTTTAACTTTAATTGCAAATTGCTGAATAACTTCTACTAAATTTAGGATCAGTGCAAAGAGATCGAAAAGTTGGCTCGCAAATTTCAATCAACAGACAGGCACAATGAACGACATTTGCTTTTTGGTGGACATTTGATACCGTATTATCATACATTGCATAGCTTTAGAGTTGCTGTCATGTTTATAGTGTTCTTATTTTTTAGGTATTTTGATGGCGTTGTTGAACAGAGAAGTGCTGCTACCACAAAAGAAAGCTTTATCTGGTTTTCAAATGCCAGACTTCATTTTTCCCAAATTTTGAGTGCATTTACACAGGATTTTAATTTGTTTTTCTTGTTGTTTTAGGGTTTTGCGTATGTATACGGGTGCTGTTTTTTACATTGCGTGAAAGCGTTATTAAGTGCTCTTTTTTCTGATA
This sequence comes from Mesorhabditis belari, assembly GCA_958450365.1. Lineage (NCBI taxonomy): Eukaryota > Metazoa > Nematoda > Chromadorea > Rhabditida > Rhabditidae > Mesorhabditis > Mesorhabditis belari. The sequence continues at coordinate 787,408 of CAUEEP010000938.1, forward strand.
TTAGATTTCTATTTACTTTTTACTGCGATTTTTTACATTGCGTGAAAGCGTTATTAAGTGCTCATTTTTCTGATATTAAATTTCTATTTACTTTTTACTGCGATGGCTTCTGCAAAGCTGTTAATTTTTAATTTCTTTTACGATTGGTGATTTATCGGTGATACAAAACTAGCTGTTGCGTCACAGCTCAGATTTTTTCTTTGTACAGGAAGTATAAATTTTGCTAAAAAAGCTTTTTTAATGTTTGGAGGCTAGTTTGCCATTCGATCTGTTTGTCAATTTAATTACCATTAAGTCGTTTCGCAAACTCATCCTTAGTCACTTTTAATTGTTGGGGAATTTACCGTAATCAAGTCTCGGGTTGTCATTTGGAGGTGCCACGGTTCCTCTCCAAAGTGTTCTTGGTTCTTTTAAAACCTGTTGAATGTCATTTTCTAACTTTGTATTTTGATTTGGTGATTTTATTTAGCGCACTTACATTGTACATTGTACGCATTACATTGTTCAGAGCTATTGTAGACGCCTCACCCACCCAGGCAACAAATAAATTTCGTCTATGGATTTTGATTCGGTACTGTTTTCTTTTCACTCCCCTTACTTTTGATTTTAAAGGATCCAACATCACTCTACAGTGTGAAGGGAATCGTTATCTTGGATCAAGATGGAAATCGTGTTGTGAATAAGGTTGAACTTGAAGTTTATCGGAAAAATAAAATATCTTTAGTATTATGACAAGCAGACCTTCCCAACCCAAAAGGAACAGCGCGCTTTCGAGACGAGCTTATTTAAAAAATCTCAACGCAATTCTGGATGTAAGTTCTTATGAGTGTGGAAAAGTTTCCTCAAATCCTAGGTGAAATTATTCTGCTTGATGGGATCACATGTCTCTATCGTTTCAATGTTGACCTTTACTTTTATGTTCTGGGAGCTGCTAGAGAAAACGAATTGGTATTTTTTTGCGTTGTCGTACAAATAGTTTAATTTTTTAGGTCCTCGAGAGCGTTTTGAATGGCCTTTATGATTCGGTTTCGACTGTTCTTCGCAAAAACGTGGAAAAGAAGGTTGGATTAAAGCTTCCGGCAAGTATCTCAAAAAATTTTTAGACTCTTATCGATGCAATGGACACAACGATTTTGATAATCGATGAGCTTTGTGATGACGGGTATTTTATTGTCGAGTTGCAAAATATTTTTGAAATTCAGCATAATTATGGAAACGGATCCACAAACGATTGTGTCACGTTGCGCACTTAGAGGAGAAGATGTGTCTTTTGTTTCTGATCAATCTCTTGGCCAGGTTGGAAAGTTTTTGAAAAATCGAATATCCTGGTTTTAGATTGGCTCAAATATTGTTGGTGCGATGAAAGATCAACTGAAATGGTCGCTTTTGAAATAAATTTTGCTTGCTGTCTTCTCTGTTTTGTGGAGTTTTTTTTTGAATTCAACGCCTCAGCATTATGAATTTTTTGTTTGTATTTATTTCTCATTTTTATTTCCATTTTCAACTACTGTGATAATTTAAGTGGTAGTTTAAACTTCTGTTCACGTGTTTTTCAACAAAAATTTGACCGTGAGTGTATTCGATTTATGAAAACTATTCTTCTGGACTTTCCCCGATGCATTATCTCAAATAAAATATCTATAAACTAAATTTTTTGCTAAGGGCGTTCTTTACTCGATAGATACTACATATTCATTTAAAAGACGCACTATAAAACCAGTCTGGCTTTAGATGAATACTCCCAGACGATCGAAAAGATTAGGCGAAAGCTCAAACAAGGAAAGTGAGACAACACCTCCAAAAAATGCCAAGAAAAGCGAGCCAAAAACTCCCAGTAAAGTTCGTGTTTTTAAAAAATATTTTAAATGAACTTTTTGTCTTTAACAAGTTTACCACGCGAACCATAATTTTAGATTTTAGAATCTGGTTTTTCTCTACATTTAAACTTTTTCTTGCTTTGATACTAGAAAACCTTTTTAGACAACTTTGAATTCGCCCTCAAAAAAGAAACCAATATTAGCACCAGAAACACTTTTCGATTTGCTTCCAAGTCGCTCTACCAATCCAGCATTGGTATTCATTCACCCTCTAATAGTAAAAAAAAACCTCTAGGTTATACAACAAGCACCCCCAAGAAGCCACCCAATCAAAGTAGCTGAAACACTTTTTGACTTGGTGCCGAGTCGATCTAACGATGCAACGAGAGAACTCATTAAAACTCGATCCAAAAGTTCAAAAAAGGTTCTTTTGATATTGTTTTAGTGTATTTCGGGCATGCGGCCTAGATTAATATTTGTATTCAATATTTTTAGACGCCACAGAAGCAAGGTGTATTGGTGGAGGTCAGGCAAAAACCTTGCCGACAACTCGACTTAGATTATAATCAAGAATCGCCTGGAGCTGCTAAAGAAAACAAGCGACCACATCCGAACGAGAATTTGGTTTTGAAAGCATCCACCCAACCAGATGATGAGGATGTGGAAATGGAAGAATGGTTAGAAAAATGCCTTTGTCTTTCACTAACTAAGATTTTAGTTCTCGAGATCAGTTCAAGGACGAAACGAATGCCATAATGAATGTTAATTACGAACGATATTTCAATCGTAATCGAACTCCTGGAATGAATCGTGCACGTCGAACTCGAAAAATGGGAACAAAAATTGAAGAGTATTTATGTTTGCAAAAAATTATCTAAATCTAAATGTTTAGTACCGATGATGATCAACAAGAAGATAAAAAAGAGCTGGCTAGAAACGAGCTTCTCGAGATGACCGAGCTTCGAAATTTTATGCAGGTTTTTTCCTCAAAAGTTCTTATAGTTAGTTAACATTTCAGAAATGTGACCTTTCTGACGATACTCTGCCGAAAGCGATTGCAAAAGAAAATGAAAAACTTGCAAAGGAGCATTTTCCAAAATGGCGAAATCTTCTCCCTTTGGGATTCAATTTGCTTGTGAGTATTTATTTATTCATTTGATCCTATGGCGAGTAGTCTTATTTCACTATTTAGGTATATGGCTTGGGTTCAAAGATTCGTGTTCTGAACGATTTCCAGAAGCAATTTTTTGCCGAATTTGCCAGTTATACGGTCAGTTATATACAGATTAAAATAATTTACATGTTTTCTTTAGGTGGATGGTTTTCTACAAGATGTATCAATAAAAGGGGTTCTCAGTGCACTCGATGAAGATCTGAAACTAGAATGCCCAGTTAGTAGAGTATTTTGACAGTTCTACTATGTCTTTAATTTAGCCGAAGCGTGGCGCCAAAGAGCTCAATGAGTGGGCGGCTCAAATCGGAAAAGCGATCGAAAAGCGTGGGAATCATTTTACTTTGATCATCCATAATATCGATGGATTAAATTTGAGGTTAGTTGCTGGGAAAATTGATACTTTTCCATACGTCCCCACATTCCTAAAATTCAATGCAAACATTTAATGTTTAGGCATCCAACCGAGATCGAGGCTTTGGCAAGCTTGGCTTCGAACTCGCCAAAATGTATTCACATAATTGCCTCGGTCGATCACATCAATGCACAAGCAATTTTCAACATGGTAATTTTTTAAGGTGTCAAAGTTTTGGTTAACATAATCACTTTCATAGTTCACTGGCAATTTTTAAACTTTATTTTTTAGCGTACGTTGACCGATTTGCGCTTTGTGTTTTGCCATTTCCCAACATTCCGCCTACCAACTAAAGAAATTTTAGCTTCTGAAAGTTCGATACTTGGTTTGGTTCTAGTTTATCATAAAGATGAACAACTTTAAAGGATTTAACTCAAAATCGTCAAAGATACAACACACTTTGTCGTCGTTGGATGTTCTTTGGTCGTCATTCCCGGAGAACTCTCGAAAAATCTTTCGGTACGTTTTCAAAAGCATTTTGTTAATGAGTTATCTATTCAGATTGTTCTTTGCACTCTATTTTCTCTCAAACAAGGCTATTTCATTCTGGGATTTGTTCGAAGACGCCCGGTAGTTACAGGCTTTTTTAGAAAACTTTCTCGATTTAGTGATCGATTTTATGTGTCGACCGATGTTGCTTTGCGACAACAAATTGTCGAATTTGAAGATCATCGAATTGTGAGAGTTAGGCGGTGAGTATCAGTTGTTTCTGAAAAAAAGACTATGTGAATAAGTGGATTACTGTATATCGTCCACGTTTAATTTTTTAATAATGCAACAATAACTGGTTACAGATCGGAAGACGGAACGGAGAAGTTGAGTTCGGCCGTCGAGCGCGATTTGATCGAGAAGTTTTTACAAGAAAAAGGATACACTCTAGAAATTGACGATGATGAGTGAAAAAGTTTCCCTTTTTAATGCTGTAAATTTTGATATTCATGTATTTACTATATTTTATGTTTGTTTTTACAACCCGGTCCCCACATTCCAGTGCTCAAAGGATCTCCGATTTTGTCTGCTCAATGTTGTTTAATTTTATTCAATAAATGGTTCGCCTCGTTTGAAGAAATAACACTGTGAAGTTTGTGTTTATGGGCTTTTGTTTTACTTTTTTTTCGCGGGGTCTTAATTTCTCTTTCTTTTTAGCCAGGAGGTTGAAAAGGGATGGGGCTGCTGCAAGAACACAGTTGCTCGGATCTTTTTCCTCAAAAGAGAAGATCCGTCCAGTCACACTCGCATTTCTTCCCCCCTCAATCCTGTCCTCATGAAATTTTTATTGATATTTTCTGCTGTATTTGCCATGTACGTTTTAAACCCATTCAAAAAACATACTAGGAAAAAAATAGCATTTAGCGGCTGAGTTACGGTAATCGGCTTGATATGTAACTTGTGCGGTTTCAGCTTTAAAAACTTTTAAGTAGATGACTTGAAAGTAGCGAAATAGAGTCAACTCGTCATTTTTTAAGAGTTTATGGACAACACGTGGCCGCCCACATTCGGCGTCAAAATTTGGCGAAACAAGCGCAAGAGAGAATCGCCGCACAGAGCTATGATGCATCACAAAGGCCACCCGTTAAAGGTCGATTACTTGTGTGTTTTGTCTAAAGGGTTACTGTAAAACCCTAGTCTCTTGTCGCATTACGGGATCCAACTACAGTAGGCAAGACTTGATCGTTCAAATTTTAAATTGAAAACAGAAAAATGGCTTTACAACTTTAATGTTACCCGGCATACTGTAGCGAGAAAAATGCTGCATCTCTACAGGATCCCAAAAGCTAACTCATGCTTTCATTTTGTTAAATCACTTACAAAGCTATCGCAAAATCTCTATCACCCCCAGGTTGCCATTATCCAACGCATTCATCATTCATCGTCTGCTTTCTCGGTGAATTTTTTAGTTCTCTGAATTGTGCATGAGTTTGCAATTTGTTTTTTCTTGACTACAATACTACTTTTTATGTTCTTATCCTTTTGTGTCAAATCAATATGTGGTGTTGGAATTTCTCGTGAAAATTCGTAACACTGTTGCCCACATCTTTTCTCATTTTGGAACATTTCAGAGGGTGCAAGTCACACGGCCGTCGCGGTGATCGTCTCGATTTTCATCAATCGGATAGTCTGGCATGATGAATATGCGGTAGTTTTTTTGCATTTGGAAAAAAAATGAATCAGAATTAGTTTTATAGTGATGGATGGTTGATAATTTAAATTCACTAGTGCAAATTGTGATTGTTAAATCGAAAAAGTCGGATAACGAGCAAACTTCTAACTAATAACTTACTTAAACTTATTTTCAGGAAATCGATTTACGTCTTCGTCAAGAATGGGAGGACTCCCGACTCGCCTACGAGATCGATTCAAGAGAGGGAGTGGCTGAGGTGAGCGGAGATTTTTCGAAGAATTCAGATTTTGAAACAATAGTATTGCATATAGTTTGCAAATAGACACTAGATTTGTACCCATTCAACTATTTTTGATTGATCCCTTCAACTGTCATTTCTTGATCGATCAAATACTATTCCCACTTCATTTCGCTTCATTAAACCTTTTCGCCTTTTTCTTTTTCAATTTGTTGATTGAGGCTGAGAAAGGGACACTTTTCTCACTCAATCTCATTCTTTTTTCCACTTTTTCCTTTTTCTTTTCCCGGCCAATATTTTGTTGTAAAGCGGATCTCCCTTTTTGCCCCTCTTTTCTTAGATCTTAGATCCTCATTTCTTTTTGAGAGATCTTCATTGCCAAAAAAGCATGGATTCTTTTAAAAGAGAAAATAAATAATCGATCTCTGTTAACACCTTCGCGTAAATGATGAACACTTTGACGAAAATGATGAAAAGAATTAAATGCTCGAGTAGCAGGCATATTTGTTAAGAAATGTCAACTGGATGAGTGTACGGTGCAAGAAAATTGCAAATAGCTAAAATAAAGTTTTTTTTTATATTCTTATAATTAGTTCAAAAATTTTAGGTCTCCCTCCCGGCGGGCAAGCAAATCTGGACCCCGGGCACCTACATCAGCAATGCAAAGGAGAAGGTTGGTTGGTAAAAAAAATTGAATTTGCGAACGTTTGCTGCTCTAAAACATACCCCGACTACCGTGTCGCAAGTCAGCCTTATCTCATAGCATATGTCTATATTTATATTGGGTTGGTGAATAAGTCTTTTCGTTTCTTTTCATACTTCCGTTGAAGAATAACAAATTCACCAATTAACCTATTGTTTACTCTAAATAAAAATTGTTCATTGTTCAATTTCCCAACGGAACGAAAAGACTTATTCATCAATCTAATATCTAATTGATGCTAGTGCAGTCTTTACGGCTACTGAACAGTCAGGGCAAGTTTTTGAATAAGTCAGCGTTTCGAAAAAATTGCAAATGATGAATGATGATGGTTGGAAAATGAACAATTTGGAGAAAAAAAAATGAATAATCTAGGCTCACGACTCGGTTGAGCGAAGCAAGATGCTTATCGATCCGACCGGCTATGTCAAAGCGCAAACGGGGTGATTTTTGAATACAAATAGATCGATATAAGATAACATTATCTATTACCTAGATTATCATGAAATTATCCTTTTCAGTCGCACCATCTACGTTCCGATCACCTATGGTACGGCGTTTCCTTTCCTCAATCAGCGCACGTTTAAACTTCGACTCTCAAGCTGTAAGAAAATGGTTTAAAAAAAACATAAAAACTACTTGTCTAGATAAATATTATCTAAATGTATCCATTTTTCATAAAATTCTGATTCTTTTAGACAATTACCCAATCGAGGATGTCGTGTATGTTTGGGCGAACTCCGGGCCAAATGTGCTCCCACTTGAGGTGGTTTCGAAAGCTGAAATTTTACCGATTATCCAAATTTTTATCAATATCTTATAAAAATAATTCAAATTTCTCAGGTTTCCGAGGATTTGATGGAGGGTGCGATCAAATTCGAGGAAGTCGCCGCCGGGGATTGCCTCGGGAATTACACATTTGGTAGGCAAACGATCCTGGAATATTCTAAAATTAACTTAAAAACATTACTGCAGCTACGGGTCTCTGACTATTTTTGTCCTTGAATTCAAATATTTGTAGGTGTTTACCCGTGTGTCGACGTGGATGTCACCTTTTCCTCATCGACTTTCGGCGGTTTTGCGCGCATCTTTCTGCCGAGTATTCTCTTGGTGAGTGGATCGGGAATATTAAAAATTAATTGATTTTAGGCTTTAGTTTAATGCAAAGAGTTTTCGATTAAGAAGTGATATTAATTCCAATAATGCATTAACAGAAGTAGTAGTAGATTTTCGCGTCTGTTTGACACGATTGACTCGCTTACAATTTACTCGCTTACGGGATAACAGTTAGCGTTTATTCAGAATAATGTAGACAAAAAATGTAGAACGAAATGGTGGGGAGCGAAAATAAAATGGCACAGACTACGGGACGTTCCTAGTGACAACCTAGACAGACGTGAAAGGTGCACTTTAGAAAACGACGATTTTGTGGGAAATATAAAAGGCTATCTTCTCAACACATTCAGGTGGTCGCCTCGTGGTTGCATTTCTGGGTTCATGGCTCATGGTCTGTTCCAAGAACGATCTCCGCCGCCGGTCCATTTCTCATCTTTGCTGCTCTATTCGTTGGTTTTGAGTCGATTTACATATATATAAAAGAGCAGTGTCTGTCCGTCGTGGCTTATACAATAGTTTAGAGAATTTTCAGAATCTTTCCAGTTTTCCAACAAAAAAGTAGGCAGTTCACTGGTTCTAGCGATTTTCGAAGCATTTTTTTAGAATTTTTACCGTATTTTCTCTAATAGTAGTGCACCCCGGCGAGCCGAGTTGGTGACTATTTTACGGTTTCCAAGCTTTTGCAGAAGCTCAACACTCAAATCCCCCACTAGATCTCATCGTCAGCTACATTTTCCGACCCCACATCAATAGGTTCTGATAAGCGTTTCTCGAGATTTCGAGGAATTTAGGCGAGGCTTAGGGTGCACTACTATTAGAGAAAATACGGTATCTATTTGTGAAGTTATCAAATCAAAAGCCTTTAACAATTTGAGATGTTCGGCGGATCGGCTCTCCCCTCAAAAGTCCCCTCATTGTGGTGTTGGTTGGCGTTTTGTTTGTTGCTCACATTTCTCTCGTTTCTCGAGTATTTCCTCGTGATTCTTTGTGGAGTCAGAAGGTTCGTTGGACTACAAGAATTTCTTGAATACAAGAATAACAACTTTATAATCTTTTTGAATAAGAAATTTTAATTTACAAGTATTTTTTGCATAAAATTTCAGAAACATTCGCTATGTGAATGGACGTGGATCGACGGCCGATGATCGCTTGCTGAATCCGGGAAATGAGGTGAGATTTGGAATAATTGAGGGCAAAAATAAAACGAGTACCGTCTAGTTTTCTCTAATAGAAGCAATATGGATATTCAGCTTAGTAGACACAAATATCATTAGCTTTTGAAGAATATAAGATATAAGACAATACATTCTATTGTCTTATATCAAATTTGCACGATCATTTCACTATTCAATTCAATTTTCAGACGCTCGAAGTGGTTTACGACGGTAAATGCGCGTCTTTCCGTCAGAATAATGGATTGGATTTGATCTCGAGGATTTTGTTCCCGATTCTTTTCCTCATTTGGTGCATTCTCTACTTTTTCGTCTTGTAAATTTCAAATTTCAATTTTTCTAGGAGATTATAGGGGCATTTTCTGTAAAAACGCGAGTCCATCCAGTTGCTCAGAGTTGCAAAATTGCAAAATTGCATCATAGTTTACCATAGTTGCTACCATAAGCTATCAACTAGTTGTTATCAACTACCGTAGTTGCTACCATAATCTATCGACTACCGTAGTTGCTACTCCAATCTATCGACTACTGTATGTAGCTATATTTTTTTTTGGGAAATTTTTTTTATATTTATAAATCCAGTTTAAAAAAAAAATCATAATTCAATGAACCAGATGGCTGGCATTTGTGTACTTAAAAGCTCCCTCCAAAGCTAGGCGTGTTTTTTGCAGTAAATAAAAAAAATTCAATAATTTATTATATTATTAATTAAGCATGAAAGACACAAGAAATTCCAGAGAAAAAGCTTTTTTAAAAAAATTGTTAAAATATTTTTAAAAAAAAAACCATTTAAAAACTTGATAAAAGCCTTCATTTAAAGCACCGGTACCACGAAATTGCGTAAACAAAAGAAAATAATAAATAAATTTGCATTAAAATAGACATTTTCTTGAATCCCACTCAGATTCTGAGGGAATTGGCCAAATAAAAAAAAAGGTACTAAGAAAGGATACTTTAGAAGATAGAAAAAACTATTTTACATTATTTTCGTTTTTTTTATTCATTCTATGCTTGCCTCTTCATCTTCTTCATCTTTTTATAATTTCCATTATTTCCAAAACAGTATGGGCATTTCCCTTTATTTGGTTGAGCGGGCATTTGAACGACTTGAACATTTCCGTTGTTTGTGTTGCCGAACGAGCCGAATACTGGTGGCATTGTGTTAGCTGAAAGATTGGTGTTTCGATATCTTTATTAGCTGACCATTAGATGAATATCTTTATTTAGATTGCTTTAAAATTAAGGTTATCATAAAGGAGAGGTTGACTATTACTAGAATTATCGATATCGATCGACTGGATAAGCTTTCTCAATAAGCTTTCTTGATAAGCTTTCTCGGTAAGCTTTCTCGATAAACTTTCTCGATAAACTTTCTCGGTAAGCTTTCTCGATAAGCTTTCTTGATAAGCTTTCTTGATAAGCTTTCTCGGTAAGCTTTCTTGATAAACTTTCTCGATAAACTTTCTCGATAAACTTTCTCGATAAAAGGTAAAAGTTTAGTTGTTTCTCCGTTAAATCCTTTTAACTGAGTAATTCAGTAAAATAGTTGACCACTACGCGACTGTACGCCCAAAATAGCGTGATCGCGAATGTGTTAACTGAATCGATATCGATATCTCGATAGCTTATCAATATGAAGATCTCAAAGTAATTTCAGGGTAATTGAATGCACTGAATACGATTGCCGATATCCTAAACCTAAGTTTTACGATTTTTAAAGCTTTTGGAAAACTTGAGATCTTGATATTGATAAGCTATCGAGATATCGATATCGATTTAGTTAACACATTCGCGATCACGATATTTTGGGCGTACAGTCGCGTAGTCGTCAACTATTTTACTGATATTTTGGTGAACATTCAAAGATAAACTAAACGATTATCGTCATTCGATAGCCCTGAGTCCCCTCTTGAAAACCAGTTCTTTTCAGAAAAAGACAGTAACAGACCTTTGAAAAATGCAGAAAACTACAGAAAACGCTTAAGAACATATATTAAGCATGTTTGACCTTCTTAGCTCTTTATAACTTTTAGAGTTCTTTTCCTTTTAGTTCTAGAGCTTTATTATACTTTAGATTAAGAGCAAACCATTGTATCCATTGTTATTTCCTGGGAATGATCCATAGATTCCTTGATTGTTATTGTTTCCGACAGTCAGAAATTGTTCGCGGAACTTTTTCGCGAACTCGTTTGGATCAAAAGTTCCAGAGCTGAAATTATGATGTCAAATTGACAGGGTAAAGGAAGATTGAGATATCTAGATATCTAGATATCTAGATATCTAGATTTCTAGATATCTAGATTTCTAGATATCTAGATATGTAGATTTCTAGATTTCTAGATATCTAGATTTCTAGATTTCTAGATATCTAGATATCTAGATTTCTAGATTTCTAGATAGCTAGATTTCTAGATATTAAAGCTTGGCATGCAAAGTGATAGCACAGAGAAATATAGGAAGAGAAATATAGCATTAGGGAAAAGTGGATGAGTTAAGCACTTGATTCTGGTAGACGCTCTGGTTTGTTTGTTTTTTTGGCACTGATTTATTGGATACAGTAACCCATATAGTCTCTACCGTAGTTGTAAATATTATTGTAACTTGAAGCCAATTTTAGTTGGGAAAAGGATGATGTTTAAGGATGTCGAGTCACAGCACAAAATCCGATTCAATCGCTCTCCATTACCTGCTTGATTTGCCTGTGTTCTGCGGTGTTTTCTCTTCTTTAATCTCTCTTTCTTTTGTCTCTTTTTCTTCTTCAATTTTCACTTGTTTTGCCGGCTCACTCGTGTTCCCCGTGCTGCGAAAAGAAAAAACAAAGATTAACGAAAGAAATAAGAAAGAAGGAAACTTAAAAAAAAACAGAAAACAAGCATGCTTGCTTGACATCTTTGACATGCGTAGGTTTATATAAAATGAAATGGAAACGGATAAAGTGAGCTTTTCTTTGCTTATATTTTGACGAACCTGGCCGTGCCCAAATTCATGATTTCTTGTCTCGTTTCGGGGAACGACGACATCGAATTGACGACAATCGGTTGACCGCCCATTTGACCGTTTGTTCCATCATAAGCCTAGATAAGTTTGATAAAGCTATAATGAGATTTCTGGAAAGCGACTGGGTGTTCTATCATAAGCCTAGATAAAGTTCGATAAACTTATCATAAAATCTCTAGAAAGCTTATTGAATCCTATGAAGGGAATTGGTGATTCTCACCTGCATGATTCTCATGGCGATTTGTTTCCCGAGATTTGTCCCAAACGATTGCGGATCACCGCCAAACATTTCGCTTGGATCCACGTTTCGGGAATAGAACCTAAAATATGCCATTTTTTTTTCTTCTCTACCTCTCTAGCTCATTAATCATTACAGGCATCAGTAGCTTTGAATCTACTTGACTATCATTCTATCATTGACTATCATAGAATCTACTTCACTAAATCATAGACTATCATTCTTAAACTGTACTTATCAAAAAAACTGGTAACACAATACAATAGTAGTATTTCAAAATGCACTCTCACCTATTGCCATCATTGTTTCCATTATTCGTGAAAGCGCTATCAGTGAGTCCGAGCGCTCGGAGGGCACATGATGGACAAAAACCTCCACATGAGATGAATGGGATAAAGGAAATGAAGAGAAGGAAATGGGATGATCTTCGTAACATCTGCAAAGGGAAAAGATGGGTAATTGAATCGAAAGAAAAGAAAGATAAAGCTAAAGTAATCAAAGATTGGTTTCAGGGGTGGCCGTCAAAAATTTGACAAGCACGGAAGAGGAAAAGAGGGGATCACGCATGACCTCGGAAAGGGGACTGGATGAAGAGCTTGCAGGATATTGTAGCTGAGAAAAGACTGATTGCAAAGAGCAAAGTACGGTACTATTCGGCTTATGTATTCTATTCAAAGCATTTAAAAAAAAATTTTGGTTTCTTTTGAGTATCAGATATGTTTTGATTATAATTTTAGAATAAAAACTTTAGATATACACATAAAGTAGATAAAAGAATGTTATAGATTTCAACTAGTTAGTTAAGGTATGGAGATGTACAATCGGATAGTACCAAAATACTTTAACATATCCAGTAATCTAATGTTCCAGTAGAATAGCACAGGTTACGGTCGTCTCAAAGATCAGTGAACTAAAAGACTAAGAACAAGAACAAGAAAAAGAACAAGAACAAGAAGAAGACAAGTGCAGGACAAGCCCGTAACTCAGCGTCATCACTTGGAAATGATTCAGAAGAAGCATGGGGTTTGGGGGCAGTCTTGGGTGACTGCCACCGATATTTATGTGTGTTGAAGGGGGGAGGGCAGAATGGACCGGACCGGACAGGGACTCTTCCCCTGAAAGAGAAGAGGCCAAAGGGCACCCATTTTCCCATCAACAATCAGGTGTACTTGAGGCGTTGAGATCGACGACTTGATGTACATTCGTCTTTTTACATGAGAGCTGAAAGGTGCTGAAATGAGCAAGACAATGACTTCAACAAGAACAGTATTTTGCAAGTGAGAGAATGGGAGAGCTTGGCTTGGCTTGGCTTGGTTAACATCAGGGTTTTTTCAGGATTATCCAGGAGCTCTGTGATAAAAGTTTGTCTCTGGCCTTAGCGAGCTTGACTTGGAGCTAGTTATGCATGGAGATCACTATCAGTTTTGACTTGTCAAGCCATTAAGCTATTTACTGTCAGACATAAGAAATAAGCCACTGTCAAGCCATTGACAGTGGCTTATGGACTTGTCTAATATAGTATACGTTTACGAGAAAACTGATAAGAAAATAAAGATTGAGTTGAAATAGGCAAAAGTTTTCCTTATCAAGGAAGACTTTTTTGTTTCTGCGAAAAGAAACAAGCGTGTGATTGTTTGCTGTTGTCGAAGAAGAGCTAATCCTCCACCTGCAATCACTAATCTCTCCGAAGCTCTCCGATTTGGATTGTAAATGATTGGAACACCGGGAAGAAAATGATGCTGATGATAGAGATGGAAATAATCACTCTGTTTTCTTGTTCTTCAATAATCCTTGGATCACTTCCCCGTTTGGTGGACTTTTCAATGACGGTTTTGGGGAGGAAAAGTAATAAACTCTTTGAAATAAACTATGAAATAAACTTGAAGACTTTAAGCTATTCAGGGTCAACTTTGAGTACTCTACAAGCTGTTACAAGCTGCTACAAGCTGTTACAAGCTTCTACAAGCTGCTACAAGTTGTTACCAGCTGTTACAAGCTACTACAAGCTTCTACAAGCTGTTACAAGCTTCTACAAGCTGTTACAAGCTGTTACAAGCTGTTACAAGATGTTACAAGCTGCTACAACCTGTTACAACCTGTTACAAGCTGTTACAACCTGCTACAACCTGCTACAAGCTACTTACAGTACTCTGTAACCGTCAAAGAGTACTGTAAGTATTGCACTATTTGAATAGACTGTAGCTCATTCATTTCTACAGTACTCCTTGTAATGGAGTGTATATTTATAGCTACAGAACATCATTTACTACTCATCTATAGTACTGAAATACTTTGATTTAGATCTAGGAAATCTAAGTGTCAAAATTGAATACATTGACTCTTCTCTTCAAACATTGTGACAAATACAAACTCTGGATGACACAAAAAGACTGAATCTGCTTTCTTTCACCTTTCATCTTTGGCGTCTTTTCTCACAAAGCATTCCAGTCATACAAGAGAGGATTGGCCAGAGCATTGTGAGAGGAATAAGTCGTGAAAAAAACTGGCCCTCAAGAAAGGCTTTTGTCATTGTTGATGTGCAATGAAAGTGATTGGGAGTGAGCATTGAAACAAGAGTATATCAATCAAGCAATCAAGCAACCAAGCAATCAAGCAATCAAGCTATTTTCCTAAAACGTACCAACTTTCAAAACCATTATCCACAATAAATGCGCTTCAAAACCCACACGGTAGATTATGCTTTTCATTGTGAAAAGCTTTCTGATGATTCTCTTAAAGCCAATTCGATTCTCTTGGGCCTTTTTTCAAAACAAAGGGTTAAAATAAACCCCGTCAATCGATTCCCTGACCTTGAAAACCTTTCGGTACAAACTTTTGGCTTTCAGCTCTCATCTGAACAATGTTTACAGAACAAAAGAAATTCCTTTGGAAAGAGAGCCGAGATATTCTTTGTGCAGCCTCGTAATCGCTCACCATCTGGCGCAGGGGTTTCCCATAAGAGAGCTTCCCCTTTCCCCTTTCTAGCCGACAATCTTTCGTAGTACTTATTAGAGCGAAATAAAAAGTATAAACGTAAGACTACGGTAGCTTTCAAAACAGTACTCTGTAAGCTTGGCAAGCTTGGCAAACTCAATTCTAGGTCATGGATGAAGAAAAAACGAATTGTTTGTTTGTGTATGCACACTTTGGAATTCGACGTGTGATCGGGTAAAAAGAAGCGAAAAAGAATAGAAAGACCTGTCTCTTTTCCCCTTCAAAAAAAGACCCAAATTCTCATGGCCGTGTCTCTGATCACCTGGAAAAAAAGGTGGAAAAGCCACTGGAATGTGCACAAGTGAAGCAGAAAAAAGCAAAAATCACAGGGTAGTTAATGGAGTTTTTAGAAACGGAACACCTGATCCGCTTCTATGAAAATGGACAGGATTTAGCAAAGGTAAAACAAAGCAAGTTTAGCAGGAATGTTCAGGATTGTTATGTTTTCAGGATATGGATTTTTAAGAAGTAGTTATAGATGCTTGATATTGATCCAAAGTCAAAAATTCAATAAATCGTTTAACGAAAAGCCTCAAATATCCACTGAAAAGGCGAAAAAATGGTGTCGATGAGGAACTTGAAATAAAAAGAGAAGGAGAAGAGGAGGAGAGGAGGAGAGGAGGAGAAGAGGAGAAGAAGAGGAGAAGAAGAGAAGGAGAAGAGGAGAAGAAGAGGAGGAGAAGAGGAGAAGAGGAGAAGAGAAGTGGAGACAATACAACAAACACATTTCGGGGGGAAACACTCGTATGGATGTCCCTATTGAACGAAAAACGGGAAAGAAATACAGGAAAATTGGGGAAATGGTGACAAATTTCAGAATGGCCTGAGGGAAATTGGGGAAAGGGGAATGGGGGAATGGACGGATAGATCGGGAATGAAGCTGGGGGAAGAAGGGTTTGGATTGGAGAACGGATTGAGTATCCCGTTTGACGAGCTTTAGACAAACTTTAGACGAATTGGCATAACTTGGCTCAGGAAAGAAATTAACCAAATATGCAACTCATCTCGAAAAGTTAACTTAAATATCTTTATTCAACATATAACAGTAACACATGAACAATTAAATTCAAATTTTCCTCCATCGGCATTCAGACAGGCTTAGTAAACGTTTGGGTAACGCGTTGCCCGTGACCGTACTACGCAACTGTACCAAAGCAATAGAAGATCCTTATTTAGAATTATGATCTACAGTTATGCCAACGGAAACGTGAATATTATAATATTATAATAGTATAATATTATAATAGTATAATAGTATAATATTATAATATTATAATATTATAATAATATCGTTTACGCTTATTTTTGTTGCCTAAAATAAACTTTCGAGTTCAATGCTTGGTCATAGCTAAAAGTAGAGTGCTCAAAATACTTGTGACAACTTTTTTATAGCCTCTCGGGAAGGTTCCTAAATTTGCGTTTGAAAGTTGCCACCCAGGACGCCAGTCCATGACTGTATTATAATAATATAATAGTATAATAATATAATAGTATAATAATATAATAGTATAATAATATAATAGTATAATAGTATAATAGTATAATAGTATAATAGTATAATAGTATAATTGTGTATAATAGAATAGAATTATACTATTATAATATTATAATAGTAAAATTGTATACAATAATGTATAATAGAATCAAAATATCCTTTATTTTTTATTTACAAAATCAAAAGTATAAAAGAAAATTGAAAAACCCGTAAGTGTCGAGTGGTGATTGGTGGGGTCAAAAAAAAAAAGAAGTTCAATATAAATTTGTAAGAAGAGAACCGTAAGCTTTTGAATTCATACAGTCAAAAAGCTATAACTTTAAGCTATCATATCAACGATTTTCATTCTGAAATTGCTCAATCGGCACACATGTTGGTCGTCGGCAAATGCCGTTCAATTTCAGCAACAATTTGATGTTACACTCGAAGAAGACGGCCGCCTAGAAAATGAAATTTAAATGCAAAAAATGGTTTTCAATCTTTTGACAATCTTTTAACATCGTATTTTCAGATTCCAGCTGTTTTCCTACACGAAAGAGTTTTCTAAAACGTGTCAACTTTTCGGAAAACTAACGTCAGCTTTTCCAAACGTTTTTTTTTTAAAAATAATACCGCCATCAACAAGATTTCTCTTTAAACTATTAAAGATTAATTTTCTCTCTGAAAAATGAGTTTTGGAAAATTCTTAAAAGTAATTGTTTTTATCGATTTTCAAAGGCGCAAATGGCGAGGAGCACCAGCTCCGATGTCGAAGTCAATTTGAACACTTTTTTTTAAACCCATTTTGATGCTAAAGTAAAAAAAAAGATAGAGCTTATTTGATTAAATAATTCTTTAAAATTTGAAAACGATCTGTTCAGCGATTTTCTTTAAAACTTTAATTGAAGATTTTTACACAAAAATTGGTTTTTCTCGAGTTGAGGCAAGGTTTTAGCTTTTTCTCAAAAGTCATTTTTTAAAGAAATGATCGACTTTTTTGAATAGTTTAAAACGCAATAGATTTGTTAAAGAAATTTTGTGTAATTTGGTGATTTAGGAATTTGTAATTTGAATTTGATAGCCTTTTCCATGGAAAGTAAAAAAAAAAAAAACTTGTAAAGACTTCAGCACTAACCCAATACTTTTAAAGTCATAAATACGGAAATACAAAGATATTTAGATATTTGATCATTTACCTTATCAATATCCAAACTGAAAGCATGAACGGGCAAATACGCCTCAAGATCGTCTCCATAATGAACATGTGGGAGGATTGATGGGAAAAGCGAACAACCAAATTCATCCAATATTGGAACCTGAAGAGCTAGATAAATTGATAAATAGATTGGTAAATAGATTGATATATAGATTGATAAATAGATTGATAAATAGATTGGTAAATAGATTGGTAAATAGCTTGATCAATAGCTTGATCAATAGATTGATCAATAGATTGATCAATAGATTGATCAATAGATTGATCAATAGATTGATCAATAGATTGATCAATAGATTGATCAATAGATTGATCAATAGATTGATCAATAGATTGATCAATAGATTGGTAAATAGATTGATAAATAGATTGATCAATAGATTGATCAATAGCTTGATCAATAGATTGATCAATAGATTGATCAATAGCTTGATCAATAGATTGATCAATAGATTGATCAATAGCTTGATCAATAGCTTGATCAATAGATTGATCAATAGATTGATCAATAGATTGATCAATAGATTGATCAATAGATCCATAAATAAATAGAACTTTGTGATAAATCGACTAAAAGTTATCTCAAAAGCTTTCCCTCACCCTATATGCAGCTTTTCGATTCTCAGCCACTGTGCAATTGTTGACGATCATACAATACATTGATGATGCCAATTGTCCATACGAGCATGTCCATTCATGATAAAGGGGATCACCGATACGCACTTCTCTAAAAGATTAAATTATTTGAAAGATTGATAGGCATTCAGAGTTCAAACAAATCCTCACCCTTGTGCTATTGGTCCATTTTTCTTATTTAAGTGAACAGTGTACCGACAATCGGGATCGGGAAATCGGCCAACCGGCAAATCGATGATCTCTTCTGGCTTGAAAATGTGATCCGAATGGAGTTCTGGCTCAGACTGAAATCAAATTTTGTTTACTTTTAAGATGTACAATACTCTAACAAATACTCTAACAATTTCTCACCTCTCTTGGCACGACTCTTCCTTGAACATCAAGTAAAAAGAGGCTAAATATCAATGAGTCGAATATTCGTAGATTTGGCATGGAGTGTAGGTGAATTTTCTGTAAATATCTTGATAATCTTTTGATAATCTCTTGATAATATCCTGCTAATCACCTGCTTTTGTGAATGGAAATCGATAAGGATAAATAGGGAAAAGAGATAAAAAGAAAGAAAAGAAACAAGTGGATAAATGGGTCATTTATAGAGGAAATGATCAGTGAAAATTTCGATTTCAGATTTCATCGAATATTAAACGAAAATCGGAAAGCAATTAGCTTCAGAAAGCTTCAGAAAGCTTCAGGAAAGCTTCAGAAAGCTTCAGGAAAGCTTCAGAAAGCTTCAGAAAGCTTCTGAAAGCTTCAGAGAGCTTCAGAAAGCTTCAGAAAGCTTCAGAAAGCTTCAGGAAAGCTTCTGAAAGCTTCAGAGAGCTTCAGAAAGCCCAGAAAGCTCAGAAAGCTCCAGGAAGCCTCAGAAAGCTCTCAGAAGCTCTGAAAGCTTCAGAGAGCTTCAGAAAGCTTCAGAAAGCTTCAGAAAGCTTCAGGAAAGCTTCAGAAAGCTTCAGAAAGCTTCTGAAAGCTTCAGAGAGCTTCGGAAAGCGTACTTAATATGCTTAGAAAGAAAAATTCCATTTTAACCCTCTCAGCACTGATTGTAAGCCGATTTTTGTGCTATTTCTTTAAAGATATTTTACTTGTCGATACAGAATAGAAAATCGATTACGGTCTACCGTAATCGATTTTCATTGATTTACGAAGAATTTCATTGATTTTTTAAAGTCTAACTTGTAGACTTTAGAATATTCAAGGATACGAAAAAAATAATAGAAAACAATCTGTGTTTTGTATTTGTGCTGAATATTCTAAAGTTTACAAGTTAGACTTTAAAAAAATCAATGAAATTCTTCCGTTCTAATCAAAACTACAAATGAAAACTTTTAATTGGATAGGTGACAATGAAATTGAAATGGGAATGGTTGATGTCAATTTCCCCAAAAAGACGAAACAAGCATCAACAGAGAGACTCAAGAAATCTTAAAGAGATGTTAGCAATCTTAAAGAGATGAAAAAAGGGAAAAGAAAGAACAAATGTCACCACACAATGTCAAGCATCTCTTTTCACCCACTTTTTTTTTTGCCCTACAAATATCACTTGAATTTTATATTTCTTTTAGCGCATGAAGATTAGCATAGTGAACTAGATTTGCTTGGCGATAAAGGCATTCTATTCTATTCTTGATTCAAAGGATTCTAAAGGATTCAACCAAGCTACCGTAATGCCATGCGGTAACAAATTAGAAGCTACATTACAGAAGCTTGACCAAATTACGGTAACAGTTTTAACCAATTTACCGTAATCTCTACAATAGAACAATCCCAATTGTAGATGATAAGTGAAGTGAAAAGAAAACCCAATCTAACAAATGCCAAGATGTTCAGTCCGGCTTTTTAGGGCCGAAGAAGAAGCCGATCTAACAAGTGCCAACATCCATCTTGGCATTTGTTAGATTGGTTGATGTTGAGAAGTTAGGGTTATCCTATAAGAAAATGCTGTAAAAAAAAAAGCCAACAAAAAGCCAAAAAACCGGTAAGATAAAACAAGTCTATATAGTGCTATAATAGAAAAAGTCTACAAGAAAACCGCGAAATTACAATTACAAATTACGAAAAGCTATCCAAGATTAACTTGTTGGAACTCCTTGAGATGGATTTACGGATTCACAAAAAAAAAGCCCACCAAAGAAAGATAGAGGCGTAACCTTGAACAGGATTTATTTCAGTGAACACCCCCCTCATTTTGGAGTGAGTGGAGTGCTCACGATGCTCTTAAAACTGAGGAAAGGAAATGGCTGTAAAATGGTGAAATGGTCATATAAGTACGATAGAGAATCCCGGAAAAATCATGTGGAAATGAGGTTAATCTCTTGCTAAAGTTACGTGATTTGTGGAAAGCTACCGTAGCTATCGTTGAGTGGAAAAGCTATCGTATTTAAACCCGTGTCTCGTTCTTAGCTTCTCTCAACTCCGAAACTATCTACCTTCTTTTTGATTAGTTGAATTGTTTAAGTCCAAAAAAGAAGGCTATGGTGGCGCAACTGTTTGTAAAAGTAAAAACTATCATAACCCATCATTCTGTAACATAACCCATCACTCTGTACAATACCAAAAGAGTAGCTTAGATAATCGATATGAAAAACATTCAGTTTTGACTCTAAACGCGCAACACAGCCAAAAACACAGCCAATTTTATGCTTGGCGAGGCCGGGAGAGGCGCTTCTCTTACGCAATGCAGTCATAAATATGCTCTCATATGCTCTCACTGGGTCACCCCACAACAGACCCTCATTGCCACAATTCCATCCCAAATATTCATTGAAAACAAAACTCAAGCGACATTTTTAAAAAGTACAATTAATCAGAATGTTTATTAAAGAGCGTTTTTTAACAAATTCACGACAAAATCATTTTTGATTTCGTTGTCGTTAGCTCTATAGATCAGAAAATAGATCTATAGATCAGAAAATTAGTAATTGCAGACACTCTTGGATGGAGAATCTGAATCCGTTAGCTTTTTAAACAACTTTTAAACAATTTCCGAGCTAATACAGTCATCACAAAACCTCTAAAACTTGGGTAATTCAATCAAATTGGACAGAAAAAACAGTTGACGATCATACAATACATTGATGATGCCAATTGTCCATACGAGCATTTCCATTCATGATAAAGGGGATATTGGGTAATTCAATCAAGTTGATACTGAATCTTAATTCTGTCCTATATTCCTAGAAGTCATGTGCCAAAAGCCGTGCGATTACGTAGACATGAAAATTTTCACGTTTTTTAATCGCACGCCTTCTTGCACACAGCTCTGGATGTGGGGTTGTGCTTGGGTAATTAAACCGAATGAAATACCCAAAAACAGCTGTTTTCTTTAATGTGTTAAAAACGATTAGAATACGAGAGAATGTTTTCAATCAATCAAGTTCAATCAATCAAGTAGCAACCGTTCTCTCAAGTGTTGCCAATCAATTTCTTCTTAAACGAATTATGTACAGAAATCGAATGTCTAAAAGATTGGTAAAGGAATTAACTTTAAGTAAATCTTACATTAATCATCATCGTGCGGACCAAAATCACTTTAAATAAAGGAAGTTGAGCGTTTATTTGCTGAAGGCTTTCTTTCGAATCGCGCTCTTTGCACTAAATAGACACATTAGCGTTAGATCTAACAATTCGTTATCCCTGTTTAAATCCTTAAAACAATAAACCCAACCACCAATCGGGACAGCGTTTAGTTCAGTGTCCACGTCGAAGTGCCGCGTCGTTTCACCACCCACTCCTGCGAAATGCCCAGAAGATATCCCCGATTTTATTCGAGTATGTATTTGCTTTATCTTTAAGGACTCTGTATGGATAGACTCATCAATCTGGTGCAGAATAAGAAGAATACGAATAGAGAAGGGTTTATCGACAAATCTGTTAGTTAAAGTTTGAATTATAAAAGGATTTCTAGGAAAATGTCCTGTAAAAGCACGAGAATCCCTGCGAAAACCTCCCGGCCAACCGGCTCAATCTCAGCCTCGGTTGGGCGATATTCGCGAATTCTGAAAGCTCAATGCCTATTCGGAATTCTTTATATGAGTGTAATTTTTATGAAACTCACTTTGTAAGCTCTAACGTATACGAGTATTTGATGCCCGACGATTTCGCGTAGTCATGAGCAATACCAGCAGCTAGATCTAAACGAAACAAGAATGAACACGTAAAACACTTGAAACAAACACATATCAGCTGAGTTGAGCACGGTGAAGTTGTTGCCACGAGATGAGAAGATTCCCGCTCGAATCTTGTGAGCCATCTCTATCTGCATGAGGGGAATAAAAACTGACACAGCTTTATCAACATGTTTAACAGTGTCCAATTGACATTTATATAACGAAGAAGTAACTTCACGAGATAAACCAACCAGAACATGAACATCCGGGGGCAAATGATTCTTGGCGAAGCCCCAGGGATAAAGAATTAAATCACCACGAGAATGCAATGCTATGTAAGCTCTCAGCGTTGAGAGCCTCTTCAAGACTTTCATCAATGATTTCGTTTCTTCTTCTGATCCAGGTTCTGGGCCTGGATAGTTTTGACTAAAGTAATAAAGAAATTACACAAATTAAGTACCACTTACTGGCATTGATCGGGCACAAAATCGATGTCCCGCGGGCTCCAATGGAAAGGGAAGTTTCGATTCAAATCCACCCCAACACAGTCGCTCTCAGAGTTGGAAGAGAAGTGATTTCTAAATGAATTTGTCTTTTTCTCAATCTCAGTTCTCTCACCGATTTCGTCGCCACATTCTATCGCGTTTTCGACTCCACATGTATCCATCTGGGTTCAGCATTGGGACTACATAGACATCGACTTTTGTTAATAAGTCTTTATGAGTTGAATTTGTGACAAGCTGAAAACTTGTATAGTTAACTCCCTCTGGAGTAAGGGACGATGAGTGCTTTGTGGTGTGATGGTTAGCACAGTTGCCCGGTTCGACTCCCGGCAGTGCCCGATTTTTTTGTTCTTCCCTAGTTCTAACTGTATAATTGTGAGGATTGACTTCGAGTTTGAAGTCCGAAGACTTTTCCGTCACAATCATAAATCAAAATCGACACTGTGCTACTATCGCTGACCTCATTGATGATCCAAAAAGCAGTACTCGACGTGATCCATTCTCGTGCATGAATATTGGCATCGATGAAAACACCGGATTTCTTTGTACCATTCAATGGATAGCCGATCTGGATATCTTTTCATTAAATTCTAAATCATTAAATTTTTTTACTTTCAAAAGATACAACGGTTTTCCTTGGGCACTTTTTCCGAAGACTTCCAATTCGACAAAGTCGGAGTGTTTTTTGGCGAGGGATTTCATGAAGGCGACTTGCTAAATGTGATTGAGTGGTTAAATAAAATAAATAAATAGCATGTGTTTATAAAATTTTACCACCTCATCAACGTCATTAAAAGCTGTCAACTTGAAATCAGTAAGAGATCGACGGGAAATTCGTTTATTGTCTTCTCGAGGAGTTGGGTAATCGAAATGAGGCACGTCTAGAATTTTGTGAGGAATGAATAATTGAAAGTTTCGTAAACGACCTTCTAATTCAAAAGCAATTTTTTCTCTTTGGAATCGTTGCCTAGTTTGTTCAATTTGATCAGGCTTCAGGAAGATCACATTGTCCGCATCGATTTGTGGAGATCTTTGCAGAAAATCCAACTAAAACAAAAAATGATTGAACATGGCCAAAGTAAAGATAAAAGGTTAGCTGGTAAGCTGATTAAAAATGATTGAAATCAACTTTTTACTAGTCAACAAAAAGCCCAACCGTTTCATCTTTGTATAAATTGCTTCTGAAGTTGAGATTCTCCTGAGTTGACTTGAAAATGAGATACGTATGACTGAAAAGCAAAATTTCTTTTAACACATTGATGACCAAGCATTTTTTGCGAAACGACCGATTTGGATCAGGGATCAAAATGAATAAAGAAAACCCAGAAATTTGCACATAAGGGCTTAAAAAAACTCTACAGGGTGCGCCATAATTGTGTCGTAAAGTCAATCCCGATCGAACTACCTGGCTCTTCTCAAGGTTGAACTCTTGCCCTGAGCCCGTAAACATTTTGGAAATCGGAATTAGACTTATCAGCAAGATGGCGCACCGGCTCACAAACCCAAGAAAGTCCAAGAGCTCTGCCAAAACAACTTCCCGGACTTCATTTTTTTTCTGAGTTCTTCTTTCTTCGTCATTTCTTTCTTCACCTAACTCTCCAGACCTCAACCCAATGGATTTTCAGCGTGATCGGTTCCAGGAGCCAAAGCTTGTTCAAATCCCCACAAAAACATCGAAAGCTTGAAGAAATTACTGTTGAAAGCGTGGGAAGAGCTCGATTCAGCCTATTTGGTCGCCACCGTTGACGCCTTCCCGAAACGCCTGCAAGTCTGCTCAAGTGCTAACGGTGATTCGAATTTGATAGTTGATTTCTAATTGTTAATGTGCAATCACTGCTATTATGTCTTTTTTGCCTTAAAATCAGAACGTTATCTCGTTGCGACAATTATGGCGCACCCTGTAGAATCCGAATTAAATTTAGGCTAACAAACTTCATATAGTTTATTTTTCACAGTTTTAATTATTTTATTTTATACGCTAATTTCTAGTAGTTAATACTTCTCGATAAATATATGTTATATGTTTCCGGGTCAGAATTTCCTTTAGAAGTGTTTTGAGCCTTCAGAAATTATTGGTTACCTTAGAGAAACGCGAATTTTTGAAGCCGGCTTAATTATCCAAGCCTCGACCGCGGGAAATTCAAAAACACTCATTCTTTAAAGCTTCTTTGACTTCCAACACTTGATTTTTGTAGCTACTCCATTAAAGTATCTGAAACTATTAGAAAATATTTTTGCAAAACATTCTTGCTCCGGGGGACTCAAACCAACAACCCCCCTATTAAAGCCTCAGGTTGGCCTCGCGCGCCTTAGACCACTCAGCTATGGAATTCGAGGTAACACCCGGTTTTTTCGCTTTTTACGAAAAATCACACAACTTCCTTATAAAACTAACGTCGGATTCGGAAAGAGAACCCAAAATTACATGCTCTTGCAAATTTTGAGCTCAGCTATTCACGAGAAACAGTCGTGACGCAGCATCGTGTCACGCGGTCGTCTAATGTGTTACATCAATGCCCTGTTGACTTACTCTGAATATTGTTTCTGTGAATGAGCAAATGAAAAGCAGAAAATGAGCAGAAAGAGGAGCATTCGAAAAGTGGAAATGCTTCGAGAGTTCCTTTTTGCGATCAAACAAGCGCATTTCCAGACAAAACGCCCCCCAAAAAAAGAGATAAACAATAAACGGCGCGTGGGATGTTTAAATGAAGAGAAATGAACTTTGGTAAAAGAATCGAGAAGTGATCTGTCATCTGTCATCGTTTTTTTTTTGTTTTCTCTTAAGGATGTGTTTGCAATTGTCTTAAGTGGCGAACGTGATGCCAGACTTTATTTGGTCAAGACATGGCTACAGAAAAGAAATCACAAGGTGTTTTTCCTGGACTCTTGCTGTAAAAAGCTGAATTCTTTGGCCCCATTGGCATCTAACTGAGAATTAACAGCTAACCAAATTGGAAAGAAAAAGGCGGAACCAAATTCGGCTTCTGTCCTTCATCTCTAGAAGCCGTGTGCCCGAGGCCGCGCGATTACGCAAACATAAAATTTTCACGTTTTTGAATTGCGCATCTTTTCGCACACGGTCCTGGATGTGCGGTTGCACTTGGGTAATTAAACCGAATGAAATATCTAAAAATAGAGCAGATTACTTTACAAACTAATAACGAATTCGAATTCCCCGACTCCAAAAACCCCTGATTGCAAATTTTCAGCCCAATTAGCCTCAAAAATCGGCTAAATCCACGTACGGCCCACCGGTGGGTCGTATCGTCATGAATGTGTTAAAAACGATTAGAATACGAGAGAATGTTTTCAATCAATCAATCGTTCTCTCAAGTGTTGCCAATCAATTTCTTCGTAAACGAATTATGTACAGAAACCGAATGTCTAAAAGATTGGTAAAGAAACTAACTTTAAGTAAATCTTACATTAATCATCATCGTGCGGACCAAAATCACTTTAAATAAAGGAAGTTGAGAGTTTATTTGCTGAAGACTTTCTTTCGACTCGCGCTCTTTGCACTAAATATAGACATTAGCGTTAGATCTAACAATTCGTTATCCCTGTTTCAATCCTTAAAACAATAAACCCAACCACCAATCGGGACGTTGCATCAAAGAGCTGCCGGATTTCTCGGCTTTATGTGGTGGTGACTAAAATAGTCTTTAGCCATGTAGATAAGCAAAAATATTACCTCATCTCGATCCGATCGGGACATTGAAATCGCTTTGATTTTTTCTTTCTCCTTTTGCTTCTCCTCATCCTTCGACGATGTTTTGTTGTCTTTCGAAGCTACTTTTTCTTTCGACGAATTGGTCATTGTATCAGTTTTTGGTAATTTCTAAAAGCAAGCTACAAAACTGATTGTGATATAAAACTACCTTTTGAATCCGCTTGATCTTCGGCTTTTGAGGAGCGAGAACGGTCGTCTTCCCCCCATTCTAAAAAAAGATAAAGCTAGGTAGCAATATCTATTAAAAAATGTTACAAAAACCTTACACACCTTGTCTTTTTTTGCTTTTACCGCTTGGGATATCCCTGATTTCGACGATGGTCTTACCGAAAATGTTAGATTTACTTTGAATATCTAAATAAAGCTTTACCGGATCAACGGGGATCATGCTTCCACTTTTCTCAGGCAGTGAGAGGTCTAGTCTGGCGGAATTGAGGTCACTTGGCCTTTTGGGCTTGTTGCTCTTCGGCCCTAAAAACAGAAATTAAGAACTGCAAGGAAAATAAATTAAAAGTAAACCAAAAATAAGCCGCTCACCTTTTTTACAGCTGGCCACCGTCGTGGAGAGGAGCAACGTGAGGTAGAAAGCCTAAAAACATGTATATTTATGAATTTTTATCAGAAAAACTCAAACTTAAAAAAATGACCTGAATGACGACAGAAATCTGCTCGAGCAACATCAACACACCAAAAGAGGGAAAGGAATGAGAAGAAATGAAAAATTGAAAAACAAAAACGATAGAAAATGCGTCGTAGAAACCAATTTACATTTAATATTTGAATTGAGCTTTTAAAAATTTGCAATAAGTCAAAATTTCAATTTATCCGTCAAATAAAACGCTTTTCTTCATTCAAAAATTGCATTATCTTCTCATTATTTTCAAAGATGGTCAAGAAAAAGGTATGGCTTTCTATTTTTTAAATTTTTGATGCTTATTGTTATAAGTTTTCTGGGTTTAGAATCAGAAGTTGAAGTTAGAATATTGAAAATTTTCTTCATTTAGTTAGAACTCGAGGATGAGAAGGTCACCCACACGCTCACGTCATTCACAATTCGACTCACATTTCGACCAAGGTTTGTTTTTGCTTGCTTTTTTGCTTGCGTTTTTGCTTGCTAGCCGTTAAATTACAATTTTAAGACTTTTTCTAGGGAAGTAAAAGAGAAAGGGAAAGTCGAAGTGTCCACGTCAAAGTGCCGCCTCGTTTCACCACCCACTCCTGGGAAATGCCCAGAAGATATCCCCGATTTTATTCGAGTATGTATTTGCTTTATCTTTAAGGACTCTGTATGGATAGACTCATCAATCTGATGTAGGGTTCCTGGAAAAACCCATGGTCTAATCTGAAACTCTTTCTATTAGATATTCTAAACTTTCTATTCTAATCTGAAATTCTTTCTATTAGATAAGATCTAGTAAAGATCCCTAATAATTGGCGATATTTTTGCGTGAAAATTTCAAGAGAAAAGCTAAGAAGACCAAAATTGAATACTTTTATCCATGACTGTATTAATCTGCATCAAATCTAGGACAGCCACCTCTTTCCTAATGCCATCATTCGCTCGCCGACTAGCATGAAGCTCCTTCCAGCCACATCGATACATAAGAGCCGAGATGAGAGTTGCATTTCTTCACAAACGACTGGTTTTCTTTTGTTTTAGACACTCATCAATTGCTTTAGGTTCTCAGACAATCCCCAGCATTTCGCAGTCGAGCGGCTCCTACTTGAGCGACAACATTGAAAATGATCTCCAAGCTGCCGAGGCTTTCCTTAAGAACATGAAGACTCGGTGAGGATTGTGGGATAAAATAGTCTTTTCAAAGCTTTTTATTAGGTTAGTGAATAAGTTTTTTGTTAAAAAATAACAAATTCACCAATTAACCTATGGTTTGCGTTTATTGTTTAATTGTGTTTATTGTTTATTGTTTATTGTTTATTGTTTATTGTTTAAAAGTATTTATTGTTTAATTTCCCATCACAAATAATTGACCTTTCTAATGAAATAAACCGTAGTTTAATTGGTGCATTTGTTGGTTTTAAACGAAAGTACGAAAAGGAACGAAAAGACTGATTCACCAACCTAATGTATGATGATTTATTTTTAGAATGAGTCTGAAGTGTCGCGATCGTTTACCGCCGATGAGTGTGAGCAGCCGTGATGCATTGAATCGGAGTGATGCCAAGGCTGAGCCATCAGTCCCGACCACCGCGACTTTCCCCTCGGACTACTCTCATGGAAATCCGCCCACCAACCACTCACGTTCTTCCTCGATGTAAGTGTTAATGCATATAATTGGGGAAATGTTTGCTGTAGACCTGTTCATTTGTCGATCTGATAGGCAATAGGTGCACAACAGAAAAACGAGTTTTAATCACTTCAACGGCTACTTTAAACTGATGAGTTTATGCAGTTACGGAACGCGCTTTAGAGCGATTACTTGAGTTGATTCGTCTCATCTTTTGGTCTAGACTAGCACGAAACTAGACTAGCGAGAATACAATAAAACAGTTAAATAGTTAAACAGTGGCTCAGTGGTTTTGAATGATATATGATTGTTTTTACATACGACCTTTCCATAGAGAACAAGAAAAACGAGATTAACTTGCACAATAGCCATGTTTTATCATATTTGCTCAGTTTATTGAAAGTTTTTTAGTGAAACTCTTCGCTCGCTTCAATTTGATGTTAGCAATATTCCCAGTGAAGGGTAAGACGTGTTCATTTTCGTTAATTATATTCTTTAGGGGCAATGACAACGACATTCCAACGACTCCCGATCCAAGCAATGATCACTACAGGTTCATTTACCCATTTTCTTTTGAATGGAAGCATTTTTTAGGTGCTGTAGTCACGGAACTGGTTGTGCTGTTATTCAAGCAGCTGGATGGAAGCTTGGATAGGTAGATTGCTTTATTTTGGTGCTAATATTATCGTTTAGTCAGTTGATATGCTAAAGCTTGTTTTTGGAATTCAATCCATTTAAACATTTGCAGGAATATGATCGGTTTTGTCGAGGTTACGCGAACGCGAGATCTTTTGCCTTGCACATTTCACTTCTTCTTTTTCAAATGATGCGATTATTAATAATGGTCAATAAATGATTCATATTATTCAATGATTCATAAAGCTCTCGCGTTCACGTAATCTCGACAAAACCGATATTATTATTTCTATTACAAAATAAACTCGAAAAGGTTCCTCCATTTATTGGTATTGTCGTTTAAATGCTTTTTTCACTACGAGAATCGAATCGTGTTGAGTGAAATTCAATTTCCGGACGAGCATCGAGTGGCCCACTCTCGACATTTTGACCAAGAAACCAAGAACATTTACAAATGTTATATTTTGGTGAAAATATTTTAAACTATGCTTTGACTTTTCATGGTTGGTCATCCTTTTTTTGAAGATAGTGTGAATTTTCGCATAAATTTAGCTGTCATCACGCAAAGAGAACCGATCTCTCTTGGGAATTCCCCTCAATCCCTTTTCACACTTCAAAAGATATTCAGGAATAAAGTTGTTTTCAACAACGAAAAGCTTTACTGATTTTCTATGAGCTATTGCTTTTGAATTAACTTTTGAATTAACTTAGCTACAGTTATAGCATCCTGTTGCTGTACTAGTTGAGCTGAAAATTCAGTCACCGACACTTAGAACAATTATTCAATGACGAATCTTTACGAGCCGTATTGGAACCGTATTAGATCAAAAAAAGGAACCGTATTGGAACCGTATTAGATCAAAAAAAGAACCGTATTGGAACCGTATTAGATCTTAAAGATATCTATAAGGATTTTTAGCTTTAAACCAAGAAACAGCTGTAAACCATGTTCAGGCCAGGGTTTTGATTAGCTCAAGAGCCAGATCATCAACTTACTGATATCGGAAATTTCAAAAGTTTCGAAAATCTTACATTTACTTATCTTTTTCTCGAAAAACCCCCAATCAAATGATTGAAATACGATTATTGACAAACGAATTGAAAGAAATTCGACAAATTTGATTCCGAAAAGGAGACGAGACGAAAGGAAAGGAATTGGGCAGAAAGGAAGAGCCAAAAAGGGGAGGAAAGCCTAATGAACTGGCAAGAGTTTGGCTCTGGCTCAACCACAAATTCGTCCAGCTTCTTCTCTACTCTTTAAGTTGGAAAAAAAGGCCGTCTTATCCTCCATTTCCCTCTTTTCTTCTTTTCTCCTTTCGGATTTTGTCTCAAGCTTTGTCTTCTCATTTTCCCCTCTTCAGACTCTTTATCCGAGTATTTGTAGGAACCAAGATTCGAGCTTCTTGCAATACGATTCCTGCCAAATTCCTGCCAAATTTCTGCCAAATTTTCTTTGAAATAAAAGCTTTGTTAATTTGTTTATACACTTTTTGTTTATCTACAGCTACACTAGTTTCTGCAATTGTTATCGTTTGTCCTATTTATCAGATTTAACGTTTTTTTCTATATCAAATGTAATGACAAGTGGAAAAGTCAGTTCTTTTGTTTTAGTTTTGGGACGACTGAGAAAAAACGGCTGAGAAAAAGGTCGTACAGACGAACAGACAGACACTGCTCTTTTATATATATGTCGTAGCCGCTTACGAAACTCAGCCGCTAACCAATCATTCGTTAGCAGCTGAATTTCGTAAGCGGCTACGACATATATATACTAGATCTGTAATTTTTTTTGCTACTATTACTCATTGTATGCTATTTTGGCATCAAGAAATGAGTATTTCAGGGAATCTCATTTCAAGAAGGGGAGAGATTTTGAAGAAATGGCGAAAAAGGAGACCTTTTCCCCTAGGACTGACTGGATGAGAGGCTCTTGACCGGTTTATGAGGTTTTACATCACCTTTTTCCTTAGTCGAATTTTAAAAATAGGTATTTTGGTAGCTCAAAAACTAGAAGAACTCTTGTAAAATAGTTATAAGTTTCAGAAACTACAAAAAATTTGCTACATTTTTCGATATAACTTTAATAGGTTTTGATAAACCCGGCATTATCTCCAAGTTAAAAATCTCGCGCCAAATTTCGTCAGCCACCGGTCACCACCAAATAACTAATAACTAGCTTCATAACTATTTCTGTAACTGTTTAAAAAAAGTACAGCTTTTATGAAGGTTTATAATTCTTCTTCTCAAAATTCTTTTTTTTTTGCTCTTTGCACATCGCTTTATAAATGCATTTAATGAGCCAATAGCAGAAATCGGGACCAGTTTTGAATGAATAACAATATTTTTGCAAAATTAAAAAAAAAAAATAACGTAAAATTACCTTTCCTAATTTCCCATCATGAAATTGCAAGAGCATTTATTAAATGAAATGCTAGTCGCTCAATCAGCCCCGATGGTATTATTCCTTTCCATTTAAAATTCCTATCTAGAGTCCTCGTCTATCCCATAACTAAACTTAAAAAAAAAATTCTCATTCATTCAACGGATTATCAGCCATGCCATTCCGAGCAAAAACCCGACAGCTGTTGTTGAAGTTTATTTAAATAAATAGAAGAAGCAGCTTGTGATATATTTAATTTGTTCTTCCTCTATTCATTTAAATAAAAAGAAGCACTTGTGATATATTTAATTTCTTCTTCTTCTTCCTCTGTTTATTTAAATAAACAGAAGAAGCAGTTTTTGATAGATTTAATTTGTTCTTCTTCCTCTATTTATTTAAATAAATAGAAGAAGCAGCTTGTGATACATTTACTTTATCATAAGCTACATTCTTCTGTTTATTTACATACATTTACTTCTGGCTCATGCACCATAAAGTATAATTATTAATTTTAGATTTGAAATCTGATATTCACGAATATTTTTTTCTTCATTGAGTCAATAATTCGTAAGAATGGGTCTAGAACACTAGAAAATTAAAAAAAACGAGGGTTTTTTTCGTTTTTACAAGTATTGATTGAAGTTTTTTTGCCAAAAATGATCGACTCTCTCACTGTTTTCTCTTTGAAAACCCGAAAATAATGTCTTGCGTTCGTTTTTGCGCAAAAAAAACTCTCTCACTTAATCGCAAAAATTTTCTCTTCTAAAGTTTAATTCACATTTATTTTTATATTACCAATTTTATTTCTACTAAAAGTTGACATTTCTACGATTACTGGATTTTGAGTCTACAGAAAATAAAGTCCAGAAATTGAAATGCTGGTTGGATTTGCTGAATACTTTTGCTAATGAATGTTACAATAATTTGAAGAACTTAAGCTGGGAGCTGGGAATCTGGGTGATTCTGCTCTCCGAGAATTCTCCTAATTACTAGTTGTCGAATTTGAAAGACTCAAAAAGATCAGTTTCCTTTTGCTCGGCTTTTTTTTTGTTCAGAAATGTTATAGGCAATTTTCCCCCACACATCGCAAGCATTTAAACTGGTCGGAAACGTTTTTGCGACAAAAATCTCTCCTCTTGTTTCCTTTTTCGAAAATTGTAGGTAATTTCTGGGTTCTCTGAATGGAAAAATCGCTCGTTCTCGTTTCTTTTTCTCATTTTTGATTTTGTTTTTTTGAAAAATATTAGATCTATCCAGCTTTTACTGTACAGGGTGACCAAGAATTGCCGCAACACACAAAAGGGCTGGCTTTTAACCAAATATGCAACCCATCTCGAAAAGTTAACTTAAATATCTTTATTCAGAAACTGTGCCCAGAGTTTCATAAAGTTGAATGGTTCGAGAAACGAGGCTTCTGGGGCCATTCAGGCGCTTTGAGATCTCGCTCGCCTGAGCAGCCGCCTGAACACGCTGCCGCTTGAGCTCAAGGATCGATTGTCGATGTGGAGACGCTTTCACCATTCCTCAAAAAAACAACCATACTAATGTATTGAAAGTTAGTAATCATACCATAAAATAAGAATCTTCATAAAATAACAAAGATACACAAAAACCATAAAAACAGGTAAGCAAAAAGTGAAATGGGGCTCATAACATAATACGACGTTGTTGCGGTAATTCTTGGTCACCCTGTACATCAAATGTATCTTTGCCCAATTTAAATCTCAAAGAACCCTTCCGAAATCGAAAAAATCCGAATCAACACGATGGTTGACTACTCTATTTATACAGAAAAAAAATGGAAAAAAGAGGGAAATCAAGGGTGAATTTATCCAGTCAGTTAGAGAAGGGGTCGAAATTCTCGAATGTTTACCCTCAGATCCCCTTTTCTTCCCCTCCATTCCCCCATTTCCCCTTTCTCATTCACCGCCATCCCCAAAAGTCATCCCCCGTCAAACAAAACGAATGAATCTATTTTTTTTTTTCGAAAATGAATGAACGAACAAATTTATTTTTCTTTCGGATACTTAATTACGAAAATTAAATCTAAAGATTTGAGTAGAAATTCCATTTTTTTTTATATTAGCTTATACTTTTTTTTTCGGTACTTTCCTTTTATACCTTCGTAAAATTTGCGCATCCATCAATCTCCACAAAATTTACATTTTAAAAGCTTCAAAACAATTGATTTCAATGTTCGATTGAACTTTTGAATATATGCGAATCATATTATAAGACGCAAAGTTTATTTGTGTTTTTTCACTTCATAACTCGAGTCCAAATGGGAATTTTGGTTGAATTCTTTGGGAAAATATATAATCTCCTGTCAATGTAATGGACAATACCGTATTCCCTCTAATCCAATACCTTATTCTCTAATAGTAGTGCACCCAGAGCGTCGCCTAAATTCCTCGAAATCTCGAGAATCGCTTATCAGAACCTATCGATGTGGGGTCGGAAAATGTAGCTGGTGATGAGATCTTGTGGGGATTTGAGTGTTGAGCTTCTGCAAAAGCTTGGAAACCGTAAAATAGTCATCAACTCGGCTCGGCCGGGTGCACTACTATTAGAGAAAATACGGTAATTCTATTGGTTCATTTGTTGGTTTTAAACAGAAGTACGAAAAAGAACGAAAAGACTTATTCATCAACCTAATACCTTTGCCATTCTAATACCTTTGCCATTCTAATACCTTTGCCTTTGAGTCACTTTCTACTGGTTAGAGATATTCCTCTATTGAAGTGTCTTCAAACCGTAAAATAGTGATCAACTCGGCTCAGCCGGGTGCACTACTATTAGAGAAAGTACGGTAACAGGATTGTACCCTTTTTTCCTAAAGGAAGCCCAATCTTGTGGAATTGTTGTATTTTTTTGTCCTAGCTATTTTTCATTTATCTACTAGATAAGAATTTGAAAGTTAAGGCCCATCTAAATTCTTCTAAATTTTGCACCTTTCCCATTTCCTTTATCGATCAAATGTTTTGGCAACGAAAGATTTGATCAGATTGAAAGATTGGCAAATCGAAAGCCGACAATCTGATATTGTTGCAGATTTCTGAAGAAATTTCTCATTCTTTGCACAAAAAAATACTTTTATCTAAATTTTCAGCAAACCTTTTTTTCCGCTTTATACCATTTTTTTGTTGTTTTCCAAATGGAGAATTTCCAGCTTTTCCCCTCTATAGATCAATGTTGAGGAATTGATCTCTTTTCTCTTTAAAATCATCCCACAAAAATGCGTGCCTTGTTCTTGTTACTCAGCTCAATGATTGCCCGATTGCTAGCCGAACATGTAAGTTTTCAAAAAAAAAATCAAAGAGAGCTATAAAAATTTTGAGGGTTTTTGCGTAGACTATATCAAATGTATGGAAATTCTCGAGGAAAAGCAACGACACTGTTTGACATTGGAAGAGAATTTGAGGTAATCGATTGTGAGGTGAGGGGATGGGGATAGAAACGAATCAACTCAAGTAATCGCTCTAAAGCGCATTCCGTAACTGCATAAACTCATCAGTTTACTAGTCAGTCTTATCTATCACAGTTAATTTATTCCTAGTATAGTCCTTGTCACTATCTTTCCGATTAGAGCGATTATCCGTATTCTCAACTTCGAAAAGTTATCAATTGGCAAGGATTTGACGATGATCAGGCTTTATTTACACTTACTTTAACACACTTGCTTAATAAAGCTACCGTAATCACGTTGCTTTTTATAATAGCTCGTTTTATCATCGCTTCAGACTCCGTCAATCAACCTCGTGCTCTCGTCGACGATGGGAGATCAAATTAGAGCTAAATGGACTGCATATGCGAAGAGCTGAGGTCGAAAATTGAAACTTTAAAGTATTTTAGAGATTTGAAAACTATAATAAATAAATAATAAGCATAGAAAAGCTCAAAAGTAAATACATAATTTCAGCTGGCTCGCGATTGTGTGCAAAAATCGATAGATATCGCTGAAGAGGGAGAGAAAACTTTGGATAGGGATACGGTCAGAAAAAACTATCCAAAATCGATAAGAATAAAGAAAATTTAGCTAGAGAAATGCGAATCTCTATCGAGAAAGTTCTTCTTTGCACCGGGAGTCGGCCGGACGAGCGCTTCGATAAAGGAGAGGAAGAAAAGGTTGGGGGAAGGCATCAAAGACAGTATTAGATTCGGGATATCTCTGAGCCAGCTGAAAAACCTTTAACAGCGGCTTTTTCGGGCCGGAAAGGCTATGTCGCTATAGCCCAGTCGAGAGCTCTCTTCTCTACAGCTCACACCACCCGGGTTCGACCTCTGTACTGCCACTTTCTAAAGAAATCTTGTTTTTTTGACCCAAAGCCCGTACAGACAAACACTGCTTTTTTTATAAATAGTAATCTAATGCTTCTAATAAATCTAAAACGATTTTTTCAGATCGGCTTCGAAAAAGAAGGCGTTTAACAACTCGCGAAAATCCCGTGCAGCTGATTGCCGAATTGAGACAAAACAATGGCACAAACAGTGCTCGGCATTGGCTAGATGTTGCCCACAGACGCAGGAGTTCGTTTTGTTTAACATGCTATTTTAAAAGTTTACTTCAAAAATTAATCTGTTCACTGTATAGGCGGTTTCTAAAATGTGTCCGCGTTCAAAAGCTACGGTAATCTTGTAGTTTTATTCAATTTTTTAATTGCCTTTGTGACGATTTAGGCCAAAATGTAGAGAGATTGGATGAAACTGGAGACAAAGTAGTCAAGAAAGTTGGCAGAAAATAATTATCATTTGAGAAACTTGAACTTTTCAATAGTTATTCAAATTCTTTTTTTTTGCAGATGTAAAGCGGTGACTCTCTCGATCATGGACCAAATCAACGACGAACGGGCAAAGTTGCAATCGCTTAAAGATGAGTGTTAGATAAGAGAAATTGCAAAAGAATTATTATAGATAATATTTTGAAATCGATTTTTAATAATAGTGAAACTATTCGCGAAATCTTTGCGCTTTCCCCAAACTGCCATTTTGTTTTCACCGAAATGAACATTTCACTTAATGTTTTTTTTTCGAGGAATTGGTACTGGCCTACAAAAAATGAATGCGATTTGTATATAAATTAAAGGCTATATTATCTTAAATCTAGCGTACTTTATTTCAGATCCTGAATAAAGCATCTATATACCGTATTCTCTCTAATAGTACTGCACCATGAGCGTCGCCTAAATTTCTCGAAATCTCGAGAACCGCTCATCAGAACCTATCGATGTGGGGTCGGAAAATGTAGCTGACGATGAGATCTTGTGGGGGATTTGAGTGTTGAGCTTCTGGGAAAAATTGGTAACCGTAAAATAGGCATCAACTCGGCTACAAATCTACCGTAACAAATCCAACAAAGCTTAAAGAAGCTGGTAACTAAAGGAGAAGCTGATCTCAAAGAAGCTAGTCCCTAATACTAGTTCATAAGCTTGCCTAAATTGCTCAAAATCTCGAGAACCGCTTATCAGAACCTATCGATGTGGGGTCGGGAAATGTAGCTGACGATGAGATCTTGTGGGGGATTTGAGTGTTGAGCTTCTGCAAAAGCTTTGAAAGCCGTAAAATATTCACCAAGTCGGCTCGCCGAGGTGCACTACTATTAGAGAAAATGCGGTAAATTAAAGTCTACATTATTCAGTTAGTACTACTACACTCTTTTCGATAATATATAATAGTAAAATGCTGTAAAAACCTTTCCGAGGCCTTGCCGCTTTTCTCGAATATCATGCGTGCTTTTGCCCGTTTCTTTTTTTTGTACAGTTTTCCTTTTTGATTTGAATAAACCTTTTCGTACTTTCATTTAATCTATATCGAAAAAGTCAGCGTTCAGCTTTCTGTCCGTCACGCTTTTCAAGCTTGGCCCATGCGGCTGCCAGCGATAGCTGGTATGGTATAACAGTAACATGTTTGAGCAGACCCGTAACCATGGGCTGTCTCTCAAAAATCTCAAAAATCTCCAAAATGAGCAAAAAACAAAGACAAAAGATTTCTCGTCATTTTACATCGAACTGTGCATTTAGAAATAAGACAGCCAAGTCCGACAAAAGAATCGACAATGGGAAAGAGTTGCAGTCAACACATCGAGCACAAAGGTACACAAGGTGTTCGCTGTTCAAAAATCGCTAATTTTTGGATCAAGAATTCAGAAAGTTTACTGGAAATTGTACTTTTTTTTGTTCTCTTCCTGAATCTAGCATTAGTTTTTCAAAAGTTGACCGAAAAATTGTTCCTTGAGCCGGTTTAATTACCAATTTTTTGACCGCATTGTTGAGTTGGAGTCATTATTCATTTATTCATATTCATCTCTTCTTCTTTTTTTTTCTTTATTGGATATCTTTTCTCTATATGACGTCACTTTTTTTTCCTTTTACAAGATTCACATTAAATTTACCGTAAATACTGTAATAGTACCCCACCCTCCCCTCGTACAGTCGCGTAGTCGCAAAAGTTTTTTAGTATTTCATTTTTTTCAAAGCGCCCGTACTTTCAAAAAATGCATCTTTGGTATCAAAAAAAATAGCTGAAATTCAGGGCTATTTTTTGATACCTAAGCGCGCATTGTAGCATAAACCAGTGTCGAGAAAAACTCGTTCAAAGCTAGACTAGGCAACACTCCACACCGTCATTATGGAGGTGGGGTACTATTACAGTATTTACGGTATGTGTTTATGATTAGAGTGTGTTCCTCGCGAGTAATGCGTTTTTTAAAACGCACAGTTGGGAAAAATTATCGTACTTTTGGCGAAAATTATTGCAAAAAAAAAATCACGAGCGCCGACTTCGTACGAATCGTATGATTCCTTTTCAAGATATTCAGCTGTTTGACTGATTTGGTAGCAAATTCCCTTCAAGTGTAAAGATATTCAATTTACTCGAGGTGTAAAGAGGATTCCTCGTAGTTACTCGGCGAAAAAACGTCGATTAACCGAGTAAAAATTACTCATGCAAATTTTACTCGAGTAGCTACTTATGATAAAGAAGGTTTTCAGGGTTACTTACTTATGATAAAGAGTTGCTTACTTACTTACTTACGAGTTGCTTACTTACGAGTTACTTACTTACGAGTTACTTACTTATGATAAAGAGTTGCTTACTTACTTACTTACGAGCTACTTATGATAAAGAGTTACTTACTTACTTACTTACGAACTACTTATGATAAAGAGTTACTTACTTACTTACTTACTTACTTACGAGTTACTTACTTATGATAAAGATGTCGAATAATCGATTGGTAAAACGAATTCCAAAACTACAAAAGTATTGACGCGTTTTTGTTTTATAAAATATGAACTTTTTAAAGCTTCACATGATTTTTAAAAGCTTGCTGTTTGTTTGTGTTTTTTTTTGGATTTTTGAGGAAACTTCAAGAGTTAAAAGCTATTATCTCAATCTATTTCCTAAAATATGCCAACTTTTGAAATGAGGCTAACTAGGTAGGCTAATTTCCGCCATTTTATTTGCACAACAGGGTCATTTGGACAAACTACTGCCTCTAGTTTTATCAACTTTTGTATTTTTTTTGTTATCCTTTGTGAATTCTCACAGAATCAAAAGTGAATAGATTAGAAAAAAGTACAGCGAAGAATATTGTAGTTTTTGAAAGTTTATACGTTTTAGAAAACGAATGAAAGCTCAAAAATCACTGGAACCTTTCGACACTTTGTACCCCATTAACATTTCATTTGTTCCGACCGAACAAAAAATGATTTTGTATTGGTCGTTTTCTAAAAATCTCTTCAATCTCCATGGTAAAGCCATAAATCTCCAGAAAAATGATGGATTTGTCTCTGTTGCTATAGCTTTTTTTACCTCAAATAGATCTATTAATAGAACCACTTTAGTAATTTTTATTCTTTCCACTTTGGCACAAATGAAGCCTTTCTTTAAAATTTGGGAAATGAAGACTGAGGAAATGATTTTATAGTGAACTTTGACTTGGCCCGGCCAAAACCTATTGGGTCAGTGGGTATAAAATGTCGCTATTTTTCCGATTGATCCCTAAACTCGTAAACAAATCGAAGGTGTGGCTGTCGCGTGAAACTGATGAAGACGAGAACACTTTTCCAAAAATAATAAAAGTTCCTTCCTCGATTTCTGTTATTTCGAAGGTTCGAAGCAAAGTTAAAGTGCCCAGCTCTGCTCTGATCTAGCCTAACCTGGGCTGTTTCTATTAGACTGTCCAGAAACTCTTTTTATTCCTTTTCAAAATGTTTATTGTTCAATTTCCCATTTTTTAAAGTCAATTTCGGTTCACTTTCAAGCAAATTCGAGAGCGAAAACGAGTTTTGTCGTAAAAATCTATAAAAACCTCTAGAGAAGAGATAAGCTGAATGAATTTCTCTGAAAATTTAGCTATATACTTAACTTTTTATGCTCTATCTTTTATTTATTTATACGAGAATAGGTTTCCTTAGCTAAAGACTCTAAACCGGGTCATTGAGCCACCTTTTTGACTACCCGACTTCACGCTCTCAAAAAACTTCAGAGATAAGACATTTAAAATCCATCTTAATGTTATTTTGCAAAAAAATAACTGGCCTTTCTAATGAAATAAACCGTAATTCAATTGGTGCATTTGTTGGCTTTAAACGGAAGTACGA
Organism: Mesorhabditis belari; assembly: GCA_958450365.1. Taxonomy (NCBI): domain Eukaryota; kingdom Metazoa; phylum Nematoda; class Chromadorea; order Rhabditida; family Rhabditidae; genus Mesorhabditis; species Mesorhabditis belari. The sequence continues at coordinate 827,915 of CAUEEP010000938.1, forward strand.
AAAGGAACAAAAAGACTTTCTGGACAGCCTGATAGCTAAGCAAAACTATTACCTTATCTCGATCCGATTGGGCCATTCCAGTCGGGCTAAACAAGCAGCCAAATCCTAGCTTTTGTCAACTTTCGAAAATTACCGTAATTGTTATAATCCTTGCTCTATTCATTGTAATTTTATGTTTTTTTTTGTAAACGTTTAGAGGAAAAAAAGTGTTTTAAACACTACTCAAGCAACAGAAATTTATTCACGGATATATTTTTTTTTAAAAACCTTTGAAAAGCTGAAAAATTTAATCAATTTTTTTTTTGTTTGAAGAGAAAGCATTGCTCTGATAGAGACAAAACTGATAAGATTTTTAGAATTATGATTCCTCCAATTCCCTCTTTTTTTTTCTTATACATTTTGAAAGTTTTAAACAAAAATTTGAAGTTGAAGTTTTGTCTTTGAATGCTTTTCATTTTTGTGCTGCTTGTGTCAATAGTTTAACGTCAAATTCCGTTTTCCACATACCCCGGATGGTATTCATTTCTTTTTTTTTCTTGCAAAAGAATTTCACACCTCAACGAAATGCAAATAAATTTTGAGAGTTTCAACGATGCCACATTCAATTTTTACAAATTCCTATTGGGTTTATAAAGGAGACTTGGATGCGAATTAGGCCCGCTGAAGATTTCAAAGCTTCCGTTTGATCTACAAGGCTGTTAATCTCGTGGCAAGACTTTTCAAAACTCTGTTAATATGACATTGAACAAGATTTCATCATCATTGACATCGGCCTTGGCCTTGCCCTTAATTCAGAGTGACCAAGAGCCAATTGATTGTCTTGATCTGTGTCCTAGTCACACCAGGCCGTTAGCAGAGTTGTTTAAAAGTTGCCTTGGTTTGATTGGATCTTCTTGAGCTTCTGGGTTAAGGTAGTTTTTGAAAAAGTTTTGAAAAGCATTAGTCGCAGGCAAAGTTAACATAATAGTTAGCCAAGGCCAAGTTAGCCAAGGCCAAGTTAGCCAAGGCCAAGTTAGCCAAGGCCAAGTTAGCCAAGGCCAAGTTAGCCAAGGCCAAGTTAGCCAAGGCCAAGTTAGCCAAGGCCAAGTTAGCCAAGGCCAAGTTAGCCAAGGCCAAGTTAGCCAAGGCCAAGTTAGCCAAGGCCAAGTTAGCCAAGGCCAAGTTAGCCAACCAAGTTAGCCAAGGCCAAGACTATCGAAGCCAAGTCCTCCTTAATTAAAGCTTCCCTCGTTAACTGAATATCTTCATTGTTACATTGAAATCTCAAATCGTTCAGCTGTGTACCTTGTGGAAATTCCTGCAAGAGTCATGGGGACTGTAAACTAAATTTTCTTATTTCTAGATTCGTTTCATAAAACCAAGCCACACCTTTCGATAAAATTCGAATAACGAATTCCTATAATGTCTCTGGTGTTTACGCCCTTTGCCTTAATCTCGTAAAAAATTTTTTCATGAACAAAACGCACGCAAAGAAAGAGAATTCGCCTAGTCATAGCCAAGATTGAATGGGTGCTCTTCCTTTCTTTGTCTCACCCCTTCCGCCCCTCCATCCTGCACTTTTTCGCTTTCTCATCTTTAAAAAAAGATTTTTACGATCTCTTCCTGTCCACAGTTTTTTTTATAGGCTAAATTATTGACTTTTTTTCAGAGAGGTTTAGACCTCAAAATGGCTGAATTTGTGCCGATTACTCTGACGGAGATTCGAGAAGGAAAAAGTGAGTTTGGGATGATGAAGAAGATAGCTTATGGTAATTTCAAATTTTTTTGCCTTATCCCATTCATTTATCCAATCTAGAATTTGAGGAACCTACTATATATGTTGTGTCCGTTTACGAACAAACGTTCAGAATGGATTCAAACGTCCATTTACAAACTCTTAAGTTCGTAAACGGACGTCCGAATCCAGATCGGACTAAGCCTAAGCCTAAGCCTAAATCCAGAAAATGGCCCAAACCCAAATAGACTTAGTGCGAGGCGCTAGCCGCTAGCCTTCGCACTAAGTCCAAGTCTAAGTCCAAGTCTAAGCCTAAGCCTAAGCCTAAGTCCAAGTCCAAGCCTAAGCCTAAGCCTAAGCCTAAGCCCAAGTCTAAGCCTAAGTCTAAGCCGGATAGGATTCGTCTACGAATTAAACTTAAATGTTCATTTATGAATTAAACTTAAATGCTAATTTGATGTTAATGAAACTTCAGACATTTTAGATCAATTTTACAGCCGTTTTCATAATTTTCAATCAGAAACCTTTCTCAATATCTGATCAATTTTTCAATTTCAGATCAACTGTTATTTCTTCATAAAGCATTTAGCCAATTTTTTTCATTAAAGATGCAACTTTTATCAAGAAAATGTTAGCCAAAATTCAAATAATAAAACCAAAATTGCATTAAGAAACTAAAACGATAGAAAGTGTAACAAATCACCAAACAAAAAGGCAAAGAATTGTAACAGAACCAAAAAGATGAAATGAATGAAATTGAAAAATATATAAAGAAAAATCAGAAAAGAAATTTTATAAATAATCGGCTGTTTTTCCATAAAACCAGTCGATTTAGTTGTTTTATTCAGTTCAGTTTCAGTAGATCATTCTTACGACATTACAAAAATTTAACTTACAACTTTTCCAGGACCAGCCGGACGTCCGATTCGTATCCTTTGTGAGGGTACTTTTGATCTCTTTCATATTGGTCACGTTGAAGTGTTGAGACAGGCAAAACAAGCATTCCCCGATGTTTTTTTAGTTGTTGGAGGTGAGGATTTACAGCAAAAATATGATAGAACTTGTACTATTATAATAGTATTTTAGTGAACACAGATGAAGACGTGATAAAGTACAAGGGAGGACGAACAGTGATGTCTTTTGAGGAGAGAAGGAGAGCTGTGCTTGAGTGCAAGTAAATTCATTTAATTGAATAAAATAAAGCCAAAGTACGGTGGTTTATTCAAAGATGAAAAAGAATTTTTCTTTATTCATAAACTTATTTTTGTTTTCCTTGTGTTTAAATGGATTTTAAACAATCGACAAAGCTATAGGAAGCGTAGTAATAGTAAGCGTAGTAATAGTAAGCGATTATTTTACAATAATCCAAAATCAAACCTTCAGATATGTGGATGAGGTTGTCGAAAATCAACCATTTTACTTCAATATTCATTATGTGAACAAAATTCAGGTGAGTGAATTAACAACATTAGCAAGAAAGTAACAGAAACAACAGTATGCACAATTGTTCATGATTTAAGACTTAAACGTTGCTGTTTTGCTTTAGTGTGATTTGGTTGCCCATGATGACATTCCATACAACACCGGCGGTACATTCAGTGGAGCCGAAAATGGGGATTTCTATTTGAGGTTTAAGGTGGTGAAAAGAACAATTGAATATTGGAGTTCTGGAGAGAAATTATCAAGATTGATGTTAAAAATAAGCTTTCAGCGTCTCGATCGCTTTTTAACGACACAAAGAACGGAGGGAATCTCGACGACAAATCTCATTCAGAGAATTCTCAATTCGCACAAGGTTCAGTGAAAAAGAAAGAAATTAGCAATTTTAACCTTTGGGGATATTGAAATGTTGAAAGAAACTTATATGATAAGGCTTAAACTTTGAAAGACCTTATCAAAATAAGGTCTTTCATCTCCAACATCATACCCTTTTTTAATTTCTCTTCTAGATTACTGTATCTGGAATGAGAACCTTGATATTTCATATTTTTAGTGCATTTCTTTCAACGAATCCCGTAGAAGAAATTCAAAAAGTTTTAAAATGACATCAAGGGCTGTACCAGGGCCACATCAGGGCCAGAAAAATTTGTCAAAAAGATAAAGTATTACAGTAGCCTAGATAAGGGAGATAAAGGATTACGGTAGCTTTACAAAAAGAGACAGGATACAAAAAGATACAAGATTACTCTATAAATAAAGGATTACGATAGCTTGGCAAAAAGGTGAAGAATTGCGGTAATTTTCTCTATACAATAGCTAATACCGGACACAGTAGATTCCTCTACGGATAAAGGACTACGGTAGCTTAGGCTTAGGTAGCTTAGGCTTAGGTAGCTTAGACTTATGTAGCTTAGGGTTATGTAGCTTAGGCTTATGTAGCTTAGGCTTAGGTAGCTTAGGCTTAGGTAGCTTAGGGTTATGTAGCTTAGACTTAGGTAGCTTAGACTTAGGTAGTTTAGCTAACGACAGCTTAGCTTAGCTAACAAAACACGTTTAAAAACCATACTTGATCTTGGTTTTGAGATTACTTTACCCAGCGCAATAAAACTGTAAATGCAAATTTCAGGAGTACGTCGAGCGAAACGAGAAGCGCGGAGCCATCCCACCGAGCAGCACAAATGAAATCCAAATGATTGTATAAAGTCTTTGCCTAAACAAAACCCACTTTGTGCCTCTCATTTCCTATGTGATCGATGCTTTACGGGATTTTTCTTTACAAAATCTAAGCTTTATCCTCATTTCTCCTGCACATTTACATTGAATCCGCAAATAAAATTGACCCAGAGAAAAATATCACTTCAATAAACAAATTCACAATTTGACTGGAAGAATTGACGTGATTTGTATTTTATTTTGATTCAAAAATCGGCATTTACAATGATTACTCAATCAAATATATTCAATCAAAAAATAGAAAACCTATTTAATGATCCCACAACGTCGGTTTTATTTCTTTTCTGAGTACTGTTTTGGGCGTCTTTTCGTGTCGTTTTGCATCAATGATCTTTCTGCAGATATCGCCATATTCTCCTGATTGCAATCCGATTGAATATTGTCGCTCAGTGCCGACGCTCGAGAAATTAGTTGCAAACATACCAAAACGAAGAGGTAGGCTAATTTCCGCCATTTTATTTGCGCAACTCGCCATTACTTGCTTCTAAGTGGGCCAATCTTTATGATTTTGGTGTCATTTTGTAGATCTCAATAAGTGCAACAAAAATGACACCAAAATCATAAAGATTGGCCCATTTAGAAGCAAGCTATGGCGAGTTGCGGAAATTAGCCTACCCCGAAACGAATGGAGGCGATTAGTAAAGCCCGAGATGGCCTAACAAAATATTGAATTCTGTTTTCGGTAGGGGCCCAAAACTTTTTTCCGCCGGTTTTTGCAAATAATGTGTATATATTTTTTTCCTTTTAGATAAACTTTGCAATTCAAAAGTTTTTATAACATTACGAAGTTTAGTTCTTCTAGTTTCTAGAAATTTAGAACGGATTCAAAAAGCTTTTGATAGAAATTTTTTTTGAAGCAAAAAGTAAAAACAGTCTGCGGGGCTTAATACTTTTTTTCACCATTGTAGCTAAATTGAGCAAAATTCAGTCAATTTATTTTACAAAAGGCATATATCTGCATGCCTTTTTATTAAACCCTAAACATATTTAGGTCAAAAGTACTCAGAAAAAAGGTTTCTAACAAAAGTGGTAGAGTAAAATTATAAGCCGCGCACTAAAGCTAAAAATTAAACTTTGCTAATTGCTGAATTGGTGTTTTTTGGTGAAACCAGGCTCTGCACAACACAAATCCTTACTATTAGACTTTTCTTTTTTTACTTACCACGTTATCTTTTCGTCATTTGGACGTTATCGTAGAAAACCCAGACCGATTTTCATCGTGTAAGCATTCTAGAGCCTCCCCCATCCCTTTTACCTAGCATAAGCATTGTTGAAACTGGAAAACATTTCCCCAATTTTACTCTTACCTTACTTTCTTTCCTGCTAGTCATACATTTAAATATCTGCTCACGTTTCAGAATAGAAGCTTCTTTACTTTTTTCCTCCTTTTCTCGACCTTTGATAGTTATTGCATTTAGATGAAGGAACCACCGAGATCGACTCGGAAGCCGCCATCCGTGCAACTCGGAGACGCAAAAGTACGTGAAATCTTTTTTAAATACATTTACAAACTTTTTAGCCCGCGCGTTTCCATTTTCTTTTCGATAAAGATGGACATGATCAAATGAAGGGCTTCTTCGATTTCGCTGATTGGAAGGTTCGTTTTAGTTTTTGCGCTGTTAACTAATTGCTAAATTTAGGAATCATGCATCCAGCAAGGACTTCTTCTAAAGAAAATCTCTGACTTCATCGCAAAAGAGGAGCCAAACGGTGAGCAGGACGAGGAAGTGCATGTTGAGGTAATCAATCAAATCCTATTATATCTATGATGGAGCTAATTGATAAAATCTATTGTATTTTTAGATATCTTCGCTATTCTGGTCCGTAAAATTGATTCCATTTTTGAAGAAACTTCAGTCGAGGATTCAAAACGATTTCAAGTTGCAGGCTCAGCTTACACCTACGATAGAGCTCCCGTCGGCTGCAATTTTTACACGGCGACTATGGTTTCTTTTAAGTTTAAAAACAATCTTTCAACTTTTTTAGTAAACCACACAACTTTTCGGCATCAACCATCTATTTTGGCAATTTTTCGAATCGTGGAAAACTTTTTGTGCACTGGGAAGTAAGCTTTTAATACATGTTTTCATTTTGGATCTTAATCTGCTGTAGATCTCTACTCGTAAAATGGATCAACCCTCTGATATCAGCAAGCTATCCGAGCATCTAAATCCAATCACCGCGGAATTCATTCACGACGAAATGAATGCCTACTTCAAGTTCAACAACTTCGAGTTTGAAAGTGACCCTTAACGAGTAGTTTTAGTCATAAAATATTTTTAGAGTTTGATGACAACTTCATTGCGGACAGTTGGGGAAAAGATCAATTTCGGCAAAAAGTCTTTAGTAACTTATACACTCCGGGTTGGCTTTACTTAGTATTTTAAAATGACAAATTTTTAGTTGCCTTACAAAAACGTGAAACGGATGTACGTTGATTTTGATGCGAAACAACCTGGTAGAGGCGAATCACCGAATCCCGTTTACATGCTCCACTTTCACACCGCCTATCCAGTTGAAATCTTCAGGCTTACAGCTAAGCAAAAGGAAAGAGTAGGTTTTTTAAGAGAAATGTGTATAACATACATACTATTTATCAACTTTAGTAAATTTTAATAATTTAGCCGAGCGGTGGACCTCAGTATGGCGAAGGGGATCGCTGTCGATCGATTTTTCGGGGGAGAGATTATGATGATCATCCGTTGCGCAGAAATGGAGATAACGATTGCATTGCCGATTCGCCGGTGTTCTCCGTTGCTTTTTCGGTGAATATTGATTTTTACTATTTTAAATATTCATTCAGGCCCGAAGTTGGACGGACAAACAAATGTACACCTTGTTGAGCCGTCTTCATCATATTGGAGGCATTACGATTTACGTGACTCCGATTCAACTTGTCTTGAAGATACTCAAGCCTGGGCCTAATTTACGGTGGGTAGTGTTTATCTTTTGACGTCTTTTAAGTTTTAAATAGATCCTAAAAGATAACGATTTAGAGATTTGGAAGCGATCGACTATGTGAAACATGATAGAGATAACTACATTCAAATATTAAAGCAGGTGATTTTTAGCCTTAAAAGATTGGGATCAGATCCGACTCAAGCTAACGACATTTTTTTAGGATGCTAAAGATGATCAAGATGATCTTTTTACATTGCGATATTTGGTCGAAGCCGTTCTTTCGCGTGGAGCTCCAGCAAAAGTTCGTTAAAATTTTAATCTGCTTAAATCAGTTTTCAGGATCGTCTTTTGCTAAATCATTGTCTTTACGAGAAGTTTCTAAGTAGTGTTGCAAAAGAATTCGCATCCGCACCAAAGGTTTAATCTTATCTAAATTCAAAATGTTTCCTTTAGAAAGTCATTCACGCCTTGGAAGATCTGGTGGATTCAATCGAGAATTTGCATGTGAATCGCTCTATCCATGACGCCTTTTATTATTTGGTAACGATTTAATAATCTATTTATTAATATAAAATTTGATCTTGTAGCTAAATCATCCGGCAGAGCGTCAGGAACTGACCGGAGCAGCTCAAAAAAGACGGATATATGAAAGTGCGAAAGGTTGTGATGAGAAAAGAAATACGGTAATCAGCCTATTTTAGGTTGTGGTGACACCTTCCAGATTGATATATGTGCCGGCTGAAGTTCAAATGGGGAACAGGGTAATTCGAGAGTATGGTGGCCAAAATTCGAACAATTTGCTGCGCGTTGTGTTTCGGTGAGTGGATTTATTATAGACAAATTGGTATTGCTTTAGTGAGGATGCGGGTGGTCTGTTGCGCAATCTGGTCAAACATGATTTTATAATACGCCGAGCTGGCGCTCTTCTTTCCTTGGGATTAGACATCGGAGGTAAAGCTTATAAGATTTTTAATCCCTAAACTATTTTAGGTGTTCATTTTTCCCATCTTGGACAGTCAAATTCTCAGCTACGAGATCAAGGATCTTACTTTATACGCGGTGATATCAACTATGCAAAGTTAGTCATCAGGATGATATCCTAATGTCAATAGCTTTAGCGAAATCCGAGCTGCGTTGGGTAAATTCAACAAGCTCAAAACTGTGCCAAAGATTGTTGCAAGAATGGGACAGTGCTTTACTCAAAGTCGAGTAAGTTTAATGGGTTATGAATATGGTTAAAGCTCAAAAATTTCTTACCTTAGCTAATGTTTTAATTTTCAGGAATCAGGAGTAAATTTGGTGCGAACAGACTACAGAACGGAATGCGATGTGAGGGGCGGATCGAGCACAACCGAAATGTATAATCCGATAACTCCTTAATTTATGATAATACCAAGATTTTAGCAAAGACAAGACGGGAGGCCCAAGTACACGCAAAGAAGAGCCTTACACGTTTGTTCTTTGATTTTGGCAAAGAAGAAATTTTATGTTTTCAGGTTTAGCGATGGTGTTGGCCGTATAAGTCAGAAATACTTCCGAGAGGTTGTAATTTGATCGAATTTTGTTTTGACGTTTGCTTTAGGTTGCAACCTTATGTGATCATAGATATCGCGATTATACGCCTTCGGTTGTTCAAGTGACTTTTAGTATCTAAAACTTGGAAATATACAATTTTAGTTTCGTTTCCGTGGCTTCAAAGGTGTCCTCACAATGGATCCAACTCTAGATCACTACGCAGTGTTCTTGGATAAATTGAATTTGGTAACACTTTATCTCTGATAAGTACGTAAATACTGGAATTTAGAACCAACAAGAAGTCAATTTTTATCAAAAAACGTTGTGTTCCGCGATTCACAACACAAGTAAATTAATTTTATTGCTAAATATGTTATTTTTTTGGATTTGATGCTCCTCTAAAGTCTACTCTGGAAGTGGTGAAATTCAGTGGTCCTTCTGGAGTTGCGTTGAATCGACCATTCATCAACATTCTTTGCCAAGTGAGTTTTACAAATTTTAATATTGAACCTCGTATAGGTTGCGGAAGCACAAGGAAAGCACGTGCATCAGCGAGTACAAGAGCGAATTCGACTTTTGCTTGAAAAACATGCTTTTCGATGCGCAAAAGTTTTGTGTGATGAGAAGATTGCTCGCGATAAGCTGAAGGTGATTTTATAAAGCTCCTTCAGCTATTATCTTTTCAATTTAGGAATTGCCAAATCGCTTGAACGTCGACTACCTGACGGTTATTTCGGGTATGCATCTAACTTCCGAGCCTTTCTTCCGCTCACTTCTCAAGACCGCCGTTCACTATTCGCTCAGAAGGACGCTTGGCAAAGAACAAATTGAAATCCCGCACAATCTCGGTCGGTCTATGTTTGGTGTCATCGATGAGTCTGGGCTACTACAGTATGGACAGGTGTGTTTTGTATTAAACAGACGTTGATAAGGCACTGCAGGTTTTTATCCAATACACAAAAACGATTAATGCTCGAATTTCACTTCACAAAGCGGCGACAGAAATTCGAGAAGGTATGGAATTAGCATCTCAATAGTTTACCCTTAAATCTAGGACCCGTGCTGATTACGAAGAATCCGGCGATTGTCGGTGGAGATGTTCGCATGTTTACGGTTTGTTTGTTCGCTTTTTGGCGTAGTAATAAGCTTTAATTTAGGCAGTAAATATTCCTGAGTTGCGCCATTTAGTGGATGTTGTCGTCTTTCCTCAATATGGTCCTCGCCCACACCCCGATGAAATGGCTGGTTGGGTTGATTGAGTTTTTTTTCCAAATTCATTGCATACTGCAATATGCAATTCATTGAATACTGCAACTGACTTTTTTTTAGGATCGGACTTGGATGGTGACGAATACTCTGTGATTTGGGATCCCGAGCTATTCTTTGAGCATAACCAAAAAGCAATGAACTTTGTGAAGCACGAGGCACGCGAAATTAAGGACATTTTACCCGAGGAGTTTGTAAGTTCTGAAGAGTTCGAACTATTATAATAAATGTTTAGCGAAACGAGATGATCGAATTTATAATTGAGTACATGAAAAACGACATGATCGGAATGGTTTCGACTGCTCATTTAGTGCAATCGGATCACTATGGGATTTTTGAAGAGGTTTAATAATACGCATGCTATCAAATACAAAGCTTTTTGGCAGATTTCGGAGAAGTTGGCGGAACAACATTCAATTGCAGTCGATTTTGCGAAGACTGGAGTTCCTCCTGACAGATTGGAGCCAAAATGGACGAAAAAGTTAAACTTTATTTTCTGAAAAAAGAATACTCATTTTTTTAGAAAGACCACGGGGGAAGATGGCGAATTGGTTGAGTATTCAATCCCGGGAACAAAATACACTCGTTGCCCCGATTTTATGCACCGAGACTACGACCCAGTGTATAGATGTCGGCGAACCGTTGGAATCGTTTATCGGTTTGGCTTTTGGTAGCTTAACGAAACGTCAGTTTTTTTAGAGGAATTAAAGAAGTTCAAGAATTATTGAAAGGTTCTGTTGAAGACGATTCAGAGGTAAACTAACTTTTGTTTAAAAGTTTAAAATAAGAATTTAGATTGCGATTGAGTTAGATCCGACTTTCGAATATCCCGGATGGGAGACGATGATAAAAGAAGCACAAGAACACTTCGAGGAATGGGTTCATTCCGTGAAGGTACACTTCTGGCAAACGAGTATTGTAAAAATGTCACCTACTCTCTTCATTTCAGAGAATACTGGAACGCTATGGAGTGGCAACTGCTGCCGAATTACTCACCGGTTGCATTCTTGAAATGCGCAACAAGGCTATGGAAAAAGAGGGGGATCAAGTCACCTATTTTACCACTGGACAAACGATTGAGACAACGGTTTCTTTTTATCCAAACTCTATATCCATTTTTGTTTTAGATGACAAATCTGTGGATAACATTTCGCAAAAACTTTTTCGAATCATCAAAAGAAGGGGTACGTCAAAACTTTCTCAGAGTCGCTCAAAATTAATTTTAGCATTGCTATATAGACGACTACAACAGCGTGACGGAGGCTTATCAAGAAGTGTGGGTCAACGAACACTACCCGCTAAACCGGTGAAGTAAATTTAACTTTTGGATCGATGAACTAAATTGTGACGATATTCTGTCCTTCAGTTATGTTGTGAGTAACTCATCAACCGATCCAAAAGTCAAGAAGATGAAGCAAAAGGCGGTTGCTTATTATCGCATTGCATACGGTATCCAAACGTCACTTGTTCAGTTTTAATTATCTTTCAGAACGTGCTTCCAAGGAAAGAGGGGATCGTTCAATATTCACCGCATTTCCGTGGCTCGTTTGGGACGTGCTGAATCTCTTGAAGAAAGATCGTGTGCATGACTCGAAAAAAATCGAGGCAGTTTATGAGGAGACCCATGCAAAAGAATTTCACGTTGTGAGTGAACCTCTTTAAAACGACAGTACAATTTTACCTTTAGCGACTTTGTGAATTCATCACCGATTACTGTCAACGCAACGAGCAAGTGATTCAAGAAGTGAAAGAGAAACTCGATTCGATTGTCGACTTAAGGAAGATTTTGTTTGATTCGCTTGGTAGCTTGAATATTCCTTCTCACGAAAAAAAACTTTTTCTTTAGAAAATAGGAAATATGTTTTGCCAGAATGCATACGCGAAGCTAACGACAAACTAACAGGTGATGCTCTTTAATTGCTTTCTCAATCTTTTTTAGATTTTTGGACATTGTGTTGCTTCATTGCGGAGTGGATCAACAAATCGGAGATTCAAGGGATTCGGGTAAAACTTTTTAATAACGCCAAACTCATCATAGGATCTCCATGTTATGCTTTAGGATCTCCATGTTGTCATTTTGTTTATTCGTTTTGCGAATGGTGAGCTGTTAACTTCAAAAACGCAAAAGTTCAGGGTTTGTTAAAATACAAGTAAAAAGCATGTGTAATTTAAGCAATCTAATGACGAGATGTTGGTTGAGGATGCTGGGCAGCTAGTTCTTGATTTTCTGGAGGTGAGATTTGACGAAGCTAACTAAATTAATTTGTTTAGTATTTGGCTGGTAGAGCTTTTTTGCTGGATCCGATGACTTCTTTTGAGGAATATGGTCTCGACTCCTATTTGACGGGTGTAGAGTGGCAAAATGTTCATAAGGTAAGAATGCAGACATACATAAAAGACTTCGGAATCTTTCAATTTAGGCAGCTCGGAGAACACTTTACACGATAAGCTTTTCGGGCCACTTCGACACACTTATCGGAGTTGCTGAAAACGAAAACAAAGAGGTTTCAGCTAATGCAAGTCTGCATATTCACGAGGATGCCCCATTTATCACAGAGTTTGAGGGTTAGTTTACTTAGCCTTGTTTTGTTGCTAACTCATTCCTAGATTCAACTGATGTAAACTTGGCAACAGTTCGTGATGAATTAATCAGCGCTCTTGGCCTTGTTGATTTACAGCTGAGACGAGCGTATCGGGGAGCGCCGAAGCGTAAGAAAAAGTTATCCTCCAATAAATGTCACTTTCAGAATCTGGTCGGGTTCGAGTGACGGCAATGGGAAGCGCTGATAGTATTAGAAGATTACGCCGTCTGTTGATCATTGACTCAATTGACAATGTAAGGTTTATGAGCTTTTGTTGTTTAGAAAATATTTTCAGTGGGAGTACTTTGGTGAGGATTTGGAGAAGGAGTACGCGAAGCGAGTAACGCAACGGGTCAAGCTATTGAATAAGCCGGGAGGTCTTGCCTTGGAAGAAGAGGAAGATCTTTGATTTTCTTCTCCATTTTTTTTCGTTTCTTATAAATCATTTGTGCTTGCAAGTAATGTTGGTTATAATAAGTTTGGATCTTATACTATCTAACAACAATACTTAGGTTTAAGCCTGTTCACCGAATAAAAGAATTTACTTAAAAAAACATTTTGAGTTGACTGGCCAAGACTTTTTTGCCGACTGTATATTTAACTGTGTTCAAACTTTTTATATCTGGTCTCTTCCAAAATTACCAACAAATTGTGCCATTCTCTCAAAGACGATCGCAAAAATGCTTTTCCCCACGTTTCCGAGATGCTAGCAAAAGCGTCTCAATTTTTTTGCGTCGCGTATCATTTGCGCTTTTCAACACATTTTCCCACCAACCCTGATTGTTTATTTTATTTTTTTTACTGCTTTTTTTTCGTCGACTATGGGCGCTACTTTTACGTCTGATCTGAAAAGTGCATGAAATCGATATAAAGAGCAAAAAGCCCAATCGGTAACACAAAATTATTGATTTTCGGGCTGTATATGTATTTAAACGTTTTCTAATTGAAAACAGTGAATTAAAATTGTGAAGCGGAAAACTGAAAAAAGTCATTTGTTACAGTCGTAAATTAAATCGTAAAAAGTTAAGCGTAAATTTGGCGCAAATGATACGCGGTGAAATATACATTTCGGGTGTCCTCCCCCTTTGTCCTCCTAGCAGTTTTTTCAACTTTTTAAAACTCCTTTTGTTGCAAAGCGTAATTTTTTGTAACGAATACATATCAATGATAATGTGTGGTCAATGTTTATCAAAGGTGCAAATGAAATTAGCGTAAAGGATTTTGGCGCAAAAAACGCGGCGCTTTTGCTAGCACCTCGGTTTTCCGCCGGCCGCAACCTTAAAAGGTGCTCACTTGGCTACGGTATTCAATGCGCGAAAGTGATGCGTTCAAAAGTGGCGCCCCAGTATTCAATTGAACTTTGAATTTTATCTGAAATCGTTACCGATTTTTTAATTGTTAAACTAGTCCTAGTTGAATTAGAACTAAACTAAACTAGGCTAGGCCTAGACATTGAGTCTAGTTTAATTTTTAAGCTAGGGCTAGCTGACATGCCTGCGTTATTGAAAAAATCATAACTTCTAAAATTTGAACAAAACTTGTATGACTTTTTGGACGTACTTAAGATTTTTTTAGTATATGGAACAATCTCGCCTCTTTTTCCTTCTTGTTGATTTTATCCTTTTCTTTTTACTTATTTCTTTTTTAGAATGGAAGAGCTCGCTGGTAGCAACGTGGCAAAGTACGAGGACATTGAGGGGATCCGCACTCAAAATGAATTCGGAAAATTTCTTAGAGAGTAAGTGTGACCTTTTTTGGGTACAAATGTATTTGCTTTAGTTATGCCGACGAGACCGGAGTGCACGTTTATCAAAAAGCGTCGATCGGTCTTTTGGAACCGGAAAGGAACACGATTTTCATTGACCTTGCGCACGTGCATCAATTCAGCGCCAGTCTCTACACGGCCATCTCGCTGCATTATTATCGGTAATTTTAATGTATTATTGTTGGTAAATTTGGCCAATTTTAGACTCTATCCCTACATTTGCTCGGCTCTCCAATTAATGGTTCTTGATGGATGCTCAAACAGCGATCATCGACAACGATTGCACAAGAAACAACTGCATGTGGCTTTTAACAACCACTCAACCAATTCAAAGGTGTGTAATTTATAAAAACTCCAATAGACGGGCATGGCATAGGAACGTTGCGCAGTTTAAGTGTACACTCAAACAAAGCTCATATCTCGAAACCACTATTTTCATTTTCACGCGCTTAGCTACCAAATTAAAGCTGACAAATCGAGTGATTTTTTGAGTATACACTTAGACTACTCAATGCTCCTATGCCATTGCGTCTATTAGAGTTTTTACAGTAGGTTTAGTTTAAGACATCATTTGATAGTAACCTGGATAAAGTTTTGATTCTATGAGTTCTATTCTATTCTATGAGTTTAGATTCGCGAGTTGACGGCTGAAAGTGTCGGATGTTTGGTGCAGATTCGTGGGCAGGTCAGAGACTTATTTTATTTGTTATTTATTTAGTTTTAGGTGATTCGGACGCATCCTGTTCACCCAGAGCTTTCTCAAGCAACATTCGTCTGTGATGAATGTGGAGTCACCATTCGGGATGTGAAACAGCAATTCCGCTATACTCAGGTTGCTCGAGTATGGCTTAATAAAATTATTTTTCTTTCTAGCCATCGAAGTGCACGAATGCTCATTGTCTGAACCGAGTGCGATTCAGTTTAGATGTTGATGACTCGTCTTTTGTTGATTTTCAAAAGATCAGAATTCAGGTAATTTTGGAATATCTTTGAGGCAAAATAAGTTTCATTGAAGTTATTTCGAGCTAATCGTTATTTTAAGGAGCAAGCGGATGAGCTTCCACGTGGGTCAATTCCTCGAGCACTCGATGTTATAGTCAGAGGAGAACTGGTTGAGCGTGTGCAACCCGGAGGTTAGGATGCTAAAAGTGTGCAAAAATTCTATTAATTTAGACCGGATTACGCTTACTGGGACGCTGATGGCTATTCCTGATGTTGGAATGTTTTCCACTCCTGGTACTTTATGAACTCTAACTCAATATATTTTTAATTAGGAATGCGCGCTGACCCAGGGAAAGGAGCTAAAGCAAAACTTGATGAGGGTGGAATTGGTGGATTGAAGGTGGGCATTTTGTGATCGCTTTGTTACATAGGATACTTTAGTCTCTTGGAGTTCGCGAGCTCACCTATAGGCTCTCGTTTTTGTGCTCAAACCTGCAGAACAGCGCCACGACGGTAGTTTTAATTCATGAGTTGCAATCTAAATGGAAACACTTTAGTTTGGTGGACAAGAACTGGCTGACTCTGTGGATCACTTCGCTCTCTGGCAAAGCATGACTCATGATGAGCAAAAGATTTTAAAGGCAATGAGTGAAGATCGAGATATCGAGAAAAATTTGACGGATAGTATCTTCCCAAATATTTATGGAGGTGATGAGGTGAGAGCTGAAATTTCAATTAATGGTCGACCCTTAATGTTCGATTCAATAAAACCAATATTTTGTTTAGATTAAAGTCGGTGTGTTATTGATGCTGTTTGGTGGTGTTGGCAAACGGGCAGGCAAAGAGGGAACAACTCTTCGTGGTGATATCAATGTTTGTCTTGTCGGTGATCCTTCTACCGCAAAATCACAAGTTCTGAAGTGAGTGAATCGAGTTTGAAATACTCACCTACTCGATTTTAAAAGTTAAATTTATCTAAATTTAGACGTGTTGAGGAGTTCTCTCCGCGTGCAGTTTACACCTCTGGAAAAGCCTCTTCGGCAGCTGGTTTGACTGCCGCTGTTGTGAAAGTAAGTGCTAGAATAAACTAGTCTGATCTACTCATAACTGAATAGTAAGTCGATGATGAAAACAATTACTAATCAAGAAAAAACAACGTAATATTTCTAGGATGAAGAATCTATGGACTTTGTCATCGAAGCTGGTGCCTTGATGTTGGCTGATAATGGTGTATGCTGCATTGACGAATTTGACAAGATGGATCCGAAAGATCAAGTGGCTATTCATGAGGCGATGGAACAACAAACGATCTCAATCACAAAGGTTTTCCATCAATACTAAAGATGCTTTAGCACTTACTGTAGGCTGGAGTTAAAGCGACTTTGAATGCTCGAGCGTCAATTCTTGCTGCTGCCAATCCTATTGGTGGCCGTTATGACAGATCTCGGTCTTTGAAGGTACTTAATAATTGTTTGATCCAACATCCATCTCATTTAGCACAATATTCAACTTTCTGCTCCAATTATGAGTCGTTTTGATTTGTTCTTTGTATTGATCGACGAGTGCAACGAGGTGACTTGGATAATTTTTCCAAATTTATTGTATGCGCAGGTCATCGATTTTGCCATTGCTCGTCGCATTCTCGACAATCATCGCAACATTCGTGGACAAAAGCTACGTGAAACTCCTTATCCGGAAGACGATGTCAAGAAATATATTGCATTTGCTCGTTGCTTTAAACCAAAGGCGGGTCTATTTTAGAAAATCTTTGTATAATCTATTTAGATCAACCCTGCAGCGGCAGAGACCCTTGTTGCTAGCTACAAGAAGCTTAGACTACAGGTAATAACATTAGATTGTCATAAAGCAATTAATTTAACAATTACTATCAATTGTTTTTTCTATAGGACAGCAACAATGCAGCGACTTCTTCATGGAGAATCACCGTGCGACAGCTCGAATCATTGGTTCGTCTCTCCGAAGCACTTGCCCGTCTTAAATGCTCTTCCGAGGTAACTCTTTCTTGGTTGTATTAATAATTTTTAAAGCCTAGGTCACTCCGGCACACGTAAATCGAGCAGCCCAGCTTCTCATGAAATCAATTGTTCGTGTCGAGCAGCCAGACGTGCTTTTGGATGAAGAAATGGAACAAATTGATGAATTCTTTGTCAATGAACAAGGACAGGTACTGAGAATAGTTGGGAGCTTAATCGAACGGCATAATTTTCATTACAGGGTGATGAAAATATGGACACAAACGTTCCACCAGTTGAACCAGAGATCAATAAACATCAGGTATATTTTTGGCTTTGAATTTTTTATTTATTTCTTTTAGATTGACCCATCAAAGCTCAAAATTCGTTACGATGTGTTTAAACATATCGCTGACATGTTGGTACTTCACATGCAATCTGATCAAGAAACGGCTTCTTCGGAAGAGGAATGGTCTGGTGTGAAATCGAGTCAACTTGTTGAATGGTGTGTTTGCTGCAGAATTTGTTCGACTCTTTAAAAAATAGCTAGCGTCAGATTTTAAGCAGAAAAATCCTTGATTTTCGAAGCAATATGCCAGTTTTAGGTATTTGTCTGTGCTTGAGTCCGAAATCGAGACAGAAGAACAATATCACGAGCAAAAGACAATTTGCGAGAGGTTTTTCGATGTTCATTCCATTTGCAATTTCTTATTTGTTCAGGGTGATTCGTCGTTTGACCGCCGATCGTATCCTCGTCGAGCTGGAGCCCGGTGAGAATCCTGTGCTGATTGTGCATCCAAATTACGTTGTCGAGATGCAATAATTTTTGATTTTGGTATACCCATTTTTTTATAATTATTGATTGCAAATTTAATACTTTCTTTTATCTTTTAGTCACCGAAAAGTTCTTATTCAGGTTGCAAAATTTGTTTAGCTTATTCGTTAAACTATCTTTTACGCATATCAATTCTTTTAAACAAATCGGTTAAATTTCTTGATCTCCTTCAGTTTGATACGTTTGATTCTTTGCGAGATAAAATGTTTATGTTGTGCAAGGAACGCAAAAAAAATGAAAAAGCGCTGCGAGTGATTGGAATTTTTGATAATTGATTTCAGTAGATCTTTCAAAAACTTTCAAAATTGGTCACTTTAACGCCGAATCACACATTTTTTGATCGAACAGTTCTCTTTTCCCCCATTTCTCTTTTCTTTTATGTGTTTGGATTGCTTCGAGATAAGCCGATGTGTATTGAGCAAACTTTCCCACTTTATTTTTTTTCCTTTTGGCTTTTTGTAGAGTTTCGTTTTTTTTTAGAGCTTTAGGCATTCCGGGCTTGATATTTTGGCTTGGACACTGGAATCAAATACTGGAATGATTTTATTCTCTGTTCAGTGTTTTAGTGTTTGTGAGTTTGCACCGTAAATAAGCCAGTTGCTGAAACTAATCGTCATCCATATAGCCGTGCTGAGGATTACGGTATACAGGGTTACGGTAGTTTTTGCCAGTGGTAAATGCAAATTTCTTTCTGCATGTACCACTGGCACTTACCACAGTCCCAGAAAGTCGAAGTGACATGCGGTGATAAGGCAGATTTTTGACTTACACGGGACTAAAACCGTCTTTTACATACTTTTATAGATAACGAATAGAGAATAGGAAAGGAAACACCAATATAGTGCTGCATTTTACAATGTGAACAAAAATTTTACTCTTTGAGGAGATTACTTTCTTCCTCTTCTTCCTCACTCTGCCCCTCTCCTTCCCCTTCTCCCTTTCTTCCTCTCCCCGAAAAAAGCACAAAATTCCTCTCCCAAGTCCCGATCCAAAAGAATTAGTATAACAAATTAAATCATTTTCTAGAAATTATCAACTTTTAGAAGCTACAGTAAACTTTCCTTGTCAATCATAAATTTCTTTCGGTTTCAATTTTGAATTTTTCAATTTTGGACTAGCTTTTTCTTGCATCTTTCCTTGTTTTTACTTCAAAAAGTGGACAAATAGTTTTTTGTTTTCAAAGATAAAAATATCCGTTCATTTTTTTTTGTGAGTTCCTGTATAAAAGAGGGTGAAATGTTCCACGTTTCTCACCGAAAGATTTGACTCTTTTTGATTGTTTTGACTGGAAAATGATGCGGGAATTTTGGAAACGATCAGTCGATAGAATCTATAGTTTCATATTTATATCTACTTTATTGATCCCAAGTTTCATGGCTATCCATCAAAATTCGAGTGATTCATGCTTAAAGTTGGCAAAGGAAATGGTGAATCTATGGGATCAAAAAAAAACAGAAATTAAGATGTTCATTGAATTGAATTGAATTAAATTGAATTGAAATGAATTCAATTCAATTTCGTAAGTCGAATCCTATTCATTTATTGATTAGAGAACTGCTTGTAATGTGCTTGTAATGTGCTTAGAGAACTGTATCTTACAAGGGAATGGTCTCAGCTCAAAGTTTTGAATCAACTGGAAACACAGTGCATAATATAGAATCGGCAATGGCGAATAGAATGCCACAAAAATTAGCCGCTAACAGCCACAAAAACGCGAGGAATCCGGCATGGAAAATCGGGATTCGAAGCTGATTTCTTTATAAGGCTTCTCTCGCAATCTCCCCGAGATGAGTTCGTGGCCTAGTGGATAAAGGCTTAATCGGTGAAATGGCGGTGATATTTTTGTCCTTGGGTTCAATTCCGCCCACATACGGAATTTTTTTTTGCGATTCTTGGAAACATTCAGCCTTTTGCAGGAAACACTTTTGATACGCCAGTTGAAGCTTGCTTTCCAAAAGACTACGTCATTTTATGTAGCACACGAAATTTCTGATGCAAAATGCAAAACAAGGGTTTCTTTTAGTGAGCTTTGTGTGGTTATTGTTTTGAGCACTTGTTGAGATATTTCAATTTTATACAATAAATTAGTGTAAATAATGATGGATTAAAATATCTGTTCTGATTTTTCGCAATCGCAAAAAAAAACAAAAAATTTTGCATGGTGGCGGAATTGAACCCAAGGGCTAAAATCGAACCGCCGTGTTGGAGACTAGGCCTTTATCTACTTGGCCAAGAATTAACCCGAAACCCATGGCGAGAGAAGCCTTATAAAGTAACCAGTTTTCAATCCCGATCTTCCATGCCAGATTCCTCGCGTTTCCATGGCTATTAGCAGCTAATTTTTGTGGCATTTTGTTCGCCATTGCCGATTCTATGTTATGAACTGTGTTTCCAGTCGATTCCAAACTTTGAGCTGAGATCATTCTCTTGTTAGACTGGTTAGATTTAACTTGACTCATTCATTGTCTCACTTTAGTCGATTCTAAAGATTTATAAGATGAACTTGATTCATTTCAAAAACAAAGTACATAGGTACGGCAATTGAAATTCGTTTCGAGCTCAATTTTTTAGAAACTCTAATGTTTCTTTGTCCAAAAGTGTTTCTTTTTTCTGTTCTTTCCCTAATAATGAATTGTTTCCATAGAAAAACACTTAAAGAATTTCTAAAATATCTCTTGGAAAACAGGAAAAAAAACGTTAAAAAATGAGTTTTGCTTAAAATTTTTCTCTTTTCAGACGATGAAAAATGGTGAATTTGTTCCGTTAACCCTCACCGAGATAAAGCGAGGAATCAGTAAGTGCAAATGAAAGCTTCCATTTATTATCTTTTCATTACCGTATTTCTTCGAATAGAAGACCGGGTAAAGAGTATCATCGCGTACTCAGCCCTTTTTAGCCCGTAGCAGCCCTTTTCAAAATTCCTTTTCTGCATAAAAGCTTTCAATCAAGTGCTATAGAGCTGGAAAATGGCTCAAAAATCTGTTAGCTCATGTGCTATGTCGGACCGTCCACCGTACACTTTGCCTTTCAGACGTTTCCGCGCCAAACGTCGGAAACTACCGTAACCCGACGCAATAAAAGGACCCCGCCACAAAGAATTTTTGTGCAAAAAAATCTGTTAGCTCATGTGGTATTTTTGAGTCATTTTCCAGCCCTATAGCACTTCATTGAAAGCTTTTATGCAGAAAAGAAATTTTAAAAATGGCTGCTACGCAGGAGTACGCGATCATACTCTTTACCCGGTCTTCTATTCGAAGAAATGCGGTATCTTACCTGATTCATTAACTTTACTTTAGATAAAAACTTATAGGCTAGCTGATAAAGATATCTTGATTAAACTTAAATGTTTCATAGTGGACTAGTCCAATTTGTGTTACAATTTGTGTTACAATTTGTTTTGTTTATACAGCAGATCTTGAAAGCTTCGCCTGATCAAATACCCATATGTTAGGTCCGATTTTGAAAGATTTATAACAGAATAATGTGTTTTTTTGCATTAAAATCACTAAATTACTAAACAAATTATGGTAGTTTTATAGTAAACAAATTACTAAACAAGTTAGTAAACAAATTAGTAAACAAATTACTAGACAAATTATCGTAAAGACTGTAATAGTACCCCACCCTCCCCTCGTACAGTCGCGTAGTCGCAAAAGTTTTTTAGTATTTCATTTTTTTCAAAGCGCCCGTACTCTCAAAAAATGCGTCTTTGGTATCAAAAAATAGCCCTGAATTTCAGCTATTTTTTGATACCTAAGCGCGCATTGTAGCATAAACCAGTGTCAAGAAAAACTCGTTCAAAGCTAGACTACGCAACACTTCGCACCGTCACTGTGGGGGTGGGGTACTATTACAGTATTTACGGTATATAACAAAATTCTTTTTGCATAAGTTCCTTTTAAAAATGAAATATTTTGTAATATTTTTGATAAGTTATTGTTTGAAATTTTGATTAATAAATAAAAAGAGCGTAATTTCGATAGTTTTTTTTACGATAAATCTTTTGTTAAAGCACTAAAATGTTAAAGAAAACTAGAATTGTGTTTGATTTGATTAGATTTGGTTAAAAAATTGAATAAATTCTTTGTAATTCTTTGTAAAGCTCGTAATCTTAGCTCTAGTTTTATTCAAATCAATCTCTTTTCTTCTTTAGCATCCATTTTCCCAACAATAAACCCACAATTTAAACACTTTTGTGATAGATTTTTTTTAAAAAACTCAAAAAGACTCGAAAAAAACTCGAAAAAAACTCAAAAACTATTAGAATCTATAAAGCATAAACTATCTAATGCTTTGAAATCAAAATTGGACAAGTTTAAGATAAATAAATCAGTGACACAAGGCTGGCAAAAGGCTGGCAAAAGGATATTCCTCTTTTCTACTCTATAGAAAAACGAAACTATTTTAAAAGTCAACTTTTCTTCTTTTCCAGAACCAGTTGGACGACCGATTCGAATCCTTTGCGAGGGCGTTTTTGATCTCTTTCATATTGGACACGTTGAAGTGTTGAGGCAGGCAAAATGCGCACTCCCAGATATTGTTCTTGTGTCTGGTGGTGGGGTGTTTATTGATTCAAGATATTCTACAAGCTTAGCACAAGTTTAGCACAAGCTTAGCACAATCTTAGGAGGCTTTTGAAAGTTGAAATTCCCAAATTCGAGATTATTGATTGTGAAACGAATGTTTAAACTATTGTAAATCCCAAAGTTGACCTGGTCAATTAACTTTTGGATTGGTTATTATTTTAGTTAGATAATAGTTATTACTTTATCTAAATAATAGTAATAAAATTATTATTTGCCAGCCGTAAATTGCAGCAGAACGCGGGAGAAAGCACTTTCTCAACTAACCAGCCAGAGCCTGGCTTAACGGCCTTGGGGCAGTCGTACTTGTCTTTCGCCCACACGCTTGTCTTGTCCACACGGGTTCGGCCCCCCGTACTGCCACTTAGCACAACTATCTGAGATTTAAAAACGTATTTTTGGCTCAAAGACGGCTGAAAAAGAGCCTGTACAGACGTAGTACAGACGGACGGAAAAACAGTGCTCTTTTATATATAATAACGAATCTTTAAGCTAAACAACTCTTTCAGTCAACACCGATGAGGAAGTGCTTGAAGTGAAAGGACATTTGCCAGTGATGACATTCAAGGAGAGGCTGATGGCGTTGAAAACTTGCCGGTATTTTCGCTATTTAAATATGAGAAATCAAAATTTCATTCAAGCATTGTAAAAGCTTTAAAATATTTACGTTCAATTGTAGATATGTAGACGAAGTAATCGAGGATTTACCCTATTTCTACACCGTTGATTGGCTTAATAAACACCAGGTTAATTTGATTTCTTTTTTTTTTGTTTGTTCGATTATAGATTATCGCTATAGATTATAGATTATCGCTATAGATTATAGAAAAATAAATTTAAAGTAATATATCAGATCGATTTGGTTGCTCATGACGATCTCCCTTATGTGCCGAATGTGCTTGGGGAAAACTCGCCGATGTTTCATTTCTATGATCAGTTTAAAGTGAGCAAAAGACAGGCTTGAATATTATAAATACTTACCGTAAATACTGTAATAGTACCCCACCCTCCCCTCGTACAGTCGCGTAGTCGCAAAAGTTTTTTAGTATTTCATTTTTTTCAAAGCACCCGTACTTTCAAAAAATGCGTCTTTGGTATCAAAAAATAGCCCTGAATTTCAGCTATTTTTTGATACCTAAGTGCGCATTGTAGCATAAACCAGTGCCAAGAAAAACTCGTTCAAAGCTAGACTACGCAACACTCCGCACCGTCATTATGCGGGTGGAGTACTATTACAGTATTTACGGTAAATACTATTTAAATACTCTTCAGCAAAGTACTGTATTATTATAGTTAAATATCTTTTAAATCCCATAATCGATTATCTTAGTATTGTGGCTATTCAGCTGGAGTATTTTACGGAAAGTTTAGTTTATGATTAGTTTAGTTTATCATTAGTTTAGTTTATGATAACTTTAAAAACTATTTACCATTTTTGCAAACATTGTGCTATAATGGTGTTTGAATTATGTAGAGTTATGAATTATGTAGAGTTAAATGCTGCCTATTTTGAGCCTAACAAGGCTTTCATTTGAAAAGATTCAGCTAGAAGCTAGCTAGAATCCTGAGCACTTGGACAATGAATCTAGTGAATTTTAAGGCATAAAAAGTTAGAGAAATAGGATTTGAATGAATTGGAAATGAATTGGAAATGAATGCTATAATAATAGAATTAGAAAGCAATCGAAAATCAAACAGAAAGCTAACAAAAAGAAAGTAAATATCTCAGAAAGTCGATCGTTTCTTGACAACCCAGCGAACTGACGGAATTTCGACGACAGATTTAGTGCAACGAATCATTCGAATGTACAAGAAACACGGCTTTGACAGTATTCTAACCGATGATCTCAAAGAGAGCAATTGATTGATTTGGATTAGAGTGTGTTCCTCGCGAGTAAATAATTACTCGGGTAAATTTGTATGAATTATTTTTTACTCGAGTAATAGCTCGAGTAATAGCTCGAGTAATTTTTTACTCGAGTAATTGCTCGAGTAATAGCTCGAGTAATTTTTTACTCGAGTAATAGCTCGAGTAATTGTCGAGTAATGCGTTTTCTAAAAAGTGCGCCTGCGCGAAAAAAATATAATAGCAATTTTTTGCGCAAGTTTTTCAAAAAAAAAAATCAATTTTTACATTGGAAGGGAATTTCCGACCAAGTCAGTTAAACAGCTGAGTATCTTTAAAAAGTGTCGTATATAATGCGGGGCTCGTCATTTTTTCGTCATTTTTTTACGATAATTTTTGCTAAAGGTAATTTTTTCCCAATTTTTTCCCAATTTTCCCCCCATTTTCCCCCCATTTTTTTCCAGTTTTTCGCGCGCATTACTCGCATTACGCACTCTAATTTGGACGATCTTTACGGATATCGAGCGATTATTCGGGAAGAGAGCCGAGTTTTTGACTTTTCTGTTTTCTGACTTTTTCACCATTTTGTAGTCCGATTTTAGATAGATTTTTGTTAATAACTTTTGATAAAACAAATATTTTCTGAAAGTTGACGTTTTAAGCTATCTAAATCTTATTAAAACTTCTTGATCTGATAAGTTTAAGGTGATTAAAAATGAGTTGCAAATTGACTAAAAACTCATCCCTCCGTTAACCGTAAAGCAGCGATTTTTCAAATAATCTTTAACATTTTTTTTCGTATTCTATAATTTATTTTGCATTTTACGGGAAATCAAATAATTCTTTTTCTCTTTATCATATTTTATGAGTATTTAATGTTAAATGAGCTCTCTTTTCTCAAGTTTAGATCAATTCTTGGGGGTGGGACAAATGCGACCTTTTTTGCGCACCTGGACATTTGCGCACCGGACATTTGCGCACCTTTTTTTTGCTGGAAAAGGCCTTAGGAAAGGTCGTAGGGCTTCAAAAATGTTTTCATAGAAGGGAATCGTATGCGTAGATTCAGAATTTTGACAAATCAGACCTCGCTGACACGTCAAATTTGGGCTAAAAAGCAAAAACTACGCAACTTAACGCTTTTCCGCGGTTTTTGCCTTTTAGCCCAAATTTGACGTGTCAGCGAGGTCTGATTTGTCGAAATTCGGAATCTACGCATAAGATTCCCTTCTATGAAAACATTTTTGAAGCCCTACGACCTTTCCTAAAGCCTTTTCCAGCAAAAAAAAAGGTGCACAAATGTCCAGGTGCGCAAAAAAAGTCGCATTTGTCCCACCCCCGAGTATTTAATGTTAAATGAGCTCTCTTTTCTCAAGTTTAAATCAATTCTTCATTTTCAACCTTTTCAATGTTTCAATGTTTCAATTTTCATCAAAAAACTTTGTGATTTCTCTTGTTGATTCGTTTTTATCTCTTTTTTTGACAAAAATACAAAGATTTTTAGAAACTTTTGAGAAAACAACACTTATTTATTGGCAATCTCAAGATAAAGATAGAGAAAAGAGAGTAAAAGACAAAAAAAAACAGAATTTTACTCATCCAATCATTTTCCGAAAGAAAAAAATGGACAAAATACATGAAAAACTATTTTGGAAAAGAAAATAAACAAAAAAATTTTACACCTAAAGATAAAAAAGAGGCAAAATGAACATTATTTGAGATTTAAAAAGAAAAAGAGATCTTTGCTGGAAATTGGGAAATCTTTGCTTTAGCCGTTTTGAGGAAATTGGCTCACTTTTTAGTTTTTTTTTCATTTTTAAACAATTTCAAATTGTTCAAACAATTGCAAATATGTTTCCTAAAAAGTGCTCCAGAGATCGTGGGGGGGGGGGTTTAGGAGGAAATCTGACGAAAAAAGGAGAAAAAAATGATCACATTTGACGCGCCTTGGGCATTTATGAGATTTGGGTGATTTTTGGGTGTAAAATCTTCGAAAATCGTTAACTTTTATTGGGGTTTTTTATGTTTTTTTTTTTTGTAAAATTTGTTTCCTTTTACTTTCTGCCGAAACGCACAAAAGTTTGCGCTCGTTTGCCGAATCGAACGAATGGTTGGGCGCGTTTACCGAAACGCACGAACGTTTGCGCTCGCTTCTCCATCGGAGCCATTGATTCTAAGATTTTAAAATAAGTCATTGTTTCGAAATTTGTTATTTATTGAAATTTTATATATAGTAGATTTTATCTAATAGCTTGGTGAATAAGTTTTTTCATCCCTTTTCGTCTTTTTCGTTTTTCCTTTTGTTTCTTTTCTTTTCGTTTCTTTTCGTTTCTTTTCTTTTCTTTTACGTTTCTTTTCGTTTCTTTTCTTTTCTTTTTGTACTTCCTTTTAAAATGAACAAATGCATCAATTGAACAACGGTTTATTGAACTAGGATATCGTTTTTTTTTTTGAAAAATAAACCCTCATCTAGAAAAGCTATGGTAAAATCTCTGCACTTTAGCTATTAAGTTGATGTCTTTTCGTTTCTTTTCATCTTTTTCTTTTTCTTTTCGTCAGTCTTTTCGTCTTTTCTTTTCTTTTCGTACTTCCGTTTAAAACGAACAAATGCATCAATTGAACTACGGTTTATTTCATTAGAAAAGCCACTTATTCTTCTGCAAAATCACATTAAAACAGGTTTAAAATGTCTTATGTCTGGACGTTTTTTGAGAGCTCAGGCTCTACTGAAGTCGAGTAGTCAAAAAGGTGGCTCAATGTCGCGATTTAGAGACTTTAGTTAAGGAAATCTATTCTCGTATCAATAGATAAAAGATAGAACATAAAAAGTTAAGTATATAGCTAAATTTTCAGAGAAATTCATTCAGCTTATCTCTTCTCTAGAGGTTTTTATAGATTTTTACGACAAAACACGTTTTCACTCTCGAATTTGCTTGAAAGTGAACCGAAATTGACTTAAAAAGATGGGAAATTGAACAATAAACACTTTTTATTTAGATAGATTAATTGGTGAATTTGTTATTTTTCAATAAAAGTATGAAAAAGAACGAAAAGATTTTCTGGACAGTCTAATGATACTTGCTGGCTCGTGTTTTTGCTTTTTTTTTTTACTTTTTATAGACATATCCAATTCGGATTTGATCTTATTCAAAAGTAAATATTCGTCCACATTAAATATTATCTATATTTTCTTAATATTATCTATATGAGACACATCTATCAAATGTGCTGTGTTCTGAGACTGTTAGACTCCAGAAAGTGACTTGTTGACCACTTGATTTTCTAATTTCTTGATGGATTGATTTAGCAAATGATGAGCTGATGAAAGTAGTTTTTGTCTTTTTCGTTTCCACAAACCTTCAAGTGCTTCCAAGTCAGCAGGTCCGAATTCAGACTCAACGATGCCTTGACCTAGAAATGGATATTGATTAGAAATGGATATTGAATAGAAATGGATATTAATTAGAAATTGATATTGATTAGAAAAAGATTTGCAATTTTGATTTACAAGAAAATTTACAGAAAGTCTAATTTTCAAAATAAAGCTGACTAAGGAAAGATCGAGTTTAAATGTTTAAACTTAAACAAACCAGAGCTCTGGAAAAGTGGCGACGCGGTCACAGTGGAGACGGCGATGAGGGCGATCAAAGCGAACAACAAAATTTGAATTGAGAATTTCATCTTTATATGCAAATTTTGAAATAACAGAAGAAGAAGAAGACGATTGTTGACACTGTAGATGAGTGTCGGGGTACCTGCAATTTGAACTTTAAAAAAATTAATCTTTAAGAAGAGAACTTTGAACAAAGAAAATGTAAAGAAATAGGCAAAGATATCACCTTTTTTGATGGCAGCTGGAAAGAAAATGAGAAAAGAATAGAAAAGCTGAAAAAGAAAAGAATAGAAAATTGGTGACATTTGAAAATGAAAAGTCTGCCAAAATCTTTGCTTTGTACTTTGTGCCCTTGTAAACGCAACCCTTTTGGCACACACGTTTTCCAGTTTTTTCAGCTACAAAGTCTGTTTCAGCTTGTGCTTTGTGTGCTTGTAAACGCTCGGTTTCTGGCATACTTAATGCTTGATTTCTTGGAAGGTCCAGTGTGCCAGAAAGTACAAGTTTACAAAAGCACAAAGTACGCGATGGAGGGGTCTTAAAAAAATAGAAACTAGTGTGCTAGAAAGTTTGCGTTTACAAGAGCACAAAGTACGCGACGGAGGGGTCTTAAAAAAATAGGAACTAGTGTGCTAGAAAGTTTGCGTTTACAAGAGCACAAAGTACATGATGGAGGGTCTTAAAAAGTAGAAACTAATGTGCTAGAAAGCTTGCGTTTACAAGAACACAAAGTACATGACGGAGGGTCTTAAAAAGTAGAAACTAATGTGCTAGAAAGCTTGCGTTTACAAGAACACAAAGTACATGACGGAGGGTCTTAAAAAGTAGAAACTAATGTGCTAGAAAGCTTGCGTTTACAAGAACACAAAGTACATGACGGAGGGTCTTAAAAAGTAGAAACTAATGTGCTAGAAAGCTTGCGTTTATAAGAGCACAAAGTACATAATAAAATCTTTGTTTTGCACTTAAAACCCGTAAACTTGTGAACTTTAAAAAGGCGTTAATCAACCATTTTTAATTGCTCAGTTTTTGCATTTCCCCCTCGTTCTCCATTTAATCATCAAAAAATGTCCCCATTCACCACAAAATTACCCTTTTTTTAACTGCAAAAACCCAACAATTCATTGTCTTCGAGTCACTTTTTCAAAAAAGAAAAAAAATGTTTTTAATGATTAAAAGAATAGTTGTTGGAAAGCGGAAGAGAAATTTCCTTAAAGAATCTGAAGAAACATTGAGATTTGCACGGGGGAAAAGTGAGAAATGAAAAGAATAAATGAAAAGGCAGATAATTGTCGATGATGGTGAATAATTTTGAAGTAATCTTTTCCACTTTTTTCTCTCTTTTTTCCCTTTTTTTCCCTTTTTTTGAGAATTGTATTCCCCCATTGGAATGACGTGGGTTTTTGATGAAGTTATCTTTTTTGAAGAAACAGTAAACAAAAGCATTGCGTGGGAGTTCGGGAAAATCCAGGATTGTTTCAAAAGCCTGACCTGGCTGAACTTGGGTTCAAGCTGGATTCCTGGCCTAGACTTTGGTCTGGATAAAGGTCTAAGTCCAGATCTAGGTCCAGATCTAGGTATAGGTCTAGGTCTAGGTCTAGATCTAGGTTTAGATCCAGGCCCAGGTGCAGGTCCAGGTCCAGATCTAGGTTCAAGTCCAGGCCTTGTACCACCGGACGAACCACTAGACTACACTTGCCGCTCGGTGGCTTAGCAGCCCTAAGGACCTGGAAAATACTTGTTTAGATCAACTTTAATCTTAGATCTTAAATCTTAAATCTTAAATTACCATTAACAGAATGAAGTTTAGAAATACAATGCCTACTGACTCACCAAAAAGCCGAGAAATTTCAATCTGAACCCGGCAAAGAAATTAATCGGCAAATCAGCCGAGCTAAACACAATTGTTATTTGGTGGAAGCAATGGGAAAGGGAATGGCTGAAACTGAGAAATGACGTGATTCCAATGAAGATGAGGACTAATTTTAGCACAAGGAAATGAGGGGGGAAATAGAAAAATAGAAAAATGAAAAGGAATGGGGCAAAGGAAATCATTCATTCATGCAACTAAAACATTTGCATTGATGTTCAAAGGATTTGGGGAAAGATCAAGAGATCCTGGGGCATTCTTTGTTGGATTCTGTCTATTATTGGAGTTAACAGTGCAATGAAAAGTCATTTAAAAGGTCTAGAAGGTCTAGAAGGTCTAGAAGGTCTAGAAGGCCTAGAAGGCTTAGAAGAGAATGTCAAGTGTCCATCAGATGCCTCTTTTGATCTTCTTTTGTGCCCGTTTCCTCTAGAATGATATCCTATCCGATCTCCATCAAATTCAATGGAAATTCGATCTATCTTTTCTTATATTTAAATAAGAAAGAAGAATTTTATTTTATTTTTTAAAGGAAAATATTTTTCAGAACACAGAAAATCGGAAGTATTTTTTAGCAAAATTTTCTTTAAAAAAAACAATTCCAATTTGAGCAATGATGTTCAAATTGGAGAATTATCTAGAAGATAAGGAAATTCTTAGCTAAAGATCTTGATTCAGCTAAAGATCTTAATTCAGCTAAAGATCTTGATTCAGCTATCTTAATTCCGCTAAAGATCTTAGCTTTTAAAGTATACAAGAGATGTGCAAGTGATGTTAACAGTTGGAGTTAACAGTGCAATGAAAAGTCATTTAAAAGGTCTAGTAGGTCTAGAAGATCTTATCTTTTAAATCTTATCTTTTAAAGTGCAAGAGATATTGTATTAATGAATATCCATTTCAAACAAGACAAGATGCTAGAGGGAATTCGTACAATGAGATCCTCAAAAATGATGCATTTTTCGAAATTCATTTCCTTTTTCTAATGGATCGATTTTTGGGAAATAGACTTTAAAAATTATTGAAATTTTCAAGTTTATAGCTTATTTCAACTTTCAATTCTTCTTTAAAGATTGATAAGAAAATTGAATTGAAAGTTGAAATCAGCTATAAAATTGAAAATTTCAATTTCAATAATTTTTAAAGTCGATCCACTAGAAAAAGGTGAAGCTGATAGAAATATTCCTCTAGTTTATGTCGATAAAATCTACTTGAGTGGCAGTACGAGGGGTCGAACCCGGATCGTGTGTGCTGTAGATTTTCGAAAAATCCATCATTTTTGAGGATCTCATTGTACGAATTCTCAAGAGAAATATTCGAAAATCTTGTTTTCAAAAACAATTAAAAGCAACTTGATCGGAAATAAGGGAAATTCAGTGTCATTTTTGATCTTTAGCATAATGAAATGAATGAGAAAGGGGAATGTTTTGGCGGAAAGGAGAAAGAGAACAATTTCGAGTGCAACTCAAACAGTTTCTTCGTCAGATTTGAATAAAATATTTGAGAAGAACAAAATGATAAATAAAAGATTTAAAGGGAAACGATCGGCTATTGGAAAGGCAAAGAAAGAAGCGAGGAGAATCGGTGAGAGACGGGAATGATCATCGGCAGAGACGGGAATGATCATCGGTGAGAGATGGGAATGATCATCGGTGAGAGACGGGAATGATCATCGGTGAGGTGGGATGATCATCGGTGAGAGATGGGAATGATCATCGGTGAGAGATGGGAATGATCATCGGTAGAGACGGAATGATCATCGGCGAGAGACGGGAATGATCATCGGTGAGAGATGGGAATGATCATCGGTGAGAGATGGGAATGATCATCGGTGAGAGACGGGAATGATCATCGGTGAGAGATGGGAATGATCATCGGTGAGAGATGGGAATGATCATCGGTGAGATCATTTCTTTGGTTATTATTTCCAAATAGAGCTTTATGATGAAAAAAAATAAAGCTAAGAAGCTAGTGTTGGCTTTGTTGGCTAAAGAGCTAGTGTTGGGGAAAAGCTGATAGAAATATTCTTCTAGTTTATGTAGATAAAATCTACTTGAGTGGCAGTAGGGGGGGGGTCGAACCCGGATCGTGTTTGCTGTAGACGAGGGCGTTCTCGACTGCGCCACGGTCGGCTGTAAGGCTGGATTTTTGGCTGATGATCGGATAAATGACTTGATCTTTGTTCAGTGCTTTTTTCAAGCATTCGACAACAATGTCACTGACCCATTTCCTCAATTTTCATTTCTCAAAAGGCTGACTCAATGAAATTATTTCGAAAAAAAGGAGATGGAAAATGGGTTTTTCAAGAGCGCAAAAAATTCTCGCATTTACCCACTTGAATATCGCCTGGACGACGATGGGGAATTCACCTAACGGCTTTTTTCTTTGTGAAATTCACATTTCATTTCATTTCATTAACTCCATCATGCACCCTTTCCTCTTCAAACACCCACGAAATCCCCGAACTTACAAGAGAACTTTCAAGAGAAATTACAAGCTTTTGAAAGAACTTGTCGTTGATATTTTTTTGGCTTTTAAATAGTTCAAAATGGTTACAGAATTGAAGGACGATTGCTGATAGAATTATTTTGAGTTTCTCCAGATCAAACCTAGTCTAAAAGATTCTAGCAAGTCAGTCAATCATCTCTAAAAGTGATCCAGAAATATCAAGTCTTGTCCTGTTGTTTCAGTTGTTTGCTTCAGACAGTTCAGACCTAAAGCTGGCCCTGAAGCTAGGCTTGAGTCTGGTTGGATAATTCAGAACTGGAACTGACTATGTGTAGGTGTAGCCTTGACTTCTGACTTGGCTGGTTGGCCTAGCTTAGTGCTAACGCTGAGAAAATCCTGGTTCAATACTCGATAACCTGGCTCGAATTGCAGAAAAAATATGCGTAAATATCAGTAACCATAAAGGAAACGAAAAAAAACAAATCTAGATAAAAGTATTCAGGTGAAAAGTTTATCGCAAAGTTCAAAAGGATTTTCAAAGGGATTTTTGAGATTGGAAAAGTCTGCGGAGACTCTCTTTTTGTTATGCATTCGTGAAATGTTTCTCTTCTTTTCCAATTTTTTTAAAAAAATGTTCTTTTGGGAGATGTTTGAGGGAAGAGACAAAAGGAAAGGAAGTTTTCGGAATTTCTGATTAAATGGGGTTAGATTTATGAGATCTGGGTGGATTTAGATCGGGAAACATTTAGAGTTAAAGTACGATATTGAAGCTAATAAAGCTATGGGAAAGCTAATAAAGCTAATAGCTAATAGCTAATATTTCTATGAAACTCTTTTCTAAACAAAACTAGTGAAATCACTTCACTTCACTAGTGTTAGATTTATGGGAATATCAAGGGAAATGAGAAGAAGCTATTCAATTTGAAGTCACTTTACTTCACTAGTGAAGTCACTTTACTTCACTAGTCAACAGAGTCTTCTATTAATGGAATTGAGGTTGAATTCTCTCATTAAATCAAGGGAAATGAGAAGAAGCTATTCAATTTGAAGTCACTTCACTTCACTAGTCAACAGAGTCTTCTATTAATGGAATTGAGGTGGAATTCTTTTATTAAATCAAGGAAAATGAATCTATTCAATTTTTTGATTAAATATTAGACACAATTTGTGAAATATTATAGATAAATCAATTAAAAGATTACTAGAATTCGTGAAAGGATAGAAATTCGAAATTTGATTTGATTTGAAATTTGAAATACTATAATAAACACTTAAAAACTACAGTATTTTGTAGCTAAAAACGGGTAAAGATTCAGCTCAACTTGAAGACTTTGGTTGTTTATATAGTAACAATTCAGAAAATAGAAAAAATAGTGAAGAAAGGCAGAAGAAAAGTAAATATTATTAGCGTTTTTGGAGGAGTGGGGGGTGATTGGCTTACATCGGCGGTCCTCTGCCCCCTCTGCCCCCTCCCCTCCGCCCATTTGCGTAATCACTTATCCCCTTTTCTATAACCTTCCTTTATAGAGAAAGAAACCGAATTTTGGAGTTTTTCTTTTCTTTTCCCACTTCGTTCTCCGATCGACAGCTGAAATCGAAGCCTAGCCCTTTCCCTTCAAACAATAGCATTTTTTCGGTATTTACCCCCGAGTCACGTCAAGAATAGATTATGAAATCATTACAATTCAATGAGAATTGAATCATTAGTGAGTGAATGAATGGATAAGTACACTTTGAACAGCGCTCAAGCCGCGCTTTGGCGTTCAACGTTGGGCAGGGTCTGATTTGTGAAAATCTTAGAGCTATATCAAAAATTCTAAATCAGACTCAAGTTTTATTACTGTGACTGGTGTATTGTAAGGTTTAATAGTAATTTGAACCTGTGAGTTAGCATCAGTTACAGTAAAGATGAAAAGATGATGATATTTAAGATGAAAAGTACAAAACAAACCGAGTAATAATTGAGATAATAAAAGTGCTGAAAGAAAAGTGATAAAAGTAGGGTGCTGAAAGAAAATTGCCTACAAAAAAGTTCAAACCTAGAGAGAATTGTAGTGGGAAGGAGCGGAATGGATTGGAAAAACTCATCGAACAAGTCGTTCCCAAAATTCCATCACCGACCCGGAACAGATTGTTTAGTCGAAAGCGAAAGCACCCCTCCTACAGAAACGCCCTGCGCCAGACGACGAGCGATTACGTCCCCGCACAAAGACTCTTTGCACAGGATTTTCTCTGCACAGGATTGTTCTGTAAACATTGCTCAGATGAGATATGAAGCCAAAAGTTTGTACTAAGGGGTTTTCAAGGTTCGGGAAGCTATTGGCACGGTTCCTTTTGTTGTATCAAGCAAAAATCTCTAATTTGTGCTGATCTTGAGTCATTTTTCTTTATAAATAATCCATAAGAATTGAAAATTTTTGGGAACACTTTGGGAGGAAAATTCCCGTTCTCATCACACAAAGAGAGCAACTTTTTTTGGAAGTTTGAATTCCAATTTGTTGGCTATTGTTTGAAAAGCGGAAATCCCACACGTCAGAGGGGATAAAAGAAAGAAGAAAACGAAAAGAAAAGATAAAATGAAGAAATTTAAACGGAAACTCGTTTGTTCTAGCTTGTTGGAGCGCGAGAATTTTGAGTTTTGATTCGAATTCGAATCATGAGAAGCGATTTGAGTTTTTCGAATGAAATGAAATGGTTTTTCGTCAGTTCTTGAGATTTATTGTTTAGAAAGCTATGAGAATGGCTTGAAACCAATCATTTCAGAGTTTTCTTTGCTGATTTGACTGCTTTTGATTTGACCTGCGAACCCGATTTGACCTGGGACAGTACTACTTTTCAATTGGAAACACTTCTGACTTCAGATCTACAGATCTGCAGTTCTGATTTCAGATCTAGCTTAGCAGCGCTTGACTAAACTAGAGCTTTACCTGATTCACTAAAAGCACCCGGGCCAATCTTTATTCCAAAACTTCAAAACTTCAAATCTTCCAAAATACCTCAGTCTACCTAGCTCATCTATCTAGCTATCTAGCTATCATCACTATCTATCTATCTATCTGCTATCTATCTAGCATCGAGCAAAAGCCTATCTAGCTATCTATCTATCTAGCTAGCGAGCTAAGAAGCCTATCTAGCTATCTATCTAGCTATCTATCTATCTATCTATCTATCTATCTATCTAGCTAGCGAGCTAAGAAGCCTATCTAGCTATCTAGCTATCTATCTATCTATCTATCTAGCTATCTAGCTAAGAAGTCAACTTTTCCAAAAGCCATCAAAACAAAAGAAAACTTTTAAACAAAAAGACTTTATTGAAAGTGAAGGAACTTTTCCAAGTTTCAAAAAAAAAGCCTTCAATTTTGAGTGCATTCTTTGTTTATTCCTCAATAAGAGTTCACTTTTTCACAAGTTTAAACGTTCTTCAGAAAAAATTGCCCACGCATTTCTCCACTTGTGAGCCTAGAATGGCTTTTGATCAAAAACTAGACTCTGTCTTTAAAAGGAAAAAAGAAATACGTGAAATTTGAGAAACAAAGAAACACTTTGGGTAACTTTAATCTAGCAGTAGTTGGCTAAAAGTTGTCAATGTCAATCTTTCAAAAATGTTTCTTTGCTCTTTGCAATCTGCGACTCAATAATGTTTGAGCTGAGTTATTTTTTTTATATTCAAAAGAATTTCATATGACTACATCGTGGAAAGAAATTGAATTACAAAAGTTTGAACGCAAGTAAAAAAAAAGTGAATTTCGACGATTGGATTAGGGATTGGGGTGAGTAATGAAAGAATCCAAGGGAAGAATAAAAGGAAAGTATCAAAGGGAAGAATCAAAGGAAAGTATCCAAGGGAAGAATCCAAGGGAAGAATAAAAGGAAAGTATCAAAGGAAAGAATCCAAAAGAAACAATGAAGCTTTCTTCGTAAATCAAACAAATCTTTTCAGGGATCTTGAATATCGTTTTCTATCACTTCTTTTATGTGTTTTGTTTTGTTGAAGTCTCAAAATTTGCCCCTTTTCCCAGTTTTTGGAAGCTCAACAACGCGGAAATCCTCCTTTTTTGTGAAATTTTTGACAAAAAAAAAGAAACTCGAAAATCTAGTGTAGTTGGTGTTTGGCTAAGTGAAACTGTAGATATTCTACTTTTCTTTGAATCTTTGAATTAGATTTCTTACTAGAATAAATCATCATCTTAAGTTGGAATTCTAAAGCGAGATTTAGCCACGAAAAAGAATTTTAGAGGGACATTGAAGTAGAAGTAGAAGTGGAAATAGAAGTAAAAGTAGAAATAGAAGACAGACTCTGATGAAGACAACGCTTTGCCACTTTCTTTACTGATTAGCATTCATTGTACTCTATAAATAGATAGATTGACGTTTAGATTATATGAAATTTTCTAGGAATCGGTGTCGCTTTTATTCCTGACAATCTTGATAAAAGTCTTTTCACTGAGCCACTTCGAGTACACTCTGGTAAGTAAAAGTCAAATTTAAATTTAACAACTAAATTAACTAAGTTACTAAGTTAAAAACAACTAAACTAAGTTAAAAACTATTTCTACTTCTATTTCTTCTTCTATTTCTTCTTTTATGTCCCTCTAAAAATTGGCGAAGGACATAGAAGGACATTGAAATAGAAGAAGCTCTTCTATTAGAATGTTTACAGTATTTTAGTAAGAAATTTAGTAAATTACTTAAGGCCAATTGTTACAGTAATCTACTTTCAACGTACTAATCATACAGTGAATGCTAATCAGTAAACGTAGACGTGAAGTGGAAGTGACAAAGCGTTGTCTTCATCAGAGTTGTTCCCATCGATCTCCAAAGCATCCAATCATACTAAATTATTAAGTTTTGAAACTGATTTCAGAAAACATATGAAATATAACAAATTTTAAAAAGATATACAAACAAAAGTTTAAAGGGGGTAGGCTAGTTTCCGCAACTGGGTCATTTGCGCGACTCGCCATAACTTTTTTCTAAGTGGGTCAATCTTTATGATTTTAGTTTCATTTTGTTGCACTTATTGAGTTCTAACCGAGTAATAATTGGGATAATAAAAGTGCTGAAAGAAAAGTGATAAAAGTAGGGTCCTGAAAGAAAAGTGCCTACAGAAAAGTTCAAACCCAGGGAGAATTGTAGTGGGAAGAACGGAACGGATTGGAAAAATTCATTAGCGACCCGGAACAGATTCTTTAATAGAAAGCGAAAGCACCCCTCCTGCAGAAACGCCCTGCGCCAGACGACGAGCGATTACGTGCCCGCACAAAGAACACCTCACGGTCTCTTTGCACAGGATTTTCTTTTGTTCTGTAAACATTGCTCAGATGAGATATGAAGCCAAAAGTTTGTACTAAGGGATTTTCAAGGTTGGGGAAGCTATTGGCACGGTTCGTTTTGTTTCCGCAACTTTTTTTGCGCAACTGGGTCATTTGCGCAACTAGATCTTTTGCGCAACTCGCCATAACTTTCTTCTAAGTCGGCCAATCTTTATGATTTTGATGTCATTTTGTAGATCTCAAGAAGTGCAACAAAATGAAACTAAAATCATAAAGATTGACCGACTTAGAAAAAAGTTATGGCAAGTTGCGCAAATGACCCTGTTGCGCAAAAAAAAGTTGTGGAAACTAGCCTACCCCGTTTAAAGGTTATGCGAGCTTTGTGCACTTTTTTTAGAGGTCAAAAATGGACAAAAATAGACAAAAAAAAAGTCAAAAAAAGAGGAAAGATCCATGTTTTTTTTTTCTATTCGTTTCTTTTCTAATTAAAGGATTCCCATTTCTGAAAAGATAGATGAATTTTGAAAAAAAAAGGAAAGGGAAAGTTTGAATCGGATATAATAAGTGAGAAGCGGAATTGTTTTTTTTATGGATGAGTGATTTCATTTGAAAGATTAAAGGAAAGTGATTGTTTTTGTGAAAGTTATTTACGTATATGTTACGTTCAATTTTGAAATCATTCAAATCAGACGTTCGATTTTGAAACTTTTTTTGATTGATTTGATTGATTTTGATTGATTTTGATTGATTTTGATTTAATTAATAAATAAAAAAGCGTCATTTTGCGTAAAAGCGTAATTAAGATAAACCATCTATTAAGGGACTAAAATGTTAAACAAAAAAAAAGATTTATCTTTGATTTGACTAGATTTTATCGAAAAGTTGAATGAAATGACTTTTTGAAATGACTAGGTAAAAGGTAAAGGTAAAAGTCTAGAAAACTAAGTTTCTAGGTAAAAGTTTAATATAAAAGTTATGCCTCTTTATCAAATTCATTTCCCGTTAGAGCCACTAGATTATGGAACTTGCTCCCAAACGACATACGAGAAATTCAGTCGCTTTTCATATTCAAGAAACGTATCGATGCTTTAGATCTAGTGGCTCTTTGCCGTAAGTAATTGGCTTATTGATTTCAGTATGTATTGTATGATTAAGTATCACTGTGCATTTCTCTATGATTTCTTTCACTTTATCGTTTGAATAAAGTATTATTATTAAACGATTTGAAAATTGAATGTAATAAATAGAAAAACTTGTAATGTAGAAAACTAAATCAAAAACTAAAGTTGAATTCAGAAGAGCAGCTATTTTTGATTTGAATCAGTGAATCAAAAAAAAAAGAGAGGAGAATATGAGAGAATATATCAATTATATCAATTTTCTATATTATTTTCAATCAAATTCAATTATATCAATCAAATGTATCACTTTTCTTCTAGTATTTTAAAGATTCACTGACAATATATTAGAAATTAAGTTGTAAACCGAAAGAAAAAACAGTCGAACTTGGATATAATAAATCTAAAAGATGCCTTAATGCCTAAATTTTCTGTTTAGCTGCCTTGCATTTGACTTTTTGATTGCACTGATTGCATTTGGCTGGGGCAGCTACGTAGAAATTTTGAGCAGGTTTTAGAATTAGAATTCAGAATTCAAATTCGTTTTATCGAAGTTCGATTGTACTACTATCATCAAAATGAACTCAAAACAAAAATTGAAATGCTCAGTTTTTCCAAACACTTTAGCTATTGTACTCAGATTTTATACAGAAAATTCATCGAAAAGTTTAGCTTTATAAAGTTGAAACGAAGCCTAAAAGCTAAACAGCTTTTGAAAAGCTTTGAGCAAACAGCTTTTGAAAAGCTTTGAGCAAACAGCAAAACTTTGAGCTAAAAGCTTTGAGCGAACACAGCACCAAATCTTATAAATAGTGTATTTCATTTAATGTAAAAATAAAATGAGGTAATCCCATGTTTTCATGTTTCTTTTAAAGTTCCAAAAAAGACGGGAAATTTATTTTTTTTTTTTGTTTGAAATGAGCGTAGGTGGATCAGTAGATGTCCAAAAAAAGAAAGGTGACGAAAAAATGAGAAAAATGCGAAAAAAAATGGGTGAAATGGGTGAAATGGGTGAAATGAGGGCGAGAGGGGAAAGTCAGGAAATGCGTGTCCCCAAATTTGCCGCCTCGTTTTGGCAAGTATTTTCGCATTTTCTCGCCACCAATTGAACACTTTAAGGGAACATGGAAATTTAAAAACTCTTTTTATTTTATTAGATTAGATTATCGAATATATAGACTATTAGACTGTGCAGAAAGTCTGCAGAACTCTTTTCGTTCCTTTTCGTATCGAAAGACTTTCTCGAGAGCTTAATCTGAAAACCAGGGATGTTCAAACAGAGCTATATGCTTGTAAATCAATTTAGAGTCAGGCTTAGGCCTGGATTTAGCTCAGGAACTCGTGATAGCTCAGGATTCAGTAAAGTTCGACCAACCAAGATCAAAAGAAGCTAGACCAGAACTGGCTTCTGATCTTGCGTTACCCGGCAAATGTCTTGCTATCAGAGAAACCCTGGATAAAGCTAGGGCTAGGCCAAAAAGCCAAGTGTTAGCTTGACTTTGACTTGTTTCGGTCTAGAAATTGATTGACTTGTCCCTATCCCCCAACTTCCTCTAGATCTTTGTTAAAGTCCCACCGTTTTCTTCCTCATTTTCCCAACCCCATTCACGTCAAGGCCCTAACTCCAAAATGACGATTTTCTAAAGTTTTAGAGAATTTTCTTGTGAACTTTAAGAAAAAAACTTTTGAAAAGGCTTTTGTTTTCAACTAAACTTTAACGGATTTGGATTTTTCAGAAATTCCCAAGTGAGTCATTCATTTTTTTTTTTTTTTTTTTGATACTGACAATGAGATTAATAACTGAATATCTTAAAAATCGAAAAAATAAATATTTCTAAATTTAAGTTAGCAAAATTTCATTGAAAAGAGTTGAACTTTTAGATAAGTTTAAGCTTTGGAAATGTTTTTGAAGATAGATCTTTTTA
The DNA here is from genome assembly GCA_958450365.1 of Mesorhabditis belari. NCBI lineage: Eukaryota > Metazoa > Nematoda > Chromadorea > Rhabditida > Rhabditidae > Mesorhabditis > Mesorhabditis belari. The sequence goes on from CAUEEP010000938.1 coordinate 868,748, forward strand.
AGATGGGAAATTGAAAAAGGAGTAGGCGAATGGCAGTGACAACTTCAACGACACGTAGATGAAATTACGTGGAATGGAAGGAGTGGGACTTTGCGGGGAAAATATTTACGAATATTGACACTAGTACTGGATTAGTAGTCAATCACTAAAACTCAATAGAATTTAGAAAAGAATTGTTCGAAAAAAAGACAAATAGAAGCATCAAGATAACTACACTAGGCTACACTAAGCTAAACAGCTACACTAGGCTACACTAGGCTACACTAAGTTAAACAGCTACACTAGGCTTCACTAAGTTAAACAGCTACACTAGGCTACACTAGGCTTCACTAAGTTAAACAGCTACACTAGGCTACACTAAGCTAAACAGCTACACTAGGCTACACTAAGCTAAACAGCTACACTAGGCTTCACTAAGTTAAACAGCTACACTAGGCTACACTAAGCTAAACAGCTACACTAGGCTACATTAGATACTAAAGGCATCATGATGGACAGTAGACAGTTTCATTCCACAGTTTATATAGGGTTTTAAACTCGTTTTAATGCAGAGAAATGATTCTAATGAATGAATGAAATGAAACAAATGAATCAAATAGAGTAAACTAAACAAAAGCCAAAACTTGAAAAGATAAAAGGGATAAATAGCTGCTTCACATTGCTAAAGATACCAAATGTTTTACCAATCGTTTTGCTAATCGTTTTCTATATTCTAAAAAAAAGAATACTTAACTTTCACTAGCTTAACTGGTAGTTAAGCTCTTGGAAACGAGAAAAAGCTCTTGGAAAGTTTCTTTCTTGGAAATTTTTTTGGATAAAACTTCTCAAGAAATATATTGGAATTGCAATAAAATTTTCCCCGAACTTGGCTTTCATTTGGACCAAGTGACCGAGGGAAATTGAGAACAGTAATAAAATTGCACGAGAAAACATAAATTGGAGAAAAATTGGAAACAAAATTGGAGAAAAAATTGAGAATTTTCGAACAAATTTTCGATAATCCAATAAGGAAACGAACTCTAAAAGAAAAAAGAAAAAGGAAAAAGAAAAAATGAAAAAGTTGGATGATCGTAAAGATGTACTCTATCTTCTTAAGGATCATTTCTTAAGTTTAGTATCAAATTTTTTTTTCATCCGGAATTGTCAACGGAATAGCCAAGGTCAATGATTTAATTGATTTCATTTAATTGATTTCATTTCATTTAATTGATTTCATTTCATTTAATTGTTAACTAGCTGTATAGAGGAAACTTTTAGCTTTTATTTCATATCAAATAAAGATTAGTTTCATTTCACAGTTTATATAGCATTTTACACCCTTTTGAATGCAGAGAAATGATTCTAATGAATGAATGAAATCAAATCAAAATAAATAAATCAAATAAAGATTTGATTTGACTAAATAATCATGAGAAAATTGAGAAAATTGAGGAGAAAAAAGGAAAAAACAAGGATTTCTCTTTTATTTTGCAGATGGCTTAAAAGAAAAAGATATCCAGGAATGAAAGTTTAAAACACAAAGATATCCAGCAATAGAAAGCTTAAAACAAAAAGATATCCAACAATAGAAAGCATAAAGTTTATTCATTCGCAAATTTCTCAAGAACTTTTAAGACTTCTTCAGGAAATTTATGCAAATTGAGGTCAAAAATGAGAGTTCATTTTATAGAGTGAAATGGGTTGTGGGTAATTGCATTTAAGGAAAAAAAAGCCGAACAAATGAATTCACAAATGAATTCACAAATGGAAAAGCGCTCACCGATACAACTAGAAAAGTTCACAGCTTGATCATTGATGTTGAGTGGAATTTCTTCAAGAAATCTATTCGATTAAGGTCTTTATTTGGTCGTTTAGATAAATTGTGAGCATTTAAATAATTGAAAAGACTTTTTTTTATACTGCTCATAACTTTCGACTTACCGTATTTTCTCTAATAGTAGTGCACCCCAGCGAGCCGAGTTGATGCCTATTTTACGGCTTTCAAAGTTTTCCCAGAAGCTCAACACTCTAATCCCCCACAAGATCTCATTGACAGCTAAATTTTCCGCCCCCACATCGATAGGTTCTGATAAGCGGTTCTCGAGATTTCGAGGAACTTAGGCGACGCTCATCGTGCACTACTATTAGAGAAAATACGGTATTCGATTGGTAATACGGTAATTTCAATGTTAGGCTCGAATTTCACCAAAAAATTATTCAAAATCAGTAAACTCTAAATAAAATCATCGTTCAAAGACTCTATTTGAAAAATAAAAAAAAAGAAAAATAAAATCGCAAGCTAAAAAAGATTCAGAATCTTTTTTAGCTTGCAATTTAATTTTTCACTAAACTATTGGCGATAATTAGATAGATTTAAGCTATTTTAGGTTAAATCTCTTTAGTTTAAACAAGATTGAAATAATATAAAATGATGAAATAATAAATATGAAATAATAAATATCTTATTAATCTTAATAGAATGACACTCGCCTGAGTCCTCGAAATATTGACTTTAGATCCCTCTTGTGGGGTTTAACTACCCCACAAGAGTCTAAAAAGTCTAAAAACTACTAATATTTAATTTAGATTATTTAGAAAAGCCAGTAAAATTCCGAACGCTAAAAAAAAGTATAATGGTCCCCCACATGGATATTTTTTTTTTTTTTTGAAGATTCAAAGAGCTGGTAAGAAAATAATTTCACTTTTAAACGTGTTTTTTTTGTACGTTTTCCGATAAAGGGTCATCATTTAAAATAGTTTTTGAGTTTAATAGTTTAAATAGTTTAAAGAAATTGTTTAAAACGAACTCTAAAGTTTTGATTTTTTGACTAATCTGGTCGCTCCTTACCGGGCTTTTGGATCGGTCAATTTTGAGGGGTTGAAAAATAGAACGACATTTCATTCTAATACACCATTATATATTAAATATATTAAATAAACAGTATATTAAAATAAAGAGAACATCCAACATCATCGAGACATTCATTGGCTAGATGAGGTGAAAGCTTTCATGTCGGAATTGAGAAAATGAGATGGGTGATGGGTTTATAAAGTTTTTTTTTTATTAAGCTAAAAACTAGTCTATCACGTAATGATGAAAAGAGAGAGAGAGAGAGAGTTGTTCTCAGAAATTCTGATCATTCTTTGTGATCTTTGGAATCTCGGGATCTTTTTTGTTCAACAAAAACCATCAAATGACTGGATACTCCCGGAAAATCTCATTGCTCTCTAAAAGTTGGACCTAGTATGGACCAGTTTCTTAACGTAATCAGTAGATGTCAACCATAAGCCTTGAAATTAGTTTGACACAAAGCTCAGAAAGCTCAGGGCCAAGTCCAGATCTGGGACCTAGTATGGATCTGGACTTGGCCCAGATTCTAGGCCGGATTTCAAAGTTCAAAGAGCTATTTAGCGTTTAAAATCTAGCTAAATGGAATGAACACCAAATGGAGAACATTTTTGCTAAATCTAGCAAATGTTCTTTTGTTTTTGTAAACTATTTTTGTACACTAGTTACTTTTTTTGACGGTAATCTATTTTTCTAATGACGCCAGTCGGTTTCTCGACCTTGAAATGGATTATCTTTGAATTTTGAAGTAAAAAAATTATAGTTTTATGAGTACCACATAGTTTTTTTTTGCAAAAACTTTATCTACTCAAAACTAGCTGAATTTTGGCTTGCTTTATAGCCAGAGTATGCCGGAGTAATTAGTTTTTTGATATCTTTATTTAGCGCTGAGATATATGCGTTTTTCGAAGCTAACGACACTGCAAAATACCCACGGAGGTGTTTAGGAAAAGTTGCTAAATTCAAACTTGCTAAATTTTGCTATTTTCTTGATGAAACTTCGAAAAGAAGATTCATATTGTTTGCTGAAATTTCACTCATGTACATTTGAGTAAGATCAGTGACGTTTCAATCAGTGATTGAAACGATCAGTGACCCAATTTGTCACTTACTCATCGATCTGAATGAAGTAACATCTGAGTAAGATCGAGAGTTTTCCACGTGAGTTCTTCCTTTCTTTCCCCTTTCTTCTCAATTTCATTTATCCATTGTGACGTGTCTTCTTTTCTTTTGTTTTTTTCGACTTTTCCCTATCTATTCAGTTATTCGAATGTGCCGATTTCATGAATAAATAATCATTTCCTTTACTTTACTGTGTACGAAAGAAACTTTTTACTCATCTTTCTTTCAAAAGAGAAACATTAATAATAAGAAAAGAATCAAGAAAATGAAAAATATGATTCAAAAAATATAACAACATATCTAAAAAGCTAATGTTCTAGTTTTGAGAAGATCTCTCAATTCAGCTCACTCAATTTTGTGTAATCAAAAATATTTTACATGAAAGCTATTTAGCATTGAATGGGGATTTTCTTGACTAAGCTTTTTCTGTAGCTTTTTCTTTATTCTATTAAACTATCCAGAAAGTCTTTTTTGTTCCTTTTCATATTACCGTTTAAGAATAACAAATTCACCAATGAACCTATGGTTTTTGAGAAAAATTGGTAAAACCACTCTAGCACGAAGGGAAAATCACTAGCTTTGAGTTAAAAATAGCTTTTAAAAATATTTATTGTTTTTTTTCGAGAAAAGAAGTGAACAGAGCAAAATAAAGGGCAGTTTTCCGGCTTTTTTAGAAAACAATTTCGCGGTTGAACGGTTGCTTTTACTTTGAATGGCCAGGGGAAAAGCCCATAAATTTTGCGCCTACTCTTCTCAATTTTTTATTTATGACTAAAATAGGGTATTTTTCAGGAGAATAGACTATTAGGATATCGTTTTTTTGAAAAATAAATCCTCATCTAGAAAAACTACGGTAAAATCTCTGCACTTTAGCTATTAGGCTGTCCAGAAAGTCTTTTCGTTTTTTCCTTACTTCCGTTTAAAATCAATAAATGCACTAATTGAACTACTTTTTATTTCATTAGAAAAGCCACTTATTCTTTTGCAAAATAACATTAAAAAAGGTTTAAAATGTCTTATGTCTGGACGTTTTTTGAGAGCCTGAAATCGGGTAGTCAAAAAGGTGGCTCAATGGCGGGGTTTAGAGACTTTAGTTAAGGAAATCTATTCTCGTATCAATAGATAAAAGATAAAGCATAAAAAGTTAAGTATATAGCCAAATTTTCAGAGAAATTCATTCAGCTTATCTCTTCTCTAGAGGTTTTTATAGATTTTTATGACAAAATAAGTTTAAACTCACGATTTTGCTCGAAGTGAATCGAAATTGACTTTAAAAGATGGGAAATTGAACGATAAACACTTTTTATTTAGATTAAATCATAGATTAATTAGTGAATTTGTGATTTTTTCAATGGAAATCTGAAAAGAAACGAAAAGATTTTTTGGACAGCCTAATAATACTTGCTGGCTCGTGTTTTTGCTTTTTTTAAACTTTTTATAGACATATCCAGTTCGGATTTGATCTTATTCAAAAGTAAATATTCGTCCACGTTAAATATTATCTATATTTTCTTAATATTATCTATATGAGACACATCTATCAAATGTGCTGTGTTCTGAGACTTTGAGACAGCCCTACGACGTATTCCCAATCATTGAAAAAGGTAAAACAATTTACAAAACATATAGTAATTTGATAATTTGATTATCTATCAAATCATTGCCATACGAGCATTTTTATGCAAGTCAAGAAGCCCTTTTTCTATCCATTATTGTTAAAACCGAATTATCTAAGAGTAACGAATGAAAAAAATAAGCAAATGACTTTACGTAACACAACAAACAACACGTAATTCTGCAGTGCTGCAATCCAATGACTGCAATTCTGCAGTGCTGCAATCGAATGACTGCAATTCTGCAGTGCTGCAATCGAATGACTGCAATTCTGCAGTGCTGCAATCCAATGACTGCAATCCCAAATCCAATGACGTCTTTCCTACCATTTCCCGATTGTTTTCCCCTTTCATTTAATCATTTAAAATCCTTTCCCTTTTGATCCATCCATTCCAATCGGTCCCATCTGTTCTCCCATTTTCTCTTTACTACTTTTATTCACTTTTCCCCAGATTTCGAAAAAACTTTTCGAAGCCAATCAAATTGAAATCCTTGTGGACAATCTATATATGGAAAGAGTACTAAATAGTAATAGCGAAAATTTAGAAAAAGGTCGGCTTTGTCGGCTATAGTCGGCTTTGGGAGGGTTTTGAATTACCCAATTCAGTTGAATAAAAGCAACATTTTGTGAGAGATCAAATAGAACAAATGACAAAGCAAAAGGTTAACTGAATATTCATTCTTCTTATACGAATAGTTGTTTTGTCGGCAAAGCTTTCAGGATAAAATTTTCCGGGATGCACACTAATTGCTCTTCTCAATTGTGGAGAGAGATCCGTAAAGGGAAAAGCTCTACTTTCCAATGAAGAAACAAGTAAGGAAATAAAGATTTTTAAAAAAATTGTTATTATGCAAAGCTTATGAAAAATTTTAAGAAAAAGAAAGAAAGAAGAAAAAGAAAGAAAGAAGAAAAAGCTAAAGAAAAAGAAACGTTTCTAGATTTGAAAAGAAGTACTCAAGTCAAAAGTTTGAGTTAAAAGAACTGGAATGCTTTTAAGCCAAAATTCTTATCAAATTCACTACTTTTAATGATTTTCGTCTTCAAATTCAATCTCTGAACATCGAATACCCATCAAAAACATATTTCGATAGACTGAAAGATAAAAGAAACGAGGAAAATTCGACGCCGAACTCGAAACGAATTGTGGTTTCTGAATATGAAAGCCAAAAACCTGAGAGATGTGAAATTTTCGCAAAGGGGCGTGGTTTAGAAAAGAGGAAGACAAAAGAGAGTGGAAGGGTACGGTAGGTGAAGTGGATGGGAAATGAAGTGCAGTGAAGAGGACGATGACGTGAGGTCGAATTTGTCCTCTCTATCTCTTCTCTTCTACTCCACCCCCATCTCTCTTCTCTTCAATGAATTCACTTCTCGATTTATCACTTTTGTGTAGGTGGGAACGAAATTGGGCAATTCTGATTCCATTCCTGAAGTCAACAAAGTCAACAAATGATTAGATTTGCTAGCTGATCGAAAACTGGCCACGAGTCTAACTAAAGAATAGCATTCCAATTGATCATAAGAACAGACAAAGCTAGAAAAAGCAAGGCCAGATGTTGGCCAGAGTCAGATGCAAGCCAGGCTAGCAGGAAAACCAGAAAAAGATAAGTTAACCTTTTGAACAAGTACAACAAGTTAATGTCTAAAGACCGGATTTCTTTGCCAGATGTGGACCATTTCAAACAACAAGCTGTCGATTTTTGAAAGATCACAAAAACACAAAATAAGCCAAAGACATGAAACGGACGGAACTCAGGGGCGGAATCCCACACGCACCGAGGTTCGGACCAAATGCGCAACGACAACCGCTCTCGGGTTGTGCCAGTCTAGTTAACTTACTAGGAAGAGATCAGAGAACGATCTTATGACAAATCTTTGAAAAACCTATCTCTTATGAGGAAGCCCTGCGCCAGACGGCGAGCGATTATGCAGCCGCACAAAGACCGCATAAAGAACACCTAACGGTCTCTTTACAAAGGATTTTCTTTTGTTCTGCAACCATTGTTCAAATGAGATATGAAGCCAAAAGTTTCTATTCGGGGATTTTCGAGGTCGCGGAAGCGATTGGCGGGGGTTTGTTGTTTTGTTGTATCTCTAATTTGTGCTGATCTTGAGCTATTTTTCTGTATTTTAGCTTCAAATGGTTATCGCGGCGGGGGATAACCCATAAGTATCTGACTTCCGCTGTGTGATCGAGTATTGTGCAATTTTGATCTCACCTCTGGATAAATATTCATTTTCCGTAATAACAGCAACTCTTGCAAAATAACAAGGCTCACTAGTCAGTCCAGAAAAAGCTACTCTCGTTTGTTTCCCGTGGAACATTCATAATTCATTCTCGCTTTATCACTTTGTGTGTAGGCGTTTTTTGAATTCTGATTTCATTTTTGAGTTATTTATAGTTATTTATAGGTATTTTGAAGTGAAACAGCTTGAAACGGTGCACCAGAAGGGGTACGCTTACCCATTTTCATGCACAAATTAAAGCTCTATCACTTATGCACTCATTTTGAAACGCATTTTGAAATTTTTACAATTTTCGCTCTTTTACCCATTTTTTAAGATTTTTTTTTAATATTATAAGGTCAAAGAAATAGTTTGAATAAAAATTTGCGCGTAAAACAATCGCAATTTCCTTGCTGAATCAGATCGTTTGCAGAAATTTCGAAAATGTTATGTAAACAAAAGAAATCTCATCTTTAATCTCACTCGAATCTATTGAATTTCACAAAATTTTGCTTTTTCGAGTGTCTATTTGTTTGGAGATAAAGAAAAAAATGAAGAAAAATGAAGAAAAATGACCTAGTTCAAATAAAATTTGATCTACTTGGGGGGAAATGAGGGGAGTGGGTTGTGAAATTGTTGTGAAATTGTTGAAAAATTTTGTTTTATCTTATAAGATCAACGGAAAGAGTTGCAATGTGGAATGGGTTTTGAAATCATGCGTTTTTGTTTATTAAAACGTTTTTTTGCTTTTTCAAACACTATCGTAATCCTTTAGTTTTATCTAATCTACCTAATTTTGATTTGATTTCATTTGAAAGTTTACGAAGGATACCGAAAGAAAAATCGGGTAATTTGGTTAACAATTAGAAGCAAGATTACGGTAGCTTTACGGTAAGTTGATACGATTTAGAAACCGCATAACATTGAGGATAAGAATTAACTTCTTGAACTAACTAACTTGAGGATAAGAACTAACTTCTGATTCTGATAATGAATTGTGCGTTTTTTCCTTTATAAAGAGACCGTAAGGTGTTCTTTGTGCGGCCGCCTAATCGCTCGCCGTCTGGCGCAAGGGTTTTCGGTAAGAGGAGCGTTTTTCCCTTTTGGTAAACGATCTGTACATTACGGAAAACCTGGATTCTGGCAAACCCTTACGCCGGTTTGGGGATGAGAACAAGCCGATTTGGAAACTGAAACAAATCGAACAGAATCGCTCGCCGTCTGGCGCGGGGCTTTTCGGTTGGTCGGTTCCAAAACAAGGTTTCAGTAAAAAGTCCCCCATTTGTCCACTTTTTTCCACTTCCTTTTATTGTTTTCATTTTTAAAAAGAAACCCCAATCTAGAGAAGCTCTAGATTGGGGTTTCGTTTTTTTTTCTCAAATAAAAACGTGCTTGAGTTGGAATTGACGTGGAAATTCTCTTGATTCAAAAAGAGTTTGAATATATTTAGTTTTTGTTCATTCATCAAGGTTTTTCTAGAGAAAACTGTCAAAATCAGCACTTTGTTGATGATTTTCATAATTAGCAACAAATGAAAGAGATTTAACTTGATCTTTAGATCTTTAGATCTTTAGAGATCAGGAATCTTTAGAGATCAGGAATCTTTAGAGTTTTCGATCAAATGTTTACTTTGGTCATAAAAATCTACCGATTCTTTGAAAAATCAAAACTTTTCGGTTTTTTTTCTTCTGGAGATGAATGGGTGAAAGTTTTAAAAAAGAAGCGATGATCTCAACTGATAAAGGAATGGAAGAGAATCAATCTTTTGACGGGGACTTTCTTTGAAAACACCCTAGGGACGCCCAATCAAAAGAACAAAAGTTTTTTTTCGTTTAAAAGCTGTGACAAATTTTTGTGGTTTCAGCTTTATCAAAACATTTTTTCAGCTAAAGTGTAGAGATTTTACCATAGCTTTTCTACATGAGGATTTATTTAAAAACTAACTCTAATAGTCTATTCTCCTGAAAAATACTCTAACGAAATAAACCGTAGTTCAATTGATGCATTTATTGGTTTTAAACGGAAGTAAGAAAGAAACGAAAAGACTTTCTGGACAGCCTAATAGCTAAAGTGCAGAGATTTTACCGTAACTTTCTAGATGAGGATTTATTTTTCAAAAAAACCGATATCCTAATACTCTATTCTCCTGAAAAATACTCTATTTTAGTCATAAATAAAAACTTGAGAAGAGTAGGCGCAAAATTTATGGGCTTTTCCCCTGGCCATTCAAAGTAAAAGCAACCGTTCAACCGCGAAATTGTTTTCTAAAAAAGCCGGAAAACTGCCCTTTATTTTGCTCTGTTCACTTCTTTTCTCGAAAAAAAACAATAAATATTTTTAAAAGCTATTTTTAACTCAAAGCTAGTGATTTTCCCTTCGTGCTAGAGTGGTTTTACCAATTTTTCTCAAAAACCATAGGTTCATTGGTGAATTTGTTATTTTTAAACGGAAATATGAAAAGGAAGAAAAAAGACTTTCTGGATAGTTTAATAGAATGAAGAAAAAGCTACACTTTACTTAAGAAAATCCCCTTTCAATGCCAAATTGGTTTTAGGAATTTTTCTCAAAAACCATATATTCATTCGTGAATTTGTTTGAAAAGACTGACGAAAAGAAAAAGAAAAAGATGAAAAGAAACGAAAAGACATCAACCAAATAGCTAAAGTGCAGAGATTTTACCGTAGCTTTTCTAGATGAGGATTTATTTTTCAAAAAAACTATACCCTAATAGTCTATTCTCCTGAAAAATACTCTATTTTAGTCATAGATAAAACTTGAGAAATAGGCGCAAAATTTGCGGGCTTTTCCCTTGGCCATTCAAAGTAAAAGCAACCGTTCAACCGCGAAATCGTTTTCTAACAAAGCCGGAAAACTGCCCTTTATTTTGCTCTGTTCACTTCTTTTCTAGAAAAAAAACAATAAATATTTTTAAAAGCTATTTTTAACTCAAAGCTAGTGATTTCCCCTTCGTGCTAGAGTGGTTTTACCAATTTTCTCCCAAAATATTTACCTCAAGCGATTCAGATATTTCAAAATTGTCGTGCTTTTTGACGTGCTAATCGCAAAGCTAAAACGCAAGCTAAAACTATATATTTCAAAAATATCGAACTGAAAAAAGAATCACAGATTCAAGAGATTTGCAAATAAATAAGAGATGAGCAAAAACAAAGAAAAAGAAAAGAAACACCGAGATTTACAAAATAGCAGAATTGTTATAGTAGATGGTTTTGAAAGGAAGAAAAAAAAAGCTTAAATTAACAATCAGTTATTGAAAACAATCAAGGATATCAATTTTGAAGCTCTTTTTTTTTGTTTTTCATTTTTCTATACCCTAGAACATTTGAATGAAAAGGAAGAAAACAAAAAGCGTGAAGAGCATCCCGGCAAAGAGATTGTTCACGGCTAAATAGAAATATAGAAATTTTTGATGGTTTTTTGATGGTTTTTGATGGTTTTGATGGTTTTGATGGTTTTTGATTGTTTTGTGATGGTCTTTGATGGTTTTTGATGTCTTTTGATTTGTTTTTTCTCCTCTAGATCCACTACTACTCACCGTAATACAATTTCATTTCATACAATTTCAACCGTATACAAAAAAATGTGTAATTTTGAGTGAAATCAATCGATAAATCTACACTACTTTTTGATGAGTGTTAGATTGGATTGGATTGGATTGGATTGGATTGGATCCTTACCCAAATAGATGTGTCTCCAATCTTGTGTGTACTCGACTTCACTTGGTGGGCCCAAATTTGATGAGCGTTGATCGCTGAAAATATCGTAGTTTTAAACTTTCAATGATCCCAGTACGGCTAAGAAACCCGAATTTCTAAAATCACTGTTAGAAAAGAGTTTGGCTAGAGTGTTACAGTATTTTTGATTGAAAAAAGAAAACTTTTGACTCGAGTAAGCCTTTCAAAAAGGTGACTCGGTTACCGTAGTTTAGTTAGTTGTTAACTACTGTTAACAACTGTTAACAAGTTAGTTGTTAACTACTGTTAACAACTGTTAACATGTTAGTTGTTAACTACTGTTAACAACTGTTAACATGTTAGTTGTTAACTACTGTTAACAACTGTTAACATGTTAGTTGTTAACTACTGTTAACAACTGTTAACAAGTTAGTTGTTAACTACTGTTAACTACTGTTAACAACTAACCAAACTAACCAAATAGTCCAAGTAAATTGAACTGTAATAAATAAGTTTTGGATTTTGATTTTGATTTTCTAGAACTATACAAACCTAAAAGCAATCGTTCAACCACGAAATTATCTTCTAAAAAAGCCGGAAAACTGCCCTTTTACTATACAAACCTCTCATCGATATGCCGTTGATAGGAGACACCGGGATCTGGCTCAATACAGCATACCAATCTGTAAAACAGTTTTGAAAATATTTTCAATCAACACTTTTTCACCTGTTCACCACTTTTGCAAAGAGATAAACGCGATGCGATGGAGGCACTGATCGTTTCACTCGACAAAGAGCCATCATTGAGATCGTGACAAGAATCGAGAGAAAAGAAACGGTGAAAAGGAGCTCGTAGAAGAAATCTGATCGAGATTTAAATGTAGATCGATAAAAATTGATAAAAATAACTTACAAATCTTCGGCTTCACCCCAGCAAACCCATTCGGTGGAGCGATCGAGCAAAGGAAGAGGAAACAAAGCGTTTGCAACGAAAGAGTCACCAATTTCACCCACGATTGTGTCTTGAGATCGCCAAAAAGCGGAGACACCTGAGCACAGAATAGCTACAAGTTAACCGCTTCAATTTCAATTCGTAATCCATCTTTTTTTTTGCTTACAGTAACGATTTTGTAAAGTAAAGTACAGTAAAATCCAAGAAAATGTGATTTTGCTGAAAAATAATTGACTTTTTAATGAAACAAAGTCGGCTAGCCGATTACGGATGAAATTTTTTCACTAGATGTGTACGTACGGAGTACAAATGTACAATACAAATATTATAAATGAAACAAACAATGAATTCAATTGATGCATTTGTTGGTTTTAAAGGAAAGTAAAAAAAGAAACGAAAAGTTACTGCTTAAGGACAGCTTAAGACAGCTTAAGTTACTGCTTTTTTTTGTTCTAGCATCATTTTACCAGCATAACAAGTGTTGCAATGGTGACGGGAAGACGTAAAGCGAACGCGATTGTGCTCATTTTCTTCTCAGCGTGTACACAAACGCGTAGCATCTAAGAATAAGTCTGAGAATTCAATTTTTCCCCAAAAACTTGCCTGCATCGAGGCAAATGGAGCAATTTTGATAACGTTGAATTTGCGTTCCTGAAATTTTTCAAGATTTTAAGAGAAGGTAAAAGAAAGGAGCTAAAGACGCTTAGAATATCGATATCGTACTTTTTCGAGGTTTTGGCTGAGAACCTGATCGACGACGATCGTTTTCTTCTGCAAAAGGACAATGACCAAGTGTTTTCCAAAGCAGCCCGGTTTGGAAAAGCTGCTTTTCCAAAGCTGCCCCGTAATCTTGCCTTTAATCTCCTTTAATCTCTATCAACTCCAATCCAGTACGAGTTGTTTAATTCCACAGTTTAAAGGAAATTGATATTTCATGATATGATATGATATGATATGATATGAATAAATGTCTTAGTTTTCCATCTCTCACATCAACAACCCAAGCCGAGTGATCTTCTTCCATTGCGTAGATCGAGTCCATGTAACGGCGATTAGCTGGTGGAGCCGCTCCGACAGCGTGCTTCATATCGTGTTGTTCTTTGGGCTAAATGAACACAATTTTTTTTTTGATCTGTTTTCGCACTCAGGTGTTTGCTATTTGCGCAAATCACAACCTGCTTCCACATTTCTCTATCCCTTGCTATTGTCATCCAGTGTTTCCTAGCTTGAATGAACACAATCTGTCATTCATATACTTGATTCTTAGATTTGATTCTTATTTGATTCTTATTTGATTCTTATACTTGATTCTTATTTGATTATTTCCATCGTTTCATCTAAACCACTCACCACAAGGTCAAACGTCAACGAAACTCCCGGATCATATCCGCTAAAAAAGATGCAACAATTGTTCTCCTCTTCGGGATATCTAAAAGCAAAGAATAGCAGAATAGCTTTTAAACGAAGTGCCCACTTTGCATAATCGATAGTACAGAAAGAATCGTATGCGAAATGAATTCGTGAATAGATTCGGCCATCAGAGAGAAGATCGACATCAAAGAGAGTGCTGATACAAGCCATCGGATCATCCGCACATCGTCTGTAACAATTATTGTTTTAGCTTTCTAACGTTTTTTGCTATAAATCTCTACCCAAAATCCTTGAGTTTCGGGCTCCAAATGTGATGCGAATCGTGAAGGGTAAAGTGATCCATGTGCCATTCTTTTGGGTCCCATGTTAGCCGCTGATCTAACCAATTCTAAAATCACTTTTTGTTATGTCGTAATTTTGTTTTTCTTTTTTTTCTTTGTTGATACAAAGAAATTATTCTCTTTTTTTGTATGTTTTGACTGTAAAAACAGTTGAAAGAGACTTCAAATTTGATAGAATTTTTGAAATTTCTTTCAATCACCCACCAAATAGATATCTCCTTCGATCCGAAATTGATAAGTTGATTGTGGCTTCTAAAAGTGTTTGTACTTGATAAGTTTACTCTCAAAAAGAATCGATAATCTAGTTCAACTTACCAAATGTATGCGTTGTATCTGGATATCTTCGATCTCAATCCGCAACACTTGCTCCGTCACCTCTTTATCGCCATCTGTTGGCGGCGGATTTATCAAAAGTGAGTTGTACTTCTTTGTTCTAAATTTTTAGCGTAGAAGGCTGCGTGTATTAGTTTGAATTCGTTTTGCAACGAACTTCTCGTAATCCATATCCAGTAGGTAATAGAAAAGACAATTTTCGAGATCTCCAACTTGTTTCATTTGTTCTTTCGGATCTAAACACCAAGTACAAGTTTTTAGTTTAAAGCTACCGAGACTGTCTGTGAAGTTCTTTTTCCATGTACAGCGATCATTCGGGATAAGCGAGATTCCGCTTTCGAATAATATTGAAATCAATAATATTCGAATCATTTAGCAGCTATCTTCTCGATATTTAGAAATAAAATTCTCGCTGGAGGGGCAAATTTTCTTGAGACAATTAGGGCGACAAAGCGCCGCATGCGAAAGGGTATTTTGCGAGTGTTGCTCGGGCAACACATCCAACCATTGATTCATTTGCCACACTGTTTTGTTGTTTCCGCTCAATTTTCGGTGTTTTGGTCTTGAGAAATGATTTTAAAAAGCTATATTACATCATATATTCAAGTTGAAAAACGATCCGTAACTAAACACTAATCATATAGCAGCGATATCATCACAATCTACATAGAAAAGAATTTCAGACAAATAAAAAACTTTACAAGCCTACATCCCTTAAAAGTTCTTTTCGGGCACTTGAGCGCCTCCTCGTTGGAAGAATTTCCAGAGCAGTGGTCCACCCCAGTGTCTACCGAATTGATTCTTCTCAACACGACCCTATAAAAGACTTTGTGTATAAATTGCATAATTGATTTTCTGCCCATAAAACTTCAAACCACCAAACCTGAAGTCCCATCCCAGAAACACGAGCGTAGTGATAGAAAGTGCCAAGAACTGAAGCCACAAGGAAGAATGAAACTCCAATCGTGAAATTTTCTAAAGCATAATAGAAAAAAACACAAATAACAACTAACTGATTCGTGAGAGGGCAAATCCGGATGCAGCGGCAGCATAATATTGATTATGAACGTCGTCCTAAAAACATTAGAATACGTTTTTAAACAAAAAATACTCGATCGCGCATAGCTGCAGCAAATGATAGCGTGAAGCCCCAAGTTCCGGCAATAAGCATTGGTACGGGAGCCAGCTTCATATACCTAAACCATGATGAGTCGTTATAAATTTAATAAAATGCCAAAAACCTTTCAATATACATTCGAGGTCGCAAATCTTTCGAGCCGCATGGTGGATAGGCTTTGATATCAAAAAGTGTCCAAGGAAGCACTAGGAACCGAGTTTATTGCGTACAATTTCTATTTCCTCACTGAAAATTCCGACATATTTTGCTGCGGCAAAAGCTTTTTCGTGTGGTGCAGCATTTAATGGTTTGTCGAAGAAACGCGGCCCCATGAAGTACCTAGATGATAAAAAATGAACAATAAAAAGCGCTATACCAACCAGTTATTTGGAATAATACTTCCCGATCCGAGTTTTGAAGCTGGCGTGAGCCAAAGTGTATCCATGTTTGGGCTCACAGCCAATCCTGGATGTTCTTTTGATAGATTCCAGCGTTCAGCAATAGCCTTGTATTGATGCGAGCCTTTCATCAACTAAAAGACATTTGCCTGAGTCAGTATGTCTATTTTACCTTTTCTTGGAATTCTCCCAATTCCTCAGGTGTATCGGCTTTCAAACCAAAATTTTTGTTCTTGGTTGCATCAAGACCAAAGCTTCCTTGCAAAGAAGTTCCATCGGGTACCTAAGTTGTTTAGGTGATATCATGTAACGAAAAAAGTGTTTCACCTTAGGATCCCAGTAATCAGGATCTTCTTCTCTGGTTTTTGCGCCAAAGTTGCGCCATTTTCCCCGGCGTACTACATCATCCTTTAAACCGTTTTCCTTCCACCAATCCGGCCGACCAAGACTAAAAGCAAAATTTGATTACCAGACTCAAATCACAGGTTTTTAAATGAAATTTAACCTACTATTCACGGCTGCTCCAGAGTCCTATCCATGGTGGCCTAAAAGGAAAATTTAGTCTTTCTAGTAGAGATTAATTGCTTACCTCTGCGTCTTATAGGTTGCTTCCATTCCTCCATGATCATGATCATCATCATGCCCCATACTAAAGATCCCATGGATTCATAGAACTCGCACATTAATGTAAGTAACAGATTTGGGCTTAAACCAAACTATGAAAGAAAAGTTTAAAAAAATCAAAGTTTATCAACAAATTAACAAGAAACAAGCCAAAAAAACAGGTCAAACGCAACAAAGCCAACATAGCACAAAACAAATCAAAAACCATGTGATGTCATAAATGAGATTGCTATGGTTTTGAGCTAATTGAGTATCAATAGGCAAAAGATGCATATGACTTTCATAAAGAGCACATGGTAAAGCGACAATTTAAGTTTAGATTCGACAAATTCCCAAAGTCAAAATAGAACTGAATCGGGTATAAAAAATTCGTTATTCTAGCATGGTCGGTTGTCTCTGGTTCGCTGCCTTGGAGCGTTCTTGATAATGTTATCGACTCGGATGATCTGTTCAGCCGCCTAAAAATTTGCAAATTGATTTTTACCTATCTTCCTTACCTCAGCTGCAGCAGAGACCATGCACATTTTAACGTTGAAGGACTCAATCACACCAAGAGCAACCACATCAGTGACCGTTCCATTTTCAACATCTAAATAATAGTCTATCCAAAGCCTAGTAAAAATTACTAACCAATGCCCATGTTATGGCGTCCATTGGCGTGTTCAGCACGAAGACGGGTAACAAGCTCAGCTGACTGAAATTTATCGATAGACAAACAATTTCTGATAAACAAACATCGAGGCCAGCATTGTCGCAGATGATCGTAGGAAGTTGAGCAAGGGCTCTAGCAAAAGCCTCGACCGCCAACGCTTCTTTTCCTGCCACCTAAATAACAAATGTAGAAAAATTTTTTTACTCTAACTGTTACCTTTTGTGCCTCAACGGTTACAGCCGTGCTCATCAAAATCTCACTTGCGCCAGCACCAGCCACCTAATGAAAAATAATTCTATATGCCTACTTAACATAGAACGTACTGTTTTTGCCTCCTTAACATGAGTAATCAACACGCACAAAGCATCATGAAGCGAGCGTTCTGCTTCATCAAGAATTTGTTGAGTCGCCCCACGTAAAACAACTGAGCAGGCTTCTCCTAAAAAAGAAACGTGTGTATAAATGGATTCACAAAATATACCCAATGGAACACCGCTAAAGCGCAAAAGCCGATCTTCGCCAATCATCACTTCTTCTATCAACTCGCAAGTTCCAAGCTTCACATTTTCGGGAGTATCGAACGTAGACACAATCTCACCACCTTAAAATTGCAAAATAAATAATTAAAAGATACTGGCAAACCAAGCACGAGAGCCAATCGTTCGATTCCTTCGAAATCTGCATGCTCAATTCCCATAACCTGAACATTTAAAGTTTGTAAGTGCAGTTTATTAACTTCACTAACCTTGGCATCAGCGAAAAGTTGCTCAGGATAGTTGTAAATCAGTTGCCTATTGATGAAGACATCACACTTGTGAGAAAGAATCTTGTCAACCTACAAAAACTTTTATTGGAAAAATAGAAAAAGCAACCTTCTCCTTCATCTTCAGCTTCTCAGCCACCTCCAATTCAGCAACTTTTGCGACAGACTCTACCCTGACACGAGTTCCAAAGACTTTCACCTAAAAAAAATTCATATTGGCGTTAGATAATTTTCAAAACTTTGTCTGTATCCATAGGCGTGTTGGCAATCAAAATTTTCGGATTCTCAACGCGACGTGGTTGAGAGTGCCCCGGCAGCTTTTCGAGCAAAAATCCTTCATCAAGATAAGACTCGTTCATCGAGCCACCCAACTTCTTGATGATTTGTATAGCCTCCAAATTCCCGGATCCCTAAAGGATTTTATGCATATGTGCAAACTAAATTAGCCAACGTTTAAACGCAAAACAGCATCAACGGCTAGCTTTGAGAATTGATCCTTGTGTTGGGATAGAATTTTGGACCCAAGAGTAGTGTTAGCAATCTTCACCAAATCTTCTCGAAGGTGCGATCTATAAGAGGCAATTGTACTGAAATTCACCAGAAAACAAACCCTGACTCGTTTGCACTCTTCACTAGTGCGCCTTGCGCAATCTTGAGAGCCCGGCGGTATCCGGAAATAATTGTTTGGGGATGAATGCGTTGAGAAACCAATTTCTCGGCTTCACGTAGCAGTTCAGCGGCCAACACGGTGACTGACGTTGTACCATCACCAACTTCGCTATCTTGAGTCATCGCCATGTCTAAATGTAGCAAAGATTAACAAAGACTTCCTCCGAACTTTACTAGTGCAAATAAATTAGTGCGAAACTCACCAACTAGCACCTTGGCTGCCGGATTATCAACTCCAATCGATTTCAAAATCGTCGCACCATCGTTAGTGACTTTGATTGTTTGATGATCAGGTCCGCCGGCGATGAGAATTTTGTCCTAAAGATAAAATATTGCTACGTTTATTGTAAAATGTAACACATTAGTTGTTCAAAAAAACTTACCATGCCTTTCGGTCCCAAAGTTGACTTGACCAAGTCGCCGAGAGCAATTCCTCCGACAAAAATGCTCAAGCGAGCATTTTCTCCACGTTCCTCTTGAGCTTGATCCTTCAAGACTTGAATCGGCAACATTTCCTTAAAGAAACGTCTGTAAATAACTTTTTAGAGAAGAAAAGATGAAAATGTAAAAGAGCGCAATTTTGAGTTTAATATACGAGTTGTCATTCGTACACACGTTGGCACAGAGAAATCGTGATTGGGACACGCGTGGAGGGGATTTTTCAAGCAATACAACTTTCTCGAAACAATGCCCGCTGCTCAAAAATGCATGGCTTGATTGAAAATTTTAGATGTTGTTTGATAGACTGAATATCTTTACATTGCTTATAACCAAACGTTGAATATCTTAGAATGCCTCAATTTCAATATAAAAAAGTCTAGTTTCAAAAATCAGCCTTTTTTGGTGCATTTTTACTTTTCGCATTTGGGAATCTTTCGATTTTGATCAAACGCAATAAAATGCTTGGTTTTGGTAGTTTTCTATGCTTCTTAACGTTTACTCACTAGCTTTTAAACAATTAGGCTCTACTTTCAGTTAAATTGGTAAAAAATCCTCGTTACCTGATTAATTTTTGAGCATTTTCAGGCCGACCGGCAATGGCTAGCTTCCTCGATTTTCTGAATTCGAATAAACACAAAACGTTTCGACCGAAGAAGAAATTCACCCCGGGAACGATGCGCCACAATCTGCACAAACAAGCTATCGCCACTCTGCATTCTGGAGTCGATCTTCGGGCCGCCGTTAGAATGCCAGCCAACGAAAATTTGGACGATTGGATTGCTGTTCACACGGTCGACTTTTTCAATCGTATCAATTTGATGTATGGAACAATCGCGGACGCTTGTACGACCTCGTCTTGTCCAACAATGTCTGGAGGAATGAAATACGAATATTTGTGGCAAGATGGTCAGGGATACAAAAAGCCTACTCGCCTCCCGGCTCCGCAATATATGAGTCTGCTGATGGATTGGATTGAGACGAGGATAAATGATGAGCACATTTTCCCTTCATCCATGGATGTGCCATTTCCACAAGATTTCCGGCAAATATGCAAGAAGATTTTGACTCGCCTCTTCAGGGTCTTTGTTCATGTTTATATTCACCACTTCGATCGGGTCAGCGAAATCGGCGCCGAGGCCCATGCGAATACACTCTACAAGCATTTTTACTTTTTTGTCACGGAATACAATTTGGTGTCGAACAAAGAACTTGATGCTTTGCGGGATATGACTGAGAAATTGATTCAAGGTGGAGGTCGAAATCGTTTTCGTTGAAGAGTTCATCGTTTAAATGTTCAAAAACTCGCATAATGCTTCACTTGGCTGTATTCTTTGTATATTTTTGTCGGCTTCGTTACAAATGTTGATTTTCTGTGTTTTGGTATACTTCGCAGTTCTTGCTTTACTTATTGATAATTAAATAAAATTTAAAATTTTTTAGGTTGGCGCGATGCTTTCCACCGGCCATCGGTGCATTATTATGTGGCTACACACGTTGTTCATTCTACTGGTGCTGGTGATTTATTTGGATAAAGACAAGGATAGCAAAGTGGGTGTTTAAGTAATTTTTGAGAGTTTTTCTATTTCAGGATCCGATACTTCTTTTCGGGTATCTTGCTTTGAGCGACGTTATCACTGTACTTGGCATTTTAGCGAATTTGGTTCATAAGGTGAGTTTTAAGCAGTAAAAGTTAGATATGTAAACTTTAGAGTTTACAACGAATGAGCGAACTTGCTGAGGCTAGAATTCATTGGATTAACGCTGTTTGTGTCTACAAGGAAAATTTTGTTTACTTGCTGATTGTGGTCTTGAAGGTGAGTCCTCTAATTATTTTTTACTTAAAAATTCGCATTATAGCAAGAGTACAAAGAAAAAAAAGACTTTAAAACCAAACTTAGATGTTATTCGAATTGTTTCTATACTGGAAACTGCATTACTCCGATGATGGACCTTCATTTATAACGATCATGGCACCCCTTTGGGCAGCTCTATTGATCATTCTTTATGATCTAACAAGAAGGCTCTATAGAATCCAAACTGCTAATCAAATTAAAACAACTTTAAATCGTAGTGGCGAAACGTCCACTACAATGCCACTTGCCAATTCCTCACTGGGAAACGAAAATCCATCGATATTTCTTTGATCTTGAAACCTACGGGTCAATTTACTTAACGTGTCGAAATAATACGAGTATGTAAATAGTGTATGTAATCAGTTCAAATGATCAGATGAAATAAAGATTCTAATTACCGCTAAAGCACATTTACTTCCTGAAAATTACACAAGTAGTAAAACAGAACCAAACAGTGAAATCGACGATACAAGTATTTTAGGCACATCACAAAAACAAAACCCATTCGTACCCGAGAGAAGTTATAGAACTTCATTAATTTATTGGAAGCTCGAAGGTTGGGTATTGACTATCTGCTCTGAACATTGCATGAGGAGCAAATTGTCGATAATTTAAACCATCCTTCATTTTATCACAAGCAATGCGTTGAAGACTTTTACGCGCGAGGGTTCAAAACGAAGTCCTGAGTGTTCAAAAACGAGTCTCCATACATAGGGTACAAAGAAGTCGATGGTATTCTCATCTTCGACGTATCTGAATTTGTAGCCTTTTCAGGTTAGGTGCGTAACTTACCTGAATTTAAGATCAGGAAACTTTTGCAAACGATCGGTCCTCCAGATCAACACTTCATCATCTATCGCATTCATAATAGAACTAGTTCCTGAAAGCGACATAATGTGTTTTTAAAGGGACACTACCATCAGAAATTCCTTCAATCTTGGTCGAAAAATGCTCGATTACCGACCATATATTTTTTAGCAAATCCTGAAAGGGGATGTAAATATTTCTTCAAAAAAAAGTCATTTTTTCATTTTACCTACCTGAAACATTGGATGGTCTTTCAGATTATCGAAGAGTTTTCGGTGATAAAGTAGGGTGTAAATGAGATTTGCATTGTATCGAAGTCGTGATGTCAAGACCGTGTTGATGATTTCAAGGAGTGTTCGGATTCCCTCCTCCAATACGGTAATATCATCGCTCTAAAATCAAAAATTCTCCAGTGTTTTTGTTTTAACTTGCATAGTTGTTCTGTCCTTCATCAGTTTGCGTCTCAAGTGATTCTCGGAGAAGTTCAACCAGTTTCGCATGGCGTTTTGTGAGTAGCTAAAACGGTCTTTCCAAATGTAAATCTTGAAGTTACCTCAAGCAATCCGACCATTTTCTGGCATACGACTGGGTTCAAATTCTTAAAAGCTGAAGCCAAATTTGCCAATGCGGCGAGGGAATTTGTATGTAGATAACGATCCTGTAGATGGTTTGGCTTGTAAAGTTTTTTCGATTTACCTTTGTTCGGATCGCATTCTTTTGCAATGTGCGAATGAAAACCAAAATTGTAAGTCCACCTAAGGAAATGTCTCCGATCGGACGATCAGAATCAATCCAATCTCCTTTCACCATCTGTAAAGACAGTTGGTTTCGGGTTGGTTTGGTTCGGAACTACCGTTTCATGAATTATTTTGCAGAAGAAGTCGTCTTCCGATAGAATCAAAACTGCGATTAACGCCAGATACATATGGTGAGCATTAGCAGATTGTGAGTTGGCTCCGTTGTGAAGTATTTTGAGAACTGGTAGTACCTAGGTTGCATTTAATTTTTTTTGAATAGGGCTTTTGTTTACCAATTTTTCTAGATTGATCCTGCTCAAAACATAATTCCGAAATCCAATATTTCGGTGCAAAAGCATATATAAGAGCAGCATAGGTGGTTCCTGAAGTCATTGCTCTTAATTTTCAATTTGCGAAAAAGAACCTGCTCAACGGTTGAGCACAATCTTTCGTATAAGGCATTGTAATCAAGTTTAAAAGTGATTATTGGTGTAGGCATCGTTGAGATTTCTGCGAATATTAAGACTGATAGGATTGTTATGGTAACACGAACCTTGAGAATTTTGAAACTGTGCTAAAGTTTCTTTGAAAGGATTCTTTTCTTGAGAGTTATGACATGCCAATGCAAGCGCCAGCAATAAGGAAAGACTTCCAAGAGATAAAGCTGGTTGTTGTGTTTCCTGCAAGTTGTTTGTTGCTTTTTTCAAACTTTTCTTACCTCAGAATCGTCGAGTCCAGCAGCAAGTGTCACCATGTTCCACAAAGAACCTAGACGCTTATTCTTGGAGTTAGGGCGCTTAATTTACCTGCTAACCCAAGGACAATGCTTTCTGGCTTCTTTATTTGGTTTGGACCCAGATATTCTTCATTGTGAACCAAATAATTCGTTAGCAACACCTTGATGAAAATTGTAGAAGTTTCTTCGCTGAAAATTCGTTGATAAACATTGTTCATTTTAGGATTGCCTGACGTTTTTTCTAATAAGAAGTAGTTGAAGACTTGAGATTTTTGTAAAAGTTCATCTTTGTACAACTGCGAGCTGAGGATCGCCAAACAAGTTCTCACGGCTTCAATTTGAATGGGCACTGTTAGATCACTAAAATTGTTTTTATGATGTTTTGAGATTTTTCCAACTTAGTCGGCATCCGAATAATCAAATCAACTAGGTGATGGATCAATTTTTGTAACAGACAGTACGAATCTGAAATTTTTCATAGTTTAAACATTTTCCTGTAGCTATTCTCACCAGTTTCAACAACACTTGGCTCTATAGAGTACTGATAAACTTTAATCAGTTCATCTTCGGGAAGGCGTTGGCAAGAATATTTGATCACATAGTGTAGAATTGTGAGAGCATTTACAACTTGAAAAGTCAATTTCTTTCTGAAAAATGGAATCATTAGTAAAGTCCTAAGCCAATAAATCCCACTTTTCTTCTACGAGTGAGCTGAGAAGCTCGTCGACCATTTCAAAAAATTTGTGCAAAAATCCGGAGAGATTGCGGGAGACTTGAGAGTTATCAATTAGGGATTCCACAAAGTTTTGTGCAATTCTATCAACTTGTTTGATGATTTCTGAATCCCGTTCATCAATTTCCAGATGGAATGTGAACAGATCATTCCAAAAAGTGTCATCGGTTATTTCTTTGGCTCCGCAAAATTTCTTGAGTGCTTCATTGTCCTCTAACTTTGTTGTGCTGCTTACAACTCCTCCCATAAATCTGAAAGTTTTCCTAGTTAAAGAAAACGAAAAAAAACAACGAAAAAATTATGACACAAACTTGAGCTAATATTCTCAAACAAGATAAAAGATTGTGATAAGGAACAAGCTCTTATGAAATGTTTTTCAATGCGTGAGATATCTAGAGCACACACGTTGGCGGCCCATTTTCAAACGTAGTTTGTACTTTATGGAACTTTGATTTGATTTGCTCGCTCTTTGTGCTGGTAGAGAATGTGTTAAAGAGTCGAAAGGAAAGGCATCACACAACTTTAATAACTTCTATTTGTGAACAAATCAAGAAAATTTTGCGATTAATGCTAATTAATGGTTATTTTCTGTATTAAGGCATGTCTTCAGCAAGTACCAACAAGAAAGAGGAATATTGGACACGAAACAAGGTAGTTCAAGGCCATTTTCTCTGGATAATACTCCTTTTTAGATATTGCTCATAGCTTTCGTAGTGCGAGTGTGCCTCATTTTGTACGCTCTTGTTCATGATTATGTTTTTGAGGTTGGTGATGGAATACATATTTTTCTATTCTTATTGACTTTAGGTCTCTTTCACGGATATCGACTATGTTGTTTTCTCGGATGCCGCAAGACATGTTGCTAATGGTGGTTCCCCATACGATAGAGCCACTTACAGGTTATCTTACAAAGTTTATTTACATGAAAAATTTAGATATACACCTTTTCTTGCTATGATTTTGGTGGGCAATCAAATATGGAAAGATTTCGGTAAAATTTTTCTTTTAAAGATGCATCGGGACTTTAGGAAAGTTGCTCTTTTGCACCTGTGATATCATTGTTGCATGGCTGTGCCTGGAAATCAATGAAATACTGGCCAAAAAGAGGTACATCAAAACCAAAAGCTATAGCTGCTATTATTTTTAGTGGAAAAGAGCAAAACCTTCTTCCGGTTGTACTCTTTTGGTTGGCGAACCCGCTCACTGCTGTAATTTCGGCGCGAGGTAGCTCAGATTCGATCGTTTGCCTTGCCGTTTTGCTGGTCTTACTTTTGTTATTGAAGGAAAAGGTCATTAGAAACAAAATTTACTTAATTAAACAATTAATTTTAGATTTGGTTGGCGGCGTTAGCAAATGGTCTCCTGGCAATTCATTTGAAGATCTATCCAGTCATATATTTACCGTCAATTTATTTTTGGATCTTAACAAATGGTAAACGATAATTTGTTGATAATAACTTTTTTTAATTTAGGTGGACGTAGTACTCTGAGTTCAGTTATTGACATGACCGGATTGTTTTCTTTCGTTAAATCATGGATCTCACGCAAAGGATTGATCTTTGTTTTTGTAAGCAAATAATGTTAGCTTTTTTTAAAAAGAACTCATTCAGGTTAGTCTTTCATCATTTGCGCTTGTCGTTGCGCTTTTTTGGAATATTTACGGCGATCAGTTCTTGGAAGAATTTCTGCTGTATCATGTGAAAAGACGGGATATTCGCCATAACTTTTCTCCGTATTTCTACTTGCTTTATCTGGTAATTGTTTTCTTCAAAACTTCAAACCACTGCGATTCAGGTGGATGGTTATCAAATAGGATCAAAAATATGCGGCTTTGTAGCGTTTTTGCCACAAATAATTTCGATGTTTGTCTTTGCTTTTAGGTTTGTTTTAATTTGAAATTGAATCAAATCATGAATTTAGCTATTATGACGATTTGCCGTTTTGCTGGTTCATGACAACCTTTGCATTTGTGTCATTTAATAAGGTAAGGGATTTTTTTAACTTCGATTTGTCTAGTTTTTATGGTTTATTTAGGTTTCGACTAGTCAATATTTTATTTGGTACATCGTCTTTCTTCCATTGATAGCAAATCGAATACAAGTGCGTGCTTTTCAATTTTACTTTTTTAAAATTCGATTTAGATCAGTAGTAAACGAGCCGCTGTTTTGATATCAATATGGTTTATATCTCAAGGAATATGGCTGTTTTTTGCTTATCTCTTCGAGTTTCGGGTAAGTTGGCGAAAAAATGTTCTTAAATAAGTATCCAATTTAGGGTTATAACACACTTGCCTTCATTTGGATCTCAAGCTTATTGTTTCTTCTCACAAATTGTATCATTATGCGCCAGATCTCCTCGTATTACAACCCTGATCAAGCAGCGAATCACTTAAAGGCTAATTAAGTTCAGTTTAATTATGTGTACTCAATAAATATTTTATTATGTGTGCTTTGTTTATTCGTTGGGTTTTGAGGCCAAATTTTTTTGCTTTTAAGTGTCTCAATTTGCATCTTTTTTATGGCGAGTTTTTTTTAGATGCTTCAGCGAGTTTTCACTCGCAATTTCTTCCCTGTTGGCCTTCGTTCCGTCTCCTCAAATCCTCGTATCGATGTTGAAGGTGAATTGTTGTAAAACTATTACACATTCCATGACAAGGAATTAAAAAAGCTTTAAACATCATCAGAGTTTAATGCTTACTTTTAAGGCCGCTTCCCTCCACCGGTAACCCAGTTGAATGAGCATGAATTGATGTTCCAAGATAATGGTGAGCCTTGACATTTCTTTTCATTAATGCATTTTTATAGTTCGTCGTTTTGCCAACAATGTGATCAAACCGATAGTTCGTGAAATGGACGATAAAGCCCAGATGCATCAAAGCGTTATTACAGGTGAACTAATGTAGAAAAGTGTGGTAATGTTTTTAGTTTAGGCTCATTCGAAAATGGCTTCATGGGTGTCGAGGTTCCAGAGAAGTATGGCGGGCCGGGATCCTCTTTTTTTGATACGGTCATCGTTGTGGAGGAGTTAGCAAGAGTACAGAGAAACTTTATTGACGGGTATCGCATGAACAATTTTAGATTGACCCGTCGGTTTCCGTTTTTGTTGATGTGCAAAATACTCTCGTTGGCCCTCTTGTGATGACTCTTGGTTCGGAAGAGCAAAAACAAAAATATCTTCCAAGAATTTGCACGGATTGGGTTAGATTACAATAAATTACTAATAATTATCGGTTTTAGATTGGTTCTTTCTGCCTCTCAGAAGCTAGCAGTGGATCTGATGCATTCGGGTTGAAGACTGTTGCGAAACAGTATGAGTTAGCAAGTTATTACGGAAAATATTAATTCAGAGACTGTGATGATTTTGTAATTAACGGCAACAAACTTTGGATCACAAATGCGGGACATGCAAGCTTTTTTTTGGTTTTTGCCAATGCAGACACTTCCAAAGGGTATAAGGTCTGGTTCCTATTTGGTTCGAATAATTTTATTTTTTAAGGGGATCACTTGCTTCCTTGTTGATCGTGATGCGCCCGGTGTCAGCGTTGGAAAAAAGGTTTTGCTTCACGTTTCACAATAGCTGATACAATTGTTTAGGAAGACAAACTGGGAATTCGAGCTTCTTCTACATGCCCAGTTCACTTTGACAATGTCAGGGTGCACAAAAGTGCAATCCTCGGTGATTATGGAAAAGGTAAAAGATTTTTATTTTTGGTCCAAAAATTTTAAACATTTTAAGGTTACAAATACGCCATTGAATGCCTGAACGCTGGTCGAATTGGTATGTGGATTTAAAATATTTTTTGTTTTTCATGTTTCTAAACATAAAAGTTTAGGTATTGGTGCTCAAATGCTTGGTCTTGCCCAGGTAATTTGAACTTTTAGAGAAGTTTGCAATAAATTATAGGGTTGCTATGATGTTACGATCCCATATCTTCAAGAAAGAAAGCAGTTTGGTAGCCGGCTCATCGATTTCCAGGTTAGTTTTTGATTGCTTACTGATGTCAGAGCGTAATTTTTGTTGGCTGGAGGCATCTTAAATCAATTTCCAGGGAATGCAACATCAAGTGGCCCAAATCGCCGTCGAAATTGAGGCTGCGCGTCTCCTAGTTTACAATGCCGCTCGTATGAAAGAAAATGGTATCAACTTCGTGAAACAGGTACTTTTACGAAAACTATTTTATTGGGTTAAAACTGTTGTATTTTAGGCGGCTATGGCTAAACTCTATGCTTCTCAAGTGGCAACTACATGCACATCAAAGTGTGTCGAATGGTTGGGAGGTGTTGGATTTACAAAAGAATTCCCGGCTGAGAAGTTCTACAGGTTAATTTAAAACGGTCTTGCATTAGCCATACATTTTTAGAGACTCCAAGATTGGCACGATTTATGAGGGTACTTCTAACATTCAGCTCAATACAATCGCCAAGCATGTCGACTCGGAGTATGCGAATCGTGGAAAATAATTTCAGTTGTGTATAAAATTGCTTAGATTGTCATGTTTTCGTATACTTTTGCTCATTAGTGATACGTTTACTTGCATTTTAGGAATGTGATTACTTTTCTTTGAATAATTACGGTTTTTGATTGATGGTGTCTTTTTGAATAAAGTTTATGGTATACGTGCTCTAGTTAAAAATTTTAAGTCAACTTTCAGTAATTACTTAACAACTATTGGCACAGGAGCTTTTTTTGCCTGTACACAACATTTAGATGGTATTTTATTTGATTGGGCTCGGGTTAGGTGATGTTGAGGACATCACGGTAAAAGGTGAGTTTACTTAACAATTTTTCAATTATGTTTTCAAAGGCTTAAACGTTGTTCGAAAATGTAAACGAGTCTACTTGGAGGCTTATACATCAATTCTCTGCTATGGCCTGGAAAAGAAGCAACTCGAGGAGTATTATGGGCGAGATGTCATCGAGGCTGATAGAACAACGGTAGAACAAAATTCAGGTTTTTTTTTGCTCTTTTATTATGCAAATTTTAGTTTTAGACGAGATTTTGACAGACGCGGATACAGAAGATGTAGCAATGCTTGTCGTTGGAGATCCCTTTGGAGCCACTACTCATGCCGATCTCGTCTTGAGAGCAAAGGTTAAATTTGTTTTTTTTTCTTTTTAATGAGTAGTTGTTTCAGGAAAAGGGAATTGTCGTTAAAGTCGTTCACAATGCATCAATAATGAATGCAGTTGGATGCTGTGGGCTACAGGTAAACAATTTTTAAAAACTCAGTACGCTAATTGATTTTTAGCATTTTTTTATTCCAGGCTTAAAATTTTTAACCTTTAATGTTCTATATAGATTTATTGGTTATTGCTTTTCAGTTGTACAACTTTGGAGAAACCGTATCTATCGTCATGTGGTTGGACAATTGGGAACCGGATAGTTACTATGACAAGTTTGTTATTTAATGTAATAAAAACGCAATTTCTCAGAATTGCGATTAATCTTTCCAAAGGCTTACACACTTTATGTCTACTTGACATTAAAACAAAGGAACAAAGCGTCGAGAATATGATGAGGTAAATATTTTGCATTTTACTCAAAGCATACATTGGTTTTAGAGGAAGAAAGGTTTACGAGCCTGCCCGATATCTGACTTGTTCCGAAGCATGCAAGCAGTTAATAACGGTAGTGTAAAAGGCATAATCTTAACTGATTTTCATTTTCAGATAAGTAAACGAAAAAGGGAGGAGGGGACGGAACCCATTTATACGGAAAATACACGTGTTGTAGGGTTAGCTCGAGTCGGATGGGACGATCAAAAAGTGGGTTTGAATTGGAAATTTAGCAGTTTTATTGGAATCACGCTCATGCCTTTTTTTTTTGCACATTATCCATTACCCAATTTTAGATAGTTTCTTGTTCAATGTTGGAAATGTGCTCAGTCGATATGGGTCCACCACTTCATTCACTTATTATCCCCGGGAATACACATCCGCTAGAAGACGATATGCTTGCCACTTTCGCCTTGAAAACTTTGTGATTTTGTATTTTTGTTGATTGTTGATATTGTTTGATCATTTGTTTGTTGTTATTTTTGTTGTCGTTTTAATAAAGACAAAATTTCTATAATTTTCAATTCAATTTCAATTGTTTTTCCTTTCAAGCTATACCTTCTGTTGTGTCTAGTATGCTTTGTGCAGCACAAGAAAAATGGGAGAAGGGGAGATATTTATCAATCCGGGCGATCGGCTGATGCAACTTATCAAATCGGTGAAAAGCCATTTGGTTTATTGAACTCTTTTAACCGAAAGCGCTATAAATGGGCCAGAGTTGTTGAAATTTTGTCTGTCAACATGCTTTGATCTTGATTTCGTTTAGTTATCTAAACCAAAAAGCCCTTAGAAGATTCTGTTTTGCATTCAATTTTCGTAATTTGCATCTATTTTCAACCCGGTTCGCAATAATTGCTAGAAATTGTCAGTTTTTTGAAAGCTAAATACTATTTAACGTGCCCTATAAACGATCGATTTAGCGCGCGAAAACGGGAGCTTTTTTGAGACCGTTGAACAACAGCTCACATATTAAGGTCTATCTCGTCCCCATTTATGAGATTTCTCTCTTCTTCGCCACTCAACTCTTATCTTCTCGCCGTTCGCTTCTATTCGAATACCGGCAAGCCTTTCTTTTTATTTATCTTTCTTTATTTCTTTTTATTTATTTCTTTTTATTTTATTTATTTTAAAGCTTGAAAGAAAATTCACAATTATTTAGCTAAAATGTCACTGGAAACGGCCTACTTTGGGATGCAATGCTTCTGGGGAGTCGAGTCTTCGTTCGCCAAGATTCGGGTAGATTGATTTACGGAATTTTGATAAAACGTAACTGGCAAATTCGAAAAAAAAATGATTTAATAAAAAATTTTGATTAATACGTAAACTTTTGACATCTTGCACACCATTTGTAAGGTTTTCATTTGATAAGTCCAATTAAAAGCTTGTATCCATGCCAGGTTGGCAAAAAAAAAAAACAAGAAATAGTGGAATAAGTTCAGTTTAAAAATAACTACCTACATCTGTGTTTTGCGTATACATGATCCATTCTTTACAGGGAGTGAAAAAGACGAGAGTCGGATATGCTGGTGGAACGACACCGAATCCAAACTATCGAGATATTGGAGATCATACAGGCTCGTAATATTTTAATGATTTTAATACAATTTAATTTATTCTTGTACTTTTTGCCTAAAAATATTGTCTACTCAATCAAATCAAGACTAATAGTAAAAGGCTTTGGTTGATAGCAAGTCACAAATTTAGCTTTTACGTTTAGAGTTACATAACATAACATTTAGAGTTACATTCAAGTGCTACAGTACCCTACACTTTACAGTACCCCTGTCATTTTAGAAATCACCGAGGTGCGATTCGATCCGGCCGAGGTCGACTACCGCACCGTTTTGGCGTGGTTTTGGAAGAGACACGATTCGACTGAAAAGTTCTAAGAGACAAGAAAACTATTTCAATCCAACTATTCTAGGCACAAGAAGCAATATCAGAGCGCCATTCTCTACACGAGCGATGAGCAAAAAGCGGCTGCTGAGGAAACGGCTAAAGAAGTCGAGGTTTGTCGAAGAGAAATTAAAGTAGTATTCTAGTATTCTAGGCTAAAAAGGGTCGCCCGCTTGACACGTACATCCAGAAATTCGATAAATTCTACCAGGCCGAGGACTATCATCAGAAATATTGGCTACGAGGACGGGGACAGTATATTCATGATGTAAGTGAAGGGAGAGGTGCTCAATTAACTCAGACACTACATAGTTTCTTGAAGGTTTGCTCTAGTTAGAGCATTTAAATCATTTTTTCTAATCTATAGTTAGCTATATTGCCAAATACGTCACCGTTGAATTGGTGCCTTATGATGTACTGTTACTGTTAATACTTATGATGTAACGGTACATCATCATTACTAACAGTACTAACAATCAGCTCACTCAATTTACAGCTCGGTTTGGATAACGCGAACTTGGCCGACTCGTATCTAGCGACGAAGTTGAACGCCTATTTGGCTGGATACACCGATTTCACGTGAGTATTTTAAGTAAAAATTCATCGACTAGCGATTTTTTGATAGAGCTAGCAGATTGTCGATCCGAGCCCTGGTCCTCAAGGCAATAAACCATGACTGGTCAAGCCAAGGCTAGAATCAAGGATCAGACCAACCTCTATCAAAACCAAATATCAAATTTTTTTCAGTGAACTTGATCAATTGGCCGCTGAGCACAAGATTCCCGAGGATCTCATCACGGACATCAAAGAGATCGCCAACAATGGAGGTGATCCAAGAAATTGTCACCATTGAGATTGCTTTGCGATATTCTAGCCTTATTTCATCTGGTGCCAATAAAGATATTGATAGAAGACTTTATTCGGAATACCTCGTAATTTATGGCCTATAAATATCAAAATCATTCAACTTTGGAGACCTTTTGTGAGAATTTGTTTGATGAAACATTGACTCAATGATAGAAATGTTGTGGTCGGTTGAGGAAACGACGGACACCGTTGCATCTGGAAAAAGTTGAGATACGAATTTCAAATTTTTCCGTAACTGCTTTGATGCGCTTGGCTTTTCCGTCTATGGGGTATAACCGTATAGTAAGAGATTGAGAACCCGATTGGGTATCATTTCTAGAATCCTTTTCATTTCCACCTACTTTGCTTTGACGGTCGGTTTCGGGAACTGTTTCCAACATTCCACCACCGCTTTGTCACAGTCACAAAGAGCCGCTTTGCATTTATCGTCGGTGACTAAAGAAAGACAATGGTATTTAGAATACATTTTTCTCAATTGCACTTAATTTATCGCACCTGCACAAAGAGCCGTTCCATTGTCACACTTCCAACTGTAATCATCCACATATTCCCACGCAACATCGAAGCAGAGCTAAATTTTCGCGGGATTTTCATGAAATTTTTTTGTAAAACGCAAACCTTTTGATCAACAGCTGCATCGTAACATTTATCGTGAAACATGCAGCATCTGAAACATTTCCACATTCCATATTCTCTCTAATAGTTGTGCGCACTACTATTTTTTCAACCCCCCTCCTGGACCGCAATATTATTAGAGAGTGCACTACTACTAAAGAGTCTTATCATTTACCAAAGTAAGACAGATATAAGATTTGTTCCAAAAATTCTTGCAAAAAAAGCAACTTTCTAAAAATTTATTGGCTTTTGATAATAAAAAGTTAACTAGACAAAAAAACTACAACAGAATCATCGTTCGAATCATCATCCTTATCCAGTTCAATATATTTGAGTTGGTCCTTTTGATCGATTGTTCGAGACGAGCATTGGCGAGAAGTGTTGCGCCTTCAGGAATAGGTCCTTCTTTTTTGAAGCAATGAATGATACCATCTTCAGGGCCATCAGTAGCTGTGGTAGTTGCACAACTCTTGAACAAGCTTATGATGAGGTTTTTGGGAGCTCTTTCCAAGCATTCCAAACACATTCAAGGTAATTTTTCATCGCTGGATCTCCATTTCGGCTCAAGGGTTTTGGTCAATTTATCATCTATCCCTCGTATTGTGCTCGAATCCCAGCCTTAAATGGTGCATTTCACATGACATCGGGAGCTTGTATGTACTTGGTGTATCCTCCGGGCACAATAATGGAAACAATTTGCAAATCCTTTAAAGTTTTTTGGTTGCTCCGCTTTTATGGGCAGAAAAGTTGTCCCAGACGATTAATCGTTTTCCGAATAGTAGAGCACCAAGAACCCTTCGAAGGTAGGACCCAATTGAAGTATCATTCATCCATGTAGACCCATCCCAGTGTAGCTGTAGCTTGTTGTGGAACTTTGTAATTACTTTAGGATCCGGTCTAACTCGATTCAGCAACACAAAGGCCCTACACTTGAAGCCATCATCACGGGCTGCTAACATCACGGTGATTCGCATCTTATCGTGACCTGTTGAAAGAATCGCCACCTCTTTGGATCGGGATTGAATTTTTGAATCCATAAAACGATTTCCCATCGAGATCCATACCTAAAGAAAAAGATTATTTAGACAATAGTAAAAGTGACCAACAAAAATTATACAATATTAAAATCGAACATGATGGACTATTTTCTAAGATTGAACTTTGATAACAATAAAGTTTAGCGCCGCAAAAGTCAAGACAATTCACAAACTTTATACAGGTATATAAGAGCAAAAATGACTATAGCTTTGCGCAAACTTCGTAAGCAAATTTGAGTTAATGTGCCACTAAAACAACGTGTAGAAACAACAAAAAGATGTTTTTGCAAAAAAGACTTTGCACAACAATCTTTTTTTACTAACTTTTTCAAGTGAAGAATAGTTAACAAATGAATAGAAAAAGTCTCACTTTTGCTTGCTTGAATACCTTTAGAATGTCACATAAACATAAAGATATTCAGCCAAAAAGGTTTAGATCAAAAAGACACTATAAAAGCACTATAAATGCAAATTTTCAAGGGTGCATTACTTTCAACCCCCTCCCGGACCGTAATACTATTAGAGTGCACTACTATTAGAGAGAATACGGTAGATATATTTTTTTTGGATTTGGTACTAGTCTGGCTTACAAGCCTTTCGTTTGACTTTTATTTTTGCTTCTTTTTCTTTTAGCTTTGAATGTTCTCTATTCTCTACAATCGTACAGCATTTGGCACACCGTTGCTCTGGACATACACCCTGACCAACTTCGCCAAAAAACTCAAACCATTCAAAGCTGAAAGGAGCAATGACAAAAACCAAAGCTGGGCTCGAACCCTAGGGCTCCTGCCTCTTATTCAAGCCCACTGACACTCGGCCACCGCGACATTGTTTTCGGCCTTTTAATTCAACTTATAAGCTCAAGTTCTGTTTTCTGCGGCAAAACTTTGAGCGCTTATAACTTTTGATAGAGTGCTGCGTTGCAAAAACAGAAAGCAGATCCGGAATCAGCGCAAAATTCGACATCGATTAGTATATGGCTCGTTTCATTTGGCCACTCAATTGACATTCCCTCGCGAAGAATACTCTCTAATAATTACTAGGGTGTGTTCCTTTCAAGAAATATCTCAAAATAGGAAACGGATGTATTTGAAATAAACTGAATATCTTTTAAATTGTAGAAGATATTCAAGGTATTCAGTTGATTTCTACCGTAACTTGTTTCTTATTTTATGCTATTTGTTGAGAGGAACACACTCTAATAATTACTGCACTCCCCGTTTTCAACACGAACTTGTCAATGCCATCGACCGGCTCGTGTGCTCCACCAATCCCGCACCAACAACCATAATTGTTGTAGACGAGGGCGTTATAGTGAAGCTCACATTCGGTGACCTTTATAGGAATTTTTTGAATGAAAAGAAAATTGCCAGATACCTCTTCCAAATTCCACAAAGCGCCTACAGATGGTGGTGGGGAAGCGAGAGAGAAATTTGGAGAGAAAAGGAAAAGAATCGATGAGATGAAAGAAATACAGACAATCCGTCGCTCAATCATTGTTTTCTAGAACTAAATTGAGTCGTTTGAGGGGAAACAAAATCGATTTAAAGTGTGAAAAAAGGGAAAATAAAGGAAAGTTCTTCATGTGGCAAAGCAGTAAAAGTAAAAGAATTATGAGAAAAGGCTTCATTTAGGCTTTTGACTTCTATAAAGTCATTAAATTGATTATCAGATTGTTAAATAAGAAGATAAGAAGATAAGTAGTTCAGAGTGATTAGATAAAGATAGTTATTGGTTTTAGTTTTTAGTTTTACTGCTTATCTCTTCTTTTAACTTTTTCCAAAACCACAACTTCAATTGAAATGAAATTAGATTGAAATTAGATTAAATGATCAAAGAAATCGGTGAAATCGGTGAAATTTCTAAAAGTTAAGAAACCAATGCGTAGAACAAATGTGATTGGGAAAGAAAGTGGCTGACTGATGGGACAGACTCATTAAGGGGGAGGGGAGGGGACGATCCCAAGGGAAGGAAGGAGGAACACGTGACTCAGCCCTCCCTCAGTTCCCTTCTCAAAAGATTAACTGCTCCGCTTTGACCTTTCCGTTCAAATGATGCTATGCTATCAATGCTGACCATTCCAAGACACAAAAAAACTTGAATGCCATCAAATGAAACCAGCTTGAGAAAAGAAATGGGTAATTAAACTGAGACAGAGATGGCTTTTGAAGGTTTTGGGATGATTTTTGAGCCAGAGCTAGGCTTGGTTATTGATCTGGTTATTGATAGTGTCAAATAGAAATCTTCTTGAGTGATTCATTTTGAATTAAATAGTATTTTCATCCATCAGTCTTATAATTCCCCCACCGATCGTTTCCATCCACTGGTTCTCCCTCTCCACCCGGTCCACACCATCGACCGTGTCCATTGTAGATGAGAGCGCTCACATTCAGCACACATTTCGATATCTGAAAAGCTTTTTAGTTTCTGAAAGCTTAGAAAGGAATCGTTAGTGGGTCTAGAAACCAAATGTGTCTCAAAGTTATTAAAACTTCAAAGATTTGATCCTTACACCAACCGAAAAAGCCGCTTAATGGCGGGTCTTTCTGGCAGTGTTATCGTCGTGGCGCAGTCAGGAAAGGACTTGTCTACGGCCCACACAATCCGGGTTCGACTCCTAGTTGTGTCGTGACTTTTGCTTTTTAGAAAAACGAACGATGAGATGCACAACTAGATAGAATTCTAAGCCTAACAAAGGAAAAATCATGTAAATCGGCCAATGAACAGCCGAGAACTCGAGCGTACAAACAGCCAGACGACACTTCTCTTTTATATATAGTAAATAGTGTTTCACCACTAGAAAACTCCAGGATTATTTTGATTTCAAAAAGCTAAATGCTTGATAGGTTTGCCTTTATCTCACTAAACCAAAAATCCATCCTATTCAAAGAGATCCAATGAATCTGACCTCATCGAAATTCCACAGAGCTCCCACTCGACGCGATCGCGATTCGGAGAAGTGATTCATCGAGAAGAGAAATAGAAGAACTAGCAAGAAATCGGGTTTCATTTCACGAGTGTTTTTGATAGGGTTATAATTTTCAAATACAATTCGATATTCGATTTGTTTATAGATAGACTGATTGTTGGGTAATTATTAGCTATGGGTAATTATTAGCACAATTCTTTGTCTCAGAGATGCCATTGGCGAGCAGATAGACTTCAAGAAATCAACATGATGCAATTACTTTGGTCAAATACTCAAAACTCTTGTCCTGTTCTCTTGTTCTCTTGTCCAAACCCTAATCCTCAAATCATTTAGATTTAAATTTATAATTTGCATTTAACTTCTTGTAGGGGACAGATTATGGCGATTGTATTGTCTTGTAGATTATGGTGATTGTATTGTCAACTTGTCACAAGATTTGCCGCTCTTTAAGATCCAAATATGAATCAGAGTAGAATGCTTCCGAAAATAGATACAAAGTAGTCAAACTTCCGGGTATTTTGTTTAGAGTGATTCATGTTTTGATAAGGAAATTGACTGGGGAACTGTTTGCAATTTTAGTGCTTCAACTCCAGAAGACTTTTTGGGGAACTTTGTACAATCAGAGCTATTGGAGAACTGAAGCAGGCCAAAATCAAGAAAAAAACCATTCAGTAACGTTTATAACATGAATTTCAACCTTTCAGTGAGATTTTTTTAGGATTAGTATGGTGCGGAATGGGAAAAAAGAGAGTGACTCCGAACACTTGCTTTATTTCCAATTCAAAATGCATTTTCATTAACGTTTATTCAAATGGGTGAGGCAATAAACGGGTAGTCTAGTGGTTTAGTTTAGTTTAGTGGAAATAAATCATTGGGTGTGTGAAGGAAAAGTCGCAAAACAGAGTAAAAGATAGTTAAGGAAAAGAAACCTACCTTTTAGTGATATCACCCTGGCCAGCATCATAAACAGTGATCATCGAATCCATTAATAGTCTAATAGTCACCAATAGAGGGCAGTAGTCGTCCTCTTCGCTTGTTGCCAAAGATGGCAGGAATGAGATGAAGAGAGGCCGGTCAAACCATCAGTCGATGCCTAAAAGAAAGAAAATAGAAACGAAGAAAAAATAAAAAAAGTGAACAAAAGTAAAGAAAATCCCTTACCTATTCCTGTTTTCCCAAGTGATCGGCTAGCTGTGCTGGCTGAGCGCCGGCGGCTTCACCAACGCGTTTCTAGAGCTCATCTTGAATTCGCTGAAAGTGAAAAAGTTAAGTAGGTTAAAAAGTCGACTAATAAGATAATTTAGGCTTAAAAACGATCTATAACAAAGCCAATCAAAATTTACAAACTCTATCAAAAAAATTGTACGCTTTAGCTCAAAAACAACGGCTCTAATTTGTTAAAGTACTAAAAAAGGTAATAAATTTAAGCAATAACATTGCCAACAAAGCAATGATCAAAATGTTCAAATGAACAAAAGGATAAATCTTTATCTGAATGGTTGACAGTAAAAGTCCTTGCGTGCGGGCGAGAAGGATGAAAATCAAGAGGAATGTGACTCCAATCATCATCCATTGTGATTGGAGTGAAGAGGAGAATTTGAGATGAATGATATGACTTCCCCTCACAAAGCATTTCCTTTTATTTGACCGATGAATATACATTTCGGGTGTCGGATTTTGCAAGTGATGGACCGGAATCGATGGAATCAAAGTGGGCAACTTCGAAAAGCGCCTCAGCGAACTTCAGAGTATAACGGCTCGGGAAAAACCTAAAGCACAACAGAGTAAAAGATAGTTAAGGAAAAGAAACCTACCTTTTAGTGATATCACCTTGGCCAGCATCATAAACAGTGATTATCGAATCCACTAATAGTCTAATAGTCAGTAATAGAGGGCAGTAGTCGTCCTCTTCGCTTGCTGCCAAAGATGACTCTCAAACGACTAAAAACAGAAATATTCCAAACCTTAAAACAAAAATTTTCCTGAACAAACGTTCAACAAAAACGCCGGGAACACAGCACCACTTCGTGCCAAAATCAAAAAGAACGTCCCTGTGCGTCAACCAGAAGTGCGGAAGGGAAACGTGCGATGCAAGTCCTGATTCCACCAGTGACTCATAAGTTGCCAACTAAAAGATAGTTTTCTCAACAATACAACTAAAACACTTACTTGAGTAGAAATATCTGGTGTTGGAGCCAAAATTCCAAGAACTTCCATTTGAAAAAGAGACGAAGCTCCTCCTCTGCGTGTAGTAGCGCCTTGTGGACTTAAAATTCTACTTTAGAAAAACACGCCTGCTTTCTTTCCGAGGTTTGCTTTGGGGACCAAACGTTGAACTGGAGTCAAGCATGACAACGTGTTTGGATTGCGATATGAAGAGCATTTGAAGCATTTGAAGAGCTTCATGTCGAAAGACAACCTCCCAGTATTCGTCAAGATAACGCTCTGCAGACATGCGGAAGAGGGCCAGTTCAGGACACGTGACAAGAATGCTAAATGCAAAATGGAAATAATACAAATTTGCACAAAACCTCCTAAGCCGCTGCTGTCCCCACTTGAACAAGGAAATGACAAGACTGGCGTGATAATCTTCTGCAGAGAGCTGAATCATTTTCGGCATTCTCCTTGCAGCAATGACATTTTTGCCATGTAGAGAACTGCCTAAAAACACGATTTTTGCAGGCTTAATATCAATCAAAGAAAGCAAAAATCATCAAAAAATGTGAAAAAAACGACTAGGGGGACTTACTCCCCTGGGGGGCAAACAGGGGGTCAAAGGGGGACAAAAAGGGGGACAAGGGGGGACACCCGAAATGTATACCGATGAATGCAAATTTGGAAGCTGATCAAAACGTACCACAGCGGGCACATACCAAAGCAAGATAAGTAAGAGAGTAAAAAGGGGAGCTGGTCAAAACAGCGCCGGCCAAAATAATGCGCTTGCAGTTTGCAGTTTATTTGTGTTTCTTATTTTCATTAGATGTAGAAAAAAAATAGCTATCTGCTGAGTTTTTTGGAGCTGTTTAGAACAAATCTGGGATGAGAGAATGCCAAAAACGAAAAAGGGCTCAGAAAAGAGGTTAACTTAATCCAGACAGTCAAGACTTAATACTCTAATCTAGACTGAATACTCTATCTAGACTAAATACCGTAATCTAGCGTTTCTAGGCTGAAGCTACTATTCTAGATTGAATAACGTGATCCAGACCGTCAGGACTGAATAGTCTAATCTAGACTAAATACCCTAATCTAGCGTTTCTAGGCTGAATATTCTCGCTGAGCTTTTCTCGAGCTGAGCTTTTCTGAGGCTGAGCTTTTCTCGACACCAATTCTGTTTCAAGAGTGATCCCAAAGTATGCAAAATGTAGATAATTTCATTCTGCATCCAATAAGAATAAGAAACCCATAGAAACAACCGCGGAGGGGCTATTTTTGCCGTGGTGCTGTTTGTACACGGCACTGTTTTGACCAGTTCCTCAAATTTAGCTGTTTTCCGACAGTTTTGCGCCGGATATGCAAATTTTTTAGTGCTTTGGTGTTTGCCGACTTTTGTTATTTTAGAAAATTCTATTTCTTGAAGGTACTGTACATTTCTAAAGCGTTAAAATCATACGGTATTAAGTCGAAACTAGATGGAGTACCCCTAGATGGAGTACCCCTAGATGGAGTAACTAGTACCCCCAGTACCAGCTACGGTAGCTTTTGGAAGATACACGCTTTGGAAAATACTTGTAAATCTCCATTTCAAAGTCTTTCAAAATCCCAAAATGTTTTCGGATCGAAATTTGAGTGCAAAACCCTTCTCTCAAAGCTCTCTCTTATCAGGGATTTGATTTATTGGCATTTTTTTGATTTCAGCTCAAAAAATGGCTTTCTTATCACATGTACCATTGGTGGATTCGAGAGAGGCGAATTCATTGCCCACATTCCCCTCGCGAACTTTCGAACCCTTCACTTGTTTTTTTGTAAATTTTTGTACCAAAAAGTTGCCATATATAGACGGTTGTTCCTCATTTTGATCAAGAACTTTCCTACTCGACTTGCGGCACACGGCACACGGCTACAAAATCCCCCATATTGTTTAGCGATGCTGTTTCGTCTACTGGGTTTTGTTTTGATTGTCGGCTTGACGAGTGCCTCTCTACAAGATGTGAAGAATGACATTAAAAGCGGAAAAAAGCCGATGCATGGAGTGAACTTGGGTGGATGGCTTGTTGCTGAACATTGGATGACGCAAGGTGGAGAAAAGAAGTGAAAAAGTGATCCAGTTCTCTCGTTCAGGTTCCCCAGCTTGGATCGGTGTCCCAGACGATGTCGCAAATGGTGGAGAATATCAAACAATGAAATATCTCGGACATGACAAGGGTTTGTTCGGATGTTTTTGAAAATAAAGTAAAAATAATTAGCTATTTAGGTGATGGTCAATTCAACGAGCATCGTCGAACATTCATCACTGAGAGTGACTTTCAAGAGATCGGTTCATATGGATTGAACACAGTGAGAATCCCTATTGGATATTGGATTGTCGGATTCGATAATACTGGAGGAGGTGGGTTGAGAAAAAAGAATTAAAGAAGAAAACTTGGAGAACAAGTGAAAGCAAGAGCGGTTTTAAAGGACTGGCGCGAAAGCGGCGCAGCACGCTTTCTAAAGCGTGGATGCGCTACCGTACTCCGCACAAAATTCCCCTTTTGCCATTCTTTTCATTTTCCTTCATCCCATGGAGTCGGAAACTTTGTCCGGTTTTTATGTCCTATGCCGAATCCCGCTAAGTCTCTTTCCCACTTCGTAAAATCTATTAATTTTGTAGTCCGTTTTTAAAGTACTCTCTCCCCTCGGTCGTTCCCTCCTTTTTATATTGTTTGCCCATAGCTTGTTGTTTAAAATTCTAATACGGTTTTATTTCGTTTTCTTTTCGACTCTTTTCACTATATTGTTTTAAATCCGTTCACACATTACGTACTCAACTTAACCAATTCATTTTAACTAAAACGTAAATCTAAATAATCTGGCGCGATTTTCTTGTGACTTCGTCTTGGGTTTTTCTGTCAAATCATTTTAGGAAAGGGTTGGTAAGTTAGCGTTAGTTACTAACTTGAAGATACAGCAAACTTTAAAGCTAGTGAAAGTTTCAATAGACAGAAAAAACGTGTCCTTTCAATGCAAAAACTTTCAGGTGATGCAAATGGTTGGAAAGTGTGGGCACCGGGAGCGCTCGACTATCTGGATATGGCCATTCGTGAGTGGGGACCAAAGCACAATGTTCTCGTATTCATCTCAATTCACGCGGCAAAAGGAAGTCAAAATGGAAACGATCACAGTTCACCCGAGAATCCAGGTAGAGAGTTTTTGAAAAAAAACACTAAAGCAACTTTTGTCTAGGCCACGCCTATTGGTCGACTTATCCGGAGAATGTTGTGAACACGCTTGACGTGGTTGAATTTCTTACGAAGAGATACAAAGATGAAGTGGCTTTTCTTGGTGAGAGAAATTGGATTGACCATATTTTGATCATTTGACAAATAGCACACCTTTACAGCTTTAACCAGCGCTTAGAAAAACTTGCGGCTTCTTCTTTGCCACTGTTTTACTTTTTTTCTAAGCGCTGGTTAAAGCTGAAACGATGTGTTATATCTCAAAAAATCACCCTTTTTCTCTACTTTAATTTGATCCCTAAGTGCGCGGAAGTAAACGTACTGGCGTCGAGATATGAGCGTTTGTTTGAGAATAAACTTAGACTACACGACGCTCCTGTAGGGGGCTGTTCTATTAAAGTTTTTACGGTAGTTTCATTCACCTATTTCACCAAAATATTCCCAGGAATCGGCCTCCTGAATGAACCAGTTGGACAAGACGAGAATGTTCTCAAACAGTATTATTATGATGCATATGGAAGAGTCAGAAATAATCAGGGATCCGATTGCCTTCTCTCAACATCACCGATGCTCAATGAACAAAGTGAGTAAAAATTCAGATCCTGCTACCTTATGTAATGAAAAGTTTAGGCCCCGGTATGGGTGGATGGGACAATTTCATGCCAGCCGGTCAATTCTACAATATCCGACACGAATGGCACAAATATCTTGTGTGGGGATTCGAGGAGTCGAATGGATGGACCGCTGAGAAGGTTCGTGGAAACATTTACCGTAAATACTTTAATCCTCGTACAATCGTAGTCGTACCTCCTCGTACAGTCGCGTAGTCTGACTTCTTTTTAGAAAATTTTTTCAACTACACTTTTGGTACCAAAAAATCCTAGATTTCAAGGACTATCATTTGATACTCAAGCGCACACTGTATCTTAAAACAGTGCTGTGAATGGGACGTTCAAAATTAGACTACGCGACTGTACGCCCATCATTATAGGGGTGACGTTCTATTAGAGTGTTTACGATAGTAGCTATAAAGCAATGACCTGTCTCACAATTGTCATTTGGTCAGGTGATTGATTATGCGAATAACGGAATGGCCAATGATTTCAACAATTGGCATGGGAATTGGATTTTCGTCGGTGAATGGGCTCTGGCAACATCTGTCAGTATGAATGATGATCAGATGAAGAGACTTTCGACGGTAAAATTGCTGTTTTATCGTAATTTGACGTAACTATAGTAAATCTGAATTTTTTGAGAGCTTCAAGAATTTTCAGGCCGAATTGAACACTTTCGGGAAAGCA
This sequence comes from Mesorhabditis belari, assembly GCA_958450365.1. Lineage (NCBI taxonomy): Eukaryota > Metazoa > Nematoda > Chromadorea > Rhabditida > Rhabditidae > Mesorhabditis > Mesorhabditis belari. The sequence continues at coordinate 912,330 of CAUEEP010000938.1, forward strand.
GTCGGCGGATGGACATACTGGGCCTGGAAACAATATGGAGATGATGGATCGGGGAAGAATGGATGGAGTGCGAAACAAATGTTCCGACAGGGATTCCTCCCGCATTTCTGATCACTTGTAAACATGTAAATAGACTAATAAACTCTTTTATTCTATAAAACCCGTCAAAATCATGAGCTTTTGTCTATAAAATGCACAGAAAATCATAAATGGTAAAGTAGAAAGAATAGAATTGTTGTTGTGATTGGTTTCCATCTCGGAGAGGATGAATAGCTGAAAAATTGGAGGTTTTATTCGAGTTAGCAAAAGCTTTAATGCAGTAATGCGCGGGTGGACCAGTTTTGCCTATATTAAACCTTGTTAATATCAGGCTTGCAAGCGGAAAAAAGCGGAAATTTAATATCTTTTATTTTCAAAGAAAAATCAACAAATGGGGTAGCTACGTTTTTCCGCTTTTTCCCTAACACTGCGTAGCTGCCCCATTCATTGGGTTTTGCTTTGAAAATCAAAAGATACTAAATTTCGCTTTTTTTTGCTTACAAGTCTGATCAGGATTTGTTAAGGCTAATCATTAATAGTAAGGCATAAGGCTCTACTCGGGCGGCAATGGGACACATGTCGATGTAGCTCATCGGTAGAGCGTCCATCCGACGAGTTTCCGACTTTTTTTACTCTATCCGGCAAGCTAGAGGTCGCGAGTTCGAACCACCGACAATGTTCTCTATTCCCAGCTCCAACCCATAAAAAGACCGGCGTGTTCAACTAATAAGCTCTTACTGGTATTGATATTAATTAGAAGTCAATTTTTACTCACAACGTATCCTTTGTCTGCGTAAAACTCGTCGGAAAGTCGGTGATATGCATTTGCAACACCCTCGTCCGCACGTACTCCATTCGGACGCCCGTTGTTGTCTGAAAGTTGCATTCGAAATTTGGTTTCTTCATTGAATTGGATAATGGAATGCTAGACAAATCTTTACAAAAGTTGTCGCTTCCATCGACCTTCCCCGTAGCTCAGCCGCGTAAAGTGTCTCATTTTTGTCGACTCGACACGCTCCATCGTCGGCTCGACAAATACACAAACCGATGTGATGTTCTGTTCGGCAGACTGTTCGTCTGAAAATGTTAGTTTTTTTTCACATTTTGATATATTCAGTTAGGTCCAGAGTTGTCCTGAAGGCAATTTTTCAGACTCAGACCAGTCCAGACACCAGATCTAAAACTGACCTATAGTCTGCACCGGTGGGATCATTCCTGCTTACGGCGAAAATTGAAATCTTTTGGATTTCAGCTTTTGAGGAATCGGGCTCTTTTATTGAAATAGATTAGATTGTCAACGACTTTTTCACCAAAAATTGGCTTTACAAATGCACCAAATGAAGTACGGTTTGCGCTATTCGAAAGATCTATATTTTCCTCTGCAAAATCGTTGTTGGCAATTTAGAAAAGCTTTCGTTTTTGGGGTTTCTCGGGAGGGCAAAGGCGAGTAGGCAAAGGTTGGCAACCTTTTTTTTTGATGGGAACTGACATTAACTTTCTAGTTTTCTAGTTTCTAGTCATAGAGAAAGATCAATCTCTGTAAAATTTCCATTACTGGTCCATGCAGCCGTGCAGCCGTTTTCTACAAATTTCAAATTATTCAGAACGCCTCATATGATCAAAATCCTTGATTTGAGAGCTTTTGTTTAAACGAAAATTCAGAAAAAACGGCTGGACGGATTTGGCGGTAATTTGACTGAAAATATAGAAAATCTATGTCTTTATTTTAAGTAAAAAAAGTAAAATTAATTGAAAATTGAAAAGTTGAAAAATTGAAATGAAAGAGAAAGAGAAAGAGAAAACGACAGATGGACGATACGGATCACAGAGTGGCTACCACGAGACCAGAAGAGGCCCATCGGAAGACCAGCAACGAGGTGGAGCACAGGAGTGGCAGAGACGGTCAGAGAAAGGATGGCTAGAGTGCAACCACCACCAGCACCAGCAAGTCGAAGACTTCGAACCAGGAACAATCAAGCTAGGAAACACTGGATGGCAATAGCAAGGGATAGAGAAATGTGGAAGCAGGTTGTGATCTGCGCAAATAGCAAACACCTGAGTGCGAAGAGAAATCAAAAAAAAAGAGAAATGAAATGAAAGAAATGAAAGAAATGAAAGAGAAAATTTTTGAGTTTGAGAAAAGATATATTTTCTATTTTCGAATGATGAAAAGCTATATATTTTCCAATGAAACTAGATCTCATTTCATTTAGCCATCATTTTTAAAAACCCATTTTTTCCTAATTCCAAAAATTCCGTCAAATTATTTAGATTTTGTAACTCACGGATCTTCTCTGTAGAAAAAGAAAGCCGAATCGAGCGCATCGACGCAACCGGCCAAGAAAAGAGAACGGCGATCAGATGTTATGTCTAGGAAAGAAATTTGAAGATCATTTTCGAGAGCCATAAACCAACAATAATAGCAGTACTCGGCATAGCAAACCGATGGATTCAAGCATTGAAGGGAGTTGTCGACAAACGTGAAAATACTGCACGTTTGGCACATTCCATCACCGTTCACGAAGTGCAAGAGAAAATCGACGAAGAGAAAGAGCAACGTGAGCATTTCGCTAAAATGATTTCGCATTGTTTTTTTTTTGGTTTTCCTGTACGCGCCACACTGCAGAGGGCCTAGAATGGTCAAAATTGAGTCAATGCTTTTGATTTTTCTGCAGATAAATCTCAAGTATATCACCTAAAACAGTGTTCACTATCTAATAGATTTTTGAGAAGATTGCTCTCAAAAATTGCATGAATAGCTCGGCTCGGCTCTCAACTAACTTTGAAAGTTCATATGGCAAAAAAAGTTGAAAGCTTGAATCTATTAGATAGTGAACACTGTTTTAGGTGATATACTTGAGATTTATCTGCAGAAAAATCAAAAGCATTGACTCAATTTTGGCGAATCTAGGCCCTCTGCAGAGTGGCGCTATAATTGTGGGCCATCGTGGCCATAAAGCTGTAGGCCATCGCTTGGTATTTGAGAGCTTTGAGAGGACAAAAATCCTTGAGTTGAAAATGTGGAAATGTGGAAATGAAATGCTTTTTATTGGTTTTTTGTAGTGCACAAATATGCGTGAAATTTGAAGCCAGATTAAGAGATTAATTCGATTTGAATGAAAGAGTGAAGAGGAGCGTGAAAAGTAAGGGAAAAAGTGGCTAATTTGAGAGGAAATCGATGAATCGTCGTGTTTAGAAGAGATTTGCTCATTCATTTCACTCCTTAAACCCTTTAAAGGACAGATTTCCGATCGGATTTGAAGCTTTTACTGAAGCGTTTTGCGTTTAGCGCTTTATGCAAGTGTACTTACGGAGATAAAACTAGCTTAATCAAATGATTAGAAAGTGCTATCTAAGTAAATAATATTAGATTGTTATCTTTAGCTTATTTGGAAGAGTTTTGAGGATTGAATCTTTTTGAATAAAGAGGAAATTGGAAGAGAGGAAATGGCCAAAGGAAAGGCCAAAGTGTGGGAGTGGTGCTCCACTTGAAATCTTCGAGTTTTCCTCTTTTTTTTGAAGAAATATCTTTAAAAGCTTTCAATTTAGTAAAAAAAAATGAGATTCGTTTTAATTAGAGGATGAAAAATAAAAGGAACATATTGGAACCATATTGGAACCATATTGGAACCATATTAGAACCATATTCTTGAAAGGAACATATTGGAACCATATTGGAACCATATTGGAACCATATTGGAACCATATTCTTGAAAGGAACATATTGGAACCATATTGGAAGTTTAAGATTTAAAATTTGACATAAGGTAAACTTTTGATAGAAGTTGTTGGAGAGGAATCTTCTCTTGCTGTTGTCTGAAAGGTCTGAAAGGACATCTGTTGGCCCTTTCGCCAAGCAATTGTCCCATTCAACAATAGACCCAATTTTGGCACCTATTAACCCCTTGGAGACACGCTTTAAATGATAAATCTCAAGGAAATTCTTTGATTTGATTTTCCTGGGGATTTAAAGCTCACAAGTGACAGAAGTGACAACAGCCAGATCAGCGAATCAAAAACGAAATCCTATAAGATGGGAATTTGCCGTGACCTCCAGGATTACGGAATCCGTTGAAAAAACAAAACTCATTCATAAGGATTTCCGAAAAAACCGGTGAAGTCGCCGCGGATTTTCAGGACTGGGACCCCACAATCGTCTGTATCTCCGCAATGACCCCGAAAATCGCTCTTTCTCCCGTTTTGGACCTCACGGAAGACACTGGCTCACTTGATTTGGGTCACTTGATGCCGCACTTGATTCAAGTTCAAAATTATCGTAATCAAATTTGTTATTTTACATGCGATCAACCCAAATGACCGAAGCTTTTGATTCCTCATTGAATTATATAAAAATAGAGCTAATTAAATAGAATTATATAAAAATAGAGGTAATTAAAGGTAGACTAGCGGCTCGATTACAGTAGTTTCTTCACAAGAAGAAATGCTTTTTAGAAAAAGGATTAGCCAGCAAACCTTTTAAATAAGAAAATACAACAAATTAATGTCTCAAAATGGGATTTCATTGCGAAATTTGGTGAAATTTTCACTTCAAAAGTTGTCATCGATATTTTAATACATTTGCGACGATATAATGAACGAAACGTCAATTTCGCACTTTTTTTTTGAGGCTGATTGGGTTGAAAATTTGCAATCAAGGCTTTTCAGGGTCAAGGAATTCGAATCCATTATTTGTTTTTAAAGAAAACCGCTATTTTTGGATATTTCATTCGGTTTAATTGAACCTTTACGGTTAACGGCGGGGCAAAATTTTTGACCAACTTGCAGCCCAATTTTATATAAGTTTATGTTAATAACTTTTGATAAAACAAATATTTTCTGAAAGCTGACGTTCTAAGCTATCTAAATCTTTTTAAAAATTCTTGATCTGATAAGTTGAAGGTGCTTAAAAATGAGCTGAAAGCTGACCAAAAACTCGCGCCCCCGTTAACCGTAAAGATCCGTTTAAATTACCCAAGAAACGGCAGTGAAGCCAAAAATGACTTTGATCCAAAAAAGAAACATGAAATACACGAAAACAATGAAACTTTAATTGAAAAGAAAAGATTTTTTTTACTAAAATTTGAACGATTTTCTATGTCGAGAGAACATGTAAGTGAAAGTGTAAGTGAAAGAACATGTAAGTGTGAAATTCGAGCCACCATCACCAGCCACTTCCACCAAACAATCAAAGAATCTTTATCGAGAAAAACGGGAAACTTTTCTTTTTCATTGAAATGATTTCCATAAAAAAAAAAGTACAAGATTTCCTTTTATTCTGTCTTTTTTTTTTGCTTTCTCTTGAAGAAATCGAATTTGTCGCTGCTTTTCCCTTTTCTTTCGTTCTTTTTCATTTCATCTTTTTCTTTTCTTTTTCATTTTTTCGAATTGAAATCCACTCAATGCACATTTTGTGTTGATGTGTTCGTTTTTAAGCTTTTATAAAGTTTGTAATCGACTAGATATTAATACAATAACGTTTCTAAGCTTTTATAAAGTTTGTACTCGACTTACCGACTAGATATGAATACAATATCGTTCTTAAGCTTTTATAAAGTTTGTACTCGACTAGATATTAATACAATATCGTTTTTAAGCTTTTACAAAGTTTGTACTCGACTAATCGACTAGATATTAATATAATATCGTTTTTAAGCTTTTACAAAGCTTGTACTCCACTTATCGACTAGATCTTAATACAATTTTCGTTTTCAGTCTCTAGCTGTGTAAAGTAGAAGGGGAAAAAAATGCAAAAACATTATTATTTACAAAATTTTGTAAAGAGAGGAAGGAGGCAGAAAAGACAAAAGAAAAAAGAAAAGACAAGAGGAAAGCTGGAAGAAATTGATGGGAAAGTTGAGCTTTCAAAAGGAAAACAAATTAAATTATGCAAAAAAAAAAACTCGACCACAAAAATATATACTCGTCAACGACTTTGAGGCTTTGAATGTCAAAAATGGAAAATTTGTTTAAAAAACATGACTAGTTGGGGAGGGGAAGGAAAAATTGAAGGGAAATGGGAAAAATACCATATTTTCGATACGATAATACCGATAAAAGTAGCTTCTCCAATAATGACGGTCGGAACGTCGCGTAGTCTAACTTTAAACGCATTTTTCTCGCCATCTGTTTATGCTACAGCTACAGCTTTAGTATCAAATGAAAGCTGAAATTCAGGGCTATTTTTTGATACCAAAAACGCATTTTTAGAAATTATGGATGCTTAGAAAAAAATGATTGAGTAAAAATGATTTAATAAAAATATTTTGCGACTACGCGACTGTACGGAGGGGAGAGGCTACTATTACGCTACTATTACGCTACTATTACAGGTATTACGATAAGTGACTATCACAGCACCGTTGATGGAGTTGATTGTGCAAAAATTGGTAAAGGAAAGTGAAAAGCTTAGGCTAATTAGGGTACAGTAAGCTTACCATAATCTCAATATCTATAGTATAAGATCTAAAAATAGTACATATTACATATCGAACTCAATATTGGTTGATTTTGACGCAAAAAGAAGTCACAGAAATCGACAAAATAGCAAATTCACTTAAAAGCTGCAAAAAATTGGCCTTTCTATCGTAATCGTTGCTATTTTGTGAATGCAAATGAAATAATTACGATAATATATAGCAATGAGCAATTAGAATAAGTACAAGGATTACTGTAAGCTTCAATATTTCTTTTTTTACAGTACAGTTGATGTAGATTTCTTGGGGTAGGCTAATTTCCGCAATTTTTTTTTGCGCAACTCACCATAACTTTCTTCTAACTCGGTCAATCTTTATGATTTTGGTTTCATTTTATAGATCTTAATAAGTGCAACAAAATGACACCAAAATCATAAAGATTGGTCCACTTAGAAGAAAGTTATGGTGAGTTGCGAAAATTGCGAAAATTAGCTTACCCCGATTTTTTGTCTGATTGATAATTTAGAAAGCTAATAAAAGCTAATAAAAGCTATTCATCTACCTAGCTGAATATCTTTTATTTAAAGAATTTAAAAGATATCTAGCTATTGGCTATGTAACAAGATTAAACATTGAAGCTATACAGCACCTTTCGAATTCAACAATAACAAGAAACTGATCAGAGCACAGCGTGGGGATACCCGTAATAAAAATGAGTCATTGAATGAAAAAAAGATATTCAGTTAATGAAATGAAATAAAATTTTAAAAAAGATATTCAGTTAATGAAATAAAAAATCAATGTAAATTTAGTACGTTTCCCTGACTTGAAAAGATTTTTGAGGCAAATACTTCGGGAATACAATGGAATACAAATGGAGAGACGAGGAAAAAGCACCGTGTTTCAGAAGTGAATGATGTGAATAATATAAATATAGATAATAGACATAAATATCTATAGAAACTAGGCAAGTTTTTTAGGAAATTAGGTCATCAAATAGTAAACGGGGACATTATCGATGTCGACCGGCGAGGTACTCAGCCACTGCTTGATAGCAAAACGCGTACTCTTCCTGGAAAAGTTTATGTTAATTTTTTAGAGAAAGTTTATTGATAAATTTATAGATTAGAAATAAAGATTATAGGATATAAGAGAATAAACAGACTAGAGCTTTTCTAAACTATAAAATATAGCTGATAGTTTGTTGATCGTTTATAGCTGATGGTTTATAGCTGATTGTTTATAGCTGATTGTTTATAGCTGATCGTTTATAGCTAATCGTTCATAGCTAATCGTTTATAGCTAATCATCCAATAAACTCAAACTTATTGAGCACAGACTTCGTATGCAAATCTCTCGAAATCTCAAACAGACCCTTTCAGACTACTGTACGATAACTACTGTACTGTCAAAAGTACGATAACTTTTACGCAACATAGCCTTCAAAGATTTCAAAACTCTTAACAAACCATTTTCGTGAAAGTCTCCGGTCGTTGTTGTTGTATTGATCGAATCGTTTGCAGTACATCGATTCGTTGTTCGGCTTTCAATCGCTCCATCAACAATGAAACCGCACAATAGACTGCAGCCTCAGCAGAACCGTTTCTAAAGTATAAGCATTTGTGTTAAATCAATAGTACGGTACTAGTCTATATCTATATTTACAGTCACATCATTCAAGCAAATTTACAAGCAATGACAAAGCAATACAAGCAATCTACAGTAAGAGTTTGAGCACTCGTTCTATTAGACTATTCAGAAAGTAGTCTTTTCGTTCTGAACAGCCTAATAAGTAGAGTTAAATTCAAAACTAAATCAAGTTAAGGTTCAGCAATCAAGTTAAGGTTATTTGATAAGTTCTACCTGCACATGAGTACAATTGGTCCTTGATCAATATGTGATTGTCTCTCCAACACTCGTCCAATCAACGCCAACAATGTTTCCGATGAATGGGGCACTGGGGAGTTCACCGGCCAGTCCGTAAAACAAAATTGGACAACGGATCGAGAGGTGGATGGATCGTTCTGGAATTGAAATTTAGAGGTTGATTTATTGTAAGCTAGCTAGCTTATCGATTGTAAGCTAGCTTATCAAATCTTTATCCTTTTTTGATTTGATAGGATTTAGATTGAATAAAAAGCCGAATCTCTACTTGATTATCTCACCTTCATCACGTAATCCATCCTTCGTGTGATGAAACAAGATCCTTTCTCTTCCGATATCAATCTCACTGTGACTGAGTGCGAGTCGCGAGAGAGGACACGTGATGAATCAACCTTTTCAGGCCAATACTGAAAGTAAAGTTATCGGTTTTGATTTGATTTTGATTTGATTTTTGATCCTCTCATAGCTTTGATTACCTTTTCTGTCTTTTCAAACAATTCCTCTTGTGAAAGCATGACAATTGTGACGACTTTTTGTTCGCAAACCATTCTCCACACATCGAATGCCGTTGCTTCACAGAGTGGGTCTTGTGCAAGGATGTATGGATAGAAATAACCCTGAATTCGATACGATTTACGGTAGCTTTTCAGTCGCTTTTTCAGTAGAGCTTTAATCTTGTTTTCCTCTTGATCAAAGCGTTTCTAAAACGTGTTCTTTTCTCAACTATCATAATCCAATCTATCTAATTCAATTCAGAGTTCAGAAAGGACACCAAAAGATACAAAAGTAGATAGATTAGATAAAATAGGTGTAAGATTACGGTAGTTTTTAAAAGAATACATTTTAGGAAACAATTGCCAGTGTTGAGATCTATCTATATGTTAAAACTCACTCTTACACTGCTCGCGTTGATATAACTGCTGTCAACATATCCAAGGCATGGTTGCAGACAAACCTAGGTTTAAAAGTATACATTATTCTACAGTCTGCTTACATTATCCTACAATATAATTTACATTAAACTTTACAGCTAGATAATTTTCATAAATTACCCGATTCCGATCAAAGGGCACCGCTCGAGGCTGGCGATTTTTCATCAAATTTTTCGTCTCATCCGCGAATTTCGTGCTTGGTCGAATCTCCAGCTCTTCTTTTAACTTCTAAATATTTTTAAATTATCAATTTCTATATGATATCTGCATAATTATCCGCATAAATTAGATATTCAGCGAACAAACCTTGAACTCTTCCTCCATTTTTGTGCCAATATTTCGCGTTGGAGTGGCGCTAGAATATTGCAAAATTGAATATTGAATATTGAATATCGAATATTGAATATTGAATATTGAATATTGAATATCGAATATCGAATATTCAATATTCAACATCGAATATTCAATATTCAATATTCAATATCGAATATTGAAAAGAATAGATTATTCAAGAAAAAAGCCCGATTACTTTACTTTACTTAATAATCGATTTTTCATTCCATTTTTTTTTTATTTACCCATTTTGCAATTTCTCATAGTGTTCAAGGAAATCGTTGACATCGAGATCCGTTCGACCGAACAAATGCCATTCAGCCAACACTTTATAAATCGATGTGTACTGTTCCTAAAATATATGAAAAAATATATAAATTTTCTAATATTTTCCTTGCCCTCTTTCTTAAACTATCGTAAACTTGGCTCTATTTTTTTTCAATTAGTCTACGTTTTTTGTTTGTTTGTGATTCATTTAGCCAAAAAGAATATCGAAAGATATAAAAAGTAAAGTAATTGGAGGCCAAGATTTGTTGTTACAAACAGAGGCCAAGATTACGATGGCTTTTTGAAAATTGATATTTTTTAGAAAACCCCCACCAAATTCTGCACCATATTGTTCCGCTGTTGGCGCATCTGGGAGACGAATTTAAACACGTCCACCTAAAGTTTCCGTTACCGTAACTTACCGTAAATACTGTAATAGTAGCCCCACCCCCATGATGACGGTGCGGAGCGTTGCGTAGTCTAGCTTTGAACGAGTTTTTCTCGACACTGGTTTATGCTACAATGCGCACTTAGGTATCAAAAAATAGCCCTGAATTTCAGCTATTTTTTGATACCATAATGACGGTGCGGAGCGTTGCGTAGTCTAGCTTTGAACGAGTTTTTCTCGACACTGGTTTATGCTACAATGCGCGTTTAGGTATCAAAAAATAGCCCTGAATTTCAGCTATTTTTTTGATACCTAAACGCGCGTTGTAGCATAAACCAGTGTCGAGAAAAACTCGTTCAAAGCTAGACTACGCAACGCTCCGCACCATCATTATCTTTCGTATCAAAAAATAGCTGAAATTCAGGGCTATTTTTGATACCAAAGACGCATTTTTTGAAAGTACGAGCGCTTTGAAAAAAATGAAATACTAAAAAACTTTTGCGACTACGCGACTGTACGAGGGGAGGGCGGGGGTACTATTACAGTATTTATGGTAAGTAGTTTTTTAAACTATAATATAGCTAAATTACAATATTTTTTGTTCTCTATTCGAATATTTCAAAAATTCACCTGATCCTCTTTCTCGTACATGTCCATCATGGCATCCATCGCGATCAAGGTGCCCGTTCGCCCGACGCCAGCACTGTAAGAAAAAAAAAATTACATTTGAATTTGGATATAATTTACATATCAAAATAAATATCTACATGATAACGCAGTTCTTTTTCCTATTTTTTTCTATGTTATCTTTTCAATTTTATTTTTGATAATATTAATAATAGCAATTGGGATAATGAATTATCCCAATTGCTATTATCAATATTATTACTATTATCAACTTTATGAGCAATTGGGATAACGAATTATCCCAATTGCTCATAAAGTTCAAGAAAAAAATTTGTCATTATTAGTCTGAATTAGCAAGAAAGTAAAGTCACCAAACTTTTTTCTTTTCATTTCTAAGATAGACAGCTATTTTTCAAGCGATTAAACAATTTCAAGATTAATGTAAAACAGTAAAAGCCGAAAGAAAAACAGCTAATGTCAAAGGACTCAAAACAAGATTTTTGGAAGTATCAAAAAACACAACAACTCGGAAAAAAATGACTCTTTTCACTTTTAAAAAAGTTAAAAAATTTTATTGACTGTATTTTCTTGTTAATGAATGAACAATAGTGACAAATTTTTCTTTAACTTTTTATCTAAACAATTACCGTAAATACTGTAATAGTACCCCACCCTCTCCTCGTACAGTCGCGTAGTCGCAAAACTTTTTTAGTATTTCATTTTTTTCAAAGCGCCCGTACTTTCAAAAAATGCGTCTTTGGTATCAAAAAATAGCTGAAATTCAGGGCTATTTTTTGATACCTAAATGCGCATTGTAGCATAAACCAGTGTCGAGAAAAACTCTTTCAAAGCTAGACTACGCAACGCTCCGCACCATCATCATGGGGCTACTATTACAGTATTTACGGTAAGTTACGGTAACGGAAACTTTAGGTGGACGTGTTTAAATTCGTCTCCCAGATGCGCCAACAGCGGAACAATATGGTGCAGAATTTGGTGGGGGTTTTATTTCATTATAAATGCCGTCATTAATCTTAAAAAAGTTAAAATAGCACAGTAAACTATGTAAAATTGAAAAAGAATTTTCTTCACTATAATTTTGAATATTGAAAATGTTTTTAAATAATCCACCTGCAATGTATAACAACTGGCGTTTTCCAGAATTCATCCTTTTCACGCAATAGAAGCAAAAATCTGAATGAAAGATTTATTCATGATTTAAATTTGATTAATGTTTATACAAATTTAAATATCATTTTAGCTATTACAATAGTTCATTTACTTATTCGAATATCTATTTCTAAAGCTTTTTCTTACCTTAAAAGTCCAATCGATTCGGCGGCTTTGTGATCGTTCCAATTCGTGAAGTGATACTGCGTGATTTTACGACCTAAAAAATCTATTCATACTATAACAATTGATAAAGCTTTAGTCTGAGAACTTGATTATTTTTATTATTCAATATTTACCAATCGGTGATGTACTTCCATTTGAGATGATTCCATTCGGCAAATTTGCGTACTCCGACCCGTTGCACTCCATCGTGGACATGTCGGCCAAGCTTCTGGAATTGATAAATGAACTAATAATAATAATAAAATATAAACTAATAATGCATCATGGAATATGTATATTGTTTTAATTTCAATTTAAATGGAATTTAAAATGTATTTTTGAAAGTTTTCGTGATCAGCGCCCTCGATTATTCAAGAAAAAAACAAAATGAAAACCCTGAAAAAGAATCCCCCGAACTATCACCGTATTTTCTCTAATAGTAGTGCACCCTAAGCTCCTCCTAAATTCCTCGAAATCTCGAGAACTGCTTATCAGAACCTATTGATGTGGGGTCGGAAAATGTAGCTAACGATGAGCTCTTGTGGGGGATTTGAGTGTTGAGCTTCTGGGAAAAATTGGTAACCGTAAAATAGGCATCAACTCGGCTACAAATCTACCGTAACAAATCGCTTAAAGAAGCTGGTAACTAAAGGAGAAGCTGATCTCAATGAAGCTAGTCCCTAATACTAGTCCATAAGCTTGCCTAAATTGCTCGAAATCTCGAAAACCGCTTATCAGAACCTATCGATGTGGGGTCGGAAAATGTAGCTAACGATGAGCTCTTGTGGGGGATTTGAGTGTTGAGCTTCAGCAAAAGCTTGGAAACCGTAAAATAGTCACCAACTCGGCTCGCCGAGGTGCACTACTATTAGAGAAAATACGGTATTCATAAATTTTCTCAAAATTTCAAACCTTCCATGATTGACAGCGATATTGATTGGAGATAATCGACCACTCGTCAACTTTTCTCTAATTTCAAAAGATCGAATCGCATAATCAGCATAGTATTCAGCGGCACCACATGGGACAATGTCGAAACGGGGTAAACTAAAACATAAGTACTTTGTGCTCTGGGAGACGTACGGTTTGCTCAGATCTGCATAAACGCACACCTTCTAGCAGACTGTGGCTCAACTGGTGTGCCAGAAAGTGGGCGTTTACGAGAGATTTTAGCCAAAAGAAAAAAACTCACTGTAGCGGATCCTCGTCGGGCCAATACTTTGCGCACTGTTGCTTGTGTCTTTCCGTCAGATTGGCCACCTAAAATTTGAATTCAAGAATTTAGGATTTAGAAATGCAATTTATCAAATCCAAAATGAGAAACTACACCAACCATTACAATCATCTCCACATTTTGCTCCCAGCACATTCGCCAAAAGTCTTCGATCGTATTTTGGAGGGGCCCTTGGGCGGCGATGAATTTCTTTTGCGGATCATACGCCTAAAATTAAGTTTAATATGGCAAATTAGGCATTCGATTATCGAAATTATCCAACTAACCTTGATAAAATTCGCATTGATATAATCAGAGTACTCGATTCCGTCGATTTTCTTCAGCTTCACGCGCGTTTCATCAAAAGCCCGAATATCATTGTAACTAAAAAGTTATTGATATTAGAAATGGAATAGAATAGAATATCTAGATAGTTTTTAATTATCTAAATATTATCTAGATAAAGCCCATACCGATTTTTATTTGCGTTCTCTTTACGTTGACTGGCCGAGGTATCGAGTTGATAGTTGGGAGTTCGCTGGAAACAAAACTACTGTAAATATCTCGTAATAAAGTCTATAAGTGACTAGCTTTTTCTATAAAAACCAATATCTTTAATATCTTACACTGTATTCTTCGAAAAATAGGAAATCCGAATCCTTGTGCCTTGTCCGATACTCTCCCGGGATATCCTCGCCCTTCACCGGCCCATAAACCGACATTTTGAGTTGAATGTGATCATTGCCAGATAATTTCTTGTTTCTTCTAAAATTTGATCTATAGCTTTTGAGATTTAGCTTTTTAGTACTTTAAAATATCGTTTAAGAACGGTTTTTCAAAAAAACTGTTAACTCACATCGTTGTAAAGATGAAAAACGATCCGCCGGCGACGAGAGCGAAAATGAAAAGAACAGTGAAAACGATGAGAAGTGTCGCCCAAGAGCTTGAGTCTAGACAAGATGTTTTGTTTTGGAAAAGTCAGATGTCTTTAATGTCTTTAATGTCTTGGAAATGTTTCTTAATTGAGCTTTTCTTATCAGAATAACAGATTGTCACTGCTGGATTCTATTTGCTGGATTCTATTTGGATTAGTCTCCAAAATCGATATTCTTTATCAATTTTACCTTCACCAAGTCCATTTAGTGCAACGGGTTTGAAATACGAGCTGTACGCGTATGAAGTACTCTTTGTCGACGAAGAGATCACTGGCTGATTGCCCATCATTCGACCCTTTAGACGACCACGGGGAGCCACGGTGCTCGGCTCGGGTTTTTGGTTCTGAAACGATGAAAAATTTGCATACTCCTTTATAAATTCTAATGCTAGTTTTAGATTTAGCTTATTTTACGGTAGCATTACTGTCTAGGGTTTCAGACGTGTCGAAACTCGAGAAAGCCTTTGAAAAGGAACTTAGGCTCGAATATTATCTAATATACTCATTGTAAGTACGACAAATGAAGCGAAAACTAATTAGCAACTTGTTTCCAAGCCTTCTAAAACATATTCAGCTAGATAATTAGCAATATTTCCTTAAAATATTCAATTTTATCGACAAACTTCGGGATTGTCGACGCGAGCGATGAGAAATCCGGTGTAGATTAGTCCCTGTCGAAGAGCGATGTCCTCACTCACGTGTCTCTCCAAATATCTAAAATTAAGATAATGGTACGATAAATTCTCTAATATACTAATCGTAAGTACATAGCTTAACGTAAGTACATATAAAGATCAGACTAACAATAAGCCTTACTTTGTAGCACATGGCGGCACTCCACTACTCGTATTTCCATCGCCCATGATCGCTGTGTCAGGCAGCAATTTGTCATAACTCTCCGCAATGTAGGCAAGATAACTGAACATCTTTATTTCTAGATATACCGTATTTTTCCTAATAGATGACATAGAGAAATGAGGTAGCGATTTTTAGAAAAAATCCGAACAACATCCAAAATCGGTTCAGAGGTTCGCGAGAAAGTGATTTAGTGCGGAAAAAACGACTACGCGACGCTCTTCTGGGCATCTTCATACAAGAAAAATACGGTATTTAATCTATTACCTCTTTTGCTCACTGTTCACCACTTTCATATTGTTTTTGAAAGCATTTTGACCATTATCGATCGAGATGTCGGCAGGTGGGGGTAACTTGTCGATGCTAGCGTTGAGAAGCAATGGAACGATTGCCACATAGTAACAGCTAAATAACTAAGATATTTTAGCTACAATATACCTATATACAATATCTAAACATAAAATAATATTCTTAACCTATCGAAAAAAGTATAAACTTGATAGCTTGATGGAGTATTTTAAATCTGTTCGATTCAAAAAGCTTTCCTATCCTTGTTATCGTTGAAAAATTGATTTAAATTTCCAGATACACATTTTAATTATTCTTATATTCAATTTATTCAATAGATTTATCTTTTTCCAAAAAAATCTTACGTAATCGGTCCATTCGTTTGATCAGGGGTGCCCGCGTATTTCAACTGGATATTCGTCAAATTCTGCGGTGGTAAACTCTGCGGAGATTCGATCTAGATAATTTTATTGATAAAAACGGAATATTTATTTAATAAGATAGATATTTAACATAAAATCCAATCACTTACCCGATCAGGTGAAGAGAATTTCGTGGTGCATTGCTCAGCAAAAGTCAACGGTTGACTTTTTCCCGCCGCGTTCGCCGCCCAAACCGTCACCGAGTAGTTTCGATTTGGCTGGAAATTGATGAAAATTTATATATCCGTAAATACTGTAATAGTACCCCACCCTCATAATGACGGGGTGGAGTGTTTCGTAGTCTGGCTTTGAACGAGTTTTTCTCGACACTGGTTTATGCTACAATGCGCATTTAGGTATCAAAAAATAGCTGAAATTCAGGGCTATTTTTTTGATATCAAAAGACGGAGCATCACGTAGTCTAACTTTAAACGCATTTTTCTCGTCATTATTTTATAATGACGGCCGGAGCATCGCGTAGTCTAGCTTTGAACGAGTTTTTCTCGACACTGGTTTATGCTACAATGCTCGCTTAGGTATCAAAAAATAGCTGAAATTCAGGGCTATTTCTTGATACCAAAGACGCATTCTTTGAAAGTACAGGCGCTTTGAAAAAAATGAAATACTAAAAAACTTTTGCAACTACGCGACTGTACGAGGGGAGGGTGGGGTACTATTACAGTATTTACCATATATATAGCAACTATTCACTAGTATATTACAGTATTCTTTATTTACTAGATATTATTATACAAATTAAACCGACTTTCAATGGCCCGAAGCGACAAACGAAGTAAGTTGGAGAGGGGAACCCGGATGGATCCACACTCTTTTCCGGACTCTCGGACTAAATTTTAGAATAAATATATTAATAAATCAATATTAATAAATCTAAATATGATTACGAATCTATTAACTAAATATCTTTATAAATTTACTTGATCAAAATTCGAGCATTTTGAGTCAGTTGCCGGTGGGAAATCGTCGCTTGTCACCTCGGATCGAAAGTCGGAAAGCCCGTCCCGGATTTTCCCCTCCATACGAACCTAAAAATAGAACTAGAAAATATACTATATGTTATCTAGAAATCTAATCTATTTTAAAGATCTTACATAGTACGCAGTGATCCGTCCATTCGGTTGCTCAGGCGCTCTCCAATCCACCTCACAATAGTGTCGCCCGTCCTCGTCCTCCACCAGTCGCAAATCTTGAGATCCGGGTGGGGAAGGAGCTAAATGGGATGCGTTTCAAATTCAACATTCTTGTAAACTACCTTTCTCAAGAGTTTGAAAGTGTTCGGTCATTCGAATTTGTTCGGGACCGGCATGAACGGTGATGTGAAGAGTGTAAGCGGTGGCAGGCAACAACTTCTCGATCACCACCGGACTCTTCGCGTTGTTCGTCGTCCAGTTTTGCGTTGTTGCGACTGCATGACTGGTTAGCCTAAAAGTTCAAATTGTTTCAGTTATTAGATTGGTAGTTGTAGAATGAATAAGTAGTTAAACTGTATTGGTGCATTTATTTGTTTAATGAAAGTACGAAAAGGAATGAAAAGACTTTCTGAAGAGCTTAATTGATCTAAAAGCTATAAAGCAATAGATATAAGTGCATTAACTGGATAAAGTATGAAACTAATAAAGTACTACTGTAGCTAGAGTCTGTAGACTTTGGATAATAAAAACAAAAGAATAAACAGACAAAGGTAAACAAAAAGGTTTGCTATTGATAAAATGTCGTAAGCTGTTTTCTGAGCTCCGAATCTGTATCAGTATGTTCTTCTGGTTAATCTCTTTTCTAAAAGATACATATTTTAGACAACTACCGTAATCAAACGGTCAGTTTACATTCAATTAGCTAAGTTTTGTTTCCTTTATGAGGCTATGATTGGTAGGAGAGATCAATGAGAGCTATACTGATTTCTTCGAATTTCCTAGTGTTTTAAACAGGAAATTTTCCTTACTAAGACATTCAGCTTAAGCTGGTTTAAGCTCAGGCCACATTTTTGTACATTCTTGTAACATTTGTGCCATCAGTATAGAAGAAGTTGGCTAGGACAGATCTAGAGGGTTAGACGGCTAGTTCAAATCGAGTCAAGAGCCAGCTTAAGCCTTGAGAACAGAGTAAGTTGAGAGCTGAGTTTGGGTAGGACCAGGACAATATTGGTTTATTGTTTTTCTTTCTTTTCCCCACCTCAAATCAATCCTCAACGAATCATCCTCAGTCTCCCATGTCACATTAGCGTTTGTCGGCGTTGAAACAACCGCGAAATTCTTCACTTTCTTCGAGGCTAAAAGATTATTTTCGTTTGATTTGTAGATCCACTAGCATGCAATGATCGAAATCATATAAAAAGCTAAATGAAGAGGGAACTGAATGAAGAGAATAGGCATGCTTTCTCGCAAAGAAATCACTTGACAACATTTCATCACAATTTCTTTTTTCAGACCTCCTCTGTGTTTATGTTTTGATGAATTTGATGGGATATGAAGGAGACCGTCTCCCTTTTTCGCGCGTGGGCGATAGAAAAGATTATGAGGAGAACGGGCGAGTGATTGACCGACTCCACCCGGCGGTTGATGAACAACCGCCCGCAGGTATGGGGCCGCTAAAGGAAATGGTTTCTATCAAATTTAAATCTATTGAATTTTTCATTTTCTGGATTATGACGGGATTACGGTTCAACTTACGACTCAACTATGCAAAGAAAACTCTCATTCTCAATCAAATTTCTATTTTATTCCAATCCAAAATTACACAAAAAGGATTAAACTTTACAATAATCTCTAATTACAAATAAACAAACGCACATTTCACTTCGAATTCCATTGTAAAGTTGACAGGTGGTAAACGAGGAGAAGAAGTTGCATAGGAAGCAAGGCACATATAAGTGCCCGAATCGGAGAGTTGAACATTGCTGATCTCCAATTTCCAACACGGTGTTTCCGTCAGAAAGAAGCGATTATTTTCCTCAAGGCCACTTTGCTAAAAGAAAGGATACTGAATTCATTTCGTAAACCTTTCCGGTAGTGTTATGTGCTAAAGAACGATTAAAGTAGCTTTTACTCACAAAAGCACTCTATTGTTAATCAAATATTAATCTGTATTCTTTAATCTGTAATCTTTAATCTGTAATCTTTAATATGTAAGTAAGTTAATCTGTAAGTATGAAATATCACTTTTTTTAATAATATTCTGTTTAAAATTCCCTAAAACAATGGGAAAAATCTATAGGCTGAGAATTTTAAAGAAGTTAGACTACACGACTGTACGGTGTTCTTTAGAGTATT
This sequence comes from Mesorhabditis belari, assembly GCA_958450365.1. Taxonomy (NCBI): domain Eukaryota; kingdom Metazoa; phylum Nematoda; class Chromadorea; order Rhabditida; family Rhabditidae; genus Mesorhabditis; species Mesorhabditis belari. The sequence continues at coordinate 931,547 of CAUEEP010000938.1, forward strand.
TATGGTATGCATTTGATCAAACCTGAAACGGATGCGAGGTCGGATCTTTCTGCACCGAGCTATTGTGAATGAAGACGACGCCCGAGTGATCGACGACATTCGTCGGATCCATATTGATGCAACAATACATTGTGATATCATTTCCTTTATAAACGGACGCTGATGGATGAATGTAGCCGACCACTTGCAGTTCTCCTAAACACATTGAAGTTTTAGAATTTAAAACCTCTCTCACTTCGATCACATTTCCTTGGTGGGAGTCGTTGGATAGGGAAATTCTTCGCTGTGGTCACTTCGTCGAACATCGGAGGGCAGAGACACATTTCCTGGAAACAGTTTTGTTGATAGAGCCAGCTATTTTTGGTTTGATCGTTTAAGAGACTGTTGGGGAATAGTGGATTGAGTGAGTTGCATTGGCAGCAAATCATCAGCTTTAACTTTAACAATGACTATGACAATGACTATCAAGTCATTCAGCGGGAAAGTTCAGATTTCATCATCACCAATCCGAACCAAACTAATATGGGGTTCGGGCAACACGCTAACGTTTTTACTTTTTGCCTAAACGCTCTAGATTTTTGTAAAATTTCATCATCATCAATCCGAATCAAACAAATATTTGATCAACAATATTTGATCAATATTTGATCAATTTGATCCCCATTGGTTGATCTCAGGGTATCTAAGGACCGCTATCGTTAAGGAAATGAAGAAATCCTTGGCGTAGTGGTAGTGCAATCCTTTTTTGTCACCCGAGTTCGACTCCCCATGCGCGCAATTCATTTTTGCTTTTCATTTTTCCATTTTCTTTTATTAAAATAACATTGATTTCCAGAAATGGAGCTGCTTTTTAGAAATGGATCTCGCTTCAGATATTGTTATTGATATTTTAGCCCAAAGGTTTCCAACAATTGTCATTTTTCATAGTATATGTGTTACGTCCATCTCTGAGGAGACGTCCATCTCCGATCCGGACGTCCGAATCGGAGATGGACGTCCGACTCAGAGATGGACGTCCGTTTCGGAGGAGAATGATCATTCTTCTCGGAATCTGTGATGAAAAAAAAGTAAATTGAGAGAATTTCCATTTTAACTTCCTTTTTCATTTGTTTTGTTCAAAACATTGGATTTGCATTTAAACTGTTTGTTCTCAAGGTCGGACGTCCGATTCCGAGAAGAATGATCATTCTCCTCCGAAACGGACGTCCGACTCAGAGTCGGACGTCCATCTCTGAGTCGGACGTCCATCTCCGATCCGGACGTCCGAATCTGAGGAGATTCATTCTCCTCATTCTCCTCAGATTCGGACGACCGGATCGGAGATGGACGTCTCCTCAGATTCGGACGTAACATATGTATTATGTCGAATTTCTGTTGATGAAATCTGACCGTTCCCTAAGACCAGACCAAGCAAAACCAAACCAGTTCCACCCAAAACACTTGACTTGGCTAGATTGTCAAAAACTTTTCAGCTCTTGAAACACCGATGTCTATCTACTTACATTAGCACACATCGGATCCGGGAAGCTGAATCGTTGCCGATATGGGCCATCCATAAGAAGACACGGCGGTTTACTTCCTCGTCGCGGTCCTTTTCGACAGCCAAGTGGGATGTCTAAAGATCTTTGGCTTTAAATATCTTCACTCAAAAGCTCACGTTGTGGACATGATGATGGGCACATGCATCTCTGAAAATGAAAATCGAATTAGAGAAAATATTGACTTTTGGTATTCTTATTGAATTCTAGGGTTCCAAAATATTGACTTCTGATATTCTTATTGAATTCTAGCGTTCCAAAATATTGACTTCTGATATTCTTATTGAATTCTAGCGTTCCAAAATATTGACTTCTGATATTCTTATTGAATTCTAGCGTTCCAAAATATTGACTTTTGGTATTCTTATTGAAATATTTTGAATTCTTATTCTAATAGTTGCCGAACATTATTGCATATGCACTTTTTTCTTTTTGTTAGGATTTTTGGGAAAACTAACCCCGTATCCATCGGCGTCTTTTCGGCATTTCCCTCTTGAAACGCAATCGTGATCGGAGTTGCAAACGGGGACACCTAGAAATTGAATCGTTTTCTGTTTCATTTGAACTTGAGCAGAGCTTTTGTAACTTTTGCATCTAGCAGAATCTGACAAAACTTTCCCCTCGATCCCTTCACTAAAATTTCTTTAATTTTTCTCATTTCCTCCACCAATAATCCCTTTTCCCATATCGATTCCCTATCAAGTTCCGAAAAAGAAGAAATTCTTGCAAAAATTGATCAATCCACAAAAGGTTATGTAAAGAGGAAAGGGGAATTCTCGTGTTTCTTCTCGAGCCGGCTTTAATCACATTGTGATTGGATAAAGAGAAAAGGATGAGAATGGGGAGAGAAATTTGAACGAGATACATAGATTGGAAGGGGGAGAATGAACCAGTGACGATCTTGGACGATGGATTTTCTCTCTTAAACGGTGAAAGAGACTGACTGATAACAGTGCCGAATGACCGGAAGTGGCCGCTTGGGGGAAGGGAAGGGAGGGGAAAGGAGGGGAAGGGAGGGGAAGGGAGGGGAAGGGAGGGGAAGGGAGGGGAAGGGGAGGGGAAGGGAGGGGAAGGGAGGGGAAAGGAGGGGAAGGGAGGGGAAGGGAAGGGAGGGGAAGGGAGGGGAAAGGAGAGGGGGGAAAGTGAGCGCGCCAAAACGCGACAAAACGCGACACCATTCACTCGAAATCCCAGACTCTTGGAAACGAATCGGTAAATAGATAGCGAGGATAAAGTGATTAAATTCTCGCGGAACACAAATTAGATGGACATTGACTCGAATTTGGACATTGAATTTGGACATTGAATTTAGACATTGAATTTGGACATTGAATCGAAAGACATTCAATAGAATTTCCTCAATTTGTTTGATTTGTTTTGTTTGATTCAACTGATGCCGTTTACAGGGGTAAAATTAAGGCAACAATTTTGTGCATTAAACAATTTAGAGGCAATAATTTTGTGCATTAAAATGAAGTAAACACTAGGCAAAGTTTTCGCTTTTTTTGCCTTGATGTTGCCTTGCCCACTCACCAAGTTCATCAGGTGTTTGTGGTCCATTCTTCTCAGGTGTTTTCTCTGTGCTCGCCAACGGGATCGTGATTTGTTCACTTTCTTCTGCATCCACCCGCAACAATAACAGTATCACCGACGTCCACCACAGCCAACAGATCGTTCGATGATCTGAGCATTTGTTTAGACATTTATAGGCAAACTTTCATTGCTTCTTTAAACTTTAAAGCTAAAAGATTTATCGTATTTAAAGGTGTTTTTTATATGCTAATTTTTACAACAGCTTTGTTTTGTTGTAGCTTTTTTTGAGTCAAAACAATTTTGACTTTGATTGACTCAATAAAAGCTATAAAAGCTAACTCAAATCTAAACAACACCTGTAAATACTAAACATTACAGTAGCCACCTGATTTTTGGCGTTTCATTGCCCGATCATCAGTTGCTCATTGTAGTTTTGTGAAAGAAATCAGAAAATTTCTCCTCCTTTGTGTTCAATGGGTTTTTTTCTGAAAATCTGAAACTGAAAATTAATTATAATATGCTTTTGAATAAGAATAAAAGCAGAAAGAATAAAGAATAGAGAAAGTAAATGTTTAGTTTTCGCATAAACGAAGAAAATTTGTGTAGTTGATTAAATGTTATGACTACTTTTTCGCACAGAGCAAAAAAACTAGGAAATAAGACAAAATTTGTTGCGTTTATGCGATAATTTTCCAAAATTGGAAAAGTTTTGGAGTCTTGGAAAAGTCTTGGAGTCTTGGAGTCTTGGAAAGTCTTGGAAAAGTCTTGGAGTCTTGGAAAAGTCTTGGAAAAGTCTTGGAGTCTTGGAAAAGTCTTGGAAAAGTCTTGGAGTCTTGGAAAAGTTCCAAATCACTTGAAAAAGTCTACGAATCGTAAATCGAATTGAAATTTCATTTGCTAAAAAAGTGATTGATTGATTAAATGAAACAAAAAATGAAATTATCTTGATCTTTCGAAAAATCAAATTGATTATTTGATTGATTATTTGGTTAACTTGCTAACACAGAGTTCTGTATTTAGCGCATTATTAACAAAACATTATTGTTTCGATTTCTGAAATTTAACTTTAAAATAGCGTCAAGAAGAGCGTCAAATAGTCATTGATTTCTTAGCCAAATAATTTTTCTTTCTTTTCTTAGCCAAGCCAAGCTAAAGCCAAGATTTCTATCCTAATCCAACTTTATTGCAAAGTTCGCAAAAAAAAATCCAGCAATAAACAAGAAGAAAAACTATTCGAAAAAATTGTCAAAGGTCAAGAACATCACCGTGGCTATTTTAAGAAAAATCATTAGCAAGTCCAAAAAGATTTTGGCCAAAGAAAAAAGGTAAAAGAAAGATAAAAGGTTTCCTCAAAAGAAAGAGATAATCAAGAAAGAGATCAAGAAAGAGATCAAAGAGGAACGGGGGAAAAAGAAAAGAATTGAGGTTCACATTGAGTGAATAAGTGAGAAAAAGGAGGAGTTGATCAATGAAAAGTGGGGTGGAGGGGGAAAGATGGGAAAGGGATTCGATTGATGAGATGAAAATTGGGGGAAAGATAAAGAAACCGATCATTGTGGATTGCTCCTGAAAAAGAGATAGATATGCAAGGAGAGACAAGATATCGATGTGATTGGGGAGAATTGGGAGAAGGGGGATGATCGCCTCAAGTTGTTCCCCGGAAGCTATCGATCAGAGCACTCTTTCAATCCCCGGAACTCGCAATTTATCCTTGCCTTAGGCTTTTCTCCGTCCGATATTTATCGAAGTGTTTATGTTTTATCGTTCTCAAAATTTTGCAATTCTTTGAAATGATGATTGGGGAGATAAAAGGGGATAAAAAGCTGCAGTTCATTGATATCCAAGCATTTTGCGAAAACCGATAAGAGTTGCAAAGTTGATCGATGAAATTGACTGAAATCATGCTGGATTACTGTAGTTCATAAAAACTTATTAGATTTACATTGAATTAGAGAAGCTATGATACTATATGAAAATGCTTACTTTCTCTCGAACTCGCATTTTAACTCATAGTCAGCATTATGAGTTGGTATACAAGTTGAAAAGCGGGCTCTTTGGACAAAAGTACCTTATTCATACAAATCTTCTGGCTCATAAAAGTCTCAAGCAAATAAATTCACACAAATGTGACCTCGTTTCGTTTTCACCAAAGAATAAACAGTTCTCTAAAAATTTTCAAAACTCTTCTTTTCACTCAACTCATGGCAATCCATCTAGCGAACAGATGGCATAATCTGCGTAATTAAAACCACAGAAATTAGTTTTCCGGAAATATTCAGAAAAAGGAAACGGTAAAGTGAAAAAGATAGAAAAAAAAGATAGAAAAAAAGATAGAAAAAAAAGATAATCAGTGATTGATCAAGCGTAAAAGTCGGATGTTGAGAAGTTGATCAACGATAGGGAAATGTTGAAGGAGGTCGGTGGTCCATATTCCGTTTGTGGCAATCGATAGGCGGCCGTTCGACCCCGGGAATGGGCAAAGAGAGGAGCTAGGGAAGGGGGGGTGAATGAACGGGCAAAGGAAAGGGAGGGGAAGGGGGAGGGTGGGTAAGGACAGGCACTGGAGGCGGAGAAGGAAGAGGCCGACTGATGCGTGCATTGAGAGGGGTATATAGGAAGAATGGTGGGGGAAAGAGAGAAGGGAAAAGGGGAGCGCGCGCCACTCAATCTATCCCCCGGGGGTCGATGCGTGCCGGAGTGAGCACCCCAGTCAATCCCCTTTCTTTCATCCACAACAATATCATGATTTTGTGTCCAGTGGGCTGATGAGTTGACATTGCCGAATGGTACATGCCAAAATAGACGTCAAATGTTTATACATGGTTGTGGATTCATTAAAGCCATCTCCTATTAAAAATCTACCACGATTTTCGGCAAACCAACTAAAGGAATTATACCTTCCAATCGTTAATTTTGACATAGTGCGAAAAAAGTTTATCATAGAAAACAACAAAAAAAATCAATGTACAACCAACACGCAAATATCCACATCAAAAATTGAAAAAAGCTACCGGTCTAACTGTTGATATAACTTTCAAAAACGAAAAAGAACAGAAATTGCTTCTCAAAAGTTTAATTTCAAACACTAAAAATCTAGCCTAACATTAAATCAACATATTTCTAATCAAGCTTCAATACTTTTTCGTTGTTTTTGTGCAGCTTCAAAAGCCATTTGCTCTCGAAGAAACTTTTCATACTCCTCCTTCCTTCTTTGTACTTGCATTTGTTCCTGGAAAATTGCAGTTGCAGAAAAACAGTTTAAAAAAGTTGATGGGCAGATCGAAAGTTTGAAACAAGCAACTCACCTTCCATTTGGCAAAGGCTTCATCGTTCTCTGTTGTGTCCGCTACTTTGTAGTTTCGCATCTAAAGTGAAGTGTCTTTACAGTAAGCAAAACCAAAACTCACAAATTTCTGAAATATTGACGGTTGATTAAAGAGCCAAAAAGCCGCCACGGGAAATGTCACACAGAGCTAAATTATAACTCCAGATTGAACAAGTCTAAAAACAACTCACTAGAAAACGACCGGTTTCCAACTTCCATCCTCCCATCCCATAAACGCTAAAATTGTGGTTTAAATGATTTCGTTTTATCGAAAATGCATAGTTAATTCCTTTTGGTTATAAACCTTCACGCTTTAAAATTTGATCCAGCTTTAAAAAATTTTATTTGAAAAACAACAAGATAACAACAAATCAACAACAATGAAACAAGTGAATCAAACATAACAAAAGTCTCTTATTTTCTGCCAAAATTCTTTTTGGGACCACTTTTCCCCTTTTTTCCTTTGAAGAGATCGTCGAAGCTAAACATAAATTAATTTACTAGTGATACTAAATTATACCTCTGTTTGGTGTTTCTCTTCATTCCCTTCTTACGTCCACCGAATCCGAATCGCTTATCGCGAACGTTTCGACTCATCTTTCGTTTTACCTAGAAAACTCAAAATTATGCCGAATTCGAGAATTTTTTTCTTTTCGTAGCAAACAATATCAAAACATTATAAATGAGTAACGGGGATTAAAATACAGACATGATCCATTTCCGCAGCAGAACCACCCCGATTCATCACCCTTCGATCGTCATCCGCCTAAAAATCAGCACGCTATACAACTCCAATAAGTTTTTAGCTTTCACCTACAAAAACACTGACCTCGTCAACCTGAAGACGCTTCGCATTTGAGAGCATATCATCAAGCTGCTGTTTCATTCCCTTGCGATGTTTCTTGATCGTTTCCAAGAAGAGTTTCTTCTCCTTTTGACGCGCATCAACCACTTCCTGAAAATAAAAGATTTTTTTACAGAAATCTACATTTTTATTTCTTTATATTTTACGTACGTTCTTTGTCTTGGTGGCAAACTTCTTTTCTTTTCTAATAGCTCGAATAGCTTCTTGACGATCTTTGATTTCTTGAGTTTCCAGTAGCCGCTTGCGAACCTAAAACAAATGACTGTTGCTTTTTTTCTTTGATAGGATCTACTCGTTATGAAACAAAAAATACTTTTTGCATATGTTCGTCCGACTTTGCCATCTCAGCGTAGTAATCCGTTGGGCGGAATACCTAAAATTATTTTGTTTTCCACAACTTTTTTTGAAAAACCGACCCTAACACCCATTGTCTGAAGTCTTGGAACGGCAATGGCTGCTGCTTTCTCAGCTTGCTTGTAGCTAAAAGCTAAATTTTACAAAGACCGACAAACAAAAGCCGTACAAATTAATTTCTCGTTCAAAGTCATTTGCATCTTCGGTTTCTTCAAACGCCGTTGCCGTTGTCGTAACATCCAATGTTTCCAACCAAGAAAGAGTTGGCATCTTCTCAAGTCTGCTCTTCAATTCTGGCTAAAAAAATCGTTTAGCTTCGAAACAAATAGTACGCTAAAACCACTTACTACAAGATTGATGATAGGGCGCTTCTTGAGGTGCACAATGTTGAGCCCATCTGATTTGATGAGACCTTCTCTCAAAGCTACTCGCAACTAAAAATTTATAAGAATTGTGGCAAAGAAAAGTTTACCTCTTCGTCCGTATCTTCAGCTTCTTCTTCGCTATCAACAATCGGTTTTAAAGTTGATGAATCCTCTTGCACCTAAGAATGACTAAATTATTATCAGACAATAAAGATATAATGTTAAGATGCCTAAGCGAAGCTTACATGTTCTGGAAAATCCAGCACAACATCGTTTTTAGAGGCTGGTGCTTTCTTTGCCACCTTCTTGACTTTCTTCGTATTCTTCATCTAAAATACGTTAAATGTTTTTATTCAAGCAAAACTATTAAAATTTTATATTATTTTTTAAAAAGACAAGTTAATAGTATCAGCAACGTTGTTTTTCTAATGACATCTCGGCCCCCTCTGCTTATCAAAGATTTGGCGTTTGATTTTTGGTGGAATTAACACTGCCAAAGCAAAATATTGCTCCCGGCAGAAGAAATTAAAAGCTTTTCGTCTGGAATTGATAAACAAATCGTTATTTTTCCAATACGTAACACTTCCTTCCTAAATTTCTTTATTCTCTATTCATGCCTTATTGCTGGAACACCCAAACCTCTGTATTCTTCTTACTTTTTGTGCAAGGTTTAACATTTTCGACAAGCCCTTGGAATCTGTACGGTGCTTGTCACGAATATGTTGAGGTATTTTAAATCAAAATAACAAAAACTTATTATTTTTAGAAATTTGCAAGCGTCTCGTCAGAGATGATAAACTGTGCTTTAAACTATTCGACTCCACCCTCCGTATGCCTCCACTGTTTTGATAAGTATCGAAACTTCAAAAGGGCTGAAATTATACTCCAGAATCTGGTAAAAAAAAACATAAAGCTGGAAATACAATAGATGGTTTTGGAATATCACAGTGGCAGGCACAAAATGCTCGGAGGTTATCTACAACAATTACGTCGTGTCATATAACAAAGAGATTGTTCAGTTTTTCACAGATGTTATCTGGCAGAAGTCTCGCTGTGAATGTAAGTTTATTTTAGAGTACTTTGCTTAAGAATATGAAAGTTGACCATAACTGAATAATAAAAAAGTGCATTCAGCATGCTTCAATTTCGAGTCTTATATGCAAAGCAATGACTCCTTTCCCAAATTTAGTGATCGTACGGCCGCTATACAGGTATATAGACAAAGTCAATTGAGCGTAAGCTATTTGAAATTTAGAATAAAACTCTTGCTTGGCGAAGCTGCATTGATACTCACAGCTTCCACGCACCAAATGAGTCCTATTGTTCAAGTTGCAAGGTTTGAAACAGTCCTAATGAAAACGGAATTTAAAAACCCCAGGATGAATTCAACGACATGTTCCAATATTATTGGGAGATTTACACCAAACCAGGCATCGACTTTTGTGTCGATGTTGAAACCCAGGTAAAACTGTTGAAACATTCAACAATGAAAGAAACTTTAAAGATGAATGACACGATCCACTTATGGGGAAACGTTTGGAATTGTCCTACAAAGGATGATGGAACAAGAGAGACAAATTATGTTGTGTACACGTTGGTACCAAACCGATTTGCCTATCAGCCGGCTATTTAGATTCGTTTTCCTTGCTGTAACTACGTTTTTGTTCTACGGAGCAAGCTACGCTCAGGGTGAACGAGAATCAAGACGTTTGGTCCAATGTAAGTTCGACATTGAAAGATCAACGAAAAACTTACGCGATCTAAATTTAGATTCACGCTTGGATCCACCACAGGGACAACGCTCTCGACTGCTTTCGTCAGCCTCAAGCAGTAATCTCCACGTGCCCTCTAATTTATACAATTTCTGATTCAATTCCTTTACTTTTTGTGTCATTCCTTTAAAGTATGCTGTGCTAAAGCTTCGAATTCTGGGTGCAAATTTCAGGTCCACCATAAAACGGCTATTTTCAATTATTCCCGAAATGTGATATAAAGCTTCTGGTTAAATTGATCTCACGCTATTCACTTGTAACCTCTTTGCTCAAAAAATGCCTTGCAGCTTCCCAAATAAATATTTTCTGTGTTTATCGCTTACTGACAAAAGCCGTTTACTCACGGACGGTTCGATATTTCAGTATTTTAAAAATTTACCTCGTTTTATCGATGATCACGGCTTTCCGGATCGCTGTAGCTCCTGCGGACCACTACCTAAATAAAAACGTTAGCATGTGAAAAGTTAAAAGATCAAACTATGAGACAAAATTTCATGCGTCAAATCATGTGTTCTTTATAAATTCCATTGCGCATAAAAATATTCAGCCCAACAGTTGAATATTTAGACTTTGTAGACAGTGAGTCTTTTTTAATATAAAATAACCTAAACTTCAGAGCTTTTATTTTTTGAATTGCAGCCATCAAACTGTTTGATTCTGTTACTCATCAAAAGTTATTATAGCACTAGAAAATTTAAGCACTTTTTTGTTTTGATAATTCACGTTTTATATCACAATATATGTCAATTTTTAGAGAATGGGTGCCTCGGGTTCAAAGGACTACTCTCACATCCACCACTCCCTTCACAGAAAGGAATATCACCAAGTTTCAGCTGATGGAGTGAGTTTTTAGAACCTATGGCTTTTGCTATGTTTGTGATTTAGATCGATGCAAATGTTGATCCAATCGGGCAATTTCGAGAACGATGTGAAGAGAAAGTGGCTGACTTGAAGGTTTGTTTAGGTTTCGCATCGATAATTTCCAATTTTAGGCCGTTCTCGAGGAGTGCACAAACCGCGTGAATTCGAAGAGCGCCACGGATGAAACTTGCCATCAAGAAATGTGTGATTACGTGCAAGCTCTCGACCATTGTGTAAGATTTCAACAAGTCATATGCGTTTATCAAAGCTTTTAGGCTATTCCACAAGCATGGAAGCAGTTGAAGTAATTGAATAATGGATTGTGTGCTCTACCGTTTATAGAAAATTTTTGTATGTAAGGATAGATAGTTCATTCTTATTGCCTTGTTTTAATCATATGCTCGAATAAATAATTTTTCGCAACTTTTCGGTGGATTAAATGGTTTTATCCATTGTCTTTTTTATAATCCTTTTCTTTGGTTATTTTCTAAAGCTAATGAGATCCTAGATGTTTCGATCATTGGTGCTTGGGTTTAAACCTGCCATAGTTGGTGCTTCTTCATTTCAGCTGCGAACGATATTAATTTCAAAAGGCAGGAGGAAATTGATTGAACATATAACTCGTTATTTTAGGACGTTTTCTACCTGTTGTTCAATTTAATCTGTCGGATATCGGTGAAGGTATTGCAGAAGTTCAAGTGAAAGAATGGTAGTTTCATCTCTAAATTGTAAGATACTGATTGTTTAGGCATGTAAAAGTTGGTGATCGAGTGTCTCAATTCGATAACTTATGCGAAGTACAAAGTGATAAAGCTTCTGTCACTATCACATCGCGCTATGATGGGGTAATCAAGAAATTGTAAGTTTAACCATAATTTTTCTTTGATGAAGATCTTTTTATTTTTTTTAGCGGAGAAACTGTTAATTTTAAGGCATTATGCCGTTGATGACGTGGCCAGAGTTGGAAAACCGTTGATGGATATAGAAATTGAAGGCTCTACAGAGGCTGAAAAAAGCGAAGAACCCCAGACAGCATCTACTACTGAAGCGGTAGCAAGCCCTGAACAAAAAGCTCCTGCAGAAACGCACAATCTCAATGGAAAAGTAAAATTAGTTTTATGCATTTCATCATATCTCGACATTAGGTTCTGGCAACACCAGCTGTTCGTCGATTGGCAATTGAAAACAAAATTGATCTAAGCAAAGTCGGTGGATCGGGCAAAGATGGTCGCGTTTTGAAAGAAGATGTGCTTGAGTTTTTGGGACATATCAAACGAGGTTAGTTGCTGTCTTCAACAACTTTAAATCTGAAATTTTAGATTCTTTTACTGCTTCAATCGAAAACAAGCGGTCCTCACCATCCCTTTCGGCCGCAGTGCCACCTAAAGCCAGCTATAGACAGTTGACGGAAGACAAAGTGGTGCCAATTCGCGGCTATACACGTGCTATGGTAAAAACTATGACTGAGGCGCTCAAAATTCCTCATTTTGGATACAACGACGAGGTAATAAATCTTTGAATTTTAGTAATGAAATCACTAATTTTAGTTCACGGTTGATAACCTTATTCATTTGAGACACGATCTTAAGGAATTTGCCAAAGAACGGTTTGTTTGTTGCAATTTTCAAATAAATAGACATTTTAGTGATGTGAAGCTTTCGTACATGCCTTTCTTCATCAAGGCTTGCTCTTTGGCTCTAACGGAATTTCCGCAACTGAATGCTGTTACCGATGGAAATCTTGAAAATGTTACTTGGAAGGTTGGTGTATTTAAAAGTTAAAATTATTTTGGTATTTTTAGTCCTCACATAACATTTGTTTGGCAATGGATACGCCTGGCGGGCTAGTTGTGCCGAACATCAAAAATTGTGAGCAAAAGAACATCGTCGAGATTGCACAGGTACTTTCAAAGCTCTGATAGCCTACTTCAATTAAATGCTAAACTAATCCTACCTATTAGGATCTTAATCGGCTTCATGAGAACAGCAAAAGGCAACAAATAGCTCGAGAAGACCTCACGGATGGAACATTCTCACTTAGCAACATTGGAGCGGTATGTTTATTTTGTTTTTAAAATAAAAAAAGTGATTGGTTTGGATTTTTTGGATTTGGATGATAAAAATGGAGTAATTTTTGGATGATAAAATTCATTTTCAGATTGGTGGCACTTATGCTTCGCCAGTGATCTTCCCTCCGCAAGTAGCAATCGGTGCTATTGGAAAAATTGAAAAGCTCCCACGATTCGACAGAAATGGAAACGTAAGAGTTGCTTTTTTTGATCTATTCCAGGTAGCCCAATGATTTTAATTTTAAGGTTTATCCTGCACATCTCGTCAAATTCTCATGGGCCGCTGATCATAGAGTTGTAGATGGGGCAACGATGGCCAGATTCAGGTAAACAGTTTGATGATGAATCTTGATTTTACACTGTTACAGTAATCGAGTGAAATATTACATTGAACGACCAGCTACGATGCTTGCTCAACTTCGATAATTTATCCTTTTTGTGTGATTTCAATCGGTGATTTTTAGAGATGAGCTTAATTGTTCGACAAATTTAATTGCATTTAAGTTTTATTGATCGGTTTGTTGAAGATTAGGGGTCATAATGTTTAACTTATTTGTCTTCTAAGTACGATTTACTTGCATTTGTTATGTTTTTCTGATTAGTCAGCACTTTTTAGGAAATGTTTAGAATCTTTTAAAATTTCTATGAATAAAGGAATTGATCTATTTACGTCACGAATCTACGCTCATGTCATTTTTAAATACCAAATAACAGAAATCGACAGTTTTTTTGTATGGTGCTCAGGGATGTTCAGTTTTTTAGCTTATTAGATACGTTGGAGCACGCTTTATCTCGCCTTGTGGTCTTTTTTAGAGAATGTTTTCGGCACAAACTAGCAAATCCCCTATTGCCTGGCGACTGGGCCGCTGAAAGAGAGTCTTTGGGTCGCCAAAATGGGTTGTTTGGATTACGACGGAATATTTTCCCAGTCTAGTTTCGTAAAGCGCATGATGTGAAGCTTGACAACAAGTCCATCGTAGCTTTTGCTTTTGCGTTATTGGTAACTTTCTCGATAGCAATTTTGTTTGCCCGTGAATCAGCTATTTCTCTTCACGTTCCACCAAACTGGCCATAGTTTCTCGATAATTAATTGTTAACCCCAGCCCTTTCTCGTCGCACCATGGAGACAGTCATAAAAAGGTGATTTTTCTACGTTTTTGAGTCCCGCCGAGTGGAACTTGGTTCCTTTAGAAGGAATCCAAAATATTTTTGTTGAAAGAAACCAAATAGCGACTTTATTTTGAGGGTTCAAGGTTACATATTGATGTTTGAGAATAACTACTATAGTTACTTTAATAAGATGAACTTTGTTTGACTCAAAATGTTGCGTGGGTAGAAATGTACTATTGGTGAGCAGTAAAGGTTTAGCTAATGTTTGTTCCTTTTTCTAATCGGTCCTGATTGCACTTTGGGCGAGATACGTCGCGGAAAGCGTCCCCCCCCCTTTCCCTATTCACACCGCAATCTATTTCTTCCCAAATTTAGTTTTTCACAAATTTAGTTTTTTTAGCCTACAAACATTATTAGCAATGTAGTTTCTCAGAATGTGGTCGTTGTTTATATGGTGTCGTTGTTTCGATGAACTCTTGTAAAATTTCGTGTGACTCACGGCTGCGTTTTGCTCTCGATTTCGTAAGAGATTCGGTTTCTCTCATTGCTTGGCGCTTTTCCAAGCGCTGCATCATGGGTAAAGAGACCGCTGATAAGTCACTATTTATTTTGTTTCACCACAAGAATCTCTGTGAAAGTGCTAAGTCATCGAATGCTTCTTCTGAAAATCTGATCTTTTCCCCACAAGCATTTCGTTTATTTTTATTTTGAGTCATATGGAACCGGCTATCCTATCGTACATCATTTGCGGGCGTTTTTTTCAATTTCTTTTCTCCTCCCGATAGACCCGTTCTTTAGATGAATAAAGAGTGCAGAGAGCGACAGAAAAAGATAGTTTGTTTGTCGTTGACATGCGCCCTTTTCCATCCTTGTTCTCTCATTGAAATTGCTCACCTTTTCGATTTCGGTCTTTTTTTTACTTTCGTGTTTTTTTCTTTTCATTTCCGGAATTTTTTACAGGAACCATAGCGTTCGTGAAGATTGCTCAACCTTCTTTGTCAGGTGTCGGGGGCGTGGATGGTGGAATCACGCAGCCACAACATGGATCCTTTGAAGGTTTCTTTTTGGAGAGTTTTCTAACTTTAAAACTTCTTAAAGACATCATTTTGTCATTTGTTAGAATCCGTTTCGACTACCGCTATTTTAGAATTCATTACAATTGATCATTTGTAAGTATTTTGTTTAGGAGGGATGCCGCCATCTACACAGTTAGTTGATCCAAGAGACTATAGGTCTTTCTGTTTCCGAGGGGAAGGACGAGCGAACTTTGTGATTTCTGCTAAGAATGAAACCACCGGATTGAGGTTTTAGTTGTATTTTTTCTTTTATTAAATTTTTGGTTTAGAATTGTTTGGAGATTTGCAAAACAGCGAAAATCTGGTCTGTTCACAGCAAAAGCGAGAAGTGAAGTGGTCAACAATTATATGAATCGTCTCATTGCGCCGTTTTTCTCTCCACAATATCTCGTTGCTCCAAGAATGGTTGTGTTTCGCATTGAAGATGTGCATCATTTAGGAAAGGTTGGCGGAGTGGTTTGCGGTTTTATTAAACGGTTGCGTTTTTAAGATTCCATCGCTGCCAACAAACTTGAAGGTTGAGAATTTTGAAGAGCTCTTTCAAGTCCCAGAGAAGTCTTCATTCTTCCCACTTTCATCAATTCCAAAGAATTGCACACGGTAAGAATTTTAAACTCTGCCTTTATTTAATGTTTATTATAGAAGATGGAAGGGACACAATTTTTTGTTAGAATTCCGCTAATGCTTTTTCTGTCTATTCTTTTTCATTCTTCTGAAAGCTATAAAATTTAGAATCTCCGCCCTTGAAATGATTGATGCAACGAGAATTCCAAAGGAAATCGGAACATTTTTTGGACCAACTATTACGGTATTGTTTATTGAAAATCATATGTGAAAAAATTGAAAGCTTGTTTTAGATTGAGATCAAGCCAAAACAGGGTTTCTATCAAAAGCATGCCGGATTTCCGTTGGCTCATTGTAACAACTGCGTCTTACAGGTTTGCTTCCTCAAAAATAACTAATAAAGCTGTGTTTAGATTGAGAAATGCTCCTCGGATGCCTTTGACACGATGTACGATTTTTGTCCACTCGATCTCTATTCTGGCGCGATCGACCGAATGAGGCAATCACTTGAGGCGCTGTTCAAAAATCCCCACAGGTTTAAACATTTAAATCAACAAGGGTAACATTCTCTTAGAAATCTCCGTGTCTTTGTCAACGGTGATGTGGTGCATTCAGACGAAAGACTTCTGGATTGGGATCAAATGACCGAAACTGTGTTTCCTGACGGGGGCGGTACCATCTATCATCTAATTGACGCGGTAGTTAGCTCATGATACTATAACAGCTAATTTTTGCTTGAATTTATTGTGCCATGTTTAGCTTTGCTGTTGTATGGCTGGTCAACCATCGATTAATGAACAAAATTTCTCAATTGCAAACCATTCCGTCATTGCGCAAATTTTGGCTGGCCAAAAGGTAATGAGCCTTTTTATCACTTTTACTTTCTTTTCAGGTTGATACTATCGGAATTGCAAAAGCACATTCAGTTTATGCAAAGTTGCCGTTGAATGTTCAGGTTTGTTGGTTTTCAAAAGCTATTTTATTTGGCAACTTGTTAAATATTGTTTCTCAAAATGGAATTTCAGCTTCAATTAAAAGAACGCGGTGCTTTGGCAAAACGAACGCTGAATCTTCTCACAGGTTTGTATCATTCAATACAGTACGATCAAAAAATTATCTCTGTAGAAACTGATGACCGAGCTCTGTTGGAGCAATATTTATTAGCGGCTACGATGAAAGATTGTTCAATTATGGCGTCGCTTAGATTAGTTCCAGCACATGCCGTTGATTCTGCGTCACCAGAAGACACAACCATAGGTTTGATTGCTTTGAGGATTTTAGTTTTTATTTTTATTTTTTATTACATTGTTTTAATTTAAATAAAAAAAAAAAAAAAATTAAAAAATTTTTTTTTTTTTAAAAAAAAAAAAAAAAAAAAAAAAAAAAAAAAAAAAAAAAAAAAAAAAAAAAAAAAAAAAAAAAAAAAAAAAAAAAAAAAAAAAATTTTTTAAAAAAAAAAAAAAAAAAAAAAAAATTTTTTTTTTTTTTTTTTTTTTTTTTTTTTTTTTTTTTTTTTTTTTTTTTTTTTTTTTTTAATAAAAAAAAAAAAAAAAAAAAAAAAAAAAAAAAAAAAAAAAAAAAAAAAAAAAAAAAAAAAAAATATTTTATATTTTTTTAAAAAAAAATTTAAATTTTTATAAATTTTTTTTAAAAAAAAATTTTTTTTTTTTTTTTTTTTTTTTTTTTTTTTTTTTTTTTTTATATTAATATTTTTTTTTTTTTTTTTTTTTAATTAAAAAAAAAAAAAAAAAAAAAAAAAAAAAAAAAAAAAAAAAAAAAAAAAAATTTTATTTTTTTTTTTTTTTTTTTTTTTTTTTTTTATTATTTTTTTTTTAAATTATTATTAAAAAAAAAAAAAAAAAAAAAAAAAAAAAAAAAAAAAAAAAAAAAAAAAAAAAAAAAAAAAAAAAAAAAAAAAAAAAAAAAAAAAAAAAAAAAATAAAAAAAAAATAATTTTTTTTTTTTTTTTACATTTAGTGACGATTCGAGGAGTTTATTTTGCGGTTTCTTTGAAAGTTGTTGACTTGGACCCAAAGAGTGCAAAAAATCTTGTCAATGCTTACGAAAGGTAACTTTTTAAATAGAAAATGATTAATCATAAGCGTTTAAGGTTCAAAAGCGGAGCTATTTTGCTTGCTAAGGATTCGTCTTTAAGAAGACCTTGTGTACAAATGCAAGAAGAATGAATAATGTGATTTTGAATCGATTTTACTGTGTTCCTCCGTCGACATTCCATTTGATTTCTTTCTCAAACTTTTATCACTTACATTTCGCGTTTCTCGCACATGTGATCGCACAAAAATTTTCAATCTGGTTTCACAGCTCTATCCGGGCGCATCTCTGCTAAAAGTTGTCATCTTTTTTCTCTCAGTATTAACAAGCACATTGCTGCAGCCTTTTTGATAGTCGGGTTTTTCTCTTCAAGTCTTGTATCCCTGTTTACACAAATCTTGTCTTGTCGTTACTTATCGGTTTTGTTTTTTGTTCACGTTTAGCATTTTCTATCGCATAATAATGATTGTTTAGTGTACACATTCCTTTTAGCTTATAGATTTCTAATGTTTACTACAATTTGTTGATATGATTTACCGGTTTCTCGCAGTGCTCAATTAATAAAGATTTATCTAGAGATTGAGATTTGCAAAAACGCGTTGAACGATAGTATTTACGAGCAAATTAGAGATTTTCTGCAAATTTAAGCTTTTTTAGGTTTCTTTATTTCGCAACGCAACCACAATCGAGGGCTTTTGCAAAGTGGCCTATGCGAATTTTTTCAGCCAGGTGAAACAGAAAAGAGAAAAATGGAGCGTGGAGCGTGGAACAAACAGAGCAATTAAAGATGGACACAGAAAGGCCCGTTTTTGGGCACCTGTAGCTAGGGGACCAACAACTACAAACTAGCACCCATTTCCTTTTGGTGTCATATTTCCTCCAAAAGGTAAAGAAAGACCTTTAGCTTTGAGGTTTTCGCAATCGAATCGAAAAAGAAAATGTACTTTCTTTCATCTGCTTCATCAACGATTGTATGGGGTTTATAAAGTGAATTTCTTGGTCTCCCCATTTTTTTCTCCTCTTGAACCCTGTCCAGCTTCCGCGCTGCCTATTTGCCCTTCGCTTTACGACCTGTGTCTTTTTGCTTATCTGAAAATCCCACAAGAATGTCATTTTTCTTCGAGAACGGTGTATCTATTACGTGTCTAATTTTAGCGAATATTCCTTTCCCAAACTTTGAATATTTTATTTTTAGATTGCTATCACGGGCGTTGTATACCTTTGATAGTCAAATGAGTGCTAACAACACGACTGTCAATGGAAACGCCAAAGAGGTTAGTTAGCTTTTTTTGTTCTATAAACTTTGAGATTCTAGTGTAAAGCTGAATTTCAACCGAAACGTGTGCTCATCTTGTCGAAAGTGACGCGATACGAATTCGAGAAGCGGTTTCACAGTGAAGTTCACAATGAAGCACAATTAGAAGTGTTGGCAAGTTTTACAAAAATTAAGTAAACCTTTATTTTATTTCCACAATAAATTAAAAATAAATTTATTTTAGTTAAACAAGCGTGGAAGTGATTACAAAAGATTGTTGTCAAAACACAAGCTACATTACGACTACGTGGAGACAATCAAGAAAGAGCTCACGTCTGTTGTTTCGAAATTTCGTGACTGTTTTTTCTTTTTAGAAATGCTGGAATTGAAAATAAAGTGGTTCAGCGTTTTGATTACGATGACGATGCTGTTGAATGGGCGGACGCAGTAATGACGGCAGGCGGTAACTTTTTAGTTTTGAACTTATTTTGAAATATATTTTTAGGGGATGGCACTTTTCTACTGGCAGCCAGTAAAATCAAGAATCGCGATAAACCGTTGATTGGAATAAATACGGATCCTCAAGGGTCAGTTAAATTTTTTTGCGTGCACATTTGGGTTTTTAGATCTGAAGGCTACATGTGTTTAATGAGAAAATTGCCTAAAGAACATTTCCGATCCGCATTGCAACGATTGCTAAATGGAGACTTTTGGTAATTTATAAACGTAAAATATAGTTACCTAACTGTCTCGAGTTTAGTTGGCTTTGGCGACAAAGAATCCGTATTTCTGTGACCTCGGATCGGGCCCTTGAAACGCCTGTTGAATTGCACGATGAACAATTGAGACGAACTCCTTCAACAACTCGATGGCGAGAGGAAAAACAAAGTAGAGAAAGCAAGTAAGTTCCTCTTTCATACTGGTTTTATATGCGGTATGCATTTAGCCAAAAGCAAGAATGATCTTTTAGAATAATTCGCGGACGTCCAACACGCAATGTTGAACCGGATCCTAATGCACCGGCAATCACACAAGAACTTCCGGTTTTGGCTCTCAACGAGGTGTGACTTTTCATTGTTGTATCTTTACATTATATCCAGGTGTTTATTGGCGAATCGCTATCTTCTCGAGTATCATATTACGAAATTCAAGTGGATAATGGAAAGTTAGTGAAGCAGAAAAGTTCAGGGATTACAGTTTGCACAGGTTTGTACGAATTTCGTTTAAATTTCTAATTGTTAAATTTATATAGGAACTGGTTCAACATCTTGGTATTTCAACATAAATAAACTCACGGAGCAATGTGTTCGTGATCTTATTGGGATCATTGAAGAACAGGCTAGCATAAAGGTAGTAAATGGTTTAAGTTTTGAAAAAACTTTTTCGTTTAGGTTCCACAAGAAAACCCAAAGATCTTGGAAGACATTTGCACACGCTTCAACCAAAAGTTGATTTTCTCTCCTGAAAACCCAAGTAAGTCCTTAACTTTATGCGTGTCAAAATGTAAAACAGAGCTTGCTTTCGCGGTGAGAGACCCGGTGTTTAATGCAACTTTTCCACCGACAAAGCCTCGTGGACAGGCTGAGCAAATACTTGTGAAAAGCCGAGGTTACGACGCCCATTTGGTAACAATTTTTCCAGAAATATTTCGGAAACACTACTGATTGATTGGATTGAAAAGATGGCTGACACTTTCATTGTATTTAGAATTTTTGAGATCTTGAATTAAGTAGAATAGTTTATAATTTTTAAATACAAAAATTTGCTTTTATAGGTTGTTGATGGTGGCGCTTCGTATCACTTCAATGATGGAGCCGAGGCCGTGATGCGAGTTCACGAAGAGGATGCACTCAGGACTGTGGTCTTTCGATAAAAAAATAATAGTTGTGAAGATTTTGTATATACTTGTTAACTCTAGTTCAACATTCCGGTGTGTTTTTCTTGGATAAGATTCTCTTTTTCTTTTTTCTGATTCAATATATTTAGTTCACTTAATTTACGGCCTTTAAAGTTTAGTCTAGCTTTTTCCTCTTTTAAAATGTGCATGATTAGGAACGGATATTTGTGTTTTATTTTTGTTTAATTTTGTAGATTTTAAATGACTAATAAATTTTATTACTGTCAGCAATGAGCTAGTTTTGATGTAAGGCTGCTGTGTAAAGTTGAGAAGCCGTTTTGAGGAGTTCTCCTGTGGCTCTCGAGCCGCCAAAACATTTCTTCACGACAAGTCTCAGCTCTTCATTGCTCAACTGAAAATTTCCGTGAAGCGCTGGACTCGTCTATTTCTCTTCTCACCAGGTAAATTGGTAATCGCAAAGCGCAGGCTAGCATCACCAAAAGTGAGACCAGATCCGTGGTAAACATATACAAATCGACATGGTTTTTCTGGAGATCATTAATGTCTAAATTACAGCATCTTGAAGCAATAAAGTTTTTAAGAGCTTTTTAAAAACGTGAGATGCTTTTTCGGTTTACCTATTACCTATAAATTCCCAGGCTGTGATGATCACATTTGGCAAATTCGAAAGCAAATACGTAAGGCAAACGAGTAGCAAAGTTTTCGTGGCGGCGCGAACTTTCTTCTGAAAATTTGCGCATTTTCATGATTTACATATGTTCGTCGCTTACTCGTCCGGCTAATGAAACTGAAAATTTCCTCTTTATCATGTGTTTCGCTTGATAGATTTGAGATTTCAAGATCTAAAATTTGAATTTGATTTAAATAGGATTTGATTTAAAGATGATTTGATTTAAATGATTTGATCTAAAAATGACTTCCAACTCTCACTTGTACAGTTCGAATGTTGATGAAAAGCAATAGGGAAAACGGGATGAATATGGTGAGAAAATTGCGTAACCAGAAACGATAAATTGAGCCGTACCAGAGCTGGAAAAATTCGACTTGAGCTTGATGGCTTAGGCTTAGGCTTAGGTCAACCATCGTCATTCCAACATGTGAGAACTCTGATCAAAGCCTGGTCTTCCTCTCCTTACCGTTCTCACAAGTGGTGTCACGTCGACAAAATATTCTTTATAAGTACCCGTGCAGCTTTTCTCCGAGTACTCGATGAGAGTGAATTCGAGAAAGATTGGACCTAAAATTCTAGGAGAATCATTGAAATTATTGTTTTTTTTTACGCAGTGACCTAGCAGATCTAAAGATTTTGATTTAGCACTAACTTTCTTGATAAACAACTTTGAATACCTTTCGTGAACAAGGCAAAAACCCCGGCCAGAGCACAGTAGAGGTGACGATTCTCTTGGAGTCGCTTAACGACACGAGAACGAATCGTGATAAAGTAACGCTCGGCCAGAGCGCCCAATAAAATGTAACTAAAGTTTTT
Organism: Mesorhabditis belari; assembly: GCA_958450365.1. NCBI lineage: Eukaryota > Metazoa > Nematoda > Chromadorea > Rhabditida > Rhabditidae > Mesorhabditis > Mesorhabditis belari. Next base: position 953,629 of record CAUEEP010000938.1, read on the forward strand.
CGGAGTTGCAATTCAAACATAATTCAATTTTGTTTCTTCGTCACCTGGCCATCGTCATTCCAACATTCGTGAGAGTGAGTAAATAACGAAAACACGACCACCAAATGACAGATAAAAGACGAGACTCAAAAGCGTCCTAAAATTTCGATAAAATTTAGGTAATACTGTATTTTCTCTAATAGTAGTGCACCCTGAGCGTCGCCTAAATTGATTGAAATCTCGAGAACCGCTTATCAGAACCTATTGATGTGGGGTCGGAAAATGTAGCTGACGATGAGATCTAGTGGGGGATTTGAGTGTTGAGCTTCTGGGAAAAATTGGGAACCGCAAAATAGTCACCAACTCGGCTCGCAGGGGTGCACTACTATTAGAGAAAATACGGTAGATAGTCTTTTTTTCTCTCTCTGAGTCTTTTTTCTCAAAGCAATCCCTTTTCTAAAATGTGTCTACTCTCTAAAACTATCGTAATATTAATTCTACATAGTTTCATTCAATCTTCTAGTCTTTAGTTCTACTTTTAGTCTATTTCTGCGAGGCTTCCAGAAGGATACGAAAAAGATTAAATAGTAAAAAGGTTAAATAAAACTAGAGCCAAGATTACGGTAGCTTTTTGAAAATAGAAACATTTTAGAAAATAAAATAATAGAGAAAATAGAGAAACGAAGTATTACCTTCCAATGATCAAACGCGATCACCGGTATGTAGAGCAAAGAAATGAGAATGTCGAGAAAAGCGAGTATGTAGAGGAAATAGAAGTAGGAACTAAACAAATTGAAATATTCCAGCTAAAGTGCATCTCTAAAATATGCCAAATTTTTGAAAATAGTAAGCTGTAGGACAGTACGGTAGAAAGTGTATTAAAAACAATCTACTATATAAAAGAGAAGTGTCTGTCTGTCCGTCTGTACAGGGAGTCGAACCCGGGTCAAAGCCGAGTCGTGTGCGCCGTAGACAAGCGCGCTCCTGACTGCACCATGGTGACAAGAGCTGTCCCAAAATATTCAGCTAGAAAAAGCAGCTGTTAACCGGGTTTTTCAGCTGGTTTTCAATAATAAACAACCTTGTTTCACTTACCGAAAACATTTCTGATTTGTGCGCAGTGAATAGAGAAGAATCGAGTTCGTGCACACAGAGATCAGTGAAACAAAAGAACCGCAAAAGACGAGGAGATTCGAGGTGGAACTGGGGGCGAGTTGGGGGCCACTCGGCTCACACATTCAAAAGAAACAATTCTGAAAACGGGGTGACAAATGAACAGTTCTAGAATACGGTAAAAGAATGGGTCATAAAAAAAAGGCTAAAACAATAAACAACAATAAACAACAAAAAAAAACACTAACAATAGCTTGCATTACTAAATTTATAATAACTTTAGTTGTTATAAAGTTGGTTATAAAGTTGGTTATAAAGTTGTTATAAAGCAAGTTGTTGTTCGTGTTGTTTAAGATATTATTTTACGTTTGTAAAACGCCGAGCAGTCACGTCATTTTTTTGGACATCCATTTTCAATGAACGTTTTTCGCGGATCCGTTTTCTTTCGGAAAGAGGGGACATTTATGAAAATTGCGACTTTTTTGTGTGGAGGTGTCGGCTAATTTTTGAGAGCAAAAGTTGCTCAATGTAATGGACAAATTGCTTTGAGGAGAAATGGGAAAATGACGGTGCGAAAGACGAAATGATAGTTTTTTTTTATTCATCAAAACTCAGGACCATAAGGTGTAGGAAAAAGAGATCGAAAATCAAAAAGATCGGGTCTAGCAACTCGTAAAAGTCTTTTTGAATATTCGGCCTTGCAGCTCTACATCTAAATATTTGAAAAAGGTATCGGCTCGGATAGATGAATGATTTTTCGAATTGGTAGACTCAGAAATGAATATCTCGAATCGATTCTCCGATCCTGAAAACCCCCGGCTACAAATTAACAGCTGAATATCTTCTTTTCGGGTCATCAGACTGGCAAAGTGTTCTTTGTGTGTCCACGTAATCGCTTTAAATCTGACAAACTGCCCTGGTACAAGGTGTTTCCCTTTTTGAACCCGTAATGCAACAGGAACAGAAGTGACTGGGACGACTTCTTCACTTTGGCCGTCACTTTGCTCAAATTTCTAAGGATCAATTTTTGCCTTAAATTGGCCTATATTTTTGCAATAAATTCAACATTCTGCAAAACGGAAGCTAGCTGAAATTTTGTAGTCGCCGTGTTATTGCTTTGATGACGCAATGCCTAGTCCACGCAATGCCTAGTCCACGCAATGCCTAGTCCACGCAATGCCTAGTCCACGCAATGCCTAGTCCACGCAATGCCTAGTCCACGCAATGCCTAGTCCACGCAATGCCTAGTCCACGCAATGCCTAGTCCACGCAATGCCTGGTCCGCGCAATGCCTGGTCCGCGCAATGCCTGGTCCCCAAAGTTGAAACAATAAAATGGAAATAAAATGTTTAATTAACTTGTCAAAATAATGTCAGAACTAGATATTATCTAGTCAGTTATATGCAAATTTATAACAAGGAAAAAGAGAAAAAAAGGGAATGAGTGAATTGATTTCTTGGAATCCCGACGGGAACAATCCATCAGAAGTCGTCAAAAGGGGGAGAAGGAAAAAGGGGTTGCTTGGCTATGTGAGGGTAATTTCAATGGAATGACTTTCGCGGTAATTTTTCGCATTTCTTGTAATCTTGGCAAAAAGCAAAGAAAATTATTTGCCTTTCATCGTTCAACGATTTGTGTTTTTTTGATAACTAATCACTCAGTGGCCTAGTGGATAAGAACGGAAGAGGAGCTCCTGGAGGTTAAGAGATCTTTATCGCGTTCGATAGCAAGTCACTCAGTGGCCTAGTGGTTAGTGCGTCGGCGCGTTACTCGGGCTTTCGGGCTTTCCTCTCGTGTTCGAATCCGAGCCCCGGCTTTTTTCTCCTTTTTTTTCTAAACATTAATTTAATGTTTCGCCGAATAGCGTTTGCATCCTCTTACCATTAAAATCTCATAGTTTCGGTTTCGACCATTCTCTTGAAAGTTTGACTTGTTGCCAACCCTGGATGCATACCAGTGCTAGCAATAGTTTTTTAAAGGTTAATAAGTTAAAAACTATCGTCAAAAGGGGGAAAAGGAAAAATGGCTTGCTTGGCTTTTGCTTTTGCTTTATGTGAGTGTAATTTCAATGGAATGGAATGACTTTCGCGGTAATTTTTCGCATTTCTTGTAATCTTGGCAAAAAGCAAAGAAAATTATTTGCCTTTCATCGTTCAGCGATCAACGATTTGCGTTTTAAAAAACTGACTTCTTGTGCTTGCTTATTCTTGTCTTATTTATTTATTTATTTGCTTATTCTTGTCTTGTCTTATGTCTTTATTTCTCTGTTTCAAGTTATCAGTAATACTTTTATTATAAGTAGCTTAAGAAAAAGATCACTTAAAATAAAATTAAAATTGCCGTCTCCGTCGATTGTGCATTCTCTTGTAGAGCCAGGCTCGTCGCCGGAATTCATCTAAATCTTTTCGTCGTGGGATCACACAAGGACCTCGATGTGGATCGGCGTCCTAAAATTTCAGGGTTAGTTTGATTTTTGCTTTAAAAAACATAGCCAAAAGATAATTTAGATAATTTAGATTGTTGCCTTTTTACCTCAACAACCCGTGCCGAACAGTACATCGAGTTGAGCTTGATTGTGTCCCATCTGAAAATAAACTCATTCAAAAGTTTCCTTAACTGTAAGTCTGAAACTTTTCGTACTAAACTCTAATTATTAAACAATAAGTGTGAGGTTGAATCTCTTGCTATAAGTATAACAACTGTAACTATAACAACTGTAAGTACCTGGTCAAAAGGCCGACCCTTTGCCCGGCGCCGATATCTCCGTTATTTCTAGCCGGACAGTACTCGGTGAGTTGAAATTTCTCGCGAGCCCATAATGGGACGGTAATCGATTCGGGATCGAAAGGCCACTCGAGTTGAACGGGATGAAATTGTGGTTGATGGGTTAGCTGGATGTCTCTGGAAAGATGTTGTAGTTAAGATAAGATATAGTTAAGAATTGATCGTTTAAAGTAATCCCTTGGTTTCCTTGGGCTGCTTAAAAGCAGCTTGTCAGTGGCAGTGTCAGAGTTTTGGTGAACGAAAGTCGATTCATGTTTGGCCTAGTTGTTGTAAACTCTAACTTACTCAATTGGTTGGATATACGAAGGAGCGTCAGGTCGGTAGATCTCCCGTTTCAGCCCTGAAATTTGACAAGATTACGGAGAGAAGGAAGACAAAAAGTGAAACGTTTCCCCAGTTCCACCTCGAATCTCCTCGTCTTTTGCGGCTCTTTTGTTTCTCTGATCTCTGTGCACCAAAGAAAAGGGATTACTTGAAAGCATTACTTGATATGGAAGCATTACTTGATATGGAAGCATTACTTGTTACAATCCGACTCACCCATGAAACGCACAAGTTGATCCATGATAGCACCCCTCGAATGATTGTAGGATGGCATCAGAAAGGCGCTCTCTGATATGTACAAAAGCGTTCGGCCAACCGTTCCCTCTACCGTGTTATCCGAATAGGCTCAAATTTTTCTATAAGGCAACTACAAATACGGGAACGAAGATACAGTATTTCGTCCATGGTTTAACACTACGGTAATCTATCCACCGTTTGAAAGCAATGCCAAGCAATGCAAGCAATACCAAGCAATGCCAAGCAATGCAAGCAATACCAAGCAATACCAAGCAATGCCAAGCAATGCCAAGCAATGCCAAGCAATGCCAAGCAATGCCAAGCAATGCCAAGCAATGCCAAGCAATGTAAAGCTAGTAAACTTTATCCTTAGATTCTCAAGACCAACCTGCATATTTTTGACTTTTTCTCACTAAAATGTACGGTTTCTCAGAGTCCCAACGATCGGCATGGTACCACGGTTTGTAGTCCTAGAAAAACCAGTATAAAGTTTTGTTTTTTCTATCAAGAACCATTTCTTCTGAATATTTTCTTTTCTTCTAAGCCTTTTCTAAACTTCTAAGCCTTCTAAGCCTTTTCTAAACTTATGAAAGAAAATTACACCTTAAAAACTTGTACAAAACCTGTACAATTAATATCTCGTACCAATTGATCGAATTTCAAACAAGTTCTTCTTTGTAGCTGAAAAAAAGCGTCTCTCAACAACTCGCGCTCATATGCGGTGAGTGACGGCCAAAAGTAGACATCTTGATGAGCTCTTCTGAACATTTTTTGAGCTAATTGACTATAGAAAAGAGCTAAGAGTTCAAAATTTCGAAAATCCCTTCAATAATTCGTTCTACCAGTTCTACCAACCGTATCACTTGATTCGAATCGGGCGCATCGATTTCGTTTCCCCAAAAAGTGTTCGCCGCTTGGGCCTAAAGGTGTAAAGGGTTTAAAATGGATTAAATATTGAGAAGTATAGATGTTAATAGATTTATAAGATACTTAATTATCATCTTTCATTCATTAATTTAAGATTAAATATATTTCTTAAGAATGCATTATATTAAACCTTTGGTTTCTGAAATTTGTGCAGTGGGACTCCGCGAGCGACAGGATTCCGCCAGGCAATCGACGGGGTTTTTGAGAGGACTCTAAGGAGGAAAATATAAAAGAAATGATTCAATATCTTCTTAAATAATTGAGTTTATATAGTAATGAAAATGAAAAAGGGAGAAAATAGTAGAGAAAAGGAATCGAATTTGTAGATAATCTACAGATTGTAGAGAAAAGGAACCAAATCTATAGATAATCTGTAGATTGTAGAGAAGAGAAACCAAATTTGTAGAGAAAAGGAACCAAATTTGTAGATAATCTACAGATTGTAGAGAAAAGGAACCAAATTTGTAGATAATCTGTAGCTTGTAGAGAAAAGGAATCAAATCTGTAGATAATCTGTAGATATAAGGAATCAAATTAATGGAGAACTTGTTCTCATTTGTTTTTCTGAAGACTCACCTTAACTGTCGTTTCCCGACGATTCCGCTTGCTTTATGGCAACCAAAAGCCGAAATTATTGTTGTTATTGATGAGAGATATAGGAATAACCGGAAGATCATTAAGCTAAAAGAATTTTTGTTATTTTTGAATATGTATTCATTTTAAAATATTGGTTTGGTTGGAAAGTCTTGTCCGCTTTTTTGAAATTGCAATTATCATTTATAAATGAATAGCCAGCCGATCAATTTTCTTTAAATCAAAAAAGAGTATCTATTTTATTTAGCTTATTTTTGGCAATTTTGAAGCACCAAATCCGAACGGAAATTCTTATTTTTTCTAAAATCCTTACAATGGACATAAAACGAAATTAGTTGAATTAATTTCTCTGAAAATTTGTCTATCTACCTATTGTAAATACTGTAATATTACCCTCCCCTCCCCTCGTACAGTCGCGTAGTCGCAAAACTTTCTTTAGTATTTCATTATTTTTCAAAGCGCCCGTACTTTCAAAAAATGCGTCTTTGGTATCAAAAAATAGCTGAAATTCAGGGCTATTTTTTGATACCAAAGACGCTTTTTTGATACCTAAGATAATGACGGTGCGGAGCGTTGCGTAGTCTAGCTTTGAACGCGTTTTTCTCGACACTGGTTTATGCTACAATGCGCGCTTAGGTATCAAAAAATAGCCCTGAATTTCAGCTATTTTTTGATATCTAAACGCGCATTGTAGCATAAACCAGTGTCAAGGAAAACTCGTTCAAAGCTAGACTACCCAACACTCCGCACCGTCATTATGGAGATAGGGTACTATGACAGTATTTACGGTAAGTTTTTATTCTCTATCTTTTGTCTTTTGACATTAAAATAGATTTCTATGATAAAAAGTGCTCAAATCGAAAGCTCAAATCGAAGTTTCATTGCTTTTGACTCCTCGAATTGACATCTTTAACACGTTGACGACAATGACGTTTTTGCACAAACAATCGCATGGGACAACGTTGTTTTTTTCGACAAAAAATGTCACCTGACATCAGGTGACAATGTCCCAGACGAACGAATATGTGTCAGACAGCATCAGGTGACAATGTCGTCAACGTGTTAAAAACATAAACAAACGCAAGCTTTTCAAAATTTCTTAAAGAATAATTTATAAATAAATAATAGGACTTTTTGATAAAATAAACCATAGATCAATTGGTTTATTTATTTTAAAAAATAGCCTTTAAAAGCCTTTAAAAGCCTTTAAAAAAGCGAAAGAAACGAAAAGGCTTTCTGTTCAATCTGATAGTCTGAAAGGTAGCTAAATATAAATTTTAAATGTTCTTGAAAAAGAGAACAAATATGGGTGAAATCGGCATCAAAACGGGCTTTTAGAGGTGATTTGACCTCGTTTCATCCGTTTCTCGAACATCGAAATCAATTGGAGTGATCAGTTGCAGAGAGCAAAGTCTTGTTCAGTTCAGATTTATCAATCTGACTTTGAGAAGAGTTTTCAACAGTATTTCTCTTGATTTCTAAAAGATATTCTTAGAAAAACTACCGTAATCTTGGCTCTAAGATTTTATTCAATTTAGCCACTTTCTTTGAGTGTTCAAGCATAAAGAAAGCTACAAAAATCAATAGAATTGGATAAGAGCACGTTAAAAGCATCTTGTACTTCAAGATACTTCAAGATCAATTGGAGTGATCAGTTGCAGAGAGAGCAAAGTCTTGTTCAGTTCAGATTTATCAATCTGACTTTGAGAAGAGTTTTCAACAGTATTTCTCTTGATTTCTAAAAGATACTCTTAGAAAAAAGCTACCGTACTTTAGTTGTCTTTTAGAAGAAAAGCTCTTAGCAAAAAAGCTCTTAGCAAAAAAGCTCTTAGCAAAAAAGCTCTTAGCAAAAAAGCTCTTAGCAAAAAAGCTCTTAGAAAAAAAGCTACCGTACTCTAGTTTTCTTTTTAAAAAGTGATCACTTGTTACTATTTTTATAGCCATATTTGAGCAACTTATTTTCTTGTTTTTCTGAGCTACAGGCAGCTGGGAATCAACTCAAAAATTATCCGATTTTATTAAATTAGTCACTTCTTTATAAATCATCGATATCGATATCGATAAGTCACTTCTTTATAAATCAATTTCTATGAAAAGTTCATCAATTGATCTACGGTGCTTCAAAGATATTTATTATCCAATTTTCTATCATTTCAAGCCCGTTTCCCCCCTCTCTTTCCAAGTAAATTGGAAGATCCAAGATTACGGACATTTTTTTGAGTAATTTTTAGAAATCTCAATTTTAATTGAAATTTAATTGAATTTAATCTGATTTTAAGCAGGATTCTAAGGCAATTTTAAGTCAATTTTAGGTCAATTTTAAGTCAATTTGAATCAGATTCTGACTTTAATCGTTTCTAATTCACTTTAATTTTTGTAAAATTTGATTTTGACATTTGATTGATGAAATTTGATTTCTCAATTATCAAAACCATTGTTTAGCAAAGCAAAGGCAATGTGGCGAATAGCCACTAAAAGTTATCTAACTCTGAGAGCCTAAAAATTGGAAAAATATTGAGGAAATCGGTGCGCCTTCATTCTATTTATTGTTTATTGTAGCTTGTTAGCTGAGTATCTTGTGTTAAAGCCTATATAAGCCACCTGTTGTTCATTTTGTTTTTTTTTATCTTTCATTTTCTTTCTGCTTTCCTCTCATTGTGTGAAAGTTGTGTCCTAATTAGGACGAAATTGTTTCTGTTTTTATCGTCACTTTTAATTCAATTGTCGATCTTGTGTGAAAAATGCTACAAGAGCACAGTGCAGGTTTGGCAGCTGCTAATATCAAAAAGATATATGGGGAGGATTCACCTTCCGAAAGAACGTGTCGAGTATGGTTTGCCAAGTTTCGATCTGGGGACAAATCTTTGAAAGATGCAGAGGACTGTGGAGCGGCACCCCAACTGGATGATTCCAAATTACTCGAACTCATTACCAACGACCATCGGGTACCATCGCGTGAATTGGGAGAAGAGTTAGGGGTTGATCATGCTACAGTGCTAAGGCACCTTCATATCCTTGGATTTAAATCGAAACTTGGGGCCCCATGACCTCAATCAACCCCAGAAGTGGCAGCGCGCTTCGATCAGTACCGTCCATCTCTGCTGCTCAAAATCGCTCAAGTGAGAGCCCAAAGATTCCGAGTCAGTCGGCTATTGAATAAAGTGTTTTTAGTTCAAGTGAGATCAGATATCTCGAAACAAGAAATAACGTGTCTTGAGTGAAGAGTACCAAGCACTAGACTTCGGAAAACAAAACCTAACCAAAACCAAAACCACCAAGACCAAAACAGACCAAAACCAAAACCAAAAACCAAAACCAAAACCAAAACCAAAACTAACCAAAACTCGCCAATATCTCGCGACTAGGAGGAGCTAGCGAAAATCTGTTGGCAGATTTGAAATCAGCGTCCAAAAATCTATCCCAAAGGTTACTTTTTTGTTTCGGTCGTGTTTTGGTCCTTTTTTCGGCCGCTAGATTTTGTGGAGTGAGAAAAAGTGAAAGGCAAATTTGCATTTTACAATTTGAAATGTACATGTTAATTTATATGCAAATTGCGTTTTTGGTTTGTTTTGGTGTTTTGGTTTTGGTTTTGGTCTGTTTTGGCTTTGGTTTGGTCTGTTTTGGCTTTGGTTTTGGTCTGTTTTGGCTTTGGTTTTGTTTGCCGAACTCTACCAAGCACGCAAAGAATATTTCTTTACAGGCAAAGGCAAAGCAAAGAAATCATTTATTCATCAAAAAAAAGAAATAAATAAAATAATAACTTGATATCATATAAAAAGTGGCACAAGTAGTGGAAAGGCCGCTTTAAAAAAATAAAAAAATAAATGAATAAATAAAAATTGAGCAGATGATGTGAATCTTCAAAAAATCAATGACACAGTGCAAAGCAAATCCTTTTCTTATGGACTCAATTCTTATGATTCTTATGATCAATTCTTATTCTCAATTCATTCTCAAATATGCAAATTAATGGCAAATCATTTAAGCAAAATATTGGTGGGATTTATGTGCGGGTGGATCGTCGTTTATGCGGACAAATGGTGCGATGACAGTTGTGGCGGCAAGCTTCCGTGCATCTCGCGTGTCTCACTCAAAAAGTGATATTGGAAAGTGTGGAAGACGGGGGATTAAAAAAGCCAAATAAAACGGTTATCGTTGAGAAGTTCATGAACAAATCTTGCACATTGATTGATTGATTAAGACTCACACTAGTAACTAAACCCTAAGCTTTAACCCTTTAAGCTAAAAGATTTAACGATATGGTCAGAGTTGGCAAAAAAGATAAAGCTAATGATTTTCAATTGGGCTTGGAATTTCAGCTTTACTGTTTTTTGGTCTTAAATGCTTAAATTTGGTCTTAAACTTTGGCTGACAAGGGAATGGTTCAAAGGAGCTCCTAGAGGTTAAGAGGTCTTTATCGGGATGGGTAACAGGTCGCTCAGTGGCCTAGTGGTTAGTGCGTCGGGGCGCTAGTCGGGCCCTCGGGCTTTTCTCTCGGGTTCGAATCCGAGCCTCGGCTTTTTTCTCCTTTTGTTTCTAAATTTAATGTTTCGCCGAATAGCGTTTGCATCTTCTTGCCATTAAAATCTCATAGTTTCCGTTTCGACCATTCTCTTGAAAGTTTGATTTGTTGCCAACCCTGGCATACCAGTGCTAGCGATATGGTAGCACATAATAATTTCTATGGGATATAGGGAAACGATGATACGAAAAAATCGGCAATATGGGTGTTGTTTTTTTTTAAAGGTTAATAAGTTAAAAACTATTGTCAGTTGTCATTTTCTAAACGTCTATACATCTTTAAATGCTATGGTTGCTTGGGGGGGGACGTTTTTGAGCAAGTGCTTTGGTATCATGGATGAATGGGTGCAGTGGGTGTACCTGTGCTACACTGTACATCACATGCCGATGAACAATAGGAAGCACAAGCCTCAGAGGAGATTCCCGGTCCTGTCGTCACCATTTGAATCTTGAGCTGAAATTTTGAGGGAATGAGTGAAAGGAAAGGAAATCAAAAAGCTTTACAATGTGAAATTTATCAAATAAAGTGTTTTGTGGTTAAAAATTTGCGATTTTCTCTTGAAAAATGCGCTTTCCAAAAGGTGTCTACTTGCCTACTTTACGGTAGTTTTTCTAAAGTAGACAGTAGACAGTAGACAGTAGTGCTTTAAAGCAGCTTTAAAGGAGCTTTAACGGAGCTATAAAGGAACTAAATAGGAACTATAAAGGAGCTATAAAGTGTCTAAATCGGGTAATCGAGTCCTTTTTTGACAGGTCGAGTTCGCATCTCCGAACAAAAAAAAACTAGAAAACTTTTGTTAAGATTTCAACAATTGATGAATTTGTTCTTTTTACGGAAATATGAAAAGAAAAGGCTTTGGATAATAGAATGGATAGAAAGCGCATTTTAGAGAATAGAAAGTAGAAAGCCTAGTAGAAAGCGCATTTTAGAGAATCGAGCTGTTTTTTGATCTATGGTAGCACATAATAATGTCTATGGGATATAGGGAAACGATGATAGGAAAAAATCGGCAATGTGGGTGTTGTTCGAAAGGCTCTTGTGGGGATCAATGTGGGGAAACGATAAAAGAATGATGGTTGAGGGGATGGTGGGGGTGGACGGATGATTGGTGGACGGTTGAGTGAAGTGGATAGGAGAAGTCTCCGGAAAACATCGAGAACCGATGGCTCTGTGGATGAGAGTGGAGTGCTTGTTGGGGGCAAAGAAGTGTCTAATGGATTCGCCGTTTCCATTGTATCTAGTGGGCTTTCAGTGCTTGGGCTGTACTCGAAATGGAAAGGTTTTGGCGGAATGGTAAGATTCAATTTGAAAGCGATCGTCGCCTCTGTACTGGCAAAGTCAGTCTGAAATTTTGGGCTAGCTTTTGTAGAAGTTGTTTGAGAGAAATTTTATATAAGCTTAGCGCAGGAGGAAACATTGCCTGTCCTTGCCCGTACTATACTGTTACCCAAAGCTAGCTCTTTAGCGTCCATAGTTCCCTATGGACGTCCATAGTTACGTAGCAGCTTTCCATAGTTCCCTAAAGCTCACAGATTACGGTATTTAATACATTACCGTATACCCTATATCGCAATACTTTATTTGAATATTTAGGCGAGATTCTTCAGATTCAAGTCAGATAATTAGATCTGAAGGCTTAGGAAAAGCATCAAGTCAAGCTGGTCGGAGTCCTTATAAGCTTTTTCTCTCTTCTGTAAAGATTGAGCTAGTGGGGTAATGGATATGCTCATCTCCAGCATTTTCCCGCTTTCAAGCTCTCTATTTACGCTTTCAAGCTCTCTATTTAAGGAAGAGCGATACGAACTCCGAAAATCCTAAACTTTGATGCTAGATATCTCGCGTTAAAAAGCTTTTTTGGAAAAAGTAAAAGCATATTCAGAATCAATCGATTCTATAAAGCGCCGTGGTTCTCATCTTAAAAGGCCACTTTGATCTGATGCCATTCTCTAGTTAGAAACATTGTTTAACTTCTAAAAATCTATGCCTAAAATTAGAGCAATTGATTGACCTTCAATTCGCCAGCTGATGTCGCCTCGGAGCTACTCGGTGTATATGATGTGGTGCATGATGGGAGACAAGCCGGCATACAAGCTGAGACACAGGATGGAGTGCTGGAAATAATTAGCTGTAGCTGTAATCTGTAATCTGTAGTTGAAAGTGTTTACCTGTAATCGAAAACCGACGGGCTGGACGGGGTGGTGATGGGAGTGGCGGAGGTGGCCGAGTCGTAGGTTGGTTGCTAAATTGTAAGCAATGGGCTGACCTCAATTTAACAATAATGCCATCCTATTAAAGGAAACTATTAGGAAATAAAACGGTAACTGATAAAACCTGAAACGGTGGAGCGGTGGCGAAGAGTTGTGCGGAGCTTTGCTGAACGCTCGGGCTTGTGCAAGCGCGCTCACATTCGGGATCACAGTGCGAGACACATGTGGAAACGATTGTGTTTCTAAAGAACAAATCTTTAGCATTTATTTGATCCATTTCTAAATTCAAATCATTGAACAAACTGTGCAGATTGACAGGCGAGGCCACAAACATTTGTGCACTGCGATTTGCACATGCCTTGCGGGTTCTGCATTGCCGCCGAGACACCGCAAACCTAGAGATTGGAGATTTATTTAATATTTAGAGATCTAAACGAATCACTGATCAAATTATTTCAATTGTTTTCAAACTCACATCTTGACAAGTGTGATCACAAGAGGCTACACATCCTTGCGGGGGTTTTTCGACTTGTTGTTGACAAGAATCATTACAACCCTAAGTGTTGACTGTAATTTGAATTAGCATTTAATGAGATAATAGATATTCAACCAATATCTAATTTTTTTTTCTTACCGTAGCACATTGTTGTAGGCATTGGCCAGCTTGCAAAGTGTTGAGAACTGCTTGAAGAGGAGCCGGAGTGGTCATGAGCTAGAAAAGCTAGAAATATAGCTAATTTTGATTAAAAATTAGATAAACCATAAAATAAATGAAGTTCTATATGGAAATTTCTTTATAAATATAAATTTACGGGAATCGGGTTGAGATAGGATCCAGCGGGGAGGGTTTGAGAGACGAGTGATTGGGATCCGGGGGCATTCGGTTGAATCTAGGGAAATGGATGAATGGAAAATAGCTAAGGAAATCGATTTTGGTGTCAATTGATAAAGGCTAGAGCACAATTTATAGCTTAAATCTTTATCTATCTTTATCTCAAATTTCTAACCATCTCACCAATTTTTGTGGTTGTGATTGAGTTGGACAAAGATTCGTGCACGCGCTCGTGCAAGAGGACTCGCAATTCTAAATATTTCAATATCAATGAATGCTATAAAAGCTATTGAAGAGCTCGAACCTTTTGTGAAAAGCCGCAATTATCCATGCAAGATTGTTGGCAAGATGGAAGACATTGGGGATTTGAAGATGAAGAAGAAGAAGATGAAGAAGAAGAAGATGATGATGATGATGATGATGATGAAGAAGAAGAAGATGAGGAAGATAAAGTAGGAAAGGCTTGAGCTTGGATCTATAGTTAGAGCTTTATTTTGTTTTTTTAAATTCTTTTATCCTTTTAAAACCTTCTCTACCTTGATTTGAATGTTAATTGGTCCTTGATCTTGCGTTTGAGTGATTTTTTGGGTGATTGTTGGAGTGAGCGTCGGATGGGAAGCAGCTGAATGAATAAATCGTGATCTACCGTAGTCCCTTGATTACTAGCTGTTAATTACTAGCTGTTAATTACTAGCTGTTAATTACTAGCTGCTATTAACAAGCTGCTATTAACAAGCTGCTATTAACTAGCTGCTATTTACTAGCTGCTATTAACAAGCTGCTATTAACAAGCTGCTATTAACAAGCTGCTATTAACTAGCTGCTATTAACAAGCTGCTATTAACAAGCTGCTATTAACAAGCTGCTATTAACTAGCTGCTATTAACTAGCTGCTAATTACTAGCTGCTATTAACAAGCTGCTATTAACAAGCTGCTATTAACTAGCTGAGGTTTATCCGCTTTACGGTTTATCCTTGGAAAAGTTTCAATTTGCTTTACCATTTTGCTGACCAGCCGCACAAACAGCATTGCACGAGGCATCACAGCTTTGAGTGCATATTTCCTAAATTGAATTTGCATTTAAATGAAAGATATCTAAAATCTAATGTTTAAGTTTAAGTATATTGTATTAAATTTGAAAGAATTCAATCTTTCCTCACCGACGGGTAGTTTTTAGCCGAGCAAACGGTTCCGCATTTGTTTTGGCAATCGTCTTTACAGTTTGTACTCTGAAAGGTTTATGAGTTGAAATCTGTTGAGATTTTCGACAAAAAAAACAAACAAACCGATGCCTGATTGATGACAATTCGTAGATTCGGCGTTTTTTGGTTTATCGTTGTTGTCGTGGTGGTGGTCGTTGTTAAAGCTTGGGGATTCGGGGCGAATTGGGGTTGCTAAAGTCGATGATAGATCTCATTTTCTATAATTTAGCCAGTTAGCTGTTCTCAAAAAAAACTATCGGGATTTGGATTCGGATTATCCGAAAGGAAAAAGTCCGAATCAGGATCAGAATCGAATCCAGATGGGGATCCGGATCGGGATTCAGATCGGATCCGGATCGGGATTCAGATCGGGATCAGAATCGAATCCAGATCGGGATCCGGATCCGAATCCAGATTTTCAAGTCTGAAATCGTCGGGATCTTCGAATCCAGATGATCCGCACATTTCTACTTAAATGTATAAGTACAGATTGAAACTTTTCTCACATTTTGCTGCAATCGTTGTTGTTGTTGAGCGATCGCACACGACGTGACACACGTTCGTTGGCAGGTATTCTGCAAAGAAAAATGGGATAAGATTCATACGAGGCATTTAAAGCTCAATCAATCATCGTTTGTCTATCGTAAGTATCGTAATTCTGCACTGTCTTTATGTCTATAAATTGGATATCGGTAAGCTTATCTCTATAGATTTAGATTATAATCTTTATATCAATTAGAAGCATATATAATCAAGATCAATGCTGTCAGCTGTTAATGCAGTCGGCTGTTAATGTTGTTAATGCAGTCGGTGGCTTACTTTCTTTGGCTTAACTCTGAATGTTTTAACTACGACAGTATGCGAAAGGAAGGCATAATGCGCTATTCTCGCGGCGATTGGATACGTTCCGGTGTAGCTCATTCATAGAGCGTTCGCCCGGTAAGCAAGAGTTCGCGGGTTCTAGTCCCGGCGCTGATCTTTTGGATTCCCAGCCTCAACCCATAAAAGGATCCGATTTCGTTGATATTTACCCTGCATGCTTGTGGTGGTTGATTCTGTGCGATGCAACTACTTTGACACGTGCCCTGACAAAGCGAGGTACAAGTTTGCGGTCGCGAACATCCACAACCCGCATATGGGGCACAGCCACACGATTGTTGACCTGGAAAGTGAAATTTCATATCCAAATCCCTCAATCTCTCACTTCCGAATCCCGAGCATTGACATTGCAGCGGTTGTCGGCGCACGCATCCACATTGGCGTTTCGTTCGGATTAGACCCTGAAGGGAATGAGAAATGACAGCAGTAAGTGGATTTCGTTTTTGGTTTTGGTTTTGGTTTGAACTAAAGAGTCTAGTATTTAATATTTTCCTAATTTTCTATTGTTTGTCAAAAGCAAACTTTCCGCTTCCGTTTTTACGGATTTATTTGAAACGTGGAGGGAAAAGCTTTCCTTTTTTTCTTTTGCAAAAGCCTTTGCGCTTTTTGCTTTTGCGCAAAAGACTCATTTCGATTTTCAGGCATTTTTATGAAACAAGATGTTAAATAAACTTTACAAACAAATACAACAAATCCTTCGTTCAGGTTAAGATCGATATCCATCAATATCAATACTTTAAATGAGCATTGATAACGTCAATAAAGCTTGAATGCTTATTGATAACGTCACCGCCAGATTTTGTCCACTTCTTCCCCTTGAAAGTCCCCTTGAAACTACCGCCAATCTCAGTCGGGTGCTTGAAAAGTGTGAGGAGTTTTTTTTTTGAAGGATTTCCGCCAATCACACCCTTTTTCCCATTTCGAGAGGGTCTCTTTTCTTTACCATTCATTGACACTCTCAATTTCACAAACTAGATCATAATCTTTCTCTAACAAACAGTTTAAGATCAGACAACAGATGAGAAAAGATCAGACAAGATCAGGCAAGCCCAGCCAAGCCTAGCCAAGCCCAGACAAGATCAGACAAGGTCAGACAAGATCAGACAAGTTCAGACAAGATCAGACAAGATCAGATGAGACAAGACGAGGCTGGACAAGAGTAAACGTTAGCCATGGATCTCTCAAAGTGTGCTAGTTTAGAGGATTTTACTATGATGATGCAAAGGATTGAGAGCAAATCTATCAATCAGACAAGATCAGACAAGATCAAGCCCAGCCAAGCCCAGCCAAGATCTGACAGAGTTATCAAACAAAGTAAATACTAACAACAATTTTATAATCTTCAACTCCTCTCAATAATCGTAAAGACTTCAAAAACGAACCTTGTTTGGAGCGGCATCGAGATGAGGCAAGAAAATGGCGATGAAAGCGATAAGTAAAAGAAATCGTGTCGTCGTTCGCATTCGAATACTTTTAGCCACTCTGGAAGAGGTTTTGCAATTCAAATTGACTAGTGAATTGATGAAAGAAGCTTTTTTGAAGGTTAGTTGGGATGTTTTTGCGGTGCTAGACTCGTGTAATTGGTCTCAAATTTCAGTAGTATGCAAATATAGGCGCTCAGGAAGAACATTACTCGAATTTGGAGAAGAAAAGACAAAAAAAGCTTTACAGAAATATAGGTATGAAATTTCGAGATACTGGGGTGGGCAAGTGGCTCAAATTTGACGGTATTTTACAGATCTCTATTAAAGAGAAAAGTTCCGTGAGTAGGCAATAGGAAAATCTAGACAAGTGGCTAGGATTTAACCTAAAAGTCAGATGATGAAAGGAGGTTAACTCCCTCACTTACAACCAAGCGATCATATCTCCATAGCCAAGTGGCTAAGAGTCCTGTATCCTAGTCAGGGCATCAAGGGTTCAATCCCGCTGGCTGAGTTATATTTTTTTTCTATTGATTCTTTTTCTCTACATTGAGAGCTGATGGCTTGCTTGTGTGTACCACTATTTAAATAAATGCATTATACTGTATTGAGGGACGAGGTTGGACAAGAGTAAACGTTAGCCATGGATCTCTCAAAGTGTGCTAGTTTGTAGTGCTAGAGTAAACGCTAGCCATGGATCTCTCAAAGTGTTCTAGTTTAGAGGATTTGACTATGATTATGCAAAGGATTGAGAGCAAATCTATCAATAAGACAGTAGCAAGAAACAAGGCGATCAAAAGAATTTCGATTCTGTAAAAGAACTTGAAAGAGACTTAAACAGTTTGTGAATAAGTTTAAGATTGATAAAAAGATGATTTCTGTAGATAGGAGTATGAATGGCGAATGGCAGAGTGCGTGGGGAAATGATCTCTCAAAAAGAAATGACCGTCCCCCTCTTTTGCTTTGTTTGAATGATTCGGCGTCGGCTTCTTCTTTTCCTTTTTCTCTCTTTGTCTTTTTTCCGGGTGTCCGGAACGATTTGTGATGGAAGAGGTGGAAAAAAAAAGAAAGAAAGAAAGGACGCGTATTTCACGCATTCTTCAAGAATTGGCCAAATCCGCGGCCGTCGATGAACGATTAGCCGAAAGGCACTTATCCTCGCATTTTGTCCATTCACCGCTTCACTCTCGTCTCATTGAGATTCAAGGGGAGAATTCGTTTTGACGTTTTTGTAATATACAAAACAAAACTTAAACTTGGTAGCGTTTAGGAGAAAGATTAGGCTTTAGAACTAGATTTATCTGATCTAGAACTAGATTTATCTAATCTAGAACTAGATTTGTTTAATCTAGAACTAGATTTATCTAATCTAGAACTAGATTTATTTAATCTAGAACTAGATTTATCTAATCTAGAACTAGATTTATCTAATCTAGAACTAGATTTATCTAGTCTAGAACTAGATTTATCTAATCTAGAACTAGATTTATCTAATCTAGAATTAGATTTATCTAGATCTCTTGGAATATTTTTAAATCTTCAGTGGGATAAATTGGTTATGCAAACGTGACGATCTGGATTGTGATGCCAAAGAATTGTAAAAAAAATGTTAAAACATTGATTGATCTAAAGTGATTTTGATTCATTTTTAGGTTACTTTTTCATTCTTTAATGAGAAAAATTTGTTTCTCCAACATTTTGATCTGATTTGATGACGGGAAAACGATTTTGATAATGTAGCGACTTTACCGTTTGCATAATTTATCAATTTGCATGCAAACTTGTAAAAGCTTTTGTAAAGTTGTTTCGGAATAGATGAGCTTAGCTTAAGCTTAGGAAACAGTGCATTGCCTGTTAGGAAACAGTGCATTGCTTAGGAAACAGTGCATTGCCTGTTAGGCTAACTTGTGGCTTACTTGTAAAAGATGGAAAGCTAATGCGTGAACAAAATACCGTAGAAATTGTGTTTTTGTGCTTCGCTTCGAAAGCTTCATTTCATTACGCTATTTTTACGCTCATAGCACAAAATAGTATTTTATACTCCGAAATTTCAGGGTGATGGTTTATCGAATGAGCAGAATACAGAACACAGCTCCTCTAAAATAAAAAATATAAATAATTTAACGACATTATCAAAGGGATTGGGTGCGTGCGTTTTGTTTTGCGTTTTGCGTGCGTTACTAAACTAAAAACTCTGCTAACGATTGAGCCAGAATGAAAATTTTTGCTAAATTTTCTCCTTTTATACACTTTCCCAAGCCTACGGTAGTTCATCCATCCTATAATCCAAACACTCCAGCTGAATACTTTTTACAGAACAAAATGAATACAGAACAAAATGGTGCATCCTGAAAGAGCATAAAATCATATTTTTATCAATCTTATAGATCATTTAGTTTCAAATTTCTCTCCGTTTCTCTTTATTATTTATGAACGTTTGTTTTTCGCTTTAAATACCCAAGTTTTAGATCTGATAAACGATTGTTGTCGATTGTCAGATAAATAGACAAAGTAGAAGCCTAATCAAACAAAGGCAAAGCTATAAAAGGCCATCAGTTGAAGACGCTGATCCTTTTTTTGTTGGAGCTGGGTAAAGGTTGATGCCGGTACTCGACCCTCGCTTACCAGACGGACGCTTTACCAATGCGCTACATCGACAGCTATCCCGTTGCCACTTATGCTTTACTTATCAGTATTTCAAGGGATATCTCCCCCTTGTGTTTTCTTCTTTCTTTTGCCAGGTCAAAGTACCGAATAACTCAGTGGTTAGAGTGGAAGTCTACAAAACAGATTCTAGATTTCTTGAGTCAAATTTAATGTAGATTCTAATAAAAGAAACCAGGTGTTGATTGGGTTTCTAGACCTGGAGCTATGGACCATTTAATTGGATGGACTCTTCTAAGTGGATAGTCTGACTTTGACAGAGATTTTCTCTATGTTTTCTTTATGCCCGCGAAGCGAAAGGTCGGTGGTTCGATCCCCTCTCCGGAAATCTTTTTTTCCTGCCAATTCCTTCACTTCTTTACTACATTGAATGGAAATCAGTCATTTTCTAAGAATAAAACCCCTTCTTTTCTCATCTCATTGAGATCTCGAATTACACACACGTACATAGTCATCACTTTTTCTCTTACCAAACAACTGACCAGCATTGATTACGTCAATCTTGTTTTAACTCCATGTAATCAGAGGAACCGGGTTTGTTGTTTGATTTGTGATTGATCAACGTGAAGACAAGAAATCCAAGAACACTTGAGAAGCAAAAAGGAAAAAAGCCGAAAAGAAATGTGCTTGACTTTTGGATCCGAAAAAGGAAAAAAAAACAAATCAAGACTTTTTGCGGAAAAAGAAACCGATTTTTCAGTTTTCTTTTCAACTGTAAATGCATTTATTCAAAAAAAAAATCAATCAAATCTTTCAAAACAAAAGGAAAGTTGAAGAAAATTGAAGCATTGACGCATTGAAGTATTCAAAATTGAAGAAAATTGAAGCACGTATCAGCTTAATGCTCTTACGCTTCAATTTTCTATTGAATATTTGAATAGAGAGAGGTTTGAGGGAAATTTCGAAATGCTGAACTTAATCTTCAATACAAGTATAGCCAAAAATCATCGTTTCAACGTTGATACGGATGAATATTTGAATAGAGAGAAGTTTGGGGGAAATTTCGATCCAAAAAGCAAAGGGATTCGTTGACGAGACGTTGCACACAACCAAGCACTGCCCGCACGGCTAACATACCAAAACCGTGAGTCATCTAGGAAAAATTAAATTGATTTTCAAAAAATTCTTTTACCAGAGTGAAATGGCTGAGATGCTGTTGAATGTTCGGATCGACAGAGTGCATCGAACGAAGCGGGAAAGCGAGCGGAGTGGTGAGAGGCGTTCGATCGGCGGAGATCAACTCGATCAACTCGTCGATCATTCGCCTGAACAGAGTTCCTTGATTTGATTGCGGGTCAAAGGAAAACAAGGCCAGAAACAAGGCCAGATCTTGGATCCATTGCTTTTTCTAGCTTGGATTGGTCTTGGATTATCACCACCAGCCCTGGAGCCATTACCTCGTTGCCTCCAAATTCTCTCTTCTCTTCATCGGCTCTCCCTCTCGCGCGATCCCAATTTTCGTCAAATAAATCCCGAATTCCCGAGAGTGGAACTCTTTCTCGCAAACCAAATGAAAATCCTTTGCCATGTGAACGGCTTCTTCTGGAATTCGAGGGAATAATATTCGTTTTGAATTTTTGAATTGTAAAGCCTATCAAGAAGTCTAAAAGATAACTAAAGGCTAATTTCAAAACTTTTATTAAAACGAAACCTTCAACGAGTGCCGTCCAAGCAGTCACAATTGCTTGTTTCCGTCTTCCCGCCGGCAGAGTTAGTCCAATTTTCTTCAACGAATCGCGCAGCGTTTTCCCACCGTCTTTCGATTTGGCTCTACAAAAGGGCTCTACAAAAAGGCTCTACAAAAATGCTCTACACTATTATACATTTCGAGTGCCCCCCTTCTTGCCAAGCACCCTAACTCCGTTGCCAAAATGAATGTGAAATAATACTGCCTCACCCACCCTAAGTGTCCCCCATCTCTCCCTAGCGAAGGGCGACACTTTAGGGGAACAATCAAGGACACTTTTGAGAGGAACAGAAGGGGCAACACTCCAAAACTATACTCTACAAGTCTCTGAATCTAACTAGCATTAGCATAATTAGTATAAAACTATTGTGTTAAGCAACAAGCTTACTTTCGAAGAATTCCTCCAAGAAGTGATGCATTTAAACATTCTGGTGCACTGATTCTCCGCTGAATTTCCCCAACTGTCACTTTGTATTTGGTGGTCGAGCTGAGGAGTGAAGTTCGACCGGGAACATTGCAGTAAATCTAACAATGAAACTTAGCAGGCAAGGTGGCCAAAAGATTCGATGACCAAAAGGTGGCCAAAAGATTCGATGACCAAAAGGTGGCCAAAAGGCAAGTTGGCCAAAAGATTCGATTACAATACAAAAACGCAAAAACCTCTCTTGGATCGACGTTGGCTCTCGGGGAAATCGTTTCGTTTGAAAAACGACGTGATTCTTCATTTCCTCTGTATACAAAAGATGAATTACCAAGAAAATCCTAAAGTAAAAGCTTACAACAGCTTAAATCCAATAAATTACCATTGAAATGAAAGGATTTCCGTAGAATGGGGTTCCACCGAATGAATGCGATACCTGAAGATTCATTTGATTTTACAATGCTTACGAAAATTTACGTTTAATGAGTCTTGTGTCAATTGATGAGACGCTTGGGGAACTGAAAATTGATATTTTATTTTATTTATATATTATATGCATATTTTCCTGATGAATCCTATTTCCTAATGAGAAAATGAATTCAAAATTCATTTTTTGGCAACCTTTAATCTCTGCAAGTGATATTGTGGTTCTTATGGGTTAGACCATTTCTATTGACAAGTTTTACCACCTGTAAAAATGAACTTTACTTTGTATGCAAGTTTTGGCACTGGTTCGGTGAAGGAAACATCGGTTTTCCCCGAATGGTGCTGGGGGCCTTGGGGACTGTTGCCTTGGCCGGCTCTTTACTGTTCCCTGCTTTCAGGTGATTGCTAGCCGGGACTAGACTAGCGGGAGCTAGGCTTTCACCGGTCCCACCCGACCAGACTGCTTACGACGGACGAAAAAGATCTCTCTTATGAAAAAGCCCTACGCCAGACAGCAAGCGAGTACGCGGTCGCACAAAGACCGCGCAAAGAACCAGGAATTCTCTTTACAAAGGAATTTCTTTTGTTCTGTAAACATTGCTCAGATGAGATATGAAGCCAAATTTTTGTACCTAGGGGTTTTCGGGGTTGGGGAAGCTATTGGCACGGTTCATTTTGTTGTATCAAGCAAAAATCTCTAATTTGTGCTGATCTTGAGTCATTTTTCCGTATTTTGGCTACAAATATCGCTTTAACCCATAAGAACCGATACTGTGTCCTACAGGGAAATCTTTTTGTCGGATGTTGTAGCTGATTGTTGAGATTTGTGGCTGGCTCTTCCTCGTCTTCGCCCTCGAGATCCTGGAAAAAGACTCTAAGAAGTTTAGATTCGTTTACAATCTACCGCAAGTGATCAGGATCAGGATTTACAACTTTAACCTAAGAAGTACCCAACTTTAACCTAAAAAGTACCTCATCATCGTCATCGCCGTCTTCCATTTCATCGATTTCATCAAGTCGGCGATGCTTGGCTGAAACGGTTAAATTAGAAAATTGCGTTAGCTAACTAACAAAATTTGCTAACTTGCCGTTAGCAAATTACGTTTTTCTCAGCTTTCTTTGAACCAATTCTAAAACTTTTTTTGTATTTTTATAGGAAAAAACATTAGCTATCAAATAATACCAAATATGTCCAAATTGAACAAAAGTAAGAAAAAACAAAGTTAGTCAAACTGAGCCGGCGCTACAAACTACAAGCTCAGACTACAGACGTTTGTAGAAACGCGTAGAATAGCTATTTTTACAAACTGTTTTTACCAAAAGATTGAACCAATTTTGGGCTTTTGAATGACACCAAGATCAGACCAATTCACGATCTCTATTCCTATAAACTACTATTTACAGGTTCGTTCCATTGAATAGGACTACAAGTTTGGAAAAAACGTTAGATTTCAGCGCAGAGATCATGGATTAGTTTGCTCTTTGTGTCATTCAAAAGCCCAAACTTGACTCGATCTTTTGGTAAAAACAGTTTAGAAAAATAGCTATTCTACGCTATTTCTACAAACGTCTGTAGTCTGAGCTTGTAGTTTGTAGCGTCAATGTCTTTTGCGATCGATTTGGGCCACAGCATAGTTTACAAGAGTCAAAGCTTAGTATTAATTGTTGATAAAATGACTAAAATTCATTATTTTTACTACTGAATTTGCATTTGAGTAACTAAACAGAGGGAGATTTTCCCGTCTAGCCGAAATCCCTTTAGCTCCGACGTCCAACAAAATTTTTCCGACTATTACCGCTTTGCTCAAAACACAAAACTTTTTCAAAATCTTTCTAGAGCATATTTTCCTAATATATTTTGAGAAAATGAATTCAAAATTCATTTTTTGGCAACCTCTACTGTAATAGTACCCCACCCTCCCCTCGTACAGTCGCGTAGTTGTAGAAGTTGTTTAGTATTTCATTATTTTTCAAAGCACCCGTACTTTCAAAAAAAAGCGTCTTTGGTATCAAAAAATAGCTGAAATTCAGGGCTATTTTTTGATACCAAATCCGTTTTTCTGTTAAAGAACTGTTTAAAGACGGTTAAAGTTTTTTCAATTCTTTTCAATTTAGCCCTTTGTTTATAGACTTTTTCAAATTTAAACCGCGGTCAGGGCCCAGAAGTGGCTCATTCCTTTTGCAAATTCCCTTTGCTTCCAATGCCTCTTTATCAAATTCATTTCCCGTTAGAGCCGCTAGATTATGGAACTTGCTCCCAAACGACATACGAGAAATTCAGTCGCTTTTCATATTCAAGAAACGTATCGATGCTTTAGATCTAGTGGCTCTTTGCCGTAAGTAATTGGCTTATTGATTTCAGTATGTATTGTATGATTAAGTATCACTGTGCATTTCTCTATGATTTCTTTCACTTTATCGTTTGAATAAAGTATTATTATTATTATTATTCTGATTTTTTTGGGAAAATATATAATCGACTACGGCTATTTTAAAAAAAAAATACCGACTGGGGCTACCAGTGGTGAATTTATCGCATACACGAAATATATCAATCACAATACAAGGACACACACAATACTAGGCTATATCTTAACTTAACCCACGTCATGACAGACGGCTCCCTAACCCTAAGCTCAATGGGGAACTAAATAGCTTTTTTGGTGGTGAAGGGAAGATGACGATGAAGGAGTGGCTTGTCACTTTAAAGAACTGGGGCCACAACCACCAGACTGCCCTCCAGAAAACCTCTCAACCCGAAGGGAAAGGAAATCCGAAGGGGGTGACCATGTCGCATGTGGGGTTCGAACCCTCGACCTTCCGATTAAGATAAAAGACACTTAACCAGTCAGCCACACGTGCTTTTCCTTTGGCTTTTCCTTTGGCTTGTTAAATCCTGATTTAACAGACCAAATAGCCGTAGTCGATTATATATTTTCCCAAAAAAATCAGACTGGGACTTGAGTTATAAATTAAACAGACAGACAGACAAACTTTGCGTCTTATCATCAGTAAGATTAAAGAAAAGCAATTACTGTAATGCAAAGCCTAATAACAATGAAGAGCAATTACTGTAATTACTGTAAAGAAAAGCAATTACTGTAATACAAAGCCTAATAACAATGAAATAACAAGTTTGATTTCCTTTAACTTACAAATAAACTCCTCAAAGGCAGCTTCGCGTTTTCGAAACATTCTTGAAGTTGATGAATGAAAGTAAAATCTTCTCAAAAGCTTTATGAAAACTTTTCATCAAAATCATCAAAATATATTAGTTTTCGCGGTTCATTCTGTTCTTTTTCTATTAATATTGGTTCAAGGGTTTATTAATGCAATCGGGAAACGATAGGGGGAAAGGAAAGAAAAGGAAAGAGAAATGAAACGAAAATTTGAGCTTTTTCAAGAGAATTTATCGGAAAATTATATCAGAAATTGACGCTTATTTTTCAATTATTTAAATCATTGAGTAATTTTTGATTTGATAAAGAGATTAAACAAGCTTTTATTTTAGAATTTACGGTAATCTTCTTATCTAACTAGGCTTAGACTTAGGCTTGGACTTAGTGCGAAGGCTAGCGGCTAGCGCCTCGCACTAAGTCTATTTGGGTTTGGGCTGAACCCCCCATTTTTTGGATCTCAGCCAGTTCCCGGAGCTAAGGCACACCCGCTTGGCGATGCTCATGCGCCCCCCATAGGAGCATCCTGGCAAATTTTCTTAGGCTTAGGCTTAGGCTTAGTAAGCCCAGGAGTAATTTTTCTAAAAAGTGAAGAACTTTGAAAACTATTCGGAATCAAATAATGAATCAAATGAGTTTAAGAGGGAAATTTTCGCATTTAGCCGAAATCCCTTTAGCTCCGACTTCCGATCAAAGTTTTCCGACTATTGCCGCTTTGCTTAAAATGCAAAAGTTTCTCAAAATATTTCTAGAGCATTTTTTCCTAATGAATCCTATTTCCTAATGAGAAAATGAATCCAAATTTTTTTTGGCAACCTTTAATCTCTCCGCCAAAGTTAAGTACCGTATTTTCTCTAATAGTAGTGCACCCTAAGCTCCTCCTAAATTCCTCGAAATCTCGAGAAACGCTTATCAGAACCTATCGATGTGGGGTCGGAAAATGTAGCTGACGATGAGATCTAGTGGCGGATTTGAGTGTTGAGCTTCTGGGAAAAATTGGAAGCCGTTAAATAGTCACCAACTCGGCTCGGTGCGGTTAGAGAAAATACGGTAACTCCTTTTCCAATAGAGTTCTATCAGCAAACACTGTTGGCCTGTAATGCTGTGAGTAAGAGCGTTCTTACTTTGCACAAGTCTTTCGCCTTGAAAAGAGAAGGGGAATTAGGGGACACTATAAAAGCTGTTCAAAGAAAAAAAAAGAAAAACTTAAAGGAGGCGAACTTAGACCTGGAGACCTGGAGCTTCGCATTCCGACGCTTTATCCGCATTTTACTCGTTACTCATTTAAATCATTTACTTTTTCGTTAACATTTACTTGTTATTTATTAGTTATAGATCATTTTTTCATTATACGGTAATCTTTCTTTCAAATTTTCTTTCTACTTTGTTTGTTTGTTTGTTTGTTCTTTCACTGTTTAATTCTCAATCGAATGTGATCAAAAAAAGAGCTGAAAAAAGTGAAAAAAGCAAATTTTATTACAAATTATCCAGCTTTTAGAATTGTTTTATGTTTTAAAATGTTTAAAAATGTTTAAAAATGTTCTTTCATCATTATTTAAGATATTTTATTGTCTAATCTCTCCTTTTCACCGATCTGTACAAGCAATTGACACCGGTTTTATAAAAGGGTATTTTAAGATATCAAAAAAAGTAAATTATATGATCAATTGACAATTTAAAATTGAAAATAATTAAAAGCATTTGTACAAAGATTAGATAAATGAAAATTGTGTTTAATTTTTCGAATTTTAATGAAAATTTTTCGAATTTCTTTAGCAAGCCTCGTCAGTCTTGAAGAAACGGCGAATTTTGACGAAATTCTAAATTCAAATAAGTTTAGTATATTAAAATTAAATAAAGATTAAAATTAAATAAAGATTAAAATTAAATAAAGATTAAAATTAAATAAAGATTTTCCATAGCAATTATAAATCTATACCGCAAATACTGTAATAGTAGCCCCACTCCCATAATGACGGTGCGGAGTGTTGGGTAGTCTAGCTTTGAACGAGTTTTTCTCGGCACTGGTTTATGCTACAATGCGCGCTTAGGTATCAAAAAATAGCTGAAATTCAGGGCTATTTTTTGATACCTAAACGCGCATTGTAGCATAAACCAGTGTCGAGAAAAACTCGTTCAAAGCTAGACTACGCAACACTCCGCACCGTCATTATCTTTGGTATCAAAAAATAGCCCTGAATTTCAGCTATTTTTTGATACCAAAGACGTCTTTTTTGAAAGTACGGGCGCTTTGAAAAATAATGAAATACTAAAGAAAGTTTTGCGACTACGCGACTGTACGAGGGGAGGGTGGGGGACTATTACAGTATTTACGGTAAGTTCTTTGTAAGTTTTTGAAAGAAAAATACTTTTGGAGTTGTGGTGAATCTATGATTGACATTAGCAGGGATGAGAATCAAATCACCGTACTCGCAAAGAATTCGAACCCAGTCGCCTTTCTGAAAAATAAATGAACAATCCTTTTTGAGCTAAATGGTTTAGAAAGTTGACAGGCTTTAGAAAATAGATGATTACTATAGTAAGATCTATAGTAAGATCTATAGTAAGTTCTATAGCAAGATCTATAGCAAGATCTATAGTAAGATCTATAGTAAGTTCTATAGTAAGCTAGTAACCTTATCTTCAACATCAAAATAAGCGGATCCTTCAATGATCATGCGTGCCTGATCATCGACATTTGTGGCCTCCTCAAAGAGCTCGTCAATCTGTAATTGGACAGTCAATCTCTTTCATCTATCATTGACTGAAGCTTGTTTTTTGGATTACAAGCTTCTAGAATAAGTGTATCTATTAGACAATTGAATGGCTTGAACCCGAATCATCAAAGCCGTAGACAAGCCCGCTTCTGACTGCTTCTGACTTCTGACTTCTGACAAAAGGCCTATTATCTATTAGACGATCTCTCACTTTATCACTGAAATTCGCCGTAGTGGCAGCATCAAGTGTGTAGATGTCTTCACGCGTGAATTTTCTCTCCAATTTCATCATCGTGATTCGTTTCGAGAGCGCAATTTGATCAAGTGTGTCCAACTGGAAAGGATAAATAAAGAATAAATAAAGAATAAGTAAATAATAAGTAAACAATAAGTAAACAATAAGTTTGAGCTATCAAAGCAATTCTAGATTCTGGATATAGAATTATAACAAAAGTTTCTAAGCCTATGGAAAGTCGTGAAGAGTTTTTCTAGGTTCTTTTGTTATAATTCTATGTCTAGAATTACTTTGATAGCTTAGAATCTTAGAAGCTTAGAAATGATAGCAAAATCTCCTATCATCCAACCATTTGTTTAGTGTTCTCATTTTAGAGCTCACTTTAGAGCTTCATTAGTGCATTTCAATATACTATTTCGCTATTTAGCAGTTATGCAAATTAAGAAAAGGTAGGAATAACAGATTCTTTGATTCTTTACCACTAAAACCAACTTTCCAATAAAGAGTTCCCGTTCTTTTCGTCAACTCATCAGGGGTGATCATTTTTGGAGGAAAAATATGGTGTGGAAGTCGTGGATCACCGCATGGATACGGCTCAGTCACCCAGATTTGCACCATTTTTTTTGAAAGAAGCCTAAATAAAATAATGATAAGAAAGAATGATAAGAAAGAATGCTAAGAAAGAATGATAAGAATAAGAAAATGAATGAAATGAAAGTTTCCCCACACAAAAGACCTTTAAAGTTCACGAATGAAAATGATAAAATAGGGAAATTGAGTGGAAAAAAAAGAAGATATCAGGAAAACAAAGAGCTCATTTATGAATGGAGAAATGAAGAGAGAAATTGCTTTCTTCCTCGAAAGAAAAGAGCATTTTCTCATTATTTTATCACCTTAACTGATCGGAAAATGAAAAACTAGAGTTTTGTTTAGTTCTAATAAGAAATCAGCTACCATAAATTGAAAGTCAAAAAGAAAAATCGACTTCTTCCGTAGTTTTCGGATATTTTGAACGAGTCGTCACGCTTTGAAGGCCTATAACTTTGCCTAGAGATAATATTTTTGCTAACTTTTTATATCATTGTACAGAGGACATTTCAAGCTTTTAAATGATACTAAATAGAGCTTAATTGGAAAATCTCAGTTCAAGAAAATCGGCGCCAACTCTAAGTAAATGAGGCCTATCCAACTCGGGTGTTGTGTTGCCTGGTTTTTATGGGATTAAAAAAAAAACTCAAAGCGAATGATCAATTTCTAATGGTAATTGAGGGGAAAATCAACATTTTTAAAGTAATTAAAGGAAAAAAGAAATGCCTGATGCATAAGAAGTGAAAATTTCGGCTCAACTATGTGCTCTGACAGCGGCCACTCCATCACAGATAGCTCTCGTCCACGACTTGCTCGACAAATACGGCAAGAAAGGTTTTTGTCTGACAAAATTCTGAAAGAATATACCGTACAGCTCATTTGGCACTGTTTTTAGCAAAGAAATTTCGGTTTTTGCGTAGTTTCTGGGTGTTTTAAAAGAGTTCTAATATTTTGGAAAAATCCGGTATTTTGAAATCCGGTATCGTCATGCTTTGAAGGCCTATAACTTTGCCTAGAGACAATATTATTGCGAACTTTTTATATCATTGTACAGAGGACATTTCAAGCTTTTAAATGATACTAAATAGAACTTAATTGGAAAATCCAGTTCAAGAAAATCGGAGTCAACTCTAAGTAAAAGAGGCCTATCCAACTCGGGTGTTGTGTCGCCTGGTTTTTATGGGATTAAAAAAATCGATCAAGCTCTATTTAGTATCATTTGAAAGCCTGAAATGTCCTCTGTACAATGATATAAAAAGTTAGCAAAAATATTATCTCTAGGCAAAGTTATAGGCCTTCAAAGCGTGACGACTTGTTCAAAATACCCAGAAACTAAACAATAGCTGAAAAATGGTATCTGGGAACAGTAGAAATAATACTACGAGATCAGGGAATTGTACTTTATGTAAATTAAGCCAGGTTTAGTCTTAACTTTGACGCTTTTTGTGGGCTAGGTCTACAGTAAGCCCGGTCTACAGTAAGCTAGGTCTGGCCTAGCCGGCTGGCTTTGAAATTGCAAATGCAAATTTATTGCAAATCTGATTCACAATTCTGACTAGATTAAGCATAAACCTTGCCTGGCCTAGCTTGCAAATCTAGTTTCTGTTAAAAAGTACCAGACCTTTTGTGAACTTTGTAAACATGCCAAGAATCGACTTTTAATCTTATTTTGAAAAATACTTTTTCTTATAATGAAACAGTAAAAAAAAGACTGATGCTTATAAAGAATTCGAGCATAGGGCCAGACAACATCAAGACAGAGCTACTCATGGCTGGAGGAGAAGACATATACAAGCTGCTGGCCGAACGCTTCACCACCTACCTCCATAACCAGAGGATGTCTGACCACTGGCGAGAAGCAAGGACAGTCCTGCTCTACAAGAAAGGAGAAAAAGAAGACATCGGAAACAAAGAAGATATCGGAAGCCAATATCTCTGCTATCGGTCCTGTACAAGCTCTACACGAAGATTCTCCAACAACGAATAGAGCGGAAAAAAAATTCGAGTATAAATCTACATTTACTTAACATTTTCGTGATTTCTTTTAGCGTTTTGCTGACTGATTAGTGACGTTTATGATGGAAAAGAATGGAAAGGAATGGGATGGAAAGGAATGGAAAGGAATGGAAAATTTTTGAGGTGAATTCGCTGAGTTCAACGGTTTCAAAAGAGGAAAAAGGAAAAAGAAAAAGCGTCAGTACGCTCAGTACGTCAGTACGTCAGTACGATGATCAAAACTCAAAAAACATTAGTCAAGATAGGTGAAAAGGATCGATATTCAATCAAAGTTTTCAATTTTATTGAAACTTTAACCAGTTTAATTCAAATTTTTCATTTTTCACCTAAGCCATTTGATTTCACATTGAATGATCAAAAAATTGGTTAATTTAATGAAAACTGGTCGATTTTCTAGAAATGTTTCTAGAAATAGCCATTTCTATTTATCGTATTTATTTTTTTCAATAATTCCATTAAAAAAATAAAATAATCAAGAGGAAAATGAGTCTAAAAGTTTGTTTAAAAGGTCTAAAAGTACACTAGTTCTCAAAGTAAAACACTAAGTGATAGTCCGTAGAAAGTGAACAAAATGAAAAGGGAAATGGAAAGAGTAATTATCACGGACAATGAACTCCTTGAAGGTAATGAAAATGGGAAAGAGAAATAGAGAAATATCTTTTTTTTTTCCATTTCAATCAGTCATTCAATGATGGCTTTTGTTTCAAGGTTGATTGGATTGAGAAGATCGATCGATTAAAGATTAGTGGATTGAGAAGATTGATCGACTAAAGATTATTGGATTGAGAAGACGACGAAAAGATTAGTGGATTGAGAAGATTGACGATTAAAGATTAGTGGATTGAGAGATTGACGATAAAGATTAGTGGATTGAGAAGATTGACGATTAAAGATTAGTGGATTGGAAGATTGATCGACTAAAGATTAGTGGATTGAGAAGATCGATCAGAAAGAATTGGATTGAGAAGATCGATCGTAAAGAATTGGATTGGAAGATCGATCAGTTAAAGATTATTGGATTGAGAAGATCGATCGGTTAAAGATTATTGGATTGAGAAGATCGATCAGTTAAAGATTATTGGATTGAGAAGATCGATCGATTAAAGATTAGTGGATTGAGAAGATTGATCGACTAAAGATTAGTGGATTGAGAAGATCGATCGATTAAAGATTATTGGATTGAGAAGATCGATTAAAGTTACAAGTTTGTCAGGAAAAGGACATTGAAACCACCTATATTCCTCAATGTACTCTTCACTTCTTAAAGCTTAAAGTTTGTCAACTATTGAAACTAAACACATTTCAATTATTCAAAATTATCCTTATCTTTCTAGATTTTTATATATTTTTATATCCTTTTTGAGCCCTCACAGGAAAAGAAATTGACTGGATAAGGAAATGAAAGCAGGAAATGAAATTGACTTTAGCTAAAGTCAAGATTACGATACCTTTGATAAGTAGAAACGATTTATGAAACCGATTACGATTTAGGAAACAGATTAATTTAATGTACGAGTTTAAAGAATATGCAAAAAGTCTTGTTAGAAAGAGAAAGCTATGGCTTGTTTGAGATTTGAAAGTGGACAAGGTGAGCAAATATTGAGATGAATACTGAAAGATTTGAAGGTTACTGGCAAAGGACATTGAAACCGCCTATATTCCTCAATATACTCTTCACTTCTTAAAGATTAAAGCTGTTAAAGCTATCTTAAAGCTCTAAAAGCTGTCTTAAAGCTCTCTTAAAGCTCTAAAAGCTGTCTTAAAGCTCTTAAACACCTGTCTTAAATCTCTCTCTGAAAGCTAAAGCTTAAAGCTGTTAGCATTTTTATAAACTAAACACAAAATTCTATCTGTAATTAGAGTAAATCCTTATCGTTTTCTAAAATGTTTCAACTTTTGAAAAGCTACCTTCTTCTTACTTAAACCTATCTACTTAGCTTTAAAAAATATCTACCGCATTTCCTCTAATAGTAGTGCACCCTAAGCTTCTCCTAAATTCCTCGAAATCTCGAGAACCGCTGATCAGAACCTATCGATGTGGGGTCGGAAAGTGTAGCTGACGATGAGATCTTGTCGGGGATTTGAGTATTGAGCTTCTGCAAAAGCTTGGAAAGCGTAAAATAGTCACCAACGCCGGGTTGCAGTCACAGTCGACGGGTTGCACTACTATTAGAGAAAATACGGTAATTGGTTTTGAAAGGTTTTGAAAGGCTTTGAAAAGGAAAACTATAAGCCAGCTTACAGTAGTTTTTTGTCAAATTTTAGAAAACGAGTTGATAGGAATTAGCTGTATAAAGCAATTCAACAAAAATCACTTGGTAAAAATTTGTACGTGATGTGTCCGTTAATTTGAGCTATAAATGACAGTGTTTTGCGAGAATTTCGAAGCTTTTCAATGCTATGAAATGAGAGAAAACGAGAATGGGAAAGAGAATGAAAAAATCTCCACAAAATAGCCAACCACATTTTCGGTAAAAACATTGGAAATAAAATTGAGAGAGATCAAAAGGAAGTTAAAAGAAAAGCAAAAGAAAAGTAAAAGAAAAGTAAAAGAAAAGTAAAAGAAAAGCAGAAGAAAACCAAGAAAACCAAGAAAACTAAAAGAAAATCAAAAGAAAAGCAAAAGAAAAAACATATCTTTCTTCTCGCTTAAATTCCCTTTACCACAAGACTATAAAGTGCTTTTTGAATGTTTTTTTCGTTTGGTGGAACTGATTTTTGCTTAGTTTTTGATAGTTTACTTGGTAAAGTGATAAAATAGCTCTTTTGGTTTAGAAAAAGACTCTATTGCTTTCCAATAAAATTTTGGTCAATTCAAGGGGATCATTTGGAATAGAGCTTGATTGTAAACACGATCCGAATTCGAAATTAGCTTCGAAGATTTAGCATTTCGAATACGGTTCCAATACGGTCCAATACGGTTCTCTTTAGATCCGATACGGTTCCTATACGGTTCTTTTTAGATCCAATACGGCTCCAATACGGTTCCAATACGGTTCTTTTTAGTTCCAATACGGCTCCAATACGGTTCTTTTTAGATCCAATACGGTTCTTTTTTTGAGTAAAGGTTCTTTTTAGATCCGATACGGTTCCTATACGGTTCTTTTTAGTTCCAATACGGTTCTTTTTAGATATAGATCTGACTAGCTTATTATAGATCTGACTGATCTAGCTCAATGTAGCCATAATCTGCTGTGATCTGGGACCTGGCCAGAGCTGGTTTACTGTAAGTCTTGGCCTGGTTTACTGTAACTTTTAGCTTAGCTTACTGTAGAGCTTAGGATGATAAATAAGAAGCTACAGTAGCTACAGTAACTACAGTAACTACAGTAACTACAGTGATCTTTCCATCAAATTTTGTCCGATCTTCGTCAATAGATCAATGACTGAAGAGAGCAATTCGTTTTTCATCGATCATTTGACAACAGTTTAGCCGATTTATCACAAGCTCAGCAATCTATTCGGTAAACTGAATATCTTTGATTTCGTTGCAACTTTGCAACTATCCATAACTTCTATTTGGTCATCAACGAGTCTAGTCCACTATAAAGAGTGCTTTATCAAATCACATAATGATCTCTGATCACAGAGATCTTCATCACTGATCACATAATGAAACTAACAATAAGTAAGTTCTCAATCTCAAATTTGTCTACCGAACTTCTCTCAAATGATCAGGTCAATGAAACTTTTCAACTTTCTCAATAATAGCCATTTTTTCATTTGGAAAAGACTTTGGGAAAAGGCAAAAAGGCAAAAAGTCATTTTGGTTTTACCACAAAGTCACCCTGTTTTAATCGTTGATTTGAGAGAAATTTCTCCTTTTTTCTCGTTTACTTAGAAATTTCTTCAAATGAGAAAATGAGAGAATGAGTACGAGAAAGTTCGGTCTAGAGAACAAGTGATCAGTCGGGGGAATAGCCATGGAGAGTGGGGGGCAGATCGATCAACAAGCTCGATGAACAAGGAGGTAAGGGGAATGGTCAGAAGTGGTTGTAAGCTTTCGGAGCCAAAATGCACGAAACACCTATCGAATACAGCGAGTATGATGGTGCTTTCGGATTTTGCTAAGGATCGGTAATTTTAAAGAAAAACGGCTTTGAAATTCCTACTGAAAGCAGGCTTCTTTAAAAGGACTTCTTTCGGGACAGCAGGACCTGTCCTCGTGGTCAGCTGGTAAAGCCCTCGCCTCTCATTCTTGCATCCCTGGTTCAATCCCGGTCAGCGTCATTTTCCCGCTTTTTTTCCCAAAATTGGGATTTTATATATTTCAAGGGTTGAAGAACTTTTAAACTTTAGTCTTTTGCCCTTGTACTCGCCGTATTCGATAAATGTTTACATCACTTCTGACCATTCCCTTGTAAGAGGTTTTAAAGACTAATTTAGACCTTACAGAGTTTAAATCTCGCTTTTCCGGCCTTTTGAAAAAATACGGGCCTTTTCATTGCGAAAGGCATGTGCAAAATCCAAAGCCAACTCGATCCACTTGGACGCCAATTCGATTCGATTCTCTTGAACGACAGAGGCCGGCTTCTCCGTTTTTAGGTTCGCTATGTTCAAACTTTTGAGATCAATTTCTGTCCCAAATTTGGCTCTATTTTTGCTACAAATTTTGACATGCTGCGGAACCAAAACCAGCCAAGACATTCAAAGTTGAAATTGATCTGAAAAGCCGATTTCATCTTTTAATATCTGATAAAATCACATAGACAGTACGTTATTAATAAACCGATTTACTTTATCATTTCTATTTCCTCTTTCATAGATGTTCATAGAAACCAAGATAACCTTGACTGATGAATAAGATTCGAAATGGAAACCGAACGAACAGAACCGGACTCGAATCGAGGAATTCAAGGACTTGAGTCTATTAAAGTCAAGCTTATCTTTTTCTCTGTCAAACTCGCACCGTTCCCAGTTCATCGAGCTGAATGATCTTCACAAAAAAGTTTCTTTATCTAAATCTTTGACTAAATGCAATGAGGTGTGCAAATTTCCAGAAAAGAATTTTTTTTTAAAGTCTTAAAAACAGAAAAGAAACCGGTTTGCGTAGCTGATAGAAGGAAAATATACTGAAATCTGTATACTGAAAAGCAAAACGATCTACAAAATGAAGTCTTTGCAAAAATTCAACTTTAAAAACGATGAATTTGTGTAAAATTAGGTTACACTTCAGTTTTGATACCTTTTTTGCTTAACTAGGCAGAGACAGGTTTGACAGACTGAGGTCAAGCTGGCCATGGCCAGGCTTCTTCGCTTTTCTTGCCTAGCTTTCAGACCTGATCCAGAAACCAAGGCTGAACTTTGCTTTTGGCCTTGTCTCACCTAGCTTACAGGGTGTTTGACCTTGCTATGGCTTAGGGAGAATTCAAATGAATGGGAGAATTCAAAACCGAACCTAATTCCACCTTCGTTTTCTTGATTGCTCTCAAATTTTGTCTACCTACAGATAGAAATCGATATTTTTAGCTTTTAGACCAAATTTCAGAGCAATCGGTGAAGAAACGGCCGAGAAAACGATGGTGGAATTAGGTTCATCTTGGAATTTTCCCATATCTACCTCGCGATTAATACTTTTTCTAAAAGCGCCTCCAAGAAAGAGTATCGTAATCCCGTCGAGAAAACATGCAACATTGAATATACCGTATTCTCTCTAATAGTAGTGAACCCTAAGCTCCTCCTAAATTCCTCAAAATCTCGAAAACCGCTTATCAGAACTTATCAGTGTGGAATCGGAAAATGTAGCTGACGATGAGCTCTTGTGGGGGGATTTGAGTGTTGAGCTTCTGGGAAAAATTGGTAACCGTAAAATAGGCATCAACTCGGGGCAGTTTTATAAGAGAAAATACGGCAGTTTTGTTCACCGTGGCGCGTGTTCGAAAAGTTTATTTGTGTTTGTTCACTTCATAATTCGAGTTCAAATGGGAATTTTGGTCGAATTTTTTGGGAAAATACATAATGTCCTGTCAATATAATGGACAATACCGTATTCTCTCTAATAGTAGTGCACCCAGAGCGTCGCCTAAATTGCCCAGAGCCTAAATTGCGCGAAATCTCGAAAACCGCTGATCAGAACTTATCAGTGTGGGATCGGAAAATGTAGCTGACGATGAGATCTTGTGGGGGATTTGAGTGTTGAGCTTCTGGGAAAAATTGGAAACCGTAAAATAAGCATCAACTCGGCTACAAATCCACCGTAATAAATCCAACAAAGCTTAAAGAAGCTGGTAACTAAAGGAGAAGCTGATCTCAAAGAAGCTAGTCCCTAATACTAGTTCATAAGGTTGCCTAAATCGCTCGAAATCTCGAAAACCGCTTATCAGAACCTATCAATGTGGGATCGGAAAATGTAGCTGACGATGAGATCTTGTCGGGGATTTGAGTTTTGTGAAAGAGAGCTTCTGTGAAAACTTTGAAACCGAAAAATAGTCATCAACTCGGCTCGGTGCAGTGCACTACTATTATAGAAAATACGGTAATTCTATTGGTTCATTTGTTGGTTTTAAGCAGAAGTATGGCAGTAGTATAGTATATAAGTAGTATAGTAGTAAGTAGAAGTATTTTAAACAGAAGTATTCATCAACTCGGCTCGGTGCCGTGTACTACTATTAGAGAGAATATGGTATGCAAATTTTTAACAGAAAAACTATTTTTCATTTACATTTCATTACAAAAATAGTGATTCTTCTTAGCTGTTAACCGCTTTTTCTCAAATTTTGATCATTTTAGAGTATATCGATAGAAAGCCGGGTTCAGACAATAAAAAAAACCTGGCTTACTCCTAATCTTGATCTAGCCAAAGACCTGGCTTTGTCTTGGCCTGACTTGGGTTCAAAAATTATCAGTTTTTAAGTCAGAAGCCGAGCTATGACTTTGGCTTTTTTCTGGCTTGAAGTTCTGACTTTTTTTCACACTCTCAATGAAAATGATGACGTCAATTCACTCAAGCATCTCCACCCTTTCACCATCTCTCCAAATGATTCATTCCTTCAAATTCAACGATCTATCAAGTAAAAAAATGGCCTTGAAAAAGCAAACAAGATGATTTAATTCGATTCGTGTTTTTTCTAGAGAAATTGCTCATTCACTGGACACACCCTTAGCCAAAACTTCACAACTCTATCAACTTCAACTCTATCAACAGATTAGTCACATAAAATCTATCCGATTGAGGCTGAGAATTTTAAAAGAATGAGTGGAAAGGTTAGGGCGTTCTCTTTCTCCAAAAATATCTCAACTTTCAATCAAGTTTACAGTGTTTTTCTTCTTGTCTCGGAGAATGAGTGTGATCGAGTTTGACCACACCCAAATATAGGGAAATCGATGGAGTACTCTAAAAGGAGAGGATTTCAAAGTAATGCATTCAAAAAGTGAAAGGTTTACAATAGTAGTTCAGCTCTAAGTTCAGCTGTAAGTTCAGTTCTTTCACCTCTAAGTCCAGCTCTAAGTCCAGCTCTTTCAGCTCTAAGTCCAGCTCTAAGTTCAGCTTCGGCTACAATTCTATTTTGACTTCTTCAATCTCCATCAGCATCTTTCTGTTCCCAAAGAAGAGCTATTGTAGTCTAAATTCTTTCCTTCATTCTCCATCATTCTCCTTCATTCTCCATCATTCTCCTTCATTCTCCATCATTCTCCTTCATTCTCCATCATTCTCAAATTCTCAGAGATCTCTTAATTAGAACATTTCCCCATTTTTCTGATGGGATACACTTTTTGGTAGAGAAAGAAAAGACAAAAAACAAGACGAGCCCCACCCAAAACCTGAGACTGAGACTGAGAAGGAGAAGGGTAAAGAAAGGTTTGAAGGCTTTGAGAGGGGCTCAGGTTGTGTGTTAGTCATCGAAGAGTGGAAACGAGTTCTCTTCTCCATTTTCCCCTTTCCCCAATCCTTGTAACGCCTCCACCCATTTCCCATCTCAAAGCCTTGATGTTTTATCCCCCGATCCTCCACCGTTTCGAGTTTTCTAAGCCTCATCTGCACATCGTTTTCCAAGCCATATTTTCGATTACAAACCAGTATATCTGAATTTAAGAAATTCTATTTAATTTTATTATATAAAAAGATTGACTGCTTCAATCTCCATCAGCATCTTTCTGTTCCCAAAGAAGAGCTATTGTAAAATTCTATTTGACTATTTTATTAGACTCAGAAAGTCTTTTCGTTTCTTTTCCTACTTCTCCGTTTTTAGCTCTGCCTGAGCCTAAGCCTTTGGGGCTAATTTTTGCTCAAATTTGATTATTTTTTTTTGCTACACTTGAGCCTGGAGTGCCTAAAATTTTAATCATTTTTAAAAGAAAATTGAATTTGTCAGAGCATTTAATTAAATGAAATCAATCAGAATGATATCATTTGCTTACAATACCATTTTTTTTGTTACACTTGAGCCTGGAGTGCCTAGTTGTCTTTATCTATACACTAGTTATCTTTATCTATACACTAGTTGCCTTTATCTATACAATCACCAGGTAAACTAAAGTGTGTTCCTCGCGAGTAAGTAATTACTCGAGTAAAATTTGCATGAGTAACCTTTACTCGATTAATCAGCGTCTTTGGTCGAGTAAACTGCGAGGAATCCTCTTTACACGTCGAGTAAATTGAATATCTTTACATTTGAAGGGGAATTTGTGGGGTAGGCTAGTTTCCGCAACTTTTTTTTGCGCAACTGGGTCGTTTGTGCAACTCGCTATAACTTTTTTCCAAGTCAGCTAATCTTTATGATTTTGGTTTCGCTCGTGATTTTTGCGCCAATTTTTTTGCAATAATTTTCGCTAAAAGTATGATAATTTTTTTTTACGATAATTCCTAAGCGTACGTTTTTAAAGAAGCCATTACTCGCGAGGGAAACACTTTAAAGTTAACTATTGGCTAAAACTTTCTGTTCAACTTGACATTCGATGACATTTATCCGTGCCTTTCCCTTTTCAACCCAATCCCAAATAACACTTTTGAGTACAAACAGAAATCCCTGAATCTCGTTTCTTCTTCTTTTCTTCTTCTTCTTCTTCTTCTTCTTCCTCTTCTTCTTCTTCTTCTTCTTCTTCTTCTTCTTCTTCTTCCTCTTCTTCTTCTTCCTCTTCTTCTTCTTCTTCTTCTTCTTCTTCTTCTTCTTCTTCTTCTTCTTCTTCTTCTTCTTCTTCTTCTTCTTCTTCCTCTTCAAACCCATAACTTTTTTTGATTCATCTATCCATGTTCCCCGGCTTCCAAAAGTAAACACAAAAGTTTCAACTAGAAAACTTTTTTGATTCAATTTGAGTTTTCTTAAGGAAAACTTTAAAATTTAAAATTTAATTTTAAAGAATGTAGAGAATGGGTTTCGTTGAGAAAACGAAACGTTGAGAAAAAAGAAAACGTTGACTATGAAGCCTTTTCAACTCATTTAGCACATCAGTACCAAGCTTTAGCATTAGGATCTCATGAAATTTTTTGAGTTTTAGATCGAGCTTACAATCTTAGCTTTACAGCCTACAATTGTTACTAGCTTGCATGGCAATTCTTGTATGAGGATTAGTGCTAGTATATCGTTGTGCTATTTAAAATAAAAATTAAAAAAGTCGAGATAGTCCTGACGGTACGGGGGTTCGAACCCGGATGGTCTGGTCGAGTCGGGCGGTGATCGACAAACGCGCTCTCAACTGCACCACGATCAGAAAGGCCGTGCGGGCAGAAAAACCCGCTGTTAACCTGGATGGAAGGGTTCATTGAAGAGTTGGCGCTAGTTGGCTGAATGGATCCCGTTCACTCGATTTCCCCTCCTCCCACCTCATTCCAAGCCCATAACCGGTATTCAGTCAGTCAAAAAGAGAAAAAGAGAAAGCGATTCACGTTGAGAGTTGTCTGTGTGAGTACTGAGTAAAGGGGACGCTTGGTTGTCGATATAATGCAAAAATCGGCGACTTTTCTCTTCTCTTTCATTCATTCCTCGCGAAAATTTTACTCTCACTTTTTTTTCGCTCTTTTTTCCCCCAATCACCCTACAATTTAGCTTTCAATCGTTTATTCACAGAATCGCTTTTCATTTTTGTCTTTTTCAACTCACAGCTGTACTCAAATGTACGCGTTTGCTTGGATGGGACAGCTGGGTGATTTTTTTTGTGTCTAAAACTCTAGGAAAAGATTGTTGCTCGTTTTCTAAAACGTGTCAACTTTCGCTAGAAAAAAAAAGAATTACCCCAGCTTTGTCTCTAGAGTAGAAAAAACTACTCTAGAGACAAAGCTGGGTAATTGAATCGGCACACAAAAAAAAAGCACTATGGAATAAAGAATTTGTTGATGACCCCCTTCCAAAAAACTAAACAATTTGCAACTTTCCCTCTCAACTCCAATCCTATTTTTGAATTTTCTGATGACCCCCTTCCAAACCTAAGCAATTTGCAACTTTCCCTCTCAACTCCAATCCCATCATTTCCCCAATTCTTCATTTTTTCCCTTTTACTCACTCTTTTTTTTTTAATGGATCGTTTAGTCGGTCACTTCACAGGGAATCTCCATTCGCTCAACTTTTCTTGAATAAAATTTATTGCAATTCTTTATGATTTTTAGTTTTTAAGGCTCTTGGCTTAAGGACAAGAATGGCTGGGATTTGAAGTGAACAAGTCAAATGAATAAGTCAAATGAATAGAGCCAAGAACCAGGCCCTGATCTGGCAGTCGTAAAGTACTTGGGCTAGAGAAAAGTCAGGCTAGCTGGCTTTTGGCTGGCTGGAACTGGCACAAAGCCAGATAATGTTAGGTCTGGGTTTGACTTTGACTTTAATCGGACTTTGCTTACAAGGTCAGTTCTTATTAGGCTATTTTATTCAGACTATGAAACTTTATTGTGAACAAAAAAAAGGATTTTCCAAACTATGAAATAATTTCTATCTTTATCAAAATTGCCAAGAAGTGAAATTCCAAGAGTAATAGGCGAAGGTTGAAAGAAAATCAATTTTCTGATTTCTTTTGGTGATTAGATATGTTCCTAAACGGTAATTAGAAAGCTTTTCTATTAGAGTTTAATTCTATTAAAGTTTAATTCTATTAAAGTTTAATTCTATTAGAATTCAATTCTATTAAAGTTCAATTCTATTAGAGTTTAATTCTATTAGTATTCAATTCTATTAGAGTTCAGCTCAGTTCAATTCAATTCTAAACCTTGGTACTATTCGTATAAACGATATTATTTTAATATCTAGATTTTACCTAACCTTTTCTTTTGCTTAAGTTTCTATTTACATGACTGTCTCCAAGTGACTCATAAGGAGAATTTAAAAAAGACAAAAAAAGAAAGAAAAGAAAGAAAAGAAAGAAAAGAAAGAAAAGGAAATATTTGTGAGTGTTCAC
This sequence comes from Mesorhabditis belari, assembly GCA_958450365.1. NCBI lineage: Eukaryota > Metazoa > Nematoda > Chromadorea > Rhabditida > Rhabditidae > Mesorhabditis > Mesorhabditis belari. The sequence continues at coordinate 995,900 of CAUEEP010000938.1, forward strand.
TTTTCCGATTCTTATCCATTTCCATTTCTTTTTCCATTCATTCCCACTCATTTTTTCACAATCAAATCTATGAGTAAGTAGCGAAAAATTTCTAAAAATTCAACGAAAATCGTTTGACTCATAACTTTTATTAATTCAAAATCATAAGAAATAAATTGAAATAGAGAAATTTGAAATAAAAATTGAATAGAAATAATAAGTGAATTTGTCTTTTAGATTGTCTTTTAGATTTGTTTATCAGTTACCGTATTTGTTCGAATAGAAGACCGGGTAAAGAGTATGATCGCGTACTCCTGCGTAGCAGCCCTTTTTAAAATTTCTTTTCTGCATAAAAGCAGCTTTCAATGAAGTGCTATAGAGCTGGAAAATGACTCAAAAATCTGTTAGCTCATGTGGTATTTTTGAGTTATTTTCCAGCTCTATAGCACTTCATTGAAAGCTTTTATGCAGAAAAGAAATTTTAAAAAGGGCTGCTACGCAGGAGTACGCGATCATACTCTTTACCCGGTCTTCTATTCGAACAAATACGGTATGATATTTTCCACTAGAGCCTCTCCTCCCCAGAGTTTTGAGAGAGTCCAATGGTCTCGAAACCTTTAAATTATCTGTAGATGATCTTGAGCTTGATCTTGAAGCTCTCGTGGATCCTTGACGTTATCTGTGCTACCCATATATTACATAGATTATATCGTGTTGCTTTTTATCGGCCCTTTTCATGTTTATGTGTATGAATTCATGTGTTTTAATCTTAAATCTAGCGCACTTTATCTCAGGTCCTGAATAAAGTATCTACATATAAATTGTTTCAGTTAAATGAATGCCAGATAGAAATCAGAGAGATATTTGTATTTATATTCTATTTTTATTTGTAAAAAACCGTTTTTATTTGGCAATAGCTTTGCCGATAAGTCTACTTTGATCGATTTTTGCTCTAGAAGTTGGTTGAGCTTTTCAGCTTTTCAGCCTTTCAACCTTTCAGCTTTTCCCTCATCGTCCTCCAATCGAGAGAAATGGGTGGTGGGCGGATGGGAAAAAAGTGAGGAAAAAGTTGAAGGGGAATCCCTCGTGTCCACAGATTAGACCATTCCCTCCCCGTCCTCGGCTGCCTCGAAGAATTGCTCCTTCACTTGTGGCTCCACCCCTGCCTGCTTAACACCCGAAAAACCGTGGCTTTCTTGCAACTGCAACGTTATTCTATGCAACCTTTTTCTTTTCGACAATTACTCATTAGATAGTATCTAATGTTTTCTATTTTAAAGCTTTGATCTGAGCTTTGATGTGTCCTCTAACCCTTGCCTTGCCTTGTCTTGCCTTGCCTTGCCTTGCCTTGCATTGCCTTGCCTTGCATTGCCTTGCCTTGTCTTGCCTTGTCTTGCCTTGCCTTGCCTTGTCTTGCCTTGCCTTGCCTTGCCTTGCCTTGCCTTGCCTTGCCTTGCCTCTTGCCTTGCCTTGTCTTGCCTTGCCTTGCCTTGCCTTGCCTTGCCTTGCCTTGCCTTGCCTTGCCTTGCCTTGCCTTGTCTTGCCTTGTCTTGCCTTGCCTTGCCTTGTCTTGCCTTGCCTTGCCTTGCCTTGCTTTACCTGGCTTGTCTAGTCCTCTAATAACAATCTCTGTTATCTATTTTCTAGATTAAATCTTAGCAATCACCCTATTTACGCCTTCAGTTCAGGTTCGATTCCAGTTTTGCCCTCTTTCCGATCATGTGATATAATTTATTCCACTGCGGGGGAATGAGTGAGCAAAAATTGTGTGCAAACAATCAAATTTTAGAGAAGGGGAGGGGAAAGGGGCAGCGAGCGGATTACTGTGCCTTTCCCTCACCAAGAGACCCACTTTCTCCCCGCCAAATTCCCCATTCTATCATCAGCATTTAGAAGACTTTTATTTCAAAAAGCACTATGGATTTTTGATATTGAATGAGCTTTATCCTCTGACATCTATCATGTTAGCCGAAAAGCGCTTAAGAGCAGGTTTTTCTAGGAGGCGATTGTTGTCCCCATGGCGCAGTCGAGAGTCTACAGTCTACAGCTTGTCTACAGTCTACAGCTTGTCTACAGCTCGCACGCTCGGCCCACACGGTCCGGGTTCAACCCCGCATAGTCCTCGAACTTTTTCTTTATTTAAGTTGATAAAGCACAAGTGTTGTGTGCCTGTGTGTGGATGGGCAATGAGGGGGCATTCATAAGAATGGAGGGGAAAGAGAAAAGAATGGAGGGGGCCGATAAATCCATGAATACCTGGGCATTGTTGTGTATCTCTTTTACCATTTCTCTTTCCTTTTTGCACTTCTCCGATTCGTATTCCCTGTACATGCTCATACAGAAGGGGGGAATGGGGGGGGAAAGAGTTGACGAGAAAGAGCACAAATACCCTTCTTCCCTCCCATTTCTGTCGCTTTTTCACAAATTTTCTCGAATTTCTCACTTTTTCTCTTCTTTTTCTTCAAAGTTTGTTCTGAATTTTACTTTTTTTTCCTTTTCCTTTACCTAGTCCAGTCCAAATGTCTGAGTAACTTTCCATAGACTTTGGTAACTTCGTAACTTATTTTTGACTCTTGTATTTAAATAAACTTGATTTCAACTGCTCTAAGGAATCAGTACTTAATTTTAAATACTAATAATCTAATAATAATGTCTGAGTAACTTTCCCTAGACTTTGGTAACTTATTTTTGACTCTTGTATTTAAATAAACTTGATTTTAATTGCTCTAAGGAATCAGCACTTAATTTTAAATACTAATAATATACTAATCTAGTTTTATTGAATGTAAATCTTGTTTTGTTTTAATCAGTTTATGTAAAGCTAAGCATTCGAGTTTTGATTTCCGATACCATCAGAATTGCTATTGCCTTGCCAACAAGTTGTTTTTGATTTACAAAAGAGAATAATAAGATTGGAAAGGTAAAAACTGAAAAAAACAAGGTGCAGGATTCGAACTCGCGACTCGCGCCGCTTGATCGCCTTGTAACGCAGCAACTTACCATTCGACCACCGAGCACTATTGGTGGCCAGCTTAAACTCGCGTTATGAAGCCCACCCAAAAATTTCTGTCCTAATTTCCTTTGCTGAAACTTTGGAAAAAATGTATTTGTAACGAATTCTCATCGCATCGGTTTTCGCAAAAGCCCACCACCTGGCACAATGGAAAGAGTACTTCGCTGAAAACAGTACTTGCATACTTAACTGAATATCAATTGCGATTTCTTATGATTTTCTATTTTTCCTCAATCATCTTTTTCATTCCTTTTTTTTCCACATTTTCCCCCAGCAAATAAACAATTCTTATCATTAGATCGTTAACCGTTTCCCCCCAAATTTTAGCACTTTCTCCAAGCAAATCTTTTCAGAAAACTTTGCTTTAACTTTGCTTTAACTTAAAAAAGCAAAGGAGCAAAGCAAATTTTAAAAAAATGCTAAATCATTAATTTTGCTTGTTTACCCGATTTGTCCACCGCAAACGCCCACCGCCTGGCACAATAGAAAGAATACTCTGCTGAAAACAGTATTGCATACTTAACTGAATATCAATGCTTGTTTACTCGATTTGTCCTTAGATTTTAGAGATTTCGAGAAAACCTGTCTTTTGAACTTTTGTTTTTCATTTGTTTTTCATTTGTTTTTCTTTTCTTTTTCATTAACTCAATATCTTTTCTTTGTTATTAGTTTATAAATTGAGTTATTTTATTTTATTTTGCGAAATTTTCAGAACTTGGTACCCAGCTGAGGAAAGAAAGAAGAAAATGTCGAAAGAATCGGGTTCCGAGTACGAGATTAGCTATCGTTCAACGATTCAGGTCAGTAATTTGAAGATCTTTTTTCATCATTCACAATTTAATTACTAATTTATAAATAAATAGTATTATATTGATTATATTGATCAGGCGGTGGTGGAGGTACAGTACTGGACAATGAAATATGATATTTGAAAAAGATCGTCACTTTGCGCGTCTGTAACTCCCTTGTCTTTACCGTATTTCTAAATATTAATATTACCATTGTGTAGCCCTTGAAAAGAGCTTTCAGACAAATGTATAACACTAATAGTTTAAACTCAAAGACAAGGGAGTTACAGACGCGCGAAAGTGACGATTTTTTTTCAAATATGATATTTCATTGTCCAGTACTGTATCTAGAAACCTATCTTATTTCTTTATACCATAGAAAGAATAGAAAATAAGGAAAATTTGATTGGGAATTTGATTGGGAATTTGGTTTGGTTTGGTTTGGCTTGGTCGGAATTTTGATTGGAAAAAAAAGATCAAACTTATTCAGATTATGATTCGTTTAAAAAGCTATTATATTTCGTTAATATTAGAAATATTATTTATTTGTTACAATTCTAAATCTAAATCTAAAAATCTATTGAAATCAATTCAGCCAAGAACCGCCGTGCGTACACAATCGCGTCAATCAGGCAACTATGTCTCAGGAGGAACAGGCGGTGGTGGAGGTATCTAGAAACCTATTTTATTTCTTTAAAACTCCAAGAATTCATTGATATATTTATTGATATATTTATTGATATATTCATTGATGTACTTCTAAACCTATAAAAGAAGTATATTAATTCAATAGCTCACAGCTCAGCTCATAGCTCAGCTCATAGCTCAATAGCTCATCCAGAAAATCGCTTATTGTAAGCGCTACTTTTAAGCGACTTTCTAAAAGGTGACAGATTCTGATACTTCATTCTACTGTATTTCTTTGAATAACTCACCTACCGATCTGAATAATCTCATTGTAACTTCTACAAAAGCTGATTAAAATAACTTGCTTTCTTCTCACTTCCCATGCTCACTCAAAACTGATCAATAACCCTGTTCCCAGTGCTCTTCTCCTCCATTCCCTCTCTCAATTCTCCCCATTTCCATCTCTGAATGACCTTGTCTTTCCCTTTTTGCACTTTTTATAAAAAAACCAGCAACAATTTGTGTCTCTATTTGTTGTAGAGCTTGCTGCTTTCGAATTTTTCTCTACAAACAAAGTTATACAGCCAGGAAATGAGGTCAGAGCAAAAGATAAGGTTTCTTCAATAAAACAAGTCGAGCTGATCAGGTGAATTGGAGGAGAATGAGTCAGTGCTGAGTGAGAAAGCTCGCAGAAAGCTTATCGTAGCTTATCGTAGCTTATCGTAAATAAGTTCAAACTAGATCTAGAAAATATTTCTGTCTGTATTATTTAGAAAATATTTCTGTCTAACAGTCAATCGATCGTTTCCGACTTTTAATTTCACTGAATCGGGGGTGCGTGATCGAACATGGAAAAGGCTGAAAAGGCTAATTGTCAACACGAAGATCATTCAATAGACAGAAAGAAAAGAGGAAAAGAGGAAAAGAAAATGGACTCACTCATACATTTCCCATCGTCACTTCAAAAAAGGAAAAAAAACGAGTCCCGACTTTTCTTTTCTTCAATGATTGCTGTCTCATTGAAATTCAAAGGAAATGAGTCATTTACAAATCAAAAAAAAGTCTTACAGTCTTAAATTTTCAAAAGCTAGCTCCAGGCCTAACTTTTGGACTTTATGAAGCTTGCAACAAAGCTTGCAACAAAGCCTAATACAATTCGGCTATGCTATCACTACAATTCGGCACAAGTACAATTCGGTACAATCCTAGTACAATTCGGCTATGCTATCCAAAGTACAGCCTAGTGCACAATCTGCGATTCAGATTCCAGATATAGGTATTTATCCAGACAGTAACTCTCAAGATCTTCAGAAAAAATTAGCAATATTTCTAGATTAACTTCAAATCTTATAGATTAGAGATTAAATTAAAATCCCTAAACTCTCTTTTTCCTCTTGAACTCAATTCTTTCAATTCTTTCTATTCTTTCAATTCTTTCAAAATTGTCCCTTTCCCTTTTTGATAGTTCATAAAATGGATTGATTCACTGTGATTCCTCTTGCAAAAAAAAAGCTTATTGTTGTTTGGAGAAAGGGGAAAAATGTTTCGATCAAACAGACAGGAAATCGCTTTTGATGTGAGTGTATAGATAGACTTGTATCGATTTGACTATTTCAAAAAAAGACAATGAAACCCTGGTGGAATTACTACTCGAAATATGCGGAGAAGTTGGATAAAGGTTTGGATTAAGCTGGTTTCTGTTTTTTCAATCTCAACTCTTCATTTCCTTCATTTCCCCTGGTGTTCGTCTCCAGTTTTGATCAGTCTGAGAGTCTTGATTCATCTCATCATTGAGATTTCTGATTGAGTATCTTTTTGTAAGAAAGGAAAAGAAGAAGAAGAAGAAGAAGAAGAAGAAGGAGAAGAAGAAGAAGGAGAAGAAGAAGAAGAACATGAAGACAAGTCGCACGCAAGAATAAACAAACAGAGAAAAGGAATTGGAAAGTAAGAGGAGGAAAGTGGAAAGCGGCAGCAGAGGAAAAAAAAACGTTGTGTTTATCGACGTGAATTTCAAGCCTCAAGACTAAGAAGAGACCCGCCGCTAAGACCCTATTATGTGCTAAACAGATTTTCCCAAATTTTCTTGAGCTTCTTTGGTGATATTCTGATCAACGATCAATTTGCGAGGGAAATGGAGGGACTCCATCGAACGAGTTCAGGTAGGAATCGATTGGGAAATCATATTATTACAGAATCACAACAGATTACGGTAAAGAAGACATAGAATGAATATTATATTATCACAAAAAGTGACAGTGCATCAAATGGCGCGCGTTTTCTATCGTTTGTCGTTTGCAGAATCGAAAATGAGTTGCGATTGTGGTGCTGATGTCTCTCGCTATTGTGGTGCTGCTGTCTCTCGTCTTTAGCATTAGTCGTACCCATCACAACAATACACTGATTAAGGCAAGGACTAGAAGATTTTGCTGGGATTTTGCTGGCTGCTTATTTGACGTTAGCTTTGACTTGAAGCTTTGACGTTAGCTGCTTGACTTGAAGCCATACTAAACTATATCTATATCAATCTTTAATCATATATTTGACAACAAATCATTCATTCTCAATCTTTTCTTTCAATCTCTCTCTTTCAAATTTGAAATCTCTCTCTCCTCTTTCCTGATTCAAATCTTTCTTTCATCACTTTCCCCTTAGAAATCCACAAATCAAATCCCGTTTCCCCATCAATTCTCACGATTTATCGTTGTTGAGGATTGTGTTTTGCATAAATTTTTGATAAGAGAGAAGTCACGTCATTGGAAATTGTCAATGATTCCAATGGAAACGAATTTTTGTGAAAATCTACTTGATTCTAGTGATTTTAGTGATTCTAGCACTGTTACTGATAGCACTGGTCAAAGATCTGATCTAATATTGCTAGTTTAGATTTTTAATACCTTTTTTCATAAATCTTTTGAGAAAACCTTGTGAGTAGGCTCGATTTCAGTAGATGGGAGTGGCAAATGGATCTCGTATCGACCACGCCCATGTAGAAAACGGCAAAGAAGGGAAAGAAGGGAAAGAAGGGAAAGATTTGGCAAAAAAAGAAAGATTTGATCGATACGATCATCAAGAGCTCGTTATCTTTTAAGAAAAGAAGGATGAATCCCCAGAATGGAATGGAATGGAATGAATGGGGGGAATCAGGGATTGGATAAGAGGATAAGAGAGGGCGGAGGGGGTGATCGATGTGGGGATAAGGAAACGGGGGGAGTGCCTTTCCACCTAGAGACTCTCTCACTATTGTGGTGCTGCTGTCTCTCGTCTTTAGCATTAGTCGTACCCATCACAACAATACACTGATTATTTGATATTTGACAATGGAGGAGCAAAATCTGATTGTTGAGAGTCGTTTGGAAGAGATGCGAAAGTCGATGGACGATTTGGCTGTCCCATTATCTGGAGGTTTGTAGAAAAACTCGTACTATCCGAACTGGTATTCGCTCAAACGTTTCAAGAAAAGCTTGCCAAGCTTGCCAAGCTTCTCAGCTAGTCACAAGCTTCTCACAAAGGAAAGGCAGTCAAGCTGATCTTTTGAAACATAAGGAAACATAGGGAAACATAGGGAAACATAGGAAAACAGTTTTTAAAAGGCAAAAGTTTTGTGACAGGACTCGAACCTGGGGGCCGATGAGGCAACCGGTCCAAGAGCCTAGCAGACTATCCACTAGACCACCAGAGCAGTTGGGATGAGGGCGTGTGACGGCTTCTTAAGGAGTCCAAAGCCAATGACCTCTGACTAATCCTCTTTACTCATTACTCATTGCAATTCAAATCCTCTTGTCTCAATTATTCATTCCCATTCAATTCTCCAAACTTTCACACTTCTTATCTTTCCATTCAAAGCAAAAAAAAAGTGCTAATATGGCCAAGCCATTCGTGGGCGTCCATTTATAGCTGAGGAAATGGAAAAGAACACATTGATAAAGGAAAAGCATTTGAATAGAACCGACCTTTCATCCAGAATTCTAAAATGCTCACCGCAACAAAGTCCTCTTCATCCGTATCTAATCAAGCGTCGATGGAGTCACAATCGATCACTTCTTCCACTCAATCCACTCAATCCACTCAATCGGTGACTACATCAGTGAAAACCTTTTCTTCTTTGGAGACTTACCAAGCGGAAATGTTTGTGGCAAATGGATCAGAAGGGAATGCGGAGATTCAAGAAATCGACTATGCGACTGAGCCAGTTATTGGAGCTGGGGCAACTATTGCATCGATTGAGCCTGAGAAGAAGCTTGGAGATGGAGACAGGGCTGCGATTGGCCAAGGAGTCGAGAGTTTTGCTTCAATCGGAACGGAGAGGAATCTCAATACAGAATCTCTGAGATCATCAAGGACACCAATTGGGTCATATCAAGGACAATTCGAAAGTGGAAACTTGAGAACATCTAGAACAAAAATGTCAACATATTCTGGTTCTAGAAATGCGACTGGTGGCAGTAAGTCTAGAGGAGAATCTAGAGAAATCAATTCAAATCAGTCAATGCATTGTAGTCAATGCATTCTTGTAGTCAATGCATTCTTGGAGTTTAAGAATAAGATCATGTTGTTGTTTTACAAGTAAATAATCTCTAATTTTCTAGGTCGTGTCCTAAAAATGGTGACAGAGATGGGATCGGCGACAATTGGTGGAATCTCACCGGCTCTTTCAGCAAATGCTGCCAAGAGTTTCCTTGAGGCAACGGATAAGGAAAAGAAGGAGCTTCAGGTATGGAATTAATGAGATTTGAATGAGATTAATTACACTATACCTTTTCAAACAAAACAAATAAATCTTAGGGTTTGAACGATCGTCTTGGAAACTACATCGATCGAGTGAAGAAACTCGAGGAACAAAACCGAAAACTCGTCGCTGATTTGGATGAGTTGCGCGGGAAATGGGGAAAGGATACAACAGAGATTAAGGTAAAGAAAGATTTAACTTTGAAACTTTAATAATTGGCAATTCCATAACTAGAGCAAAACTGATTGAATGATGGGATTTGAAAGAAAAGATCATTGATCTGTAGATTGACTTAGTTATGTTTGCATAATTTGCATAGTTTGCAAAGGTTGTAGATTGACTTAGACTGACTTAGACTTTGTCAAATTCCAAGTACAATGAGAAGTTCATCAGTCCAAGTCATCAATTGACTCGATTTTGATCCCTCTTTATCAATATAAAAATGTTTAAACGATAAAATTGATCAATAAGAGATTGATTAATAAGAAGTTGATTAATAAGAAATTGATCAATAAGAAATTGATTAATAAGGAATTGATTAATAAGAACTCGATCAATAAGAACTCGATCAATAAGAAATCGATCTTGTCTTCATTCAATTGTTCCCTCTAATTCCATCTTTGTTTTCTTTAACGATCTACAGATAGAAATCAACATTCTCAGCTTTTTAGACAAAATTTCAGAGCAATCAGCTAACATGAAGGCCGAGAAAAGATGAAATTAGACATTTTCCCCCATTTCTAGCCATTGTACAACTTTGTTGAGCTCAAAATCCTTGAGATCTCTTGAATGTGTTCCATAAACCCCCGTTCATCCCCATCGCATTCATTGATTTCCCCGCAAGCATTCACCCCGAAGATTTCCTATAGTTGGGATAGTTGGGATAGTTGTGCTCATTCCCTTTCTCCTTCCCCTCCTCTTCCCTTCCCCTCCTCTTCCCCTCCTCTTCCCCTCCTCTTCCCCTCCTCTTCCCCTCCTCTTCCCCTCCTCTTCCCCTTCCCTTCCCTTCCCCTCCATTCTCTTTTCAATTCCACAACCACGCCTAGTCCTTCACAATCAAAAGATTGGAAAATAGAGAATCGAGATCGTGCAAAGGAAAAGAAAAATGATAAGCAAAAACGAGGAATGCAAAAATATCTCTAGAGGGTTTATGCTGAGATTTTTGTTGAATCAAAGATGGAAATTATTATGTTACATTATCAGATCGAATAATCTAGAGCTTAAAGTTTAGATTAGTTTTGAGCAAAGATCAAAGCAAAGCAAAGAGCAAAGCGTTTTATTTTTCAATTTCAGATCAAATACTCGGATTCACTCTCAAACGCGCGTAAAGACATCGACAGCGCGGCAAGACAAAAGGCGGAAATTGATGTGAAAGTGGCTAGACTTCGCGATGATTTGGCTGAGTATCGATCACGGTGAGTGGATAATATGCATATTGATTAGGCTCTGCATAGTACAATCATTTCTACATCGATTAGGATTTTGAGTAGTACAGTTTTGAAAAGACTATGAGGTTTTGTTTAAGACTTTGAAAAGACTATGAGGTTTTGTCTAACTATGAGGTTTTCTTTAAGTTACAGTATCCACAAACGATTCGTAGTAGTAGATGATCTTTTAAAATAGATATAAACAGTTGCTGTCTCTTTTTGAGTCAAGTTAGTCAAGTTACCTTGTAAACTGCAGTATCCATTCAAGTTACAGTATCCAAGCATGAGCTAGAAAGTATTAATTGATCAATAGATTGATTGATCAATAAGATTGATTGAAACAATGAGATTGATTGGACAATGAGATTGATTGGACAATGAGATTGATTGAACAATGATGATTGGACAATGAGATTGATTGAATCTAGGCTAAGAATAAGCTCTTATACTAATTCAAACTTTACATTGATACAGTAATGGCTGTACAGGTCGAAAATTGGTAACCACTGTATTGGGACCACTGTAATCACTGCACTAAGTCTAGCATTGTTCATAAGATTGTAAAACTTGTTAAGTCTACACTTCTCAATCGATTCCCCAGGTTGCTGACTGGTTGGCAGGGTCCAATGCTAACCCAAAAAAATTTTGCGATCATCTTTTCTTTCCTTTCCTTTTCTTCTTTCCTTTCCTTCTTTCCTTTCCTTCTTTCCTTTCCTTCTTTCCTTTTCTTTTCTTCTTTCCTTTCCTTTTCTTCTTTCCTTTCCTTCTCTTCTCTTCTTTCCTCTTCTTTCCTTTCCTTCTTTCCTCTTCTTTCCTTTCCTTCTTTTTCCTTCTTTCCTTTTCTTCTTTCCTTTCCTTCTTTTCTTCTTTCCTTCTTTCCTTCATTCCTTTCCTTTTCTTCTCTTCTTTCCTTTTCCCTCCGATCAAATTTGTGTATTCAAGCGCTTATGTATCGAAGGGAGAAAAAGAAGAAAAGTCGCTTCGAAAAAACCTCTTTGACGACCATTTCAGCAAAAAAAAACGAAACAAAATCGGCATATTAGAGAAAAGAAGAAAAAGAGAAAAGAAAAAAAGACTTTAAAGTTTGCCAACCTCGAAACAGGCCATCTTGCTTGAGCTCTAAAGTAAACCGGCTTGGTCAACGAGAAATTGTTAAAGAGAGAAAAGTTTGATATTGATTTCAGAGGGAAATGCATGAAGAAACTTTTTTCACAAGTGATTTATAGACTTACAAAGTTTAAGTTAAAGTTGTAAAGCTGAAGTGAAGAAAAGTAGGCTGCAGAAGTGGGGGTAATTTGGAAAGCTATTGTAGGCTTTAGAACTGTAACTCTCGGCTCTCGGCCATCAAGTTGGTGAGGGCTTATCGTACATTTAACTACAGGACACTTATCGATCTTCAGTCTATCGTTTATCTAGCTACGATAGCTTAATTCAAAATCTATATACCAAATTTCAGCTATGAGGATATCTCTCATCGTCGCGAGGGTGATCGCGAGAAGATCCAACAGTGGACGAACGCCATCGCTGACGCTCAAAATGAACTCGAGATGTTGAGAGCAAGGTTGGGAATTGAATCTAGAGTATTGAGCTATCTAATAGATCTATCTAATAGCATCTAATGATACAGTAGGCTTTGGCAGTTGACAACTAAATTTCCCTTTCAGATGGAAGCAATTGAACGACGAGGAGAAACGCCTCAACAACGACAACGGTCGACTCTGGGAAGAGCTTCAGAAAGCCCGAGCTGTGAGTTAAAATTAAATAATTCTTTAGTTATTTGATAACTCCATAGTACTGTTTTTTAAAATTTAAAGCTTATTTACGTCTTTTTTCCAGGACCTCGACGAGGAGACAATCGGCAGAATCGACTTCCAGAACCAGGTGCAAACCCTTATGGAGGAGCTCGAGTTCTTGAGAAGGTAAATAGGAAATATGGAAACCAGGCTATTATCTCAAGATATAATAAACTATCTGTGAAATTTCAGAGTCCACGAACAAGAGGTGAAAGAATTGCAAGCCCTTCTCGCACAAGCCCCAGCGGATACCCGTGAATTCTTCAAGAACGAGTTGGCCTTGGCCATCAGGTTAGTGAGGAAATTTGTATGGAAAATGGAAATAGCTTTTTAGTACTTTGAATAGCCAAAAAGTTACGTAAATCGATCGGTCTTTACAACTGGTAATTGTTGTTTTCAGGGACATCAAGGACGAGTACGATTACATCGCCAAACAGGGCAAACAAGACATGGAAAGCTGGTATAAACTCAAGGTTTGTTTTTTTAAGAAAAGAAGATTTTTCGTGAAAAGGAAAAGGAGACGAAAGAGAATCTAGACAAAATCTAGACAAATCTAGACAAAATCTAGACAAATCTAGACAAATCTAGACAAAATCTAGACAAAATCTAGATTCAAATTTAAAGCCTCTTCTGAATAGTCGTTGGATATTTCAACTTACACTTAAAATAATCTAAAAACTCCCAACTTCCCATAAATTCTCATAAAGCTATAATTTTTGAATACTAGCCAAAGCCAGTCAACGATAAATGCCAAAAAAGAAAATGGCAATAAAAAGTAAAGAAAGCAATTTGATAAGCGAGGCGGAAAACTTTGAACTTGGAAACAAGGAATTTAGATAAATTCAAGAGAGTTTGAACTTGAAATGGATAAAAATAAAATGTAGAATAAGTAGAATACAAATAATCTATTACAAAGTCCGATTTAGGTGTCCGAGGTGCAAGGCTCGGCCAACCGGGCTGCCGTGGAGAGCAACTATCAACGCGAAGAGGTGAGAGAGTGAAAAGAATGATCAAAAACTTTACGCTATATTACGCCATTTTATAGAGAAATCTATCACATTTCATATTCTATTATATTCAGGTGAAACGCATGCGTGACAACATCGGCGATTTGCGCGGCAAACTCGGCGACTTGGAGAACAAGAACGCGCTGCTCGAGAAGGAAGTTCAAAACCTCAACTATCAGGTTTGTATCTTTAAAAATGACGCGAACACCGATTGGGATATCAAATGAAAATTGTAAAACATTTGCAGCTTGCCGATGATCAACGCCAATACGAGGCAGCCCTCAACGAGCGTGATGCAACCCTTCGCCGAATGCGCGAAGAGTGCCAAACACTTGTTGCCGAGCTCCAGGTGAGATAAATATTGCCTAGATTAATGAAGTTAAATGAATGGCAAAGAGTTTGGAACCAAAAGGGAATTGAACCATCGACCTTCTGGTTACCAGGCAGATGCTCTACCACTGACTATATGCCTTCTTTGCCCAAAAAGAAATAGGAAAGACAAGGAAGAAAGATAAGGAAGAAGAAAGATAAAGAAGAAGAAAGATAAGGAAGAAGAAAGATAAAGAAGAAGAAAGATAAGGAAGAAGAAAGATAAGGAAGAAGAAAGATAAGAAAGATGAGAAAGACGAGAATGAAAGCAAGAAAAGAGGATCAAGATATGTTGTAGTAGTAGATCCTCGCGCTATTGTAACGCGCCTGTGAAATAACAGCGTTTATCCAGAATAATGAAGATGAATAAAAGAAAAGACGAAAATCAAAAGAACGAATAAAAAATAAAAGAATAAAAATGTAGAACCCAATGGGAGGGAACAAAAAGAAAATAAAATGGCACAGACTACACGACGTTCTTAGTGACAACCTAGACAGACGTGAAAGGTGCACTTTAGAAAATGACAACTTTGTGGGAAGTATAAAAGGGAACCTTCTCAACAAGATAAACCTTTTATCTCTAAATCTTTTCTCTAACTTAAAAGTTCCAGAAACAATTGAAATTCCAGAAACAATCATTGAAACAATTCCCAAGATTTCCTCGTTGCAACCAAGATCAAATTACGACTTTAAAACTTGAAATTCTTGGTTCAAATTGAAATTTGTTTATATTTTATTGTTAACTTTGTCAAATCAAGTATAGAAAATAATTATAATTCTAATTCTTCTAATTCTTCTAATTCTAATTCTAATTCTAATTCTAATAATTATAATTCTTTTATAATTCTAAAAATTCTAGGCTCTCCTTGACACGAAACAAATGCTCGACGCCGAGATTGCCATCTACAGAAAAATGCTCGAGGGAGAGGAAAGCCGGTGGGGAGAGGAAAGCCGGTTTCGTTGATAGAAAAGATATTCTATCAACGAATCAAAAGATATTCAGCTGATTCAGCTGATTCATCTGATTCATCTGATTCATTTCAATATGACTTTTTCAGGGTTGGTCTCCGCCAGATGGTCGAGCAAGTCGTCAAGACTCACTCTCTTCAGACACAAGTGGGTTTTTGGGGTTTAAAAAGTAAAAAGTAGAAAGCTTTAATATCTAAGCTATAATATCTAAGCTATAATATCTAAGCTATGACATCTAAGCTATAATATTTTAAGTAGAATATCTAGTTATAGATTAAATTATTGCTATTATAGAATATTATAGAATATTATAGAATATTATAGAATATTATAGAATATTATAGAATATTATAGAATTTTTCTTTAGGAAGACACCGACTCAACCCGTAACGTTCGCGGCGAGGTCTCCACAAAGACCACTTTCCAAAGGTTTGTGCAGAAAAGGATGTACTGTAAATAGAGTAAGATAAAAGTACTGTTAGACTAACTATCTGTTGCTATCTATTGCTATATTGCTATAACTATCTATTGCTATATTGTTTTAGATCGGCTAAGGGCAATGTGACAATTGCCGAGTGTGATCCAAATGGGAAATTCATCACCCTTGAGAACACTCACAGAACCAAGGTTTGAAGATTGCTGTAATGAGATTACTATAGCTTTGAGATTACTATAGCTGTGAGCTTAAATCATGTTTGTTAGGCAGGAAGAACTGTAGTCGAAATAATATTCTCTAATCGTCCTAATCGGCCGAATCGTTTAGGATGAGAACCTGGGTGAGCACAAGTTGAAGAGAAAATTGGACAATCGTCGAGAGATCACCTACTCGATCCCGGCAAACACTGTGCTCAAGGCTGGAAGGACGATGAAGGTGAGGGGGAATGAGTTGAGCTGACAACGAGAATTGTGGGACACTTGGCCCTTTTGCCGTCTCGTTTGCCATTGGCTAACTTTAAGCTCAAATTTCTTGGTGTTGGGCTGTTCAATTTCAATAGTTTTTGTACCAATCGACAGAGAAAGACTTGACGCATTCAACGATTTCAAGAATGTTTAAATTTAAAAGCCCAACACAAAGATATTTTAGCTTAAAGTTAGATTGTTAATGGGAAAGGGGATGGGATGGGATGTTCACCGACAAACAGTACTAGACAAACACGACAAACAGTACAGTAACAGTACTCTACAGTACTGTAACTACCAAGTTTTAGAATAAATCAACTATGGAAATCAAATCACTTTCAGATTTACGCTCGTGATCAAGGAGGTCTTCACATGCCACCAGATTCCCTTGTCAATGATGCCGAAAACACTTGGGGAATTGGAGCCAATGGTTTGTTATTGACAATGAGATCTTGACATCTTGAGGCTTAGGCTTGGACTTAGTGCGTAGGCTAGCGGCTAGCGCCTAGCACTAAGTCTATTTGGGTTTTAGGCTTAGGCTTAGGCTTAGGCTTAGGCTCAGGCTCAGGCTTAAAAGGACTCTAGAATACTGTAAAGTCTTAGGTGTCTTAGGTACTATCTAGCTATCTAGTCTTAGGTTACTATCTAGCTACAACTTATGGCTTGTTTGATTATCTATACTGTAAGACATAGCATCTTGTATACTGTAATAAGACAGACGTCTTACAGGATTCTTAGCGAGTATTGTAATTCATCCTGATGTTATCCTGACATCCTGAAGTTATCCTGACATCCTGATAGTTAGTGTTATCGATCCATACCGCGTAATCCCTAGAAGTTGTACTTAAGGATAAGATGCTATAGGTTTTTAAGTACTACCGTAATCCCTACATACTATTTCCTATTTTCATCCTACCGTGATCCCAAAACATCTTCAATTTCAGTCGTGACCACTCTTAGCAACAAAGACGGTGACGAGAGAGCCACTCACACACAGAAAACCGTTCAGACTGGAAACTAATGAAAAAATAAAACTATTTTCTGTTTTCAAATAATATTTGTTTCCTAAAACCTGTAGTCTCGAACATTCCCAAAAATTCTTTTTATCATTCCCCTTAAAGAAAACAAAAACAATCTTCAAATTTCCATGATCGGCAAAGGTTTTTCACTTCTTTTCACTTCTTTTCACCGTTTTCCCTCTCTTCCAATACTGCCTTCTTTTTGGGTTACTGTAGGATTACCGTAACAACAACAACAAGAACTCTAGCCATCTACCGTAACCCCTTTCCATTGCTACAAGCCTTAATCACTGCTTCAACTCTTCCCCCAAAAGTGCCCTTAAATTTTTTTTTTTTTTAGAACTTTTGCGAATTTCTGAGTTTAAATTTGTGCCCAACGATTGCACAAAAAATGATTTTTTTTTTTTTTGAAAATAGTCTACTCAAAAGTTCGTTAATAAATTTTGTGTGTATCGGTGATTTTTCTCTTTTTTCTCTTTTTTTTCTATTTTTTCAGTTATTTTATCTATCTTTAAACGAATAAAAATAGGTGTTTCGATGGCAATAAACATTTTTTTTTTTTTTGTTTTTTTTTTTTTTGAGGAAAAGATTTTCAAGTTTAAGTTATAAGAAAAGAAATGAGATCATTTGAAGTTCACAAGAGTTTAATCAAATCATACAAAAGCTGATAGTTTGCTAAAAACTTTGCTAAAAACTTTACTAGAAAGTCTTGCTGCATTGGCTAATAGGATTTTTTTTTTTTTTTGGTAAAGAATGCAAACGAGGCACCAAGGGAAATACTTTTAGGGAAATACTTTTAAGGAAATACTACTGTATTCGTTATCGAAAAGTATTTACATTCAAATTTCCATAAAAAGAGATTCAGAAATTTGGAAATTGAGCTTGGAAAGTTTCAAAAAAAAGCTGAGACCGTATTTGTTCGAATAGAACACCGGGTAAAGAGTATGATCGCGTACTCCTGTGTAGCAGCCCTTTTTAAAATTTCTTTTCTGCATAAAAGCAGCTTTCAATGAAGTGCTATAGAGCTGGAAAAATGACTCAAAAATACCACATGAGCTAACAGATTTTTGAGTCATTTTCCAGCTCTATAGCACTTCATTGAAAGCTTTTATGCAGAAAAGAAATTTTAAAAAGGGCTGCTACGCAGGAGTACGCGATCATACTCTTTACCCGGTCTTCTATTCGAACAAATACGGTAGTTTTGCTAAAAAGTCTTGGCTAATAGGATACGATAAAATTAATTTCTTAGCAAGCTACCGTAATCCTCTTGTACAGATCATTCGAAGTTCACAGGGTCAAAACCAAAAAAAGAGAACAGTGACATTGAGATTGAAAATGGATACATAAAAGAAAGATCTGGTACATTGGTGGTTTGGAAAAAAGTGACTGACGAGGGAAAGTCGATTCGGTGGTCAATCGCTCCGCTCCGAATCAAGGTGGTCAATCGGAATGAGAACTAGACCATCCGATGCACAATTTTACGCTCATTCACTGTAAACACTGTAAAATGTCTCTACAGTATTCTGGAACAAAAGTAACAAGTGGGCAAGAAGTAAAGGGATGTGGTTACGGTAGCTTGCTTAAAATGACTTTGTTACCGTATTCAGACAGATTACAAGGCTCACAAGGGAAAGTCACGAAATCAAGGTGGTCAATCGAAATGAAGCCTAGACCATCCGATGCAGACTTTTACGCTGATTCCGAATCCGCTGTCCTTTTTTGCTAAATAGATCGGAATCGCAAGGAATTTGGCAAACAAGTTTTTTGGCCTCTTTTATAAGGCTTGCGCGCGCGTGACGAAGACATGGTTGCGTAGTGTAGCGGATAAAGCGTCGGAATGTAAAGCTCCAGGTCGGGGTTCGCCTCCTTTAAGTTTTTCTTTTTTGAACACCTTTTATAGTGTCCCCTAATTCCCCTTCGGCAACAAAGTCATTCTAAGGAAGCTACCGTAATCCAATCCCTTTACTTCTTGCCCACCTGTTACTTTTGCCCTTACGTTTGTTCCAGAATACTGTAGAGACATTTTACAGTGTTTTTAATGCCAAAGTCACTTCTTATGTCCTTGTCACTGTTCAAAGAACAAAGAAAACAATGTCCTTGTCACTGTTCCCAAAAGAACAAAGAAAACAATGAGCAAATCATTTCCTATAAAGTTTAATCCATTTTTGAAGTAATTGTGGAAGCATTAGCACGTTCAAATTATTCGTATCAGTGTCCGGTGTGTAGTCGTTGATCAAGAGATAAGGAACCTGAGAAAAGGTATATTTTATGAAAAAGTTACAGTATCATTTTCCTACTTCAAGAATCGCATTCGGGCGTGTGGTCATAGTTCGATGAGCAGCTTGACGCTGCAATTGAACGCCCCGCTCCGAATCGTAGCAATGACTGTAAGTGATATTTTTTATTTTCAAATTCTGAATTCTTTATTTTTCTATTTTCCCAACTTACCGTATTTGTCTGTATTGGTTTCGGACAAAAGCCATGCATTGATGAATGGCTCCATCGACAGGAGAATTTGAGAGAGCTCGCTCGAAACAAACGATGAATGGAAGAGCTTGTTGAACCTGAGATGTTGCTGAGAAAAGTTGGATTTGTATTTTCTTGAATATAATTTTGCGTGTAGCTCTATTGCTGGCACCGCTTGGTAAAGCTTTGTATCAACTTTAAAAAGCTGATGATAGCTTTTGTAAAGTACAACGAATTGCACCATACACTGTTTTTAACGTATTTTTTTCTCACTCACCCCAAGAACTTCAATGACACAAGATTGCAATCGATTCGCATCACACTCTTTCAACCCGTGATTGCAAGAGAATGAGCCATCCTAGGAATGGGAAAAGATTCAAGAATTTGATAAAGAATATAAATATTCAAGAATATACTTTATAGTCCCTATTTAGTTCCTATTTAGGTCCGGTTTGGTTTCTTTACTTAAAGATTCAAGAATCTAAAGATCCAAGAATCTAAAGATCCAAGAATCTAAAGATCCAAGAATCTAAAGATCCAAGAATCTAAAGATCCAAGAATCTAAAGATCCAAGAATATATATGTCGTAGCCGCTAACGAAATTCAGCCGCTAACGAATGATTCGTTAACGGCTAGCCGCTAACGAATGAAATTTTTCGCTAGCCGTTTACGAATCATTCGTTAACGGCTAGCCGATTACGAATGAAATTTTTTCACTAGATGTGTACGAAATCTTTGTAATTGGCTTCTGCGAACATGGCTAGATTCAAATGAACTTACCACGTTTTTGGTTTCAAATTTTTTACACAAAAAAAGAAAAGAGAAAAAATTTGATTTTGAAGCGAGCTATTAAAAGTTTTCAAAATACCCCTTTGCTGAGATTGGGTCCTCCGGGACGAGTCCTCCTCATTGTTATCAGTGATTTCGGATTAATTTTCTTTCTGCTTTTTTATTATGCTTTGGTTTCATTATACTTGCTTTATTATATTTGTTTTTTTCAGGATGAATTCATTTCTCAACCAACTTGACGCGTATCAAATTCTGAAAAAGCGAACGCATATACTAACGACGAAAAAATACGATGAAATTGTGAACATATTGATAACAATGTCAAGTGAAAGTGAAAGCGAGAAACGGAAGCGAACGACAGAAGAGGCGAATTGGGCACGTCGTTACTCGATTCAATGTATTGAGCAATCAATGATACTCTACAATCATGGAGACAAAGGAGAGAACGAACAACCAAAACGAGTCGTCAAGAAAGAAGAACTCTTCGATGTTTTGACGTCAACTCACAAAAGACTAGGACACGCCGGCCGGGACCTGATGTGGAAAGAACTGCGAGGAGATTATCACGGGATCTCAAAGGAAATACTCGAGATTTTTATCAAACTTTGCCCGGAATGTGAATTAAAGAAGGGGACACCAAAAAAAGGAGTTGTTGTGAAACCGATCATAGCGAAGGAGCAAAATGAACGCTGCCAAGTCGACTTAATTGATCTTCAATAAAAATAAAGGACGGCGACAACAAGTTTCTGATGGTTTATCAAAATGGTTTATCACAAATGGATGCACGAATGGACGATGTGTGTGCCTCAAAACCAATATGCTCTGCAATAGCCGATGTCATCACAGTAATTCATGCACCAACAAATAAACAGTTTGTTTTTATGCATTTTAGTTGATGTTTTGTTAGTTATAAATGTTATTATGTTATAAACGTTAATATGTTATAAATGTTACAAATTTTATTTCACTCGTTGTGATTAGTTTGCTGATTTGCGTTTTGCATAAATAGTTTGAAATCAAAGGCTAATTTGAATTGAGCCATGTTCGCAGAAGCCGATTACAAATCGTGCACGGCTAGCAAAAAAATTTCATTCGTTAGCGGCTGAATTTCGTTAGCGGCTACGACATATAGATTCAAGAATATATAGATTCAAGAATATATAGATTCAAGAATCTAAAGATTCAAGAATCTAAAGATTCAAGAATCTAAAGATTCAAGAATCTAAAGATTCAAGAATCTAAAGATTCAAGAATCTAAAGATTCAAGAATATAAAGATTCAAGAATATAAAGATTCAAGAATATAAAGAAATTCTCAAAGCTTTATAGAATTTTCTTTCCAACAAACCCTCAGAATTCGAGCATTTCCCCAAGGAACAAGCTCGAGTTCGAACTCTCCTCTGAACTGATTGACGATTGTTCCCAATTGATTGGCGATGAATCTAGATTCTATTAATTTGATTACAAATTCAGACTCAACTTTTGACAATACGGACACAGCGCCTCATACATGAGAGAGATTTTGATGGGACGATGATGACGCTTCAAAGAATCACACTGTCGCTGCACACCACAAGTTTGAGCAGACTAGAAAACCATCTCAAGTGTTTGATTAAAGTGTTTGATTGAGTTTTGAGCGCTAGATTCGACAGTGCGCAATCCTACAGTACCTATGGTACAATATCTCGTACTTTAGCTCTTGAATTGTCTTAAATTTTGTCTTAAAGTCCCTAATTGTGAGGAGAACTTCAATTGAAATGAAAGCTGACCTTCTTTACAATAAAAAGCTATTGGTGAAGTCTTTTTCACCAAAATAATATTTAAAAACATTACCTGCGCTGAGTCACACCATAGATCAGGCGGGATATCGCACTGTTGATTTTGTTGTTGAGGGTGTACTTGCACCGGGTGTGGATACGATGGGTAATGAGTCTAAAAGAAAATTGATTTACAAAGCTCAAACAAGTAACTAGGCCGGGATTGAATAAAGAGAGAAGATTTTAGGTCCAGACCTAGTTTGATTAAGGATCAATAGCAGTGATGCGAGTTAGCTGGGGGATTGTAAATGTCTAACAAGGGGAAGGCAGCGAGTCAATCTTTTGACTTGTCTTTTGTCTTTTGACTCTGGTCTTTTGACTTTACAAGCCCATTTTATAGAGTCAGCTATGGAGATCTCGAGTTTTTGAAGAACACTTCGCAATTTAGATATCTCGCGTTTGTAAAGCATTCTTTTTCAAAACGGATTTCAATTCAAAACGGATCCGAGATCCCCATGACCGACTCTATAAAATGGACTTGATCTCGAGTCAAAAGGCTAGCTTGACTTAGGCCAGCTTGACTTAGGCCAGCTTGACTTAGGCCAGCTTGACTTAGGCCAGCTTGACTTAGGCCAGCTTGACTTAGGCTAGCTTGACTTAGGCTAGCTTGTCTTAGGCCAGCTTCACTTAGGCCAGCTTCACTTAGGCCAGCTTCTTTAGGCCAGCTTCTTTAGGCCAGCTTCTACAGGCCAGCTTCTTTAGGCCAGCTTGACTTGGTGCCTTTCCCTTGTAAGATTAGTGTCTAGATAAACATTTTCTTCTACCGGCGGATTTGGCCGTCGTGAGGGCTAAAATTTTTTAAATAAATGAGTTTTTATGAAGCACAACAAATGACAAACTCACGTCAAATGATGAAACGGAATTGCTATGCTAAAAAAAGGATTTTCGCAGAATAGTAAATATGACACTATCAACTATCAACTTATTAAAGACTATAATCTTGCCTCTAGTTTTATCCAGTTTATCTACTTTTAATAACTTTTATTATCCTCACAGAACAAGAACTAAATGGTAGCTTTACAAATTGCACTAGTTTTCGAAAATTGCTACATTTAAAAAAACTCAAGTTGAGCATACTCTGCTTACATGCTTAAAAAGGTTCTTTAACATTCAATTACAGCTCTAGTACTTAAAGATTGCCTGATAAGACTTTGGTGGTTGATAGTTTGCACGGTTTGTGTGGTGGGCTTGTTGAGCTGGATGTCGTTGTTGAGTGTGTTGGGGTTGAGTTGGAGGTGGGGGGAGGGGGTGGCTGGAAAGAAGTTAAAAACGATCGTTTCAAAACAGAAACAAACAAACAAACCTATTAAGATATCACCTAAACAAGTATGTGTACAGCTTATTCAATAGAAAATAGTTTATAACGAGTCTGTGGAAAATTTTCATACTGTAGAAAGAAGAATAAAGATATTTTAGAGTCTTCCTACAGGATGTTAGCTTTAAAAAGTCAGATTTCACTATCTTTAAGTCACTATTTTATCTGAAACCAGCCGAGTAGATTCATTGGTTTTTTCTAGCCAGTACCCGTTGCTGATGTTGCGGCTGTTGTTGTTGTTGTTTCTGCTGTTGTTGTTGCTGTTGTTGCTGTTGTTGCTGTTGTTGCTGTTGTTGTTGTTGTTGTTGACGTTGCTGTTGATAAGGTGGATGGCGATTGTGTTGTTGATATGGATGAGTGTATGCCTGGAATTTGGTCTCCTTCATTAGATGCTGTTTTTAGAGTTCACGGGTAAAATAGACGATAGATTAGAGAGGTGATCAATCAGGTCACCAACTGACTTTAATGGATTGACTTGGGAGGAAACACATTGACTGACCCCTCAATGGAGAGGGGTTTGAGGAGATCACGGGAAATTTTTTGAGACAAAGCAGACAAAGATTTGAGTGAACTGGATCAAGGAAATGGAATAAGCTGTTAGAAAATGAGAAAAAGGTTTACAAAGGCTACAATAAAGGGAAAAAGGCTACAATATTCTGTTATTCGCTGTTGTTGAATGATTTTGAGAAACCCACCTCAAGCTCTTTGCTCAGGTACAGGAAAAGGGTGAGAAGAAGCGGTAGTCTGTACATGATTCTAAATTTTTGAGCTAAAAATCTACATATTTGAGCTAAAAATCGAAATTTTTGAGCTAAAAATCGAAATATTTGAGCTGAAAAGACTTTTCAGATTTCGAAGTAAACCATGAAAAGAAGCTATTGGAAAAAATGATTAAAATTAGGTAAAGTTAGGCTTTTAGCCGGTTGGAAAAACTGATTTTATTTAGCATGAAAGTAGTATTGTACAAAGCTGTACCTTATGTACAATACTACTTTCAAAGCAGCAATACTGGTTTACATTTTCAATTTGAAATGGCTAGTGGTTGTGTCAAAAGCGGTACTTGAAAAAAACTCAATTCTGAGCTAAATTCAAAAATTCCAATTCAAAAAAAGAGAACTTGTACGGCAATAAAGTCCCATAATGAGCACATTGAGCATAATTCAAAAACCCATTTGCTCAAAAGCAAGGAGGTGTGTGAATGGGTAAAAGTGATGGCAAGAGCATAAGGAGCGGCGTGCCAGTCGGTGAGCACCCGAGTCCATTTTAATGAAAGAAAAGAGAGGAAAAAAAGGACCCACAAGAAGGATATGGGGATCTGTTATGGGTACAGAGAGGGACGTGATAGAAAAAAGAGATGTGAAGGGAAAGGGAGAATGGAAGTGATCTTCCCTTTGTGACTTGACGGGTGATCAGGTGTTGCGAGTAGAGAAAGTTTGCTCACTTGTGCAAAAAAAAGAAACTAGCATGGACTCAGGAAGTGAACAAGTAGAATGCTCAATGAGAAACACAAAAATTTCCGAAAAAAATAACGGATAAATTTTTGTGAAACGATTTTGCTTTCTATAATGCAACTGACGACAGAAACGGTATTTTGAGGCGGTAATTGGGGTAGGCTAATTTCCGTCATTTTATTTGCGCAACAGGGTCATTTGCGCAACTGGGTCGTTTGCCCAACTCGCCATAACTTTCTCCTAAGTCAGCCAATCTTTATGATTTTGGTGTCATTTTGTAGATCTCAATAAGTGCAACAAAATGACACCAAAATCATAAAGATTGGCCCACTTAGAAGAAAGTTATGGCAAGTTGCGCAAATAAAATAGTAGAAATTAATCTTTATGATTTTGTTTTCATTTTGTAGACATGACAATTTTTGGCGGTGGCTACTTTGCGCCAAATTTTTTGCGCAACTCTCCATAACTTTCTTCTAAGTCGACCAACCTTTATGATTTTAATGTCATTTTGTAGATCTCAATATGTGCAACAAAATGACACCAAAATCATAAAGATTGGCCCACTTAGAAGAAAGTTATGGCAAATTGCGCAAAAAATTCGGCGTAAAGTAGTCAGCCCCATCTTATTGAGTTGCACTTATTGAGATCTACAAAATGACACCAAAATCATAAAGATTTGTCCACTTAGAAGAAGGTTATGGCGAGTTGGGCAAACGACCCAGTTGCGCAAAAAAAATGGCGGAAATTAGCCTACCCCCAGGGGAGTGGGACAAATGCGACCTTTTTTTTGCGCACCCGGACATTAACGCACCTTTTTTTCCGCACCTTGCCCATTAGCGCACCTTTTTTCGCGTTTTAAAAAAGCTCTAAAAGCTAATATTAACCTATTTCTATTCCAAAAGTTGTTTTTCTAGGTAATTTGAGGGTGTCGAATTCAAATTTTGGCATATCAGGGCGTGTGGAACCAATTTGAAAGACAAAACGGCTAGATCAAATTACAGAAAATTGTCGATTTTTCTCTTTGTATAACTCCGTCCGTTTGTTTCCACAAGCTCTGATATGTCAAAATTTCGATTCTACGCTCTAAAATTACCTAGAAAAACAACTTTTGGAATAGAAATTGGTTAATATTAGCTTTTTAGAGCTTTTTTAAAACGCGAAAAAAGGTGCGCTAATGGGCAAGGTGCGCAAATGTCCGGGTGCGCAAAAAAAGGTCGCATTTGTCCCATTCCCACCCCCACCCCCAGTAATTTTCTCATTTTCGCATCTCATTTTTCGAAAAGTGGCCACCCTCATTTTTATTTTTTGCGCTAGTTTTTTTCCCGTAAATGGTGCATGTTCAACAATTAGATCTAGTTTAAAATTTTATCCTGTTTTGCAATTTTTAAAAATCATTAGCTTTGAAAAAAACTAGCGCAAAAAATAAAAATGAGGGTGGCCACTTTTCGAAAAATGAGATGCGAAAATGAGAAAATTAGTCTAGAACAGCTTTTGCTAGATTTCCAATAAGAATAGTACTATTATTTTGCCATTATCATGTTTCTTTTACTGATCAAATCGTTGTACATTTTTATTTTAGAAAAAGCTAAGCTGACGTTTTTTGCGCTGTTTCAATATGAATAGGAAGATGCCCAAAGTGTCGGAAAGTGCAAGTTTTTTAAAGAGTTATAAGCCTTATCAACTATGGTGATACTATTTTATCCACTGCTTATTGTTCTTAATTCACTGTAACATTTAGTCGGATGATGGTTGGCCTGCACCTACAAAGCGACAGCCTCGAGTTGTGCCAACGAGTGTCCACCAGCCACGTGAAAGTTCGAATCTGATGCGAGCCGAGATTTCCGACGTTAAGCATCGCAGATTTGAGGTATATTGTAGAATTTCTATACAGGGTGACCCAAAAGTTCTCGTACAACTTTTTACTAAAACTTGATTTTAAAATGACTGAGGAAAGCTATTGAACTAAACTTTTTTAAAATGAGAACCTTAATAAATTTTATTTGAAATCACTAATAAAGAGCTCATTAGCTCATCATGGCTCTTTTTTATATGCTTAACCCTTAAGCCGCGCACAAGTGGGCAAAATCGACTTTCTTTTCAATTGTTTAGTCATGCGTGAAGTTCAGACTAATTCCAAGCAAAAGTTTATAAACTTTTAGTGTTCATCTTTATGCTAAAAACGTTAGGAAGTTAAAAAGCGTTTAGGCTCACATTTATTTGGATAGAAACTCTCTCAAAGTCAGCAGATTTTGGTGTTTTTATCGAAAAAGAGCATTTTCCAAAAAAGTTTCAGAAAGGGTGTACAATATCAACTTTAGTTTATTTTAATTCGAAAAAATTTAAAGGTTAAAATTTGTGTAAATTGTTAAATTTCTTTATAAACATTAGAAGTTGACTAATTTCGACAGCGTGCCGTCGACACGACTTGCAGGCTCAAAAGGCAACCATGTAAAAAAGCTATGAGCTTCTTATTAGTGGTTTTAAGCATAATTTTATGAAGGTTTTCATTTTTAAAAAAGTCTATTTGAATAACTTTTCTCAGTCATTTTAAAATCAAGTTTTAGTAAAAAGAGCTTTTGGATCACCCTGTATACAGGAATCCGAATTTAGCTCCACTACGAGTCAGATAAAAATGAGTCTGCTTTTCGTTTTCAGCAAAAGGTCTAATAAACGGTTTTATCTCTTTACTTTGTGTTTTTTAGGAATTGGCTGCTGCAAACGGTCAATCATTGACGAAGCATGACGAACAGAAGTCTGAAATGAGGGTATTTGAGCCATTCCGTGAAGATTTTATTACATTTAGCCCTTTCATCAGTCGGTTTCCTCTTTTCTGGACAAACAGCCAAGGAATGACACCATGCTTTATCAAGAAACGGACTTAAAGGCCGAAGATTACGTATGTTTATGTTATCATTTCATTTTCATCGTTTTTAGTATGAACTAGAGCAAAAAGTGGCACTTCTCAAACGAGTTCATCGAGGAGAATTTATTTTACTGAATGAAGACTTGACGAAGGACCAGCTTCTGCTTAGTGCGCTCACTTGGAATATGGATTTTCTTAATATCTGTAAGTACGTTTTCCAGTTAATTTTTTATTGTGATGTTTAGGTGAAACTGTTGTTGCACCGGCTCCTAAATACCAAGGTATGGATTCATCGATCCTTCCTTGGAGAATTGAAAATCACGCAGTCTACTATGACTTGATCGACTTCGTTCAGCCCGGCAAAGATCTCCCGCAAATGGTTTATTGATTTTGTTTATTATAAACGCAAAAAATTTAGGCTACTCCTATCACATTCCTTGAGCCGCAGCTACTTCTATGCGTCGGCTTTGACGAGAAAAGCAACAACAAAGAGCAAGTGCAAACCACTTTGAAACGGTATGTACTTTGGCAAATTTCTGTCTGATTAAAATGTTTAGAATACTTGATGATGGATTTATCTTGGACCCACTCCAAGAAATCGTCTATGGAGTAAAGGCTTTATGGAAGTGCCCAGATGACGGCAAATACATTCGCGTCGTTACGCTTGCCTTGGACAATAACATAGGAGCCAGAGTAATGATAAAATTACCTTTTTGATCACATAAAATTTTAGGAAGAGGCGTGGGTTGTGACTTGTTTGGATTCTGTTTGCTTGGAACGCGACAAGACTTTTGTAAGTAATTTTTAGCCATTTTGAATCTCGCGAGTGTTCAGGTTGTGCAGGGAAGCGAGCTGTTTGTGATACCTGACCAGCTTAGTATCAAGAACATTCCCGCCCAGCTATTTATCATGCAACTCCGTGGATTAGATCATATACGCGAGGTAAGCATTATCTTGATCTAATAAATGTTTATTCGTGAATTTTGGGGATACATCGCGGATGCTAGAGCTGCACTCGACAATTACGTCGATGCCAAATCAAGCACTGGCTTTGTATTTATGCTGCACTACGACGAAGAATCCGGTCTTTCCATCGGTGATCTTCTCTTCTTATCACCAGAAGAAAGCACATTTTCGTACAAATTTCTTGCTGATGAACTTTACGATGCTGTGTAAGTTGAACACTAAAGAGTATACACCATTCGTTTAGGAAAGGCAACAAATCGTACTGGATGACGAAAGGCGACGCCGGGGAACTGCCGATCATAACGGATTTTGAGAAGCGCTTTTCAGAGCTCGTGAGTTTGGGAGTGGTTGTCTGCTACAACTCCCGGTTTAGCTTCATGTCGTTTGGGGTGATCAAATTGAGCCAGAAGTCGCACCAACTCAGCCTTTAACTGTGGAATCTACTGAGGAACGTTCATTGCAAGAGGTTAATATCATTTGTAAACCGAAAAATCGTTTCTTCAAGGATGTAATTGCTGCAAGGACTCTCGCAGACATGGGGGAAATTGAAATTCCTGAAGAAGTGGAAGAAAAAAACCTCGAGCTTCAGAAGTGGAACAAATATCACAAGATTCTTCGCGCTCTTTTGTAAGCAATCCATTTAAAAATTTCCCTATTAAATTTTATGACTTTAGACGTAACGCACAGGACAAAGAATTCTACAGAAACGCCTTGATGCTTTTAAAAGAAAACTCTGGTGTAAGCAACGAGGACCTCGACTTTGTTTTCACATTTCTCCGCTAACTGTCCGTTATGATTTATTTAGCTGTGTTTAGAAATCTCCTTTGGAGCACATTATACAATGTTTAATTATTTTTGCACGTCAATTTTCCGTCTAATAAACCAAGTATAATACACAAAAATTAAACATGGACACAATCGACACGGAATACATGTAAAAACATACAATTCGTTAACCACTTTTAAACTAAGCAAAATCGGTAAAGTAATCTGATGACAGGAAGAGTTTATATAACAAAAACGGCAACTGAGTGTTATTTAATTGAATGAGAGGGGAGTACGGTGGGAAGAGTGCACTATAGGGGTGCAACCGTTGTGGGGGAAAAGTCGAGTCAAGGTCAACATGTCTATCTGTTGCTGTTTGTCCGTAAAACTGCACGGGGGTGGCCGCAAATTATCGCCTCGCAGTTTTTGGGCTAGCTCTTGGCTCTAGCTTCGCGAACCGATTTAAAACATTTTTTATATGGAAATCGCGATCATTTTCTACGAAAGATTTCTTTATACAAATGCTTTTGAGATTTTTATTAAAGATTTGCAAGATGCACCCAAAACAACCCTTGGAACGCAACATTATTCAAGCTTTTTCTAGTTCATTTTCAAACTGAAATCGGTTTTCTCGCTTTTTTTTTGGTAAATTTAAGAGTAACATTTGGATAATTCTTTAAGTTAACTTTGAGATTAACCGATGAAATTTGCCAGTTTCAAGTTGCATTTTGCATCCAGAGCTCATAAAAACACCACATGGTTGAAGATTTTTGTTGAAAAACATTTTTTTTGAGCTTTTTAACCAGAAAAGAATCAAATAAACCATATGGGATCCCTTAAAAACTGTTCATGAAAAGCTGCAGATTGAGTTGCGTGCCATGGGGTTGTTTTGAGCGCATCTTCCAAGCCTTTAAAAAAAAATCTCAAAAGCAAAAGCAAAGATTGTATAAAGAAATTTTCCGTCGAAAATTATCGCAATTTTTATATTAAAAAGGAATTAAACCGGTTCGCGAAGCTAGAGCCAAGAGCTAAACTGCGTGGCAAATTATCGCCTCGCAGCTACCCTACAGATGTTTGGGGCTACCCTGCAGATGAACTAGTTTAAAAAACTTTTAGAAAGGATTCCTATATTAAAATTCACTTTTAGCTTATTAATTGCGGACTCTTGTATTCACCAAAAATTTAGTATGAAAAATTTATTAGTTATTAGATTTTACACAAAAGGCATCAATGATAGGCATTTATTGCACAGTCTAAATAGTCGGCGCAAATCAGAGGTAACAGTTCTATTCGTGTAAAAGCACAAAATATGCTCAAGTTTACTGATTGAGCATCCAAAACCAACAACAAATAAATGAAAGTAATTTGACCGGTATTGAGCAAGGGATGACAATAATGACCATTAAAAAGTGTTACTTTTAAAAGTTTAAAAATTGAATCGAAAAGATACAAACACAGGGACTACAATCTACCTGCACCAGGATAAAATAAAAAACATAAATGCCTCAAATGATATGCACAGTGCGAGATTCTCGCCAACAAGTTGAAAAGAATTTTATATCACAGTTCTAGCATGGGAATCGATCAAGGACACAGTGAGGAGAAGTAACTATACAAAGAACCCATTGTCAGCCGACGGGCCCGCATTCCTGGCTAACGTTGATGAGCGACCATTTGCCGGAGATCGATGCCTACTCGCATTTGAGCCACCTCGATATTGACGCGGAAGAGTTTGCGTATGAGCTATTCGAATCGATGCATCAGCTCCTTGCAGAGAACCACTCAACATCTCCTGTATTCGATGGTATTCGTCCGTCGTTAAACCTGAACCGCTTATTTAGGAATTGTCAAGAGTAATTGATGGAATGGTTCTACTGGTAAAGTAAAGTCTTGCGCGTCTTGAGCCTGTGTCAAGTCTTGTGTCTACCTTGTGCCAGACAATCAAAGTGATCGAGATCGGCCAAATCGGCGACTGTGCGGACGTCCCTTCGATAAAGTTGATCGGTGAGGTGTGATAAACCAGCAGCTCTCAAAAAATCATCCAGCGATCCAGCGTATGCGTTGATGATTTGAGATGGAGGGGTTTGATGTTCCGCGGACGAATAGTTTCCGGATAAACTAAAAATTATCCAGTTTATTAGAAAACTGTATTAATCCCACTTGTGAAAAGAAGCTGCACTCCGTGGACCCTCAGCATGTACCAATTCCGGATTTCTCGTATATCTCTCCAAGATTTGCAGTATTTGTCTGAAGGGTGGCCTTTCGTGCCTTTCCATTTTCCAGCACCTAAAAATTGGGATATATTATTGAAAGATCATAAATTCTTACCATAGCATCAGCTTGTGAATCGCTAATGGGCAGTCCATCGGAGCCGGTAATCGATATCCGTGCATAACTTCGGAGATAACCTAAAAGAATATAGAAAATAGTAAACAAAAGATCAGCATTAACGTTACTTTTTGATTCGTCCATTCCCAATAAGGTCGCTCGCCCATCGACATCACTTCCCACATCACAACACCGAAAGACCAAACATCGGAGGCGGCCGTGAATTTTCTAAAGTTTAGAATTCAAAACGGTGCTACATAGGAATTTTCGAAAGCTACTAAAACTTATGAGAAGTCCAAATACCTGTGGGTGATTGCTTCAGGTGATGTCCATCTCACAGGAATTTTTCCACCATTGGTTGTGTACTCCTGTTCAGCCGAGTTATCAACTCCCCGTGACAAACCGAAATCAGCAATTTTGCAAACGAGCGATGAGCTGACCAAAACATTTCGAGCAGCCAAATCCTAAAGATAACAACATAAATATCTTGCAAAAATCACAAACCCTGTGCACATAGCCTTTATCGGTGAGATATTTCATTCCAGCTGCGATTCCCCTCAGCATATCCATCAATCTTGGCAACTGTAAAGGCTCTCTGTTGATATCTCGAGATCGCAAGAAGTTATCGAGTGATCCGTTTGACATATATTCAGTAACAATCATCACCGGTTCAGCTCTAAATTAAGGTTAATTCGTGATAAAGAGTAATTTTTTACTTTGTGACAACTCCGATCAGTCGTATCACATTTGGATGTTCAAATTGTCCCATAATTGAGGCCTCGAGGAGAAAATCGGCTTTTGCTTTTGGTGAACTGCCAGGCTTGCAGGTCTTTATGGCAACTGTTTCAATCTAAAGCAATTTCATAGTTTTAACATTTTCTGCTAATGTTTTACCTGTTTTTCTGCAGCTCCAACGTTAGCTAGAGCTCGATCAAGATGACCCATGCAGACATCACCAAACTCGCCTCCTCCAATAACAGAAGTGATGTAGATGGCTTGTGGATCAATATCGTACGTAAACTCCACCAAAGCCTAAAAGCAGAACACAATTTTAAATCTAGTATCAAAATATTTACTTGATTAGGATCCTCATATGTAGCTGGATCAACGTAGGGTCTGAAGTTTGTTCCATAGTGTCCCAAAGCGTGCGGTGAACTCGAACCATATGTAGGGATCAATGGAGCACTCACTAAATATTTGTTTTGGGGTAATTTTTTTTAAAGAAACGGTAAGCTAAGAGAGCCGGATTTTCACCTTAGCCATGAAATTAAAGAAGCTTTATGCATTGGGTAAAGCAGCCAACAAGTTAAAGACACAAGTTTCGATAGTTAGCGATGCTAATCGAGACTGTGCAAGCAAAGCTAAATAGTGTGACATTAACGAAACCAAAGAAAGCTAGAACAGATTCAGCCAGAAATTCCCGAATTAAATGCAACAATTTTTTGAACAGAAAATGGCTTAGCGTTGAGTTATTATAGAGTTAAAACACCGGAAATAGTTTTGAAGCAAAAAAAACTCTGTCAACTACCTTTCGTCGGCGAACTTCCAAAGCAAGAGACGGTTGTGGTCGTTTGTTGAGGGAAACTACGAAGTCCGGGTGGATAGTCGGGCGTCATTGTGTCTAAAGACGACAACGAGGTGCTTGTTTTTTTGAGTTAGATCTAACTTCGTATAATTAAAGAAAAACACTCTTCGACTACCAGAAAACATAATTTGAACAGAGGATTCTCTAACTTCAAAAGAAGTTTCAAACTTCAAACGTCTTTGACAAATTTACAAAACTGCGGATTCTCGTTTCATTTTAATGAATTCACAAATGAAGCTTCATGAGCAAGGGGAGAATGCAGGCACAAAAGCGGACTTTGGGCTCATTGTTAACAAAGTAGGGATGAAGCATTCACAAACCTTGTTTGTATGTATCTAACACATCGAGATCACTCATTTGTTTTCGATTGATCGAACGACGTCGGCAAAGGAAAACCTAGAATCGTTGATTTTATATATGTAATGCTTTTTCAACTTACCAAGAACACGATAAAGACCATCAAGACAAGAATGAGTAAAACCAAAACCCATATCGAAAGTTCGGTGATTCCTCCAGGGTGACCATCACGAGAAATCTAAACAAGTGGTGGCTGCCAGAAAAGAAACCCTTTTTACCTCAGCATTTACATGTCCATTTCGTTGATTGTAAAAGAGTGGCAAACTCCATTCACCCCAGCCATCGATATTCGCACGAACCTGGAAACAAAAAGCATAAATAAAGCAAAATTTTATTACCCGAAATTCATATCTTGAGTTTGGTTGAAGAGAGCCAATATTGTAGTAGGTGTCTTGAGTCGGATATACGCCACTACGAGTTCCATTTTCTTGAATTTCCACTTCATAATCGAGAGAGCCTTTAGCGACGGCGGGTGATTGCCAAGATATTGTGACTCCATCCTAAACCTTTCTGATAAGGAACATTTTGATAAAACATACATTTTGCTCAAGTTCGATTAAAAGATTGCTGACAGTGTGGGCTCCGATTGGCAATGTAGAAAACTCTACCGACGACCACGATGT
The DNA here is from genome assembly GCA_958450365.1 of Mesorhabditis belari. Taxonomy (NCBI): domain Eukaryota; kingdom Metazoa; phylum Nematoda; class Chromadorea; order Rhabditida; family Rhabditidae; genus Mesorhabditis; species Mesorhabditis belari. The sequence goes on from CAUEEP010000938.1 coordinate 1,029,841, forward strand.
TTCAGATAAGGAGACTTGAGAGACCTAAAAAAAATGTAAATGCGCAAGCTTTACAATTGCTAACCTCATTTTCAGCAAATAATTTCATAGTGTAGTGTGTGTTCGGATTGAGTCCAGTCAGTTTGAGATGACGAGAAGAAAGTTTTGCATCGGATGGAATTGCTCGGACGGTGCTTGGGCAACTTCTCGAGAGTTCTTGAATGCATTCCCATCTGCAAAAATCCAGTTAGGAAAACAGTGGTATAATTAACTAACCTGTACCACAACTCTTTTCGTCCACCGAGATTAATTGGTGTCTCCCAATCGATCGTGACACTGTTTTGGTTCACTTCAATTGTCCGAGGCCGTGATGGTTTAGAGGGTGGCTCTAAAATTTAAAAATATTATGAAATCAGCATGTTTTGAATATTTTTGACGTAAAAAATTCAAATAACTTACTTGAACAAGCATTTGAAGGTCCTTCAGTGGTAGCTCGGAAGTATCCAGGCAAACATCTACACGAAATGGCGCCAGCCTCACTGCTTGTGTAATCCGGGCATTTCCGACATTCACCGTCTCCGGCTCGCTGCTTGTAGGTGTTTCGCGGACATTCTAAAATAACCAAAATTGATGTGCTTAACGATTTTTTAGTTTCCCATAGCTTTTGTGAACCAAAAAAGGCCATCATAGTATCAACAAAGAAAGAGCCGACCCCCCACTCATTTACTCATACCAAATAAGGGCTGAGAGTCTTGAAAGCGCCCAGCTGGAGACCTCAATGACCCGCGATGAGCAAACAGCTCACTCACACCCTCTATAAGATTAAAAGGGAAGAGCTTAGCTTGGGACCGAAAACAGATCACTTTGTGTGTCTCTTAGAGCCCTTCCCAGACTCGTTGTCTTTGTTACGTCTATTCTTTACGCAAAAGAGAAAACTTTCAGACTTTATCTTTGCCTTTTGCCACGGTCTATCTATCCTTTAAGCTCCAAAAACTTTTAATTCGCTCAAGGAAAAAACGATTACCGAAATGAACGTAAATTTGGAAAAGGTCGGATGCGCCCAATTGACGATAAATCATCGACAAAGATCAGCCGCCCCTCTCTTTCTCCATCGAAGGGCACACCACTCGATAAACGCATCGTAAAACGGCCGAAAAACGACATAGGAGGTTTGCGGCTCCCTTTCATCGGCTCCGATGATTACGCGGTGCAGTCTTGCGTGATACGGGGTGACCATGAATATTTTCAAGCAATCTTTCCCTAACGGAACACCTGATTACGCAATGTCACCAAAAGAAATTAGTAATTGGAAACTGATGATCCACGAGAAATGTAGTGCTTGTTTGAGCTGTTATTTAAACATAAGTACCAATCTCTAATTTCAAAATTTTTAGGAATGCAAGGTCTCAAAATTCCAACCCCCATGTTTTTCTTTCTTGTGCAGCAATGGGGAAAGGAGAAATTGTAGATTTAGGATGGCGATAACACACCAAAGAGGATCCGAAGAAAAAGAACAGCCAAATTGACTTTCTATTTTGAAATAAGTCGAAACTTTAAGTCTGCTAATCAATTCCCATTAGCAGATAACACATTTATCTTCTCATAGTGGGCTCATACCCACTATGAGTGGTTGAGAGCGGTTATTCAAGCCCATTCACTCCCATTATAATCACATTTGCAAGATGCCGGCACCTCGAAGTACCGACGATAATGCAAAGAAATGAATTATAAGACCGCTCTATTCAGGAGATTATCTAAGATTCAAGTTTAGAGCTACTCATTTTATCCCTCTTGAAAGAACTAAAAAAAAATGCCGAACGAACACCTGGTGAGAAAAGGGCACTCTAATGGTACTAATTTCGAAAAGAGCACAAAGGGCTGCGACATGAAACTCCATTGATGCGAAACAATGGGTTAATATAGGAATGGGTGATTATAGGTCATCAAGGTCGTCCATATAATTATCATTCAAAAATAAGATGGTTTGCGTATTGTCTTAAGAGGTACCCAAGCTAAAAAAAACCTTACCACTTTAGCTTTTTATGCATGGCACCTTTTGCTTTTTTTATTTTTAAAAAATAAACCATCAACAAAGGTTTTTCGGTTGCATTAATGGATTGCCACAAAGTGACCTTATTCACACAAACACTAATTAGACAAAGGACGCATCCATTCTCCATCCATCTACATCCCACTCTCCTCCGCAAAGCTCCTTAACCTCTTTGTTCACTCATGTGAATAACTCAATAGAGTCGCCTCGACGGATTAAGTTATTAGGAGAGGGTTTTATGGAGTAAAAACTATGTACAAACAAACCTATGCATCGGTTGCCAGCATTTGGAAAGTATCCGGCTTTACATTGACACTCCCCATCGATGGCCGTTTTCCATTGCCCATCTCCGCGACACATTCCCATTGGTGGTGAGCCCTCTCGAATCGGTTCAGCATGAGCCACGCATCTAAACAAAAGACTTTTTGATGTGATTTTAACTAAAAGTTATCTTAACATAGTAAGCTTGGTGAAAAATCACTAACCGTCCTTTTACATCAACGGTCTCAAAAACCCGAGAGGCTGTCGGCGTTTCGGGGAAAGTGGCAAATCCAATCGTGTCCTCAGCACAAAGTTCGTAGTAAATCTAAATTAAAAGCTTAGTTATTAGTTTTGAAATTCAAGTTTATTTTTGTTTCCCCTCGTTTTTTCCTTTCCAAAAAAATTTCCAGGAAGAAATAAAAGGCTACGGGTCTAAAGCCTAAGCGCTTGACGCTAAATTCGGTGAGCAAACAAAAATATTTCCCAATCTTTTGCCTAAGCGACGTGCACTTTTCGCAAAAAAAAACATTGCTTTTATTATCGTTCATTATGGGTAATAGATATCAGACGTAACTCTTTCCCCAATTAATGAAAGCAGGTGCTATATTGTTGATCGTGTCCTTAGCACCAAACACAGACGTCTTTGCCTATAAGATTTGGGAAAGAACGAGAAGTGAGGGAAAAAAAGGAGAGAGTGAGGTGAGACCTCGGCTCACGAGGTCATGACTGTTAATCCCATTTTACAGTCGCGCGTTTTGCCCTCCCTCACTTGCTATGTTTGGGGAAATTGAAGATTAGCATACTTATTGTCCGCTCAAGGCAATCGAGTTTTTTAAAATGAAAAATCTTGATAGATTTTGAGGCTATAAAAAGATTGGTTAAGATACTCTTCACTTTGGTAACTTTTCTTTAGGACAAGATTTTATTCTCTGATGTATGTTTATTTATTGGTAAAGACATCTAAAAGAAAGGCATATCCCCTTGTCCCTTGACCTGCCAACACCAGGCATTCATTGAAGAGACAACTCAGCAAACAAATGTCTCAGGGTGAAAATATTTGCACTTTCTCACCTTAGGACATTAAAGAGATTGACTTGTGTATATGGTAATAGTCACAGAAAATGTTGAGGAAATTTGGTACAGTTTTTGAAGTAAATTGTGCAGAACAAACCTTAACAGCCAAGATCGAAACACAGGCACCGGTGTCACGAAATGCGAAGCGAACATTCGAACCATCAACGGCCACCGTTTGAATCTCTTCATTCTTCATCAATCCATTCCCACGCATTCGCTCTCCGCCAGTTAAACGACTCAACAACTTCCTGAATAAATTTAAATTTAAAGAAAACTTCTTTTCTTTACCAATCAGATTTGTTCGGATTAAATCCGATCAATGAATCGGATGCTCCTTTTGGGACGAGTTTGTAATAAAGACCAAATGTCTCTTTACAGTATTTCCCGGCGTTGCTACAATCTCGAAGCGAATAATTCGTGTAGATATGAACCCTAAAACGAAACAAAATCATATGATTTAAAATTTCTCCTTTACCGGTTAGCATTTCCAGAATCGCGAAGTGGAGTGAAGAGCCAATTGTCGACGAGTTCCTCGTTGAGATTGCATGATACGTAGGCTCGTTCGTTTGAGTTGTTTTGCCCCGAATACGTCTCCTCGTTCCACTTAAATAAAAAAAACATTCATTTTTATCTTAATTGTTATTAATTTTTGTTTGTTTTCTTCATTGGATATTTTATAACTTTTCCCAGTTTCCTTCCTTTATTTATGCAAATGACTCTATCAATCCCGCTAACAATAAGTGCATCTCGAAATCGGGCTCATCCAATCGTAAACCCATAACATTCCTTATCCCTTTCAAGATGATTGCACAAATCGTTTTCGGTGGTAGTAATCAATTAATCACAAGACGTGTGTCGGCTGTCACGACTGACCCTCGAGATCGGGGGTTGCTCAGCATTTATTCTCCTCCTCCATCTCGAACAACCCCCATTCACCTAGTCTTCGAGAGCACATGCACAATTTTCTCTTCTCTTCTCCCCTAGTTCGGATCGTATCGGAGGAAGAGATCGCCGAAAACAATGGTTCTTCACCCTAATCTGCTCTCCTCGGAATCCACTTTCTGTCCAGTTCGCAAGGAATTTGTTAGAAATCCAAAGCGAAAATTATGACGATTATGAATGGTTCAGGACTTTCACCCCGTTCTTTGAAAGATGGGAGAAAGCCAATGGGTTGATGGCTTTTAGATAACAAAATTGGTTCTATTCGTTTATTTCATGCCTACAGATTTCAAAACTCACCGTGTCCGTGTCGTGATACGATCGAACTTCCCATTTCAGCTCAACTTTTTCGCCGGACGTCGAGAGGATGTCAACTAAATCAAAAAAAGATTAAAACATATAGTGACATTATTTTTTTTGCGACTGTAGGTGAGAAATGCGTAACCATTGTCACTTATTGTCTGGCAATCACTTGACGGTTAAAGGTCATGTGTAACCTGTTCAGTCGGATGCCCATTCCTAGCACCTGCACTATCCCGGAAGAGGAAAAGGGAAAGGAAAAATTGGGTCCACTAACAAAGGGTCCTTCTAGGAGGTGTTTATTCAAATATAGAGCGATTTGGTTTACAAAAAATGTCTATGTTATCGTAAAAAAAAATGTCTATGTTATGTCTATATTTGCTTATTTTTTTTGCAAAGAAAACTTGAGATTCGCCTCGAAAGCAACTGGGTCTTTTAAAATGCATTACAAAAAAAACAAAATTTCTCGTTTTGCTTCTCAAGAATTTCTCCCCTAAACTATCAATTATTGGTAAGTCAATTATTGCCTCGTTGGCACGTAAATTTTACACTTTGCGCGGGGTGTGTGAGTGATGAGTACGTTTTCTCACCGTTTCTCACTCAATCCCTATTTCCTTTAAAACATAAAGGTGAGGAGGCACCACCTGTGCACTCTGGAAAGCCGCTAAAGTCGCCGGAAATTTGATCACTAATGAGGCGAAAGTGTGAATGAAAAGATATCCCCTTGGGCGTCAACTGTTTAAAATACACTAGAGAGAAAAAATGCGAGAACTATTTGTGGGTTCGAGTTGTGAGTTCTAATGGAGAAAATCTCCAGATAGATAAGAATTTGCGAAAAATAGAACCAAACCAGAGCCTGTGTTCTAGTTGAGAAATTATTGAACCTTAATAACATTTACTCTAGATCTAGTGAGCAAAAAAGTTAGAGTAGCCTAATAAGTGTATGCTTGTAATCAAGGATTGAAAAGGGCCATCTATTAGGCTGTCTAGAAAGTCTTTTCGTACTTCCGTTTAAAACCAACAAATGTACCAATTGAACTACGGTTTTTTTTTCATTAGAAAGGCCAATTATTTTTCTGCAAAATAACATTAAAACGGGTTTTAAATGTCTTATGTCTAGATTTTTTGGAGTGTGAAGTCGGGTAGTCAAAAAGGACGACGGCTCGATGATGCGGTTAGCTAAGAAAACCTATCTTTGTGTCAATAGATAAAAGATAGAGCACAAAAAGGTAGGCGTATAGCCAAATTTTCACAGAAATTCATTCAGACAATTTCTTCGTAAAGGTTTTTATAGATTTTTACGAAAAACACGTTTTCACTCTCGAATTTGCTTGAAAGTAAACCCAAATTGACTTTAAACAATGGGGAATTGAACAATAAACACTTTTTATTTAAAGTAACGGAAGTATGAAAAGGAAAGAAAAAACTTTCTGGACAGGTTAATACACTCACAAAAATGGTTTTTCAAAAATAAACTCTCAAACACGAACCTCTTTTAGATGTTCCCAGCGTCAGCAGAAGGAGGAGGCAAAAAATTGAGCGATGAATTGTTGATTTCGGTTCTCTCATTTGTGTGTCGAGTCACGAAATGAACATTGTATCCTTTCTTTTCCTTGATTTCGTCTTCTTCAGTCCCGAACAGCAAAATGGGACTTCTTGTGTGAAGAGAATAGCAGCTGATCTAAAAATTAAGTTGTAAAACGTGAAAAACAATGAAAAGAATAAAGAAGCAGAGCTTTGAAGAAGGTAAGACATAAAATGGGTAAAATTTGGCTTGTTTTATACACTGAATATCCTTTAATGTAAGCCAAAACAAGCTATTTGCATTAAAGGTGTTTTCCATTGAAATTTGTATTTAAAAAATTCTGTAGTTGCTGGTTTTAGTTGTTGGTTGAATCTAATGGAAATAAATCAAAAAGAAACTACAAATAGATTACATGAATTTAGATAAATAGAAGAAAAATATGTATAAATTTGCAGATAAAAGCTTGATAAAATCAAAGGCAAAGAATCATGACTAGGTAATGGGTTTTCAGATTGGAAATCATCGCTTGCTTTTGGGAGGGGAAAGGAATTTGGGAAGGACCTGGGTGAGTCAAAAAGAGAAGGGGACGTGGGGCGGGGCTATGAAGAAGGGAGAAAAGACCGCCCCCCCTTTCAAAACAAAGCCGTAAAAAACCAATTACAGTACAACTCAAAAATAACTGGGAAAGATCATCACAAGGATTTAGTTCTTTAAGTCTTAAATCTCTAGGTCATATGGTTTCAAGCACATGCTAGTAGAGTTTAGTTTTCAAGCACCAAATCATTTAAACACATCTGACTTTACTCACTGGCTGCAGTAAGCTTTTTAATGAAGTGTAAATAATACAAAATAGGAAACAGGAAAAAAATAGATAATAACGTGAAAAATGCACAATACGGTAAGTGCAATAATAAAGCAGCAAGAGTGCATCGAAAAAACGTAAACCCAGAAGTTGTAGGTTTAGCACGACTTTCTAGGTGAGTAGGTACTGCAATATGGCTCTATAAAGGTAAAATTGTGAGGTAAATGTGGGGTTACCTCAAGGAGATAAATCAGCAATAAATTTGGGGAAAAGGAGGGATAAACACGAACCAAGTAATGACCTTTGAAAAAAGAAAAGATCTCAAGGAGATCTAGCAGTGTTTCGTAGTCGAACTCCCAAAAAGTTTCACCGATCACCGTTTATGGTCTTGGGTGGAACGGAGTGGAGGCCGGAAATTTACGGCTTTGATTACCCTCTTAGATGAGCTGTATATGGAGAGGAGAATGAACGATGACCAGAACAAGCACCCACAATTATCTCGTCACTCTTTCTTTTCTCTTTCTTCCCCCATGCAACCATTGTCACAAAAGAGTGATGGAAAGCTTTCTCTGAGAACATTGATTAACAGGCAACAGGCTAACAATGGCAGGAGATTTTTGGATAATAAGCTGTGTTGTTAGACTTTTTGGCTAGTTTAGCATATAGCTCAGGCTCAGCACCCAGATATTTTTGTTTAATATGGATAGGAGTTTAAGAATGGTGCTAAAATAAGTTCTGATTCTTAACCAGTGGTCAAAGAATTCGCTTAACCTGAATGTTTTAGATAGAAAACTAAACCTACTTGGTTAGGAAAATAATATCTAGACCAATATCTTTATCATCTTATTAGCTTAAGCTTAAGCCAGTCCATTGGTTGAGTATTTTCAATTCAAATGAGAAGATATTCAATAAAGTTTCAGCTTTCATAAGCCGACGATCTTTTTAAGCTCTTTCAAAGCTCTTCAATCTTTTCCTTATCCCATCATCAAAGCAAAGTGCTTGAAAAGCCAGAAAAAGCCAAAAAATGGTCAATTGTGGCTTAAGTATAATGAATGGCTGGTCAAAAGGGATGAGTTAACGATATGCGGGAACGATGCAAAACGAATGAAGGGGAGCGACTTTGATCAGATTATGTCTCAAACAAAAGCAGGCGCTAATTGCCTTCCGGGAGGCATATGGTTGAGAGGAGGATGGGATGAGGGGAAGGGAAGGGAAGGCAGGGAAGGCAGGGTATGAACCCTATAGGCCACAGGGGCTTCATGAGCCTCCACTAATTTAGCCCCAGCCTCCTCCCTGGGTTGGTCCCCAAAATTGGCCCCATAGCCGCTCTTGGAGCCCTCAATGAATTGTAAAAGTGGTGTGTCGGGCCAAGGCCAAGGCATTGAAATTGGTACGAAACGGGGAATGATGCGGATGGGATAATTAAAAAGCGATAAGCCTGGGATGAAATTCAGAACATTGAACTTGATATGGCTTTGGAATAGAACTAGTTGAGTAGTTGAGTTGAACAAAAAGCAAGTTAAGAGTCAAATAGTTAACTAAGTAGTTGATCAGACAAACTTAAAACAAACAAATAGACAAACTTAAAAAAAAAAAAAAGAAAAAAAAAAAAAAAAAAAAAAAAAAAAAAAAAAAAAAAAACAGACAAACTTAAAACTGAATAAGCAAGCAATTGGTCAACCAACAAAACTGAATCCTTTTCAAGGCAAGGAATAACAAAATTTGCATATTTGAGCAAAGGATCTCTGCTAGGAAAACTATGGAAATTTGCAATTGTTTGTTGTAAATCAATGGTGACCAGAGGGGAAGTTTACAGAAGTTTTACGATAGGTTAGAAAAGAGAGAGAGAGAGAGCACAAGTGAAGGAACAGTGATCGCATCGGGGAAAGGGGAAAGGAAAGGGGATCGAACCGATGTCCACACACGGCAGATGTGCGCTTTTGGTGCAAGGGTGGTATAAATGCCCCGAGAAAACGTGCTTATCCAAGCAGGGGAAGATATTGGGGAAAGAGGAGGGTTATAAAACGAGGTGTCGATCTTGGACAGCCGACATCAGAAGGTGCAAATCGGTGGGAAAGTATTTGCGATTTGCGAAAATGTAGTTACTGTTTTTACTTTACAAAGCTTTGAATCAGTTATCGGTATAAAAAATGAGTGCAGGCTAATGAATCAAAGCTATCAATGAATCAAATCAGCTTATTATCAGCTTAGTTTTAAGCAAAAAAATCATAGAATAAAGGTACTTCTTTAGGATAACGATTTTCTAACGGCTAACAATTTTGTCAAACTTTAACCCACACTTTTTTTGTGATAGATTTTCAAAAAACTCAAAAAACTATTAGAATCTATAAACCCTAAGCTATCTAATAATACTTTAAAGTCAAAATTTGACAAGTTTAAGACTAAATCAGTGACACAAGTTGGCAAAATTGTTATTAAAGAAGATAGGATAAAGTTTTGAAGTAAAGTAAATGAAGCTTCATAGGCAGTAAAGCTTCATAGGCAGTAAAGCTTCATAGGCAGTAAAGCTTCATAGGCAGTAAAGCTTCATAGGCAGTAAAGCTTCATAGGCAGTAAAGCTTCATAGGCAGTAAAGCTTCATAGGCAGTAAAGCTTCATGCCTATGCTTTACAACCATTAAAGAGAGAAGAGAACGAAAAATTAGAATCTCGATTGTATTGGAATGGAAGAGACGGGAGAAGAATTACCCGAATCGAGGAATCGGCGGAGAGGAGCCGATCGGCGTGTGTGAAAATCGGCTTCCCCACAAAGCTCTCCCCTTCATTTACCCTTTTCACCACCCCAATCGGTCCTTTCTATTTGCCATTTGTTCTCTATCTTTTTCCTTGTTGCCACCATCACCCGACCCAAATGATTTTCTAACATTTGCATTTTTTCGGCGCAAAAAAAAAGCCGCCACTCTTCTTTACCTTTAGCTAAAAGTGAATAATGAATGAAAGAGTGAACTTTTCACTCTTTGCACGTCTAAAAGTCTAAAAGAAAACCCAAAACTGTGGGAATTTTGGCGGATTTTTGACAGAAGAGCTTTTTTCGAGTGGAGGAAAAAGCTGGAGGAAGAGTCGAAATGGGGTAGCGGTTTGAAAATGACTTTAGGAATTGTACTTTTTTTAAAAAGACTTTAGAAATATTGTATTGTACTTTTCAAATTGTAAATTGTACTTTTCAAAAAAAAGATTAAACCTATTAGTCTTCAGTCTTCAGTAGTTAGTATTCTACTAGGATAAATTCATAGAATAGATTTGCAATAGCAATAGCAATAGTACATGTGTGCTTTCACTGGCCCAACGCAAAGCTACTTTTGAAACAGATTCACTAATTGTAAGCATCAAAAACAACAACAACGATTCGATTCGATACGAAATTCGATTTTAAACGTGTTTTACTCCACCACGGAATCAGACTTTTTCTCTGATAAATAATTAACCGCTGACACATTTGAAATCTTTTGAAATCTCTTGAAAAAGTGAAAAGTTGCTAAATCTTTCATTGAAATGAGTAAGATAAGCGCAAAAAGTTCATCGCTTTGGTGGAAAAAAAAAGCTAGTGTGGATTTAGCATTCCAGAAACGCAAAAAAGAGATGCCTCATAAAATCCATTGAAATCAGTAGTGAGAAGAGTGTGTGAATGAATCGAAAAAGGAGAAAAAGAAGAAAAAGAAGAAAAAAAAAAGCGGGAGAAAGCTTTCTGCAAAAGAAAATGACAGATACATTGAAAAGACATCAGAAGATTTCAAAGGAGACTTGTCAAATAGCGGCTTCGTGAAATGGCTTTTGGGGAAATGAGGCGATGAATAAGATGAAGAAAAAAAGAAAAGAAGAGCACCTGGGCGATGGGTTGTCGATTTTTTGAATGAGATAGGATTTCTATAAAATGATGCTTAAAATTAACTGTCTACAAAATTTTCGCTTAACTCTAAATGAAATGATTTCTTTGGAGAGCTATCTCAGAAAGAATCTTGCACTTTTTTTTCAAAGAAATTGAAAGATTCGAGTTCTTGATGAAATGACAAATTATCTGATTATTGAATGTCGAAAGGAAAGAAAGAAGGAAAGAAAGAAAAAAAGAAGGAAGGAAAGAAAGAAGGAAAGAAAGAAGGAAGGAAAGAAAGAAAGAAAGAAGGAAGGAAAGAAAGAAGGAAAGAAAGAAGGAAAGAAAGAAAAAGAAAGAAAGAAAGAAAGAAAGAAAGAGAAATGAAAGAAAAAATGCCGTCTTTGGGATAAAGAAGAAGAAAATGAATAGATGAATGAAAATAAAAAGGATCCGTTTGTGCCCGTTTGTTTATGAGGCGTTCCCTTTGAAAAGGAGGAAAAGAGGTGTGGCCTGAGAGAGATTGATCACCGAATTGAAAGATTGAAAGAGAATTGAAAGTGAAGCGATCAACTAACAGTTACACCCTTTACGACCAATCAAAGAGCTTTTCAATCTGGCAACTTTGCTGGGCAAATGTGAAAAGTTTGGCTATTTGAAAGGAAAGCTAGAGGTTTTATTGATTAGGAAAGTTAGAATAGAACAATACTAACTTGAAATTCATACCACAATCTAGAAATTTAGATTTACTGTTTGGGATTTTGTTTTAAGTGTTTTCTAAATGACGCTTTTCTCGTCTCGTCTATTTCCCGTCGCGTACAAAGGAGCGTCGCGTAATTTTCCGATCTCGCACAATTTCATTTTTCTTTTCTCGCGCTTCTCTCTCGTGTTCTTTATTGAACGTGATTTAATTAACGATAAATATTACTATAATTATCGATGCTTATAATCACACTAGAATAACACACATCAAGCAACTACAACATCGACATCGACATCGACATCGACAGCGACATTTTAGCTAGGAATTCTATTAGAGTTAAAGCTATTGATATTTGATATTACAGCTAACAGATAGGAAAACAAGTAACATCAAAACTAGATATCCAAAATCCAAAACAAAAAAATAATTATAGAAGATATAAAATGAGTTTACTAACGATCTCAACATCTAACTATACAAATTTTCGCCAAAAATCTCTGATAGGGCTTCACACAAAAAAAAAGTCCCATTGGCAACCGGAATAATGGAAAAAAAGAGGCGGATAATTGTAGGTGAGAGGGAATAAAAGTGCGTGTGTTGTGAGATGAGAGGTAGATTTCACAGTCGATTTTTTCGCGGACTCACCAAAATCGGTTCTTTTCATCGGGTGCCACATTTCTCACCACCGATCGCCCTTTTCCCCTTTCTTTCAACTAACCGCTACCCCAGGTGGCCCGAGGATCTTTTCAATCTTTAAGAAAGATCTCTTTCTTTCAAACTGTGAGTCTATTCCTCAGGCTATACCTCTTTCAATGATTTTGTGATCCTATCAATCAATTTCCGCCAATATGCCTCTCAATAAACCTTTGCCCTCTCTGGATGATCGACACATGCAACAATTGCAACAACAATATTTTGAATCGAAAGATTAGACATTTCTACAGGATTAGGAAGTATAGGAGAATAGGTTCATGATCAAAAACTTGGTTGGTAGCAGTTTTGAAGCGATTCTCAACTTCGGTGTCATTCCCTTGTTGGCAAGAGTTGCAAAGAATAGAAGCTAAAAGCTATAGCCAAAAAAATGCAGACAATATCTGGACACATCTCTGACAGCGATTACACCGGTGATGTTTTTGGGGGAAGAAAGGAATTCCAATGGGAAATCCCCTCATGGAAATGCGAGAAGAGATCTCGAATCAACCCATCCTCAGCCACACGCCCGTTATATGTCAAAGCGGTGTATTCCCCTTTCCCCACATTTTAGTTTCTCTTTTTTGATTCGACAAGACGGGAGCCGTATTGAGCCACTCGGAATTATGGCTCATCTGGGAATGACCGCCTCCCTTTAGTTTGAGAAAGCCTTTGTCTCTCCAAATCTATACAGAGAACACGCATAAACCATAAAGATCTCTTTTTGAGAAGAACGATTTATGCGGTTGAAAGAAAAGGATTAGAATTTGAAGTTTTATGGGAAAGGATTGATAAAATGCTTTAAAGAGATGCAAAAGTAAGTTGAAAGAAAGATTGTAGGCATGGATAGGAACGTTCTAAATGGTCTCTAGAGCCTGTTAGTCTTTTGGTTAGTCTAGAGCAAGTCCTAACTTTTGTAGAACCTTATCTGGATCAGGTCTACAGTAAGCCAGGCCCAGCTCTAGCTTCTGGAACACCAAGAAAACCAGTCAAGGCCAGGAGCTCAAAAGTACAGCTTCAGTACCTTTTAAGGTTACTTTAAATTTTAATAGAATTGAAGAATGCCAAGAATCGATTATAACAAGTGTTTTAAATTATTTCTGGGTCAAAAAAACTCAGAAAACTTTTTCATCAAATGTTAGTTTAAGAGAAAACTCTCCTATTCCCACACTCATTTCCCCACTTCTAGCGGGCAGGTTAAAGCTTTCCGCTTCGTAATTTTTCTCGTTTCCGTTTTTGAGAAGCGCAAAGAGAAGGGCAAATTCTTCCAGTTGGTCAGTCAGATGGGGAATGGGAAGAGAAGGAGAAGGAGGAGGAGAAGAAGAAGAATAAGATGAAGAAGAAGAAGAAGAAGAAGAAGGGGGTTAAGCCATTGCAAGAGGAGAAGTCCCCTAGGGAGTCCTGCCCAACAACTCATTTCAAAGTCAAGAAGTCGTCGATTTGAGTCGTGTGTCTTCAAGAAAGATTACTTTCTTTTTGAACAATGAATATCTTTTTTGAGGGAAAGGCTATGAATGAGCACTACATAGTGCACGTGTTATGTCCGATTTCGTCCGATAAATCAGATAAATCAAAATCAGACGTAACAGATACATAGTTAGCTACATAACGTGGATCTTTACTACTAGTGCTAGCTAGTGCACATAGTTGGCTGTATACTGTACTTTGCACTCACGGCAAACACTCACCTTCTGGCAAATGTATTGCTAGAGAGGCTTTCTTTTTGGCTGAAAGGATAGTATTATCAAGTACTTTGTGCTCTAGCAAAACCCATGCTCTCTAGCACATTCAATTTCGGCTCTCTGCAGAGATTGTGCCAGAAAGCGTGCAACACGATGTACGTCCGAATCTACCCTCTTCACAGGCGGTACATCAATTTTACGCAAGCCTCACTCCCCAAGGACTCCTACAACTCATTTTGGGAGTCTAAACTTACGCTAAACCATTTGTCTCAACGCACCCAGCAGACAAAAATGATCTCAATTTCTCGTTTTTCTTTCTTTAACCCATGGGACCATACGGTGCTTGACACCACGCAATGGAGAGGGGACTTGACCTCGAAGAAAAGAAGGAGAAGAAGAAGGAGGAGAAGAAGAAGGAGAAGGAGGAGAAGAAGAAGGAGAAGAAGGAGAAGAAGAAGAAGAAGAAGAAAGAGAAGGAGAAGAAGGAGAAGAAGAAGAAGAAGAAGAAGATTGAGAGCAAAGGAGTACTCCTTGTGATTGAGAGACTGAGAAAGGAGTGCATTTTTGAAAAGCGGGATGGTACCAATTATTGGCACTATGTGTTAATTAACGGTGAATTGAAAGTTATGGCTGAATGGATTGAAGGGGAAAGGCATGGTGTTGCGTTTTGAAAGGAATGGATTGGTCAGTCAACAAATGAAACATTCATTGGGTATGGATAAAGCTTATTTGGTCTACTAGACCAAATTGGTCTGTAGGGATTGCTAGGGACTACGATAGCTTTCTAATTTACACTACATTATTCTAGGTATAAGATTCTCTGAATCCAATAACCCTACCGTACCCTACCGTACTCCAAAAGGTCACAGAATCCAGGTGTAAATGTTTTGATTACCCCAATCAACACCTGTGACCGAGAACAATGATTGATGGGTAATGGCAATTCACGGCTGTTTTTTTCATAGTACTTTGATGTCTCGCCGAGTTACCGAATCGAATTTTACAGCCCAAGCGACATTGCTCTATATGTGGTATGCAAATTTATGGGTACCGCAGCTGTCTTTCGGAACAATGTGTAGAGAGTGAGCGAAAGGAAAAGCGGTGTGGCTTTGGAAAGGCTTTGCGACATTGCTTTCTCTGTTGATCATGCTCTCAAGGGGAAATTTGCATTCAAAGTGATGGATGGAGATTAAGGATGAGACACACCTTTGATGGAAAAGTTTTCGAGATATAGAGAAAAGACTTTGATGAATATTTAGAGCAAAAATATGACAGTAGTACGTTGTTTTTATATTTAGTTGTTTTTATTTAGTTGTTTTTATACAAAACCTATCAAAATTGACTTTTACGCTGAGACTTTTGAAATAGATTCAGTCTTTTTACTTTAGTTGTCTTGTTACTGTAATAGGACAAGATGCTAGGGTCTCACAGTAGACTTAGTCAAGTAGTGCATAAGAGAAAACATTGATAAACTGAATAAGCTATACTTTTATTGTCATACTGTACTTTTATTGTCCTTTTCACTACAGTAAACATTAAGATAAAGACTAGATTTGCTTTTTAGGCAAATGAAATCACTGATTTGCTAAAGATTCGAATACTTTTGGTTATTTTACGTACTTTCTACCGTAATCCATTTTCTATTTAGGCTTTGATCGATAAGCAAGTCTTTTAAAGTGCATCAAGTATCAAGTAACTCGAACTTTGAATACAATACCCAATTCTATTGTTACTTTCTATTGTTACTGCTTACCAAGTACTAAGCAAGCACTTTTAAATCTGGTACTACAGTAGATCTGGTACTACAGAGTCTTTTTTTTTGATCTGTCCCGGCCCATCTGAGTCTTTTTCTCACGACCACTTCCACTGGATCTCTGAGTCCCGAGAGCTGGACTGTCCTATCTTGGCTGTTCCTGGTTCGAAGTCTTCGACTTGCTTGTGCTGGTGGTGGTTCTAGTCTCTAGCCATCCTTTCTCTGACACTTGTGCTCCACCTCGTTGCTGGTCTTCCGATGGGCCTCTTTTGGTCTCGTGGTAGCCACTCTGCGACCCGTATCGTCCATCTGTCGTCTGTTCTTCTGGCCACGTGACCGGCCCATCTGAGTCTTTTTCTCTCGATCACTTCCACTGGATCCCTGAGTCCCGAGAGCTGGCGCATATCCGTACTTCTTAGGTCTTGGTCGAGCTGCGTCTTCCTATTGTGCCCGAGGAGGCTCTTTTCATGCTTTCTCTCGATGCTTCGTTCTCAGGGCTCGTTCGGCGAGATCCAAGTATCAAACTTTGAAAGCTAATAGAAATAAACCACATGTACATCTAAGTCTACAGTTTTAAACAAATTTCTTTTGTCTATTTTGGTGATAATAAGTGTTTTAAAGAGAAGTTTGACACAAAAAACAGAGAGATGAAGTTTCCGAACTCAAAAAGTTTCTAATATCTTTCATTTTAGAAAGATTTTTCAATTTACATACTAAGCGTTCAAAAGGGGCAATTTGAAAAGGAAAGAAAAACGAAAGAAAGGAAAGAAAAACGAGAAAAGAATCCGAATTGAAATACTTAGAAAAGGAAAAGAAAGAGAATCGAAGAATGAAATTCGGGAAAAGAGATGAGAAAATCTAAACAAACAATTGAAATTGGGAATCTTTTGAGGCCAATGATACATCTGCAATTGTAGCTAAACTATGAAACAAATGAGAATCTTTTTGAATGCTAAAGTTTTCAAGAAAGCTACAATTTTGATTACTGCTTAAATCTGCTGCTTAAATCTAAAATTAACCATGTTTTAGATCAAGAATAGAGATCAGTTCTCTTTATCAGTTGATTATTTCAGCTTCAGCAAATGGCTGATATGGCCAACTGGCTAAGAACCCGGTGGGAGGTCAGGGGTTCAATCCCGTCGGCTGGGATAGTTCTTCTTTTATATTTTTTTAGGTTTTGCTTATGTATTGTTTGTACTAACAATAAACAATATAATAAAAATAATACTTTAAATTTGAACAATAAAAATAAAAGAAAGATAAAAGTTTGTACATAGTTTGAGCATAAAAAGGCAAAAAGAAAAGTGGAGTCCTTTCGGGAAAAGAGAAAGGCACAAAGAGGGCTAATTCGGTTGTTGTGTGTGTTTGCTGGGTGTTGCCAATGTTCAACGCATTATATTATGTAGTGGATTTTGGGGGAAAAAGGGGAACATGGGGGAACACTGAGTAGTTGGCGTGTGTCCCTCTCTTGCACGACTGAATCCCTTGGGGAACACCCCTTGGAAAAGGAAACGAGAAGGAAATGCCATTGATGGCCATTCACCCATTCCTTCTCAATACACTTCTCCTTTCTTTCTTGGAAGGAAATCATCCATTCAATGCCAACCTATCAATCTCATAAACATCACGATAAACGAGTGTACCACAGTGAGAATAGGTAGATGGTGATTTGGGAAGGTCAACTCAAACTCTGTCCATCGGATGTCTGAGTTCTTGAAGTTGGTTGTGTAGGTTCGAGATGTTCACTTATTCATCAGCTTGTCCCTTTCTTCCCCTTCCTTCCGCCTCTTCCCCGACAATACATATTTTACCTATTCCCTCTTATTTTCCCTTTTGTTTTCCCGTTTCTCTTTACCTATATGAAGGTCGTATGAAAAATTCCAGCACTCAAAGCAAAGCCGAGCTGAGTTCCCCCATTCTCATCACTACGAATCTTTCTGAAATACGATACTCAGAATGTTTAGCTAAAGCTTTTTTGAGTTATATAAAAACTTGGTTTTCTAAAAGGTAGCTAAAGTTTAGTTAGCGCAAAAATAGACATACGCAGAGGAGACAAATAGGCTAAAGGTTAAATTAAGCTCAAAGGTTTAAAGTTGAATAAATTACCATAGCTGCTGCTGCTAATCAATGCAGATGCTTTGAAATGCTACTTTGAATCGATAGAGTTAAAATGAATGAGTCAATCGAATCGATTGCTCGATCGATCGAATCAAAGTTTTGCTTTTTAGCGATGAAGGCTTGAGGTTATGAAGAATCAGTGAATCTATCTTTATTTCAGCCTTGTACTACGATCAAATTCGTAAAGTTTGACTTGTTAGGAGAAATTTGGCTTTTCATTTCCTTCAATGCATAGTCAAAGAGCGTCAGAAAAGCGGAGAGATTTATGAGCGCTAAACTTGTGGAGACAGAATTAGTTAGTGAAAGAATTAGTCATTGAATCGAGATTGCATCACTGAATTACCCACGAGATATACAATTTTTAATTAAAGATTTAAGAGTCGGTGAAAAGGTGAAAGAAAAAAAAAGGTTATATTGAAAATCGGAGGGGACAAGTTTGGGGGAATACAACTGGAGAGGGAATGAATGTGAGGGAGACGAGGGGTTTTATCATAAAGAAAAATGGGAAAGGAGCATGCTCTGGAGATGATCAAAGTGAAGGGGAAGAAAAAGGAAGACTCATCATAAGTGGATTCGGGTGGATGGGGAGAGGGGAGGGCTGCTGAGGGTGGACTCTCTTTTCAAGAAGCATATCCCTATAGGCAAACTAGAAAAAACAGTATTGAAGAAGAAAAAAAGCTTTCTTTCCTCTCTAACCTATTGGTAAATAAGCTTTTCCATTTTTTTTCATCCTTTCATTGAAAAATAACGCTAACCTATGATTTTCTCTAAATAAAAATGTTTATTAGATAAATGGATAATGCCATTTTGATTGTGTTTCTTGAGTTAAGCCTCTTTGGAGTCAAGGCGATCAGCTGCGTTGTAGTGTAATGGTTAGCGCGGTGGTCTGGTAAGCCAAAGGTCCCGGGTTCGAGTCCCGGTGGTGCCCGATTTTGCTCTACGCTTTTTGATCTCTAGTTCCAACTCTTGAGCTATACTCTATGACTCTAACGATGAATTGAGTAAGAGTAAGCATAGAGGTTTTAATTGAAAAGCTTTTAAAAGACTTAAATCCATTCAACACAAAAGATTCAGATGTTTCAAAGCAAAAGAAGTCCGTAAGCGCATGTTAGAGCTGATAAATTTGAATGGGAATCATGAGTGGATCTGGTTGAAGTGAAGAGGGAAACCAAGAACGATAGACAGAACCTCTTGAGGCGCTCTTGACGATGGATTCCATAAAATCGAACAAATAAAACCGAAGATTGAAGCATTGAAACATATTTACAAAAATTGATTGAATGATTAGTTTCCTACTTTCTCTTTTAAACTGACCTTGCCTCTAGGTCGACAATAAGTGCTTTTTGGGGGAATTGAGGGAAACAGGGAACTCTGGGAGTTGGGGTTATCAGAGAAAAACAAAGCAGAACAAGAACTTAGGTGTGTCAAGTAACGGTTGCAAAGACGAACTTTTGTAAATGAAAGTATTGATAGTAGAAACATTAGGAGTTAAATATTCTAAAATTAGTTTGTTGGTAGCTTATTGTAGCTTATTGTAGTTCCTATTTGGTTCCTATTTGCTTCCTATTTGGTTCCGATCTGTAGCTTATTGTAGCTTTCTATTTAGCTTTTCTATTTAGCATTAAGCTTTATTCATAAGCATTTAGGTTTAAATTTGTCAATGAAGAAGGTCTAGCAGTTTGGATATGTATGAATGACAGATTTATTTTTAGATTTGTAGAGATTAGTACAGACAGTACTTTATACATTACAGTAGTTACAGACAGTACAGTAGTTACAGACAGTACAGTACTTTATACAGTACAGTAGTTACAGACAGTACAAGTACAAAAGTACAGGTTTAGATAGGTTTCAAATCAAGTTTAGATGTACTAACAGTCTCAAAAACGTCACAGAAAAGATTGGTTGAGCAATGGTTTGTTGAGAGGAAAAAAAGATGGAATTTGATCGGTTTTGAATTGGGAAAGAATGAGTAAGAAAAGAGGAAAGAAAGGTTCGATGAAGACAAAGGAATGGATTGTTGACGGGTGGAAGAACGGGGGGAAAGGAGGGGAAGGAGGGGAAGGAGGGGAAGGAGGGGAAGGAGGGGAAAGGAGAGATCATCCCCTTTCATCATTCTCGGAAATGGGTTCGCATACCCATTTCTCATTTTTAAGATCATAGCTTAAACTTGAGTCTTGAGTCTTGTGAGTAAAGAAATTCCTGAATCTTATGCGTTCAAGCATACTACCTTAGTACATTTAAACTCATTTACACAAGTATTTGAAGATCTATGAATCTGTAGAGAAAAGGAACCAAATTTGTAAATGGAACCAAATCTGTACCGAAAAGGAACCAAATCTGTAGAAAAAAGGAGCCAAATTTGTAAATGGAACCAAATCTCTAGAGAAAAGGAACCAACTCTGTACCGAAAAGGAACCAAATCTGTATAGAAAAGGAACCAAATCGGTATAAAAAAGAAATCAAATCTGTAGCCAGTTATTCTAGCCAATTATCGACAAATATTCTCATCCTCATTTTCCCATCAACTATTGTCAGTCCTACACTTGTCAACGCAAAAACTTGATCTCAAAACAGTCAACTAGATAAAATCAGAAGATCGATTGCCATTGGGGCAAAATTCTTGAAGAGTATTTGATTGTTGGGTAAATTGGAGAAAATTGGGTGCCAAATTAGCATCGGAAGTGATGGAAGTGGTTGATATGGGAAAGGGGGAGAGATGGGTGCTTGAGCAGGGGTGTCAATGGAGGCGATGATGGGCACCCTAGAGAGACCGGAACTCTCGACCACCCCTACCCATCCCTGAAAAGATATCTCTCAAGGGGGTGATCGTCTTCTTCTTCTTCTTCTTCTTCTTGGCTTCTTTTCCATTCTCTTTGTCTTTTCGATGAGTGAGAAGGGGTATCGTCTAGGGACGCGCCGATTCTTCCGCTTTTCCGCGTGATCCTCTTTGGTCATCAATCTTCAAAATTTGAATTTCAATTTTCTGTGCTTCCTTCGGATAAATGGGTAAACAAAGGAAGCATTTCAAAAATGGCTATTGCTAAAAGTAATACAAGTGTTAAGTGAAAGAGTATAGAGCACTGAGAAGTACAGTAATCTTGGTACAAGGACAATTAAGCAAATAAAGTACTGTAGCAAATAAAGTACTGTAACTTTGGAAGAGGATACTGTAGCTACTGGGAAAGAACTCTTCTAGATAACCTTTTCGAATCTGATACAATAAGCCTATGAAATAGATTTCAGTGTATTACATACAAGATAAGGACTCTATTCTACTCTAGATAGCTAATTGTTGAACTTTAGTAATAAGAAGATCGTTGATACTAAATGGTAAAGTACAAATATTTAAAAATATAGGGCATGTGCCTACCCAACTTTTTTTTTTACATAAAACTAAAACTTCCAATAAAACGAGCCAAGAACCTGTACCTTTAAAGACTCTAAAAAGCCTTTGTCGCCCCATAAACCCAAGTGAAAGTCATACTAAATACTGAAAGAACAAGAAAATGACTGTATTGATGATCGATGTGATGATAGTTGAAAATGATCGTCAGAGAAAGACGAAGAAATCAATCTCTCGAAGCACTCGAGTGTGAAATGGGCTAACGACGTGAGTCCTCGATTGGGACAACGGGGTTGGGGAAAAAATGGGAATGAGAGGGTTCGTCCTTGGTGTTTTTTTTGTTTCCCCACTTTCTCGAAGATTTCAATGCTCTAACTGAAACAGAGGGATTGAGGAGTCTCTTCTGAATGGTCACCGACTTTGTGGCGCCATGGGAATGAGTTCGATATCCATATGGGATTTGGTCGTAAATTTTTTTGAAAACGTCTATGGGTTCACACGTGTCATCAATGGATTATGCAATTAGATGAACGGAAGGAAATAGGGTTGGGCTGGATTAGGTACAGTACTACCGTGGCACCGTACTACTTCTAGATCTGTTTCTAAATCTTCAAGTTCTAGGTCTTCTGGTCTTGGCTAAAAATACGATAGTAAGAGAGAAAAACAATGACTTGGCTTATTGTAAGTGGTACAATAGCTTGGCCTAAAGACATAGTAGTGAGATTGGATACAGTGTGGAAACCAGCAATTGTATATACAATGGATTGGGTTAAGTATAGTAATTAACTAGATACAGTAAGTTCAATATGTACAGTATTTTGGTCTTAAGTTGGCATCTATTTTGCAAGTATTCTAACGTCAAAAATCTTACAATAACAAGGGTTGGCCTATTGTTTTTGACTACAATAATGTGGCTTACTATTGGGATAACGTGGTCTATAACTTACTTACCAATATGGAGAACCTTTCTGTATATCTAGTTTTTTTGAAATCTATTGAAAGCGATTGAACTCAAACAATTCAGGAAACGAAACACATTCCATTACCTTTGCTCTAATGTCCATGAATCCCGTTCGAACACTAAATGTAAAGCGGTCAAAATTTGCATGAAAAAAAGTGCCGAAAAGAAAAGTGGATGACTCTCGAGAGATTCGAATAAAAGTGGTACTTGGGAAAAGGAAAAATAACAGAGGGAGATCAACCTTGTGAAATGAAAAGAAAGGAGATTCACGGATACGATTGCATTCTCAGATTGGGATTTAGGCTCTCAAAATGGAAATTTCTTGTAGGTTCGATGATTTCAAGAAAAAAAGTCATGGGAATGTAATTTGTAGAAATTTTTTGTTGTTGGAGTTGTAATGTAAATGTAAAATTGTTAGAGTCTACCGTAACCCGTGCAATAGAACGGATTGCCCTACAAGTATTACGGTAAGTAGCCAACTTTTAGAAACCTATTCAAAAACCGATTACTCGAGTTGTATAAATGGGAGCTTTAAACTTTTTTTGTATGTCAATCCTGAGTTTCGGAGGTGGGTTTTTTTGAAAATTGGGTCTAACAACCCAGGACTTTGTCATCGTCTATTCAACAAGGTGCACTGCAAAAGAGTGAATGCCAATTTGGGGATTATCGAATGTTCTGCGAAAAAGGGAGAGAAATTGAGGGGTTTTCGAAAAAAAAGGAGAGGGTGTTGACACAAAAAGAGGCAGTCACATTGGAAGGGGAGAAATTGGTGAGGTCAACCGGAATAAAAACGAAACATTTCCTTTCACTTTGCAACCAAATCTATACAAATCTATTAGGGTGTTAGGTTTAGAGTGGTGTGAATGAGATCAACAACATTTGGATGAGAGATTAATGAATGGGGATCGGAGTTTAATACTTACTCATGTAAAAAGAGTAGTCATTTTTGAATAATCCGCTTTTAAAACGTGCCAATCTTCAAAAACTACAAAACTAGAGCTAAGGTAAGAGTAGTTTTCAGAAATTGACGCGTTTTAGGAAAAGCATGAAGAGAGAAACAAACTCTAATCACTTAATTGCATATGGTCAAACTAAAGTAACAGTTGAAAACTTAGATTGAATAGGCATTAGACATGTATTTACCTGTTATCAGGATCGGATAGATCATGCTTGAAAATCAAAATACACAATGAAAAGGTGCAAAAGCAAAAAAAAGTCCTGCCCTAGGAACAGTTGTGAAATTTGTGACTCCTTATCGATTACCTAAACAACAATCTTTTTGAGTTTTCTTTTGCACCTCATCTAACCATTTCCTATAGATAAAGGAGGGTAAACGATTTAATTGCAAGTCGAGAAAAGCGAAAAGATGAAAAGACAAGAAAGGTGTGCATATTTCCCAAGAAGCTGTAAATCTGGCGGCGCGCTTTTGATTTCACCAACCACAGAAACACAACTGATAGCCTCGACAAACAAATTACGCACACTTGCCCTTATGGCCTAAAGAGAGGTCCGTGAAAACCGTTCGGGGATGTTAGCAGTGAAATAAAATTGAGAGAAATTAAACATATGCAAGTTAACAGCTTGGTTACAACTTTTGAGACACAAACTACCGTAGTTTATCTTTGAAAGTATGATTTTATATAAAGCACCAACGCTTCCGTAGCTGAAACATGCTGTAGATACTGGGGTAGGCTAATTTCTGCCATTTTATTTGTAGATCTCAATATGTGCAACAAAATGACACCAAAATCATAAAGATTGGACCACTTAGAAGAAAATTATGGCGATTTGCGCAAATAAAATGGCGGAAATTAGCCTTCCGGGAAATTAGCCTTACTTTAATAGAAGCCCCCTCATATAGGTTTCATCACTTTTCAATCATTTTGTTCTAGGCGCTGGTTAATGTTTGAAATATGTGTTATATATCGAAAAATCACCCACCCTCTCTACTTTAGTTTGATACCTAAGCGCGCAGAAACAAACGTGCTGGTGTTGAGATATGAGCGTTTGTTTAAGGGTAAACTTAGACTACGCGACGCTCCCATAGGGGCCGTTCTATTAGGGTTTTTACGGTAAGCATGCTTTTGCGCAAAATTTTCTTTTTTCCGCACAAACCATTTGAGACTCTCGGAAATTTCGATCATTACATTGGTTTTTTAACTTGCATACACTTCTTTGTCTTTTTAGTTATCAATAACTGTCAACAACGAATTTATTACGCCATGACGCCTCCGGTAAAGGCTTTCGGTTCAACTATCGGAAATTGGTAGTTTCCTTTAGACTTTGGCACCTTTATACCTGATGAAGGTGGGAGAAGCTACCTTATGTTTGAAGAATCACTTGGTTTTATGGTAGGTTTTATATTTATTGGCGGAGTTCATTAAATTTTAGTGGGATCGCCAAACAGCTGCGACATCAACTCTACATGGCTGGTCTTTCTCTTGGGGAGGATCACTATGTGCGCGAATTTGCGACACGTGAACAAGTTAGACAATGCTTGATTTCCGTTTAATTAACTGATCTTTAGGCAAGTGTTTTCATTCAAAATTCATCAGCAAAGAAATCGGTATTTGTGGTCATTGATGATAATAGTAAGGTTACTCATTTGTTTTTGTTCATTTTTGTTTTAGTTGTCGTCAATCGTCATGCAGGAGCTGAGTACCCACAGCCAAATATACTCTACTTCACTGGATCCTTCATGGCAAAGGATATTGTCTTTGGAGTTGGACAACAATTCAGGTAGATGGATTTTATTTCGATTTAATTCGTATGTGCACTGTTAGGTCACGTTGCGATGAGTTTGCCAAGCGTTTGATCGAAGAAGATAACTTATTTGCGGTTGCTTCAAAAGATATTACTATGCGGTAAGTTACAGTTGTTAAAGAAATGTATGTTTTTTTAAAGAGGCGAGGGTCATCCAGCTTGTACATCCGTTCACTCTAAGACTTCAAAAATCGAATCAGGCAATGCGGTAATCAGTTTTGGCTATCGCCTATACATTTAAGCCAATTTTAGTACGTCACTTCTTCAAAAACTGTGGTGTCAAAAGAGGAAAAGGGTTTTGAATGTGCTGCCTGCTTGAAAGGAAATCAGATATGTTTCTGCTTGATGCCCATCGTTCAACTTCTTGTGGAACATCATCCTCCTTGTGTCGATCATGAGCTTTTGCAAGTAAGGCTTAACTACGTTGCGGCTGTTAAAGAACTATTTTAGCTTATTGAAGAATACGTGGACGACTTCATTCCATATCAAGTGTTGAAGGCACAAATGAGCGGAGAACATCTAGAGGCATCAAACGAAGTTGGTAAAGGCTTTTCTAGCTTTATACCATCATTTATTTAGAGCGCGGAAGACGTCGAATCGGCACATTCGTCTCCAAAGGAACCGGAGCCAATTGAAACATCGCGATTTAATGCTTACACTGAAGAACCTCAACTTGAAAGACTCAAACTCGAAGAATCGTTGATCAAAAGTCTTGACATCCAGAATTTGGGCCACTTGAAGGAAGACAACAAGCAATGTTATGACAAAATGCCCGAGCTTGACGAGTTTGAAGATGAAGAAATCACCTATGAAAGGGACACTTCTTCGGATCAATCACCGGATGAAAACACATTGCCCTCGCTGACGTCTGATCCCAACGAGCAATTGTCTCCAGCAAGTGCTGAGACGCTGTCAATTTCATTCATGAATATTGGTTCGCCCAGGGTCTTTTTCACTGAATCAACAAAAAAGAACACTACTTCAAGTCCATTGTCAAAAGCGGAATCTCATGGGTCGTCGAAGTCTTCTAACAAGGTAGGGACGTTAGACTATTAAACTTTACTTTTTTTCAGATCAGCAAAGCTTTGATCCGAACTCCTATGATGGAAGAAGAAGGTGTTGATTCAGTACCATATACATCTCCACTCCATCAGGTTTTTAAAGGCTTTTACTCTATAGCGCTCAACTTTAGATGCCAGTACCTCTACTTGGTACAAGTTATCAAGAAATTCTGATGGAGATCGAACACCACAACATCACGATGTCCCAACTTCGGGCCTCGTTTGCTGCAAACCTCAGCCGAGCTCATGAAGTGATTAGCCAGGTGATAGTTTTTGTTTAGCTTCTTCAAATAATTGTGTTCCTTAGCAGAAACTACTTACGGATCAGTTGTATCGTGATATAACAACGGTGAATGCAGCCATCGAGAATGAACTCAAAGCCTCTGAAGCACTTACTGCCGTTGTCCGCCCGAGTCTTAATTGCTGGGTTGCGCTTCTTGTGTTGGTGGAACTTTTGCTAATAAAAATTGTCAATTATTTAGATATCATAGCAAGCTTACAAATCTGCTATTGTTGGCTGCCCACTCAAGCGTAAGTTAGGTGGAGCTAATCTTAATCTTTTATTTAGTTAGAACTTCCCGTGACAAATTTGGTATTTCTTCGAGCTGCCACGAAGAAGATCGTTGACCTAAATCCAGGACAAACAGTGGTGTGTCTATCCTGGTTTATTTTAATCGGAAAAACTTTAGAAAGAAAAGTTAGCACTCGCAATTGCCATGCTGGGCGCAGCTCATAAAAAACATGATCTTGGAGAACTAATTCCTACTTTCTTCCGAGATGCTCACAAAATTTCTGTTTACATAATGGTTAGTTTTTTCCTATCATAATGACACTGTTTCTTAGGTAATACGTCTCGAGCAAGTTCTTTCGCGTGTGCAAGCTGATGCAAAAGCCATCGACATTTCGTTGCAAGACGCTTCACGATTGGTGCAAACTGCTCAGGAAACTTTGAAAGCCTTGGAACAAAATGTTGCAGAAAAATACGGTAGGCAAATGCTCGAATATCAACGTAAGTTTTATTTTAGCTGCATTCTTCAATGTTGTTTGCCATATATTACAAGAACGATGGGAAAAGATTAGCGAACCCTTCCCCGATTTCGCCTTCACATCTGCTATTGAACTTTGAACTGTTTAAGCTTTAATGACCGCTTTTCTTATGCAAATGCTAGTTTAGTGCTTTTCGCAAGGTCTTTGTAGTACTTGCTTTCTTATTTATACTTTTTTGTTGTTGTTATTTCACTATTGTTTCGTTGATAAAGGTTTCAAGCCTAAGAACTATTTTAAATTACATGTATTTTAATTTCTAGAAATACCGAAATGGGCGAAAAAGACAGTTTAATAGATGTTTTCTAGTTCGGATGGAGGCCGTTCACGGATTTACCCCACCTCACAACCCAAAGTGTATGTATAATTCTTTTTCTAGCATTCGTAGCTTGTTTAGGTTCATGCAAAACCTGCTTTTCAAATAGATTGGATCTAGAATATCAAAATAAGCGACTGCAAGCATACGAGTATGTGCAAAAAGGAATTTGTTCGACTTACGAAGTACTTCAGACAAACAACATCTATCGAGTATATTCGTGCGACATTTGAGCGTCCGTTCAGAGCTGCCGTCGATCATTGTGCTGACCTCAAAAAAGCCTCAGAGTCTACAAATGTTCACAGGGTACTTTATTTTCAACTGAAAGAATTTGTTTGTTTCTAGAAACGTTATGCCGATTTGTACAAGGGCATGTGCTCTATACTTCAAAAAATGATGAAAAGCCAGGAAGTCAATATAAACAATTTTTTGGATGTACAAGTAATAATTTCATTTTTAACAACTAAAAACTGATATCCAGGAAACAATCAACCATGAGCCTCACATTTTACGGAAACTTCTTGAGCAAGAAAATATGGAAGTGATTACACATTTCAAGATGCAACACTGGCTGAGCCAAAGATGGGAAGCTAGTTTTGCGGATTATTTTTCTCTAGGTAACACTTCAAGCTTTTATTTCCCATATATGAATTGTAGTTCGTTGGCTCATTCTTTGCCTAGCCTGGTTCTTCCCTCCAATGTTTTCGGTGTTTGGCGCTTTTGAATTAGATTTCGCAAAAGCTCTTAGAGTGAGGTGTGTTTTGTCGATTTGCAAAGTTAACTTTGATTTAGATGGAACTCTCATTTGTCTTCTCATTTCTGTTTCTTCATACTTCTATTGCTGAGACTATTTTGGGACGAGAGAGGAACTTCATTGCGTGCAGCGAGATTTAACGATAGTTTGCATGAAATTTGCTTAGGAAATATTTAAAGGTTTAGCCTTTGTGGTGGAGCTGACATTGGGATTGTTTGTGATGTCACATTTAATCATTTTAATGGTTCGACTCTCACATCGTGGCATCAAATCATTTATGAAAGACTGGTGGAATTGGTAAATTTTTAAAACCTATTGAAAGTGTAGATAACCAAATTTAGGGTCGAAATGTGCATAGTAATAAACGGAATCAACTTCTTTGTGGCAAGTTCGAATATTGCATTGCAGAATCAAAACGCTCTGCCAATGAATGTGAATCGACGACATATTGTAAGGGTTACCTACATAATTCTATGCAAAACAAACAAATTAGGTATATCTTATTTTAGCCATCGACTGATCATGTCTACATGTGTGAATTCAGCCTCAGTTTGATGATTCTGCTCATGGTTGTACGATTCGCGTACTTTGTCCAAATGACCTACCGATTTGGAAGACTGATTGTAACTTACCGATTTGGCTTCTTCATATTTTGCTTTAGGTAGCTGTTTCGCAATGCGCAAAAGAATATTTGAGATCATTGTTGGTGTTGTTCATCTTTTTCATGGGATATGCTTTTGCAATCTATGGTGAGAGTTATTTTGTTGGATATAATTAAGTGATGATTTAGGAGTGTTGCACCCATTCGCGACGAAACCCGAGGACCGCCGACACGATTTAACGAAGAACAATGGTTTTCAAGTCTATACCGATGAGTAAGTGTTGAAGATAACTCACCTTTCTTTAATTGTTGTTTTAGCTTTCTTGACACAGCGGCGAATTTATATTGGAATCTTTTATCTCTTGTTGATGAGGGATATGGTCAAATACATGCTGGGTTTACAGGTTTGAGTTTCATTAAAATAAAATTAATTAAAATTTGCTCAAGGACCGAATCAAACACCAGTGCAACCATTCCTATCAATACTCTTCTCAAAGTTTCTGATGGTCTCATTCTATGTGTTTATCGTCGTTGCTCTTTTGAATGTTATCCTCACACTAATGATTATGCAAGCCGAATCTTACAAGGTATAAAAAAGATAATCTTTAAAGTTATTCGTTTAGACAATGGGCGATGAAAATTGGGCATTCGCAAGAACACGGATCATCATTGACTATTTTGTAAGTTTTAATTCTTTTATTTACGGTAAGCTAGCTACATGTTCAAGGGGCTTAAATCCATGTTTTAGAACTACGAGATGGCCGCGCCTCCTCCATTCACGTGTATCATTCTCCTACTTACGACCATTCGAATGATTACAACGCTGGTCAAAAGAATTCTACGAACTAGGAAGATGCGATTCAAAAATTAAAAACATCACCTTTATGGAGAATTCGGTTTGTTTATTTCTGGGCTGAATTGCGTCATGTCATTTTAGTGTCATTTTAGTCGATTTTTACTAACATTTTTAACATGGCATCGTTTAGCTTTGCGATTAATAAATCTTTTTGGGGCTTTTGCAAAAATTTATTTGAAATATCAAAAAATGCGGAAAGACAAAGGAAAAGAAAAACGAGATCAGGGGTAACCAGCGAGAAATAAAAAGTGTTCATAAATTAATTATTTCAGTGCACCTATCAATGATGTACCCCTTAATTGAAAGCTTGAGTGCTTAACTTAAAGGTCTCCTTTAATATTTGGATTGTTCGGGTTTTCGAGATAGTTGTAGAAGCACGAGCGAATCTTGTTGAATTCGGAGAGGCACACCTGAAAACTTGATTATTCTGTTTTAGACTTTAGATCAATCACCATGTATTTCACAGGGTCTGACGGTACTCCATGAGTCGTCTCACAGTACACCATGCAATGAGCATTCACCTGAAAATAGGTTTTTAGTAGTGCAGCTTACTGTTTACAGGGATTACGGTACCTACTGGTAAGATAGGCGTTGTAATGCCGGCAAAACTGTTGTAGTATTATAGTTACCGTAACACCTGCAATAACTGTGCATGACTACCGTAATACTGTGGGTAATTTTGTGAGCGTTGTTAACAAAAGTGAGCACATATTCAAATACCCCTTGTTGTCGACAGCATTCTGTGTGATCAGCCCTACTCGACGCACAATCCCACATCATTCCCACTGTTGGCCCTTTTGGGCTACATTCTGTCAAGTAGCCCAACACCTGAATTTGAGAATTTTTTTTTTTCGTTTTTACTTTAAATGAGAATCAGTTGAGCTTGGCTTTTACTCTGCAAATTCAGTTCATTCTTTACCTGATTTGGCGCAAGGGAATTGAAATCACAGTATTTTCTACGACATTCCCGATCGGCTTGTTTCAACTTTCGGCAGCAAGTTCTCAGCTTTTGGTTGGCCGTTCGTTTACCCGGAATACCGTAGCTGAAAAGGAGTAGAGTCGTAAAGAGTTGGACTGAAATATAACACAAAATACTCACATCTCTTGCTCTCTGGTGAGCGGCGCAAATCCTCCCGCAGTCGGCGCTCTGTTGTTGAATTGCTGAGGGACAAATTGAGATTGTTGAAATTGTTGCTGCTGAGGCTGAGAGCTGGCAAACTGAGCGAATTGCGCGATTTGCTGCTGCGTGAACTGGGGTTGAGCGGTGGCGAGCTGGGTGTTAGGCGTTGGCTCGCGGACACTCCATTGTTGTTGGGGACTGGGTTGAGGTGGGAGATCGCGTGATGGAGTGGAGATGAAACGAGAATGGATTGAGGATTGCGATTGCGAAGGGGAAACGGCCCATTGTGTGGGTGGCTGTTGGCCTTGAGCTGAGGCTTGCGATTGAGCGAGAGACTCGGAGTTTCCTGATTGAAACTGTTGTTGTTGCTGCTGAAAGAAAGCGAGAATGTTAAGTTTTCTCAAAGCATTCAGTTATATTTCTCCCGTTTTCTAAAAAGCACAAAAGAAAATTACAAAATTATTTTCAATAGTCTTGTTGAAGGCAAACTTTGAAGGCAAAGCTTCATTGAGGTGAAAATTTGCAATCAAAGGGTTTCCGAGGATGAGGAATTCGAATCCGTTATTAGTGATTAAAGAAAATTTCTCTATTTTTGGATATTTCATTATAGCTATCGTCTGAAATGGTAGTCAAGCCAGAAATGGCTTTTTTAAGCCAAGCCAATCACAAGCTTTAGCAAATCGGCTTTCGTTAGTGATCGTCAAAACGCAGAACTAACAACTGGTCGATTATTTTGCCATAAAATTTCAGCAACTCTTATTGACTGTACTATAGTACAGTACAGTACAGTACTACAGTACCCATGCTCTTCTTAGGCTACAGCCTAAGAAGAGCATGGGTACATTCAAAAAGACATTATAAAAATTAAATTTTTATGGCACTAATCGATCAGCGTCTCTTTCTTGAACTCACTCTTGCCCTTAACCTATTCGCTCTCTGTTTTTTCAACTTAATTGCAAGACGACGCCGGAGACGACGCTGGAAATGTTTTGGAATGTTTTGGAATAGAAATACACGAAAATTTTCCCAAACTTTTACCCCAGACAGAAAGCTTTTGTACTTTTCGAATACCTGTTGCAATGGGGTCCAGTTTTGGGGTGATTGTTGTGGCTGTTGATTCCATGAGAATTGATTCCACGGTTGCCATTGAGCAACAGCGATAGCAAACAGGATACTGAATAGGAGACACAAAGAGCGCATCTGTAAAAAGCCTTTTTATAGGCTTACTCAGAAACAATATAGTACCGAAATTCACATAAACTCAAAGCTGATTGGGGATTTGAATTATAAAGTGATAAGCGCAAAAGATTGTTTTTGCAAAAGATGAAAAAAATCTCGTTAAAAGGTGATTTTCTAGATGCTAAGTTCATTTGAGACAACAAAATGATACAGATCGAGTGAATGAATTCGTTTTATTAGTAAAAAAAACTAGAATAATTTCATAAATGTCCTCTATCATCCATTCACTCTTTCCTATTCACTTTACACGCTCCAATTGTTTGAAAGAGTTGTGTGGTGGCGATTTATTCACTTCAAAAGAGTTCACTCTTATAAAACCTTGACCTATGAACTTACAGTAACTACCTATAAACTGAAATTACAATAAATAAGAACAAGCCAGATTGTTTAGCTAAAAACTACTAAAACAATAAATAAATATTCAGTGACGAATGTAAAAACGATAAATAAATAAAAAAAAATTCAAATCAGGGAGTGTAATGCTCGATTTTGATGATTTACAAAATCAGTAGCAAGTCAAAATTGACAAGACAATTAAAATTAGGGCAAAAAAATGTGGATGGTTGTTTGATGAAGAAGGGGTTGATGTGTAAAAGAAATTGGAGGGGTGATGATGGCAGTGAAACGAGGAGAAAGAAGCTTTTCAAAGAGAGAAAAGAAAGAAAAGAGAGACCGGATCTGATCTCCGCCTCCTCTATCTTCAACTCCAGCTTTTCTCCTCATCGATACGCCTTTTTTCTAGAAGCTTGTTTTTTTTTTGAGGTGAGACGAGACCTTGGAGATTACTCCTTTCTTCTGCTCAAGAGGAAAAAGTTTAAGTCAGGATTTGCAAGAGAGCAAGATTTTGAGCACTACAAAGAGAGCGTGCTCTTCAACTTTCTAAAAAAACATCTATTTTTTAAAACTACCGTAATCAAACCTTTAGTTTACATTTGATCAGCCGAATTTTTGTCTGATTAATGATAAAGGGATGGTCTGAGATTTGGTGGCAAGAAAGGCCAGCTTGGAGGCTAAGAGGCTCTCAGGTCTCTTAGAGGCTCTTGGAGGCTAAGAGGTCTTTATCGTGCTCGTCGAAATGCGGCAGAGTGGCCTAGTGGGTAGTGCGCTGACGCAGCGATTCCGGAACTGGTCTTTGCTCGCGGGTTCGATTCCGATCCCGGACCTTTTTTGCTTCCTTAAGAAGGATAAAAAGCATGAAGAAAACAAAATTGCTTTGTTACTTTGTTTGAATTACCTGTGAGTCTTGTCATCCAAAATCGAATAATACCAAAATCGGCTATCGAATGGAAACTAACAAGTTGAGTACAGTATTTTTATAGAACAGGTTTTAAAATAGAAACCAGTCACACCGGACCAGTACTGTATTCAAAAACGATACTATTGTGCATTGTATTGTGCATTGTTAATAATAGCTGGACTGCATTTCATTTCAACTTTTCAAAGAGTTCAAAGTGCTTTTCTTATTGATGATTAAGCAATCGACAAATGAGAAAAAAAGCCAGCATGCTTTTCTTCGATTTGACCGCTTTTGGGTGAACTTGTTCTTTTTATAGCTTTCCCTCGAAATAGATAAAAGTGAAAAAAAGAACAAGAAGTGATTGGGAAATGAATCGACGAGTTTATAGAAAAGGATTATTGCGATCAAAATAAAAAGATCAATTGCTAAAGAATTTCACAGGAAATATGTTGATAGAATTGAAAGATAAATAATAAATGAAAAGATAAATAATAAATGAAAGATAGATAATTGAAAGATAGATAATAATAAAGATTTTCGGATTATTCTGTTTTAGCTGAATTTAGGAAATTTTCATGAATTTTTCCACCAAATGAGTAAAACAAATCGAAGTTTTCTCAAGCTTTATTCATAAAATCAAAGTATTCAGGCTAAACTAGAGGAATTATGGTCAACGAAATCTCGGTGTGACTTTCATTTTGATTAGATATCTCTAGAAATTATCTCTGAAACGTCGAGATTTTAGAACTATTCATGAATCGTTCCACCAAATGAGTAAAACAAGTGTAGACTTTGAACTTTGAATTTAAACAAAGTTTAAGTTTGAACTTAAACTTTGTTAACAAGATTCTCGAGTCTCTTTCAAGGCTGGATACAATAAGATTTGAAGGATGAATCTTTAAACAGATTACTGTAATATCTTCTACTGAATGTTTTTCACTTGTCCTGATATTCAGATGTGCTTGATGAGAGAAGGAGAAGTGTCTAAGAGATGATCTCTCATAGTCAACTCTACCGCCTTAAGGGATTCTGGAGTCTCTTGTTCTGTGCTTGATACGAAGTGATTTGAAGGATGAATCTTTAAACAGATTACTGTAATATCTTCTACTGAATGTTTTTCACTTGTCCTGATATTCAGATGTGCTTGATGAGAGAAGGAGAAGTGTTTAAGAGATGATCTCTCATAGTCAACTCTACCACCTTAAGGGATTCTGGAGTCTCTTGTTCTGTGCTTGATATGAAGTGATTTTAAGCATGAATCTTTAAGCAGATTACTGTAATATTTTCTACTGAATGGTCTTCACTTGTTCTAATATTCAGAGGTGCTTGATGAGAGAAGGAGAAGTGTCTAGGAGATGATATCTCATAGTCAACTCTACCGCCTTAAGGGATTCTGGTTGTTCTGTGCTTGATACGAAGTGATTTTAAGCGTGAATCTTCAAACAGATTACTGCAATATCTTTCTAAAAATTTCCTCGCTATGTTTTTATTTTTAGAAGTGGCTGGTGAGAGACCTACCGTAAATACTGTAATTGGACTCCATGAGGTACTATTTTTTCCCTCCCCCTCTAGGGTGGAGTACTATTAGATGGTAGGGTACTATTTTACACCACTATTCAAGTTACCAAATCAGGATACATCCAAAGAATTTACTCAAAAGCAAGCTTTTTCTTTAGTTTTATTCATTTTTAATAATTTGAAAATTGAACAGCAATTAACAGCAGAAACAGCAGAAAATTGAACAGCAAATGAAAACAACTAACAAACGAAATCAATAGAAACATCCGAATCAATGAATTCATCATTTTCTTGATCATCAATTCCTCGATGTCCTTGAAATCCCGTCAATGCGAGCAGCCCCAAGAGATCCTCAATTTCCTTCTCTGCCGTAGCATTTTTTATCGCCTGTAAGGCTTCATCATTTTCTTGATCATCAATTCCTCGATGTCCCCGATGTCAATCGACTAAATATGATAATTAAATCAACAAATCGAATCTGCATCCTGAAGGAATCGGTCCATCCGGCTTGAAACAGTTAATCAAATGATTCTCATCTCCATTTAAGGCATAGGCATAGGCATTGCCGATCCCACAAGGCTTGAATGATTTTCGAATCGCCCCCAGGCTTCCAGGATCCAACCCAAGTAGGTTTCTATTGATGGCCGATATCAAGATTCAATCATCGTATTGCTGGCCAATGTAGGCCTTGAATGGGGCATTCCATGAAACATCGGCTGGTTGAAGAAATTCCGTCGTGCCACCGAAAACATAGGCACAACCCATCTTCAACTTCTCCAGGCATTCCTGGAGTCAATTCGCTTTTGTGGGCTGGGTGTTGATCCCAAACAAGGAGTGATCGCTCCTTTTTATTGAAGAAGCCATGTCCACCGAAAGAGCGTTGCAAGTATTCGGCCGTGATCTCATTATCGAAGCACTTGTTCTTCTTCTCCTTTCAACAGAACAATAAATTCGATTGGTCTTGATTTGGTAACTTTTCTTTTTCTTGATTTGGTAACTTGAATAGTGGTGTAAAATAGTACCCTACCCTCTAATAGTACTCAAATGAAATGCAGTTCAGTTATTATTAACAATGCACAATACTACCGTTTTTGCATACATTACAACTGAGTTTTTGTTTTAAAACTTGTTCTATAAAAATACACCTAAAAAATACTGTACTCAAATTGCTAGTTTCCATTCGATAGCCGATTTTGGTATAATTCGATTTTGGATGACAAGACTCACAGGTAATGGTTCAAACAAAGTAACAAAGCAATTTTGTTTTCTTCATGCTTTTTATCCTTCTTAAGGATAGCAAAAAAAGTCCGGGATCGGAATTGAACCCGCGAGCAAAGACCAGTCCGGATCGCTGCATCAGCGCACTACCCACTGGGCCACTCTGTCGCATTTCGACGAGCACAATAAAGACCTCTTAGCCTCTAAGAGACCTCGACGAGCCTCTTAGCCTCAGCCTCAGCCTCCAAGCTGGCCTTTCTTGCCACCAAATCTCAGACCATCCCTTTATCATTAATCAGACAAAAATTCGGCTGATCAAATGTAAACTAAAGGTTTGATTACGGTAGTTTTAAAAAATAGATGTTTCTTTAGAAAGTTGAAGAGCACACTGCCTTTGTAGTGCTCAAAATCTTGCTCTCTTGCAAATCCTATGCAAATCCTATCTAATGCAAATCCTTGGAATTAGACTTGTGTTTCGGTTGAACCGAAACCGAAACCGAAACCAAACCGAAAAAGAACGTTTCCGGTTCAACAAGTCTAGTTCCAATTACAAGATTTACGGTAGAGAGTATCATCTCTCAAAACACTCCAATACTATGCAGGGACTCTCGAGTCTCATCATTTCTTCTCACATTAAATTAAAAATTCATAGCACTTTCGAATGTTTATCGTTTTTCACCAAATATTCAGTTGTTTGACGGATTGGAAACTCGAAAACATTCTTGTTTTTAGCCTTTTACTGTTGACGTTTCTCAAAGCCTCAAAGCCTCAAAAATTTTTCAATCTGCGTTAATCCACATCCGCTGAAATCATATATTTTGAGGGGTTTTTTTTGATGAATGTCAGAAGAAAATTTTGGTTTCCCTCTAATGGATATTTAATTTTGTGAGATTGATAGAGAAATTTGATGAAATCCGATGGAAATCCTGAGGATTTGCATCACACAAAGGATTATAGAAGGGAATCAAGGGAATCGAGGGAATCAAGGGAATCAAGGGAATTTGCTGATCTCTTCCCGATAAAAAACGTTCATTTTTCACTTGTTTTCTTCTATTTCATTCATTTCTCATTTCTACCGTTTTTTTTTGCTCGAGAATTCGTCAACTTTTCAGTTGACGTGAGCTCTTTTCAAATTCCCCAATTTTCACTGTATTTCACGGCTACAAATTTCTAGCTGAATATCTTTGGAGTCAGCTACAAAGCAAAAGAATTCCTATACAAATGAAGAGGTGCTCTTTTCAGCTTTGCCACTTTCAGCAGTCATTATACCCAAATTTTTGGGATCAATTTATCTTTTAAAATTTGTTTGTATTTTGGACAAATTTGTGGACCCCAAAGCACTTGCATTCAACAGTTTTGCAGTCAATTAAAGTTAAAACTAAATCAAGATTAGGCTGGTGTAAAAGTTTTGACACCTTTTTTTCATCGCTTTTTCTAAGTCTCTGGAAGTTGAAGTCGGCTGCTATTGGGATTTGCGAGTAATCTAATAAACTAGTATTGCGAGTAGAGTAATCTAATATACTAGTATTGATCATATCCTTGAATCATTACATTGCTTTAGGTTATTTTCTCCTTTTCAAGAAAGCTTTTGGTTTTGCGAGTGAGCACTTGGTCGAAGACTAAGGAATTTCCTCGCCTACTTCAACAAAGTCGACTGGACTTTGCTGAAGTCCAGTCAACTAAGGAATTTCCTCGTCTTCTTCAACAAGGTCCAGTCAACTAAGGAATTTCCTCGTCTTCTTCAACAAGGTCCAGTCAACTAAGGAATTTCCTCGTCTTCTTCAACAAAGTCCAGTCAACTAAGGAATTTCCTCGCCTGCTTCAACAAGGTCCAGTCAAATTCCGTTTTTAAGAAAAGATTACATGCATTGCCCAATAAATAAAAAGATATCATACATGTTGATAGACAAGACAAGCCTTTCTTGCCAGCTTGATATAGATAAAAGTTAGAGTAGTCTAATAAGTGTATGCTTGTAATCAAGGATTGAAAAGGGCTGTTCTGAAAAGGCTATTAGGCTTTTCAGAAAGTTTTTTCGTTTCTTTTCATACTTGCGTTGAAAAATAACAAATTCACCATTTCACCTACCGTAAATACTGTAATAGCACCCCACCGCCCTCGTACAGTCGCGTAGTCGTAAAAGTTTTTAAGTATTTCATTTTTTTCAAAGCGCCCGTACTTTCAAAAAATGCGTCTTTGGTATCAAAAAATAGCTGAAATTCATGGCTATTTTTTGATACCTAAACGCGCATTGTAGCATAAACCAGTGTCGAGAAAAACTCGTTCAAAGCTAGACTACGCAACGCTCCGCACCGTCACTATGGAGGTAGGGTACTATTACAGTATTTACGGTAATAGAAACTCACTCTTTCTGTTGCACTTAACGTAAATAGTTTGACTCTAAGAAATGTGTGCATTGATATTATTTTTTTATTAATATTAATATATTTTGAGCATAAAGGATAAATCACTAAATTACTAAACAAATTATAGTAGTTTTATAGTAAACAACTTACTAAACAAATTACCGTAAATACTGTAATAGTCCCCAACCCTCCCCTCGTACAGTCGCGTAGTCGTAAAAGTTTTTTAGTATTTCATTTTTTTAAAAGCGCCTGTACTTTCAAAAGATGCGTCTTTGGTATCAAAAAATAGCTGAAATTCATGGCTATTTTTTGATACCCAAACGCGCATTGTAGCATAAACCAGTGTCGAGAAAAACTCGTTCAAAGCTAGACTACGCAAAACTCCACACCGTCATTATGGGGCTGGGGTACTATTACAGTAATTACGGCTTTTTTTTCTGGTCAACCTTGGCTTTTGCCTGAAAAAATACTTTTAGAACAACTCTGATTAACATTCTTTTTATCTCAACATTCAACAACTCTAGCCTCAAAAAGAAATTGAAGAAATTCCGTCGTGCCACCGGAAACATAGGCACAACTCATCTTCAACTTCTCCAGGCATTCCTGGAGTCAATTCGCAATTCCGATTAGCGGAAGTGATTTCAATGGACTTCTTAGTATCCTCATAACTTTCATTAGATATTCAAGGGATTCAGTGAATAGAAATTAAGTCGAATGACACGAAAAAACGCGAAAGCTCACAAAAAATTCACCAAAAAAATGTTTAGTTTCGATTTTTAGAATAAAAACTATACAAAAATAGCTTTTATTTCACTTTCAACAGATTATAGGATATTCAGCTATTCAGCTCATCTTTATGATGGATATTTTCTTTGTTTTTTTTTGCATCAATGGCTCTTCGTATTTCATTTCCTTTTCCCCTGAATTGCCATCTCGATTTCTCTTCATCCATCACAAAAATAGGCACAAATCTTTCGGATTTTTTTTCGCAAATTCGCAAATTCTCAAATCGCAAATTCACTATCAAATTTGAAGTTCTTTTCTTTAAAACTTTTGATTTCCATGAAATTAATTGAGTTTTAAATCACTTTTGGCTATTTTATAAATCCAATGCAAGTCAAATCAAACTAAGTTCCTATTCATAAACAAATTCTTTTATTTGATCACTTTATAAAATAGGAAATCCAAATTTGTTGATATAGGGAATCAAATTTGTCAAGATAAGGAATCAAATTTGTTAAGATAGGGAACCAAATTTGTTAAGATAAGGAATCAAATTTGTTGAGATAGGAATCCAAATTTGTTGAGATAGGGAATCCAAATTTGTTGAGATAGGAATCCAAATTTGAAACCAAATCTGAAAACATCGGGATTCAGTACACTAGACGGTAAAATTCTACGAGATTTTGAGTCCTGTGCCGAATATTTGACACCAAATTCAAATTTTGGATCTAAACAATCAATTACCATTTGTATTGTCAATTTTCATGTAGAGCATTTAGCCCGTTTACTGAATATCTTTAACGTTCTTTGCTTTATGTGTTTGTTGTTGTTGTTTGTTGCCAGAATTTCGTCTCTCTTTTTTGGGGTAGGCTAATTTGCGTACTTATTGAGATCTAAAAATTGACACTAAAATCATAAAGATTGGCCCACTTAGAAGGAAGTTATGGCAAGTTGCGCAAACGACCCAGTTGCGCAAATGACCCTGTTGCGCAAATAAAATAGCGAAAATTAGCCTACCTCGTACAGTCGCGTAGTCGCAAAAGTTTTTTTAGCCTACCCCACCTTTTTCCTTCATATGAAGGAGATAAACTTCTTGTAAATTCAATAAAACTATTGTTTTCAAGTTGATCAGATTGCACGTCAATTTGGGAAAATGTTTTTCGATTGTGATCTGATATCACGATCAATTAAGGAGAAAGCATCTCCGCCCGGGTAAAAGAGGAAGATTGCAGAGGAAACAGTCCTCGTACAAACCAATTTTATTCAGTATAGGCCCTAGAAGTGTTTCAATCAAGAACTAGAACTTGTAACTCAGACCAGAGCCAGATCTGAGAGCCAGGTCTGAGACCAGAGCCAGGTCTGAGACCAGAGCCAGGTCTGAGACCAGAGCCAGGTCTGAGACCAGAGCCAGGTCTGAGACCAGAGCCAGGTCTGAGACCAGAGCCAGGTCTGAGACCAGAGCCAGGTCTGAGACCAGAGCCAGGTCTGAGACCAGAGCCAGGTCTGAGACTAGAGAGAAACTTTGGTTTCTCTCTAGTCTAGATTTTCTGTGAGCCAGCTCAGGCTAAACCAACGCACGTCCTAGCCTTGTTTGACTCATAAAAATTGTCTTTAGAAAAACCTTGACACCCAGCAAAGTTCACGTTAACCTTCCAGTCAAACTTATCAATTTCTCCTTCTGAATCTTGAAAAACTCCTCTAAAATGAAAAGAAAGCCATCGAAATCTTTATCTCATTAAGAAATCGTGATTTAAAGCTTTAAGAAAATCCCTAAAAACTCAAAAACTTATGAATAAGAAAACTCGCAGCAAAAAGTTAAGAAGTTCCACGAAAGAAAAAACCCGGAAACGAGCGAATTTTTGATGAATCTCTTTTAAACTAAACTAAAAGCCTTAAAAAACGTCATAACAAGAATTTTTTTTCATTTTCATTTCTAAAATGACTTTCGCGACGAGAGATTTTTGCGTTGGGTTGCGAGCAGAATTTTCAATGGAGGGAATGGGCGAGGGGATTTTTTTTTTCAATGAAGGCTCAGGAAAGCCCATTTTTCAATCATTTTTAAAAAAATTTTAAAATCAAACCCGAACTTCTGACCTAGGCGAAAATTTAGGCGAAAATTTAGAATTCAGCTTTTTGGGAAGTACCTGCAAAAAAAGCCGACTTAAAACATTTGAAATTCGGGGAGTTTTTCGAAGTGAAATCCCTATCCCTAAATTCGGTTCTTTATCTTATTAAATTCGGTCCTTATCTTACTAAATTCTAGACTTCGGCAAACAAAACCAAAACCAAAACCAAAACCAAAACCAAAACCAAAACCAAACCATAACCAAAACCAAAACCATAACCAAAACCAAAACCAAAACCAAAACCAAAACCATAACCAAAACCAAAACCAAAACCAAAACCAAAACCAAAACAAACCAAAACTCAATTTGCATATAAATTAACATGTAAATTTAAAATTGCAAAATTCAAATTTTAATGTAAAATGCAAATTAGCCTTACACTTTTTCTCACTCCACAAAATCTCGCGGCCGAAAAAAGGACCAAAACACGACCTCGAAATTTCGAAACAAAAATTAGCCTATGGGATAGATTTTTGGATGCTGATTTCAAATCTGCAAACAGATTTTCGCTAGCTCCTCCCAGTCGCGAGATATTGGCGAGTTTTGGTTAGTTTTGGTTTTTGGTTTTGGTTTGTTTTGGTTTTGGTTTTGTTATGGTTTTGGTTTTGGTAGTTTTGGTTTTGGTTAAGTTTTGTTTTCCGAAGTCTACTAAATTCGTTTCCTTTCGAAGTGGTTTCTTGTTGATTTTTGTTTTTTGAAATTTAAAAGCAAATAGATTCTATTTCTTTTGATGAGAATATCAGCTGAGAATTTGGCGGTTTTTTTTTTTGAAAGATACTGTTTTAAATTTACATTTATTTTCACCATATTTGTTACGGGTTACGGTAGTTGGAACATGCTTTAGAGCGTTGGAAAAAGTTGACAAATAAGCTCTCTTGTTCTACAATAATTACAGTAATATTCAAGTGTTAAACCTGAATATCTTTAACATATAATTAACAAGTGAGACTTTAAAGTATCCCAAATTTACAGCCATTTTACTTACAGTAATCTTGTTGTCATGATGACATTGAAATTTGGGTAAATGTCACTTCATTCAGTGTCAATCGGATTTTCTAAAGGATTTTCTAAACGATAATTTCAGTACTTTTTTCCTTTTCAAATCTCAAAATTATATTTTTCTTCCTTTCTTTATTTCTTTTTATCTTTCTTTCTTTCTTTATTTCTTTTTATCTTTCTTCCTTTCTTTCAAAAATGTGTACCCGAATAGGAGAGAAGCCCCATTGATACAATTATGTAAAAGAAATAACTGAAAAAAAAAATCAGAAACCATTTTTTAGATTTACTTTTACCTTTTGAAGAGATCAACATTTGCTTTTTAATATTATAAAATAAAAAAAATCAAATTTCCAGCTCGCCATGCTCTTCTCGGGTGATGGAACGGTGACCATATCGAAGAATTCGGTGAGATTTACTCGAGTAGATCATAAGATCATAAGAAAACTGGGGAAAGTCATGTTTAAACTAAAAGA
Source organism: Mesorhabditis belari (assembly GCA_958450365.1). Taxonomy (NCBI): domain Eukaryota; kingdom Metazoa; phylum Nematoda; class Chromadorea; order Rhabditida; family Rhabditidae; genus Mesorhabditis; species Mesorhabditis belari. The sequence goes on from CAUEEP010000938.1 coordinate 1,072,264, forward strand.
TTTGGCTGAAATCTGTTCCTTTTTTGTTCCTCATTTTCTAAAACTTGTCAACTTTCAAAAATCATCGCAATCTTGTCTCTTGTCGCAAAAAATAGAGACAAGCAATGTGATGGCTGAAGATTGCTCTTGAATCATACATTGCTTGTTTCTCTATTCTCATTCCTTCCTCTCTATTCTTATTCCTTTCTCTATTCTATTCTTTCTCTATTTCTATTATTATCTTTCTTCCTTTCTTTATTTCTTTTTATCTTTCTTTCTTTCTTTATTTCTTTTTATCTTTCTTCCTTTCTTTCAAAAATGTGTACCCGAATAGGAGAGAAGCCCCATTGATACAATTATGTAAAAGAAATAACTGAAAAAAAAATCAGAAACCATTTTTTAGATTTACTTTTACCTTTTGAAGAGATCAACATTTGCTTTTTAATATTATAAAATAAAAAAAATCAAATTTCCAGCTCGCCATGCTCTCCTCGGGTGATGGAACGGTGACCATATCGAAGAATTCGGTGAGATTTACTCGAGTAGATCATAAGATCATAAGAAAACTGGGGAAAGCCATGTTTAAACTAAAAGATTTGGCTGAAATCTGTTCCTTTTTTGTTCCTCATTTTCTAAAACTTGTCAACTTTCAAAAATCATCGCAATCTTGTCTCTTGTCGCAAAAAATAGAGACAAGCAATGTGATGCTGAAGATTGCTCTTGAATCATACATTGCTTGTCTCTATTCTTATTCCTTGTCTCTATTCTTATTCCTTGTCTCTATTCTTATTCCTTGTCTCTATTCTTATTCCTTGTCTCTATTCTTATTCCTTGTCTCTATTCTTATTCCTTGTCTCTATTCTTATTCCTTGTCTCTATTCTTATTCCTTGTCTCTATTTTCTATTCGATTTATCTTTTGATCTATTCTGTTATGGTCTATAAAAGATATTGAAAGATTCAAAAAGAAAATTGATTAGGTAAAGTAGAGACAAGATACGGTGGCTTTCGAAAGTTGACAAGTTTTAGAAAAAGCTTTAGACAGTTTTAGACAGTTTTAGACAGTTTTAGACAGTTTTAGACAGTTTTAGACAGTTTTAGACAGTTTTAGACAGCTTTAGACAGCTTTAGACAGCTATAGACAGCTATAGACAGCTATAGACAGCTATAGACAAGCGAACTAAGCCAGATTCTGTTAGAGGCCTTATAGACTCTAGATTTAGTTTGGGATATCCCTAGACATAAATCTAGTACTAGGCAAAGGCTTGAGCACCGATTTGGCACGTTTTAAAAAACCGGATCTAGCTCAGCTACAAAGTTTCCCATTATGACTATAGTCTCCTATTCTTTTTATCGTTATTTTCGGCTCATAACTCCCAAAATAGTCAAAAAAAAAGAAGGAAAAGGGGAAACTAAAGTGAACAAAGATTCCAAAAACATCTAGAAGAAAAGGAGAAAGTTCAAAGGAAAGCTTATCCACAAATGATTTTGAAAAAGGAAATGAAAGGAAAGGAAAGGAAAGGAAAGGAAAGGGAAAGGAAGGAAAGGAAAGGAAAGGGAAAGGAAAGGAAAGGAAGGAAAGGAAAGAGGGAAAAGGTGAGAGAGTTCTCTTTACGAAAAAATACTGGGAGAGATGGGGAAAATGAGTAAAAAGGGGGACTCATTAGATGTTCGAGAAATATGGAGAAAAGGGGAAAGGTTTTGTGAGAATATACGACCAATCATCTATCCATTTCACCTCCATTTCTGCAGCACCTTTAGTACTTTCTTATCTATATTTTGATTCCTAGCTATTCATTTATCAATTTATTTTGCTATTCAAATGTACAAAGAGTTCTATGTGAAATGGGTAAGGGTTTGGATGAGTTGGAGACTTTTGTTGCGAGTTCCTCGATCAAATCCGTTTCCTAAAATGGATCCACTTTTGAAAAGTTACCGTAATCTTGTCCTAGTTTTAGTTTCATCTATCAATTTCGATCTATTTTTGTGATGACAAAGGATATCGCTTCAATTAGGCCATAGGGTGAAGCAAAGCCAGGGTCAGAGCTAGGATCTGGCTCTAATCTGGCCCGATCAGAGCCAGATCTGGCTAGAACTTTTAGAACAATCTACTGTAATATCTACCGTAGTGAAAGAAATGTACTATTATAATTTAGATGTATTTATCCGTTGGCTTACTCGGGCTTTTTGTCATGTTGGCCGTCTTCGTGCGCCGTCGCCGAAAGTATTCGATGGACCATTGCGAGTGCGCGCAATCAGCTCGACTCTTTGCGTGAGTGGATTAAAATTAATTAGAAGTCATGTCAGTAACTGGTGAAGCTAATAGAATAGATTAAAATCGAATCAAATCGAATTCAGTCCCGAACTGATCGCCCCGGATCTCGTCTTGGGCACATCGGCGCCGAAACCCGTTCAACCGACGGTGAAAAACCGAATCAGTCACGCGATTCACTGGAAAAGCGCTGTAAGGAAGGTGATAAATTAAAATTAAAATACTTTCTTTTATAGTCCCAACAAGTGATCGATACTCTTAAACCGGAGGTAGTGAGCGAGAATCGAGGGAAACTCAATTTCTCGATTTCCTTTGATAAGGACAGCTCGACACTTCATGTTCACGTGCTCGAAGCGGTCGATTTGCCAATTCGCGATTTCACTGGTCAAGTTTGAGTGTATAGCGTAAAATTAAATGCATAAATGAATGTAAATAAATAAAATATTGAGCTTTTTGACGGAAAATAACTTTATCACCGCCGCTTGGTCATTGATTTTGTGCAATGCTTTAAAATCTTGAAATGCAATTAGACTTAGACTCATCTCCGTTTAAGAATGTGCTTAAAATCTATTGAATGAATTTTAGGCTTATCAAATTCTGTCCTAGTTTTAAGCTTGTCTTAGACTACTGATTTGTCGAATATTTTTATTTAATCTATCCTTTATTAGCTTTCCTTCATTAGCTTTAGCTTTTTTACACTTTTAGTTAAATAAGTAGTTAAATAAGTAGTTAAATAAGTAGTTAAATAGAGTAAAATATTAATAGTTATTAAAATTTGCGCGTAAAAAATGCGCATGCGCTAAAAAAAATCTGCGTCAAAAATCTACTATATATAAAGGAACTAAGACGTCTGTCTCTCTGTCCGTCTATCTGTCCGTCTGTCTGTCTGTCCATCTGTCTGTCTGTGCGCGCTACTCCAGCGCTACTCAGCCCCAGAGCTTTTGACACTAAACTGGTCATTGACACAAATTGAATTTTGGGTGTAACTTTTTCTCCTGACGTGAGTGGACGGGGCTTAAGTGGACGGGGCTTAAGTGAACGGGGCTTAAGTGGGCGGAGCTTTATAGAAACGCATGCGCTTTCTATTAAAATAAATACGGTTTTCAGACTTCTGAACTTTTCGAAAGTGCTTTTAATGTGTTCATTTACTTTTAGGCAGCTCTGATCCGTATGTGCGTGTTTTCTTGATGCAATACCCGAGACAATGGGAAAGGACAAGGGTGGGTGATAAGTTTTACTTTTGTAAAGTTGTAATAATCAATTTTGAAAAGGCTAAAGTACTACAATTCGAATTTTCATATTTCTATAAGCTAATTAAGCTTTATTTTGAAAAATAAACCTAAAATTGACAAAAAATAAAAAAATAACGAAAATTTCTAGGTTCATCGCCGCAATTTGAATCCCCGCTTCAACGAAACTCTCTCGTTTGCTGGTTTGCTTTTAAAAACTTATCAAAACTTTCATTTTTTTATAGTCAGTCATATGGAATCTAAAATTTGAAATTTTTTTTGATTGCTTTGTTTTGTTTTCGTTCATTTCAAGCACTTTTTTTCGCAATTTCAAGCAGTTTCTCGCCTTTCCACAGCACATTTATCAAATTGTTCTCTTTTCGAAAAAAGCCCAAGAGATCATCACTCTTTTCTTACTAAAAAACGAAAAAGATATAACTTTACTAAAGGTTTTATACAAATTTCAGCTTAAACTTTAAAATTTTGTAAATTTTTTTGATCGCGTCCGTTTCCGTAAAAAATTACGTTTCAATTTGCATTTAATTTGCGTCGCTTTTTTGTCTCATTTTCTCCCCAAATGTCTTTTTCGGGGGTGGGACAAATGCGACCTTTTTTTTGCGCACTTGGACATTTGCGCACCTTTTTTTTTGCTGGAAAAGGCCCTAGGAAAGGTCGTAGAGCTTCAAAAATGTTTCCATGTAAGGAAATCGTATGCGTAGATTCCGAATTTCGACAAATCAGACCTCGCTGACACGTCAAATTTGGGCTAAAAGGCAAAAACTACGCAACTTAACGCTTTTCCGCAGTTTTTGCATTTTAGCCCAAATTTGACGTGTCAGCGAGGTCTGATTTGTCGAAATTCGGAATCTACGTATACGATTCCTTTCTATGAAAACATTTTTGAAGCTCTACGACCTTTCCTAAGGTCTTTTCCAGCAAAAAAAAAGGTCGCATTTGTCCCACCCCCGTCTTTTTCTTTTTTTGTCTTTTTTGTCTTTGTCCCTGTCTTTTTTTTTTCTATTTTTTCGAGAGAATTTCCCGTAAATACTGTAATAATGCCCAACCCTCCCCACGTACAGTCGCGTAGTTGCAAAAGTTTTTTAGTATTTCATTTTTTTCAAAGCGCCCGTACTTCCAAAAAATGTGTCTTTGGTATGAAAAAATAGCCCTGAATTTCAGCTATTTTTTGATACCTAAGCGCGCATTGTAGCATAAACCAGTGTCGAGAAAAACACGTTCAAAGCTAGACTACGCAACACTCCGCACCGTCATTATGGGGGTGGGGAAATATTACAGTATTTACGGTATTTTTGTGGCTTGGGTTTAAAGTTTTGTCGTCGTTCTTTATTTTTCTATCAGCTTTTGATATTTCTTTCCACGCGCACGCTGTTTTAATATCGTTGCCTTTTCATTCTGTACTAATAAGCCGTAAAATTATAAATCCGTTCTTTAAACGACTCTTAAGGTTCTAAATTCTGTTTAGATAGCTGGTCTAACATTATAGAAAGAATTTGCTAATATTTTTTGTTGATGAAGCGTCAATTCGTTGCCTACTCGTATCACGAGTGTTAACCTTTTTTTCTCATCTCCCTTTTAGGTACCCGCATTCATTCCTTTGAAATGATATTTGAATTACATTCGTGTAGGGTGCATTTGATTTACTTCCAGATTTTTAACATTAGCATTAGACATTAGACCAATGTCTAATGCTAATGTTGAAAGCATTAGACCCAGCACTCGTTTAGCTCAGGCTCAGGCCTAACGGAAATCTTTTCCTCTGAAAATTTTTGCCTTTTCAAAACTACACTTGCTACACCATTCTCTACGAATTTCAAGCTATCTTTCTTAGCATAAACAGCCTTTACACTCATTACTTATGAAGTACAAAGACTTATGCTGAATGGTGTTCTTGTTATGTTGTGACTTATGCTGGATGGTGTTCTTGTTTTGGGCAAGCCCGTTTAACCCTTTGTGCTATTAACCTTTTGTGCTATTAACCTTTAATCTTTTAACCTTTAATCTTTTAATGTTTAACCTTTTGTCCTATTCTGAAACAAAATCATCCCGATAATAAGGTTAAAGCGGGTCAAACTCCGAACTTTAACCTTTTTCCTAGAAACTTGTACCGTTTTCCTTTTACCATAGCCAAAAAGTAATTAGCAAATGGATCCGATTCCGTAATCTCTTTTGAAAGCTTCTCCAGAAAAGCCTTGAATTTTGAATCCATACAAGATCATTCTTTCGGGATATTATATTCTGCACTAGCACATTTTTTAACTTTCAAGAGGAAATCAAGCTTTGTACTTGCTTTTGCTTTTTATATTTTAAAGAAACTTCAAATTTATCCCTGCTAGGTTGTAAATAGCGGTCATTACAGTGCTTTTGAACATTTGCTCCAATTTAGCAATTTAGGGAATTTGATTTTGTTTAGATCAAAAAGGAAACACTTTGAACCTTTCACAATTCCAAAAAAAATCTCCACTTCTCAAAAATAGATTCAATTTTGAAATATACAAAAGACTTGTACGTCATGATTTTCCAAATTTTCTCATTTTTACATTTCCAAATACGAATTTCCCCAAAATAGGGTAATTTTCGCTTGTTTACCTGAGCGAATGACTCATTATCTCTCCAATTCTCCAATTCTCCAATTTTCCATTTCCCCACGTCAATGTGGCCTTTAAAAGCTTTTTTCTGAGCTAAAAATATCTAAAGGTTATTTTGGAAAATGATTTTTCTTTTTTTGGAAAATAATGAACTTAATTTTTCGCCCAGGGAAACCCTGGAATTAAAGAATTGGAGAATTTTTGGAGAACATCGATTTTTTTTGATATTTTTGATATTTTGCTTAAATCTAAACTTACTACTTGTTTAGAATTCTTTCAATTCATCCTTATTTCTTCAATTTTTTTTTTTCAGATATTACACGTGAATCCTTTTACGATTTCTAATATTATATTAATGAGTAATTAATGATTTCTGATTTCTGATTTGTGTTTTGAATGGGATAAAAACGGCCAATCAAAGCCACTCAACCTACTGCCGTATTTTGTACCCCTATAAACGCACTCTCTCTGGTGCACTTGATTCCTCATTTTTCTCAAGAGATTTTGAAACAACTAGGCTAGAGATTGTTCGTTTGCGAGAACACAAAGTACGAGTCAATTGTCGTTCTCGATTCATCTCTTTTCTTCTTTCTCGTTTTTCCCCACCCCCACTTCCGTTTCGCTCAATCAGGCCGTGAAAAATCTCTCCAAAAAATGGAAACCTTAAAACTTCAAAAATTAAATAAAAATCTTACATTTTAAACATTTTTTACGGCTCTTTAATTGCTTGAAAGTTTTAGTAGAGCTTTAAATTGTAGTTGTGTTGTAGTAGAGCTTTACGTTGTAGTTGTAGTTGTAGTGGAGCTTTAAGTTGTAGTTGTAGTTATAGTAGAACTTTAAGTTGTAGTTGTAGTTGCAGTAGAGCTTTAAGTTGTAGTTGTAGTTGTAGTAGAGCTGAAGTTGTAGTTGTAGTTGTAGTAGAGCTTTGAGTTGTAGTTGTAGTAGAGCTTTAAGTTGTAATTGTAGTTGTAGTAGAGCTTTGAGTTGTTGTTGTAGTTGTAGTAGAACTTGTAATTGTAGTTGTAGTTGTAATAGAGCCTTAAGTTGTAGTTGTAGCTGTAGTAGAGGTTTAAGTTGTAGTTGTAGTTGTAGTAGAGCCTTAAGCTGTAGTAGAACTTTAAGTACGTATTAAAAATGAGATCGAGATTTCTCTCGAAAAGATAATTGTCTAACTGAGAGGAAAATCGGGATGATTGTGAATGGGAAAAAGGAGAAGAAAGACCAAAGAAGTTTCCCTTTTTCGTTTCTTTTCTTTTAGGGTTCACTTTCTATTCGGAATTGTGAATTATTTGTCTTTCTTTTCCTAAACGCTTAAACCATTAGACATTTGTTGAAAAATTGAAAAATTTTGTGAAATTTTGGATTTATTTGATCATGGATATTGCTTAAGATTTACTTTTTGAATAAGATTTGAAAAATTGAGTTAATAGATTCGTCTGATCGTGAGTTTGCATCAAAAAACAATCACCCAACGATTGCTTGTTATTGTAGAAGAATCAACAAACACTTTTCGATACTACAAGACTCAGCTTTGGCTTTGGTAGATTGGCTTTGGTAGATTGGCTCGGGCTTTGGTAGATTGGCTCGGGCTTTGGTGGATTGGCTTTGGTAGATTGGCTCGGGCTTTGGTGGATTGGCTTTGGTAGATTGGCTCGGGCTTTGGTGGATTGGCTTTGGTAGATTGGCTCGGGCTTTGGTAGATTGGCTCGGGCTTTGGTGGATTGGCTCGGGCTTTGGTAGATTGGCTCGGGCTTTGGTAGATTGGCTCGGGCTTTGGTGGATTGGCTCGGGCTTTGGTAGATTGGCTCGGGCTTTGGTAGATTGGCTCGGGCTTTGGTGGATGCCGGGCTTGGTAGATTGGCTCGGGCTTTGGTAGATTGGCTCGGGCTTTGGTGGATTGGCTCGGGCTTTGGTAGATTGGCTCGGGCTTTGGTGGATTGGCTTTGGTGGATTGGCTCAGGCTTTGGTAGATTGGCTCGGGCTTTGGTAGATTGGCTCGGGCTTTGGTGGATTGGCTCGGGCTTTGGTGGATTGGCTCGGGCTTTGGTAGATAGGCTCGGGCTTTGGTGGATTGGCTTTGGTAGATTGGCTCAGGCTTTGGTAGATTGGCTCAGCTTTCGGAAATCTTTTTATAATACTTTTTGAAATTTTTCTAGACTAGAACTCTTACTGTTTTACCTTTCTTTAAGAATACGGTAAAGAAAATAGATATAAATGTTTATTGTACTTCAATTTTTCATCTAACAAAACCTTTCTCCTCCATCTTCGAGGCCAAAAATCTCATTTTTGTACACAGCTTCTCTGCAAATCTCCCCTCAAAAATGTCACTTTTCTCAGGTTCATTTACCTGGGGACTTATCGAATTACTCGACGAAAATTGTACTCAAAAATAAATTCCCCTCAAAAGCTAAATTCCCCTCAAAACCTCTTTGTTGAGCCCTTAAAATAATTGTTTATTTTCGTGGAAATTCGACGGTCAATCAAAATTGAATCAAAGAGAATTCCAACTTTTTCTTTCTCTTTCTTTTAAAATTTGATTAACTTTTGTTGCTTTGAATTGACAAAACCAGTTATTTAAGGAAAAGATTTATACTATTTTTCGATACATCTTTTATTTCTAGATTTGAAATTGAAACGTTTTTGAAGCTTATCGTTTTTGTAGCGTTTTTTGTAGCGTTTCAAGCTTATCTTATAATAACTAAAGTACAAATCAACGAATTTAGCTTTACTTTAAAAGCGGTTTCTACTTGAAATCGTTGGCTATCGTTGGCTGTTTTGGCTATCGTTGGCTATCGTTGGCTATCTTTGGCTATTGTTGGCTATCATTGGCTATCGTTGGCTATCTTTGGCTATCTTTGGCTATCGTTGGCTATCTTTGGCTATCGTTGGCTATAGTTGGCTATTGTTGGCTATCTTTGGCTATCGTTGGCTATCATTGGCTATCGTTGGCTGTTTTTGGCTAGATATTGCTACTAAATGATCTCTAAAAATAACAACTCATGCTTAACATTTAATTAAATTTCTCTGCTCATAGTGAGCTGATTTCGACTGCATTTATGTTTTACTATGTTCACCTTTGTCTTTCCCTCTCTGAGTCGGAACTAGGGCTAATCAAAAACTTGTGCACTGCCGAGACTCGAACTCTCGACCTTTCGCTTACCGAGCAACTTTGCCGACTTTGTTCTTTGTTCTCTTTGTTTTTGATTTGTTGAGCTGTATTGCTTGAATCCAGATCGGCTTTAAAATGTCTCTAGTCCTCTATTCAAAAGAAATTGATCTTTTTTTTCACAAATACCCATCCCAATCAAAATTCATATAAACCGACACCTTTTTCTTCCCACGGCATTGGAATTTCTCAAAGAATTTTCCAAAAATACTTTCTCTATATTCTTGTTGTCTCCAAAATGAGTTCACTTTCAATTTTCGCTTACCTCTCGATTAATTTCAGGGTTGGGAAACAGGTGATTTACCAGGAAACGCCTTTTTTTCCCTATTGACGTATAAATAGTGGCTTGTTGCCTGGGCTAGTTGTGTTGTGAGATCGAACTGAGCAACGATCGACGTCCATTCCACTTGGCCATGATGCGTGCTCAATCCTCCTCACCTCTACCCGTCAATCGACCGATCACTCGCCGACAATCAGCCATTTTCCCGCTCGCTTTCCCGTCGGATTGCATTTGCACGAAATGTGATTACTGTAAGTGAACTGACTTTTTAGATTACCTAAAAAAGAAAGAGTTCTGTAAAGCTTTTTCTAGCTTTTCGATAGCTTCCTTGCAACAATAGCTTGCTTGCAATAGCTTCCTTGCAACAATAGCCTTGCAATAGCTTCCTTGCAACAATAGCTTCCTTGCAACAATAGCTTGCTTAATGGAATAGTTTGCTTTTAAAGTTTAAAACTCTGTTATCTAACTAGCTTGCAATCATGTTGTTGTGTGTTTTTTGCAAATCCAGTGTTCTTTGTCCACTAACACCTTTTCTTTTCCATTAAAACTTCTTGATAATATCCTTTGAAACTATTTCGTTTATGAATTCATTGACTGTGTCAATTTCCTCGTTTTCCGATTGAAGTGTGCAGCTATGGGGAAATTCCGCGCCGAACCTAATTCCACTTTCCTTCTCTCAGCCGTCTCTTTGCTGATTTTTCTGAAATTTTGCCTACAAATAGAAATTAGGTTTCTCTTCTTGTAGACAAAAATTTCAGAGCAATCGAATAAGAGAAAGTGGAATTCGGTTTGGATTGGAATTTGTCTAGTGTTCAATGGATCGTCTCGCTTCATGTCACGCAATGCACGGATTTCTCTCCGTTCAACCGCGAAGACGCGCTTCGCCAAGAAGGTTTCAGAATGAATTTCTCGTTTTGAGATTGATAAGCTTTACAATTTCGGTTAGATCATTTTACCCAATCACTCAACTATGATTTTCTTGTTTTAGAAGCTTTACATAAAAGAAATATAGTCTTAGCTATGATTGGACATAGCTAACGATTGCATTTATTACAGTTATTGCATTAGATTCTTCATTTACAGTACAACTTGAAGTGCTAGTGAAGATGCTTGACCGGTCACAGCTCTCTGCAGGCCCATTTAAATCTGGTGGCTTGCATGTGCAACTAATCAATGCCAACAAATTTTACAGCCAATATTAAGTTGATCGTTGTACAAGCAAGCCTCTAGATTTGACTAGAGCTATGACTAGAGACTAGAGCGGAGCGCAGGCTTGCTAGTAGAGATGCTTAATGGTAAACCATTTGGCAGCTCTCAAAAAATGATCGAAATCTATGCCCACTTACAATATTACCCTATTGTGTGAGAGTTCATTTGAAAGCTTGAAACGTCAGCTAATGAGGAATCAAGTTCTCAAAGTTCTCAAAGAAATGTGTGCTGAAAAATTTGGTCGCGACTTTTGTTAATTCTGTCTGTCTTTCTGTCAATTATCTGTATTAAGAAATTGTTTGTTTTACAAAATGATTGAAATCTATTCATCCGTTGAAGTTAGACTATCGATGTGGGGTCGGAATCGAAAGCTTGAGTCAAGAGGTATCAAGGGAATCGGGTAAAAGCTCTCTCAAATGATACAGTTTTCGTTAAAATTGAAAACCCGGCCGCTAAAAGGGAGGGAGTTAAGCATCTCTAGCATCTCTACTGGCAAGTGAAGAGTGAATAGAAGTGTGTCTTCTTCTAAATCTCTCTCCTAGATGTGTTCCCCGTGTTCATCGTGGTGTTTCCTCTTCGCATTCCGGCGATTCTTCCCTTTCCACGGCTCCTCATGGTCTTCTTTCTTCGCATTCCCTTCAACGCCGCACCGTTTCCGCACATCCACAAATGCACCGTATCTTCTACTCCTCAATTCATAATCAGAACTTTTAAAAGATCGATTCTATTTGACTGACTATAAGGAATCGATTTTAAAGCTAAAACTGACGACTTCTTTAGGTCATTCAATGAAAAAACTACACGATATGACACTTGTCATGCAAGTAATGGACTTTGATCGATTCTCGGCTGATGATCCCATCGGTGAGGATATCCGTTTTCTAAACATGGAAACTTTTTACTATAATACAATAGCCTTTAACGTATCATAACTATCGTAATCTACTTAGCTACCTTAATCTAAACGACGTAATCTAAACGACGTAATCTAAACGACGTAATCTAAACGACGTAATCTAAACGACTTAATCTAAACAACGTAATCTAAACAACGTAATCTAAACGACAACTAAAAGTAATCTAAAGACGTAATTAAGATAATCTAAACGCGACAAAAAAAAAGAAAAACGTAATTAAAAGAGTAATTAAAGACGTAATCTATATTAAAGAGTAATCTAGACTTAATCTAAACGACTTAATCTAAACAACGTAATCTAAACGCTACTTATCTACAATGCTGTCTCTAGTAAGTATTAGGCATGTTTTATCAGATCTACTGCCATTTTTCAAATCCTTCTTTTAAATAATAACTTTAGCTCTTGCTATAGCTTTTGAAAAACTGAAATGATCCGTGTTCAGGTGAAATTCTTCTCCCAATGAAAACGGTGAAATTCGAGCATAGTCCTGTCTATTGGAAACATCTGCAACGGCCCACAGTCAGCAAGGTAAATCAGAATCTAGGGGAATGGGGGTGGGATGGCATCAAAGGAACAGCTGGGAACACCTGTTAACTAAAAGGTTGATTAACCGGAGCTGGATAATTAGGTGAAAATGAGAAGGGAGATTTTTGAAGGCTAAATGGAGCTGCTGCTGGATTTCTTTTACCAACTGGATAATAACAACTGGATAACCTGGATAAAAGTACATGGGATTCTTGATTGATCAAAATATGCGTCTATTGTAATCTCGTAAACTATCGCAATTTAAGCTACATACCCGCCATCAAAAGTACTGACAAAATTACAGAAATGCATTGGTAAACAAAAGTACAGGAGTACTGCACGTACAGTACTAGACGTACAGTACTGCACGTACAGTACTGGACAATGAAATATCATATTTGAAAAGAAGATCGCCACTTTCGCGCGTCTGTAACTCCCTTGTCTTTGCGTTTAAACTATTAGTGTTATACATTTTCTGAAAGCTCTTTTCAAGGGCTACACAATGGTAATATTAATATTTAGAAATACGGTAAAGACAAGGGAGTTACAGGCGCGCGAAAGTGTGACGATCTTTTTTTCAAATATGATATTTCATTGTCCAGTAGTGTACTTTTGAATTTTACTTCAAAATTGGCCCACAGATTGATTGAAACGTAAACAACTGAATAGCTGAATACCTTATTTTCTCTTAATATTATGAAATGCCCAGAGGAGCGTCGCGTAGTCGTTGTTTTTCTCGCGAGCCTCTGAACCGATTTTCGTCGGGTTTTTTCAAAAAAAAAATAGAGAAATGAGATGTTTTTTTTTCTAATAAACAAATCATAAGGATGCCAAAAGAATTGAGGACAAAAACAATAAAACAAAATTCATCTGCAGTGCATTTCTTTGTACCCAAAAGGCTTCTCGAAATGGTTGAGTTCTTTGCTTCTTTTTCTCTTTTTTTCTTGCAAATCAAGTCTATTTTTTCGCTAAAAACATTTCAAATTCAGTCTTTTCTCGAAAAGATCCATTGTTTTCTTTTGTTCTCCTTTTGTAAACGAAAAAAAAACAGTTCCTCTTTCGAATGAATTCAAAATCACCGTTAAGAGAGGGTGATTTGGTTAATTTGGTTAATTTGGTCAATTTGGTTAATTTGGTTAATTTGAAACGACAAAAAAGCTTTGCAATTTAAAGGAATTCGAATTTAATCCAATTTCCATAAAGAAAATTGCAATTTAAGCATTTAATCTTTTTTTAGGAGCAATGCGGAGAGTTGATGTTATCCCTTTGCTATCTTCCGGAACACAACAAAATCACCGTCTCTGTGATTCGGGCTAAAGAGTTGCCGGCAAAGGATAAATTGGCTGGAAGCTCAGGTTTGTTTGAAAAAAACCCTATACATATATTTGGATTACTGGGAAGAGATCGGGGAAAATGTTAGTCACGAAATTGACTGAATGAAATGAAACGATACGATCATTACAATACGATCATTACAATACGATCATTACAATAAGATCCTTACAATACGATCATTCCAATACGATCATTCCAATACGCTCATTACAATACGATCATTACAATACGCTCCTTACAATACGCTCCTTACAATACGATCCTTACAATACGATCCTTACAATACGATCCTTACAATACGATCTTTACAATACGATCATTACAATACGATCATTACAATACGATGCTTACGATACGATTTTCAGATCCATACGTAAAGCTTTGGCTGGTGCAACAGGGGAATAAAATGGAGAAAAGAAGGACAGCTGTGAAGTCACAGGTTAGAAAATCTTTGAAAATATTTAATAAGTATTTTCAAAATTCAGACTCTGATGCCGATTTTCAACGAGTCTTTCGCGTTTCCCGTGCCAAGCCGAGAAATGCTGACGAGTGACGTGAATCTGGTGGCTACGGTAAGCAAGAAGAGGCTATTTAGCTTATTCACTTATTCACTCCTTTAACCATTTAACACATTGACAAAAAGGTCGTTGAACCAAAAAAATCGTCGTAGATTTGATAAAAACCGATTTGTATCGTTTTGTATCGTTTAAATGAAATAAATCTATAGAACTTTGTTGTGTCCTGAAAACCCATAAGCTAAGTGTACATAAAGACTTTACAAACCGTAACACTTATGCCAAAAATATACCTGAAATCCCTTAAAAACAGTCTAACGGTCGTCACTGTGTTAAACGTATTTTTTTGGTCTAAATTTATGCAGTAAACATGTTTGCATATTGCAGGTGATGGACTATGATCTGATCGGGACAAATGACGAGATTGGACACGCCATTTTGGGCCCTCTTGGCTCAGAGCTTGGGGCTAGTCATTGGAAACAGGTTGGCACAATGATTTGGCACAATGTTTGGCGCAATGATTTGGCACAATGATTTTGCACAATGTTTTGGCAGTAAAGAAATATTCAATTAACCGACGATATAAAAGAGCAGTGTCTCTCTGCTTTTCTCAGCCATCTTTAAGCCAAAAAAACTGAAATTTTAAAAAACGCGGATTCAGCGCGGCTATGGGGGTCGAACCCGGCTTTGTGTAGGTCGTAGAAAAAGGCGCCCCTTACTGCGCCATGGTGACAACAGGCTGCGGCCTCACGGCGACCGTATACAAGCGCGCTCCCGGCCGTCACGGTGACTTTCACCGCTGCTCAATAATATTGCTCAAATCTTGCTCTTTTCAGATGTTGGACCATCCCGAAACACCGGTAGCTCATTGGCACAAATTGAACCCGAAATGGTAGTGAATAACTCTCTTTTATGCAATCTTGTTTACCAATTTTTCTTTGCGAATAAAAAGCGTTTACCAGAAAAAGTAAAAAATGAAAAACGTGGAAATGAGTAAGGAAATGAAGATTTTCATCCACTCTAGCCGGAAACTCGGATTCGTTTCGTAGAACTTCTTGTAGTAGGCGCACACCTCTGGAAATAGAAAAGAAATCCATTGAGCTATGAAATCTTTGAAATCTTTGAAATCTTTGAAATCTTTAAAAAGAGCTATCCAGAAGCTAAAACAGGCGAATTTATGAATATGTAAGCTATTTGAATATCTCTATAATACCTGTTAAATCATGATTTTGTATCGGATTGTAGTCTAAATCTCGACGCGCCGACTCGATTGAATAAGTGTTTGTAATGCCAACAAGAGCCACCTGAAAAAAAAAGCTTTTAAATTTATTTATATCATAGCCGATTTGCTTTTTCATTTACTTTGAAATTTAAAAATAAAATTTTTAAATAAAAATTTAAAATAAAAATTTAAAATGAAATTTAAACAAACTAATTTGGATAAAATAAAATAACAAAATACCGTATTTTCTCTAATAGTAGTGCACCCCGCCGAGCCGAGTTGATGACTATTTTACGGTTTCCAAGCTTTTGCAGAAGCTCAATACTCAAATCCCCCACTAGCTCTCATCATCAGCTACATTTTCCGACCCCACATCGATAGGTTCCAATAAGCGGTTCTCGAGATTTCGTGGAATTTAGGCGACGCTCAGGGTGCACTACTATTGGAGAAAATACGGCATATAGTCTATCTGGCATTTTCTAGACCGTCTTTTAACCAATAAAGCGAACACTTCTTTAGAAAACCTTAGAATACATTGTAGTTGTGTTATTTAAAATAAAAATCAAAAAATTCAAAATGGAGTGGCACTATGGGGGTCGAACCCGGGTCGTGTGGGTTGTAGAAAAGCGTGCTCTCGACTGCGCCACGGCGAACTTTATTATTTATTTTAAAAATCACCTCTAGACGCAATAATGTTGAGGGTAGACCGAAATATTCATGTCCAATTTCGCTCAACCACGCAAAATAGAAAACCAGCCAGAAAGGGAGACGCAGCCATGGCTCAGAACGATTTAAAACCTGAGAAGTTGAGTTGAATATGAGATTCACTACTGAATATAGTCGAAAATCGAGATGTACTTATTGAAGATACTCAAGAATAGAGATTTAAACGTATCTACCACTTTCATCGTTCTGATATTTATGAATTTCATGTCATCCTACAACTATAGTATTCTTTAGACAATACTTAACATAATTTTAGACTACTGTACTTAAAACGTGAAGCTACTGTAAAGTTGTAGAGGTTACTGTAAAGTTGTAGAGGTTACTGTAAAGTTGTAGAGGTTACTGTAAAGTTGTAGAGGTTACTGTAAAGTTGTAGAGGTTACTGTAAAGTTGTAGAAGCTGCTGCCTTTTCTAGATCTTTTTAAAGAAACTACTGTCCTTTTTATATTGAAATGCAAGAATTGACTGTGCAAGATCTCAATCCGTTTTCTAAAAAATAGCAACTTTCTCGACTACTGTACTCTTTAAAGTTTTATTCAATCTATCCTTTTGCAGCCTTGGTGTTCTTTGTGAATTGCGTAAAAGCTAGAGGCAAGGCTACGATATTTTTCAAAAAGTCGCACGTTTTAGAAAGTGGATTAGTCTGAGTTTTGATGGTCATGAGTTAACTAAATTGATTCAATCAATCAATCCAAGTTTGCCGATTGAATCGAGCAAAAAAAACGATCACCCACTTTGCATAAAGGGTTAAAGAATCGCCAGCTTTCCACCGGTGGTCCCCCATCAACAATGTGATATGCTTTACCGCCTGAAAATATCAATCTTATGTAAAATTTTAACACTAAAAATCTTTTCTCTAAATATGTGATATCTTTTTCTGTTTTCTGTTCACTCACCGACTTGCTCTGGCCGTTCTCTGATGGCTTTATCAGCGAGGAAACATGCCTAAAGCTTGCCTATCCGTTTTTAGAAATCTTTTCTCAAAAATAAAATATTTAGCTAAAGAATTGTTTGTAAACAGATTAGTTAGCGATAGATTTGCTATAGTTAGTTAGCGATTAGTTAGCTAGATTGCTAGCGATAGATTTGCTAAAGAATAGTTAGCTTTTTGTGAAAAATTCTCACTAAAGACTTTAGTTTCAAATTTTTAGGCTATAAACTCTTTCGTTATACAAAGACAAAGTAGCCATCAAAATATCTTTAAGCCAACACTTTCTGTTGGCAACACAACAAGCCAATAAGACTTCTGATAACAAAGAAGTTAAACAACAGAGATCTTTGAAAACCATATAAATATCAACCGATCTTTGAAAACCACTTAAAAATCACCCTGGCTGTATTGTAAAGTCCACTGAATTGAGTGTAAGCCGGTTGACTGTGCTCGATTTTGGCGAAAAAGAGACCTCGATAGATGATTTCCTGTAAAAGTGACCAATTTGAGAGCTTATTAGTGGTTGAAGCTGCACAAAGCCAGTTTGCCGCCTAAGACTATACGACGGTTGTTTTTAGCCCAAAGATCACGCCTGATCTGTCTCCGGTTTTCGTTTCAAGAACCAAGAAAATACCCAACCGCAGCTCGATTCGTTGATCGCGGCTCGCCGGGCCCAAAAATCCCTCGATATCGCAGAGAAACGGTTGTGAACGAAGCTGAGTTTCTCTCTTTCACGAGTCTCTCAGCAATCGCTTTTGATTCACTGTAGTAGGAGTAGTACTAAAGATTGTCTAACTAAAGGAGTAGTACTAAAGATTGTCTAACTCCACTATCAAAATCCTCAATTCTTCGCGGAAATCTGAGTGTTTTAAGAAAAAATACAGATCTTTTCATTGTGAAAAGCTATTATATACAAAAATCAAAGCCAATTTGATTCTCTTGAGATAAAATAAAGTCCACCAATAGGTTCTACTATTGAGTTGATGGAAAAGTCCTTTCCGATTTCTTGGAAGAGTACCTTAAATTTGTCGAATTTTGACGTTTTATAGCTCATCCTAAAGCTGAATTCAAGACGGATCGATTGGTAAAAACCGTTTTGAGATATCTCTTTTCTAAAAGTTTTTACAGCTATTTTAGTAAAGGGCGGCAAAGCCAAAAAATGGCTGTTTTCACGTTTCGTTAGTTTTCCGTGCAGAAACCTAGGCTAAAACCATGTGTTTCGTGATCAGCGTCAAAAATAACCCCTAGACACGCATTTTCAGAATCTTAGCAGAAAATTTTTGAAAAATATTGTCACCGGTGGAAGTCGAACCAGCGACCCTCAGATCAATAGCCTTTCCGCCGCTTTTCGCGATTTTCCTTCGTTTTTCTCGTTTTTTTTTTTGTTTAAAGGACTTTTCCATCAACCCAATACATTGAACCGGTGTGTTCATGGTCGTAGAACCATTTCGCGGAAATTTGTACATGTGCAGCCTTTGGGCACGAATTTTTCTGCATCAGAAACGGTGCGTTTCCGCTTCTGAGCACAAAGTAGATCCCCCAAAAAGCTAGGTTCTTATCCAAGTTAAATAAATGAAATAGATTTTCTTTTACCATACCTTTTTCGGATAGGGTTGCGTTTCTTTGGCGAAATTCAGCTCCTTATCGGTGAAAATCACGCCGACACTGCTCGAATTTATAAATCTACACCAAAAATCTTTTTTTTCTCAAAAAACCCTTCCTCACCAACCGTCTAATTCCGTATTTCTGGCATTTCTCGATCACCAGATTTGTTCCATCGACATTCGTCGCGAAAACGAGCTTTTTGTTCAGCTGAAAACGATCTGTGTACTGTATTCCACTAGCCTACTATTAGCCTCATACATTTAGAAGTTTCCCGCATTTCAAAAGCTTCAAAACTTCACATTTCTCAGCAAAAGTCTGTGGATTTTGATTGATACGATTGATACGATTGATATCCTAGGTACTGCCAAATTGATATCATTACGATTGATATCCTAGGTATTGCCAAATTTGGAATATTTCCAATGAAACTTTTTTGAAGAAGCTGACTTTGTTGGGGAGCTAATCAAAATATCGCCATGTCCAAACACAACAACTTGTCACTCAATGGCCACTGCTAGACATGGGGATTTTGTAGAAAATAAATCAGTCCCACGTTTCAGCAAACAGCTCCTTTTTTCTAAAGCATGAATACAATGCTATTTCGAGCTTTAGAGGACAAGAGTGGTTTGCTAAAGCGTGGGACTGACTAGCTTTTTACAAAAGGCCTTTTCTACCTTTTCTACCTTTTCTACAAAAGGCCAAATGGACTAAATGACTAAATGTCATTGTCATTCAACGGTGCTTGCGAAAAGGGACTAAAGGAAGAGAGATGCGCAAATATTTTTGAGAGCCAGCGTTGTCTTGATTAGTTACCAGTGACCCTCTTTCAAGCGATTTAAAAATGACAGCTCTGGCTTGGCAATTCTAGTTATTGACATAACTATCATAAAATATACACATTCTTAAGAACAATTAAAATAAACTAAGCCAACGCTAACGCGATAAATCACCAACCGCTCCATTTCCGCCCATTCCATAGGCAGCAATGTGCACACAAGATGTGCAATCTTTCAGCGACTCTTCCAGCAGTTTCTCGTCGAGTATTGAACCCTGAAACTCGTTTTTTTAAAATTTCATCGTCTTTCATCGAATTTCGAAAGAATCTTGCATTATCTTTGTAAATAAGAGAGGAAAGGGATGCAGTTAAAACAGCGTCGAATAGAAACGTTCAAAAAAATCGCCGTCAAATTCCTCCAATCCAAAAAACCAAGTCGATTCAAGTTCTATCTCAAAAAAAAAAATCCTTGCCTTCTTGGCTACATGATGGGTGAACAGTTTTTTTAAAAAGTTAATATATCATAGAGAGGGTAAAAAAAAATAGAATACCTTGAATTTCGTTAGCTTCTTCTCATCGAGTGTGATATTTTGTGGGGTATCCTCGAAAAACATGTCCAGAAGGTTTACATGGAAACCCTGAAATTTCTGTAGATAACTGTAAATTTAAGCTTGATTACTCTAGTTTTCATTACCGTAACCCCTAGATTTGCTTATCGATCAAGTTAGGGTCAAATAGAATCACTGATAAGCTGAATATCCTAGAGCTTGTCGTATTTCTTCTACCATAGCCCCATTTTCTATTCTGCGCTAGCTTTGACCAATGGCACAAGTTTAACTTTCATGCATCCAAATTTCAAATGCCAACTGATCAGGGAAAGTCTCAATGGCCATTTTTTTAAAATCAATTCAACCCAGTTCGTTATCTTTATCGTTTCACCTCAGTCAGTATCAAATAATAAAATAATTGTGGGTTGTTCACGTGAAATGGCTAAAGGTTAACTATAAAAATGATAAGAAAAACCTCTTTTTGGAATTCGGCGGCCACAGATTGTCCAAAGTATCCACCGCCACCCGTTATGCAAACTCGTTCCATCTCACCTTTCTTTTTCGTGGAAACGAATTAAATGGCAAACCTTTCCTCGGCCACTATACGGGAAGAATCAATTTACAGAAGATTCTTATCTCTTTTCCCCGCCCTCTTGCTAGATTGCCATGTTTGGTTTTGATGTAAATTTTATTTTCCACAAATCGGTAAATCATGATTACAACCGAAAAAGTTATTACGAGATAAAAAGAAAGAACAACGGAAATAGCGGAACTTTGTGAGCGATAGAAAAGCATACAGACAAGTAGAAATAAAATAGAAGAAGAATATCACAGTTATGTCACATCACTATTCCCGAAATTATGCTTTTTGTTACAAAAGCAAAAACCCATAACATTTTTTCAGGAAAATTGGAGAAGTCATCATGGCGATGTCTACTGAATGGCGGCGGTTTCATTTTTGCTTTCCTGAAAATAAAAAATAGTGTTTGATAAATAAAACTGGCATCATGACACCGTGTTGTCGCAGCTGTTATTTAGCGGAATTTTGCTTGGACATCTCTTTAGTCACAAAACTAACAATAACACGGATTTCATCACAAAATAGTGTTGGAAAGATTAAAACTAACTACAATAATAAACCAACCTTCTTATCTTTTTGCTCAACCGCGTTATTTGGCTGACTGTCGGCCGGTTTCGTGTCGTTGGCGTTAGTATTAGTGCCGCTAACAGGAGGGCTAACGGCATTCACGACGTCATTCTTCCTATCGGGATTTGGAGCAACAACTGTGGAATTGTCAATTGGCACCTTTTGACTTTCTGCTTTGGCCGGAAGTTTTGGGAGAACTAAATATTCCCGCTTGTTATATTGAATGTGTAATCGGCTAAGCAAAATCTCTATTCACTTGGATTTGAAAATGCAAACAAACCTGGGGGTGGAACAATTGAAGAATTGCTGTGATCTGGAACGCCCTGAGCACCAATTGGTGGCTTGCTCACATCGACCTCGTTCTTCCCAAGCGGTGCAGGAGAACGGCCATGAACTGCGTCGAAGAAATATTCCTGAATTAAGAACATCGACCAAAATAATTTGGAAGCACATGCCTTAAAGCAAAGGGCGAGAAGAAAATGGAAGAAAATTATTCCAAAAACGACTCCAAATGAGATCTAAAATATGTTGAAAATTGTAAAATAATAAAAAATAACCAATTTATTTGCATCGTTTTTGAAAGCTGGCCATAAAGCTTTAACAAGCACGGTTCCCGAAAGAGCAACTGAGATTCCAATGAGAGCCCATCGAAGTGCACCAACATCAATCACCCACAAGAGCTAAACATCTTTAATCTTTTTATTAAGCTTCTTAGCTCACCGAAACTGGAATGAAAATCGTTAAGCTGTAACCATACGCACAAAGAATCTCGAAGTAAGAAAACTGCACCTAAACCAATATGCTTAAAATCTTTGTCAATGAGATAAAGGCACCTCGCTTTTCCGGTACCAAATAAGGGCATAAAGAATCAACGGAATGAACACCAGGTACGACGTGATCAGCGTCGAAGCACCCGTTACTAAAAATCGAATTTACAAGTGTTCGGAAAAAAATAATGTACCCATTCGAAAGTCGGATCCATACTCCCCAGTTCCACCTTCATTCTCAATGTATTGAGCAATGTTGGAGAAGATTCCGATTGAAAACACCAAAGTCACCGCCACCCAAAATGGTCCTAGGAGAAAATTAACTAACATCAAAGAAAAATCACCAACCATACAAATCAGGCATAGGCTGAATGAAATCAGCGATGAAACTGTTATGGGTGGGAATGACACTGTTCATCAATCGCTTCGTGACCTAAATATTCAAAATTGCGATTTAAAAGTAAGGACAATACAGTTTTAAATTTTCTTACCTGCTCAGTGTCAACATCAAAAAATTGTTGGTAAAACGAAAAGGAGAAGAAATTACGCTTCGTTCCGGTTGTTGCAGCACTGCCATCATCCTAAAGATTGAATTACATAAAAGAAATATGAGAATAGATTAACAACTGGTAAATATCTACCTGATTCTTATCGCCAATCTTTCCATTAAAGCCTTGTTCATTCGAGGCACTCGTGCTGAAGTCGGCACTGGTAAAGCCTAAGAGAATAAAATAATTTAAAACTTGCATAACGCTCATTTTGAATATATCTTCATAAATTTGAGTACAGGGTATCGAAAAAAAGCCACTTTGTGTCAAATTTCTAAAAAAGTTGAAGTGGCTCAAAGTGGTAGGTATGATGCAAAAATTGTTTATTGGGGTCGCAAATTTTTGCTCTTTTGTTATGATTTTTACCATATTATGATCCCCTCTACAAAAAATTTCCCATAACACCACGGCCACCACCATGAGATTTTTGCCACAACATTAAAACTTTCTACCGTCACCGTGGTGTCATATTAGAGTTTAGAGTTCATATTATAAACTAAGATCTCTAGCCAAACACTACATTATTCATCTACATTATATGATAATCTGTCGTACATAAGAGATTTTCAACTCGCCTTTTTTAAAGAAGTGCCCCCTTTTTCCAAGGAAACGCTGATCAATAAAGTAATGGTTTAAATTTGTAGTTATCCTAATAGTGTTTATTATGCATCACGACGCCAGTAGAAAGTTTTAATTTTATGGCAAAAATCTCATAGCGGTGGCCCATTTGGTGGTGGTATGGGAACTTTTTTGTATAGGGATATGGTAAAAATCATGACAAAAGATCAAAAATTTGCGACCCCAAAAAACAATTTTTGCATCATACCTACCACTTTGAGCCACTTCAACTTTTTTAGAAATTTGACACAAAGTGGCTTTTTTTCGAACACCCTGTATAACCTCCAAATAAAAGAGACTTCGCTTATAGCGAAATCATTTTTCCTACTCTTTTCGTCTATTCTGGTTATCTCCTTCTTCGAAGCTGTATGGCTGAATTTCACTGTATTAATTATACAAGTTCTACTACTTGCTGCGTGTGGTCGCGCAAAGAGGGTGATCTTTTAAATTTTTTCAAGCGTCATTTGTTTACTTAGGATAATGCGGGATCTATAATTCCCCAGTCTTCAAAGAAAAAGGAGTCAAGAAGCTCAGTCCCGTGACAAGAATCTAAAAATCCAGACAACGATTGCGCAACTTTAGGTATTCATAGTTTAATTGGTGATCTATCAGACTTTAGAAGTCGATCCAGAAAGCAACAAGCAACGGCAAAGCGAGCTTATTCAGTTTAATAATTTGCCTACAACTCGGTTTAGAAATGCGTCAAGAAGACGACCAACCACAAACATGCCGTAGCTGTACCGAAGAACAAGCGGAAAAGGGTATAGTTTTTATTGATGTTCTTTCCAAACATAAATTCCCTAGAAACTGTTCAATCTGACAAAGGTAGTCAAAGCCGCAAAAAGAATAAAGCCGCCAAGAAAGACACGGCACTTTTAATTGGTGTTCTTAACTAAAGTTTGTAATTTTAGAGCATCCTTTCCCGCGAGAAAAAGAATTTGAAAAAACGTTTGACATCAAAGTACTCTTCGAGGTGCTCTTAAATTTTAATACTAACTATTTCTCTTTGCATTTATAGTAATAAAAAGTAATTCAAGGAGTCCAAAAGAGGCAAGACTGCTTCATCGGAAAGTCGAAAGAAGGGCAAAGAAAAGAAGGATAAACAAAAAGAACCTGCGAGCAACAAGAAGATTTCGACTAGAAAACCATTAATAAGAAGACCAGCAGCAGGGAAAAGGAGAAAAACAGAGACCCTGAAGTGATTCAATCTGAAAAGAAGATTCGAAGCGACAAATAAATGAGCCCAATAAACCCGTCCCAAAGGCTCCCAGCGAGGATAAAGTGATATGACTTATTTAAAAGCGCTTTTATATAAAAGTTTTAGAGTGAAGACAATCAAAAGAAGCCGGACGACGATGGTGTGAAGGAAGGGAGTAAAAAGGAAAAGGCTAAAGGTCAAGTAGCTTTTGCTTTAGTAGGTAATCTAGACACTCTTATCCAGTTTCCTACTTCAACCTTAAATTTAATTTTTAGAAAGACGGGGATTGAGGCGACCAAACCCGAACGAAAGATGCCAAGAAATATCATTATTGTGTCCGCAACATTTTTTTATTACGGTCTAGCAAAGATCTAGAGAAAAACTGACTTTGAAATTGTAGACCAGACATCTCACTTGCCCTAGTTGATTGTTTCGGGAAGCAAACTGAAACGTCAAAAAATATTCAGTTCAATCCAAAATATTTCAATATTTCAGCTCCATTCAAAATATTCAATCGACAGTTTAAAGGGTTAAATATGCAAAGGCAACACAACAAATAATTCTTGACAACAGGTTGTTGTAAATATTTATTGGCAACAAAATAACGGAAATATCAAGATAACCAATAGCAATAAAACCCGAAGGCCTAATGATGAGACCAAATTTCTGTAATAAATCAACGTCGATCACGCCGTCGGTCGCGACTACGGCTTCGATCCCTCGATCTTCTCGTCTTATCGCGCGATCTGCTACGTTTCTTGTCTTTCGAACGGGACCTAAGACTAGTAAATTATATTTTTAAAGTTTACTTAATTTCTGCAAAATACGCACTCATAGTCAGCAGTATTTATAAATGCACATCATAAATGTTGTTGTAAAATTATTATAAATTATAAATGTTGTAAAAAGTTCTACCTAGATCGTTTACGTTCTCGATCCCTTTCACGTGAACGGCTTCGTTTGCGGTCCTTTTCACGCGAACGAGATCTGAAAAAAACATATTGTTATAATTTATGTATTGACTTTGCCTTTTCCGTTTTCGGTCTTTTTCGCGATCTTTTTCACGGTCCTGGTCTTTCTGCTTCTCATTTTCCTTTTGAAGCTCCCTTTCTTTCTTCTTCTCTTCTTCTCTACGACGTTCGATTTCAGATTCACTTTCGCTACAAGAGCATTCACCACCAGAACACGAGCAAGTACAACTAAAAAATTAAAAACATGTAAAGAAACAAAAATTTGACTTACTCTGAGTCATAGTCTTCGTTGGCTTTGTTAGCGACAGCAAGTTGAAGAGGGGTGATTTCTATTCCAGCTGTTAAATCGTACCTATAAACAGTAAACGACAAAGCGCAAACCAAGACTTACTTGTCCAAATCATCATCTTCTTCCTCGTTCTCATCATCTTCATCGTTTTCCTTTGATTTGGCTTTGTCTTTGAGCTGAAACATTTTAGCGTTAGTACTCACTGAAACAATTTTTGTTCCAGTTAAAGAACTTAAATAAATCATCTGCTTGCCGAGTGCTTTAGACCCCAAAACCAGCACAACGAGTAATCCTACCTCTCTATACATACCTCCGTGTCATCAGCGGTTAGATCGTATTTATCAAGATCTTCATCTTCATCTTCATCTTCGTGGCCACTTCCTTCGTCGCTAGCCGATGTTTCGGAGCCGGAACTTTTCTCCGATTCCTCTTCTGGCTGATTAAAATCGTTCACCTAAAAGTTCACAATAAGCACACTTCTTGAAAGTTTACCTCTTCTATCTCATCATCCTGAGTTTCGCCAGCTTTAGCGCCATCCGCAGATTGCTTGCGCTTTTTCTTGCGTCCAAACTCATCAAATTCAGCATCGTCTTCACGTTGAATGTACTCGACATCCTGTCGATCCATATAGCCACCGCCATAACCTAAAGACCACATTGAGTCAAAATGTGCAAAACAAGTTAAGACTCAGAAGTTTATGTTTTAGCTAAAAAATTGTGTCATGGCATCCCTTATTAACTATCTAAGCCATGGAATTTTTTTAATACCTGTTCGACGTTCAGTGTCTCCAAGCTTTTTAGCATTGCAAATGTTGCAAGTGTTACGACGAGCCCAATTGACATTCCCACACCTAAAACCAATGATGAGTAAAGCAAAAATTATCTAACAAACTTTGTGCAAATCCAATCTTCGGCTGCGAATAGTCCTTTCGACTTTTCGGCAGCATCCTTGCCAATCTCTCGTCCAACTTTCGCCTTAGGTTTCGGCTTGGCTTAAACCAGCCGGTTTGCCAGGATAACTAAAAACAATCCAAACCTCGCCCACAAGACTGACAGAAGAGTGTTCTTTCCGCATTCACTTCCGTGCATTTCGGATCCGTGCACGCCCATTCGCCTTCCCGAAGAGCTCGCCGTTCTTTGGCAGACATGGCTTTCGCCTAAAATAAAAATTCAATATACTATTGAGATACTGAAATGAAAGAAATAAAAGAAAATGATCAATAAATGTACGGATTCTACAGATTTTCTAGCCTGTTTCATTAAAAATCGAGAACTTGGTTGTAGTGAGTCAACTCCTACTTTACTTTGCGTAAACAAAACCACTGCAAACAAGAAAAATAATGCACAAAGTCGAAATTCTGTCCGGTTTTTATAATACTAAATCACATAAGCTATTCAACAGAATGAACTGATATCTGAATAGCTTTAAATGTTCTTATAAAATCTTGCCAATCTAGTTTTCCTCATTTTCCCTCGTATTCGTCCACGAATTTACGCGCTCGTTTCTTTCCAAAATACTCTCGTTTTTCCGCCAATTTAAAATCCCTCTTTCTGCTTTTGGCAGGCTTTTTTATACAAGCGACTGACTGTATTACCATTTTACTGTTTTACATTCATCTTTCAACGACATTTATTAAGACAACAATTCATTTGTCTTATTTTAGGTCACGAGAATGGGAGATGACGAGGAAAAGGAGCAGCTCAAACACGTGAGGATCTTTTTCAACCAATTTCAAATTATGTTTTTAGGATGTGGCAAACTTACGGCAGCAAGTGCGAATGCTGAACGAACACATTGAGAGCTACGAAAAAGAAGCCCCAAGCTCCTCGACGCCTTCCAACAGCCATGAAAAGGAGAAACTCATGGCCGAAATTTCCAGCTTAAAAGCCTTTGTGCGTTTTTATAATTGAATAGCTATCGTCTATATATATCTATCGAAAGTTAAGTTTTGATTTTAGCAAATTGCACACGAAGAAGAACATGAGGCGTGGTTAAAAAAGCTGCAGGATGTGGAGAAACGCAATCAGGAACTCACGGAGCAGAATAAGGTGTTTGGTAAAACAGCATAGGTAGAATAATTCTTGTTTTTAGGAACTTGAAAGCTTGTTGTGTGTGAATGAGGTCTCGGATCATGAAACTACCCAACATAATCTCGAAATCAACAAGTACAAGCAGCAACTCGTAAGAATTTTTAATATTTGCAGCTGATTTTCTGTTTTAAGGATGACTTGGAAGCCGAAGCTCAAGCAAATTACCAAACTGTCCGGGACCTTCGCATGTCACTAGCAACAAAAGAGGATCAACTCCATGAAAGAAACGGGGAATACGAAAGGGTTTTCGGTGAACTCGGTGAATTGCGGCTGCAAATCAAGGTATCGAATTTACGGCAAGAGCTTTTGAAACGTTTTTAGGTTCTAAAATCGGAAAATGAAGAGCTTGAGGCCGGAATCAACCAGGCAACAAGTTTGCCGTTTGCTTCACGAGGGAATTCGATGTTTGGGGAGGTTTATTTCGAATGATACCTCGATCTATTTTAATTCGTAGTTTGCTGACGAACGCCGAAATCTCGAGCAAGACATGAAAAAACTCCACGTCGAATTGACAAAGTACAAGAAAGAAAATCGGATGCTAAAAATTGAGGTTTGACTAAAGTATTTTATGAAGCTATAGTTTTTTAGTTGGAAGATGCCAAACTTCGGTCGACGGCTAAATTCGAAAGTGGACCCCGCCGAGATTGCAAATGCAGAACTATGGAGATCGAGCTCATCAATTTGCGTCAAAATATTGCAAGCTTAGAGCAAAGGTTTGTTTTTTTAGATTGAAGGGGTATTTTGACGAAGCTCTTAGGTCAATTCTATTTTTGCGTGAAAATCTGCAACGCCTTCAAAATCCGGAAAAGATTAGATTCTACGGGTAGGTCTCTCTTTTTTAATAATAAAACTTCATTTTAAGAGCCGAGATACAACGAATGGAAGATACGGTAACCCACCTCAGGAAAGAACGAGACGAAGCGAAAGATCGCCTAATCATGTAAAGGTTTAAAAATTTCTTACACTATGAAACTTTAGTGAGCAAGCAAAATGCGAAAGTGCAAGTATAGAAAATGCTGCATTGAAAGCCCAAGTAGACGATTTGCGATTGCACATAAACGAACAGCAAAAGCGGTTTGAAGACATGATGAATGGTGAGTTTAAATGGTTATAGGTTGTTTACGATAATTTTAGAAGAAACTCGAGACGAAATAGCTGAAGTAGTTCCAGCACCGGTGAAGGAGATAGCGACTACCTCTCACTTCATTACCCCATGCAAGGCACCTGAAAATAGTAAGTATTTTGAGCTTAACTATCGAATGTTAACTTTTAAGCTTGTATGAATTTCTGTGTTTAGCTGGTATGGTTACTCCTCTTTCAATTGCTACAGCAAAAACCAAGCAGTATGAGCTCAATTCGGATTTACAAGTGGATAAAGAGGAAATGCGGAGAAAGATTGAAAAGGATAGGCGTGAAGCTGAAAGCGAGAAACTGACAAAATTGGCTGAAGGATTTAAAAACCGAAATGTGATGAAGGTCTGGAAATGTTAGTCAATTATCGTGAACGCAAGTTTAGAGAAATAACAGTATGCTCACTCCAGTTGTTACCACCCAAGAGAACAAGGTTTGTTATTTTTGAAGTTTTGTTTCTGAGGGTTAATTTTAGAAAGCAAAACTTGCAATCGCGCCGAAGCCGATGCTATCAAATTTCCAGCCATTTGTCATACAATCGCCCGCCAAAAAAGTCGAAAAAGAGAACGAAAGGCATTGATTCTATATATTTTTTATGATTGGTTGTGATTTACTTTAGATTGTCGTATTTTACTCGCTCCTTTTCTGTCTTTTCAGTGATTTTGAATGATATTTGAGTAATAAATACTTTCTAAAACTTGTTTTTTTCTAGGATGTCTTTGACGTAAACGGAATATATGTAGCATAATCTTCTAACAAAATTTTACATTGGAGATTGCAAAGTCACCGAGAAATGTTGAAAAGAAAAAGGAACGCAAAGCATGTACTCTCCGAAACAAAGTTTGTTGAGCTCGTTTCATTTGTCTACATTGCAAATAGTTTTGAAATCAATTCCGAAGAATGTTCGTCAACTTTTGAAAGCTCGAATATAACTGCAGGTTCGCACTTTTTGCAAAAAATTTGGCTTTCGGCTGCCCCCTCCCCTCCCCTCCCCCAAAAAATTTTTTCTAACTAAAGGCCTGATCTGTGTTTAGGATTTTTTCGAGAAAACCTGGGCGATGCCGAAACATCATTGGATCCACTCACGCCATGTCGAAGCAGTGATGTGGCTGTTAATCCAAACAAATTGGATGAGGCAAACATACTTTTTTGGTAATAAGATGTTAATTTAGCTTCGCACTTACTTTAAACGATGCTTTGCACAGAAAGGTCGCTTATCAAGGTGTCTTCTGTTGACGGGTGTAATTCTTTTTTCAATCATTTATTTTGATTCTTTAGGCCCAAGTGGATGTGGAAAGACGACCGCCGTACAAGTTATTGTAAATGAATTGGGATACGAGGTAAAGATTGTATATTTTATGTTTACACTGTACTCAGGTGGTGGAATTTTCCCTGGAAAATACGTTTGAAACACGCGAAGGTTTTGGAAACAGTGAATTTATCTACGAAGTAAGTCAGCCTTTAAAATTATTTGAGTGATTAACTTCCTAGACATCCGAAGAAGAGTCGTTTATCAGCTTTTTACGAAAAGCTGATTATTGTAGTCTCGATAGCGCAATGATTGAGGTGGAGGAACCTGTAAAGAAAGTGATGATCGTCGAGCAACTTCCAAATGCATTCATAAGGTGAGCAAGGATAATGAGGGTAATTTTTATTGGCTTAGAGATCCGGCGCGGTTTCGAGCTACGATCGAGCCTTTGCTATTATTGAGCCACAGCGTCATCGTTTTTATCTTCTCCGACAGCGACTCGACTTACGACTTGAGCTTTCGACGTTTTTTCCCTCGGGAATTTATCATGTAGGCCGCATTAGTGAGTATTAAAATAAACTAATAGATTTTAGACGAAACAACATTGCCGAGATTTCGATGAATGCCAGTGCTGCAAGTTTTCTCCGAAAAGCACTGCAAAGGGTGGCTCGCTACAAAAATGTCAAGGTTTTTTCGTAAATTTTGGCTAATTACGTAAATTTATAGGTATCAACACAGGAAATACGGCGTATAGCGGAGGAATCGAATGGTAGTTGTTAAAGATTTTTTTTTATCAAGCTTTTCCACTTTTCAGGAGACATAAGGTGTGCCATGCGAACTTTTGATTTTTCAATTTCAAGCGAAGGCAACTGGATCCCGGGTGTACAGCCTACAACGAATACACAGATAAATGTATTTTTTTGAATATGCCATCGCAAAATATATTTAGCTTTTTCAAATGCTTGGACGAGTTCTTTATGCAAAAAGACAAGAAGATTCCCCGGAAAATAAGGTGAGTGTTAACTTACGCTTGACTTTTGCTAGCGCTAGCGCTTAAATTATTTATTTAGAAGTTTAATTTTAGGTAATAGAATCTCGATTGCAAGAAGCACGCCTAAGACGACCACCACTTGAACGAGATCTTGATGAGATTTTATCCAATAGTGGGCTTCCAGATAATCAAGTAGGTAATAATTTTGAAGCATTATTGATCTTTCCATGTTTAGGCGCTAATGTTCTTAGGGGAACACTCACCAAATTTTTCAACATCGATCAAATCACTTTCAACAATCATGATGACTTTGGCCGCATGTGATGCTCGACGGCCGGTCTTCTATGAGAATTCCGATCGGATGTTGAAACAAGCAAATTCCTATGTATGCTTGCAATATTAATACTTTAAAAAATTCTATTTTAGGTAGCCGCTAGTAGAATAATGTTTGAAAATTACGCCGATTCGGAAATTGCGAATAAAAGTAAAGCTTTAACATAATATCAATACGGCGTTGTTTAGAGCGGTCAATGTATAAATTCACAAAGTCGAAATGGGCGGACCTATGCCGGAGCACAACTGAATCGAAAACCGAAGTCGAGATATGCGCAAGGATGCAAAACATCGACGGCACCGGCGGCGATTTGTTCACTTTGTAATATATTTTTATATATTTTTTTTACATTTACGTACCCCTGAGCGTTTTTAGACGTGTTCCCTTTACACCGCTGTTGAATCAATCGATCGATAGCCTTTCGTTGAGAACATTTGGGTACTTGGGAAGGAAGATGAACTATTCGTGGACAGTTGGCAGGGATCTTTGGCTACAAACGGAATTGGCGAACCGGTACTGTATCACGCATACTTGCTTCATTAATATTGTGGAATTTAGAAGCGTGCAACCTTTCAATGTTCGGGTGGCGTCACAAAACACGACTGGATCGACTCAACAAACTTACGATTTCGACATTGTAGAGGATAGCGACTGATATGTTTCATGCCGTGCACTTTTGACAAGTTTACTTTGAATATTTATTGGTGACATTGTGATCATGTATGTGCATTCTTCATGATCCGTGGGTATTTTCAAACTTTCAACATAAGATCACTTATGTTACAATTTGTACCTTAATATTGTGGTTTGGATAAATTATGTGATTTTTGGTTGCGATTCTGCAAATGATGATGTTGAGTTTATCCAAACCAGTAAGATTGTACTACGGGAGTGAAATGATCTTGTTTCTATGGTAGCTAGTATAGTCAACCACAATAGGGTAACAGGCTGCTACACTAAAATGGCGAGCTGGAAAAAAAGATGGTCTTATTTGTGCATGATGCGTGAAAATCACATCGTCCACAAAGAGGAGTAAGATGGAATTTCTGACTTGAGATAGTGGTTCAAGTTTACTTTAGTGTTGGTGATGGTAGTTAACTGGTACAATCGAATCTTCTATTTTAGTGTAAATTTGAAGGATTTTCCTTGATCTCAAAGATTGTTGCAAAATCGTAGTTGTCCTGAAGATTGGATTGTACGGATGGAATTTGGGGCACTCGACTAATGTACAGCTATTTACAAAAAAGCACCACCTGGCGCCCCGGTGGATCGGCCCTTTTTCGGATTTTTTTTGATATTTTGAGGCCAAAATTAAAACAAACAATAGTTTGAAAAGCCAACAATACGACCCAGCGGAAGTCGTGTCAAAACATTTTCAACAACGGGATTTCACCATCCAAAAAGGAAGTCAGCCATTTCGAAAGTTATTTGTTGAAAATGTTAAGCAGTTATCCCGTGCCAATAACAAACGCATACCTCGTTTAATCAACAAAACACGCAAAGAATATGTGCGAGATAAATATAATGCAAAAATAATCGAAAATTAGACGTTAAACACAAGCAAGATAGAAAGGGAATTAAAATACTACAGGCACGGTCTTCTGAAAACGTGCCTGTGATGGTTGGGAATCGATGGATAAGTGAATGGAACGGACTCGGGTCGTTTGTATACATTGGGCGATAAAAAAGAAATGATAACCGTATTCCCATTTTTCGAAGTAAGAGCGAGTAGGAGGATTCGTTCTCTTTCAAGAACGAATCCTCATTCGCCTCAACCACTAAAACTAGAATTAAGACACAGGCAAAAATAAACCAGAAAAAACCTGCACATGATGAAAAAACGATAAACGGTAGGTTAAATTATTGTTTATGCGATTGCAAATAGAATAGCATAACCTTCCCGTTGATCATTGAGACCCATACAACTGAAAACGAGAAATAAAGGAGACAACTGGTGTTAGAAGTAGATGAAACAAAAGGAAAAGGAAAAAGAAAGAAGAGAAGATAGATACAGATCATAAATTAAGTATATTGATGGATAGATGCGATAGATGAATAAAAATGGCACATTTGTGATGCTACAAGAGAGTTGAAGATTAAACGAGTTGATTTCAAAAAAGGAATGCCACTTATTTACATCAGAAGAGAATTGCTTAAATTGTGCACTGAGATGAAGGAAGCAATGACTCGTATGTGACTAATCTAATGGTATTGCTCGTGGAAGAACTATTGCTACAAATCCTTGCTGACATCTATCGCTAAGCATCCACTTCTTGCTCGCGACGTGGATCGCAAACTTCTTTGCATGAATCCTGAACGAATCCCAAATGAATAAGTGATGAAATACAAAGAAACCTGGCGAGCAATTGCTGATTGGCACGTTTCGATTCCGGGTGGAGTATGGCGGAAAGGACTTTGTGCAACACCGACCCATTGTTGTGCAAGACCAACTCCTGGCTTTTTCGAAGGGCTGACCTCATCAAAATCATCGTACTAAAATAGCAATTGACTTGATATTATCCTGATAAAAATTACTTGATAGTAGTTTCGGCTGAACTGATGAGGATCACTTGGTGCTTCGATGTTAAAGATTGGAGTGCTGCCCTCAACGAAGTCCCAATTTGGTGGTGGCTTCGTAGGTGACCCGTGGCTCGGCGACAAAGTTTCATTCTCATCAATTTTCAGCATAGGCAATGCACGCAATTCAGTGGTTGTTTGATTGCTTGGAGTTTCCTGAAAACAAGTTTTGAACAAAATGCCCGCAAATGGCCTTTCAACCTCACGCTGATTCGACATGCGTCCAGAAAAAATTCGGCTCATCACTTTGAAGTGCTCGGTAATTTGTTGAACATCACGAGTGGAGTCTTTTCTGATCAGATTTCCAGCAGTAAGCAACTCCGTATCAGGAGCTTTTCCCGATGACACCCATGGATGACGAAGAACTTCATCAGCGGTGAATCTAAATGTTTACTTTGATCTTGCAAAATAATGACAACAATCAACCTGTTCTTTGCATCTCGAACAAGCAAGCACTGGATAAGATCTTTAGCATCTTCTGAGATTGACTCCCATTCCTCTTCTGGGAATTCGTAAAAGCCTTCTTGGATTCGCTCAAAAAGATTTTGTTGGCATTCGTCACACTGTTCACCCTAAAGGAATGGCGATTATTGTTTGGGTTAATTGATCCTACCAAATCCCATCCACAACCCTCGGAGCTACATTGTCCGTAAAACGGAGGATACCCGCAAAGCATGATGTAACTGAAATTTATTCATAATCATCAGGACAGAAGTGCATCCAAATAAAGATGATTATATAAAAACTTACACAATCACTCCAAGAGACCACATGTCGCACTTCTTGTCATACTTTAGAGCGTCACCAACGAAAGCATCGACCACCTCCGGCGCCATGAATTCCGCACTACCAACAGGGCTCGCCAGATCTGGTTCACTGGCCACCTACACACAAAAACAATAGTTGACGTGGTTTATGAGTGCTACCTGAACCATTCTCTCCGGATTGTAGTGTATCTTGCTAGCCAAATCCAGATCACAAAGTTTAATGGGTGAAACGCGATCCCTTAAATAAGTCATAAATCTCTTATTTGCAAAAGCCTTACCTATCAGTGCATAGAATATTCTCCGGTTTTACGTCTCTGTGAGCAATTCCACGATCGTGTAGAAACTTGAGAGCTGATGCAATATCCCGGGTAACTTGTGAAGCCTCATGCTCGGTGAAGCACTTCTACAGCATAAAAATAGGTGTGAAGTGAGCATTTTAACTCTACCTTTCGTTGAATGTGGTCAAGTAGTGGTCCGCCGTACATCTTTTCAAATACCATGTAGAAATTCTCGTTATCCTCGAACCACTCAATCAGTTGCACAATATTCGGATGGTTGCGACAAAGGTTGAAAGTGTCCACTTCACGTTGAATCCGGGATCGAGTATGAGACGCAGTAGCCTTATCCACAACCTAAAATAAAGCATTATTTCAGAAAAATGTCAAGTGATGTTACTTTGACAGCATACTCCTTGCCAGTTGGAATGTAAGCACAAGTTCGAACACTAGCGTAGGCTCCAGATCCGAGATTCTCATCAAGCATCTTGTAGAAATCTTGAGTAATTAAAATTGAGTAAAGGTATTTAAACGTCAAAGTTACCAAAAAATCCCGTTCTAGTCGAGCTGCGCTGGCGGTTTCGTCTCGTGTTACGAATAGACATTGGAATAAGCTCTGAAGGTTCCTCATTCTCCTCGCTGAATTAGCCAAGTTGGTAAAGCAAAAATAATGCTATAAAACCTGCTACTAGTCCAATCTCGATCATCATCATCACCCAAGAAAAATCCAGAGAACGAATCATCATTAGATCTTCTTACGTTCCCGAATGAGTCATCGCTGCTAAAAATTATTTTTTACCAATCACACTGACGCAAAAAGCTTATCGCAAGATTGCGAAGTCAAAAAATATCTGCGATCGGTATGTGGTAAACAACGCAATAAACCCTTTATCTTATAAAAAAATAGACCGATTAATCGGTTAATTGGAACTTCAGCGATCATCGAATTGGTTTGGAAATAAAATAAACTAAGCTTAAAAATTAAATAAATAAAATCCAAAATATAAACCTTGCTCGTCCCCTCAGCATTGGGTTGTTGAAATCACCAAGCTTGCTCGCTCCCGTTGGCATAAAAGCCTTCCCCAAACCGCCAAAGCCGTCGTTCTTATGTGCTGATGATCCATCTAAAATTAAAAGTTTAATATTGAAAACATTCTTTTGGTATTTTTCCCAAAAGTTCGGAAATATTTTATAAACACTGGAGCTTAGGTTGCTAATGTGTAAGGCATTAATTTCATATCGTACAAGGTGTAAAAAATAGACTACCATTTTCGATGGCCGAAACGAAACCATCAAAAAGTAAAGTCATGCTGGCTGGGGTTGCTACGTTAAAATGAGTAGCGGAAGGAATAACTTTCAACATATACAGGTAGATGGGGAAGAACGAGCTCGAGAAGGAGCCTGAGCGCCACCGACGCCAAACACGCTGCCTCTGAGAACCGTCGAGATTCAAAGGGGGTGGGTGAGGAGAGTGCCGCCAGCGGCGACCGCGCGACGTCGCACGAACGCTGGTGCGGCGAAATTTCTTTCACCAACAAAGCTTGGTCACATGAGATGGGGAAAATCGATTGGAGAACGCACACACAACACGTACACACCACCCCGCCGCTCGGGCAAAACAAGGGACTCTTTCGATTTGTCGTTTTCAAATGTGGGCGAGCAATCTAGTTGACCTTCCATAGCCAGAAAAATCAGAGGGATTAATTTTATGAAAAACATACAATACTTAATCCGGAAGTATTGGCTTTAATTAGTCCTTTATTGTGAGATAAAACCCTTGAATTTTGAGTTTCCGGAAACATGCAAATCAGCTTCCACAAATAGTAAAACACACAGGACAAAACTTACGGAATTGATCTTGTTCTTCATCAAAAAAGAACATGATCTCGGGCGAGTAGTTGTTGTTCACTTGGGGATACGGGTTGGCTGTACAGACCTAAAACAATAAATGATCAAAAAAAGCAAATGCACAAATACCTTTTGGTCAAACAGCTATTTCAGCGAGTCGTCTAGCAACAAGACAGTTTTGTGATCTAACCTGAAAGCAAAAAACATCAAAATCGAGTAAGTATTGGATTCATATTGGATCAATATGAATGCAAAGGCAAAGTTGTGGAAAACCCTTGAATCTCCGAACGAGCAAATGATTCTCTTATCTAGCTACTAACACGAGATTGGGAGAGCCAGCTAGGTGCTAGACTTTGAGAAAAAGGAAAAGAACTTTCAAAAGCGCGCCATGATATAATGGTCACGAGGTTTTCTCTTTCCGCAACTCGTGCCCAAAGCACATGCCACAGCAGTAGACAGACGCTCTTTTCTCTCTTCACCTGTATAAACTTCCAGAAACTTTCACTTGATATCAAATTGAAATTCTCCACAATGCAATTTTAATATCGGTTTTTGAAAACTTTATCACATGAAACCAGCAAATAACACATTGAAAGAAATACACCGAATTGCTACTTTCAGACAAAATCCCGTACAAATAAATTAGACAAGAAAAGCTTTCGGTGTTACAAGTTGTGATGCACATTTACGAGTAAAGATCGTCGTCATCATTTCCGCCGCCGCCGCCGGCAGGCACAGGGTTGGATGAGCCACCAGAAGCTTGTTCTCCAGGGAATTTGAAGTTGTTCCCGAATCCACGCTGCTGCTGGAGCGTCTGGGCAAACATCTCGTATCTGAAAGCAAAAATAATAAAATAAACACCTCAAAGTTCCGCCTAGTTTTGTTTAAACAGTAGGACGTTTGATTAAACTTACTTCCGAATATCATTGTCAGTAACCGAGCGCCTTGCGAACTTCATAGCTTCCTCGAAGTGTTGCCGAGTGATCTCAGGCACGGGGTCAACAGCCTCATCTTCCATCAGCTCTTCACCCTTGGCACGGAGCTCCTGACGTTCCTTCTCAACGCGAATATCCTTCTCGATTGACTCACGAATTGCAAGCTTGCAAGCCCTAAAACATTCAGTTAATATAAATAGTTGTAGTAGAGCCAAACCTCTGACAGATCTCCGTAATATCAGCTCCCGAAAATCCAACAGTTGATTTGGCCAAGAACGTGAGATCAATGTCTTGGGAAACCGGAGTCTTGCGGAGATTGGCTTTGAAGATTTGAACGCGAGAAGCTTCATCGGGAAGAGGAATGTAGATCAGCTGATCTAAGCGACCAGGACGGAGAACTGCAGAGTCAATGATATCTGGACGATTTGTGGCTCCAATGATGAAAACGTTCTTCTTGCTGTTCATGCCATCCATTTCCGTGAGAATTTGATTGATCACTCGATCAGCAGCACCTGAACAAATCACGTTTAGAGCTAATTAGACCTGAAATTTATTACCTCCTCCATCACCAACAGATCCACCACGAGCCTTTGCAACTGAGTCAAGCTCATCAAAGAAGAGAACACAAGGAGCTGCGGCACGAGCCTTGTCAAAGACGTCACGAACGTTAGCTTCCGATTCACCAAACCACATCGTCAAGAGTTCAGGTCCCTAAAAATAATCATGAACCCGCCCACGAATGATATCACTCCTACCTTAATCGAGATGAAGTTAGCTTGACATTCATTGGCAATTGCTTTGGCCAAAAGAGTTTTACCACATCCAGGAGGTCCATAGAAGAGGACACCACGTGATGGCTGCATGCCGAATTTGAGGTACTTCTCGGGATGTTCCACTGGATATTGCACAAGCTCTTGCAGTTCACGCTTGACGTTTTGAAGTCCTCCAATATCTTGCCAAGTAGTGTTGGGCGTTTCAACGACAGTTTCACGAAGTGCCGATGGAGATGATTTACCCATCGCAAACTAAAGTTTGTTTTTATAAAGAAAAAATCGGAAACTTACGCGGAAGTTCTCCATGCTGACTGCAAGACTGTTGAGCACTTCAGCGTCAATAGCTTCGTCCTCAAGGTCGATAAGCTCCATCTTTTCACGAATTTGTTGAAGCGCAGCCTCGGAGCAGAGTGAAGCAAGATCAGCACCAACATAACCATGACACTCGTTAGCAATCTAAAAGCAAATGTAATTAAGTAGATCGCATTTTATTAGTACCTGTTCGAGATCAACATCATCGGCAAGTTTCATATTCTTTGTGTGAATGCGAAGGACTTCAAGTCGACCAACGGCATCCGGAATTCCAATGTCAATCTCACGATCAAAGCGTCCGAAGCGACGGAGAGCGGGATCGATCGAATTAGGGCGATTTGTAGCCGCAATGACAACCACATGAGATCGTTGCTTGAGACCATCCATCAAAGTAAGCAGCTGGGACACAATACGACGCTCCACCTAAAAAGTTGGTCAATTCAGTTTAGGCACAATGTCAATACCTCTCCGTGCGTCTTCTCACGCTTTGGTGCAATAGCGTCGATTTCGTCAATAAAAAGAATGGCAGGACTGTTCTTTTCGCATTCTTCAAAAGCTTTCCTCAAGTTAGACTCGGATTCACCAGCGAGCTTCGACATGATTTCAGGGCCTAAAATAACAAAAATAAAAAGAGACTGATTTTTGACTTTAAGATGTGTTAAAATACCAACCATTGATAAGGAAGAAGAATGCTCCAGTCTCATTCGCAACAGCACGAGCAATCAGTGTTTTACCAGTTCCAGGAGGTCCATAGAGAAGAATTCCACGAGGTGGCTTGATACCAATTGCCTTGAAGAGCTGAGGATGACGAAGTGGAAGTTCAACCATTTCTTTGATTTGTGCAAGTTGCTTCCTAGCCTAAACATTTCATTTAGTTGCAGCACATAAGGTTAAGGATACCCCTCCAATGTCGTCATATCCAACATCGTTCATGTTCTCCTCCTCATCTTCTCTCTTGATGGCCTCACCTTCGTAATGAATGACAGTGTCTGGTGCAACGATGCATGATGGAGATGGGTCGGTTTCAATGACCTGAAGTAATTGTAAAAAGTCAGTGATAAAATCAAAACTTTGAATTCAACATTGCGCATAGCAGCATTCACAGTAAAGATGTCGCCTTTGTGCAAAGGACGATAAGCTTCAACAAAGTACGGCTTCAAGAACACTTCAAAGAGATTTCTAAACCAAAATCATAATAGTTATTAAAAATTAATCGATACCCAGTTAAGCCTTCAACCGTGTCATCAATTGGCAATACATGCACACGTTTTCCGTAGCTGATGTTTGGAGCGGCCGTCACACTAAACAGAGAATAGGATTGCGTTTTAAAAATTTTTACCTAACGACGTCACCGAGACGAACACGAAGATTGTGGCGAACAACACGATTCATCCGGATCTTGTCATTTGGACAAGCGTCATCAGCCAAAACGATGCACACCGTCTCGCGACGCTTCTTGCCTTTCAGTGCCACGGTGTCTCCTCGGAAAAGTCCAAGCTCGTCCATTTTTGCTTGAGACAATGCAATCACAGAGTTGTCATCTTTCTCGCTTTGATCGACAATGAGACGGTTCGGCTTTGGCTTTTCCTTGAGAATTGCAGTTGCAAGCTGTTCGTTTTTCTTCTCCTTCTCATCTTGAGCACTAAAGAACAAATAATTACAATACTTTGACGTCAAATAACTTACGTTGGGACTTGTGCCATTTTGTACAAGATGTTGTAGAAATTAGCAGGATTTCAGTCTAAAGCAAAGAATTTGTAAGCTTTTAAATTACTGGATGAAAAATCAATAAAATGAAGCAAAAGAGTGCAAGAAATTTCTCAAGTAAGATGACTAAATGAAATTCAATGGTGTCTGTGATGACAATTCATATTTGAGTTTGTGCGCGCT
The DNA here is from genome assembly GCA_958450365.1 of Mesorhabditis belari. Taxonomy (NCBI): domain Eukaryota; kingdom Metazoa; phylum Nematoda; class Chromadorea; order Rhabditida; family Rhabditidae; genus Mesorhabditis; species Mesorhabditis belari. The sequence continues at coordinate 1,112,812 of CAUEEP010000938.1, forward strand.
CAAAGCTAAAAGCGAACAGTGTTTCGATGCACTGAGGAACGTAGTGTAGGTGGAAGAATGGAGAAATTACAAGGAGCTTTTGAAATCAAAAAGTTGTGAAAGATTGACAAGCCCACGAATACGAGCAAGGGAAATAAAATGATAAAAAAAATAAAATTTTCTTGAAAATTTTTTTTTAAAGGGTATTGCGATTTTGTCGGAAATTCGAAGCTACTGTATTTAAGCGAGTTAGTGTCTTTTAGTAAGTTAGTTGATGTATTTCTTTTGTTGAGTGAGTTGATGAACGTTGATCAAATTATCTTGCGTTGGATATGTGTTGTTTTTACGAATTTTTATTAAAACAAAGGCCAATACCCAGCTTCAGATTAAGTTCTAATGCATAGTAGGTATTTTTGCAAAACACTGACAGAAGGAAACAAAGAGAACGAGAAACGAATCAAAATAAACAACACTAAACGTTGAAATTGAAGAGAATAAAATATATTGCATAGGGTTTATCAAAAAAAATAGTATTGCTTTTGATCAAGTCGAGCGTTATTGTCCCTGGAATTTGATGGATTAATAAGATTAATATTGATGATTAATATTGGTGATTAATATTGGTGTTTTCTGGGCTGTAGTACTTCGTAACGAACAAGTGTGCTCATTTCAACATTTACCCACCGTAGACGAGGTATTACGGTGCATATCTATCAGTTCTTTTACACTTACCGTATTCCCCGTGCTATCAGTGACGCGTTTTCTCTTCTCCGCCGCGATCCTCTCAAGCTCTTCGTATTTATTTTCAGCCGCCAACTAAATACATAACTAAGTACCTACTTCTTTGTCTCCTACATCTTTTTTCCGGCATACTGTACTAGTTTTAGCATTTTGGACTACTTTTTCATACTGTACGGACTATTTTGGAATACATTACCCAAAAAAAATCACCCTTCCCTAACTTCTACATTCCCACCTGCAAATAGAGTTGAGATTCAAATGAATCAGCTGATGACAGCAAATACTTCACTAGATCGACTCTAAATTTTACGATCTTTAACTTCTCCTTATCTTTTAAACCTCTCTTTATAATTTCCAGCTTCATTAGCAGTTGCAACTGTTGTTGACTGCATATCCGTAGCTTCAAGGGAAGTTGGTGACTTCATTTTCTCCAACTTCTCATCGTTTCCCTCTTGTGGTTGTGCTTCTGTCACTTCTGTCACTGTCACTTCAGGGGCGGCAGTTTTTGATTCAGTTGGAGTCTAGAAAACTGCATGAGTCTCACCGTTTGATTACAGAAATGTATGAAGAAATTTAGTGCAGCAAGATTTTTCGATTAGTTTAAGCCTATATAGCTACTGCTCTATTTCGCAACAGTATCTCAACATTTTGCCCTTGATTGGCATATAGTCACCGTGACCCTTGTCTACCTACCGTTATGAGCGTTGGTGCAGTCGTTGTCTCACCCTCGGTGATCAGGGTTGTGCCATTAGAAGTTTGAACAACAGAAGCTACTCTGAAAGGTCAAATCATTTCATCAGCCAAGTTGGAAAGCCATTAGTTTAAGCCATTTTAATAATTAAAATAAAAATGTATCTATTTTAGAAAACCAAGACTACAGGAAATAATTCATTTCTTTCAAATAGAGCGACAAAGCCTAACATTTGTGAAAATCCTGTTGAATCAATAAAATGTTAAACGATTTGTCTTTTTTATTTTTGCGACGCGTTTTACACCTTATTTCTAATATAATACGAAGAAGTTTGATGTTTTTTATCTTCAATAGTACTTTTTAAGCTTTATCTATGGCAGTAAGACAAATAAGTTTGATTGTTTTATCTTCAATAGTTAATCTAATCGAATCCCAATCAAATTCCCTTTTCACTCACCCAGCTTCTTCATCCAATTTCGTCCCATCATCATAAGTCTCAAATGGATCTTTTTCCGACCGCGGACTCTGCAAATCAAGCCTTTTCAAAACTCTTTCTTTCCAAACCTTCTCTTCAGCCATTCCCAAATCTTTTCTTGGTTCAAAATCTGGCGTTTTCTCAGGAACATCTTGTTTTTCTGTCTAAAACTTTTCTCAATCTTCATCTCTGATCCTTTTTTACCTCTACATCAACGGTCGTTTCCCCCTCTTTCCTCAAAATCTCTTCTAGCTTTTCCTCTTCTTTCGGCGCAACCGTACTCTTTGGCCCAAACGAGTATTTACCCGAGTTTTCCAATTCTTTCTAAACTTTTCAAATTAAAGAATCAAATTTCATTTCCACCTGAAACTCGACATTGTTTCCAATCAATTTGTCCGCATATTTGTTCTCAATTCCTGCGTTTTCTTTCCGAATCTGCGTTTCTGAGGTCCGTTTCTGAGGTCCAAATGCGTAATCACCACTATCTGATGATGTCTGAGCGTTTCTGTATGCTGGTGATTTCACTCTAGCATTTGCATGTAAATCGTTTGTATCGCTTGCAAGTGGAATTGGCTGAAATTGGTTTGTTTTTAATTCGGATTGGAATTGATTGGATTCAGCTTTTTTGAAACATTCGATTAGATTATTGTAGCTTTTCTTTCTTTCTAAATTTTTAAAGCTTTTAGAAAACTCTGAAATACGGAAACGTTTTAGAAAAGGAATTATTTGAAGCATAAAGCAGTTTGAAGCACTTCTCACCTTCAAATTCTTTCTCGGTCTTTCCTTTCGAATGAATCGCACTGTTGATTGCGTATTTTGATTTTGATTTGCATTGTTTTGAGAGAAATTCACTCCACGATGTTTCTATAAAAGAGAATAGAATTAGAAAATAGAATTAAAATGCAAGTCTTTTAACAATTTCCCAGAATTAGTATCAAAATGTTTGCCAACCCTGAGAAAGTCCTGTTTCGCGGCACTCTTCGGCGGATTCAGTCCAAGGCTTTGATACACACAAGTGAGCATTCGATCAGCTATCGCTACCGCTAAAAATAAATACAAATCTATGTGCTTATTTCTAAAACTCACATTTCTTTTTAGCTTCTTGATAGGCGATCGAGAGGGTGTTTAACTTTTCTGCACATCTGAAAGTTTGAGATTGAGTAAAGCTTTATTAGACTTTTTTTATTAGACTTTTTTTTATTAGCCTTTTTTTATTAGACTTTTTTTTATTAGACTTCTGAAATTGAATTTACTTCTTTAAAATCACAAACTTTATATGCTCCGGGCAACAATTCAGCATTTGTTCACAACTTTTTCGATCTTCACGAAAATTGATGAGACAAGTTTTTGGGGATTGTGGAACGGTGGGTATGATCGGGAAAGCAGGAACCTCGCACATCGTCTAGAAGTTTGGTAAATGAGTTTCATGGACCTTTTTTTTTAAACCTGAAGTGGTGTCCTTCTTTTGTTCATTCTTCGAAAGCATTCCCTTGAATCCTCATTCACCAATGCTTGTAGAGAATCAAAATCGAGGCCTTCTAGTTCGAGATTCTCTAGGGATGGCTTGATTTAAGTATTCAAATGTTTTTTCTAACCTTGACATCGACTCACAACACTCCATTGAGTAGCAGCACTTGTGTGGAAAAGCTAAAAACGTTCGTCAATAGATATGAGCACTATAAACTACAAAAATGACGAACTATCACACTACAAATGCTTCTAACTTGATTCAAAGCTGTTAGATTGACATGATCTATAGCTCAAAAAATAGAGAATTTCAAGAGCTTTCGAATGGACTAAAGCACATCGAAAAATATCAATGCTAAAGAAAGTTACAATGGTTTGTAGTCTTGACTCGAAACGGATCGTACTCGCTCTTGAGATTCTCTATCTTTTGAGCTATAGATCATGTCAATCTAACAGCTTTGAAGAAAGTTAGAAGCGTTTGTAGTTTACGTTTGTAGTTTTTAGTGCTCATGTCTAACTCTAACCAACTTTATCCCTCGTCTCCAACGCCAACGCCACGACCGTCCCCTGTGCGCACTTCTTGAAAGCGAACTGTGCCTGTTCCAAGCAATCGATATATTTAAAGCAAGCCGTCTGTAAATGAATATTTTCGAAATTCGTTCTCTTATTACCCGATTCGACACCGGCCAAGCTGTAACGACACCAAAAATCAAAAATAACAACAACATTGGAAAAGTTTCAACAGGGAATCTTTGTGGATGGAGTGAGATGGCACTCAAATCCACAACGATCGGACCGAACTTGAAAGCGTTTTTTTTCCAGCGAGTCGAGATCGCTTTGCGCTGAAGGAAAGTTTCTTTTGTCTTTTTCACTCGAAAGAATCGAAATCAGTGCTTCCTCTTTTCAAAATACCCCATTCTCTGAAAGATATCCAATTAGCTGATCGCCTTTCGTTAATTTGCCAATTTGGGGATTTCGCGTTGTTTTTAGATGGTTCGTTAAGGCAATGGCGTTGAATAGTGACAAATCGCTTGAGGCAATTTTGAAAATTTGCAAGGAAAACTATATATGACAAGGAAAACTACTATATAAGATATATACTATATAACATATATACTATATAAACATATACTATATAAACACATACTATATAAATTTACAAGGAAAAATACTATATAACAAGCTAAGCCAGGGCTATTGGAATACAACTTACTTTAGAGATCTTAAGGCAATCAAAAAATACTGCAAGTCTCAGTATTCAGTCTAATTACAGTACTCCTGCCTAAAATCAGTCAAGATATTGGAATACTTTATATCCCGGTATTGTAGTGAGGCAATGACTAACTACAGTACTGTCGTAAACAGTCATTTTCTCACTTTCAACCTTTGATGAACAAAAAAAACTTAAAATTCGTGATAACGAGTATCTGGGATATCATCGCCGAAACATCCAAAAACGGGTTTCCAAAAAAAAAAAAGAGAGAAAACGACAATGATGAATGAAAATTGTTCTCCCGAAGCTAGCATTTAAGGTGAAAATTTGCATACAAATTTGAGACAGACAAATTTGAGACAGACAAATTGGAGACAAGAAAAATTTCGGCTCTAAATTTCGGGAATTTCATTTCAACAAACGTTCATTTCGGGAATTTTAACAATAATTTTACGCGAATACCATCGTTATTAATAAAATTATTGTTTGATTAATGCTTTTTCCGGTGCTTTACGGTTACCGGAGGAGGGGGGAGTTTTTGGCCAACTTGCAGCTCATTTTTAAGCACCTTAAACTTGTTAGATCAGAAAGTTTTAATAAGATTTAGATAGCTTAGAACGTCAACTTTCAGAAACTATTTGTTTCATCAAAAGCTATTAGCAAAAACCTATCTAAAATCGGACTGCAAAATGGTCAAAAGCTCGGCCTCTCCGGAAAGATTCCTTTTTCCAAAACTTCTGACGGAATAAGTTAAGAAACAACAACAAATTACATTTTCATGTTGAATTCGTGATAAAGCTCTTTAGCTTTAGCTGTTTTTAGCTCTTTAGCTCTTGTTGCGCTATTACTTATATTAGATTTGTATCTTTTAACACGCTAATGAGTTTTTTTAATCAAAAAGATGAAAAATCTTTTAAAATTAACGAAAAACGTAAAGAAAACAAGAAAACAACCACGCGTAGAGAAGCGGCGTACAACGTGGACAAAAACACTGTTAAAATGCCCGAAATGAACGTTTCCCGAGACGAAATTCCCGAAAAATTCCTGAAATTTAGTAGAGCCAAAATTTCGATATGAGCTTCGAATTGAGTGGGCTTTCGGTCGACTACGAGGTGCCAAAAGGAAAGGAGTGAGTTTTTTGTTTTTAAATTTAAATCTTTGTTTAACTTTGGAGTACTTTTGTTAAAGCTGTCGATTTAGACGTGTGGCCGAGGAGGCGTTCAATCAATTGTTGGCCTCGTTCAACCTCGACACGAGCACGCTCACATCCACCGCATCGACCACCAACATCGAAAGCACGCCTCGAATCAATGTGTTTGTTTATTACCTTTTCAATAATGTTATCGGGGTTTTCTTGACCTGTTTTCACGTGCAACTTTTAAAATACCATTCTTTTAGTACAAACAGCGACGTTGACATCAAGCCGTTGGAATTGAGTGAACTCGAGGAAGAGGTCATCGTTCACTGTCGAGTCATCACCGGACTAAACCCAGCAAAAGAATGGAAGGTTGGATTTTTATAATACCTGTGCAGTGCGTGAGATGGGATGATTATTTAGATATTTATTTCGAATATAACACAATCACTAATCTAGCGAGAAAATACAATAAAATAGAATCAATCGTTGATTCAGTGTGTCAAAGCCAAACGAGAAAGAATACAAAGTGGGGTCCGTCCCTTTTTATCACACAAACGATCTTTAGAGGAAGGACAAGAGAATCAGAGATATTCAAAATCAAAGAATCAAATAAGATTTCACAGAAAAGAACTACTTTTCTGCACACTCCCGTGCGCAAAAAGTCAAAGGAACAATCTAACAACAAATTTGATAAGCTTGGGCAAGAGGAGCATTACGGCAATAAAACTTAGAAGGATGGGAAGATGATCCGTCACCACCGCCTCTGCGAACTCCTTCATCTCGTCCCACATTGATCGCTCCTTCATTGTCGCGTCTCCAGTGACCCATCGATTTCCGTAGTTTGGAACGTAGACGAGTTGACCGGTGACCCTCGCTTTCCTTGTCCCACTTGGACACTTCAGCTCGCACTCTTGGTCGATCACCACTTGCAGGAATCTCATGTTGGTCACTCGTTTCTGCTGGGTGCCATCGCATTGGAGTACTGCCAAGATCGTTCCACATTGCAATTCGGCCAGTTGTTTACCGAATTCGGAACGACAAAGGTACTTCAGGCTGGCCCCAGTCTCACACGCAAAGCAGACGGTCAGCTCACTTTCCATCAAATGACACGCCGACACATCCACTTGTGTCTGCGCCTTCAATCCATTGAACTTGACTTGAATGGTGGATGTGCCTTTGGCTTGCACTTTGCGTTTGTCGACGAGATGGAAGCACTGGTGCAGCAAGCGGATAACCTCCAAATGACGGGAGAATCCGAGGCAATTCGTTTGGCGGTGGAGAAATCGCTGCCGAAATGGCTCGAGGCTCAAATTTTTGCGAAAAAGATCGACCACCCGAAGTGGGATCTGGATGCGTTGAGAGAATTGATTGAGAAAATTATGCGAGCCGCAGCCGAACGAGATTCACTGCACTTTCAAGGGATTTCCACTGAGAAGGTTACAACCATGCCAGTTGTCCAGAACTTTGCAAAGTCTCACGGGCAACAGCAACAACAAAAAGATGGTGGCAAACAGAACTCATTCCAGTCTGTTCCACAAAAGGCGCCAGATGTGAGGCGAAAATCTTGCGGCTTTTGCCAAACTCAAGACACTCACTGGTCGACGGAGTGTCCTTTATCGGTACAAGAGCGTTGGGCAAAGGCGAGAGAGCTTAAGCTGTGCTACAACTGCCTATAAGGTGGACATGGATTGAACAAGTGCCGATCAAAGGGATGTCGTTCATGCAACAAGCCACATCACACATCCTTTGCTTCAACAAGATCCCCCGATAGCTCATGGAGGAAATATGGTTTATTTGCAATTACAAACGGGTTTAATTACCCAAGTTTGCAGAAGCTCCCCTTTCGTAAACGAAATGAAATTTGAAATGCTCATCGTTGGATGGCTTTTGTGTCAGACGGATCAATCCAGTATCCATGTCGGGCCGGTAGCAAATCCTTGGAAAGACACTCCTATAAAACCAATGTTGTGTGCCTCTGAATACGAGGCGTCGGTCTTCAAACTAGGGACAATTGCAAACTGCAAAGATGCGTTCAGTTTTGATGAAAAACTTTCATCTGTCGGATTTGTTGCAAATTTGGTCCCAAAAAAACAAACGATTGACATGGCCGGGTCTATTTGCTGGAAAAAGTGCACAACCATTTGGAAGAAAAAACCTTTCTTGGACTTGGAGGAACGTCTGAACGAACGATGGAGTTTGTCGTCGAACAAATCGTCGAACGATGGAGTTTGTCATTCTTCCTTGGGCATCAAGCTCAATCCTTAATGGCGCAGCTCCTGTAGCACACATCATCTGAAAAAAGAATGTTTGGGGGGGTTAAAAACCAACTTGCATCTGGCTCAACTGGAGAGAGGTCTTCCCAATAATTTTGTGGGTGGTTGTGGACGAATATTTTGCACTCATCAATTGATATTTGGCCAGAAGAGTCCTCTGAGTATGACGTTCCTCCAAGTCCAAGAAAGCCGGCTTTCTTCCAAATGCTTGTGCACTTTTTCCAGCAAATAGACCCAGCCATGTCAATCGTTTGTTTTTTTGGGACCAAATTTGCAACAAATCCGACAGATGAAAGTTTTTCATCAAAACTGAACGCATCTTTGCAGTTTGCAATTGTCCCTAGTTTGAAGACCGACGCCTCGTATTCAGAGGCACACAACATTGGTTTTATAGGAGTGTCTTTCCAAGGATTTGCTACCGGCCCGACATGGATGCTGGATTGATCCGTCTGACACAAAAGCCATCCAACGATGAGCATTTCAAATTTCATTTCGTTTACGAAAGGGGAGCTTCTGCAAACCTGGGTAATTAAACCCGTTTGTAATTGCAAATAAACCATATTTCCTCCATGAGCTATCGGGGGATCTTGTTGAAGCAAAGGATGTGTGATGTGGCTTGTTGCATGAGCGACATTCCTTTGATCGGCACTTGTTCAATCCATGTCCACCTCATAGGCAGTTGTAGCACAGCTTAAGCTCTCTCGCCTTTGCCCAACGCTCTTGTACCGATAAGGGACACTCCGTCGACCAGTGAGTGTCTTGAGTTTGGCAAAAGCCGCAAGATTTTCGCCTCACATCTGGCGCCTTTTGTGGAACAGACTGGAATGAGTTCTGTTTGCCACCATCTTTTTGTTGTTGCTGTTGCCCGTGAGACTTTGCAAAGTTCTGGACAACTGGCATGGTTGTAACCTTCTCAGTGGAAATCCCTTGAAAGTGCAGTGAATCTCGTTCGGCTGCGGCTCGCATAATTTTCTCAATCAATTCTCTCAACGCATCCAGATCCCACTTCGGGTGGTCGATCTTTTTCGCAAAAATTTGAGCCTCGAGCCATTTCGGCAGCGATTTCTCCACCGCCAAACGAATTGCCTCGGATTCTCCCGTCATTTGGAGGTTATCCGCTTGCTGCACCAGTGCTTCCATCTCGTCGACAAACGCAACCGTATCTCTGTAGCACTCTCCCGATTTCTGCAGACTCAAAATCTTTTGGAGGAGAGCATTCTTCAGCATCGTTTCATCCCCAAATCGGGCTTTCAACCTTTCTCGCACAAGCGTGTAGTTCTCTTTCGTCAGGTCGAAGCCAGCCACTGCTTTCGCGGCTTCTTCCTTCAAGTGCGGCATCATGTAGGTGAGTTTGACATCGTCGTCCCACGGTTGACAGTGTACGGTGCGATCAAACACTTGAAAGAACCGTCTGTACGTTGCACTTCCCTCGAGATCCGGCAGTGGCATTTTGGCTACTTTAAAATGCTGAACCGGGGCTGTGGTAGCAGATGTTGTCGACGTTGACACGGAGGCTTTTTTGTTCTCGATTTCCACAAGTTTCCGTTCACCAGAAGCGAGCAATTTATTGAACTGAGTGATGAGTATGTAAGCGTGTTCTCGGGCATATTCCGGGCCCTCCTCAGTCACCATGTAATTCTTCATCACGTCGTTCTCCGCCGTTTTGTCTTCCGCATTCAGCGTCGCCATGAGGGCGAACCATCTGTCCTCGCATTCGTTGAATTTCCGCAGATAGCTTTCGATTTTCGACACCTTTTCTTGTAGAAACTCAACACCCTTTTTGATGTTTGCTGAAAAGTACGATTTAAGCAGTTTTTTGGTATTCTCATCTTCTCCATTGATCACTGTATTCAACCTCTTGAATTGGTTGATTGTTCTGATGTTTGAGTTCATTTTGAATTTGTAGTCTCGTGCTGCTTGTTATACGGTGGCTTGTGATGCTCTCGGCGGTCGCGTTGCGGCCCTCTCTCCGAAGAGCTCTTTACAAAAGAATGAGCTGTCGCTCTCTCCACTCGCGACGCTTTCTTCCCCGCTCTCGCTTTCGTCTTTGGACGCTCACTCTCGTCGGGACAGCGACGCTTGCTTGTGAGACTCTCTCCGTTTGCACCTCTCTGCTCTCACGTTGGTGGGTACGCTCTCCGCGTGGTCTCTCTCGAGTGATCCCTTCTTCTCTTTCTTGAAGGCGAACTACAATTACGACGGATCGTTTAGGGTTACTTTCGCTGAAGCTGCTATTCAAGAATGAAAAAAGGACGATATCTGGTAACACCGTATGCCAGACCGGGTCCAATTTCTCTGTTCAAAAATTGGATGTTTTTGAACTTTAAAATGCAAAAATTGGATCCCGGTGTGTTCCCTGTGGAACACACCGGGTCACCACTCCGTGTGGCTCCACAGAACTTCACGTACTCACGGATCTCACCGGGTTTGTAGTTGGACTGCGCACCAAAATGTGCAGTGCGTGAGAGGGTACCGATGGGGCAATGATTATTTAGATATTTATTCCGAATATAGCACAATCACTAATCTAGCGAGAAAATACAATAAAATAGAATCAATCGTTGGTTCAATGTGTCAAAGCCAAACGAGAAAGAATACAAAGTGGGCTCCGTCCCTTTTTATCACACAAACGATCTTTAGAGGAAGGACAAGAGAATCAGAGATATTCAAAATCAAAGAATCAAATAAGATTTCACAGAAAAGAGCTACTTTTCTACACAATACCCGTTAAATTGTCAAAATAACTAGGAAAATCAATATTTATCTTTAGCCAATAATGGTGAAACTGGAATACGAGGTGGTGAACACGATTCGAATGGCCGATTTGGTGGCTCTATTGATGAAAGATCCGAAACTCGATTTGCCTCCTGGGTTTGGATTTTTGTGTAATTTTAACGCCGTAAATTTAGAGCCTACAGTCTACGCGTTTTTCGGGCCAACGCAACCGAGTTTTTGGATCCAATCGAGGTTGTGTTTGTCGGTTGTTTTCATAAATTGAGCATTTTCTAGATGCATTGGGAAAAGGATGCGGGTCGTCGATTGTACCGGGTTTTCAAAGGCACAAAGGCCTGTCGTACTCACCGTTTGCTCATCGATTTGACCCTTCGCAGTGTTGCGCCAGCTAAGACCACGAAGTAAATGAATCCATTTTTTTTGTTGCTATTCTATAATTTGTAGGTCTCTCTGGCGAGTGGCTGTGCATCCGAGCTTTCCTTCTATCAAAGACGGAAACACAATGCGTTCAAAGGACCAAAAGCAGCCATTCATCAAAAAAAAAGGCCCTTTAGATCGCAAATCGCAGCTTCAAATAGATTTTTTAAAATACATTCGTTTTTCTAACATTTCTTTGATTGTGCATTCTCGGAAGTCTTGTTCTTGAAAATTCGTGGGAAAAATTAAACTATGTGGGCGTTTTGTGCATTTGAACTTGGTAAAATTTATCAATTTCGAAACAAGATGAAAAGATCACAGAAAGGAACAATTTTTGAAAAATAAGAAACGGTCTTAAAAATTGGAAATGAACCCGTGATTAAACAACAACTTACCCCTTCAATAAGGCAAAATTAATTTAACTTTATCATATTTAACGAGTAGCAATTAAGAGTACCTATTGAAGGCATGATGAAAATTATTACATTGTGCACCAGCCGGGGTGTAGCCGATGGCCTCCATATTCTCTTCAATGACCGATTCACATCGCATAAAGTTAGCATTCCTAAAATAATGGGTATGAAATCGATGAAATATTGGGCGTAGTGATTAAATAACATAATAAGTAACGTACGTGTTGCAATGCCCTTGAGGATGAGCGTGTGAGTGGCCATGTGGGTGAAGTCGACGGGAGCTAAATCGTAAGTTAGTTAAAATAAAATAAAATCATAAAAGCGCACTGATGGCGTGATGTAGTCGTTTGCTCAGCCTTTAAAATAGACGGTGCAGTGTAAGAGAAGCCAATAAACGGATCTCCATCATGCGGCAAGGAAAATGCCGACTCACAAGGAGAATCCACCTAAAAAGTAAAATAAAATTCTTAAAAACTGCGCCTACTGGAGTCATTCTAGTGAACTTTGTGTCGAATAGTGAGACATCGGTTTCATCAACAATTTGAGGTGTAAATGGTGGTGGCATCTAGACACAAATAAGTAGAGAACTAATCTAAGGACATTAAACCTCTCGCTGGAGAACGCAATTCCAATCCAAATGAGCAAAGAAGTCATGCCCCTTGATTTCAGCCGCATCCGCTTCGCTAGCACCTAAGATGATGTTGGTTTTGGACTCACAAACAAATCTTACCAAGACGCGTTTCAACATGACGCTTCAGAAGTTTCTTGATCAAGTCTCTCGCAGAAATTGAAAGATAGGCAGGCAGCGTAAGGCGACCCTAAACAACAATGATAAGAAGCGCAAATCTTAACAGGTACCTTGATAATCTTGTCGATAGTTCTCTTTCGATTCTCGGCTCGAAATGGAGGACCTCCAGTCAACATGTCAAACATCAGTGCTCCGAGACTCCACCAATCAACAGCCTTTGCATGACCACATCTCAACAGAATTTCAGGTGCCATGTATTCTAAAGTTATTACATTAATCAATAAAAACTGCACTGATACCAATAGTTCCACAGAAAGTATGCGTCTTTTGATCTCCTTCGATTGCTTCTTTGCATAAGCCAAAATCAGTCAATTTCACATGACCTAGATAAATATGTATGGATTTTGCAAAAAAAAACCCAACCTCTTGCGTCAAGCATAATATTTTCCGGCTTTAAATCTCTGTAGATGATTCCTTCGTTGTGAAGATGCTCCAAAGCCACAACGATTTCACTGAGATAGAAAGCAGCCGTCGACTCCATAAAAGTTCCTAAATTGAGTTGTAAGTACTGCACCCTCGGTACAGTAATACATCCATTAGTATCAGGTACCTTCACGTTCAAGATGCATAAACAGCTCTCCACCGCTGAGATACTCCAAGATAAGATAAAGTTTGCCATCTGTTTGAAAAGCATAGTTGAGGCCACAGATGAAAGGACTCTTCACCGCTTCGAGAATGTTTCGTTCAGCCTAAAAAAAGCGAGTTAGTGGAATTTTAAATTTCAAACCTTGGTATGTCCAATATCCTTTTGATTGCGAATGATCGTTGCTTTTCGGAGAACCTTCATGGCAAAAATTTCATCTTTGTCCGTTCCGGTGAGCTTTTGAACTTGGAACACCTGAAAACAGTAGATTTTTTAAAAAAGTAAACTAACTTTGCCATAGCCTCCTTTGCCGAGCACTTTGAGAAATTTGAAATCCTGCTTTCCGACTTTGATTCCAACAGGATTAACCGATGCCTCTCCAATGTCCAGCGTTTCCAAATTTGGTGCGTCACTAAACAGTGATGATCATTTTAAAAGTTTACATTTATGCAAGTTTCAACTTACATGTAAGAAGAACTTGGGGGTGGCGAAGTGATTTGTCCCTAAAGTTCAATCAGCTAAAACCTCCATTCAATACTTACATCAGCGACATTTTGATAGGCTTCACAATCCATATCATCGTCGATAACTTCCTCTTGTTCTTGCCACAAACGACCACATCCATCTTCGATTCGACCATTGAGCTCGATCCCGAACATACCGCCCATATCCATTTTGGATCAGTGCATTCAAAGTGGAACTAGAATGGGAAAATTGAAATTGAAATTAAATGAAAATGACGAACTGCACCACTAAAAGATAAAATGTTTAGTAAAAACTGCTTATAGCATTGTCGTTCTAGAATTGGTTGTAAATTTTCAACAAAACATCTGCTCAAAGTCATTTTCGCCCTGCATTTCAATGCAACAATACCAACGGCAAAGGAAATTATCGGAAACTCTGCATAAAACTGCCTTTCGTGTGTTCATTTTGCAACTTCTCGCTAATTCAGTCAATGTAACAACGGTAATCTTGCAGATAGCTTGACAACATAAAAAAAAGTTAGAGGTACGGAAAAACTTTTATTAACCGACAGACAATAAAAAAATCATTTACAAGCGTCAAAATCTACACATGTCGATGGTTAACTAAAAATCATGCATTCAAAAATCTCATTGTGCTTTCATTTTTATAAAAATATTTGGGCGAGAAGGTGGATGCACTTGAAACTGGCTGATCCATTTCGCCCTCAATCGTGATAACAGCTAGAGACGTCCTCATCCCAATCAAACGGATCGTCACAACGGACTCCGTACGGCAAACATTTCTAAATTTCGCATAGCCTTGAGGTTTCTTAAAATTTACTTGAAAAATCTCTCGAATCTTGTCATAGTTAGGCATCTCGTTGTAGGAAAGATTGTTAATGTGCTCATAGAACTCTTCCATCGCTTTAGGGGTGTACCTAAACTAAAGATATATTTAAAAAAATAAAGATCTCTTACATGAAAAGTTTGTGTTTGTCATAGCGAAGCTTTTGGGTTAAGATCTCGTCGTGATCGGTGAGCAATCGCCAAGGCAAAGAACCCTCGCACAATTCAATGAGAGTGTAGTAAAGAGAGATCAAGTCATCGGTAGGAGTCTAGAAGATAGAAAGATAATTTAAAAATGCACAAATCCAACTTGCTCGCGACGTTCATGCACTCGAATAGACACATAGCGCATCGTTCCTCGAAAAGCTGCATAATGACGTGGTGGCCTAATAAAATCAATGAAAAGGGAAATTTCAAAAAATACCGGAAATTATTTCCATTTTTGTTGAGAAAACGTCGTGCCATTCCAAAATCCACCAAGTAGACGGTGTTCCCGCGATCCGCATGACCAACGCACATATTTGATGGCTTGATATCCCTAAACATAAAGTTAAACAAGCTAGAAATGACTCTAATAACCTGTGTACGTAACCTTCGCGGTGAAGCGTCTCGAAAGCGTCAGTTGATTGAATTCCAATCTAAACAAAAAAGAAAATGTATTGTTTTGAAACAAAAGTCGATTTTTCAAACTTAAAATACCTTAAAAGTGCTGATCACGCTCATGCGTTTGTTCCGAGTCCGTTTGCGAATATCCGTGAGATTGCGACCAAGCAGCTCCATAATTATGAAGTTGAATCGACCATAGTCACCGGAACAATACTAAAAAAGAAAATAAATGAGTTGAAATCAAAGTCACACACCATGGTAGGGAAATGATGTTTGCCTCGCATCAACACCAGTACCTAAAGCAACATTAAGACCACTTTACTATTTGAAACGTACTCAACAATGCAAAAATTAAGCCCCCTTACTTGACATTCAAGAATCATTCGACCCTGATCTTGTCCCTGCGGTTCAATTTTTCCGGCAGCAATCAGATTCCCCTAAATAAAAGAAATCAAACATTCAAAAAGCCAAACCCTACGTCTTCAATATGAACAACTCTGTAGATTTGGCCGAAACCACCCCCGCCAATCATTTTGATGAACTTGAAGCGACCTAAAAGGATCCTTATGGAAGAACAAAGAAACCCCTCTGACCAATGATTACTCCATTTTCGACATATGGTGGAGCAGCTTTTCCACGAAGAGGCTAAAGGTAAATACATAGTTAAAAACAAGATCATTTAAGCCGGTAGATAATGTTAGAGGTAATCTTAACAGCGTTTTGAAAGCCTTGTTTAAAAATCTAATAAAAGCACATGGACTATCAAAATATGCAACAAAAATCTAATCAACAGTACCGACAACCAACTCAAAACGATACCTTTCCATTTTTGTCGAGAACGGGAGCCGCACCACCGAGATCCACATTCGGATAACCGGCGTGCTCCTAAAAATGACAAAATTAGAGACGAAAATCTTGGCTTCCAGAGCTTAGCTCTTAACTTTTCAGCTTTTATCGTTGCAAATGTCAGATATTCAATTTTAGATCAATCAAAAACCAAATAAAAGGTAAAAACTTACTCGCTGAGCGAGCATTTTCCTTCAAGCAGAAGAAAGTAGAATGAAAACTTTTCACACAAAACAAAAATGTCTCAAAATTTGTATGCAAATTTCGGTTTTCTACATATACGGTGGTGGAAATATGTATTTTCGCCTTGGTTTCCGAATTGATTTTAGCAAAAACTAAGGGAGTGGGACAAATGCGACCTTTTTTTTGCGCACCCGGACATTTGCGTACCTTTTTTCCGCACCTTGCCCATTAGCGCACCTTTTTTCGGGTTTTAAAAAAGCTCTAAAAAGCTAATATTAACCAATTTCTATTCCAAATGTTGTTTTTCTTAGGTAATTTTAGGGTGTCGAATTCAAATTTGGACATAACAGAGCGTGTGGAACCAATTTGAAAGACAAAACGGTTAGATCAAATTACAGAAAATTGTCGATTTTTCTCTTTGTATATTTTTCTCTTTTTCTCTTTTCTCTTAACTCCGTCCGTTTGTTTCCACAAGCTCTGATATGCCAAAATTTCGATTCTACACCCTCAAATTACCTAGAAAAACAACTTTTGGAATAGAAATTGGTTAATATTAGCTTTTTAGAGCTTTTTAAAACGCGAAAAAAGGTGCGCTAATGGGCTAAGTGCGGAAAAAAAGGTGCGCAAATGTCCGGGTGCGCAAAAAAAGGTCGCATTTGTCCCACTCCCAAAATTATCTAAAAGACTCTAGCTTTCAAAAATAGAAAAGATTTTAAACATTATTTTATTATAAGCTAGAAAATCAACACTGTCAAACATAAAACAATCATAAAAAAGGTGGAAAAATATATTTTCGCTTTGTTTTTTTGCTTGTCATCAGTAGTCTATTGGTTCTCCTTCCGCTCGGATAACTTCTTTCAATCTTCTGGGCATCGAGTCGATCAGATTACGCAAAATGGGTGGTCCAATTCGGTTCCATACAAGACGTAGCTTGTATCAAAGCTCGACTTTCGATGAAAAGCGTTTTCCCCCCAATTCTGAGTTTATAATCGCCTAGGGATTCTCAATAACCTTCAAATCAGGTGAAAATGGGGGTACTTTGCTCAAAGAGCAACACCATTTATCGCAAAACATCCTGGAAATCGTATTCGACCTTCATTCGAAAGCCTTCCTACCTACCCCATCATAATCTTACTCATGTGTACTGGAGAGTTATCCTGGTATGAAGCAATGTTTTGTTAGCAAATGAAAGTAGACGTTGCTCCAGTATTGATATGCATTGCTGGGAGTCCATCGTTGCATTTACCATCACACGTGGACCGATCACATTTCCTGTCATTGCTTCTAAAAACTAACAGTTAGACCATAAAACTTATAAATATAGCTACCCCAACATATAATCCTTCCCTTGCCAAATTGAACCGTAGGCTTGACGTACTTAAATAGAAAACGCTTTCCAATAGGTCGCCTGATCAATGGAGGTTCATCTCATTGATAGAGATTCACCTTTGTTTCATTAGAAAAAAATCACTTAACTCCAATCATCGCTCGTCCAACTTTGGTACTTTCGAGTAAAGGCCAAACTATGATTGATCGATCCTCAGTGCTTTTTGTTACATAATGTCGACCACATTTCAATGCTCTTCTCACACCTATTCCAGCTTTCGATTTCGCTATAAAGATTGAGCAGTTTTTATAGTGCATCCAAATTGCTCGGCCAAATCTTTCGCTTTCATCCTCTTTCTTCGTCCTTTAACAACCTTTTTCTTGATCGGAGTAGGTAGATCTGGCATCTAAAAAGAAAATAAAAAGACATTTTAAAGAAATATAATTCATATGCATGAAATAACAAACAAAGAATGTTCACAAGGAATCAACTGGACCCTTGCAGTGCTAACTTCATCGCAATCAACTCAATTCCTCAGAGGGATACAACGGTTGGGTCAGCAGTTGGATCAATGTCACTTACTATTCAGTACACCTGAATCCCAAGTATTCATTTGTATGCTCTGAATCACTATAATCTCTCTGGAGCTGTCACTAAACTCTCTTCAACTAAAGTTCTTCATTTCTTTCGGTCTTCCCAATCATCAACATCTCTCTTAATGTCTCCTATCTATGCAAGCGAATTCAAATGAAGACTCTCCACAAAACGGTCGATCTTTCGCCGATCAATCGCCTCGGTACAGCTGGTCGGTAAGCCGGGTGAAAGGAGGAGAATCAGGCAATTGTCCCGAAGAATCAGCCGTTGGCAAATGTGAGAAAGCGCAATTGTCCCCATCAACAGGTGATCCCGTTCCCATTCAAGGAGATCGGATCTCGGGCAGTGCATTGAGATGCTCAGGCATCGCTTGGGGCTTCGATCTCAGAAATTATCAATGGGAAATTCACCAATGGACAGCTGCTATTCCCATATATAGGTGAGGCTTTTGGCGGAAAAGCTCATTTTCTCTGGATGGATGCTTTTCTGGATATCTTTTTCTTGTTGGTATACTGTAGTTTATCTTGGTAGTACTGTAATTTGAAGTATGCTTAAATGATTAAATGCTTAGATGTACTGTAGTGAAAAATGCTTCTTTACAGTTGAAGTTGAAGCAAGTTGAAGCTATATACAAGCCAGTCAGCTCCATTACCGTAATCTTTTACTTGTTAGTCGCTCAATGAGCTTTTCCGAGATTGGCCCCTCCCCTTCCTATCCCTCCTTCTCATTTTCCTTCTCTCATCGATGGATCCTTATTTTTTGGATCAGCTCGAGTTTGGATCAGCTTCATTTTCTTGTTCCTTTGTTCATTTGAATTTTCCAATATCCTTTTCAAATCATTTGAACCATAAGAGTCCAAAAGCAAGCAAATGAATTTCTTCTTATTCAAACTTTACCCCTATAAATGTTGCTTTAGCCTCACAGAAGCATGCTTTGGAAATCCCTTCTAATCCTTGCCTCAATCACATTCACCGTTTCGACAAAAGGTACACCAAAATAAACATCACCAATTCATCACCAATTCATCACCAAAACCCTTCAGAAATCGAAGAAATCGTGAAAGCCTGTTGTCCCTTGGGATCTCAGTGTTGTGAGAGAGCTCTCCTCAAAAATGATCCCATCAATGAATGTGCGGATATTCTTGACAAGGTATAGAAAGAATATCGATTTGTATTAAACGATTTGTATTTAATGTATTAAACTTAACCCCGATAATTTTAGAGTTTTACGTACTTCTGCGTACGAGAGAAGCTCTACAACTCCGAGCAGCAAGTTGATCCAAAAACACGTTAGTGTTACTTAACACCTTCAAAATTGAAGCAATTTAGAGAATTTAGAAGTTAGCCTAGCTAAGATCATGAAAATAAAGTAAAATTTTCAGAAAATGATCTCTGTGATCGAGTGTTCCGAGATCTTGTCCCCGAATTGCTCGAAAAACAGCAGGAAACAGTTCGTTGTCATCTTCTTTGTCAAAAAACTGTTTGGGTTAGTTTTGAGTAGAGAATGACAGAATGACAGAATGACAGAATGACAATGACATGACAACAAAGAAAGAACAACTAAAAGAATTCATAAAAAGCTCTTGTAAAGCTTGCTTATTTGCTTGATTCTTCTAAAAGCTTATTTCAATGTTGATAAGATTCTTTTATTATTATTTTTTTGTTTAGAGTCCATCAATTTCTCCATCAGACGTCGAGGCGAGTATTCGGAGTTGCACTTCTCGAAACAAAAGACACGAGGTTTAACTGAATATTATATTATAAGGCTTAGGCTTAGGGTTAGGCTTAGGTTTAACTGAATATTATATTATAATGATTTTATCAGAACAAAATACACAAACTACAAAATACACAAACTGGTACTAATAAACAAAACGGTACTAATAAACGGTACTAATAAACGGTACTAATAAACGGTACTAATAAACGGTACTAATAAACGGTACTAACAAACGGTACTAACAGACGGTACTTATTTCTAATACCAGTTTATGTTACAAGCCTGTTACAAGCCTGTTACAAGCCTTTGTTCACCAATCAAACTTTACAAGAGCTTGAATCTCAGTGTTGAACTTGTGCCAGTTTAGTACCAGTTTATGTTACAAGCCTTTGTTCACCAACCAAACTTTACAAGAGCTTCAATCTCAGTGTATCCTTGTGCAGTCACTTTCTCTAGTTCTGTAAACAAGTTAACTTTTGAAAATGTAAAATTTCAGTGCTATTCCCGTTGTCTATTGTTGATCTCTCAAAAATCTCATGCAGTCTCCTCCTGTCAATGCTTCAATAAGGAACTTTTCCAAGGCGACGACTACATCATTCTTCGACCCGGCGCAACACCCACGTTAGTTCTTAAAAAAAAGCAAGAACTTTTAAAAACCTTTCTGAAGAACTGTTTAAAAAAAGCTATGATATCAAAAATCAAGCCATGATATCTGAAACAATAATTCAAAATTGATTTTCAGAATGAACCATGAAGCTCTCCTTCGCGAGTACGTAGAGAGAAAACGAGCAGAATCGTCAAACCAGATGTGATGAGTCAAAATTGAATTGCTTATTAGTAATGCTAATGCTAAATAGAAAACACTAAAGTTTACTGTAATCGTTTTTAATCTCTCTCTCTCTCTCTCTTTGCAGTTTCTCTTTGCACAATAAGCAATATGTATTGAAAAATTTTGGTAGTTGCTTTTTAGATGATCTCATTCTTGCTTGTTTGTTTGTTTTTTTCCCTTGCTCATTTAGTGGCCGTGAATTTTTGCTATTTATACTAGTTGAATGAAATTTTGATGGAAAAGATCGAGTAGAATGAGCACAAGACATGGACAAGTATGATACAACATTTGACATGTTTGGTACGGAGAAATTGAGCTGACTACAGTAACGCGAACAAGTACAGAAACAGATTTGAGCAATTACGGTAGAATTGACATGACAAGTATAAGTACGGTAGAACAAAGCCGGCTACATTAGCTCAGTTCAGTTTACGGTTATAATACAGTATGATAAGCTTGTTGGTTACAATAGAAGATACAGTCACCTCGGAGTACTGTAGGTAATCTACTGTATAGAAAAGAACAGTGTCTGTCTGTCTGTCTGTCTGCCTGTCTGTTCGTCTGTCTGCCTGTCTGTCCGTCTGTCTGTTCGTCTGTCTGTCTGTCTGTCTGTTTGTCTATCTGTCTGTTGTCTGTCTGTTCGTCTGTTCTGTCTGTCTGTCTGTTTGTCTGTTCGTCTGTCTCTGTTCGTCTGTCTGTTGTCTGTTGTTTGTCTGTCTGTCTGGTCTGTCTGTTCGTCTGTCTGTCTGTTTGTCTGTCTGTCTGTTCGTCTGTCTGTCTGTCTGTCTGTCTGTTCGTCTTTCTGTCTGTCTGTCTGTCTGTTCGTCTGTTCGTCGGCTTTTTCTCAACCGTCTTTGAGCCAAAACAAAGAAATTTTCTAAAAAGAAAGGAACGAGGGTATCACAGCGAAGAAGAGTCAGTTGTGATGGATAAAGAGTATGATGGATAATCGCGCCATTGGCCTTCTCATCAAAAGAAATGAGAAAAGGACAGCTGTTTTGTTTTGGGGCATAAAACCTCGTGGTAGGTCGAATACGGGTCGAACGGGGGTCGAACTCAGATGGGCTTTAGACAAGCACGCTTCCAACTGTAACTCCCAACTACGCCACGGTGACAAAGTGGAGCTTCACCGCTGTAAACAATAGTATCACTAATTGAAGCCAGGATCTTTACTATTGTAATCCGGTAAAGGTACAGTAAAGTTGATCAAAACAAAGCCAATCTCTGATTAAACCTTCGAAAGCCTTTCCAACGCTACCATAACCTCGAAATCACTTTCTATCACGGACAAAGAGGATGTGATGGATTAAAGAGATGGATAAAGAGATGGATAAAGAGAATCGAATCGGCATTAATCAAAAGAAATGAGAAAAGGACAGCTGTTTTGTTTTGGGGCATAAAACCTCGCGGTAGGCTTCAATCTCATCCATCTCAAGCTCATCCATTTCTATCCCAAATCTTTTCCCCGAAACACTTCAAGCTAGATCGATAATGGGGACTTTTCTATTTGGAACTTAGCGATTGCTAAAAGAACGCTAATGCAAGCAGTTATCAAAGAGTCAAAGAGTTAGCCATAGCCATGCTTATAGCCAAAAATATGACTCAAAATAGTTTATTCCATAAAACACTTCAATAGTTTTTCTCTCGTAAATCGATCGTTTCGGTGGAGTATTTTTTTGGTGGCGGAGGAGTGGTTTCTTGAGATTTTGCACTAAAAGATATGGGTTTAGGTTTTTTTAAAGTCAAAAATATATGTCGTAGCCGATTATGAATGAAATTTTTTTGGCAAATCTTTCTAGTAGAGCAACCCTTTAATGTATGAGGGCAATATTATATCATCTTGTAGCGAATTCAATTCTGCGTCGATTGGTACCAAATTTGTGAGTTTAGGTTAAAAATTGCCGGCGCTACAACGTTTCAATCAAAATCGGCGGGACCCCCGTAGCCGATTATGAATGAGTGGGTCTAGGAGCGTCCAACCATCAAGTATTTGGTATCATTCAACGCAGAATCATTGATAATTATGTTAAATTTTTAAAATTAGAAAGATTTGATAAAAAGAAAAAACATTAGAGCAAAAAAAACTGTTTGTTCAGGAGGAAACTTTGAGGCCCCATAATTTTTTTTCTTTTTATCCAATCTTTCTAATTTTAAAAATTTAACATAATTATCAATGATTCTGCGTTGAATGATACCAAATACTTGATGGTTGGACGCTTCTAGATCCACTCATTCATAATCGGCTACAACATATATCTAGATAAACCTGATCGACTATTAGAAAACGGGGATTCAATGCATATGAAACTCAGTTTTCTAAGTAAAAGTAGAACAACTACCGTACCTATTCCTGTTCTATTAATGCTTTTGTTCTAAAAGAGAAATATTTTCTCTAGCATTTTTTGTCGGTTTTCTCTCTTTTATCTCTTTTTTCTCTCGTTTCTCTGAAAATAGCCAGCAGCATTTTCGGCGTACGGCAGCTGCCTCTTACTGGGAAACTTTGGACAAATAGCTAAAAAGTTTAGAAGCAAAATGGTATTTAATTGAGTAAATCATTATTCTAAATCATTTAGGTAATTATTAAATTTCAAATAAACCCTGTAGGATGAAAAGTCGTGAGATAAAGTACGGCCTCTTGCACCGTATCTTTCACCCGATCTTCGCCCACTTCAGAATAGAAATCGGTGTTCTCGAACATCTCTTGAAGATAGCCTAGAAATAATCAGAAAGTCTTGATGTCTTGATGGTAATGATAAGGCTTAATGATAAAGCCTTGATGATAAAGCCTTGATAATAAAGCCTTGATGATAAAGCCTTGACGATAAAGCCTTAATGATAAGGCCTTGATGATAAAGCCTTGATAATAAAGCCTTGATAATAAAGCCTTGATGATAAAGCCTTGATGATAAAGCCTTGATGATAAAGCCTTGATAATAAAGCCTTGATGATACAATTATTGATAAACATGATATGATAAACAAATCTTTTTATTTCTTTTCATGATTTTGTTAAAAAATACCAAATTTATCAATTAATCTATGGTTTCCTATAAATAAAAAGTGTTGTATGCTTAATTTAATCCTTTTTAAATCATTTAAGTCGTCATTTTGGTTAACTTTCAATCAAATTCACAAGAGAAAACAAGAGAAAACAAGAGAAAACTGGTTTAAAACTCACGATGCGGTGCTGCAAAGCAAGTTTGAACGCCAGCTGTTGTCAAATCAGCAAAAACCTATAAAATCAAATACGTGAAAAGGTTTTTGTTCTACTAAATACCGATTTGAGAGTGACCATTCCCAAATAATCAACATATGGAAAACCAGAGCAATCAATGACTAAAGAACAACGAGATGAGCGAGATGAAGTTAGTGTCGATTTTCGGCCACGTATTGCCTGAAAGGTTTCATTTTTCTTCAAATTTTCATTTTTTTCTTTCATTAAGTAGAGATTTAACACACCGTATCGATAAGTGAATCTAAATTGTGTCGATCCTCATTCTGCGAGCTTCTCACCGGTTGCATCGTCTTAGCTCGTTCCCATTTTTTCACTCCTTCCCAAACAGCCTACATTTTATTATAATATGTAATATTTATAGATATTTATATGTTGTGTCCGATTTAGATTTCCGTCCGATTTAGACTGTAATCTAAATCGAACGTCAGCGATAAGTTCAATCTAAATCGGACGTCCGATTTAGATTGAATCTAAATCGGACACAACATATATATTATTATTTCTTTTTATTTCTTTCTTTTATTTATTTCTTTTATTTCTTTCTTTTATTTCTTTCTTTTATTTATTTCTTTTATTTATTTATTTCTTTTATTTATTTATTTTATTTATTTATTTTATTTATTTATTTTATTTATTTCTTTTATTTATTTCTTTTATTTCTTACTTTTATTTATTTATTTATTTTATTTATTTATTTTATTTATTTATTTTATTTATTTATTTTATCTATTTATACTTATCATTTTCGAAACTGACCACTTCAAAGCGATCGACACTTGTGAAGATCAATGGAGCGTTCATTCGAATCACACAAGGATCTCCACTGACAACTTCTAGTTCCTAAATGAAATTTGAAGAATTAGAATTAGATGATTATGATTATGATTATAAAATGATTATAATATGATTATGGTATGATTGTGGTATGATTTTCTCTAGAAAGAGGTTTTCTAACCTTTCGTTTTGTTTCTCGAAAAGCTCCATCAGCGTTTGCGATCAGATAGTGCCAACGAGGTCTAGAATTGAAAAATGAAAATGAAAAGAAAAGAAAATGATCTTAAAATGAACTAACAATAAGTTTGATTTTAGTTTTGAAAGCTTTATTGCTCAAACTAAACTTAAACTTTATGTAGAAAAGTTTAAAGTTTTCAACGTAACAACTTGAATAGATTTTGCGGGGTTTACGAAGTCGGGGATCGAGTTATTCATTTACTAACAAGTCTACAGTTTACTACAGTTAACAACAACAACAACAACAACAACAACAACAACAACAACAACAACTCAACAAAACCACAACACAACAACCCCACACACAACAACAACAACAACAACAACAACAACAACAACAACAACAACATTTACATTTACATTTGTAAGTCTATAGAGACTTTGATATTTAGCTTGAAACTTTCAAAGGAATAATTTGAATCTTCTTAATCTTGTGAATTCATAAAATCCATGCACAACTTTTCCCTTGGCTCCTCTCAAAGAAAGCCTTTAGAGCTAAAATTCCTCTCAATCCACCTTTGACTTCTGATGACCGTTGTGAGAATTGCAAACCCAACAGATAAAAGAATTCCCTCAGCAATATCACAACAAATTGTGAATAACATCGAAGCTATCCATATTGTCTAAAAGATACATTGAAATCTTGTTGATTGACACTCACAAAATCGTATTTAAAGACCGGCCAGAGTTCTTTTAGCTCATAGAATTTCGCGAAGATCAACTTCTGCGACATGATGATCATCGTGGCCAAAATACACTTGAAATAACTTTTAAATTTAGATGTAATTCTGAAATACTTGTGGCAGATACTCGAGAGCCGGGCCGATCTTGAGGATCACTGATAGAAGAGCCAGTGAGGAGAAGAAACATGTTAACTAGAGCATGAGAACATTTCTGATAGGCTGTTTTTGTTCTAGTTACTAGAGGTGAATTGCTATTTGCAAGTTTGCTAGTTACTAGTTACTAGTTACAAGCTGTAAGTCACTAGTTGCTAGTTGAAAGTGTGAACTCAAGCTCTGTCTTCTTTTATGGACTAGCTTCAGACAAACTATTTAAGACCAACTTGAGTACTACTCCCAACAGCAGCTCCGATCACCGAACGAGCGAACCCTGAAGTGAACGGGAAAACAGGGAACAGTGATGAGAGCAGAGAAGTGAAGCCGAGAGCATACAGTTCCTAGATTTAATTTGAAACATAGGTTTTGACTTCAGCCTGAGTCTGAGTCTGAGCTGAGCCTTCACCAAGCCGAATTGCTGCCTATTCTATGACAAAAGTATCTTCCTAACCTGTCCATAATCAATCTTGTACTTGTATCTTTTTTCCACAACTTTTGCCACCGTTAGATGAATGGCTGTAGCAGCGAGAGCAATGCCGAATGAATGATGGAGAATTGATGGGACAAGATCGAGACGGGGAGGGGATGGTGGAGGAAAGCTGGAGTGTAAAAGTTAGCCTTTATAGTTGAACTTTTTGGATCTTCTTCAGTATGCTTTAGTTTTCCGGGCAATATCCCAATGATCTCTATAGTCAACTCTACTCACTTCGTTGGGATATTCCCAACAACATTGATTTTGTGTCTTCTTGCTAATTCGGCAAAGTTTGTGGCTGTGATTCCAATGATAACCTAAAAATCAATTTATTAGACTATCAATCTATCGATCTAGGTTGAAAAGAAAGGTTGAAAAGAAAGGTTGAAAAGAAAGGTTGGAAAGAAAGGTTGGAAAGAAAGGTTGAAAAGAAAGGTTGGAAAGAAAGTTCTCGGAAAAAGTTTCACTGGAATTTCTTAAGAATGAATCCACTAATTCAAGAACTAATTCACTAATTCTATTATTTAAAAGTCAACTCCAAGAAATTACTCGTAAAAAAAATGAGTGTAGCTTTCCTCTAAAATTTTAGAGATATTTGAAAACTTTATTATTCAGCTCACTTTTTGCACGAGAAAAACGATTCCTTATGAGGTAAAACTAGCAAAAAATGAGCAATAGCGCATTCTCCATACAGTCCGGACCTCGCCCCTTTTGATTACTATTTATTCCGGATCATGAGCCTCATGAGAGGCAAAGATCGTCCTCCTCCACGACCTCGTATTGCAAAACTGAGTCGCTCTAAAATAAACAGCCTTGGTTGGGAACTTTTGGCGCATCCGCCATACAGTCCGGACCTCGCCCCTTCTGATTACTATAGCTATGAGTCGATATCGATTAGGTATTGATCATCGAGGCCTCGTAGCCTCCAATTCACTCGATGACACCCGATCGTCTGATCGCTATGAGTGATGAGCTTTCGGGAGAACACTTCGATTCGGAAGAAGCAGTCAAAAATTGGCTTTGAAAGTTTTTCGATTCAAAACCAAAATCCTACTACGAAAGAGGAATCCGCAAATTGTCTGTAAAATGGGCAGAAGTCGTCAATAATAATGGGAGTTGCTGGATAGCAAGACGACCCTTAATGCAATCAAATACAGTGAACAGTTGGAAAAGGTGAATGAATCCCTAAAGAAGAATAGGCCCTTCAAGTCAAAGATCGTTCTCCTCAACGACAACGCGCGCCCTCATGTCGCAAAACTGACTCGCTCTAAAATAAACAGCCTTGGTTGGGAACTTTTGGCACATCTCCCATACAGTCCGGACCTCGCCCCTTTTGATTACTATTTATTCCGGATCATGAGCAATGAGCTTTCGGGAGAACACTTCGATTCGGAAGAAGCAGTCAAAAATTGGCTTTGAAAGTTTTTCGATTCAAAACCAAAATCCTACTACGAAAGAGGAATCCGCAAATCCACAAATTGTCTGTAAAATGGGCAGAAGTCGTCAATAATAATGGAAATTATTTCGAATGAATTCATGGTTTTATGTTGAATTCAAAGTCCCGCAGTTTCAAATTTTAGTTCAAAGTCCCACAGTTTTCAATTCACCAACCTAATATTTGACAATGAGTCTTCTAAAATTTGACCATAAGCCTAATTTTCGATTCTCTACAACTTTTCTATTGACACCAAAATGGGTTTCTTTTGAAGAAAGTGCTCAAATGCTCAAACTGGGACATCTGGGACATCTCCAGTCCTCGATTTTTGAGTCTCACACTTGCCTCACACACAAACCAAAATTCTACTAAAACTACAAACTACAAACGCTTCTAAATTCCTTCAAATCTATCGAATTGCTATGATCTAAAGCTCAAAAAAATAAAGAATCTCAAGAGCTTTTGAATGAAACAAAATTCTACGAAAGAGGAACCCGCAAATTGCCTGTAAAATGGGCAGAAGTCGTCAATGAAAGTTATTTGGAATTAATTGATGGCTTTGTTGAATAAATTTTAGTTCAAAGTCCCGCAACTTTCAATTGACCAACCTAATAGAATACAGATAATCTCTAACTATAAATGATAACTATAAACGTTCAGTGTTGCTTCTCAAAATGACGCAAAGAGAAAGATGTTTATGTTCATCGGAGTCGAGGAGAAAACCCCCGAATAGAGATGAGGTTAAATAATAAAAAGAAAAGAAAAGAAATCGAAAAACCGCCAACCTTTTCTTTTCAATTCACCAATTTCAATTCAAGTTTTCAATTCACCAACCTAATATTAGGTTGATGCAAAAGTCTTTTCGTTTTTTTCGTACTTCTGTTAAAAAGTAACAAATTCACCAATTAATCTATAGTTTGCTCTATAAAAAAAAGTGTTTTTTTTTGTTCAATTTGCATCTTTTTAAATGAATTTCGGTTCACTTTCAAGCAAATTCGAGAGTGAAAAACGCCTTTTTCGTAAAAATCTATAAAAAACTCTACGGAAAAATTGGCTGAATGAATTTCTCTGAAATTTTGGCGAAATATCAAACGTTTTTCTTTCTCTATCTTTTATCTATTGACACGAAGATAGGTTTTCTTTAGCTAAGGTGTCTAAACCGCATCATCGAGTTAGCCCTTTTATGACTACCCGACTTCATACTCTCAAGAAAATCCAGGCATTAAATATTTTTAAACCCGTTTTAATGTTATTTTGCAGAAAAATAATTGGTTTTTCTAATGAAATCAACCGTAGTTTAATTGGTGCATTTGTTGGCTTGAAACGGCAGACGAAAAGGAACAAAAACACTTATGCATCAACCTAATACATGAAAAATCCTTTCACTCACCAGAATCAATTCATACGGAACTGGATAAAAAAACACTTCAGACAGCCAAGGAGTCAAGAATTCTTTGCCAATAAGCAAAAATATCGCTGATAGAGCTGAAAAGAAACATTTGTCAGTGTTAGTTTAAAAATCTTACCAGAAATGATCGCAGTCGGCAATTTTAAAGTCGGGAAGAGTTCGATCAAATCGAGAAGTCTCTGAGAAAAGTTGTATGCAAAAGGTTGTATGGAAAAAGTTGTATGCAAAAAGTTGTATGAAAATTTTCATTTTCTTTACATAGTATAAATATCCAGGTCCATTCCTCTTTGGCAATTGGATTCCGAGAGCGTCGCCTAATTGAGAGAAAATCACATGCACACAGCCGCCAACGATGAAGCCGGACATAACCTACGAGTTTGGATCTTTGCAAGTATTGTATTACAAACTTGTTCAGAGAAGTAACACCGAAAAAAGTAGTGGAGACGGAGAAGGCCCATCAGAATCTGAAAGCTCATTTATTAGTGATCAATAATCAATTATTAGTGATTTATCGCCTATATGATTTATCGATTTTTAAAAGATGAAATCAGCTTTTCAGTTTTCACTAGGTGACTAGTTTTCTAGAGTTCTAGAGTTCACTAGAGTTCTAGAGTTCACTAGAGTTCTAGAGTTCACTAGAGTTCTAGAGTTCACTAGAGTTCACTAGTTTTCACTCAATGTGAGTTTTTGTCTGAACACTTTATAGAATCGATATGAGGAAACCGAATCCGAAATCAACATCTCCCAAATGATTTTTCGGACGTGTAAAAATAAATCGAAAATTTTGCGAGAAAACGGATGCATTAAAAAGCTCCTTCCTTGTGGTGGTGGTCGTCAAAAACGGATGTTCATTCCTTCTAAAACAATGCGGTGGTGGTTTAGTGGATAATGCGTCCGACAACCCACAGGATCGGGGTTCGGCTCCTGGCATAGCTTTTTGTTCTTGTTTTTCTTTTCGAGCAACTTCTAGCATTTTGCAGCTTTTTCTTGGTATATTTCTTGGTCCAAATAAAAGCTAACCTTGAGCTTTTCCTTAGCTCTTGTTTCCTTAAGCCTTTCCCTAGTCATTTTTAAACTTGAGTCTCCCGCTCTAGGCTAGTTTCGGTTTAACAGGATGTCGAATTTGTAGCAAAAATACAGCCAGATTTCGGGAGGCAAGAGAAACATCTTATACCCGAGGGGTTTTCCAGATGGAGAGCGATTACACGGCCGCACAAAGAACACCTCGCCGTTCACTTTACACAGTGATTTTTATTTTGCTTTGAGAATGGTTCAAAAAAAGATTTAATGTTAAAATTTTGTGCCCAGGGATTTTCGGAATCGGGGAAGCGATTGAAGCTATTCATTTTATTGAGTTTATCAATTGAAACTCAGATTTTGTTAGTCTAAACTTTTAGATTTCATGAGAATCGTGAGACTAGTAGGAATCGCTTCTAATTCTTCATTTTCAACTGTATCAATTTTATTTTCTTCTACGATAGAGTACTTTATTTTGGCTACGATATACACTACTGGACAATGAAATGAAATGAAATGGACAATGAAATATCATATTTGAAAAAAGATCGTCACTTTCGCGCGTCTGTAACTCCCTTGTCTTTACCGTATTTCTAAATATTAATATTACCATTGTGTAGCCGTTGAAAAGAGCTTTCAGAAAATGTATAACACTAATAGTTTAAACTCAAAGACAAGGGAGTTACAGGCGCGCGAAAGTGACGAAATCATATTTTTCAAATATGATATTTCATTGTTCAGTACTGTATATATATATGTTGTGTCCGATTTAGATTTCCGTCCGATTTAGATTGAATCTAAATCGGACGTCCGATTTAGATTAAAGTCTATATCGGACTTCCGATTTAGATTACAGTCTATATCGGACGTCCGATTTAGACTCAATCTAAATCGGACGTCTTATATAGATTGAACAATAATATAAACATGTTTAGTATATGTTCTTAAGCGTTTTCTGTAGTTTTCTGCATTTTTCAAAGGTCTGTTATTGTCTTTTTCTGAAAAGAAAACCCAACTATGAAATAATCAATAAAAGACCTTTGAAAATGCAGAAAACTACAGAAAACGCTTAAGAACATATACTAAACATGTTTATATTATTGTTCAATCTATATAAGATATAGACTGAATCTAAATCGGACGTCCGATATAGACTGTAATCTAAATCGGACGTCCGCGATAAGTTCAATCTAAATCGGACACAACATATACATTCTATTGTCCTATATCAAATTTGCACGATCATTTCACTATTCAATTCAATTTTCAGACGCTCGAGGTGGTTTACGAGGTGGTTTCATGAGAATCGTGAGACTAATAGGAATCGCTTTCTAATTCTTCATTTTCAACTGTATCAATTTTATTTTTTCTACGATAGAGTACTTTATTTTGGCTACGATAAAGTACTTTATTTTGGCTATGATAGAGTACTTTATTTTAGCTACGATAGAGTACTTTATTTTGGCTACGATAACCAAACCTTTCAAGTAAAGTATCTCTTTTTCTTTACCTGAATAATCCCAGCCAAGAAAAGCACCGTTGTCGCGACAACAATTTTCTCGGTTGGTCGAAGACCGGATGTCCATTGAATACGAGTGACTTCTTCGATGAATGATGTTCCATTGTAGAAAGAGGAATCACTAGAATTGCTCAAATAATCAAAAAATCTTTACAGTTATATAATAACTCGTAAAAAGTCGAATTGAGAATAGCTTCTGTCTCATTTCCAGCGAATTCTGTCTCATTTCCATTTTCTGAATCCAAATGAATTTATAATTTATTTATTGAATTTATTGGCTTTTAGTGAGCTCACCAAAATTTGGTGTCAACGTTCTATTGATGTATTCAGTTGTGTTATAAGGGACAGCTGTTGATTGGACAACTTTTTCGATAGCTGAGTGTGTCATCAAAGAGAGAACGGCAAAGCCACCTGGAAATGAGTATATCAGAAAGCTGTTGCATCAGTTTTATTTGCTCAACGTCAACCTT
Organism: Mesorhabditis belari; assembly: GCA_958450365.1. Lineage (NCBI taxonomy): Eukaryota > Metazoa > Nematoda > Chromadorea > Rhabditida > Rhabditidae > Mesorhabditis > Mesorhabditis belari. The sequence continues at coordinate 1,144,559 of CAUEEP010000938.1, forward strand.
TAAAGTCTAAACAAGCTCAAGGAAAGAACTAAACCAAGTGCATTGTGTTTCGAGGTTCCAAAGAAAATATAGAGAAACGATGGGAAGATGGCTGTGTAAAGGCCGTAGACCGGATCAACGCCTGTGATTCCAGCGAGAGCTATGCCTGGAAATGAATACATTTGATTGTTCAAAAAAAAATTGAAATTTCAACACTATTTTATAGAAAAATAGTAGATGGAGCAATTGGTGATTCTAAATTCTAAATAGATTTTTAAATGTAGTGTTTAAAGACTTATCAACCTAATAGGTATGGGTACTATGGAATACCGTATTCTTTCTAATAGTAGTGCACCGTGAGCCGTGCCTAAATTCCTCGAAACCTCGAGAAACGCTTATTAGAACCTATCGATGTGGGGGCGGAAAGTGTAGCTGACGATGAGATCTAGTGGAGGATTTGAGTGTTGAGCTTCTGCAAAAGCTTGGAAACCGTAAAATAGGCATCAACTCGGGGCAGTTGTATAAGAGAAAATAAAGCCGTTTTGTTCACCGTGGCGCAGTCGAGAGCACGCTCTACAACCCACACGACCCGGGTTCGACCCCCATAGTGCCACTCAATTTTGAATTTTTTTTAATTTTTATTTTAAATAACACAACTACAATGTATTCTAAGGTTTTCTAAAGAAGTGTTAGCTTTATTGGTTAAAACACGCTCTAGAAAATGCCAGACAGACCGTATTGTCTCTAATAGTAGTGCACCCTGAGCGTCGCTTAAATTGCTCGAAATCTCGAGAACTGCTTTTCAGAACCTATCGATGTGGGGTCGGAAAATGTAGCTGACGATGAGATCTAGTGGAGGATTTGAGTGTTGAGCTTCTGCGAAAACTTAGAAACCGTAAAATAGTCATCAACTCGCCTCACCGGGATGCACCACTATTAGAGAGAAGTATCCTTCTCTCTAATAGTAGAAGATCACTACTATAGAATATAGTATGAGAAGTAAAACAAGTAAACAAATCTCATCTGTTAAGCAAAGTTTTGGATTAAAAACCTTTTCACAAACCTTGTGGCACACAGAAAACAGCCATCGTCAGCCCACCAGAGAGATCGCCAAAGAACGAATGTTTCCAATCGTATTGTGGAAGCCATCTATACTTTATGCAAACATTGATCACCAATAAATTTACTTTAAAATCGGTAAAAATCCATAAATCCATTCTTTGACATTTCGTCGAGTGAGCGACGCGCGAACACGTCTGACTCGGGCACGAATTCGAGCAGCTCGTGGTTCTCGAAAATCCGTTGAAGTCTAGGATCTCAAAATTATGATCAAATGAAAATTGGCTTACAATTGTTTTTTCAAAAATAGATATCTTTTAGATAAAAACTTAGAAGTTTAGATTGTTTTAAAATAAATGAAAAATTCTTGGATTAATCTGGCTTCTGTTTCTGTCTTTGTTAAGAAAAGAGGTCTAAATTTTAAACAAAACAAAACATTACTAAACAAACCCGTGTCGATGACATTGCCACTTGAATCTTTATATTTTTGAATCGTTGATCTGACAAGGAATGGGTTTAGAAGGAGGAATTGACGAGAGTAAAGTCGATGGTCTCGTTGAATGGACAGTCAGTCCATCCTCTTTCCATTCCTCTTCACTAATCTGCTTGCCTTGGGGCTTCCGCGAGCCTCTTTTTCCCTTAAGACAATGTTTTTTTTAAAAGAAATCGATTAGTCATAAAGGTTTATTTGATTTGAAAGTTCTTTAAGTTGTCTAAGACTTTTCAACACAAATTTTTGAAAAAGTTTAAGTTAAGTTTAAGTTGCTTGAAAGTGTTTTTTCGGGCAGGCAAATTTACGGATTTTTTCGACTTTTATTGAACTTAAGCTTAGCAAATTAGTATTTTAGATTACTGTAGTTGCTGTAGATTGCTAGAGATTGCTAGAGATTGCTAGAGATTGCTATAGATTGCTATAGATTGCTAGAGATTGCTATAGATTGCTATAGATTGCTATAGATTGCTATAGATTGCTATAGATTGCTATAGATTGCTATAGATTGCTATAGATTGCTATAGATTGCTATAGATCGCTATAGATTGCTATAGATTGCTAGAGATTGCTAGAGATTGCTATAGATTGCTATAGATTGCTATAGATTGCTAGAGATTGCTAGAGATTGCTATAGATTGCTATAGATTGCTATAGATTGCTAGAGATTGCTAGAGATTGCTATAGATTGCTATAGATTGCTATAGATTGCTATAGTTAGTGCCAAATCTGTTCTAAGCCTTATCAGGATCACAAAACACCTTCAATTACAATCATTTTGTTTATTTTAAACATTTCTAAAGCCTTTTTATAGATCTCTGACAAGCCAATGTTCACTGTTTAAAGTTTTTCCATAAAAATAAACTTTATTAAGCCTCAAAATGTTGAGATAAAGCGAGATCAAGGATAAAAAAGGCTTTGAGAGGCTACAATACAATCAGTTCATATGATAGCAAACAAGGTTTAAGTAGAGGTATTTGTTTCCGGTTTAATTTCATTCAAGCTTGCTTTGTTAGAAAAAATAACCATGAAAATAACCTTTATTAAGCTTCAAAATTTTTGGTGTCAAGTGAGATCAAGGATAAAAAGGCTTTGAGAGGCTTAGGATTTGTACTGTAGTACAATCAGTTCAGATTATGGCAAACAAGGTTTAAGTAGAGGTATCATTCAATCATATTTAACATCATTCAAGCTTGCGTTGTTAGAAATCTCGGCTGTTGTTTCGGGTTTCATTTCTGGAGCTGTCAAAGAAAGCTCATTTCCCTCCGAATGTTTTCTCTTTCGTTTTGTCTTTTCCTTCAACAATGTCTTCAGATTCTCTAGTGGACGTTTTGATTCTAAAATTCAGACATTCAAACTAATAGGTTGATGCAAAAGTCTTTTCGCTTTTTTCGTACTTCTGTTAAAAAGTAACAAATTCACCAATTAATCTATAGTTTGCTCTATAAAAAAAGTGTTTTTTTTGTTCAATTTGCATCTTTTTAAATGAATTTCGGTTCACTTTCAAGCAAATTCGAGAGTGAAAAACGCCTTTTTCGTAAAAATCTATAAAAAACTCTACGGAAAAATTGGCTGAATGAATTTCTCTGAAATTTTGGCGAAATATCAAACGTTTTTTTTTTCTCTATCTTTTATCTATTGACACGAAGATAGGTTTTCTTTAGCTAAGGTGTCTAAACCGCATCATCGAGTTAGCCCTTTTTGACTACCCGACTTCATACTCTCAAGAAAATCCAGGCATTAAATATTTTTAAACCCGTTTTAATGTTATTTTGCAGAAAAATAATTGCTTTTTCTAATGAAATCAACCGTAGTTTAATTCGTGCATTTGTTGGCTTGAAACGGCAGACGAAAAGGAACAAAAACACTTATGCATCAACCTAATATATCTTTACAGTCACATTGTTGTCAAAATCCTTTAATCCTTTAATCAAAGCCAATCAGCCAACCAAGATCTGGCTTTAGCTCTGATCTGTTCTTTAAATTAGTAAAGCAAAAATGTTGTTTACAAGAAGAGCTTATTGTAATGAAGTGAAAAAACCCCACTCATCACAAAATCCTCTTCTCGTTTCACACAAACATCTCCATCTCCATCATCTCCATCCCCTTCGCTCTTCACCGTATCAAGTCCAAGCCTCATCATCACTTTTTTCATCACTTCATCTACTCGAGCGTGAATCGCCAAATCGACTTTCCTTTCCTGATCGAATTGTGCTTTGAAAATCGAATTAACTAACATGTTTAGTTGCTTGTAAATTGACCGTCACAATTCGACCCCCATTTTTCTTCGTCTGAAGCGGGAAATCACCTACGGGGACAATTTGAAGGCTAGTGCCCAGACAGATGCACAGATCGGCTACTTGAGCCCAAGTGGAAGAGGTCTAGAATCAGGATATGAAGCAAATTACAGGAATAGGGTTTTCTGTTGTTTCCAGAAAAGCTTCAAGAATCACCGTGAAATCCGGTTCAGGTAAATCGTGTTCCCAATCGAGAGTCATATCGTGGAGAGCGCCACGACACGGGCGACCTCTGAAAATTCGTGATACTTGATGCAATTTTTGATATTTACTAATAGAATACTTTATGCTAACTGTACCATTTAATAGAATACTTTAAGGATACTGTATCCAGGATGCTGTACCCAGGATACCAGTGTTCACCTGTTCAAGCTCAGACAATCACACTAATTCTTAAACTTCCGCTAAAGCTTATATTCAATCTTATCGTTATCGCCCAGATTCTTCTTTATTCCACAAATAGAATCGAAAAAAGAAAACCTTAGCTTTAGTTTTTCCTACCTTGGCGTCCCTTCACAAAAATTTCCCGTAGGCCGTAGACAGAAAGATTCAACTGGAGTTGTTCGGTAGTATCGTCTAAAATTTGACTTAACAAATTCCATAAAAACTTTAAATTCATCAAACCTTCTACATTTAATACATTGCTCGGCAAAAACATTTCCGTGAAGCTCAGCGAGTCGATTTAGCGGGAATCCTGATCTCAAATGCAATCCGTCCACATTTTGTGAGACTAAATAGCTAAAAAAATTGGTTAATAATAGTCTATTTTCAGTTTTCAATTTATGCCTTAGAAATCCGTGTTCTTCTAGGCGTTTTAGTGCGTGATGAGTGTAGGTGGGAAGAGCTGAGCAGAAATCGATCTGGGAAATATAGATTTTGTAGCAATAAATTAGCAAAATTTAAGCCAAATGGTAAACTTTATCTATTAGATAAAGAAAATCTTTATCCAAAAAAAAACCCTCACCGATTCAGGATTCTTTCCCTGTTTCTCTAGAGTCCACACGCCTTTCGGTCCACGAAAGTCGGCAATACCGGCAGATGTGCTGATCCCTAAAACCGATTGTTAGTGAGTTTTCTAAAACTATCATAATCTAGTAGACAATCTAGCAATCTTAGTAGACGTTACAGTAGTCCTTATAATTGTTACTATAGTCGATAGATTGTTACCATAGTCGATAGACTACGATAGAAGTAACCAGATAAATAAAACTAGCGACAGTTTTAGCTTTCAGCTTTCAGAAGTAGCTTCCAGAAGTTGACACATTTTAGTAAACGACTCCTGTTTCACAAACCGGCTCCCGTGATCACCAAAAGATGCTTTGCTTCTTGAATCCATTCAGCCATTTGCCCACATTTCCTTTCAATATCTTCTTCTTTATCAAATATTTCAGGCATTCCCACTTTTCCCTTATTATCGTATGGACTCAAACAATCCGAATAGTTGACTGCCATTCTGAAAGATTGTGTTAGAGATATTACATCTTTACAGGTATCAACTGAGCCAATACTCTTCACAGTCATCAAACAAGTCAATAGAAACTTTATAACAATTATGGCAACAAAATTCAACAATGTCAACAATGTCAACAATGTCAACAATGTCAACAACAACAACAAGCAACTCTCGTCGACCATTTCAGCCAGTAAAATAGTCTCGCAGAATCTAAAAAGGATTATCTTTTAATGATTATCTTTAATGATTGATCAATTACTTACCCGTTTAGCAATGACTGGCTGTAGATGCCATCTCGCTAACCCCATTTCAGTAACACATCTTGCAGCCATTCTTGAGCAATGATTTGAAAGTGAAAGTGCTTCGAAAGCTGAGCGTTTCCATAATGCTCGAAACTTATCGGAGCTGAAAAAGATTCAGACTTTGCCAAAGCTGTTTCAAAAATGCTTCATAGGTGAGCAAAACTGCTGCAAAACTGGCTTAACAGCTTGCCTAGACTGATCTAGTACTTAAGCCAATCTTGGTTTATGAACTAATCGTAAGTTGACTGGCTCGGCCTTAGTTTTAGGATATTCAGTAGCTGAATATTCATAGCTATTGCTATTGGAGGCTTAGAATAAATGCTAAAGATCAGCCAATAATCAAACGTGGATCTCGATTAGAGGTTGGATTGATCCTACAGGTTTTCCTGAAAGGTTCTTCTTCCGACCGCTAAAGTCCTATCTTTAGATCTTTGGATATCTTTGAATATCTTTGAATCCTAAAATATTTGCTCCTATCTTTGGCACAACTCACCATTGCTGATCTCTCAAAGCTCGTGACGAAATAGCCACTGCGTACCCAAAAGCATTGGCGCTGAGCTCCCATTTGAGGTGGAATCGATCGACATCAACGAGTTGACAAAGCTATTTTCTTTTATATGAATATTTTATTGTCAACTGACTTTGTCCAACTCGTTTTTGTTTGTCGCATCAACGATTTCCTCAACTTGTCGAATGTAAAGCGTTTCAGCGATATCATAGGGGATTTTTGTTTTCAATACATTTTGCAACTCGATACTCCACATTCTAAAAAGTCTTCAGCTAAGGAATTAGATTTCCATATTTTAAAGACCTTTTTAAAGTGTAGATGAAGTAAGCCTTTTGTGCATGGCTGGTGAAATCCTCTGCATTGTCTTCGAGAAGCTTTTGAAGCAATGGCTCAACCTTTAAAATTAGTTTTTATCTTTTCCATGATAACAAGATCAGAAATGATTTAAAGCTTTGAGATTTGGCTCAAGAACAATCACAGCATTAATCCAATGTCTTTAAATCTTTTAGAGTAGCTATTTTTGAGGAAAGATCTGTGAAAAGCTAGAGATTGGCTTTCCAAAGATTTCCAGAGATTGATTTTTAAGCCAGCCTGAAGCAAAATGCCAGCCTGAAGCAAAACGCCAGCCAGCAAAACCAGCCTGAAGCACTTGAACGCAAAAAGTAAAGGTTTAGATTGATCAAAAAAGCCAATCGTGTTTCTAATAGATGAAATGGGATCAGATTTCGACTAGACTAGACCAAAACTAGACCAAAACTAGACCCACTCACCTCAACATACGCTATCAAACCAGCAATGCATTCAAGTGTAGCTCTTGATGCACGTACATCGCTCAAAATCGAGAGAAAGGTCAACAAAGCTTTGGATAAATGATTGCAAAAGCTGAAAACGATTCTAGATTTATTAGTTCACCATTTTTCTCTACCAAATCTGCTGCTTTGAATACAATAATGGTGTACCGAAGCGAAATTTCGAGAGAAAAGCTAGGACCAACATTCTGTACTCTTTGCTGTACTCCTAAAGAATTTATTGAATCTTGTAGTCAAAATTTTTGTTTACTTTCTTTCCTGCAAACGTTTTGTAGATTATTTGAAAGATTGGCTTCCATGTGTCGATCAATAACTCAAAGTAGAACAGCTCTCGTTTTCGAGTCATCAGATTTGTCACGAATCCTGAAATAGATTTTTAGTTAGCTTTCTCGATAACTACAGTAACTATGATAACTATGTGCTATGTACTAGTGCTATGTACTATGTACGTATCAGTACTATGTAGCTGAACTAATTCAGTCTCAGATTACGGTATCAAAAGAAGGGATTCCAGATTAAGAAGTGATTCCAGATATTTTAAAACCCAGTCGACTTACGGACACACTTTAGAAAGGAATCAAGCTTGCTTGTTATTGTCAAAGCTTAGACAAGCCTTAGACAAAGCCTAGACAAAGCCTTAGACAAAGCTTAGACAAGCCTTAGACAAAGCTTAGACAAGCCTTAGACAAAGCTTAGACAAAGCTTAGACAAGCCTTAGACAAAGCTTAGACAATTTTGCCTCTCACCAAATAGAATCGTCGCTGCACTTCTCACAAGAAAATCTTCTTCATTCTCCACGATGAGAAGACATTTTTCGAATAGAATCTTCAAGATTTCATTAGCCGCACTCCAAGCTAGAAGCTAGAATTGCTAATTTTTTTCCCCGTTAAAACCTACGACATTGCTCTCGTGCCAAGAAATATTTAACGATTTTCAGGATTCTAGCGGTCACTGTTGGATTTAAGTTGGTTTTGATGTACTCCTAAACAAAGGTATTCGAAAGTATTTGAAAATAATGGTCTTTATACCTGAATCTTATCCCAAAGTAAACCAAATAGTTCCGCTTTTGCCTCACAACAAGCCCACAGCGTTTTTGTGATTGTTAGCGTTCTCGTTTTTGCGTTCACAGAGAAGAGTAGATTTTCAGCCTGATAAACAATCTAATAGACGAATCTTTCAGCTACAAACCATTTCAAATAACTCAATTATTCTCTTGGACTCTAGAGTTTTGAGCATTTTTGGTATCAACTCGGTACCAAGATCAACCACTGTTTTGTGACGAGTTCGGATGAGGGATTGCCTAAAGGAAAGTTGGTGTTATCTGATGATAACACTAAAGGAAAGCCAGTGTTATCATCGGGTTCAAGCTTTGATTAGAGTGATCAGATCAAACCAGGTCAATGCTCCATTTCAACACGAGCACAACTTAAACGAACAATGAGCTAGCTTCAAGCCAGCACTAGATCAAAGTCAAATCTAGTGTTAGTAAGGTAATCTACTTGTAATCCGAAATCAATCCAGGATAGCCAAGAACCCAACAATCTTCGTTTGGCCTCATTCAGAATCTTAGAACTATACCAGATCTTCATCGACCATTCCCATTTTTTCTCCTCATCATCCGATCGAGTCACAGAGTTCAAAATAAGCTTTTGATAGTTCTAGAAAGTTGAAATTGATTTGAAATTGATTTGAAATTGAATGAGCTTATTGAAGGGATTGTCAATGGTTTAATGAAGGGATTGCCAATGGCTTATTGAAGGGATTGTCAATGGCTTATTGAAGGGGTTGTCAATGGCTTATTGAAGGGATTGTAAAGGGCTTATTGAAGGAATTCTCAATGACTTATTGAAGGCATTGTCAATGGCTTATTGAAGGGATTGTCAATGGTTTAATGAAGGGATTGTCAATGGCTTATTGAAGGGATTGTAAAGGGCTTATTGAAGGAATTCTCAATGACTTATTGAAGGCATTGTCAATGGCTTATTGAAGGCATTTCCAATGGAATTCTTGTCTTACGAGACTTGCTAAGATCGAGATTTCAACTCGATTTTCCAGTCGTTCACTTACCAAAAGTAGATGAGCAAATTCCACAGGTTTCAGTTGCTGCTTAGACAAATTTGTGGCCAAATCAGAAAACTGGGGGCACTCAGGGAACATCGATGAGCCGGAGTAGCTGAATTGAGGTATAGAAAAGGTTTTAAAAGCTTTTAAGAGCTTTTAAAAGCTTTTTGTTTACCGTAAAAGTTGCTCAATGCGTTCGATCCAATCATTCACAGTGAAATCATCGATTTTCTTCACCACTTCTTCACAATTCCACAGTAATAAATGGGTTTGATCTGGAAGAAAAACGAAAGTTGAAAGATTTTCATTTCATTAAAGATCACCAAGCTCATCTTTATCTAGAAATCTCTTCATATAATCATCGAATCTCGTCGTTTTCTTCAACAGATCATAGGTGACTTCATGAGAAGATCCATCTCAAAAAACAATTGTTTACGATTGTTTACAATCTAGAGATTCTTTACAAATTCTAATCGATTCATCAATGAGTGCTTCAAAGTATTTTAAGCTTTCTTCTAATGCTTTCATTGCTCGATGCCGAACAGCGGATGACTCGTGCAGGCAAAGAATCTGAAAAATCGTTTAGCAGTTGGTGAAACCTGAGCCTGAGCCTTGCTGGGCCGGTTCTACTGCACTCTTGGCCTCTGGTATTGTCTTGACCTGGATTTTGACGTTGTCTTACCTCCCGTGACCTAGCCTGGATTCTGGGGCCTTGCCTTCCACCACCAGAGGCCAGCCTAGAAGGCCAGCCTAGAAGCCCAGTCTAGAAGACCAGCCTAGAAGCCCAGCCTAGAAGCCTAGCCTAGAAGGCCAACCTAGAAGGCCAGCCTAGAAGCCCAGCCTAGAAGCCCAGCCTAGAACCCATGCCCTGCTGGCTGTACAACAGAACTGACTGAGTATTCTCCCTATTGAATTGCCCTTCCCCATTGAATTGTTTCACTCATCTTCTCTTCCAATAACTTTCACAAAAACTCACTGTTAGAACAGATTTGTGTGTCTGGGAAAACGATGAATCGACTCGTTGAAGGACATCTATGGCAATGATCAATGACTCCTCAGTTGAGCATTGAGATCGTAAAATCCTTGTCCACTCTTGTAATTGTCCTATTTTATAATTTTTATTGTTTTTAAAGAAATAATTCAAAACCTTGACTCCATTCGATTTTCGGTAAAAGATTGAGAATGGTTTCGAAAAGTTCTTCATTTTCCGTGTCACAGTTATCGAGAGGGAATGAGGAAAGTTCTTGTTTGACATCAAGTTTGATTAGATTAGAATCTGAATTCTAATCTAATCTAATTATTTACAAGATATTTACCATTCGCAGCCTTTAAGCAAGCAAAGAAGTTCGATTTTTCGTCGATAAGTGATAAAAGTTTGATGGATATGCGACGAATGGTCGGCGAGTGCCATTTCAACCCAGCAAGCAGAGTCTAAATGTTGTATGAATGGATAAAGATTAGCCTTTGAAGATCTCTTGATACAAAGATCTCTTGCAAAGCATGTGATCTCACTTCTGACATCAATAACCCATCGATTTGCTTGCTCTTTGTGCGCACTAGGTTTTGCATGAGTCCAGAGGCGATCGTTAACGAGGCCTGAATTCTTGATGAATAATGAGCTGGATGAATTGATGATATTAGGCTATATTAGGCTATCAAAGTCTTTTCGTTCCTTTTCTTTAGAGCAAATCATAGGTTAATTGGTGAATTTGTTATTTTTGGGTTGAGGAATATGAAATGTCGCCAATTTCTAAAGAAACTTCTATAATTTCTATTCTTTATCAACGATTTTGAAAGGTTACTGATTTCTTTACGAAATCATATTTGAAATAGAACTCAAAAATAAAAAGATCAAGGTCAGACCAATTCAATCAAAATCATTAGAAAATTTATAAATCGTCATTTAGAGAAAATGACTGACGAGATTATGACAAAAATTTGGCTACTTATGTAATTAAATATGCTCTAAAATTTTTATTTTAACATTAAGTTAACATTAGTTAAGTTTATGTGTAAAGAACGAGTCAAATGACGAATGGACACCTCATTTTGACTAGTTTAGGAGACGTTGTGTTTAGGAGAAATTGATTGGTTTAGGAGAAATTGATTGATTTAGGAGCAATTGATTGATTTAGGAGAAATTGATTGATTGATAGTGTGCCCACAATTGCCACAGTGTGCCCACAATTGCCACAGTGTGCCCACAATTGCCACAGTGTGCCCACAATTGCCACAGTGTGCCCACAATTGCCACAGTGTGCCCACAATTGCCACAGTGTGCCCACAATTGCCATTGATTGGCGGTCTTTAGATGTACAGTACTCAAACACTAACCAAATCCATCAAATAAAACTTTTGGAATCTCTTAAAAGTCAATGTAGAGCAATGATAGATCTTTTTGAGTATACAAATTGAATTATATGAAAGTTTTATACGTTCTAGAAAAAGATTTGAAAGTCGGCGACTTCATACTAAAGGAACTAAAGGATTCGTTCACGCAGTACGAAAAGAAACTAAAAGACAGCCTGACAGGAGCTAAAGGACAGATCATCATCAAAAAGTACAGAAGATCATCATCAACTTACGTAAAGAGATCGATCTCTGAAAGAGGTCGATGATGTTGATTCGATCCACGACCAATCCGCTGAAACAGAAGACAAATTCTCGAGTTCGTTTGAGGATGATGGAGGCCAGAGGTCTGAAATCATTTACTTTTAAATAGATCATTCAGCTTTAACCAACCAATCGATTTGTTCTCTGCATGCACAATATTTTCCAGCTCACTAATCAGCTCAAGAAGTACTTGATGATGTGATTTGTTTGACGTCATTCTGCCAATCCATGTGCGCACGGTGTTGACTCGGATTGCGCTGAAATCTTTATTCAACCTGACAACATGTTAGATCAAAGGCTAAATCGGGTTCCAGCTACCGTAAATCGGCTTTAGGGTTTATTGTTTGATCTTTGATAGATATTTGATTTGATAGATAGATCTTTGATAGATAGATCTTTGATAGATAGATCTTTGATAGATAGATCTTTGATAGATAGATCTTTGATAGATAGATCTTTGATAGATAGATCTTTGATTGTTTGATCTTTGATTGTTTGATCTTTGATAGATAAGTTCTTCTACCTCTACAATTATTTTTAGCCAAAATTCAGAAAAATGACTCAAGTTCAACACAAATTAGAGATTTTGCTTGGGGTATGACAAAAAGAAGCCCACTGATCGCTTCCCCGACCCTGAAAACCTCAGCGAACAATTTTGCCTTCATATCTCATCTGAGCAATGTTTACATAACAAAAGAAATTCCTTTGTAAAGAGCTGTTCTTTGTGCGGTAATCGCTCGCCGTCTGGCGCAGGGCTTTTTCATAAGAGGGAGTCGTTTCCCTTTTTCGGAAGTAATCTGTTCCAGGTTGCACTAGTCGTATCAAGAGAGGGCGGGTGATTTTGACCGGCACCGCATCGTCGCCCAAGACTTCGTTACGCGTGAAGGTGCCGGCCATTTTAGTCCACACCGTGTTGGCGCTCTTTCAGCGCAAAACCACACAGAACCACACAGAACCAGACCAAAAACCACACAGAACAGGACGAGTGAAATAGCCAACCCTTATTGTAACATTAGTTACAGTAAGGGTTGGCTTAGCATTAGTCGAGTTAACGAGGGTCTAGGTTTGCCATTAAATTCCTAAATTCCTAAATTCCTAAAAAGCCTACACAGATTCATGTAAAAGACAGCTCTTCAAGAGCTCTTTGATGAGCGCAGGGAATACAGAAGTCAATGCGAGAACGAAGGATGAAGCCGAGCTACAGTATGTCTGAAGGCTGTCTGAATTTAAAAATATTCAACCATCAAAGATTTACCTGATATTCGGCACAATATAGTAATTCTTCAAATAATTTGTCCTTTTTAATGGTAATCTAAAAACAGTTCTTGTTCAATTTAACTTTCTACAGTCTACAGTTTCTTAACTGTCAACAGTACTGTCTACAGATAGCCTTTACTAGGTTGGTGCAAATGAAATTTCGTTTTTTTACAAACATTAAAGTCATCCAAAATTTTTTTTGATAACAATTTATTTAAAACAATAAGCACCATTATTATCTATGACATCCCTCCAACGTTGCTTCAGATTGCGGATCCCCTTCTCAAAGAACGCTTGATTCTGTGATGCAAAGTAGTTGGTCACCCAATTTTCGACTTCTTTTGCATTCTTAAACTGGCAATTCTCAAGGGAATGTTGCATCGATCTGAAAAGGTGAAAATCGGAGGGTGCTAAGTCTGGACTATACGGCGCATGTGGTAAGACCTTCCATCCTAGCTTCTCTAGTTCCTTACAAGAGGTTTTTGCCGTGTGAGCTGGAGCATTATCACGGAGAAAGTTGATAGTTGAGGGATTTAGGCCTTTTTCACGCAAAATTTCGTCAACCTTCTTGAGTTGTTGAATAAAATAAGATGAATCGACTGTTTTTCCGGGCTCTAATAATTCAAAATGAACAAGTCCATTGATATTCCACCAGCAAGACAACATCACTTTGCGCCCATGATAATCCGGCTTTGGAGTTGGAATTGGCGCTTGACCTTTGCTCAGCCATTGTCTTTTTCGAGAAGTATTATCAAAGTGAATCCACTTCTCATCCATCGTCAAGATATTCTCAAAAAAAATGGCTTCTTTTCGACTTCTGGAGCAAGATATGGCTGATCGGAACGCGTGCTCCCAGATTCTCAACACTCAATTGATGTGGAACCCATTGTCCATTACGATTTGTCTTTCCAATTATTTCCAAATGGCGTACAATTGTTGAATTGGAGATATTTGGCAAGTTCTCGTGTTGTTTGCATTGGATCAGCTTCAATTCATTGTTGTAGATGGCGGTGGCACGATGTCCCTGCGATTCGTCTTCAAGGGATTCATTACCATCTCGGAATTGGGCAAACCAGAGCTGGCATGATCTTTCGGTGATAACCTGTTCTCCAAAGGCGGAACAGAGATCACGATGTGTGAATCAGCAGCGTTTTTGCCCATTTTGAAGTCATAGAGAAGACACGTGCGCAGAACATACTTTTGATCCACCATGATCTAAAGCAAAAATCAATTAAAAAGTGAAAGCTCTGACTTTGAAAAAATGCGAAAATAAAGTAAATATCCAAGAGTACAAATGCACAAAAGAACATCAAATAAGCTCTTCAGATTAAAAAAATAAGAACATTTTATATCGACCGAAATTTCTTTTGCACCAACCTAATAACTGTCTACAGTACCCTATAGATCTACACTGTTTTGTTTTTTGCTAGTTCAATTAAACAGAATGTAGAATTTGTAGCAATAGTATAAATAAAGTTAATGCAAAAATTGTTATCAAAATTGTTATCAAAAATTTGGGCATAGTGGGCAATTGATTGGCGGTTTTTTTAGATGTACGGTACTCAGAGGGTGGGACAAATGCGACGTTTTTTTTTTTTTGCGCACCTGGACATTTGCGCACCTTTTTTTTTGCTAGAAAAGGCCTTAGGCAAGGCCATAGAGCTTCGAAAATATTTCCATATAAGGGAATCGTATACGTAGATTCAGAATTTTGACAAATCAGACCTCGCTGACAAGTCAAATTTGGGCTAAAAGGCAAAAACTACGCAACTTAAGTTTCCGCAACTTAAGTGGAAATATTTTCGAAGCTCTACGGCCTTGCCTAAGGCCTTTTCTAGCAAAAAAAAGGTGCGCAAATGTCCAGGTGCGCAAAAAAACAAACACTAACCTTTTTCGAATCCATTTGAGTCAAAAGTATCGACAACAAATAATATTTTGACTCAAATCCTGGTGGAAGCTCTTTGTAAAAGAAATCAAAGAACTAAAACATGAATTTGGGGAAAATTCTCGAAACCTGCACCTCTTGCTTCTCATTTTCCGTCATTTCCATCAACTTGATGCAACTTTTGAGTAAATGGAGGAGATCTTCACTTCGAGATTCGACAAAACGAATCGTCTAAACGAAGCATAACGGAATTGTTGTTCTTTAGAAATTAACCTTTAATAAAAGTCCCTTTGCTTGATCTTTCGAGATCTTTTTCAACTTTGCCGCTCTTTGCACAAATGTTGTCAAGATTAAGAGAGCATTTTGATCGAGTGAGTCGCCGTTTCTTGATCTAAACAAAATCTAGAACTTGATGAGCTGAAGCAAATGGTCATCTAAGGTGATCTAAGGTGATCTAAGGTGATCTAAGGTGATCTAAGGTGATCTAAGGTGATCTAAGGTGATCTAAGGTGATCTAAGGTGATCTAAGATCATCTAAGATCATCTAAGATCATCTAAGATCATCTAAGATCATCTAAGATCATCTAAGATCTTCTAAGATCATCTAAGATCTTCTAAGATCATCTAAGATCTTCTAAGATCATCTAAGGCCATCAGCCTACTCTTTTTTGTAAAATTGTACTCTTGAACTATATACTTAAACCTATATGCCTAAACGCTAAACAATTAAACAATTAAGTTAACTATATTCATTTTAAAACCTAGATAAACTCAGTTAGATAAAATCTCATATCCGTTTAGGCTTTCACTAGTCTTTTGTACTCGTTAAGCTTTCTTAATTGTTTTTCTAACTCCTACCTTTCCAGATATTTCTCTAATTCTTCCTCAAATCGATCTTTTTCCAAAACTTCCAAATATGCCGCGTAGACAGCGGATTTTTGAAGTAATTCTTCAGAAAACTCTCTTTCTTTTGCCCAAATTACTTTTGCTGCCAATTTTTTTAGCGTTGATGAAGTGTCCTGAAAATTTTTAGTCAAGAAATAACATAAAAATGTACATAATTTTCTAGAATTTCTTTCAAAATTTACATAATTTTCTAGTATTTCTTTAGAATTTACATTATTTTCTAGTATTTCTTTAAAATTTACATTATTTTCTAGAATTTCTTTAAAATATACATAATTTTCTAGAATTTCTTTAAAATGTACATGATTTTCTAGTATTTCTTTAAAATTTATATAATTTTCTAGAATTTCTTTAGAATTTACATTATTTTCTAGTATTTCTTTAAAATTTATATAATTTTCTAGAATTTCTTTAAAATATACATAATTTTCTAGAATTTCTTTAAAATGTACATGATTTTCTAGAGTTTCTTTAGCCAATTTGTGCAATTCGTCATCCACTTGACCATTTGATAGCTTTTCCTGAAATTTATTACCAAAAACATTTTTGTTTTTGAAACTTTTTGCAAACCCTGAAATAGTTGAGTGATTCGTGTTCAGTCATAAAGCCGCTTTGTTGATTAGAGATTTCAAAAAAGCTGAATATCTATTGTTGAATTGAATTTTCTTTTTCAAAAACCATCTGGCTTTCTTTTTGATGAAGTGATGAATGGCATGGTTGAGCGGGAAAGAGAACGTTGTTTGTAGCTTCGTGTAGTTCTTTCAAGGGATCAGTCTGGTTCATTTTGGAGAGATCATTTTTGTATATTCTTCTAGTTAAAGCAAAACTTCTAAGGAATGAATCAGTCAAATGAATCAATTTAAAGAACTAGTTTAAAATGAAATTTGAAGCTTTTGAAGCTTTTGAAAGCTGTTTGAAAGCTTTTGAAAGCTTTTGAAAGCTGTTTGAAAGCTTTTGAAAGCTTTTGAAAGCTGTTTGGAAGCTTTTGAAAGCTTTTGAAAGCTGTTTGGAAGCTTTTGAAAGCTGTTTTAAAGCTTTGAAAGTTGTTTGGAAGCTTTTGAAAGCTTTGAAAGCTCCAGGGAAATCGAAAAATGCTCTTTGTCATCAAATTCTTGAGTTTAAGTCCTCTAGAAAAATCGGAGCTTGAAATTCAATTGAGCTTCAGTCTCAATCTCAACCAATCAAAAGTGAGCTTGATCTGATCGAATTGTGTAACTAATCCAATGTTCCAACCTAGCTTCAAGCTGTTCCAACACTTTAGAACTAAGCCTGCCTTTCCTGGCTTTCCTGGCTTTCAGTTTTCAGTTCAAAAAGTGAAAACGTTGATTTAACAAACAGTTAGACAGCTTATTGATCATAATAAATCGGTTGGGAAAATTTAAAAACGTTTTTCATTTGTTCAGTGCTAAGGAAGTTCAGTGCTGGTCTTTGAAAGCTGAACTGAGTACTGATACTGAAGTAGACCTCGAACCTTCACAGCACAGCCTTTCCCATTTCCGATTAAACTTGTCAACTTCATAAAACGGGTTTCAAAATTTGTCCTTACTATAAAACTTTTCACCGCAAAAATGATTGTGATTTGATCTCGAAGAAAAATGGAGAGTAGCTTTCCATTTCAAGGACGTTACTTCGAAAACGGAGGCGCCATGGGCAAAAAAAAAGTTTGAACAGCTTTTTTTCATGGGTTATCTCTAACGATTTATGGGTTATCTCAAATTTTTCAATATTTAGACAGTTAGACGAGATTGGGAAAGGTTTTATTTTGTCACAAGATGAGCTTTTCAAATCATAAGTCTATCGGTAAGCTTTTTAGGAGAGCTTCAGAAAAGTTGTCTAGCTTCAGAAAAGTTACAGTATAGAAAAATAGGAGACTACAGGATTCTGAGCTACAGTAACCCAAGCTACAGTAACCCAAGCTACAGTAACCCAAGCTACAGTGATCTAAGTAATTGATACGTTTTAAAAAACGCATTAGACTAGCTGAAGCATGTAATCAATCGAGTACTGAAAAGGTGTGCTAAAAGGTTGCGATAATAAGCTGTAGATTGGATTACAGTAACCTAGGCTACCGTAATCCAATCTACAGTCATTCAGGCTAC
The DNA here is from genome assembly GCA_958450365.1 of Mesorhabditis belari. Classification (NCBI taxonomy): domain Eukaryota; kingdom Metazoa; phylum Nematoda; class Chromadorea; order Rhabditida; family Rhabditidae; genus Mesorhabditis; species Mesorhabditis belari. The sequence continues at coordinate 1,162,277 of CAUEEP010000938.1, forward strand.
AGAAATCCAGCTACAGTAGAACAAGCTACAAGAGTCTGAGCTAAATAACCCAGTCTACAGTAATCCAAGCTACATATGATCATTGATCCAATCCATGTCATCCAATCCATGTCATCCAATCCAGGTGATCCAATCCAGGTAATCCAATCCATGTCATCCAATCCAGGTGATCCAATCCAGGTAATCCAATCCAGGTGATCCAACTCAGGTGATCCAATCCATGCTATCCAATCCATGTCATCCAATCCAGGTGATCCAATCCATGTCATCCAAACCATGTCATCCAATCCAGATGATCCAATCCATGTGATTCAATCCATGTCATCCAATCCATGTAATCCAATCCATGTCATCCACTCCATGTCATCCAATCTACAGTAGTCCAAGCTTGAACAATCTAACCAATTGTCCCAAGCTCTTAAAGTCTCAGAAATCATTTCTAAATAAAGAACACTAAAGCTTTTTTTCTCGCTATTCAAATCGTGACTAACAATGTCATTGCGGGGGATGCTCAGGAAAAAAAACTCCTTATGTAAGTGGATCTGGTTTTCCTCGACAAACAAGAATCTATCCATGCAACTCTAAAAAAACAAAATAACCTAGATTTCCAATTTTGATTAAAAGAAACTCTTTGACCTGAAACCTTTTCAAATTTTGAACCCGATTTGCATGTGTTAATCTTTAATTACCCAGAAAATGCTCCCCAGCCAAGGTCGAAAAGTCAAGGTGATTTTGAGAGGTGACTTCCGGAATGAAAACACAATTTTCTTTCAATCAACTAGACTCGTTTTTTTTAGAAAATAGAAACAGACAAAAGTCCTTTAGACTATCGTGCTAAGGGATTGTATCAAAGCTAAATCATTCAACAAATTAGCTATGAACTGTAAGCATCCAAGAGCTTTTTTACATCCAAGAGCTTTTTTGATTAACTGTCTCCAATTTTGGTTCCTCTTGAGCTGAAGATCAGGAGATTTCTCTGTGAAATTGATAGGGATAAGTTGAAAGCTGAAAAAGCGTTCAAAAGCATTCAAAAATGCTCTCAATTTTGGAAAAAAAGTAATGGAACGGTTATTGAGGTGAACGGATAAGTGATACAAGGCTTGTATCACTCGTTCGTTCACTTCATTTGACACACTCTTCACCTCGCGAAATAGCGAAATAGCCAAATATCCATTTTGAGAAGTTCAAACTATTTTGAGAAGTTCCAACTTTCTAACTATTAGATCACGTTTGTCTCTTCTTCTATTAGATTTTTGTATCACTATAAAGTTTTCTTATGAGAAACTCACAAGTTTCGCATGATTATCATTGGATTACGAGTTAGTGCTTTTGATCTTTGATTTTTTTGATTGATCTTAACCTTGCCTGCCCCTTGCCGATTGCCTCTTTTTATTGTAACCATTTTTTTCAATTAAATATCAATAAGAATAAGTCTAAATAAACTTAAAATAATCTCTAACCAGTTTGACAATGATTTATTGAAAAAGGCTGACCCTTATTTCATAAAACTCTTAAAATAGAGCTTATATTTTTGAAAAGACTTGTTTCTCTTCTTCAGAAAGCTTCTTCATCCTCAAAACGGTCAAGAAAAGAATGGCAAAGCAAAGCAAAGCAATCAAAACGAAAAACTAGTCAAAAGAGATCGTCAAAAGAGATCATCAAAAGAGATCATCCAAAAAGAAATACAAGACTTTCAAAAACTCCGCCCATTTCTTGACCTTTTCTCCTTGACAGTCCGGATTCGAACACCCATTTTGAGCCCTAGAAAAGGCTCGTTTCTTCACGGAGAATCGGCACATTTTAAAGAGCTTTTTGGAATTTGCATATATTTGTCTAAGTTTTCAGTTTTGTCTAAGTTTTTAAAAGTCTCTATGGGATTTCTTTAAACGATTGTTTTCTCAAAATTCTATTGATTTTATTGTCTAAAGCTTACCGATAGGAGTAGGATCAAGTTTTGTACTTTGAATGACTTTAGCATCCTTACAAGCTCTAGTATTATATCCAAGTCTTCAATGAAAACCAATATTTTCTGTTTCAAGTTAAGTTGTCTTTGTCATTTTTGCTAAAGCACAAAGCAGAACTGTTTCCCGAAATTTCAGCCTTAGAAGCGGTTGGAGAGTAGACAATATGTAGTAGTCGTTGACAATTGATAGTGTAGACAATAGTCGTTGACAATTGATAAGGAGTTGACAATTGGCTTTGACTTGTTTGACCTTAGATAGGTATATTGTCATAGCCGATTTGCGTTTTGCTATTGCTTTGAAAAGTTTTCGATAGCCGATTTGCTATTGTCATGGATTTCAGTGGTCCCGGATGGCGAACTTCGTTAGGCGATCTTGATATATCATAAGAAACTTGTTAAGAAACTTGTTCATAATCGGGAACCGATTGTAGATCAATGAGATCACACAGAAGCAGAACGAGCGATGCCAAGTCGATCTCATTGTCAAGTCGATCGATTGTAGATCAATGAGATTGACTTGGCAATGAGATTGACTTGACAATGAGATCGACTTGGCATCGCTCGTTCTGCTCCTGTGTGATCGGCTTGATGACAATTCTCTTCTTTGGGGTCCCCTTCTTCAACTTGCACTCCGGGCACAGCTTAACAAAGAAATTGGCAATAGATCCTGAAACAATTGGCAATAGATCCTTGAAAAAAAGAAAATCTAATTGGCAAATTGGCTAGCGAAATAGCAAATTGGCGAAATAGCAAATTGGCTACGATATATGTATTGATATTTCAATTTTAGGCAACTAGTTAGATAACTAGTTAGATAAATTTCAATAAAATCTTCGTCAATTCCAGAAAATGTTGTCCGCCCTCGCGACGGCGCTTCTCTTCTCAACGGCGGTAGCACAATGGGTATCTTTTACGCAATTAGTATTGAGATTCTTAGTTTATACCCTCAAATAGATAAATATGTAGGAGATTTTAGATAAAGCAAGAGATTACGGTAACTGTTTATCTTATCAAAATCCTTCTTAGGATATGGCATCTCGTTCACGATGCTGGACCTCGGGAAACGGACGACCAGCACAATGGTGGAATGATGGAGAGAGAGTTGATAGAGGTATGCAATGCACTTGTGAAGAAATACTCGATACACTCGATATAGGCAAATATTGGTACACATGTAAACGGGGAGAGCTGTGGCCTGAGGGATGCTTCACCAATGACAATAAACGAATCAATCTATGGGGAACTTTTATCGAGAATGGGTTGGTTCGGAGTTTGGAAAGCTTAGGGCACTTTAATTAACTTTAATCAACAATTAAAGATAGTCAATATCTAGATTCCTAGATAGAATTTTGCAAGTTCAGCTACGAGATCACTTGCTCGATTGACGATCAGAACTACTTGGTGTTCAAGACGAGCGCCTGTTTGGATGTGGACGGGCGACGGTATCGACTATACGAGCAATGGACCGATCCATCGGTGAGTTGAGCTTCAAAATCTTCTATGAACTGTACGACAGAAATATGACTAGTTCAAAGTTCAGGATGAGTTCTAGTGTACGATAGATTTGAGAAACGGCTTTGAGCCAGACTGTATTAAGCTAATCTTGACCTATGCTACAGTACAAAGCTCTAATTATAAGCTCTACTTATAAGCTCTACTTATAAGCTCTACTTATAAGCTCAAATCAGGGCACCTACTACTGGGAGTGCAAGCCAGACGGTCCTTACCTGAAAGCCGAGGTGATCGGCTGTATGACCCACGATCATTCACGACGAATCGCTCTTGGCGAGAGCTATGATGAAGGAGATTACAGGTTGGTTTAAAAGAATAAAAGAATAAAAGAATCTAGCTTGCGCTTGAAATCCTTTAAATGGCTTTAGCTCAGTTTAGTCGTATCTGACTAAACTGCGTATGCTACAATTATGCATGCCGAAAAGCCGAAGAGCCCTCCAAACTAGTACAAAGCTACAGACTCAAAACTACTATAACCCTTTCCTACCATAAACTACCATAACTTTTCAGATACGAGTGTCAGCGCAAGTTCAACGGCAGTGTCTCTATGTGTAGCATCGGTTGTGTGCACCGGGGTCAACACTTTAAAGTCGGCGAGCAATTTGTGGTCAGTTTTCATCTCATCTCATTTTTTTAGCGATTAGACGGATTTCCGTTCAGTTTTCCCCTATTTCTCTATCTATCTTTTGTTAACGTTTTTGCGGGAAAGCGCTTATAATCACATAAGTGGAACGGGTCGGCTTTTTTTTTTTGCGGAAACACTTGCGAAAAGTCTAACTTTGCTGATCCCAGTTAGGTTATCAATCATTCAGAAAAAAAAGTGGGCAGTGATTTTTTAAGATTTTACATCGAATGGGTAATACAAGTTTAGGGGATTAGTTTGAGAGATTAGAATTTTAATCCAATACAATCCAATACAATCCAATACAACTTTCAGGATGGCGAATACGTGTACTACTGCAAATCGAACAAAGGCCGCTGCCAGAAAGTTTGCGTTGGCTGTTTGTGGAAAGAGAAAAGACTTTATGACGGCGATCGGTACAGAGAAAATGGAACTGTCTTCCAGTGTGAGGTAAGAAAAGGAAAAGTTGACGCAGAAGCCATAAAAGCTGACGCAGAAGCCATAAAAGCTAACAAATCAACCAAATCTTAATCCCAGATCCGTCCCGATTCGTTCGGCCGCAAAGCAGTCGGTTGTCACGTTCCCGACTCGGATGGATCGATGATGGATCGAGTGATTGGATGTAGATGGTAAGAAATAGAAAAAGAAACCAAGTTAACAATAAATCTAGGTATCTGAAGACGAAAGACTCAAAGATTGAGCAGACTTGCGTGATGGATGGCGAGAATAAGACTAGAGTCAAGACCGAGTCGTGCATCTTTGTTTACAAGGTGAATTTTTGATATGACAAGATATTTGTGTAAGTAGGATTATGAATCTAATCAGTTGGTCAACTTATAAAAACTTCAGGGTTACGATACTCTCCAGCTGGAGCCAGGCACGTACACAATTTGGAATCCACCACTCCGAGCCTCCGCCATCGCTCTCACTTGTCGGGTTCGTGAAAGGCTTGTTGGATGAGAAACAGGGTGTACTAATGGCTAAGCTAGATCAAATCCTTGTCTTGCCTTGCTTTACTGTAGACCTGGCCAATTGTTTGGACGTGCTACTCTTTCAAATCAAATCCAAATTCAGGAAACTGCAACTGGAGCCGAATTGGAATCGTACAGGATGGACGAGATCTACTCGCACATTCAAGGGCTTCGATACGATTCACCCAAGGGATAATCGAAATAGAAAGCTTAAATGCTATTAGATAGTTCTCAACACTCAATCGCTTGATAAGCCTAACTAAAACTTGGATATTTCTCCCAAAACCTAAACTTGTCCTCTTGAAATCTTCTAGCCAATACCTCATTACGTGTAAACTTTCTCGAGCATTCCTTTCTTAGCGTTACTCTTATCATTTTTGTCGTGTATACATTGTTTGGTTGGTGTGTTTCCCGGAATACATTTTGTTCAGCACAAAGCAGTAAATCAAAACAACATAAAAACAACAAATCTTTCAACAAATAACATATATCAGAAGAAAAGCTAGAGCTAAAAGCAACAAAGCGATACATAAAAGTAAAAACTAACGTGATACAATATGAGGCAATAATCGAGACAAATGTAGAACATGGGCAATATTTTTTCTATCATTTAAAACAGCGTGAAAGCGTTGATCTTGGCGAAAAATAACCTTTTGAGGTATTGAGGATATTGTTGTGCCAACGAAAGGTTGCGAGTCGTAGCAAGCTTCAAGCAATTGATCGCATTTCTTCATAGAGCCGACACACAACGTAGCCAGGGTGTGGATTCGCTGGTAAAGACTAAAGATAACTAAAAATTATACCGAAGTTACCAACAAACCTTCAATAGAGAATTAACGCCTTGTCGCATTACCAAGTTGCTGAGGTTGGATAACACGACTGTAGACATTCCATTTATCAACAGGATATGTGGGTGGTGACCTTCGCTAAAAATGCACCCGTTTCGAGCTGACTATTTGCCAAGACGACCACATTTTTTTGTAAGTGTCTGTGAGAAACAGAGTTTTCACTTTCATAAATTTTAAAATTAAAATTAAAAAATAAACTATAAATTAGTACCTGTAAATCGGTCCTTTGATCTGAATGTTCTTGTGAAGCCGAAATTCGAAGCCGCTCGTGTCATAACACACTTCTTTATTCCTGTTGGATCGAGGCGTGTCCGACAAAACTCTAAAAGCGAACATTAATTAGAGGATAAAGTAGAAAGAAAAAATTCTAAATAGGATGCAAAAGCAACTTTATAGGCGTAAAACGCAAAAAGAAAGTGTACCTTGGTCGAGTTGTTGTCATCTGCCGAGCTTCTTGAAGTCGATTCGTCGATTCGCAACTAAAAAAAGCAATTCTGGTAAGTCTACCAACAGAAAAACAAAAAAACTTCAAAAAGTGGGGCTAAAAACGATTCTGTGGGCCCAGGGCAGTCCTTCTTATAGTGAGCGAAAAGGTGCGCAAAAAAAGATTGCATTTGTCCCATTCCCATTCCCCATATCGCTGTTTGCAAATTGGCGCGTCTCGTACACGGTGCACTTTCAGTTGGCGCAGTTTTTACAAACTCATTTTACGAAACGCTGTCAATCGCCGACTATCTGTGTTTAGCGTAAATTTTATTTCTATTGCCTAAACTTTTTTGAAAAAGAGTTTACCCAGCTTTTTGTGTATACCATGTAAAACCAAATCGAAACCCGAAAACGTAGATGGCCTGGATTGGTAGAACTAACTAGTTTTATAGCTATTGTGCTACCAAATTCTGAAAATAACAGTTTTAAAGCAAAAGCTTTTTTGGGGGCTATAGTAATTGGAGGGGGGACAAATTTTTTTTTGCCAAATGAGCTGATTTTTTGCGCTCAGGGGTTTTTGACTATGCTGAATCGATTGGTGATGGTTCCACACAACATTTCGCAACTTTTAACGGTACTTGTGGAGTATCCGGGGGGGGTCTTTCAATATCCGGGGTGGTAAAATTTTAAGATCCGGTGGGATAAAATTTTATATACTTTATATACGACCCCTTTTAAAGATATTCAGCCGCTTAAGTGATTTGGTGACAAATTCCCTTCAAATGTAAAGAGATTCAATCTATTCGAGGTGATTACGTGAATCGAGGTGATACTCGATCAAAAAACGTAACTTCTACAAAATTATTTATGTCATTATTAGGAATGTGGATATTATCCTAGTTGGTGGGTCACTTTTTTTTCTTCAGAACCATTTTTTGGGGTAGTTTTATGTGTTGATTTTGGCCTCCTGGCCTAGAAGTAAATTCGATAGATTTTTACAAGTAGTATTCATTGTCACTGTTACAAATAGTCACTGTTGTACTTCACAAATTTATTTAATTATTATGTTTGGTTTATGTTTATGCTCTTGCATTACTCGTGCATCTTGTTTACCCCGGATCTTAAAATTTTACCACCCCGGATATTGAAAGACCCCCCCGGATACTCCACAAGTACCCTTTTAGCAACATACCACCCTCTTTTGCTTTAAACCTGTTATTTTTTAGTTTTAACAATCATCCACTTTCTCTTTTAGTTGACGTATTACAACGTTAGACGAAATCTGGTAGTGCATTCACCATGGAGGACACGAGCGCAAATGTCGAATATACAGTCGAAAAGATTGTGGATCATGCACGGTGGCGGTTTTTGCTACTTTGAAATTTGAAATACTTTCAATAAAACATAATAAATAGAGAGTTATTCGCTTTTATGATAACTTTGATTTTAGCTTTGACGACATGTACTTTCGAAAAATGATGTTTCTCAAAAGTCGACATCCTGCCACCGATCAAATTATGGGAAATTTCGTCCCGAATTTCGAGAAAGGCGATTTATGCAACAAATTTGTTTACAGGGTCAGGAAAACAAAGACGTTTTGTTCAAAGTTTGTATTTAGACACGCTGGGCAGGATATCGTCCAGAAGACGATACATGGGAGCCCGAAAGCAACTTCACGGTTGGTTTCATATAATTTATATTTGATTTATATTCGTTTAATTACAGATAAATGATAAAGGAAAAGCGTCGACGAACGAATGTTTGGTCGAGTATCAGAAGCTGCATAATATAAGAAGCAATCAAACCTTGAAAGCTAAATTTGCAGGTTGGTCACAGTTTCTTATTAGGTAATTTTATTACTTTTAGGTCAGGCTAATCTTGAGACCTTGGAGAAGTTCGGCCTTCCAGCAAAAGTTTACACCGAATTAAACAACCGTTTTGAAGGTAGTTTGATTTATCATTTAAAAACCAAAAAACATTAAAATTTAACATTTCGCTTAGAATGGGTACAAGAAGTGAGTAAAATCGGCACCTTCAATGAGCCTGACTTGAATGCCAACGCCGTGTTTATGACTCAACCGCCTAGTCAATTGGGGTAAGCGCGATTAAGTTTTTGTTTTTACTTCAAATCTAGTGAGGATAAAAATGCTGAGAAAGTGGACAATTTACGAATGGATTTTGATGAGCCGGAGACTTCTGCGGCTGTAAGTTTAGTGTTATCTTTTATGATTCCATTATCTTTTAGGGGCGCCTAAGAGAGTTGCCAGCCAAAGAGGCAAAAGCGAATAGTCTGAAAGGGGCAAGTGGAGAAATTAGCACCGATTCTTTAGCGTCATCAACGGTAGTTATTTGGTGTCTGTTTTTATTTTGGTTGCTTTAGGATCAACGGAAAGCTGGAAAACAGAGCAAGAAAGCTAAGAAAGTCAAGTTGCTCACGGTTGGTTATGTTGACGATATAACGATTATAAACTCCTTTTAGAATGATGAAAGTGACGGGACTGCTACTCAACCATCGTTTTATTGGGAACGTCCAGCGCATGTGAGTTATTTGAGAAACAAAGACTGGAAAAATTTTTTTAAGGAACGCTATCATGAGATAAAAGCGCGTCAGACGAAGGAAAATGAAAGTACTTGGAGGCAATTGTGTGCACTGACTGACTCGTCTTCTAGCGTTCGTTCCTTGGATGCAACAAAGCTGTTTTTTCTTGTTTTAGGACGAAGAACTACCACGAAAGAGATCTTTGGAGAATAAGCTACAGAAGCTCAAAGCTGGATTAGCCTCCGTAAGAGTTGCACTTATAGCTTTTTTCGGCGTTTTGCGGATCATGGCTACATATTGACTTTTTATTTTTAGAGCAACTCGAATGGCAAAGGTGGAGACGGAAAATCGGCTGATGGCACAATCTATGTCGGCACTCATCCTGCAACGAGGCCAAATGAAAGAAAAGAGAGCCAGAAAAAGGTCGATCGAGCTTACAAGAATGAAAATGGCGAAGACATTGGTCTTATGGGAGAAATAGTAATTTTTGCATACATGATTAAAATATCTTCATTATTTTAGGAAACTGGGCCAAGCATCGGAGTTCAACAAAAAAAGGATGGGCCTACATCATCTGGGATTCCTACCAGCTATCCTCCACCACAGAAGAAACCGATAAAGCCAAAATTCCACATCGACCCTCTTGAAAAGATTCTCACCGGGATGGAAGCTGAGAAGTCTGTCATTACTCTTACTTAATCTACGTTTTTACTCTTAGAAATCAAAGTGAGCCTAAAATCCAGAACAGAAACTCGTCATCCTGTAAACTACCACAGAATTGGTCACAACGTCGCAAGACCATACGTAATGGCCTTTTTAAAACCTTTCACAAGTCATTTAGTCCTTGATGCTTTGCCACAAGTCCAAGGGAGTAAACTCAAGAAGCAATCACCTCCACATGTACCAAAGAAGGAAAAGGTTATGGCTGAAAAACCTAAAGCTGGTACGGGATAATTCACTGTTACTGCTACTAAATAAAAAAAAATTTTAGTGCCTGCAGGTCTTCTCAAGGAAAATGACACATTGATCGTTAAGGAAAAACCTTCCGTGAAGAAGAATGTGATCAAAAAGGAAGCTCAAGTGGGTTATGGCTATATGGTGCATAGAAATTTGCGATTTAGGCTGTGCATGGATACTTTCAATTCCTTATGTCACCATTTCTGGCAATGCCTTATAAGAGACGCAGGTATGATTGATGTTTTTTGTAAAGGTAAAAAAAATTTGAAATTTAGAGCACGATCTTGCGCAGGAGCAATGACGGATGCTGGAGCTTCGTTTGAGAAGGAGATTGACGAAGAGGCCGCTAAAGAGCACCGTTGGAATGAATTGATGGAACGAGGAGTAAGGGTTAGTTTGGATTTTGTAAAGCAATTTTTTTCAAATTAAGAACGAAAGGCCGTTCGAAGTGGTGCAAGGCAAGGTGGGCAGGTCAATTCGGATGACACAAATCCTTCGAGACGTTAGTGTTCTTTGGCTTGTAAATGAAATCAAAATTGTTTAGGGAGTTGTCCGATATGCTTGCGCTGAAAAAGGTGATCGCCGGCACCTAAGAAGAATTGGCCATGTGATTTCGCAGCCTGTGCCACTACGAGAAATCGATATGGAACTCGTCGAGAAGAACGAGGCCGAACGAAAGAAGGAAAGGCTGCCGAGACATAAACCCGATTCACTTGTTTCATAGTTTAAATTTTTTTATATTTGCATGGGTTAATCGTTGTTTTTTTAATGTTTTTCGCAAAAACTTTTGTTTAATAAATTGGTAGAATTTTACAAGGGTACTGTTTAGTGCTAAAAAGTTGAAAAAATGATCATGGCCACCATCGAGATCCGTTTTGCGAGGGAAGTAGTGGGGGTGGGGGGATTTACTTCGTGTCTTTTTTCTGGGGACATGTTCTCATAGGGCTCTCTCCTCCAAAAAGCCGAATGTAACGCAATTTCCGTCATCGTCCTTCTCTCACTCACTCAAATGCCCAAAAAGTCTCTTCTACCAGAAATGTTTTCCCACAACTTTATGCATCCCAAAATTTCGAACATTGAAAAGTTGACGATTTTCAAGAAATTGTTCTTTCTCTTCAGAATCTAGCTGGTTAAATCCTTTTTAATTCCGAATAGAAAACTTTTCTGAATGGTGGTTCCCCCTTTTCCCGTTGTGTCCATTGTCTCCCCGAGCACCCAGAAGCACCTGGCCTCTTTCTTTTCTTTCTCCTTCAACCCTTTCTTTATCTTCTCAAAAGTCCCCTTCTAATGGAAATGCTGAATTTTTTAGTATCCCTCTAGCTTGAATATTTGACTTACTTTCGGGAAATCGTAAAATGAAATTTGATTACCGTTCTGGTCACTTCTTGAAGAACAATTCTACAAAGAATCTTTTCTTTGAGGCTTATTCTGTCCAAAACTCATTCTCCAAGCTGTACTTTGTGCTCAAAAATGTAAATGCACCCCCTCTGGTGCCCTCAAATCTCGCTTTTTTTTTCGTCGGCACCAACTCGTTTTTGTGTGGAAAAATGAGGAATTCGGTGCACCAGAAAGGGTATGTTTCTGCTTTTGGGTGGATAAAGTGAATCAAAAGAACGAGTTTCAATGTGAAAACACAGAGTGTGCTCATTTGTTTCATTTGTTTTCCTGACTTTGTTCGAAACAAATCAATTTCCTCGTCATTTTTTGGGTTTCGAGTTTAGGTTCAAATTCAGTTCGAAGAAACCCTTTGTATAATGCAAATTCTTTTTTTCGAATATCTTTGTTTTCTTCTTTGTTCTTTGTGTTACTCATAATCTCACTCAATGATTTCTTTTCTCGTGAGAAAGCGCTTGGATTGGTGTCGAATTGTGAGAGGAGACGGCGTCATCTATGTGTGTGTAATCGGCTCGGATTACATACACATTTCCGACATTTCAAGGCTTCACATGGAAAAAGAGTTCAATGTAAAGTTTCAGGTCAAGAATTTACGCAATTGAGTACCTGGATTTGACTTTCACATGTTTCATTGTTTTTTTTTGCTGGCTTTCATTTAACTTCCTTTACACTAGCATGATGATTTTGATATTAGCTTTAAAGATATCTCAGAATAAACATGAGTAGCTCATAGTTAGATTTAAAGATAGGTTTCGTATCTTTAAACAAGATTTAAAGATAGGTTTCGATATGTTTTGGTGTTCTCTTTGTTTGTGTGTGAATCGAATTCCCACATCCTCGAATCTTCTTCTGACTAGACTTTCTTCGGGTTTTCTCTCTTCTTTAAATATGAATATGCTGTGTCTAGATCGCGTGTCTATCTCAAGAAGTTTCAGAAGAAAGTTTTATCTTAAAGCTTTGAAAACCAGTTTTATCTTAAAGCTTGACTAAGCCAAAGTTACTTGACGAGTATTTAAAACCATTCCGCATTTTGTGCTTTGAAACTTCTGGCACAATTCAATTTTTGGTGTCAAGAAGTAGGCGTTCGCACTTGTTAACACTTCAATGCTCAATTTTTAACTCTCTGGGTCTTTGAAACTTTCTAGAATATTTTCTAGAGTCTTTTCTTTTAACAAAAACGCACTTGTTCATTGTGCAAAGAGACGTGATTCATAAAAAAGTTGTTTAGATCATTTTCTTCATTACATGAATCATTTGTGAGATGCATAAGAGAATAAACTATCGTGAATAGGGTTTGAAGCAGTCGTTTAAACTTAAACTTAAACTTAAACTTAAACTTAAAAACCTATCCAAGTACGTTTACTCTCCAGGAAGCTCCAGTTCTAACTGTAGTTCTGTACCCAAAAGACAACTCTTACTGTTCTTCTTGTTCTTAAAGTTCTTATTGTAACTCTTAAACTTAAACTTAAAACGTTTAAACTGAACATTATTAACTCATTGTCAGCTTAGTTTAGTTGTTTAGCTTCTAGTTTAACTAGAAGTCTGATAACTAAATATCTGAACAATATGATTACAGTATGATTTCGATCATGAACACTCATATGTGTGCAAGGTTTTTAGAGAAATCATTTGGGGAAATATCAGGCGCTTGAAGTAAAGAATTTAATGATATCTATCTGCGTTAATTTTCTTTCAAACTGAATCTTTTACTACCTACATACTCTATTTTCCTCGGTACTGTTAGATGCAAATTTAGTAGACTGATTTAGGAGACTGATTTAGTAGACTGAACAATTAGCATAGACAAACGAAACATTAACATTTAAACTTTCTATAAAGCCCAAAATTAACATTTAAACTTTCTATAAAGCCCAAATTCTTTGCGTAAAAGAATAAAAAAGAACTTGTCGCTTTGAATTAGTCTTCTTTTTCCATATTCTAATTCTAAAGTTGGCAGGGGAAAAGTCACAAGTCTCGAGCCAATTTTTGACTTCCCCCTCGTCAACTTTTAAATGCTAATTTTGTTTTACATGCAAATTGGCGGGGGAAATAGCCAGATCAATTTCTATTTCTTTCATCAATCAATACCCAAATCCCTTATCAAGAGTGCATGATTTTGTTGTGATCATTGGGTCCTTCCAAAAAAGAGATGGGAAGGGTTTATGGAAATGACACGTCCTTTTCCTTTGATTCACTCTCTCAATCTCTTTCATACACACTCCAACCTTGATAAGCAATCCTAGAAAGAAAGAGAGAAAGAAAGAAAGAAAGAAAGAAAGAAAGAAAGAAAAAAGTGTCGAAGTTTTCACTCAATAGATTCATTCGTTTTTTGGCTTTAGCTTTTCTTTAGCTCTTCAATTGCATTGTTTTCTGAACCTAAGTATCTAGTTGTCCAATTTTATTCCGTAACCCTAGCTTTTTTCTAAAAGATGCTCTAGGAAGAACTATCGTATTCTAGTATTTTTATTTAATCTGAGCTTGCTTTTTGTCTTTGAGGAGATCCAAATCCGAGCAATATGGGGCGCAATATCGAAAGAAAATTTGTCTTGACATGTCAATTGGGAGAACCCCAAATAGACCCATTTTCCTTGTGCAATAACCTGAGAACAAGGGGGATACTTAAGAAGAGATCTCTTTCACAATTTCACATAATTCTTAGTTTTTAAACATATACATTTCCTTTGTCTACTTGTTTTTTCATTTAGTCAACGTCAACTTTGTGATTTTAGCTGGCTTTAATGCTAAAAAGTGGCATCTGACAATATCGGAAGAAAATGTTAGCTGATTGTAAGTCGATTTGGGTAACTAAGCCAGTCTAGAAATCTTTTTAAGACTTAGGCTTAGGCAAAGAGATCTCTAGATTAATCTGGAGATATCTTTGCCTAAGCCTAAGCTTTTTTTGGATCTCCAGATTAATCTGGAGATCCAAAAACTTCTAAATCTGTTCAATTTGGGTAATTAAACCAGTTACCCTAAAGTCGCGAGTATAAGTTCTGTTTGGTTTTCGCATGCAAATTGACGGCTGTCTCCGGTGCGGTGTGTCGAACCCCGCTGCAGCATAACTTTTTTGCTTTTACAGCTCATTTACAGCTCGTTGTTTTGATCGCCTCTCCAGAACCCATGCCTTCAGATCTTTCTCCACATCCGGCCATTTTGCCCTCAATCCTCGGAAAGCTCGATTTTTTTTTTGGTGAACTCATCAGTGCCGGCTCAGCTTGTTTCCAGCGGTTAATCATCTGTTCGGCGATTTCAAATTCGATCGCAGCCGCGTTCGTTCCAAATTTCCTCGCAAATTTGACCGCTTCGAGCTTCGTTTCGGCGATGTATTAAGGCAGAACTTATACTCGAGACTCTAGGGTACTTTTTAGATTTATCTAAAGATCAGACAAATATTGATAGAAAGCCTAATTTTTAAGCTTCGTAGATGAGAAATTCTTCGTTTAAATTCAGAGAATTAATTGTCGAGAAAAAATAAGACTAATTGTCAAGCTCAAAGTGTCAATTGATCACAACGAAGACAAGAAAACATTCGCTTAGACAACACTTGTTAAGAAGTGAGTGAAAGGGGTAAAAAGAATGGATGAAAAGAATGGATAAAAAGAAGTGGTGTGTCTTTTTTGACAACTTCATCTCAATCTGTGTTGAGTGGAAGGGATTTTTGGGATAGTGAAAAATAAAAAGGGAAAAGAGGGGACAGTTGGGCAAATAGAAGAGAAATCGAGAAGCACAACATTTCGACGTTTTTTTTTCTTTTTGGCATAAGAAAAAGTTTCTCTCTTTTCTTCGCCAACTTTTGGGGCGTTGTTGTTGACGAAATGATTCAACTGCATGCAAATATCGATGATTTTCGCTTTGTTGCTGAAATTTTGAGAGAATTATGCATGAGTGGAAAGTTCTTTGACACATTTGCACCAGATTTTCTCTTTCATAGCAATGGCAAAAGTTTATTAAACGGTACTTGTTATATCTATTTATAAATTTGATGTTTTATGTTAAAGTTTGGTGTTAAAGTTAAAGTTAAATAACTTCTTTAGTTTTTGAGTTATCATTATTCTATGCTCTTGGAAAAAAAGGTAGGATTTATTTTTTTTGGCGTTGATTAGCTTGATTGATTAGCTTTTTTGATTAGCTTTTTTGATGATTAGTTGATTAGCTTTTTGTCAACAAAAACATAGCTCAAAACATAGCTCAAATTTCTATAAAAATTGTTGTTGTATTTCTAGTTTGAAACTGATAAAACAACTGTATTTGTTGTTTCAAACTGATAAACAATTTTTTCTTTGAATATTTCTAACCCTCAGAGTTCTACGTCTGAGCTCTAAGACAGTTTTTCTTATACTGGTAATACTAATAACTGGTGTGATCACAGAGCTCACGCAAATTATGATAACTCAAAGTTTAAAGAAGTTATTTTAAAAAAGGTAATAGGGTTTAAATTCTGTAGAAAAATGGCAATCTTTTGACTATAAACATTTATGAAATATCGTATTTGTTCGAATAGAAGACCGGGTAAAGAGTATGATCGCGTACTCCTGCGTAGCAGCCCTTTTTAAAATTTCTTTTCTGCATAAAAGCTTTCAATCAAGTGCTATAGAGCTGGAAAATGACTCAAAAATACCACAGGAGCTAACAGATTTTTGAGCCATTTTCCAGCTCTATAGCACTTGATTGAAAGCTTTTATGCAGAAAAGAAATTTTAAAAAGGGCTGCTACGCAGGAGTACGCGATCATACTCTTTACCCGGTCTTCTATTCGAACAAATACGGTAATAACAATTAGAGAGAATTCAATTAAAGAGAATAAAAGGCCAGAACTTTTGCCGCACTCTGTAGATCCGAGAAAATCGGCGGGATAAACTCTACAGTATAATGACTTAAATAAATTTTATTTGAAATAAAATAATCGCAGTTTAAACTGCAGCTTTTTTGGATCAGAAGTTTTTAAAATGAAAGTTATTCAATTGAAAAGAAAGAGTAAAAGAAAGAAGAATAGAAAAAACGAACTAATAGTAAGAAGCGTTGAGAAAAATAAAGTGGGGGTAGGCTAATTTTCGCCATTTTATTTGCCCAACAGGATCTTTTGCGCAACTCGCCATAACTTTCTTCTAAGTGAACCAATCTTTATGATTTTAGTATCATTTTATTGCACTTATTGAGATCTACAAAATGATACTAAAATCATAAAGATTGGTTCACTTAGAAGAAAGTTATGGAAAGTTGCGCAAATAAAATAGTAGAAATTAACCCACCCCACAAAGTGAAAAAGCACAATGGACGCGCTTGTTATATAAAGCGATTCACCAGTAAAAGATATTCAGCTTATTTATTTTGCACCAATTTATTTAATTAATTAATAACATTAATTAATTGAGACAAATCTTGATTAATTGAGCTTTTAATCGATTACAAATTTCTTTATGCGAATTTATTCAATTTATTATTTAATCACAAGGAACATACTCTACTTCTGACAATCAGATTTAGCAATTTTGGATATTAGGAATTAGTATATGCTTGGAATATGCTTGGAATATGCTTAGAATATGCTTAGAATATGCTTAGAATATGCTGCTTATATGCTTGATACTTGAATATGCTTAGAATATGCTGCTTATATGCTGCTTGATACTTGAATATGCTTGGAATATGCTGCTTATATGCTTGAAACTTGAATATGCTTAGAATATGTTGCTTATATGCTTGAAACTAGTAAATCATAGGCTATACCTTGACAATTTCGACACTCTTTGACCTGTAGAACAAACATCCAAAGTATAACAAGTGAGTAAGCATCAGCTACTCATCAACAATCTTGCTAACATCATCTCTCTTACATCTCATTTTCTCTTTCTTTTTTTTTTGATTTTTCTCCTATTTGCTCTATTCTCATTTTTTACATTAAAGCAAACATTTTAGATAGAAATAATGTGGCTCTCGGAGTCGCTTCACTATTTGACCATTTTTGCCATATTCAACTTCACAATTGCTGTTTATGCCTATGGTTTATGGGTGGTGTTCCCAAGGAGAGTCACGAATGAAAGAAGAAAAAGAGTGTTGGTTTTGAAAAATACAGTGGTGGAAAAAAGTATTGACCGCCTCCCTCCCCCTCAAGACTGTTTTTACTTACAATGGGGGACACAATACTTTTTTTTCCACCACTTTATTTAGCATTTTCAAATGTTTTTAAAATGAATCATTTTAGCTTTTCGATATCCTTTGAATTAAAAGTTTTATGATCGAAAAACTTTATTTGAGCATGATTTTTAAAAAATCTGTATTTTAAAATGGATCCCATTGAAAACGGTTTCAATTATAATGGCACTAGATTGCCGGTTACTTATTTATTACCGTATTTACTCTATTAGTGGGGTCCCCCACTATTTTTTCAATCCCCTTCCAGACGACCCCACTATTAGAGAGGACCCCACTATTAGAGAAATTAAAAAGAACATAAAACCAAAGTTTTAAATTGAAAAGATATCAATTTTTCTCCGAAATTCTTGACAAAACAAGTTTGGCTTCATATTTTATTTAGCTTTAACCGTAACAAAACATTAACAAACAGTAAAAGAACTAATCCAAGAGATCAACAATTGATGTATCACTTTCGTTACCAATATCTTCTTCCAATTCGAGAGGACCCCACTATTTTTTCAACCCCCCTCCAGACGACCCCACTATTAGAGAGGACCCCACTATTAGAGAGGACCCCACTAATAGAGTAAATACGGTAATTGTTTGGATTACTTATTTGGATTTGGATTACTTATTTATTCATTTTGTTTTGGTGAAAATGAAAAACTACTGGTAGTCATGAAGCCTTAAACAAAATCTGAAGATGAACAATTATAAAATAGGTGTTGAACATAAAAGTCTTGACCGGTCAGTGTTGATTGATCAGTTCACTTGATTGATTGATCACATCCAAATATATTGACCACATATTTTTATAGTTTTATGTAGCATTTTCAAAGGTTATTAAAATGAACCATTTAGCTTTTCGATATCCTTTGAACTAAGAGTTTTGAGAGTTAAGCCTTATTTGAGCATGATTTTTAAAAATCTGTATTTTAAAATGGATCCCATTGAAAACGGTTTCAATTATAATGGCACTAGATTGCCGGTTACTTATTTATTAATTTTGTTTTGGTGAAAATGGAAAACTACTGGCAGTTATGAAGCCTTGAACAAAATCTGAGAAAAAAAGATCTTACCCTCTTATGTAAAAGTAGCTTGAAAAATTATATTTAGAGTGACATCAAAAATCTAAGACTATCATCTTAAAGCTCTCACAAAATACTACAAGAAACTAATTGGGGCCGATTTATTTGAGTGTGATCTAATGGGAGAAAAATGAGAAAACATTGACCGGTCAATACTTTTTTTCATCACTGTAATAGCTTAACTTATCTAGATTCTGAGTAAAGTATATAAAGCTAATGGTGAGAATAAGCTTTTTGACAACAAGTGGCAGACATCTGAAGATAGGCTTTCGATCGAAAGTCTAGAATCTTCAGATGTCTTCAGATGAGGTATTTGATGCAACTAGAAGCAAGATTATTGTAGTTTTCGAAAGTTGGGCACGTTTTAAGAAAGCGAATGAAAGTGTCATTTGTAGAGTGTTGTTCCTCGCGCATAATGCCTTTTTTAAACGCACACTTGGGAAAAAATTACCGTACTTTTTGCAAAAATTATTGCAAAAAAATGACGCAATGCATGAGTAATTTTTACTCGGTTAATCGACGTTTTTTTGGCCGAGCAACTACGAGTAATCCTCTTTACACGTCGAAAAAATTGAATATCTTTACACTTGACGGGAATTTGCCACCAAATCAGTCAAACAGCTGAATATCTTGAAAAGGAATCATACGACTCGTACGAAGTCGGCGCTCGTGGTTTTTTTTGCGCAAAAATCACGAGCCCCGCATTATATACGACACTTTTTAAAGATACTCAGCCGTTTAACTGATTTGGTGGGAAATTCCCTTCCAATGTAAAAAATGATTTTTTTGAAAAAACCTGGGGAGTGGGACAAATGCTACCTTTTTTTTTGCGCACCCGGACATTTGCGCACCTTTTTTTCCGCACCTTGCCCATTAGCGCACCTTTTTTCGGGTTTTAAAAAAGCTCTAAAAACTAATATTAACCAATTTCTATTCCAAAAGTTGTTTTTCTAGGTAATTTTAGGGCGTAGAATCGAAATTTTGACATAACAGAGCGTGTGGAACCAATTTGAAAGACAATTTGAAAGACAAAATGGCTAGGTCAAATTACAGAAAATTGTTGATTTTTCTCTTTGTATAACTCCGTCCGTTTGTTTCCACAAGCTCTGATATGTCAAAATTTCGATTCTACGCCCTAAAATTACCTAGAAAAACAACTTTTGGAATAGAAATTGGTTAATATTAGCTTTTTAGAGCTTTTTTTAAAACGCGAAAAAAGGTGCGCTAATGGGCAAGGTGCGGAAAAAAAGGTGCGCAAATGTCCGGGTGCGCAAAAAAAAGGTAGCATTTGTCCCACTCCCTTTTTTTGCGCACAAATCACGAGCCCCGCTTTCTATACGACACTTTTTAAAGATACTCAGCCGTTTAACTGATTTGGTGGGAAATTCCCTTCCAATGTAAAAAATTATTTTTTTGAAAAACCTGCGCAAAAAATTGCTTTTATATTTTTTTCTGGCGCACTTTTTAGAAAACGCATTACTCGACAATTACTCGAGCTATTACTCATGCAAATTTACTCGAGTGATTACTTACTCGCGAGGAACACACTCTAGCTATGTATACAGTTGTTTTTGACAATTATTTGAAAATTGTTGACCTAACAACAACAACAACACACACTCTAGTCATTTGAGAGTGAATGCATTCTGATCTAGAGCTAATTTCAGTAACTGGTTACGGTTTACATAAAATCTAAATAAGCCAAGATAAAAAGTTTTCCGATAAGATAATGGTAGATAATGAAAAACTGTTCTCAAAACCAGTTTCCCCTTAAATTTTTCCACAAATTTCAGTGATCGATGATTGTTTCCCTTTTCTCCACTCCATCGTCCATCAATTTTTCCTTTTCAATTTGATCTCATTCACATCGTTTTCCAAACAACAATGATTGCTCAGTGATTGGTTTTATTTTATTCGATTGTTATATTGGGCCTGTAAGTAGAGAGTGACAAAAAAAAAATTTTAAACCTTAAAATTCAACATATAACTCAACACATAACTCTAAATTACTTTTGAATATAATTTTATTGAAATCTCAGTAGCATAAAAACAAATGATCTTAGAGCTAGCTTTATCCGATCTTTTTTGGCAGCCATTGAAAGCTTGCCACTGAACTTCTCTGGGACCCCAACTATTTTTTCAGAAAAATGCTTGATTTTGTTGCCAATTTCTGTTTCCAATTTTTGAGTTTCTAGACGAGCCATTAGTTTTTGACACAAAAAAAAGTTAATTCTGGTGTTTTTCAACTAAAAAAACATTTTAGTTTACAAAAAAGAACTCAACTAGCTTTTCTAGAGTTCATTTTTGACCAATTTTTTCAGCTAGAAACATAGTGATTCTTCAATATCGCTAGCAAAAAAAAAGCTAAATCTGAGCTGAGCCATTAAGTTGGTGATTTTTTTAGGTATCAATACCCTCATTTTTAGGTATCAATATCAATACCTTTCACCTATTGTCTGGCAAATATATAGCGAAAAATCAAAAATGTCAATTTTAAGTAGATTCGAGTTTTGGCAACAGAAAATCAAGGATTTTTCTGAAAAAATAGAGAGAGAAGAGAGAAGTTCAGTGGCAGTTCAGTTCCCAGAGAAGTTCAGTGGCAAGCTTTCAATGGCTGCCAAAAAATATCGGATAAAGCTGGCTCTAAGATCATTTGTTTTTATGCTACTGGGATTTCAATAATATTATATTCAAAAGGAGTTTTTTGTTTACCCACTTATAAAGAGAGTTATATGTTTGAATTTTAAGGACAGATTATTTCTTGTCACCCTTGTATGAAATGTCGCTATTGACCATGGCATTCTGTTCAAAACTCACTAATTTATCGATTGAGTTACGATTTGGTTTATTAGAAATGTTTAACGTTTACATATCATCACTTTTAAAGTATATTTGAGCCTGTTTCGCTGTAATCATAAGGAAATAAAATCCCCATTTTTTTTTGAAAATTCATAAATTGAGCATACAAGAAAATAGGCTAAATGGATTTCTCTGAAAATTTGGCTATATACCAAACTTTTTGTGTTCTATCTTTTATCTATTGACATAAAGATAGGTTTCCTTAGCTTAGAAGACTTATTCACCAATCTAATAGTCAAAAACTCGACTCTGATCTTGAATTGCCATTTTTAACTTTTTAACAATACTTTCCTTCTCGCCTATCACAATCCCCAAGAAAGAAAGATTTTCAGAAGCTTTAAGAAACAATTTTGTTAAGAATTAATAGAACTTTTTGATAGAAAAAACCTTAAGTCAATCGGTGAGTTGGGAAGTTTTAAAAAAAACCATAAAAAGCGACATTTCATAATTACAGACCTAATACTTTGTTGAAATTGTGTGATTTTTTTTTTCAAATACGGGTATAGATAAACGCTTAGCCATTTACAAGGAGAAAATGTCTCTAAACACAAGAAACAGAAGTCAGAGCTTTTATATAGAGCAGAGATTATAGAGCTTTAGTAGTCAGTCATGGATTTGAATAGAGCGTGTCATTACGTTTTCCAGAACTTGGAAACATTTGAATCTAATAGAAAACGTAATCTTGGCCGTCCAATCGTTTTCAATCATTTATTCAACAAAAGGTAGGTAAATTATAGAAAAATTGATCGACAACGTTACGGTAGTTAAGAAAGAAAACGTTTTAAAAAGCGATTTAACACAGCAAAATCAGCAACATTTATGAATATAATAAAAGAAAAAGAAAAGAAAAATACATTTATTGAAAACCAATAATGTGATACAAACAAAGGGTACATAATAAGACATAAAGGTTAAACACACAATTTTATGGCACTGCGGCCGTACTTTGCAAAAGTGTACTTTGCAAATGTTTTTCTCTTTACAATTTCTCGAATTTGAATTCAGCTATCTAGCTATGTATACAGTTGTTTTTGACAATTTTGACAAGTTTTCGACAACAAGTGGCAGACATCTGAAGATAGGCTTTCGATCGAAAGTCTAGAATCTTCAGATGTCTTCAGATGAGGTATTTGATGCAACTAGAAGCAAGATTGTTGTAGTTTTCGAAGGTTGGGCACGTTTTAAGAAAGCGAATGAAAGTGTCATTTGTAGAGTGTGTTCCTCGCGAGTAATGCGTTTTTTTTAAACGCACATTTGGGAAAAAATTACCGTACTTTTTGCAAAAATTATTGCAAAAAAATGACGCAAAAATCACGAGCCCCACATTATATACGACACTTTTTAAAGATACTCAGCCGTTTAACTGATTTGGTGGGGAAATTCCCTTCCAGTGTAAAAAATGGTTTTTTTTGATTTTTTTTGTGATTTTTTTTGAAAAACCTGCGCAAAAAATTGCTTTCATATTTTTTTTCGCGCAGGCGCACTTTTTAGAAAATGCATTACCCGATCTATTACTCATGCAAATTTACTCGAGTAATTACTTACTCGCGAGGAACACACTCTAGCTATGTATACAGTTGTTTTTGATAATTATTTAAAAATTGTTCACCTAACAACAACGAATACTTTCAGATGTGTAAAAATGGTGAGAATCGAGAGAACAATTATCTCTAGACACTTTTCAAATCGTTCACGTTTACCAAGTTTTATCCAATTTTCCTATATCTTAAATTTCGACCTACAATAATTTTGTAAATGAACACTATAAGCCATAGCTTATCCCTCTGTGGCGGATAGCCACTAAAAGTTAACTCTGACAGCCTAAAAATTGGAAAAATATTGAGGAAATCGGTGCGCCTTCATTTTATTTCGCGCCCCAAATCATTTATTGTTTTGTAGCTTGTTAGCTGAGTATCTTGTGTTAAAGCCTATATAAGGCAACTGTTGTTCATTTGTTTTTGTTATCTTTCATTTTGTTTTTTCTGCTTTCCTCAGATTTTGTGTAAAAGTGTGTCCTAATTAGGACGAAATTGCTTCTGTTTTTATCGTCACTTTAATTCAATTGTCGATATTGTGTGAAAGTTGCTCAAGTGAGAGCCCAAAGATTCCGAATCAATCGGCTATTGAATAAAGTGCTTTTTTTTAGTTCAAGAGAGATCAGATATCTCAAAACAAGAAATAACGTGTCTTGAGTGAAAAGTACCAAGCACGCAAAGAATATTTCTTTACACCCTCATTTCCCAGAAATTTCTTGTATTTATGCTAAATCTCTTGATATTTTGAATCAAAATTCTTGATTTTTAATCTTTCTAAACTTTTATCCAACTTTTAAATTGAAAACCCAAAGCCAAAATGTTAATTAAAAAGTGAGAGTCTTTTCACCTATTGTCTGGCTCTCCAGCTGTTTTCCTCTTCACAAAGAGACCAGTCCAGACAGAAAAAAGAATAAAAAAAGGATCCTTTCTAGGTAAGGGGCAAAAGAGAGGTCTCCGAGGTCTCTTCTCCTTTCTCTCCCCATTTTCTTTTCCCCTTCAATCGATTCATGTTTGTTGTCGCTCGCCTGAGGGAAGGAGAATCCCCTCTCCCATTTTTTTGTCCCCTTTCAAACGAATTCCCGTCGATTTTCCTTGTAAATTGTTTTGAAATATTGAATTTTTGTCCTTTCTTGACTTTTTGTTAGTTTTGTTTATTTTAAACACTTTTTTTTAAAATTCTAGCTAATTTTAATTGTCCCAATTCATTTTTGAGCACCTGGACGTTTATTACTAAAACTGTTACTAAAACTATTACTATTATTATTATTATTACTAAAACTAGATACTAAAAAAAACCATTTTTTTGGAAAACTCAAAAATTGATCAATTTTTTGGCATTTCATCGAGACACCACAACTTTCTTTGCCTTCATTTTCTTTTGATTTTTATTTTTATTTGAGATTCTGAAACGAAATTCCAATGTGATTCTGAATTTGGAATCATATCGAAAAGGATTGAATTGTAATTTGAAGAAAGTTGGCATTTCGGTGACAGGAGGCTATTTTCAAAACGGAATTTGATTGTTGCTTATTAGGTAAAGCCAGACTTTCTATCAAATTGTTATTCATTAAATGAAAATGATCTCTAAACTGATTTTCAAATACAACTTGAGCTTTGAACCAAAACTTGAGAAAATTGTAAGCTTACGAATTTACGAAAAAATTGAAAACGTTTTTTTGGAACTTTTGAAGCAAAACACAGTCTGAAAAGCTGTTTTTCAATGATTAATCTGTTTAAGATTAAGCTGTTTTCCAAAAGAAAAGAAAAGAAAATGAAATGAAATGGCTTTTGTAGATAAAAACAAGTTCTCATGTGTTTAATTCAAGTGGAAAAACAAGGAAATCTTTCTTTTCTTTTTTTCCTCTAATATCCATTTCTTTTCCTCTCAAATTTCCTCTCACACTTCCTCTCACATTTCCCCTCCAGTTGTTTACCAGTCAAAAATTTTTAACGTTAGCTTTTTACCCATTTTTCCTTTTTTTTCAAAGCCTTTTATTCGTCTTTCAGACTTTCAAATATTTATTTTACTTTGTAGTTTTGCAAACCTTTGCAAACGCTCATTCTTTGGTGCATTGTACATTTAGGATTTCTTTGGGATCATAGAAAAGCAGTCAAGATAATTCAAGATAATTTTCAAATTCTAAAATGCTGAGAAAACTAGGAGTTCAGTGTAACGATGTGTTTCTGCGAGCATCGGCTTGTCTTTCAAAAACTCATTCATTATTGTTAATCAACCAAATTTTCCCTTTTAAGCTTATCATTTTCATCATTTTTCGTTGTTTTTTTTACGTAATCCTTCTTTGCATAAATTCTTCATAACAAACCACGAAAAATTCCATTTTAAAAACAATTCAATTTTGATTTGATTTAACTATGATTGATTTGATTTGATTCAAATTTGATTTAACTAACTCATTCATTTTTACTTTAGTTTCCATTTTATTTAATTTAATTTCAATTTTATTTTATTTCAATTTCATTTTATATCTTTTCAATTTCATTTCATTTCAATTTCATTTAATTTAATTTAATTTCAATTTCATTTTAATTTTATTTAATTTAATTTAATTTCTTTTCAATTTCATTTAATTTCAATTTCAATTTCATCAATTCAATTAAAACAATTCAATTTTCAAAACTGAAATCCTTTTCCCTCAATTCATTCAATTTTACACCTTCCAAATCCTATTTTTTTGTTTTCTTTTTGAGTATCATGAGAACTTCTTGAAAAAACTCCTTTATACTCATTTGTACAATATTTATTTTTATAGCAAATTCACAAAACCCAATTAGAATTGAATCATTGAATCATTTCAATTCTAAAAGGGGAAATTGTTCGCTATATTGGCTCCAAAGAAATTGTTTACATTTGTCATCATTATTTCTGTGAATTTCTGGATTCTTTAGGCATTTTATTTTGAGCATTCTAGTTTGAGCATTCTATTTTGAGCATTCTATTTTGAGCATTCTAGTTTGAGCATTCTAGTTTGAGCATTCTATTTTGAGCATTCTGCTTGAACAAATGATGTTTTTTTAAAAAGTAAATCTTGATAGAGTTTTTATCTAAAATTGGTTTCTTTAGTATCGATTTTGCCAAAATTCAATCCATAATCTAAAAACTAAATATTAGAATCTATAAAGCCTAAGGTATCTAATAATGCTTTAAAGTAAAAATTGGACAAGTTTAAGATAAGTAAATTAGTGATACAAGTTTGGCAACATCGTTAACAAGTCTTTGACTGCTTATTCATCTATTACTCTATTATTCTCACTTTTCTTTTACTTGCTTTAGTGGTTTTTACTATTAATAGTAAAAAAAGAGGGTTATTTCTAATATTAGCTCATTGTTACACATCTACTTTAACATTTTATGTAATCGGTGCATTTTATCATTCTACAAATACTCGTATAATCTATTTTTTTTTGGTTCAAACCGATTTTTTTCTATTACTTTTGCTATTGTTTTTATCTTTATTTTGTTTGTTTTTATCTAATATAGGTGTACTTTCTTGAGCGTCTTTTGTTTTCTTTTGCTTTCTTTTGTTTTCTTTTGTTCTTTTATAAAGAAGTACTCTAGAATTTTTTTTAGAAAATGGGTGAGCATGTGACCGAAACACGACAACGACACTCGTCGAGGGTTTCGATTGGATCGACCAGGTCAGAAGAATTTTTTGATACTTCAAAATCTTTTAAAAGCTA
This sequence comes from Mesorhabditis belari, assembly GCA_958450365.1. Taxonomy (NCBI): domain Eukaryota; kingdom Metazoa; phylum Nematoda; class Chromadorea; order Rhabditida; family Rhabditidae; genus Mesorhabditis; species Mesorhabditis belari. Next base: position 1,188,825 of record CAUEEP010000938.1, read on the forward strand.
AAAGGTAGCCAAAGTATTTAGTTTCTATTAAAATTTGGTAATTTTCCTTTCCCTTCATGACAATTTTTACAATTGCAAATGCATTTGTCAGTCTAAAATTTTAAATCGCACTCATTTCTGATTTAGGATTTGGCTTTGGCTTTGATAAACTTTTGAGCTTATGATTAGATATAGATATAATAGTAAGATTTCCTAAAAACTTTAATAAGACTTTTACTTATCGCTCAGCTAAGCTAGTTCAATAAGATCTTGTGCAACTGGCCATATTTTAGCTGACCTTTGTTTTTAAAGTGTGGATTTGAAAGGAATTTGTTACTTTATAAAATAAAAATCGTTTGCTACAATACAAAAAGTGACCCGTTGCACAATATCCCGTCAAGTGACTTAATTTAACTTGACTATTTTCTTTTCTTTAGAGAACCGATCACTTTCCGGAATTTCCTTAAACGATGATTGCTTTAGTCGTTTGTCGTTCAACGGATCGATTCGTTTAAATGATTTGCTGAATGAGGAAAGTGATGAATATGGATTCAATTCGGTGGAAACGGCTGAAGAAGCGGAAGAAATTGAGGAAAAAAGGGATGCACGACAAAAAGGGATAAAGGTGGGTCGAGTTTTTGATTTTTTCTTTGGTGAATAAGTCTTTTTGTTCCTTTTCGTACTTTCGTTTAAAATCAACCAATTCACCAATTGAACCACGGCTTGTTTCATTAGAAAAACCAATTATTTTTCAGCAAAATAAAATTAAAACGGGCTTAAAATGTCTTATATACTGGATTTTTTTGGGAGCATGAAGTCGGGTAGTCAAAAAGGGTAGCTCGATGATGCGGTTTAGACACTTTACGCTAAGGAAACCTATCTTGATGTTAATAGATAAAAGATAGACTACAAAATGTTTGGTATATAGCCAAATTTTCAGAGAAATTGATTCAACCAATTTCTTCATAGAGGTTTTTATAGATTTTACGATAAAACACCTTTTCATTCTCGAATTTGCTTGAAAGTAAACCGAAATTGACTTGAAAAGATGGGAAATTGAACAATAAACACTTTTTATTTAGAATAAACCATAGATTAATTGGTGAATTTTTTATTTTTCAACGAAATTATGAAAAGGAACGAAAAGATTTATTCATCAACCTAATAGTTGAGCAGTCAATTGAATCCAAAGTACAGGGTTCTTGGACTGTTTTGGGTGGCCATTTTAGAAGTGATCTAATTAGCATTTTTCAAAACTAACATTGGATACAGAAAATTCAAGTATTTTTACTTTAGAAATCCAATTGAATCCAAAGTAGAGTTGGTAGTCAAAAGACCGAAGATCTTTCATTTACAGTCAAACAAAAGTCAAATCAAAGCCTTTGGTTTTAAGCCTTTCTTGGGAATCGATTGAGTATCAATTAGTCGTGCACCCTTTTCTATTTATCGTTCACATGCAAATTTCGTGCTTAGTGCGGGGTTCACGTGAACTAAACCGATCTTTACGGAACTTACGAGTCTAGGTCGTGTCATTGGCATTTGCATGTTTGGCAGAGAAGTCAGAATAAGATATATTAAACATTGAATATTTTTTTGTTGGTTTCGGACAAAAGCTAAGTTGGCAAAAGCGACAAAAGACATATTTTATCTGTCCGATACAGATCTAGCTAAGGTTTTGAACAGGGTTTTGCCATTGATTAGTGAAGAGCTATTGAAATAACTTCTTAGACGCATGAATCCTATATTTGTCAAGATATTGGCTCATTGATCTATTAAGATTTGACTTGTGTTTTGCTAGATTTTAAGCATCGATGGTTAGTCAAAGTTTTCCAGTTCCACTTTCCAATGGTTGAAAACCCTCAACAACTTGTTCTACTATTGTGAATTGTTCACTTTTTCCAATTTATCATTCCCATTTCCAGTCAAACCTATTTTCGGGTCTTTCTTGTGCGTGTGACGTGTGAAATTCTCGTGCTTTCATGCACTCCTCTTATCGATAAGATCTCTTTTCCTTTTTCGCCAGGTTCATTTTGCCAAACCTAGATCAATCTACCCATTTGCTTGTTTTTCTTTGATCAATCGATTTCCGTCTATTCATTATTCAAAATGAAAGAAGAAACTCAACCGCAATTCCTCGAGAAACCCCAAAATTCGCGCTCGAGAAATGCGAATTTCTGCGCTGATCCGATTGATGACACTTTTGTGAAAGCGGCTGAATTGGAGGTGATTGTTTATATGATATCAATGCTAACTTAACTCTGAACTTGAGCTTGTCTTTTGAACTTATCTTTGCCAGTACATATTTAGATAGTTAAAGTTCATAGTTTTAAGATTGACATCAATAGTTCACTTGTTTATTTTATGCTTTGTGCTTTGTGCAAACGCGAGCTTTCTGGCACATAGTGCGTATTTCATCATGTAGATATTTTCTCGAAGACTGAAATGGCTAAACACCTAAGTCTCAGACTCATTACAGTATCCCAGCTATCCCAGCTTTTATCTGTTCACCAGATCGTAAGATGTCCCACCTTTCCCTATAGCAACTATAGTACTGTAGAAGTATGATATATCCTACAGTAGGCCTAGATTACTACAGGGATTTCTGGGATCAGCTGGGATACTGCAGTGAGACGAAATTAAACTAAACTGAATACTGTAGTAGGCCTTTACAGTGTCAATAGGCCCAATAAATCAATAGATCAAAGAGCATGCGTTTGCCTGAGCACAAAGTACGATTTTATCAAGTTTTGGAACCTTAAATTGTAGGCAAGCTGGGATAACTTTCAGAAAAAGTTTGAGCGCCGGCCGTCCTCAAATTTCACAGCAGCAAATCTCGCATTAATCAATGGAAAAGAGAAAAACGATCGGGTACAAGACGAAAATCAAAGAGAAAATCAAGCAACGAAGAGCGAATATGATAAGATTTACGCGAACACGTGTGATATGTACGAGATGATGAACTCAATCGGATTCCCTCAGTTCAGGAAACCTTCCTATAAACCACCAAACTGACCCAGGATTCCTTTGAAATTTTCTCTGTAAATTCTCTTTGTCTTTCAATTTTGTTCATCTGATGCTCTAGATTCATCATCTTTGGTTATAAAATCAGGTTGGCCGGAAAGTTTTGTTGGCTTTTTTAAAGGTTACTTTTTGAAATGTAAAATGAACCAATCGATCTATGGTTTATTTTATCAGAAAATCCTATTATATATTTACAAATTGTTCTTTAAGAAATTCTGAAAAGCTCTCGTTAGTTCATTTTTTTAAAGGTGTAAAGTCGAGGAGTCAAAACAAGAAAAAACAAGAATTGCTCGTTCGAATTTGCTTCAAAGCGGGCTCAAATTTGTCTAAAAATGAGCTAAATGAAATAGTTAATCTTTTTATTTAAAGCAAATCCGTTTATCAGCTAATTTATTCATTTATAAACGAAACTTTTAAAAAGGCGGACAAGACTTTCCGGCCAAACTTTAGCTGATTGATAAAGCAATGGTTTCCCAGGAGAATAGCTGCTTTGTGCTCATTTGTGCACAAAAATCTATGCAATTTTTGTGTGAAATTAATGGAAACATACCTGATCTAGTGCACTGAATTTCTCATCTTCAGCTCGTAAGAGATTTGAGGAATTCAATACATTAGAAAATAGTGTTGTTCAAATTTAAGCACAAAGTATGAATTCAGAGCATTAGATTAAGAAGCCTTGTCTAATTTACAAATTTGTCTGTTGTGTAAATAAATTTCCACTGTAAATAGAAAACGTTTTTACATCTTATCTCATTAAAAATCCCGATTTTTGACGTGATCCTTCGCTTTTCACCTTGAAGTTGATTAGCTTTTTGTCAACAAAAACATTTCTAAAAAATGCGAAAGCACTTTCGAAAGGCGAGAGAAAAACAGAGTAAAAGGCAAGTTCACTTGCACTTTTTTCGACAAATAGCTGAATTCTTTTCTCTCTATTCTTCTCTTTTCTCTAGGTTGGGTCTGTTTTTCAAGGCTTTCACGGGAAAAAGAGGTGGGAATCGAAAATTTTCATATTCTTTATTGCCTGGCGAGTCATATGTTTTTCCCAATTTTTTGCTTTGATTGAATATTTTGGTTTAACTTCTATTTACCATGTTTTTGGTCAAATTAAAGCATACTTTTTACTTTCTTATGAGAAAAGATTCGATTAAAAAGGCAAACCATGCGAAAGTAAGCTTATTCAATGCTAAAATAGATTAAAACTTGTCTAGAACAAGAAAAAAGACATCACCAGCCTTTTTTTAGTTAAATTTAGTTAGGTGGATGTACTTTGTGCTGCTTAAAAGCGGAAACGCATCCCCTTTGGTGCACGGGAGTAACATCTAAAACTAACAGCTTGATTTTACAAATTGAGTGTATTAGGAAGTGTGCGTTTCTGATTTTTGAGCAAAAAGTACACGGTCGAGTCGAAGTTGAGTTCAAAATTAAGCTAAACTTGACAAACTCTTTTCTAGCATCAGTAAGACAAAATTTCTCTCCAAATCACATCACTTTCCCAAAGATTTCTCAAAAAAAAAAACCGTTTTTCAAAAATAAACAAACGAAACGACCAGACAAAGCATTGATCAGTTGAAAACATTCAAATAAACAGGGACACCTTATTGGCTGTTTTCAACTTACTTTTGTCCTTTTTTCAAAACTAAACTGAGCTATTTAAGTTTAAATTTTGTCTTTTTCTTCAAATCTTCAAAAATCGTGTCTTACATTTCCCATTGAGTCCACTTGAGACTCAATTTTGACCCAGATTTTGCTTTTTGAATTGTCAAGTCTTCTAGAATTCTCAGATTATCCAATATCCATGAAAATTCATTTTTGATATCAATCTTGTTTCCTGTTTTGATTCTAATGATAAGTTTGTTCATTCAAGATTGAAATTGCCATTGTCATTGTTAGGACCAAAGAGGAGACTGAGAGTATGAAATGATGGAAACGTTATTCTATGAATTGGATAGTCATGTGATTGGGAAAGCGATGAATCGCCGCCATTCGACAGCATTCAATAATCAGACAACACAAATGGGGAAAATCTTTGATTTCTCGGCAAGAGAAAGGAGTTTCGAAGAGGTGAATGAGTCAAGGCAGCCAGATTTCGACTCCATAGTTTAGCAAGTGAAAAAAACGATTAGTCTGAAGTTTTGTCAAGAAGTTTAGCAGAATTTGGTTCTAGAGTTTACAGTGATGCAAGAGGCTTAAAGTAAAGTGTTAAGAAACATATTCATAGCGAGAAATAACAATGGGTAAAAGGGACCTTAATCTCACAATTGGGGTGTAGAATTTGAGGGAAAGAAAGCAACCAAGGTGATGCTATCGTGGGCTGTTGGCGGCCCCACATCGTGTACTGAAGTTTTGCGCTAAATAGGAGACACATGGGATCAGGGTAATCCGTCTAGAGTGAACAGATTGCGCTCCCTAAGAAAAAGCCTTGCGCTAGATGAGATATAAAGCCAAAAGTTTGTACCCGGGGTTTTTCAGGGTCAGGGAAGCGATTGGCGGGGTCGATTTTGTTGTATCTCTAAGCAAAATCTCTACTTTGTGAGTCAGTCGACTAATTTCTTCTCAAAAAAACATAAATTTCAATATCAAATGATCAATTCAAAACAAGAAAGCAAAACAAAATTCCCAAAAAAATATTCTTTCCTTGATTTTTTTCAAAGTTTCCCTAGGCGACATGTAGACAAATATGGAGAAAAAAAAGGGGGAAATTGGAAAAGAAGAGCGAGAAAAAGATAAAAATGAGTCAGAAGGGGGAAATTTTTGACGCGGGGAAACCCTTCAGAGTTTGTCTCGGGAGTGTCCCTTTTTGATTCTGACTATTGTAGATTTCCTGGTTGATAGCTGAATATTTTTAGCTATTATTTAAAAATATATTTATTTAAATTATTTCCTAATGGACATTCAACCGATTTTCAAGAAAAGGCTCTCCTTTTTGCATAGGAAACTCAGTCGGACGGGGAGCTCGATTACGGTAGATGTTTTGGGTTCGGGTTACGGTAGAGTTAGTGGATTACGGTAGTTGGTTGGATTGGATTACAAGGATATTGGGTACGGTAAGCCTAGTTTGGATTACGGTAGCTTTTTGGAGATATTAGGCTTGATATTGGGGGTTTGGGTTACAGTAGTTGTTATTAGATTGCGGTAGATCTTGGAATTGGATTACGGTAGCCTTTGTCTTACAATAGAATTCGGAAGATATTGGATTACGGTAGCTTTTGAATTTTGGGCTACGGTAGACATTTTGGGGGAAACTTTGTCTTTTGAGGCAAGGCAACTTATGACATTAACTGAATAACTGAATATCTATTTTTATAGGAAAATTTGTTTATTAAAGCTGGCTAATATAAATAGATTCAAATTTCTTTAACATTTCTATAACATTTTTATTTTCAGTTCCGCGAATCTTCGACGGAGAAGACGGGCATCGAAATCTCGGACAGCGATTCGGCTGTCATCGAGAGGGCATCGATTGGTGAGCGTTTTGAGAGATTCTTTTCAATTGATTCATGAAAACAAAACAAAAAACTTGATTTTCAAATTAAATATTTGAAAATCGAGTTTAAAAAAGACTTTTCACCAATCGAATCTTCAGAAAAAGTTTTCGAGCACAATTTAAACGAATACTTTTCGGGTAAAGGGGGAGATAAAGCCAATGAAATTTGCCAAAGAAATTTGCCAATGAAATTCTCGTACTTTGTTATAAAGCTGAAAATTCGCTTAAATTGTGTTATGCAAGTATGTGAAAGTTGGTTTTTAATCGGAAAAAAGTACTGTATTTTTCTATGTATGTTATTAAAATTTAATTTTAGGTTCAAATCACTCAACAGAAAGCTCGAGCGTACCGAAAGAGCAAAGCAAGCTCGGGCAATTGATCGATAAGGCGAAGAAGAAATTGGGCGAGAAGAAAAAAGAGCCAACACCCGGTGAGAGTTATCTTTTGAGGGTTTCAAATAGCAGCTCTTTAATTAGTACGAGTTTATACAAGTTTTTAGAATTTTCTGATGGTGATAATATATATTTGATTAAGAATTTTAGCTATTATAATCGAGTGTTTTGTTTTTTTAGTTTATTTAAAGTTGTCGTAAATACTGTAATAGTACCCCATCCCCATAATGACGGTGCGGAGTGTTGCGTAGTCTAGCTTTGAACGAGTTTTTCTCGACACTGGTTTAAGCTATAATGCGCGCTTAGGTATCAAAAAATAGCCCTGAATTTCAGCTATTTTTTGATACCAAAGACGGAGCATCGCGTAGTCTAACTTTAAACGCATTTTTCTCGTCATCCTTTTATAATGACGACCGGAGCATCGCGTAGTCTAGCTTTGAACGAGTTTTTCTCGATACTGGTTTATGCTACAATGCGCGTTTTGGTTTCAAAAAATAGCCCTGAATTTCAGCTTTTTTTTGATACCAAAGACACATTTTTTGAAAGTACGGGCGCTTTGAAAAAAATGAAATACTAAAAAACTTTTGCGACTACGCGACTTTACGAGGGCGCTGGGGTACTATTACAGTATTTATGCAATTTCTCGTTTCATTTATTTATATTTAAATGAATAAGTTGAAGGGTTAGCTTAAGTTTAAAGTGTTGAACTTTTAATTCATTGTTTCTACACTTTAGTTAATGTAGTATCCCGAGGTTGTATCCGTTTTCGATTTTTATCCGATTCTTATCCGATTCTTACTAGATTTTGTATACAATTTCGATTGAAACATTATTGCACAGTATGTTTTTTTAAATGTTTTTAATCATTTTCTAGAAATTTCATAGAAGTTTAACTCTGGCAACTTAGAACAGCCCGTTAGCACCACATTTTGCTGAAAAAAAAGGCTTTCTTGCATTGAATCCAAAGCAAAACATATCAAAACGTGTAAATAAACTATTTTTTTGCAGCAAAATGTGGTGCTAACGGGCTGTTCTAAGTTGCCAGCGTTAACTAACTTCTATGAAATTTCTAGAAAATGATTAAAAGCATTTAAAAAACATGATACAATGATGTGGAATAATGTTTCAATCGAAATCTAAATCTAATCGAATAAAAATCCAAATCGGATACAACATGCACATTGTATTTTTCCATTCAATCTTGTTCTTGTTTAGATCTAATCGATGAGGCTTCACAGTGTGTTCTACTGGAGGTGACGACTGAAACGCAACGGGCACCCACTCCGAAGCCTGAGGTATGCTATGACTTATATTAGTTGATATAATGAGTATTATCTATTAGGTTATTAAGTATTATTTATTAGATTACTAGTATTATCTATTAGGTTATTAAGTATTATCTATTAGATTACTGGTATTATCTATTAGATTACTGGTATTATCTATTAGGTTGGCCGATAAGTCTTTGAACATTTCATTTGAAAAGCTATTTAGAAATAAAGAATTCACCGATTTACCTACGGTTTGATCCATTAGGAAGGTCTACTATTTTTCTAGAAAATAGCGTTTAAATTTTATGAAAATGTTTTGTCTCGGGTTTTTTTATGAGCGCGCGAGGTCGGGTAGACGAAGACGAAGAGCCCGAAGACGCAATTTAGACGCTTTGGTCCACAGAAACCTATCTTGATGTCAATAGATAAAAGATAGAGCATAAAAAGTTAGGTAAATAGTTAAATTTTCAGTATAATCTGTGCAATCGATTTCTTTGTAGAGCTTTTAATCGAATTTTAAAGAAAAAAAATGAGTTTATGCACTCGAATTTGCTTGGAAATTTGTCTAAATTTTCTTAAAAAGATGAAAAAATGAATGATAAACATTTTCTATTTGAAGGAAATCGTATGGGTAATTGCTGAATTTGTTATTTATAAACGCTAGTAGAGAAAAAGTGTCTAAAGACGATCGGCAAACCTAATATTATCAGTTTTGAATAGTATATAACCATCAAAAAGCCTCACAGGCAAAAGTTTCACGTTTTGTCAGGATTGTTTAAATTTTTGGATCCCAAAAAAATACCCATTGAAAACTTTAGCTTAAGCTTAGGCTTCTTTCCAGAAAGTAGAAAAAATTTAACAAAGCAAAAGCTGTACTTATATTATATTTGCAGCTGGAATCATCATCGGATCCCTTCGCCGTCTCATCACTCGGTCGTCATTGTCGATCGATGCCTTTCTTTCATCAGCGACTCTTCTTTTTGGGTATCCTCATCGCGATCACTTGCGCTTTTCCAGGTTATTCATTAAAATATTATATCTAGATTTGTTAATATTTAGATATTTATACTATTCTTAATATTCTAAGAGCTCAGACTTGCAACAGGTTTGAAACAGCAGCCATAGTTACGGTACTCCTTACTTACTCCTAACTTCTTACTTACTTCTAGTACGGGCCTCTACACTTAACAAGGCGGTTTTGTAAAGAGTAGATAGATTTTAGATAGATAAAATAGTTATCAAATCTTGGTGAATCAAAATTTCAATCGTTTTCAGGTTTTTTGACGGGTCTTCTTTGGGGAATCTACATATCTTTCATCGGTTTTCTCTACTTTTTTGTCTCCGATCCGCATCCAAAAAAACATCGAGATCCCGTTGTTGAGGTATTGAAAATATTCAAAAAAAAATATTAAACACTTATTTACAGGAATTTTCCGATGTCGAGATCGCTGAAGAGGCACATGAGGCGCTGGACACAAGTGGACTAGGGGAAGGGGTTGTTTACAAGGTAAAACTATCTTTGAACTCTATATTTAGATCAAGCTTTAAGCTAATACTGTAAGCTAAAGAGTATTAAACAAGTCTTAAACCAATTCTTCAGGGTTGGCTAAACGAGTTGCGGTCGCGGTACCATCCGGCCAGCTATCACGTCAACAACACGCAATCGGTGCTCGTGAGATTGGAGAGTGGGTTTGAATTGAAAATACTAACAAGGAGAATGGATGGAGTCAGAGTTTTTTTGAACTTTCACTTCATCGTACCCAATTTGAGCTGCATAATTTGAATCTGAATTTGAATCTGTATTAGTTTTTGCTCAATCCTTTGCAATCGCAAAAAATATCACAAAAATCGCAAAATCAGGTAGAACGGAAATTTGTCCGGACCTTCATAAGGCGAATTTAAGCTGCTTCCACAGATTGCTCGTTGTCTGGCTGGTAAGTCGCTACGCTGCGGCGCGAGCAAGTCCCGCAATTCACGGGTTCAAGTCCCGCACTCGGATTTTCTTTGCTGTTTTAGTTCTAGTAAATCTAGTAAGCTTTATCATTTTTAGACTCAACTCTCCGCATCTCGAGACCGGCGAAATCTGTGCTGAAGCACGCTTTTCACACGGATCCAACTCTCACTCAGCCAATGCCCACAATGACCGCTCAAACGATTTATGATCTTACCGATGCAAAGGTTGTATTTCAGCTTTATTAAGGGTAAGGGCGGGGGTAAAAATTGCAGTCAGAACCTGTCAGAACGCACGTTCATGGCTGGGGAAAGGCAAAAGCCAAGGCTAGCTAGTCAAAGCCTTGGACTCGCTTGGTTTGATTGGGTCTCAGTCCACTTTCTATGCAAGTGAAAAAGGTTCGAAAGTTAGTGCACTGAGAAACATAGTAGAGCTTTGGGTTCTCCCGAAGGCAGTGCTTTGAGTGGCTAAGTTTTAAATAAATTTTGGGTAAATAATCAGTTCACAATGTTCTTTGTTAGTTACAAGATGTTATCCATTTCGAATTTTCCAGATTTCCCTGCGTCCGCGTCGTTTGGCGGCTCGTCGCTGGTGGTCGCGGAAATATCCGATTCAGATTCGTTTCTCGCATCGCGGATCCGCGCTGGCCGAAGTCGATTTGATGAGAACCGGGATGAGCAGGTAAACGATAGAAAAGATTGCCTAAGCATGGAGTTAAAAGTGAATTTACATTTGAAAAATTGAACTTTATAAGAGGCTGTTAACTTATAAAGAAGATAAGTTTGTTGTATAAAGTTTTAAAGTTTTATAATAATCGTACTGTACCCACTTTTCGACTTTAGCGTCTCTTTTGATGACTCGGAGTTACGGTAGGGATGAGTAAAAAGAATATAAATATTGTGACTATCAGTGACTTTTTCATAAAGCATGATTTATTTCGGGTTTATCATTTTCAGTGTTCTTTCTACAATTCACATGGAAAGAGATCGTTTGAAAAAAGGAAACAAAAGGAAAAGAGCTTTTTCTGAGAATCAGTAAGGAATTTGGAAATTTGGAAAAGAAAAATGATGGTTTTTGAGTCTCGATAACAGGAATGTTATGTAAAATTTACTCATAGTACAGATCTAAATGAGTTACTTTATGTTGTCGAGATCGTAACCAGATTTCTATCGTAACCAGATTTTCATTTCGGAAGCTAACAAAACTAACGGGCGTTTTCTGTTAGCTAGATCGGCTTGATTCTTTCTCTGTTTGAAGACTTTTTGATGTACTTTGTGCTAAAATGTAAACGCATCCTTGCCGGAGTATCGAATTCTCCATTTCCTCGTTTTTTTTGAGGGGAAATCGAGAAATCTTTGCGCTAGATAGGCTACGTTTTGAGCACAAAGTACAAGGAAGTCTCTGTTCTCATTTTCAAATCTTTAGATCAGCATCAATGCATCAGAACGCGAATTCGAGGAACGAGCTTCCACTCCCGCCCGGCACTCTTTCAGAGATCTTTCCAGGTAAGAGAATTTGTTACTTTAAAGCTTATAGAGATATCTAATATAGATATCTATATATTTAAAACAAAAAAACAAAAAACTTAATCCAAGATAAACCTTAAACTTTCAGCCTCAGCCCTCGAAGATTCAACATATGACGCTGAATCGGACTCGAGCTCGGATGAAAGCGGTAAGTATTATGTGAATCAAATTTTAAATAATTAATTTTTATCTATAGAATAGAATTTATTAATATGAAATGAGTTTAAATGAAAAGATTTTCATACAAAGTACTTTTTTATGTTTTTAAACGATCAAAAGCGTCGAAACGCTTTGACCATACAATCAGTGATCTTGAGCTCGAAATTTTGCATACAGATCGATGATTACTAGAGAATTAATTACTAGATAACTAGATAATTATCTTTTAAAATCATTAATCCCCGAAATTCTCTTTAGAAATCCAATCCTCATCCGCTGCGGTTCTTCGCTCGAGTTCGGCCGGTGATTTGAGCGAATTCTCGTCGAAATCGAAGGGATGTAGCAATAAAAATAAGGTAATAAAATACAAAAAAAGATTGTTTAAGCTTGTTTAACCTTGTTTAGGCTTGTTTTTAAATGGTAATTTGTTTTATTTTTGAATTTATTAAAAAAAAATGGTTTAGGGTCGCTCGATCTACTTGTTCTTCCGAGCTGCACGCGAAAAAGAGCGATGGTTTCATTTGTGAGTGATTTGAAGACAGAAAATTTGATATATTGATAAGTCGATATCTTATTAATATGCAAATTTATATCTATCTTATTAATATGCAAATTTTAGACTACGCGAAGCTTGCAGTAAAGCACGAAAGGTCACCAATCCGACGCTCTCACCAAAAAGGTTTTTTTTTGGAAAAATTTTTATTTTTTTTTTTGGGTGGTTTGTTTTTTGGTTTGTTGGTTGGTTGGTTGTTTGGTTGGTTGGTTGTTTGGTGGTGGGGTTTGGGTTGTGGGTTGGTGGATGGGTGGATTGGGTGGTGGGTGTGGGTTGGTGGGTGGGTGGGGGGGTGCTGGTGCTGGTACCGATAGCAAAAGGCTTGGGTTGCTGGATAGACTGGTAGCTGGATAGCTGGATAGCTGGATAGCTGGATAGCTGGATAGCTGGATAGCTGGATAGCTGGATAGCTGGATAGCTTTGGATATACTTTGAATTGGATAGCTTTGAACTGTAGAAAAATAATTTTGCAGAGAAATGATTGGCTTTTCTAATAAAATAAACCGTAGTTTAATTAGTGCTCTTTTTGATTTTAAACGAAAAGACTTTCTTAGCCTAATACTTAGCTTGGCACACTATACTGACTACTTATTGATATAGAAAACTATTTGCGAAATCAATTCCAAATCGATTTAAAGCTTATATAGTATTTCATTTTTCAGGTTGGCAGTGTGCCGGGCGGGTTGAACACTTTGGAAGAGGAGCCATCATCGACGACCACCGGACTAGAGCACGAGTTCATGCTCTACAAAATCAATCACATTCAGTTTGCGAAGTAAGCGTTAACCTAAGACTTAGAACTTTGGCTTTGGCCTGGTCCGGTCTAGAGTCAACCATGTGTAATTACTCAAAATTAATAGACTTGCTTGGCTAGGCTCGACTTAGTTTGACTTTACTTATCAAATTGTTCTCTAAGTAAGAAGTAATACAAAACCATGCTAGTCAAGGCTTTTTCTTAGCTTTGACTCGAATTTAGCTCAACCCAAGGAACTTATCGAGATTTATAATAGATTTACACTTTCCAGACAACTTCTCGGAGTGATGGTCGGTCCGATGACTTCACCAGAACCCGGCTCAACTGTTTCCGTTGATCTTGGTAGCATGAAGTGAGTCTTAAAATTTGAAATTTAGTAATCTTACCGTAAATCTAACATTTTACATTCAGATGGCGCCAATCGACCCCAGAAAACAACTCGGAATTAGTCTCCTCCGTTCATGCAATCGCCTCGCGAATCTTCTTCGACTTTTGTCGAGACAAATATTGGAGTAAATGTGTGAAAGAGAAGATTCAGGCAAAGATCTCAACTGTGCATGTGAGGAAAGGATATAGATTTGTTAAAAGTTCAACTTTTAGTTACCGTATTTCATCGAAAAGTTGGAGTTAAGCGAGTTGGATTTGGGCACGAATACACCATCAATCGTCGGTGTTTACTCACCGAAAATGGACGAATGGGGATTGTGGGTGGATTTCGAGGTAAGCTTTTAGAGAAATAGCAGAAAAATAGGCTTTGACTGGCTTTGACTGGCTTTGACTTTGGCTCAAAATTGCCTAGTGACAATAGTAAAGGAAATAGGCAAGCAATTCACACATGTTCTCTGAATCACTACCATCCATATCAAGAGTCACACGGTCTAAATCATTATTTTAATGAACAAGTTTCAGCTCCGATACAAGGGTAGCATTCGGCTGGTTTTGCAAACGTCGGTGAATCTCTTGAAGCTGCACAGTGGACATCAGCAAGTCGAGACAGCGAGAAAGGTCAGAGATCTAACAAGACGATAAAACTTCAAAAGTATACAACAAGAAATGAAAAGGAATGAAAAGACTTTCTGAACAGCCTAATAACTTCTTTCTTTCTTGTTTTCCCTTCTTTCTCTTGAAAAAGTAAGAGTCCAGATAGAGCCAGATAGTCCAGATAAGTAGAGTAATGGCTCGGTAAGCGAAAGGTCGAGGGTTCAATCCCCTCTCTGGAATCAAATTTTCTTTATTATAGCAAAATTCGCTGGAGAATATCTAGAGAATGGGGATTAACGGGATTAATGTAGGCAGAGTCGGGAATGGGACAAGAGATACGTTCTTGTAGTTGAGCTGAATAGATACCTTGGTCATCTGAGCCTTTATATCTTAGGCGACAAAATTCCCGTACTTTCAGGTGTCTCGATGGACAGATTCTGTGCGCGTCTCTAATCACTCGGATCCGGATCTCCCCGAGTCTCCGGAAAGCAGTCCCGATGAGGATTTCGGATCGAACAATGCGGAAATGTAATTTTATCTAAGCAAATCAATAATATTATTTTCAAAATAGATATTTAGATAATATGATTGAAATCTTTCAGTTCAACCAAAGAGCGAACCGGGAAGAAAATCCTTTCGATCGTTGAGCGCGCCGCGCAAAGTTCACTTGTGCAAAAAGTGGTCAAGTTGAAGAAAGTGGAAAAGGTAGAAAATTATATAAACATATTTATTCAGCAATTTATATATAAATCTATAAAAAAATACTTGAAATTTAGCTGATGAAAGAAGTCTCGTCGACTCCATTGATCCTCAATGTTTCGGTTGAGGTTGTTGAGGGGACGATGACCATCAATTTGCCTCCACCGCCATCAGATCGATTGTGGTTTGTTTTAAGAATAGATTACTGTAATATTATTACTATAATATTATTACTATTGAAAATCTAGGTATGCTTTCCGTAAACCACCAACACTCAACATCAAAGCCGTGCCACAAGTCGGTGATCGATCGGTTGACATGACGACTGTATCGGATTGGATTGAGGCAAAGCTGAGACTGCTTGTTGAGAAGAATTTGGTGAGGTTTTTGAAATCTTAAAGAAACTTGGAACGACTTATAAGAAAAAAAAAGATCTTGCTAATCATTTACATCCCAGATATCAAAAAAAGCTATTGTAAGAAGAACTTTCTTAAATTTCATCATTTCAGTGTTCCGATTCTAGTCTATTTTAACTGATTCATTGCTCTAGTCTATTTTAAATCTATTTCAACTGATCTTTGCTAATCATTTACATCCCAGATATCACAGTGTAGCTTTTTAAGAAGAACTTTCTTAAATTTCATCATTTCAGTTTTTCTAGTTCTAGTCTAGTTTCTCGATTCTAGTCTAGTTTAACTGATTCATTTCTATTGTTCTATTCATTTCTTTAACTGATTCATTTCTTTCTTTCTATTTCATTTTCTATTTCTATTAGCCAGATAAGCTTCTATTAGCTTTCTATTAGCCAGATTCTAAAGCTTTCTATTAGCCAGATAAAGCTCGTAATCCTAGGAAGACGATAGCCTTTTCTAGAGAAAATGAACAATAGAACAAACAATCTTTGATCAGCTGAAGATCAATACTTCAGCTGATCAAAGTAATTGAAATCATAAAAACATAGTAAGTAAGCACAGTGTTGACTAAGAAAGATTTATCATATAGATCAAGATCAAAATTAAAACAAAATTCATAAATTTCCTGCTTAGGTTTGCCCAAACATGGACGATATCATTTTGCCGGTGATGTCTGGGAATGCTCTTCTCCATATGGGATACAATAAATAATGTTGTATATAGATAAATGAATATCGAATTGAATCTCTAATCGAACCTCTAATCTTTGCTTTATCCATCACACTTTACGACACTTTCCTTTGTACGGGTCTTTATCTTTAGGGTCTCTAGGGTACTTTGAAGTATTACCAATCCAACATCTATTCTCCTTTTCTCTAATCTCTAACATTCTGATCATTGACTAGTGAAATTTTACTCACTTTTTAGAGCTATAACTAATTTTTAAGCGTTTAGCTTTTAGCTTTTAGTTTTATAAAAGTCTCTTTTTACTTACCCTAGTCATTTCCCGGTTCGATTCGTTTCTAAAACAATCAAGTGCTTTAATGTTAACAAATCAGGGTTTTAAAAGCTTCTTTTTTTTTGCAAAATTTTGTGATTTCACTCTTCACTTTATATTTGAATTGATAATGTTGTTTAAGGAATAAAATTCTTTAATTCTTTTACTTTTTTTCAGCACTTTCACATCGACAAGAAGAGATGCAGAATACCGCAAACCGCAAATTTGACCGCTTTACTTCTGAGGGTCTAGCTCAGCGAGAACTCAATGAATTCGTGTGAAATTTTTGGAGGTGATTTTCA
Organism: Mesorhabditis belari; assembly: GCA_958450365.1. Taxonomy (NCBI): domain Eukaryota; kingdom Metazoa; phylum Nematoda; class Chromadorea; order Rhabditida; family Rhabditidae; genus Mesorhabditis; species Mesorhabditis belari. Next base: position 1,205,307 of record CAUEEP010000938.1, read on the forward strand.
AGGATCTCTCCAGTAGGCAAGCTCATTTTCTAACTGATTGATGCTTTGAGAATCTTTATATGTTCTTGTAAAGTTGAGAGTCCCGGTAGATTTGGCGAAAAACCAAATTTAAGGTTTTTGAAACCAAATTTAAGGTTTTTGAGAGTCGTGTTTTTGCAGTTATTTAATGAGCATGTTTATGTTTAAGACAAAAAAAGACAAGTAGATTAAACACTTCATCGAAATTCGATTTTCTTTAGTTGAATTTGATTAAACTGTGCCTTCGGAACAAAATTTGCTCAAGGAGCTCACTCAAAAACTAGAGAAAAAGCTGTCAGACAGTACATTCAGCCACAGTACAGTCAGCCAGAGTACAGTCAGCCAGAGTACAGTCAGCCAGAGTACAGTCAGCCAGAGTACAGTCAGCCAGAGTACAGTCAGCCAGAGTACAGTCAGCCAGAGTACAGTCAGCCAGAGTACAGTCAGCCAGAGTACAGTCGGCCAGAGTACAGTCAGACAGTCACCCGTACAAACAGACACTTCTCTTTTATATATAGCAAATCTATCAGCTTAGAGAATAAATCAATTAAAATCCATGGATCTATTCAGCCAAAATCCAAAGTCCTTTCCCCAATTAGCATCGATTTGATGAGTTCATTCACGTGACAGTCACCCGTACAAACAGACACTTCTCTTTTAGATATAGTAAATCTATCAGCCTAGTAAATCTATCAGCGTAAATCTAAATCAATTCAAATCCATGGGATCTATTCAGCCAAAATCCAAAGTCCGTTCCCCAATTAGCATCGATTTGATGAGTTCATTCACGTGAAAATCAGGAAATCCCTTTTTCAAAAGGGGAAATCTTATGAGAAATCACTTTTTTTGTGTGTCATTTCCCCATTTTCAGTGTGTCAAAATGCAAATCTTCTTTTGTGGTTTGATTTCTCAAGAGAGAGAGAGAAAGAGGAGCTCAAGAAGGGTGATTGACCTGTTTTCCATTGTGCTCGAATCCTTTGCCCGCATTTTCAACCTGAGATCTTTTCCATACTGTTCCTAAAATAAACTAAACTAAAATGCCTATGTTCTCAACGATTCATCTCTTTTCTACAAAATATATCTTTCTGCCGTTTATTGTCAAGTTTTTGAATGGAATCGTTGGAAAGTCGAATGAGGTGAGGGTTTTGTAGAAACCTGAGCTTTGGTTTCGATTTGACGAAGCAAGGCTTTTTGAAACAGCACTACTTACAAGGGAAAATCAACTGGTTCTGATAATGTTGTCGGTTCTGATAATGTTGTCGGTTCTGGTAATGTTGTCGGTTCTGATAATGTTGTCGACTTATCAGCTATGTTTGTAGGATCGAAGCTCAAAATCAAAGTTCATAGAAAACTCAGCTTCAAATGAGAACTGTTTTCACACATAGTTTCGGTTTTCGCTCGGTTTCGATTTGCCGAAGCAAAGCTTTTTCAAATAGCACTACTTACAAGGGAAACTGGCTGAGCCAGCCAAATGCTGTGCGACCTATACCATTCAACGCAGAATTTTATGCTGCTTCCGAATATCTATTCCGTTTTTGCTAAATGACAATCTGACAGGAGTTATAAGCATGTGGGCTGTAGACAAGCGAATTGCCGAGTCGGGAGTCTGTACCAATCGGCCACGGTCGCCCCGAATTTCGACCGCTAGGAGGAGACCCAAATGATCACATTTTCAGAGTCCTAGAACTAGATAGGAACTATAAAGGAATTCTAGGTCTTGTTAGGACTCTGAAAATGTGATCATTTGGGTCTCCTCCTAGCGGTCGAAATTCGGGGCGGCCGTGGCCGATTGGTACAGGCTCCCGACTCGGGGATTCGCTTGTCTACAGCCCACACGCTTATAACTCTTGGCAGATTGTCATTTAGCAAATTCGCTTGTCTACAGCCCACACGATCCGGGTTCGACTCCCGGCTGTGTCGTGACTTTTGCTTTTTAAAAAACGAAATATGAGATATGAGAGTTGTGCAACTACATAGAATTCTAAGCCTAGCAAACAAAATGAGGAAAAAGGAGAATGTTAAACAAGAAAAGAAAAGCCCCCGCGACCATGGGGCCTGAATGCGGCACTTTTCCGAGGTAGAACGCATGATAGTCGGCCTCCGTGTAAGAAGGGCTAAAGTTAATGATCCCCCCCGTAAATCGGTGAACGGGGAGCCGAAAACGGACAGACAGATGGACAGACGCTTTCCTTTTATATATACAGTTGACTCTCGATTTAACGATTCGTCTCCCAAATTACTTGCGTAGCTGCCCTAAACGGCCAACGATTGCGTTTGGCTGGGCAGCTACGCAGAAACCAAGGGGTTATTTTAGATCGTTGTATCGAGAGTCGACTGTAGTAGATGCAGATTTAGAAAATCAAAATCGTTCTATCGAGAGTCAACTGTAGTAGATGCAGATTTAGACCCTCGATCTCATCATACCGACTCTTCAATTTAAAAAGAGATTTGGCGGGCAGAAAGTCGACAACAATAATGAGTGAGTTTAGAATTTTACAGAGTTTACAGAGTTTATAGAGTTTTTCAATCGTTTTCAATCGTTTCCAAGGTTTTGCAAGCTAAAGACTATCTCTGGGTAGTCAATTGTAACGTTTTTTTCTTCTCTCAGAGAGTTTACCGAGCCAATCACTTTGCTTATCGAGAACCCGATTCGTTTCTGTTTTTTGATGCTATTGGATCCAAAGCTTGGACTGGGAGAGGCATTTATGGATGGACATTGGAGAGCCGAGCCTGGACCCACCGAATTCCTCAAATTGTTGATCAGAGCAAAGAGTGGGTAAATGAAAGAGTTCAAAGTACTTTGTGCTCAAAAAAAAGAAACACACGCTTTCTAACGCAAAGTGAAAGGGTTTTGTATGCTGGAGAGAGTTTGTGTTTCCATTTTTTGACGCAAAAAGTCTTTTAGGGTAAAGATTAAAGATATTCAGGTATTCAGCTTAAAGATATTCAGCTATTCAGCCGTTCAGCTTAAAGATATTAAGCATTCGGTTTAAAGATATCCAGCTATCCAGCTATACAGCTATCCAGCTATCCAGCTATACAGCTATCCAGCTATACAGCTATCCAGCTATACAGCTATCCAGCTATACAGCTATCCAGCCATACAGCTATACATCTATCCAGCTATCCAGCTATACAGCTATACAGCTATCCAGCTATCCAGCTATACAGCTTAAAGATATCCAGCTATCCAGCTATTCAGCTTAAAAATCGAATCCAAATATTTTCAGAAATCAGAAATCAAGAAAAAGATTCAAAACGACGAAAAACTCAGATGAAAATCTTGATTTCTAAAGTCTTTCAACTTCTGCTAAACGGTTTACGGTATATTTATTGAAAATTTCCCATTTACCAGTAAATTTTCGGAAGTTTTGGTCAATAATCAACTATTGTCAGCATAAAATTCGAGAGAATACCCTTCTACAAAGTGCACGAAATATAAAAGGTGGACTTTTGTCTAGAATCTTGAGTATTTTTTTATGAAAATAGATCACTACGATCTCGGGAATGATATGTTTGAATTGTTTCTCGATGAATCGATGACATATTCGTGTGCGCTTTTCGAGGTACAGTTACAAAGATTTTTCGCAGTTCTTTTTGCTCTGAAAAACCCACCGTAAATACTGTAATAGTACCCCACTCCCCTCGTACAGGCGCGTAGTCGCAAAAGTTTTTTAGTATTTCATTTTTTTCAAAGCGCCTGTGCTTTCAAAAAATGCGTCTTTTGTATGAAAAAATAGCTGAAATTCAGGGCTATTTTTTGATACCAAAGATAATGACGGTGCGGAGTGTTGCGTAGTCTAGCCTTGAACGCGTTTTTCTCGACACTGGTTTAAGCTACAATGCGCGTTTAGATATCAAAAAATAGCTGAAATTCAGGGCTATTTTTTGAAACCAAAACGAACATTATAGCTTAAACCAGTGTCGAGAAAAACTCGTTCAAAGCTAGACTACGCAACACTCCGCACCGTCATTATGGGGGTGGGGCTACTATTACAGTATTTACGGCATGTTCTCTAATGCATGCCTTTTTCTGGAACGTACTCCTACGTACTTTGTGCTCTGACAAACGCATTTTCTCTAAGTCCTATTCTTTTTGTGCCAGTTTAATTACCCAAGTCGACCCAATCTCAGCTCAATAAGCAAAAAATCGCTTCTCAACTGTACTTTGTGCTCCAACAAATGCACATTTTCTATCATTAGCTATTCTATTATATTGCTAAAATGTTAGTGATAAAGTGCCAGAAGAAATGCGTTTATTGGGACACAAAGTACCACCAAAAGTTTACTTTCCAATCAGAACGATTTTCAGAACGCAGAAAGCCAAATGGACTACAATGTTGATTGTCTTAAAGAGGCTCAAGAAAGAAAGGTCCGTTGGAGTTGTAGTGAAGCTAAAAACTGTAATATCTTGTCAAAATATTAGATAGATTAGTAAGTAAAGTTGTGTGAGGCAAACTATCAAAAAAAAGAAAACACGAGAAGGTTTCGAACAGAAAATAAGTGATAATCGGAAGGTGCAAGATCAGAACTGAAAGGAAAAAAGTGAAGGAGAAGTTTCTAGGTTGTTTTTGGTCTTAAAAAATTTCATAAATGAGTATGAGTTCGAGGGAAATTTGGCTCGCAAGTTTGAAAGGCTTCAATCGATTAGATAATAGACTAGATGATCGATTAGATAATAGAATGGATAATAGATTAGATAATAGAATAGATAATAGAATAGATAATAGAATAGATAATAGAATAGATAATAGAATAGATAATAGAATAGATAATAGAATAGATAATAGACTAGATAATAGACTAGATAATAGACTAGATAATAGACTAGATGATCGATTAGATAATAGATTAGATAATAGACTAGATGATCGATTAGATAATAGATTAGATAATAGACTAGATGATCGATTAGATAATAGATTAGATAATAGACTAGATGATCGATTAGATAATAGAATGGATAATAAGATTAGATAATAGACTAGATGATCGATTAGATAATAGAATAGATAATAGAATAGATAATAGATTAGATAATCGATTAGGGGATATACTTAAGATATATCTCCAAAAAAAATCACAACGATTCACCAAGTTTTCCAAAAAACGGAATTCAAAAACGCAAAATCACTTGCTCCCTAATCAATATCGATATAAATCTTCAAGTTACTGTCTCAAAATTTCTAGTTAGACATGTTAATCGATCGTTTGAAGCTCTCGGAAAACGATCACGTTTTGGAGATCGGCTGTGGCTGGGGATCGTGTGCGATTAGGGCTGTTAAAAGGTAGACATTTTTTCTTTTTTTGACATCATATGACTTATTCTCATTTCAGATATGGCTGTAAGTGGACTGGATTGACAATCTCAAAAGAACAACTAGCTTGGGCTCAACGAAAGGTATTTGATTTTCGAAATTCCAAACAGCGACTCGGGTTTGTTGACTAAAGCATGCCAGCTACTGTAGCCTAACATATCTTTCTAGCTATCTGGATTACTGTAACATTTGGATTGGCTACGGTAGCTGAGTCATGCTCGTATTCAAATCAACGTTAGGAAATGTTTTTGCTTTTTTTCATCTTTTAAATAGGTTCAAGAAGCTGGATTATCTCATCTAATCGATTTGAAATATTTGGATTACAGGTTTTTGACAGTTTTTGACAGTTTTTCTATATGAAAACAAGAAGATTTTAGATTAGAGCAAGGTGTTTACTCGAAAGTGATCTCAATCGAAATGATCGAAGCTGTTGGGGAGAAATATTTGCCGGAATACTTTCAAGTTATCAACGATCGATTGGAAAGTGGAGGGAAAGCGGTGCTACAAGTGAGAGAAATTTGAGGAGATTAGAAGAGTTAGAACATTAGAAGAGTTACAACATTAGAACAGTTAGAACATTAGAAGCTTTTCGAAAATAGAAACACTTCTTGTGCTAGTCTTTTGCTTAAGTCAAAAGTCTTAAAGTAGAGAAAAAGAGAAAAGTACGACAAAAGTTTACACAAATTGAAGTTCTCGTTAAGCTAAGTCAACCTTTGTAAAGTAACCTTTGTAGAGTAAAGCATTGACTGCGCTAGAGATGATTTATTTGAGAGATTGTGCACAAAGTAAACTTCAAAGAGTTTGCTAGAGTTTAAACGATCTTTTAGGCTATCATTTGCCCTGACTCTTACTATGATCGTTATTGTAAAAGCTCGGATTTCATTCGGAAGCATATTTTCCCAGGAGGTATGTTTAAATCAAAATTATTTGCATTACGAGAGAAACAAATGGAAAGAAAACAAAAGAAAACAAAAGAAACAAAACAAAAGAAAAAAACAAAAACAAAAATAAACAAAAGAAATAAACAAATGAAATAAACAAAAGAAATAAACAAATGAAATGGACAAATAGGATTACGATTAAAGGTCCACGCTTTAGAAAACAAGTTAACAAATAAATAATCTGGGAAATGATTTCAAACAACTATTCCCAACAATACAGTCTTGAGCTGAAAGCTGGACTTTAAAGCTGAAAGCTGTTAAAGCTTTTAAAGCTTTTCTAGTAATAGTCAGATACCGTATAGTCTAATAGTAGTGCACCCTCGTCGCCGCCTAAATTGCTCGAAATCTCGAGAACCGCTTATCAGAACCTATCGATGTGGGATCGGAAAATGTAGCTGACAATGAGATCTAGTGGGGGATTAAAGTGTTGAGTCTCTGCGAAAGCTTGGAAACTGTAAAATAGTCATCAACTCGGCTACAAATCTACCGTAACAAATCCAACAAAGCTTAAAGAAGTTGGTAACTAACTAAAGTAAACTAAAGGAGAAGCTGATCTCAAAGAAGCTAATCCCTAATACTAGTCCATAAGCTTGCCTAAATTGCTCGAAATCTCGAGAACCGCTTATCAGAACTTATCGATGTGGGGTCGGAAAATGTAGCTGACAATGAGATCTAGTGGGGGATTTGAGTGTTGAGCTTCTGCGAAAGCTTGGAAACTGTAAAATAGTCATCAACTCAGCTCTACTACTATTAGAGGAAATACGGTAAGCCAATCAGCACACGATAACATTTTGTAAAAACTCAAAGCCCAGATAGTATTAAAATATAACACAAATTTAGGCCATCTCCCTTCTCTGAATCACATTCAGCGCTGTTTACCTGATGGTGTCGATTTGTGTGAAGAGATCACTTCGATTGGGCTTCACTATGCAAAAACGTTAGATTATTGGCTGAAGTTAGTTTTTATTGAACAGAGATAATCAAAGAAATGAAAGCTTTTTAAAAATGTCCAAAATTTCAGTGCTTGGTGTGAAAAAGAATCGCAAATTCTCGATCTGAACTACTCGGCGACATTCCACCGGAAATGGCAATTCTATTTTGCTTTGTGTTCTTCCCTTTTCTCATACAATCATATTAATGTTATTCAGTTTTCTCTTCAAAAATGATTTTAAGCTTTTTATCGGGTTACTATTTATTGATGTTTTTTATAATTCGGATAAAATTCTCGGTTTTTCGACACCAAGACGCTCAGCGAGATCATTCTGAAAAAAAAAACAAATTAAAACTTAAAAGTTGAGCTTGAATTGAGCTTGAAAACTACTGGAAACTTATTCTTTTAAAGATACCGCAAATTTTATCTGATTTGGATGATATGGAATGCCACCCAGACGATCGCAGAGTACTGTATGTCTCCTCTCAACATCACCAGCCACTTCCACCGAGTTCCCGACTTCAGCCTTGAATTGTAGATAAATTTAGAGATGCTTACAGATAATGCTTTACAACACAACAACATATTATTCATATTATTCATATTATTCATATCCTTATAGCTTATTATAGCTTATTATAGGTTAATTTAATGATTTATATGGGTTCCCCATACCATAGATCAAACGATCCATAGATTGCTAGATCAAACGATCCAATCAATAATGTTGAGTTGAATCAACGACAACAACAATCAAAATCATCTTTTTTTCATAACTTTCAACTCATCATAACTTTTGAAACATACGCTAACCTTCCGTTTCCTCTAAAAGCCCCCACAGTTTCTTTTTTAAGTCGAGTTATTAAATTCTGGAACATTTTACCATTTCAGAATTAAATTCTGAAACATTTTACCACTTCAGAATTAAATTCTGGAACATTTTACCCCCTCATGTTCGTGATATTTCCACCTTGGCTAGATTTAAAGCCGCAATTTCGGCAATTGATTTGATGGGTGTGTTTTGAGTGCAATTGATGGGTGTGTTTTGAGTGGTGTCCCGGGTAATTATTGTGATTTTGTTTTGTCGCTATTCAACTGAATAAAGCATATATATGCTTTACAACACTTTCATATTATTCATATTTCCTTACAGCTTATTATAGGTATTTATAGGTTAAATTAATGATTTCTATGGGTTTCCCCATACCATTGCTAGATCAAACGATCCAATCAATAATGTTGAGTTGAATCAACGACAACAACAATCAAAATCATCTTTTTTTCAGAACTTTCAACTCATCATAACTTTTGAAATAGTTCTATTCGATTAAAGATTAGAAAGCTTTTCACCTCGGGTAAACTCCTCAAAGTGTCCATAAGTTCTTGCATTCGATCGGTGAAGCCTGGTGCAAACGCTTCTGGGTCAACAGCGATAAAGCATTGGCCCTGGAAATCAATTTTCATCAGAGAAAGCTCACTAGCTGAGTTATTTCTGAGATTTCTTTCTAAGACAGTTTCTTGTTTTGGCCTAGATTGACCTGGACAAGTCAAGTCAAGCCAAGCCAAATCTAGGGTCTGGTTGGCTCAAAAAGAATCCTCTGCCCGTTAGAAGCAATAGATCCCAGATCAAGAGCTGAAAGAAGAGCTTATAGACCCTTGATCAAGAACTGGAGCAAGCTTGTTTACTATATTCGTTGATTAATCGATTTTGTAAACCCACAAGATTCGCATCCTCCGATGCGCTCATCCATTTGCGCACATTTGGGCCCCATTTGGCGCCACCAAGAATACCGCAGAAAATTTCGACCAATGCCGCCATACCGTAACCCTTGTAACCACCTGAATCTTCTTTCTTCAAGATTTACCCTTTCCATTTACCCGATAATTCAGCTCCTCCAACAGGCAGCAATCCTCCGCCACGAAGAATTTTCTCGGGATCGGTTGATGTGGCTCCACCCTCGGAAACACCCCAACTCTCCGGCACTTTCATCTCTTTTCGTGCGGCGATCTCGATCTGAGAATTGATTGAATTGATTCATTGAATTCAATTCTAAATTTTAACCTATCTTATTTAACCTTTAACCTACCTACTCTAACTTAAACAGTTTAAAGGAGCGATTTAAGTGTCAATGTTCAGACTAATGCTGAATCGAAAAGCTTAATCGAAAGCAGGTCAATTGCATTTCTAAAGCCAAGCGATAATTCGTAACCAATTACATTATCCCCTATCAAACCTTTCCAACAGCTACAGTAGTTGTTGCCATATCCAGCACGAATGAGTCGCATCCGTTTCCAGGTGCTGCTAGCGATAGTGGATTTGTGCCCAACGCCGCTTTCGCTGCTCGTGTCGGGAACATGATCGGGGAAGTGTTTGTAAAGGAAAGACCCTGAAATATGATTTTGATCTGCTTATTAAATTAGAGATTAGATTTCTAGATAACTAGATTTCTAGATAACTAGAGATCTAGATAACTAGAGATCTAGATAACTAGAGATCTAGATAACTGAGTCTAGTAACTAGGCAGATACGCGCGCCTGATACAGATTCGATAACAGTATCTAGTAACGATCTAGATAACAGGCTGGTCGATAACTAGAGATCTAGATAACTAGAGATCTAGATAACTAGAGATCTAGATAACTAGAGATCTAGATAACTAGAGCTCTAGATAACTAGAGATCTAGATAACTAGCATTAGATAACATTAAAGTGAGACTCACCATCATTCCCTCTTTCAGCGCACGCATCGAGTACCAGCCGGCGATGCCAAAATGGTTTGAGCCTAGAAATATTGAGTCGAAATATTTCTAATATCTAATCAATAGCCAGATTGAGATAGTTATAGTTTTAAGCTCTAATATCTAGCTAGATATCTAATCAAGCTTTGGGATGGGATTGAGATTGGGCTAGGGTGACAATAGTTCTAAAGCCATCTTGTTTTTAAAGCCATCTTCAGCTTTCAATTCATCATCAAATTCATCTTTTAACATCAAACGCTGAACATTCTTTTGAAACTTTGTAATTATAGCAAATTTATGTTAAATTTAAGACTTTACAAGCAAAAATCAAGTCTTTTCAATTGATCATCATCCAATTGATCATCAATTCAATGAGTCAAATTAGATCTTCAATCAAGCTCTAGATTGGGCTCTAGATTGGGCTCTAGACTGGGCTCTAGACTGGGCTCTAGATTGGGCTCTAGATTGGGCTCTAGACTGGGCTCTAGACTGGGCTCTAGATTGGGCTCTAGATTGGGCTCTAGACTGGGCTCTAGATTGGGCTCTAGATTGGGCTCTAGATTGGGCTCTAGACTGGGCTCTAGATTGGGCTCTAGATTGGGCTCTAGACTGGGCTCTAGATTGGGCTCTAGATTGGGCTCTAGACTGGGCTCTAGATTGGGCTCTAGATTGGGCTCTAGATTGGGCTCTAGACTGGGCTCTAGACTGGGCTCTAGATTGGGCTCTAGATTGGGCTCTAGACTGGGCTCTAGATTGGGTTATAGTTTTACGATCAAATATCAAATCATATATCGAATATCTATGATTTGTTTACCTTTAGCCACCACCCATCCCACGCCAGCCTCTTTCGCTTTTTTAATCGCCAAATCAATGCAAAAATTGCCCACCACCGGCCCGAGCAAATTATTCCCGTCCACCCACGCTGTTCCAGCTTTTTCCTAAACATTTTTTAAAAATATTTGGTTATACTAATTTATAAAAACTTTGATAATTGTGTAGAATAATACTAAAACTATATTATTTATGTTAATAAATATCTTTTTTATATCAATAAGACTTTTAAAATGATCGGCTCGCCACTTGGACGGCAAAGGTGTTTCTCGGAGAAAGCTCACTAGCCTAGTTATTTCTGAGATTTCTTTCTAAGACAATTTCTTGTTTTGCATGGCCTAGATTGACCTGGACAAGTCAAGCCAAGCCAGAGCTAGATTCTGGTTGGCTCAAAAAGAATCCTCTGCCCGCTAGAAGCAATAGATCCTAGATCAAGAGCTGAAACAAGAGCTTATAGATCCTAGATCAAGAACTGAAACAAGAGCTTATAGATCCTAGATCCAAGAGCTTATAGATCCTAGATCAAGAACTGGAGCAAGCTTGCTTACTATATTCATTGCTTAATCGCTTTTGTATATACTAATTTATAAAAACTTTGATCTTTGAGTAGAATAATACTAAAACTATATTATTTATGTTAATAAATATCTTTTTTATATCAATAAGACCTTCAAAATGATCGGCTCGCCACTTGGACGGCAAAGGTGCTTCTCGAAGTCGTGCACGTACATATCTTGAAGTAAAATTAAAAAAAATTTGTTAAAAATTGTATGAATACTTAATCTGTAGAATGTTCTAATGTATTAAATGGAAATTTTAAAAGGAAATTCACCAAGTCTGTTCAATCCATGACTGAAATGACCGCGGTAGTCGCCTTCGATCAACACCTCAGCTAACTGTTTCGCATGGCTCTCCTCAGCACCCACTTTACACAAACAATCCATCATAAAGCGGTTCATCTAAATACTTAAATTTCTTTCATATTACTTTAAAGCTTAAAAGCTTCTGGTAACTTCTTGTAAATAGAATTGTTCAAAAAGTTAACCAAGCGAAAAACAACTCAAAACCAGCTTGGGGTTTAGAAGATTGGGTCTAGGAACAAGTCTAGGAAGTCCAAAGCTTCTCAAAAACTGGATTCTTTCAAAAAGACATCGCTAATCAAGTCTAAGTCAAGCTAAAACCAAAGCCAGGTCTAAAGCCAAGCCAAAAACAATTCAAAACCAGCGTGAGGTTTGGAAGATTGGGTCTAGGGACAATTCTGTCCAAAGCTTCTCAAAAACTGGATTCTTCGAAAAAGACATCGCTAATCAAGTCTAAAGTCAAGCTAAAACCAAAGCCAGATCAAAAGCCAAGCTAAAACCAACGCATAGCTAGCTTGGATCTGGAAAAACTTTATTACCAACCTCATTTTTCGGAACAACTCGCTCGCCGTGCTGTGCCATGTCGTTGAATCGTCTTCTGGATAACAGAAATGGCTTTAAATCTTGCTTGTTGACAGTTGTTGTTAAAGACTTTAATGAAAATTGTTTTGGAATAAATATGGAGCAAATCGGTGATCGAATTGCTGAAAGGAGAAAAGATCGACACATCAAAGAAGAGATCTGAAAGAGAAAAGAGATTGATTTGAAAGAGATAAATTTAAAAGAGATAGATTTGAAAAAGATTTTCATAAAAGAAATATAAAAATCGAGATGGGAAAAGGCATTCATTTGATAGATTCAATGGAATGAGAGAAAAAGGGAAATGATTTTTTGAGTGTTCTCGGGGTAAACAACGAAATATCTGGTTTGGTTGCCCTTTGCGGGCAATTCTTCTTGTCTTTCCAATACTTATTTGTTATTTCTTTCAAAAATGTTTACGATTAAAAAGAAGAGAAAAAAAACAGCAATCAATTCCGATCTATAGGCAATTAATCGAAAGTTTCTGAAAGTTTTTCTGATTTATTGTAGAAAACGAATAGCTCAAAGTAAAATTTGCTTTCATTTTAGCACTAAAAAACAATTATTGTTTCTTTTTTTGATCGATTTCACAGCTTTTAAATAATAATTTTTATTTAATTTAAGTTTTTATTGAATTTAAACGATGAATTATGCAATTAAGATATAAATTACATAAATCTTGATAAGATACCAAGATATAAGATGATAAGTTTTCACAAGTAAATAGTAAGTAGATAGTAAATACTGTAATAGTACCCCACCCTCCCCACGTACAGTCGCGTAGTTGCAAAAGTTTTTTAGTATTTTCAAAGCACCCGTACTTTCAAAAAATGTGTCTTTGGTATCAAAAAAAAAGCTGAAATTCAGGGCTATTTTTTGAAACCAAAACGAACATTGTAGCATAAACGAGTGTCGAGAAAAACCCGTTCAAAGCTAGACTACGCGATGCTCCGGTCGTCATTATAAAAGGATGACGAGAAAAATGCGTTTAAAGTTAGACTACGCGATGCTCCGTCTTTGGTATCAAAAAAAAAGCTGAAATTCAGGGCTATTTTTTGAAACCAAAATGAACATTGTAGCATAAACCAGTGTCGAGAAAAAGTCGTTCAAAGCTAGACTACGCAACACTCCGCACCGTCATTATGCGGGTGGGGCTACTATTACAGTATTTAAGGTAAGTGAAAATGGGAATCAATCACAATTCGTTGAAGAGATTTGAGCATTTTTTTAAGGGTAAAAATAGTAAAATCGATTATTCACAAGAAAAATGATTGAAATAGGGTAATTTTTAATGGAAATTCGTTTGATTTTGAGGGTTTTAATATTAAAAAATATCATAAAATATCACAAAATATCACAAAATCAACGATGATTTGCACCTTTCCATTTTCCCATTGGCTGAGGAAATTTCTGGAAAAAATTGCACCGTAGTGACACAAAAAGTGACAAGTGACACAAAAAGAAATGTTGAGTGGTTTGGGAAAGAAATAAGAGTGCAAAAATGGTAAACAATATCGATTGAAGATTTTAAACATCTTAACATCTTAACATCTTAACGTCTCAACGTCTTAACATCTTAACGTCTTAACGTCTTAACGTCTTAACGTCTTAACATCTTAACGTCTTAACATCTTAACGTCTTAACGTCTTAACGTCTTAACGTCTTAACGTCTTAACGTCTTAACATCTTAACATTAACGTAAACATCTTAAAATTCGACCTTAATATGATCATTTCTTTTGAGTACTAAAAGATCGATCATTTGAAAGCTTTGTTTCAAATTTTTTCAAATTTTAAAAGCTATAATAATCTTTCACTAATCTTTTACCTCTTTAACTTTTTAATTAACTTTTTTTTCTTCTTTTAATCACAATTTGATTAACGAATGAAAGAAAAACGAAGATTTCAAGTAAAAGAATCTAATAGCTTTTAAAAATCTACCTTTTAAAAAATCTACCTCTTAAAAATCTACCTTTTAAAAAGCGAATTCTTTTTCTGAAATAAGCAATGACATGACAGATATTCAGCTAATATCATGAAGTTCAGTTAATATCTTTACTAGAAGCACAGATAAGTTCAGGACAGTGAAAAGAGTAGCACCGGAATTCTAGATACCGTATTGATTCTAATAGAAGCTCATGCGCTCAATCATTCCACTGAAATTTTGCAAGAAAATGTCTTATATTTCCTTAAAAGCTTAAAGGATATTCAGTCTACTAGTTGAAATAAAGAAGTGAAGGAATTCACAAGAAAAAGTAGATTTCAAGAGGGATTTAACGCTTTGCTTTTCCAATTGCTCTAATCACTGAGCTATCTGGTTCTTTAAATTGCCAATAGAAAGAAGGAAAGACAAGGATTCATAGTAGCTTCTACTAGAGGCTTCTACTAGAGGCTTCTATTAGAGGCTTCTATCAGAGAATTCTATTAGAGGCTTTTATTAGAGATTTCTATTAGAGATTTCTATTAGAGAATTCTATTAGAGAATTCTATTAGAGAATTCTATTAGAGAATTCTACTAGAGGCTTCTATTAGAGACTTCTATTAGAGATTTCTAGAAGAGGCTTCTATTAGAGAATTCTATTAGAGAATTCTACTAGAGGCTTCTATTAGAGACTTCTACTAGAGGCTTCTATTAGAGGCTTCTATTAGAGATTTCTAGAAGAGGCTTCTATTAGAGATTTCTATTAGAGATTTCTATTAGAGAATTCTATTAGAGAATTCTACTAGAGGCTTCTATTAGAGGCTTCTATTAGAGATTTCTAGAAGAGGCTTCTATTAGAGATTTCTAGAAGAGGCTTCTATTAGAGATTTCTATTAGAGATTTCTATTAGAGAATTCTATTAGGCAGAGGCTCTATAGAGACTTCTACTAGAGGCTTCTATTAGAGGCTCTATTAGGATTTCTAGAAGGGCTCTATTAGAGTTTCGAGGGCTCTATTAGAGATTTCTATTAGGATTCTATTGGATTCTATTAATTCTACTAGAGGCTTCTATTAGAGATTTCTATTAGAGATTTCTATTAGACGCTTCTATTAGACGCTTCTATTAGAATAAATACGGTAATGTATGGGAACTGATACAAGTTACAAGCACTGTTGCAGGCATTTTTGTACTTCTTGTAGCAATTCTCAAAAGGTTATGACCAGGGAATGTTAAAGATTGACGGGATGGGAATCATTGTGATTGTATGGGGATGGAGAGGAGATCCCATTGTTCATTTGAATCTCGGCATTCACATTTTGGTGTTCGTGTTGATCGTGCAGTGGGTTTGTGAACGATTCGAACCTGAAAAGGAAACATGAATTCGAATATTGATAAGATTAGCTTGTGTTTTGTGAACGGCTTGTGTTTTTCTCAGAACTAGCAGATTCTCAGAACTAGCAGATTCTCAGAACTAGCAGATTCTCAGAACTAGCAGATTCTCAGAACTAGCAGATTCTCAGAACTTTCTTTTTCTCTAGCAGATTCGGTAGCTCTCTTGGTTGTTTAAGTTGACTTTGGGTTGATTTTTGGCCTGGCTTTTTGTTTGTTTGACTGGTTTTGTTTTTTTGACGTTAGATTTGCTTTAGATTTGCTGACTGAATATGCTGTAAAGTTCTAATACTCAATATTCTTACAATATCCTTTAAAAAAAAAGGCAAACTAGTTCAGTTATTTTAGACGAATCGTCTTGGTTTACAAAAGAAATGGAGATGAACCTTTACAGTACTTTTAGAGTACTTTCAAGTAAACAAATCTAAACCTTTAAAGCTTTAAAGCTGTTATTAAATAAAAAAAAAAGCAATTATTAACTTAAAAAGAGTTATCAAATCGATGACAAGACACTCACCGATTACCTAATCCATCCCTAATTCGATCCCTCACTCGATCGATCACTTCCAACGCTCGCACACTATTCGAGTCGTTGCCAGCCACTGAAAAGAAGCTCAACAAATTCTAAGCAAAAGTATGAGGGATTTAAATTTACATAAAATATCCATGCATTATGTAAAAAAAAATTAGCAAAGTAGACCATCACCCGGTGAAATCCCATTAAATTCAATTAAATTCAATTAAATTTACAAAAATTTCAAATTACAGTACTACAGTCCGTGCCACTACTTGTACACAGTACAATACTATGTACAGTCCGTGCCAGTACTTGTACACAGTACAGTACTACAGTACAGTACAGTACAAACTCACTTTCACTACTTTTCCTCACAACGATTGCATATGGCAAAGGAAAGCAAGCAAAAAAAAAAGATTTGACGGTAAAAAAAGGATTTTGCATAGTAGTAAGCTTTACAGTAATCTTAAATGCAAATCTTAAGATACTCAGTTAACGGGTCGTTTATTATAACTATCTGTAATCTTTCTGTAAACTGTAACTACTGTAGCTAAGAGCTGGCTAAACTATGAAGTAACTATGAAGTAGACTGGTATCAATGAGGAGGCTAGAGTTGAAGGAGGCTAGAGTTGAAGGAGGCTAGAGTTGAATGAGGCTAGAGTTGAATGAGGCTAGAGTTGAAGGAGGCTAGAGTTGAATGAGGCTAGAGTTGAAGGAGGCTAGAGTTGAATGAGGCTAGAGTTGAATGAGGCTAGAGTTGAAGGAGGCTAGAGTTGAATGAGGCTAGAGTTGAAGGAGGCTAGAGTTGAAGGAGGCTAGAGTTGATTAAGACTTACTGCTACTCTAAGGCAACTCTACAGCTACTGGATTAAAAAGTCAGCATTCTAACTTTACTGATAGTAATTACTGTACAATAGACAGCTTAGGTAACAAAGAGTGATCTATGTAGCTTTAAAAAACCTAAGCACTAATCTCTACCCCCAAAAAAACCACATGCATTCGATGGGGGATTCTTTAAGCGTCGAAGCGATAGTAGAATTGGTTAGTAAAAGGGTGAAGTGCCTTACCGACCGAGGTTGAGCAGATTTGAGGGAGCGAATTGAGCTTGTGCATTTGGAGCAGCCAAGCTCACCGCCGGCGCTGTCGCCATGAAATCTCTCAGCGCCGATCGCTCGAAAGCGTTCTCTTCAGCGTAGCGATCCTGGGACTGATTTGGGTATTTAAATCATGTTGCTTGTTGCTTAATGTTTCTTTCTTGTCTAACTCTTGCCTATTTGTCTTCTTGTCTATTTTGGAAAGTTATCCGACTGCCGTTTTACTCAATAAGCCGATTTACTCAATCCAATTTTCGTATCATTCGATAAGGAAGGCTCAGTCAATTACGCAAGAAGGATTAACTCTAATCTTATTGTCATGTACAGTACTTGTACACAGTACAATACTATGTACAGTCCATGCCAGTACTTGTACACAGTACAGTACTACAGTCACAGTACAGTACAAACTCACTTTCACTACTTCATAAGCGTCCATGATGATAGCAATGAATAGAGAAAGAATGACGTAAATGAATAAAGAGACAAACAAGTAGATGTACACTGTGCCAAAGATCTGAAAAATTCTAACTTTAAGCTTTTTCAATACTTTTTATTAGCAAAAAATCCTATAATCAAAAGAATTTCTTTTACCTTAATCGTCGTATTGCTGTCTTTTATCGTGTAAAATGTGGCAAACATATCATCCCCGTTCACCAACGAAAACAAGGCTTCAGAGCAAGAGGAAAGTGTTCGAAACTGAAATTTTTGAGATTGAGATTTTAAATGTATGGTTATTTGATAATTTTCTTTACCTTCATCGAATATGGCCCAATAATCACCCAGCCGGCAATAAGAAATCCCATGTACAAAACGGCTGCACAAGTCAAAAATCGAAGAATGTTTGGGAGTGATTTCTTCAAGGTAAGCATTAGAATCTAGAATTTCATTTAGATAATGGGTTTTACTAAAACGTGATCCTTTTCTCGACTACCGTAATAACTCTCGAAAGTTGATGTGTTTTAGAAAGCGCTTTACTTTAGCGCTTTACTTTAACGTTTACTTTAGCGCTTTACTTTAGCGCTTTATTTTAGCGCTTTACTTTAGCGCTTTATTTTAGCGCTTTATTTTAACGCTTACTTTAACGCTTACTTTAGCGCTTACTTTAGCGCTTACTTTAGCGCTTACTTTAGCGCTTACTTTAAGCTAAGCGCATTTTTCCTTATTTGATGCATAGACTCCAGCTTTGACTTTGCACTCGAGTGTAAAAAAAACCTTTTCTAACACAACAAACTCTAGCTATTTCATTTCAAATCACTTACATTATATTTATTGAAGAATTTGAAATATCGAAGCACTCCCACGTAAACCAAAAGTGCGCCAACACCGAGAAGAATCCCAGTTAGAGTGAAGACATCATTGTCAAAATCCTAAACAAAAAAAACGAATAAGACAAATGAATTCAAGGACAAACCCTGAATTCGATAGTCACTTTGCAAACTGTTCCAATGATAATGAAGACATCGTTTACAAGAATCATCACATACCTGAAAAGTTACAAGTTTTTCAAGTTTCACAAGCTCCTCATCACTCACCAAAGATTCACGAACTCCAACTTGTCCCCAAGAGCAACCGGTTGACGCAAAATATTCTCGAAGAAGTCAACTGTTTTCTAGAAAAGAAATCAATAAAACATTTTCGTGAAATTAGTAACATTTTTGAGTAAATGAGCCTTGATGAGTGCACGAATGCAGAGGACCAACGATGCTAAACACATGAAAAGCACTAGTACGTCGATGATCGCCATTAGAATAGTGTCATAGGGTAGAAAGTTGCCTAAATTAATCAATCAATCATTACAAATCATTGCAATCAATCATTACAAATCCAACCTTTTAAAATTCGTCCGTTGCACTCTCGTTCGTAGTTGATCTCGGCTTGAATGTTCACGTGAACCTGGCCGGTATGTCGAGAATTGTCAAAGATCACTGACACCTAGAAAAGGATAAAAAAATAAAAGAATATTGACTTACATTTATTCGATAACATTCAGGAGTTTGATCAGCGGTGACTGGCGCGAAATGGATGGTTCGAAGACTGAAGCGGATGAAGACTTTTGAGATTCGGAGAGCGTCTTCGGGTCTAAAAGAATATCTCTTTCTTTCTTTCTTCCTTCCTTCCTTCCTTCCTTCCCTTCCCTTCCCTTACTTAAATGTCATCGATCTTTTGTTAAATGCCTCTTCAACTTTCATCGAATCCTCCTTAATCGAGTCCACCTCTTGTTTTGTTAGATTTAAATAAGAGCACTCTAAAGATAAATTTCTTTATTCTAAATTAATTTCACAATACCGTAAACATTATTGATGTCAAACTCATAGGTGTTATTGTTGACGGTGACGCTAGCAATTCGATCGTAGCAAAGCTAGAAATTTTATGAACAAATTTTACTGATCTTTTCTTTGAACGACTCACCTCCAACGGTGGAATCTCATCGAATTTCACTCCGGCATTCAACGAGGCGTTTTTGCTGAACCAATGACCGATTCCGAAATGACGCGTATCGTAGCTGAACGAGGCGAACGATTCGCTCTCGATTGAATAGTACTGAAAATAGGAACACTTTGAAATTTGGCTGTAAATTTGCAATCAAGGGTTTTCGTGGATGAGGAATTCGAATCCGTTATTAGTTTTTAAAGAAAACTGCTATATTTTTGAAAAAAATAGAGGTTTTTGATGATTTTTGATGATTTTGATGATCGTATTGGCTCGGAAATTAAAGCTACTCAAAAAAATAGTAACTGATTTAGATTCTCTATCCAAAAATACCTTTGGGTACAAATTTTCAGGTCTATAGCTAACAGGTATCGTCTGAAATGGCAGACAAGACAAAAGAGACTTTGTTGTGAATGCATTAATGGTATTGTAGAACTACAGTATGCTAAAAACTAGCAAATTAGAAGTTAAATGCAAATCAATCAATCAATCAATCAATCAATCAATCAATCAATCAAACAATCACAAACCGATTCAATGATAAAAGCCATGTGCTGGAATATTCCCTTTCCATCATAGACGGCGTATCGACCCTCGTTCGGTGGATAAGAAACCGCATCTCGGTCATCGTTCCAATCCTGAAATCATCAGATATTTGAGATTTTTATTGAGCATCGCTACGCTGAAGAGAACGCGTTCGAGCGATCGGCGCTGAGAGATTTCATGGCGACAGCGCCGGCGGTCAGCTTGGCTGCTGCAAAATTTCCCAGAGATTGCGTGACTTACTTTCAAGAATTTGTGTCTCATCACGGTCGTCGTGTCTTCCATAAAATCCACATGTGACATTCGCAACTCAGCGAAAAGAATTAGCTGAAAGTTAAATAGGTTTTTCTGGTTTTTCTGGTTTTTCTGGTTTTTTAAAGCTTTAGATCAGGTTAGTACTAATTGCTTAATAATAGCTTAATAGCTAATAATTACTTGTGCTGTGATGAGAAGAATTTTCAAGATCTGAAGCGCGAGTTTGAAGGGGAATTGCCGGCGAACCTGGAAATCGATTTTTGAATGGAAATGAACGAAAAGTCGAAGTTTTCATTTCAAATTTGTTCAGAAATTTGTATCCAGAAATAACTAGTAAAAAAAACAGATTATAGTCTTTACAAACCTTCCATTTTTCTAGCGGATCCATGAAGAAAAACTGTAGATGCCGTCTCAGCCGATCCCCGAAATCTTTGTCCTCGGGCGCGAGTTGGTCTAACGCTTCCTCGTAGTTGATCGGATCTTGATCAAAGCTGAAAATTGTAGCTAGATTTGGCTTTGATGTACCTAAATTTGAAAACTTATATAAACTTATATCAAAACCAGCCGAAAACAGCCGAAACCAGCCGAAAACAGCCGAAAACCCGCCTAACTGAATGTTTTGGGGCTGGCGTATACCGTTTCTCTAAGCTCTCCTAAATTGCTTGAAATCTCGAGAACCGCTTATTAGAACCTATCGATGTGGGGCCGGAAAATGTAGCTGACGATGAGATCTAGTGGGGGATTTGAGTGTTGAGCTTCTGCAAAAGCTTGGAAACCGTAAAATAGGCATCAACTCGGGGCACTTGTATAAAAGAAAATAGGGCAGTTTTGTTCACCGTGGCGCAGTCGAGAGCACGCTTTTCTACAACCCACACGACCCGGGTTCGACCCCGATAGTGTCACTCTATTTTGAATTTTTTGATTTTTATTTTAAATAACGCAACTAAAATGTATTCTAAGGTTTTCTAAAGAAGTGTTAGCTTTATTGGTTAAAAAACGGTCTAGAAAATGTTAGACAAACTATATACCGTATTTTCACTAATAGTAGTGCACCCTGAGCGTCGCCTAAATTGCTTGAAATCTCGAGAACCGCTTATCAGAACCTATCGATGTGGGGTTGGAAAATGTAGCTGACGATGAGATCTAGTAGATAATTTGAGCGTTGAGCTTCTGCAAAAGCTTGGAAACCGTAAAATAGTCACCAACTCGGCTCGCCAGGTTGCACTACTGGAGAAAATACGGCATTTGATCCACGCCCCGCCCCTTTTGCTATTGGCAAACTTTGAGCTCAAAATTTCTTGGTATTGGGCTGTTTAATTTAATGGTTTAGCTTTATTGGTAGCTCTAGTAGATTTAAGTCACTCACCCATCAGAAGTGTTAACGGATTGACTGCTCGCTTGACTCGTCGACTGGCTTCCTCTGTGTCGTCCATTGGTCACATTTGTACCAGCGCTTCGTCCTCTCACCATTTGAAGCTAAAATTCGAATTTAGATCAATGCGTTAACTAATCTAAAAATTAGTGTAAAATCGAATCCAAAAACTATTCAAAATAAGCCAAAACCATTTTCGTTTACAGTTTTCTTTCGTCATTTAAACTTCTAATCCGATTAAAATAAAAAATTTTCTTTTAAAGCTCACTCTTCGCATTGAAAGTTGAAATTTTATGAATAAATGATTTTGATTATGATTAGCAAAAGAAAGCAACAACAAGGAAAGTGCACGAGAGAAGTCTGGGAATGAGTGAAAAAGAAGAGAAAGAGAGCACGATGTACACTCATATTGTTGATGTCATGAGGAGTGATGTGTCATTGAAAAGAATTGTAAAAGAAGTGAAAGAAGTGAAAGAAGTGAAAGAATTGAGAGAATTGAAAGAATTGCATCGAATTCAATCACAAAAACTAGTTTCCCATTTGGTGAATCAATTGAGAATTGTGAGTAAAGCGATAATCTATCGAAATTTTTTTTGTTTTCAACTCAAAACTTTTTCATTCAAAATTTTTCATAGCTATAAACACATTATTTGCTTACAATGATTAGCATTTATTGCGAAATTTATTCAATTAAATTGCTCATAGAAAATGGATCAAGCAGAGAAAGATTTGGGGGCTGTACTTTGCGCTGAAAAAAAAGCAAAAAAAAGCCAGGCAACAAGAAAATTGGTATAATAAAGTAGATTTATTACGTTTTTGATATTAAAGCGAATAATTTCTGACTACTAGTGTGACAATTATCAAAACGGTGAACGATCCAATTAACTGAGTCTTTGGATTGAAATTTCCGATAGAAAAACAAGCTTTTAAAGGTCTGCTAAACAAAAATTGGTTTAATAAAAGAAAAATAAAAAAAATTGTGCTCTATTTGGTTGTTTATTCATGACAAATTATCTATTTGATTGTCTATTCATTGTTGAGTGGTTAAGATCCCTGTTGATCCCTGTTGATCCCTGTTGATCCCTGTTGATCCCTGTTGATCCCTGTTGATCCCTGTTGATCCCTGTTGATCCCTGTTGATCCCTGTCGACTAAGCTGGGATTGTTGAATCGGTATATTAAGATCCCTGTTGATCCAGCTTAGTCGAGAGATCTCAATCCCTTTAGATTATTGCTTCTTTTTCCGAACAAAAGAAATAAAGTTTAGACGATAATTTAATTAGTTTAGATAGATTAGTTTAATTAGATAGTTTAATTTTATCAACATGAGTTGTGTAAAAACGGGAATGTAGGGCGGAGAATAAAAAAAGATATTTTGTTTCGTTAAAAAACAATCACAAAAAGGGAAATTGATCAATTTGTGAGGTGAAAAAGCTCAATGTGATAACCTTTTTGTTATCAGCTCTCTCTCCATTTTTCCACCTCATTCTTTTTTGTTGAGCTTTGACGGGTTATTTCGTTTAAAGCTTAGAGAATTTCGTTGAATTTAGAATGATCTGAGTGAACAAAAAAGTCAATAAAATAAACTTGCCGTAAATACTGTAATAGTACCCCACCCTCGCCACGTACAGTCGCGTAGTCGCAAAAGTTTTTTCGTATTTTCAAAGCGCCCGTACCTTCAAAAAATGTGTCTTTGGTATCAAAAAAAAGCTGAAATTCAGGGCTATTTTTTGATACCAAAGATAATGACGGTGCGGAGTGTTGTGTAGTCTAGCTTTGAACGAGTGTTTCTCGACACTGGTTTAAGCTACAATGCGCTCTTAGGTACCAAAAAATAGCCCTGAATTTCAGCTATTTTTTTGATACCTAATCGCGCATTGTAGCATAAACCAGTGTCGAGAAAAACTCGTTCAAAGCTAGACTACCCAACACTCCGCACCGTCATTATGGGAGTGGGGCTACTATTACAGTCTTTACGGTGATAACATTAGGAAATTTTCCATTCTTTGTGCCTTCTAGTGCATAAAATTCTTGATCTTTTTGTTCTTTTTTAGGTATTGTTGTGAGAAAAACGAATTTAATGCACCAGAAAGTGTGCGTTTATCAATTTCTTAAGCACAAGATGCACTTGATTGAGATAATCATGCACTTGATTGAGAAAATCTCGCTTTCAAACCTGTGCTTGCCGCTGTTTTCTTCCCGGATTTGAATTCTGTGAGATGAGTGGATGTTGAATAGAAAGCATTGTATTCAATCAAACAAAAAAGAAACACGTTTAGAATATTTTAGATGAGGAAATGCGTTTCTTTTCTTGAAAGGAAATCGATGTCAATTTGTGGTGAAACTCATCGATTTTTCTGTAGTTTGTTGGCCTTTCAAAGGCTTTGAATCACGGCTGTGAACACATAGGCAGCTTTTGAATGAATACAAATGAATACAAATTGATGAAATTAATCAAATAGAGAGCTGAGATGCAAGAATACAAAGGGAAAAAGCTGATAATAAGCTAACAATAAGCTAACAATAAGCTGACAATAAGCTTGTCAGCTTACAGCTAAAGTTACATTTAGACTGGACAGCCTAATAGCTTAAGCAAAGCTTTATCTATCTCTAAGTATTCGTGTTGTTTGAGAAATAAAGTCTTAAACTGAGTCTTAAATTGAGTCTTAAACTGAATCTTAAACTCGAAGAAACCTTTTCGAGAGCATTCTTGAGAAGTAGTGAGTGCTTCCGATAGAAATCAACGTGCTCATTGTCGAAATCGCTGTCGAGATTAGCGGGTGGTGGATAGAGTGAAGGAGGAAGAGATGTTTGTGGCTGAGACTGACCTGTGATTGCCTCTTCTTGTTCAGATTTTCCGTCATTTTCTCCAACTGAATCTCTTCCATTCTCACAAATCGTTGAAGAGCCCGAGGATGTTGGGGTGGCTAAAAAGTAAGCTATGATTAGTAAATTGTAAAATTTTGATATTCAAGTTTTGACTAAAAGGAATTTAGGGAAAACTTTAATGGTGACAGCTTCAGATGACAGCTTCAAAAAAGATTAAACAAGATAATGATTTGCTATTTCCGTTCATTTGAAAAGAGATAAGGAAAAGACGAAAAAAGAGAATGTCTGACTTTTGGAAAAGGATTCGGAAAAGGATAGAAGTTTTGAAAAACGATCAGAAGATTACTTATTGATCTAGCTCGGAGCCTGGTTTCTAGATGGTTCAGATACTTTTCTATCAAGCAAAGCAGTTCAGCAAAGCAGTATCAAGTTCAGATACTTTTATATCAAACTATCAAGCAAAGCAGGTAGCAGTAAATCCAGATTCATGATTGATTTCTGATCTGGCTCTAGCCTAGCCTAGCCTAGAAGAATTTCTTTTAAACATTCAGAAGATCAGAAGATTACTTATTGGTCTAGCTCGGAGCCTGGTTTCTAGATGGTTCAGATACTTTTCTATCAAGCTATCAAGCTATCAAGCAAAGCAGGTAGCAGTAAATCCAGATCGATGATTGATTTCTGATCTGGCTCTAGCCTGGCCTAGCCTAGAAGAATTTCTTTTAAACATTCTTGTTCAAATTCTCGTTCAAATTCTCGTTCAAATTCTTGTTCAAAAAAAAGTTCAGAAATCGAGTACTTTATAAGAAAACAAACAAATACTATTGTACTTGTTACTTTCAAATAAAATTTTTTTAAAGTTACAAAAAGTTACAAATTACAAAAGGAAAACCTAAAAAGCCGTTTAAAAGCTTTACTTGTTGCTCGATTTGCTGAATTCTCTGGATGAAAACCCCTCTCCAAATCGCTGCGAGTATCAGAAAAATCGAGTCAAAAAACGCGAAAAACCACTCAAGAGTATAGCTATTTGGCATTAAGAAATCAATATTTGAATGTTTTGGTAAATTCAAGATTTACTGTTTCTTTTGATAAAATAATTTAACAAATCACCACCTTCTGCTTATCTTCTGCCTTTTTTGTATTCCGAATGGAAAAAGGGGAACTGTAATATTGAAGAGTTTATTGATTATTGGAGGATTTGTGAGAAAAAAGCTGGTACTGAAATAATAGTTGGTACTATAGAAATAGTTGAATAGTTGGTACTGGATTGTTGGTACTGAATTGTTGGTACTAAATAGTTCGTACTGGATTGTTGGTACTGGATTGTTGGTACTGGATTGTTGGTACTAAATTGTTGGTACTGAATAGTTTGTACTGGATTGTTGGTACTGGATTGTTGGTACTGGATTGTTGGTACTGGATTGTTGGTACTGGATTGTTGGTACTAAATTGTTGGTACTGGATTGTTGGTACTGGATTGTTGGTACTGGATTGTTGGTACTAAATTGTTGGTACTGGATTGTTGGTACTAAATTGTTGGTACTGAATAGTTTGTACTGGATTGTTGGTACTGAATCGTTGGTACTGAATCGTTGGTACTGAATTGTTGGTACTGGATTATTGGTACTGAATAGTTGTACTTGATTGTTGGTACTGAATAGTTTGTACTTGATTGTTGGTACTGAATAGTTTGTACTGAATAGTTTGTACTATAGAAATACAATGCCTTAAGCCAAAATTCGATAAACTAGCTGAATACTTGATGCAAAAATAAGGCTTTTTTTCTAATTCACTACTATCTTGCGCACTCTTTTTGTGTAATATATAGATTTCTGATCTGGCTCTAGCCTAGCCTAGCCCAGAAGAATTTCCTTTAAACATTCTTGTTCAAATTCTTGTTCAAATTCTTGTTCAAAAAAAGTTCCGAAATCGAGTACTTTATAAGAAAACAAATACTATTGTACTTGTTATAAAATTCTACAGTTTCAGAAATTTTGTTCGTATGAAAGGGAAATATTTTTGAAAAAGGAACTAAGGTTACAATTTTTTTGGGGGATGAGTTAGAAACAACAGTTAGCTGGTAAATGATTATTGTTTGAAAAGATCTGCTCAAAACTAAACTCAAAACCAACTTGCTTTTCCAAGAGCAAATCTTATGATTGAAATAAAATTTATCTATTAAACAATGTATTAGAAATATTAAAAGACAAGAAACTTAAAAAATCACAATTTTTGAAATCTAGAAGAGAATCTAAAAAACTATTAAACTATTAAACTAAAGCAACTCACCCTCCTCGAGCTCCTCAAGTGACGCACTCTTTTCCCGGTTTTGCATTGATTAGCCTCAAAATAGTCTCTCGATTCGTGAAATATTGATTTCAAAAATAAAAATCCGAACAAACAAATTTATGGACAACTTTCAGAAAGTGATTGCGACTGAAAATAGTAACAGAAGTGAGATCAATTTTGGAATCACTGTCTGATTCAAAGGAAACCTTATCATATTGTTCACTTCCCTCTTTTTCTTTCTTCACCTTTTCTCTTTCTTTGTCACCGAAAATGGAAAGCTTTTAATCTTTGCAATTAGGGTAAACAAATTATGGAAGTTGATAGTGGAACTCCTGACGTTGAAATTTGAGTAAACTGTTAACAGAGCTACCAGCAGGGATCTGTAAGTCCCCTTTTGCTATTAGCAAAAGTTTGAGCTCAAATATCTTGATGTTGAGTTATCGAATTTCAATATTCTTGATATCATTAGATGCGTCAAGTCTTTCTCTGTCGATTGGTACAAAAACTTATGTAAAGTATGTAATGAGTAGCACAGATAACGTCAAGGATCCACTAGAGCTTCAAGATCAAGATCTTCTACAGATAATTTAAAGGTTTCAAGACTATTAGACTCTCTCAAAAACTCTGGAGAGTCGATTCCAAATTCTGGCAGTTTTTATTGGAAAAGAGTTATACACAAACTGATTGGAGGTGACTGGAATTTCTAAAATGAAAGAATCTCTCCTGGAATTAACCGTGATTAACTTTAAATAAATCTCGACAAAGAGGGATAGGTTGCCTGTGTCCAATCAAGTGTCCATCAAGTGTCCAATCATCAAGTAAGCATCATCGAGTTCATCCCAGGCTTTTAGAAGAATTTTCTTCAAACTTTCAACATTTTTATGCGGTTTTGAGCAGGCTTTTACTCTTTTGGCTCTTTTGAGTTTTGAGCAGATCTTTTCAAACAATAATCATTTATCAGTTAACTGTTGTTTCTAGCTAACTGTTTCTGTTTCTGAGAAAACCCCCATCGATTCAAGATCCAATATATTTCCATGACCAGATGGCCTATATCTTGCTTGTGTGTGGTGTATTTGTTTGTTGTGGATCAGTATCTGTTTGTGTTGGATCTCATGTCCTTTTTCTGTCTTTTGCTTTTCTCTTTTTGCACTTCCCCTTCATCATCCAAGCAGAAAGTGAAAGAAAAGATGTAAAGAAAGAAAAAGAAAAGCAAAAAAGATATCCACATCATTCAGCTTTCACATCGCCAAAAATATCACGTACAGAACAACGATAATCAGCTGAGCAGTGCTAATTATGAAACTGGATGGGAAGGGAGGGGTTTGAGGGTAGAATACAAGTAATAGTTGGTACTGGCTTATAGCTAGTACTGGCTTATAGCTAGTACTGGCTTAGAGTTAGTACTGGCTTATAGTTAGTACTGGCTTATAGTACTAACTATAAGCCAGTACTCATTTCTGCAGCTTATCCAACTACCATTTCTTGCACCAATCTTCTTACTAAAGCCACTTTGTTGTTACTATAGAAATATCGTACTTTGAAATCCACACACTACACTTGAATCAATCATATATTCTAAATAATCTTCATCAGCGTGTGCCACACAATGTGATCCGTTTCCCTCTCTCTTGGTCAAGAGAGGGGCAGCATCAGAGCTCATTCATTCTAATGCAATCCATCCCTCTCTTGTGGTCACCCATCTCCCTTTTCCACAAATTCATTGCCCATCCTCTTTCCTTTTCCTCTTTTCCCTGTCTTTTCTTCATTTCACCGAGTGTGACCAAAATTGCCACACTAAAATTACGACAAGTGCCACAAATACGCAGGAAGAAAAAGGAGAAGTAGAGTGAATTTAGAGCGAGATGTAACATTTTAATTTATTAAAATTTGAAACACAAGAAGATGAGAGACTGAGAACTGGTACTATTCGACATGGGATCAACAAAAATAGCTTTCAGCTCAGGTTCAACCTATGGGAAAGCTCAACTCTGTCAGCTAGTCCTATTAGATGATTCTGTAAACAAGTTTTATCCAATCAACTCTCCGAATGAGTATCGGATGTGGATGTAGTTGATCGCATGGCCGTCTGTGTCAATCTCTATCCCTTTTCCCCTCTTCATCTCACAGATCTGCGACGCGACGCTCAACCGCCGCGCGTGCCAATCCAAAGCAGAAAGGGATCTTGTGGGGTGTGTTTGGTGTGTCCCCTTCTTTTCCCCAAACACCAAATGTGCCCTCAATGTGAAAATTATCCCCGTTGAAGAAGGGGAAAGCCCTCGTCGGGTCACCCCAGATGACTCAACCCTATTCCATTCAGTCAATTCAGTCACCCCCCAATTTTTTTTTTGCCTACTTACCCTTTCCTCATTCTTTTCCCCTTCCCGCTTCTTTTTTTGCAGTTGACCCATTGATTTTCTTAGTGCTAATCCGTGGACTTTTTTGGCATTAATGGCTGGCATTGATTTTCTTATTTTTATCCCAAGTTTTAGATAGATTTTGTAATTTTTAAGATCTCTTTTAACATTTTAGCAAATTCTGTTAATGATTTGGTAGATAAATGGTGGGGACAATTAGAGAAAACCTACGACACAATTCCGTCGGATCAAACCTGAGCCATCTTTTGCATTTGTACAATTCCGTCGCATCAAACCTGAGCCATCTTTTACATTTGTACAATTCCGTCGGATCAAACCTGAGCCATCCTTTGCATTTGTACAATTCCGTCGCATCAAACCTGAGCCATCTTTTACATTTGTACAATTCCGCGGACAAACCTGAGCCACTTTGCATTGTACAACCGCGCACAAACCTGAGCCATCTTTTACATTTGTACAATTCCGTCGCATCAAACCTGAGCCATCCTTTGCATTTGTACAATTCCGTCGCATCAAACCTGAGCCATCTTTTACATTTGCACAATTCCGTCGCATCAAACCTGAGCCATCTTTTGCATTTGTACAATTGCTACGCTTAATTTACCTATACGATTTTAGCATCTAATAAATATTTTATTTTAGTTTTAATTTTAGTATTAATATTTTAGTTTCCCCTCTTGACAGCGCTATTTTTAACGTTTGTTCGGTACATTGGTGGTTGGAGGAGCCACCTGTATTTTTGACCTTTTCAATTCTTCTGGGGTAATTGTTAGCGCTCATCAGAAATAGAGTTTTTTTTTTATGTAAAGGCTTGTTATAAATCTTTTGTTTCTTTTCTTTTGTTCTAAGTGTTTTTGAATTTCTAAAGTAACGCGTCTTTACTGTACATATTTGGAGGATTAACTTGTTAAAAGGGAGGCTTAAAATTATGCCATAGAAGCCCAAATTTTTAATGCAACCTTTTTAGTCCTATCTTGTTGATTCAAGCTCAGTGCTCAGTGCTAAAAGCTTTGAGAAATAGTTTTGATTAAGAGGTTGACTCCTTTACGGTTTCATTTTGAGTTTCTCTTTCTGTGTTGACATCATAGTACACTAAAGATACACTAGTTAAGGCTAAAAACTCAAAAAACCTATGGACAACCTACCTTAAAAACACTCTTATCGTGATTAGCGTTATCGATTACCCTAGAAAGATCGAAAAAGGCAAAAATATAGGTGACTCCCTCCAACCACCAATGTGCCGTTTTTTTTTCTTTTCTTGTTTCTCTCTTATTTTAACTTTAATGTTTTGTTTTAGATTTCTCGGTAAGATCCACGATCTGAGAGAGCCGTCGATGGCCGAGACGTCGACGAGAAATGCTGAAGGTGATTGTTTTTATGAATCTAATAAAGTCTGATTACAAAAACACAGTTCAACTGTGTCAACTTTGTTGTACTCAACTGTGTCAAAAATACAGTTCAACTTTCTAGGCCACACGAGTGGAATTGTTGCGGCCACAGAGCGATTGAGTCTTGATGACTTGGATCGAAGTGAGTTTTTTTTGTTAACGAGTAAAAGCATAGTAAAACATATTTTTCTAACAACTCTATTTCCAGGACCCGGCTCAGCATCAGAGTTCTCAGCGGGTGAGCATTCGCCTGCAAGTGAAACCCATCCGCAACCGTTTCTCGCGCACACAACCACGAAAGTCTACTATCAAAAAGATGATGAAACGATTCCGTTTATGACTGAGGTGAGTGGATTATAGTTTTTGAAGTAATATCTAAAACTAAACGTACGTACTACTTTTTAGGTTCATGTTCCACCCGATTTGATCACGTTGGGCGATGTGAAACGAGTGCTGCCACACAATAACTTCAAGTTTTACGCGATGACACATGACCCAGATCTTGGATCGTGAGTTTGAAATATTTTCAAGAGCAATCTTGCCAATCTAATAGTTAAAGGAAATAAACTATTGGATTGGACTATTAGATTTTATACTTTCGTTGAAAAATAACAAACATTCACCAATTAATCTATGGTTTATTCTAAATAAAAAGTGTTTATTGTTCAATTTCCCATCTTTTTAAGTCAATTTCGGTTCACTTTCAAACAAAATCGAGAGTGTTAAACGTGTTTTTTCGTAAAAATCTATAAAAACCTTTACGAAGAAATTGGCTAAATGGATTTCTCTGAAAATTTGACTATATATCTAAATTTTTGTGCTCTATCTTTTATCTATTAACATCAAGATAGGTTTCCTTAGCGTAAATTGTCTAAACCGTGCCTTTTTTGTGCGCCTTCTAAACCCTGGCGTCACCCTTTTTGCCTACCCGACTTCATGCTCCCAAAAAAATGCAGGCATAAGACATTTTAAACCCGTTTTAATGTTATTTTGCAGAAAAATAATTGCCCTTTCTAATAAAAAAAACCGTAGTTCAATTGGTGCATTTGTTGGCTTTAAACGGAAGTACGAAAAGGAACAAAAAGACTTTCTGGGCCTAATAGTTTAAGCAAATCTTGATCTATCTTTAAATAGTCGTGTCGTTTGAAAAACCAAATCTGAAACTCGAAAAGGAACTAAAAGACTTATTCACCAATCTAATAGATCAAATTTCGACAAAAGTAAAGTAACTAAAGTACAAGTAAGCCTAAAATTTTAGTGACGTAAAGCTGGAGTTGCGAGACGATATGCAGCCATTGCCTCGGTCATCAAATGGACGTTTCTTGCTATTCTTGCAGACAACCGAGGGTGGCTCGAGTCACGGGGGATCCGATCAAGGGAGTCTCGTTGGACCGAATCGGATCACACATCGAATGGTTTGTAGTTTGATGGGGGACAGTTCATAGCTAGAGCTTTTCTTATCGTTTCTTAAAACGTGTCAAAAACTACCGTGATCTTGCCTCGGGTTTTTACCCAATTTACAGTAACGCTCAAAATGATTCGTACATAATTTCATGCTTTTGCTATTATATCTCGTATTTACTTCTAAATAAACTGTTAAATCAAAAGAGCTCCTTGTATACGCTAGTTTTGAACTATTTTTTGACTTAACTGCAAAGTTTTAAGATCATTCATTGAGCTCTTCATGGTTAAAACCAAGACGCGGCGGTGTACGAATCATTTTCAGTGCTAATGTATTTACTTTAAATCTGATTCTGTGAGAGATCGAAAGGTACAAAAAGTAGATAGATTGGATAAAACTAGAGGCAAGATTATGGTAGTTGAAAAGTTTTTGGGAGGAGTACTAAGTCTTTCATTATCTTCAATTCATTATCTAAATGAACAAGTCTCAAACGATAACAAATACCAAACGATTTCTTTTATTATAAATGTTTATCGTTTACTTTTTGTCATTTTAAAACAATTTTTAGTATTTTAGAATAATCAGCGAAAACGAAAACTGGTATTTTTAAAAATATTGAAAAATGAGCACAGAAAGAAAACCGTTAAAAAGATTATTCTAAAATTTTTGTTGTAGATCTAACTTTTTTTGCGCTATCTTTTTTATTTTGTCATCAAAATAGGTTTCATTGGAAGAAATGGTTCAAATCGCATATTGGCTTATTGCTAATGAAAAACCTTCAAAACAAAGCTTTTCAGAAACTTTCAAAAGTCATTTGCAAGAGAAATGATTGGGTTATCTAATGAAAACAAAAACCGTATTTCATTTGTAGTTTGAGACTTATTCAATTAGAAAATGAATTTCAGTGAAAGATTTAGCACTAAACCAAATAGAAAACTCTTTAGTTGAGAGTACGGCTAGAACAATATATCCGTTAAACCATTTGCATACAGTTTAAGCAATTTAGAAGCCCCAAGGCAAGCAAACGGTGAGTTTATTGCGATGAGAATGAAATGAATGCTATTTGAAATCCTAATCTCACTTGAGAAAACCTGACTTTTCTGTGTTGAATCCTACTAAATAATTGTACTTTTGAAGTACTTTAAAAAGTACTTCCAAAGTTCAAAGCCTGACATTTTACAGGTACCCGGTCCGGCTCCCGCATATCACGGACAGAAGTACAATCACTACGACTCGAGCAGTATGTTAATAAAACATAAAACTTTTAGAATACTTTAAAGAATTACTCGTTACAGTTGTCTGTTACTAAATGTTTATTGTTATTGATCTAGAGATCTCTAGATCAGGTCTCTTGTATCAACTAGAGATCTCTAGATCAGGTCTCTTGTATCAACTAGAGATCTCTAGATCTCTAGTTGATACAAGAGAGCTGATTTAGTAAAAAGAAAGATAATTTGCTGATAGATATCTTCTTACTTTTTATTGGACAACCGTAAAAATATGGACTATAAAAAAAGATAAACAGTAACTCTTACTCACAATATCTCTCCCTTTTTAGTGTACTCAACGGAAAGCGAATCGACATTTTCGGGTATTCCACCAGCTTACATGAAAGGATCGATCGGACATCGATATCACAATCCACAATATTATCCATCACAAGGTTCGTGTTGAATCTTAATAGTTAGTTAGGTGGCTAGGTGTTTAAAAGCTAGAGTTTAAAAGAGAACAGTTACAAGCTAAACTAGCTAATCTAACTAGTCTAAGACACATCAGTCAAATCTATAGCTTTAGCCGCTAATTGCCGTTAAAGTAAGTAAAGCTATAAATGCAAATAGATTGATCAAGGGTTCTTTATCCGCTATTTTCCTATCTACTATATAAAAAAAGAAGTGTCTGTCTGTCTGTCTGTCTGTTTTTCTTTTCATTTCAAAGTATTCAGCTGTTCGATTGAAAGTTCACTTTTTTTTCATTTTATGCATTCATTTTCATTTTTGATCTTACAATTTCAACGCTTATCAACTTTCATATAAATTTTCATTCTTTTAGCTGTTTTTTTTTTCAGTTAACTTCTGGCGTTTAACCGGGAGTTAACTGCTGGTTTTGCCATAAAAGTGTATGTTTTAAAAACGATCAGTATGATTAATAGTTGATTGATTTTGCTTGCTTTGTGATTACTTTCAAGGCTACTCCTAAACCAGCTTCATGCCAGGCTACTCCAATCCAAATCCAATCAAAATCCAAAACGACCTTGCCTTTGACTGACTTGGAAAGCCATGACTTGCTTTTAAAAACACTTCTGGCTACTCTAGAGAACTCTTTTGGTTTTGGACTGAAATTTTACCACATTGAACGCTATTCTGCAGAGTTTCTATCAAACTTGTTATACTGTTTTGTGCAATTTTGGTCTTCACTCTCTTCCCCTAGCTTTGTATTGTACAATACAAAGATTCTATGTTCAGCCTATGGTCCCCCAATTCCCCTCCACATTGATCTTTCTTCCCTAGCAAAAGCTCAGTTGATCGTTAATTGATCAATCTCTTAGCAATCTTTATCCTCAAACTGTTCAGAAGTCAGTCAGTGTTGTTCTCTACTTTTACCCTCACAAAATTCTTCTCGAAATCCTCGATTGGAGGGGTTTCTTGAGGGTTTTCTCCTCTTTTGTGTGAAAAGCACCGCGATCACATCACTCAAGATTTTTCCACGGAGAAAACGCTGATGATTTGAACTCTCAACCTTTTTTTCTTTTGGTATTTTCACGATTTTTTTTTCTAGTTTTTGCAATAGACATAACAAATTCGTGTCAAGTAGAGCAAGAAGTCTATTTTGGTAATTTTTTAGTGCTCTGTCCTGTACTGTAGCTTCAAACGTATCATTGTATTAGGAAACAGTAATACTAGCATCAAGCAGTCAGCACCGTTCTGTAAGTTCGGTTGTACTGGAAAGTTAATATGAAAACAAGACTACAGTAAGACTAGCATAATTCTCAGATTGACTTTTTCAACCAGCCCGACAAGCCAGTGCTATAAGCTCTGCGGTGCTATAAGCTTCATCCAGTGCTATGATCTCTGCGGCTCGTACGATAATTGATATTTGTAGTTTAGCTGTGCTTTGATTGACTGGTGTCTCATTAAAGTTTCAAGACTGAATATCTTCTTTTGCAGACTGTAAAAATCCAGCAGAACATTTTTTTTATCGAACTGTAAACATACTATAGTTAGTACTGCAATGCAGATCCTCTGCAATGCAAAAAATGAAGAAAATCTTATTTTTTAGTTTTCCAGCTTTCCCCAAACTTCTAGCTTTCATTATTCTCCAATCTTATCTTATGATTCTCACAATGAATGCCTCAATGACTCAATCCTCTCAAATAACTCCCGTTTATATTTTGATCATTCTTTCCCCTCCATTCATTACCACTACTCTTTCTTTTCGAATGAGATTGCTAGTCTTTTTTTTCGTCTTTTCTATTTCCAGTTCTTTCCATTAAACAAGCAGTGACACATTTTATTGGGCACAACTGATCTCCCCATCCATTTCTTTGCCTACAGCGCAGCTTTTCTCGCTATAAAGTATGGCTTTTCGTGAAAGCTAAGACGTTTATATCCTAAATGATAAATTAGATGATATTCAATACAAAATAGAATACACCTAGTGTTTTAGAAAGTTTTTTTGGAGCTTTTTGACCTTTCCAAAACAGCTCCAAGCAAAAAGCTCCAATGAAAACAAAAGGAAGCTTTTCTAAGCTTTTTGCAGCTTTTCTGGAGCTTTATTCTTATTTAAAGATCAGGAAAAGTCCCTCCCCAGTAATCGTTTTCTAAAAGGAGAACAATTTGAAAAGTTATCGTAGTTTTTTGTCCAGCTGTTCGATTTTTTTATGATCTCATTTGATGAGGGATTAGCAGAACGAGCTAAAGGAAAAGCTTACGCTAAAGCTAAAGAAAAAGCTTACGATAGCTTTCCAAATTGACCATCTTTTAGAAAGCAGATCGAAAGGGACTTTTTTTGCATAACTAACAAGGAAAGGTCACAAGACTCAAGACAAATAAAATGAAAACAAAAGGAAGGGATCGAACCCGAGCAAATAGCTTGATAGTTTGTTTCGGAAACAAGACTCTTATCCACTCTTATCTTATCTCTTATCCTCTTATCTTATCCACTAGACCACAGGCTCACAATTTCACGGTCAAAGAAATATATGGACTGTTTTTTTGTTTACGTTAAAATTTTCATTGAAAAATTCATCAATTATTTTACCATAGCCCTTTCCCGACCACTGTTTTGTAAATTTGCAAAATTTATCGCATTACACCCAGAGTTTTAATTGGTGTCCGGATTTTGGAGAGATTTTCCCCTTCCGTTTCTTCTTCTTCTTCCTCTTCTTCTTCTTTTTCTTCTTCCTCTTCTTCTTCTTCCTTCCACTCTCTCCACACCCCAATGTTTTATGGTTTTCCCTCAGTAGGCCACATGTCCTCTTTTTCTTCTCTCTTTGATCTATTTCAAGCTAAATTCCCAAGATCTCCATGTTCAATTCAATACTATTTACACAAGCATTTCTTTAATTTAACACTGCTTTTTTTTCATTGCTAGTTTAGTTTAACAATACCCAAAAAGCTACCGGGGTTTCAATGTTAAAAGTTAAAGGTTAAAAGTTAAAGGTTAAAGGTTAAAGTTAAAGGTTAAAAGTTAAAGGTTAAAAGTTAAAGGTTAAAAGTTAAAGGTTAAAAGTTAAAGGTTAAAGTTAAAGGTTAAAAGTTAAAGGTTAAAGTTAAAGGTTAAAAGTTAGAGGTTAAAAGTTAAAGGTTAAAAGTTAAAGGTTAAAAGTTAAAGGTTAAAAGTTAAAAGTTTCTTGCTAAAAGACACCTTTAAAATCTCCTTACATCTTCTGTTTTGTTGACATTGATCAAATCTCGATCTTCCTTTCCTCATTAGAAACAGAAAAACGAGAAACCAGCTTTGCAACAATGATCATTTTCTTTTTGAGCTCTCTAACTTTGTCTGTGAGGGTCACTGTTGACAAGGCTTTGGATTTGAAAGAGAAAACAGTTCGATGAACCTTGAGACCCC
The DNA here is from genome assembly GCA_958450365.1 of Mesorhabditis belari. Taxonomy (NCBI): domain Eukaryota; kingdom Metazoa; phylum Nematoda; class Chromadorea; order Rhabditida; family Rhabditidae; genus Mesorhabditis; species Mesorhabditis belari. Next base: position 1,242,395 of record CAUEEP010000938.1, read on the forward strand.
ATCAGACACCTGGATTCCTGTTTCTTTTCTGTCACTTTTGTGATTTGACCTTGTGACTTATGAGAATTGAAAGTCATTTCTTCAAGTCTAGTCAGTAAATGAATCAGTCACTACCATTGAACTTATCTTTTATCACTAATCAATCAACTAGATAGGCAGTCAACTAGATAGGCAATCAACTAGATCTTAAATGTAGATTCTCTGGTCAGTACTAGATTTTGTCCTTTATTACGAAAGGCTAGACCAGAGTCAGACTCAGGATCAGGCTGCAGAGTGCATCATAATTACATAATCGGAAACAAAGGGAAAAATTTGATCGGATAAAATTGAGGCTTGTTTTGCTCCAATCCAATCCATCGGATTGGATTAGAGCTCAGAGGTCATTCATCAAACGCGATGAAGGCCGGGAAGCTTTGTTGGCACCAGTCTTTGACAAAATAAGCCTTATAGGCATCCTGTTGGAATATCCAATATCGATAAAACAACAAAAATCTCATATAAGAAACATGCAAAAAGTCAAAACGTTTATAAGGCCTTGTAGCCTTGTAGATCCAGGACTAGGGCCAGGCTCTAGCTACATTAGCTCTAGCTACATTAGCTCTAGCCACATTAGCTCTAGCCACATTAGCTCTAGCCACATTAGCTCTAGCTACATTAGCTCTAGCTACATTAGCTCTAGCTACATTAGCTCTAGCTACTTTTTTTTGTACATTAGGCTAGTTTAGATTGAGCCAAGGATCGGGTCAAGCCATCCATACCTGGCTCGAGTCGATTTGCACAAAAATTTGAATCCGAATGAGTTATCTAGTGAAAAACATTCCTTGATTGTCCCTGATTCATTTAGAAAATCAACAACAAAGCTATTAATAGATAAATTTGAATGTTTCCTATCAAGTGCATTACCTGGAAGTATCGTTATTTCTCTTTCCTTTCGATCTGATGAGGAAAGGAAAGGGGATCAGTGGGGTGCGCGAGTTTTGTTTGAACTGGCCCCTTTTGCTTTCCCTCAACGAGTGATCCCCTGTTTTTCCTCGATCCCCTTTTTTTTCTGATCTCTCTTCTGATCATCTCACTTCAAAATCTATCACTCTTTCCCTCTGCCACTCATCTGATCCAAAAAGATCTTACCCATTTCTGCCAGACTCTCATCTTTGCTTTCGAAAAGACATACTCTACATGAAATCATTTGGTTATTGATTTTATTGGGTGTCTAATGGATAAATCTAACTTACTTTATCTAGTTTACCGTTCAGACTACTGTAAATTTCCCATTTGTTTGATATCACGTTTAGAACTGTTTCAATCGAGTACTAGAGCCAAGCCAGGCCAAGCCAGCCAGCCAGGATCTGGCTTCTAGCTTGACTCTGATCTTATCATTGCCTGGCTTGGCCTTGCTTTATCTGGAGTCAGAAGTTAAGGCTAGTACTTGGCCAGACCAGGCCAGGCCAGCTCCTGGCCTTTCCCTTGTCCTTCAATCCACCCTTAGAACAACTCTGATCCCTCGGCTAAGCCTAGCACTCAAATCTTAACGTTTAATCAAATCTATCAATTCCTAGCTTTCGTTTAAAGTTTCTAGCCCCACCTCTCGATGGCTCACTCGTCCATTGAGTCATTAGCAAAGAGTGATGATGAGGTGAAGGGGAATCTCCCCATCTCCCCTAATTGATGATTTTCCTTTGATCGGTAAATCTTTTCTCGATTTCTTACGCCTTTCTCCTTTCTATTATCAATGTTACCAATCTAAAGCTTTTGCTGAAGTTTTAAAGTCTTTGAGATGTAAAAAAAAATTCATTTGGCTTTAGAAAAAGGATTGGATAATGGATAGAATAATGGATTGGATAATGCATTTATCTCTCTCTATAGTCTAGGATAAGCTGTATCTTAGCTATAGTTAACAAATAGTGTAGCTATAGTTAACAAATAGTGTAGCTATAGTTAACAAATAGTTAAAGTACAGTTCTTAAAGCATAGTACTTAAATCAAAGCTAAGCCCTTGGCTAGTTAGAACGGTAGTTATTGATTTTATAAAATTGAGTCTCTTAACAGCTGTGAATAGTGATACTGTATCAAATCATTCATTCTTTACAATTACCCTAATTCTTTTCAAATCCAGGCTAACATAATAAGTAGTTAATGAATAGCATAAAGTACAGTACAACAGTAAATTAGTCTGTCTTGTATAACACTGACAGTATACAAGACAGTATTAGGCCCTCTGTTATACAGTATTAGACAGTATTAGGCCCCCAAAACCTTGTTTCTTTGCTACTCCTTCCTGATCTTTATTTTCGTTTCATTCAAATCCTTGCCTAAACCGCGTTTCTAGTATGTCACCTGGTCCATCACTTCTCCCATCTCGTCCCCGTCATTCGAGTGATGACTCGAAGCCGTCAACCTCATTTTTAAAGGATCTCCTCCTCAATGAGGCTCGTAGACACAAATCCGACAATGGGAAATCCCGAGTTGCGCAAATTGTCTCAAGAATGGAGAAAGCTTTCACTCATGATTCCCCAAAAATCCCTCCACTGGCTGAGCCCGAATCGATGAGCATCGATGAAGAGAACTCGTTGAGTCTTCGACCTAACGAGAGCAAAAAACCGAAGAAATCGTTTTCCCGAACTTCCACAAAGTATCTTAACTCTATATTCAATAAATCGGACAAATCGGAAAGTGACGCGGAATCGAAAACTTCAAGAATTTTATCATTACCGTCACTTGCAAAGCCGGTACTCTTGCTTCGAAGAAAGTCGGAGAAATCCGATATTTCGGCAGCTTCCACAATCGACGTAATCCCCACTCGAGGCGGCAGTGTTCGCCGAAGTGAGGCCATCGATTTCGAGGTATTTCGGCTGAAAAAACGGCAATCTGAGGGCTCATTAGAGGGTGAGAGAGCCGCAAAGGGAAAGAAGCGGCTGTCGCTGAGAATTGAGGAACGGATATCACCTGCAGGGGGTAATACGGGCAATGGACCACCCACAGCCACTCCTCCACGACAACTCCGATTGCATCGAGGTCGCTCGAATCAACAGGTCACCCCATTAGCCGATATTGTCCCATCAAGTCCAACCAAGAACACGCAAGGGTTCTCTTTTGCAAACTTTGTGAAAGCTATTCCGAAGAAATCGATCTCTAAAGTTCAGCAACCAAAATCTGATTCGTCTATTTCGATCAAATCAATTCCGAGAATCGAGGAGCCAACAACGAGCACTTTACCGTTACCGAAATTGTTGAAGAATAACGAACCGAATCGTTTATCAATTGATTTCGAGAATAAAGAAGAGAAGAAAAGAAGGAAATCGAAGAAATTAAGTCTCGGAAAAGAAGAAGTCGTGCTAAGACCGTTGTCACCGATCGAGGGAACGAGTCCAACTCCATCAATTGTGATTCGAAGAGCAACACCAGAGGCGGTGAGGCAACGACAACCGACGAAAATATTGAGAAGATTGGGAGTGCCAATAGAGGTGGATTGTGATCCGAGACAAGACGAAGAGAGTGAGAGTCAGATTCACATAAAGACGTTGAGTGTTCCGAGCATTGGACCAACTTTAAATCAACCTGTGGAGGCCAAAGAAGTCAAAGAAGTCAGAGAAATCAAAGCAGAACAAGTTCGGAACCCAGACTCTGAGGATTTAAAGTTCTTGTCACAATTCCTTCGAAAATCGAGCTCTGAGCGACGAAGGAGGCGACCCGTTCAAGGGCCTCGTCCACTATCCCGCACCATGACTCAAGTCGAGGCCAATCTTTTGCCACCATTGTATGAGAATGATGACGGAACCGCTTCTCAACCACAAGAAAGTCTTCAATCGTCTCGTCGGCATCAAAGACGATATCAGGGAAGTCATACAACATCTTGTTACACGGGGAGAAAGGATGCAGCACCGGATGCGACTCCTAGAAGACATTTGATCGGTTTTTTGCATCGAACGTCTCATTTGAGTCTCACCAGTGAATTATCCGGCGATGCGAGTTTTTATTTGATAGGTGAGCAATGGGGAATGTATATTTAAGCATTCTTAATCATTGAACTCCCGTCATTTTCCAACTTGGACTAAAGGAATGTTAAGGATCTAGTGGAAGTATCTTTCAAAAATGACAATAGAATCATAATTCTTCACAGCTTTCATGATTCAACTCAATTTTAGGACATCGAGGTCGAAAATTCGATCCTGAGTCAACGATCGGCAGTGAAAGCGACGCGCGAGTCCTTTCCGATGAGGATGATCGGTTTGTTTTTGAAGTTGTTTTAAATCTACAACTACAATTTAGACATCTAATAACTAAGTTTTAACATCTTTATTCTATTTTCTAACTCTTTTCTGGAAAATTTCTTGAGTTTCATTTGGTTTTTGTTCTTTTTTTTCTTGTTTCTTTCTCCTTTCTTTCTCCCACATAATCCTCTATGATCGATGGGGTTTTTAAAGCCCACCAACTCTTAAAAAAAGTTTGCTTTTGAGTTGAAAACTAGAAAAAGTTATATTTTTTGGCTATTTCAATTTCGATTTCGATTTCTATAGTAAAAATATTTGAATTCTGAAATTATTAATGAGCTTTGCCTCCTCATTATCGGTGAATCCATCCACGGATGGCTTCTCCACATCGACCACCTCCGATGAGTACTATTTACAGTTGCAAAGGTCATTATAATAGTTAAAACAATCTAAAATTAAGATATTCAGCATAAACAAATTAAGATATTACTGTAGTAAATAAGTTATTCAAGTTTTTCCCTGCTTATTTGATGTTTGACCTTCTTGATCCTCACTCACTCCTACTCTCTAGCTCGTACTTTGTGCTCTAGTAAACGCGTGTTTTCTGGCATATTTAGTATAGCATTTTTGGCAAGAACAATGATGAATCTTTTACGGACAGATGAATCGGTGTGCCAGAGAGCATGCGTTTGTTCGAGCATAGAGTATGGGCTTGTTAGTGATACTGTTACCCTAACAAGTTCCCATCAAAACATAGGCCAAGTCGATAAAATTGATAAAAATTAGATTGATAAACACCAAATAGCTGCAAAATTCAAATGAACACTTCTTTTCAGAGGTTCAACCACCACCGATTTCACGTCGGTTTCTCGGCAGGCTGAAAATATGCGACGACGGAGGAAACAGCGGAATTTCCGACGACCAAGCAGGTAAGGAAAGGAAATCAAATTGCCATTTGATTGTATTGCTAATCTGTTCCTAATTTAGAGCCTCATCTTTCTCTTCAATCACCGAATCATCGATGTCACTTGATGTAATTACAGTGACACTCAACATGGACACAGTCAACTTCTTGGGGATTTCCATTGTCGGGCAAAGCTCGGCGAGAGGCGATAATGGGATTTATGTAGCGAATATTATGAAAGGTAACGTAAAAACTTTAATAAAAGCGCATGCACTTCTACTTTTCGATGCAAAAATTAAAAATCAAACAAAAGAGTCAACAGATTCCATGTAAAATTCAAAACATTTATGATAATTTCTTGAAAAAACAGAAACACACTTAGGTACAAACAATTCAGTCAAAAGTTAACATTAAACAACAAAAACAAAGTAGGTATATCTAGTTTAGCTGGTTTTTTTCCAAAACAAATTTTTGATCAAGGCATCGCTGTCATCAAATCCATTGTTTGCGTTCTCATTCAAATCAATTTGATTAATCAGCTTAGCACATGATTGATCGTGCATCCGAAAGCTTCAATAATCCAGTCGGAATGGGTCCATCTTTGTCGAAGCATACAGTATGATCATCTTCAAGTTCATCGACATCATTCGTGACTCCCATTTAATTGACAAATCATCCAGAATGATATTTTTCTCTAAAAACTTTCGATTTATACTCGAAATATCCACCAAATAAAACAGAGAAATTTTAGATTACGGTAATAGGGACACGGTTATATGAAAAATTCAATTTTTCCAGTTTAATACAGTAACATGAAATAGAATTGACGCTTCTATTGGAGAGTGCGCTTAGATTAGAGTTTTTTTTTTGGTAATATGTCAATAAGAATGGATACAATAGTCAGTTTTTACGAAATAATTGCTTGAATGATAAGGAACTCGGGTTAGAATGCGCTACTCTCAGAAAAATGAGTTTCCTAAATCACATCAAGTCTACAAACTATCGTATTCTTGCCCTAGTCTTGTCTACAACTTAGCTTATAGTTAGAACAGAATCTATATTTATCTAATTTCTATTTCATTATCAATTTCGATCTCCAGGTGGAGCTGTGGCAATCGACGGTCGAATCGAAGCCGGTGACATGATCCTTCAAGTAAACGATATCGCTTTCGACAATTTCACTAACGATCAAGCCGTTGATGTGCTACGGTAGAAAGAGCATAAAATAGAAAAAAAAACGCGAGATTTCAGAGATGCTGTGGCGCGAAAAGGTCCAATCAAGCTAACAGTGGCGAAATCGTTTGACGGTGGGCCGAAGAGTTGCTTCACTGTTCCCAGGCATAAATTGTACGTTTTATTAGCTGCTTATAATATATGGTTAAATTTTCAATATACTAATCAAAATTTCTTTAGAATGGATGAACCAGTGCGTCCGATCGATACCCAGGCGTGGATCCGACACACAAACGCCATGCGGGGAATGCCGTCGATCATTGAAGGTAAAAGGAAAAGTCTAGTGATCAAAAATTAAATGCAAATTATCTAAACAGCTAAAGCAAAAGCTTCATTAGCTAAATTTCTAAATTTGTTCTAGGTTCCGAGGGTGCACCGACACCTTTACCTGGTGATTACCAGGCAGGCATTCGACCGGGTAGCAGCAGCACGGTGACAAGTGGAAGTCAACCAGGACAGGGAACCGTTGTGCACGCACTACGACTTGATACACAGGCTGAGAAGAAACGGGTACTGTATTAGCTTGTCTACCGTAATCCTTTTCAAACCTAGGCCAACAGAAGAAGTAGGATAATGAATAGCGTACAATACAAAACAAAACAATACTAAAAGTATCCAATACTTTTAGCATTGTTAATCATCCCTCTTTTTACAGGTAGTTGAAGCAATGGCTATGCCAAATAGCGGCTTGGAGATCAAGAATCGAACGTGGCTGAAGATCCCGATTCCGAACTCGTTTCTGGGTTTGTTTTTCAGATAAAGCTTTAGCTGTGTCAAGCTTTAGCTGTGTCAAGCAAGCTTTAGCTGTGTCAAGCAAGCTTTAGCTGTGTCAAGCTTTAGCTGTGTCAAGCTTTAGCTTTAGCAGGTATCGAACTAAAAATCAGTGTTCAGGCTCCGAGTTAGTTGATTGGCTACTCGATCACGTGGAAGGGTTACGAGAGAGAAAAGATGCACGCAAATATGCGGAAGATCTTCTAAAAGCAAAGCTCATCTCACATGCAATCAAGAAACACACTTTCATTGAACAGTGCTACTATATTTTGGGAGAAGAGTGTGCTGGTGAGTTGGCAATAAACTTCTAAAAGATTTTCTTTAAAAAAGCTACCGTAATCTAGATTTTTTTAAAATTTGTTCTTCTTGAAACCTATTGAAACAGGTGATTGTCAGCTTTTCGATTCAATGTTAATCAAATGTAAACTGGCTGTTTTCTAAAAAATGCCTTTTAAAAAGCTACCGTACTCTAAAAGGTCTTGGTTTGAATTCGAGGTTTGAATTTTGAAAATTCGAGCCGAATAGGGATTTCTTTATCCAATGTTAGGGTTCTCTCACGGATCTCAAGCTTTGATTCGATGGTATAGTGGATAAAATGTTTGCATACAAAACGAGCGCTGCTTTTTGGCAAAACTTTGGCCTTAACACCTGAATTTTGTGGATAATATGGATATCAAGGCTTTTACGCTTAGTTAAGGCTTAGTAAAATCATATAATCATGTACAATCATGTTTTCTATATTCTTTAGGCTTTTGAGTAGAATGCGTTAAGTAGAATGCCTTAAATAGAATGTAATACGTTTACTAAAAAAAAATTAATCAACGATTAATCGATTAAAATTTTAATCCTCTAACTTTAATTAATTAATCGCGGGAGCACACTCTATTTATGATACTTGTTGCTGTTTTCATCAGACAAAAGGATTACGATAGCTTTTTCTGGAGAGTATCTTTTAAAAAAAACATCTAGTATCACCGCAATATCCAGTTCTTTCATAGATCTCGCGCACTATCGAAGCGTGCAGGCGGTGACTGATCCGAGCTCGAATTGGCAATGGACAGCCGGGCAGAGCCTCGTCCCACCCGGTGGCGGCCTTCCCAAACCCCAAGGACCTCATCCAACACAGGCGAATTCGATGGTGAGTGGCTTGTAAACATCTGTCGGTCCTTTTTCGCAGTCTTTAAGGTTGTTTTTCTCAGCACCAACCCTTCGATTTTGACTATTTTAATTATCATTCGACGCAGAAGAAAATTGCGCGTCGAATGATACCAAAATTAACTCAAAATGTAATATCCATGAAAAGTTATGAGGGAAAAGGTTAAGTCCCTGGCTACAGTTTGTCTAATCTATCTACTTTTGTTCAAATTCTATGAGAGAAACAAAGGATATCGAAAAATTTAAAAAGTAAATAGATTGGATAGAGTTTTATATTTAATTTCTATTCTATTTAAAAAGTAAATAGATTGGATAGAGTTTTATATTTAATTTCTATTCTATTTAAAAAGTAAATAGATTGGATAAAAGCTAGAGGCAAGATTTAGAAGTAAAAAAGTAAAAAGTAAAGAGTAAAAAAACAAATTTTCAAAACAAATTGATAGTCAAATAGATCAAAATCCACTCTCACCTTGTTTAAAAACCCTTATGTGCTTGATTTTTCTTTTAAAAAAACAAAAAAATACAATAAAGGGAAGTACGATGGTTCGCCACGCGGGCACCACAAATGATGGAACTCGATTATACGTAATGGACATATAATCGATCGTTTATCTCTTTGTTTATTTTTCGATTTCACACCCAAGAAAGTCTCTCAAATGAATCTCAATCTCTTTTGCGGCATGAGCTTTTCATTTTTGGTCACATCACTTTGTTATGTTTTGTTTTTTTTTTTTGCACTCACCATAAATGTTGTTGTCGTTTTTGTCCTGTTCGATTTGGCTGATTTAGATTTTTGAATTTGGCACATTTTTTGAAAACAAGACCCGTTTACTAAACGTGAAACTGTTTTCTACAAAAAAAACTACTGTAAAGTCTTTACTATTAGATATTCAGTAATCTGTAAGTCCTTCACGATCCTTCACGATCCTTCACAGATCCCTTTCTTACTTTAAGCTTTGTACTTTATCGGCCAAAACCCCCACATAAGGCTCTTTCCTCATTTTCAAGTGCTATACACAAAAAATGGTGCCATTTTTTTTGGCAAAGTTTAACACTTTTCCCCCGACTAAACCCTATAGTTTTTTTTGCCTTAAACTTTAGTTTTGCTTAGCTTAGCTTAGCTTAGCTTGAGCGAAGAATATTTTTTTACGAATGACGCTCAATGAGATCCTTTCCATTTGAACGACCAAATTTATCATCTTCTGGAAAAATTTCTCCTAAATCTTTGTTATTTGTGTTTCCCTTTTCTTTCTCTTACCAAAATTTTAAATGTGCCTGAATAAAGGATTTTTGATTCACTCTGATTGTCCTCGTCTTGTCGAAATGCATGTCAATTACACCGATTATAGAAATAGACTGTTGAATGGATTTCTCTTGATTAAACCCCTAAATGGTGTCTTAAAAGCTACAGTACTCAGCTACCTTAAATCGGCCGAGTTTTCAGAGACAGCCGTACCCAGCTGACTTACTATACCCAGCTGACTTCTTTGTGAAGCCAACTGGATTATTGTACCCATCATTTAGCCATCGTTACAATCAACATTTAGCCATCGTTACAATCAACATTTAGCCCCTTAAAAGTACTTAAATGCTCTTTCAATGCTAGTTTTTAGTTAAATAAAGATAGAGAAAAAGTATAGAGAAAATTTGAGTCACTACTTACAAATTCTTGGATTTGAATTGATTCCAGGTGTCGGGCTATGCATCGATGCCAGTCTCGCCATTCCCAATTCTTCCAAGAGGCGCCGGTCCTGACATCCACTCACAAGCATCCGGTGGATCGGGCAGTGGTGGATCCGGATCAGATCACCGCAGAAAGTAAAGATTTATGATTTATGATTCTATCAAATCTAGCCAAACTTATTGCTCTAAATCAGCAGCTCTAAATCTGTAGCAGATTTACAGGGTGCGTGAAAAGTTCTTTCCCCTCCTAAAAGACCACAAAAAGCAAAGCTCATCTCACATGCAATCAAGAAACACACTTTCATTGTTTTTGAAGTTTTTTTCGACGTTTTTTTTTTGAAGTTTCCAAGACTCAAAACCTACAAAATTAAATTTTTCAAGTATTTTTACACTAGTATTTTTACAGAAAATTCTTTCATCTTTTCGATTTTACTCATATAAAATGATCGATGCTCAATACAAGAATTCAGTCGTGCGGTTGTGCTTCCCCCGGCTCCGGCGCGTTTAGAGGAAATGCCCCAAGAGATGGCCGCCTCTCGACAAAGCTTTCGTCTAGCCATGAATCAACCTTGTGAATTCTTTGTGGATAATATTTAAATGAATTTTTCATAGAATTTTCAATTCTTACTGCAATCTATCTACCCAGATCACCTTCATTTTTCTAGTGTCAGCATAATTTTGTATGTGAATCTATGAGCTTCTGATCTGTTTTTGCCTTTTTTTTTTTAATTTCAATTGCCAATTTTATTTCGTGCCACATTTTCTTGAATAAAGCTCAACTTTTTTGGTTTTAAATGGAAAAGTAAAGTTGATTAAAACCTCGAAAAAACGAAAACTGAGATAGATGCCGAAAATTTAGAGACAGAAAGACAGAGACAGAACAATATTGAACAAGTTGCTTGTATCAGTATTTATTGTGGATTTGCTTTGCTTAAAAACCTTCTCAGGGGTTGTTCAAATCGGTGAGAAGATCTTGCAATGGTTTAGAAATTTTGACTGCCGATTCTCTTGGCTCATCCACTGTTGACTCGTCGATTGCCTCATTCAAGGAGGCATGCACTGAACTGTTCAATTACTTATTAAAATATACAAGATACCGTAATGATTATGGTACTGTAATATAGTAATCCAGTAGAACCAGTTACAGTAATCTAATAACAAAACTTTTTACTGTTACAGTAATCGAGTAACAAGACCTTTTTAAACCAGTGCAGGCTTTAGATCTAAGCTAGTCTAGAAAATCAGTTTTGGAACACCTCTACTAGCTGTTCAACACCTCTACTAGCTGTTCAACACCTCTACTAGCTGTTCAACACCTCTACTAGCTGTTCAACACCTCTACTAGCTGTTCAACACCTCTACTAGCTGTTCAACACCTCTACTAGCTGTTCAACACCTCTACTAGCTGTTCAACACCTCTACTAGCTGTTCAACACCTCTACTAGCTGTTCAACACCTCTACTAGCTGTTCAACATCTCTACTAGCTGTTCAACACCTCTACTAGCTGTTCAATACCTCTACTAGCTTGCAGTTATTACCGTAACATAATCTTTAAAATCAAATCTTACTTGATCGAGCTGATTGCTCAACTTCCGATCCCTCTCCAAACGTTATCATGTAAAAGAATATCAACAGAAATATCATCCAATTCATTGACTTTATTGTTTTTGAGCTATAGTTTGAATGATTGTTTTCCAGAGACAAAGATGTGGAATTAATTGACGGTATTGGAAAAGGGAATTAAAAAGGGGGGAAAAGGTGAAGACTGTGACTTTGTTGGGAAAACGATGTATCACCGAATTTGCATTGGAGATTTGAATACAAAGTGCCCCTCCGAATCTGCATAAAAGTTTCCTCTTTGCTCTTTGAATGGTTATTAAATTCATTCATTATTCTAAATAATGTCATTTTCTCAAAAGTTCATTTCTCTTTTACGTTTCTCTTTTTTGTTTTCAAGGGCTTCTTTTAGTTTTTAAATTTTAGTATTAAAAATCTACATTCTCAGTGATTCGACATTCAATTGATCGCTATTCTTTTACATGATCGACATTCTTTTACATGATAACGTTTGGAGAGGGATCGGAAGTTGAGCAATCAGCTCGATCAAGTAAGATTTGATTTTAAAGATTATGTTACGGTAATAACTTTTCTCTATACGGACACTTTTGCGAGCAAGTTTTTCTTTTGCTTATTTTTCATGAGCTTTTCAGGAAGCTCAAATATTGCGGTGAAACGAGTATCGACATTTTTGCGAGAGATTTATACAATTTAATGTCAAATGGATGGCAAAATTCGACAAACGGGAAAATTTTCAAACCAAGTTGGCGACGAAAACCGGAAAAGGTAAGTGCTTTTGGGGAATTGTTAAGTTGAAATCACCGATCTGCAACTTTTTTTGTGAATTCTATTATGCAGCTGCAAATAAATTTATATTTTTCTTAAATTTTTTTTCTTAAATTTTCTTAAATAAATTTCTAAACTTTCTTTTTTAGAAAACGAATGCCAAATCGGGTGAAACGACAACGGACACCGAGTGCGAGCCGTTCACACAGAAAAAGCCTTTTTTAAGTTTACCTTTTTGGTTACTTTTAAAAGCATAACTTAATTATGTTTAGGCAGGATCGAATCGATCGAAAAAGAATGCCACAAAGTTATTATTCTCTTTATGATGTTAATGGTTTCCTTTAGAAAATCAATCTGTTTCAGAAGACGACTCAGATGATTTATCTTTACTTTGTTAACTGATTTGAAAGTTTAGAAATCGTCTGCTGGAAAACGGCCGCCAAAGCAGAGGAAACTCGGCTCTGATGTATGTTTATTTTCTTAAGTCCAAAAAGCTTTTGATAAAGTTTAACTGACTTTAATCTTAATGGGATATTCTTAAACACTAAATTTCTTTAAAACCTATTGATAATTGTTTCGATTTTTAGGAAGAGAAGACAATATTCGAGAATGAAAATCAAGACGCTGAGCCGGCTCGAGCCAGTAAGGTTTGTTCTTGGTGCTTTGTTATCTTACTTTAAAAGTTTTGTATTTTAGCGGAAAAACATTGGACCTATGGAGGCGATGAAACGTTTGGAGAAAAAGCGAAACAGACGAAAACGAAGGGAGATTGGTGAGATATTTTTTGCAGATATTCAAGATATTAGTTGAAAAACTAAAAAACTGTTTCGATCGTGTCCTATCTACTTTAATAAATTACTTTTAGAGAAGACGCAAGAAGGATGCGAGGTCGAGAAGTCAGCATTGCCTATGCTTTCGACTATCGGATAATGCACAGTATCCTAGCTATATTTTTTTAATAATAATGGTGGTATTTTTGATTATTTCAGAGTCGAATCAACCGATCAAACAGATAAGACGAACGCCAACGAGAATCGGGAATCCGGCTCGGAAGATGGAAGTAGAGGGGGAAAGCGAGAAAAGACGAAAGTAACATCGAAACAAGAACCTCCGCTGACGCTCGAACAACGAAATGCTCAATGTGAGGGTTTAAATTTTAGAAAAATATAAAGTTTGGAAAAAGCTAGTACTTTTTTCAGTCCCCAATCAAATATTCAATAGCTATAAGATCTACTTTAATCTAAAATTTCATTTTTAGCATCGCTGACGACTGAGCGAACCGAGAAAACCGAAGACAAGGAAAAGGAGCAATCCGAGAAGACCGTTGAAGCACAGCCAAAGGCAGGGAAAACATTCATTAGAAGTGTTTTCTTCTTTCAATAAAGATATTTTAGTTACTCGATTTATCGATGCTATGGCGCTTAATAAGTTTATTGGGTTAGACACACATTTAGACTTATAGTGCAAAAATAACAAACAAGCAATAATCTCCGAAATTCAAAATATTTTCGCAGATCGATATGAAGGGAAAAGGTTAATTAGTGGCTGTTGAAGGGGAAAAAGAAAGCATTTTCCAGAGAATATCTTTTCTACACGAATCCCTTTCTCGTAAAAAGGGTGTTTGTTTTGTGTTGTGTTGTGTGGTACCCTGGGAACCGGGACCACACAAGCTTTGGGTATCGATTTAAGAACGTTTTAGGTTAAAAGACAAATTTTAACATCGTTTGAAAACTTTGGTATAATTGAATCTCGATCTCGACATGTCATAGGTATATCCTTCAAGCAAAACTGAAAATCGGGGTCCACTTTCTTGGATCCCGGAAGGGTTCTTTTGGACTGGGGGAAAGTGGGTTCCTCATAGCACCCAGTTATACACATTTTATGCTTCTTTGAGTGTTCCATAGTGTCTTTTTCTTAGCAATATCTATCCTAGTACTCAGATGCAAGTACAATATAGTAGTATGCTTTCTCTGTTTTCTCTTGTATCCAATGCTTTCTCTTGCACCAAATTTATAAGCTAGCACTTCAATACCTGACATTTTCACAAATCCCTACACACGTGTGCTTATGGGCTTTTGTCTCATCAGAACAGAACGTCAGAATGTCAGAACACGTTTTAAAACTTATACGTCAAAAGGCACAATAAGAGATTCATTGGCTTATCAGAAAAAGTATAAATCTAAATTTTTCTTTTAAATCAAATGCAAATCTACAAATGCGAGCTTTTTGAAAATTTGAACGTAACCTAAACAGATTTTTTTCAGATTGTCGTTTTCAAACTCGTTTCAAAACGAACACAAATCATTTCAAACGCTTCATTTTTGCGGGAGTGTGAATACTCACCAACACTGGGTGTATTCTTTTGTGTTACCCTTTTCTCTCTTTCCGCCTATTTCCCCTCTTTCTTTTTCCATGGGCTCCCCCCGTTCGCGCCACAATCAATCGGCTGTGCTGTGCTGCCTCCTCTTGGAAAAGCGCGCGTTTCTCGAAAACCTCTCCACTCTCTTGTGCATTTTTTTTCCTTCTCTAACGCTAATGTCTACCTCGATCGAACAAATTTCTGAATGAATATACTGTTCTTTCTTCGCCTCTGACCCATTTGTGCTCACTCATGACGATTTTTAGTATAGATCGCAATCTGAATCGTTAATTTACTGAGATTATTGGCTGATCTCGTTTTTGTTCTTTGCAATAGTCTTGCATTGATTTTAGTTTTTTGTGTTTATCGATTACTCTTTCTAAACATTCTCCCAGGGTCATTTATAGATTTCCCCTCAGGCTTTCGTCCCCTTGTCCCCTTTGCATTGCGAAACAGCCCCTCGTTCGACTCTCTTTTACTCTCTTACTTATCTGCTTTTTTATGTGCCCGCTGTGGTCGCATTTTTGACGTTACAATTCATCTTTTTTGGCGTATAATTTGTTTTTATTTCAGCTCAACATGGATCGGGTGCAAGTCGGGATGCATGTGGACATCAAGCGATCCGACGGACGAGTACACTCAGCGATCGTCTCTGAAATCCGGCCTGAAAAGAGCGCCGTACTTGTTGAGTGGTATGAAGGGGTAAGCAATTTAAAAATAAACAATCTAATAGCCTTTAGCAGTTTTTCTTAATTATTCTAATTAGATAGACTTAAAAGCAGAGCCTATGTTGCGAGTTTTTTGATAAGGGCGTCGCCTTACTTCTGAACTTTAGGGTGACACAAAGGGCAAAGAAGTCTTCATAAGCGAACTCGTCGCCATCAATCCCACCTTGGTTGGAAAGCCGAATTTGAGCGACACGTTAGCGAATGCGATGTCGATTTCAAAACCAGTCAAAAGAGAGCCCCTCAATATGAATATGAACAGCACAATTTGGTAGCTTTTTATCTTGATATAAAATTACCTGCAGCATTTAGTGGTTCGATGGAAGATGACAACGACCTACTTTTACCAATCAAGCCAAAGTTGAATGAAAAGAAACGCGCCATACTTGGTTCGGAGAAGGATTTGACGATCGAGCCGCCGCGAGATGAGTCGATTACGAAACAAGCATCAGTGAAGCCAGAACGTCGATCTCTTGTGACACCGAAGGCCTCAGCTCCACAATGTAAGCTTGTTTTAATTCCTCGCTGGAGTTGTGACTAAACTTAATCTTTTTGAAAGTAGGTAATTTTTTAAAAACTAGTTTCGATTAAAACAGTTTCACTAGGTAAATTTTTACTGAACAAATTATTTTAGTAACACAACGTTCTCGGGTGTCTGCGCTCAACCTTACGACGGCAATTCTTCCACCACCCATTCCAGCTAATGCTGTGGCTCCTGAGAAAAAAGGCGAAACGGTGCAGCAAATCGAGAAGCTCCAAAAGCAGCGCGAGGAACGGCGCGCTCAGCAAGACGAAATCAAGAAGAAGAGGGAAGTCGAGAGGGCGTTGGATCCAGGAAATCCAAACTATCAATTCTCTGTCATGATCCGCGACTATCAATCTAATGTAAGCTGTCTACTATAATTTCTTTAACATTACTTCTTGTTTTAGATTGACTTTCGTCCACTGAAGATTACGGACTCGGTGCAGGACACGAGGATTTCTGTGTGTGTCCGGAAGCGCCCCATGAACAAGAAAGAGATCACAAGGAAGGACATTGAGGTGGGTGTCTGTTATTTTTGGCTGAATTCTATTTGATTTAGGTTGTGACGATTCCAAAACAGGACCATGTAATTATTCATCAGCCACAAGTGAGGGTGGATCTGACAAAATACTTGGACAACCAGAAGTTTCGATTCGACTACGCTTTTGACGAAAATGCTGATAACGAAATGGTTTATCGGTATGAGTTCTTTTAGTGGTTTGAAAATAATATTTCTTTAGATTTACTGCCCAGCCGTTGGTCAACTCAATTTTCGAGCAAGGATTCTCGACATGTTTTGCTTACGGACAAACTGGGTCGGGGAAAACACATACAATGGGTGGAAATATGGCGACCCACGAAACAACAACAAAGACGAAACAACAAGACTGGTCGAAAGGAATTTACGCTCTTGCCTCCTGCGACGTCTTTCGACTGCATCGTGGGGAATATCGCTCTCTTGGACTTACAATTGGCTGCAGCTTCTTTGAAATCTATGGAGGAAAGGTTTGTATTTATTGTATTTGCTCACAAATGGTTTTATTTTAGGTGTTTGATCTTTTGAAGAACAAAAACTTGTTGCGAGTGCTCGAGGACGGAAAGCGTGAAGTACAAGTCGTTGGGCTACAAGAAGAGACGGTGACGTCGGACCAGCAAGTCCTGGATCTGATCAAGAGGGGCTCTGACATGAGAACTGCTGGAGCAACGTCCGCAAATTCCAATTCAAGTCGATCCCATGCCGTGTTTCAAATCATACTCCGCAGGTACCTAACTTACCTAACTTTTAAATGTTTCTTGTACAATTCATGTATTTTAGAGGAAACAAGTTATGGGGAAAATTTTCGCTTATCGATTTGGCGGGTAATGAACGAGGACAAGACACTGGCTCATCGGATCGACAAACGCGAATGGAAGGCGCAGAAATCAACAAGAGTCTTCTCGCATTGAAGGAATGCATCCGGGCAATGGGACGAAATTCAGCCCACGTTCCCTTTCGTCAATCGAAATTGACTATGGTTCTTCGCGGTATTGTGCTTATACGTTATTTGTTTTTTATGATAAATTTTAGATTCTTTCGTTGGCGAAAATTCCCGGACTTGCATGGTTAGTTGCTTTTATGACACTCAAATAACTATTATTTCAGATTGCTATGATTAGTCCCACGATGGCCTCCTGCGAGCACACGCTGAACACGTTGCGATACGCCAATCGAGTCAAGGAGCTTGGATGTGAAGATGGAGATAACGCCTCACCATTGCGCGACGACGAATTGATGCTGG
Organism: Mesorhabditis belari; assembly: GCA_958450365.1. Taxonomy (NCBI): domain Eukaryota; kingdom Metazoa; phylum Nematoda; class Chromadorea; order Rhabditida; family Rhabditidae; genus Mesorhabditis; species Mesorhabditis belari. The sequence continues at coordinate 1,260,078 of CAUEEP010000938.1, forward strand.
CCAACCCTGAGGCGGAAGTCGACGAAGTACTCCAAGTTGCGACCGGGAAAAACAAAGGCGAACTGAAGTACGAGAAAGTTATCGCGGCGCTGACACAATGCGAGGAAAGGACGATTAATGACTTGTACAATCATCAAGAGGTTAGTTTATTAGGCGGTTTGCAATATTAATTTTACATTTTAGATGTTGAGAGTCGAAGATCGAAAAATAGCCGATTTTATCAACCGCGTCCAAGATCCCGATTACGAAATGGAGCCGTTCATCAAAGGATTAATTGGTCAACTCGAGCAAGAACTATCGGATCGACGTGCTGTGCTAGGTATTTTTTAAAAACTTCCCTGTTAATCTCTTAATTTTAGAAAACGCGAATAAATGGCTGAAGATCGCCCAACAAGAGAGCGAACTGTCGAACAAGGCCAAGAAGAAGTAAACACGTTCTTGCTGTTTTTAATCCTCATTTAATTTGTGTTGGTCTCATAACTTGTCTATCTACGGGTACTGTGATATTCTATCTTATTCTATTCTATTTAATTTACATCGATTTCTTCGTTTTTATAATTCAGTTTTAACAGTGATAAATTAATTTCTCTAGTGAAAGGCATATAAGATAGTTTTCAAAATGCTAATTAAACTTACAGACATAAGCTTTGCTCGGTATTTGAGAAACGGTGTTAGTTTGTGAATAGGAAACGAGAAGTTTATCGAAGAAATCAAAAGAAATCCTTGCTTAAACACAAGATATCACAATGGATTTTGGCATCGGTTGATTGGATGGAGAATGGTGAACAAACTAATTTCAAGTGGAGAATGTTTACAAATGTAAATAAGTTTCAAAGTTCTACACGGTAGTTGAGGGATAAACTAGCAAAAATTGCGATTAAAGCTTTGAGAGAGATAAAAACGAAATTGAAAGCTCATTGTCAATCTGAAGAAATTTTTTAAGACTAGGATGGCTTGCATCTTTGGTCGTTTAAGTTTTTCAGTTAAAACTAGATGATCAATAGTTGGTTACTTTTTAAATGATATGTGAAATGGATACTCGTATGTATAGGATCGCCAAACGGGGGTTATTTTCAGGATAAAGGAAATGAAAATTAGTTACAGCTTGAGATATGTTGTGAGGAAAATGGTGAGAATCGAGAAAACGACGGTGGTTTGCGGGGATCCACCAGTTGTGCCTTCTTGTGGACTGGCGACACCTGAAAGTTCATCTCGTTTGACGCTTTGAAATGGGCACAAATTGCTTTATTTAGGTATTTGAGCTTTTTTGGATCGATCATTCGCCTCACCTTTTGCCTGTTCATCGCCGCTTTCCGCCGAATTTAGCCCGGCTCGCTGGGGTTCATTCGCTTTTGGGGCTCTCGTATGCTCACTTTCGATCTCTTCAACACTGCCCCAACCTTGCGATGAACCATCTACAAATGGGAAGAGATTTTTACGAAAAACTTATTTAGATGCCAAAGTGAGGCATTTGACATTCCTATTGGGCTTTCTAGAAGTTAGTTCTGGACAGCCAGGCGTGTTTTTACCCACTTTCCGGTGCGGTTTCTTTATCGAGTCCGGGCGATGTGCTCGGTTTTCGCTCTCGATCGATCTCAATCGAATTCCAGGTCGATTTTGAAATGATCACTGGTGAGGATTGTTCCATTGGAGGCTGAAAATCATCATTGAGCAAAGGATTAATATTGTTGTTAAGTTGAAGACACACCACACAAATCTTTAGCAAATAGTAAAAAGCACCCAGGTTAGTTGAGGTTAGCTGGTTAGATTTGTCTTGATATTTTAGTGCAAAATAGGAAAGATTACGGTAATTATTAGAAATTTGGGTGTTTTAAGCACTACTTTATCGGATATGGAACTCAAGGGTTAACCCTAGACTTCTATATCGATAAGTAAAGCTGTATATCGATAAGTATTACTGTATAAGTAAAGATAAGGTTCAGTTCTTTTGTCTCATTACAGTATGGCAGCAAAAGTATTCAACTTTTGCACCTGTTTGCTTGTTTACCATAATGTAGTGAACCAAAGTTATATTACCGTATTTTCTCTGAGCGAGCCGAGTTGATGACTATTTACGGCTTCCAAAGTTTTCCCAGAGACTCAACACTCGAATCCCCCGCTAGATCTCATCGTCAGCTACATTTTCCGACCCCACATCGATAGGTTCTGATAAGCGGTTCTCGAGATTTCGAGGAATTTAGGCGACGCTCTGGGTGCACTACTATTAGAGAAAATACGGTAAATTCTTTGTTCTTTAGCTTTGACATACTGAGCCAAAAGATTTGAACTTTACAGTAAAATGAAAGCAATTGCAAAACCTGACCAGTGTGGTGTTCGGTGGTGGTGGTTTAAGGTCGATGAGTTGATTGGAGGCAATCGAAATCGATGTTTGCTTTGTTTGCTTTGTTTCCATCGTTTTCCCATTATCCATTTCCTTTAAAGAATTCGTCTCATTGCTCATACCAAAGCTTTGTTTAAGGCTTGTCGTTTTCCCATTTGAACTTAAATCTTCCGTTTCATTGCCCACCTTTGACACCGTCCTTTTGATTTCTATCGTAGAAATGGTTCCCGTTTGATTCGACGTCTCTAAATATGCGTTCACCGTCAGCTCGATTTGGTGACCTTTCCGGGCAACTGGGATTACTGGGGTTACTGGGGTTACTGCAGTTTTCTCATTTTCTGTTGACTCAATTTCTCGGCTTGAGCTTGAGCTTGAGCCAGTTGTGATCTCATCAAAGTGATCATCTTGAGATCTTGAGCTTGAAACAAGATTTCTAATCGTGGAAAAGTTGATCACCTCTGGCAGCTCTGTTGTATTTTGAGGATTCAAATTTTCAGATAAGCTTTTGTTTTCGGCTTCCTGAGCTAGTGCTGAAGTTTCTGTATCGTTTAAGAGCTTGATATCATGAGCCTGACTATTCGACGATAAAGTATCTAAAACTGTAACCAAGCTTTGTTCTGTGACATTTTCAGCTTTCAGTGTTTCAGCTAGGCTTTCTGGATGGGCTGTTTCAAAAGGTATTGAACTGCTGTCAAGGCTTGGCAGAGGTTCAATTGTGCTCTGATTTTCCGGATGTCCAAGTTGTTCCACACTTTTTGTGCTGTTTTCAGCTTCAACATTTTCATTGATCTTGCTCTCATTCATATTTTCAAAGGTCTCCATAATTGGGGTTATTGAAATGTTTTTCCCAATCAATGCAGATCCATCCACTGGCTCCGATAAGCTTTGATTTCCTGTATTCTCAAAATTTGGCAATGAAGTAGTTAAAGCATTTCCGGGAACTGTCGTAAATTGGCTGATAAGGGTCATGAGTGACATTTCCAGTTTAGAACTTTTCGTTGTTTTTAGAGATGATTCATTCGATAAAATTAATTCTGATCGGTTTTCTTGAGTCAGCGTGTCAAAAGTGTCAGCTAGGTTTACGGCTTCATGTGGGAGAGTGGAGAAATTCGCCTCTGGAAACGGTTTCAAATGAGGCACATTCTCGGCTTCTTGTTCTATCACTGTAGTGGGCGCTGTAGCTACCGTACTCAAAACCACAGCGAAATTTGATGGATTCGTCGTGTTTTCTTCAATTTCAACAATATCCGATGTTTCGGGTGCATTTGTGGAATTGTCGAGTAACAAAGCCGGCAGAATGTCACTCGGTGCAGTGGAGGGAAGGTGCTAAACGGAAAAACCACCCAAAATTAGTTATAGGAAAGCTGAAAATCCTCAAAAGCTTTAACCCAAACAAAATTCGTAATGAAAATCTTTGGTTAGCTTTGGGGAAAGTGTTGCTTTTTGAAGGGAACTGGTTCAGCTTAGTGTAAAATAGCCGTGATTTAACACATTCACGACGAAACGACCCACCGGTGGGCTGTGCTAATGACGATTATTTTTTTTGACAATTCCTATTGACGTTAGATTCCTATTGACGTTAGATTCTAATTGACGTTAGATTCCTATTGACGTTAGATTCCTATTGACATTCGATTCCTATTGACGTTAGATTCCTATTGACGTGCGATCTTAAGAGACTGGCGCGAGAGCGACGCGACGTTTCCCAGTAACTTTGTACTAGTTTTCAAGAAAAGATTCAGAGCTATCGAATGAATATAATAGTTTAGTTTATCTTTGAATGTTTACCAAGTTATCAGTAAAACAGTAACGACTAATGGGACGCTCGAAATATCGTCGTCGCGAATGTGTTACAATTTTTCTTTCTTTCTTTCACCGATTTGAGGTTAGATGAAAAGCTCAAAGCAACACTTTCTTTTATGAAAAACAAAAGATTCCCCAAAACTCCATTCAAAAATGAAAAGTTGTCCTTACCTTGCCGAGATCGGCGAGTTGAGTGATGTCATTTGTGGTCGATGAATGAGGTTTGAAGGTGGGAGTGCTGAAAGTTAGAAAAACTAATACTCTAATACAAAATCAAGAAATCAAAATTTAATCGTTCATGAATCATATCTAATCCCCAGCATTTCTAAACAGGTTTTGTTATTTTTTTCAATCTTGTCCAAGTCTTGAAGTTCCTCTTTTCCTTGTAACTCACCCCGTGACGCCATCAGTGCTTTTCACGAACATTGACGATTTCACCTCAATCAATTGCTCTGAAATGTTTCTGGATAGCTTAATATCTTGAATTTGAAGTTATTAAGCTAAAACGAACCCTCACTCGTCCCAGTGACCAACATCGGTTTCACAGTGGCTTCATCTAAAAAGAAGTTGTTAGCGATTGATTTAGTCGTGAATAATATCTGTAAAGTCCTTCTTTTGCTCTACAGGAGTTCCTGCCTACAGGCATTATATTTTGACAACCCTAGTTGCTAGTTCCAAACTCATTTGCCTGATTGTAATGGTGGAATGGGCTGATCTCTGCTGAACACGGGCTCGTCCACGAATTTGTAGGCGGCCAACGGGGTTTGCGGGTCATTGCAACGAGCCGCGCCCTCACAACCGCAAATCGTTCTGAAAAGTGAAAAGTAGAAGTGAGCTTTGTTAACAAAAGTCAAGCAATGTACTTTATATTAGGCTGATAAGTATGACTCTGCACTTCATTGCTTTTCAATTTCCTAAGCAATCAAGCCATCGTTTTCTCTAAAGTTTTTTTGACAATAACAACTGAATATTTGTCCATTATGTCCAAAGTTTCATCCCGATCTGATGCTTCGTTTTGAGAAATAACAATGAGTTTACAAAAAAATTGGCTTCAGCTTTTTTCCGCTTACAAGCCTGGTTTCGAGAGACATCATTGGGCCAAAAAACGACTAACTTTACTTGAGCAACTGTTTTTCAAAAACGAAGCATCAGATCGGGACGAAACTTTGACTCATAACGGACAAAGATTAAGTTGTTATTGACAAAAAAAAAACTTCAGAGAAAACGATGGCTTGGTTGTTTCGGAAATTGAAAAGCAATGAAGTGCAGAGTACTTACCAACTCAATACTGATCCTCACTACAGTACCTAGTCTCTTCTCGATGACACACGTTCTCCCCGCCAAAGTGATCGCCCGATCGCAAGTTCAGACATCCCGCGCTAATCGTTCCGTTGAAGAACTTGTTCACAACTAAACACTTGCATTTTATTAGTTAAACTCTTAACACGTTCGGGACGGTTCGGTCCACCAGTGGACAAGGCCGTCTAGTCCCTGGGACGGTTCGGTCCACCGGTGGACGAAATTGTGGTCCACCGGACGAAACCCCTCTCGCCCCAGAGACAGACGCTCTACCGACTGCGCCATAGAAGACCTCTATTGCGCGTATCCCAGTAAAACGACCTTTTTGGGATAAAGTCTTATCAAAAAATGATGTTGATATGAAATGTTCATCTAGCTGAGCTCCATCCAATAAAACAAAAATCGTGGAAAATAGACCATTGGAGAAAGAGAAATGCGGCGTTTTGTCTCACGAGCCAAAAAGAGCCGATATCTTTTTGAGGCAGCAATATTTTCAAAAGCTGATTAGAGATTCGGATTCAGCATGAAATTTTACATATAGGAGGTGTATTTTGGGGCTAATAGCTTTGCGAGACACCCCTCGTTCACTGGGGCAGTAACGCAAACAAAAAAAAACGCCTCGTTGCGAATGTGTTAATAGAGTAGATGCTCACCTATATAACAGACATCTCCTTCACAAGTCTCTGGACATTCATTCACATGTGGTGGCTCGGGAGTGAAAGGGCATTGCGAGCAGAGAACGGACGTAATTTCATCAACTTTCAATAAGACAAGAAATATGGAAACGAGATGTGGCGGGCCCCAGCCCATTACCTGAAAACAGTTGTAAAAGCAAGGAAATGGTTGTTTCAATCAAAATTGAGTGGCACTACGGGGGATCGAACCCGCCTAAGCTGGGTGGCAGCGGGTCGTGTGGGCCGTAGACAAGCGTGCTCCCGACTGCGCCACGGCGACAAAGTACCCGCTGTTAATTGGGGTTTTCTGGTTGATCACAAAAGTGTTATGATAAAGAAGTCAAGAAAGTAAAGTAAGATGAAAATCAGAGAACAAAGACAAAGACAGAAGACAAACAGACAGACAGACAGCACAGAACAAAGACATTTCCAATATGAAAGACAATCCGTTTGTGAATCTCTTTATTCAATAATTTTAGCTAGTCATCTATCAAATTATTGATATGATAAAGAAAATAAAAGAATATAGGTTCAGTATTGGTAGAATAAAATTGAGATGGATGTTTCTTTAGAAAGGAGCATGTGTGCCTGTCGACGATCACCACACACCATAAAAGGGGTCAAAAATGACTCTCGTCGTTTTTGAATGAGTGAATGGGATGAAAAGCGGGCGTTTCTGTGGTTCTCTATGGAAAGTATTGCTTTTTTTGTGTGAAGGGGCAAGTCTTTGAGTGTCTTGGAGGTCGGTTGAGGGGAGGGACACCACTTTAGAAAAAAATGAAAAAGGAAGATCTACTTCTTGAAATGAGCGGAAGGGATCGGCTTTGGGTAATCTCTTAGAGATATGAAAATCTCTTATCTCTACTAAGTGGAAAACTTTTGAAGTACTTTAAGAATGATTTAACAATAAAAGGAGCGAAGCAAAGCTCTCCAACGTTTCGGTTTAATGACGGAATTCAATTTCGGTGCAAAGCCAGACAATTGTGGGGAACAAAAACGGCCAGTTAGAGTAAGCTGATAGGCAGTTAGAGTAAGTTGATAAACAGTTAGAGTAAGCTGATAGGCGGTTAAAGTAAGCTGATAAACAATTAGAGTAAGCTGATAAACAGTTAGAGTAAGCTGATAGGTAGTTACAGTAAGCTGATAGGTAGTTATAGTAAGCTGATAGACAGTTAGAGTAAGCTGATAGGCAGCAGTCATAAAAATAAAACCAGCTTACTGTAGTCCTAAAGATATTCAGGCACTGGCTGCCTAGCTTACTTTAACTTTAAATCAACAACTGCTTATGCAAGTAAAACATATCCCATTAAAGTTTAAAACAAGCAAAAACGAATATCGATGTATCTTGTAAAGATCGATATAAAGATAAAATGGATTTGGAAAAGTCAAATGTATCCGCAAAGGTGGTAATTAATTTTTCACTCACAAGAAAAGCAAAAAAGAAAGTAATCAGTAATAATAAAGAAAGTAAAGAAGCCCTAAAACTTGTGAATGAATAAATGGATAAATGGGAAATGGATAAAAAGTAATGAAAATAATGTGAAATTTTCAAAAATAAGCCTTTTACAGTAAAGATTATAATCTTTTTGTGATACTTGATGATTTTGGAAAGACAGGTGAAAATTTCGAAAGCGCCTCTCCTTTTTGCAGTCTCTTTTCCATTGAATACCATAGAAACCGAGGAGTTTTCTCTTGTCTACAATTGCGAAAATTTCTTTGCTTTTTTGCGTATAACGAGATTTTCATTAAAATTTATGTTCTTTAAGATATTGCGAAAAAGTGTGATCGCCATTTGGAAGCAAAAAATGTACAAGAAACTTGAGATGAATCAGAAATAGAAAAGGAAAAGCTATAAGCCATTTAAATTAAAAAAGCCATAAGCCATTTAAATTTCTATTTAAAGCCTAGATAGCTTGTCCGTATTCTAAAAAAGCTTTTTTTATGCTATCGTAAGAATAGAGTACGCTTTATGGCACTTACCGTAAATGCTGTATTAGAATGATACGCTAAAATAGAATGATATGCTTAAATAGAATGGTACGATCAAATAGAATGATATGCTTAAATAGAATGATACGCTAAAATAGAATGATACGCTAAAATAGAATGATACGCTTAAATAGAATGATATGCTTAAATAGAATGATACGCTAAAATAGAATGATACGCTTAAATAGAATGATATGCTTAAATAGAATGGTACGATCAAATAGAATGATATGCTTAAATAGAATGATACGCTAAAATAGAATGATACGCTTAAATAGAATGATACGATCAAATAGAATGATACGCTCAAATAGAATGATACGCTTAAATAGAATGATACGCTCAAATAGAATGATACCTGAATGGGGTATTGTAAAATAGAATGACATGTCATTCTATATTATTATTCTACAACATTTACGGTATTTTAGAAAACTATCCAACTCAGCTCGCCAATTTTCATTCAATAAGCCAAATTTTTAATATCATTCGATGAGGATTCACAAGACTCGATCAATGATACAAAAATTGAGCTGATCAAATGGAAACTGGTGGTTTTATTCTGATAGTTTTCTAAAATAGGTGTATTTTTGAAAGCGCATAACTTGAGAGGATTACAGTACCTCTACAGTAATCTACAGTAAGTAACAGATTACAGTAAAAGCAAGTGCTACAGTATACAGAGTGTAAGAAAGTAAACGAATTAATGCAAGAAAAAAGAACTTGGCTATAATTTCAAGAATCTCTACAAAATCTACTTTATCATTAAAAATGAATTGTTTATTCTCCAATATATCGATTCTATATTGCCGATACTGCGGTGAGAAAATTGGCTGTAATTTCTCTTTTTCGCCGAAGCCGTTGTTGAATTGATTAAGGGATTCATATTTGAGCAACTGTCTTCTATTGGGAATTTCCCGTCGAAAGCCCCCGCCGGTCATTCAACAACCGTGTCACAAAGGGGACAATCATTCAGTCATTCGGGGAAATTCCTGCCTCTCCACTTCCCGACAATAAACCCAATTTTATAAAAAAACTGATAGTAGAATATTTAAGCTTAATCAAAGTTAATAAAAAATTGGATAGTGATTTTGGTTTTGTATCACTAACTAGCCTATCCTAACTCAATAGACAGAACCTAGTCCATACTTTGTGTCCAGACAAACGCGCGCTTTCTGATGCACTCATTACCAAAGGGAAAATGGATAATCGACTGTGCCAGACAGTATGCGTTTACAAGAGCACAAAGTAACGACCAGTTTTAAAAATGCTAGAAGACAAGGAAACGGGCTATGAAAAGAAGTTTAGAGTTACAGCCAAGATTACAGTTTAAAGTCAAACATAGACAAGGATAAGAATTACTGTCTAAGAATGCCTTAAAATATTTCGGTCTTTGTTTCTTCTTTATCGTTTATTTATAATCTGGTTGTCAATGTCTATTTCGGACACTCTTTTGTCTAAGAATCATGGTGACCTTAAAAGTTTAAAGTTAAAAATGTCAAAGAAAAAGAGCCCAATCAATCTTGGTAAAGATAATACTCGAAAAGTCAACTGAGACAAAAAGAATAAAGACAGAAAAGCCGGGAAATGATTTGTGAAAGAAAGAGGAGTTGGGTGTTCCCGTCTCTTTGTGGGATGATTTCGGTAAAGAGGAACACATGTGTGTGAGTTCTCTCCATGCATTCTTAAATCATTTCCAAGGTTCACTCAAAAAAAAACCCCGCAACATTTGTTTAAATCAATCAACCGAGAACGGGTAACTAATCTTTTCTCGACAATTGGATAAGTCTTTGATTAGGAAGAGTGGATTGGGTAAAGATCTCGAGACTTTTAGTCAGCTTAAGTTTGATCTCTAAAGTCACTGCAAGCTGACTACAGTTGTACCAGTTTCGGCATACTGTAGCCAACTAGTTTCTGTATACTGTAGCCAACTAGTTCCGTTATTCTGAAATTCAGACATCATTGAAATTGAGTGAATGTAAATCATTCACAATTAGTCTTGTTAGCTGAATACTTAGATTACGGTAGTGACTGCGGAGACTTTTATCGTAATTTTCAAATTATCTAGCTGACCAAGAATTTTGAAAATGTAAGCGCAAAAAAGTTTCGAAATGATCTTTAGCTGACGCTCTGACGACTTCTCCTAGGTAAAAGCTAGTTTTTTTTAAATTTCCAAAGCCTCAGAAATTCTATTTATGGTAACGAAAAAGTGAGTGAATCGTGGTGAAAGGGCTTGTGTTTTTCATTTTGAAAATAGAGACAAGGTGAGTAAAACAAACGAGGAGTGGATGGATGAATTGTGACACTGTTTGTCGATATGATTACCGCTTTGGGAAGGGTCGAGATGGTAAGAAGAATAACATGGTTTCACAAAGGAAAGCGAAATTTCCTTGTGACATGAGAGATCGGTTCTACTATTTGGATACTTTTTGAACTCATACAAAACTCACTTCAGTTAGGAGCTAAATGATTACAGTACGAAATTGGGGTACAAGTATGAAAGTACTGAAAGCGTTGTTCCAAGTACTTACAGTACTCCAATACTGTAATACTGAAGGCTGCAATGCAATACTGAGAGCCCGGAAAGGCTTATGATAGTACTGAAGTCTTCTTATCAGAAGTAGTACTGTACTTGGAAATTCTGTAGATTTATTAAGAAAAGTCCTTGGGAAAAGTACCTAGTTAGATGTAAAATATTATTGTGTGTACATTGAAAGTAGATGGGTATGGCAGAATTGCTTGGGGCCAGTACAGTAATGTAGGGCAGTCATGTAAACAAGAACCAAGTCTGCAAAAATAAAAACTGGTGACTATTTTTTTCTTGATGAATGATATGTATGTACCTATTCGTGATTGGAAAGACGATGGGGAAGGTGTGAATGCAAAAAGGAGGCAATGTTTGCTTGGCTGTCATCGGCGAACGTGTAGGCAACCGATCCGTGTGTCTAGTCCTCCACCATTTAGATGATCGTTTAGAAAGAGAAACACCTCGATTGAAAGAATCAAGAAAATAATGATGCCCATGTAGAAGAACTTCCGGAAAATGTGCCGGAAAGTGGCGATGTTTGTGAAAAAACGGATAGTGTTTAAAATAAAGAAAAATTAGGGGTAGGCTAGTTTCCGCAAATTTTTTTTGCGCAACAGGGTCATTTGCGCAACTGGGTCGTTTACGCAACTCACCATAACTTTCTTCTAAGTCGGTCAATCTTTATGATTTTGGTTTCATTTTGTAGATCTCAATAAGTGCAACAAAATAACACCAAAAGCATAAAGATTGACCCACTTAGAAAAAAAGTTATGGCGAGTTGCGCAAATAACCCTGTTGCGCAAAAAAAGTCGCGGAAACTAGCCCACCCCAAAAATTACCGACGAAAACGCTAATTATGCTCTCTAAAAGGCACCAAAGCATTTTAATTCGTTTAGCTGAATAGCTTTAGAAGGTTTATTGCAGGTATTTATGAACAAATCATTTAGAAACAAAGCTAATCTTTTGTTTTCATATTTCGCGCGGTTCAAGACAAGTGGGAGCTGATCAAAACGGCGCCACTGCAAAAATATCCCCTCCGCTGTTAGGTTTCTATGTGTTTCTTATTCTTATTAGATGCAGAATAAGTTTATATACGTTTTGCATACTTTGGGATGCATCTCTTAAAACAAAATTGGTGTTGAGAAAAGCTCAATTAACCTCTTTTTGAGCCCTTTTTCGTTTTTTCGCACTTCCTCATCCCAGATTTGTTCTAAACGGCTCCAAAAAATTCAGCAGATAGCTAATTTTTTTCTACATTCAATGAAAATAAGAAACACAAATGAACTTAGCCGCAAGCGCATGATTTTGACCAGCGCTGTTTTGGTCAGTTCCCAGAAAAGTTCGACAAACCCGTTTTTTGTGATCGGTCTAGTTTTAGATATCTTTACCAAAGAAACTTTTTAAACAATCTAAAGTTCTAAAAATCCAGATCTTCAGCTTTCAGCGAAATATTTGACGCTTCAACAAGATTTTACTGGCATAAACGCATTTTTGTCGTTTCAATCTCATTTCTTTATTTTTCTACACAAGTTACATTTTTCTTTTACAGATTCGAACCGGATGGAAACGACAACGGATGACCAACAAAATGAACGGCAACGAACCTTGACACAGCTGAAAAACACGGAAATGGAAGTCTGTGGAAATTTTGCTTCAACTTGTTTTTTAATTGAAACTTTAGTTTTATCGAATGCAATTGGTGTCCCATTGGATCATCCTCTGCTTCGCCCTTAGTGAATCCCTCCTTGCCATTATCGTCTATTCCAGCAGCTTCCTTGAGTCGGATTTTCTCTACATTTTAGGTTAGTTGAAGTTACTATTGCTATTAAATCCAGTAATTCCTATTTAGTCTCATGTTTATATGGTGCGCAATCATTTCTACTCGACATTTATTGTAAATCGTGTGAAAAACAAATTAAGGTGAGTGGTAGCTAATTTTCTCGACAATAAATTATGAAATTTTAGAAAAAGTTAACTTTTCTCTATACTTTGCTATCGTCAAGTTTAAATCCGGCCATTGCTAATGAAAAGGCAAAAATTGAAACAATTTTACGAGTAAGTTTTTGTTTTTTGGAATGCCTTTTACTTTTATAAATTTACTCTTAAATTTAGGACGATTGCTCCATTTCTGCATATGGGGACTTGCTTCTTTTACGAGTGTACATAGGATACATCGTCCTTTGCGCCAGGGCACCGGTATTATAGCATTTCTCGATTTACCTGTCTTAACCTATTATTTAGTTTTGCAACTGGGCCATAGTTTTTGGGTTTTTGATTGATCTATCCACTATTGTACGGCTTCTTTTTTCTTTCAATCATACAACGTGGAAGCTTACCCATGGAGCGGTAATGGAAATATGCCATGTCATTAGGGCTGTAAGTATATTCGGTTTAAATCTACAGATTATTCTAATTCAGATTAGGAGAAAGATTGCTTCAACAAGACCTTCAAGGAATCGAGCTTAATTTTTATAAGGCGGGGGAAAGCAAGCTTAACGTGTGATAACTCTATTTTAATGCGCAGAGCTATTTATTTAACTCTGAGACAATAATAAATAGTTTTCTGATATTTTTGGCTTAAAATATTTTGATCTTTGTTTCTTCTTTATCGTTTATTTATGATCTGGTTGTCAATGTCTATTTCGGGCACTCTTGAAAATTTAGGATGAAAGTCAAAGTGATTTCAAGGAATCCAGATGACTATCAACGAGAAACGAAAGCTGATCTTCACAAATGTATTTTTAATGATTTGACGCTAGAAAAGTTCTTTTAGTGGTCAGAAATTACAATTCGGAGCGAGACGCCTTTCAAGCGCAAACGGAATACGTCAGAGCGTTAAATGCGACGAAATTAGAGCGGGTATGCTACAGATTTTTTTGAATACATTTCTTTTTTGTCGCTAGATGATATCTAAAATTATCCGCTTTTATCAAGCCAAACTTTAGGTATTTGCAAAGCCATTTGTGGCGTCTCTCGATGGGCACAATGATGGAGTGAGCATTCTCTCAAAGCATCCCTTTCGATCATCAACGGTATTTAATCATTTTCAACTAGTTAATTAATTTATTATTTAGATCTTTTCTGGCGCTCGAGATGGACAAATTAAAGTGTGGAATTTACCACGAAGGGAATGCATCTCAACAATACAGACGCATCGAGGACTTGTTAATGGTGTTTTTAAATCTCTAGCATATATCTAACTTTCCATTCTAGGTCTCTCTGTTGACAATGTGGATGGTGAGCAAATGGTAACCGTTGGTAGCGACAGTCAACTGAAAATGTGGAAGGTTCATTTGAATTCTTAACATTTTCTACATTGAACTAGGTGCCGGTCACTGGCAAAGAAGCAAACTTGGATGAACCTATGCACAGCATCCCGTTAAATGGTACCATGAATACATTTCTTTTGTGCTGAATTTCTCCTTTTAGAAGTTGCTCATTCTATATCGCATGTCGCAAATTCTACCGATTTTGTCACAAGTGGTGATACAGTCAACGTGTGGAAGCCTTGGCGGTTAGTACATTTTATATTTTTTTTGCATAAATAAATTAGAGACTCACCAATTCGTACTTACAATCTTGGCGTCAACACGATTCATTGTGTCCGCGCGAATCCCATTGAAGAAGCAGTTATGGTCGGTGTGACAACAGATCGCAGCATTTTTCTACTCGACACTCGACAAAAGAGCCCGCTCAAAAAGGTTTGAAAAATGATATTCATTGGTTAATCGGACAACCGTTTAGGTTACCATGAAACTTCGGCCCAACATGGTTATCTGGAATCCCATGGAGGCTTTTGTTTTTGCGGTTGCTAACGATGATTACAAGTAAAAATTTCAGTATTGAAGTCAATGCTTTCAAATTTAGTGCTTATTCCTTTGATATGAGAAATCTTGTTAATCCGCGAAGGGTTTGTTTTTATTAACCTTGTTCGTTAGTTAATCTGTTTCTAGATTCATTATGGACACACAATGGCCGTCGTCGACATTGACTACTCTCCTACTGGTCGTGAATTATGTACTGGAAGTTTTGATCGCTCAGTTCGAATTTACGGTGTCGATTCAGCAACTTCTCGGTATATTGCTTGTATTAAAGTAAGGTTATCTCTTTATTTTTAGCGAAGTGTATCATACAAAGCGAATGCAACAAGTGCTATCGGTGCTTTGGTCCGCTGATAGCAAATTTGTTCTCTCGGGTTCGAACGAAATGAATGTTCGAGTTTGGAAGGCACATGCGGCTGAGAAGCTTGGACCAGTATGATTTTTGTCATGAAACTTTTGAAAGATAGTAGTTTAGATGACAAAGAGAGAAGAGTCGGCCCTGCAATATTCTGAAAAACTTCGCGAACAGTTCAAAGAGCACCCAGAAATCCGCCGAATACAAAGACATCGCCACGTGCCCGGCTCAATATACAAGTATTTCGTTTCTAACATTCTGATAATCGAATATTTTTAGTCAAACAAAAGAGCTACGAACCATTCGAGAAGCGAAGGAAAAAAAAGCAGAAAGGAGGATCAAGGTTTAAATTTATATTGATAGACTCTTTCAAATAAAAATTTTAGTACAACAAGGAAGCTGTGCCAGAAAGAGATACACACATGGTTGCAACAAAGGAAGAAGAATAGAAAAATTTTCGTTATTTTTTGTTGTTATAATGTATTGTTACACTTCTTTGTTGACCATTTGGATAAATATTTTATGAAATGCATTTCATTATTATAAATTTACAGTTGTTTGATATCTCTGTCTCCTAGAAAAATCCCGTTCAAATGTAAAATATGTGCAGAGCTTGTGATGCCGTTGTCTGGGCTTTCTAAAGTGCTTCGTTTGTCTTCCGAGTCTATCGAGGAAGCACTTGAAGCGGTTGGAATATGTGAGGAGCACTTTGATATTTTTGCGTTTAGGCATGTCGAATCTTGCTAAATGGTGGAATTGTGGCTCTTCCAACTGACACGATTTATGGATTAACTACGACTTTGGAGAATTCCAACAAGCTGTGAGTGGGTTATTTCAAACAAACGAATTAATATAATTTCAGATATGCTTTGAAACGTCGTTCTGGTGCCAAACCTTTGGGGATTTTTGTTTCATCATGGGAGGAAATCAAGAAAATCGCCGACTCTTCCATAGTTGATCAAGAACTATTAAGCTCTCTTCTTCCTGGCCCGGTGAGTTTTTTTATTTTTAACGTTATTTCCAAATTAAAGCTTTAGGTAACACTTTTGTTTGAACGGGCAGCTGCATTACCATCATTTTTTAACCCTGGGGTGTCCGTTGTCGGTGTACGAGTTCCTAAATACCATTTCGTACAGGTAATATTTTTTTGGAATAATAAACGAATGAAATACAGGAGCTTTCTAAACGTGTTGGTGTTCCATTGGCTCAAACGTCAGCAAATATTTCCGGAGACACTTCACCGCTATCTATCGCCGATTTTGAGCATTTAATTCCTTTAATTGATTTGGTTATTGATGGAGGTAATATTTATTTATCAAAAATTTGTTTTACTTTACTAGAAAATTATGGAAAATTTTTAGGCGTTCTTGGTAACAACACAGCACCACTGGGAAGCACTGTAGTCGATCTCTCACGGCCGGGATTTTTCCATATAATTCGACCTGGATGTGCCGAAAAAGCCACTTGCCAAACCCTATTGAAGAATGGACTCGAAGAAACGAACGGGGACGAAACTTCAAAATTATAACTCTAGTCTGCAAGTTGTTGTTTTCTTTATGGGTTGATTTTCACTTTTCTCGTTGACATTGTTGCATTTTTAATAAAGTTTACTTTTCTAAAAGTGATCAATGCTGTGAAAGGTTTTGCATTCTTGCATTACTTTTTCTATTCATGTGTATTTTAAACGTAATCAACTCAAATTCCCTAGAAACCGAATGAAGAGAAAATTAGCGGATGGTCAAAGCGATGGACCACCGACGAAAGCAGATATCACCGCCGGTAAAGAAGTAGGTTTCGTTTCGTTCATACGAAACTTTGATGACTCTCAACTATAATACGCTTTCTTTTTAGCCAGTTGCGAGCAAACGAGAGAGTTCTGGAAAGAAGACACTCGTCACCCCATCGATAGTTGACGAACAGGTTTTTTTTATATATGGCATGGTAGGAGCATGTGTTTTAGAACAATGGTAATTTTTCACCTAGGACCTGTGAACTTGACTACTGAGAATGTGAGATCTTTCCTTTGTTTTCGATTCAGCTTCATTGCTTTTGCCATTTGCTCTTATTTGAAACCTTTGGCATTGCTTAACGCTTAATACTTAGCGTGCTGTCTTTAAGTTGAAACAGAGCCAATTCCAGGTGGATTTTCGGCAGGAGCCATCAACGGCCATGGCTCGTTGGTCTCGCCTTGTGCAATTGACGACCCGGGCGAAGAAAGGACATTTGCCATCGATATCCTCCTTAAATTTATTTGCCCCAAAAGTTATCGATTCCGAAGAATCTGGATTTTGGGTTGATTTATTCCCTTTACGACTAGAAGAGCGACAAAACTGTGAGACCAGTTTGAGAGTATTTCTGCCGATGCACCGTAACTCTGTCAAAAATTTATTAGGATTCGATAACACGGGAAACGTTAGGTTATGGAGTGGAGGAGAAGCCCTTGCCTTATATCTTCTCTATCATCCGGAGATGATTGCAAGAAAAAACATTCTTGAGCTAGGAGCTGGTTTTTTAGGTCTACCATCACTGGCTTGTTTAGGACTGTCCCAATTAACAATTACCGATGGCAATGAAGAATCTGTTCACAACATAGAAAAAATATTAGCCAAAATATCTAATCGAGCAAGTTTCACTTCACCAGTTAACTGTAAGAAAATGTTATGGGGAGGCGAAAAATTGGGAAGATTTGATGTGATTTTGGCCGCAGATTGTGTGTTTTTTGAAGACCACCATTTGAATTTTATCCAAACTTTGTATGACCATTGCAACGGATGTACCCTTTTGTGTTCCCCTCCCAGAAAGGAATCCCTGTCAAAATTTTTACAGTGCCTCAGAGACGATGGAAGACTTTTGGCTAAAAAATGCTTCCAGTTTGATCAGTTTCTAAGCCCTCTGTTGCCTTTGAATGTCGATTGTGATACTTTGGTTCCTCAATTGTACATTGTTACGCCAAATCCCTGTGGAAAATAATTTGAACGGGTTTAATGTTTAAAGAGCAAAAAGCATTCAGAATAAATGTCAGAATGTTTGAAGAAACAAACCGATATATGTGTAACAAGTTAGAAACAAACATGGAGAAAATGCACATTACTGTTAAAAATTTAATTTAACACTGTTTTTTTTAAAGGCATTTGATAAAGTTTTCTTTTAGGAGTTACTTCGCTCGCTCCACAATGCAGTTCTTTTGACAAGCAAAGATGTTTGTGAGGAAATTCGCAACAAATCGATGATGCCGATTGAGTTTGATCCCCAGGTAAAACCAATTGCTTAATTAATGGATGTAAATGTAAACAGGTCGTTGAACGAGCCACAGCAGTGCTCTTTGATACTTTCACGCAGGCCTGGGTCCCGGATCTTTTCGCTTTCTCTGAGTTTGTTTTCACTTTTATTTTTTCTACAGCCATGGCTTTAGGCACGCAAAACGAGCTACGATTGGGGTGGAGGATATGAAATTGCTTCTACGTAGGAACCCTAAATTGGTGAGATCTTTGACTTTTTAAAAATGGCAATATTTATTTAGTGCCAATCCATCGAAACTTCATGTGGCGTAAATCTCGAAGCTTCGAAACGAAACGCTGGACGACCATCGAAGCGAAAAAGTGAGCCGAGTTTAATTAATCTAGCATAGCTAATGGCTTTTTCAAATTTCAATACAGCCTGATTCGTTTAGGTCAAAATGAGCCTAAGCAGACTGAGGCTGCTGATTTTGGACGCGATGACACGCTTTTTCCAATGGCTACTACACCAGATCCCAAGTATGAAACCCTTGCTACCTTTTCCAAAGCAAAGCTTTTAGGCCAGTCAAGGATTTCATCGGGTTGACACCTAAGCCTCCGATTGCTCAATCGACGCCAATCCAAGGTTTTACTTTTACGAGTTTTGTTACTGAGGGTATAATTTAGCAACGCCACGAGGAGGGCGCAATTTACCGGCGCGACGATTGCCCTCTCCAATTGTTGAATGTGAGGAGGCAAATTCGGAAGACAAATTGCTTGCCTGGGAACGAGAGCTGGCAATGAAGACCATAGAGAAAGAGAATTTCGGTGCTGTTAGTTTCATTTATCAATTTGATTTTTTTTCTGTAGGCCATCAAAGTGACAATCGATGCGAAATGTATGATACATTATTTAATGGTGAGCCATCGACCAGCGCTTATAGACAAAGACCGGAGATTGTTAAAGGTTTGTATTATAAAAATCTATCAGATAGTTTCTCTATAGATTCCTTCGTAGACGAAACAGCGTTTCAAACTAATCGAACGGCAATAGCGGAAGAAACAAGTTTGATTTTTTTTGTGTTTGGAGCAAAACTCAATTTAGTGATGGGAGAAGAAACAATTCTCGGAAATCTGGGTTTTGATCCAAGTCAAGATCTAGGTTGAAAAAATTATTTATATCTTCGACTCATCCAATTTTAGACTCTGACTCATTCAATTCGTTTGATGGCCCGCAATTTTCCACCCCAATCAGGGAGCCAGCATCATCAAAACCGGCTAGAGGTGAAAAATGAAATTTTTGCAAATTATCTATTCCTTTTAGATTCTTTTGATGACGAGTTAGAACTTATTGATGATATGTCGGGAAACTTCTCAAAAGGCACTCCTGTTTCAAAAATCAATCCGTTTAAGAAGGTTTGTATGATGTGTACTTTTTAGAGTGCATTGTTTAGGGTAACGAGCCATCGACGAGCTCTGCTGTGAAGGGTTCCAAGACGATGGAGAGCAAATCGACGAGTAAAACCTCGAATAAAATTAGCCCACCCCTTCAAAAGTCCAAGGCAATAGGTAAGTTATTTCTTTCTAATTCTGAATAATCTGAATCATAAACTTAGAGTACGATTCTTTTGACGAGGACTTCGAAATCATTTCTTCGGCCAAACCAATTTCACATAGCAACGCTGTCGGGTGGCGGATTTTATTTTTTTGTAATTTGTTTCTTTTAGTGGGAGTAAAGCTGACGAAAAAGTCAAACACCAACCAACGATTGAAACAAAGAGGTATTATTTTTTTTTTCTACCTCACTTTTTGATTTTAGAGTCTTAAAAAAGCCCACCGGCAAAATGTTTGACAGTGCTGTTACGGGGAAGGGACGCGCATATGGTACTAACGCATTCATATTTTATAATAGTTATCTTTAGATTCATTCTTCGACGATGATATTACCGATCCTGGGGTTCAAGAAAGTTAGCAATTCTTTTTGATAAAAATACTTGCTTTTAGGCCACTCCTCAGCGACAAAAGCACATTCGTCTTCTTCTCGGTCCAGCGTAGGGAAGTCAGGTTAGTTCTTCATGTGTTTAAATTTAAAAAAGATGATAAAACAAAGTTATCTTACTATTAGAGTCATAACCATGTTTTGGTTTAGATGCTTCGAATTCGACTAAAAACCCACCGCTGGCGACGGTACAACCGAAGAGCTCGGAGAAACGTCTTGATGTTTCCACCAAAAGTGCTCAATCAAAGCTAGGAGAGAGTGAGTTTGTTAATTAAGTTTTAATGTTGCTTTTTTAGATTTTTCAGCATTCGATTTTTTCGATGACGATTAGGATTATGGAAATAACGTGATACCAATAATAATTTTTTGGCTGTGTTTTTGTTTGTACGTTTTATTTAAGCGAATAAATTGTACTTTCAAGAATTTCAAATTTTGAAAATGCAAAAAGCGCGAGTCGAACGGCGAAAAGAAGTGTCTCTTTTTTGTTGGATTGTGCACCGTAGTTCATATGGAATGAATGGTGTCAGCTGTTGTGGTAAACTAACAAGTAAGAGAAATATCGGCTCATCTTTTTTCATGGCAATTCTTTTGGTAAATAAACTTGACATTTAAAGTCGGACATAATTAGAACTGAATTGTTATTGCTGTTGGTAGTTGCAGGTGCGAAACCAACCATTCTTGAGTTCGCTTTTGTTTGATAACCGCTTAAATTCAAATTTCAAATGTCTTTCACAAATTCCTTTCAAAAATTCAAGATCCCTTTTCTGAGTACTATATGCCACCTGGGGACTCGAGAACGTTGGGATTCACCTCAAATGAGCCGTGTGATGTCGATGATTCCATAGGGGGAGCCGGGGAAAATGCGACCAATGTTTTCCTCAAATTGGACGAGCTCACAAAGGTGCCAAAAATTTAAAGCAAATTTTAAAATTGACAATATTTTCCAGGAGGAGACAATTTTCACGGCCGTCCACCATTGGAAAAGCGTCGCCGATCGGTTAAAGAAAGCCGGATATCCGCTTTTCGTCTCGGAACGCGATGAACGCTTCAATCACGAGCTACAGTAAGTATTGGATAAATTTGTTAATGTCTTGGATAAGTTTAAAAGTTGTTGAAAGGATATCGAAAGAGATATAAAAACACTAAATTAGCGTTCTTTTAGTGACAAAGCACAAGAGCTTTTCACGTTTTTGGATCAACTCCTCGGTGACACCAAAGATGGGATCTTGGAAACGGACGCGATCTACCAAAAGCTCTGGTTCCTGATGGCACAGGGGCAGCCACTAGAAAGCTTCAAGCAAACAAGTATTTGAATTTTAGGAAATTCTTTATTCGGCAAATTTTAGTGTTTGAAATGGACTGCTCGGAGAAATGCAGCGCGATTTGGGAGAATGAGGCGGTCGCCTATCGCTGTAATACGTGCGCCTTAACGCCTTGTAAGTTGAAGAACAAGATTTACCGCATAAAATGAAAAAAAAACGCATATGGGAACATTGAGTTTTCGGATTTCATAATCAGAGAGAAATTCCATGTGGCGAAAAGTTCTCGCTTTTACATAAGACAAAATTGCAAAGCAACTCCTTGCCAAGTAATAAGTACGGCAGAAAGCTGATAGATTTGGAAAGTGTACCAAAAAGTTGAGATATGTATTGAACTCTATTATAAAGTTTCTATCGGGGTATCGGGACTTTTCAAAGTATCAGGGATTTGTGGTTGCGATCATTACGGACCAGTTGCTTACCAAAAGTTGACTAGTATTGCCAGTTTTTGCCTATTCATCTTTATAGACTGTCAGGCTATAAATCAGCACCACATTTCTAGGCATGTCCTTGTGTGCTTCATGCTTTAACGCCGGCAACCACGAGGGTCATGATTTCACGCGTTTCTTTTCGAGAGAGGGTGGCGCTTGTGATTGCGGGAATAAAGATGTGTTGAAAGAGGAAGGGTGGGCGAATTTTGATTTAAAGTACATTATTTCTTAGAATATTGCTTAGTCACCTGCTACGCGGGTGCGTTTCGCGTATGTTAATTGCTAGCCAAATGCAATTTTTGTCGCTGTGGCGCAGTCGGGAGCGCGTTTTTCTACAGCCTACATGAGCCGGATTTTACTCTCCCCTGTAGTGCCACTCAATTTTGGCATTTTTAAATTTTTTAAAATTTTAAATGGCACAACTAGAATATATTCTAAGGTTTGCTAAAGAGGTTTTAGCTTTATTGTTCAAAACACGACTGAGAAAAAGTCCGTACAGACGGAGAGACAGATACTGCTCTTTTATATATTTTAGAAAGTCTTTAAACCGTGTTTCAGCTTTTGCAAACGCCACCGATCGAATACAGAGAAGCCGCTCGAGATCTCGCCCCTCGTTGTCTCCCTTCCCGAGTATACGATCCTACGAATTGTGATCAGATTGTTTGCCATTTGTCGCGGGGTAACTTGGTCCTTTTTTTTCCAATAAAAACCGATCATAGTTTGCTGAAAAGACGAGATTACGAATGGAAGCGATGAAGGACGCACTAGAGGCGAACGAGTGGCTGCGTTTGATGTCACTCCATGGAGAATCCATCGTTCGACAAACCACGAAGATTGTCGCGTTTCTACAAGTGCTTTCAAAAAACTGTTTCCCAGAATTCCTAAACAATTCCAGGATTGCGTGAACATTGGCGGACCGTTACGCGACGCGATCTCGGTGATGCTGCTCGATAAGGAGTTGTACAAACAGTTGAATCGACCCGGGAAAACGAGTGAGTTCGCGTTCTTCTCTTCTAATCTCTTTTCAAAAAGACACCCATTTTAGACCAACTACCGTAATCAAACCGTTTTCATTCAGTCAACCCAATTTTGGTATTATTCGATGAGCGATTCACAAGGCTCAATCAACGATATACCAAATTTGGTCAAATTGGGCTGATTGGATGTAAACTGGTTGATTGATTACGGTAGTTTTCGAAAAGGGGAGACTTTTAGAAAGCGGTTTTAAATATTGAAAAACTCTCCTCAACTTTTCAGAGATCGTCACCACTTTGCTGGATTTGGGAAACTGTCGCGAGTTGGAAGAGGATAAGCTCTCACTTTCGAAATCGGTTCCCGAAGAGTATGGAAACGGAGATGAAGAGATGTTGAAGTAATTTTTAAACTCTTTGCCAAAGAATTCGCTTTTCAGAACTGAGAACTTATTGGATGAGTTGATCTTTTGGATTGTCCGTCTCACCTTTCCGCAGACGTTGATCAACTTCAGCCTTAGCATGCTCTCGTCGGATTCCTATCGAGTGAGCTTTAGTTCTTAGCTTTTACGTAACATAATCCAAATCTTAGGATCACTTTGCGTATCGATTCTTCAAACTTTACCCGTGCACAGTCACGTTGATTAAGGAAATTGCGGCGATAAAGTGAGTTACTTTGTGTTCGCTCAAATCTGTAAACGCACCCTTTCTGGCTCATTGAATTCTTCATTCCTTGTAGGAAAGGGGTGCACTAAAAAGGGTGAAAGGGTGTGTTTACAGTTTTGAGTATCAAGCACGTTACAGGCACTGATTTCCGCTCAAATTTCAGTGACCAACTCTCTGATTACTACACTGTGCACACTATCGCTTGCCGAGTGATTCATATTTCGGTTCAGGTGAGAAGAAATAATTTTCCCTAAGGATTTTTATTTAGATGCTTTCCTCAGAGGCTTTATGCCTTCGATTAGACGATTCGGTGAATGTGATACGGGTTGTGCTTTCTGCGGTGAATTTCCTTTTCAAAGAGGCTACCGTTGAGAATCGGATGACTTTGGGTAAGTGAGAGAAGAGGAATTCGAGTACTGTACTGTAGGAAATGTAATGAGCAATGGGTACTGTACTTGATTCTAATCTTTTTGACTGTATCTCGTTAATTAGAGCAACGTTTAACGTTTAAATTTCTCTCATTTCTGGGCCATTCTCAAAGCACAAGAAAAATCCCTGTGTGCTTTACACAGGGATTGTCACTTTGACCGGCAAGGTGTTTTTTGTCAGAGGAAGAGTGGTTACGCGGCCGCACAAAGAACACCTCGCCAGTCACGTTACACAGTGATTTTCCTTCTGTTCTGTAAATGATTCCCAAATGAGATTTAATGTTAAAAATTTGTGTCCCGGGGTTTTCAGGGTCGTAAAACCTATTGGCGGAGTTTATTTTAACCCTTTTGTCCCAAAGGAAGTCCCAAGAGAATTAAACTGGCTTTCGGTTTTGCACAGGAGAGCTTTTCAGAATGAAAAAACCCTGATTTCCGTGAAGAACGAAATAAAAATCTAAAAACAAACCGTCATTTAGCTCCACTGTTTCGAAATGTCACCGATGAGTCGGCGATCGCCATCGTGACAAACAGCTGGCGGGTGATCAATTGCGAGAGGAATACCCTGCTTGCAACACATGGATATTGGTGAGCTTGAGATGAAAATGGGCTAACAAAATGCCAAGACAATAACATGATTTGTTTTAGGTTTGTGATGGGCGATTTGCACAATCTTCTCTCGCACTATGCGGTGGCTGCTCGAATGGTAGCCTATCAACAGGTGTTTCGTGACTACTTTGTGCAACACATTTGCATCATGCAGGGTGAGTCATACTTTATTTATTTTTAATTACAATTGCTACAAAAGCAATACAGGGTGCAGCAGGATTATTGCGATCAATATTTTTTTAAGGTTGGAAACGATAAAAGAGAAATCAACTCAAAAACTTTAACAATTAATTTTTAAAGATATATTAAACAAGAAAAACTACTTCCTATTAAAAGGGTCTCCATGGGCAGAAATGCAAGTCAGGTGACATTTGGGAAATGCATCCACCGTGGCCAAATGGTAAGCGGGATCGAGTTTATCACATGCTTTTTGAAGAGATTTCTTAGGCGAATCGATGCTGGTGAATGTGACTTTGAGCACGTTTTTTGCTTCAAGAACAATCTAAACACTGAAATCCATCAGATCTGGACTTGAGGATGGTCACTAAAGGTGGCCAAATCGGGAAAATGCTGCGCCAGTCCTGAACCACTCGAGGCTTGTGAGCATGAGCATTATCCTGCATAAAACACCAAATCCTGTTGCCAAAATGTTTTTTGGCTCACGGAAGAAGTTCTTTCTTAAGTATGTCGAGATAGTTCTTGGAACTGAAGCGTTGATGCCCTGGGGCGGTTGCAATAATTCTGCCGCAATCTTTAGAAAAATCAAATTGTACCGCATACCTCTAGGAATGCATCAATGTTTCCGGATCGTCACCGGGGATCATCGGGAGATCGAGCACGCCGAGGTGTATCAGAGGTAAGCATTTAAAAGAATTAGACTGTAGTTTTTGGAACAATTCATCTTTCAGAGAGTTCACTCTTGAGTACGAGACATCAGCGACGAGTATGTTCAGTTTAATTCTCGGCATCGCTCACTTGAGCTACGCGACACACGCCATTGAGTTCATCAATGCATTCAAAGCGGCTTTGGAGGTGATTTTTAAGCTAATGAAATTTAACTACAATCTACAACACTGATACTGTACGAATTTTGGTACATGTGACTTTGGTGAGCCCAAAACAAAAATTTGTATACAGGGCACAAATTTTACGTTATAGCATTCTTGTGACTTTGGTGGGCCCACAGTTCCCTACGTAAATGACTGGCGAGGTGTTCTTTGTTCGGTCGCGTAATCGCTCGCAGCCTGGCATACCCGTCAGGTATAGGGTGCTGCCCTTGGAATCCGTAAAGGAAAATGAGCGGTGAGCGACTAAGCCGGCTTCGCCGTTTCGGCCGTCATTATGCCCAAATTTTTGGGATCGATTTTTGCAACAAATTCAGCATCCTGTTAAACCAAAACAAGCCAAGCCACTCAAGGTTGAAACTGACCTCAAAAAATATGCAAATCCCAAAACCCATTCGATTCTTTTTCACATCTACAATATATTTTCAAACTCCAGGATATCGCAAAACTTTTTACCTTTTCACAATGAAAACCCCCGTTTTTTGTCAAAAGACACGGATTTCCGAGAAGAACCCAAATTTGTATTGTTTTGGGCCCACCAGAGTCACATGTACCCAAATTTTTTTTATCAACATCTGAACAAAACCAACCCTTTCATTTTTCCAGAAATGGTTCGTCGAGCTGAATTACCCCCGGACAACGATTCTCTCATGTCATCCATTCTCCGTTTCGTTTCACATCCCTCTGCATCGAAATCTATCTACAGCACTCACCCACTTCAAAAATATTCCGGTACATGTCTGGCCGACTTTTTAAAACAGAAAATTCTTTTAGGGAATGTTTTCTTTGCTCGAATCTTTCCGCGCGGATGCGAACTTTTTGAAGAAGTTGATCCTGCACCCAATGAGGATACAGGTTTTTTCTTGGGAAATTTAGCAATGTGGTACAATAATCTATAGTAAAAAAATTCGACTCTAGGTTGTGCGAGCCGAGCACCAAAACGGGATGTGGGTTCGAAACGGAGCACAACTCCGCGTACATGCATTCATCTACGCACAACCGCACATTTCGACGGCACTTCTGATGCCGGATATTGATTTGATTCGGTTAGTCAATAGTCAACTAATCAATAGCTAAAAATTAGATTAGCTAATAACTTTTAACTACTACTTTTCTAAAACGGTACTGGATCATATTGAACTGAACAAAGCCAAACTAAACCATACAGACTGAAATTTTAGCTTCTGTGTCGCAAATCTGGATCCGGATTGGGTTTGGGAGTGCGTGTTGGAGAGTTTCCATATGCAAGACATCTTTGAGTGGACAACTCGGCAAAGAAAGGTGACATTTTAATAAAAATTTGTTTGTTTATTAGTCTTAAAGTTAAATAAGAACCTTCTAGAACTTCCAGGGGAATGGTCAGAAGTGACCGTGAGATTTCGGCACAAAAATGAGATGCAAACACCTATCGAATACGGCGATGATGCTTTCGGATTTTGCTAAACAAATTATTCGAGCTAATTTTCGAGAAAAACGCCTCTATAAATTTATAACTCTATGACGGAAAACAGCTTAAAAGTTCTATAACCCTTGAAATATATAAAATATAAAGTTTGGAAAAAAAGCAAAAAAAATGGCGCCGTTTCGCAGGGTCGCAAAAGTGGGAGGCGAGGACTCTACCCGCTGACCGCGAGGAGACATTTCATCTGTCCGAAAAAAGTCCTTTTAAAGAAGCATGCCTCCTTTTTCAGTAGACGCTGAGATTTTAAAGCAGTTTTTCTCGAAAATTAGCGATTTTTAGCAAAATCCGAAAGCACCATCATACTCGCCTATTTGATAGGTGTCTGCATCTCATTTTGGTGCCGAAATCTCATGATCACTTTCGATCATGCTCTTGTTAGAACCAAATATAGTTCCAAAAATCTTGGACAGTAGTAGGACTGAGTAAGAAAGAAAAAAATACGGGAAACTTACTATGAAACGGTTTAGATCAAATCTTTTTAAAAGTTAGTGTTTTTATTTTATGAAACAAGTACAGTAACTTATTTATAGCGTTATTTCAGCCATCCCGATACTTGATATCTTTAGAAAAATTTGAACGATGGTGGTCAAGAGTTAACGGCCGAGGTGACCGCGTTCAAAGTCACTAGAAAATTAAGATTGGTTTGTATGAGCTCTGGATTGCCGTGTTCCTTTTTTCTCTCTAATCATGAATGTAGAAAATATATATTATTGGAAAATGAAGGAATAATTTTATGTATAATATTTATTATAAAAAGAAAGCCAAAATGCTCAACAATCGCTAGTTTGCTGAGCCTTTTGGCTTTTTGTAGTATAATAAAAATGTAAAAGAGATCACCGCTTTATTTTCCAGAAAATCGTTCGTCGGACTGACGGAGAAGAGCCAAAACCAGCAACAAGTCAAGGTAGGAAAAGTTTTGAAACGATTTTATGCTAAATTTTAGAGTCACCCCGACAAGCAGCCCAGGTGAGGCAGCTCGACACTGTTGCTTGGCTCAAAAAAACTCATTGCATGACAAAGATTAGTGTATACTTTGTTTAGACGAACGCGCGCGGTCTGACACACTTAACTTCGTTTCGAAGTAGCTTACAGAAAAAAATGAGCAATGCTTTTGCTTGATTACACGTAAAGATAGGCTTGGTACTTTATCATGGTATGCTGATCTTTAAAGCATGTTATCTTAGTTCACAACCATATCTTACTTTGATTTTAGGGATAAATAAGGACTCTTTTCAACCCATTGTCATTACAGGAATCCTCGATCACATCCGGCGGTCAAGCGATTGTGAAAAACCCTGTACCTCTGCAATCACCACAACAAGGGTACGAAAGATAAACCTTTGGGCTTTAGACATTCAAAGCTTTAAGCCCGTGAACCATTTCAACATATTCGATCATCATACAACCCAATTGATTAACAAACTAGCAAATATTTAGACCCGTCGAATCAAAGGCTCAAATTGAGAACATCATCAATGATCTTAAAAAGGGGGAAACTTCAGCGATAAGTGAGAAAGCGAAAACCGAGGAGGAGATGAAGGCTGAAGTGAGTGAATTTGTTTTAAGGTACGATTTTCCGTAACCGGAGTCGAGACCCTGATCTTTGGAAAGCTAGTAAGACTGCTAAGCACTTGGCCAAAATTCTTGAACATATCACACCAAATGATAACCTTCAAATGCAAATGATTGTTCTTGACGGTTCTTGATTGGATATTGGACTTTACTTTACTTTACAGTACATTTTGAGATCGAAGTCCAACTTCTAGGTGACACCGGAGAACACGAAGAGAATCAGTGACATTCTCTGGCGGGGTTTCTACGAGTCAGAAGTGATTACCAGACCTGAATGGATCGATACGATGGTCGCTGGAGCATTGAGGTGACAGAAAAGTTTGAATTGAAATAACAAGAGCTTCAGATTGATCGCACAATGCGTTGTGATCCCGGGAAGTTGGGAGAGGAGCATCAACGAGATCGTTCGGAATGAGATCGTCCTCGTGCTTTCCGATGGGGATTACACGTTCAGCAAGCTGAGGTATTTAGTCTTTTTATCTAGTCCAGAAAGTCTTTTCGTTCCTTTTCGTACTTCCGTAATTAAAACCAACAAATGCACCAATTGAAGTTTGTTTCATTAGAAAGGCCAATTATTTTTCTGCAAAATAACATTAAAATGGGTTTAAAATGTCTTATATCTGGATTTTTTGGAAGCCTGAAGTCGGGTAGTCAAAAAGGACGACGGCTCGATGATCCGGTTTAGACACTTTAGCTAAGGAAACCTATCTTGGTGTCAATAGATAAAAGATAAAATACAAAAAATTAGGTATATGGCCAAATTTTTATAGAAATTGATTTAGCCAATTTCTTCGTAGAGGTTTTTATAGTTTTTTTTATGACAAAACATGTTTTCACTGTCGAACTTTCTTGATAGTGAACCTAAATTGGCTTAAAAAGATGGGAAATAAGACAATAAACACTTCTTATTTAGCGCAAACCATACCGTAAATACTGTATATCTATTGACACCAAGGTAGCTAAAGTGTCTAAACCATCGAGTGTCTAAACCATCGAGTGTCTAAACCCTTTTTGACTACCCGACTAACGCTTCCAAAAAAATCCAGATATAAGACATTTTAAACCCATTTTAATGTTAGTTTGCAGAAAAATGATTGGCCCTTCTAATGAAACAAAGCGCAGTTCAATTGGTTCATTTGTTGGTTGTAATTATGGAAGTACGAAAAGGAACGAAAAGACTTTCTGGGTAGCCTAATAGTTGGAAGAAATTTTTGAAAGATCCTTTTTTTTATAGAAGTGCCGCAATACCGGATAAAGGAAGTCGTGGAATTGAGAACATTGATGAGATTTTCGAGCAAGAATTGAAAAAGGTGGGCTGATTGACGGAGTCAAGGCGGTAATAAGCATCAAAATTTGCGCTTATTTCCTTGAATTTCAGGTGGCCGACTATTTAGCGCCGGACGCGAGTCGACAGGGAAGATTTCGGTTTGTTGTCACGTGCTGGGTACAGATTTACATTTCGTTTTTAGATTGAAAGAATCAGCATGGAGAGATCATTTCTGCCCGCTCTTCACCCAGGTGCGCGGTCATTCGGCGAAGCACTGGAACGCGATTATCAATCGCGTTGAAGAGAGGTTCGTTTGAAATTTTTGCTATCTTTAGCTGAATATCATAGCTACTTGATAATTTTGAATAGAATTTAAAAACACCCTATTATTATTATTATTATTAAAAAACAAAAAATTTAAAAGCTCTAACGTTTAAAAAACATTTAGAGAGAAAGCCCAGCTGCCCGGCGTTGACAGCAAGAAGTCACAGTTGAAGCTTTGGATTCCATACCGGTGAGGATAAAAAAGCTTTAGATTTTGAAGTAGATTTTACAGTAAACCGTTACAGTTAGGGTAACCGTTAAAACAATTCCTAGCTTGATCGACTTCGAGAAGACGATGAGCGATCAGTGGACGAGCGGTGTCTGCAATTTGTTGACGTGCGAGCGCTTTTTTGAGATGAGCGCTATCATTCTGAAAGCGGTACGTCGTATTTGACTTCATTTAGTGATCTGATACAGTAAAACTTTAAAAAAGTCAATTGGAAAACAAAATTTTTGTTTAGTGCTGTGCCAAAACTTATCTCCAAGATCAATCCGAGCAACTCGTTATCTATTTGCTGTCGTTGTCGGTGAAATACGTGGGAAGTTTGCCGGAGGACAAAAGAGGAAAGGCAAGTTTTGAGAATGACAAGAGTCTGTCTAAGGCTTCGAATTTGAACTTTTAACACATTTCCGACGACGGTATCTTGGGCGTACAGTCGCGTATTCGTTAACTGTTTTTCTGATATTTTGGTGAATATTCAAAGATAAACTAAACTATTATAGCTTATTTGATAGCCCTGAATCTTCTTTTGAAACTAGTACTGAAAAAGTTACTGAAAAATTTCTACGAAATAAATAACAAAAGTCCTTAAAAACTTGAGTTGACACTAAAAATATTCGTCATTAGTACAGCCCACCGGTGGGTCGTATCGTCGTGAATGTGTTAATAAGACTTTGAACTCTTTGATAAATCACATCTAATGACTGACAATGAGACGTTTGTCTGATGGGAATCTGTCCAAGGCTTAGGATTTGACTGTCTTTATCTCGTCGAACTTCCAATGATCAAGCCTAGTACAGAGTTAAGATTTTTACTGATTCATTTACCGTAAATACTGTAATAGTACCCCACCCCCATAATGACGGTGCGGAGCGTTGCGTAGTCTAGCTTTGAACGAGGCTTTCTCGACACTGGTTTATGCTACAATGCGCGCTTAGGTATCAAAAAATAGCTGAAATTCAGGGCTATTTTTTAATACCAAAGACGCATTTTTTGAAAGTACGGGCGTTTTGAAAATACTAAAAAACTTTTGCGACTAGGCGACTTTACGAGGGGAGGGTGGGGTACTATTACAGTATTTACTTCAGCTAGTCCAGAAACGTTTCGATAGTACCCCACTCTACTTGTACCGATAAACCCGGTGAGCCGATAAACCTGGCTTGATCTAAGAATTTGATCCAAAAAGCTTTCTTATGCTTTTTAGTGCTGTAAAATCTACTGTATCTACTAAAATCTAGTGTTTCACGTTTCTTTTATAAAATTACTGTATTCCAGTTGTTATCTGAAGTATTATCTGAAGACAAAACCCAATCTTAGTTTCGCTCGTTTTTCTCCAATTTGAATTAATTACTCAAGTTTTTAGAGAGCTTTGTGATGACCGTATTGGCTCGGAAATTAAAGTTGCTCAAAAAATAATAACGGATTCAGATTCTCTATCCCAGAATGCCTATGGGTACAAATTTTTATAAATAGCTGTCGTCCGAAACGGCAGCCAAGTCAAAAATGGCTTTGTCATGAACCCAAAGAACTTCTGAAAACGTTTAGCCAGCCAAGCAAATTTCTTTCAGATTCTC
This sequence comes from Mesorhabditis belari, assembly GCA_958450365.1. NCBI lineage: Eukaryota > Metazoa > Nematoda > Chromadorea > Rhabditida > Rhabditidae > Mesorhabditis > Mesorhabditis belari. The sequence goes on from CAUEEP010000938.1 coordinate 1,292,004, forward strand.
CGCTATCTGCACATGGACTGGAATTTCCGCAAAAAGGATGGATCAACTGGGTGGGCTTTTGATTTCAAACGATTCTTAGCAACTATTGCAAGTCAAAAACGTTATCCGTTTTCAGAAGTCTATCCGTTATCACTGTGTTGAGCGCAATGTTTGCCGATGCTTTGGCAACTGACGATTTTGCTGCAAGGATCAAGGAAGAGGTGGGGAATTTGTGAATTTGAGTTTTAAAAGATACCTTAAAATTTAAATTGCCTTACATGCAACTTTGTATCACTTCTTAGATCGGAAAAGATGTGCAAAATCGTATCACGGGCACGAAAATTGACTACATGGCGAGACTCTTCAATTTGCTTTATAAAACGTAAACTTTCTATTAGCTTTTATCTTTATTATCTCTAAAAGACATCTATTTTAGAAAACTACCGTGATCTACCAGCTTTCATTCGATCAGCCCAATTTTGGTATGATTTGATGAGGCTCGAAAATTATACAAAAATTGGGCTGATCGAATGGAAACTGACAATGATTACGGTAGCTTTGAAAAAATGGGTGCCTTTTAGAAAACGGGATTTACTCGAACATTCATATTTCAGTGATCGCTTGGCAAAAAATTTACTCGATAGTGTCATCCTGACAAAGACGAGTTTTAAAATTGCAAACGATGTGACCGAAAAGGATAAAGAAGAGAAAAGACTATTGGCGAAAAGGAGAAGAGAACAATTATTGGAGTTGACAAAGAAGAAAAATGAAGAGGTTTTTGAGGGGTTTTGGGTTGAAAAAGAAAGGGTTTAGACAATGAAAGCGATGATGGAAAAAGAGGGGATCACACAAGAGGAAATGGATGATATTGACACGTCACAGGTGTGTCAAATAAAGAGTACTTCTCTAAGTAACAAGCTTTGTCTTGTATTAGGCTATCCAGAGAGTCTTTTCGTTCCTTTTCGTACTTCCATAATTAAAACCAACAAATGAACCAATTGAACTGCGTTTTGTTTCATTAGAAAGGCCAATCATTCTTCTGCAAAATAACATTAAAATGGGTTTAAAATGTCTTATATCTGGATTTTTTGGAAGCCTGAAGTCGGGTAGTCAAAAAGAACGACGGCTCGATGATCCGGTTTAGACACTTTAGCTAAGGAAACCTATCTTTTTGTCAATAGATAAAAGATAGAACACAAAAATTGGTATATAGCCAAATTTTTATAGATTGTTGCAATTTCTTCGTAGGGTTTTTATAGTTCAAACATGTTTTCACTTTCGATTTTCTTGGTGGTTGGTGTTTTGGTGTTTGTTATTTTACGATGGAAGTACGAAAAGAAACGAAAAGACTCTGAACAGCCTAATAGTAAACCTATTGTGCACTTTGTGGGCTAAACGCGCCCAATTCTCTATTTTTTTCGCGAGAGATGAAGAAATGAGTGCGCCAGAAGGGGTGCGTCACTAAAGTTGAGCACTCTTGAGTACAAGAGTGAGGGAATAAATTCTGGATAAGATTATCATTCTATAACCATTCTATGTAGAATGGTTATACAATGATAATTGATTACAGTGCTGTTCATGAGTGATTTTTCAAGATTTCTTCAACTTTCAACATCCAACTTTAACGTCAACAACCTTTTAGCCATCCGTTCGTTTGTACGATTGCCCGATCTGTGGAGACACAACTCCATCAACGACGAATCAACCATTGGGAATGCTTGTTCAGGTAAACTTGGAAAACAATGAACAACTAAGAAAGCTTTTTAGATGGAAGAAAATGACATCGTTGGCTCTCAAGTGGATGCCAATGAGGAAACTGTTTGGAAATCTTGCAAATTTGATATTCAATAACCAATTCAGATGACCTTGCTGGAGGCGGACGCACAATATGCACAGAATGGCCTATTGGCTGAGCGTTTAACCCTTCGAACATGGGAATCGGCGCGGGGAGAGTTGGTCAACACGGTTCGTTCGTTTTTATTATGGATAAAGTTGGTTTAACACCCTATAGTGGGTCAGACTAGAGTCACGCAAGAGGTAGGCCAGGTTTAGGGCAGGCGGTCAGGTCCGAGCCTTGCCCAGCCTGGCTTTACTGACCAGGGAACTGATCTCAGTGATCAGCTGATCAGCTCCTGATTCTTATAGTTATAAGGGTCGGTCATTTTAAACCCAATCGACTTTCAGGTAAAGCCCTACGATGGCCTGGTCGAAGCGAGTAGTTCAATGGAGATAAAAACCTGCGGTCATTGTGCTCATATCACATGTTTAACCCAATATGCGAATACGTTACAGGTAAATTTTAATAAAAGAAAGTTTGCACGAACATTTACAGAGACTGGAAGTGAATCGAAGTCTGTTCACCACGGAGCTTTCGTGTCCGCTTTGCAGGTTCGGGCTTTCAAATTATATAAAATAGAAATTGATTGGGTCACAAAATTCTAGGAAAATTCTAGGAAAAGCTCAGCTTGGATTGCATTTTTCGCTCAATTTAGCTACTATTTAAGGAATCCAATTGGTTTAGCAGGATCTAGAATTTGTAGCAAAGAACAGCCAGCTTTGGGCATAGTGATGCCGGGGAATCGACTGGGGCTATTCATTTTATTGAGTCTACCAATTAGAACTTAGATTTAATTGATTAAAAGTGATGAACCTTCAAAAAGCGTGAAAACACTTTCAAAATATCCATTTTAGAGGAAAGTTCAACTATTGTCTTCCGTTGGCTTTCGATTTCGGCTTTGAGATGTCCACCAGGCACAAGGAGCACACAATGGTTGAGGCTCGGAAGAGACTCCTCGAGGCGATCGTTGAGCGAAAACCGGATTTCACTGTAAGATTGCAGCTGTTTAATAACAAATGTCGGGTAGTCAAGTGAAGTCGGGTAGTCAAAAAGAGCAACGGCTCGATGATGCGGTTTAGACACTTTAGCTAAGAAAACCTATCTTGTTGTCAATAGATAAAAGATAGAACACAAAAAATTAGGTATATAGCCAAATTTTTATAGAAACTGATTTAACCAATTTCTTCGTAGAGGCTTTTATAGGTTTTTTTTATAGACACGTTTTCACTTTTGAATTTGCTTGAAAGCGAACCGAAATTGACTTAAAAAGATGGGAAATTGAACAATAAACACTTTATTTAGAGCAAACCATAGGTTAATTGGTGAATTATTTATTATTTTTCAACGGAATTACGAAAAGGAACGAAAAGACTTTCTGGACAGCCTAATATTAGGTTGGTGCATAAGTCTTTTTTCAAATTTTTGTTTTCATGGAAAAGAATCCTTTACCAAATTTTTTTGCGTCCTAAACTATTAAAAAAATCTATAATTTCTCTACAAAATGGCTTTTGAGAGAAAGCTCAAAGCTCACCTCAACTCAGTAAAGACGCATTTTTGTGTGAAATTTTCAATTGTTGTTTTAAAGAAAATGGCTAGACGGATCGTTTTCAAATTTTACAGACTTATGTAAACAAATAAGCTCTTTCTTTTTTACTTTGATACCAATAATGCAAAAATACAAACCAAATAGGTTTGTATTGAAGAAAATGTCCAAATTGCGACTTCGGCATGGGAGCAGTTTTGGGTGCTCACCTTGGCGCCTTTAAAAATCCATAAAACACAACAAAAATAACGAATTTCGCAAAAGCCATTTTGCAGAGAAACAATTAACCTTTTTAATAGTTCAAATAGAAATTTTGTTGGTGGCGGTATTATTTTTAAAAGATGTTTGGAAAAAATTGTGAAGACTTGTACACCAACCTAATAAATGCCTTGTTGATTCCCTTAATAACAGGAAAGATCTCAAATTTCAAATTCAGGATCCCATCGAAAAGAGTGCTTTTATTTCTCACTACAAAGAAAGCATCGACGGTTTGCTGTCTCATATGCAATCTCACAAAGAGTACACCATTCAAAATCACATCGCCGGGCTGATCAAGTGAGTGTTTTATGGGAAAGCTGATTGTTCAAGTATTATATCGAGAACTATTAAAATATTTAGGGCAAACGTGGAACGAAATCTCCTACAAGCGAAAATCTTTTTGGATGGGAAACGCCGCAAGAATAGAATGCTGGTAGTCGGTGGGTGTAGGAGTTGCAAAATAAAATCTAGACTGCCTGAATATCATCTACTCCATAAAACAATCAAATTCAAATTCAGAGCATCTCGTTGCGGCGCTGGTGGCAAGGACGAGCAATCTTGACGTGAAAACGATGCTCTGCGCGGCGAGGGATCTCTTTGAGCCGACATTCTTCGGGGTAAGGGCTGATTTTTGTCAACAAACTTATGGTAACAAGGTCAAAACTTAAGAGTACACAGATCTTTAGGTAACTCCAGGTTTCTAGCCGGGCTCAAACCTTGTCTGGTCTAGCCTAGCTTCTAACTGGAAATTTAAATCTATCTCTAGTTGATCAGTTGATAACATGCACTGGTTGTAATATTTTAATGTTTTTTCAATTGTCGTTACTTTTCCAGGATCAATCAGTCGATCCACCGTCATCTTCGTCGGATTCAACTTTCAACTTCATCGATGAAATCGACGAAGATCAGCCAATGATCGCCTTTGATACAGAAGAGAATCAGCGAGCGCTTTTAGATGTTTTAAGACCGGTAATTTACAGATCAAATTCTAGTACAATCATTTCAGAGTCTTAATCGTCCACGAGGACCCTATGACTCGATAAAGAAGAAATCCGATGTGCCACTTTTGCTCTTCGATCATCGATCGTTGTTGGTCAAGCTCACCGCGTACCTCGTGCAACAAAGATTCGCGTGCGAAGAGAAATTGAGTAAGTCAATTTTAATAAAAGATTAGGTTTCAAAAAGACTTAGCTAGCCGCTCTAAAGCGACCTTCGGCTATCGTAACCCTATTCCAATTACAGTAATTGTACGTAAACCCAATTACTGTAATCATATTTCGGACGTAACCCTAGCTCGGTTACTGTAGCCTCATTACAACTACCGTAACTCCATTATCGTAGCCCCAGTCCAGTTACCCGGTAAGTGCTCTGGTTACGGTAACTGGATAGCCTTTAGGCACTGCTTGAATCGGTGTTTGGAAAAGTTCCCTACAGATCACAAGCCATTTCCCAAATTACAGATCTTTGCCGTTTGGTGGCTCAACTCTGTCACGATGCCGCACTGACACGTTGTTGCCTTCAATTGCTGATCCGTTTGACTTTCGATGATGCGATGAGAATCGGGAAATCAAGTTGTGAAAATTTTTTTTTTAAACTTTTGAATTCTATTCTAGATGAGGATTCATTGCTTTCATTAGCAGCCAGGGAATTCTTGGAGTGCCGGCCGTTCATCACTGCGCATCTTTTTGCCGAGACATCGGTTCTTAACAAATATTCAAATGATCTATCAATCAAATTCTAGGCTTTAACTTACGAGCGAACCTTGACCGAGTACGCGGACGCAAACGTGCGCTTTATCGCGCAATTCTGGCAAGAGTTAAAGCTGAAAGAGGTGCCGAAAGAGGTCGATTTGCACCAAATGTCCGCGGAGAATTTACGAGAGTTCATTGGTAAGCTGAAAGAGTTGAGATGATATACTTTTGAAAAGTTTTCATACTTTTGTCGATGACTGTATAACATCATCTTATCTACTTTATGTGTTTTGAAAGAGTTGAGATGATATAGCGTCACGCTGGTCCTTCAGTCCATTCATGACTGGCCAGGCTAAAAGTGACGGAAAGCTAAGTAAGACTTCAAAATTTTTGAGCTTGTTTTGAATCTCCTTGGCATACCTTGAAATGTGGTTCTAAGATCAGCTCATAACCTCAAAATACCACGAAAAACTTGTTTAGGCATCTCAAAGACTCCTCTCGCCTCCACGCAACTCATTCACACGTGGATCCGACAGTTCGCACCGATTTTCGCCTACAGTCGTGACTGCAAATCGAGGGTGAGTGCTTGGAGAAACATTTATTTACAATTTACTATATATAAAAGAGAATTGTCTGTCCGTCTGTCCGTGTGCACGAGAAATTCGTATACGAAATTTGCATTTGTAAAGAAAATTAACATATGAATTTCCAAACAAAATTTGCAATGATTGAACTCAATTTTCCTTTTAATTTCAAAGTATTCAGCTTTTAGCATTATTATTAAGTACTCATTAGAACTAGGTGTAGTATGGCTATGAACCAAATTTTTTATTTTTTAACTTTTAATTTTTTAATCAGCAAAGCTATTTTTAAAAATACCTGGCAAATACTATAGGAAATAACATAGATATCTGAGAAATGGGATACAAATGTAAACGAATGAGTCTGGACAAAATGAATAGAGATTTTTTGGTAAAAATGAGATGTCGAACGATAAAGTGAATTGTGAGTGAATTAGCATTGAGAATCTTATATTGGCAGTTGGCAGAGTTACTTTGATAAGAGAATATTTTCATCTCAAAACCCGCTGAACCTTGCTCATCGATCGAATTTAGCACAGAATAGATGGTTTATGGTAGAAAGGACACAAAAACTTAAGTCCACAAATAGCTTGTGATTTCTATTTGGCACTAACTCGAGCGATAAGTAAGCTGAATCGAAATTGTGATCGAGTTTTTTGCACGATTAGTTGCTTTTCATCGCACCGCCCATCATCATGATCAAGATGGCTAAAGAGTGAGGATTAACTGAATACTTTTATATGTAAAGCTTCATTGAAAATTAGTTTTATTACTATAGAATAGCCCCACTGAGCTCAGTCAGCTTTGTGCACTCACCAATTACGATCAACGCGATGCAGACAAGTCCACCAGTGCACACGCAAAACGCGATCCAGTAAAGACTCGGGTCGCAGTAATGCTCTTCGAACATACTCTCATCAAAGTGTACGTACCACTTGCTTCCGTAAACCCAGACACAGCCTAAAAATAGCTTGGTATTAAGGCTGGGATTACCGGGATTAGAACTTGTGAATTGATTTGTTAGTTGACGACAGTAACACTATACAAGTGTCGGAAGCGTCACTATGCCCAAATTTTTGAAATCAATATTTGCCTTTAATTTGGCTTTACCTTTAGCTACAAATTCTGTATGGCATTAAACGGCTGAGGTGCTGTGGAGCGACGAGACAAAGATCAACTTATTCAACTCAGATGGTGGCTTTTGGATCATTAATGTATTGCTTAAACAGCAGCTAAGCCGAGAGAACAATGCAATCTGGCCGGAGAGTTTTGCCTCCTGATTCCCCCAGGATCCGCTAGTCAAATCAGCCTCTATTTGGTATCATTTGAAAGCTTATAGGCTCCTAAGGTGCCAAATTCCGTCGCTCACCAAGGATCATCCAAATGATGATGGTGAGGAAGAGGATGAGCTCGGTTCCCTTGATACAAAGATCCGACGAGAGTCGAGTGGCTCTCGTTTGTGCTTGCGCTTGTCGTCGTCGATTCGAGGGCATCGGAATGGCGGCATAGATTCGGACACAAGAGGAGATGATTATCAAGACTCCGAGCACGAGTAACCAGATTGGGATCATTGGTTGCACGTTGCAAAATGGAATGTTGAAGGCACCTAGATTTGAGCTTGCTTTTTGCTGCATTAAACTAGGCAGGAGTTCACGAATAAGTTCAAGTACAATAATTCTGTTTCTTTCCCTTACCCATGAGTAAAATGAGGAAGCCGATGAGACACGTGGCGCTCATCAGACCAAACCAGGCCATCGGCGGGATTCTGTCGCTGACGTAGGAGCCAACATTTTGCGCGAACTCGACCGTGTCTCCCGAATTTGAATAAACCTCGGCGAATTTGTCGTAGTGTCTTGGTTGCATTTCTAAAGTTGAATTGTTGAAATCGTGGATGAACTGAAGTTTTTCAATAACTAACAGGCTGTCTAGGCTCAAAGTTTTAAAAAGCTTACAGTAATTTGTATTTAGTACATAAAGTCATAGAATAAAGTTACAGTTTCAAGAGAGCAATTGCTTAGACATGTAATTGGTCAGTATCAGGGCTTAAAAAACTGACCCTAGCCGAAGCTGGCAAGTCATAGACACGATACTAGAAATGTCTACTAGTAGTAAGCTATAAATGTTTACCCCGTCCAATCTTGGCTCACAATCAATTATCTTGGCATTTTGATTCAAAATTTATAAGAAAAATCACTAAAAATTATACCTAGGCTTGCCATTAGGCTGTCCAGAAAGTCTTTGGTGAATTTCTTATTTTCCAACGGAACTACGAAAAGGAAATGAAAAGACTTTCTGGTTAATATTAGGGTGTCAAGGCTATGAGAAGTCATTAAAACTTTGTCCAGGAGCGCATAGTACAAATATAAAATGCACAGTAACAATATAAATCAACTCCAGTTTCTCTTACCCAATATCGGCTCAGTCGTCGGCATGTAAACCTTCTCTTGCCTGGCCATTTCTGTGTACGAGGGTGGTGTTTGGAGTAGTTGATTGTACGGGGAATTGCCTCGAATAAACGATGGATTACTGTTGAAACTCGTTGGCCGTTCTTCTAATCGATTCTGTTGCAATGGGGCGAGTTGCAGAGTGAGGCTTCCGTCCTGGTTGAGATACGCACTAAAAAGTTATCGATACGAAGAAATGGGAGAAAAATGGAGATGAATCACAGTTATGATTTTGTAGGAAAACTTGGAAACTGATAAGGAATGACACATTGAAAATGTGGGAATTGCTAGGAATTGTTAGGAATTCAGAAAAACGGCATTACCTAGGTTGTTTGTGCATTTTGTGATGAAATATTGGGTATAGAATCCCCTGCTTTCTCTGCTTCTTCTCCCAGCAAGCCGATTCTGTTTGTTCAGAAAGAAATCAATAGTCATGAGACGACAAGAAAAGGCAAAACGCCGTTTGCATGCTATCATTTCCACATTACAAACTAACAATGATAAGAAGAGCTTTTTAGAGCTTCAAGAAGAGCTTTTTACTTAAAATTTGACTATAACTTGACTGGGTTGTTTTTATGCGCAAACGCACGCTTTCTGGCACACTTTATTCTCAGTTTTTCTACGTTATTGCTACGCTACGCGAAATGAAGAATTGGTGCACCAGAGAGTTACTTTTAAAAAGCGTTAAAAAAATAAAAAATGAGTGTGCCAGCTGACCTGCGTTTATTAGAGCAGAAAGCACAAACCTCTTTGTTTGTTGGGGATTTTCGTGTCGTTGGGGCGAGTTCGGATTGCTTAAATGCACCTCACCATAGGCGCCGAGTGTTTCCGAGAGAAGTGAGCTTTTTGTGGAATCCTGAAGAGGGAATTGGAATTGCAAATGGAAATCGATTTGGTTTTTCCTTTTGGGAGAAAGAATCCGATGCAAATCAGCTGAATTTCTGATGGGAAGACAAATAGAGCTTTGGAAAAAAGTTGTCTTATGCTAATTGTAAGTAAGATTCAGCTATTCAACCGATTCAGGCTATTTATTCCAAATATATCTGTGTATTTGAAAAATAAACAACATTAAATTAAATCTTTTGATTTAAAAATTAAATCTATTCAATCTTGCGAGCTTAAGACTGTAGTGAGATAAAAAAATCTTTCTTTTCTCAACGAAAAGCTTTCACCCACCACTGTTGAAACGGGGAAAACCGTTTGATTCCTCGGCAGCGAAGAAGAATTATTTCGTAACATCTCTCCATTGTTTACCGACGATTTCAACACATTGTTGTTATTGGAAAGAAGAGACGAGTCGGAGGCACGAGAGCGGTGAATGAAACTCTCGGATGTGATGCGCTCGCTTTGCTCGTGATAGTGCATACCTTGAAGATAGTGTGTTAGTATTAGAAATAGGGAATTAACATAGATAAATAGAAATCGATCAGCCTTTAAAAGTTAGCAAATCAATCATGTATAAATCTAAAATGTAACATAAAAATCGATAAGGTAAAAGGTTGAGGTCAGCTCTGGGAAAGTGGTTTCATCGAATGAATGTGTTCACCGTCTGAGTCATCTCTTTTTTTCTCCGAGGGAATACACACAGAGTGGCGGCTATTTGGAAATGTTTTCTACGAGAAAAATATTCAATCAAAGGATAGATAGAAAAATTTTAAGATTGAACTTTAGCAACTTTATATGTTAGGGTAATTTGCTGTAAGCAAAATTCGATACTCATATTTGGACTTGGGATTTGCGTTTACAGTACATCGATCAGCTAATAGTCAGTAAAAGGTGGATAATTTTGAAAGCTACCGTAATCTTTCTTTCATAAGCTATCCGGAATCCGATAGAAGCTGAACGAAAGATTGCGGTAGTTTTGCAAATTATTCGTCTTTTAGATATTGTAACCTTCTCATCAAAACACCACAGTAGCACAGAGTGCTATGAAAATACAAACATTTAGTTACAGAGGTTTTTTGAATGAATGGTTGGGTAAAAACTGAACCAAGGGAAGAATCTAGACTTGTAAAATCAGCTCTAGAAATTTCCCTGACATGAACTGTACGCAAAAAGGGTCACTCAAGACCGAAAATCGGAGAATCAAGCAAATGTCTTCGTGATTGAGTGTGAAAGGGTTTAGCTTTCCGGCTCAATTTGGGTCTAAGGGGGGTGAATGGGCAGAGAAGAAAGTGGAGAGGTGGCTCACTCACGCTGCCGTTTCTCGCGCACACCCAGCCAGCCGCAGAGCCGTTAAGTCAACATCGAGTGGAGACTCTTTTCCATCTTTCGTCTGTTTTTGAAAAAAAAACTTTGACCCATGTAATTTGAGAGACGATCCGGGGAAAACATGTAAAAATAGAGCGTTTGTGTCTGCGAAAGTTGACTTGAACTTTTCAGATGGCTTTTCAAAAATGGGCCTATTTTTTGAATACTTTCACTAATTTCAAAAGTATTTCAATGAAAAGGTATAATACAGATTTTTGTTTTTTGTCATTTTTATTCTAGAAACTTGTGTTATAAAGTAAAAAACCTACCAGGGTTTTTTTTGGTAAATTTGTTTTTTTCAAGGAGCGAAAAGACTTTCTGGACAAAAGACGAATATTTTTATAAGCACTAAAGGTGTTTGATATGACTCAATCCTTTCAATGACACATCCATTCCTTTTCAGGTACTTTCCCGTGAACCACTCATCTTCCGCCCATCACTTCTCTTGTCATTGCCCAATGCGTACGATGGTCTCTTCAGTCATTTCTTCAATCGCAGTTGTTTGGGGTGTGGAACGGTGAGTTGATGAGAACGTTTGAGTAAAGGAGCTGGTTTTGAACCAAACTCATGGCTAACATTAGTTTATAATCAAATAAACCCAAGATAGCCGTGAAAACATACGATCTGAGCTAACTGGATAGGTGTCAAAAATATTTTGAGTCAACCGTAGGAGCTGAAAATCAAAAGCTCGTGTGAGTTCTTTAGTGAGATTTGTTTGGAAAAAACTTTGATTGAAAACGACATTCTAGGTTCCATCGAGGGCATTCATTTGCTTGCTGTGTTCGCAACTCGTTTGCGTCGGTGATTGCTGCAAGATAACACAATCGGATATGGATCAAGAGGATCATATATCGAATGAAGTTGATAGGGTGGGCAATTATAAAAGCTATAATAATATAGTATAGTAGAAATGCAAAAATCCCCCTCAAATTATTCAATTTTCAGCACGTTCAACAATATGAGCACGGTGTGGCGCCATTTTTGGTCCTCAACTCCTCACTGATCGTCATCGTGAAGAAAGGGGTTTGTTAAGTGGAAATTTTTGAAAATTTAAATGCTAACGTTAGATAATTTAATAGCTATATTTCAGAGGGGTTTGATTTGGGGAACTGTTTATTTGGATGTGCATGGCGAAGAGGATCGAATGCTGAAACGGGGGAAACCGCTGTATCTGAGTGAACAAAGGTAAGAATTTGGAGCTTACCTGCTAAAAGGAAGATGGAATGGGAGATTGATTATCAGGCGGAAATTAACACAACACATCATAAAGGCTACCGTAGTTATGTAAATTGATATGGAAATTTCTTTAAATGCAAATTTAAACTGCAAACTTTCATTAATCATTTGCAGGGGTTTTTTGCTCAGTAGTGCGACATATCCGCATCTTTTCTAACATTTTTGCTAAATATTTTTTCGGATTTAGATTTAGATCCGAGAAAATCCGCGCGATAAACTATTTACAGTCAGTATCGGGCTTGTAAGCGGAAAATTTGATATCTAAATGCGCAGAAAAAATGTCTGGGCACCGAGATGTGAACGATTCTTTGAGTGTAAACTTAGACTACGCGACACTCCGATATGGGGCTTCTATGAGAGTATTTACGGTAATATACATAAATCATATTTTAGATGGGAAGCCCTTCAAAGAGACTGGGTGGAGAAGGATTTCACGCGTGCCTCGAGCCCGTGGATTGACATTGAACGGGTTTGTCGGGCTTTTGATTTGTATTGGATTTATAAGCATATAATGCAAATGATCTGCTACTTAAGATCCATCAAACCTCTCTAGCCACTTATTGTTAGTCAAGATATAAGTGTGACTATAGTCTGGTTTCGATTTTTCAACCAATTCTCCAATTTTCAGTTTTACCAATATCTACGGGATCCCAGCATCTACGAGTATCGATACATCTAAAGCCTATTTTTCACAAAGATTTGCATAATTTTAATTTATAATTTCATTTTATAATTTTCAATAATTCATTTCCCGATTTTCTTTACTTAAATTTTAGTTCATCCTTTTGGTAGCTTAAAGGGCTTGCATTAGCTAATCGTCTAGTCTATCGCTTGCAATTTTTATACTGTAAATTTTGTAGCTTTTGTAGCATTTCTAAATTTTATGCTGTAAAGACCTTCGAATGTGATGATCTATTAATAAAGTTTTAAATGCAAATTTATTCAAATAAAATGAAATGAAAGACCTTTCATTGAGCACCGACATATTTAATTTGAAAGTCTCTTCTTTGACTCTATGCAAAGAGGCCTTTGGCAATGAGGAGTGCAAGAGCTGCGGTCAAAGCGACGGTGGAGGAACTCTGGAAAGAAATTCGATGACTCCACATAACTGTACGCTTTCTTTTTACTGTTTACGGTACTTGTTTCGCTTACCTATATATCTACGTCGCCCTGATTACCGTATTCTAAACATTACCCGACTACCATAACCTAGATATCGCATTGACTACTGTATTCTAACCCGTTTACCGTAATCTAGACGACGTCTGACTATCGTATCTAATCATTGACTGGTTACCATGCAAAAGAGCGATTTAAATGCGAATTGACTCGATGGTAATTTTTCAAGAATCTAATATGGCAAACTTATTTTTTACCTTTGTGGTTGTCTGAATCGGGAACGTAGTTGCGGCAGTTGGATAGGGCTGAAAAAGTGATCAAAATTTGTAGCTTAATCACCAAGATGAGTTTTGACTTTTGAAAGAGCTACCTCTGATCCTAATGGGTACTCAGGTTGTTGATCGGGAAGACCTTCTGAGTTGAGGAATGGCGGGATTTCGACTCTGAATTGTTACGATGCTTATTTGATAGATCCGAGAAGCTTGATATTATATTTATTAGCGTATTCTCCCTAGTAGTCCATCCTAAGTTTCGCCTAAATTTCTCGAAATCTCGAAAAGCGCTTTTCAGAACCTATTGATATGCGATGGGAAAATGTAGCTGATGGCTGATGGCTCGTGGATCTTGTGAGGGATTAGAGTGTTGAGTCTCTGCGAAAATAGAGACTGTAAAATGGTCATCTCTTTTAAAATGATATGCTCCTTCATCAAATTCAATAAAAAAAGAGAAAAATTCATAAAGATACCTCTTTCCTTGAGCTTAATCTTATCAGCTAGCAGTCATTTCTTTAGTTTTGCTTTTTTGATTTAGTCTAAAAAGCTATTTGATGCTTTGCAAAATATCGAAAGCTTTTAGAAGTAGTGAAATAAAAAAAAGCATGATTAACCATTAACAAGCATGAGAATACGGTAATTTGGTGCAAATTCTTACGGCTGTCCTCCATACTGAGTGGGCACTCGGTTACAATCTGGATCAAAGAGTCTTCGACCGCAATCTGAGGGACCGATTGGAGCGATCGGATAGTTTGGAGTGTTACAACCACCTAAAATGGGACTTCACAAGTACAAAGTAAAGATAATTGAGCAAAATGAGCAAGTTTATTAGATTAGATTGATGCTATAGACTGCTATAGATGCTATAGACTGTTAGATAAAGGCACTCTCATCCAATCTAGATATAGGTCAAATCTTAGCTAAGGTGCAATTAAATATTCCAACTAACCAGTGCTTCCACATCTGGTGGCACAACGACAGTCGCAAGGCTAAAAATTAGAAAGAAACATTTATGAAATAGTGATTCAAACCGGTTGTGGAGTTGGCTGATGGCAGTGCTAAAATTAAGTCATAATTTCATATCATTTCTGGTTTTCTGGTTTATTTAAAACAGCGTCAGAATAGAAAACGTTTAAAACAAAGGCGTCAAATTTTGTCATAGATCAATAGTCAATAGTGTTTAAAATGAGTCGCTAAAGATTTTCAGTTAATCAGTATCACTCGACAAACATTTTGAACGCTAATTTTATCTATAAAATCTTCTTTTTTTAAAGAAACTACCGTAAATACTGTAATAGTACCCCGCCCCCATAATGACGGTGCGGAGTGTTGCGTAGTCTAGCTTTGAACGAGTTTTTCTCGGCACCGGTTTATGCTACAATGCGCGCTTAGGTATCAAAAAATAGCCCTGAATTTCAGCTATTTTTTGATACCTAAACGCGCATTGTAGCATAAACCAGTGTCGAGAAAGCCTCGTTCAAAGCTAGACTACGCAACGCTCCGCACCGTCATCACATTATGGAGGTGGGGTACAGTATTTACGTATTTACGTTACAGTATTTACGGTATTTCATCCATTATGTAGCTAAAAAGGCAAAGGAATTTTTTTTGGTATAAAAATAACTTGGTTTTTTTTGAATTGTGAGAAATGAGAAATTTCCTCACCACACGGAAACGCGGAGTGATCGTCTCTTCGCGACAACAACAACGACAAGTCACTCGTTTGAAGCCCTGAAATGGATATTGACTTTAAACATACGGTAGAGTTAAGTGTAAGCTATTAAACGAGAAGGCTTTCAGCTGATAGGTTAAATATTTTTACTTAGTTAGCTTTACCTGTCCATAGGCGGTGCGCGGCGGCCCTTGAACTGGATGACCGATTGAAGGCTAAAAGATAGATTTATAAAGGTCGAGAAGATTACGGTAGTCAGATAAAGACTGTAGTTTAAAAGTAGACTTTTCGAAAAGAATCTCTACCAAATGTCCATTTGGCGCAGTGGCGTAGTGATCGTCGGAGGGATACGGGTTGAATGGGTTGTATGGTTGGATGGGGTTTGGCTGTGGAGCTGGATAGATTGGCAGAGGATTCGGATGGGGAAATGGTGCTGGGAACTGGAAAGGGGCGAATTTTTCAAGCAAGAACGTCTGGCAAAAGTTCTGCAAAGTTATCGGTGATTAATGGCACAATGGCGTCTTATAGAGTCGGCCAATCTTGAATTCGTTCTTGCAGAACGCTTCGCGTTTCGGACTCCTTAAGAAGCCTTCACACCAACGGCTGCCACTGCTTTGACGGCTCAGTGGATGACTAGGGGCCTGTTACCTGTCCCAAGTTCGATCTTCCTTTCGAAAACTTTTCTTTTTTTAAAATTAGATTTTGGAAGGAATTCTAATTAAAATTAACTGTTTTATTAGCTTTTAGTTCTAGGTTTTAAAATCTCTTGATCTTTTCACGAGAGCTGATAGCCGGGAACTGCTATTGTGGCTAGCCGAGAACTGCTATTGTGGCTAGCTGGGAACTGCTATTGTGGCTAGCCGAGAACTGCTATTGTGGCTAGCCGGGAACTGCTATTGTGGCTGCGAGAACTGCGGGAACTGCCATTGCTATTGTGGCTTGGAAAAGAATAAAATTTAGATTACAAATAGAGTTTTTTAATTATATAATATAGATGACTGTAAATATACTACTCTAGCGTTTGTTTACTGTAATTTTAATCTATTCAATAAGCATAATATTCAATAAAATTTTTATTTAGCTTAGAAATTTGCAATTAAAAACCCACTGGATAGCCGGGAGCCGGAGCCTGGGTGGTCACTGGGAGGCGCTGAAATGAATCTATTTGTTAAATGTTTGAGAAAATTGAATACTATATAATAGAAATATAAAGGGACTAAGACGTCTGTCTGTCCGTTTGTCTGTCTGTCTGTCTGTCCGTCTGCCCGTCTGTCTGTCCGTGTCTGTCTGTCTGTCTGCCCGTCTGTCTGGGGGGCTACTCCTCAGCTCCCAGAGGACCGTTTGCAATGAATTTTGCGCCGTTGAATAAGGAATTCAATGTAGTTGTGCATTGGATTCTTTTGGATTCTTTAAAAAGCAAAATTGGACTAGTATGCGGGGGTCGAACCCGGATCGTATGGGCGATAGGCCTGCGCGCTATCCACTGCGCCATGGCGACAAAGTGTCCTTCCCCAAAAAATCCGGGAAAAACCCGCCATTGGACGGGTTTCTCGGCTGGTAATAGAAATACCGTATTTGTTCGAATAGAAGACCGGGTAAAGAGTATGATCGCGTACTCCTGCGTAGCAGCCCTTTTTAAAATTTCTTTTCTGCATAAAAGCTTTCAATCAAGTGCTATAGAGCTGGAAAATGGCTCAAAAAACATGTTAGCTAACATGTGGTATTTTTGAGCCATTTTCCAGCCCTATAGCACTTCATTGAAAGCTTTTATGCAGAAAAGAAATTTTTAAAAGGGCTGCTACGCAGGAGTACGCGATCATACTCTTTACCGGGTCTTCTATTCGAGCAAATACGGTATCTAAATAACCAATAGAACTATTTTATTTAGCTTAGAAATTCGCATTTAAGAATTGAAATTTATTAAAATTAAAATTTAAAAATTACCGGGGTTGTGGTGATGACGGGTTTCGACGAGTGCTAAAAATGGATTCGATTAAAGAGTTGGATTCGCAATGGATTCGCATTTAATCGAATACATTTTAATAAATAGATAACTTTAACAAGATAACAAGATAATAGATAATAGATAACAAGAATAGCTTTTAAAAAAAAAATTGATAGACTTTAAGCTGGATATTCTTGAAAATATTAGTAATTTATAAAATTAGTTCTAAAATTATTTCTAAAATTAGTTCTAAAATTTTCTTTATAACCAACTGGAGTTGGGATGGCTCGCTCGAAGTCCCAAGCATCATCTAAATTTCGATTTCGATTTTCATTTCGTTTCATTTGTTTTCTTTTGTATTGAATTTTAATTTGCATTTAACTTGTATGAAACTTTTTTTTTTACCTCGATCTTTTTCACCTTGATTTCCTCGTGAAGCTCTGAAAATTGAATTGAATTCATTTTGATTTTTGTAAGTTTTTCTTTTACCTTGAGGCTTCTTTTGAGTGAGCGACGGTAAGGAAAAGAAGAAGAAGAGATTCCCACCGTAACATTCTGAATTGGGGAATTGCTTTGAATTTGAAAATTTGAAAGCAATGAAGCAATAGAAACAATAGAAATTGTTGATGATCAAAAGCTGAAAAGATTTCAAGGGAGAATTTAGTAGCTACTTTGAAACTTTGAAACTTAGTAGCTTTGAAAGTCCGTTGTTTATGGGCTTTTCCAAAGCATACCTTCTAGCTACCGTAACCCAGCTATATAAAAATACTAGTTACATCGATAATCTTTAAGTCTAAGCGCATATATTCTGTTTAATCGGATGAAAGCTAAAGGCTAAATGTCCAGGCTAATGTGCTAAAGGCAAGTAAAGAGCTAAAGCCAATCGAATAGCTTAAGGTTAGGCTAAAGTTGACGGCTAAAGGTAGGCTAATTAATCTACTGTTTAAGGTAAGGCTAAAGGTTAATTCTAAAGGGAAGTAAAGGTGAAGGCTAGGAAGCTACAGCGGAGGAGATTTTGAAGGCTTAAGGTGAGCTAAAGCTGAACTCCAGCTAAGCTATTCCAGCTACCATTTCATCCATAAAGATAAAACCAATCAAATAGCTTAGTTGCTATTACGGTAGTGCTATTTAAAAGTATATTTATTTGAAACGAATAATGAATTACAACAAAAAGAAGGAAATTTTTACCCTTAGTTACCCAAATGTTGTTAAGAAAAGAAGAAAAAACGGGAAGAAGAAGCACTCTTTCTAGTTGCCGGGATTGAACCTTTGACCCCCGACTAAGAGACAACACTCCTATCCGGTCGGCTACAACGGTCGGCTACAACCTGAATTATTGTAAAAACAACTAGCTAGATAAATCTAGGTACGGCTATAGCCGAGTCGATCTATCCAATTTCGAGAAAAAGTTTACAAATGAATGAGAGAGAATCTTAACTCTTACATGTAATGCACGTTGTACGGCTGTACGTTGTACGACTGTACGTTGTAGGGCTGTACGTTGTACGGCTGTACGACTGTACGGCGAATCAACTGTACGTTAAAGGAACAAAAGAATAAATTAAGATTTCCAAAAGTAAAGTAGAAGAAAAGTTCTCGAAATTTCCGTGATTTCATTCGTTTTATGGTGGCAACTTTTGGCGGAGTTTTGCGGAGAACAAAGAAAAAGATGGGATTCATCATGATCGAACGCATCGTACAATATGGGTATTTTACGTGGCAAAAGAAAAGATTTCAACGCCTTTTGTGCAAATCATCGCCATTGTTTTTTTTTTTCGACGATTGGAATGCGGATTTTCGTTTGAAATTGTCAGCGCTGAAATTTACTTGAAAAAAAGAAAATCGGGATTTCAGTTCTTCTAGGAGATTTCAAGAGTCAACCTTTCGAAATTGGTTAGCTTGTGGACAGACTGGTATTCAGCTTTTTGGTGTTGGCGAATCAACAACTACGACTGTACGTTGGACGGCTGTACGTTGGACGGCTGTACGTTGGACGGCTGTACGTTGGACGGCTGTACGTTGGACGGCTGTACGTTGGACGGCTGTACGTTGTACTGCTGTACGTTGTACTGCTGTACGTCTGTACTGCTGTACGACTGTACTGCTGTACGTCTGTACTGCTGTACGACTGTACTGCTGTACGACTGTACTGCTGTACGACTGTACTGCTGTACGACTGTACTGCTGTACGACTGTACGTTGATTAGACAAAAAGTTCAAGGAAAAAGGTTGAAATGCCAAAGTGAGCTCGGTTGGCTCAAACTACAAAATATGTTTCTAATTTAAAAGCTAAAAATAGCTGGCAGGATAAGACGAGGTTAGGCGGCCTGGCTTTGGCTTTTCGGTCGAACTATCGGGGTTATAGTGATCGATTTGAACCAAGGAGCTAACGAACCAAGGGAATGCTTTAAAACCAAAAGGAAAGCGGTCAAGATCAAGCCAGAGTCAAGCCAGAATCAAGCTAGAATCAAGCTAGAATCAAGCCAGTGTCAGTGATCGATTTGGAACCAGGGAGCTAAGGAACCGAGGGAATGTTTCAAAACCTCTAAAACCAAAAGGAAAACGGTCAAGATCAGGCTAGAATCAAGCAAGAGTGAAGTCAGAATCAAGCCAGAGTCAAGCTTAACCTAATTCCAAACCCACTGAGCCTTTGAAGCTAGGCCACGCCTTTAAATTGGCTCTTTGATCATCTAATTCTTTTAAAATTTGTTATCAACAGTTTATCAACAGTTAAAATTTGTTATCAACAACTGTTATCAAGAGTTTAGCCTCAAAATCCTTGAATGTTTGGCTTTAATATTTGATGACTGAAGTCTAGCTAGGTTTAAGCTTTTCTAGAAGCTTTTCTAGGTTTTATACAGCTGTAATAAAGTGATCAATAATCGCAATTCTAGAATTCGGAATTTCTTTCATTCACAACTTTTTCAACTATTTAAAACCAACTAAAACTCGCCAACTAAAACGAATTACATTTCTCGAAAAATTTGATATTTTCAAAACATGTAGTAATTGTGTGTGCTTTTCACAGTGATTCCATAATAATTTGATTGTCGGCCGTAATCTATTTCACCAGTTTTCATGAAAATTTTAAAATTTTCACAATTATACTAAAATCTCGACGTTTTAACGAAAAATTTTTCATTTTTTATAGATTTTTTTAGGATTTTTCAAGAAAATGTTATCGAATTTTGATTAGGAATTAAGAGAAAAGCAAAGGAAAGGCAAAGGAAAGGAAAGGGAAGAGGCAAAGGAAAAGGAAAAGGCAAGGAAAAGGAAGAGGCAAAGGAAAGGCAAGAAAAAGGAAAGGCAAGGAAAAGGCAAAGGAAAAGGAAGAGGCAAAGGAAAAGGAAAAGGAAAGGAAAAGGAAGAGGCAAAGGAAAAGGCAAGGAAAAGGAAGAGGCAAAGGAATCCTTTTCCAACTAAAGGCAAAGGAAAAGGCGAAAGCCAAAAGACAAAAGGCAAAACTTTCTCAAGAATCGTTAATTTTTCGCTAAATTGAAGATTGTTGTTGTTGATTTGTTGATTTAAAATTCTTCGAGCTTTTCATTTACATTTTGATTATTTATCTTGGAATTTGGAAAGCTGTAAGTTTTATATTTAAACATGAAAGTGAAAATGTTTTCACTTCTTTTTTTGAGCATACAAGAGAGAGTCCAATAGTCTTGAAGCCTTTAAATTACCTTTAGATGATCTTGATCTTGAAGCTCTAGTGGATTCTTGACGTTATCTTTGCTACCCATTACATCCATTATATTGTGTTGCTTTTTATCGGTGCTTTTCCGCGTTCTGTGTATGTGAATTCGTGTTTATTCATCTTAAATCTAGCGTACTTTATTTCAGATCAGTATATGAATAAAGTATATGAATAAAGTATTCATCTACTATTGGGTTGATGCATAATTATCCGGACTTCTTTTTGCGTGCTTGTATCTTTTTTGTTTTGAAAGCTTTTTGTCTATTTCTTTTTTTTAAATATTCGTTATTCTTTAGTGAACAAAATGCGTGTCGACAATCATATCCATCTTCGCCATATCATGCTCTACCACTTCGAAAAGGGATGGTCTGCCGCAGAGGCGTTTCGCGATCTCAAAGAACTGGAGAAGCCCCAACGGACTACCACGTCAATCGATCGCTCAAAAATTGGCAAACAAATAAGATCTACAACGATTTGGATGACTTGATAGACGATGTTAAAGCGTGGATTGCCTCCAAAGATCGTTTATTCTTCGCTCGTGGAATCGATCGTCTTCCAAGCAAATGGCAATCAGTTATTGATGTAGGCGGTGAATATGCTCCAGAATAATCAATTAAACATATTTTTCTAACTATTTATGTTATTTTTTGTTAAATAAAATCATTGGGGCCCAGAAGAGGGAGGGGCTGGGGCCCCCGTCCGATCTGCCAAGTGAGCAACGCGGCGCGGGTTAGTGGTGGGTTCCGGGTTCCCCGGGGCCCCCCCGGCCGCCCGGGGGACCGGTACGCCTACACTTCTGCCGAAGGGGGGGGGGTTGTGTTGCGCGAAGTGGGGAAATATATTTTTTTAATAAAATCATTTATAAAAGAAGTCCGGATAATTATGCATCAACCCAATAGTATTCATATACTGCATTTTCTCTAATAGTAATGCACCATGAGCGTCGCCTAAATTGCTCGAAATCTCGAGAATCGCTTATCAGAACCTATCGATGTGGGGTCGAAAAATGTAGCTGACGATGAGATCTTGACGATGATTAGAGTCTTGAGCTTCTGCAAAAGCTTGGAAACCGTAAAATAGGCATCAACTTTGGGCACTTGTATAAGAGAAAATAGGGCTATTTTGTTCACCATGGCGCAGTCGAGAGCACGTTTTTCTACAACCCACACGACCCGGGTTCGACCCCCATAGTGCCACTCAATTTTGAATTTTTTTTGATTTTTATTTTAAATAACACAACTACAATGTATTCTAAAGTTTTCTAAAGAAGTGTTAGCTTTATTGGTTAAAAGATGGTCTAGAAAATGCCAGACAGACTATATACCGTATTTTCTCTAATAGTAGTGCACCCTGAGCGTCACCTAAATTGCTCGAAATCTCGAGAACCGCTTATCAGAACCTATCGATGTGGGGTCGGAAAATGTAGCTGACGATGAGATCTTGTCGAGGATTAGAGTTTTGAGCTTCTGCAAAAGCTTGGGAATCCTAAAATAGTCACCAACTCGGCTCGGTGCGGTGCACTACTATTAGAGAAAATACGGTATTTGATCCGCGCCCCGCCCCTTTTGCTATTGGCAAATTTTGAGCTGAAATTTCTTGTTTTTTTTAATGTTTTAAATGTTTTTAATAAGATTTTTATTTGAATCAATTTCAGAATCTTATAAAATCCTTAAAAGTTTCCTTGAAATCTCTTTTCATTCAATCTCATTTCCTTTCTACGTAACGTTTTTAAAATGAGTTCAAGAAAAAGAAGAAAAGAAGAAAAGAAGAAAAGAAGAAAAAGGATTTCTATTTATTGAATAAATTTGTGATAAAAGAAATGAGAAATTATGTAAATTGGAGATTGAGTTGAGATTGAGTGGATTGAGTGCAATCGGTGGACGATTATTAAAAGTTCTTGCTATAGCTTTTCCTATAGCTTGTCCTATAGATTTGGCTATAGATTTGGCTATAGATTTGGCTATAGCTTGTCCTATAGCTTTTCCTATAGCTCTTCCTATAGTTCTTCCTATAGCTTGTCCTACAGCTTGTCCTATCGTTCTTCCTATAGCTTGTCCTATAGCTTGTCCTATAGTTCTTCCTATAGCTTGTCCTACAGCTTGTCCTATAGTTCTTCCTATAGCTTGTCCTATAGCTCTTCCTATAGCTCTTCCTATAGCTTTTCCTATAGCTTTTGCTAGATGCTATACAAGTTTAAAAGCTATACCTTTTAAATATTACAATTATTATGGAGGATTATTACAATTTCCGACTCTCCACTCAACATTTTACTACTTAATTTTATCGAAATTCAATAAATAAAGCAAAACTTTCGTTGGATAAACTTCCTTGATTTGCGAACATTGAACATAAACTGAATTATTTCCTTTTTTTCTTTTATAATTTCCTGTCGTTCAACGATTTGCGTGTGTGAGGGTGGACTTCCGATGATTTTCTTTTTAAAAACTTTCCCTAATTTCCGTCATTTTTCTTTTTACTTTCAACAATTTTATTTGAAAATATATGAATTAAAAAAAGAAAAAGAAAAGGAGATTGTCTAGAAGGAAATGACAGAAATCATCGATGAAAGATCTCAGGAAAACGATCGATTTCAGATCAGGTATTGCATTTGTTTTTAAAGCTTTAAAAAGTGTTAGAAATAAAGAGTTTTTGCTAGAGTTTTTTGTTAGAGACTTTGCTATAGCTTTTCCTATAGCTTTTCCTATAGCTTGTCCTACAGATTTGGCTATAGATTTGGCTATAGACTTTGTTATAGTTTGTCCTATAGTTTTTCCTATAGGTCTTCCTATAGTTTTTGCTATAGATTGGCTTAGATTTGCTATACAAGTTTAAGCTATACCTTTTAAATATACTTTATGGCATTATACTTTTTGGTGACTATTCTTTATATATTTCCTCTCTTTATATTTTCCTATAGCTAGTGACCCCGGGATATTTTTGCGCCATATTTTTTCTATACTAGTCCATAAGCTTGCATTCCTGAAATCTCGAAAACGCTTTTGCGGGGGGGGGGGGCCTAGTAGAGGTTTTGCTAGTGTTGACTTCGTGAAAGCTTTGTCACCAATCGGCTGCGGGGTACTACTATTAGAGGTATATAAAGAATTAGTCACCATAGCTATTCCAATAGAAGAGCTCTTCCTATAACTTCTAACTTCTAGCTTTTCTAAATGCTATACAAGTTTAAAACCTATACCTTTTAAATAAAAGTTTACAATGCAAGAACTATCATTGAGAATTTCAGTCGAAACCTTGATGAATCCGACATTTCGTCAGCACAAAGTTCGCCATTATTAGGTAAATTTTAACAACGTTATCTTAATTTCTATCTCTCAAAACGATTCAAAATTGTAAGCCAAACACTTTAATCTAAAAAGTTTAGAAGTAATTAAATTGCTTAAATCGAAATCTCTATAATAAAAGAATGGTAGTAGATGGTTATACGGTTTACATTAATACTCAATCATGATGGCCAAAACAAAACAAAGCCATGGCTGACTGGCTAAGGGCCCCGGTCAAGGGTTCAATCCCGGCTAGATCATTGGTCCTCTTTTTTTTCTTCCCTAGATTTAGGGCTTTTGCTTGTCTATTCTTTTTACCATATTATTCGTGTGAATAAATGTAAAAGGGTAATTGGAGGATAAGTGAAAGCAATGCGATAAAGGATTCACTTGAAGAGATAACCGTTTCACCGTATTGATGTGCTTGGCTTTTCTGTCTATGGGGTATAACCGTATCCTGGATTTCCCCTAGTAGTAGTCCTCGTCCTCGTAAGCTTCGCCTAAATTCCTCGAAATCTCGAAAAGCGCTTATCAGAACCTGTCGATGTGGGGTCAGAAAATGTAGCTGACGATGAGATCTTGCCGGGGGTTAGAGTGTTGAGCTTCTGTGAAAACTTGGAAACTGTAAAATAGTCATTAACTCGATATCAACTCGACACTACTATTGGAGAAAATACGGCAGTACCAAAACAAAACCAAAACACCAGGTTAGCCAGATCAATCAAGCCAAACAAATCAGATGAAAAGTCATTTCAAAATCTTTATCTTCAAGCTCAGTTCTAGCAGAGCTGATCTAGATTTCGACAGGGTAAGAACGAAGCCAATAACTTGAACTTGTCTTCATCTGATTAGCCAGGTTTGAATTGTTGAATTGAATTGTTGAATTGATTGAATAGTAATTGATTGTGGAAAAGATAGAGATTCGAGTTCGAGAGAGTCGAATTCTTTGTGAATTTAGAGACAAATCTTACTCGATTTAACTTCAATTTAATCAATTTAATCAATTCAATCATATACTAGTAAGATTTGTCTCTAAATTCAGAAAGAATTCGACTCTCTCGAACTCGAATCTCTCGAACTCGAATCTCTATCTTTTCCACAATCATTCATTTCATTTCGATTTCATCATGTCGATTTTAATCCTTTTCTATATTACACAAAAGTTATTGGCGTCGTTTCTCGTCTCAATTCTCATTTCATCGTTTTCATTTGTTGAGGCTTAATCCCTTTTGAGAGCTATTATTATCGAAAGAGTTATTATTATTGGATGAGAGAAAATGGGGAAAAGAATCGCTAAAAGAATCGCTAAAAGAATCGCTTATATTTGAGTCTCAATTGACGCCAAATGAGTAAAGGATTTCTGAGAGGAGACACCTCGTTTCGTATCTTCCAAGATTTACACTTTTCCCCACCAACTCCCGGATAACAGAAATAATGTACCGGATGGGTTTTTGGCTTTGATTTTTGGCTTTGATCTTGATCTGTTTCATTGCGTTAGTTGTAGACTTACGTAGCATTTATAGGGGTTTTTCTAAGCTAAAATTGAGTGCTAAAACAGAATTGATAAATCAGAATTGAATTGCAGACTCTCCTCCATCATCCAGTGATCATTCCATCGCGCGAATCTTCAACAGGGATCTTCAACAGGGAAACAATCGCTTCAACTTTTTGGTGAGTTAAACGACGACGACGTTTTTTTCCTTTTTTCCTTTTTTCCTTGAATGCACATTTCAATCTCAAATTTATCAGCAATTCTGATTTCTGTTCTGATATCCGGTTCACAGTGAGGGTGGACTTCCCGTTAAACGATTTCCTCGAAGAGATTTCCTCCTCTAATTTCCTTTTTTTCAAAATTTCCTCAATTACCTATTCCTCATTTTCATCAAAGACTTCATAGAATTTCAAAAATTTGTTTAGTTTTTGAAACCTTTTGGCATACATTTACTTTAAACATATGCATTTAAATATATCCATTTAAATGCTATGTCTACTTTTTCAATCTTGTGCCCAACTTATTGCCTCCTCTAGTTACAAAAAGATTCAAGCCATTGATTACCTCTTCATTAGCTCTTAGCCATTAGCTCTTCCAGATTTGGAACAGTTTGCTAAAGAAAGGCTTGCCTAGTCTTGCCTAGTCTTGCCTAGTCTTGCCTTGCTTGCCTAGTCTTGCCTTGCTTGCCTGGTCTTGCCATGCTTGCCTAGTCTTGCCTTGCTTGCCTAGTCTTGCCTATTCTTGCCTTGCTTCCCTGGTTTTACTAGTCTGCCTAGTCTTGCCTGGTTTTACTACAGAAGATTCTGGACTGGATCTGGCTTGCTAGCTTAGCTTTGCTTAACTAAGTTGGCCAATGGGTCAAGCCTTGTTATGCCCGGCTTGATCTTTTCACAACTTTGGCTCAACCTTAACTATCGAATCTGACCTGACCACCGAAATAAAGATCTTTTGAAGCTTTAAAACAGTTAAATGTTCATAAAAACAGCTTATGTTTCAGGTTTTAGAAACCAAAACAACAACACAGAAAAAGGAAAAAAGCTCGGACCGTGATTGAACACGGGAGCAAGAGTAGCTGGCTAAAGTTTGATAGACTAGCCTAGGCCCCTAGACTAGCCTAGGCCCCTAGACTAGCCTAGGCCCCTAGACTAGCCTAGGCCCCTAGACTAGCCTAGGCCCCTAGACTAGCCTAGGCCCCTAGACTAGCCTAGGCCCCTAGACTAGCCTAGGCCCCTAGGCCACTGCTTTCTGTTTCTCTAACCTCTTCGTCCCCTGTTCTAGACGAGTTTGCTGAAAGTCTGTAAATCATGAAATGTAAATCAGCTTGTAAATTATGAAATGATCAATTCCCAAGCAAATCTACAATATTTGTAAATCCCAATGTCCAAAATATTCGTATAACCACAGGATTTCAGTTGTTGAATAAACGATGAGGAGGGCAATTTGATACGCGAAAGAAGAAAAGGGGGGAAAGAAAGAGATGCAAAGAGATGGGGGTACACGTGTCGAAGCCTCGTTAGAGTGTGGAGCGATTCAACTCCCCTTGCCCAATCCCCTTCACCTCGAAAAGCCCTTCAGCCCTTTAATGTTGACACTAAGATCTTAAAGATTCCGAATTTTTCTTTCTCCTTTTCCTCCATCTCGAATAACTTGTGCTTCAATTTCTCTTCTCGTTGTGTAAATCGGGAGGCAATTATTTTTGCATTTCAAAGCACCGTAAAGCCGGAGAAATTTTGAAATTGAGAACTTGAGCAGAGCAAACTTTATGTTGAGAAGAGTTGAGAAGAGATTTGTTCAGCAAATCAGTTCAGATTTCTCTTTAAACCTTTTTACATTCAATTTTAGATTTATTCAAACGATAGAAATGATGAGAAATAAAAAAAATAGCTTTTTTTCTTTTAGAAATCTTTAATTTAATGAAAACACTGAAAATTGGCTTTTCTTTTTTCTTACAGTAAACGAATTTGGTGGAAAATGAATCAGGCTTAGGCTTAGATACAAGTTAGATACGGTAAGCCTTCCAGCTTAGATACGGTAAGCCTTTCAGCTTAGATACGTTCCAGCTTCCAGCTTAGATACGTTTCAGCTTCTAGCTTAGATATGCTCCAGCTTCTAGCTTAGATAGGTTCCAGCTTCCAGCTTAGATACGGTAAGCCTTCCAGCTTAGATACGTTCCAGCTTCTAGCTTAGATACGTTCTAGATTCCAGCTTAGATACGTTCTAGATTCCAGCTTAGATACGTTCCAGCTTCCAGCTTAGATACGTTCCAGCTTAAATACGCTCCAGCTTCCAGCTTACCGTATCTAACTTGAACTTGAGCAGAACAAACTTTCCCATTCAGGGATTTCTTGTGTTTTCAAAAATTCTAAGAGAATCTTCGATAATAACGCGTAAGGTTTCATCTTTTTTTTTGCTTTTCTCCTATTTTTTAGAAATCCATGGATTCGCCTTTTTTCTTTTCAATGGCTTCTTCGGTGAAAAGCAAAAGAAATTCTAAAAATTTACCGTATGATTTGGACTTTTCGAATATTTTCTTGATATTTTGGTGACGATTCGATTTTCCTATCGGGGACGTCATTTTGGGAAATCATTTTTTGAGTGTTTGGCTTTTGAACTCGTGTGAAGGATCGAGAATAGGGGATTCGCTCATCAGCTCATGAGGATTCACATCGATTTTTGAGTCTGGAATAACGATGTTTGGTGGATAAAGTGCTTGTTTATGTGATTGCTAGACTGGGAAAGTTCTCGTCCTCACGATGAGGCAATGGTAGTTTTTCACAGTTCGCAAATCGCAGCTAGCTATTACTAGTGTTGCGATTTGCGCTAGTAACAACGCTAGTAATAGCTAGCTGCGATTTGCTAGCTAACTAGTAATAGCTAGCTGCGACTGCGAAAAGCTTATCAAATCTTTTCTCTGTTATCCTTCAGCGTTCATGCGTTTAACATTGAATAAATCTTTAGATTCTTTAGTTTTTAATCTAGCAGATTTGTAGATATAAATCCATTTAGTCTGCTATTTAAAAAATAGAATCAAAACCTGGGGATTGGTTTGAAAGATGTCGATCTTGTGTACCCATCAATCGTCTCTTTTCTTTCTTCTTTTCTCATCTCTTCGACTCAATGATTAGCATGCATAGATGTCAAAATTTATGTTTTCCTCCCTCAAAAAGAAAAGGCCGATCCAAGCCATCACACTGTAATTTGCATTCCATTTTTTAGACATGAAATTAATGGATTCCTTCTTGGGTGGGATTTTCTTGAAAGTGATTACTGGGTGCAAAAGGGAAATTGTAACTCAACGTCTTTAGCACTACCATATTCGAGCAAAGTCTTGCCCTGGTAGGGCTATAAGCTATTTGACTCCTTCTGGGTCAAGCAAATTAAGAACAGAGTCGGGCTAGGCGCTGGGTCGTGGCTTTCCTGCGGGCCTGGCCGATGGGGGTATTCGGGTCGGCAGGAGCTGGCTTCTTGTCGGATTGTCGGGTTGGACAACAGATTGAGGTTGAGATTTGAGACAGATTGCGACGGAAAGACCTTGCCGAGGCGAGTAGGAAAGAGTCCCTCTTATGAAAAAGCCCTGCTCCAGACGACGAGCGATTTCGCCGCTGCACAAAGAACATCTCGTCTCTTCTGTTCTTTTGTTCTGTAAACATTGCTCAGATGAGATATGAAGCTAAAAGTTTGTACCGAGGGGTTTTCGAGGTCAGGGAAGCGATTGGTAGATTTTGTTTTGTTGTTTCTCTAAGAAAAATCTCTAATTTGCGCTTTTCTTAAGTCATTTTCGATGTTTTGGCCAAAAATGCAGTCATTGATTTAAAACGAATCCCAGTTAAAAGTTAAAAAGTCAGAAATTCTCAAAGAAAAAGAACCTTCTCTTCTCCTAAGCTCTCTTGCAAGAATTCAGTTCTGATTTCAGAAAACATTTTGAAATTTTTGAAATCTGCGAATGACACTTTAATTCCAAAAAAAAAAAAAAAATTTCAATTTTAACTCTTTTTTTTTTCGAAATTCCCCTTCAAAAGCATTTGTTTTTGGTTAAATTTTTCCTTTAGCTAATTTTCAATTCTCAAATACTGAATATCTTTTCCCCATTTTACGAATTTGTTTCCCAAAAAAATGAATGAAGAGCTTTCATGTGAGGCACGAAGAAAAATGAAAGGATCGAGAATTTTTGATGGATTATCGAGAGAAGAGCAAATTATCATTTTCAAAATGCTTTTATGAATTTCGATTTAGTTTAGATTTAGATTAGATTTAGATTCTATTTAGACTCTATTTAGACTTTATTTAGATTAGAATCTATTTTGTTTTATGTTTTATCTGTTTTATTATCAAACCAATAAAGTAGAGACTCAAAAAGAATCTTATCTATATGATTTCCATATCTAAATGATTTCTATATCTAAATGATTTCTATATCTACATGATTCCCATATCTAAATGATTTCATATTCCACTTCAAAAATCATTTTCTTCTTTCACAAAATTTTCTCCTTTAAAACCCATTGTTTCCGTTTTAGAAAATGCTTTAAGAAAATCTCTCGATTTTTCTCGAAAAAAGCTTTTTATTATGCCACGGTTCGCTGAATATTTTTCATTTTCGATTGAGGATAAAAGTAAAATCTGAATAAGAAAGAAAAAGAAAGAAATAAATGGGTCCCTTTAAAACAATCACCCCTTTTTTTCTCAACAATTCCATTTGAAATATCTTTACAAAGAAATTAGCAATAAAGTTCACAACTTGTAAAGCAAAAAGGCTTTGATACGCCTTTTCTTTCAACAATTCCATTCGAAATATCTTTACAAAGAAAGAATTCTTTAATAAAAAATGACATTTACATATTCTAAAACAAATCTATGCAAATTTTTTGCTTTAAACAAATTTTGCAATAAAGTTCACAACTTGTAAGGCAAAAAGGCTTTGATACAAGCCCCGCCATTGACAATCAAACTTTAAGCTCAAATTTCTTGGTGTTGAATTGTTCAATTTCAATTCTTTTTGTATCAATCGATAGAGAAAGGCTTGGCGCATTTAATAATAAAAATAATATTTAAATTAAACAGCTCTACATAAAGATATTTGAGTTTAAAGTTATGCCAAGGAAAAGGGACTTATCAAATGTCAGCTGGCGATTTGACGACTAAAAGGATTGGCGTTTTCAATTTTTTGATCTACTTTAGTGTCAAATCAAGAGAAAATCAAGAGAAGAAGGATTCTGTCCACTAGAAAAGATGTGTGTAACCATTTTTGAACAATTGCTCAAGTTTAAGCTCTAGCTTTAAGCTTTAAGCCTGAGCCTGAGCCTGAGCTTGAGCTTAGACTCAAGCTCAAGCCTTTTCTAAACAATTTTCTCATCATTTTCGTCGAAAAGAGGGAAAAGCTTTAGATGATTACATGTAAATGCCTTCAAATCTTTCCTTTTCTTCTGGAAAAAGATTTATTCTTTCCAAACAATTCTCCTAAGCAATTTCCGTAAAGAATATTGAAAAACCCGTGAAGATCTATAAGGTAAATTTCTTTATCAAACGAGGAATCTATTTTGAATAGAAATTTTATTATAACTGGTTCAATTCAGGAGTTTCTTTAACTTTAACTTTCTTTAGCTTTAACTTTATTTAGCTTTAACTTTCATTAACTCTAACTTTCATTAACTCTAACTTTCTTTAACTCTAACTTTCATTAACTCTAACTTTCGTTAACTCTAACTTTCTTTAACTCTAACTTTCATTAGCTTTGCCTTTCTTTAAATTTTCACCTATTTAGCATAAAGTTGTAAATTCAAAAGAAAAAGGTGGCAAATTTGTGAATTTCGGAGCATATCTTGTACTCTAAACGGGTGAATTGAAAGGAATTTGTTTTAATACTTTAAAAGTTTAGAAGGTTTAAACTTTAAAATCTTAACCTTTCTTTTTAAAGTTTTAAAAAAATCGTAGAATCAAAATTTGGGGATTGGCCAGAGCCGCCCATTCTTGGATTCGCTTTTTCGCCTTTTTTCTTTCGAAAGAATGTGAAAAATGGGGGAAAAGAGGGGAAGAGAGGAAGAGGGGAAGAGTGGAAGAGTGGAAGAGTGGAAGAGTGGAAGAGTGGAAGAGAGGAAGAGGGGAAGAGGGGAAGAGGGGAAGAGAGGAAGAGAGGAAGAGGGGAAGAGTGGAAGAGTGGAAGAGTGGAAGAGAGGAAGAGAGGAAGAGAGGAAGAGGGGAAGAGAGAAAAAGCTGAGAATGAAGTCACAAATTTCTCCTCTTCCACAAAGTCACGCCCACCTTTTTTACGTGAAAGGATTCAAATTTGAATCGTCCTTCTTGTGCAAATCCTTCTCGAGATTCCCTATTGAAATTTGATTACGATAGTGAGTGAGTGCTTTGAATTGTATTCAATATTAATGTAATTCAATTTGTTAATATCATAATTTCTTATGATTTAAAGCCTTAAATGAGCTTTAAATTCAATTTTAACTATCGGAAATGGGTCTTAGATTGGTTATAGGTCTTACAATTTTGATTTTCCCCATTTTTACAATTCAATTCTGATGTTTTAGGCCTTAAAATCACAAATCAGATAGAAATTTGTGTCAAAATCAAATCTTTGTCAATGATTAAAGGGATTAGTGATTGGGGAAGGGTTGAGGGAAAGCTTTTATTGTTTTAAAATTCTATTTCTCTATTTCTAAACTTCCAAATCTATTTCTAAGCTGATTTAGTTCCTAGTTTTTCAAAAAAATGTTAGATCAAGTCTTTAAATGTAAGTTTATTTCTATATAAACATTTTGATATGGAAATTTGCTCATATTTAAGCTTTTTAATCGGCAAATTCATTAAACACTAACTGATGCAACATTTAAAACTTTTCTATATCCAATCGCATTTGATAATTTGTTTTTTTTTGGCAAATTTCATTTAAAATATTATTTTAAATCTCATTTCAAATCTCAAATTCCATCCAATACCAAAGCAAATGATCGTTTTCATTGAAATTGAATTGAATTGATTGAATTGAATTGATTGAATTGAATTGATTTGATTGAATTGATTTGATTGAATTGAATTGATTTGATTGAATTGATTTGATTGAATTGATTTGATTGAATTGATTGAATTGATTTGATTGAATTGATTTGATTGAATTGATTGAATTGAATTGATTGAATTGATTTGATTGAATTGATTCAATTGAATTGATTCAATTGATTTGATTGAATTGATTTGATTGAATTGAATTGATTCAATTGATTTGACTGAATTGATTGAATTGAATTGATTCGATTCAATTGAATTGATTGAATTGATTTGATTGAATTGATTTGATTGAATTGATTGAATTGAATTGATTGAATTGATTTGATTGAATTGATTGAATTGAATTAATTGAATTGAAATTGAATTTAAAACAATAAAAGCTTTCTTTCCCCTCAACTCTTCCCCAATCACTAATCCCTTCTTCATTAACAAAGACAATTTTTAACAACAAGCAAACGATTAATCAATCAGATAAACTAATTATAAACTATATCACCCATAAAAACGCCATCCAACTAACTATATTACCCATAAGAACGCTATAGCCATTCAACAACCAATTCCCTAGACTTACACTTCTCATATGATCATATGAGAAGTGTAAGCCGAAGGAATTGATTGATCTTTCTGCTTTGATCATTCTGTAAAGGATTACCATCATTGATTGTTGTAGGCTTTTGGATTTATCGATAAAATTGTTGAACAGTGATTGGATAGGTTTGATTGGTTGCATTTCATTTTGATGCCAAAATCTCACTGTTACTTCTAACCATTCACTTCTTATTTCTCATCGTAACATCACCATAACTAGATA
The DNA here is from genome assembly GCA_958450365.1 of Mesorhabditis belari. NCBI lineage: Eukaryota > Metazoa > Nematoda > Chromadorea > Rhabditida > Rhabditidae > Mesorhabditis > Mesorhabditis belari. The sequence goes on from CAUEEP010000938.1 coordinate 1,325,120, forward strand.
AGTTACTATTTTACTCTAGATTAATAGACTATAGTTAATTCAAAAGCTAAAGCTTTCAACTTTTCAACTTTTTTTTCAACTACCGTATTCGTAATAAACGAGTTTATAAGCTTTTTTTAAGGCTATAGCTATTCAACAACCTGTTCGTTCTTCTCATATTCCCATAACACTTCTCATATGATCCCTATGCTTTGATCATTCTTTGATCATTCAAAGATCATGCAAAATTCAAAACTTTCCTATTTCCAATCACATTTGATAATTTGTTTTTGGCAAATCTGATTTTAAATCTGATTTTAAATCTGATTTCAAATCTGATTTCAAATTTAATTTCAAATCTGATTTTAAATCTTATTTCAAATTTCATTTCAAATCTCATTTCAAATCCCATCCAATACCAAAGCAAATGATCGTTTTCATTTGAATTGAATTGCAATTGAATTTAAAACAATAAAAGCTTTCTTTCCCCCTCAACTCTTCCCCAATCACTAATCCCTTTAATCATTGACAAAGACAATTTTCATCTTTACAATTCCAGAGATTTCCTATTGTTCTTCAAATTTTGATTTAAAGATTTAGAAAGTTGAAATGAAAAGAAAAAGAAATAAAATCAACTTTCACTTTACAACAATTTTGCTTTTAAATCAAAAATTCTACGAATATTTTATATTTCATAATAACAAATACTTTTTGGTGACTAATTCTTTATATATTTCCTCTTCTTTATATATTTATATAGTAGTGCAGCCCGGCGATATTTTCTGCACCATATTTTCTCTAATACTAGTCCATAAGCTTGCCTAAATTCCTCGAAATCTCGAGAACCGTTTATCAGAACCTATCGATGTGGGGTCGGAAAATGTAGCTGACGATGAGATCTAGCGGGGGATTCGAGTGTTGAGTCTCTGGGAATACTTTGGAAGCCGTAAATAGTCATCAACTCGGCTCGCTCAGAGAAAATACGGTAATATAACTTTGGTTCACTACATTATGGAATTTAGGTTTGAGCGTCGCCTAAATTCCTCGAAATCTCGAGAACCGCTTATCAGAACCTATCAATGTTTCCCTAAGCTTCTCCTAAATTCCTCGAAATCTCGAAAACCGCTTATCAGAACCTATCGATGTGGGGTCGGAAAATGTAGCTGACGATGAGATCTAGTAGAGGATTTGAGTGTTGAGCTTCTGTGAAAGCTTGGAAACCGTAAAATAGTCACCAACTCGGCTCGCCGGGGTGCACTACTATTAGAGGAAATATATAAAGAATTAGTCACCATAAATATTCGAATAGAATGCCATCGTCTAACTTCTTTTAACTTCTAACTTCTAACTTTTTAAATGCTATACAAGTTTAAAACCTATATCTTTTAAATAAAACTTTACAATGCAAGAAGTATCATTGAGAATTTTAGTCGAAACCTTAATGAATCCGACATTTCATCAGCAATAAATCATCTTAGCTTCTAGATTTTTCTCAGCTACACTTTTGGGATCAAGAAATACAAGAGATCAAGAAATCAAGAAATATATTTCAAGGGCTATCATTTGACACCAAAAAGCACACTATAGCTTAAAGCAGTGCAAAGAACGAAACGTTTAAAGTTAGACTACGCGAGTACAATCGCGTACAATGTACAATGTAAAACGATGTACAATCGCAGTACAATGTACAATCATGTAGTCTAACTTTAAACGCGATGAAAACAGGTTGTTTAAAGTTAGACTACCCAACTGTACACCCGTCATTATGGCGTTCGATTAGAGTATTTATGGAAAAAGTAAAATATCCGAATTTTTCCATATTCCATTTAAATTTATATTTCTCTTTATTTTCACTTAATTAATGCTATAATTTAAAGGACTTTTTCTGTTGTTTCATTTCTGTTTTTCAAAATCTTTTCATTTCCCAACCATTTCCCAATGATTTCCCAACCATTTCCCAATCAACCATTCCCAATGACCCAACCATTTCCCAACCATTTCCCAACCATTTCCCAACCATCCCAATGATCCCAATGATTTCCCAATATTCCCACCATCCCTTTCCCAACCATTTCCCAACCATTTCCCAACCATTTCCCAACCATTTCCCAATGATTTCCCAATGATTTCCCAACCATTTCCCAACCATTTCCCAACCATTTCCCAACTTAAAGCCTCTATTTTCTGTTGTTCAAGCTTTTCGTTCACATAAATACCCATGAAAATAACTTTGTCAAACAGAAAATCGAGCAATTTTGGTAGTGAAATAATGGGGGCGCTTTCGGGGGGATGTCAAATTTGTCTACTCCATCTACTCCATCTTCTCCATTTCTCTTCTCCATTTTATCCACTCCTGAAAGCTACTCCCCTTTCCGTTTTCCGGTAATTTTCCTCTCGAGTTGGATTTTCAATCTTTTCCACTCTGACTTTTACCCAAAATTATGCCTCCAATTTGTGTCTCTTTGTCTTTTTTGTTGTCTTTCCTTTCTGTTGTCCTTTTTCTTAAGATTCCATCAACTTTACCTAAGCACTTCCGTTCTCTTTACCCTTCAAAAACCTTATAAACTCGTTTATTACGAATACGGTAGTTGAAAAAAAAAGTTGAAAAGTTGAAAGCTTTAGCTTTTGAATTAACTAGAGTTTATTAATCTAGTGTAACTTAGTAACTTATCTAGTTATGGTGATGTTATGATGAGAAAGAAAGTTAGAGTTAAAGAAAGTTAAAGCTAAAGAAAGAAAATTGTTTATTACTTATTATTTGTTTATTACTTGTTTATTACTTGTTTATTAATTGTTTATTACTTGTTTATTACTTGTTTATTACTGTTTATTACTCAGATAATGTAAAGCTAAATAATGACCAAAGCGTGCTAAAGAATAGATTAAATATCTAGTTAGCTTTTTAAAAAACATTCTAGTCCTTGTCCGAGCTCTAAAAAGACTTTTCTAATATTCAAAGATATACAATACAAAGAAAATACTTAAGACAAGAATATTTAAAGTATCCAAGCATCTTTCCAAGCAACTAATCCAAGCAAGTAATCCAAGCAAGTAATCCAAGCAACTAATCTAAGCAAGTAATCCAAGCAAGTAATCCAAGCAAGTAATCTAAGCAAGTAATCCAAGCAAGTAATCCAAGCAAGTAATCTAAGCAAGTAAACTTATCCAAGCATAAGTCATTAAATATCCGTTACAGTAAACTTATTCTTGTAAAGATCAAGTAATTTCCTGTAATCAATCAGTCAAAAATTGCCAGTCAAATTTAGAGAACTTTTCAGATCAATATTTCGATATCTATTAGGATTTTGTTTTTTAAAAACATCTCTTTTAATCATTATTCATCAAGTCGGTGATTCAAAAGATCGGGTGGAAAAGTTGGGAAAAAGAAAATAGAAAAGAAAGCAGGCGAAAGGGCACCATTTTGCCCGCCAAAACCCTATTCGGATGTTTTTTTTTTGTCTTGGTCCCACCAATTTCCCCCCTTTTTTTTTCTTAGCAAACCATATGTGTCACAAGAGGATTTCTCAATCGTTTTTTCAGCTTTTTCGTCAGCTTTTTCTTTTCACAAAAACTAATGGTGATGGTGCCGTGAATGAATCGTTTCGATTCTCTTTTTTCTAATTTGAAATTAGATTTTTGAATTCAATTTGAATTTTTTTGAATTGAATTTGAATGGTTTTACATGAATTTCTTAACTTAAAGCACTTTGAAAGCATTTAATCGATTCAAGACAATATGAGAGCATTGGTAGAGCAATGTTGGTAGTTCTATTGGTAGAGCAAAGTTTGGTAGTTCTATTGGTAGAGCAAAGTTGGTAGTTCTATTGGTAGAACAAAGTATTAAGCTGTTCAATCTTTTGGCTCAAAACGAACGAACAAACAATTTCACTTGAGTAATACTCATCGAAATGTAAACAAGTGTTCAATTGAATGAAAGAACGGAAAAAAGGCGGAAAGTTAGCTTCTTTTGTGTCAAACAATGTTCAATCATTTCACGTTATTTATCTATGGCTTTTGGATCCGATTTGGTTTCATGTTTGGGTCAAAAAAAGGAAAAAACTAAAGCCAAGCTTGGCCAAGCTTGGCTTTAGATTGATCTTATTGTAGATTGATACTATTATAGATTGATCCTATTGTAGTACTTTAAATTTTACTCTAGTTTTTTACTCTAGTAATTTTAAACTATTATAAAACTGTGAATCTCTTTAAGAGTTTAGTTTTATTAAAAAGTGGCCAAGCTTGGCTTTAGATTGATCGATTTGACGATAAGGTTCATACTATTATAGATTGATACTATTATAGATTAATATTATTATAGATGATTCATTATAGATGAACATTATAGAGACATTAAGGATACCATATCGATGATACTATTATAGATTGATACTATTATAGATTGATTCTATTATAGATTAATATTATTATAGATTGATTCTATTATAGATTAATATTATTATAGATTGATTCTATTATAGATTGATTCTATTATAGATTGATTCTATTATAGATTGATTCTATTATAGATTGATTCTATTATAGATTGATCATTATAGATGATCATATAGATGTCATATAGATGACATTATAGATGACATTATAGATAATATTATTATAGATTGATTCTATTATAGATGTACTATTATAGATGATACTATTATAGATTAATATTATTATAGATTGATTCTATTATAGATGATTCTATTATAGATTGATACTATTATAGAGATTCTATTATAGATTAATATTATTATAGATTGATTCTATTATAGATTGATACTATTATAGATTGATACTATTATAGATTAATATTATTATAGATTGATTCTATTATAGATTGATTCTATTATAGATTGATACTATTATAGATTGATTCTATTATAGATTAATATTATTATAGATTGATACTATTATAGATTAATATTATTATAGATTAATATTATTATAGATTGATCCTATTGTAGTACTTTAAATTTTACCCTAGTAATTTTAAACTATTATAAAACTGTGCATCTCTTTAAGAGTTTAGCTCCATAAAATTTTCCATAAAATGCAGTTCCATAAAATTGTTTGTTTAGACCTTTACTTCTTATTATGTTTCCTTTTTTTGTATCAAATTATTACTTTTCAATAAATGTATATATTTGCCCACTAAAGTCTTCATTTATTTCAAAAGATAAGATGGGTTTTCTTTAGGAAAAGCTGACATTTGAAACTAGAAATTCATGGGGTTTTTGAGAATGATCTGTGTTCAAAAATTCATGTTCATCATTCAAAGATATTGAAACTTTTCAAAAAGAAAACGAAAAAAAATCATTTCAACCTTTTTTTTTCTTTCAAATCATCTCAAAAAAAAGTGTCAGTTGGCAGAAAAAAAACGCTGGTCACTCATTTTGAAAAAGCTTAAAGTCTTGCTAACAAAAATAGCTTCAATTTACTTTAATAATATTAACAACTTGTCAATTTTCTGTCTTTTGATTGACAATCTTATAATCTAAGGTTGAATTTCAATTTAACCTTAGATTATCCTCTAGAACTTTTTTTGTAAATCGTGTGATTAAAGTTCGGAATACCCTTCCCGATAAATTGCTTTTGATCTCCACCGTGTATGATTTTAAAAGGCCTACTTTGTTGCATTTTAAGTGACTTTGTCTCTTATCTCTCTGATCTTTTATCTGGTACATTTTTCATGTCGTTTTCGCACTTTATTTCTTTCTAAATCAAGTATTTATATAATTATAAGATTGGCATAAATTGAAATCTAAAGTAAAGAGCTTTCTCTAAAGCTCAAAGCTTTCCTAAAGCAGCTCAAAGCTTTCCTAAAGCAGCTCAAAGCTTTCTAAAGCAGCTTAAATCCTTCTAAAGCAGCTTAAATCCTTCTAAAGCAGCTTAAAGCCTTCTAAAGCAGCTCAAAGCTCTCTAAAGCAGCTCAAAGCTCTCTAAAGCAGCTCAAAGCTCTCTAAAGCAGCTCAAAGCTCTCTAAAGCAGCTCAAAGCTTTGAGCTCTCTAAAGCCTCAAAGCTCTCTAAAGCCTCAAAGCTCTCTAAAGCCTCAAAGCTCTCTAAAGCCTCAAAGCTCTCTAAAGCCTCAAAGCTTTCTCCAAAAAAAGACTCACCCACATTTTTCTAATTTTTCTATCAAATTTTTATAAACTTCAAATTTTTCATCAAATTTCAAATTTCAAACTCTTTTTTTTCAAAGAAATAGCAAAAACTTGGTAAAAATTTGTTGAGAACTTGTTTTTTCCAAGTTTTTTTGTCTTTTTCTTGTCTCTCATCGTTTCTTTGTCAGTTTTTTTTCGAATTTCATTCAAAATTTTAAATTCTTTCTATAGATTTTAAAGATTTTAAAGATTTCTGGTCACTGAATTTTTCGTTTTTTTTTTTCGAAATCATTTGTTTTGAATCCTTTTCGAATGAAATGTGATTAGCAGCTAGAAATGGATTTATTCACTTGTTTCTCTTGCTTTTCTCTTCAGCTTTTGCATTTTTAAAAGCTAATTTTAACAATTATTTGCTATGAATTAGTTTTGTTGAAAAGCTCTTATTTTAAAGATTTTAAATTGGAGGGGGTGAATCTCTTATGTACAGTCGAACCTCTCTATAACGTAACTCACGGGACGGCTATAGCTTACGTTATATAGAGGTTTACGTTATATAGAGTGCCGTTTTATATAGCTTAACGTCGGCCGGGACCGGTCACGCCTTACGTTATAGAGAGGTTTACGTTATATCGAGGTTCGTTATAGAGAGGTTCGACTGTATTTGATTGTATTCAGTGATCTATTTTGCAAACTTTGATTGTATTCAGAGCTATGCTCATTTTTATATGCTCATTTCAAGTTTTAAACTTGGTTTATAATGGTTGGTTGGCTTGGTTTTCTATTCAAATCTTTTGAATATTGATTTTCTTTAGTTAGATAGGATTAAGAATGTTCTAATCGGGCTCTAGAAGGCTAGAAAGCCTCTAGAAGGCTTAGACCAAAGCCAGGGAATCTTTGTTAGATTCTACCTTTTTCTAGGCAAGTCTTAAGGCTGATGGCATTGGCGTTGGCATTGGCATTAGGCTTAGGCTTAGGCTTAGGCTTGGACTTAGTGCGAAGGCTAGCGGCTAGCGCCTCGCACTAAGTCTATTTGGGTTTGTTAGGCTTAGGCTTAGGCATTGGCAATAGCATTATCATTATCATTGGCATTTGTTAAATTGTAGGTAAAGCTACCGTACTCTTAAACACTATTGGATTCTTGTATACAGTAAGAGTTTTCAAATTTCAGGCTAAACCAGGCCAAGCCAAGCCAAAGCTAAGCCATAAATCAATATAGTCTAGTTAGCCATAAATTCTGGCTTTTTGAAAAGCTTTGTTCAAAAATTCCCACTGAAGAATGATGCTGCTATATAGAAAAAAGTTTACTTCGTAAATGCGCTCCATCTGGCGCTAAGAATTTTGAGACTTTCGCTAGACGCTACATCATTCGCTAGATTCGCTCGCTAGACACGAAAACCCTTAAAATAATCTTAAATTATTCAATACTTTGCGATGATTTAAAGTTTTTAGTATGAAAGGATTGATTCTATTCTAAAAGATGCATCAAAGCCAATGATTTGATTGGATGAGAAGTGAGAGAAAAGGGGGGGAAAGTAAATGAAATTTATGAGAATTCTCTTCAAACAATTTCTTTTCTCACTTTCCAATTCTAATTCTTTTCGACTTCACATCCCATAAATCGCAAACAATTTGATTTCACACTTTCTCTTAAAAAGAAAGAAATCAAATTAAGTGCAAAAAGGGAAGCAAAAGGAAAGCAAAAAGGGAAGCAAAAAGGAAAGCTTTTCTAGTGCTACGAATTTTGAGACAAGAAAAAGAATACGGTAGCTTTGAGAAATTGAAAAAGAAAAGGGAGGAAAGGGAGGAAAGGGAGGGAAGGGAGGAAAGGAAGAAAAGGAAGAAAGGAAGAAAGGGAAAGGAAAGAAAAGGAAAGAAGAGGAAAGAAGAGGAAAGAAGCTGAAGAAAAGGAAGAAAATGAAGGAAAGAAGAGGAAGGAAAGAAAAGAAAAGGAAAGAAAGGGAAAGAAGAAAGAAAGAAAAGAAAAGAAACATAAAAGCTTTTAGTTTAAGAAAACTAAATTCTCATGGATTTTTTTTGAATAAGTTTCTCTTGCTTTACCTAAAACTAAAGGTTTTGATTAAAAATATTAAAGATATCAAATTTCTTTTCTCTTTTACATTCTTAAACAGAAAGCTTAGCTTCTGGCAATTGTTTCCTTTGATTGCAATTCAATTGGCAATTCAATTCTCAATCAGATTTGTTGCATACCTTTTGTTTTAATGGCTTTTATGACTCTCAAAATCTGTAAAGACTTGACAATCTTGACAAAGAAATGAAGAATCAAGTGTATCTTTGATTCTTCATTTCCTTGTGAGCTTCTTATTGAAATTTGAATGAATATTCTTTTCAAATGTAAATTAGAGATTAAATTTTGTTATTTCTTTTCTTTTACGCTTTTAAAAGTGTTTTAAATCTTATTAAATCATAAAAAAAAAGTATTTTTTTAAATAAAATGATAATTTTGAATCATTTTAAAATCAAATAATCATTTGAAATAATTTTAATCCTTTAACAAAAAAGCTAATCGAAAATCAGAGATATCATTTTGAATGTGAGTTTCTTTCTGTCACTCCAAACCAGTTGGGGGCATAGCTCAGTGGTAGAGCGCTCGCTTAGGCTTAGGCTTAGTTCTTAGCTACAGACATTAAATGAAACAAAGTTCTTTAACAACCTCGGGGTTGATAAGTCTTCGTGGAGAGTGTACAGCGGATGGGGGATTGTAACAACTACAATAGCTTCTATATTCTGTGTACTGTATTTCTGTGTACTTGTAGTGTGTCTTAGAAAAAAAATACTATTACTGTAGCAGTACTGTTTTCTAATAAGGCTTATAAACATCTAATGACCTAGACATTAAACAAAACAAAGTTCTTTAACAACCTCGACTGTTGGGATTGATAAACCTTCGTAAAGACCCGATCTGCCATGGGGGTATAGCTCAGTGGTAGAGCGCTCGCTTAGCATGCGAGAGGTCTGGGGTTCAATTCCCCATACCTCCAGGGAAATCTTTTTTTTAATCAAAAAGGTTTAAAAAGAGAAACAAGCTGTACATTAGTGATTGGATTTCATGGAATTTTCTTTTCTACTATTCCCCTTTTCCGATTGATCGATTGATAGCCCTGTCATAGCTTTTTGAGTTTCATTTCTCTCCGGATGTGTTGAGGAGTCCCCAGGTGTGTCTAAGTACCGTAGGAGTTACTATAGGAGTACGATAGGGGTACTGTAGCCATCATATAGACAGTATATATGGAAAACGTTTGTAGGAGTACTGTAGGGTACTGTAGCTGTAAGGGATTCATGTAGGGGTACTGTAGGGTACGGTAGTAATAGTGGATTCCTGTAGGGGTACCGTAGGGGGATACTGTAGCTGTAGGGTTACTGTAGCTGTAGGAGCATTGTAGCCCTAGGGTTACTGTAGCTGTAGGAGCATTGTAGCCCTAGGGTTACTGTAGCTGTAGAGGTACTGCATAAAGGGGTACTGTAGCTTTACTTTCACAACTCAAGCAAGAACAGTTGAATGAAAAATTTGAATCCTCGAAAACCCCTAAAAACCCTTTCCACTGAAACCATTTTCTCTTTAGTGAACGAGAAAAAATTTTCGGGGTTCATGGTGCTCAAAAAAAACCCCCAAAACCCAGAGCACCAAAAAAAAGCGCAAAAAGGCGCAAAAAAAAAAAGCCTTTGGATGAAAAGATATTCACACATGGAACGAAGAAAAAGTTTGCAGAAAATGGTGCGTTTTCTGTCGCTTTTTTTTTGTCGGAAAATTACTGTACTTGTGTGCTTTGAGAAGAAAATGGCATTCGCATCTCAAATTTTTCGGCTTTCGGCTTTTTTTTGTCTTTTCTTTTGTCTTTTCTTCTTCTTCTTCTTCTTCTTCTTCTTCTTCTTCAACTTCAAAGACTTTCTAAATGGCATGCACGAATTTTTCCAGCGTTTTCTTCTTCTAAATCGATTCCGCTTTCGTGTTCTTTATGAGAAAAAAATTATTGAAAAAAAATTTACATCGAAACTTCCGAAAACCTTTTTGAAGACATTGTTTGAATATTTTGAGCACTGACTTTGAGTTTTTGGTGTACTAGATCAAATGCGTTTACCAAATGCACTACTGTTTTCTAATAAGGCTTATAAACATCTAATAACCTAGACCTTAAACAAAAAAAAGTTCTTTAACAACCTCGACTGTTGGGATTGATAAACCTTCGTAGAGAGTCCACCACGCATGGGGGTATAGCTCAGTGGTAGAGCGCTCGCTTAGCATGCGAGAGGTCTGGGGTTCAATTCCCCATACCTCCAGAAAAGTTTTGCTTTTTTGAATTAAGAAGGTTTAAAAAGAGAAACAAGTTGCAAATGGCAAAGTCTTTAAAAAAGTACGGTAGCTGTCTGACACTTTATCTTTATCAGACCTACCATAGTTTAATCTAGTACCTTTCCTTTAGTCTTCTTTGTCTATTTCAAATTTTAGATCTCTTGAATGCTATGCGGATTTTTTAGGCAAATACAGGCACACGTCGTGGAGTGAAAATGGGAAAATAAAGAAAAAGAAGAGAAAGGGAAAAGAAAAGAATAAAAGAAAAGAATAAAAGAAAAGAAAAGACTAAAAGCAAAGAAGAAAAGAAAAGAAGTGAAATCTTTTTCGCGAATTTTGAGAAGCTCTGATGATGGCAATCTAAGGCGGGCTTTCGATGAGCGATTTTGAAGGGTCGATGCTAGATTGATGCTTTCGCAGATTCTAGATCTTTGAATATGCAAGTGATCATTTAAATTTAGTTTTAGTTCAGATCATTTAAATTTGGATACGGTAGTTTTTTCATAGTTTAGTTTACTAGCTTAAATGGAAACGATAGTTGCTCCAAAAGTTAAATTTATTTATTTCTCTCTTTTTCCTTTCTCTTCCGCCTTGTATTTCCTCTTTTTTCTCTAGCGAAAAGATCGGTTTTCGAGATTTCGAGCAATTTAGATGAAGCTCAGCCTAATATTAGGGAAAATACAATAATCAAGACCTTTAACTTATTAATCTTCTTTTCTTCTCTTTCTTCCTTTCTCTCTTCCTTCTCTTTCTTTCTTCCTTCCTCTTCCTTTCCTTCTCTTTCTTCCTTTCTCTTCCTTCTCTTTCTTCCTTCCTTTCTCTTCCTTTCCTTCTCTTTCTTTCTTCCTCTTCCTTTTTGTACTCTCTCTTTCTTCTCTAACAATCAGATACCAGATAGCTCAGTGATTAGAGCATCTGTCCAGAAAGCAAAAAAAAGCAGAAAGATCGAGGGTTCAATTCGCTCTCCAGAAATCTTTCTTTTCCATTCCGTACTTTCCTTTATTACTCGTTTACTTTAGTAGGCTTAGCCATTGAATACTTATTCCAAATTTTAACTTAACTTCATTTCAAATAGATCCAGCTTTGATTTAGTTTAGCTTTTGATTAGAAATCCAGAAAACGGCTTCAAAAGTCTGTTTATAGAGTCTGAAAACGAGAAATCTTTCCTCAGACTCTCAGAGCGTCGATTTATTATTGGTGTGACTCAGATTTGGAGGGAGAGAAAGTCGAGGATGAGACAAGTTCTGCAAAAAAAAGTTTGCGAAAAAATCTTTCGAAAACTTTAAACTTAAAGTGATCATTGCTTTGTTCTAAAAGGCATTCATTTTCGAAAGCTATCGTAATCGAAAAGTCGATTTGATTTGAAAAGCCGATTCAATGATTCCTGTGGTATCACAAGGCTCGATCAATGATATCAAAATTTTGCTGATCAAATGTAAATTAGTGTTTTGATTACAATAGTTTTTCTAAAATTGGTGCCAAAATATTTAGCATCAAAGCTGCGATTTACATTCAAGTTTACATCTTTACAATTTACAATCTAAACTAAACTTCAAAGTATTCTAAAAGTAGTTTAAAAGTAGTTTAAAAGTAGTCTTAAAACTAGTCTTAAAACTAGTCTTAAAAGTAGTTTAAAACTAGTCTAAAAGTAGTCTAAAACTAGTCTAAAAGTAGTCTAAAACTAGTCTTAAAAGTAGTCTTAAAAGTAGTCTTAAAAGTATTCTTAAAAGTAGTCTTAAAACTAGTCTTAAAGTAGTTTAAAACTAGTCTAAAGCTAGTCTTAAAACTAGTCTAAAAGTAGTCTTAAAACTAGTCTTAAAACTAGTCTTAAAAGTATTCTTAAAAGAATCAAAATCATCTGGCAGAAAAGAGTAGCGGGTAATTCGTGCGCTTGAGTGGCTCATGAGTCTCCTCAAAAAAAAAAAAAAAAGAAAAATGATGATCTAAAAAGGGGACATCATTTGGGGGGGGGGGGGCAATGTTCGCCCATTGTTCATGTTTCTCGTTTGTCTCACATCTACATATTCGTTTAATGTTTTTAATGTGAGACACAGGGGTTTTACAGCTCAATGCAGCTCATGTTTTACAGGTTTTACAGCTCAATGCAACTTTTTTTTCGATGCAACGACTGGGGTTTCTTGAACGTAATTGCTCTTTTGATTGCATAAGTGTTCGTTTTGGATAAAAGTTTAGAAAAATCGAAACCTTTAGAAAAATCGAAACCTTTAGACAAACCTTTGATGTTTACAGATGTTCTAAGAGTTGAAAATTCTGGATTTCTTTGGATTTCTTTTGATTCTTTGGATTCTTTTGATTTAATGATTTCTTTTTGCTAGAAATTGATGCATTTGCAATAAAAATGAAACAATAAAAACAATAAAAAACAGTTTATTCTCTTTCTTCTAAACTTAAAAGTGCACTAGAAAAGTCTTTTTTTAAGCATCAATTCGAAAAAAGAAAAGATTACTGTGCCACTGAAAGACTTTTCCATCAAGAATTTCTTCAAAACACTTCCCTAGCCCCATAAATTCTTAAGCACTTATCAAAAAGCATTGCCATTTTCTAGACTCAACAATTTCTGGAATAGCTGCTTAGGAAAGAAAAACTGAAAGTTGTTTAAGATCAGTCACTTAGTCGATCGACTCTTTTTCGGCAACACTCACTTCACTTTCGAGACCTTGGAGATTCTGGGATGTGAAATGAGACTTGGAGAACCTCATTTCTCGTTCAGTCTCTCTTTTTCTCCCCCTCTTTTCCCCTCAATTCTGAGTGCCAATGCTTCGAGCGCTTTTCCAGAGCAAGCCCGTTTTTCTAACTCTCCTTCACTTCTCCCGGCACTTCACCATTTTAGAGCTCCACATTTGCTGGAAGGCAGGAGTTCTAAAGCTTTCTCTGCGATTTACATCTTTTAAAACGATTTCCTTTTTAAATCCTTTTGATTTTAAAAAAATTAAAATTTTTCTGGAGGTATGGGGAATTGAACCCCAGACCTCTCGCATGCTAAGCGAGCGCTCTACCACTGAGCTATACCCCCATGAGAGTGATGATGGCAGGAAAGGTTATAAAGAAAGGTTATCAAGAAAGCTGATCAACTCTCGCTTCTCAAATCAAAGCTTTTCAAGTGAATTTTGTTAAAGAACTTAGCTTGTCTATTTGGATACTGTAGCTACATAAAGCTTTAATGTCTAGACATTTGGATACGGTAGTTACATAGAGTACTGTACTTGCAGTAATCTGTCTGAGTTTTTGCCTAACAAGAAGCTCATTTTACTGTTAATTACTGTAACTACTTTAGTTTACTATAGTCTTACTGTAGTCAAGTAACTCACGCGTAAACGCATCCTGTCTGGCATAAGAAATATTATCAAGAAAGGTTATCAAGAAAGGTTATCAACAGCAAAATGAGCTTCTTGTTAGGCAAAAACTCAAATCGAATTTCCAATGGTTTGTTAAAGAACTTAGCTTGTCTATTTGGATACTGTAGCTAAATAAAGCTTTAATTTGGATACGGTAGTTACATAGAGTACTGTACTTGCATTAATCTGTCTAAATTTACATAAAGTTAGCTCAAGAATCGCTCTAATCGATGGCTTTTCGATCTCTAAGCAGAAAGTCGAGCAGAAAGTTCTCTTGAGATCTCACAAAGGTGAAACTTTTCGTTGCCAAGATGCCATTCCGAATATAATAAGAGAAGGACTAGGAGATTGAATGAGAAAGCTGAAGGAGGATCTCGTTTTTGACTTCAAGTGAAGAAAGGGGGCTCATTCTGGGAGGTGAGGGGCAAAAATTTCGAGCTCTTTCCCTCCTTTCTCACAAATGGATTCTTCGATTCACTTCGAAAGCTACAGAATCCCAATTCGGCTTTTTCTTTCTTTCACCGCTTTTAAAAGCTTTCCTTTTTCCTTTTCTTCATTGATTTATGAACAGCTAAAGATAGATTCTTGATCAAATCAAGTCCAACAATCATATCTCTCTCCTATTCCTTCTCCAAACCTGAAAACAGTACTATGTACAATACACAGTACTTTCCCGTACTATATATTGTATTTAAAAGTATTTAAACTTGAATCACAACCATTTTTGCTTTATAAAAGTTTCTTAAAATCGAAAAATGGCTTAGCTTTAGCTTAGAAAAGCCGAAAAAACTGCTTTTTTTACTTTTTTTTACTTTCTCTCCCTTTTTTTGTACTTTTATTTTTATTTTTTTCAGTTTTAAAGAGACGATAACACTCAAGAAATTCAAAAACTTCAGAAATCTTTTAGTAAAAAGTAAAAAAAGTCTTTTTAAAAGTCTTTTTTTTTTAAGAAGCGCGAAAAATGCGGGCACACAAATCTCTCCAAACCATCGAAATTTTCATTGAGAGCTCGGCAAATTTTTGACGCGTCGACTCTCAAAGGGCAACTTTTTCTCTGAACGAAAAGCCAAGAAAAATTTCCAGAGTGCTAAGAATTTCTTGGCAACCCTTGCTTTTCACTTGATCAAGATTTTAGAGCTTTTCAAGTGGATCTTTTAATTGTCTAGATCTACTTACTAGTCTACAAATTACAGTCTTGAAGACTTGTTTACTTGTTTTGTCGAAAATTTGACCAAATGATGTCTATTCTTAAACTTTCTATTCATAACTAGAGTTATCTTCTAAATAACTAAAGTTATCTTGCAAATTGTCACTATTTTTAAAGCTTTTAATTCAAAAGTAAAAGTTTCCTGGAGGTAAATTTGAAATAGACAAAGAAGACTAAGTGAAAGGCACTAGATTCAACTACAGTAGGTCTGATAAAGATAAAGTGTCAGAGAGCTATCGTACTTTTTTTAAAGACTTTGCCATTTACAACTTGTTTCTCTTTTTAAACCTCTTTAATTCAAAAAAGCAAAACTTTCCTGGAGGTATGGGGAATTGAACCCCAGACCTCTCGCATGCTAAGCGAGCGCTCTACCACTGAGCTATACCCCCAGCGGCCGGACTCTCTACGAAGACTTATCAATCCCAACAGTCGAGGTTGTTAAAGAACTTTGTTTCGTTTAATGTCTAGGTTATTAGATGTTTATAAGCCTTATTAGAAAACAGTAGTAAGTCTTCGTGGAGAGTCCACCGCGCATGGGGGTATAGCTCAGTGGTAGAGCGCTCGCTTAGCAAAATTCACTTGAAAAGCTTCGATTTGAGAAGCGAGAGTTGATGAGCTTTCTTGATAACCTTTCTTCATAACCTTTCCTGCCATCAACTCCCATGGGGGGTAGTCGGGGGGGGAGGGCCCTTTTTAAAATGGAAGGGTTGGGGTTTTTTTCCCCCCCCCCCCCCTGTTTTTTTTTTTTTTTTTTTATAAAAAAGTTTTTTTTATTTTTTTTATTAAAAAAGAAAATATTATTTTTAAATTTTTAAGGGTTAAAGTTTAAAATTTAATTTTTAAAGTTTAGAGGGGTAGTTTTGTTTAATTTTAATTTTTTTTTTAAGGGAGGGGGGGAGGTTAGGGGGGGGGAGTGGGGGAGGATAAAGAAAAATATTTTAAATATAATTAAAAGAATAAATTTTAGGGGGGGGGGGGGAAGGTGTATTAAATTATAAAATGATAAGGATAATAAATTAATTATATATAAAGGAAAAAGTGAAAGGGGGGGGGTAAAGATAGAGGAGGAAAAGGGAAGGGGGAGAAAGGAAGAAAGAGGGAAAAAAAAAAATGCCTCTTTCAAAAAAAAAAAACACTTCATTGTACGAGGATTTCGAAAAAACTCGACTTATTCTCCGATAAACTCATTTTTTTCTTCGAAACACAAAGTCTATTTGCTCTTTTGGTCTACTCAACGCAAAAAAAAAGAAATCGTCTTTTTTACAACTACGACTGTTTTTTTTTTTTTTTTTTTTGAAAGATCTTCGGACCAACAAATCTTTTAGTTTTACGTACAAAATAGCTTGTTTTCGTGAAAATTCGTTTTATTTTCGTTTCATTTTCGTTTCATTTTCCTTTTATTTTCTCTTCATTGTACTGTAAAGTTTTTAGGTTTCAAGAAAAAAAAAAAAAGAAATGAATTTGTATTTCATTTATTTTATTTTAAAACTATTACACATTGCGTGTCTTGATCGTTAATTTCGCTAATTTTCGCTAAAAACAAAAAAGGATTTCCCCCCTGGAAAACGCAACATTTTCATTTTGTAGTTGAGCTTTTTTGAGGGGAGAGTTTTTTTCTTTCAAAAATTGATATTCAGTAATTGTAGCAAATGGCAATTTATGATTTTGTTTTGATCAGGAAAGCTTTTCCCATTTCATTTTTGTGTTTTAGATATGATCATGCTTTTCTGCATTACAATTTTCTCTTTTTCTAGAATTAGTTGCAATGTTAAGCTACAGTTTGAAATGAGTTTCCTTTCTGGAAGCTACAGTACTCATATTATTGCTTAGAGTTAAGCTTGGGCTTAGGCTTGGGCTTAGGCTTGGACTTAGGCTTAGGTTTAGGCTTAGGCTTGAGCTTAGGCTTGGGCTTAGGCTTGGGCTTAGGCTTAGGCTTAGGCTTAGGCTTAAACAGACTTGGGCTTGGGCTTGGGCTTGGGCTTGGGCTTAGGCTTAGGCTTGGACTGAGTTCAAAGTCAAAGAAAGAAAGGTTAGGCAGGTTAGGCTTAGGCTTGGACTGAGTGCGAAGGCTAGCGGCTAGCGCCTCGCACCAAGTCTATTTGGGTTTGGACTGAACCCCCCTTTTCTGGAAGGGGCTTAGACTTAGGCTTAGGTTTAGGCTTAATAAAAGCCTAACCTTTCTTGAGCCTAACCTGCCTAACCTTTCTTTCTTTGACCATAATATAGATACTGTAGCTAAAGCTATACCATAATATAGATACTGTAGCTTAAATGATATGCCTAACCTAGCTGAAATCTTCTCTAGATTAAGTTTATTGCAGATTTTAATGCCACAGTCCCACCTGCTGTTAGCTGAAGATCTTTATGAGTCTAAATTTGAGGCTATTCAACTGAAAAGCTAAATAAACAGCTAACCTGTTCAGCTTGATCTATCTAATTTTTTAGCTATTTGTTAGATATTCTTTCAAATATCTACTCTATCTCATTCAGCTTTTTAAAACAAAACTTACAAGTCAAAACCAGTTCTCAGTCTCTTCCTCTTTCTCTCTTCTTTCTCTCTTCTTTCTCTCTCTTCCAGAAACACAAAGTGCTTGTTGTGTATGATTTTGACAATGCGCATGTTTTGAATGGTTTTGTAGAAGATTGTAGATTGTAAATGATTGTGTAAAATGATGTAGATTGTGAATGAAGATTGTAGGTTTGACGGCAAATCGTATAAAATCGTATAAAATCGTAAAAGATCCGATAAATAACCAGTTTTGATACTTTCTATTAGAGCTAGAATAAGTAATACTTAATGATAAATTTCAAAATTGCCTATTGACTTTCATCCAATCATAGTACTTGAGTGCCTAAAACAAATAGCCTAAAACCACATACTAGAAGTCCAATTGTTAGTGTACTATCTCTAGTAATGTAAACCTATAGTTAGCCACAGATTTACAGTACTTTAGTGTACTGTAAATCTGTGCAGTGTAGTGTAAGTACAGCATTTTCACTGCTGTACTTTCACTGCTGTACTTTCACTGCTGTAAGTACGCTACAGCTTAGTGTAAGTACATCATTTTCAATTTAAGCTAAAAGATTTTCTAAAAAGACGTCTATTCTATACAAAACTTGAAAGGATTGAGTTCTCAATTATTCATTTTTTTCCAAAACTACCATCAACCAAAGAAATCTCAAAACCAGAATCACTCTTTTGTGGAAAAAAGAATAGCTTTTTTTTCTTAAGATCATAAGCATAGGCTAAAGGAAAAGAAATGAAAAACATACAGGCAAATTGTGGAAGAGACGATCATAAGCCGTGCGTAAAATTGTTGGAGAAAGGGGAAGAAGAAAAGAGAGAAAGAGGAAGAAGAAGAAGAAAAGAGAGAGGGAAGAAGAAGAAGAAGAAAAGAGAGAAAGAGGAAGAAGAAGAAAAGAGAGAAAGAGGAAGAAGTAGAAAAGAGAGAGAAAGAGGAAGAAGAAGAAAAGAGAGAAAGAAGAAGTAGAAAAGAAGGCCCATAACGTTTCGAAGCGGTTCTGTATATATTTCTTGAAAAAAAATTGGTAGAAAAGGGAAAAGAAAACACGTTCAACGCATAAAAAGTATCACATTCTCGCGATATGACTGTTCGCCTGAGGGGAAATGGGGAGAGGCTGAGATGAGACTGGGGGACTGCTGAAGAACCTGTTCTTTCCTCTTCCACACTTCTGCCCACCCACATTGATATTCTCTAGAATTTATTTGTTTGCCTGGATTTGTATGAAATTTGCATTGTTATCTGTGTTTTGAAGGATTGGATTCTTTTGGATTCCTTCTGAATCTTTTGGATGCCTTCAGAATCTTTTGGATGCCTTCAGAATCTTTTGGATGCCTTCAGAATACTTTTGAATGATTTGTCTTCTGAATCTTTTGGATGCTTCAGCTAAGCAATGCCTCTGTCAGCTAAGCAAGGCAATGTCAGAGCCTAACCAGAAGCTAATTTCTAACTTCTAGCCAAGTCAAGGGCTTTTTGCAAACCATGAAAGCCAATCCTCAGCAAAGCTAAACCAGATTTTATCTTGGTTTTGGTCTAAACAAGCTAAACCCTCAGCTATGGCCTGGCTATGAATCTTTAGAACAATCACTACAACTACTTGCTAGCATCAATTTCAAAGATCAATTCTGTAGCCAGAATAAACTCATGTCTACAATATCACTTCAAATTCCAACTCTCTACCATTCTGAAGCCATCCTCTACCACTCTCTACCATTCTCTACCACTCTACCTAAGCTATTTTTTTTGCGAAAAGCCTTGTCCTAACCTCTAGCCTAGTTTTCCCCTTATCTCTCAAACAAAATCAGCATCTTTTCTTAGTCTAAAGTCTCTGAAGTGTTTAGTTTTTAGTTTTATTGCTTGGATTGAGTGTGGATTGATGTTGATGTTGATGACTGATGTTGATGACCTCTGGTGGTAGTCGAGATAAATCTGAAACGGTAAATCTGAAACAAAATTTCAGGATCTGTTTTAAGATGAATTACTCGTACACTTCGTGTAAAGTTTCTTAGTATTTTTGATACTAAGAAGTTTCTTAGTATTAGGTAGTAACGACCAAAGTGATCACAGTCAGTCCAGCGAGCACACCGCCAACAATGATTGGCACTTTGTCGGTGTTGTGTTGTTCGGTGTTGTGCTGATTGGCATTTTGTCGGTGTTGTGCTGATCGGCTGGTTCATTTCCCAACTCAAACCATTCTCATTCACTATTCCCTTTGATCAAAGCCCATATTTTTTCAACAAGAATTAAAGGAAAGCCAAAATTTCCTTCTTTTTTTTTCTTATCAGTTCACTCCCAGTTGCTTTTTGGGGAATTTGACGGCTTGAAAAACCTTCATAAAAACGATCTTCAGGTAGCTGAGAGAGAAAAAAAAAAGAGATGAGAAGACGTTTTTGCGAAGGGAAAATCGGGGACATCGTAAACTAAAAATTCCGAATCGTTTCAGAAAAAGGGGGAATATTTTTCGAATCAAATTTGAAAATGAGGCTGAGATAAGCGACGAGAAATTTGTGTTTGCAAATTTCAAACCTTTTTTTGTTTCCTTTCGAGCTACTTGTTTCAAATTTTTGTTTGGGTATTTGAAATGGCTTTGTTGGCTTTGGCTTTGAAATGGCTTTGGCTTGGCTTATTATGGCTTTGTTCAACCCAGATTCAATCCACATTCAATCCAATTTTAAATCCAATTTTAAATCTCATTTTAAATCTCATTTTAAATCTCATTTTAAATCGCATTTTAAATCGCATTTTAAATCCCATTTTAAAGATCGATTAAAGATTGATTAAAGATTGATTAAAGATTGATTAAAGATCGATTAAAGATCTACAAGAAATACTTAACCAAATAGCACGTATAGCACGTGTGGCTGACTGGTTAAGTGTCTTTTATCTTAATCGGAAGGTCGAGGGTTCGAACCCCACATGCGACATGGTCACCCCCTTCGGATTTCCTTTCCCTTCGGGTTGAGAGGTTTTCTGGAGGGCAGTCTGGTGGTTGTGGCCCCAGTTCTTTAAAGTGACAAGCCACTCCTTCATCGTCATCTTCCCTTCACCACCAAAAAAGCTATTTAGTTCCCCATTGAGCTTAGGGTTAGGGAGCCGTCTGTCATGACGTGGGTTAAGTTAAGATATAGCCTAGTATTGTGTGTGTCGTTGTATTGTGATTGATATATTTCGTGTATGCGATAAATTCACCACTGGTAGCCCCAGTCGGTATTTTTTTTAAATCTTTTTCTCTTGAGCTACTTGATTCCAATTTGCTAATTAAATTTATAATTTAAATATAATTTAAAATTTAAATATAATTTATAATTTAAATATAATTTATAATTTAAATATAATTTAAAATTTAAATATAATTTAAAATTTAAATATAATTTAAAATTTAAATAATAGTAATTTAAAATTTAAAACTTATTAAAACAAGCAACATTCTTTATATAATTAAGTTAAGAATAAAATTTGATTAACTTTAGCCAGCCATCAAATATCTGCAAGAAATACTTAACCAAACCTTTTTCTTCCAAGCTACTTGATTCCAAGTTGCTAATTAGATTTAAAACTTATTCAAATAAGCCAGATTATTTATATAATTAAGTTAAGAATAAAATTTAATTATCTTTAACCATTATATCTAGAAGATCAGATCAAATATCTACAAGAAATACTTAACCAAATGTCCCCTTTTCTGTGAATCTTTTCCCTAATTCCAGAAGATTTTTGAGATATTCGTCGTCGCAAGAAAAGGAAAGAAAAAAGGAAAAAAAAAAGCGAGAAAATAGTGCGAATGGTGCTCTCAACGAAACTAGATCTCATCATTGAAAAAGAAGAAAATGGAGAAGAAGGCCAAGAATGTGTAGAAAAATGAAAAGAAGAAAAGAGAACGACTTCTGAACACTTTCCACCCCAAAAACGGGGAAAGATGGCAAATGAAAGAAAGAAAGAAATGAAAGAAAGAAATAAAAGAAATGAAAGAAATGAAAAAGAAGAAAACACGGAAAGTCCGGCACTTTGAAAAGGGGAAAGGAGTGTGTTTCGCGGAGAACCGGATCGGTTTTTTTTAGGGAAAAGGCCCAAACACGGACACTTTCCCCCGATTTTGGTGGAATTCTGAGTAGAACATCGGTGAATTTTTGTCTGAATCATTGTGGCAATCATTTGGGAATGCCTTTACAATGTAAGGAAGTTTTTTGGAATTCTAGAATCTTTATCTTCTGGAATCTTTATCTTCTAAAGTCTTTATATTGTACAATCTTTCTGAAATCTTTATAATCTTTCGATTTAACATATAGTTTTTGTGAGCTTTTCAGATTTTTATGACTTTGAGCTCGTTGTGAATGAACTGTTGCAGCTTTAACTTCAATGAGCTTCAAGCCTGAGCTTCAATGAGCATGAAGCTTTAGGTTCAATAAGCTACAAGCCTTAACTTCAATAAGCTTCAGGCCTGAGCTTCATAAGCTTCAAGCCTGAGCTTCAATAAGCTTCAAGCCTGAGCTTCAATAAGCTACAAGCCTTAACTTCAATAAGCTTCAAGCCTGAGCTTCAATAAGCTACAAGCCTTAACTTCAATAAGCTTCAAGCCTGAGCTTCAATAAGCTACAAGCCTTAACTTCAATAAGCTTCAAGCCTGAGCTTCAGTGAGCTACAAGCCTTAACTTCAATAAGCTTCAAGCCTTAACTTCAATAAGCTTCAAGCCTGAGCTTCAATAAGCTACAAGCCTTAACTTCAATAAGCTTCAAGCCTGAGCTTCAATAAGCTACAAGCCTTAACTTCAATAAGCTTCAAACCTTAACTTCACTGAGCTTTAACACTTCTTTTCATCTGTTTATCTGTGTATTCAATATTTTCAAGTCTTAAACTATGAAAAACTTGATTTTGGGCGTAGATCGGGTTGTGGAATGGCCTGGTCCATGTATTTCCTTGTTGATTCCTTGTCGTGTTTGTCCGCTTCGCGTTTTTCCCCATTTCTGCGTGGTTTTCTTTGATTCTTTTCCCCCATTTTCTCTATTTTCTCATCCGGAACCTCAAACTTTTCTCCATTTTCTTTTCTTTCTTTTCTTTCTTTCTTTTCTTTCTTTCCTTTCTTTCATTTCTTCCTTTCTTCCTCTCTTTCCTTTCTCTCTCTCCTTTCTCTCTTTCTTTCTTTCTTTCTTTCTTTTCACTTTTAGAAGTTTGAACATTCCCCTTCCCATTTTCTCCTTTCCGCGAAAGGCGATTTCCTTTTTTTTCGCATCTCCGGAACACGTGTTTTCCGCTTACTTTCTCTTTTCTTTGCAAAAATTCTTTGATTCTGTAGGATTTTTTTTCCTGCTTTTAGCTTTTTAGATGATTGTATATGCTTTTACATCTTTTTAGATGATTTTAAATGAGTTGACATCTTTTTAGATGATTGTATATGATTTTACATCTTTTTAGATGATTTTAAATGATTTTAAATGATTTTAAATCTTTTTAGATGATTTTTTTCCTTTTTCTTGATACTTCTAATGATCATTTTCTTCTTTGAAACCTATTTTGAATAAATATTTTTAAGATTTTTAACTTAAATTTCAAACTTTAACCTTTAAAACTGAAGTTTAAGTTAAAGGAAGTTTTAAGCTTAAGTTTAAGCTTAAGCTTAAGCTTAAGTTAATGGCTGTTTTAAAACTGAAGTTTAAGTTAAAGAGAGTTTTAAAACGGTGACTGCTGTCACTGCTGTCACTGCAATCACTTCCATTCCTCTTCATATCGATATCTTTTTTTTCAAACGCATCTCTCTGGCACACTAATCGAACTCTTTTGCAGTATTTGTTCTGTACTTTGTGCTCACGTAAACACCCACTTTCTAGTAGAAAAATCTCGGAAACTAAACGAAAAGTAAAGCAAAAATTTTCTCCAAAATTTTCGGGTCATTTTTCTGAAACTATTTCAAAGAAGTTTCCAAAGTTTCTAACTATTTTTGTGAGCTTTTCAGATTTTTATGACTTTGAGCTCGTTGTGAATGAGCTGTTGCAGCTTTAACCTCAATGAGCTTCAAGCATTAACTTCCATGAGCTTCAAGCTTTAACTTCAATAAGCTTCAAGCCTTAAACTTCAATAAGCTTCAAGCCTTTAACTTCAATGAGCTTCAATTTCTAATTAGAATTCCATCCACCATTTTTCTATTCTTTAGATCAAACAATACTGTATAACAAATACGGAAAGAAAAGAAAAGAAAAGAAATGACAAGTGATTCAAATGGATTGATGAGAGTTATCGGCACATTTCAAACAGTCTTCTTTTTTCTCTTTGATTTCCTCTTTCTATATCTTCTTTCTATATCTTCTATATCTTTCTTTACTTCTTAAAACTTTCTTTTTTTTTCTTGAAACATCGAAAAAAATTCTGATTTGTATTCAGGGATTCACCTTTTCTCAAGTGGACAATGGTGGACAGTGCTTTTCACAAATGTTTTCTTTTCTCTTAGAATTTCATACACTATTTCCTTTAGCTACCCTTTGAACATCGATTATTATTCTTATTATTGACTTTAAACTATTGCTCTTAGTAATTATTAGCTTTAAACTATTCTTCTTACTAACTATTAGCTTTAAACTATTCTTCTTGCTAACTATTAGCTTAAAACCATTGCTTTTACTAACCATTAACTCTAAACCATTGTTTTTACTAACCATTAACTCTAAACCATTGCTTTTACTAACCATTAACTCTAAACCATTGCTTTTACTAACTTAAAACTATTATTCTTACTAATTATTTGCGTAAAACTCTTCTTCTTACTAAATACTAACTTTAAATGTTTCTTCTTACTTTCAGATCGAAAAGCTTGAAGTTCAAAGCCTTTTCCATAGCTTAAAACCATTTTTAAGGCAATCACCAAGAAAAGTACTCAATTTTCTGACTAAACTTAATGCGCTAGAAATGGTGTGTTTCTAGATTGAAGCTCAAAGTAAACCCAAAAGAATAGCTGAGGATTCTCTCATTCAAAACATGTTCCATCGCTCGATGAAGTACACAAATTCAAGGAGAACTTTATCTTTTTTCTTTTTCAGGAAATTCTATAAATTTCTTTCCTTTTTTTTGCCTTTTCGATATGGATTTGCGAGATTATTGTAGGATTTGTAGAATTCTTTTTTTTTATTTAGCAAATCTGAAATCTTTTCCATAAATTGCTTTGAATCCCTTTCCCCATCACATTTCCCACATCGTCTACCCCGTCTACCACATTTGATTTCTTTCTTTTTTTTTCTTTTCAATCCGATTTATAATTTATAATCACCAAAAAATCTGTATCAAAATTCTTAAAACAGCTT
Organism: Mesorhabditis belari; assembly: GCA_958450365.1. Classification (NCBI taxonomy): domain Eukaryota; kingdom Metazoa; phylum Nematoda; class Chromadorea; order Rhabditida; family Rhabditidae; genus Mesorhabditis; species Mesorhabditis belari. Next base: position 1,349,881 of record CAUEEP010000938.1, read on the forward strand.
TAAAGTTCAAATCTTTTTTGATTACTGTAAAAAGATTTGATTTATTAGAATGAAAATGTTAGAAAATAGATAAAATAGGTTTTTTTATTTTATTTTATTTTATTTTATTTCATTTTATTTCATTTCATTTCATTTCTTTTTCATTTTTACATCATTTTTATAGTGCAGGGTTTAATTTAGTAGTTATGTTGTTTTTTTTAGAAGTTTACTCACTTTTTGTGCTTTTTGAAGACTTATGAACACTTATGACTTATGAAACTTGTGAACTTATGATTTACGACTTATGAACGTCTTATGAAGCTAGGAAGCTATGAAGCTAGGAAGCTATGAAGCTAGGAAGCTATGAAGCTATGAAGCTAGGAAGCTATGAAGCTAGGAAGCTAGGAAGCTATGAAGCTATGAAGCTATGAAGCTATGAAGCTATGAAACTATGAAGCTATCTTTAAAAGATCTAGATAATAAAGATAATAAAAGATATCTAGATATTAAAATATCTTTAAATATAAATTTTAATAACTAGATATCTTTTTATCTTTATTATCTACAGGGTGCGGCATAAGTATGGTTACAAGGTTGTAACATTGATTTAAGAAACTGATTGATTTTTATTTCTTGCCAAAGCATTATTTTCTCTTAATTCGAATGCTTTTTTATATTATGTGGGAGTTTTTAAGCAAATTTTTAAGTTTGGACATAATGGTGAAGGCTTCTCCCAACCGTGCCGCTATTCTTCAGCTTGGAGCCAAGGACGACAACTTCGGATATTGCCAAACTACTGAAGCACGAAGACGGTATACCGCATTTTGCAACAAAATAGAGTCGAAGAGCTTCCAAAAGTGAACGTCCGCCAAAAATTGATCACACGAGACTCAAGAAAGTCATTAAGAAACGAATCAAGCGCAACCTGCCCGGAGCATGAGAAAAATGGCTCCCCAATTGAATGTTTCTGATAGAACTATCCGTCGTACGTCAAAAAGGATCTGGGCTTCACCCTTACAAGTTAAGGAAGCATAATGGCCTGACGGATCTTCAAATGAGAAACACGAAGCAAAAATGTGCTCTTCTTCTTGCGAGGGCCGCAAATGATGAGCGTCTGACGATGCTTTTACCGACGAGAAATTAGTCAACATTGAGCAAGTTTTCAACTCTCAAAATGATCGAATTTTGCTCACAGCCCTCAAGAAGCAAATAAAAGTGACCGATTTGTGGACAGGAACCACATCCAGCAAGAGTCATGCTTTTGCAGGGTTGTCAGCAACTGGTCGCACACCGTTGATTTTCGTTGATAAAGGGCTGAAAATTAACACAGACTGTATCTGGACGTTCTCACAAAACATGTACAGCCGTGGGGCAAGGGACATTATCAAAATCAGCGCTGGAGGTTGATGCAAGACGGTGTCCCAGCGCACAAAGCAAAAAAGACCAAGAGGGTGTCGGAAACAATTTGCCCGACTTCATTCCCGCCAATGAATGGCCAGCTAATTCGCCCGACATGAATGTTATGGATTTCTGTGTTTGGGCAATTTTGGAGCAAAAAGCTATGCACACAAAACATGCAAACTTTGAAAGTCTGAAAAAGGCTCTGAAGAAAGCCTGGGCGGAAATTCCACAAAGTACCCTGCGGGCCGCCGTGGAAAGTTATCCAAAGCGTCTTAAAGCCGTTATCAAGATAATAAAGGTGCCCATATTGAATAATTTGTAATTTTTAAATAATATGATTAGTTGTTAATTTTAAGTTAAATTTACATGAATCCTTCATATTTCATTATTTTATATGCCGACCCTGTAGATATCTTTTTAGTATCTAGATATCTAGAAATCATTTCATTTCATAAAAGCTTTATTTCATTACAAGATTACTGTAGAATCTAAAGATTTTCATTTGATTTAGAAAAGAGATTGTGCAAAGAGGGTTAAAGAAAAAAAAGAAAAAAAAAAGAAAAAAAGAAAAAAAAGAAAAACGAGACAAGTAAATTTGCATAGGAATTGGAGGAAAGAGGCTGCAGTAATAATCACCGATGACCCAGAGAGATTCCAAGGAAAAAAGGGATTGGAAATGAGTGTTTTTTTGTCATAATCTCTGGGTCTCTTCATTCTTTTGGGGAACGCACGGTCGATGACCCAAAACCGTATTTGCTTGGCTGTGAGGCTGTGAGAGACCGCCTCCTCCACATTTTTTTTTTTGCCCCAAGCAATTCCTTTTCTTTTTGCATCTCTTTTTTAAACCTTTTTCTTTATTCAAATCATTTCTTTTTTGTTAGTTTTAACTTTATTCTTATAGATTATAATTCTAAATTTTAATTACCGTATTTTCTCTAATAGTAGTGCACCCTAAGCTTCTCCTAAATTCCTCGAAATCTCGAGAACTGCTTATCATAATCTATCGATGTATCGATAGTCATCAACTCGGCTACAAATCGACCGTAACAAATCCAACCAAAGCTTAAAGAAGCTGGCAACTAAAGAAGAAGCTGATCTCAAAGAAGCTAGTCCCTAATACTAGTCCCTAAGCTTCCCTAAATTCCTCGAAATCTCTAGAACTGCTTATCAGAATCTATCGATATGGGATCGGAAAATGTAGCTGACAATGAGATCTAATAGAGGATTTGAGTGTTGAGCTTCTGGGAAAGCTTGGAAACGGTAAAATAGTCCACTAATATTAGAGAAAATACGGTATTTGATCCGCGCCCCGCCCCTTTTGTTACTGGCAAACTTTGAGCTCAAATTTCTTGGTATTCGGCGGTTGTTTTTTCTTGATCAAAGCTGAAAATTGTAGTTAGATTTAGCTTTGATGTGGTTAAATTTGAAAACTTATATAAACTTATATAAACTTATATCAAAACCAGCCGAAAACCCGCCTAACTGAATGTTTTGGGGCAGACAGGCGTATACCGTTTCCCTAAGCATCTCCTAAATTCCTAAAGAACAATTCTATAGCCTATTAAACTGTCCAGAAAGTTTTCTCTTTTCATACTTTCGTTTAAAATCAACACAAATTGATCTTTCTGAAGAGTTTAAGTTGAAAACTTCCTGAACAATTAAACTTTCTGAGTTAACAGTTAAGAGTTGAGTTAACTTTTTGAACTTTCTATTTATTCCTTTAAGTACTAAGATCATTCAGGACTTGATCTAGCTATTTTTAGTTTAGATTTTGCTGGTGTACGTTCTATTTTCCGGATTCTGAGAGAATTCTGGATCGAGAATCGGGTGTTTAGATGAGAGGTTCTAGCATTGTTTCACCTAGGCACTATCCCATTAAAATAATCTTTTAAAGAACTCTAGAACCGAAGTCCAGGATCCGATTGCTTTTTTTGTGTACTCTCAAAATGGCCTCCACCTTTCCCCTCGGGGATGAACGGTGATTCCCCGTGACCTTTCCCCTTTTCCCTTTCTTTAGACCAGTTTGTATCGAGAATTTGCTTGCACAATCTAGAGATTTTGAAATTAAACAGCTTGCCATCACCAGATTTCCTATTGATTTTTGAGATCTTTCAAATCTTTCAGCTTGACTGACTTCATTGACATCTAACTATTTTGTAAATCTCTTTTTCTTTTTCAAATATTAGCAGCTATCAACTTTCAAATATCAGCCTGATTGTAAACTTGATTTTTCAACATTTCTAAGTCGATTTGAACTCTTAAGTTTGCATCTAGATAACTTGAGATTTTGGCTTTAACTTGATCCATTCTCAAATCAATTCTCAATGAGTTTTATAAAGATATTTGTCAAAACTTTGTTGATCAATCCTTTCAAAATAATCTAATCGTCAAATTATTGATTTTCTTTAAAAATCAAGGCTTGGGGTGATGATTTTAATCAAAAAGAAGAAGTGGAAGAAGTGGAAGAAGGGGAAGAAGAGGAAGAAGAGGAAGAAAAGTAAGAAGGGGAAGAAGAGGAAGAAGAGGAAGAAGAAAAGAGACAGGAAAAGATCCCTCATCTTCACTCAAACTCGAATGGGACAAGAGTTGCGCAATCGAGAATGACCTTGTGAAAAAGGGAATAGAGGGAAAGGGAAAGAGATAGAAGAGATAGAATATGATGGGAATGGAAAGGGGGAATGGTGGAGACAAATCTCGAAACCCCATAGCGAGGCCAGAGCCCCAGGGTACCATTTAAGCACCTAAGCATCCATCTAATTGATTACTCAGCTCATTTCTTTTGCTTTTTTTATTCAAATTGTTTCTAGATAGTTATTTCTTGTTCACTATTTACTTACCGTAATAGTACTGTAATAGTACCCCATCCCCATAATGACGGTGCGGGGCGTTGCGTAGTCTAGCTTTGAACGAGTTTTTCTCGACACTGGTTTATGCTACAATGCACGCTTAGATATCAAAAAATAGCTGAAATTCAGGGCTATTTTTTGATACCAAAGACGCATTTTTTGAAAGTACGGGCGCTTTGAAAAAATGAAATACGAAAAAACTTTTGCGACTACGCGACTGTACAAGGGGGGGTGGGGTAGTATTACAGTATTTACGGTAAGCTTGTCCAGAAACGTTTCGATACCTTTCTACTTGTGCTGATAAACCCGGTGAGCCGATAAACCTGGCTTGATCTAAGAATTTGATCCAAAAAACCTTTCTTATGCTTTTTAGCACTGTAAAATCTACTGTATCTACTAAAATCTTGTTTTTCACGTTTCTTTTATAACATTACTGTATTCCAGTTGTTATCTGAAGCATTTCAAAATGATCAAACTGCTTTTTTCTATGCAAATTTTCTAATCGAGATTTCCGGTCGAGTCGGTTTGCGAGATTTCGATAAAATTCGACAATTTCTAACTTTAAAAGCTTCATTTTTTCGATATTTAATCGTTTTCTTATCTAATATCGTTTATCTAATAGATTGTTCATAAAGCTATATGAAAAATGATTCCAGTTACCGTTTCCCCAACCCGCAACTCGTCCTTCACTTCAGCCACTCCGAATTTTCAATCCGGAGGCCTTCTGCGAGATTTGCCAGGTTAATATTTAAAGTTTAAGCTATAAATATAGCAATAGATAGAAATATAGATATAGATATAACTTTATAAAAGATTATATGCTAATGCTATCACCAAATAAAGTCATTGAGCCAATAGAATCGAAAATTTTCGATAGATTTCGAAAATTTTCAACAACTTTCAAACTTTTCAACATTCAAACCTCAAAAATTTCCCTTTAAAGCTAATTTACATTTAAATATTAGTAATAAATTAGTGCTAAATTGGTACTAAACTTGTATAAACTTGTTTAAACTTGTCTAAACTTGTCTAAACTTGTCTAAACTTGTCTAAACTTGTCTAAACTTGTCTAAACTTGTCTAAACTTGTTTAAACTTGTCTAAACTTGTCTAAACTTGTCTAAACTCGTATAAACTTGTCTAAACTTGTGCTAAACTTGTACAAACTTGTCTAAACTTGTCTAAACTTGTCTAAACTTGTCTAAACTTGTCTAAACTTGTCTAAACTTGTGCTAAACTTGTCTAAACTTGTCTAAACTTGTGCTAAACTTGTACAAACTTGTCTAAACTTGTCTAAACTTGTCTAAACTCGTTTAAACTTGTCTAAACTTGTACAAACTCGTATAAACTTGTATTTAAAAGCTTTCCCTTTTGTTTACTTTTAAAAATCGATCAAAATTAAATCGAAATTTTCGCGAATGAATTAGCTTTCAAAGGGAAATGATGAAAGAAAAGTGAAAAATAATAAACAATTGATGAAATTTTGACGAAATTTTGACGAAATTCAAAAGTTTTCATTCAATTTTTACTCTTTTTTGCCTTAAAACAAAAGAATTTATCGAAATTGAGGAAAAAAAAAGGAAAAAATGAAAAAAAAATCGTAAATAAGCCACCACCTGCCCCATTTCTTTAGCTTGAATTTGAAAATTTGAAAAATTTCCTAAATTACTTTTACTTTTCAGCTTCATAAACATAAAAAAAGAAAGGAAAGCTTGTCTTTTTTTCAAGAAAAATCACTTTTAACTTTTGTTTTTAGTTGAAAACATCAATTAGCTTTCATTAGCTTAATTTTTCAATGCAATAGATTCTTTGTGTTTGTGCTTTTTGTTCGCAAGCTGTTTGAAAGCTGTTTTGAAAGCTGTTTTGAAAGCTGTTTAAAAGCTGTTTAAAAGCTGTTTAAAAGCTGTTTGAAAGCTGTTTAAAAGCTGTTTGAAAGCTGTTTTGAAAGCTGCTTGAAAGCTGTTTGAAAGTTGTTTAAAAGCTGCTTGAAAACTGTTCGCAAGCTGTTCGCAAACTGTTCGCAAACTGTTTGCAAGCTATTTGAAAGCTATTTGAAAGTTGTTTGAAAGCTGTTTAAAAGCTTTTTGAAAGCTTAAGCGCTTTTTAACCTCTCTCACTTCTTTTAAGCGTACTTTTTTTGCTTTTTTTGCTAAAAATCAGCTAAACGCATCCTTTCTAGTGCACTGAATACTTTGTTTTTCTGTTTTTCTCAATGTTTAATGAGAAATTCAAAAATTAGTGCACTTTGAAATGTGTTTAGACGTTTAGCTGCTCTTTTTAGCGTAATCTTTCTTTCTAAAGATTTTCTGAACTTACAGTACTCTTTTCTCAAAGCGCTTCAAGCGAGATTCGTTTTTTAGCGGTTTTTGTCTTGGTTTTTGTTTTGATCCCAATACCAAATTGTAAAGAGAAATTGTGAAGCAAAAGAAGTGTTATGAATCACCATTCAGACTGAACACACCTCATTTTCTTTTCTCTTTTTTTTTGCTCGCTTTTTTCCCCCATCCCGTTCACCATTTTCCCCCAAAAAGGACACGAAAATTACTTTCATTTGTCCTTTTTTTGAATCTTTGCAGTATTTATAAAGATTTTTGAATGAGATAGACCTGGCTAGACCAGACCTGGCCAGCCAGACCTGGCCAGACCAGACCAGACCAGACCTGGCCAGACCAGCACTGACCTCACTTCGCTGCTCATAACTTTTTCTAGAAATATTATTATTCTTAACTATTTATTTAGTTTAATAGAGATCATTTTAGGCTTTCGAATGATCTAAAATAGAACTTGATTGGACTAGCCAATGCTGAGAAAATAGTGAGCGAATCGAGCGGATTAGTGCACTAGAAGTCAAACGTTTACAGATCGTACAGAGCTGTTCTCTATGTAAACGCTCGGCTTTTGACGCACAATTCGTTTGTTTTACTCAAGTTTAGCAGAAAAAGATCGTCAATTTTTGTATCAAAAAATCTGTTTCCTTTTCTGCGTTGTCTCGAGGTCAAATCTCGCTCAACCATTTCAAGGCCGTAAAAATGGTGGGCAGAGATTGGATAAAAGAAGAGAGAAAGGATAAAAACCCTCAAAAAAAAACCCTGCAGAGATTGGATGAAAGTGAGAGAGTCTATTTGCTGAGCACCATTTCCTTTTCTTTTCCTTTTCTCTTTCCATTGACATTGGTGTTGACCCTTGACCCAGTCGGAGTCAACGCACAGATTTCCTTTTCACTCACACTTTTTTCGGATGGGTAGATGAAAACCAAAAGAGTAATATGAAGAGAGAACGTGCTAGTGAGATAACCTGCTAGTGGGATAACTTGCTACAGATTTTGTGACTTTTGTCATCAATCCCTGATTTCAGATTAGGCAATTTAATAAAGGAATAAGGAAATGTTAAAAAAATGAACTTTTGAACCGATCGGGAATCGAACCCTCGACCGTCTCCCTACCTTCTGCCTACCAGACTAACGCTCTACCACTGAGCTATCTGCGCCTTTTTGGCTAGAGAAGAAATAAGAAACATAAGGCAGAAAGTGAGGGAAATACCCAGGTCAGCTTTTTGCAAGATATATCAAAACTGTTAACAGTAAGGGATAAGGGATTTTGGCTGCATTTGGACACGTGTTAGTGTGGTTCATTGGTAGCATTCCCTTTGGTAGTTCATTGGTAGCATTCCCTTTGGTACTTCATTGGTAGCATTCCCTTTGGTAGTTCATTGGTAGCATTCCCTTTGGTAGTTCATTGGTAGCATTCCCGCTGGCGGTAGGCGAAAGGTTGCGGGTTCGAATCCCGGTGCCAACCGATAAAAGGCAATATGTGATTCAGCTGAGGAAAGTCAAACTTCCCTCTGTCAGCTGTTGTCTCAGAACTTTCTGAACACTCAGTTAGCTGAGGAATGATAATTTTCCCAGCTTTATACTTTATGTTTTACAAAAATCTAAACAAATCTCTTCTGACACACCGAAATGAATAGCAAAAAGCTATCAAAGTTTCTCGAATGTAAAAACTAGTGGATGTGTCATTTAGAGCCAAAAATCTGCGGATTTAGAGCCAAAAATCAGCGGATTTTTAAGCGGAATCACTTTCCCGAATTGACGTGCTCTACTCACTCGTTTCTTTTTCCCGAATGTCTTTTTCACGAAAATGTTTGTCTATTTGTCTTTTCGACTGTACACAAACAAACACAATCTTTTCTTTTTTTTTTCTCCGTCCACTTCCGTCCTCGTCTCATCGAGAAGGGAAGAAAAAAAAAGGGAGTCGCGTGTCTTAAAAAAGGGGTGGTAAAAGAATTTCGAAAACTTTTTTTAAAAGTCTTTTTTCCTCGTCAAGTTTTCACTTTGAAGGTAAATAGAAGGAAATGAAGTCAAAAGAATCAAAAGGAAATAAAGTCGAAAAATCCCTGAGGCGAGCTTTGGTGACTGCGCGTGCCGTGTGTACCGGCTCTTTTCTCGTGAAATTCGCGCTTATTTACTTTTCTGCAACACAGTTTTCCCTTTTCGTTTCCCGAAATCACCATAATAAATCTAGAGTTTAGTTTATGTTTTTACAATTTTAAAATACCATTTTCATCTTGTTGCCATTGGCAAAATAGAAACTCTCGATATTTGTGACTTTTAAAATCCTTTCATTAATCAAATGCCAATGGCAAACAATAAAAATCTCCTTTGGGTATTTCGGAGTAAAAGAATTGAAAAGGTGTGGACAGGTGGACATGGAAAAGAGAAAAGAAAAGAGAAAAGAAAAGAGAAACAAAAACGATTTGATCAGAAATCTCACAGATTTACTAGTTCCCTCATTTCTTTCGCGTAAAATTCAATTATACAATGTGAGAAGATATTCTTGGGGTTTTAGTGAACTGAAAGATAACCCAGGTACTTTTAAACACACGCTTTTCGTAAACACACGCATTTTAGCGTAACAAAACGCATTTGCATGAGCACAAAGAACAATGAGAGTTCGTGATCGAGGATTGGTTTGATAGCTGGGTAAATGCTGTGTGTTCTTTAACTAATCCATTTGCTAAAACGTTTCTCGAGCTACTTTTCTTGTCTCTATTTTATCCTATCTACTTGGCTGATCCCTGGGATTAGAAAGTTCTATAAAGTAAATTTGATAAAAAGTTCTATAAAGTTCTATAAAGTCGATTTAATAAAAAGATCTATAAAGTAAATTTGATAAAAATAGAGACAAGATTACGGTAGCTAGAGAAATAAGACAAGATTACGGTAGTTTTCTTAAAAGCTACAAGATCATGGTAGCTTTGAAAAGTGGAAAGATTTTAGAAAAACTCTTTTTGCAATGCTTGTAGCTTTCGAAAGCTTGTAGCTTTTGTACAATTCTTTTCGTGAATGTCCATTCTCTTTTTCTTTTCTTTTCTTTTCTTTTCCATTCTTTCTCCTTTACTTGATTACTTTGTGCACCAATTACTCGCGCCGGCCATTTTCAAATCCGTGAAATGAAAAATAAAGTTTCTATGGAAAATTTCATTTCATTTCGTCACTTTTCCTCTTTTAAAATTTCTATTTTCAATTTTATCTTTCTTTTCTTTTGTATACCAAAAAGCTTGTGTTTCTGAGCTGAGCTATCTGGCGGCTATCTGGTGGCTACGGCTGGTTCTGGCTGGTTCTGGCGGCCGGCTGGCTATCTGAGCTGAGCTTCTGAGCTGAGCTATCTGAGCTGAGCTATCTGAGCTGAGCTATCTGAGCTGAGCTATCTGAGCTGAGCTATCTGAGCTGAGCTATCTGAGCTGAGCTATCTGAGCTGAGCTATCTGAGCAGAGCTATCTGAGCAGAGCTATCTGAGCTGAGCTATCTGAGCAGAGCTATCTGAGCACAAAGAACGAAAAGCTCTTGAAAAGCTCTAAATGTTTGTTTCTCTTTTTTTTGTTTTCAATTTATCTAATCTAGAATTTGTTTACGGTAGCTTTCTGATGATCCGTATGATCCGCTTTCTGATGGTCCGTATGATAAAAAGAATTTCTAATCGAATTAGAGCACGTGCAAATCGAAAAGAAATCCTTTTTTACTATAACCAATCCAAGATTACGAAACTTTTATGAAATTGATTTCTTTCTTGGATTTCCATTCATTCTTTGACGTATACTTTGTGCTTAAAACTTTCGAAACACAAACCTTCTAGTACACTGAATTCTCATCTTTTTCTAACGTAAATCCCTAAAGAATTCTGTGCATTAGAAAGTGTGCGTTTAGATGTTTTGAGCAGGGCTTTGGAGGCTTTGGAATTTGAAGACTTTGGAGGCTTTGAAGACTTTGGATTTTGGAAACTTTGGAGTACTCTGTGTGCTCAAAAATGGAAAGACGCACCCTTTCTGGTGCACTAAATGACCTAAATGATCACAAAGTTGAAAAATGCCGAGATTTCTGTGCACCAGATGGGTTTTGTCTAGGTTTGTTGTTGAGTACAGAGTACAGTGCAAAGTACAGTACAAAGTAATCTCGTTTTACGAAACAGCTGTGTACCACCATTACATTTTGACGTTTCAAGAAAAAAAAAAAGCTCAAAACGAATACAAATAACACTTTTGTCCTGTCTACGGCGTAATTAAAGTCATAATTGAAAGCGAGCATTTCAATTTCAACTCATTTAGGCGGCTTTTTCTTTCGAAAAATCGCACAAAAAGCCACAACAAGCAAACCACCTGTATCCGGACAAAAAATCGTAGTACTGTAAGGGCTGTAATGGCTAGGTTACAGTACACTGGCTACAGCACAGTACACTTTACCGAAGACACATACAGAACAGTAATGGCCAGTACGACACTTACGACCCTGGCTACATTCGTACATTTGCAGTACATGGCTACATTACAGTACACTTTGCAGTACACTGGCTACAGTACAGTGCACCGGCTACAGTACAGTACCCTGGCTACATTACGGTACATTTTGCAGTACACTGGCTACATTACAGTACATTTTGCAGTACACTGGCTACAGTACAGTACACTTTGCAGTACACCGGCTACAGTACAGTACACTGGCTACAGCATAGTACACTTTACAGTACACCGGCTACAGTACAGTACACTTTGCAGTACACTGGCTACAGTATAGTACACTTTACAGTACACTGGCTACAGTACACTACCCTGGCTACAGTACAGTACACTGGATACATTACAGTATATTACAATAGCTCTATCTGATCAGCCCATAGATTCAAAAAGCCAGTCTCCCCTCCGAATCAGCGAAGAAACCCGAATTTGTCCCCCAATCACAAAAAATTATCAACTATTTGTTGAAAATGATCACAAAATTTCGGAAATTCTCCCCGAAAATAGATATACGCAATCACTGAGCTCATCGATCAAAATAAAGTTTCGGTTCCAAGGTTTTTTAGCGCTCTTTTACCCTCTTTCCCCTCCTCCACTTTTTCCGACACTTTGAAATGAAAACGCGAAAAATTTTTTGGCGAAATGAAAAGATTTTTCACACCAATCATCCAATGTTTGATATAAAGACGAAAAAGAAGAAAAAGAAAAGTGACAAAGAAATTGCGATTTTCTGCTTTTCTGCTTTTCCGCTTCACCCTAGGCTGTTTGTGACTACGAAATTTCGATTTATATCACTTTAATATATTGATAGATGAATGCATTTCATTGTATCATTTCATTGTACCATTTTAAGAACTTGTATCCGGTTGATCGAGTACTTTGTGCTCTTGTAAACGCTCGCTCTGCACAACAGCTGGCAACAGCCATGCATTTTCATAAAGCTTATGTTTCATGCTTTATAAAGCTTATGTTTTAACAAGCTTGCTGCATAAAGCTTGCTTACTGTAGGCTAAATAAGACCGCGTACTTTGTGCTCTTGTAAACATACACCTTCTGGCAAAATAGGTTTCTTGATTTGTTCCTGACAACTAAGAATGTTTCTTGACACAATAGGTTTCTTGAATTTTCTTTCCCAAGGCGATATGGGGGTGCCGCCGCGATATAACCGAGAATTACTTGCCGGCAACCAACGACGGGATGGCGCAACCGGTAGTGTGCTTGGCTGGCAGCCGGGACCTCCTACCCCCGTCCCTGGTTCGAGTCCGTTCACGGTCAGTCGACTTTTTTGATTTTGAGCAACGACCGGATGGCGCAACCGGTAGCGTGCTCGGCTGGCAGCCGCGACCTCCTAGCCCCGTCCCTGGTTCTGGCACAATAGGTTTCTTGATTTGTCGCATGCCGATTTGTAGCAATTGTCCCAATTTCCTTTCCCATGGCGATATGGGGGTGCCGCCGGGGTATAAGCGAGAGTTACTTGCCGGCAAACAACGACCGAATGGCGCAGCCGGTAGCGTGCTCGGCTGGCAGACGCCACTTCCTACCCCCGTCCCTGGTTCGAATCCCTTCACCACCATTCCATCATTTCATTTTTCTTTGAATCAAACTTTTTAATTCTCCCATTCGTCTACCGGTTTACCCCAACTTTTGACATCTTTTGAAAATCCATTTACGTCGAAAAAAAACTGTCAAAAACCTACAAATTCTCACATTTATCTTGATAGCTGAAAGGATCGAAAAAAAAGTAAAAAAAAGATTTTTTTATCAACCTTTTTCTCAACAATTTTCAAGGCTACGTCTGCCTATTTCCACAAAAATCAAAATCAAAAACGGAAATTTTTGAAAATTCTATATTTCTTATTAAATGGAAAAACCCATATTACTTTGAAATGTCATTTTTTCAAAAAAAAAAAAAGAGATTTCTCAGGATTTCAGTCGACATTTTCCAAGTGATCTGTGCTGTTTTTTGAAAAGAAATTTGTTTTCTTTCGTTTTCTCAATGCAAATTCAATGATTTCCTTCAAATCTTCAAATTTTTCTTTATTTTACCCTTATTCCGTGAAGCTCTCTAGCTTCAAAAATGCTCTCATTCTATCGATTACCGTAGGCTATCGGTTTCAATCGACAGTAGATTCGTTTAAAAGGTTTAAAAGGTCTGAAAATTCAGATCTAAATCCATTTAAAGTTACCGTAAACGAAATTCGCTAACCAATTCAAGAAAAAACACAAATTTTCAATTAATGAGTCAATTTTTTTGATACGTGAAAAAAAAGCGATTTTCTTAATCGAATTTTGAAATTTTTATCGTAAAACTCGGCTAATTACGCTTAAATTTTGATGAATTTGCACCTGTTTTTTTCTATTTTGCAAATTTTTAATAAAACGTAAAACGAAATTAATTGAAAAAGAATTGAATTGAAATTGAAATTGAATTGAATTGAAAAAGAATTGAATTAAAAAAGAATTGAATTGAAAAAGAATTGAATTGAATTAAAAAAGAATTGAATTGAAATTGAATTGAATTGAATTGAAAAAGAATTGAATTGAATTGAATTAAATTGAGAAAGAATTGAATTAAAAAAGAATTGAATTGAGAAAGAATTGAAAAAGAATTGAAAAAGAATTGAATTGAAATTGAAATTGAATTGAATTGAATTGAAAAAGAATTGAAAAAGAATTGAATTGAAATTGAATTGAATTGAATTGAAAAAGAATTGAAAACAATTGAAAATCTAGTAATAAATTAGCTTTAGAAAATAGAGTAGAAAAGAAAAGAATAGAATAGAAAAGAAAAGAGAAAAGAAAAGAGAAAAGAAAGAAGAAAAGAAAAAAGATTAGTGAAAGGATCTAAAAATAGATGCGTAAAAGCTGTAGAGCTTTAATGCGGCATTTTTCTAAACCAAGAAATAAGCGAATTAACCGGAATTTGGAAAGAAATGTCATCAGATTCGATGCTTTTTTTTTGATGATCTGAACCAAATGATTTTCATCAATGATTTCAGTAAATGAAAGAACTTGGACTCATTTATTGGCTTTCCTTTTATCATTTTCAATTTAAACTCGATTCTAATAGAGAATCGAATCAAAAATGAATAAAAATCGAAATCAATCCACCACAATCATTTCTTGTTTTCTATTTTGCACTTTAAAAAAAAAAGCTTTGGAAATTTCAAAATTTCCGACTACAGTAAGCTGAAAAGAAGGGAGAAAATTGGGCCAATAGGCGATCGTCTTTTCCGAAATTCTCACTCAATTCTCTTTTTTTTTGCAAAAGAAAAGAAAACCCATGAAATTCCATCGAAAAAAAAAGAGATTTCTTTTAAAAATTAGCTTCGTTTCTTTTTTTAAGGAAAATGTAAAATAAACCTGAAATCGAGAGCTTCCTAATTAGAAAAAAGTAAAGAAGTTTCTGATCTAGTTTATTGGTTTAATCTTTTTTTTGGTTTGTTTTGGTTTGTTTAAGGTTTTTTGAACTTTAGTTCAATTCAAGTAGTCTTTAAAATCCTTTTTTGATCAAAAGATCACCTTTTGTCTATTGGTTTCCTTGTCTACTGTCTACTTGTTTCCAAGAATCTCAACCCTTCCCCAACTCTAGTAACCATTTTATCAATGTTCTTTTTGCTTTTGTCAATGACCGATTGCTAGCTGTAGGTGTTAAAGTTTGAATGCTAGTCGATCTTCCATGCTAGTCGATCGATCTTCTATGCTAGTCGATCTTTTTCCACTCTATTGTTAAAGGTTCTAATTTCCAAGAAGTTTCCAATCCATTTTCCATCCATTTTTTTTGCAAATTCTTCTAAATACTCATCATATTGCTCATGCAGTTGAGATTAGAATTTTTAGCCGAAAATCTGGATTCACTGCGGCAAAAACATAGGATTATTATGTTGCTTGAATGGGGGAAAACTAGAAACGAAATGTGGCAAAAATTCGAAGAGTAAACCAGAATCTCGTGATGGGATTCGCTCTGCAGCTGAATATCTTTTTTCTTTTTTGCTTTCTCTTCAATTGAATATCTTTTTCCATTGTTTTTGCGAAAGAATGCAGATTCAATTCTTTTAACTGTAAATTTGATTTGATTCTCGTTCACTTTGATGGTCTCGCAAGGCGTCTGGCTCAAAAAAGTCGATTGACCGTGAACGGACTCGAACCAGGGACGCGGCTAGGAGGCCGCGGCTGCCAGCCGAGCACGCTACCGCCTGCGCTATCCGGTCGCTGTTTGGAGGGGGGGTAATTCTCGGCTATACCGCGGCGGCTTCAAAAAATTTCCAAACTTTGAAGGGTTTTTTCTCGAATATAGAATAGAGTAGAATAGAAAATGATCGATTTCTATTATAGAATAGATATTTTAAAAAAACATATCTTTTAGAATGTCAAAAGGATATTTTTGCATTAGATTTCATATCTTAAATCGATGCTGATAGGGAAAAGCGTCATCAACTAGGTTACCAGTGTTATAAAGCTCTTTGAGAGCTCAATTTTCATTACTCTTTTACATAATAACATACCCAGTACTATTACTGACAGTTCTTTAACACTTTTGAACATTTAAAAAACCTAAAGAAACTAGATGAGATGGGGAAAAGTCATAGCCTGAGGGGGACGAGATTTCGAAAAAGAGAACGCCATTGGCATCAGGAAAACCGGATTTTGATATAAAATATTCAGAGAAAAGGATGAAAATGGGGGAAATCTCTTTTGAAAAAGAGAAAATCCATTGTATTTTTCATTCTTTTTCTCTGTTTATTCTTTCTTTTCTCTTTCTTTTCTCTTTCTTTTCTCTTTCTCTTCTCTTTCTCTTCTCTTTCTCTCTCCGTTCAAAGCAATTGACAATTGCTAGAGGCAAAAAGCCGGTTCTTTTCCGAAAAAAAAACTTGTGAAAAGTTCTTTTTTTTCCCTTCTAGCTAGATTTTTGATTGGATTTCGATAATCGTTTTTTAGTTTTTTATTTTGGAATCGAGGAATTTTGTATTTTAAAGCTTTAACTTTAACTGGCTTGTCTTTAACTGGCTTTAACTAAAGCTTAAACTTTAACTGGCTTGTCGCAAACTAAAACTTTAACTTTAACTAGCTTGTCTCAAACTAAAACTTTAACTTTAACTAGCTTGTCTCAAACTAGAGCTTAAACTTTAACTGCCTTGTCTCAAACTAAAGCTTAAACTTTAACTGGGTTATCCCAAGCTAAAGCTAACTGGTTTGTCTCAAAGCTCAGCTTTCTTAGCTTGTAGTTTCTATCTCAAATCAGCTTTCATATCTCAAATCTTACCTCATTTCATATCTCAATATCTCAACATCTCAACATCTCAATCAGCTTTCATATGTTGTAGTTTCATATTTCTAAAGCTTTTTCTTATCTACAGCTTTTGATGAATCACTTCATCAAAAAATCAAAAATTCTTATTTTTTTTATTTTAATTTCTTATATTTTAGCTTTTAAGTATGAGTTAAAGTTGAAAAAATTTTCAATTCGCTTTTTGAAATGAGATTTATGTGTGGATTACCCATTCTACCGTGAACCACACCTTGAAGGGTTAATTGGAGAATCGGGAATACAGGAATACGGGAATATCTCTAATCCTCGAGAAAATATTTCTCATATTTACTTTTTTATAAATCTACTTTCCGAGTAAACCGGATAATTTTCTTGTTAGGCTAACTTTTGGTTGCTTGATTGTTTACAATCTTTGTCCCACAGCTTACTGTAGATCTCAATAGATTACCATTTGCTATAATGTAATGCAAAAGGGAGACTTCTTTTGTAAATAAGTTTATTTAAGTCTCTGATATGCAAATTTTCTGGATCTTCTCTTGTATTCGTCTAGATCAAGGTCCAGATTTTGATTCTAGTTTATATGTCTAGAGATATGTCTAGAGACATAGACCTAAACTTTAGCCCAGGCCTAGGTACAGATCTGGCTCAGATTGGCTCAGATTTAGATCCTGGTCCTCTGATCCACCTCTAACTGAACTAGAACTAGAATCAGGTCTAGATCTAGGCTTAGACTGATTCTGATCGAGAAGGAAAACACTTTCTAGACAGCCTAATATGTCTGACTTTTAGGTCCAGATCCTGCGCTTATTCTTCGTTTTAGTCCAAGTACCAATCTAAGTCTAAATCCTGGTCCAAGTCTTAGCCCAAGTCTTAGCCCAAGCCTTGATCCAAGTCTAGAACTAGTTCCATGTTTTGGTAGAAATCTAGGCCCTGGTCCCAGAGCCCAGCTCTGATATCAATCTAGATCTAGATCTTGTTCCAGGCTTAAGCCCAGAGCTAGATTCAAGCTTAGGTTCAAGCCGAAGCTTCTTACAGATCAACAACTCAGTGAATGTTAGTTATTTGGTAGTGAAAATGATTATACAAGATGTTATTAGTGGATAGTGCTCTCCTAGCTGATGCCTAGACAATCACCGATTCATTTCACTTCAAAACAAATATTATTGAAAAAGTGATTGTTGAAAAGATTTTATTATATTCGAGGTAATTCAAAGATTTTCATAAAATTCAAAAGATTTCTCTAATCCGGGGTATTCTGACGGAGTTTCGGACTTTAAAAATGTACAATTTCTACCAAAAGATTTCAAGAAAATCAAGTTATTCACTTCTTTTTCGATTTTTTTAAATTTCTACGGAAGAGCTTTTCTATTTTCTTCAATTTTTCTTCAAAAAAAAATCCATTTTTGACATTTTCATGCTAAAATCTCAAATTTCTATTAAAAATTTGATGAATTTCAAATATTTTCATATATTTTCACGGAATTTGAAGAGAAATAAATCAAATCCTCCACGTGGTTTTTCGAGAAAAACGATTATATTGAGATAAAAACGATTATATCGATAAAAATATTAAAGGAAAAGAAGTGAATGGATTAGTGGCAAGAAAATCATCAAAATCTTTAAATCCTCTTTTTCTTTTTCTTTTTTTTTTAAACAGCTACGTAGCGTCTTTTTAGTCAAAAAAAATAAAAATCTTAAGTTATTCAGCCGTTTTCAAATCCGCTTTTGCACAAGATCTAGATCTAAAGACTTATCTGAAAAGAAAAATCTCGGGATTTTCATTTGATCGGCTTTACTTTAACAAATAGCACAAAATCTTTCCTCCTGTACTTGTAAACTATGTACAATTGAGAAATAGGGATATTTTGATATTGATTGGATGATCTAAAGTGTATCTGCTAAAGAATAACTCTTTGATACACAGTCACAGTACGCTAGAGTACTCTACAGTATGCTAGAGTACTCTACAGTATGCTAGAGTACTCTACAGTACGCTAGTGTACTCTACAGTAATCTTTAATCTTTAGATAAGCGGTATCTACAGTGCTAGCTCATTACCAATCTTTAGATTTCGATAGCATAGGTACTGAGTCGATGAATTTGATCCTAGTTTGATCCTAAAAAATCCCTTTGACTTCACAAAGAGTGATTGATTCTCACTGTTCAATAGCCCATTCTTTTTCGTGTTTTTCGAAAGTGTTCTCGAGTTTTTTTCTTTGCTTGCTCCCGGCGATACGAGCTGCTGTTCAAAATCGGTGGTCCATTTAATCGAAAACCTTTTCGCAAAAGGGGAAAAGGAGGAAAAGAGTGTTCCGTTGCGGTGATTGATCACACCAAATTCGACAGCAAAAGTTCCGAATTTTTTGGCGAAAAGTTTAGGAAAAAAAAAGCTTGGCTTTGTGAAAGGAGGATTAGTACAAGGAAGACTTTTGGTGGATGGAGCTAGGAATTGGGTGGATCTGGGAATTGGGTGGAGTGGAGAGTGTAAGGCTAACAATTCTCTAGATAATTTTTCAAAGTTTAGCACCTAGTCATCGTAGTTTACAGTGTATAATTCAAAGTGTTCGAGCTACGGTAATCCAAAGATACTGTAGCCTAAAAGGTATCGTAATCCAAAGATATTGTAGTTCAGAAGGTACCGTAATCTGTAGCCAAAAAGTACCGTAATCTGTAGTCAGAAAGTACAGTAATCTGTAGCCAAAAAGATACCGTAACCCAGAGGTACTGCAACTCAAAAAATACCGTAATTTGTAGTCCAAAAAGTACCATAATCCAAAGGTACTTTAGCCCAAAAAGCACCGTAATCTGCAGCCCAAAAAGTACCGTAATCTGTAGCCAAAAAGTACCGTAATCTGTAGTCAAAATGTACCATAATCCAATGGTACTTTAGCCTAAAAGGTACCGTAATCTGCAGCCCAAAAAGTACCGTAATCCAAATATACTGAGCTTTCCTGGTTGTGAGCAAAGTTAGTTGGAATACCAAGCCAGAATATCTTGACTCAATTTCTATTTCGCACTAACTTTACATATAATCTGGACATCCAAAGAATACGGTAGATCGGTCACATTATCACCATTCTTACCGGCCAAAGAGTACGGTAGAGTACGGTAGATCTCACTTTGTTTTCCTAAACCTTCACCCGATTGAAGCTTTTTACTGCCAAATCACAAGTAGCCAAAGAAAAAGGTTTCAAAGATTTCCGGGCGAAACATCAAGCACAGTTGTTCAAGTTGAAATTTTCACCCGAAACCCGAACACAAAACAATCGGTCGAAGTTGAGGGAAGTGTTGGCCACTTTTTACCCACTTTTTAGCCATTCTTTAGCCACTTTTTGGCCACTCTTTAGCCTCTTTTCACCCCAATCATTGTCCCAAAAAAACGCTTTTGATTGAACGTCTGTTTGAAGAAAATGAAGAGAAAAAGTTTCCAAACTTTGGCTATAGTTCTTTTCTTTCAGATTTGTGTTTTGATCAGTTGATGATCAAAATCTAATTAAGAAATCAGTTTGATCAGCTTTTTTTGATTCTTTTAGTTATAACCAAGTGGTAGAATGGAAGTGGATCCATTCTTGGCGTTGATTTCGATCTAATCTAATTAAGAAATCAGTTTGATCTGATTCTTTTAGTTATAACCAAGTGATAGAATAGAAGAGACTCCATTCTTGGAATTGATTTGGATGCTTAGCTTAGCGATTCGTCAGATGAGAATGCATTTGCAAGAACTCATTGACTTCACTTACAAGTGCACTTCAAAGTACAAGATGACTTGTACAAAGTTCATTTCAATGTACAAGTCATCTTGTACTTCAAAGTACTTGTACTTGTACATGTACATCTTGTACATTGAAATGGACTTTGTGCTCAAAAGCTAACTGACTAGCTGACTAAACATACTTTTTCTGGTGCACTAAAAGATCGTTTTCTAAAGAATATCAAGGGAAAAATGATAAAAATGATAAAAATGACTCAAAGTGCGCCAGAAAGAGTACGTTTACCGATTTTAAAGCAAAAAAAATGCACAATTTGCTCAATTTGCTTTCTACTCGAATTTTCACCTTTCTTCTCGTGATTTCATTCGATTGTAGGAAAAGTTTTGATTCCAAAAATTGATGTGAATTTTTGAAAACATTCTTTTCACTCAAAAACCATCTGCCATTTCACAATGAAAATCACTTTAAAATCACCTGTTTCATTTGTGAAAGTGAAAGAAAAAAGCTTTATCTTTTCTATTTCAGGCTTTATTGTAAGTTTTGCTAATCTTCTCTCGTTTTTCTTCAAATCCACCTGCACAGAAAACGGAAATTTCAAACTCGCATCTCAATAACCGATCTCATTTAATGGTCAGATGATTTTGTTCAGTTGGAACTAAGGCAGATAAAAATAAGTCTGCCGCCAGGGACTCGAACCCGCGACCCTTCGCTTACCAGCCAACTGTGCTAACCATTACACCAGAACGCACCTGACCTCCCCGCCTCCAGAGGGGGTTAAGATAAAAAATATGGAAAATTTCTGAAAAAATTCAAATTCTCCCGACCTTTACTCGGTTGAAGTTTTTAAAGTCGAAATTTGTGATCCTACTCGGGCGACCGTTTGGTTAAGTGGTAGTGTGCGCGGTTTACAAGCGAGCGATCCCCCGTTCGAGTTCGCTGACGGTTTTTTATTGATATTTTCTTCTATTTCTATTAACGATCTTCTTTTATCCTCAGAAATTTGAGTACCAAATTGATTGATCTCAAAATAAATATCAAATATCAAAATCAAAAATATTTGATTTGATTGATCTCAAAAGTATCAGCTTTACCTAAGCTATTTGAGAGTTTTTGAATTTCCTGGCTAACTGGCTTTCTGGCTTAACTATCGTTCTTCATTAAACTGAAAGAACTCAAAGATTCTCTCATTAAACACTTTTGATCTAGTCTTTAGATTTTAATGCTTCTATTCAACTGATAAATCCAATTGATTGATCCAATTTTTATTGATAATAACTTTCTTTATTGAATCAGTTCCGTTTTTATTTACTTTCTAAGTTTAGAAATGAAAGAAAGTTGATGAAATCACAGGCTAATGCCGGCTCAAAGGCTTTTTTCTTCGGCTAAATTTGATTACGAAACTTATCGCAAACTAGTTTAAGTGGTAGTGTGATTCTTTTCGAATCGAAATTTCCTCCAGTTCAATTCCTGAACTCAATTTTCCTTGTAAATGCTGTAAAAGACACGGATTTTCTTGGATTTTCTTGGATTCCCCTCACTATAATCCTAGAATTTATTATTCCAGAGCAAAAAAAAAAAGCTTTTCCCAGATTCCAGAACAAAAAAAAGCTTTTTCTAGATGCCAGAACTTTAAAGAAATCAAATATTTAAATGTTTAAAAAGGAAAAAAGCAAAAAAAGGAAAAATTGCTTTAATTTTGTACGATTTTGTAGTTTTTTTCTTAAAGTGCAAAGTATCGTGCGTTTTTTTGAGAGATTTCTCGCGTAAATTTCATTATAATGCACCTGTTTTCTTTGAATTTCAATAAATTTGGCCAAAAAAAAGCTTTGTCATTTTGTGAGAAAAGCTGATCGTTAATCGGCTACGGGAGCTTCGTTTGAAGATTGTTTTTTTTCAATTTTTGTACTTTTACGATAGCCCACTACTGTACGGTATTCTTTTTTAAAAGTCTTTTAAACTTCTGGACTTTTAAACAGTCAACATTTCAACCATATGCACATTTAAAACAAGTAACGGTACTTTTAGCTAACTTAATTCAACAATTTTCTTACAACTACACGGATTACGCTAGTTCTAATACCGCTATTTCTTACAAAAGCGGGTAAGGATGCGCGTACCCGCGGCGCCCTTTCTTTCTGCAGCTCAATCGTGCTATAGGCTGGAAAATGGCCAAAAATCTGTTAGCTCCTGTGGTATTTTTGGCCATTTCCAGCTCTACATGTAATAGAGAAAGAAACGGTAGCCTTACCCGGTCTTCTATTCGAAAATACGCTAGTTGAAACTTTCCAAGCTCAATTTCCAATTTCTTAATCTCTTTTTCTGCAACTTTGAATGTAAATACTTTTCGATAACGAATACAGTAGTATTTCCCTAAAAGTATTTCCCTTGGTGCCTCGTTTACATTCTTTACCAAAAAAAATTATTATCCATTGATTTCCAATTGTTTTAATTCAAAAAATGCCCATGATTTCCCGGAAAACATTTCCGGAATACAAATAAAGCAAATTTCCCAAATATCCTCATTTTTGTCATTTTTCAGAAGGAATTCTGCAACAAGTACTACCTGGCGACGCACCGCGCCGCGAAGCACACATTTGGTGAGAGGACTTGAGATTTTAAGCCTTTAGCTGAGTATCTTTAACATCTTTAACATCTTTGACATCGTTAACATCTTTAACATCTTTATCATCTTTAACATCTTTAACATCTTTATCATCATTAACATCTTTAACATCTTTAACATCGTTAACATCTTTAACATCTTTATCATCGTTAACATCGTTAACATCTTTAACATCTTTATCATCGTTAACATCATTAACATCTTTAAGATATTCAACTGATTATCTTGGGGCAATTAAAGCTATTCAATCAATCATTATGAAATTTTTGATGACAATTAAGAAATTGAATGCTGAAATGCGTTTGGCAAGTCAATTACGGGAAATCTGCAGGAATATTTGCGAATTTCAAATAAAATTTACTTTTTCTCTTTTTTTTGCGACTAGATTTTGAGATTTTGGATCTATTTTATAGTTTTTTTTGATTAGATCTTGAAGATATTTGGCTAATAGATGTTTATATCGATTTTTAGCTATTTTATATCGATTTTTAGCTATTTTTTATAGATTTTTACAGTTTTTTATTAGATCTTGATGATTTTTAGCTAATATGTACTTATTAGCGTAAACTAGACTTGCTTATCAACGAAATTAGTGTCAAATAACTCGACTGGACATATTTCTTGTGATTTTTTGCTGTTTTCTATCGTAATTCGTTTCCTATTCTGCACTGACTTTTAGCGATTAGTGGATTTTGTTTAATAAACATTCATTTTTAGTGGCGGCGCGTGTGGGTGACGGTCACTCATCATTCGGAATGCTCCAATCGCATCTACCCGACTTTGCTGGACTTCGCGCCGATATGGCTAATGGTTGGGAATTTTATTTGAATACCTTAGAAATCCATAACAAGACGGCACTAACTTGTTATTATCTATTTTTATATAAAAGTAAACTAAAGCTGAACTTTAAAGTCAGTTTGAGCATAGTAGACCACTATTTTTGGTGATAGCTGTTCTAAAGCTTTCAGAAAATTCAGGTAGAGCAAGAAAATACAATCTAAAACTTTAAAAAAAACTGATATTATGTTTTTATTGTTGTTATTATTGTTGAAAACATTTTTCTTTTAGCATCGAATGCTTCCGGAAACGCACAAACGCAACTCGATTTGAATCAACTCGTTTTGGCAAGCTTGGATCCGGTAAAATTTTTGTATTTTAGCAAGCAAATGTTGGTAAAGAAAGTTTCTAGCTTACAAGGAAATAGTCTCGGCTCGAAATTGAGAATCGATTGAATGAAAAAGTGCTTCTTATAGAATCGGCTATGCTGATTCTGAATCTGCAAAAATTAGCTGCAAAAAACCTCGCAAACTCGCACGCAAGCACGAGAAATCTGCCATAGAAAATTTGGTAGAAAATACATTTCGGACTCTTTATGGAACCGCCGGAACTGCCACAAAGAAACCTTCCAACGGTTTCGATGGTCTAGCGGATAGTGTGCTGGTCTAGAGAACCTGTGGCGGTTCTTGGCTTGGGTTCGAATCCTCTCCTAATCAATTTTCTTCCTTTCTTCGTCCAGTCGATTTTCAACTTCGAGCTCTCAACCATTGTTAGGATAGACATCCTAGCTTTTCTTTGCCCAATTGACAAGTCTATCAGCCATAATTCCAGAGCACACTGGCCAACAATCCACTCCGCTCGCTCTACATGAGTCAATTGGCGCAAATCTCCGGCGGCAGTCCATCGCCAGCCAGCTCAGCGCCAAGTTCGGCTTCAGAGGTGGGGATTTTTGAGTAAAAATGTTAAAAAGGTTTCAAAGTAAAGGCTCAAAAGGATGTACATGAATGCAAATGTTTTGGCTATTCATCAAAAGTTTGCGTCCAGATTACCAAAGATTTTTCTAATCCCTGGCCAGGTCATTTCCTCTTTTTTTTCTCAAATCCAAAAAATTTCTCCAACTTTTTTCCCTTTCTTTCAACTCCTAATCCAAAGTTGTGTTCAGGATTCTCTTGTTTTATCGAAAATTTTCCCCGAAAAACAAAGTGGCTTAAGCCAAATCTCCTTTTATTTCGTACATTTTTCGGAGCGTGAAATTTCTCAAAAAGATTTCAAAAATTTGCAACTAAATCCCTCAAAAATACTTAAAGTTTCTTGTAAGCTGCCCGAGAGAAAAGATTTTATGAAAACTATTTGATTAGGAGAAGTAAAATTTAATCCTTCCTGAGGTTCCATCCAGAATTCTCCTCTCGAGATTTTAAATGATAGTCACGCTTTGAAGGCTTATAACTTTGCCTAGAAATTTACTTTTCTTAACTTTTTATATCATTGTATAGAGGACAGTTCAGGCTTTCAAATGATCCCAAATAGAGCTTGATTGGACTAGGGAATCTTGAGAAAACAGCCGCGCAACTGAATCGAGCAACCGGGTTAGTCGAGAAGTTGAGCATTTACCGGTGAGCAAGGAGAACACCCAGTTCAATTGTGCTCTGTACTATCCGTAAACGCTTGGCTTCTGGCGCACCGAGCCGGTTGCTGGGTTCAGTTACGCATTTTCCTATAGCTAAAAATCGATATTCTAACCGAAAACTTTCACCAAAACGGAAAGTACGGTATTTTCTTGGATTACTTAACTCTGGGTGCTTTCAATTTTCTACGAAAGCTACTTTTTCAGGAAAAAATATACTTGATCTACTTATCGGCCAGTTCAAATCTCGGATTTGGAAAATATTAGAAATCTTCTTGAGCATATAGTCGCAAAATGAGCCTTGGTTCAACTCTTCATAAAATTAACTCCTCTACTATTTTTGAAAAAACTATCAAAGATATCAATCTATCACTTTTTGTGCTGTTGATTCGATAGGTATTTCCACAAAAAGCTTCGCGTCCATCTAACTGAGAAAACCATTCAGTTTCAACTTTATCACCAGAGTTGACAAATTAATTGTAAAATTGAGCCAAAGCCAAGCAAACAACTTTTGCTCGGTTTCCCGTAAACCGCCAAGCCAAATCAAAGCCAAGATTTTCGACCAAACCAAAGCCAAGATTTTAGGCCAAATCCAACGGTGGGATTGAAATTCCAAGCCAATCAAGGCTTGACTTGGTTAGTGACTTTTTGCCAACCCTGGCTAAGACCAGGCTTTGAACTTGATTCATGCCATAGCTAGAAGTGTTGCATCAATGACCTTTGTTAGTTTTGAGGACAAGACTCAGTGTTGGCAAAAGAGTCAAAAGATCCAGGCGAAGTCAAAGCCAAGCTTTATGCTAAGGCAAGTTTTTAGTTCAATCCAACGATGAGGTTGACCAGGTCAAGGCCAACCAAGCCTTCATTTTTTACTTGGAAGCTAGCCTTGGCTTTTCGCCAACCCTGATTGACTACCACAGCGGAAACCTAAAAAATATGACTTCTAGAGCTGACGATAGCCTTTCAAAGCTTACGATAAGTCTATTTGTATATTTTTTTCTCTAAATTCAACCCCAGAAATCATCTCCAAATTTTCGCCATAAATCACATGTATCTATGCGCGAATTTCCCCTTTTTTCAAATCTCCGCCTTTATTTTGAGATATCTTTTTCATCTCGTTTTCCTTTTTTTTGCAAACTTCACTCCTTAAATGATCGAAAAAAAAGAAGCCCGGTTCGTTTTCTGAAAAAAAAGGAATTGAAAGTTGAAATAGCGGGGGGAAAAGGTGACAAAAACGACTGGAAAAATTGAATTTCGAAAAATAAACGGTTTTTTTCTTTTTTTCGCCTAAACCATCCCATTTTTCTTTCACGGGTGATAACCGTATCTCCTATTGGCTCGTTTTCCAGAGCTTGCGATTTAAATCTTTCCAAATCTTTCTTATAGTGAGATTCTTCTCTTTATTATAGGGACATTAACATTGTCAGATTATCAGATTAGATCAAGTCTTTTTGGTCTTATAGTCAGCAAACAGTTATTTAATTTTTTAATCAGATCTCATCACTTCAAGATTTTCGATTGGGTAACTGAAACGAGCAAGTGGTAACGATTGATTGGGTAACTGAACCGGATCGATTACCCGGTTCAGTTACTCAATCAGTTGTTTTCTCAAGATTCCCTAGTCCAATCAAGCTCTTTTTGGTATCATTCGAAAGCCTGAAATGTCCTTTATGCAATGATATAAAAAGTTAAAAATATTATGATATTTGAGTGAAAGATTTGGGCCTTTAAAGTAAATCACTCATTCAAAAACGGCCGAATTCTGAGTAAGAGCTGAAAATTTCCAAAATTTTCACAAAATTGCCTCTTTTCTCACGAATTTGTGATTGTTCGCTCATCAATTTCCTTTCTTTTCCATCATTTTTCGCAAACCGCATTTGGTTGACCTGGATTGACTGGAAATGACCGGATTTTCTCAGCTCGGCTCATAACGTTTTCCCCATATTTGGATTTCAAAAACGATTGAAGATTGAAAGAAAATTGGTGAAAATGAAAACTGAATCCTTTTCAGAGTCAACCGACAACCACTCATCCAACTTCTCACGGAGACGCCACCCCGCCGGCCACCGAGAGTGCCCAAGCGAGTGCCCAGTCGGCACCACAAATGCCCAATTGGTTTCAACAGGCATTGCTACCACAACAAGCCGCACTAGCTGGGTGAGTTTGATTCTTGAGCAATTGATCTTGATTCTTGCTTGACAACTTTCTCTATTCCAGATTGCCAGCGGGAATGTCAACACTTCTCGAGCAGATGAGCGGCGGTCTGCCGGGACTCAACCCAATGGCTTTAGCTGCTGCACTCGCCGGTGGAGCACCTCCAATGACTCCAAACACTGCTGCGAGTCTTTTCGGACAAATGGCCACTTCACCACAGAAGGTATTTTAGTGTTGTGAACCTTGATAAGCCTTTCTTCTAGGAAGCAATGTGCACAATTTGCGACAAATCTTTCTGTAATCGTTTCTTTTTGAAGACACACATGGAGAAGAAGCACGGACTGATCCTCGACGAAACCAGCAGCCCACAAAAGACGACCAGCCCGCTATCTGGTAAAATATATTTTAAAGACTAAGTAAATCTGTGAATACTAGAGGGAACTGTAGGATAGAATCGAGACCTTTCTAGGGACTGTAGGATGCAAAAAGGCTCCCAAATCTTTTAAGATAGAATCGGATGAAGGAATCCTTTACCCAATCTCCATTTCAGGCTCGGCTTTCCCATTTCTTCCTCCATCGACTTCAGCTGGAATGCCCACTCAATCAGTGATTGTTAATGGAAACGAAGAGGGAACTCCGAGGAAACTCGATCGAATGGAAACCGATGAGGACGAGGCGGAAGCGGCTCACAAGTCAGTTTTATAGATCATTATCAAGAGCATTATCAAAATTGGGTTTTTTTGTTCAAAGTACAAATTTAGATCTTCTGTCGACTTCTTGTTAGCCTCAATGCGCGGGACTTTATCGAGTTGTGACGAGTGTGGCCGTGACTTCCCGACAGTTTTCGAAATGATCGCCCACAAAGCTCGAGAGCATCCAAATGAGTGAGTGATCGGGAATTCCAATCATTGTTGCCTAGTTTCAAACTAAAATTAGAAAAGAATTCGAATGAATTTTTGTAAGCTTTCAGTCTAATCTAATGTACTAATTATTCTAATAGAAGCACCCCCATAATGACGGGGTATTGCCGCGTAGTCTAACTTGACACGCTCCGTTTTCCGCGCTGCTTTATGCTACAATGTGCGCTTGGGTGTGAAACGATAGCCCTTTTAATCTAGTATTTTTGATACCAAAAACATAATTGAGAAAAAATGACTTTATAAAACGTCGGTAGACTACGCGACTGTACGGGAGGGTGGGGGTGCTTCTATTAGAATAAGAATAATTACGGTAATCGATTTCATTTCAAATTTCTAATCTTTTTCCGTTTTAGCAAGGAGAACCCATTTATACGGTGCGGTGAGTGCAGTGAGATGTTCGATTCAGCCGAAGCATTGCAACAACATGCCACCATTGCACATACAGGTAAACCGGCAACCCTTTACTAATTTTGTTATATACGTAGGACTGCTGTAATGGTATAGGATTGCTATTTCAGATGTGACAGTTAGCAATTTATTGAACAAAATAGAAATCAATAGCACAGAGGAAGAAGAAAAATTGAAAATGAGCAAATATGAGTCTGACGACTACGCGTC
Source organism: Mesorhabditis belari (assembly GCA_958450365.1). Taxonomy (NCBI): domain Eukaryota; kingdom Metazoa; phylum Nematoda; class Chromadorea; order Rhabditida; family Rhabditidae; genus Mesorhabditis; species Mesorhabditis belari. The sequence continues at coordinate 1,378,584 of CAUEEP010000938.1, forward strand.
ACTCTAGTTGACGTGTATAAAAGACAAGACGAAATTTAGTGCAAAATAGAAAACAGTTTGTGAAAATCTCTTTCAAACAGATTCAAAATTCAAAACGAAAAGCTTATTCCTGATTCAAATTCGTGTTTTAGGAATTACAAGGCAACTCTTATCCGGCCTTCTCCCGCCCGGCTTTCCCTCACTTCCATTTCTCCTTCCGCAAGGAATGCCTCCACAATTCGCCGGACTTGATGCTCTCGATCCCACCAATCTAGCCATGTTACAGCAAGGGGTCAGCCCGGTATGTTTCATTATCTAATTACATTTGAACCATTATTTTCTACAGCCGAAATCGAGTGCTGGTAGTGCACAAAAGAGAACCTATGCGAGCAATGGGAAAAACTACTGTGATCTCTGCAATAAGGAGGTGATAAAGTGAAATGATTTGTTTTTTATCGTTTTTTTAGGTTTGCAACAAGTACTTCCTTCGCACGCACATGTTGAAAATGCACGGAATCGTAATTGACGAGAACAAGCTCGTGATATCGAACATCGACACCGTCGAGAAGGAGCGAATGGGCGGAATCACATTCAGGTAAGCGACTTTCAATCGGTCTGAGCCTTGGACAATAGAGTTGTTTATTTTTGATCCGTTTGTCAAAAGGTGTATAACGAAAAAACGAGATTTGACCACTTCAACGGTTACTTTTTCAAGGATTCTTTAAGATCGAAAGATAGAGCTTGGAAAATTCAGCAAGAGATTCTAAAAACGTTGTCGTTGAAGTGGTAAAATCTCGTTCTTCTATGGATTAGGCGTATTAGGCTGTCCAGAAAGTCTTTTCAGAAAGAGCAACAATTAAAAGATATTTAGTTGAAGCATTGAATATCTTTTTGACAATTAATTGAATTTTATTCGATTGGTGAATAAGTCTTTATGTTTCTTTTCGTATTTCCTTTGAAAAATAACAAATTCACCAATTAACCTATGTTCAATTGGTGCATTTGTTGGTTTTAAACGAAAGTACGAAAAGGAACGAAAAGGTTTTCTAAAAACCTAATGCACTTGTTCACAATTACGCCGAAAATGAATAGCCCTAGTCGAAACCCTAGTAAAAACAAATGCAAATCGAATCCTATTCCTCATTACCACTTTAGATGTGACATTTGCCTGGTGGAGCTGAAATCCCGGCAACTCCTTCGGCAGCACAAACAGGAAACCCACGGTGTGGCGCCTCTATCGACTCCTCAGCGCCCCATCAAACCGCCACAACCAACCACTCCCACTCTCTCGACTCCAACACTCACTCTCAATGGTAAGTCATCAAGTATAGCTCAATTTTTGCTTTCTTTAGATAGGATTAGATGAGATTTCGAAATACCTACTTAATCTAATCTCTTTCTTTTTTCAGAAATTTCTGAAAAAATGCAAATCAATTCCTCGAAATTGCTTGAAATTTCCCGGGGATTTGCGCAAATTTCTTTTTCTTTATCTAGGATTTTCGAAATCTCAGCAAATTTATTTGTGAAAGAGAGTTAATTTCTGGTGATAAATGTTAGGATTTAGGTACACCCTCATTTTTGAGCGAGGCTCTCTTCGAGAAGTGCGTGATTTGCGAGAAACGCGTTCACCCGGCGACTCTCTCACAACATATGGCAAACGAGCATCCCGCCGATCTTCCAGCTCACATACTGGCTCAGTTGAAGGTTTGTTTTGAGATTCAATTTGTAATTTATCATAGAAATAAATCAATGCCTTTCATCAATAGCTTTTAATCAATATTTCAACTTTCAGAGCTTCCAACCACAAACACCGGAAATCGTCTCCTGCAGGTATTGCCCAGCGAGATTCAAAGAGGAATCCGAATCCCAGCTACACATGATCACTCAACACGCCGCCGAATTGCTGGCCGCCACTGCTGATGAGCTGAAAAGTCAGTTTTATTTTACAAATTATCATATCAAAGCTTTTAGAAGAAGAAGGCGTAGAACGATGTCCACAGTGCCCGTATCAGACGAAGAACGCTCGAAATTTGGAGATCCACATGGAACGGCATGAGAGACTCAACGAAATCAAAGTAAGCACCTAAGATCAAAGCTGATTTGTTTTCTCCAAAGTGCTCGAGTTACACAAAAATTTTCAGGGTGACGATGACGATGATGCCTTGAAGATCACCCAAGAAGTCGCGCTCAAAATGGCCGAGTTGAACAAGGTTGGATTTGTGCTTGGGAATCCACTTTAGAAATGGCTCTTTGTATTGACATAGCGCTCTATCAAATCGAAATTCTACATTAATCAAAGCTCTTTTCAGTTCACTCAACCCTTCACCTCGGCTTCACTGCCGAAACCCGAACTGAAAGTGAAATGTGACTTTTGCAACCGCATCTACTCGAATCAGGTTTGTTTCTGAGACAATGGCCACATTTATTTCCAATTTTTCAGGATGCGCTAACTCACCACAAGCAGACAATCCATCAATTCCGGACAAAGATGCGCCCGAGCACTCAACGAGCTTTGCGCAAACTCGGAGTTTGCTTTACTTGTGAGTTTTGGAATCTATTTTGTGTAAAAGAGCAGTCTGTACGGGCTTTTTCTCAGCCGTCTTTGGGCCAAAAATATAAAATTTTTTTAAAGTCTTAAAATATAATATGCCATTTAAAATAAAATTTTTAAAAATTAAAATTGAGTAGCACTGCGGGGCTCGAACCCGGGTCCTGTGGGCTGTAGACAAGCGCGCTCTCGACCGCGCCACGGTGGCAACAACATCTGCCCAGAAAAACTCGCCGTTAAGCTGGTCTTTCGGCTGGTGTTAACATAAAGCCAATGGATTCAATTATCTTTTATTTTCAGCTTTAGGCAAGAAAGCCCGTTTCCCATGCCGAAAGTGCTCGAAGCGATGCTGGACACAGGAGGAACACCTCAAGCACTTTGTCACTCATTTGGGTGTATCAAAGCACGAGAAAGTCGAGAAGATCGATGGTGGATCGAGGACAAAAGAAGAGCACACTGTGCCACACGTCGAGGGTCACAGTCATACGGTAATTTGATGTCCTGTCCTCGCAAACTTATCCCTTGATTTCAGTCTGGATCCGTGTCCCCATCTGGAGCCTCGTTGCCTGAGGGTTTTGCTCGGCCGACAGCGCCCGCATCAAATCAATCCTATGTCATGCAATCATTTGTCCTCCGGGAAAACCCCTCCGCCACTTCTGGAGCTTTTCCGAATGAGGTAAATTGACGCTCGTGCCTTAAATTCTTGAAAACCCAAGTAAAACTAATTGTTAAATTCTCAAATTTCAGTTGTTGTGCCATCTCCCCGTGCGAACACCCCTATCGGGCTCATTGTCAGTGACTTTCGACGTGATCCCACACACTTCACAACCCTCACCCACCGGATACCCTATCTAAACTTTTTTCTTTGTTACAATTGTAGGCTGTAATAGTTTTCGCTTAAGAAAACCTACCTGATTTATCTCTCGTAAACGTATGCCAACAAGCGGGTAAAGCTAAACCCCCAGAAAATTTAACCCTGGCATTTTCGTGTTTTGCTGTAAATATTGGTTCTCAATTGATGAATTTTCTTTGATGATTTTTATGTTTCATTGTTTGATTGTGGTTAGTCTCTTTATAACTTGTGGTTTTTGCTATTTTTTGGTTCAAACTATGACATTTCTCTTTAAATTCCTCTCAAATCCTGCTACCCCCATTAAAAGATCTGAACGACGAGCAAATCGTGCTTTCATAAAACTTTCGTTCTCTAAGAAATTCCGCTTTGACTTCTCGAAAAAGAATATTTTAACGTATTGTTTTGCATACGCCGAAAAGTCGAAATATTCTTTTAGTTAATTGATAATACTTATTTTGTTGGTACCTCGTCAATTTGAGATAGTATATCCCGTAATCTTTCTGATAAATATGCATTCGTTTCATACCGTTTTTGTGTGGGCTGTTGCAGATAAATGATAACCAAAATTGAATTTCCCAAAAATTACCCATTTAAGTGTTTAGTGAGATTAGAATATTCACCAGCATCATAGCTTAAGACGAAACGTCTCATTTCCCCTTTCAAAATCGCTCTTAATTGAATTGCCAAGAATTTACACATCTATGGGCCAGTCGAAACCCTATGTGAGATTATTGCTAATGTTTACTTAACAATGCGTTGCTCTATTTATTTTTTCCTAGTGAATTTCACATTTTTGCTAGAATTTTCTCTGATACCACTCTTTTAATTTCACCGCTAATTAATTGCTTATCTATGCGAAAAACTCACTTGGTTTTGAAATAAATAGTACAATCTTTTATATCAAAAACGACAAAATTTTATTATGAAACAAGGAACGAACAATAAAGAAAGAGTGATGCCTCTAAACTAGGTAACAAAAATAATATGGGTAGTGTATATACCACGAGATCGTTGAGGCAACGTATAATTGATTATTGAAACAAAAACATACTTGCAAAACCCGTTTTAAATCGACTAGAGAATGCCTAACAAACACTGAGCAAAAACTGTTAGATCACCTGATTGTTTAAACAAGAGCTTCCGACGACATGAATGTTGCCTTGGTGGGAAGAGGGGGCGCGTTGCCATTTTGATCCAAGCGTCGAGGGCTTTTCTTTGGCTTTCCGTACTCAAAATCTTGCAGGAACGCATCTTCTTCCTGCAATAATAAAAGATAGATTGAGAAATCTGAAAATAGATACCTTGATTGTCTCCAAACGGTCGAATGAATTGTCCAAACCGACTTCAACACCATTGGGCTCGTTAACCACAAAAGTTCCATGGTGGTGCTTTGAAAGATTGTGACCTAAAACTTCAAGATTTGTAAAATTTACAATTAAAGCGGTAATAAGGCTTATTTTTGAACAAAATCATGAACCTAGAAACTATAAGGTGTGCTTAAGAACCATTAAACCCACGATAATAGCGATAAAGCAAGATTGCCATCAAGAGCAGAAGCAGCAGAATCATTGGACTGATGAAATAGAGCAAGTTGAGCGCCTCTTTGTCCTAAAGTGAGCCATTTTCTCAAGAAATAGACGGAAAAATGCCTTGTAGATGTCCGGGGGTGATGAAAGCACTTCCGCTAGCAATGGATCGTCCGTCGGCAATGTAACACCCCTATCAGGCTAAAATTAAAAACATTAAATTCATAGTTTATTTACAAGAGATACCTCGCTTTGAACCGGAGCCAAGCCTCGAACCAATTCCTGAATTTCCGCCTCACTATCAGCTGGTTGGCTGCTGGATGCGCCCATATCTAAAAAGAAACATTACATTAGTAAGTGCAAAACAAAGACTAGTAGAGACAGAAAACAAAAAGAATTTGCCGCCAGCAGGGGTCGAACCTGCGACCTTGGGCTTATTAGACCCACGCTCTAACCAACTGAGCTATGGCGGCACATTGGCAGGAAATGGGCGAGTGTACGCGAGCGAAAGGGAAAATTTTTACGGATAACAGGGGCAAGGACATTCAATGGCACTTTTGCTGTTTCTCGCTTTCAAAAACAAATCGCTGTAGTTTTTTTTGCGAGAATTAACGCAATTTGTCATGAGTTTAAATATGAGTAGCCAATTGAAATTAATTTCTTTAATGGATTAAATCCTCGAGTGAGCTCCTGTGCAAAAATCCGAACGTTTTGCTGTTTTTCTGTGCTTGAAAGCCCAAAATAGTCAAAGATCCAAATGGTAAACAATTTCCGATCTTGGAACTTTGAATCCACGCTTAATCTAATCACTGTTTTTAAAATGCCTATTGTATAAGCATTCCTCAATAATCAAATGTCTGACATCCCTGCCCTTAGAAAATTAAGCTAAAAGCAAAAAGAATTTGCCGCCAGCAGGGGTCGAACCTGCGACCTTGGGCTTATTAGACCCACGCTCTAACCAACTGAGCTATGGCGGCACATTGGGAGAAGGCGGACAAGAGCACACCAGGGAAAGCGACAAAAACCTTTTAGGATGGCCCCACCAATGCTAGAAAAAGAAATTGAAAGGCGAAAAACTTCAATCGTATCGGAGGCAAACAAAATCTTCAAATGGTTTTTCACCAAAATAAACATTTAAAAGCCACCAAGGAAGCTAGACGAGCATCTCCATAGCCAAGAATTTGTAATTTCAAAATTCCTACACTATGCTTTTTTTTATCCTTTTGCTAATACTATGCATTTTGCAGCAAAACGAGGTGAGTCCTGTCCATAAAATGAAACTAATGAACAAATTTGCAAATAAAGAAACATCTAAATCTGAGGATAACTAGCGAAATTTGAGAAGTTTTAGCTCTGACTAATGGGAATCGGGAAAACGCTAGGAAAAGCTCCCAGAAAGGCCAAAAGCACAAGATTTTTTGGGGTAATGAAATTACCGGGAGAAAATTTAAGCGACAAGCAGCGAAGAAGGAAACCTATTGCCATCACCTATATGAAAAACTTTTAACATTTAGTCGTGTCAACCGCTGAAATCAACTCCCACTAAAACTGTTGTGCTTTCCGATCAAAAAATGGAAGTCAAGAAGCAGAACAATCTAAAGACTCACTTAGGATTTCTTGAATTGCCAGAAGGTTTGCTAAAATTATAGAAACAAAATTCGCGCATAACAAATTTTAGGATCCGGCCTAGATTACTCGGATTTTGAGACCGAAATCGTGAACATGATCGACGAGGAAATATTAGCCGTAAAAACAGACCTATCAAAGCAGCTGGCCGCGAAAACAAAGTCAGCCCCGACAGAGAAACAAGATATTGAGACGCACATAACTGAAACTAAGCCTACTGATTTAAGGTTGGTTAAAAAGCTTAAGCAACCTTGAATTATTTTGCGCAAATTTAGGTGCAACTCGAAAGGCTCAATCGTAAAAATCATTACAACATATCGTTGGGATGAAAACGAATTAAAAAACTATCAAGAAGCTTTACAAAAACAAGTCAGTCCCTAAAACCAAATACGTAAGCGTACGCTACTCACAAACTTTAGATGATGTTACTCGACAAATTCAGTGATAGCTGGCTAGAACAAGCAACGATCGCAAAATCAACGCTGTTAGCACCAAAATAACTCTATCACTACTAAATCTAGCAATTTAGTTTTATCCCGCCAGAGCAGAACTCTAAAAATCAAGAGGGCACCTACGGAGAAGTCTACGAAATCCAAAACGAGGCGATATCCTGCGCACAAATTGAGGCTTACATCGAGAAAGCGGTAATGTGGAGTCAACACGTGAGTGCCATTAATCAAAAAGTGGTTCTGAAAAAGTTAAATTGTAAATTCTGCAAGAAAATATTAGTACTACTAAAGATACCACCAAAATAATATGAAGCGGGGAGATAAACAACCGGGAAAATGGGGAGTGGGACAAATGCGGAAAATGGGGAGTGGGACAAACCTTTTTTCGCGTTTTGAAAAAGCTCTAAAAAGCTAATATTAACCAATTTCTATTCCAAAAGTTGTTTTTCTGAGGAATTTTAGGGCGTAGAATCCAAATTTTGACATATCAGAGCTTGTGGAAGCAAATGGACGGAGCTATACATAGGGAAAATCAACAATTTTCAACAAATCAACAATCAACCTACCCGTTTTATCTTCCAAATTGGTTTCACAAGCTCTGATATGTCAAAATTTGGATTCTACGTCCTAAAATCACCTAGAAAAACAACTTTTGGAATAGAAATCGGTTAATACTAGCTTTTTAGAACTTTTTAAAACTCGAAAAAAAGTGCGCAAAAACGCATTTGTCCCACAGCCAGAGAAATGAATGAAATAGTTTTCTGTTCTTTTCATTTATACTCGATGGAGTACGGTAGTTGCAGACGTGCAAAATAGAAAACGCAGTTTGCAAATAAGCTTAGCTTGGGGGTGGGACAAATGCGAGCTTTTTTTTGCGCGCCTGGACATTTGCGCACCTTTTTTTGATGGAAAAGGCCTTAGGAAAGGTCGTAGAGCTTCGAAAATATTTCGAAAATACTTCCATATAAGGGAATCGTATGCGTAGATTCCGAATTTCGACAAATCAGACCTCGCTGACAGGTCAAATTTGGGCTAAAAGGCAAAAACTGCGGAAAAGCGTTAATTTGCGTAGTTTTTGCATTTTAGCCCAAATTTGACGTGTCAGCGAGGTCTGATTTATCGAAATTCTGAATCTACGCATACGATTCCCTTCTATGAAAACATTTTTGAAGATCTACGACCTTTCCTAAGGCCTTTTCCAGCAAAAAAAAGGTGCGCAAATGTCCAGGTGCGCAAAAAAAAGTCACATTTGTCCCACCCCCCTTAGCTTCACTTAAATTTACGTGTATTTTTTTTGTTTTTAGGTGCTCCAATTCTAGTTTTCAAAAATTCTAAGATTCGATTTTTTTTACTGGCAAGGGAATTTGTTTACTAGCAAGGGAGTTTGTTTACTGGCATCATAAGTTATGCGCACTAACCAATGCACTTCTGGTACCCTGTACAGCCTTGTTGTAGTGCTTTTAGTGTGCTACTTTTAATCTTTTCCAGGATAATCGATGCCGCTAAAGCGAACGTTTACAGTTTCAGAGATTTTAAATGCATTTAAATTTGTTACGGTCAATGGGTGATGATCATTTTCAGGTCTCGAAAGCCTATCTGAATTGTCACTGTGAGAAAACGATTGAAGTGTCCAAAATTCAATAAATTTATCGATCTCAATCACCCAAAACTCTCATTTAATTCACAAATTTCGACAATTTCAATTCCAATTTTTCGTTTTTTCGTTTTTTTCGACCAAAGATACAGACGTTTTCACCTGAAAATTGCAATAAGAAAAGAAAAATTGACGAAAAAAAAAGAGGAAAAATTGAAGGTTAGACTTTAAAAGGTAATTACTGAAAAAAAGCGATTTTGCTTGACAAAATAGCTTCAGTTTTGTTGTTCTGCAGTTCTGCAATTCTGCATTTTATTCGTAGTTATCTTGATATCTCAATTTCACACAGCTATAGATCTTTATCAAGAATTTTAAGGTGATTTTTTCAAAAATATGTGTCCCCTTTCTTGACTATCGTAATCTTGTCTCTATTTTGTATCCAATCTACTTTTTGTATCTTTGGCTATTCTTTTGCAAGCCTCACAGAATCAGAACAAATGTGAATAGATTGGACTCTAGGGTTTCTAACAACTAATACCTAACAACTAATACCTAACAACTAGTACCTAACAACTAGTACCTAACAACTAGTACCTAACAAATAATACCTAACAACTAATACCTAACAACTAATACCCAAACAATTCCGTAATATCCTAATCCTCAGCGTAATCTTTAAAAAGGTTCAAGAGGTGATACGTTTTAGAAAGCACTGGGTACAGTTGTTGTAACTTGTACCTATTTGTATCTATTCTCTAGGCACATTTCCCCCAAAAACGGTCGATGAAAGGCATCGCACTGTAACAACAATTCGGCTCATTTCTTAGAATTACTTTTCATAATCACGCATGAAAACAGAAAAGTGATCTCTTCAGAAGCACCTGCTAAAAAGAAAATAGTCTATTGGATAGCTTGAAAAGATCAGAAAATAAATTTTTTAAAAAACTTTCATGTTGTCCACGGATATACCAGTGCCAGGAAGTGGGTCAATAAATAAATCATTTGCATTTTAGATTTTTCAGTGATGTTTTATGATTTATACGATGGTCAATTGACGATTTGGGCACCGATTTTCGCGAATGTCACTTATCTTCAGTATACAAAGGTAAATGATAAATGGGAAATGCATTCGGAGCTTGCGCTGACTAGCTTTAAAGCTACGATAGCTTTGACCAAGCTACTAGCAGTTTGACAAAACGTGAACCTTAAGTAAGGCTCAACTACCGTAGCAAGGCCCAACTACCTGATCTAATCCATATGCCATTTTCAATCCCAAGTTGGTTACAGTAACTTTATGACTATAGTAAAAAATGGCTGCTTAGATCAGGCTGTAATATTAATTGGGTACGGGTTATGGCAACCAATCTATTCACAATCTATTCACCCTCTCAACTTTATCTCTCAGGTTTTCTGGATCGATCAGATCTTTTGGATGATCGAGATCAGTCAACTAGTGATCTCGATTCTTTTCCTCTGGATCTTTCTCATCGAGCTTTGCACGCACGGGATCGTTCACTACAATTTTCTCGTAATTCTCACCACCATCTACGTTATGTATTATATCTCAATGGCGGCTAGGGTGGTCATCTTTTTGATACAATTTGGATATATAGAAGAAAGTTGGTATTTACTATTCGTTGAATGGGTTAAATTGGGATTGGGATTGGGTTGAGATTGGGTAAATGAACGAATGTAGAAAAAAAAATTAAAGAATGGGTGACTTTTTTTTAGCGGGTCCAAGTTTCCCATTGTTTGTGCAAATTGCTGGATTCATCCGTATTCATTTTCTCATGTTTGCCGTCTTCGCCGTTTTCATAGTGATCGTTGAGCGGTGTTTTTCGACTTACTATCTACGGTGAGAATGCTTCGGATAACTGAATATGATATCTATTTAGGGGTTCCGTCAAATTAGCATTTAAACTAATCCACAAAAATTCATTCAGAGACTATGAACAAACGAAGCGAGGCTGGATTTCGTTCATTTTACTATCAAATTCTCTCATTCTGGCCACGATATTTGCATATTTATCTATTTACAGTAAGACTCTAAAGCTTTTTTTTTTGTATGTTACAATTTCAGTTTCTCCATCGAACGTCACAATGACCTTCTTTCCCGTTTTTTTCACACTAATCGCTCTCGTTGGTTTGAGTGTTTCGGTGGGTGTTGACAATGGAAAATGACTACAGAATTTGTTTTTAAATATTTAAAGTGCTCAAAATAAACTGATCCTTTCAGTTATACGCTTTTCTCCATCGGTATAACTATCGATTTCTTCGCGAACTGAATCGCACGTGGCGGTATGATCAATACACATTGAGCACAAGATTTCAAATTGTCGAGAATATGCGAACGTTGAAGGTGAGTGGAGAAACTAGTACAGTAGGCTCAGTTGGACCAGCTGGCTCTTTTATGACTTGAGAATACAAAAGATGATCGGTGCCGGAATTCGAACCCGCGACCTCTCGCTTACCAGGTGAACGCTCCACCAATGAGCTGCACCGACGCATATCCCATTACCATGAGGGTAGGGCTTTATACCTTACTGGCTTACATTACAGTAATTTGGGTGTTATAATAGGTAAACAAACTGCACCAAGGAGCAAGCTATAACCGAAAATTCGAACAAATTCCACCTACAACCAAACCATTTCCAGTTGATCGGCTCATTTTTCCTCTCGTGTTGCATTTTTGTTTTCGTCTGTGCTGTTATCTATTTTTGCTCGGGTTTGGTTCAAGTAAATTGTTCTTTAAAAGGACAAATTCTCTAACTTTCCATTTTCAGGAGTTTTCCAAAGCGAGCAGCCAAACAGCGTGTATCTTTTTAGAGATGAGCTGTGCTTTGTGAGTGTAAAAAAAAAATGTTCTCAAATCTGATCACTGATTCAGATTCATCAATGCTATCACTTGGTACATCTTGAGAGCATTCCCGAAAATCAGAGAATCGCTGAAGGAAAGATTGATGAGAATGTTTCACCTGTCAAGAGGGAATTCGATTGAGGATAAACGAATTGCAAAGGTTAGAAAAAAATTGGAAAAACTTTGGGTGACTTGGCAAATCTCGAAAATCTTTGTTTCTAAAGCTTCAATTTTAGTGGCGAATGTCGGCCGATCAAGAAACCCGCACGTATTTCACTCAACTCGAAACTTCGTGGGGATTAGCAATAAACGAAAAAAATCCATCAACTCAAAAGTCTAGAGAAAGCAAAATATAGTGCCGATATCTACCAGATAAAACCTATACCAATACGGGTATTTTTACTGCATTATCAAGATTTATCTGCAAAATTTAACAAAGACAAACATAGAAAAATTGCAAAACAACAAACTTCAACAAGTTATGAAAAAATAAAATTTACAATAAAGATGAGGTAGATTTACATATTCAGCAAATGAAACAAAAGTTACTTTTGATCATCATGCGAATGATTTTCGTAGACATTCCTCCAGTTAAGAAAAACCTTGTTGAGATAGCCCGCCGTTTCCTTGGAGATTCCAGCTTTTTCAAATAACTAGAACATTTGTTGTTAGCATAAAAAAGTGAATTATACATCTGGCGTGAAGGTTTCACACAAATCTCCCATGGTGCGAATGCCAGCTTCTTGCAAATTCTCGGCAAAACGTCCCAATGCAATTCCATCGAGCCAACTAAACGATTTTAGGAAAATTAATAAAACAAACAATACCTTTGCACACGAGTATCATAGGTGATTTGAGTCAAATCGTTGAAAAGATTTGGTTCTCCGAACTTTGCATGTTCCTAAAGTCATGATTTTGATGCCAAAATTCTGATTACCTTATTTGCGTTGTATCTCTCGGTTTTCTCGAGGCTTTCGATAAATTCAAGCACCTTATAGTATTTGCTTCGACCATATACCTAAAATTAGATATTTAATGTATGAATTCACAAAATAGTACCATAATTGTATGAACGCCATCTTCTGATTCGGATCTCTTAATGGGCACATTACATTCGAGTTTTGCGGATCGTTTGCGAAACTTGGATTCTCCTAAAAAGTTTGACATGATTGGTAAATCATTGGCAAATTAAAACTACCGCTTGTAGGCGAAGGAGTTGGATCTGGTTGTTTAGAGTGTCGTTTCTCCACAGTTGAAGTTCCTGGAAATTCTTTATTTGCAAATTTTTTATCTACTATCATACCAGGCTGAGGATCCAAAGCAGCTTTTTCCTTGATTTCTTTTTGAGCATCTCGCGACGGATTGGCACACGAGCGAAGACAAAAAAAATACGTCAAAGACGGAAGATTGGGACTAAAAAAGCAAAAATTGTGTACTGGCTAACGCAATCTTACCCAGAAATCTCAAATACAAGTGAAATGGGTCGACGCTTGATGATACTGCAAGAGGTCCAGCATTTAAACTAAACAAAAAAAATTGTATATGTATGGTCCTTTCAAAAACCTTGAGATTGATATTATCCGTGAGAGGCATGCGCAAATCATACATGAGTGCGCCATCCCCATACTCCAGCCCACTACGATCCTCGGTTTGCACAAAATGATTTTTGCGATAATCCGAGTCTAAAAGGTGGTAAAAAAGATCTTTAACCTAGCTACAGCACTTACGATCTTTATTAACGTGATTTGGACAGCGTTCAACAGGCTGTCCTTTCATAGTTGGCTCCTAAAATTTTCAATCCATATCTAGAATATTTACTCTAAGAATGTTCTTTTTAAAACAACTCACATCGTATTGAACAAAAATTCGTAACATTGTGTTGTGGTTAGCATACTCCTGTGGGTATGTCAACTCAAACGGCACGTCCACGTCGATTTTCGTGAAAAGTGTCTTCTCGAGGACCTATTATTAAAAGTTCGAATCGTTTAGAACGTTTTAATACCAAATAGTCGACATTCTTCGACGTTTTCTTCTGTTCTGGAATTCCGACATAAAAATGAGGCCTAGAAAAAATGACTTAGAATCTCAAAATGGCTTCCTACCATGCGTTCATCCCGTAAGGGTCGGCATCTTGGAAAAACACTTCTTCTTGAATAAATTGCTAAAGTGAACTATTGGCCTAGTATTCATTTGAATGAACTTACTCCACCATCTTTCACATAATATTGGTTTTCAACTTGAATTTGGCTAATAATCGGTTCGCTTTTTATTGCATGTTGCAAACGCGTAGAAGAACGAGTGCGCTAAACAAAAACGAATTTATTTAAAAAAAAATAATGATGCTTTTTAAAAAATACCCGAGTGAAGAGATGTTCCTCAGAAAGTATGATAGCTGCATCATTCGATAAATCTGACACTCCATCAAAGGCGCCCAACAATGATCTCTGAATTCACAAAAGATTACGATTTCACATGACTCACACCTGGCTTGCTGTGAATTCTTCGGCATTTCCATTAACCTAAACAATAAATTCAGAGTATAATCGATAAATCTACTAAACTGGCTGACTGAGATCTTGAAAAAGGTCTCCGACATCCCTTTTTACGACCAAATTTGGAAGAGGATCTTGTGGACCAGTGAGAAGCATTGATTTCGCCTATTTTTGAGTTAATTCTATACCCAGTAAACGCATAAAAAAAACCTGCCTGTCGGTAACATCGCCATCCAATGTTGGTGTGTCTTTCATTTCTTTGAAATCGGTACCAGGTTGCACAGTGTAGTAGAGCTAAAAGAAGCCACCGTTAACAAACAAATAAGCAGATTTGCTTTTGCAAATTGAAATTCTTATAAAAAAGGCTTTTGTTTAAAACCGTGCAACAACGATGCTCAACGGAGAAAAAAGCACAAATTTTTGGCAAGCACCCCAGTCGAAAACCGCAGAAATGCGGCAAAAAGAATCGATTTTTGGCCACTCAAACAGTCTTTCTTTGAAGTTTTTCATACGACGTATTGATAAAGAAAGCAACAAAGAATGCATTTAGCAAGATCTACTAATGCTCGTTCAAAGATTTTAAATTCTGTGAGTTTAAAGAACTTTTGCTTACTATATTGTATATTCGAAACTTGTTCTCTACAATTACGAATTGGCTTAAAAGCGCAACAGTTAACCCTCAGCGTTATATCACTTTATAAAATACGCTTGGAAAGCATAAACATCTACACAGATTATCTATATGTTGGTATGATGCAAACATAAAATTTTCTGGATTAATGCCTTGATATAAAAACTATCTATAACATCAAGCGCCAGAACAGGGCGTGTCAACAAGAAAGAAGCGCTCTATCTACCGTAGACACGCGATTTTCCGAAAAAACTTTCGAAAAATTTTCTCTCAAGCTAATGGCTCAAGTTTTGTTTCCATTTTAAACCCGATTAATACTTTAAACGTTTACAAACCTGTCTCGTGTATGTTGTTTTCAGCATTGAATCTTTAATTTCCTCCTCTTCTTCCATCGTTTGCTAAATCAGAGTGTGAAGATGCTGTAAGATTATTAAGATATTATAATGCTGAACAATAAGAAATAAAAAAATATACGGTACAAACTCGAAAAATCTTTGATGAACTTTGGTTAAGTAAAGGCTTAAGCAAATAAAGATATTCAAGCCATTTACTGAAACTTTAATCTGCCTAGCTGAGGAAAAACTCTTGGTTTTTCAGTTGCTCTTTTACTTTTCAAAAACTTACTTTTTCAAAAAATACTTTTTCAGGGTTTTTTCTTACCAAATTGTCTTTTTTTTAAAGTTTTACCTTTTTACTTACGATCTACCATTGTTAATGCTTGATTTCTTCAGGTAAAATAATGGATGACGATGATGGCCGAGAGGAGTTTGCGATCAACGACACCGATTTGGATTTTGCGATGAATCCGGGGAGGAATAGACGTCATCAAACAAAAGAGCAGGCAGCACTTGGCTTGTTTTGAATGAAAGCTTTAGTTTATTGGAATATTTTAGGCATTTGGGCTGACGACGATAGCGATGATGATGGAAGTGCTCGACCATCGTTTGGAAGGTTTGTATACCTGTGATAGATACTGAGATGATGTTGCTTTAGAAAACGACCAAATTACAACACACCGGTAAATTTTGTGAGCGGCGGCGTAGCAGTTGGAAATAAAGTAGTGGATGGAGCTGAAGATCAAAAACCTGGCACATCGAAAGAAGAGGTTGGTCTGGTTGGAGTTTTTGAAAATTACAACTTTTAGGAGGCTCCGATTGAAATCAACTTTAAACGTGCAAAGCCGGAGTCAAAGAAGCAGCAACAACGACCACAAATGGGAGCAAATGTTTTTGCTGGTTGGTTTGCTTTTTAGAGTAAAAGGTCATTTCTTTAGGGATGCGCACGTCAGCTTCAAAGGCCACAGTTGATGATGCTACAATGGAAAAATGGCTTTTTTCTAGCGGAAAAGGAGATAAAATTATGAACATGATGAAGGTTTGGTTATACCTAGCCTATAGAAATTATCAGACATAATGGGCGAACTGATTACCTAGCTCTGTTCAGGGTATGGGTTGGTCACTTGGCGAAGGACTCGGA
The DNA here is from genome assembly GCA_958450365.1 of Mesorhabditis belari. Lineage (NCBI taxonomy): Eukaryota > Metazoa > Nematoda > Chromadorea > Rhabditida > Rhabditidae > Mesorhabditis > Mesorhabditis belari. The sequence goes on from CAUEEP010000938.1 coordinate 1,394,615, forward strand.
AAAGAAAGACAAGGAATTGTCGAGCCAATTCAAACCAAACTTCGACCAGGAAGAGGAGCCGTTGGGGCATATGGTAAAGAGGTGAATTCATCAGGCCCTCGATTTGGAGGTGGAGACTTTATTGACTTCTTGTTTGTAACAATTTTGTTTTGTTTGTTTTTTAAAGCTGCAACGTATAGTTGGTATTATTGACCTAAGTTAGTGTTTTAGAAACTGCGGCTGACGCTCAGAAACGGCTTGCAGGGGAGAAAGTAGATGACAAGCAGCCACAAGCACAAACAATACCTAAAGGTTCCTGGAAAAAGTCGGCGAAGGTGCAGTTCATTTTTTGGTTTCTTTAAAGAAATTTTTGTTGTTTAGATTAAAACGGTGTACAAGACGATGGATGATGTGATAAAAGAAGGTGGTGGACCCGTTCGAGTTTTCAGAGGAACTGGTGTTTCGAAGGTGAACGTGTGCTATTTACAAAGTAAAGTATTTCTTTAGGTCATCGATATGACAGGACCCGAGCAAAGGGTTTATAGTGGTTATGATGCATTTTCATTGAAGACAAAGTAAGATATTAGCCAAAAAAAAATATAATATTTTATTAGGGTTGAAATCGACGAACCACGGGAGACGTTTGACGTTCCAGAGCTCTCTCACAATATCAACCTTCTCCTGGATCTTACCGAAGAAGATATCAGGCGGACTAATCATCAGCTTGGCGTTTTGAAAGATCAAACAATCGCTCTGGAGCATGATTATCAGCGCGCTAAGGAAGAAGGGGACAAGGCCGAAAATGAATACTCAAGGATGAAGCAGATCTATGAATTACTTTCTAAGTATGTTTTTAGTGAATTTTACATATATCTAGTTTGCTTTAGTTTTTCCGAGAAAAAAAGTCCTTCAATGAACGAGTGTCAAGCACTATTCAATCGACTTCGCACAGAATTTCCCATCGAGTATCAACTTCTTCATTTAGAGGGCGCAGCAATTCCGATTGTGTTACCACTGGTAAGCTTTTACTGATTGCTTAAAAGGGAACAAATTCATTTTAGATAGTTTCGTTCTTCGCTCGTTGGAGGCCATTAGACCCGGACCATTCAATTTATGGAATCGATTTGATGAGAGAATGGAAAGATGTAAAAGTTTTTAATATAGAATTTTGTTAGTTTTGTTCTAGGTACTTCGTGAGACGGATACGAGAATGTTTGCGACTCAAGCAGCTACTTTTGACAAGTTACCAGCGTTTGATCGCCTATTGTGGGATGGATGGATGCCTTCCATAAGGCGCGCGGTCCTTCACTGGAACCCAAGAACCGAGGCAAGGGCTTTTGCTATAAAAAAATACGTTAATGCACTATTACATGGCTCTTGTAGGTTTTATACGAACAAGAGTAAAAATATGGTGCTAAATAAACGTGAGATTTCATACTCATCTTTTTATCTAAAGCCGAGTATTTCACGCTCACAACATTTTGTTCTAGAATTGCAGGAACATGCTTAGGGAGTTTCCTTGCTCAACACTATCAACTTTTAGGTAAGACAACTGATCCACGTGATTCAAACATGGTTGCCGCTTTTGCCAAATTGGATGAAAGAAAATATACTAGACAGGGTATTGCATTTTAATAATTCTATGTCCAAACTTTTATTTTAGGTTATTGTGCCAAAAATCGAGGCTGAGGTCGAGCAGTGGAATCCTTTAAAAGACGAAGGTATAACATTACAAAACTTGCGTCTTGTACTATTTATTTTAGTGCCAGTTCACTTGTGGATATTGCCTTGGCTCGATATCATGGGAGATCGACTCGTCCCAGTGTTTTCTCCAATCAGACAGGTAACTTTAAAATTTGTGGTTAGATCAGGGTCAATTTTAGCACCTGGCGAAAGCACTCCGATTGTGGAATCCACTCGATCAAGGGTATTTATTTTTAACTTTGTGGCACTATTACATGGCTTTTGTAAACTGAATGTTAACAAAAGTAAAAATGTAGTGCTAAATTGACTGTGAGATTTCATACTCGTTTGTTATTACCAAAGAAATGAGTATTTCACGCTCAGAACACTTTGCAACATAAACATCACTTTAAAACTGTGCTAAATGTTGACTTTAGAGCCCTTGTAATGTTACGACCGTGGAAAGGAGTTTGGACACAAGCTACGATGTCGGCCTTTTGTAGTACGGTAAGTCCAAATAAATAAAGTAGAGTACCATAAAGTAAACTTTAGAACATCATCCCGGCGCTCGATAAATGTCTCGCCAACGTGAATTTGGATCCGACTACAAACAAACTGTAAGCCTTGTTGGCCAGACTCTTCACATCCATTTTAGATGCCCAGAGTTTGATGCTGTTTTGAACTGGCGCGAAATTATCAACGAGGACATGATAGTGAATGTGCTGACAAGAAATTTCTTCCCTAGAGTATGTGAACTTCCATAAGTTGAGCAAACCCGTACTTTTAGTGGTATGCGCAAATTTGCGCCTGGCTGGACAGTTCTCCCGGAAATCCGGCAGTGGTAAATGATGTATCGAGATGGTACAAGGATTGGAAAGAGCGGGTTCCTTTCGATCTGGTGAAGCGGTTTCCGGTGCTAGAAAGTAAGCACTTTGTACGTAAAGTATAAATACCTACATTTTAGATGAAATGAAACGAGCCATGATTGCGATTCATAACTCATCACAAGGAAGAATCATTGGAGCTGGCACACCGCTACAAGTTTGTAGTTTTTAAAAGAAAAAGTTGAACAAAATTTAGCCTGTCTTGTCTAATGTACCGCCGCCTCCTCCACCACCGCCCAGACCCCAACACATTCCTCCCCCACAACCGTAATTTATGCTTATTAAACAACGCTGACTCTGGATTTAGTGCTGTTCAACTAACAATTCGTGAAACGTTGGAGCGAGAAGCCGGTCACCATGGACTCACATTTGTTCCACAAACTAATCGGCTACGCGATGGGAATCAAGTAAGTTGTCTGGAAATTTTACTCTCGAAACGATGAAAATTTAGGTGTTTTGGTTTGGATCTCAATCCGTTTATGTTTGTGCTGGAGTGATTTATCATTACGATACAACAAATTTTGACTGGTGAGCATTTTTAAAATCGATTGCCCATTACGTGGTTTGTTCAGGTATCCAATCACAATTTCGCGCCTTCTTCAATACAACGGAATCTAATGAACGCTAAAAAAACTTGTCAAGTTGTTTGGTAATCGGGTACTTTAAATCTATTATTGTGTGAATAAAGTATGTCTGTTTATTATCTAATCACTATTCATTCTGAACACAAGCTTTTGATAATGAAAATACAACACGTAAATTTCCTATTTTATTTCATAGTCTAGCTGTCGTTGGCGTAGTCGGCTGGGATCTTTCTGTTGGCCTAAAAAGTGCTGAATGGATCAATTTTCAAAATGTAGTAAAAAAACCAACTAATGGTATATTCATAGCACTTACATCCCAGTTCGACTTGTTAGCCCAATCGTAGATGTAATATCCGATAAACACCTGCGGAAGGTAGTAAGGTCCATTTCGAACAATGTAGTTTTTGAAAACCTAAAAAACTTTACAACGTTTACATCACACAATTGTGAAAAGCCGACGCACATTAATGAAGGCCTGTTTTGCAAATCCATGAGTAACTGATTGATTGTTTGGGGAGAGCGACATCCGATACTCTCCATACATCTAAACAGAATTATAGAAAGCTCTACCCTTAAGCACAGACCTTTCCCAAGTTGCCAAAATGGCGGCCGCCGCGCACAAGAGAGGTTACACGCATTTCCTAAAACAGAAATGCTGTCCCACTTAATTGCAATCAATTTTCACGTAAAATTGAGATAGCTAGATAAGTTGAAAGCAACAAATAAATTCAGTAAAACAAAAAATCTAACTGTTTATTCATACAACGCCTAATAGAAATATACACCGTGCAGACATGTAATAATAGAGCAGCCGAATTAGGTTGACTTGGCGTAACAATCAAATCTAAAAGTTGAAAAGCAATGCCTTTTAAAACTTCAACAAACCTTTCAAAATATACAAATTCTTGAGTCTCTTGCTGAGTTTTCAATTCGGTATTTTTGCTTCGGCTCCATTCGGCTCCAAAACCAGGCGTAGGAGCTTGAAGACCAAAGTTCTCACCGGGACCCTTTGAGTAAGCTTCAGCAGGCCTAAAAACGATACATCACCCATTAAAATTTAGTTTGACAAACTTACGCTAGCGGTTCTCCAGTAGTCTTTGCAAAGCTTGGGTTCGCTTCAGTTGAATATAGGGCTGGAGGAGGTAAAACCGAACGACGACCATCACGATCCAAGTAGTAATTGGCAGCAAGTTTGTTGTGAACGCCTGAATAGAACTAAAATTAGTACCAACACAGCCAAATCTAACCTCCTGGCAAATTCACGGGTTCAGTGGTACGAGCCGATTGGGTGTTTGGATATCGAGATGGGTTGTGATAAACGGACTAAAGTAATGAAATGAATATGCTGTTTTGCCACAAAACTTATACAGGATGCGACGAAAGTTCTGTCCTTTTTAAAATTCTCTTTAATTGAATTCTCTGATAAGTGTTCATAGCCAAAAAGATAGCCAATTTTTCACAGAATAGAAATCTTATTACCATTTTTAAATAGCTCCTTTAAATTTTGAGTTATCACAATTTGTGTGAGCTCTGCGGTCGAGCCAGTTATTAGTATTATCAGTATCAAAAAAAATCTATTAATCTTAGATCTCAGGCGACTAAAGTCTGCCAAAAAAATTTGTTTATCAGTTCCAAACTGAAACTACAAAAACAGTCAATAAGTTTGTAATTTTTATATAAGAACTTTTGCAATGAAAAAGCACAAAAATATGTGCGCCCATAGAGACTTTTTTCGAAGAGTATAGAATAGCGATAACTCAAAATCTAAAGGAGATATTTAAAAACGGTAATAAGACTTAAATTCTGTGAAAGATTGGCTATCTTTTGGCTATAAACACTTCGAAAATAAAATCAACCAGGAGCGTTTAGGGAGAATTCTAAAAAAGACAACTTTCGCCACATTTTATAGCACCTTTGCAATGACGAATTTTAGATTAAATGAAACAAGCTCTAGGCTCAGCTTTAAAATGAACGATTAAATACAAAAACACCTACTTTTCCGTCAGCTCTAGGGACACCGGTGGGTGGAGTGATCTTCTGACGGTCGACAGCCAACAATTTGTTCCTCAACCAACTGAAGAAAGGAGTCTGCGTTCGATTCTGTACAGTGGCATCGGCTATTTTCTTCGCATAGCTCATCTAAATTTGCACATGAAAGACGATAATAAAAAGACTAGACTGGTAAAGTAAAGCCGAGAAAAACTAAAGCTTATACTTGACAAGCAAAATAAAGATTGCCTTTCCATTTTAAAAAAATTAACCGCGACGCGGACGAGTTTTTTGCAATTTTGAACGTCGTGCTCCTATTGACGCTCGAAGGCGACAAAACATTTAAATAGCCCCGGGCATTGTTTTGTTTTCAAAACTTTCACATATGTGGAATAACAGGGTTAGAATTTTTATTTCCAATTTTATCTTTTATTTTCCTCGTGCATTTATCTATTCGTTGATAAAGTTTGTTAATTTTAGCCACGCGCAAAAGCAATGAATATTGGACGACCAATGCGATCGGTGAGTTTATCAGCTTTGATGTACCTAAGTTTATTTGTAGTTTTTGAGCTAGTGGGTAAACTGTTAACCACAGTGTGATAAAAAGTAATCTGTCTTTTGGTGTAATGACTAAAAAGTCTTTTTTAGAGCTCCTTCAGAAGTCAGGAAAACAGAGCCAATATCATCGAGGATAAAAATGTGGCTCAGAAATCGGCCGACAAGGTTTTTTGATTTTTGTTAATATTTGTAATAACGTTTTTTAGCTTATCTATCCGGTGAAACAAACACGCGGATTGGGACTTGGAGGGCATCAGAAGAATGAGGAGAGGAAGACGAGCGCAACCGTTGACCAGTCGATGAATTCAGGTTCAGCTGCCGAACTACTCCAATACAATGAGGTACACGTTTACTAGTTAAAGTCTAATTTTTGATTTTTTTAGAAAGCATTTCACCACGTGTATCATCCAGAGATCAATGGACCCGAACGCGAGCTGTCTTGTGTCGACTACTCAGATGACGTTTTCACCTACTTGCAGGCAATCGAGAAGAAGTTCTCAATCAACGAGGGATACCTAAATGGAAAGTCTACGACAGGAAAGATGCGAGCCATATTGGTTGATTGGATTGTTCAGGTGAGTTAAGGTTTTCACTAGTTGAAGGGCTCTCTATAAAAGGGTATATTTAAAGTTACACCAGTATGGGAGCACTCAATCTCATCTCAATAGTTTCTATTTTAGGTTCATCACCGACTGAGTCTTCTTCCGGAAACACTATCACTCGCCATTTACGTGCTCGATGCTTACCTCACTGCCAAAGATGTTCCCAAGACGAGCCTCCAATTGACGGCTTTGACTTCGGTCTTCATAGCAGCTAAATACGAGGTGGGGATAACTTTGCAAGGAACTAGTATTTTTTTTATTTAGGAGATGTATACTCCGGATATTAGAGAATTCGAAGTCATTGGTGATGGACAATTCTCAAAGCGTGATATCTTAAGTCTGGAGCCAAGAATGCTGATGGTGCTCGAATGCTGTCTTTATCGCCCTGCACATATCACTTTCTTGCGATTCCACTCTTCACGATTTTGCCTTCCCGAAGAGGTGCACAAGCGAGCACAGTTCTTCATTGAGGTACTTTAGAAACCATAAACAATGATTTTTTTTGTTTTAGATTTGCATGCAGTATTATCAGCTTTGCCATCTTGCCCCATCACACATGGTGTTGATTGCAATCTCTCTTGCAACTGCAATGGACGGTTACGAGGTCGACATGGACGAGTTGCTCAAGCACAGTGACCTCAAGAAAACACAAATGGAGAACTGGCGTGCTCATCTCGCTTATGCTATCAGCGCAAACCACGAGCATACTCGACTCAAGGGCATTTCAACGAAGTACGTTTTGAGCTACAGGAATCTTAAATATATCTGCAATTTAACAAGCTTTCTTTTAGGTATGCATCAAGCCGTTACTTGCGTAGTTCGGATCTGTCAATTGAGAAACGTCAATGGTTGGAGAAGCAATTCGAGCGCGCTTAGGGATCGATCTCCAGTTTCTGTTTGTCGCCATTTATGATTGCTCACTATAATTTAACGTGTATTTGCCTTGTTTATTTATCCAACATGTATTGATTGTCGTATTTTGCTCTCTTCGATCTCTATAAATTCCAGGTAAAAGCTGTCATTCACCTTAATACATATTTGAGATTGTTTGTATAATTTATTGTTTCTTTAGTTGCGGGGATGTACTTTCACTTGTCTCTGTCTTTCCGATATTATAGTTCAAGCAATAAAGTTGGTTTTGTTACCGTTTCAATTTTCGATGAATTGCAGGACACAAAACCATCTCTGAGAGTATTGCTGCGTGTGTTTTATGATTGTATTACTGGATGAATTTAGATATGGCTAATGCGGTCACTTCTCGACATGTGGAGAGATGGCTCGGGAAAATATTGCAGGTGTCATCTTTAAAATATAGAATGAGAATGAGAATGATTTTTCCCTTTCAATCAAGTTATCGCAATTTTTTTTGCAGATTGAGCTTGTCGATGGACGATTAATACAAGGGCGATTTGTCTGTACGGACAATCATCCAAACATTATTCTCGCAGGGTAAGCCACTGTATTAATTAAAAACTCGAATTTCCCGAATCAGTAACTATTTTGGTATGCGTGCAATTACAACCCTGGTGGATAACTGAGTAATTGTAAACAAAATTTCAGAGCAGAGGAGCGATGGTCCGAACAAGAAAGCTCATCCGAAGAAATAAGCCCATCCGAGGAAGAAATCCCATCCCCGGACGATGGCCCACGACAGATCGGTCTCGTCATGATCGCCAGGGAACAGTTAGTAGCTATTCGGCTGCTCGATCAAACCGTTGACGATACCGCCGGAATCATTTAATTAAGACATCCAATTGAATGTTCTCACGGGTTTAAATATTTGCCTAGTGCATTTAGAGCAATAAATATATGTGGCTATTAAATGAATCCCGAGAATATCCGGCACAAACACGAAAACAACTCCCAACTTTGGGAAAAGTTCACTTTGCATTCAAATATTAGGTTGGCAAGTTATAAACGATCCTTTTTGGGTAATGTGTTTTCTGAAAAAACGGCTTATCCAATCAAAAAAACGGTTTTCTTGATTCAAAAGCCCTATACTTAATCTAAAAAAATTTCAGAACAATCCAATCTTCGGAAGGTTGATTTTCAAATTAGGCTCAAAATGCACTTTTGTGCTAATTCAATCCATTTTCGTTTGAATTTAAGCAAGATTAAAAAAAATGAAAGAGAACGGTTTGATCGATTGGATTGTTCTGAAATTTTGGGAAACTATGTAATCGATGAAGCGTTTTATTTTAAAAAGTATGCAATCACTCAAAAATATAATAGCTCATGAATGCTAGAACTACTAACTTGCCAACCTAATCATTAGCATATTAGTCTCAATTTATTAACAGAAATTTCTATTCAAATCTTTATTCTTTTCGACGATTCGCATACAGTCATGTGCAAAAGTCTTTTCACATTCAATTTTCTAAAAAGTCTCATCAATTTTCTTTGAGAAAGACGCTCAAAAGGATGCCGTCAAAAGTCTCGTCAATTGCCCGGAGCCTTGGGTAAAGTTTTCTTATTTTTCTTTTTCTTATCATTCGTTTTTTATTTAGAAAAACTTCACTCTCCAAGAAGAGATTCGCAAGCGCTGCCTTGTCAACGATCCAAACAAAAGGATTCACTTTGCTGAAATTGTTACAGCGATGAAACCAGTATGTTATTTGGTGGATTTTGTATTATGTTTGCGGTTCAGTTTCCGGAAATCGATTAGCGCAATCCCAAGATTGACACGAAGAGTTTCTGGTGATGCTTGCTTCTGAATAATTTATAGTTTAGTGTTTTAGAATATTATCAGCTTTGCCATCTTGCCCCATCACACATGGTGTTGATTGCAATCTCTCTTGCAACTGCAATGGACGGTTACGAGGTCGACATGGACGAGTTGCTCAAACACAGTGACCTCAAGAAAACACAAATGGAGAACTGGTGTGCTCATCTCGCTTATGCTATCAGCACAAACCACGAGCATACTCGACTCAAGGGCATTTCAACGAAGTACGTTTTGAGCTAGGGAGCATATGCTTGCTTCATATGCTCCCTAGCTTCTGAATAATTTATAGTTTAAAGTGTTTTAGAATATTATTCAATGTGTTAATAAAGGGTTAAATGGCTTTCTGGATTTACCTTTGAACAGTTTATCTACTTTTAAATAATTTCTTTGGACGAGCATGGTGTTTTAGGCTTGACGTAAAAAGTAGGCACAAAAATTGAAAGAGAAATAGGAAACAGGCGATGACAAAGGAGAGTTCAATGTTTGAGGGTTTGTTGGGATCATGACTGAAAAGTGAGCTCTCGATGTTTTTCGTTTCCAATTGTAGGGTTGATACGTCTTGTACCTGAAGATTTATGGATTTAGCCTCTGAAATTGTAAGTCTCACCGAAAATGGAATAAAGCCGGCTGAATATAAAGCATGAGTTCCGCGAATTCGAGCACAATTTGAAACAGTGTAGATCGGGATCTGAACTTGTTTTCATTCAATTTTCAACTTCTTCTAAAAGATGCCCCGAATCCGGACGATATGGTTTCGTTTCTTTTCTGTAAAAACGGATTACGGTAGCATCGTAATCCGTTGACTGAAAAGTGTCTTTTTTGATGGCGATTTCACTTTAAATGTTTTAGATTTAACCCTTATTAACAAGTTAAGTCCTGTTAACTTAAGACCACGCCCACAAAGCCCAAAGCCTTTATAAGCAGGGCTAAAAAGAGAAAAAAAACATCGTTAATTCGACAAAAATTGGGCTGCAAGAATTGGAATCAACGCCTTGAGGGACGTGACTCTGCTGGAGTTCAGTGCAAAGCTCCTCCTTTCAGACAATCAGCTTTAAGAATAGCTGATGAGCTTCAGACTCCTTGACAAAGCTCGACCCTGCCCTTCCTGCCAAAAAAGCTGTATCGCCACCCATCGGGACAAAGGGCAAAATCGGAGTGCAAGCGACGAGCCTGTCGGCAGCCAAGAAAACAACATAGGATCAGCTTCTACGTCGACACCTTCTTTGCAACAACTCATTTGCCTCCAAAGAAGGTCATCCATCTCACCTATCTCATCCATGTTCGGCAACTATGAAGATATCGTTAGAGAGGTGGATATCGGCAATAGCATGACCGGCCTTTAATAATGGACACAATGGATCCGTGATGTGTTCTCGCAATGGTTCCTGCTTCATCCTTGTACTATTGATGATCCGGTCTTGACTCGAGATCGACGAAACGTACAACAGAGGCTGAATCCCTGGTCAAAGACGGATTTGGATGCTCGAGGAAACGAAAGGGGCTCCGGACTCGGCTTCGTTCAGCTTGTGGCCAACCGAGACGCCAACACGCTGCTACCGATCATCCAGCAACACATGCGACCAGGCTCTACAATTTATTCGGACCTCTGGAGAGCCTACACCAACATCTCGTTGCTTCCTCAAGTGTATCGTCATTGGGCAGTCAAGACCAGAGAAACTTTATCAATCCCAACAATGGCGCTCACACTCAGCTCATCGCTCATCGCTTCAAAAAGACGACCAAACGGCGCCATGGCATCAATGTTCGCACCAATGTTCGATACTCGGATTTCCTGTAGTTCATGTGTGCGTAAGGAGTTTGGTCAAGATCCGTTCTTCAACTTCTGGTAGTAAGTGCATGCTGTGTATCCTTGCGAATCATGAGCCCTCACTAAACAAACCCAACAGCCTTCTTTAGCACCACAAACACTTATTAACCAAATTTGCATTTAAAGCGCAAAAAATTTCAAATCCGTGTTCAGCGACCTCGATTACCTCCGGAGAAGTGAAAAAATCAGAAATATAGGTGCCAACTCACAAAGTATCGAAAATTGGTCTCTCTATCTTACCTTTACCCACCCCTTCCCCTTACCTCTTTGATCTTTGCTGCAAGAATGTTATGCTTGTCGCAGTCGAAAATGAGCTCTTTCGAGAGATTCCCTTGCATATTTTTGCCAAACCAAATATGAAGTTGACTATTTTGAAAGAAGAGAATCTCGAGGAAAGGCTAAAATCAATGTGTTTTTATTTTGTTTTGTTTTTTTAAGCCTACATTTGCAATCAAAAAAGTTGGAGTGAATGAGCGGAGGGTTTTGAAGAGTTTCCCTTGATCTTCCGATCGAATAAGAAGGCCTGATGAGAGAACGGAGGCTAGCAAGAGGAAACCTGCAATGATAAACTTCATTTCTGGATAGTCAAGTCAATACGTGGACCTGAACAATGAACAATGACAATGAACTTTCTGTTTTTCAACTTTTAACAAATAGTTTTTGTGTGAAAGCCATGTACGCTTTAGAAAACAAATAGATTGCCTTAAAAATATTGTCAATTCTATCAAGCTCTTTAAAGTGCAAGCTGAGCCTGAGCCTAAGCCTGAGCCTGAGCCTAAGCCTGAGCCTGAGCCTAAGCCTGAGCCTGAGCCTGAGCATGAGCCTAAGCCTGAGCCTGAGCCTAAGCCTGAGCCTAAGCTCTTTAAACTGGCCTACCAAATAAGATTGATGCTGGAAGTCTTTTCTCCATCAAATACGCGAGATTCCATGCGAGAAGACGCCAAAATTCGAGATGTACAGTGAGAAGGATTGGAAGGATCAATTGATGAAGCGTTGATTCGAGGTCCAGAAGGATTAGAGGATCCTAGAAAGGGGTAAATTGAGTATCCTTTGCAAGTATTTAAGTTATAATCAATGTTTCGGTGAGATTTTCTTATTAACTCACGAGAGTTCCACTCAATAGTAGAGCCGGAAACGATGATGAGAAACCAGTGACCATGGCGAGAGGAATGTCGAAAAGAAACTTGAATAAATGATGATTTAAAGAAGAAATCGACTACCCCCACTTTAATGAAAACATTGATTTGAGCGCTGAAAAGACGATTGTGAAGGTCTTCCGATGTGAAATCGCGCTCTTTGTGCACTAAAATGGTTACGGGAAAAGATTGTGAGTGAGCCAGTCAATCGTGGGCCCAAAAGTGAGCCAGTCAATCGTGGGCCCAAAAGTGAGCCAGTCAATCGTGGGCCCAAAAGTGAGCCAGTCAATCGTGGGCCCAAAAGTGAGCCAGTCGATCGGTATTGGATCGATTTTCTATTGAATATTGAATTAAAAGAGTTTTAAAAGTCTCAACTGCAACCATGCATTGCTTTGAGTTTTGAACGAAACTTAAATCTTGATTTAGTTCCTTTCTCACCCGTTGATATATTGATCCACCCAATGAACAGCGTCATAAAGCACAGCATCGAGCCAACGAAACCAAAACGATCCTCGATCCCACCCCGTTTATCACTTTTTCTGGATAATTCTTAGAAATTTGTTTTTTCTGTTTTTTTACAAATCGTAAAAGATTAGCCCAAAAATTGTTGAGATGAATAAAGCGGAGAGCGGCTCACGCAAATAGAGGAATGGAGAGTTCAGGAAAATCCAGTGATTTCGTCTAGAAATTGAATAGATTACTTATTATAAGAAGCAACTATAATTATTTATTATTTATTATTTATTATTATTATTATTTATTTATTACTTATTAGTTATTTATTAGTTATTTATTTATTATTTCTTTTAAATTTGGATGTGTGTTCACTTCATAACTCGAGTCCTAGTGGGATTTCGGTCTGATTTTTTGGGACAATATGTAACCGACTATGGCGATTTTGCCTGTAAAATCAAAATCAGAAGTCTGAACTGTTTTAAGCTGTTCTTTAACAGAAAAACTGGATTTGTTCGTTACAAAGATCGCCGAATTTGACGACGAGATCAAAGGTCGTCTAAGGGTACTTTAAAAAATGAATTTCGGGTTCATTTTCTCAGAAAATCTTGAGAGAAATATGGTTATCTTTTTGGCATTCTAAAATAGCTATTTTAGCTATTTTAGGCGGCGGCAAAGATCGGCAAAGATCGGCGGCAAAGATCAAAGGGAATATTGAATAGATTAGGAAATGTTCAATTTTGTTCAATTGTTCAATGTTCAATTTCAGATTCAATTTAACTGCTTTAATCTAGCTATTTTAGAGGACAATTGTGCACAAATCCCAACTTTATATCGTCAACCGATCGCAGGGGTATTTACAGAAATTTGGTGGACTTTAGTCAACTGCTAAGTCAACTGCTAAGTCAGCTGCTAAGTCAACTGCTAAGTCAACCTCTAAGTCAACTGCAGTCAACTGCTAAGTCAACTGCTAAGTTAGCTGCTAAGTCAGCTGCTAAGTCAACTGCTAAGTCAACCTCTAAGTCAACTGCTAAGTCAACCTCTAAGTCAACTGCTAAGTCAACTGCTAAGTTAGCTGCTAAGTCAACTGCTAAGTGATCTTAAGTCAGATAAATTTCTCTACTTGTAAAGGATGAGCATTGTTTGCAGAAAGTTCGCGTCGTTCATCGGCGGGGAAACGTTTTTCACCTGTAATTGCATGGAAAAGACAATATTCGATTTATTAGCTTTGTTAGCTTTGTTAGCTTTGTTAGCCGAAGCTTAGCCAAAGCTTAGCCAAAGCTTAGCCAAAGCTTAGCCAACAATTGAAACAACTCTGCACCCACCGTAGTAGAGATGGGGAAGTCTCAACTTGAACCTAATTCCACCATCGATTTTCCCAGCTCCTTTACCGATTGCTCTGAAATTTTGTCTACAAAAAGAGAATCCCAATTTCTATTTGTGAACAAAATTTGAGAAGAATCTTCAAAGAAATGGCTGAGAAAACGGAGGTGGAATTAGGTTCGGTTTGGAATTTTTCTGTCTATACCGTAGTTTGCATCGACTCGGCTCGCTCTCGTTTCCACAAATCACTCAAAAATCGGATCCTCGCCGTCGATTCTTTCGATGATTCGGCTGAGAGATGATCATGAGTCACTAAGTCAACTAAAGTTCTTTTTTAGTTGAATATTCCGATGATTGTCAAACCATAGTAATCACAGGGATTCTTGAGGGTTGGACAGGGGAAATTGTGTCTCTCGAAATAGGGAATCAAGCGATTTGACGAATCCGCATATAAGAAACGCCCAGATGCGAGAATTGAGGCTAAATGGAGAGGTTGTTCGTGGTTTTGGTTTTGGTGGTTTGGAGGGCTAAATGGAGGTTGTTGGTGTGGTTGTTGGTTGTTGGTGTAAAGGTTGTTGGTGCGGTTGTTGGTGTAAAGGCTGCTGGTGTAAAGGCTGCTGGTGTAAAGGCTGCTGGTGTAAAGGCTGCTGGTGTAAAGGCTGTTGGTGTGGTTGTTGATGTGGTTGTTGGGGTGGTTGTTGGTGTAAAGGTTGTTGGTGTGGTTGTTGGGGTGGTTGTTGGTGTGGTTGTTGGTGTAAAGGTTGTTGGGGTGGTTGTTGGGGTGGTTGTTGGTGTGGTTGTTGGTGTAAAGGTTGTTGGGGTGGTTGTTGGTGTGGTTGTTGGGGTGGTTGTTGGGGTGGTTGTTGGTGTGGTTGTTGGGGTGGTTGTTGGGGTGGTTGTTGGTGTAAAGGTTGTTGGTGTGGTTGTTGGGGTGGTTGTTGGTGTGGTTGTTGGTGTAAAGGTTGTTGGTGTGGTTGTTGGGGTGGTTGTTGGTGTGGTTGTTGGTGTAAAGGTTGTTGGTGTGGTTGTTGGGGTGGTTGTTGGTGTGGTTGTTGGTGTAAAGGTTGTTGGTGTGGTTGTTGGGGTGGTTGTTGGTGTGGTTGTTGGTGTAAAGGTTGTTGGGGTGGTTGTTGGTGTGGTTGTTGGGGTGGTTGTTGGGGTGGTTGTTGGTGTGGTTGTTGGGGTGGTTGTTGGGGTGGTTGTTGGTGTGGTTGTTGGTGCGGTTGTTGGTGTGGTTGTTGGTGTAAAGGTTGTTGGGGTGGTTGTTGGTGTGGTTGTTGGTGTGGTTGTTGGTGTAGTTGTTGAGCACAAATTAGAAACCTTTCTGAAACATCGTGAGAATCTCGATGCTCGGTGGAGAGATTGCCATGAGCACGATTCGATTCAACTTCGTCGCCCAATCTCTACCAAATTCAATCATGAAATATGATTTTTAAAGCAAAAAAAAGAAATAGCAGGTTTATATGCAAATTTTGATTGTTATGCAATAATCATTGTTATGCAACAATAATTGTTGTGCAATAAACACATATGCAACTTGATTTATCATTGCAGACCCTTGTCGAGAGTTTAGCTTTTTTTTGAAGGCACCGATTTTAAAGATATTTTGGTTTAAGCTTATCTGGAATGCACACTAAAATCTGTAGCAATCAGATTTTTGATTTACTGAAAAAAATTCTATGGTCCTGTAAGCTAAGTAAGGAGAGCTCAGAGTCAAATCCAGACCTGCCCAGAGTTTACCCAAGGACTTTTTATGATCCAAAGGCAAGACAACAAGCCAAAGCAGTCTTCCGGTTTCCCTCACCTCAAATAATCGACGATAAACGCGACATCATAGATCTCGAGCTCTTTCGTGATGTTGTCAACGAATAAAATGTCTAAAGGATTTTTGCATTCAAGTCAATTTCTCATTGTCTCGCTTCTTCCTCACTTCCTCGCTTCCTCACTTCCTCACTAACCTGTATCTTTCAAAACAGCGGCCGCCACTTTTACTCGTTGTCTCTCAGCTTCTGTCAATCCACGGATTAATTCATTCTTGTATGGAGACAAGGCAAGTGTTTGGATTAATTGATCAATCTAAAGAATCAATCTAAAGAATCAATCTAAAGGAAAGAAAATGAAATTTCTTACCATATTGTCGACTTTAAACGCGCTGGTGGCTGGTTTTTTGAGAGAGCTCGTGAATTTGAGGTATTGCTTGACGGTCAATTCGAAAGTCGGCTCATCGAGGGAGACATGGGCTGAAAGGGATCACAATCAGCTTTTCAGTTTTACTATATTACTATACTAGTGTGCAATATAGAGTTAATTCTAAGAAAGCTTGGATAATTTGTAGCAAGTAGCAAGTAGCAATCAGCAATCAGCAATCAGCAATTAGTAATCAGCAATTAGTAATCAGTAATCAGCAATCAGCAATCAGTAATCAGCAATCATTAATCAGTAATCAGCAATTAGTAATCAGCAATTAGTAATCATTAATCAGCAATCAGCAATTAGTAATCAGCAATCAGCCTAAGTAATCCTTTTAATCACAAACCACTCCTCCTTGCCAATTGTTTCAACGTGAATGGGTGTCCATTTAGTGAGATCTCTCCTCGGAATCGGCCCTTTTCTTGATGCTTTGATGTGAACAGTTTCAGTAAGGTTCTCACCTCGTGCTCTGAAAGACGAATACCTGACTTAGGTTTACAGTACCAACAATTGTGATAGTTTGGAAAACAATCTTGCCTTTCGTTCAGTCAATCTTTTCAAATCATTAGCAAATCATTAACAAACCATTTGTATACATGATCGCCATCGCCTCACCACCACGAAGATCCAAAGTGATGTCATGGAGAGTGGGGAGAAGTTTGGATGAGCTGCAAATGTTGGAAATGTTATGGATGAATCGATATGGCTTTTATCCTCCCGCAAAAGCTAATTTACATTTAAAAGTTTGCCTTGCATCATCTTGGATTTTATAAAACCGAATCTTTTATTCAAATTTTGGTACTTTCTCGGTGGGGAGCTATGGGTACTACCTACAAGGCTACAAGCCCCATAGTACTACCTACAAGGGAATGATCCGAACTGGCCGCATTTCCTTTTGATTCGCTACGCCGATGAGATACAAACGCCTATCGAACGTGGGGAACACGATAATCTATTCATTTTTTGCCCATTCTCTTCATTTTGGTTCAAAAGAAAAAAAAGCTTGCAAAGTTCGGGCCAGAAATCGCGCCTCCAGGATATATACGCTCTTTCCATTGCGTTTGGGGTAACCGTGTGGTGTAAAGGTAAGTGTGCCGACCCCTAATCGAACTCTCGCTTTTTTTGACCCAAGTTCGGATCCGGTTGCCTAATGTTTTGTGACCCGATCCGGAAAAGACTGCCGATGAGAAAGATCTATCTTATGTGAAAGCCCTGTGCCAGACGACGAGCGATTACGTGGCTGTGCAAAGAACACCTCACGCTCTCTTTACAAAGGAATTTCTTTTGTTCTGTAAACATTGCTCAGATGAGAGATGAAGTCAAAAGTTTGTCCAGGGATTTTCGGGACTTTTGTATCTTCAAGCAAAATCCCTAATTTGTGATGATCTTAAGTCATTTTCCCGTATTTTGGCTAAAAAAAATTTGCTAGGGTATCAACCGATAAGAACTAAAATTTCTTTTCAAATGATAGCTCACCGTAGACAGAATTTGTCTAATTTCGAGCGAAGATCCAACGCAAATGAGAGATGTTTGAGTGAGAGGTGAGGGCCACTGCAAAGAATTATAATCATTTGAGTGACACGGGGAAAAAACAAACGAAAGAATTAAGTGCACTAGGTAGTCGTTTGTTCGAGCACCAAGTACAAGTGGGTTTACAGTAAAGCTAAGGTAGGGAAAGTCTTGAGCTTGATCTTGAGCTTGGGCTTGGGCTTGAGCTTGAGCTTGGGCTTGGGCTTGGGCTTGGGCTTGGGCTTGGGCTTGGGCTTGGGCTTGAGCTTGATCTTGATCTTGATCAGTCTGAACTCAAAGATTGAGTTGCCCAGCGATGGTTTGGATCTTTTGAAACCTTTTCAGCTTTCTAAAACCCACTCTTGAAGTCGATTTCTTGAGATTTCCGACGCTTTCGCATATTTGAGATAATTGAAGCGAGTTGGGCGATGAATTGCCCGAGTTGGGGCATTTGGGAGCTCTTCAATAGGAAAATAGTGAGAGTTGTGTCGAAGTGAGCCAAAAAAGAGATGATTTGATGGATGGAGGCTGAAAGTGATTGTTTATGTGAAAATCCTTATGTTTTAGATAAAATATATTGTATAGATTTGAGATTTGAGAAATTTCTCGCTACTTTTGTATTTCGGACTCGGCGTAGTGAGTTTCCAAAGTTCGCGGCTCGGTGCCGGCTGAGGTGGTTCGCAACGGAGAGTTGCCACTAAAGTTTAACAATAAAAATACATTGTAATATGTTCTATTTAAAATATAGTACAATATTAAAGATATATATTTACAAAGGGAATGAACAGAAGTGAGATTTCGGCATCAAAATGAGCAAAACGCCGAGTACGATGGTGCTTTCGGATTTTGCTAAAAATTCGCTAGCTTTCGAGAAGAACGGCTTTGAAATTTTGCTCAAAAACAAGGCACTATAAAAGAACTTCTTTCGGGCAAAGGATATTGTTTCCTCGTGGTCAATGGGTAGAGTTCTCACCTACCATTCTGGTGACCCTAGTTCCGTCTAGAGTGTGTTCCTTGCAGACAACGCGTTTTCTAAAAAGCGCACGCCAAGGATAAGCTACCGTAACCCTATGCTTTGCATCAGCAAATTTTTCAAAATGCAAATGTACATTAAAATCTTGCGCTCTTTTTTTCTATTACTCTTTCCTTAACTCTATTACTCTTTCCTTAACTCTATTACTCTTTCCTTAACTCTATTACTCTTTCCCTAACTCTATTACTCTTTCCCTAACTCTATTACTCTTTCCCTAACTCTATTACTCTTTCCTTAACTCTATTACTCTTTCCCTAACTCTATTACTCTTTCCCTAACTCTATTACTCTTTCCTTAACTCTATTACTCTTTCCTTAACTCTATTACTCTTTCCCTAACTCTATTACTCTTTCCTTAACTCTATTACTCTTTCCTTAACTCTATTACTCTTTCCCTAACTCTATTACTCTTTCCCTAACTCTATTACTCTTTCCCTAACTCTATTACTCTTTCCTTAACTCTATTACTCTTTCCTTAACTCTATTACTCTTTCCCTAACTCTATTACTCTTTCCTTAACTCTATTACTCTTTCGCTAAAACTTAAAAATTTTTAAATGCTATTTAAAATTAAAGAAAACATTTAAAACGGGAAAAGTTAAGAAACACTATTAAAAAATTATATTATTTACGAATTTACCAGGCCTATTGTCTACATTTGCACTAGAACCATTCCAAAAAAAAATTCCACGCCCTAAAAAACCTAAATCCTTAAATAAAACTATCCATTACTATATTTTAAGAAAAGTTTGCAAATTTTTTTCGCGTGACCTTTATAGCTTTGCTTAAAAAGCGCACCTTTTAGAAAACGCGTTGTCGAAAGTTTGTCGGATCAATTGTCTGACAAAAAAGTTGTCAATGAAAATTTGTCTGACAAATTGTCTGTCAACAAGGAGCACACTCTATAGCTGACAGCAAGGAGATAGCAGGCAGCAATGAGATAGCTGACAGCAAGGAGATAGCAGGCAGCAATGAGATAGCTGACAGCAAGGAGACCATTCTGGTGACCCTAGTTCCGTCCCAGCCATGACTATTTTCTTTGCTTTCTTTTTCCAACTTTTATATGTTTTATGTTTTATATGTCGACTTTTATATTTTTCGAGGGTTACAGGCCTTTTAATGTACGTGTACGACATTATACGTCGATCAATCTGGCTCAATTAGATTAATCAGCAATCAGCAATTAGTAGCAACTGCCAATTATCATCCCTTGAAATATGTTTTTTTAAGAAATTCTATTTCTGATTCTGTCTTCCGAGAGCCTTGATGTTTCGCGCTCAACGAAAAACTATTCTTTCATCATTTTTTTTTTAAAGGAATTCCATCTTTGTTGATTGATTTTTGTGGTTGGTTTTCGTTGGCTTCTAGATTTATGGGGAAAATTGTTGAACAATGACAAAACGCTAAACTTTAAAGTTCTCCTCGAATACATAAAACCCTGAAATACATAAAATAGAAGTTTGGAATAAAAGCGAAAAAAATGGCGCTGGTCGGGGTGGAACCAGGGCCTCAGACTGGTAGACGAGGGCTCTACCAATTAACGACGAGAAGATCTTTCGCCTACCCGACAGAAGCCGTTTTATAGAAGCTTTCCTCGTTTTCAAAGCCGTTTTCAAAGCCGCTTTCAAAGAGATTTCAAAGCCGTTTTTCTCGAAAATTAGCGATCCTTAACAGAATCCGAAATCACCATCGTATTCGCCATCTTCGATAGATATTTGCATCTCATTTTGGTGCCAAAATCTCATGATCACTTTCTCACAATTCCCTTGTTAGATATAAGTAGTTATTTTGTTGATAAACCCATGAAAAATCAACCTGATATCCCAATCAGAACGAATCCTGCGCCCCATCTCGTTCACTTTTTTCAACTTTGGTCGAAACAAAGATTTGGTCACTGAAATTCTTTTAAGATCTTCAATTTCAGTCAATAAAATGGTACAAGTATATTCTTAAATAACAAACAAAAAAATCCCACAGTACTAACGAGCTTTACCTTATTTGATTCTAAATCTATAGCCTGGTACAGTTCATTCATGTGCAGAGTACTGTAGTGTATGCAAGGTGTAACGTTTACTGTTAGAAATTTACTGTTTACTGTTAGATAACCCATCTTTAGGTGGCTTACATAGCGATGGAGCCAACTGGTCAGGTTTACCGCCGTCAGTGCCACCTTTTCCTCACTCATCAAGCGTTTCAGGTAAGAAAATAGTTACATTACTCTATTAAAATAGATTTAGACAGTTACCGTATACCATTTCTATAGTATATCTCAAGTTATACGGTTGTCTAAGTAGAGTTTTAACGAGCTTTACCGTATTTTATTCTAAATCTATAGCCTGGTACAGTTTATTTCTGAACTTTCTTTTAAAACATACATAGATGTATATCGTTTACTCGTCGAAGTCCACGATTTGATTTGTCTGTTTCGATTCGGGAGAACGGTGGCGAACCAGAGAAACCGGGTAGATCCTGAGAATTTGGTGAATTTTAAAATCCGAGAAATGATCCGAGAAATGAATCGATTCTTTTCATATTTCTTTTCTTTTCTTCTTTTCTCGATTTCCTTTTGTGTCTCTTTTGAAGAGTTGTATAATTACTGTGAGTGAATGGAAGAACTCTTCTCCCCACCCATCTCCAACAACCATCCCCCCGTCTCCAACAACCATCCCCCCCGTCTCCAACAACCATCTCCCCCGTCTCCAACAACCATCTCCCCCATCTCCAACTGTGCTTCCATTTACATTTCAATCGAGTTTCTTGGACAAAAAAGTCTCTTGTTTTCTAAAAAACATTTATTTTGAGAAAACTAGTAATCAAAGCGTCAGTAATCAATAGTAATCAAAGCTGATTAAATGTAAATTTAATCAGTCGAATTTTGAGAGAGCTGAGTCTTCTGATTCTGGCTACGAAAATTGGCTAATTGAATAGAAATTATCAGTTTGAAGAGGTAATTTTGAAAAATATTTATCTTTTAGATAGTTTCAATTTTTATTCACCATTTGAGTTGTCCAAAAATCATCATTATTGATCTTCAAATTCTCCATGCTGAGAAGAAAAAGTTGGATTAAAGTTGGATTAAAAACTTGATTAGCAGATTGGCAAAGCAGGCAGATTGGGAAATTCCGTGAAGAAGTTTAGAAACGAAAATTTTGATTAAGCAAGCAAAAAGATTTGAGATCTTGAGAGGTTTGTGGAGGGGTTTTTGGGTTAAATCAAGGATGGAGGATGGAGGAGGGGATTTGGTGGCAATCCTTCTTTCCCTTGAAGGTCGATCGACAATTAGGTCGATTCGATTTGAGTCAAAGAAACAACCGTATGGTGCACCTGTCCTTTGCGCGTTTTTGAGTTATATAGCCTACAAATTTGGACTTTTAAGGTAAATTTTGAGATTTTGAGTAGTACAAATCCAAAAACATTTTAGAGTTCTCTGTGTTTCGAAGCTATTTGTATCTAAATTTTACAAGAGAATGGCTAGAAGTAAGCCAGAGAAGTAAGCGTAAGATTTTGGCATCTGTCAGTCTATCAAAAATGAGATGTTTGATAGGTTGACATCTCATTATGCCAAAATCTCATCGGTGTTTGCTCATTTTGATGCCGAAATCTCACTTCTGATCATTCCCTATATCTTCAATTCTTGTTAGTAATTTTAATATCATAAAAAATCATTTTCAAGTCTTATTTCAATTCAAGTCGATGAGAAAATGCATGGGAAAAGTGGGGGAAAAGATTGGACGAAAGAGTGAACAAAAGATTGGACAAAAGAGTGGACAAAAGATTGGACAAAAGATGGCGATGAAAAATGGAAAGAGGATAAAAAGAAGGAGATGGGTCTCTAGAGAAAAAAGGAATGATTGATTGTTGTTCTTGGTTCTTCTTCTTGAATTCTTGAAAAGATCAGAACATCACAAAGATTTTCTTTAGTCTGAATTGACAGAAGCTCCCTCTAGTCTGTCTCTACCGTAACCTTGTCTCTAGTCTGTCTCTAGTCTGTCTCTACCGTAATCTTGTCTCTAGTCTGTCTCTAGTCTGTCTCTACCGTAATCTTGTCTCTAGTCTGTCTCTAGTCTGTCTCTACCGTAATCTTGTCTCTAGTCTGTCTCTAGTCTGTCTCTACCGTAATCTTGTCTCTAGTCTGTCTCTAGTCTGTCTCTACCGTAATCTTGTCTCTAGTCTGTCTCTCTAGTCTCTAGGAGATTTTTCTCTAACAAACTTTAGTTTCTTTTGTTTAACTTTGAACAATTTCTAAATGAGAAACTCAAAAAGTTAGATCAGTTTCAAAGTTGTAAAGCTTTTTTGCAACTGGTCAACTCGTTTTTGAAAGACTTTTCTTATTCATTTTGCAGAAAGTTCTTGGTAACTTTGTAATAGTTTTCAACGAGATTCAAGGCTATCGAATGACTATAATAGTTTAGTTTAACTTTGAATTTCCACAAAATTACCAGGAAAACAGTAAAGACTAAATTGTAGGCCGAAAATACCGCCTTAAATCGCTTCTGGCTGTCTAAAGCTACTATAGCCTCTATCAGCTTTGTCTGCAAATGTTGCTTACCGTAGCTTGCTATTAGTTGCACCAGCTACTACTGTAGTCAATGCGTGAACCACGTTCAACGTTTGCTCGAAATAGTACGTCTAGGCAAAGGTACCGTGGCTACTTTTCTAGCCATAAATCGATTCTATTGCAATAGTCAGCTATTGCAAAGTACATGGTTTCGGATCGGATCTGATCAGCCCGGAAAACAAATTTTTGGATCAACTCCGATCCGATACAATCCGAAAAATGAAAATTTGGATCAGATCCGACAGAAGCGCCACGCTATTATATGCTAATTTTAGTAATTTTAGTAAAATCAATTCCAAAATGCGAATTTTCTTTTGACAATAAATATTCAATCGATTGACTGAATCTCTTAAACTTACAGGGTCCGAGAAAAGTATTGTCGTTTTTCCAACGATCGAGGTCTTCTTTTTTCGCTTCTCCTTGACGTGTCCTTTCTCTTGTAATTGTTTGGCAAGTCGTTGAACAGTCCTGATGTTGGTTTTGAGCTTTCGCGAGATGGCTGCCCTTCGACTCTCCGGCTTTCAAAAGCATGGCGGTCGCTTCTCGATGAGGGCAAGCTTGCATTCCTAAAAATACACATTGAATGCTATGCACCATTCTAAAGAGGAAAAAAACTGAACAAAATTCATGTTTGACACAACGTAAAAGGATACTTTAAATCGCATAAAAGTTAGTTCAAAAAGACGCGACAATACTTTTCTCGGACCCTGTAGTCGTCGAGGGGCGGAAAGGAAGATTACGGTAGAGACAGACTAGAGACAGACTAGAGACAAGATTACGGTAGAGACAGACTAGAGACAGACTAGAGACAAGATTACGGTAGAGACAGACTAGAGACAGACTAGAGACAAGAACGGAGAGACAGACAGAGACAGACAGAGACAAGATACGAGAGACAGACTAGAGACAGACTAGAGACAAGATACGGAGAGACAGACTAGAGACAGACAGAGACAAGATTACGGTAGAGACAGACTAGAGACAGACTAGAGACAAGATTACGGTAGAGACAGACTAGAGACAAGATTACGGTAGAGACAGACTAGAGACAAGATTACGGTAGAGACAGACTAGAGACAAGATTACGGTAGAGACAGACTAGAGACAAGATTACGGTAGAGACAGACTAGAGACAGACTAGAGACAAGATTACGGTAGAGACAGACTAGAGGGAGCTGGTAAAAACAGCGTCATGTACAAACAGCACCACGGCTATGTGTTTCTCATTCTAATTGGATACAGAATAAAATTATCTACATTTTGCGTACTTTGGGATCACTTAAAACAGAATTGGTGTCGAGAAAAGCTCAGTTAACCTCTTTTTGAGCCCTTTTTTATTGCTTTTTAACATTTTTTCATCCCAGATTTTGTTCTAAACGGCAGAAACAAAAAAAATTCAGCAGATAGCTAATTTTTTTATTTCTATATTCAATGAAAATAAGAAGCACAAATAAAATTAAGCGCAAACGCATTATTTTTGGTCAGCGCTGTTTGCACACGACGCTGTTTTGGCCAGCTCCCGGAAAGAATCAAATCAGCTTTCTATTCGATCCGAAAAATGAATTTTCGGATCAGATCCGTTCCGAATTGTTAATAATTTTTGGTTCATTGATTTAATCATTAAAGCATTTCATTTTTCTTATGTTTTTATGTTTTTTACAATGTTTTCTTCATATTTGCACAAAATAAAGTTTTAAATTTAGAAAGATGTCCACACCTGTCCACCTGTCCACAGCAACTCAATCATTCAACTTCATAAGGACGATATCCGAGCGATTCACATTTTCTAGATGATTGAACGTTTCCAAAAAAGTTGTATCAAGCACTATTGCAAGATTCAAGGAATTGGGAACACTTGTGACTGTCATCTCCGGATCAATTCGATAGATTACTCTGTTGGAGTATCTTAGAGTCCAAAGCTTGTGCAAAAGCCTATTCCAACTTGGATTTGTTGAAGAAATCGATTCAAGAAGCATGGGATGAGCTCAACCTCCAATATCTTCTCGCCATGGTTGACGCCATTGTTGTTGGATTTGTTGGATTTGTTGAAGAAATCGATTCAAGAAGCATGGGATGAGCTCAACCTTCAATACCTTCTCGCCACGGTTGACGCCATTGTTGTTGGATTTGTTGGATTTGTTGAAGAAATCGATTCAAGAAGCATGGGATGAGCTCAACCTTCAATACCTTCTCGCCACGGTTGACGCCATTGTTGTTGGATTTGTTGGATTTGTTGAAGAAATCGATTCAAGAAGCATGGGATAAGCTCAACCTCCAATATTCTCGCCACAGTTGACGCCTTTTTTGAAAGTTCTTGAAAGTCTACAAGCATTGACTCCAAGGGCGATACCTTTAAAAGGAACTAACAAAACTGTTACACATTGTTAAAAGAATCAATTTTATTGTATAGTTTTTTGTTTTTAAAAGATTCTCGGTTTTTTTTTTACACCATCTTTTCTTGGTTTCCGTAATTGTGGAACACTCTATAGTGCAGAAATCATAGCTGTTCATCTATTAATATTTCTATTGAATTGAATTCTGCTGCTTTCCATTGCTTTCAGAAAATTTTATTCTATCTTCTCTTTCTCAATCTTTATTTGTGTTCGAATTGTGTGCATTTGTCGACCCGGAAGTGTGCTTTCCGCGTGCTCTTTTTTTCATTCCGCGCGCGCAAAAAAAAATTCCCCGTCGAGAACCCTCAACGCGCAACGGATAGGCGGAAAAGCCGATCGTTTTTCTTTTCCCTTTTTTTTTCTTCCTCAAAACAATCCCTAGGCACTATTTTGATTGATTTCAATTATTCTACAGTAATATTATAGTAAAGTCAGTAATTGTCCAGGTGTTAGTCGGTTTTTTTCGATTTCCAAAAGTCATTCCTCATCTTTTGGCTTTAAAACTCTTAACTTTCGCCTTAAACTGGGTTTTTCTCATATTTAAAAGTTCAAATTTCTATTCAATCTTGTAATCTTTGTATATCTTTAAAAAATTTTCCATTCTGGTCATCTAGCGGATTAAATGAAGCCAAAAAGAGGCCTAGAGTCTAATTGGATCTTTTTGGGGCCGATTTTTTGGTGGAGGCGATTTTTGAGTGTCTTATTGGCCAATCGGCGAAAAACGGGGCTCTATTTTTGGGCGACTATACGATTTTCCCCGTCTTTTCTTGGTCATTTTATAGATTTTTCATAAGTTTTTCTATTATTGAAAAGAATTATTGCGTTTCTTGTAAACAATCCGGCTTCCGGGTGGAGAAATTGTAGAAATGAGAGGTTTTTTTTGTAAGTTGAAATTGCGCAAGTTATCTTTGTCTATCAGCTTTTTCTGCAACTGTTGCTTACAGCTCTATCAACCTCTAAAGCTAAATAGCTGATCCTCTAATAGAACAGTGTTATTGTAAAAGCTCTAAAGCTCTAGATAAATCGATTTTTACAGAATCTCTCACCAATTTCATCAACTCACTGAAAGGAAATGTTCTTTGTGCGCAATTTTCCTTTTTACACCCCAAAAGTGGTGGAAAGGGTGGAAAGGAGACAAAGAACCACTCCACATATCTTTTTTTCCCCTTTTCTTTTGCTGAATGGATTCAAGAAAGATCTAGCACAGTGAAAAAGGGTGAAGAAGTGGTGGTTGTAAGAGGGATTGCAGGAGTGGCACAATTTTTGGAGACAACCGGTCCTCCAATCGTCCTCCAATCGTCCTATCGTCCTTGAGGCTTCACCCATTTGCCTTCACCCCTTCCCAGCTAGCCATGCCATTCTTTTTCCTATCTGATATCGATTTTATATTTTTTTTGTTGAAGAATTAGAAATTAGAATCGAATTAGAATCGAATTAAAATCGAATTTGAATCGAATAGAATCCAATTAAAATCTAATTTGTTTAGATAGAGCTGTTCGTAGCAATTTTCCGGTTTCGCATTGCCTTGTCTAACTTGAATTTGCTTCAAAGCCTGATTGACAAAAGGCAAAACCAAAAATTAGAAAGCTGAAAGCAAGTAAGAACCATTTTCGCACAATTCGATGTGTTTTCGCATTTATACTGATTTTGATTTCAAGTTTCTTTCCCTATTTTTCCCCCACTTTCCTCTATTCTCTTTGTGAATTCAAAACATGGATGCCTTCTGTCGAATTCTCATCAAAAAACACCGCCTTTCTTTCACATTTTGTTTGAAAACTTTCACCAAAAGAAGAAGAAAAGGTCTATTCATTTTATTTATTTTATTTATTTCTTTTATTTTCATTCATTTCTTTTATTTTATTTATTTCTTTTATTTTATTCATTTTATTTATTTTATTTATTTCTTTTATTTTCATTTATTTCTTTTATTTTCATTCATTTCTTTTATTTTATTTATTTCATTTATTTTATTTATTTCATTTCATTTCATTCATTTATTTCATTTCATTCATTTATTTCATTTCATTCATTTATTTCATTTCATTCATTTATTTCATTTCATTCATTTATTTCATTTCATTCATTCATTTTATTTCATTCATTCATTTTATTTCATTCATTCATTTCTTTTATCAATTTCACGAATTTCCTTTCCTTTGATCTTTTCGATGGTATAGAAAAAGGAAAAGATAGAAGAGAAAAGGAAATTTTTCGTAAAAGATTTAAAATTAGAATGGGGAAATGGGTAACTATAGAATTGCAAAAAAATAGAGAAGAAAGATTTTGAGAGAAAGGGAAGAAAAGAAAGCTAGAAAAGAAAAGAAAAGAAATAGCTAGGGAAAAGAAAATGGTATGAAAGAACGGGAAATGGGAAAGTTTTATAGGAAAGATGAGTCATGTACTAAATAGCTATAAAGTAAAATTTAAAAGTTATAAAGCTAGAAATAAACCGTAAATACTGTAATAGTACCCCAGCCCCATAATGACGGTGCGGAGTGTTGCGTAGTCTAGCTTTGAACGGGTTTTTCTCGACACTGGTTTAGGCTACAATGCGCGCTTAGGTATCAAAAAATAGCTGAAATTCAGGGCTATTTTTTGATATCTAAAGGCGCATTGTAGCTTAAACCAGTGTCGAGAAACACTCGTTCAAAGCTAGACTACGCAACACTCCGCACCGTCATTATGGGGGCGGGGTACTATTACAGTATTTACGGTAAGTGAATTCTAAACTGGATAAAGTCTGAAACAAATCAAGTCCTACAGTAGTAAGATCTTTAAGCCATGGATAAAAGGAACAGAGATTTGCGATTGATAAAATAACGTAAATTGTTTTTTTGAACTGTTCTTCTCGGCTAATCCCTTTTCTAAAAGGGATTAGCCTCTTTATTTTATAATATTTTTTATTTTAATTTTAAAAAATTTTTTTTTTTTTTAAAAAAATTTTTTTAATAAAAAATTTTTTTTTTAAATAAAAAAAATTTTTTTTTTTTTTTTTTTTTTTTTTTTTTTTTTTAAAAAAAAAAAAAATTTTTTTTTTTTTTAATTTAAATTTTTTTTTTTTTTATAAAAAAAATAAAAAATAAAAAATTAAAAAAAAAAAAAAAAAAAAAAAAAAAAAAAATATTATTTTTAAATTTTAAATTTAAAAAAAAAAAAAAAAAAAAAAAAAAATTTAAAAATTAATAAAAAAAAAAAAAAAAAAAAAATAAAAAAATTTATTTAAAAAAAAAAAAAAAAAAAAAAAAATTAAAAAAAAAAAAAAAAAAAAAAAAAAAAAAAAAAAAAAAAAAAAAAAAAAAAAAAAAAAAAAAAAAAAAAAAAAAAAAAAAAAAAAAAAAAAAAAAAAAAAAAAAAAAAAAAAAAAAAAAAAAAAAATTAACCTTTTCAAACTGTTATTTTACATTATATTAGCGAATTTTTGTATAATTAATGAAGAATCACAAGTCACAATTGGTAATTGTTAATGAAAATTGAGCTAATCGACTCTGGAAATGACTCTAAAGCTATAAAATCTAAATCCAATGGTCAAGAAAGCTGAAATCTATAGAGAAATCTAAAAAAAGACTATAGAGACTATAGAATAACAAGAGATTTTAGAGAAAGCTCAAAGCAGAAAGAAATAAAAAGAGAAAATGGGGAAAAAGGTATAAGAAAATCTTCTAGAGTGTGAAGTTTTTGGAGAAAAATGGGAGGAAAAAGACGGCTCGCTTGGCTCTTTTTGTGATGCCAACACACGCATTTTGTGGGGGGAAAAGGGGAAAGGGAATGAGGGAAGAGGGAGCTGCCCACACCGCGAAGGGAATCGTATAGTGGACTTGTTTATAGAGGATGCCTTTGCCTCAGCACTCCCCTTTCCGCTCCCCCTTTTTTTTGTGCTCTTTATACTCGCACTCTTCAATTATTCCCGACTACAAGTTACTTTTGTACGGTGCATTTCACATTGTACAATGATTTTACATTATACAATGATTTTATATTGTAAAATGTTTCTTTTTCATCTTTTCTATAGTACAAATTCGCGCGAAAACGAGTTCTCAAGAACCAGAACAAGGACTAGAACTAAAACTATCGAAAAATTCTATCGTTCTATCGAAAAATTGCCTTTATTTTGATCTAAGATTGACAAAAATTCAATATTTTTTCAGCATCTTCCATCATTTTTATAGACTAAAGAACTTTTCTGGCGATTTGTACTTTGATTTAAATTTGCGCAGGGTTGATAACTTGGATTTCTTGAATATAATAAAAAAACAAAACTTTATCGATACAAACAATAATTCAAAAAATGAATAAAAAAGAGTCTCAAATGAAGAAAAAAAAACCGGCTAACCGGAATGTCAACTACAGTAGGACAAGACAAGACAGAAAGACAGACAGGACTACTGTAGGATAAGACAGAAAGCAAGACAAGATTACTGTAGGACAAGACAAAAAGACAGACAGGACACACTCTAGCAAACACCTGTAAATAGGTGTTGATTGTAGATTCAACACAAATATCCTTTTCTATACTCGATTACTGAACTAGAGTAAGGCTAACGTCTCCTATTTTTAACCTAATACAGTCTGGTCCATAAGGTCCATTCTATGTTGATTTAAACGGCCAAAGCTTTCATTTAGAAATCTAGAAACCACTCGTTACGATAGAGTACAAATTACGGTAGTTTTAGAGAGCAATTATTGAGAAGCTTTCTCCCCATTCTTACATATTGCCAATTTTCTATCTTATGCATTAGATCCTTTGAGGTTTTTCTGTGTTTATCTCATTGTTTACTTTTTCTTTGTGTTAGACATTCTATTCAGCGCAATCGGGTCAATTTCTATATCGAAAAGTGTTTATCTTTGATCGATCTATTGTTCGTTTTGCATAGATCTTTTATAGCTAGTATTTATGTCGTAAATCGATCTTGAACGACCTTTATGGACTTAAAGTTTTGCATTCAATTACCCTTTAATCTACCATACATCTTTTTATACGAAATTTTGCATTGACTAGGTGTAAAATTCTAGTTCTAATTCTAGTTCTAGTTCTTGTTCTAGTCCTTGTTCTTGTTCTAGTTCTTGTTCTTGTTCTAGTTCTTGTTCTAGTTCTTGTTCTAGTTCTTGTTCTAGTCCTTGTTCTGGTTCTAGTTCTCGTTCTAGTTCTTGTTCTAGTTCTAGTTCTTGTTCTAGTTCTAGTTCTTGTTCTAGTTCTTGTTCTAGTTCTTGTTCTAGTTCTTGTTCTAGTTCTTGTTCTAGTCCTTGTTCTTGTTCTAGTTCTTGTTCTTGTTCTTGTTCTTGTTCTAGTTCTTGTTCTAGTTCTTGTTCTAGTCCTTGTTCTGGTTCTAGTTCTCGTTCTAGTTCTTGTTCTAGTTCTAGTTCTTGTTCTAGTTCTTGTTCTAGTTCTTGTTCTAGTTCTTGTTCTAGTCCTTGTTCTTGTTCTAGTTCTTGTTCTTGTTCTTGTTCTTGTTCTAGTTCTTGTTCTAGTTCTTGTTCTTGTTCTAGTTCTTGTTCTTGTTCTAGTTTTAGTTTTCTAGAAGTTCGTTAGTGTAAAATTCTAATTCTAAGTAGTAGCTGGAGTCTTGTAGCCTAGATTTCCCCCTTTTTTCTCTCTCTCTTGATCCCATAATTGATTCTTTAAATCTAGATCTGGCTTTAGAATTGCAAATCTCCTCTAATCTTCGTTTCAAGCATATTTCGTAGATGCTTTTGCATTTGGTGCGGAAGAGAAACGGCACTTTTATCCATTCGACTGCTAAAAAGACTAAAAAGACTAAAAAGAGACCGGCTTGTTGAAAAAAAAAAGAAAAGAAGAAAAAGAGGGAATGCCATTGCACACAAATACACACAAAAAGGGGAATAGATCGGGGGGAAAAACATCGAATCGTCCTGTGTGCACAACTCTTTCATTCTCTTTTCCACCCGCAGCCTACACTCACGTTTTTGCACTCCACCCAATGCTTCCTTTAACCGAAATTCTCGTAAAACCCTACTATTATCATCCTAACAATCGGCATTTTAAATCAAATAATCTTTAATGATTTTTCCTTGGCTATTTTTTCTCATCTGAACTTTTAAATCATTTAAACCACTATAAAACAACTCTCTAGGACTTTTAAACCATTCAGAAAATCTATTGGATACAGGAGGGCTGTTTCAGAAGTAATACCTTAAGTTATTACCATCTACTATTGTATATAAAAGAGCAGTGTCTGTCTGTTCATCTGTGCAGGCTTGTTCTTGTTCTTGTTCTTGTTCTTGTTCTTGTTCTTGTTCTTGTTCTTGTTCCTCAAGTTGGCCTATCAAAAGCGTTTCGAATTGTAAATTACCTTTACTTACTTTAAACTTTTATATGTTTTTGTTCTCTTTACTTACCTTTACTTACTTTAAATCTTTATGTTCTCATTGAATGTTCTCATTTTGTTCTCATTGAAGGCTAAGAATACATAAATGCTTAAAACTTTCAAATCTTGTAGGTAACTTCAACCCTCAAGAGCCGAGGGACCCTCAAACATCCACTCCCCGTCGGGAGCCCCGAGAAGAGTCTGCCAACGGAGCAATTCGCTATTGTTTCATTGTTGATTTTTGAATCGAAAGCCGATTCACACAATGTTCGCAAACATTGTCAATGATAGAGGTAACAATTGGTGGAATAAATATGATGAATAAAACTTGTTAACTTATTAATTTATTAAGAATGTTTTGCCAAAGATTTTGCCAAAAAAACAAAAATTTCTTTTTAATTTAGTTACTAAAAATATAAATTATACGAGAAATATGGAAATATTTTTATTTTTTATAATATTTATTATATAAACAAAGCTTAAAAGCTCAACAATTGCGCAATTGTTGAGCTTTTAAGCTTGTGTAGTATAATCAATGTTTTCATTGTTTTCATTATTTAAAATAATCTAATCACTTTTTTAGCTTTCGATTTCGCGATTTCCGGCGACTCACTTCAATGACGGGCTCTCGGGGGAGTGGAAACAAACAAAAAAAAAAAGAATGGACATACAGAAAAATTCCACAAAATTCCAGCATAGAAATAGGTAAAAAAAAGAAATTTTCTCTAATAAAGAAGAAAAATTTAGTTTCAACAACAGCCTTTCCATCAAAGTTTTCATTTATCAAATCGGAGCGCTAAAGGAAATAAATTTGGCGTTCACCTATGTGTGAGTTGTGATTCTTTTAGAAGTAGACATTTGATCGGTCGCTTGTTCTTTGCGCTCCGACGTAAACTAAAACGATCTGGCACACAAAAAAATTTGGCGTTCACCTATGTGTGAGTTGTGATTCTTTTAGAAGTAGAAGGTTGATCGGTCGCTTGTTCTTTGCGCTCCGACGTAAACTAAAACGATCTGGCACACAGAAATCCGAATTTTTCTCGCGATACCAAACTACTGCTGCGAGAAAAATGAGGAATTTCGTGTGCCAGCTCGATTTAGCTTACGCCGGAGCGCAAAGAACAAACGACCGATCGCATATAGTTGTTATCATCAAAAAAAAAAAAAAAGACAAATTAATCGGGATTTTATTTAAAAGTTTGAATTAAAAACACATACTTTTTCCAATTTCTGAGTCTTTCGGGACTAGGGATAAGTGTGTTCTTTGCGAGTAAGTCATTACTCGAGTAAAATTTACATGAATAAATTGATTTTGGCCAATTTTGCTCAATTTTGATCAATTTTGCTCACTTTTGGCCACTTTTGCTCAATTTTTATCAATTTTGCTCAATTTTGTCTCAAATTTGATCAATTTTGGCCAATTTTTGCTCAATTTTTGCAAATTTTTGCTCAATTTTGATCAATTTTGCTCAATTTTGATCAATTTTGATCAATTTTTGCTCAATTTTGCTCAATTTCATTCTAATCTTTTTGCCTTTTAATTTCAATCGATAGAAAATGAAATTCTCCGTCAATTGATAAGCAAAAATCATGTGAAATTGACCGAGATATGCCATTTTTCCGTTGCACACCTATTTGGCGTTGACAACGAAAATTCCCAGTTTCAGTGTAGACACGGATCGCATAGAAAAGGTGATCAATTCATAAGCAACCAAAAAAATAAAAAAACATAAACGTTTTGCAGAAAGTGAGGCCGCACGCAGCGCCGAGAAGCTCTCCCGGTGATGTGTACAGCGCCCTCGTCAGAAGAAGAAACACCAGAATGGATGATTGAAAAAAAAAAAGGGTAAAGCCTATCAGCTTCAACCCAAACCCATCTCATCAACACCGTTTCAAAAAATTTTTTTCCCTTTTTAACAAATCTTTAAGTCTCTTTAGCTAGCCCGTTGTGTGTTCTCCACCGTGTGTGATCTCTTTCAAAAGATCCCTCGGCTTGGTCCCACTGTGTACAGAGATAGCCTAGTTATCGTCTAGTTTCTTTTTTTTCTTTCACCTAGTCATCGCTAGTTTTTCTTTTCCTTTTTTTTTGGCTTTATCTTATTTTTCGCCAACCCGATGCATTGAATGTTTTGATTTTTGTGATTTGCTACAGAAACTGCCGTCTACTGCGTGCCGATATTGGGGAATTTTAAGAGTTTTTTTCGAAAACCACATCATTTCGTTTTTTCTAAAAGTTTCCTCCTTAAAATTTCTCATTTTATTCGCGCGTCGCCCCCTATGTATAGAAACGACCTCTCTCCGGATTCCCTTGCCACAAAGAAACCGAAAATTTCTTCACAAATTACACAATATCCGGCGATAATGTTTGAAAAAGAAAATTTATACAAAACACAGATTTTCGAGAGTTTTCGCGTTTTTTTTCCTTCTTCATTTCTTCTAGTTGAACTCGGTGTGAATTCGGTGATTTTCATGGTCTAGTTATTCTAGTGAGACGGTCAGTTTTGATTCGAAAGTTCTGGAATTTGAAACTGACCGTCTGGCGATTGGTTTTGAAAAACGAACATTTAAAGTTAAAAAAAATCTTCAAAATCAATCTCCAAAGCTCAAGTCACTGCCACTGACAGTTCGATAGATGGAAATTCGAAACCGAAGAGAACTTTTTGCGAAAATTCCATCTATCGACCTCTTTCAAGTCTTTCATGTACAAAGGTTTTTTTTGTATTATTACTTTTTTTTATTTAATTGAATATGTATTTTAATCTAATTGTCAATTTGTTCTTTGGTGATTCGATGAAAATGACTGCGAACTATGATGGAAGGCTCTAGATTGAATAAATTTGCAGGTCCACAAAACACGTCATTGCAATTACACTAAATGACCTAAACCCGTCAATTGTACACTTTATTCAAAAGAAATTGTTAGTAAAAAAATATGAAATCTCTAACAGCTACTAGTTCAATAAAAAATCACCGAATAAATTTACAAAACATCCTTGGGAAGCATGGAATCCTTCGTTTCTTCTTTTCTTACACGTTTCTCTTTTATGGGCATAGATGATGGTTGAAGCTCTTTTCGATATTCGCTAATAAAAAGCCTAAAATTCTATTTGTAACAGAATAGAATCCATAAAAGCTTACTTGGCTTGACTTAGATGTTGTCTGAGTCTTCTCTTTTGGCCTTTATTTGCGTGATATGCGAGGAGAGCTTCCTGGGAAAAAAATTAAAGATTTAAACAACCAAAAAACCTTTCGTATGTGTGCAAGCGCCTCCATTAATCGTTCATATTTGTCAATATCTTTTTGAAAAATCTCCTGAAGATGAACAATTATAAAATAGGTGTTGAACATAAAAGTCTTGACCGGTCAGTGTTCACTTGATTGATTGATCACATCCAAATATATTGACCACATATTTTTATAGTTTTATGTAGCATTTTCAAAGCTTATTAAAATGAACCATTTAGCTTTTCGATATCCTTTGAACTAAGAGTTTTAGAGTTAAGCCTTATTTGAGCATGGTTTTTAAAAATCTGTATTTCAAGAACGAAGGAATCCCATTGAAAACGGTTTCAATTAAAATAGCCTTCTTGGATCGTCGATTACTTATTTATTGATTTTGTTCTGGTGAAAATAAAAGGCTACTGGCAGTTTTGAATCCTTGAACAAAATCAGAGAAAAAGGACCTTACCCTTTTATGCAAAAGTAGCTTGAAAAATTCTATTTAGAGCGACATCAAAAATCTAAGAATATCATCTTAAAGCTCTCACAAGATACTACAGAAAAAAAACTATTTATTTGAATGCGATCTAATGGGAGAAAAATGAGAAAACATTGGCCGGCCAAGACTTTTTTGACGACTGTATGTGCTTGAAATTAAAATGCTAAGCATCTATAAACGCTTGAACGGATTCCTTATACCAGTTTAAATTTTAAAAGCAATGCAATGAAAAACAAACCGGAAATGGATCCTTTTGTTCTTTCTCCGCATCAGGGTCACATTCGGAAATGATAAGAGCTGTTGTGGGAGTCGTTTCTCGTTGATCTTCCGACATCCCTAAATCTAGACACATTAAACATAAAAAAGGCAAAATTTTCTGCAAAATAACATTAAAACGGGCTTAAAATGTCTTATGTTTGGGTTTTTTGGGAGCCTAAAGTCGGGTAGCAAAAAAAGGCCGCGGCTCGATGATGCCGTTTAGACACTTTAGCTAAGGAAACCTATCTTGATCTCAATAGTTAAAAGATAGAGCACAAAAAGTTAGGTGTATAGCCAAATTTTCAGAGAAATTGATTTAGCCGATTTCTTCGTAGAGGTTTTTATAGATTTTGATGAAAAACACGCTTTCACTCTCGAATTTGCTCGAAAGTGAACCCAAATTGACTTAAAAAGATGGGAAATTGAACAATAAACACTTTATTTAGAGAAAACCATAGGTTCCCGTAAAAACTAATAGAACGGTCCCCTATAGGAGAGTCGTGTAGCCTACGTTTACTCTCAAACAAACGCTCATATCTCGACACTAGTACGTTTATTTCTGCGCGCTTAGATATCAAATTAAAGTAGACAGGATGGGTGATTTTTTGAGATATCACACATATTTTTAGCATTAACCAGCGCTTAGAAAAAAGTGATGGAAAATTGGCAAAAAATCGACTTTTTTGTAAGAAAGCTGACAATTAAGTAGCAATATAATTGTCGAAAAGATATTCAATGCTTCAATTAAATATCTTTGAATTGTTGCTCTATTTTAGCGTTTTTCATTTGCTTTCGCGTGGAGTTCAGTACTTTCTTTTATAAAAGTTTATAAAGTTTATAAAGAGGTTGGTTTATAAAAGTTCAAGAAAATCAAAGTTATCCATTTCTAGCTACATATCTAGTGTAGATCAGGTAGTAGTGTGATTATTCACAACGAAACAATCGCATACTCTTCTAAAAATTAAATTTGGTCACTTATTACCTAGACTTCTCAGGATTTCATATTTCGCGTTTTTTCATACTCACCCGCAAACACTTGACATTTTTGCGATAGCTGGCTTCTCTAAAACTGGGTCAGACGGCTTACGTGTACGCTCGCTTTCTATTTACTACTGCACCTTGTATTTCAAACGACCCAATTTATTGCGTGTCCTTAGTTTTGCTCCTCCTTTCTCGGAAACACAGCTAATCGCTTGTAATCTATGCATTTTTCTGTTGAAAATTCAATAACTTACATAATCACGACGATTTAGGTAATGAATCTTCACTTTTGGGCACTTCTATGCCTTTCCTGGATAGCCGATCAATGTGTGTATGCGGGACGGGACTTCTACAAAATTTTGGACGTGTCCAAAGGAGCAACGGAACATCAAATTAAGAAAGCCTATCGGAAATTAGCAAAGGAATGGCATCCAGATCGGCACCCAGATGACGCTGAAGCGCACGAGCGCTTCCAGGATCTGGCTGCTGCTTATGAGGTTGAATTTCTCACATATTATTTGATAAAATCAAGATTTTGCAGGTGTTGTCAGACAAAGACAAACGAAAAGTCTATGATCGCTCGGGTGAAGAAGGTGTGCAAAAAATGGGCGGTGGAGGACATGGAGGACATGATCCGTTTTCTTCGTTCTTTGGTGATTTCTTCGGTGGTGGTGGACATGATGGAGAACAAGAAACACCAAAGGTAAATCCGTTCAAATGTAATGTCATAGATAAAATGTATTAAATCTTTTTATTTCATTAAAATTTTTAAATGTAGGGTGCTGATGTTGTGTTGGATTTGTTTGTTTCGATGGAAGAGGTCTACAACGGACACTTTGTCACGATTAAACGAAAGAAAGCTGTCTACAAACAAACATCAGGTTAAAAGCTTTTTCAAAAAATAAGTACAGTATTTCAGGTACTCGTGAATGCAATTGCCGCCATGAAATGCGAACAGAACAAATGGGAATGGG
Source organism: Mesorhabditis belari (assembly GCA_958450365.1). NCBI lineage: Eukaryota > Metazoa > Nematoda > Chromadorea > Rhabditida > Rhabditidae > Mesorhabditis > Mesorhabditis belari. The sequence goes on from CAUEEP010000938.1 coordinate 1,432,294, forward strand.
CCGTTTCCAGATGTATCAAGTTAGTTTGCATGAAATCAAACTAAAATATTCGAATTTTAGGTGAAAGTTTGCGATCAGTGTCCGAACGTTAAATTGATTCAAGAAACAAAAACACTCGAGGTTTGCATCATTTCAGAAATTTCAAAATATCTGAATCTCAGGTCGAAGTCGAGATTGGTGCGGATGATGGACATGAACAGGTATTTGTCGGGGAGGGTGAACCACATATCGAAGGAGAGCCGGGTGATCTCCGTTTCAGAATAAACATTCAAAAGCACTCAAGGTTTGTTCTGTAGGACTTGGCATCCATTATTGAGCTTATTTCTAGATTTGAGCGGAAAGGAATGGATCTTTACACAAACGTCACAATCTCTTTACAAGATGCCCTTAATGGTTTTGAACTTGACATTGTTCACCTCGATGGGCACAAAGTGAAAATCGAGCGCGAAAAGGTAAATGATAATATTGATATGCAAATTTTTCTTTTAGATTACTTGGCCTGGGGCTCGCATTCGCAAGAAGGACGAAGGAATGCCTTCACTTACCGACAACAATCAGAAGGTATTATATTGCAAGATTGAAGCACGATTGTCAAATGTTTAGGGAACGTTATACATCACTTTTGATGTCGAATTCCCGAAAGGAGAAATGACGGCCGAGCAAAAAGCAAAGTTTGCCGAGATTCTCCAACAAAGCTCGAAACCCAAAGTTTACAATGGTTTACAGGGATATTAAGATTTTAAAATTTTGTTGTAAAGCAAGTCATTTTATGCGAGTCTTTCGGGTTTTTGCCTTTTATTAGCTCATTTAGGGGATGTTTGAATTGCGATTTTGTCTTATCTTATGGTTCATCATCATGTATCCCCCACGTTCAAAGAGTGTCTGTGATATTTGTTAGGAATATTGCAATCAAGTGATCTTATTGTTACTTTTGATACCCATTCAGGAATGCTCTCAGTTTTTCGTTGTGTGTGGTTTCTGTTTCATGCTAAATCTTGCCTTGTGATAAAGTCGTGTGTTACCTGTTATTAAAATGTTATCTAATAATAAACTTTTGGATATGCCATGCATGAACCGCTTTCCCAACGTAGAACATGCATAAAATATTTTTACTTCTCAAGTTGTGCATCCGGAGGGTTGTGTGGGATACTCAACCGCAACTCACACCCAATATAGGTGACTAGACCGTCAATGAGGCAATGACCAGCGGGTGTGGCCATCTGAAAGTTCAGTTGGAAAAAGGTGAGCAATTTCTATGCTACGAGAAAACGGGAGCTATCCCAAAATTTGAATAAAAGAGAAAACCTAACACGCTTAACAATTTTTCAATTCAAATGAGGCTTTGCAAATTATTTTTTCCGTTGCCTGAATATTTTTCACCGTTATTTTTTGTTGACTGAATATTCAACACAATAAATTCTTTATATACCCACGATTACACCAACATTTTTATAGTTTCCAAATTCTAGGAGCCGGAAATCTTTACAACATTTACCGACGGCTTCTCCAAATTATCTACCCAAGCGAATTGAAGCTCTACCAGATGAAGGTCTGTCGTGTTTGTTGAATGCTTTTCTTAAACTTAAACTTTAGGCGGCTCTCATCCGATGCGATGTCCGTGGGTGCACGGCCCGTCAGCACGAGCTTCTTCTCTGCACTCAATGCAACACTTGCCGATGTTTGAATCACATCAACGAACATGCGGCCAAAACGAGCACTCTTGGGAAACGACATGATTTTGGTAAGTTTTTGTTTGAGAGTAAACAAATAATTACATTAATAAGCCAGTCTAAATGATTGATTGCTAAAATTACAGTTTATCATTGATTTTAGCTATTTCACTCGAATATGGGCATATCTTCTGCAACGATTGCCATGATTATGTGTATACTGCGGAGATGGAAAGGCTACGAACCGAAGCCTACGATTCGAACCAGTAAATAATTTTTGAATACGTTAAATATATCTTTACTTTTAGGCGATTTTTGGGGTTGCCACGTAGCGGACAATGGTCTTTGAATACACATTGTATTGAGCCCATCGCAATAACATCCTCATCAAATATTGCTGATCATAGTTGGTTGCTTAAGTTAAAATAATTCAAGCATTTTTAGGCCTTCGTGGTATTGTGAATCTGGGTAACACGTGCTTTATGAATTCGATTATTCAGGTTACATTATTATTTGCATTCATTATATGTTAAAACTTTAGTCGCTAGTACATATGCCCGCGATGAGAGATTATTTTTTGAGTGATCAACATACTCATCCAAATACTTCCAAGTCCGTGTGCTTAATGTGTATGGTCAACGAAGCATTTCAAGTAAATCTTTTGATTAAATTGTTTTCTCTATGAAAAGTTTAGGAGCTTTTGCAACCAAACTGGGAAGAGCCCGTAGTTTTGAAGCAGTTATTGGGTTTTCTATGGAGTTCTTCAAAACAACTTGCTGGGTTCGTTAAATTTTGTGACAATGACAATTTTGACAATTTGTTTTAGTTATCATCAACAAGATGCACACGAGTTTCTAATTACGCTACTTGAGCTATTGCACAGTCATTCAAAACGTGAGTAGCTAGCAAATTGCATTAATATTTTCTTTTAGCAATTGAATCACCAATACTTTCTACGGATTGTAAATGTGTTATCGACAAAATCTTCACCGGACAAATGCAATCGGATTTGACATGTAATAGTTGCAGGTAAAAAACGCTAAAGGTTATCGTCAAAAAAGGTCAATTTTAGCCACGTCTCCGTCCGTGTGGACCCGTTCCTCGACATTGCCCTAAATGTGCCAATCCCTGTAAACGGCGAACTTGAAGCCATAACTCTTGAGAAATGTTTGGACAGGTATCTTTTGTTTTGCATATACTTTTAAAATTATTATCAGATATGTCCAAAACGAAACGATTCCTTGTACAAATTGTGAAAAATGTGGAGGTCGTGGATTGACGAAGCAATTGACGTTCAAGTATAAGCTGATTTTGCTTTAAAAACGTTCAATTATTTAGGAAGCTTCCCATTGTGGCGATTTTCCAGTTGAAACGTTTCCATCACGAGGGACAATTACGAAAAAAGATTTCATCAATCGTGCGGTATTAGATATTTTTAAGTGCTATTTATTCTTGTCTTGAAGGTTTCCAATGGAACTCGATATGACTCGATATTTGACCGCCTATCACACAGATGCCTCACAATTTGACTCGAATAAAGGAAGCTGCTCAGCGCTAAAACGTCAATACAATAGGTAACTGTTATCAAACTAGTCGGAAATAATTCTTTGTACATTTGCAGGTACGAATTGTATGCTGTAGTTCAACACTCTGGTTCAATGGACACGGGGCACTACACGTGTTTTGTTCGACGAGGTCAACAATGGTTTAAATGCGATGACGACGCGGTGAGAGGAAATATTTTATTTTTAAAACTTTTAATTTTAGGTCTATGCTGTTCCGCCAAGCACGGTCTCCATGGCTGAATGCTATCTTCTCTTCTATCAAACTACGGCGCTCAAGTTCCAGTCACCTATGGACACTTCGACTTAATTTCGAAATTCGACAACGTTGGAGATCTGTATATTTGTTATCAGGGTATTCTTTCATATCGCTTTTTTTTATTCTTGTGAAATAGTAAAACAGATTGCTGAGAATAGAAGCATACCCATGAGAATTTTAAAATGTTACTTTTTCATTGCGTCGGGTGGATATCCGCCCTATTTCGGCAGTTTCTTTTACAATTCTGTAACTTTATGTTGTTATCAGCATAGGTATTTTGGCTTTCTTTGTTATACTTTTCCGAAATCTTTCAATCCAATACTGGTTTAATTATGATTTTTAACTTGTTTTATCGCTACGGGTTCGAAACTTACTTAATGATCTTGTATAGCTTTCCGAAAACAGGCTGGTGGATTTTCAGTGTAAAATAAAAGGATTTTTGTAGCCACAATCAAATATTGATTTGTTAAACGGTGGATTTATACAACCAGAAAATATTTGATGATGCAATTTTCTTGCCAATTTGACATTTGACGGTGCAAAGCTTTTATTTTGTGATCTACTCTTTACCCAATTCTTTTTTTAGTGTTCAGCATAAGAAATAACCAGACTGGGTAAAGTATCGGTGTCGCGTGATCTGAAATGGAGAGCCGGACGAAAACGTCCCATGAAAACCTGGAAGAAGGTATAATAATTTTTTTTACGATTTTCAAATTAGTATAAATCTTAAGGAGAAGCTTCAACAACCAATAGTTCAACAAAGGGTAACGAAAATGCGACAGCAGCGAGTAGCGCCAATACCGACAAACGAGCCAGGACCTTCGACCTCACAGCAATTTTTGAAGAAACAAAAAGAGTATACTTCGAATGCTTATTGATGTGTATATATTAATTTTAGACGGCACAAACCCAGTTCGCGGAAAGCCATCTTGCCAAAGAAGAAGAGAAAGGCTCTGAACGTACGTTTTTTTCAAACTGTTTCTAATCGTTTTTGTACGTATGCAGTCATTTACGACTTGATTTTTTTAATATTAGATTCACAGTAGATTTTTAGACTCTGCTCGCCAAGGTACAAGCAAAGCGCAAACTTCACGAGAAAAGGCGCACGAGAATTCTGATGGAAGAGTAATAAAGAAACATATTTCAAATTTTGACTTTTGTTTAGGGTACAAATTCGGATGGAAATGGAGCTGGACCTGTAGCTGCAGAAGAAGCAGATAGTGATGATGGTAAGCGTTAATTCATTCCCGACACATTACTACAAACGAGATACACTTGAATTCCTTCATTTAGATTTCATGCCTTCTCTACCACCAGGTTTTGCACCCAAAAATGATCAATCAGCTAAAGACGATGAGAGTGATGGCGATGATTTTGCCGATTATGCCGGCGAAGGGGTACGCACTTTTTCTCCAGCTTGTTACAGTTTATCTAAAAATTTAGCTGCCTGTAATTAAACTTATTCCGGCTGCAAGTGAAGTTACGTTGGAACATGGATCTAAGATGGCGGTTTGTTGAGCTTAGGGTTAGGCATAACGGCTCAACCGTTTTTAGGTAACCGCAATAGCTTTTGATGGACCAGGAACGCGATTTTTGGCTGGTGGATACGATTGTTCGCTATCGATGTTTGAGTTTCAAAAGATGGATCGCTCCCTGAAAGCTGATCGAGTTGTGGAGCCTTGCGAAAAGTGAGTATCGGTTATAGTTTTTGAATTTGCGTATTTTTAACATGCAATTTTAGCAATGTGATTCATCACCTTTCTTTTTCACCAAACGGTGAAAGTATCATTGTTTGCAATGGAAGCCCCCAAGTAATTCTTCTTGATCGTCGTGGCACGCGGTTTGGGGAAACTGTAAGAGGTAAGTAAGTTGCAGGTTTTCAATAAATTTATGGAAAATTTAGGTGATCAGTACCTTGTTGATTTGTCTAACACAAAAGGTCACACGGCAACGGTTATGTGCAGCGTTTGGAACCCAATCGTGAAAGGAGAATTTTTGACGTGCTCAGATGATGGGTTTGTTTTGGAATGTCTTCTTTATACGTTAATTCCTTGTTTAGTACAATTCGTTTTTGGCACTTAGATGATTTCAAACAAATTACGAAGCAAATCAACAAACAAAGAAAGGTAATAGCTTGAGGAGTACTTGTTTACCGTTGCTTTAGATCATTAAACTAAAGAATGCGAATGGAAAACGAGCTCAGCCGCAAACTTGTGCTTTGTCATTCGATGGAAAACTTGTCGCCGCTGGATGCGGAGGTTGGTTAGATTTTCTGTTTATGTTGATGTCAGTGTTGCTATAATATTATATCATTTTAGATGGCTCACTTCAAGTGTGGAAAAACTCAAAAATAATTGTGAGTTAAATACTTTATTTCTCTAAACTGTTTTTTAGGTTAGCACTACTTACTTGGTTCGAAAAGCTCACAATGGTGCAATTACATGTGTTCGATTTTCTCATGACGGTAAAAGGTTTGTATTAAAATGAATGCATCTATCAAAAACATTTTCAGACTCCTTACCCGTGGCTTGGATGGAGCCTTAAAACTTTGGAGCCTTGACGATAATAAAGCTCCTTTGAAAATGAAAACTGGACTGCACACCGAATACAAAGAGTAGTTTTGGCGCAAAGTTTTACGCAATGATTTAATTTATTTTAGGTCTGATTGTGGCTGGGCGCCCAGAGGTGAGGTGATCTATGTGACCTGTTCGCCAGCGACCGAGGGTGGAGCTGGCTCTTTGCAGTTTCTGGATCCTGAGACTTTCGAAGTCGTCTACAAGATTGAGTACCCAAATGGAGTGGTTAGTTTTAATATATAAAGTTTTACTTATCGTTTCATTTAGAGTGCGATTCGGTGTATATGGCATCCGCGTCTTAATCAGATGCTGGTATCACTTTCAGGTATAAACGCTGGGTTAAAAGTATCTATTTGTCATTAAAGATGGAACACTTCGTATTTACTATGATCCTGAAACATCATTGATGGGTATCAAGCAATGTGTTACTCGACCACTTCGCCGCTCGAGAGCTGAAGAAGTGATTAAGGAGGAGATGATCTTGGCTCGTAAGTTTTCACTTCGATAAGCCAACATGAAGTTATATGTCATTTACTAAAACTTTTTTAGCACTCGCACTCGAAATGTTCCAAGGTCGCGGCGAAGAGCCGGAGGATAAGGTAATGTTTTGAAATTTTTTAAAAATTTAGCCTATAACATTAGGAAGTCACCGAATGGCGTTTGCGACGTTATTTGCGAATGAAAGACAACGAGATCCGAAAACCGTTCAAAAAGCCTGCCGAGATGCCGCTGAGTGGTCCCAGTACCGGTGGAAGGAGTAAGTCTTTTTGTTTTTGCATCATTTTTTATATTCGTTCAGTTAATAAAACGGGTGGCACCATTCATTCGTTCTTGGCACAACAGATGGGAAAAGAGCGAAACAAGGATTTCTTGGCCGATAATGATGTTCGAGCCAGTATCTTGCGCCACGCAGAAGCGGTCAGTAGTATTATAAATCTATTTGAAAAACTCGGATTATTTTTCAATGAGTAATTTCAGGCAGAGGCTGAGCCACTTTATGTCGCAAAAGCTTACGCAAAGACCCAACCGGTGACGTTGTTCCAAAACAAAATTGCTGATGACGATGATGAAGAGGAAGAGGCTCCAATGATGAAACGACCCAAAAGAGAGTAATATATTTTCCGCGTAGTTAACCAAGTTATCGATCTCTCAATTTTTTTGAAAAGTGTTAGTAAATCTTCATATACTTGTTATACCGGTTGTCTGATATTAAACCCTTGTTAATTTGTCTATATTGCGGATGGTAATAAATTTCTTCAAAAGATGGGTGAAGCAGTAAAAATTCGGACATTGTCGCTGGACTTGTAGGTGAGTCTACAATTAATGAAGATCGACTAAAGTTAGCTTTCTTGGAGTCAATCCAAAATTCCCAAAGAATCTCATTGTTTGCAGCTCTTTCTTCGATCAGAGAAAAGGGCAAAGTCTTGGAAAAATATATGGGTGAATTATTCATCATCGGTGTCTATCATCGAGCGTCGTTTTCTTTCCGATCGCTGTGGGAGCCGGATCACGGCTCATGCAAATTTCTCTTATCTTTCTCCCACTCACATTCGCTCTCGAAGTCCGGTTTTCCCGGTTCGACTGTATACCAATTTTGGTGTTTGTTATCAACATTTTTGAACGGAAATGCTCTAAAGATTTTATTCCCACATCCGCTTCATATTTTTCGTGACTGGCGCGTTTTTTGTTGCTCGAAATATCTAGTATGACTCAGAAAAAAAAGGATGGTTTCTTTTTTTCTTTGCCGCACCCTATAATATTTGTTGATCTCAGGCTCAGGTTGATTTTGTGTGATTTTTCCGTCATCTAGTTTTCTCACATGCAGAATTTTTCATTATAAATTGACAAAAAAACTAAAAACTTGGAAATTGATGTTTTTCTTAAAGAGCTTTTATCAAGAGTCATTTAAAGAAAAAAAAAGCCAGCTATAATGCTTTTGATTGGATTATTTACTATTGTTACTATTGAGTGTTTTCCCTCGCAAAGTAATACGTTTTTTAAAACGCACACTTGCGAAAAATTACCATACTTTTGGCGAAAATTATTGCAAAAAATTGGGGGTCGACTAGTTTCCGAAATTTTTTTTTGCGCAACTCACCATAACTTCCTTCTAAGTTGACCAATTTTTATGATTTTGGTTTCATTTTGTTGCACTTATTGAGATCTACAAAATGAGACCAAAAGCATAAAGATTGGATGACTTAGAAAAAAGTTATGGTGAGTTGCGCAAACGACACAGTGGCGCAAATAACCCTGTTGGGCAAAAAAAGTTGCGGAAACTAGCCTACCCGGCCTACCCCAAAAATTGACGCGAAAAAATCACGAGCGTTTAGTTATACCGTATTTCTTCGAATAGGAGGCCGGGTAAAGAGTATCATCGCGTACTCGTGCGTAGCAGCCCTTTTTAAAATTTCTTTTCTGCATAAAAGCTTTCAATCAAGTGCTATAGGGCTGAAAAATGGCTTTTCAGCAAGAGCCATTTTTACAGCAAGCTTCGTACCCTGACTCTGGGATTCAAAGAGCATCCAAAGAACAGCGTACCAATCTGGAAACGCTTCGGCCCTGGCAAGGGTGAATAAGTTAAGTAGACGAAAAGTTAAGTAGACGAAAAACCCCCTTCGTTAAATGCTTTTCAGCAAGAGCCATTTTTCAGCTCTATAGCACTTGATTGAAAGCTTTTATGCAGAGAAGAAATTTTAAAAAGGGCTGCTACGCAGAAGTACGCGATCATACTCTTTACCCGGTCTTCTATTCGAACAAATACGGTATATGATTTCTTTTAATGATATTCAATTGTTGAAATGATTTGGTGGGGGAAATTCTCGTCAAATGTAAAGATATTCAATTTACTCGGCGTGTAAAGAGGTTTTGCTCGTAGTTAGTCGGCGAAAAACTTCGATTAATCGAGTAAAAATTTACTCGCGCGGGCCCACTTTTTCGAAAACGCATTACTCGACACTGACTCGAGCTATTACTCATGCAAATTTACTCAAGTAATTACTTAATCTTGAGGAACACACTCTAGTTTACCTGGTTATTGGATAGATGAAGACAACTAGGCACTCTAGGCTCAATTTTCTTTGAAAGAAATCATTTCCATCAAACATCAAACACATCAACTTTCCCCTCGACACCATTTTGCCGATTGCATTGCAAATTTCCCGATGTCACTTGGGAATTCGCGGTCTTTTCAAAAAGATCTCATCCTTGCTTTTATAATTTTCTTGTGCCGATATTTTTCAGTTTTCTGTTGAGGAAGAAGGAAGAAGGAAGAAGGAAGAAGAAGAGAAGAAGATTGGGAGAATGATTCACCGTGTGCCGGCCTGTATTGTTTCATATTGAAAAGCCGCGATGAAAAGCTCCGATCGTCATTCCCCCAAAGTAATATCTTTTTCCCCATTTGACCTTTTAAAAGCTGGAGCTTTAGATCTTATAATATTTCATATACTTTTATCGAATGTTTCTTAGTTTTTATCATTTATCTTAGGTTTATAGCCAAGGGGGCCGAGGGAAAAACGTATCATTTTTTTTAAAAGTTTTCCCCCCAAAATCAAAGCTTTTTTCGAAGCAAAAGTTGTTACTGAATAGCCCTTTTCTTTTAAAATCATGGGGAGTGGGACAAATGCGACCTTTTTTTGCGCACCCGGACATTTGCGTACCTTTTTTTCCGCACCTTGCCCATTAGCGCACCTTTTTTTCGCGCTTTAAAAAGCTCTAAAAAGCTAAAAGCTAAAAAAGCTAATATTAACCAATTTCTATTCCAAAAGTTGTTTTTCTAGGTAATTTGAGGGCGTAGAATCGAAATTTTGACATATCAGAGCTTGTGGAAACAAACGGACGGAGTTATACAAAGAGAAAAATCGACAATTTTCTGTAATTTGATCTAGCCGTTTTGTCTTTCAAATTGGTTCCACACGCTCTGATATGTCAAAATTTCGATTCTACGCCCTCAAATTACCTAGAAAAACAACTTTTGGAATAGAAATTGGATAATATTAGCTTTACTCAAGGGGTTTTTGTCGAGACAACATCCGCGAAAAAAATGAGTGATTGATTGGGTAAACGAAAAGAAATTGATGCTTGTTACTGACTTTACTTTACTTAAAATAAGGCTAATAACTCTATCATTTCTATCGGTAATCATTTCTAAACAATATCAGAACAAAATCAGAACAAAGTCAGAACAAATAGCTTTTAAAAGAACTAAAGTTTTCTCGATGTTTCTGGAGGAGTTCTTCTAATTCAGCAATTCTAAATTTATGGTCAAATTTCAACGATAAAGATAAAGAAATTAATTGTAGATTGAATGGTAGGTTGGATTGTAGGTTGAATTGTAGTTGTAATGTTATAATTTTGTTATAATGTTGGTTTTGATGACCATGGAGAGTTTTCTCTCCTCTTTGTGACAAATCTTGTGACAATTTTTGTGGAGATGAGTCGATTTCGAAAAGTCAAACATTGATATTTGGATACAATTTTAGTTTACTAAAGTTTCGCAATGGATTATAGGATGTAGCCAAGATTGATTATGCTTTGGATTGTCAATTGTCAAAGTGAGCACAAATTTCAAGACTTTCCAAGACTTTAGCAATCATTGATCTTTGTTGATTGGCTTTGTTGTTAGCCTGCAAATAAATCTGGGCTTTGTTGAGCCTTGTTGAGTCCAGATTAATCTAAAATTCATTTCTCCAAGCCTTGTTGAGCCCAGGTTTATCTACAATTCATTTCTTTATCTTTATCGTTGAATTTTGGTCATAAATTTAGAATTACTGAATTAGAAATACTCCTCCAGAAACATGGAGAAATCTTTAGTTATTTTAAAAGCTCTTTGTTCTGATTTTGTTTAGAAATGATTACTGATAGAAATGATAGAGTTAGCCTTGTTTTAAGTAAAGTATTGGTCAGTAATAACCATCAATTTCTTTTCGTTTACCCAATCAATCACTCATTTTTTTTTCGCGGATGTTGTCTCGACAAAAACCCCTTGAGTAAAGGCTTTTTATGAACTCTTTTGACAAAATGAAAGAGGCATACAGCTCGTAAAATATAGTGGATTACACAATGGAAATGGGACAAAAAGATGAGTGACTTTACAGCTAACCTCCACCAAAAGGAAGTCAAATTTCGAGCCAAGCTTGAGGTTGAGGTTTTTCTTTAACTTTAAAAGGGTGAGTCTCTGAAATTGATCCCTAATTCTAATTCTATATCTAATTCTATATCTAATTCTATATCTAATTCTAATTCTAATTCTCTGATCTCACAGAAAATCCCATTTCATCAAAGCTCTGAAGTAAGTAAAGCAAAGAGAACTGAATTACTGGACTAACGTAGAGTACGGTAGGTAAAGCTATCTACGGTAAAGTACGGTAGCTTTCCCATAGCGCATAATCTGTGCTTAGAAAGAAAGACTCAAAGGTTTTCTAGATTTCTTGATTAGATTAGATTAGTTTTTCTTGTGATGCTTGAAATTTCTTTTAAATCATGAACTCGATTAATTCTGGTTATCAAAAGTTCTTTCATCACTAAAGTACCTATCCAGCTTTTTGTGACATTTATCAATTCGATTCAAATGATGGATTCGAATCTGGGCATTGTTCCGAATCTCGGACATTTATTGATTCAATTCGATTTAAATGATGGATCTGATCTGGGCATTGTTCTAAATCTCGGACATTTATTGATTCAATTCGATTTAAATGATGGATTCGAATCTGGGCATTGTTCTGAATCTCGAGCATTTATTGATTCAATTCGATTCAAATGATGGATCTGATCTGGGCGTTTTTCCGAATCTCGAACATTTACGTTCTTGTGTCGAGCGTCCTTGTGCTCCAAGCTGAAGAATAGCGGCACGGTTGGGAGAAGCCTTCACCATTATGTCCAAATTTAAAAATTTGCTTAAAAACTGCTACATAATATAAAAAAGCATTCAAATTAAGAAAAAATAATCCTTTGGCAAGAAATAAAAATCAATCAGTTTCTTAAATCAACGTTACAACCTTGTAACCATACTTATGCCGCACCCTGTATTGATTCAATTCGATTCGATTCAAATGATGGATCCGAATCTGGGCATTGTTCCGAATCTCGAGCATTTATTGATTCAATTTAATTCAAATGATGGATTCGAATCTGGGCATTGTTCCGAATCATTTATTCAATTCGACTAATCGATCTAAATCCCGGCATTATTTTTGCCATTTTTCATTCACGAGTATCCACAAAGAGCCAAAAAAAAGCCGAATTTCGATGCATTTTTTTTGTTTCTTGTTCTTTTTTCTTATTGATTTCGATTCAATTCACGTTTTTACGGCTCTTCCATTGCTATTTGGGATAAAAGGCGATTTTGATGAGCCAATGCCAATCATCACCCTTTCCACTCATTTATGACAAGAGATCCTGTTTTTAGTTGATCTCCTCTTTCACTTTCCGCTCGCAAACCATTTCCTCTAAAATTTCGATTAACGTTAGAGTATTTTCCGCTCAAAAATTCCGTTATCCAAATGTTTCTTGATGATTTTTCTTTTTCACTATCGGTTAAAGAGAAATTAAAGGTTATTAAAGAGAAAGAGAATTATTAAAGAGAAATCAAAGCTTTCTAAAGATAAAGAGAACTATTAAAGAGAAGTTAAAGCTTTCTAAAGCTTTCTAAAGGACTCTAAATCATTCTATCATTATATCTTATTGTAAAATAGTCGAAAGTCATTAGACTTTTGAATTTAGATTCAAACAAGCTTGTTTAATTCAATCATTGAACAATTCAATTCATTTAAAATGAATCTAAAATCATATACACTTTCTTTTTTTGTTTATAAAGATTATAAAGTTTGAACTTTATCTTATTGCTTTCTTTTACGTTCATTTGATTGACCCAATTCGTTTATTTTATTACCAATTGATACGGGCAATGAAGGCTTCTGAGTGGAAAAATGCAAACAAAAAAAACATGCACACTTGGATCATAAATTTGAAAAAGAGCTGAGTAGTTGATGAATTGATAAGAATTATTTGTAGATATTGTTTTTTTAAAGAAGTATGAAGAGCAAAAATTGCATAAGAAATCAGTTTTAACCAGAAATCAACCCTTTCAAAGTTTCAACAAACGGAAACCGATAGAGCCGGGTTCTTAGTAGAATTTCTTTGTTTTTCTTTTCAAAATCGAAATCGAGAGCTTTATTTTGCTTTTAGAGTTCTTTTGGAGTTCTTTTGGAGAAATTAAAGCTTTCTAAAGAGAAAGACCAACTATTAAAGAGAAATTAAAGCTCTAAAGAGAAATGAAAGCTTTCTAAAGAGAAAGAGAATTATTAAAGAGAAATTAAAGCTTTCTTTTAGAGTTCCAAAGGTTCGTTGATTGGTTGGTTGGTTTGTTTCGTTGCTTTGTTTGGTGGGTTGGTTTAACGAAACCAAAAAAACCAGCCATTGGGATGATTGAGCTGAAAATTTGCATCAGAGGGTTTTTGAGGTCAACGAATTCGAATATATTATTAGTTTTGAAAGAAAACGGCTATTTTTGGATATTTCATTTTGGTTCAGCTAACATTTTTTCTTTTTTCCTCCTCTTCCCCCTTGTAGTCCCTTTTTCTTCTGTGGGACAAAGCAACGGTGTAGCTCAGTGGTTAGAGCATCAGTCTGGAAAGCTGAAGGAAGGAAAAAGGTCGAGGGTTCAATCCCGTCTCCGGAGTTTTTGCCATTCTTTTCAAAGTTAAGGTAGTTAAGACAAAATGGCTTTGTCAGGTTTTGAAAATTTGCATCAGAGGGTTTTCGTGGTCATTGAATTCGAATATGTTATTAGTTTTTAAAGAAAGATGCGATTTGCTTTGTCCGGTAGATTAGGCTGATCTGATCCGACTTCATTTGCAGATCCTGGCCAAAGATCAGCTGACTGTCAGCTATCTTACTGTCGGCTGACTGTCTGACTGTCTGACTTTTGCTTAAAAAGCTTGCTTGCTTGCAATAACGTCCATCCAAGATACCAAAGCAAGAACAAGCAAAGCAAGGAAAGCAAGCAATAACCTCTGCTAAATATCCTTTTGATCATTTTGAGGGAAAACAGTTGTTCACTTTTTGATAATTGATGAGATTTCATTTCCGGAAAAACCCCACTTCTTCCACCCACAAAAGCACAAACTTTTCTCGCCTTTCCCAGCCAATTTTTGATCGCAATTGCTCAAAATGAACTCTTTTTTTTGGTTTAAAATTGAAACTTCTCTTTATTGACTCGTCTTGTTTTGACTTATTGCCTCAAATGAATCATAGTTTTTTCTTTTTTTTTTCTGAAATTTTCACTTTGATTGATCAATTTTTGAAGAGACTATTTTGTTTTTTTAACCCTTTTTTTTGAAGAGACTATTTTATTTTCTAAACCCTTTTTTTGAAAAGACTATTTTGTTTTCTAAACCCTTTCTTTTCCCCAATTTTCCTTTCCTCAAGGAGCTTCTTGAATCGACTTATCGAGTCGATTTTCTTCACAAAAAAAAACGGAAAAATAATCTGATTACTTGAGATCACTTCTTTATTTTTCCTTTCTTTATCATTTATTTCCGATGTTTTTTGTTTGTTTTAGATTTAAATTAGATTTAAATTAATTTTATGTGGTTTATGTAATTTTTGAGGCGAGTTTTTAATGCAAAAATACTCTAAACAAGTTTAGAATATGGATAATATGAAAAAAACAAATAGATGAATATTCTGAATTAGCTGTATGAGCTGTATTAGCTGTATGAGCTGTATGAGCTGTATGAGCTGTATGAGCTTATGAGCTGTATGAGCTGTATGAGCTGTATTAGCTGTATTAGCTGTATTAGCTGTATTACCTGTATTAGCTATATAGCTGTATTAGCTGTGCTAAGTTGCATTTTCAATTTATTTTTGCTTTTACGAATTTCACTATTGTAAAGTTATCACAATTAAAGCAAATAAGCTGTTGGCTGAATGAAATTTGTTCAACAAACAATTACAATTGTTTTGTTTGTTCTGATTTGAGATTTGAGATCATTTGATCATTTGAGATCATTTGATTCTGATTTGAGATGTTATCTGATTTCAAAAATATTTCAAAAATCAAGCCTACCTCATTCAATCGAAAGCCAAACAGCGATTCTGAATTTGTAATTAAAAACTGCTGAATTGCTTGCAAACGTAAAGCTTTTGGCATCGAAATTTTGCTATACAATCTGACTAAAATTTCGTTTTGTCAAAAAAAAAAACATTCGTAAAATGATCTTTCGAACAATAAAAACAAAAGGGATTTGTAAAATGTGTCGTGTTTTTTTTTGAGAAACGGCTGTTCTTACACACACTCAAAGAAGAAAAGGAGAAAAGGAGAAAATAGCCACGACAAGCATTTAGAAAGGAAATGGGATCATTTTTGAGAGGAGGGAGTAGTTGCGGTTTGACATCTCACTCATCCCAAAGATCAATCAACACTCGGTGCTATTGGTTTTACTCCCGCAATCCTACCTACCTAGTCCAGCTCTTGGCTATCGCCTGCTTTCACTCACTTGCCTTTCATGGGCCTCTTGGCCATTCCATGGGCCTCTTGGCCATTTCATGGGCCTCTTGGCCACTTCATGGGCCTCTTGGCCACTCCATGGGCCTCTTGGCCACTCCATGGGCCTCTTGGCCACTCCATGGGCCTCTTGGCCATTTCATGGGCCTCTTGGCCACTCCATGGGCCTCTTGGCCATCTCATGGGCCTCTTGGCCATCTCATGGGCCTCTTGGCCATCTCATGGGGGAAACTAGTAAAATTCATGCCTTATGCTCAATTATCTTTCACTTTTTCTAAAAAATTACTCAGTTTTGCTATACTAAAGAAAGCAAAGAGTTGGACTAGATAGGTAGAATTGCGAGAGTAAAATCAATACCAATGAGTGTTGATTGATCTAGAAATTGCGCTCTATTTCTTGTTTACTTACTGATTTGTACGCCATGTTTGAGGGTTATCATCAAAAAAAAGGAAAAAAAGGTGAACAGAAAGCTTACATGACGGAGAGACAGCCCCTCTTAAGTAAAACCCATGTGCCAGACAGCGAGCGATCACAGGGCTGCACAAAGACCACACAAAGAACACGGTCTCTTTCCAAAGGAATTTCTTTTTGTTCTGTAAACATTTCTCAGATGAGATATGTAGCCAAAAAGTTTGTATTGGGGGTTTTCAGGGTCGGGGAAGCGATTGGCGGGGTTTGTTTATGTAATTTATGCTGAACTTTAGTCATTTTTTGGCTAAAAATAGAATTTTTTGGGTGAGAATTATTTTTAGAACGATGACAATGATGAAATAAACAAATAAAGCCTATTTTTTTTTAATCTTTTTTCTTTTTTTGATGATAGAAAGAGGTTTTTGATGATATTTTCTGTCTTTTTTTTGACAAAATCTTTGCAAAAATTCAAAAATTACAGAAAAATTTGGCGGAAAATGATTCAAATCAACGCTCAAATGCGCAAATTTTTTCTGACAACTTTTTTCGTTTTTTTTTTTTTTTCGCTTTTTTTCGTTTTTTTTCTTTAGTGACCTAAAAAAAGGGGAAATTTTTCCTTTTCCTCATGTTTTGCTCGTGTTTTTCTCAATGAAATCAAAGCCAAAATTTCAGCTAAGATAGCTAAGATAGCTATTGGGTTGGGGACTATGACTCGGCGCCGAAAATCAAAAAAATTTCTGAAACTTCTAGCAGACTTCGTCAAATGATACGTGTTTGATATCAGTAGAAAAGTGAACTAATTCTCTACAAAATGACATTTAAAAGAAAACTCAAACAGCGCCTCAGCTCAAGAAAAGGCCATTTTTTCACAAAAACTACAAAGTGTCATCTAGAAAAAAACGGTTGAAGGGATCTTCCTGCAAATTTGGCAACTTATGTAATTGAATGTGCTCTATCTTTTTTACACAGACACCAAAGAAGGTTTATGTGCAAGAAACTGTTCAAACGATGAGTCGGACTCTTTGCCATTTTGATTAGCTGGGTTTGGGAGTTCATAAAATCCACGAAAGAAAAGCTTTGTGGAATCTCTCAAAAGTCATTTTGTAGAGAAATAGTGGATCCTTTTGATGAAAGAAAACGTATATTTAAAGAAGGCTTTATGCGTGCAAAAAGTGTCTTTAAAGTTTGGCGCCGAGTCATAGTCCCCAACCCAATAAGATAGCTAAGATAGCTAAGATAGCTAAGATAGCTAAGATAGCTAAGATAGCTAAAACAGCTAAGATTTAATGAAATTTGATGAAACTTCGAAATTTCTGTGTTTAATCTCTTTCCGATCAAAATTCATGCACAAAGTCGATCCAGTTTCCTCAAAAAAAAGCTCTCCTTTAAAAAAGAAAAGCTAAATCTCAATCAAAAGCTTTTTCAAGATAAAGAAAGCTTTCCCCATCACTTTTTTGGTTGTTATCCGCTCGGATTTAAGACTGTCTCACCTCAACCAACCAAAGTTGAGGATTTCGCCTTTTTTTAAGTTTTTAATTTCACTCCCTACCCTTTCTTTTTCTCGATTTTAAACTAAACTTTCTATTTTATTGTTTTTCTATTTAGCTTTGCCGTAAATTTAATTTAATTACCGTAAATATTCTAATAGAAATCCCTATAGAAGCGTCGTGTCGTGTCGAAGTTTACTCTCAAACAAAAGCTCATATGTTGACATCAGTACGTTTGCTTCAGAATGTTTAGATATCAAATTAAAGTAGAGAAAATGGGTGTTATTTTGAGATATTACACTTATTCTTAGCATTAACCAGTGCTTAGAAAAAAAGTGATTGTCTGTCTGTCTCACCTCAACCAACCAAAACAAAACTTCTTCTGAAGCTTCTTTTTCTCACAAAATTTTTCTAATATTTGAATATTGCTGATTGGTTTTTTTTTTCATTATTTCCAATGTTGATCTGTTTTTTTTTCTGTTTTTCAATTCCATTCACGTTCTCAAGATTCTCATTATCAATCTTTTTATTGAGGCGAAACCGTGCAAATATAGGTCATCTGACAAGAGAGACAAGAGAAAAAAAAGAATAGAAAGTGAAAAAATAAAAAAAATCGACAAATTGCTATTGATAATTGCTATTGATAACAAGAAGAATAATTACTTCTAATAATAATAACTTCTAATAATGATAACTTCTAATAATGATTACTTCTAATAATAACTACTTCTAATAATAACTACTTCTAATAATGATTACTTCTAATAATAATAACTTCTAATAATAATTACTTCTAATAATAATAACTTCTAATAATAATAACTTCTAATAATAATTACTTCTAAAAATAATTACTTCTAATAATAACTACTTCTAATAATAATTACTTCTAATAATAATTACTTCTAATAATAACTACTTCTAATAATAATTACTTCTAATAATAATTACTTCTAATTACTCATTCATTCTTTTCATAAATCTTTAAATTTTAAAATACCAGTTTAATAGTTTACTGACATTACTGACAAAACAAATTGTACTTTTCTATAGCAAAATAGGACCCAACCAAGTGCCCGGCGAGGACGGCTCGGGCCGCAACTCGACACTTTGGCTTGCAGGGGCCCAAAAATGACCCTCCAAATTTAATGAGGATTCTTTTAAAACCAACCGTTAGTCGATCCGATGCTTGTACGTCAAGATATAAGCTGTTAAAGTTGACTGGCTTCTGCGGGCTAGCCGTTCAACTTCGACACTCGTTTTCTTGGTGTCTTGTGTGCTGTAATCCGTTTTTCGCGTCTTTAACTTCTGTATTACATTGCTAATGATCTTTTTGATTGACTCTTTTCAACTTTAGTTTAATTTTTCTTCTAAACATTACCTTCTTTCAAGTCGATTTTATCTTTTCATTTCAAGAATTGCATTCTAGTTGCATTTCTAATTGCAAGAATTGCATTGTGCTTGAGTTTCCCATGGGGAAGTTGTCAGGAGTGAAAGATGGATGAATGCAGCGATTTCAATCTAACTCAACCCCCATTCAGTCGATCAAATTGCGAGATTTCATCGCATTCTTTTTGCACTTCCATATTGTCTCATTCGAGCAAAAGATAAACGTCTATTTATTTGTTAAGTTTGTTAACTTTTTAAAAACTTCTACGCATTTCATTGCAGAATACAATTTCTTCAACATTACTTACAATAGACACTACTTTACTTTACTTTACTTTACTTTACTTTAGCATTACTTTACTTTACTTTACTTTACTTTAGAATTACTTTACTTTACTTTACTTTACTTTAGCATTACATTACTTTACTTTAGCATTACTTACTTACTTACTTACTTACTATAAAAGGCGAGGTGCTAGCAAAAGCGCCACATTTTTTACGCCAAAATCTTTTGCACCAATTTCATTTGCTTCTTAGAAGCAAAATAAAAGAATGTGTGATGGTGTGATGGTTAGCACATTTGCCCAGCAAGCGAAAGGTCGCACGTTCGACACTCGGCGGCGAGCGGTTTTTGATTTCGATTTATCTGCCCTAGTTCCAACTAAAGTTTTTTAAAGTTTTCTAAAGTTTTCTAAAGTTTTCTAAAATGCTAAAGCTTTAACGTAAAACTGGTTTCTCAAATTTCTTTTATTACTCAGAGATTCGCTGAAAATCAGAAAGCATTTCAAAAACTACATTGGAAAACATTTTTTGTGCGTGAATTTTAGATCTAGCTGATTTCTAGGGGTTGCTTGGTTTTACGAAAGGTTTATCAAAAGCCTTAAAGCCAGAAATCGAAGCCTTAAAGCCAGAAATCGAAGTCTGAACTCGGCTGGTATGGCTTGAGTTTTAGAGTTGAGTTTCTTTTTTTTCGGGTAATCTTTTCTCAATTTCCAAATCCCCAAAGAGCAATCTATCTTCTTTTTTTCTCTTTTTAAAGCATTTCTTTTTAAAGCAGACTTTTTCTGAAAGTTTTTCTTTTTTTTTTTGGATTATGAAAATTTGTATATTAAAGTATTATCTTTTAGCTGATTAATTTTTATTTCAACTAAAGCTTCTTTAAGGTATTACTTTGTGCTTAGAAATGGATAAACGCAGCCTTTCCTAGCACATTCACTGAATTCTTCTTTTTCACAAAAAAAATGAGAAATTTGCGTTGAATGCAGTACACCAGAAAGCTTTCGTTTACCCATTTTTGTGCACAAAGTATACAACTTTAACTAAGTAAAGCTTTAACTCAGTAAAGCTTTGGCCTCTGATTGCTGTCTGCTATCTCATTGCTATCTCATTGACCTCTCATTGCTGTCAGCTATCTCATTGCTGCCTGCTATCTCCTTGCTGTCAGCTATCTCATTGCTGTCAGCTATCTCATTGCTGTCTTCTATCTTCTTGCTGTCTTCTATCTCCTTGCTGTCAGCTATCTCATTGCTGTCAGCTATCTCATTGCTGCCTGCTATCTCCTTGCTGTCAGCTATCTCATTGCTGTCTTCTATCTTCTTGCTGTCTTCTATCTCATTGCTTTCCTTTCAACTTTATCTTCCTAAGAATTTACGATTCGTTTCCCAAAAAAAGTGCAAAGTAAACAAAAAAAAGGTGGGGGAAAGGATTCTATTGGATCATAAAATTGCCACTTTTTCTTCACTTTTCTCATGGCGCAATTTGGTGGCAATGAACTTTCGGTCAAATTTTTCTTTGATCTCACCGCGAGCATGGATTTTCCCCACTTGAAACGCTTTTTTTGGATTGAAAAACTTTTGTTTCTGGAGCGTTGACACAATATTTGCTTTGGAAAACGATTTTGCGATTGGAGATTGGGGATTAGGAGAAAGTAGATCTCTAGTTTAGTTCTTTAGATTGAGAATCATGAACGATTGGAAAAAAAGATCAAAAAAAGCACATTGTTATGCGGTTTATATCGTTAAGCGTTTCCCAATTGAGCTCAAAAAAATCGCCTCAGTTTCCTGGTTTTAGTTTCTGCCCGAGAAATTGATCTAGCCTTTTTTCAATTGTTCTAGCACGATTGATCCAACCAATTGTGGTCGAGAAATCTGACTTCACTGACTGATCAACCAAGATCTAAACTGATCTAAAGAACTAGACTGATCTAAAGAACTAGACTGATCTAAAGAACTAGACTGATCTAAAGAACTAGACTGATCTAAATCTAGCCCTTGAAATCGACCAGAGTTTTCCTAGTCAATTGCAAAGCCAATGTCTTACGATATAATTGATGTTGTTTGATGTTGATGTTTTTCTTAATGAATGTCCGGAATGAATGGGTTGGGATCCAAAAAAAGCGCCGGTACCAGGATTCGAACCCGCTACCTCTCGCTTTCCAGCCGAATGCTTTACCAATGAGCGGTTGGATTGGATAAGAAAAAAGGCAAAATCCGTGTCGATCTACCTGGTGAGAAATCCCATTTTTTTGTGGGGAAAGGGTGCATGTGAATTGCTTTGTCTTTGTCTTTGCGTGGATCATGAAAATCTTTACCTTTACCTTTACCAACCAGCTTTACCATCGGTCAGGAAAGGGCGTTATCCCTTATTCCATCATTACCAAAATGTTCACCGAATGTCCAACGATTCATCCAAAAAATCGTTCTTTTCTTTTCTTTTCTTTTCAAATTAGCGAATGTCCTTGAAAACACAACATTGACAGGGGAAAATAATGACAGTTGAAGCAAAAAAAAAAAACTCCACAACCACAAATTTGGTGAGGGTGAATGGATGGAAAGAGGTGAAGAGATTTTCATGATCCACGCAAAGACAAAGACAAAGCAATTCGCATTCACCCTTTCCCCACAAAAAAATGGGATTTCTCACCAGGTAGATCGACACGGATTTTGTCTTTTTTCTTATCCATTCTTTTATTTTTGGAAACCTGACTTTCTTTTACAGATTAGGTTTGATTGACTCCGATTTTTGACACTCTGGTCAACACCAGGATTCGAACCCGCTACCTGAGAGGTTTTCAGCCGCTTTCCAGCCGCTTTCCAGCCGCTTACCAGCCGCTTTCCAGCCGCTTTCCAGCCGCTTTCCAGCCGCTTACCAATGAGCTACCAATGAGCACTTATAGCTTCAACAATGATTTGTTGCTTTCACTCATCCCCATAAACAATTGTAAATCTAAATTTTTCAAAAAATTCTTTTTGAAATCTCAATATGATATTCAAATTAGTTACTTGAAAAAGATTTGATGATGAATTTGATGATTTGATGAGGACTTTAAACTGTATGAGTAGCCCATGAGAATTGAAGTTTTTGTTTCTTTTTTATTTGTAGTTTTTGTTTCTCAAAGCTTGCTTCTCAAGCTTCTCAATCTCGATCTCGAGAAGAGATAGCATCAATTCAATAGGATCAATTCAATAGGGTCAATAGGATCAATTCGATAGGATCAATAGGATCAATTCAACTTTCGATAGGATCAATTCAACAGTCATTCCATTGGTTGAGCTTATTTCTTTTCTCAAGACACTGACTGTGAATGCTTTTTTTCCCTTCTTTTAATCAATTTTTGTTATATTGGTGGAAGGGAAGGTCAATGATTGAATTAAGGGAAATAAAGAAAGAAAGGAGAACTTTTTCTTGGAAACAAGAATATGAGAATTATTGGGGAAATGATTGGGGAAATGATTGGCAAGTTCAAGTCACTGAAAACAAAATCTTTTGTCGCTTTTATTTAGTGCATTGGAAAATGTTTTATCTATTAAATGTCAGCTACAATTTCTGTTAAATGTACAATTGAATGTATAATTGAATGTACAACTAAATGTACAATTAAATGTACAATTGAATGTATAATTAAATGTACAATTAAATGTACAATTAAATGTACAATTAAATGTACAACTAAATGTACAATTAAATGTACAATTAAATGTATAATTGAATGTACAACTAAATGTACAACTAAATGCACAATTAAATGTACAATTAAATGTACAACTAAATGTACAATTAAACGTACAATTAAATGTACAATTAAATGTCCTTCTGAAAATTTGCTTTTCATCTTTCGTAAACTTATTTTTCGAGAAATCTCTTCAATCATTTGATCATTTTTATTTGACGTTTTTCCTTTAATCTGATTGTGTTTCTTCGGTTTTAGAGAAAATTCTCAATGTTTGCAATGAAAATATTTTGATCATCAAAGCACTAAATGTTTTTCTCGTTTCTTTAAAGCTTCTTAAAGATTTAAAAAAAAAGATTAACACATTACTCTACTTTTTAGCTGAATATCTTTATCATTTTGTCGAGTATTTTCTCTAATATTGCCGTTTTTCCTTTAATCTGATTGTGTTTCTTCGGTTTGAGCACCTTTATTTCTAGCGTATTTCTACCGTACGCTAGAAATAAAGGTAGCACACGCCGGAGAGCCGAGTTGATGACTATTTTACGGTTTCTAAGTTTTCGCAGAAGCTCAACACTCAAATCACCAGCTAGATCTCATCGTCAGCTACATTTTCCGACCCCACATCGATAGGTTCTGATAAGCGGTTCTCGAGATTTCGAGGAATTTAGGTTTGAGCGTCGCCTAAATTCCTCGAAATCTCGAGAACCGCTTATCAGAACCTATCAATGTTTCCCTAAGCTTCTCCTAAATTCCTCGAAATCTCGAGAACCGCTTATCAGAACCTATCGATGTGGGGTCGGAAAATGTAGCTGACGATGAGATCTAGTAGAGGATTTGGGTGTTGAGCTTCTGCAAAAGCTTGGAAACCGTAAAATAGTCATCAACTCGGCTCGGCCGGGTGCGACTATTATTAGAGGAAATACGGTAGTTATTGGCTCTAGTTTTGCATTAGCATCTAGCATCTAGCATCTACCAGTTTTGCCAGTTTTACCAGTACCAATTTTACCAGTGAAGCCTGTTTTCCTACTTTAAACATCAATAACCATTTTATATTATTGGATTACTTTTGTAAAAACATATTTGTATCAATTCAGTGAGACACTTTTGTCTTTTTGTCGACCAGTTTTGAGTACGAAAGTACCAAAAAAACGGAACAGAACCTACCTTTCAACCCAATACCGTATTTTCTCTAATAGTAGTGCACCCTGAGCGTCGCCTAAATTCCTCGAAATCTCGAGAACCGCTTATCAGAACCTATCAATGTTTCCCTAAGCTAAATTGCTAAATTCCCTAAATTGCTCGAAATCTCGAGGTCCAACGCTTCCTCGTAGTTGATCGGATCTTGATCAAAGCTGAAAATTGTAGCTAGATTTGGCTAGATTTGGCTTTGATGTGGTTAAATTTGAAAACTTATATAAACTTATATCAAAACCAGCCGAAAACAGCCGAAAACCCGCCTAACTGAATGTTTTGAGGCTGGCGTATCCCTAAGCTTCTCCTAGATTCCTATACCGTTTCCCTAAGCTTCTCCTAAATTCCTCGAAATCTCGAGAACCGTTTATCAGAACCTATCGATGTGGGGTCGGAAAATGTAGCTGACGATGAGATCTAGTAGAGGATTTGAGTGTTGAGCTTCTGTAAAAGCTTGGAAACCGTAAAATAGTCATTAACTCGGCTACAAATCTACCGTAACAAATACAGCAAAGCTTAAAGAACCCTGTAACTACCGTATTTTCTTCAGAAGCTGGTGACTAAAGGAGAAGCTGATCTCAAAGAAGCTAGTCCCTAATACTAGTCCCTAAGCTTCTCCTAAATTCCTCGAAATCTCAAGAACCGCTTATCAGAACCTATCGATGTGGGGTCGGAAAATGTAGCTGACGATGAGATCTAGCTGGTGATTTGAGTGTTGAGCTTCTGTAAAAGCTTGGAAACCGTAAAATAGTCATCAACTCGGCTCTCCGGCGTGTACTACCTTTATTTCTAGCGTACGGTAGAAATACGCTAGAAATAAAGGTCTAAACAGAAATCTATTTGACCCTTAACAAAAAGCTTCTACACGCTCAATGATTTTGAGTAAAAGAGCTTAAAAAAGATATTAATACGTAATCACTTTTTGCTGTTAACCCCATTTTTCTGATGTACTCATTAAATTGATTTATTTGTCAGTGATCTATTTGCTTTTCAGTGCTCACTTGAAAAAAAGACTCTTTTTTCAATCATTTTGATATTTTTGGAAACTTTCCAACTTTTTTCTTTATAAATACAGTTTTACGATTGGATTTGAATTATAGGTTTTGATCTAAAACTATATTTCTTGATTTCTTAGAATTTCTTAGATATTCAGAATTAATTGACTATCAAGTACTTAAGTCTATAAGAAGTCTACAAGAATTCTACAAGAAGTCGATAAGGAGTCTACAAGAATTCTATAAGAAGTCTAGAAGAAGTCTATAAGAATTCTATAAGAATTCTATAAGAATTCTATAAGAATTCTATAAGAAGTCTACAAGAAGTCGATAGGAAGTCTACAAGAAGTCTACAAGAAGTCTATAAGAAGTCTATAAGAATTCTATAAGAGGTCTACAGGAATTCTATAAGACAAGTCTACAAGAAGTCTATAAGAAAGGTTCTCTCATCTAAGAAAGCTAAGAAATCTAAGAAAGCTAAGAAAGACTTCGGAAAAAAAGATGTAGACTAATGCTCCAGAATCTTTGATTTTTTTCTTGCCGGGAACGTTAGTTCGGGTGGATGGGGCAGTATTTTTCCCATTCATTTGGGCAACGGAGTTTGGGTGGAAGGGTAGCACTAAATCAATTTTCTTATGCGTTTATTTCTTAGAATCACCACAAAAACATGACAAAACCACATAATTTCAAATCACAAATCGAGTAAATTAGAAGGAAACTTTTCTGGTTACGAGCTGAGCCGGACTGTAACTATTGCAAATTTATGACGTGAGCTTCCGTTATGACCTGAACTAAACTTAATTAAGTTTAATTGATTTTGGTTCCAGTTCTGGCTCCAGTTCTGGCTCCAGTTCTGGCTTCAGTTCTGGCTCTAGTTCTGGCTCCAGTTCTGGCTCCAGTTCTGGCTCCAGTTCTGGCTCTAGTTCTGGCTCTAGTTCTGGCTCCAGTTCTGGCTCCAGTTCTGGCTCCAGTTCTGGCTCCAGTTCTGGCTCCAGTTCTGGCTCTAGTTCTGGCTCCAGTTCTAGCTCCAGTTCTAGCTCCCGTTCGAATTCTGGATATTCTAAAAAGTCAATATAGTTTTAGATCAAAGTTACAAATCAAATCCAACTGGAACTCTCAGTTCTAGAGTTTTTATAAATCTTTAGCAAATCTTGCAATCTAGCAAGTCTTGGCCCAAAAAATTGAATCTAAAACATTTGAATGAACAAGACCAATCCTCCTGCAACAATTCTTGTACTTTATCTAATCTTTTTCTTTAACTAAACTTCTTTAATTTTCTTTTTTTAACTTTTCTTTCTTTAAAACTTATCAAAACCTTTTCTCAATCTTTTAAAAAATTTATTTAAACAAATTTTTGCGTTTAAAAAGTGCTTCTTTTATTTGAACAGCTTTTCGAAAAACGAACGCTCACAATAAACATTTTTGATTCATTGATTTGATTGAATTCATTTTTGAGACATTTTTGATGATTTTTGAGACATTATTTTCCATTTTACCTCTCAAAAATTTCAGTTATGGTAACCAAATTTTTTTCATCTCTTTGGGGACGTAGCAAATCAAAGCAAATCAATCAAAACGATGGGAAAAGTGACGAGGAAAACGCGAATAAACAACAAAAACAATTCCGACAAAGAAGACCCGTTTCTGAATATATTTCAACGACGAGAATGATCCGAGACAGTGGATGTGAGCAAAGGTTCCTTCAACTTTACAAAGATAACAAAATTTGAGTTTTTGAGACTTCTTAAATGACGTCAAACTTTTTAAAAGCTAGATACTTGTGACTGGCTTTTTCGGGTAAATTTGCAGATTTGAAATGGGCGCTGGCTTAAATTGGGCGCTGGCTTAAATTGGGCGCTGGCTTAAATTGGGCGCTGGCTTAAATTGGGCGCTGGCTACTTTGCGCCAAATCCTTTGCGCAACTGGGTCATCCGCAACTGGATCATTTGCGCAACTCGCCATAACTTCCTTCAAAGTCATCCAGTCTTTATGATTTTAGTCTCATTTTGTTGCACTTATTGAGATCTACAAAATGACACCAAAATCATAAAAATTGGTTCACTTAGAAGAAAGTTATGGTGAGTTGCGCAAACGACACAGTTGCGAAAAAAATTTGGCGCAAAGTAGCCATCCCTGTAAATTGTGCAAATGCATATACGGGATGTCCGAAAAAGGAAGTGTTCATCGGTTTGAGTCTGGAAAAATTGATGATCCGGTACTGGAGTTAGTTACAGTTCTCGTTGTTTAATCAACGCTAGCTCCTGTACCCGATCATCATCCGGTACTGGAGTTAGCTTGCTTACTTGTAACGAGCTAGCTAGCTTACTTGTAAACAGTCGAATTTCAGCCCTGGCTCCTCATCGATCTCCTCTTCGGCAAGACACGAAAATGAAGGAACTCAACCGGGCACCGCACTCAAATCCACTCGGATTGTCTCATGGATGGAAGGGGGAGTGGCCTCTCCCTCGACCTTTCCCCCTCAGCATCCCCAATTCTCTTCCCTCTCCTCTTCATCCGACTCCGGCCATTCATCGCCTTCTCCCTCTCATTGCCAATCTATCTCTCGTACGATTCCAATTCCCAGTCAAACACCAATTCCGCACACTTTGCGCTACTCGGCTGAAGATTTGGCAATGAAAACAGCTTTGGCTTTCTCTTGGGATGTTCAGGTTGGCTTTGTTTAGTTATTTGTTGATAAACTGTTTAGTTATTTGTTGATAAGGTGAAAAGAGAGGTGATTTCATTTCTTGATTAACTCTTGATTAGAGGAAAAGTTAATAGAAAAATTAATAGACAAAGGAAAAGAGGAAAAGTTAATACACAAATTTACAATTATCTTCATTTGAAACTTTAGAGCTTTATAAAGATTGGTAGAATTAGAATTAGAGAATTAGAATTAGAATTAGAATAAGAATTAGAATTAGAACTAGAATTAGAATTAGAATTAGAATTAGAATTAGAATTAGAATCCTGTTATCAAGGGTTTTAGGTCTTCTCATTGAATTGCTCGTCTGATAAAGCAGACACAAGAATAACATTCTCATTAACAAATGAAAAGACTTTGGAGTCTTTATGAAAATTCAATTCAAATTCAAATTCAAATTCAAATTCAAATTCAAATTCAGTTCAAATTCAATTCAAATTCAAATTCAAATTCAAATTCAATTTGCGAAACTTGTAGGCGTCTTGTAAATGCAAATTTTACATGCAAATTTTACATGCAAATCCTACCTTAATAGGCTCAAATTTTTTAGCGTAAATCCCTAAATTTCTGTTGGTCTCGTAAAAGCGAATTTTCATTGAGCAAATTCAAATTATGCCTCAAGTTTTACCGTATTCCAACTTAGGGTATACTTGAAAGGGTTTCCTCCGAAAGATTGCTCATAAAAAGGGATCTTTTTCTCCACTATTCTTTTTTTTTGATACATGCATTGAGTACTTTTTTTGAGAGCAATGAAACTTGATCCGGGTTTTGAACAAAGACCGGAGATCTTATAATCTTGCCGATCCAGGGTTATGGGTAGATTTATCTTTATCTTTCGGTTACTTTAGCACTTCTTGAGTTACTGTAGCATTTCTTGAGTCACTGTAGCCATTCTTAGACTACTGTAGCCATTCTTAGACTACTGTAGCCATTCTTAGACTACTGTAGCCATTCTTAGACTACTGTAGCCATTCTTAGACTACTGTAGCCATTCTTAGACTACTATAGCCATTCTTAGACTACTGTAGCCATTCTTAGACTACTATAGCCATTCTTAGACTACTGTAGCCATTTTCTGAGTCACTGTAGCATTTCTTAAATTACTGTAGCCATTTTTTCGTTACTGACTTAGTAACCTTATAGTACAAATAGTTTTTAACAATTTGAAGCTTACATGCAAATTTCTTCACTCAGAATCCATTCACCGAATCCCTTTAAAAACTCTTTGTAGAAAAAAACCCCATTCAAAAAGCAATTACCCATCGAAATGTCGAGATATTCAATCAACGCGATTGCTCATCAAAGGTGCACTTTTTAGTTAAACTTAAGCCGCTCCTTTGTTGGCTTTTAGGGTGAGTTTTTTGTGCCGCACCCATTCACCACTTGAACTCCTTCAAAGGAAAAGAAAAGGAAAGAAAAAAGGCTTTTTGATTTGCCTTCGTTTGAACATTTGAATGAGTTGATTGGGCAAAAAAAGTCGGCTTTTGTTGGGTGATGATAAATCTAGAGAAGTAGACAAATCTAGAGAAGTAGACAAATCTAGAGAAGTAGACAAATCTAGCGAAGTAGACAAATCTAGGTTTGTAGACAATTTATAAGGTTACTAAGTCTACAGTAAGCAAAAAATGGCTACAGTAACTTAAGAAATGCTACAATGACTCAGGAAATGGCTACAGTAGTCCAAGAATGTTCGTTTAAACATTTGATTGGGCAAGAAAGTGGGCTTTTGTTGGGTGATGATAAATCTAGAGAACTAGAGAACTAGAGAACTAGACAAATCTAGGGCCTAAAGTTTCTTCAAAAAAAAAGCATCAAGTTAGCATTTGGAAAAGTTCAATTAGCTCTAGACTTCTATCAATTTTAGAGTCTTTTTTGGTTTCTTTAAAGTTGTATAATAGACATCATAGTTTAGTGTGTGACTGTAAATAGTGAAACCGGAAGAAAGGTGATTATTTTATGATTTCTAGGGGAGATTTTTGTGCTAGTGGCAAGATTTAGGTACTCATTGGGGAAATAAAAGACTCACTTTATCAAAACAAGCAAAGATTTTGAGAGATTTGAGCGAGATTTTAAGAAAAACCATAGAAAAAAGAAAAAAGAACCTTTTCTTCTTGTTCTTTCTCTTGATCATCTAAGCAAATAAACAAAGAATGGGGATTGTTGATTGTAGAGGTGAGAAGAGATTCTTTTGTAGATCTTGTAGATCCTTGACGTATCAATGACCCGATAAAGTGTCAAAAATAGGTGTAATTACTTGGTTGGATGTCAAGAAATGTTTACTTTTATAGATAATGACCCATTTCACCTCTAAACACACAATGAAAAGTCTGCTCATTGTTTTTAGCTGTTTTTTTTTTGTTCCTACAATTTCTTTCATTACAATTTCAAGCATTTTCTTAAACTTAAAGATACTGTAAAGTGTTACCGTAAATACTAAATAGCTATAAAGTAAAATTTAAAAGTTATAAAGCTATATATAAACCGTAAATACTGTAATAGTACCCCCACGCCCATAATGACGGTGCGGAGTGTTGGGTAGTCTAGCTTTGAACGAGTTTTTCTCGACACTGGTTTATGCTACAATGCTCGTTTAAATATCAAAAAATAGCCCTGAATTTCAGCTATTTTTTGATACCTAAGAGCGCATTTTAGCATAAACCAGTGTCGAGAAAAACTCGTTCAAAGCTAGAAAGCTACGCAACAATGTTAGGGTGGGGTACTATTACAGTATTTACGGTAAGTATTCAATTTTATCGTATCCTTAAGCTCTAGTAAAGATTGAACAACTAACTTTCTCTGTCTTTGAATAACAAAATGACTCTTTCCCATGTCCCAAAGCTTTGCGTAAAGTTTTTAGACAAAAATTTGGATTCATAAATCTAAAGCGAGTACGATTAGGTGGATTGAGAAAAAAAGAAAGAAAAAGAGAAAGAAAAAGAGAAAGAAAAAGAGAAAGCCTATCCATTTCTCTCTTTTCTCTGAACTCTGAGATTTGCAAGTACCATTAGGTGGATTGAGAAAAGAGAAAGAAGAAAAAAAAGCAAGCCTATCCCTTTCTCTGAACAGTCCATATGTAAGCCATATGTTGAATTCTTCATCTAGAATCTCATAGAAATGAAAACAGAAATGAAAACCACAAAATAAACCACACAAATATATCTAATATCTATCCTAAATGGAGAAACGAAAGATTTTTACAGTTTAGTGAACTCTTCGTTTTGCACTTTGCACTAGAGTTTAGCAGCTTCTGCATTTAAAATTTCAAAGTTTTCTCTGAGCTAAGGAATTCTTAGGTTTTGTAGCTGGTGTTTGTCTGGCTTTCTAGCTCTAGCTCTCTATAAAAACATAAAAACTTTTATTCCACTGAGTCAACTGGTGGGCTTTATTCAAATTGATGGTGTTGAGCCAATAAAAGCAGCTTGAGCTAATTCATTTACTCAGGTGTGTCTACAGCATCACACCCCTCAGCCCTACAGTACCTGTGAGAGTTTAGTGAGCAGTCCTCTCCATAGTAAGGCCCTACTCTGACGACAATTAGTTACATCTCCCTGTAGCTCATTGGTAGAGGGTTCAGCTGGTAAGCGAGAGGTGGCGGGTTTGAACCTCGTCGATTATCTTTTGTCTTTCCAGCTGCAACTCATAGAAGGACTAGCGTTCCAGAAGGACTAGCTTTCCAGCCGTAACTCATAGAAACACTTTCTAAGGTCAAAATTCTGTGCAAGTTTGAGTACCAAAGGCTCAAAGAACATTTCAACTTTTATATTTGATTATTTTGATTCCAAAGCTTCTTTTGTATTATAAAACAGTATTCAGTCAACTGATGAAGACTCTAGAGTTAAAAGGGGGATAACTGAGGGGTAGATAAGGCTGGATTAATTGCTTGGCTTGAATTGAAGGCTTGGCTTGAATTACAGCTTTCTGCCGATGAGCTTTTGTCTTCGAGAAATTGTCTTTTGAACACGATCTCTATCTTATCTCTATCTTAGTTGTTTCAATGATTTGTCTACCGTAGCTGTAACAGATCTATCCTTGATAACTGAGGGGTAGATAAGGCTGGGCTCATTAATTATTCAACCTAATATAGCTGATTGATGAATTATTCAACCTAATCTAGCTGATTAATTAATTATTCAGCCTAATATAGGTGATTAATCAATTATTCAACCCAATATCACAGCTGTCAATAGATTGTTGCAAACTTTTATCGTTTCCAGTTTCAATGACGGTTTTTGAAAAGAATCCAAACTAAATCTTTTCCCCAAAATTCCCATCATTCAAATGTTTCCCTTTTCAAGTTTCATTCAAATCATTCAAATGTTTTCCTTCAAAAGAGTTGCGCAAAGGAAAATGTTTCCTTTCTTTTCTTTTCTTTTTTTCTTTTCATCTAAAAATGTTTAGACTAAACTCACTGTATCTTTTCATTTTTTTGACTTAAGTTTTAAGCATCAAAGCATTTAAAGCATCATTTAGTGGATGAGTATTGATGGAGTAGTGCTCATCAAGTATAGTACTCATCAAGTACTGCTCATCAAGTACCCAAGTGTTTGTTGAGAAATGAACATTCTCTGTCTGTCTTTTTCTTCGATCTGCACTCAAAAAAATCTTCTTGAGAGGGTCATTCGCGGTTCAAAAACATTACAGCGGGGCATTTTCGGGTTTAGAAGGGTTATCTTTCGATGAGATAAGTGCAATTGGGTTAATACTCGTACTGTAACTAGTTTTGAATTATCAGCAAAATAGATAGATAGGAAAAAGACATTTTTAAACCACTAATAATCCCATTGAGTTAGAAATAATTGGCTTCAGAACTATTCCTTTCTTTGGAAGCTTCTTCTTCAATTGACATTCCATTCAATTGACATTGTGCTTCAAAATTGAAAACACATCTTCTTCTAGCACACTAAATTCTCTTCTTTCTTTTGAAAACAAGGAAAAACATGAAGAACTCGTTGCACCAGACGGGATTTGTTTACTGTTTACTGTTTACGGGACACTCTAGTTACTCTAGTACACTCTAGTTACTCTAGTACACACTCTAGTTACTCTAGTACGCTCTTATTACTCTAGTACACTCTAGTACACTCTAGTTACTCTAGTACACTCTAGTTAAGTAGAGTTTTAAACGTTGAATGGAAAAAAAGGGTGTCTTTTGTCAATCTGTCACCAAAACCATCAAATAACTCACTTTCAAGGTCCATCTGCCTGTCAATGTCACATTTTCATAGAATTTTCATTGAGAAATCGCAGTTTTCATTGGATTTTCATTGAGAAATCCCAGTTTTCACTAAAAACAAGTTCTAGACAAGGAAAAAGAGTAGAATAACGGTAAAATAAAGGGAAAAGAATCAATTTCTCATCTCCAAATCAACATCTTTAGTTTGCCGGCTCATTCCCAATCTCTTCAACGGATCCGGAAAAAGTTGGGCAACGATTGGAGAGATTTCGACCACAAACAATTCCAAAATCCGTTCAACTCTCCGTTTCTTTACTTGGCGTTCGTGTCTCGCAACAAGAAGTGAGTTGAATGAAAGAAAAACTGAAAATGAAGGGTTTAATCTCCCAGAAAGGAGTTGTTTTCATTTTTTGCTCACAAAAAGTACATTTGAAAAGCTAGTTTGACAAGTTTCGATAGGTTTTTGACAAGATAAACAATTCAGTTAACTGTTTCTGACGAATTTTCGTTCAAGCAGTGCTGAAGTTTTTGACTATTGATGATGATTTTGACTATGATTAGAATTGAACAAAGCATTGAGTTGAAAAGGGCCCGAGTTCGGCAAAAAAAGGCGTCAACCCGGGTCGAACCCCGGATGCTCGGCCTGAGAGACAGACGCTCTGGCAGTCCACTATGGGGGCAG
Source organism: Mesorhabditis belari (assembly GCA_958450365.1). NCBI lineage: Eukaryota > Metazoa > Nematoda > Chromadorea > Rhabditida > Rhabditidae > Mesorhabditis > Mesorhabditis belari. The sequence goes on from CAUEEP010000938.1 coordinate 1,465,853, forward strand.
TTTGATTCACTGCTTTTCCACGCCTTTTCCTCTCAAGGGGCTCTTTTATTGAGGATTCTAGAACTCAAATTCAAATCCAAATCCAAATCCAAATCCAATTGATGAACAGATTTTCCCGTGGATGAGCTTTTCCGAAGTTACGCAAGAACAGAGATAGATCTCATCACTTACTCATTCAATCAAGTGTCTCGATTTCAATTTTTGAAGTGATCGGTTACGCAAAAGAAAGTCTTATCCCAAAAGAAAGCCTTATCCCAAAAGAAAGCCTTATCCCATTCATTCGTCTTTCTTTGGCCCATTTTTGAGGCTCAAATTTGCATATTGAGGCGTGAAATCGTTTTTTTTTTTGCGTCATTTCGCTGATTGAGGACATCTCTTTGTCTTGCTGGGTTATACGATCTGCTGAGAAAATGAAGTTAGGGATTTGGGGCGAATTGGATAACTGAATCAGGGAACTTTCAAAGGGATCAGCTAAGGCAAGCAGCTAAGGCAAGCAGCTAAGGCAAGCAGCTAAGGCAAGCAGCTAAGGCAAGCAGCTAAGGCAAGCAGCTTTAGATTCTCTAAAGCAGGTCGAAAATCCATAGTTTAGATTACTGTAAGACTAAAGTTTGCAAAACAATAAAACCACAAATATACTATTACGGTCTTTACGGTAATTAGTCTACAAAGTCTAGTAAAGTTAGAAACTGGTCTGAAACACTCCGCACCGTCATTATGCGGCTGGGGTACTATTACAGTATTTACGGTAGTTAAATAACTGACATAGCTAGAGTAAAATACCTTTTCTTAAACGCAATTTTGAGAAACATATGACTTTTGATCCCAAATTTCCCACAAAAATCTCTACTCAAGCATTCCACTACAAGCCTTGAGATGATCAAGGGGATTAGGGAAAAGAAACACGAAAGATTAGATGGATCTTGGTTTTGATTGAGGTCAAAAGGTCAAATCCTTGTCTCTCTTTTCAAATTTGATTACAGACTCAAAAAAGGGAACCATTCGGCTGTCGACAGGTGGTTTTCTGGGGAAATGAAAGAAGCAAATGAAGAAAATTCCGGTAGTCATCAAGCTACAGTACTCATTTAAATCTTACCATCACTTGTACGGTTCTTGAAATATTTAAAAAGTTATATAGCTAGTCTGGTACTAATAATACCCTAAAGTACTTAATACTGGTACCCAAAGTACTCTAAAGTACTCCAAAGTACCTTAAAGTACTCTAGAGTGCTCTAGAGTGCCCCAAAGTACTCTAGAGTGCTCCAAAGTACGCTAAAGTACTTTAGAGTACTTTAAATACAAGGCTTGGCGTTTATTGGATTTCTTTTCAACTGTACAATTGGATTTCAACTGTACAATTCTTTTCCTTTCAAACTTTAGCGTACTTTAAAGTACTTTGGAGCACTCTAGAGTACTTTGGAGCACTCTAGAGTACTTTAAAGTACGCTAAAGTTTCAAAGGAAAAGAATTGTACAGTTTACAACCCTATAAACGCCAAGCCTTGTATCAAATAGCTTTAGAAAAGAATTCGAATCTCGAGAATCCCAAAATTCCCATAAATAACTTATAAAACCTTTCCAAAACCCTTTTTCTAATTATCCTTTGATCTCTTTGTCTTTAAAATTTCAAAATTAGACTCATTTATTGTTGCGCAAGTGTCTCGTCAAAGATGCGATCGTTACGGTAATTATGTATGAGTTTGGGGACAAGAAAGAAGAGACAATGGATGGGAATTGGCGGGAAAATGAAGGGAAAATGAAGGCACATTTGGGGGAGAAAGCTCGAGAATTTGAATGAACAAAGATTTTGAATGCGAATGGAATTAGAAATACCGGAAAAATTCGAATCGAAGAGTTCACTCTCACTTTAAGCTCGACGGGGGTTCAATTACGCTGGCAAAATGCTTGCCAATTTAAAAATTGACACTACACTACACGCATAAAGTTTTTCTCTGTACAATCCACCCAAAATGCAAACCAAAACAAGCTAAAAACTTTATAAAATCAATAAAATCAATAAAATCTATAAAATCTATAAAATCTATAAAATAGTACAAAAAAATAGCATTTTTATCTTCCAGAATGTTCTCATGGCTCACTCATTGCGTCGAGTGTGCAGCGTGATCGCGAGACCGTCAAAGCGACAAGTGAGTTCATGAAAGATCTTTAGCTTATCGTTAAAGTGATAAGCTAAAGAGATATTAAACATTTTGTACTATTTGGTAAAGAAATATTAAACATTCAGTACATTCGGTACTTATGAATTATTAATTACCGTATCCCCTCTAATAGTAGTGCATCCCGCCGAGTTGATGACTATTTTACGGTTTCAAAGTTTCCCCAGAAGCTCAACACTCAAATCCCCCGCAAGATCTCATCGTCAGCTACATTTTCCGCCCACACATCGATAGGTTCTGATAAGCGGTTCTCGAGATTTCGAGGAATTTAGGCGACGCTCAGAATGCACTAATATTAGAGAGAATACGGTAGTTATATTCTAAGCAGGCAGAAAGACAGACTACAGTCAGCTAGTCAGATCTAGAGTCAACTCTGACTGACGGACACTCAGGGCTTCCTATAGACAATAGATTTTTTTACCCACCTCGCAATCTATCAACGCCATCGTTTTACCTCCAATTTACAAACAAAGAAATTTCTTTGCATAGCCTCCTTTCAATTTTGACTGATTTACTTTTGACTAATTTACTTAGTCACCCAGTCAAAATTATAACTAAATCACTAATTTGAAAGGGTTGAATTGAAAACGGCAGACGTTTTTTTTAACAAAAGTCCCAAATTTACATAGAAAGATAGTAAAATTCATCTATGCGATTGAAGACAATCTGATCAATGCAAAGTACAAGAATAAAATCGAATGACTCACTGAAACTTTTTTAAAAGTGCAATCAATCTAGTTGTGCCATTGAAAATTAAAAAATCAAGATTGTGTGGCACCCGCGGGGGATCGAACCCGGATCGTGTGGGCTGTAGAAAAGCACACCCCCGACTGCGCTATGTCGTCTCTTTAGCCCTCCTAAAAATTTGGCAATAGAACCCTGCTATCAGGTTTTTCGGCTGGTATCATAAGCTATCTATCTAATGCTCAATTTGTCTTTTAAATGAAAGATACGGTATTGTCATAATGGCATAGACTATATTATAATGTGCAGAGTACTGTAGTGTATGCAAGGTGTATAGTTTACTGTTAGATTACTGTTAGATAACCTTACTGTTAGATTACTGTTACTGTTTACTGTTAGATAACCCATCTTTAGGTGGCTTACATAGCGATGGAGCCAACTGGTCAAGTTTATCGTCGTCAGTGCCACGTTTTCCTCACTCATCAAGCGTTTCAGGTAAGAAAATAGTTACAGTACTTTATTAAAGTAGATTTAGACAGTTACCGTATACCATTTCTATAGTACAACTCAAGTTATAAGTTTATCTAAGTAGAGTTTTCAAAGATTTTCAAAAATCCAACATTTTCCTTTGTTATGACAATTTGTCAAGTAATTGACAACTGTTGGATTTATCTTTTCTTTTTCTTTAAGCCAATCGGTTAGAGTAAAAGATCAAAGGACTCCAATTACTCATCAAATCCAAACAGCAACATTTGTTCTCTTTCTGAAAAGTAAACGACGATTTTTACTAGTTTTCTCTTTTTCTGGATTCTTTTCTCTTGAAAAATGCATTTTACAAAAAAACAATAAGGCATAAGACCCTTTTCTGGCGGTAACGAATACCTGTCTGTGTGGGTCATTGGTTGAGCGCTTGGCTGGTAAGCGAGCGGTCGCGGGTTCGAGTCCCGGGTCGGATCATTTTTTGTTGTTGATCATCATTCGTTGCCCCAAAGTACCAGTCAATGGACCCAATTACTCATCAAATCTAAACAGCAACATTTGTTCTCTTTCGACGTAATCGACGATTTTTACTAGTTTTCTCTTTTTCTGGATTCTTTTCTCTTGTAAAATCCATTTTCTAAAAAAACACCGATTTTTTAGAAAAGTTTATGCTTTTTCAGCTTCTTCAAAGTATTGATCTTTTTAAAAAACGCTGGAATACAATGATTTACTTCCTTTAACTTTTTCAGTCTTTCAGTCTTTATTCAGTTGCCCATTCATCAGTTAGCCTCGTTTTTTTTAGGTGAAAACATTCACAAAGAATCCATTTTCCAAAAAAATCCACATAAAAATCGTTTCCTTACCAATTGAAAACATTTCCTTTTCGTCGGCTGTCAGGAAAATTGGTTGTTTGTGTGAAAAGATCGATTGGAAAAGATTGACGGTTGAAAAAATGGGAATGAATGACTGAAAAGAATGGCTGAATGAATGGTTGAATGGGTTGGGTACCGGAATTGAGGTCAGCTCTCTTTCTTGTCCTTTCAAATCTCCCTTTTGCAACTCTTACGTCAAAATTCGAAAGCACTGGGGTTAAACTGTTTGGTGGAACTGTTTGGTTAAACTGTTTGGTTAAATTGTTTGGTTAAATTGTTTGGTTAAATTGTTTGATTAAACTGTTTAATTAAACTGTTTGGTTAAATTGTTTGGTTAAACTGTTTGGTTCAATTGTTTGGTTCAATTGTTTGGCTAAACTGTTTGGTTAAACTGTTTAGTTAAACTGTTTAATTAAACTGTTTAATTAAACTGTTTAGTTAAATTGTTTAGTTAAACTGTTTGGTTAAACTGTTTGAAGGAGGGAACAAGACTCTAGAGAGATTTTGGAACTCTATTTTTCTTTCTAAATCAAGCTTTTCTAAATCAAACTTTTCTAAATCAAACTTTTCTAAATCAAACTTTTCTAAAGCTTAAATTTCCAGCAACGACTTTGCAGAGAAAGAAAGAGAAAGCAGATCTTTGCAATAATGCAAACTCGTACTTTAACATTTGTAAAACAAATTTTTGAGTGAAATCGAGCTATTTGGAACTTAATACATGCTGAGCACAGGGTTTTTTTTTTTGAATCATATTCGTTAGTTGTAAAGAATGGAGTAAAGCAGATGTTTTTTTGAGAGTCACAGACAGATGAGATTTCATTACATTTTACCCAATTTTGGGGAACCATCACGAAAATTACTTTTGCCGATCACTTTTACAACCGGAAAATTGCTTGAGTTTGGTTTAAATGAGCGGGGGACAGATGGAGTTCGGCAAGATACCCAATAAGCCATAAGACCCTTTTCTGGCGGCGACGAACACCTGTCTTTGTGGGTCATTGGTTGAGCGCTTGGCCGGTAAGCGGGACGTCGGGGGTTCGAGTCCCGGGTCGATCATTTTTTGTATTCCTTGTCCCAAAGAACCGGTGGGTCTAACTTACCCAGTTACTTACCCAGTTACCTACCCAGTTACTTACCCAGTTATTTACCCAGTTACCTACCCATTACTTACCCAGTTACTTACCCATTATTTACCCATTACCTACCCATTACACCCAGTTACTTCCCAGTTATTTACCCAGTTACACCCAGTTACTTCCCAGTTATTCCCAGTTATTCCCAGTTACCCAGTTACTTACCCAGTTACCTACCCAGTTACCTACCCAGTTACTTACCCAGTTACCTACCCAGTTACTTACCCAGTTACTTACCCAGTTATTTACCCAGTTACTTACCCAGTTACTACCCAGTTACCTACCCAGTTACCTACCCAGTTACTTACCCAGTTACCTACCCAGTTACTTACCCAGTTACTTACCCAGTTACTTACCCAGTTACTTACCTAGTCATCTAATCTAATGAAATTCTCATTTAACAACATTGTAGACCTGCAATAACCAATCATTGAATAGCTAGTGCTAGGTTTTCAAATGATTCCTAGGAAATTTTGATTGGAGTACATGATTCTAAGAGGCTATTAACCAGCGCTAGATACAGTACAGTTACCGCAATCAATTTCCAGACAGAAAAGTCCTTGACTTTGGTTGTAAATGAGTCGTCCTTTTTGAAAGAGTGATGAATTGGATCGCCGAATGAATCCAAGATTCACAAAGAAGTGTCAAAGGTTTCTTTTTCTAGATCTTCAAAGATATAGATCTTTTTCCTAATAATATCTTTGCTCGAATGATAGATAAGAATAACATTCTTGAAGAGAATTCTTGTGGATTGCATTGAAAATGGGGATTGCATTGAAAACTTAGTGTTAGAGAATCATTTCATAGCAAGGATTGGGTTTTTAGGGTTTCAAATCCTAAGAGATCCTAATAATCAAATTCTAATAATCCTAAGAGAATCCTAAGAGAATCGAGAGAGAAAACGCTTGAGTCAGCTCGGATTATTCTCTCTGCAGTTTGATAGAATTTGTTTTGTAAAATGTAGAAGTTTTAGCAAAAATCCAGCCAAATTAAAGGCCAAAGTTGGCCTCAAAAATTGGCGCATCGTTTGGCGGTGTTCATTTTATCGTAGCATTCACTCGGATCTCTTAAATTGTTAAATTGGCGTCTATTGGAGGCCCTGTTGGAAATGTTGGTTGATTGGTTTAGCATAAGATAGGAGATTTGTCAGGATCGGAGATTTGTCAGGATAGGAGACTTGTCAGCATCGGATATTTGTCAGGATCGGATATTTGTCAGGATCGGATATTTGTCAGGATCGGAGATTTGCCAGGATCGGAGATTTGTCAGGATCAGAGATTTGTCAGGATAGGATATTTGTCAGGATCGGAGATTCGCCAGGATCGGAGATTTGTCAGGATCAGAGATTTGTCAGGATAGGATATTTGTCCAAATTCCTCGATATTTCTTCTTTACATATCCAATATCGAAAAAACGAAATGTCCATATTTGATGTATGTTCGGCTGTTCATTGCGCAAGTGTTCTTCCACCTCGTTACTCTCTTTCTTGTGTGGATATTAGAAAATGACACAGCAAAGCCGTAGAATAAATAAAGATCAAAGGGGGGAAATGAAAAGATACAGTAAGTTGAGGCTAAACATTTTTAGAAGAAAAGAAAAGAAGAAAAGAAAAGAAAGGAAACATTTTCCTTTGCGCAACTCTTTTGAAGGGAAACATTTGAATGATTTGAATGAAACTTGAAAAGGGAAACATTTGAATGATGGGAATTTTGGGGAAAAGATTTAGTTTCGATTCTTTTCAAAAACCGTCATTGAAACTGGAAACGATAAAAGTTCGCAACAATCTATTGACAGCTGTGATATTAGGTTGAATAATTCATTAATCATCTATCTTAGGTTGAATAATTAATGAACCCAGCCATATCTACCCCTTAGTTATCAAGGATAGATCTGCTACAGACACGGTAGACAAATCATTGAAACATCTAGCCATTCTAAGATAGAGATCGTGTTCAAAAGACAATTTCTCGAAGACAAAAGCTCATCGGCAGAAAGCTGTAATTCAAGCCGGAGCTGATCAGAAGTCAGGCCTAAAAACCAAGTGACTTTTTTAGTCACTAGTGCATATAAGCATGCCTTTTCAGGCTTCTGACCTGGTGTATTGGTTAACGCTTTCGCATTACGGTAACCGTTAACGTGGGTTCAGCTCCGGCATCGGATTAGCTGTATAGAGTCAAGCAAGCCAAGCAAGTCAAGCAAGTCAAGCAAGTCAAGCGAGTCAAGCAAGTCAAGCAAGCCAATCAAGACAAGGCAAGTCAGGCCCTAGTCTACTACCAATCAAAAAGCTTTTGGTTTCGTTTTGCTCTAATTAAATATGTTGAATTGTTTTTGCCTTCAAAGCTTAAACTTTGGCATTTGGATAATAAAAAAAACCGGAAGAAAAGAGGGAAAGTGGGCGAGGTCATAAATTTTCATTTCGGAGATTTTCATTTAGTCCCTCTTTTTCATCTCGGCTAGTTTTGAGTCTCCAGGTGGCTGGGGGAGTGGAATGGAGAGGCTCGTTTTTTTTCTCCTCCATCATTTCCATGGATCTCTGCAAGCTTGATGGAATTCCATTCTCTTTTCCCCATCTTCTATCCCTTTCTTTTTGATCTATTGATGTCAGAACCAAAATATTTCTATAGTTTGGTACTATAGTTAAAACAAAAGAATATCTAGATTACAAGAGAATGAAACTGGATTTTTCTATGAAGTGTAAGGATTTAATTAGAGTTCTAGAAGCAGGCTAGAACCAGCCTGAGCCTGAGCCTGGTTCTAGAATTCTAGAACCAGTTCTTCTAGAATTCTAGAACCAGTTCTTCTAGAGTTCTAGAGCCAGTTCTTCTAGAGTTCTAGAACCAGTTCTTCTAGAGTTCTAGAACCAGTTCTTCTAGAATTCTAGAACCAGTTCTTCTAGAATTCTAGAACCTGGTTCCAAAATCTCTAAGCCAAGCTAAAAGAAAAGAAAAACGAAATGATAGAAAAGAAATTGGTTAAAAGTAGGGTAGAAGTGTAAAGGCTAAATTTTACAATAAAACTATCGTCTACCATAGTTTCTAAGCTATCATTCTTGACAATTTTGCAGCACTTTTAAGCCCAGGCGATTTTTCTTTCTTCCACCATGGATGAAATCCCATTTCATCCTTTGTCTTTTCGTTTTTGTCGCAAATTTCCCAACGATTCCCCATGTCTTTCCTTTCTTTTCCTTTCTTTTCTCTTTTCCTTTTCTATGATGATCTTTTTTAGAAATTCCTTCCCAAAAGGCGCCAAAACGTCCAAAAATTTTGCCATCATTTTTCTCGCCTTTTCAATCCTAAATCTTTAGCTTTTGCATGAATTAATATTGATTTTCTATTTTTTTTATTTAAATAGATAAATTAATTTAAAACTTGTACCCATTTATCTATAGTTATCTTTAGAAATCATTTATCTATAGCTTTTAGATACTCAAGCTAGTTTATAAACGATTTGAAAGTCAGCCAGTAAGCCAGCAAGCCAGCCAGCAAGCCAGCAAGCAAGCCAGCAAGCCAGCAAGCAAGCCAGCAAGCCAGCAAGCCAGCCAGCAAGCAAGCCAGCAAGCCAGCCAGCAAGCCAGCCAGCAAGCAGAAGCAAGCAGAAGCAAGCCAGCAAGAAGAAGCCAGCCAGCAAGCCAGCAAGCAAGCCAGAAAGCCAGCCAGCAAGCCAGCAAGCCAGCCAGAAGCCAGCAAGCAAGCCAGCAAGCAAGCCAGCTTTGAAAATCAGATCCAAGCCAAGCTAGAATCAGACTTCGACCTGATTTAGCTCTATTCTAGTTTTACTGTTTATCTTTTACATATAGCTCTTTACATTTTATAATCTAGCAATTCATTCATTTTCATCTAGCTCTTTAAATTGATCTAGCAATTCATTCATTTCAATCTAGCTCTTTACATTTATTAGGTTGATGCAAAAGTCTTTTTCATTTTTTTCGTACTTCCGTTAAAAAGTAACAAATGCACGAATTGAACAACGGTTATTGCATTCGAAAGGCCAATTATTTTTCTGCAAAATGACATTAAAACGAGTTTAAAATGTCTATGTCTAGATTTTTTGAGAGCCTGAAGTCGGGTAGTCAAAAAGGCGACGGCTCGATGATGCATTTAGACGCTTTAGCAAGGAAACCAATCTTGATGTTAATAAATAAAGATAGAGCACAAAAAGTTAGATATTTTTTCAGATTTTCAGAGAAATTGATTCAGCCAATTTCTTTATAGAGGTTTTTATAGATTTTTATGAAAAAGCCCGTTTTCACTCTCGAATTTGCTTGAAAGTGAACCCAAATTGACTTAAAAAGATGGGAAATTGAACAATAAACACTTTTTCATTTAGAGCAAACCATAGGTTAATTGATGACTTTGTTATTTTTCAAAAGAAGTACGAAAAAAATGAAAAAGACTTTTGCATCAACCTAATATCTAGCAATTCATTCAATCAGAATATTGAACTAAACAACGATTCTCAATCTCGTTTCCAGGTTGAAGAGATCGAGTCAGTGCTGGGAAACGCGTTTCAAGCAGCTCTCTTGCGTGCGAGTCAGCGACGATCAGAGAAAGATCGCCATTCTGCCACAATTCAACCCATCAAAGTGGCGAAACCATCCGAGCCACAACAACAAATTCATTCAAAACAACAAAGGCTCACCATTGTCACATCTACACCAACATTGGTGAGTCAATACGAAATAAATACTAATGACTGAGGGTCACTGGTTCGCTAAATGAGCGAAAATAGTACAAAATCAAAATGATCGGCTTCTTTGGATCAACTATAATCTTTAACTTAGTTTAAATAAATATAAATAAATAAAATGTAAATATTTATTGAATATCTGATAATAGCTATTCAAGTAATTCAGCTTTTTTGATTAGATTACAAAATAGTCATTTTACGAAGATGGTTTTGATTTATTTGGGATTCACACGCAAAAATGAAGTAAAGAGGAGGTAAAGAGGAAAGGAAGAGAGGAAGTAAAGAGAAGAGTAAAGAGGAGAGTAAAGAGGAAGTAAAGAGAAGAGTAAAGAGGAAAGGAAAGAGGAAGTAAAGAGAAGAGTAAAGAGGAGAGTAAAGAGGAAGTAAAGAGAGGAAGTAAAGAGGGCAGCTGCGAGAATTTTGTGAAAAAAAAGGGAAAACGATTGAAAAGATGAATTGAAATGGGGAAAAGAATTTCTCACAAATACATTCATCTCTCCATTACTGAATCGATTACTGAATCGATGGGATTGGTGAAAATGAAACCATTCCTCAATCCGATTGTTTCAATGGTTTTTGAGGCTAACCATTTCTTTTGCATTTGTTTGTTGTTTTTTTAAATTTGTTTAACATTTATTAATGGGTTAATTAGAGAAGTAATTGGGGGTTTATTTTAAAGATAGCTTGAAAGATAAAGATATATTGATAAAGATTGCCTTCCTCTTGACTAAGGAGTTCTAAAACGTGTTTAAACAATCTCTTGGCTGTAGATGGATTGGACAGACAGATAGATAGACAGATAGATAGACAGATAGATAGATAGATAAATAGATAGATAGACAGACAGACAGATAGACAGACAGATAGACAGACAGACAGACAGACAGACAGATAGACAGACAGATAGACAGACATATAGACAGATAGACAGACAGATAGACAGATAGACAGATAGACAGACAGATAGACAGACAGACAGACAGATAGACAGACAGATAGACAGACAGATAGACAAGATTACGGTAGTTCCAAAACGTTTCCACTTTCTCCGTAATTTTGGCTCTAGTTTCATTCAATCTATCTACTTTTTCGTCCTCGATATTCTTTGTAAATCTTCAGCGAATCAAAAGCAGATTGATTGAATAAAGATTGAATAAAGAATAAATAGTGATAAGCTTACGGTAGTTTTGGAAGGATTACTTGAGAGACTGGCGACTTAAAACCCCTACAGTAATCCCTGTAAAGTTTGGGCCAAACTACTGTATCTAAGTCGACCCTTTCCGGTAGTTTATCGTCTCACACTCGAAACAATCTCATTCCATTCAATCCAGTTCAACCCTAATCCCTTTCAACTCTTCAGAATGAACAAATCAAAAAGGCAAAAAAGCTTGTGTTGTTGCTATGGTCACCCTTTCCATTCATCTTTTTTCATATGACATTACAAGGAGACGATGAATGGTGAATCCCCTTTCATTCAATCAAATACCCACCTGTCTCTTTCTCGTTTCATTTCATTCTATTTTTTTTACCTTTCCTGAGAAACATCAAAACCTACAACTTCTCTAAGAAATGTTCTTATAGAAGTTTACGTACTTTTCTAGAAACTAAACTCTGAACCGCAAGGCAAGCCAGAGCCAGATCTAGATCTGTCAAGCAGAGCCAGATCTAGAACCAGACATGGATTATGATTTGGCTGGCCTGGATCTAGAGCTAGTCTATAACATGAAGTACAAGATGTCCTTTAGCTTTTTACTTGTATTCAAATTCTCCACGAGTTTTCCAGGTACTGGACTTGGTTAAGCCTGGCTAATTGTTTAGAAGTTTATAATGAAATCAAATTTTTTCTATTACTTGATGCAATATTTGAATATCCAAGATTTCCTTTAGCTTTTTACTTGTATTTGTACTTGTATGATTCAAATTTTTCACGAGTTTCCCAGTTTTCCAGACAGATAGACAGACAGACAAATAGACAGATAAGCAGACAGACAGACGACACAGACGACAACAGAGCAGACGACGGCGCGAGACAGAAGACGACCAGATAGACGCGCGCAACAGATAGCGCAGACAGAGCGACGAGACAGACAACAGAGAGCGACAGAGCGACGGACGATAGACACCGAGCAGACAGACAAAAGCGACAGATAACGACAGACAGATAACACAGACAACAGTAGACAGACAGATAGACAGACAGACAGACAGATAGACAGACAGACAGATAGATAAAGTTATCAAATTGATTTGATTGATTATTGAATTCAAAAAGTTCATAAGAAAGTTTAGAGCCAAAAGTTTACAGTCGGAAGTTTATAAAAGTGAATCCCCATTTTTCCACAGCCACCTGTCCTAGTGTGACCATTTTACAGTGACTCTTTGACTCGTTCTCCCCTCAACAACTGTCCCCCATTTCTCTGTCTTTTATCGAAACCGATTATCGGATCTCTGCCAAAAAAAAAACTCTTCTTTCTGAACCCTTTTCTTCCTTGCAAGTATTCAATTTCTTTGTAAATCCGAAAGAAAAGAGAAAAAAGGGCGGTGTTCGTTTACAACCTTCCCCCCACCTTCTTTTCTTCAATCAATTCAACAATTTTATGGCCACCCCTTGTTTCTACCACTGATATCCATGTTGATTGATTTCTGAGGTTCTGCTCAAATTTGCATTTAAAGTTTGATTTCGATTGCTGGTGGTTACAAGACTGTTCTTGGTTTCAGGCTAGAAGCTAGATTCATGACTAGAGCTAGATTCTAGCTATCCCAAGCCAGGATCAGACTATACTTGTTTTGGATATTTCAAGTCCAAGCCATCCTTATGACCTAGCTGCTTCAAGCCATACCAGGATCAAGCCAGGGCCAGGGCTTAGGCCAGGGTTGGGCTAGGGTCAGACCAGGGCTAAGGCCAGGGTCGGGCCAGGGCTAGAGCTAGGGTAAGGCCTTACTGAAAAGCTTGGCTTCGTAATCCTCAACGTGATAAACAAACCAGAAGTTTTGATTTTAAAACCCATTCAATCTCCATTGAATGTCATTTTTTGTGAGTATCCAAAAAAACTTTGAAACTTTTTGCTCATGTCCGTAAAACTGAAAGGTGACTTTGATGACTCAGAAAATTTTGGGGTTCTCTCTTTTCGACATTTCTTTTCCAAAATCCTTTGTCTTTCCGTTTCAAAGCGCTATCAGAAAAGCGAATCTTTCAGTCATTTACTCCAAAGGTAAATCTTTGAATAGCTCTTTGAAAAAATAGCTTTGAATTTTTATCCCTTATCCTCTATCCTCTTTGAATAGCTTTATCCAAAATCCTTTTTGAATAGCTTTATCTTCATTCTATTTTTCCTGAAAATTAGAAATCAAATTTAATTGATCTAAACTGATCTAAACTGATCTAAACTGATCTAAACTGATCTAGGCTGATCTAAACAGATCTAAACTGATCTAAACAGATCTAAACAGATCTAAACTGATCTAAACTGATCTAGGCTGATCTAAACAGATCTAAACTGATCTAAACTGATCTAAACAGATCTAAACAGATCTAAACTGATCTAAACTGATCTAGGCTGATCTAAACAGATCTAAACAGATCTAAACTGATCTAAACAGATCTAAACAGATCTAGGCTGATCTAAACAGATCTAAACAGATCTAAACAGATCTAAACAGATCTAAACTGATCTAAACTGATCTAAACTGATCTAAACTGATCTAAACAGATCTAAACTGATCTAAACTGATCTAAACTGATCTAAACAGATCTAAACAGATCTAAACAGATCTAAACAGATCTAAACAGATCTAAACAGATCTAAACAGATCTAAACTGATCTAAACTGATCTAAACAGATCTAAACAGATCTAAACAGATCTAGGCTGATCTAAACAGATCTAAACAGATCTAAACAGATCCAAACTGATCTAAACAGATCTAAACAGATCTAAACAGATCTAAACAGATCTAGGCTGATCTAAACAGATCTAAACAGATCTAAACTGATCTAAACAGATCTAAACTGATCTAAACTGATCTAAACTGATCTAAACTGATCTAAACTTTTACTAAACAAAAACGACATCGTTCTATATTGATATTGATCACTTTGATCAATCAAAAAAACAATCCAGCAATGAATCTGGTTCACCGGAAGCACGGGGTGCTAATTGCATTTTGTGACTAGAGGGGAAATTTCGGAAAAGAAAGGGATTGGGTGAATTGGGTGCTTGTTATTGCCTGTGGTGTTTGAAAGGGGAGGGGATTGAGTGAGTCGAAGAGGGTTATCTCTTTCCGAGATCTCTCCAAGTACAACCCCTAACTCCCCTCATTGGGCAATTCGTGTTCATTTTCCACCTATTTCTTTCTTGAGTCAATTCTTTTTCTTTTGCTTAATTGTTATCAAATTTTGAGGCAATTTTTGACAATATTTGACGATTTTAAACAATTTAGACAATTTTTGACAATTTTCATTGACAGAAATTCTCAATAAATCTCTTTAGCGGCAAGTAAATCTCTTTAGCGAGTTTTGCTCGTTCAGAAAAACTTTACTGTCCATTCCCAGAGGTTCATAGTAAGCTAAAGTCTCATAACTAAAGATCTTCAAAGCTGGATAGGTCAATGAAAGTATTCAGTTGAGGAAGGAGTACCTTTGTAAAGCTTTGTAACACTTTGTAAAGCTTTGTAAAGCTTTGTAACGCTTTGTAAAGCTTTGTAATGCTTTGTAATGCTTTGTAAAGCTTTGTAATGCTTTGTAATGCTTTGTAAAGCTTTGTAACACTTTGTAATGCTTTGTAAAGCTTTGTAATGCTTTGTAAAGCTTTGTAATGCTTTGTAAAGCTTTGTAAAGCTTTGTAACACTTTGTAAAACTTTGTAACATTTTAAATCTGATTTGAATGTGGTGAGGTATAGATTTAAGGCAAATCACTTGTTTAAAAAAGCACAGCACAAAGTATTCACGTATTTCAAATCGATTACCTATCTTCTAGAATCAATAATCAATAATCTATAACCTATTATCTATAATCTATTATCTATAATCTATAATCTATTATCTATTATCTATTACCTATAAAATCTATATCCATAAACCCGTATTCTTTCAGCACTCTCCATCTTTTTTTGTTTCCTAAATTCGATTAACTAGGTTTTTTACTCAAAATCCATCAATCTTCATTATAAGAATTACAAAAAACTTAACCTTAAGCTCTCTAAAAAAGACATTTTCGAGTAGTGATCAAATTGAGGAGGAAAAAAGGCTAGTGATTATGACCTGGCTGCTCCAGGTCATACCAGGATCAAGCTAGGGCCAGGGCCAGGGCCAGACCAGGGCTAGGGCTAGGGTGAGAGCCATCTATTGTCTATCAAATCTATATCCATAAATCCGTATTCTCTCAGCACTCTCCATTTTTTTTTGTTTCCTTAATTCGATTAACGAGGCTTTTCGGCTGCTTTTTTTACTCAAAATCCATCAATTTTCATTATAAGAATTATAGAATTATAGAAAAAGACTTAGAAAAAGACTTAAGTCTTAGAAAAACTTAAGATCTTAACCTTAAGCTCTCTAAAAAAGACATTTTCGAGTAGTGATCAAATTGAGAAGGAAAAGAGGCAAAAGAGACACCTGTTCTTAATGCAAACATAGAAAAGAACGGCTGAAAACGACTGAAAACGAAATCTGAACCTTTTTATTCACATTACAGCTTTTATTTGTATCTCTATTTGATCAGACTGTGGATCATTTGAAGCTTTAGAGCTTCAGTTACCAATTTTTTTTAAAGTCATTCTCAATTAAAATGAATAAGTTTCTATTTTTCATTCATTAAAATCTAAATTCTTTGTTAATTTTTTAATTTTCATCAATTCCTAAAGAATTTCTTAAGAATTGCTTAAGAATTTCTCAAGAATTGCTCAAGAATTCCTTTAGAATTGCTCAAGAATCAATTCTCAGACAGCTTTGAACATTCAAAATCGTTTCAGAAAGAGTTTTGATGAAGATTTTCTAATAAAATTGACACCAATCGCTCACTTTTCTCTCTTCTTTTTCTAGAGAATGTTTGATGGGAGTTGATGTGCATATATGAGCATTTATAGAAGGGGAAAAGAGAAAGAGAATGTCCAATAGGGTCTCATATAGAAGGACTCCAACTGGGTGAGACAAACGACAAGATATATTTTGAACAAGCTATATTTTGAGCAAGATATATTTTAAACAAGATATATTTCAATATTGGTTTAAGGATTTTATCCTTTCAAAGTACTCTATCTTTCAATTTGTTGAATATCTTTAATTTTCAATAACTAGTTTAACTTTTCCAATGAAAAATTAAGCTTGAGTTCTTTAGTTTGTTTAAATTTCAAATTGACTTTCGTAGATAAAAATGATTCAAATTTTGAGGATCTGATTTGAGTTTTAAAAAGTAATCACTTTCTTTCATCGGCTTTCGTTCTTCAGCTTTCTTTCTTCAGCTTTCGTTCTTCAGCTTTCTTTCTTCAGCTTTCTTTCTTCAGCTTTCGTTCTTCAGCTTTCTTTCTTCAGCTTTCTTTCTTCAGCTTTCGTTCTTCAGCTTTCTTTCTTCAGCTTTCTTTCTTCAGCTTTCGTTCTTCAGCTTTCTTTCTTCAGCTTTCTTTCTTCAGCTTTCGTTCTCAGCTTTCTTCTTCAGCTTTCGTTCTTCAGCTTTCTTTCTTCAGCTTTCTTTCTTCAGCTTTCGTTCTTCAGCTTTCTTTCTTCAGCTTTCTTTCTTCAGCTTTCGTTCTTCAGCTTTCTTTCTTCAGCTTTCTTTCTTCAGCTTTCTTTCTTCGGCTTTCAAGCTGTTAGTGTGCTAGTGTATTAAACCTACGGCGTCTCTTGGGCTTGCGTTCGAATCCGCCTATGGAACTTTTGCAATTTTTGATGCATTTTCATTAAATATTGATGCTTTATGCATTATTTTACAGCTTCTAAAGACATAAAAGGGTCATAGAATGAGATAAAATGCTTATTTTCATAGTAGTATTGTTCAGAGGGTAACGGGTAAATAAACCGAGCAAGTTTCAGCTCACTTTCTTTCTTCAGCTTTCTTTCTTCAGCTTCCTTTCTTCAGCTTCCTTTCTTTAGCTTCCTTTCTTTAGCTTTCTTTTTTTTCAAGCTAAATTCAAATCTTCAAATCAAATCTCTATATAAAAGCTTAGAAATCGTAAAATATTTAACAATTATACTTCTAGAAAGTCGAAAATAAAATCTAGTTTTATAAATGTTTTAGTATAAATGTCAAATATTAGCTGGGGTGAAGAGATTCCCAGTGGGAGACTTTTGATTGGGTAACAATTCTTCCTCTTTTCTTCCATCACCATTCGAGACAATTGCTTTTTCTCTTTTAGAACAAGAGACATATTGATCTTTGCATTTCCGTCAAACTTTATGCTCTCTTTTTGTCTTTATATTCTTGTTAAATTATGCATTTTCTTCGTTTATGATCAAAAATTAAGCTTTAAACTTAATTAAGTTTTTATTTCTTTAAATATTCACTCAAAATTTATATTTAAATAGATTTAAATAGATTTAAATAGATTTAAATCGATTTAAATAGATTTAAATAGATTTAAATAGATTTAAATAGATTTAAATCGATTTAAATAGATTTAAATCGATTTAAATAGATTTAAATTGATTTAAATTGATTTAAATTGATTTAAATCGATTTAAATAGATCTAAATAGATAAAAGGATGAATAAAAAGATAAATAAAACAGATTTTTATATCTAAACTGTTTTGTTGTTGTTTGTTTCTAATTCTTGTTTCTAATTTCTTGTTTCAAGTTTGTTTTTTTGAAGCTTTTCTTGACGCTAATTTTTTCAATTCTTTAATCCAATGAAGTATTTGAGAGAAATCAATTAGTACTATTAGTACTAAGAGTACTTACAATTAGTACTAAGAGAGATATGTTTTATCTGTTATTAGAGATGTATTATATCTTTTTTCTTTTAGGAGATGCCATTAGAGACTCGTCAACGGGTTTCATCAACAGCTTTCCTCTCAAGACTTCTCGGAAAAGGGAAAGAAGCGGTGATCGAAGATGCAAAAGCGAAAAGGTTAGTGAAAGAAAAGCTTAAGTTTAACTTAAACAACTTTAACTTTAACTTCAACTTAAACTTAAGCAACAATGTATCTAGTGACTAATAAGTATTGTCATATGTTTGTCATATGCTTTGTCGGGTGCTTAAGCGCGTGCTATTCCTCGAGCTTAGCTCCAAATCTCATAAGTAACATAACATGTCTTTGTCGCGTGCTTAAGCGCGTGTTACTCCTCGAGCTTAGCTCCAAATCTCATAAGTAACAACAAAATATTGCTAAGAGTCTAGGGAATATCCATTAATCTGAGACAATGACTGCAAAAGATTTTATTTCGATTTTTTTGATAAAAAAGGTTTGGAAGCTGCTCGCAAATGAAAAGTAGTGTTATAGCAAATCTATAGCAAAGCTAATCAGCTCTAGATCCAGACGAGACCAGCCAAAACAGAGTCCAAACCAGAGCCTAAATGAGAAACTCATTTAGGAAACTTTTTTCAGGAAATTTAAGGCTAATGTCCAGCATTCACACGGTAGTTCATCAAAAAATAGTCTTTTCCCCCTCATTTTCTGAAAACATGACATCCATCAATCATAATTATTCGCAAAAGAATCGCTAAACGAATGGATTTCTCCTCCTTTCCCTTTTTCTTCACCATATGTGCCCAGTTGCGCGATTATTAACTAAACAAAACGCTTTTCTGAAGGGAAATGAGCTAGTAAATGGATTTGTTAAAGAAAAATTTAAGTTTATAGCATGAAAAGTTGAAAAATTAAGGCCAAAATTGAGGCCAAAATTGGTTTTTTTTGAAAAAAGTAGAACAAGAGAATGGTCTCAACTCGAATTATGGGGCAGCCACAAGCGGCGTTCGCGACAGCCCTTGTGGTCTAGTGGTTAGTGTGCTAGTGTATCAAGTCTATGGCTTCTCTTGGGCTTGGGTTCGAATCCGCCTATGGATTTTTTGCAATTTTTGATGCATTTTCATTAAAGCTTGATGTTTTATGCATTATTTTACAGCTTCTAAAGAAATAAAAGGCTCATAGAATGAGATAAAATGCTCATTTTCATAGTAGGTTTGATCTTCGTAGTATTGATCGGAGGGTAACGGGTAAATGAACCGAGCAAGTTTCAACTTGCCAGATTTGCCAAAAGATAGCTCTTTCAAGTCACTTTTTATGAAATTCTTAAGTTCTTTCTTAAAAAGTTAACCGAAATTTTTGAGAAATAGCAAAGTTTATCATAAAATAATATAAATGGTTATTTAGGAAACGGCGTCCCGTTAGCGCTGTCTTCTCGAGTGCCATTCATCGTTTCGCAAGCACCGCTAATGTTAAAGATTCAAAAAGGGTTAGTTTAAAGCTAAAAATGTAAATAAAATCTAAAAACAACTACTATTCGTTTACTAGCTCTAGTAGCTCGTTTACTAGCTCTAGTCGCTCGTTTACTAGCTCTAGCTCTTTTGCTAGCTCTAGTAGCTCGTTTACTAGCTCTAGTCGCTCGTTTACTAGCTCTAGTAGCTCTTTTGCTAGCTCTAGTAGCTCGTTTACTAGCTCTAGTCGCTCGTTTACTAGCTCTAGCTCTTTTGCTAGCTCTAGTAGCTCGTTTACTAGCTCTAGTCGCTCGTTTACTAGCTCTAGCTCTTTTGCTAGCTCTAGTAGCTCGTTTACTAGCTCTAGTCGCTCGTTTACTACCTCTAGTAGCTCTTTTGCTAGCTCTAGTAGCTCGTTTACTAGCTCTAGTCGCTCGTTTACTAGCTCTAGTAGCTCGTTTACTAGCTCTAGTAGCTCGTTTACTAGCTCTAGTCGCTCGTTTACTAGGTCTAGCTCTTTTGCTAGCTCTAGTAGCTCGTTTACTAGCTCTAGTAGCTCTAAAACGGATAGTAGATCTAAAAACGATCTACTATCCGAATTGTGGAGTTTTCTATTCAAAATTAGATCTTAAAACAAAAGAAACCCTATCGAAAACTCGAATTCAAATCCAGCCTCTTCCCCTTTCCAAAATTGCCTTCAAATCCGCCGACCTTTTGTTTTTCCGCACTTTTTTTTCTTTCGTTTTTCTCTTTACTCATGCTTTTTACCAGATCATTCCCCTCATTGGTCATGCCTTTTTTTGGCCTTCCTTTTTCTAACAAAAGTCCTTGAAAAGAAAATTCTCACACCATAACATGTTTGAATCAAAAAATATAAAAATTTAGACTTTAAAAAAATCTTCTACGATGCTAGATTTGAGTTTAAATCAAGTTTTTAAAAATTTAGCCTTTAAAAAGATATTGTAAAGTGTTAGATTTGCTAGTCTAGCATCAGCTTCTAGCTTTCTGACTTACACCACTTACAACAACAACTCAACAACAACAAGAATCAACAGCCAAGATATTAGAGTAGATTTGTGGTGATATTGTGGTGTTAATCAGTTAGTACTTTGTGCTTAATCCCTTTAAACACACCATGCCTAGTGCAGTGAGATCTGCATTTTCTCAGGAAGAATGTTGAATTTCGTGCGCTAGACAAGGTGTTTTTGCAGTTTTTTAGAGCTAGTAAACGAGCTACTAGAGCTAGCAAAAGAGCTAGAGCTAGTAAACGAGCGACTAGAGCTAGTAAATGGACTACTAGAGCTAGTGAAAGAGCTACTAGAGCTAGTAAACGAACTACTAGAGCTAGTAAACGAGCTAGAGCTTGTAAACGAACTAGTCCAATTGTAAGATAAACGATAGCTTTTGCATGAACTATGCAGTTTATGACCTAGTGAAATAGTTGAACTAGTGAGCCAAAAATCGACTCTAATATCTTGGCTGTTGATTCGCGAAAGAGTTGTGTTGAGTTGGTGTTTCCCTGGCCGACTTGCGCAATCAACACGACACTTCCCATCGAAAGACAACGCCTTTTCATTGGGTTATTTCCTCAAAAGTCGTCTATAACAGCTAATTGCTCTATAGAGAAAAAATCATTTACGAAAAGAGCCATTTACCATCATTTACCCTAGCTGACCCATTTTGAATAGGATTTTTTTTTTTTTGATCAAGGCTACAATTTGTGGACTAAATTTAATTGATGGTCACTGGAAAATCGCTGGAAATAATTACATAAACAAATCCGATCCAGGTGGAAAAATGCGAGAAGTTGACGATAAAATGAGGAAAATATTTAGGGAATGATGAAAATCGCGAAACAATTTTCAGCTGAGAAAAACCAAACAAACAAAAACTCCAAAACGCGCCCTATCTAGCGCACTTTCGGCTAATCCAGTCACTTGGAATCTACTAATGGAATGAGCTGTTCTAAAGACTGTTCTTTGGGCTCAAAGATTCTCAAGCCTAAGCCTAAGCCTAAGCCTAAGTCCAAGCCAGTTTAGTGCACTGAATCGTGTTCACAAAGTCGATCCTCTTCAAAATTCAAATCCCCGATCCACTCCAATTCTGTATTGTTGTCCAAAAGTGGTGTCCACTTATTGCCCTTGTACTATTTTCGAGTAAAAAAAGAAAGACAAGCCTTTGCCCATTTTTATTTGCATATACTTCACCTCTTCCATCCACTTGTCAGCACTGTACTTCTCGATTTCTTCACAAAAAAACACGAGTTGATCGGCCGGAAGAGAGAGAGGGAGAGGCCGGTTCGGATTTGGTTGTGATTTGGTTGTGATTTGGTTGTGATTTGGTTGTGATTTGGTTTTGATTTAGTTCTGATTCGGTTCTGATTTGGTTCTGATCTTGGTCCGCATTTGGTTCCAATTGTTCTTTGTGCTCGAAGGTTCTTAAGTCTAAGTTCTTAGTCCAAAAGTTCTTAAGTCTAAGCCTAAGCCGGTTTCCAATTTCAATTCCAATTCAAAGAGAGCTAAAAACTGATCTATTATCGGATTCGATCGATCTTAACTAATAGATCTTAACTAACAGATCTTAATTTCTAGATTAATCAGTTCAAGTAATCAAACCAAATTCAAATCGAAATCAATCTAACAGAACAAATCTCACGGTATCTTTTTCTCTTTTGATAGAGGCAGATGTGAGATCATTGACACTTTTTCTTTGAGTGAACTTTGGATTTTTGTTGAATGAATCCAAAAAAAAGAGTGACAATTGGTGAAAAGTTTGAAGAAAAGTGTCACCTATTGATTCTATCACTTATGCCGGTGACTTTGATTGGCTTTTTTATTGGTGATAAGGATTTGGATTCAAATTTGAAGCCAAACATGAATAGATGCCCAATCTAAGAACTGAAGTCTTACAAATGCAAATTTGACAAAAAGTCAAGGTCATTTCTAAAGCTGATCTCGAAATTTGACCCTTGTCCATTGCTCAATGTGAATTTGGTTTGATTACTTGGACTGATTAAGATCTATTAGTTAAGCTCTATTAGTTAAGCTCTATTAGTTAAGCTCTATTAGTTAAGCTCTATTAGTTAAGCTCTATTAGTTAAGCTCTATTAGTTAAGCTCTATTAGTTAAGCTCTATTAGTTAAGCTCTATTAGTTAAGCTCTATTAGTTAAGCTCTATTAGTTAAAATCTATCAGCTAAAATCTATTAGTTAAAGTCTTACAAATGCAAATTTAACAATTGCAAAAGTCAAGGTCATTTCTAAAGCTGATCTCGAAATTTGACCCTTGTCCATTGCTCAATCTATTCTTCTCATCTCCCCAAATGATACCCCCAAAAAATACTCAGCGGATTATTCACAAATCTCTTCAAATGGTCAAGGTTATATCTTCGGATTGGGTAACTGAGCCAGCTTGATTCAAAAATTCTTACTCTCATCTGACTCTTCTAGAATCAAATTTACTTTGACAACTATTTTTTCTGATTTATAGTGTAGCTTATAGTGCTCTAAGAGATGATTTTTTCGATTTACTTTGCGAGATTTTTTTGCTAGTGTTTGTAATTTGAGGGATTAGGACACTCATTTCTGATTAGGAGGGAATGTTACGTAACAGAACGGACAGCCTATCCATCTTCAAGATTTGCATTCATTCAGAAATCTTTTTTCTCAATCTGATCCTGGCGAATTCGAAAGGGAATTGACAACATGTCGTGGAGGGGTTTTCGACTTGAGAATTGAGAATTGCGTTTTCTAAAAATATGTCAACTTGTTTGCTCTGGTCGCTTGCTTGCTTGCTTGCTCTGCTCTTGCTTGCTTGATCTTGCTTGCTTGCTCTTGCTTGATCTTGCTTGCTTGCTCTTGCTTGCTTGCTCTTGCTTGCTGCTTGATTGCTCGCTCTACTCGACTGCTTGCTCTGCTCGATTGCTTGCTCTGCTCGATTGCTGCTCGATTGCTGATCGATTGCTGCTCGATTGCTGATCGATTTCTGCTTGCTCGACCATCGTAAACTTTTCTCTAGCTTTTGTCAATTTATCTACTATATTCAAAAAGGATATGTAAAACTCCAAAAAAATCGATAGACTAATAGACAAGATTACAGTAGTCAAAGTCAACTGATTGACTTTGGATTGGGTAATTGACAACTTAAAGTTGGTATGCTTTAGACAAACTCAAATACATTCAAGGATTAATGGTGGAAATTCAAAGGGTTACTGTAAAGGGTTACTGTAAAGGATTACTGTAAAGGATTGCTGTAAAGGATTGCTGTAAAGGATTGCTGTAAAGGGCTACTGTACTTCTTGCCTCATTACAGTGCAATATGCAACACTTAGACTAGTGCTTATTAAATTTAAGCTAAAGCTGACCAGAGAACCCTTTGAAGTTCGATTTTAGAAGCGATTTGGTTTCAAGGTGCAAACGCTGGTTAAGAGCATCCACAAAACTGCTTTCAAATCCTACTTATCATAAATGACAGCCAATGACAGCCTCACGACACATGAGTCAAAATGTCATAAGCCATTTTTGAGATATAAGTCTTCAAAGTTTAGCTTCAAAGAGCCTAAGCCTAAGCCTGAGCCTACTTAAAGTCTTGGCGCTGATCGATCGGCGTGTCTAGCCTAGTGGATAGTGTGTTAGCGCGTTGGCTTTACTTTGTGCCTGGTTCGAATCCACTGTCGAACTACTTAGCGTACTTGTTGTCTAGTTCGCTCTACAAGCTTGAAAGCTACAAGCGACATTGAAATGACTTGGCTTTGGCTATCAAGCCAAGTCTTTGGCTATTCATATTTGAATCAAGGATTCACCTTTGACTCAAGGTTTCATATTTGAATCAAGAATTTATATTTGAATCAAGAATTCACATGTCAAGACCTCCTCTTAATCAAAGAGGTTCGTAAAAACTTTCATCGGATCTCTTTCAAACAAATCCGGTGTCAAGCGGTGGCGGTGCTTTAGATCTCAAAGAGAAAGAGTTCTCAAAGAAAAAGAGATCTCAAAGAGAAAGAGATCCCGTAAAAGTGTTACTAAACACAAATATCTAGGCAAAAAAAAAGAGAAAAGAGGTGGTAAAGATGGGACCTGACCACAGATAGGATCCCACGCTGTGTGTCCCATCTTGTGATCCCCTTTGAAATCCTTGTCTCTTAACTCTTGACGCCCGGGGGCACACCCGTGGCAGTGGGGGCTAATCGCCTTCGAAATCCCCACCGCTCCACCCACCTTTTTTTTTGAAGAGAGAAACTTGACCTTAGTCATTTCAAATTAGCTCATATTACCTTGGCGTCTAGTCAATTTCAAATTCGATACTGCTTAACATGACGAGACTTGGCTTGCACAGGATCAAGCTTGGTGTCACGATCTTGCGATTGGTATATATTTAAAAATCAAAATTTAAAACCTAATCCAGTCACTTGGAATCTACTTTGAGCTGTCCTAAAGGCTGTTCTTTGGGCTTTGTTCTTTGCTCGATGATTTTGAAGCCTAAGTCTAAGCATAGGCCCGTTTATTGGACTGAATCGTGTTCACAAAGTCGATCCTCTTCAAAATTCGAATCCCCAATCCACTCCAATTCTGTATTATTGTCCAAAAGTGGTGTCCACTTATTGTCCAGTCTAACCCAGTCACTTGGAATCTAATTTTGCTAAGCTGAAAAGCTGTTGATGATCCTGGCTAGGCCAATCAGCTGAATTCTGGCATCAGCTAGGCTAGGCTAGGCCAATCAGCTGAATTCTGGCATCAGCCAGGCTAGGCTAGGCTAATCAGCTCAATAGACTATCGAAAGCTCTTAAAACCTTTCATCAATTCGTCATTTCAAGCCTATCAATCAAGTTTATCTATGCTAATTAAATGTTTTTTAGATATTTGATAAGATAACAAAGAAATGCTTTATACTTTTTCATAAATCAATGCAAATTTGCAGCTGTCCACCGCCGAGCTCACACGGCCTTCGCTGACTCCATTGCGCGTGCAGAACAAGAACTTCGAGGCAATCAAATCACCGGTGAGCTTTAATCGTAAAATATTGTGGGCGAAATTTGATTTTAATACAGTTATGGTACTCATACGAATTATCGTATTTAAATGATTCAAATGATTCGTTTTTGCAGCCTCTAGCCGAGCCAGAAGACACCACCTCAACAGGAACTCAAACCACCGCTCGCACCTCATCAACCCTTCCAAAAGAGCCAGTCATCATCTATGATGAGAAATTGTAAGGGAAAAAGATTAGAGTTAAAGGGTTAGACTTAAAGGGTTAGACTTAAAGGGTTAGACTTAAGGGGTTAGACTTAAGGGGTTAGACTTAAGGGGTTAGACTTAAGGGGTTAGACTTAAGGGGTTAGACTTAAGGGGTTAGACTTAAGGGGTTAGACTTAAGGGGTTAGACTTAAAGGGTTAGACTTAAAGGGTTAGACTTAAGGGGTTAGACTTAAAGATTAACCTTAATAGATTAAGCTTAAAAGATTAGCCTATTAAATCTCCATAACAATTGCATTTAAAATTGTACAGAAAACTTACAAGTTAGCCTTTTGTCTTTTGTCTTTTGTCTTTTGTATCTTTGTGCAAGTCTTTTGATTCTTTGCCCAAAACAAACAAATTGTAAGACACAAATTTGCTATGAAAAGTAGATAGAAAAAGGGAAAAAGGCTTGAATTTGCATTAAAGTTTCAAACAAATTTCAATCCCACATTTTCAGAGGTGAATACGTTTACCCAATGGATGAGATGCTCGAGAAACAGCTTGAACAAGTCGCCTATTTTTGTCGTTTACCCCCAAAAGATGTGTTGATGTTGAATCTTTTGGCGCATCCAGAAGGCGCTTTTGTTGTTCGATATTCGGA
The DNA here is from genome assembly GCA_958450365.1 of Mesorhabditis belari. Classification (NCBI taxonomy): domain Eukaryota; kingdom Metazoa; phylum Nematoda; class Chromadorea; order Rhabditida; family Rhabditidae; genus Mesorhabditis; species Mesorhabditis belari. The sequence goes on from CAUEEP010000938.1 coordinate 1,492,059, forward strand.
AAGTCGGAGAAGGTTTGTATTTTAGAAGAAGATTTTAAAAAAGCTTCAAACTTTCAAAGGATTTTCTCTTGTGAATTTAAAGTTTCGTACTTTCAGCTTGGCACTATCTGTTCGAGTTCCCTATTCGCATAATGTGAACGGCGTTTCGAACTATTTAATCGTCAGAAACGAGAAAGGCTTTAAAATAAAGGTATTCTTTTATAAAGTTATTATAGATTGTAAAAGGCTTTCTGAAATAGAGATAGAAAAGTTAATAAACTTTTCTTTATTAAACTATTCTAGTGTGGCATTGCTGAGAAATACTTCCCATCACTTCAAACCCTCGTCACGCATCATTCAGTGATACAAGTGAGTGAAAAGCTTGATAGTAATCCGTTTGTTTTCTCAAGAATAGTATCTTTTGTCAAGTAATCTTTTGCTAACTCTATCATTCTTCTATCATCCTTCTATCATTTCTATATTCTTCAGGAACAACTCCCTTGCCGCTTATTGTTCGTTCAATGGAAACAAAGTGATTGGAAAGCACAGAAGAAAGAAAGAGACACAAAAGAAATGAAAGAATTGAAAGTGATTGATGAAGATGGAGAAGAGAAACAAAATAGGAATAGCAAGGTGAGCTTTAGCTGCGGATTACTGTAGCTATCTTTATTTCCTACCATTCTTTGCCTTTGTCGAGTTATCTATAACTCTTCATTAGCTGACTGTCATCTATTAGTAGAGCTATATCACTCTGGATTAACGTTAACGGACTATTAGAGTGACTCTGGATAGTTAACGGACTATTAGAGTTCGTTAACTATCCAGAGTCACTAAAAATTTATGTTTTTCTTTGGGCATAGTCTAAGTCTCAAGTATGACTAAATAAATAGAAAAGAAAGTCGATTTTGACAGCATGGCGTCGATCATTTGGATATCAAAGCTTGATCTATCGTCTATAAACTAATGGCTATTTAAAAAAAGCTTTAAAGTTTAAAATCAAAGCTTTTATTAAGGTTATCAGTTCAAAAAAGCTTTGATTTCAATAGCTTTCTCATTTATTTTATTTTAAAGCAAAAAAAAACGCTCACTAAAGCTTTTCACGCGATCAAAGCCGCGCCCGCAATCAAAGTCGCGCCCGCAATCTAAGCCGCGCCCCTCGCTGCGCACAGACGGATAAACGCTTTATATATTAGTAAAAGTTGTAGAAGAGCTTTTGAATAATGTAATGGTAATCGTTTGCTAGCTTTTCAACAATATGCTAATGATTTCTTTACAGATCTATCTTATCGAGTGTGATGAAAATCGAAATACTTGTTACTTTGATGAGCCTCCCTTTAAAGCCAACTATTTACAAATGAATCGCGATCACGAGTTATTGTGGAGTACAACAATGACAACTCCTAAATCAAGGAGGTGAGACTTTAAATCTATCGAATTAAATCGACTTACTCTTTTCTAAATTTTACGATAAAAACCATAGTATTTAAAGAAAATAGTAGATTGGGATCGGGAAAATTGCGCCGAATCGAATTGCCATTTACCAGAGCTTTCGTTTTGTGTGAATCTGGTATCAAAATGTAACCCTTCAATTCAGCTACACGAGCATATAAAAAACTTTTCAAAAAACTGTTGTTAAGTAAAAGAAAAATGGCCGCAAAGTGAGAGCACTAGACATGGGATCGGTCGGTTGTTCTTTGCGCTCCAACGTAAACTAAATCGATCTGGCACATCAAAATCCTCATTTTTCTTGCAGCAGCGGGAAAAATTGGGATTTTCGTGTGCCAGTTCGATTTAGTTTACGTCGAAGTGCAAAGAACGACCGACACTGAACGACGACCGTCTAGTACACACCCATACAAAAGACGGCACGTCGTGGTTCGTATTGCGATGTACAGTCGGTGCGTTGTACAGTCACTTTGCGGCCATTTTTATTCCTATTTAGTTCCTTTGAAGCTCCTTTAAAGCTCCTTTATAGTTCCTATTTAGTTCCTTTGAAGCTCCTTTAAAGCTCCTTTAAAGCTCCTTTAAAGCTCCTTTATAGCTCCTTTAAAGCTTTCCTTGTACTAAACAGCAGTTTTTCGATGAGTTTTTTATACCATCATTTAGCTGAATTGAAGAGCTACATTTTGATACCAGACTCGCACAAAACGAAAGCTCTGGCAAATGGAAATTCGATTCAACGCAAATTTTCCATTTTTAGACAGTTGCTCAATAATCCCACATATTTTACTATTTAAATTCGAGCTTTTATTGTATTTACTAAACCAATCAACGTTTTTTTTCTTTTGCAGATCTCGTCAATTCACCGACTCAAAGCGGCGCTCGCGTTTCGTCGAACTCGAGCAATTGTAGAAAAAGAAAATTGCAATTGCAAACACTAAACACCTATAGCATAAAGAAAATTTGCATATTTTGCATATTTGCAATTTGCATATCAAAATCCAATCAAATAACATAAAGAAAATCTTTATTTTTTCGTGAATCTTGTCGAAAACCGGTGTGATCATTTGTTATAAATTTTTGTCTCTTTTCTTTTATCAAAAAACGGGGTAGGCTACTTTGCGCCAAATTTGGGTCATCCGCAACTGGATCATCCACAACTGGGTCATTTACGCAACTGGGTCATCCACAACTGGGTCGTCCACAACTGGGTCATCCACAACTGGGTCATCCACAACTGGGTCATCCACAACTGGGTCATCCACAACTGGGTCATCCGCAACTGGGTCATCCACAACTGGGTCATCCACAACTGGGTCGTCCACAACTGGGTCATCCACAACTGGGTCATCCACAACTGTGTCGTTTGCGCAACTCACCATAACTTTCTTCTAAGTGAACCAATCTTTATGATTTTGTTTTCATTTTGTCGATCTCAAGAAGTGCAACAAAATGACATCAAAAATCATAAAGATTGGTTCACTTAGAAGAAAGTTATGGCGTTACTTAGAAGTTACTTAGAAGTTAGTTCAATTTTCCGCTTTTTATTCCGCTTACGAGCCTCGTCCTGAACTTTTCGGGGTAGGCCATTTTATCTTCCGCCATTTTAAAGCGGAAAATTGAACTAACTTCTAAGTAACGCCATAACTTTCTTCTAAGTCGACCAATCTTTATGATGTTGATTTCATTTTGTTGCACTTCTTGAGATCTACAAAATGAAACCAAAATCATAAAGATTGGTCCACTTAGAAGGAAGTTATGGTGAGTTGCGCAAACGACACAGTTGCGGATGACCCAGTTGCTGATGACCCAGTTGCGGATGACCCAGTTGCGCAAAAAATTTGGCGCAAAGTAGCCTACCCCCAAAAAGCCTTTTCACTAACAATTTCTCCCTATATCACCAAAAAATTAACTCAAATTTTCCAAAAAACTAACCATTGAATTGATCGGGTTAAAGTACCATTGTATAATATTTGAATGATTTCATTTGAATTGTCTTTTTTTGGATTATTCTACACTACTGGACAATGAAATATGATATTTGAAAAAAGATCGTCACTTTCGCGCGTCTGTAACTCCCTTGTCTTTACGGTATTTCTAAATATTAATATTACCATTGTGTAGCGCTTGAAAAGAGCTTTCAGAAAATGTATAACACTAATAGTTTAAACTCAAAGACAAGGGAGTTACAGACGCGCGAAAGTGACGATCGTTTATTCAAATATCATATTTCATTGTCCAGTACTGTACCTTTTTTTGGCTATTTGCATATACGCTTTATCAGACACTATTGTTAAAATATTTAATTTTTTAAACAAATAAATACTCTCTGCTATAAAGTTATCGTAAATCAATGAATCAATTTACATATTCAAGAAACAGCCTGATTTTGTGCACTCATCTCAAAAGTGGCATCATTAACGGATACAGTGTTGTGCTTGAAGACCTAGAAAAGTTGAGATAATGTAGTTTTATATAAATATTATTTAAATATTATATAAATATTATTTAAATAATATCTAAATATCTAAATATCTTGATAGATCTATATTTTAAAGTTCAAAAAAAGCTTACTCGATTCCCGACAACAAAGAATAAAACTCCTAGCTGGACTAGAGATAAAATCGATGAGCCGAGAAAGAGAGAGAGCTGGAAATTTCCATTTAAAAAGCTAAAACAATATTTTTTTTAGTAATTGAGGTAATGAAATAGGTATACGATAGCATTTACTGTACTTTACCTGCTTCTTTACCTGGCCGGTTACTTTACCTGGCCGGTTACTTTACCTGGCCGGTTACTTTACCTGGCCGGTTACTTTACCTGGCCGGTTACTTTACCTGGCCGGTTACTTTACCTGGCCTCCAATTTGTGCAAGAAGACCGAAAAAGGTGATTGTGTAGAAGCCGGTAAACTCCTCGTATTGGAGATCGTTGTAGAAGATATCCACTCGGAATGAAGCAATCGGGTTCTAGCAAGTTATAAAGTAAAGTAAGAAATGGAAAAGAAAGATTTCTGGAAAGGGGATTGAACCCTCGACCTTTTTCCTTTTTTTGCTTTCTGGGCAGATGCTCCAACCACTGAGCTATCTGGTATCTGGTTGTTAGGGAAGAAAGAGAGAATACAAAAAGGAAGAGGAAGGAAGAAAGAGAAGGAAAGGAAGAAAAAGAAAGAAAGAGAAGGAAAGAGAAGAGAAGATTAATAAGTTAAAGGTCTTGATTATTGTATTTTCCCTAATATTAGGCTGAGCTTCATCTAAATTGCTCGAAATCTCGAGAACCGCTTATCAGAACCTATCGATGTGGGGTCGAAAAATGTAGCTACGATCGAGATCTAGTGGGGGAATTAGAGTGTTGAGCTTCTGTGAAAACCAGGCAACCGTAAAATAGTCATCAACTCGGCTCGGCGCGTTGCACTACTGTTAGGAAAACTTCAATTTAAGTACTTTGCACGACTCACGAATCGACAACAACCAGTACGCAATCTCGTTTACCCATTACAAGTGATTTTTATGCACAAAAAAAACAGTTAAATTTATGTACCGTATATCTAATAGCAGTGCACCCTGAGCGTCGCCTAAATTGCTCGAAATCTCGAAAAGCGCTTATCAGAACCTATCGATGTGAGGGCGGAAAATGTAGCTGACGATGAGATCTAGTGGGGGAATTGAGTGTTGAGCTTCTGCAAAAGCTTGGGAACGGTAAAATAGGCACAACCGGGGCGTTGTATAAGAGAAAATAGGGCGTTGTTCACCGTGGACAACTCGGCACAAAATAGGCACAACTCGGCTACAAATCTACCGTAACAAATCCAACAAAGCAAAGAGCGGAACTACTGGATTTTCTTCACAAAGCTTAAAGAAGCTGGTAATAAAGGAGAAGCTGATCGCAAAGAAGCTAGTCCCTAATACTAGTCCATAAGCTTGTCTAAATTGCTCGAAATCTCGAGAACCGCTTATCAGAACCTATCGATGTGAGGGCGGAAAATGTAGCTGACGATGAGATCTAGTGGGGGATTTGAGTGTTGAGCTTCTGCAAAAGCTTGGGAACGGTAAAATCGTCATCAACTCGGCTAGGCGGAGGGAGAATACGTTGTGTCCAATTCGATTCAAACGCCGCTTCCGTCAAAGCTTTTCTCGTAATCGTTTATCCGAATCCGAACAAAAAGAGTTCTGTTCAGAGTCCTATTCGGATTTGTAACATAGATACAACAGCTAGCCATGTACAAGCTGTTTTTTGATTTCAAAACTCACTGGCATGATCACTCGTTCCATTGAGGCGCTGTACTCCCAACGATTACACGCGAGAATGCACTGAAATCAAAGGAATATTCGAAAAACGAGCAAACAACTTTGTGCAAAGCTACCTTGTGCTTATGATAGTGAATATTCTGCACAGTCTCATTGTAGTTATTGGCAACAATCGAAGGATCGCAGCTAAAAGTCTTTTTCATCAAATATTCAACGAGAATGATGCAAAATTTCATTACCTCTCCAAGCCGGTCTCTCTTAAACGATCCATATACGGATATGTGCAATTGTGAATATCTTCAAGGTAATTCTTCAGCCATGAATTGAGATAACATGTCGATTTCCCCATAGAGCTGTATTTCTCGGTGCAAACCGATTTTTCTTCAACGAGATTCATGTGAGTGGCTTTGATCTACGAAATGACAATCGTACTTTGTGCTCTATAAACGCATACTCTCTGGCACAGTCAGTTTATGATTCTTAATCAGTCGAAAAACGAAAACTGGATGTTTTGAGGCCAAGCCGCCAAGCTTGGCAAAAATCAAAGTTGAGTGGAACTACCGGAGTCGAACCCGGGTCGTGTGAGCCATAGAAATTTGGGCTCCCGACTGCGCCATAGTGACCTTGTAACCGGGCCTGATTTAGCTGGTTTTTCTTTGTCACCAAGCGGGGAGAAATTAGGCCATGGTGACAAAGAAAAACCCGCTAAATCGGGCCCGGATAGAGGGTCAGTATGGCGCAGTGGGGAGGCCAAATTTCTACGGCTCACACGACCCGGGTTCGGTCCCCGATTGTGCCAGTCAACTTCGATTTTTATTTAAATAAGTAATTTTTATTTTAAATAACACAACTCTATCATATTTTAATGATTTTTTAAAAATTTCAGCTGTATAAAATGTATTACGGTAGAATATCGAACCTGTAGCCTCATGAATGTGTTTTGATAACGGGGAATTCGATTCAGCGCAAATTTTCCACTTTTAGACAATTGCCCAATAATCCCACATATTTTACTATTTAAATTCGAGCTTTTATTGTATTTACTAAACTAATCAACGTTTTTTTTCATTTTTAAAAACTTTCAGCTGCATAGAATGTATTGGGCATAGAATGGATTGGGTTACAAAATAGTAAAAACGCGCATTCATAACTGGAAAACCCAATATTACGGTAGAATCTCGAACCTGTAGCCTCATGAATGTGTTTTGATACAAATAAAAGCGGGGAAACGGTGCATATAAAAATCTTTTCGAAAAACTGTTGTTTAGTAAAAGAAAAATGGCCGCAAAGTGAGAGCACTAGAAATGGGTTCTGTCGGTTGTTCTTTGCGCTCCAACGTACACTAAATCGACCTGGCACATCAAAATCCTCATTTTTCTCTCAGGAGCAGGCATCGCGAGAAAAATTGGGAGAAATTAGGCCATGGTGACAAACAAAAACCCGCTAAATCGGGCCCGAATAGAGGGTCAGTATGGCGCAGTGGGGAGGCCAAATTTCTACGGCTCGCATGACCCGGGTTCGATTCCGGCAGTGCCACTCAACTTTGATTTTTATTTAAATAAGTAATTTTTATTTTAAATAACACAACACTATCATATTTTAATGATTTTTAAAAATTTCAGCTGGATAGAATGCATTACGGTAGAATCTCGAACCTGTAGCCTCATGAATGTGTTTTGATACAAATAAAAGCGGGGAAACGGTGCGATTTCCGGTTTCTCATCACCAATGTAGGCGATTAATTCCTGAATTTGAGGAGTGCATGAATTTTTTTTCAAAACTTCAACTCGTTGCGTTGAATTGAGAAAATCCGTGTACTGATTGAGGCGGATTGTCACTTTTCCTTGCTCATCGAAAGTTGTCTGGACAATTCGGTTTTAATTTCAGTCTCTAGATTGAAAATTCTGGGTTTTCTAGAAGGTTCTCTATCTTTTAGGCTCGAAAACTTGTAGGTTTTTGTTTAAAATCGCTATTAAAATGTATCTAAACTAGATTTGGTACTACCCATTTACTTTAAACAACTTTAAACAATTAACTAAAGTTAAATCTATAACATTATTTTATCTACTTTAATACCAAAAGTCTCTTACTTCTGAAAAATAAGACACTTTTTTAAAGGATCTGAAAGAATATATAAAAACGGGAATTTATAACCGGATAGTGCTCTAATTTTCTAATATTTTTGCTTTAAAATTTTGAAAAGAGCTCTAAAAGAAGGGAAAAGAGTGTTTTCTGTGATATGGCCTCTCTCCTCCCCTCCCCTTTTCCCCTTTCACCCACCCTTATCCCTGTCCGTTTCCCCCTGCCCACCGTGCCGCCATAGCTCAGTTGGTTAGAGCGTGGGTCTAATAAGCCCAAGGTCGCAGGTTCGACCCCTGCTGGCGGCAAATCTTTTTGATTTTAGTTTAATTTGCAATCGGCAGGGATGCCAAACATCGTTTAGATAAGCCTCTCCGTTCCCTAGCCAACGTGCCGCCATAGCTCAGTTGGTTAGAGCGTGGGTCTAATAAGCCCAAGGTCGCAGGTTCGACCCCTGCTGGCGGCAAATTTCTTTTGATCTTGAACCAAGTGTAAGCAATCAAGTTATGGCAAAAAGGGATGTGCATCTGAAGTGAAAGTGTTACATCACTCATACTCTAGTCATTTGTATTTTGCGTGTCATGAAAAAGAAAAGCCAACCTGTTGCAGTGGTTCTTTTAGTCGAAAACATCGTCCACGCCGAATCGCGTAAGTTGGCGTGAAAAGCTGAGTTTATTTTTGTTTTGAAATTAACGATTTCTTGAAATTAACAAATTAACTTTAGTAATTGTAAGGTTTCACAAAGCAATATTTTTTTGAAAAAAAAACCTTTTAAACCTGTTTTAAAAACCCCCCCTTACTTGACAACAATTGATCGGATGAGATCTGAGGAAACACGAGTGAAACAACTCCTCACATTGAAGCCCAAAATGATCGAAAAACTAAAGTTGAGCTTTGAAAAGAATTGCTGTTTCAGACGTTTCAGCAAACGGGTTTACTTACAAAATCGAAAAACTTGTTGACACTGAAAGTCCCGCGAATCGCTTGATAATTATTAATTGTTTCGTTCAAATTCTCAATGGATTGGATATCGATTTTCTTAAAAATTAGAATAAAACTAAAAGTTTAAAATTAAATTTAAAGTTTTAAATAAAATTTAAAGTTTTTAAATTAAATAAAAGTTTTAAATAAAATTCAAAATTTTACTTGAAAACCACTGCCAGCGATCATAAATTTTGCAAAGTCAGCGGAAAAAAAGTTGAAAATTTGAAAGTTTTCCACAACATAGTCGTTCAATTTCGTCAAATTGACGCTGCTGGGAGAGGTGGGACAAATCGTGATAAACGGCAGGGGAAAACTCTCAACCTGCAGATCATTTTAAGAACAAAAACCTGAGAGATTTTGAAAATAGATTATAAATTGAGTATAGTAAAGCTTCTTCTTACGAGGTAGCTATAACTATTTACCATCTCTGATCGACTTGAAAATTCAAATCGGAGATGTACAGTTGACGATTACGCAATCCGATAGAGAACGGAGATTTTTGTTTTACCAGGTTTACTCGTTTTTTGGTTGTACCTGTTTTCGGCTTTACCGGTTTTTGATTTAAAAGCAAAAAATGTCGTGGAAGGAGTTGAACTGGCGATTGTTGGGATACTAGCCCAGGCCCTAACCACTCGGCCACTGGGTCACGTTGATTGGGCGTTTGAGAGCCTCCTTTAAAGAGTCCCATCCCCACCCCCCCTCAAAAAATTAATTTTAAGCGAAAAACTTTGAAACCTTTTACAGTCAAATCTCGATTTAACGATTCTCTCGATTTAACGATGTCAATTTTTGGTCTCTTGAAAGCTATTTACCTTATAAAGACGTTCGATTTAATGATGGAGAATCCCGGTCTCTTGAGAATCGTTAAATTATGGTTTAACTGTATTTCAGTTATTTTTAGCATTTAGAAGCTAAAAAAGCTAAAAACTTTAGAAAATACTTATTTTGTGATGTTTTTTAATCCAGTGTAACTTTAAAATCAATCTAAAATAATGAATAGTTATAATCCCCTCGTTAGTTCTTGATAATAAGTTCTTGATAATAATACATTAAGCCAGAAGTAGAATCATTTCAATTCTAATCAATACGAACGAAATCTAGCCGGCTTTTTAACTTATTAGAGTGGCTAGTTGTTTGAAAGTACGATAATTATTGCGTTCACTGTGAAACGTGCTTTTAAAACCCACCAACCGACTTCACTTCGACCCGGGTCACCGTTGGATGATTCGTGTACTCTTCGATCACTCTAAGAAAAGTTAAAACAGAAAAAAAACAACGCACATCGGCGCGAAAATGCGTTTTCTATCGGATTTTTCTGGGAGTACCTTTTTGAGATGCGGAAACTTGTGCTGACTCCGAATCTGAAACAATTGGTTCGGCTCTCCCGCGCACTTGAGCTATTATTTTGCATATTCCTTAATTGTTTTGAGTGAATAGCTACATTGTTCTTTTGAACAAAACAATTGTGCAATCGAGAATTTTTTAAATTTTCTCATTTCTTTTTCAAAAAATGTTATAACTTTTTGTAGAGTTGAGCAAATTTTATGATTTTTGCATCAAAATGTTCGTAAGAGCCTTTAGAATAAAAATTATCCCTTCGTTTCTGGTTCTAAACCCTCGTTGTCGAATTACGAGCTCCAAACTGCAGGGTACCACAAAATTTCCCATACAAAATGACCAAAAAATGGCTCAAACTCAATTTTAAAAATTTCTGTCAGAGGGATTTGAAAAATTCCTTCAGATTCGGAATCAGCACAATTTTCCGCATCTAAAAAAGGTACTCCCAGAAAAATACGATAGAAAACGCATTTTTGCCTTATTTCGCGCCGATGTGCAACGAATCAACTCACTTGACTACTGTAAAAAGTCCACCAAATAGACAAATGAATAATAAGAAAAACCAGCTAACACAGTACCATCGTTTTTTAGCCTAAACTTAAGTCTAAATCAAGTTTGTTAAGTTTGTTAGTCGTTGATAGTCGTTGTTAGTCGTTGTTAGCCGTTGTTAGTCGTTCTTAGTCGTTGTTAATCGTTGTTAATCGTTGTTAGTCGTTCTTAGTCGTTGTTAGCCATTCTAGTCCATGTTAACAAACTGATCCATACCGGTAAATCATAGATTTTATTGATCCTGCCTTTCTCTACAGAAGAATAACCTGTTCTAGCCTATTCTATCAAACTTTAGAAATCAGTTTAGAGAAGTACCTATGATAGATATGCCTTTGAACTGGTCTGGAATGGATACCCAGCTCACGAGTATAACCTCCACAGCAAAAAAGATTTTGTTGAAAATCGAAAATCTAAATCATAAAAATTATAGGGTGATATCCAGATAAAATGAAAAAAACAAAATAAAGAAAATTGCTCTCGTCAATTTTTCAGAATAATCGCGAACTCTCCACCACCACTGCAGTTCAAAATTGAAAAGAGCAATTTTATTTCAATTGCTTTTTTTTCTTTTATCTGGATATCACTCTATAATTTTTATGATTTAGATTTTCGATTTTTCAACAACAAATTTGTCCTCGATGTGCTGATCTAGAAATTTGGCCCGGGATCAGTTCGCTGTCATTTTTGACAAGTTCATCTTCATCTATTCATTGAAATCTTAGACAATAGACTTTGTTAAGCATGTTAATATTAGAAAGAAACCAACCACGAGAACGTTGTGAAATCCGAGATAATCCAACCCGGGATAGTCCTCATCCAAGGTCTTGCTCACCAGCTCTCTTCTTCCTTTCTTCACGATTTTTCTACTTTTCCTTAGAATTCCAATTTTTAGAGCCATTTAGAGCTAAAAAAAAGGAATATTCGATAATCGAAATGAAAATAGAGAAAATAGAGAAAATAGAGAAAAACAATGTCAACAAACAATATTTTTTACAATGTCAGTCAACAAAAGCCACCTCGTTAAGCCGATAAACTTTCCCCAATCTCTCTTTTTTTCATTTTTAGTCATGGTTTTACTTTTTTCTCAGTCAAATTTACATAAAGTTTATTTTCAAACACATCAATTAATTGAAAACAATGAATACAATGAGAAAGGCTAGCATTTTAGAGAAATTTAACGTTTCGCTGGCTTTCGTCGTCGCTCTAGCCTAAAAAATGTTTAGTTGATTACAGCTGGAATTGAAATTGTTCTTTTGAAAGACTTTTGAAAGACTTTGAAAGATTTTGAAAGATTTTGAAAGACTTTTGAATAAGGCACACTTTTAGAGTTCATAACTTTCTTTATAGCTAATACTAATAGCTAATATTAATAGCTAATATAATAGCTAATACTAATAGCTAATATTAATAGCTAATATAATAGCTCCAATCAATTTCTCGACCCCGGAAACCTGCTAGTCCCAGCTAAATATCTTTTTCCATGACCAAGAACAAAAAATAAATCTCAATGTAAATGACTGGTGAGGTGATCTTTGTGCAGCCGCGTTATCGCTCGCGATCTGGAAACCCTCGGGCATGCGGTGGTTTTCGTTTGGCCATATAAAGGATTCGTAAATTTGTCAAGTAAATTCCGTAAAGCCAAAGCCAAAGGCCATTAAGCCAAAGTCAAAGCCGTCAAGCCAAAGCCGTCAAGACAAAGCCATCAAGCCAAAGCCATCAAGCCAGAGCCGTAAAACCAAAGCCGTCAAGCCAAATCCGTAAATCCAAAGCCATAAATCCAAAGCCATAAATCCAAAGCCGTCAAGCCAAAGCCATCAAGTCAAAGCGGTCAAGCCAAAGCCATAAATCCAAAGCTGTCAAACCATTTTGTTATCAGTTAAACTGAACAGTGTTTTTCTTTTGTTTTTTGTATTCAAAGTCACCGTTGTTGTGGTTGTTGTGGTTGTTGTCGTTGTCGTTGTCGTTGTGGTCGTTGTTGTCGTTGTCGTTGTTGTCGTTGTCGTCGTTGTCGTCGTTGTCGTCGTTGTCGTCTCTTCCATCGGATTCTCACATTGCCCACTCACACTTCTTACATTGTCATTTGGACACACAACAACTGAAAATAAAAACAATTTATTCGAAAACATAAATAATTGATCAAATTAAGGTGATTTTCTCGGGGTTTGTAGTCTCTCGAAATAAGGTGAATCTGAAAAAGAAAAAGCGCCTTTTTTCGAGGATTAATAGACTAATAGACTATTTTCTTCTAATCTATGACTAATCAACTTTAATCTAAGTATTTTACAGTAATCTTTAACATCAACTTACATCTTTCTATTCTCATCATCGGGCCTCGACTCGGCAATGGATTTGTGCCATTGTTGTAGTCGGGTTTATCAGGTGGATAGTCACCGGCGAGTGCTGGGACAACCTGAAATAGGAAAAAAAGAAATGACGAATTCAAAATCCTCATCCTCGAAAACCCCTTGATTTTCAGCCGAAAATTCTCAGCCGAAATCGTTTTCAAAAGCTTTAAATCAAGTGCTACCAATAATCAACAAGGCCGTCTTGTTTTGTTAATTTGTTAAGTCTACTTTTTACAATACAATCGAAAAACTTTAAATAATTGACCCTTGTCCACGCGATATCATCCGTATATCGATAGACACTGTCCGCCATTTTCAGTCCGCCCATCGTTGGGTCATCCAAAATGTAATAGTTATTCACTCCCCTTTGTTGCACCGGTTTCCACTCATCCGTCAATGTGGGCTTTCTGTAAAGTTAACCTTTTGGAAATTGGAAATGGAAATTGGAAATGGAGATTGGAAATGGAGATTGGAAATGGAAATTGAAAATTGAAAATTGAAAATTGGAAAACTTTCAATATTCACATGAATATACAAAAGAAAATCTCTGGAAACTGACGCAAATCTCGCGAAATTCGTCCACTTCTCTCCATACCAATCGGCGAGTTTGTAATCAAAGGCAGTGACCTGGAAAAAAGATTTTTATTTAAAAAAGAAGACTTTAAAAAGATTTCTTAAATAGATTACAATAATATTACAAGAATATTAAAATAATATTAAAATAATATTACATTTAAATGAAAGTATCTAGTTTTGTTAAAAGTATTTTAGGCTTTAAGCGAAATGAAATATTGACCATATTTGCAGCAATAGCCGGTTTCCAGAGGGTTTCTTGCACCCAGATGAAACCCAATTCGGCCGTGTGAGGAACAGCTGAAATATTTTTCGATTTTCGAAAAACTCGATAACCTATAAGCTATATGACTTATAAATTATGAATTCTAGATTCTCTATCTTGTAAAGATGTCTATCTTGTAAAGATGTCTATCTTGTAAAGATGTCTATCTTGTAAAGGTGTCTATCTTGTAAAGATGTCTATCTTGTAAAGATGTCTATCTTGTAAAGATGTCTATCTTGTAAAGGTGTCTATCTTGTAAAGATGTCTATCTTGTAAAGATCTCTATCTTATAAAGATCTCTATCTTATAAACATCTCTATCTTATAAACATCTCTATCTTATAAACATCTCTATCTTATAAACATCTCTATCTTATAAACATCTCTATCTTATACGTTTGTAAGTGAGTTGATCAACGGTTGTGTCATTCCAATCGCGGCCAATTTTTGACGCGTAGGTTTGCTCAAATAGGTAGACCTAAAGAAAATTTGCATAAATTTGCATAAATTTGCATAATCTAAATCTTATTCTTATGCCTTTTTAGTTAAAGGAGAGATTCCTAGCTTAAAGTTTAAAGCAGTAAGCTTTAAGTACTGGAACCAGTACTTAAAGCCAGGACCCTAATGTCTTCTAGAACCATAGCTTTGGATTAGGGTAGAGGAAAGTTGAGAAATTTCTCACGAAATGCTAGTAAAGGTTTTTATGATAATTTTCATTAATCCAATAGCTTTTTACACCTCTTTATTCCCATTGACAAGCCAATTATCCAACTCGCGAACGATAAAACCGGTAAAACCGGCGGCAGTGAAAATCTAAAAGAAAAGAATGTAGAGAGCTTTGAGAAATTTCGAATATTAATATTAATATTCGATCTATATTAATTACATTTATATAGCTACTATTATAATATTATAAATAATTTACAAGTAACTTTACAGGTTTTCTCGTGGCTAAAGATCTCTTGACTTACATCACTGGACATCTTGAACCACGCCGCGTTGTCCGTCTCAGTGAGTCCTGGTGGGGCGTAGATCTAGAAAAAAGCTTTCTCTAAACGAATCTTTTCCAATTTCGTAAGCTTTTTAAGCTCTGTAAACAGTTTTGTAGGCTTGTAAACAGTTTTGTAGGCTTGTAAACAGCTTTGTAAGCTTTGTAAACAGCTTTGTAAGCTTTGTAAACAGCTTTGTAAGCTTGTAGACAGTTTTTTAAGCTTTATAAACAGCGTTGTAAGCTTTGCAAGCTTGTAAACAGCTTTGTAAGCTTGTAAGAAATAATTTTTGTCACTTTATCTAAAAAAAACCTTTTCCAGTACACCCATCACATCGTTTTGTCGATCGCCCAAGAAAGCCGCTTGATCACCGAATAAATTCTCAAAGAATTCGCGATCAAAAAACTTCAATGGAATCAATTTTGCTATTTCGAGAACTAAAAAGGCTTTTGATTACTTTTGTTTACTTTTGATTACTTTTGATTACTTTTGAACCGAAACTACCGAAACTAGCGAGTACCGAAAACTATTTTGATGCTGAAAGAGTCGAAATTTCGACACTTTCTTCAATACAAACCTATTTTTGTGTTTAAAGAAAAAAGATAGAGCTTATTTGATTCTATAAGTCTGTAAAATTTGAAAAAAATCTGTTCAGCTGTTTTCTTGAAAAAAGCAATTGAAAATTTGACAGAAAAACGAGTTTTGTTTAAAAAGGAACCGTATTGGAACCGTCCTGGATCTAAAAAGAACCGTATCGGAACCGTATTGGATCTAAAAAGAACCGTATTGGAACCGTATTGGAACCGTATTGGATCTAAAAGGAAACGTATTGGAACCGTATTGGATCTAAAAGGAAACGTATTGGAACCGTATTGGATCTAAAAAGAACCGTATCGGAACCGTATTGGAGCCGTATTGAAACCGTTATGGAACCGTATTGGATCTAAAAGGAACCGTATTGAAACCGTTATGGAACCGTATTGGAACCGTATTGGATCTAAAAGGAACCGTATTGGAACCGTATTGGATCTAAAAGGAAACTTATTGGAACCGTATTGGATCTAAAAGGAAACTTATTGGAACCGTATTGGAATCGTATCGGAACCGTATCGGAACCCTATTGGAGCCGTATTGGAACCGTATTGAAACCGTTATGGAACCGTATTGGAACCGTATTGGAACCGTATTGGATCTAAAAAGAACCGTATTGGAACCGTATTGAAGCTGAGACGAGCTTAGCTTTCTTTTTAATGATCGTTTTAAATAGTTTAGATCACAATTTGGTAAAGAATTCTTTTCTATGAAAAGGAAAATTATAATATAGCAATAAAAGAACTGACGATAGAAAGCGAACTCATCTCTCATCGAGCCGATAATTGTTGGAATGTTGGGGCGACTCCAGGCAAGATCTTTCGGAATTCCCGGGAAGAAATAATCATCTTGACAAATGTGCCAACCCAAAAGGTTTGTCTAAAAAGTTTTTACTGTTGTGTGAGTACTTTCAGTCACTCAACTTCGACTACTTAACTACTCAACTAGTAAATTCTATAACGTACCCCTTCGAGAACAGTGAAATCTTCAGGTTTCTTCCCAAGCATGCACTCCTTCAATCCAGTCCAATCGTTTGCCTGCCAGCGGTCATCAGTGAAGTTGCAGAGCTAAACTTTCTTTAGTTTTTCCTAGATTTCCTAGAATTGTTTACTTTGTCAGCTCGAAGCTGGCTCAAGTTCGAGAAGCCGAGAGCGCCTTCGAATGAGGTGAGAACAACGCCTGATTCCATGATTGCCTGTTGGAAGAGGCCTGGGAATTGATAAGATTAGATAATTAGATAAGAGAAAGAAAGACTTGAATAAATAGCTTAAGATATTTAAAATTGGATAGCTTAGGCTTAAGTTCTGCTTCTCCAATTTGATCTACATTCTGCTTAGACAAAACTTAAGCTATTTATCAAATCTTAAAGCTTATGTATCAAAATCTTTTCTTAAATCATCACTCTAAGATCTTAAGACAATAACTATTTATCAACATATGAGCTAACAAAAAACTCTATCTCGAAACAAACCTTGTGTAAGTGGTGAGTAAGTGTGCGCAGAAACGGACACTCCGCCAGCCGACTCTCCGAAAAGGGTGACTCTAAAAGAATAAGGTTAATATAAATAGGATATTATTATTAGATAAATCAATGTTTCGAAGAGCCATACTTGTAGGGATTTCCGCCAAAGTATTGAATGTTGTCGCTGACCCAGCGGATAGCTTCGAGCTAAAGTGGGGTGAGTGATTGGTAAGCCAAGTGGATGGCTCAGAAGCCAAGTGGATGGCTCAGAAGCCAAGTGGATGGCTCAGAAGCCAAGTGGATGGCTCAGAAGCCAAGTGATGGCTCAGAAGCCAAGTGATGGCTCAGAAGCCAAGTGGATGGCTCAGAAGCCAAGTGGATGGCTCAGAAGCCAAGTGGATGGCTCAGAAGCCAAGTGGATGGCTCAGAAGCCAAGTGGATGGCTCAGAAGCCAAGTGGATGGCTCAGAAGCCAAGTGGATGGCTCAGAAGCCAAGTGGATGGCTCAGAAGCCAAGTGGATGGCTCAGAAGCCAAGTGGATGGCTCAGAAGCCAAGTGGATGGCTCAGAAGCCAAGTGGATGGCTCAGAAGCCAAGTGGATGGCTCAGAAGCCAAGTGGATGGCTCAGAAGCCAAGTGGATGGCTCAGAAGCCAAGTGGATGGCTCAGAAGCCAAGTGGATGGCTCAGAAGCCAAGTGGATGGCTCAGAAGCCAAGTGGATGGCTCAGAAGCCAAGTGGATGGCTCAGAAGCCAAGTGGATGGCTCAGAAGCCAAGTGGATGGCTCAGAAGTCTCAGGCTCAGCTCTTCTTTCTTTACCTGATCAAGCAGTCCACGATTTGGCGGAAAATCATCAGTGAATGTTGTGAAAAAGCCTATAGTTTGAATTTGAATTTAAAATTGTTAGCTTTGTTCTCACCAATGGCTCCGATTCTGTACTGAACGGTGACAACGACGACACCCCGAGAGACGAGGTTTCGGATTGCACCCTGGGATTTGAGTTTAATAACTCTACTACAAGCTACAGTAAGCTATATTAAGCTACAGTAATCCTAGCTCACAGTAATCTACAACAATCTTAGCTACCTTATAGCCAAATTGTTGTGCACATCCGTTTTTGAAGCCACCCCCGTGAATCCACACCATCACCGGGTACTTGAAGACGGATTTCACCTAGAATTGTTGCATCTAGAGCATATTTCTTTTTGATTTAGGAAAACGATCAAATTGCCTAAGTAGATTAAATTCAAATTAATAGGATTACATTTGGTGAGAAGACATTTAAATAGAGACAATCCTCGCTTTGTTCCGATAGAGCACACGAGCCGCCGGCTAGCTGCGGGCAAACGTCTCTAGAAATTGGATGTAGTTTTTTGATTTTAAAACTGTATATGTTTAGAATTTGATCTCCAAAGATGTTTTAATCTAGGGATTTAATCTAGGGCTTTTATGGCCAAGGCAGCCAAGACAAGATCAGAATTTAGGCCAGAACTGGATCTGGTCTTGCCTAGCATTGCCTAGCAATGCCTAGCCTTGCCTAGCCTTGTCTAGCCTTGCCTAGCCTTGTCTAGCCTTGTCTAGTCCAAAATTCTTTTTAAAGTACCTTTCCTACTTCTTACTTCTCACTTTTAAATTCTTAAGCTGTTACCTGTAATATGTGGCATTCCACGGGTCCTGGGGATACGCACACATCGGAGTCGGCTTCTAAAGCTTTTGTTTTAGAGCTTTTGCTAAAGCTTTGGAGCTTTTTTCAAAACTTTAGAGCTTTTGTTAAAGCTTTAGAACTTTTTTCAAAGCTTTGGAGCTTTTTTCAAAGCTTTAGAGCTTTTTTCAAAGCTTTGGGGCTTTTTTCAAAGCTTTGGAGCTTTTGTTAAAACTATAAAGCTACTGCTAACGCTTTAGAGCCTTTGTTAAAGCTAATAGTGACAGGTTTTTGAAATCTAGGTTCAATGAGAAGTAGGCTAGCTATTCGACGGCTTATTTGTTTAAATTAACAGCTTTAGAATAATCTTTTTTTGCATAGAAATCTAGAATTCTTTACCTGAAACCTCTTGTCACCGAGTGGCGGCTCAACAAAGGGGATCCCAAGGAAAACATCGCCTTGTCCATAGTAGAGTTGACTCTGATCGTTACCGTAATCCGCGCGAAAACCCTAAAGTTTTCAAGATTTAGAAAAAGATTTAGAAAAAGATTATAATTTGATTAAATCCTTACATTCAATGTGCCTCTAGGCGTCTTCACCGAGATCGGCGATCCGTCAGCATCTGCAAGAATTTTGCCCAAGTTTAGAAAGATCAATAGTGATATTCGGAGCACCATTTTTAAGATCTAAAGCTAAATGCTTGAATGCTGAATGTTTAATAAAGTTGAAAAGAAAAAAAAAGCTAAAAACAGAAGATAAACGGTTGAAATTTTGGTCTAATCTGAAGCTTGACTAGATGAGTGCTGAGCTCTTGAGTCAGCTTACAGTCAGCTTACAGTTTGGAGTGAGTGAGTCTGAAGCTCAATAGCTCTTGAGTCAGCTTACAGTTAGGCTAAATGAACTAAGCAAAAGTCGATTTAAAAAGGTCTAGATGAGCTTTATCTTGTATCAAAGTCTCATTTAATATTCTAAGATTCTATAATGAGAATTGAAGACCCTGAAGGCTCTGAAGCCTTAGAGTCTGAAGGCTCTGAAGCAGGAATCAAAAGCTGAGATGAATTCCAAAGTGCTTGTTTGTAGAGTAATCTGTCGACAGGTCATTAAAATTCAAAAAAATTTGAAAGACATGATTTTAATGGTCTTTTTCAAAGGGTTGACACCCATTTTTTCAGTTTTTTTTTCTTTTTGATCTTTTCTTCTTTTAATCACTTCTTCCTGCTTTCTTCCACTAAAAAAATGCTTTTGGTGTGAAATTGTGGAGAAAACTCATAATTTCACGCTATAAATAGGTGAAAAGGTCTTTTGAGTTCTTTTTGATCAAACCGCCTTCTTTGTTTTAGAATGATTTTCGAGTGAATCGGCTGATGAAATTTGAGATCAGTGTTGAAAAGCCGAATTTCAATGGGTTTTTAGGGTCAAAGGGCTTACCGGAAAACGGTTTTGGCTGATGAAACTAAAGCTGTTTCAAGTGGTGCACCAACCGGAATTGATAAACCGGAATGGATAAACCGGAATGGATAAACCGGAATGAATAAACCGGAGTTGATAAACCGGAATGGATAAACTGGAATGGAAAAACCGGAATTGATAAACCGGTGTTGACAAACTGGAGTTGGCAAACCGAAGTTGACAAAACGAAGTTGATAAACCGGTGTTGCCAAAACGAAGTTGATAAACCGGAGTTGACAAACCGGAGTTGACAAAACGAAGTTGATAAACCGGAGTTGACAAACTGGAGTTGACAAATCGAAGTTGACAAATCGAAGTTGACAAATCGGAGTTGACAAACCGGAGTTGACTAGTTTTACTCCAAAAAAATAGTTTGTAAGCCAAGTTTTTCCATCGTTCATCCATTTAAAAAAAGCCCTTCTAAGAAACAGAGAAAGTTTCTGAGAAAATTTCGGGGAATTTAGAGGGTAAAGGTTTTCAAGGCCTTAGCCATTATCCACGAAACTTCTAATCATCGCCAATCAATTCTCCGGATCAATTTACATGGGAAATGTGAGCTAAAAAGATTTAAAACAGGATTTAAAGCGGGATTTAAAGCGGATTTAAAGCGCTTGTGAAGCTAGAGCCAGAAGGGTTTAAAGTTGGGCAAAGTCGTAACAATTTAAAATGTAAATGAATTTCCCAAATGTTTCCCAAATGAATTTCATTTTATTTGCATTTTCATTCTATTAGGTTGATGCATAAGTGTTTTTGTTCCTTTTCGTCTGCCGTTTCAAGCCAACAAATGCACCAATTAAACTACGGTTGATTTCATTAGAAAAGCCAATTATTTTTCTGCAAAATAACATTAAAACGGGTTTAAAAATATTTGATGCCTGGATTTTCTTGAGAGTATGAAGTCGGGTAGTCAAAAAGGGCTAACTCGATGATGCGGTTTAGACACCTTAGCTAAAGAAAACCTATCTTCGTGTCAATAGATAAAAGATAGAGAAAAAAAACGTTTGATATTTCGCCAAAATTTCAGAGAAATTCATTCAGCCAATTTTTCCGTAGAGTTTTTTTATAGATTTTTACGAAAAAGGCGTTTTTCACTCTCGAATTTGCTTGAAAGTGAACCGAAATTCATTTAAAAAGATGCAAATTGAACAAAAAAACACTTTTTTTATAGAGCAAACTATAGATTAATTGGTGAATTTGTTACTTTTTAACAGAAGTACGAAAAAAACGAAAAGACTTATGCATCAACCTATTATGATCGTGATGTAGCCTGAAGATTTGGCTAAATTTTCTTCTTTTGAGTGTAAATTGTAATGATTGAGCGTCTTGAGGCACGCAAAAGCACCAAATTTCCCAAAAGCACCAAATTCTAGCTATGGATTTGGCTACAATTTTTTGACTCAAAATTTTCAAGCTAGACTGATTTTTTCTTAACTCTCTAGTCCTCCGAGAGTCAATCTCAATCCTTTCTATTGCTGAAATGAGTTCTATTATTTGTGGAACTCTTTACAGATCATGAAAACCGATTTTTCCGACGACGATTTTCCGACGAGAAATTTTTTGACGTAGATTTCAACTCGTGTTTGTTAAAGGACAATATTTAGAGTTAGCTTTATTGTTAACGAAGTTGACTATTGAAAGAATCAAAGAATGTAAATGAAAATGACTTTTCCTGTTCTTGTCGTTCTTGTATCTTCTTCTTGTTTATTTTCTTGTCGTTCTTGTATCTTCTTCTTGTTTATGTTCTTGTCGTTCTTGTATCTTCTTCTTGTTTATGTTCTTGTCGTTCTTGTATCTTCTTCTTGTTTATGTTCTTGTCGTTCTTGTATCTTCTTCTTGTTTATGTTCTTGTCGTTCTTGTATCTTCTTCTTGTTTATGTTCTTGTCGTTCTTGTATCTTCTTCTTGTTTATGTTCTTGTCGTTTTGTTTTGCATACTTTTGTTGAAAATTCATCAATTAAACTATGATTTTCTCTAAATAAAAAGTATTTCTTGTTCAATTTCCATCTTTTTACGTCAATTTTGGTTGATTTTCAATCAAAATCAATGGATTTTTTCACAAAAAAATCTATTAAAACTCTCTACGAAGAGATTAACTGAAGCAATTCCTCTGAGAATTTGGCGATACTGGTACTTGTACACAAAACTTGGTACCTATCGGTCCACAGAGACAGAGACACAACTCGGTTAAGCGAGAAGCCGACAACTTGTGAGTGGTGATGTTCAGTGGAGTAGAGTGCACGTTTGAAGTGATCACGTGGAACGAAAATCGATAACCGAGAAGAACTCGAATTGGGATGCTTCGATTGATACCGAGATGAGTCTTTGTGGATGTATAACCGGCAAGCACCCAAAACATTTTCTGGTCTATCTTTTATCTATTGACACCATCTATTAAATTCTTTGTATCCTGAATTCTTTTTAAAATTATTATTTACACTGAGCCGAAAATGATTCACAAGTTTTGACAGTCGAACTTGAATATAACTTGAATATAACGAACTTGAATACAACGAATTTAAAATTCTAAAATGTGCCCAAAGTTTTTGCGTGGCTGCCCAGGCTGAATGCAATCAGTGGTCATCCAGGGTAGTTAGGCAGAAAATTTAACGCACGTTTTAGGTTCATTATATCATAGTTTTCGATCGCGAGCGATTCGCTATATCAAATTTCGACTGTATCTCCGTTTTTACTTATAAATTTTCCCTTGTTTACAATTTGTTTACAATTTTCTGTATTCCTTGCTAAAAAAAGCAATAATTTTTATTAAATTTTCGCTAAATCTTGAAGAAAAGGTGGAAAGAGGAAAGGAAAAAAGAAAGAAAAGAAAGAAAAGAAAGAAAAGAAAGAAAAGAAAGAAAAGAAAGAAAAGAAAAGAAAGAAATGAAAAGAAAGAAATGAAAAGAAAAGAAATGAAAGGAAATGAAATGAAAAGAAATAAAAGAAAGATAAGAAATGAAAGGAAATGAAAGAAAATGAAAAGAAATAAAGAAAACAACAACAAAATATACAATAATCAAAGAGCAAATAGAAAAGAGAAAAGTTTTGGGAAAAAAATCAGAGAAATCAGAAATTCGGTCACACAAGAAATCAAGAAAAAATGAAAATTGAAAATTGAAATTCAAAATTCAAAATTTGAAACAAAGAGATCATTCGAATGGGAATTTGTATCGGAAAAAAAATCATAGAATTAAAAGAAAACAAGAGAAAAATAGGGTAAAATTGAAATTTTTTTTTAAGAAAACGTTGGGATATTCCGGAACCCTAGATGAAATTTTCACAAAATTTAACACGTTGACGACATTGTCACCTGATGCTGTCTGACACATATTCGTACAATGATATTCGTACAATGATATTCGTACAATGATACTCGTACAATGATATTCGTACAATGATATTCGTACAATGAAAATCATTGTACATTGTATAAAATCATTGTACAATTCGCCTGGGACATTGTCACTTGATGTCAGGTGACATTTTTTGTCGAAACAAAAACAAACGTTGTCCCATGCGATTGTTTGTGCAAAAACGCCATTGTCGTCAACGTGTTAACCAAAATATTACCTGTATCAATGATGATTTTATCTTTTTTTAAGCTAAAAAACTAAAGAATTTCATTGGAAAATGGGAATAGATGGGAATAGATGGGAATAGAAATGAATAGAAATGAATTTGAGTTTTTAAATGACAGTTTTTAAACGATAATGAGAGTTTTTTAAATGACAATGACAAAATCAATGAGCCAAGCCAGCTTTGGACAGCTTTTTGACAGTTTTTAAATGACAATGACAAAATCAATGAGCCAAGCCAGCTTTGGACAGCTTTTTGACAGTTTTTAAATGACAATGACAAAATCAATGAGCCAAGCCAGCTTTGGACAGCTTTTTGACAGTTTTTAAATGACAATGACAAAATCAATGAGCCAAGCCAGCTTTGGACTTCATTTTGAAAGATTTTTGTGATTTTCTATCAAAATCCTTATTTTCTATCAAAATCGTTATTTTCTAAATCGTTTTTTTCGTTTAAATCTTTTTCTTTTTCTTGTTAATCAAAGCTTTCTTAAGATCATATGAACTATCTTCAATCTTTTCGATCAATCGCTGAGTCATTAGCTGACTTGTCTTCTGATTAGCTGAGTGATTAGCTGACTTGACTTCTAGGCAATAGTTGAAGCTCGATTGTAGCTTTGGCTTGATCGTAGATGGCTCGAAATTGATCGAATACCTGTTTAGTGACATAGGTGACTCGTGTTTGATGAGAATTTAAGCATTCAGTCGCTTTTCAACTTGGTTAAACTAAAGATTGCAATTGGAGCGCAACTGAAGCACAACTGGAGCACAATTAGAGCGCAACGGGAGCGCAAATGGAGCGCAACTGGAATGCAATTGGAGCCCAACTGGAGCGTAACTGGAGCACAACTAGAGCACAACTAGAGCACAACTGGAGAGCAACTGGAATGCAATTGAAGCGCAACTGGAATCCAATTGGAGTGCAATTAGAGCGCAAATGGAGCGCAAATGGAGCGCAACTGGGACACGTTTTTATCACAAAGAAAAGTTCATTTTTTGATGTAAAATCCTACAATACTCGAGTTGAAAAATTGTAATTTAATAATTTAGTTGCCCAATAGCCAGCAGATGATAAAAAGAGAGAAAAAAAATGATAGAAAAAGAGCTGATAGAAGTAGAGGATCGGACCAATGACCGGGTGACACTATTCGGTGGCTCATACGGTGGATACAATGGCGTTGTCGTTCGATACTGCAATTTCATTCTTAAAGAAGAAAAAAATCATTTAGCATAAGCTACAAAAGCTTTAAAAACGTTTTAGAGCTTTAGTTTTGCTTAAGATTGCTTAAGAACGAGAATTGCTTAAGATTTTTTTGTTTCATTCATGGCTATTCATTGATCCGCTTAACTAAAACGTTTTCCAAGCCAACTTTTACCGTACTCCCGACTACAGTAATCCCGATTACCGTAACCAACTTGGCTGTGAAGCTATCGTAATCTTTTCTACAATAATCGTAGCCAACTTAGCTGTCAAACTACCGTAATCTTGTCTACAATAATCGTAGCCAACTTAGCTGTGAAGCTATCGTAATCTTTGAAAGGTTAGTTAGCTAATGATTGTGGTTAATCAACTAATGACTAAACTAAACAACTCTCACCTCATGATCGTTCTGAGCATCGAGGCGATTCTTCGGAATTCGAGCTCTTCCTGAAAATTCTCAATGGTTTAAAAAAGGTTTTGAAAGTAAATAAATGCTATTTTAGTAAAATTTGTTATTCAAGTTATTTAATTTGCTATTTGATATCTTTAAAACTCACTTGTCGTCTGTCGGACATCTGTGTTACAGTAATCACCGCGGCAAATCGAGAGTTCGACCTGAAGTTTATGAAATCGGGATTAAGTCTGGTTGTTTCAAAGTTTCTTTAATAGTACTTAGTTCAATAGTGTACTTTATTTAACAATTATCTAGAACTCACATAAATATCTTGCCCAAGACCAATCACTTGCGGGGCCGGTTGAGGGAATTGGCTGAGTTGTTGCTCGGAGAAAGCTTTGAACGCTGCTGCCGACGCACAATCGCGAAGATAGCCTGGAATTGTTGAGAAATTAATACGAGCCAGGTTTATAATTAATGAGATTTTCAGTTTTTTATTTATAATGAAGCTAAAGGACTAAATAATTGCCTTTAGAGCTATCTTGTAATTGAGTAGGAAACGAATGGGAAACGAATGGGAAACGAATGGGAACCGAATAGAGACCGGATGGGAATCGAATAGGAACCAAATAGGGATGAAATTAGAACCTAAAAGGAACCAAATGGTAAACAAATGAAAAATGAATGGAAACCGAATGGGAACCAAATGAGAACCGAATGGGAACCAAATAGGAACCAAATGGGAACCAAATGGAAAATGAATGGAAACCGAATGAGAACCGAATGGGAACCAAATAGGAACCAAATAGGAACCAAATGGGAACCAAATGGAAAATGAATGGAAACCGAATGAGAACCGAATGGGAACCAAATAGGAACCAAATAGGAACCAAATGGGAACCGAGGGAACCAAATAGGAACCAAATGGGAACCAAATGGGAGCCAAATGAGACCCGAATGGGAACCGAAAAGGAATCGTATGGTACGTACGGCTGTCCAGAGTCTTTTCATTCTTTTTCGTACTTCCGAGTATATCAAAATTCGGTTTGGCAATGACAGTTATCATTGTTTTTAGATTTTCTTAAATCTTTCAATCATGGATCAGCTGTTAGCAATAGTATATTATTTGTCTTGAAACACTCATCATTGTTCACTCACCGAGAAACTCTCTTCCCCTCGTGTACATCGCGACCACGCACGGCCCCTTGCACATGATTTGATAGCTGAAAATGAGAAATTTGATAAAT
This sequence comes from Mesorhabditis belari, assembly GCA_958450365.1. Classification (NCBI taxonomy): domain Eukaryota; kingdom Metazoa; phylum Nematoda; class Chromadorea; order Rhabditida; family Rhabditidae; genus Mesorhabditis; species Mesorhabditis belari. Next base: position 1,518,402 of record CAUEEP010000938.1, read on the forward strand.
AAAACTATTTGCAAGTCTAGATAACAAATCTTTAACTATTATTTACGTTTTAGATACCCGTAGTAGTTATACCTGTAGCTTGGAAATAGCAATAGAAAAGCCAGTGAAGAATAGAATGTTTCTTAAAAGTTGAACTGACTAATATCGAGTTTTTACAGCTTTTAAATGAGCTTTAAATAATTAGATACTGTAGAGCTTTAAAGGAGCTTTAAAGGAGCTTTAAAGGAGCTTTAAAGGAGCTTTAAAGGAGCTAAAGGAGCTTTAAAGGAGCTTTAAAGAGCTTTAAAGGAACTAAATAGGAACTATAAAGGAGCTTTAAAGGAGCCTTAAAGGAGCTTTAAAGGAGCTTTGTTATCAAATTTACATATAAAGATTAATTTTTTTGGTTAAAAACTCACGCGTATCGATCGAGAGAGCAACTCGGAGCCAACGGGACGCGCATTTGTTTCTGAAGAAGGTGAGCCAAGAGTGCTGGTGATGACTAAAAGTGCAAATTTACATTTACAAAGCATAGCAAATTTCAACTTGAATATAAGCATAAGAGTTTTAGAAATAAAGTAGAAAATAAAGTACTTACCGAGTGTCCATTTTGATCGATACAAATGTAGCACCAATAAGAGTCCTCTTCGCTTGATGGAACTGGATCACCCCATGGATCAGCTAGAAGAGAAGCTTTATTATGTGAAGCTTAATGAGAAGCTTTATTATGATAAACTTTATTATAATAAGATTGATTAAGATAAGATTTATTATAATAAAGCTTTATTATGATATGATGATATTATTATGATTCCTCTTCGTCTGTGTGCTGTTGAAGTTATTATGATAAAGTTTTATTATAATAAGCTTTATTATAATAAGCTTTATTATAATAAGATTTATTATAATAAGCTTCTTTTACATAACAAAATTACAATTTTTAAAGTTTAAATGCAAATTTACCGGTTTTCCTCTTCGTCTGTGTGCTGTTGAAGTTTTTGAGCGGCCGATTCTCGTAATTCGGATCGATCTGCAAATTCCTTCTTTTCAACATCTTCTATTTCTTTTTCTTCTATTATAAATTTAAAAATTTCTTTTATAATCTAAGCACAAGCACGGTTCTCTAGTGCCTGCGTGTTAGTTGGATCATTTTATGGCGTTTCATTGATAAACTCAATAAAATTAATATCTCTAATCGATTCCCCGACCCCGAAAACCCCCGGGTACAAATTTATAGCTGAATAGCTTTTGGATTCACAAAGTAAAGAAGAATCTGAAAATGACTGGAGAGATGCGCTTTGTGCAGCCGCGTAATCGCTCGCGATCTGGCAAACGCTCGGGTATGCGGTGCTTTTCTTTTGAGTAAAGGGTCTAGAAATCCGTCAAACCAAATGCCTCAAGCTAAAGCCATAAAGGCTAAGCCATAAAGCCAAAGCCGTCAAGCGAAAGCGATAAAGCCAAAGCCATAAAGCCAAAGCCATAAAGCCAAAGCCGTCAAGCCAAAGCCGTCAAGCCAAAGCCATAAAGCCAAAGCCGTCAAGCCAAATCCATCAAGCCAAAGCCATAAAGCCAAAGCCATAAAGCCAAAGCCGTAAAGCCAAAGCTGTAAATCCAAAGCTGTGAAGCCAAAGCTGTGAAGCCAAAGTCGTAAAGCCAAAACCATTGTGTTAGTTAAACAGCAGCTAAACCGAGCCAAATCGATCTTGATTAATCAAACGCAATAACAAAAGCAAAAGTTCAATCAAAAAACTACCAAAACTTGTATCGACCCAGGCTGTCGTATCCAAAAAGAGAATATGAAAAAATAGAGAAACGATCGACGAATGAAGATGATCATTTGTAATTGTAAAACAAAAAAAAAGGAGGAAGAAGAATTGAGGAATGAAATAATCGAGAGAATCCTTGATTTGCAAGAGATTTCCTCCCAGGAAAACGATTGTTTTTGCTTTGTGATATGGAAATGTTTTTTGTTTTCGATTGACGGAACGATTTGTGGAAAAGTGGGGGGGAAATGAGTGTGTGTTAGAGATCTTTTTCTCCTACATATCCATTATTTCTCCTTTATCAAGATCAGCTTTTGTTTGAAATTCAATTGCCTAATGTTCGCAAAATATTTTCAAAGCTTTTTTTTTTTTTCAATTTGTAGCTCAGGAATTTGTGGTTTATGCTCAAAATATATTAATATTAATAAAAAAATAATATCAATGCACACATTTCTTAGAGTCAAACTATTTAAGTTAAGTGAGTGAGTGATCAACAGAAAGAGTGAGTTTCTATTACCGTAAATACTGGTATAAGTAACCCATCCCCATAATGACGGTGCGGAGTGTTGCGTAGTCTAGCTTTGAACGAGTTTTTCTCGACACTGGCTTATGCTACAATGCGCGTTTAGGTATCAAAAAATAGCTGAAATTCAGGGCTATTTTTTGATACCTAAGCGCGCATTGTAGCATAAACCAGTGTCGAGAAAAACTCGTTCAAAGCTAGACTACGCAACACTCCGCACCGTCATTATCTTTAGTGTTAAAAAATAGCCCTGAATTTCAGCTATTTTTTGATACCAAAGACGCATTTTTTGAAAGTACGGGCGCTTTGAAAAAAATGAAATACTAAAAAACTTTTGCGACTACGTGACTGTACGAGGCGGGGTGGGGTAATATTACAGTATTTACGGTAGGTTCTTTTTAACCTATTTTTGCGCCGTACACGAGAATTCTCATGCTAAAGTTTGACTTTAAAGAAGTAACGCTATAACTTTCTTTAAAGAAGTAACTTTCTTCTTCTATAACTTTCTTCTTTCTTCTTCTTTCTTCTAAAAAAAGTTTTCGCAACTTTTTTTGCCCAAACCGGGTCCTTTGCGCAACTCGCCATAACTTTATTCTAAGTGGACCAATCTTTATGATTTTTGGTTTCATTTTGTTGCACTTATTGAGATCTATAAAATGAAACCAAAATCATAAAGATTGGTCGACTTAGAATAAAGTTATGGCGAGTTGCGCAAAGGACCCGGTTGGGCAAGTTGGGCATTTACCTAATATTTTTGAGTACAACTTTAAAGCCAAATTTGTTTCCCAACCTGTAATTTTGGTTCTTGTGCCTTCGATTCGGAGATTGTTGGTCGTGTGAAGCCAAACTGTGAATGAGAATTTTTATCACCGATTTGAGTAATTAAATCAAATCAAATACCCCAAAAAAAAGTCGAGCAATTTTATAATCGAAAAAAAAAGATTAGGTTGAGATTAGAGTTGAGATTAGAGTTGAGATTAGTCTGAGACTTTCTCTAGCTCATCCTCAAAAGATTACCATAGCTTTATTGTAGCTTTGTTAGAAAACGCTTACACTCATTTAAAGTCAATTTTGTGTTTGGAAAGCTTTTAAAAGTGATGATTTGACTTTTTCTTTGCTAAATAATACGCTCCTTGCAAATAATAATAATAATATGCTTGCTAAATAGTTTTTATTATTTCTAATCTTAGAAATCGCTTTCTTTCTAGATTGAATGAAAGCTATGAATAGATTTTCTGAATCTTTCAATCATTTATTTCTATTTCTCAAAAAAGAACTCACCCATTCAAGAATGTCGAAAGAGTGAATGGTTGGGAAAAGAAGAAATATCCCGAGATAGATCAGCTCTCTTAACCGCATTGTCTTTTTCAGTTTTATAAGAAAATCTTCTGAATGAGTCGTTGTGGAGTTTCTGAAAGAAATTTTGAGAAAACTTCTTTAAACAGAACTTTAATCAGATACGATTGAGAATGAGAATGAAAAGGGAGAATGTTTTGGAGAGATTTCGAGAATTTGGAGAGGTTTGGAGAGGTTTGGAGAATTTGGAGAGGCTTTGGAGAGAATTGGAGAGCTAGAAATGATCTAGAAATGATCTAGAAAAGAAAAAAAAATAAGATCACTAAGAATTGATTAAACTGATTAATGGTTTAGTTAAAGGGAAATTAACGATTTGTGAGCGGTTGGCAGGGGAAATTATTGCTGGTATTTGCCTGTTCAGAAACTCTTTTCATACTTTCATTAATTGTTTTTCTTTAAATAAAAATGTTTTTTTTGTTTAATTTTCCATCTTGAATCAATTTCGATCAATTTATTGATCTTTCTGGATAGCGAAATCATTTGGAAAGATCTGTTAGTTCTGTCAGATGTCAGATTTGTGCTCTGACAGGCTTAGTTTTAGGGTTAGACTGTTCTGACAGATTTGAAAGCAATGAGTTACTCGGTAAAGCACAGGAAGAGTAGATTAAGACTCTTGAGAGCTTAAAGAATGGCTGCTCTGACAGATTTTCCAGGTTAAATCAAGCCAAGCGAAAGCAATGCTGACTAGAGTATGCTCCTTGTTGACAGACATATTGTCAGACAAATTTTCATTGACAACTTTTTGTCAGACAATTGACGACAAACTTCCGACAACGCGTTCTAAAAGGGCGCAAGCAAAGCTATAAAGGTCGCGCGAAAAATTTGCAAAAACTTCTAAAATATAGTAATGGATAGTTTTATTTAAGGATTTAGGTTTTTTAGGGCGTGGAATTTTTTTTGGAATGGTTCTAGTGCAAATGTAGACAATAGGCCTGGTAAATTCGTAAATAATATAATTTTTTGATAGTGTTTCTTAACTTTTCCCGTTTTAAATGTTTTCTTTAATTTTACATAGCATTTAAAAATGTTTAAGTTTTAGCGAAAGAGTAATAGAGTTAGGGAATGAGTAATAGAAAAAAAGAGCGCAAGATTTTAATGTACATTTGCATTTTGAAAAATTTGCTGATGCAAAGCATAGGGTTACGGTAGCTTATCCTTGGCGCGCGCTTTTTAGAAAACGCGTTGTCTGCAAGGAACACACTCTAATGCTGACTTTTCCAGGTCAAAGCAAGCCAAAGCTGACTTTTCCAGGTCAAAGCAAGCCAAAGCTGACTTGTCCAGGTCAAAGCAAGCCAAAGCTGACTTGTCCAGGTCAAAGCAAGCCAAAGCTGACTTGTCCAGGTCAAAGCAAGCCAAGCAAAAGCAATGCTGACTTTTCCAGATCAAGACAAGCCAATGCTGACTTGTCCAGGTCAAAGCGGCCAAGATAAAGCAATGCTGACTTGTCCAGATCAAGACAAGCCAAGCGAAAGCAATGCTGACTTGTCCAGGTCAAAGCAAGCCAAGCAAAAGCCAATTCAAAGTTCAATGATACAGAAGTTTGATTGGCTCTTTGGAATTTTAAAAATTTCGATTTGATCTATTAGATTGATTCAAGAAATGACTCCATAAAAGGTCTCATTTCATTGAAATGTTGTATTTGAAATTTCATTTCAAATTGATTGATTGAATTGAATTGAATTTTTTGAATTGAATTGAATTGAATTTTGAATTGAATTGAATTAAAATTTCATTTCATTTCATTGAAAAAGTGCCCAATTTTAGTAAATCTTAACAAAAAAGAAAGTGAGTCTAGACATTTGGAATCAAATTTTGCAAAGGAAAAAAAAGCTAAAGCAGATCTCAGACTACAGTAATCTCTTGGTGACAAAGTTCTCCCAGAAATGTTTATGAAAGACGTCTCATTTCTTTTGGGGAATCAGTGCAAAAAAATCTTCTTCAAAAAGAGTAAAAGAAGAGTTTTTGCTGGTGGAAATGTTGAAATTTTTGGGCTTTTCAGCCCTCAGCTGCCCAGATGGACAAAAAAAACTGTTTTCATTAGAATTTCTCTCGCTTTTCAAAAGATTTCTTAATTCAAAAGAATTTGAAGGGAACACTTAGCTCAATAACAAGCAAAAAAAAGTCTTTTTTCTCTCAAGTTTTGCGAAAAGAACTTACAAATTTAGAAATACTCTAAGAAGAGTATTGTAGGGTTGTTAAAGTCTTGTCTGGTTACAGGCTTGTTACAGGCTTGTTACAGACTTGTGAAAGTCTTGGCAGGCTTGTTACAGTCTTGGCAGGCTTGTTACAGTCTTGGTAGGCTTGTTACAGTCTTGGCAGGCTTGTTACAGTCTTGGCAGGCTTGTTACAGTCTTGGCAGGCTTGTTACAGTCTTGTTAAAGTCGAGATTATCGTTCGACGTTCTATCTCGAAATCTACGCCGTTAAAGTTGACCGGCTTCTGCAGGTGAGCCGATCAACTTCGACGCTCATTTTCTCCATGTTCTTGCTTTCTAAAAGACGCATCTTAACAGAAAAAAAGATATTAGGTTAGCCAATAAGTGAAAGAAAGGAAATTTTGCAGGGAATTTTTGCTCGCAGTGTTTACCACTAAAAGAGACAAGAAATTTCCTTTATTTCGAAACAATTTCATTGATTGAATATTCTTTCTTATTTCTTTATTAACTACTTTTTTTGATTAGTGTAAATTTAAAATGTAAAATGAACCAAATGATCATGTTATTTTGGTTTGCTAGATGCTAAGCCTAGCTCTAGACCCTATAGGGAACCTACAAAAGTATAGAAAGATTATGAGAAAAGTAAAGAAAGGTTATGAATCCCTTTCCAAGATTACATGTCGTTCCACAATTTTAAAAATCGGGACAAATTGAAAGCGACTGCTCCGGGAGATCGATTGAGGTTATTGGGAGTTATTGGATACTGGGAGTGGCTCGAAGTTAGCAAGTAAACACTTAACTTTACACTATACAGTAATCAATTTGCAGAATCAGAGCTAAAGCCCATGAGGTAAAAAGACCAAATTTGAAAAAGGCCAAAATCGATGCTCACCATCTAGCCGCTCGCCACAAACTGCTAAACTGACTCGCTCTACAACCTAGGCTCTACAACCTACAACCGCTCTACAACCTACAACCCCTCTACAACCTACAACCGCTCACAACCTACAACCCCTCTACAACCTACAACCGCTCTACAACCTACAACCGCTCACAACCTACAACCCCTCTACAACCTACAACCGCTCTACAACCTACAACCGCTCACAACCTACAACCCCTCTACAACCTACAACCCCTCTACAACCTACAACCCCTCTACAACCAAGAACCTCGACTTGAAACCCGGCTACGAAACCTGGCTACGAAACTATAATGCAGGGTGACCAAGAATTACCGCAACAACATGCAATTTCGTAATGCAAAAGCAAAAGCTGAACTAAAGAACTAAAGTATTATAAATGTTCGAAAAGAAAGGTAGCTTTTTACAAATGTCGATTTAAAGTGATTGCTGTGTATTTGAAACATTAAAAATCCAAAATGTCAGATGAAAAGTGCAATAAACAATAAAAAATCAACAATAAAAAGGGCCAAAAGCTGGAAAGATTCAGAATTCGTAGTTACCGTAGTTTACGATAAGATTCAGATAAGATTCCGATAAGATTCCGATAAGATTCCAACAGTCATGGTTACAGTAAGCTTTTCCTAGCAGCACAACATCAAATCCAACTACAATATCCAACTACAATAGATCGATAAAATGAAAAGATTACAATAAGATTACGATCAAATTTGGCACGATTTCTAGAAAACAGAAAGAAAACAAAGAAGCAGTAAGGGAAATATCAAAATATCGTCTGTTCGTCAAGCAAAAAAAAGGTGCTTTGAACAGGTGACACCTACACTCTATCCTGTCAACAAAAAGAATCCAAAAAATGTTCTTATCCAGATGTTTTCTTTTGTTGATCTTTTTCACTTAAAGCCAATATCGGAAATTTTTATTTGATGGATGGGAAAATCGCCGGAAACCCATTGTCCCAAATAAAAAAAAGTACCCGGAAAAATAGGAGACATGGAGGATTCATATGATTTGATCAGTGACAGAAAAAAAAAATCGATCGAAACAAAAGGCACTCTAAACAAAAAAAATCTTGCATCTGTGTCATTTCTTTGTTTTTATTTTGATCTCTAGACCTTGGATTGGAAAGAGATCGAATCGAAATCGTTTCTCACGGTCACTTTGGCCAAAAAGCTGATCGTCATCCTGATTTTATGAAACTTAAGAAGTGAAAAAGGTTTAAAGAAAATTATCTGCTATATATTGAGGGTTGTCTGTTCGCCTGTCTGTTTGTCTGTCTGTCCGTTTGGCCGTCTGTCCGTTTGTCTGTCCGTTTGTCTGTCTGTTCGTCTGTCCGTTTGTCTGTCTGTCCGACTGTCCGTTTGGCCGACTGTCCGTTTGGCCGACTGTCCGTTTGTCTGTTCGTCTGTCCGTTTGGCCGACCGTCCGTTTGTCTGTCCGTCTGTCCGTTTGTCTGTCGGTCCGTCTGTCCGTTTGTCTGTCGGTCCGTCTGTCCGTTTGTCTGTCTGTCCGTCTGTCCGTCTGTCTGTCTGTCCGTTTGGCCGTCTGTCTGTCTGTCTGTCTGTCCGTCTGTCTGTCCGTCTGTCTGTCTGTCTGTCTGTCCGTCTGTCCGTCTGTCCGTCTGTGCGCAGGCATTGGTGAGGCTTAGATTGCAGGGAAAACGTGGACCTCTCCAATGAAAAAACGCGAACGAAAAGCTCACTAACGCGAACGTTAGTGAGCTTTTTCGGCTGGTAAAGCTTATTAATGCTAGGATTAGCTTAGCTTAGCTTAGCGAATAACTTAGCTTTGATTATTTGATTTTATACAGCAATTTTTTGGCTTAAATCTTAAACGACCCGAAGTTTATTTAAGATTTCCATCAAATTGTCATCAAAATCGAGACAAAGAGTAGAAAGAGTACATTTCGCTGATTTCTCTGCATACAATTTCCAATTTACCTGTGTACTTTGTAAGTTAGTGTATATAAGTTCAAAGTTAGTGCACTTTTATACTCTAAAATTTATTCGAACTACGAGAAGTAAACACAAAAAAATCACTCTCCATGTACCTATACAAATCGAAATAAATTATATTTAAGAAATCTGTGTACTTTGTGCAAAACGCACCTTTTCTAGCATTCTTAACTTTTTTTTTGCAAAACCTTTTAGCAAAATGAAAATTCTGTACACTAGGAATGGTGTGTTTTGATCGAGCACAAAGTATAAGAAAAAAATGAGACACAAATGAGTCACATTTTCTACGGAATGTCGAATGGCACTAGCTAGAGAAGTCAAAAATTCTAGTTTTTGAAATGAAAAGAAAAATTTGGAAACAATAAGCTTTAGATCTGATGGAAGATTTCTTTTTGCGCAATCATTTAATGTGTGAAAGGAATTTGAGAGATTCCATGAAAATTTTGAAAAGAATCAATTATCTATTTGATTTCATATCGATAAAATCATCAAAGATCAATTTATTGATGAGAAAAAGCTAGTAAAGAGAAAGCTTTTCTATTAAAGCTTTTTTTTGGCTAAAGCTCTTTTGATAAAGCTTTTTGGCTAAAGATCTTTTGATAAAGCTTTTGTTGATAAAGCCTTTTTTGCTAAAGCTCTTTTGATAAAGCTCTTTTGCTTAGCTTTTCTATTAAAGCTTTTTTTGCTAAAGCTCTTTTGCTAAAGCTTTTTTGCTAAAGCTTTTTTGGCTAAAGATCTTTTGATAAAGATCTTTTGATAAAGCTTTTGTTAATAAAGCTTTTTTGCTTAGCTTTTCTATTAAAGCTTTTTTTGCTAAAGCTTTTTTTGCTTAGCTTTTCTATTAAAGCTTTTTTTGCTAAAGCTTTTTGCTTAGCTTTTCTATATAACTTCTTCTATAGCATGTTTTTGGCCAACCCCCACCAGTCAGAAATCAAAATTTAACCTAGCTTACAGACCTAGATTTATCCAAAAGTTCCCGCACAACTTTTTACTCAAATTTGATTTTAAAACAACTATTGAACTAAACATTTAAACTAAAAACCTTAAAAAAGATACTTAAAACTAATAAGGAGCCCAAAGCTCAGCTTTTTTTTGTTTGGTTGGCGGTATACATTCCGAGTGTCCCCCCACTGCCCCCCTGAGTATCCCTAAGTGTACAGTACTAGAGCGTGGTTTTTTTTTGTCTAAACTTTTCAGACCAGTTTCTAACTTTACTAGTCTTTGTAGACTAACTACCGTAAGTACTGTAATAGTACCCCACCCCCCACGTACAGTCGCGTAGTCGCAAAGTTTTTTAGTATTTCATTTTTTTTAAAGCGCTCGTACTTTCAAAAAATGCGTCTTTGGTATCAAAAAATAGCCCTGAATCTCAGCTATTTTTTGATACCTAAACGCGCGTTGTAGCATAAACCAGTGTCGAGAAAAACGCGTTCAAAGCTAGACTACGCAACACTCCGCACCGTCATTATGGGAGTGGGGTACTATTACAGTATTTGCGGTAGTAAATCAAAGAGTTATATAAATTATCTCTAAACATTAATATCTTTACTTATTGTTTCCAATTTTCATCTAGAAAAAGTAAAATTTAAATATTATTATTAGTTTTATTAGATTATTAGATTTACCGTATTTGTTCGAATAGAAGACCGGGTAAAGAGTATGATCGCGTACTCCTGCGTAGCAGCCCTTTTTAAAATTTCTTTTCTTCATAAAAGCTTTCAATGAAGTGCTATAGGGCTGGAAAATGGCTCAAAAATCTGTTAGCTCATGTGGTATTTTTGAGCCATTTTCCAGCTCTATAGCACTTGATTGAAAGCTTTTATGAAGAAAAGAGATTTTAAAAAGGGCTGCTACGCAAGAGTACGCGATCATACTCTTTACCCGGTCTTCTATTCTAAACAAATACGGTATTAGCTTTTTGACAAAAGAAAAGGGCTAATTTTGGGCTTTTTTTTGGCTAATTTTAACAAAAAAACAAAGCTCTATCACAATCTCTAAAGATGAAATTTGTATAAAACTTTTAAAATAAATAAAAAATCTACAAATAAATAAATAAATATTATTGCTTTTTTGTTTGTTTGAGGGTAGCGACCAAATAAGGGAAAAGTTTTACCAAAAATCGGCAAAAGGGTCAAAGCTTTAAATTGAGGTTTTTTTTTTTTTGGCAATCTTCTGGCAATAAATTAGGATAGATTTTTGACAAATATTTGACAAATTGGGTAACTAATCAAAGATAAAATCTATCGATAAACTAAAAGACATCAGTTGAAGTTGGAGAAATCGGCGAAACCAGCACCACCAGCGGCGTGTTGCGCTCCGCCGAATGGATCCCTGGAAATGTTGGATTGAAGAGCTTTAGAGCTTTTAGAGTGAATGAATTTCATCCAAAATTTAGTCAATAAAGCAGTCAATAAAGCAGTCAGTAAAGCAGTCAATAAAGCAGTTTTGTTTTTTTTTAAACTAGAAACTCCTATTATATTCACTTTATATGCTTTTGAATGACTTGAAATCACTGTAAAACAAGCGTGACTTTCTCCAGAATCAAGTACAGTCAAAAAATCGGCACTCGAAATGCTCAAATTTTCATTTAAAAGCCTCATTTGGTGTAACGTTTTCATTCTGGCTGATTGGTTAACAGTTTTGACTCAAGCAAACAAAAATTTTCGAGTAAAAAAAGCAAAAGAATTGGCGGCAAGAGGAGGCACGCGTTCGTTTGAGAGACTCCCGTTCGTTTGAGAGACGACGCGTTAACCACTCGGCCAGTAGATGGCGCGGTGCGAGCGCAATTGTCTCTAGCACACACGACCCGGGTTCGATTCCCGTCCGCATCGGCACTTTTGGTTTTTAAAAAATTTTAAAACATTTTACACAACTACATGAAATTCTAAGCCAAACTAACTATAAATCATTTGAAACGGTCCTCTGGGGGCTGAGGTGTGTACTGACGTTCTGTACTGGTACGTACTGACGCTCTGTACTGGTACGTACTGACGTTCTGTACTTGTACGTACTGACGCTCTGTACTGGTACGTACTGACGTTCTGTACTGGTACCTACTGACGTTCTGTACTGGTACGTACTGACGTTCTGTACATAGTACTGGTAGTTAGTACATAGTTACTGCTATTAGCCACTTACTGTCCAGCGAAAGGATCAGCGGCAAAGCCGTGTTGCGAGGCGGGTGCAGGGCTAGCTCGGGGTGGAGCAGGCCGAGGTGGTGCCGGGCGACCAGGGGCTCCACCGGGGGCTAAAGAATCATGAAAATTATAGAATATTTCGATATTCGAATATAGATATTTGATTTCTTTTATTAGCTATTTCACTACCGGCTCCAAACGGATCACTCCCAAAGCCGGTCATCGATTGAGCGGCTCCAGCCGACGCGAACGGGTCTCTTCCCGCGAATGGATCGTTTCCTAGAGAAATCAAGAGTTAAAGATTACTGTAATTGAATCATTAGCTGTATATCTATAAATACTTATTGATAGAATTTCAAATTTTAACCATTTGGCATTGCAGGTCGTGGTGGGACAACTGAAGTGGACGGGGTGGTAAATGCAGCCTCGTTGAACTAAAGATATTCAGTTAACGTTTATTAATGTTAATCATTTCAATTACAATAAGCTTTTTATCATTTACTTTAATCACTGAAATTCTTTACCATGTCTGGCGTTTTGAAGTTAGCAAAGAGCTCGGGTTGAGTGGCCAGCGATTCCTCCGGATTCTCGCTCTCGAGAACTTTCTGTAAATAAAGATTACAGTAATCAATCTTCTACAGTAACAGTAACTTATTGTGCTAATTCTTGTATATAAACCTTAAGTTTTTCTGTGGCTTCGATAATTTTCTGCTTCTCGTCCTCCATCTGCGCTTGGATGCGTCCGGACGAGTCGCTCTCGCGTTCAAGCTGGAATTTTCTGCATATCATCAGATAACAGACTTTAGCATCTTTTAAGTAGCATGCTAATGCTTTTTCAGGAAAAGGATCCTTGGCTAATATTGCTTTTATATGCTATAGTTTAAGTAGCCAAGTGCCTAGTGTCAAAGGTTTTAATCGAGAGCCACCATGCACTTATTGCCCGTTAAAAGGGTTCACTCCTAGTACATTTTCCATTTCCAACTTTACAGCTACAAAAAATTGTGTTTTAAATGCAGTAGTTCTTACCGTAGTAATCTGCGTGACAGCCCTCTCCATGGTCGCTTTCTCCGATTGAAGCTGTCCGGCTAGAGCGCGCGCCTCGTTCTCCAATTGGATGACTTCGGCTCGAGCCTGGGCCAGCGTTTCCGTGTTTCTCTACAATATTTCATTTTCAATATTTTATAGATATGTTAATTTCAATATCAATATCAATATCAATTTATAATCTAAAAGTACCTAGAATTTCCCCCAACAAACCTGCGCATTCGCGGCTCCATTCTCCGTCTCTTCTTTCAGCTTCTCGAGTCGGTTTTGGCCCTCATCAACCTAGAAATTAATAAAACATCTACAAATAAAAATCTACAAATATCTAGAGATTATATATTTCTAAAATTTCACCCACTTTCTCCTTCTGCACCCGACATTGCTCGTCAAGCTGCTGAATTTGCGTGTCAAGATCACCAAGCCTTTTCCCAGCCTCGATCTTTTGACGTTCCAATTGTTTAACCGTATTCTCCAAAGTGGTCAGCTCAATCTAGAAGTTGATTTGCATAGAAATTTGATTTCATTTTCAGCTTTTTTTACCTGTAAATTCCGAATCTCACTGTTCTTTACGGTCATATCAGCCTCGAGTTGGGTGATTTTCGCCTCAGCCTCGCGTTTCTCGCCGACAAGCGCCTCCATTTCTTCAGCCAGCTTTTTTACCTAGAATTTTAAATGAAATTCTAATTTTTAGTTTCTATTTTTACCTCAGGGTTATCAGATTGAGCGGCAAAGGCGAGATGCTGCGAGGTTGAGGTGGGAAGAGTTGGCGCCGGTTCGGTGTCATTCTGAAACTCTCTTAATAGCTAAAAATAGATAATAAACGATTCTATAAGTACTTATTTATAGGTATACAATGATAATCTGATATCACGGTCTATCTACTTACTGGAAGATGCAATTGTCTCATCGATGGCGGCATGAGATGCGGGGGCAAAGTGGACGGCAAGTCTTGTCCCGAACGAGCCATCGACACCAGATGCATGCTAAAGTTTGAATCTTCTTTATTCTGAAAGCTTTCATACGCTAATGGATACTTTATAGCTTTTATGCATTTTAAAACCTCTTTAAAATTGTGACTCAGCAAACTTGGATTGGTAGCTGCTGTTCTTGTGGAAAAAGTTGGTTTTGATCTAGTTTTGAAGTTCTAAAGAGGTTACTATTGTACTTTTATGCCACAAGACTCACGCTAGGGCAAACTGCTCAGGATTGAGCATTCCATTAGCATGCGTGTCGGCAAGACCCCAAATATGGGCAAGGGTCGGCTGTGAGAGGCCGGATCGAAGGAATTCGCCCATTACATCAACACCGGACACCTGGAATGCTCAGGATTTTTTCCAATTGCCAATTGCAGCTCAAAAGTAATCTTTATCGTATCAGATTTGAAACTACTCATGACAATTTAGTACTCGGAAATTCGCATATAAATAGTAGACCACGACAAAGCCCATTGTCTTGGTTGCCGTTTTGGACGTTTTTGTAATCGCGCCCCTTCTGACCCTGGATTTTTAGTCGCACTTGGGTAATTAAACCGGATAAAATACCGAAAAATAGAGCAGTTTTCTTTAAAAACTAATAACGGATTCAAATTTTGCGAAAATCTACTCACCAATCCATCCTTATTCGTGTCACATCGATGGAAAATCGCCGTTGCTTCGGCCACGTCGACGGGCCATTCCTGTGAAGGGATCGGAGTACCGCTCTAAAATAAATGGAGATGAAGATGAATCGAGTCACATGTAGTCAAGTGCAATATAATACTGCAGTAAGCTGATTTTGGCTCCATATTATATTTTAAAATCTCTTTTACCAACCACTGATCCATGTCTTCCATATGGTGGTTGAACGGAAAAGCTTCTTTGTGGATCTTGAACTCCATGAGCTCCCGGGAAGCCGACCTCGTCCAATGAAGCCAAAGAAGCCGTTCGATTGCGACCTAAAATTCAACTTTAGATCCAAAAGCCATAAATACTAGTGTTCGCTTAAACTTACAAGTCTTAAACTAAGTCTAGATTTTAAATAGATTTTAGATTAGAATAGATTTTAGTCTTTAAGCTTTGAGCGAGTTCAAAAAGATTCAATTCAATGTTCAGTTAGATAGATGAGTAGATTTAGATAAAATTCTAGAATAAATCTCACCAATCATTTGTGTCGAATATTGATCTTGTGCCGAGTGATGCGATGCGACAGAGGTTCGTCTCGAGAGAGCCGCTTTTGTCGGATGGATGAGAGAATTCGGGAGCATATTTGGGACGGACTCGTTTTGAAGGGCTCTAAAAAAGAATTCAAAAGTTTTCTTGCAAAAAGCTGATTGTTCTTTATTATTTACAGTTGAAACTTTTAGAGTATTCTTATATTAAATTACATATTTTTTCTGTTGCTTACAATTGCTAGAAGATTTCTCCCACCTGTAAACGAGATGCAGGGCGACACTCATCTCCACCCGATCCAGTTGTCCTGTAAATTCACTGATGATTCACTGATGAATTTTTCTATTATAAGATGATTATAAAATGATTTTCTATGCAAATCAAGTAGAGTAAATAGGAAAAAAAACTTGAATCTTCCAATCCTTTCCAACCAACCGTCTTTATCCTGGTCAGCCAGCTCCCAAATTTTCGCGAGCACATTCGGAGCTAGACCAGAGTTCAACAAAACGGGTCGAACCTAAGGAAAATGTAAAAATATTATAGTTTTTAGTAAACAACTTTGTTTCCCGACAATTTCCCATTTTCTGGTCCAAGCGACTCAAAGATTGAGTCGTATTTGGATTGATCGTTCGGCTGAATTCCCCAAGTCTCGGTTTGTCCACCTCCGGACGGGGATCGGGGCAGGGTTCCTAGATTTTTCGTTAATCTAGATCTATCTAAAGCACAATACTTCTTAACTAGTAAATCTAGATCTAAAATTTAAAGTTCTTTACCACTCGGTCTTGATGGAGAAGCCTGCAGACTGCCGGGGTCAGCGGATAGCGCAGGAGTATTCGTCCTTGAGCCAAGCATTGGTGCATTTAAGCCTAAAGAAAACTCAAGAATAAATAATAAGTAAACTTTTATAACTTATTAGCTACATAAATAAAGATATTCAACTATTTAGGAGTACCTGGGATTCCCACAGAAGCCGGCACGATAGGATGGCCTTGTTGCGCAGCGGCGACCAATTTAAAAGCGATGAAAGCTCCCTAAAACTTTGAAATCAATTTTCATTTAACTATAATTATTTATAACTATTTATAACTAACTATTTATAACTGAAATCAATTTTTATTTAACTATAACTATAACTATAACTATTTAACTATAACTATAACCAACTAACTATAATTTTAAAGTTATTTTAGCTAAAATCTGTTTAAAATTTCGAAATCTCAATTGTAATAGTGCATTTAAACTGAAGTATGCAGATCCTGAAGACATTTGACCACTTTGGCCAATGCTTAATTGAATATCAATTTGTATTTAAAGCTAAATATAATATAATATACTATAATATAATATAATATAATATAATATAATATAATATAATATAATATAATATAATATATTTTCATATAATATCATTTAATACAATATAATACAATTAAACTACGGTTAATATACATTATAAAACAATATATTATAATATAATATAATATAATATAATATAATATAATATGAATATATTATAATATGAAGTAGTAGTAAAAGTATACTATAATATAGTATAATACCTAATATAATATAATATACTATAATATAATATAATATAATATAATATAATATAATCGCCAAAATATAATATAAAATAATTCATAATTATACTATATTTTATAATTTATAATAAAAGGGTATTTAATATAATATAATATAATATAATATAAAATAATATAAAATACTATAAATAAAAATATAATATAATAAACTATAATATAATTGGTAATTTGTAATTTATAACATAAGTATAAAAAACTAAAGACTTATATCAACTAATAATATAATATAATATAATATAATAGAAATATACCCTCTTATCCAACGCTCCTCGCTTTGCATAATCAGCAATTTCCCAAATTTGTCCGAGTGATTGCACGGGTAAGCTCGATCCCCGGAGATATGAAGCTGCATCACCAGCGGCTACTGTCGGATGACCATGTACATTCATCTAAAATAAAACATAAATCTATAAATCGCAAACAAGTCTAAAAAATAGATCTACTACTTAAAAATATATTATATATCAATGTGTAGATGGTTTGGGTTTTTAAAAAACAATCAACTCTCAAAAATTTTCCCCAGCAAAACTCAATAAACAGCTTCACTGCAGTTTTCAACTCAATAGATATAAATCTATATAAATAATATTCTATATAAATAATATTCTATAAAAATTATCTTTTTTGTTAAATCTTTCAAAATCTATAAAAAATTTGGGGGCTAGAGTAGTTGAGCCAGTCTGGAACCAAAGCCAATATTTTTCCACGAAAACTTGCACGCAGGGTTTTTTGACTATGCTGAATCGATTATTGGTGCTCGCGGAAACCACGGGATGCGCCATCCCCAAGCCACATTCTTACATCTGGGGGAACGTAAGCTACTAAGGGTTAGAAGTTTTTCCGAATGTGTTTAGCAAACCATTCAAACAGTTTATATACAAATTTTCAAAATCATGCAATCGTGCGTGCAACAGATTCACAAGTACCAAAAAAATTTATTAAAGTATTAATAATCGATTCAGCATAGTCAAAACCCCTGTTTTCGTGGAAAAATATTGATTTTGGGTGAAGTGCCAGACTGCCAGACCAGACAACGCTCAAATTTGCAAGAAACTTTTGACTGGGTTTAAATTTTTTTGCCCGAAAACCCCTGGTTTATTTCATTTAGTTTAAAAGCTTATTATGCTTATAATTGGAATGATTGGTATGTCTTTTTTAAAAACGAATCTATTCTTTAATTTGTTTAAAAAAACGTAAACCGACCTCTCTGTAAAGTCCCTCATAGATGGGCATCAGATGAGGGGCGATCCCCAAATCCTCGACACTCATTTGAAAGGCTCTAAAATAGAAAATTGTTGAAAATCGAATCTGATTTTGAAATAGAACAAATAGAACAAAAAGAATGAGTCACGATTGAAAAATCGAACAGCTAAGTGGCTCTCTAAACAGATGGGGGGAATGGGTTGTGTATATTCTGAAAGATGTGCAGATCGAAGACGGATCCCGGCTACCGTAGTCGAATCGTGGCGGGATTACGGCGGAAAAGGGGGAAAGAGAATGATTGAGTGGGAGAAGAGGATAAGATCTTTATGGATTCGAAAGCCGACTTGTACTAACATTTCGATGATTGAAAAGACATAAGCCTAAGATGAATGGACGAAGTTGAATTTCTAATTGTAAATAAGCAGATTTCTTCTGTGATACTCTGCTAAATCTAGCATTCTGGTGAATTCAATTTGTATAGCTTTTCAATCGTCCACTAGATCTAACCAGGTCCACTAGATCTAACCAGGTCCACTAGATCTAACCAGGTCCACTAACCAGGTCCACTAGATTAAGCAAAATTTTGCTAGTAATCTACCGCCACCCCCCATAATGACGGGCGTACAGTCGTGTAGTCTAACTTTGAACGTCTCATTCTCTGAGTTGCTTTAAGCTATAGTGTTCGCTTGGGTGTCAAATGATAGCCCTTGAAATCTAGTAAAACATTTAAAAACGGGGAATTTCTAATGCTATTTGGTAGGGAATTTGAACAGC
Organism: Mesorhabditis belari; assembly: GCA_958450365.1. Lineage (NCBI taxonomy): Eukaryota > Metazoa > Nematoda > Chromadorea > Rhabditida > Rhabditidae > Mesorhabditis > Mesorhabditis belari. The sequence continues at coordinate 1,536,958 of CAUEEP010000938.1, forward strand.
AACAAGATTTTGAAAGCAATTAAAAGTAACATTAGAAAGCGATCCGGGATAATTAAAAGATCTGCCTCTTCTGGAGCTTGAGGGGACAGAGGAAGAAAAAAATTCGCATAAAAGGGATCAGAATGTTTGCACTTCAGGATTTTAAAGCATTCTAATAAGTCAATGACTAGTGTTGCAGAGTATCGAATTGGAAAAATTTAAGCCTTTGTTCATAGCTATAGTTATGATACTTCAATTTTTAGATGGGCAGTTTTATTGGGTTGGTGCATTGAAATGTGTGGACTATTTCGCGGGAGTCGCAGACAAAGAAAAGAAAAGTTGTAGAGAATCAAAAATGAAGCTTATATCCAAATTTTCAGAACGATTCAAAAACTGGTTTTCAAGAAATGCCAAATGTTACGAATTTTCACAAAACTTGCATTTTAAGCGAAACTACTAAGTGTACCTTTTTGGAAATTTGGCTATAAGCCTAATTTTTGATTCTCTACAACTTTTCTATTGACACCAAAATGGGTTTCTTTTGAAGAAAGTGCTCAAACTGTGACATCTCCAGTCCTCGATTTTTGAGTCTCACACTTGTCTCAAACACAAACCAAAATCCTACTATGAAAGAGGAATCCGCAAATTGCTTGTAAAAATGAGCAGAAGTCGTCAATAATAATGGAAATTATTTCGAATGAATTTATGGTTTTACGTTGAATAAATTTTAGTTCGAAGTCCCACAGTTTTCAATGCACCAACCCAATAGTAAAGCGCTTTTGGATTGATTCGATTCTGTTAATCAGACAAATTTTAGAGGTGGACCATACGGAAGTGTATTCTAAAATGAGCTTAAGAGATAAAACAGCTCATAAGAGATAAAACAGTGTCTATGTTTTAAGATTAGGGTTAATAGATTTAGGAATTCTACTTGTAGAGTAAGAAGCCTTTAGAGATAGGTACAGAATAGAAAGTATTGCTAGACTGCTAGTCAAGAATTTAGACCGAAGCTATAACTTTTTCCGAAGCAAATTTCCCTAGAGCCTGGCATGACCTGGCCTGGAGCTTCAGATCCTGGAGCTTCAGATCCTGGAGCTTCAGATCCTGGAGCTTCAGATCCTGGAGCTTCAGATCCTGGAGCTTCAGATCCTGGAGCTTCAGATCCTGGAGCTTCAGATCCTGGAGCTTCAGATCCTGGAGCTTCAGATCCTGGAGCTTCAGATCCTGGAGCTTCAGATCCTGGAGCTTCAGATCCTGGAGCTTCAGATCCTGGAGCTTCAGATCCTGGAGCTTCAGATCCTGGAGCTTCAGATCCTGGAGCTTCAGATCCTGGAGCTTCAGATCCTGAGGATTTGTCTAAATTGCTAAAACGATAAGCTCTTAACACTAAAAATTAGATTGAAGTAGTTATTAGGGTTCTATAAACTTCAAATATGATATTTGTAGTCACTTTTCAGCTCAATATGCTATCAATATTATTTTTTTAGGCAAATTCTATTTGTTATTTGTATTTCTTCTAGTAGATATCTAGTAGACTTGCTAAGTAGACTCAGTAAATGTTTTCGAATTTTTCAAAATAGTTAACATTGACTCATTTGTCAGCTGTGTTATTTTCTAGGGTAGGTTTTTTGACGAAAACCGGTCTGATTTTAAAGAAAGGAATCGAGTTTCCCGAAAAGAGATTGATAGAGCTGAAAGGGGGGAAATGGATGAATGACCCCATTCTCTGGTTCTTAACTGAGGAAAAAAACATGAAATGGGTTTTTAGTGGAAAGAAAAAGCATCAAATTTGAATTTAAAATGGGGAAAAGTAAGATGAGCACAAGCTTTTGGTGATAGGTTTTTGTAGACTTTGTTTTCTTTGTGTTTTCTCTATTTTCTATTTTCTATTTTGTGATTAAGCTAAACCTGAATCGCTTTGGTTTAGATTTTTTTGGGTATTTTGTTTATTATTTATATTTTGATACATTTTATTTTAGGTTATTGTATTCTGTGAGTAGAAAAATTGAATTTTTTTAAACAAAAATCATTCTGCTCAGTTTTTAGTAAAAGCTGCTACCAATAAAACCCATTTCTTTTCTGAAAAAGTCTCCAAAATGAGATTTTGTGATGATTCGAACGAAGAAACGTTGAAGGAATTGAAAGTTTTTTGAGTGAGAAGAGGAAATTGTACATTATCGAAAAGTTCAAATAACTGGGGATAGGGGAAGAGAGAGAAAGATCTTCGATGGACTTTCCCTTCTCTTTTTCTCTATTTCTTGTCTACCGCAAATCCGGCTTTCAAATTTCGATTCACACCCATTTCGCCTCTATCGAGCTGCTTTCATTTCTCACCCAAACTATATCTGAACACCATCAACATTTTCGGTCGATCAGTTGCAAGTGTTTGTGCTTATCTTTGTCTTATTGTGCTTATCTTTGTCTTATTGTACTGATCTTTGTCCTATTGTATTGATCTTTGTCTTATTGTACTGATCTTTGTCTTATTGTACTTATCTTTGTCTGATTGTAATTATCTTTATCTGATTGTAATTATCTTTGTCTGATTGTAATTATCCTTGTCTTGTTGTACTTATCTTTGTCTTATTGTATTGGGTTGGGGACTATGACTCGGCGCCGAAAATCAAAAAAATGTCTAAAACTTCTATTCGACTTCGTCAAATAATATGCGTTTGATATGAGTAGAATGGTTAACTAATTCTCTACAAAATGACATTTAAAAGAAAATTCAAACAGCGCCTCCGCTCAAGAAAAAGCCATTTTTTCACAAAAACTACAAACTGTCATCTAGAAAAAACCATTGGTGGGATCTTCCTGCAAATTTGGCAACTTATGTAATTCAATGTGCTCTATCTTTTTTATATAAACACCAAAGAAGGTTTATGTGAAAGAAACTGTTCAAATGATGAGTCGGGCTCTTTGCCATTTTGACTAGCTGTGTTTGGGAGTCCATAAACTCCACGAAAGAAAAGCTTTGTGGAATCTCTCAAAAGTCATTTTGTAGAGAAATAGTGGATCCTTTTGATGAAACCAAAGGTATATTTAAAGAAGGCTTTATGTGTGCACAAAATCCCTTTAAAGTTTGGCGCCGAGTCATAGTCCCCAACCCAATACTTGTCTTTGTCTTATTGTACTGATATTTGTCTGATTGTTATTATCATGTGTATTCATCCTTAAATCTAGCGTACTTTATTTCAGATCCTGAATAAAGTATTCATATACCGTATTTTCTCTAATAGTAGTGCACCTTGAGCGTCACCTAAATTGCTTGAAATCTCGAGAACCGAATCTCGAGAACCGCAGAACCTATCGATGTGGGGTCGGAAAATGTAGCTGACGATGAGATCTTGACGATGATTAGAGTGTTGAGCTTCTGTGAAAACTTTGAAAGCCGTAAAATAGTCACCAACTCGGCTCTCAGGGGTGCACTACTATTAGAGAATTAAGGTAATTCTATTGGTTCATTTGTTGGTTTTAAATAGAAGTACGAAAAAGAAAGAAAAGACTTATTCATCAACCAACCGTAAATACTGTAATAGTATCCCACCCTCTTCGTACAGTCGCGTTTTTTAGTATTTCATTTTTTTCAAAGCGCCCGTACTTTCAAAAAATGCGTCTTTGGTATCAAAAAATAGCTGAAATTCAGGGCTATTTTTTGATACCAAAGATAATGACGGTGCGGAGTGTTGCGTAGTCTAGCTTTGAACGAGTTTTTCTCGACACTGGTTTAAGCTACAATGCGCGCTTAGGTATCAAAAAATAGCCCTGAATTTCAGCTATTTTTTTGATTCCTAAGCGCGCATTGTAGCATAAACGAGTGTCGAGAAAAACGCGTTCAAAGCTAGACTACGCAACACTCCGCACCGTCATTATGGGGATGGGGTACTATTACAGTATTTACGGTAATACCTTTGCCATTCCTAGAGTCACTTTCTACTGGTTAGAGATACTCCTTTATTGAAGTGTCTTTATGTAGGAGAGTGAAGAGTTACAAGAATCCTTGAACCCGGTTCTCTTTTTTTTTCTTTTTCTCGATTCTCGAGGCCAGACTCCTCTTTTCCTCGAGAACCAGCTCTCTTCACTTTCTTTCTCTTCTCGGAAGTGCTTTAGAATCCAAAAAAGTACAGAAGGGTGAGTCGGTGAAGCAGGGGTGAGTCGTCTTCCAAGCATACAGCTATATAAGGTTTTAAAAGTCATATGATTTCCTCCGGTGAAGGTGAAGATTTTTTGTCGTCGTAGCAGTCGGGAGCCCTACAGCCTACAATCCGGGTTCGATCCCCGTAATGCTACTAGATAAAAATCAGATGGTTGTTTTAAAAGGATTGGAAGATGCAATTTTGTTTGTCTGGCTTTGTTAATTTGCTATAAACATTAATTTGTTATAAACATTAATTCGTTATAAACTTATCTATTCCAACATGCAAACTCTTTACATTCTTCTACCAATATTTCCTAATCTTTCGAAAGTTTCAGAAATCGAATGAGTCTTTTCAAAAGCTCTCCTCTTTCCCATTAAAAAGTTCACCTAGGAAACGAGTTTCTTTCTTTTCAATAATCTCTCTCAATTCCTTTTTTTACCTCAAAAAAAAATCTTTAGATCTTTAGGATGTAAATTTTCTTCCACCCAACAAAGATGAAGAGACACAAAGTGGAGATTTTTTTCGTTTTAACTTTGCTTCTATTGCTGGGATTGACGAAATGGGCACGGATTGGATTGGTGAGGATTTATATGTAAAATTTAGACTAATTAAGTCTTTCTCATCATTTTCCAAAGATGATTTTGTTTTTACACTTTAAAGCAAGCTCTGACTATCGTATGTTGGCTTTGGAAAATGGTTTCTCCAAATTTTGTTCTCACTTGCAGTGATCTCTTTGATCATTCATGATAATTTATTGGAAAAGACGGAAACTCCCAAATGGGATTACTCCATGGGCTTTATGGAATAGGCCTGACTTTAGGCAATATGACAACACTACCCATATTGCCTAAAGGTATATAAAAAGTATATAAAACGTATATATGTCGTAGCCGATTATGAATGAAATTTTTTGGTAAATCTTTCTAGTAGATCAACCCTTTAATGTATGAGGGCAATATTATAGCATCTTGTAGCGAATTGAATTCTCCGTCGATTGGTACCAAATTTGTGAGTTTAGGTTAAAAATTGCCGGCGCTACAACGTTTCATTCAAAATCGGCGGGACCCCCGTAGCCGATTATGAATGAGTGGGTCTAGGAGCGTCCAACCATCAAGTATTTAGTATCATTCAACGCAGAATCATTAACAATTATGTTAAATTTTTTAAATTAGAAAGATTGGATGAAAAGAAAAAAAATTAGAGCAAAAAAACTGTTTGTTCAAGAGGAAACTTTGAAGCCCCATAATTTTTTTTCTTTTTATCCAATCTTTCTAATTTAAAAAATTTAACATAATTATCAATGATTCTGCGTTGAATGATACCAAATACTTGATGGTTGGACGCTCCTAGACCCACTCATTCATAATCGGCTGAAATTCATAATCGGCTACGACATATAAAACGTTTCCCTAATTAGTTCAATCTTAAATGCTTATGAAGAATTTTAAAAATCGGCTTTTCATTCATCTTGTTAACTGTTTAACTTGTTTTGTTTTGTTCTCAGTGTTTTGTGCTTTGTTTAAACATCAAAAAAACTATAGCATTAGTAAAATAATGTTTAAAAAATGACTTAACACTTTGAATTTGAAACAATTTTAAATTAAAATAGAAAATCGATCCAAATTTTGATCCAATTTTGATAAAAATCTTGATTTTCTCATTCATAAACTCAACAAATTTTCAGAGTTCTCTCCAAATTTTGTTCTCACTCGCCGTGATCTCTTTGATCATTCATGAGATTTATTGGAAAAGACGGAAACTCCCGAATGGGCCTATTCCATGGCTGACTTTAGGCAATATGGCAACACTAGCTACAGGTAAAACGATGAAAATCTTGATTGTTTTTATATAATTTTTTGTTATACTTTTATTACAGCCAATTTCGATGATCTAATGTCAAAATGGAGGCGAAAATATGGCGGAATTTTCACCGTTTGGATTGGTCCATTCCCTTTAGTAATGGTCAATGACGTGGGCACGATGAAAAAGTAGGGGAAGTTGGGAATGGGATACAGGAAATTCTCTTTAGTAATGGTAATTCATTACTTAGTAATTTATTGGTCCATTTCCTTCAGTAATGGTAATTCATTACTTAGTAATTTATTGACCATTTCCTTTAGTAATGGTCAATGAAGTGGGCACGATGAAAAAGTAGGGGAAATTGAGAATAAGATACAGAAAATTACAGGAATCGTTTCTAAAATTAGGCTTTGGTATTTAGGCATTTAGTTAAATGCTTAAATGCTTCTATGATTAGTCTATTAGCCGCTTTTTTAGATTAGAATTTGGTCAATTTGGTGAATTTGATCAATTTGATCAATTTGGTCAGTTTGATCAATTTAATCAATTTGATCAATTTAATCAATTTGGTCAATTTGGTCAATTTAATCAATTTGGTGTCAAATAGAAAACAACGACGATGTATATTGTAGTTATTGTAGTTATTGTAGTATTGTAGTTATATTATTGTAGTTTGCGCATTCTCGTAATCCGATTCTCCTAATTGCACTAATTTTGACCAATAAACTAAATGGAAGGAATTTTTTTTGATATAAAACTTGAATCGGCTTCGTTTTGTGGATTGTGAGAAATTTGACGGCGTTGTTTTGAACATTTTCTATTTCGATGCTGTTTTAATTATATTCTAATATTTCAGATACTTTGTGCAAAACGGTGAGCTCTTCAGCAATCGCTGGCGCAACTTTGTCACTGATTCGTTTATGAATGGAGCGAATGGATTGATACAAATTGATGGGGAGAAGTGGAGAGAACAAAGAAGGTTTGGATAAGAGAAAGGAATAACCAGTTAGCCAACAAAAGTTAGCCAACAAACGTTAGCCAACAAATTGTAAAATACGAAAATTCAATTATTCAAGCAACTTTCTCTTTTTGTCAACAATAAAATAAACAAAAAAAATGACAGAAGGGGGCCTTTTCTCATACGCCAACCTTCCGTTTCCTCTAAAAGCCCCCACAGTTTCTTTTTTAATCGAGTTATTAAATTCTGAAACATTTAACCATTTCAGAATTAAATTCTGGAACATTTTACCCCCACATGTTCGTGATATTCTTGGCTAGATTTAAAGTCGCAGTTTCGGCAATTGATTTGACTGCTCTGTAATTCTTTCTTGAGGTATCTATTTATCTTTTGGTGTGTTTTGAGTGGTGTCCCGGGTAATTATTGTGATTTTGTTTTGTCGCTATTCAACTGAAGCATATATATGTTGTGTCCGATTTAGATTTCCGTCCGATTTAGATTACAGTCTATATCGGACGTCCGATTTAGATTCAATCTAAATCTTATATGGATTGAACAATAATATAAACATGCTTAATATATGTTCTTAAGCGTTTTCTGTAGTTTTCTGCATTTTTCAAAGGTCTTTTATTGATTACAGTCTATATCGGACGTCCGATACAGATCGAACAATAATAAACGTGCTTAACATATGTTCTTTGAAAATTTCTTTGAAAAGCGCAGAAAATTGCAAAAAAACGCTTAAGAACATATATTAAGCACGTTTATTATTGTTCGATCTGTATCGGACGTCCGATATAGACTGTAATCTAAATCGGACGGAAATCTAAATCGGACACAACATATATATATATACAGTGCCGGACAAAAGTTTAAGAACATGACCTCAAGTTACGGAAAAAGCTCAATATCTTTTAGAAGGTGAAGAGTTTCATTTAGGTCTTAAAAGCATTTTTGTTTGCCTCAATTTCAGGAATTAAATACATCTTATAACAGGTCACAAATCTCAATACAAAAAAAGTCTTTGAGACTTTAAAGGAAATAGCCGGTATTCTAGCCGGACAAAAGTTTAAGAACAAGCATTGTTTAACAAAGTTTATTTTTAAAAAATAACAATTAAAGCAACAAAAGTGATTAACAAGTTCAATACTTAGTCGAAGCACCATTAGCTTTGATCACTGCTTGGCAACGAGGCGGCATACTTTCGATCAACTTCTCAATAAAACTTTTTGGGATCTTGTTCCATTCTTGTTGAATAGCGTCCAAAAGAAGATCGCCGGTCGCGAATTTTTTACGTTTTAGTCCACGCTCAACTTGACTCCACATGTTTTCAATCGGATTAGGATTGAGCTGGCCACTCTAAAAGACCAACAAGATTATCGGCAAACCATTTCTTTACGCTCCTTGCTCTGTGTTTGGGATCGTTGTCTTGCATAAAGACCCATCCTCGCAGCATGTTTTGGGCTGCATGTGGAAGTATGACTCTCTCAATGATACCACGGTATTGAAATTGATCTATTAACCTCTGAACACGCTCCAAAGGTCCATGGCAGTCAAATGAAAAACATGACCACACCATGAGATTACCATCTCTATGCTTAACTGTACCAACAGTGTATCGTGGGTCATTTCGGGTGTTCGGCGGGCAACGAACATGTTTTATTCCGTCCGTATTGCTCATGTTGAACTTGGATTCATCTGACCAAAGCACGTTCTTCCATTCGGCAACCGTCCAATGCTCGTGTGTGTAGCAAAATTCAACCTGACTTTCTTGTTCTTGACAGAGACGAACGGTTTATGAGCAGCAGTTCGACCAAAGAGGTGACTCTCGTTCAAACGTCTTTGTATTGTTCTCCGATCAACATTTGACGCACCAATAGCTTCACGAACCTCAGGAGGCGTCAAAAACGGGTTCTTCTTGGACGCTAGTATGATGCGTTGATTCATCCTGAGCAATATTTTGCACATTTAAAAACGAAATCTCAAAAAAACTTACTTGTCACTGGTTTTTCGAGGTCTTCCCATTTTCTTTGTCGGCTTCGGGTTCTTTCTACGTTGATAGGCTTGCCAAACAGAGTGCCTTTTTCATCCAATTGCCGTAGCGATCTCCTCAAATGTTTTGCTTTTTAGATCCCTCATTCGGACAATGGTATCCACATCAAAAGGTGAAATTCGTTGAGTTTTGGTCATTTTTTCTAAAAATTAATATAAAAATGTCCAAAAAAAATCAATGATCAATCAATGAAAAATGAAATATTGAATTAAAACAATGCTTGTTCTTAAACTTTTGTCCGGCTAGAATACCGGCTATTTCCTTTAAAGTCTCAAAGACTTTTTTTTGTATTGAGATTTGTGACCTGTTATAAGATGTATTTAATTCCTCAAATTGAGGCAAACAAAAATGCTTTTAAGACCTAAATGAAACTCTTCACCTTCTAAAAGATATTGAGCTTTTTCCGTAACTTGAGGTCATGTTCTTAAACTTTTGTCCGGCACTGTATGTCGTAGCCGATTATGAATTTCAGCCGATTATGAATGAGCGGGTCTAGGAGCGTCCAACCATCAAGTATTTGGTATCATTCAACGCAGAATCATTAATAATTATGTTAAATTTTTTAAATTAGAAAGATTGGATGAAAAGAAAAAAAATTATGGGGCTTCAAAGTTTCCTCTTGAACAAACAGTTTTTTTGCTCTAATTTTTTTTCTTTTTATCAAATCTTTCTAATTTTAAAAATTTAACATAATTATTAATGATTCTGCGTTGAATGATACCAAATACTTGATGGTTGGACGCTCCTAGACCCACTCATTCTCCTCCTTCATCGTCATCTTCCCTTCACCACCAAAAAAGCTATTTAGTTCCCCATTGAGCTTAGGGTTAGGGAGCCGTCTGTCATGACGTGGGTTAAGTTAAGATATAGCCTAGTATTGTGTGTGTCGTTGTATTGTGATTGATATATTTCGTGTATGCGATAAATTCACCACTGGTAGCCCCAGTCGGTATTTTTTTTTTAAACAAACAGTTTTTTTGCTCGAATTTTTTTTCTTTTTATCAAATCTTTCTAATTTAAAAAATTTAACATAATTATCAATGATTCTGCGTTGAATGATACCAAATACTTGATGGTTGGACGCTCCTAGACCCACTCATTCATAATCGGCTACGGGGGTCCCGCCGATTTTGAATGAAACGTTGTAGCGCCGGCAATTTTTAACCTAAACTCACAAATTTCGTACCAATCGACGGAGAATTCAATTCGCTACAAGATGCTATAATATTGTCCTCATACATTAAAGGGTTGCTCTACTAGAAAGATTTGCCAAAAAATTTCATTCATAATCGGCTACGACATATATATCTTTTTAAACTTTATAATCTCTAAGATTCATTTTAAAGAATTGTACTTTAGGTTCAATCTAAATCGGACACAACATATATATATATATATATTATTTCAGATTCTCTCTGCACGTTCTCCGAAATTTTGGCGTTGGTCAACATCGAATGGAGAGAAAAATCCTGTCAGAGGTTTTTATTTTTCTTAAAGCTATTTAAATCTTGATCTATTGGGTTGGGGAGAATGAGTCGGCGCCGAAAATGAAAAAAATGTCTAAAACTTCTATTCGACTTCGTCAAATAATATGCGTTTGATATGAGTAGAATGGTTAACTAATTCTCTACAAAATCACATTTAAAAGAAAATTCAAACAGCGCCTCCGCTCAAGAAAAAGCCATTTTTTCACAAAAACTACAAACTGTGATCTAGAAAAAACCATTGGTGGGATCTTCCTGCAAATTTGGCAACTTAAGTAATTGAATGTGCTCTATCTTTTTTATATAAACACCAAAGAAGGTTTATGTGAAAGAAACTGTTCAAATGATGAGTCGGACTCTTTGCCATTTTAACCAGCTGCGTTTGGAAATTCATAAACTCCACGAAAGAAAAGCTTTGTGGAATCTCTCAAAAGTCATTTTGTAGAGAAATAGTGGATCCTTTTGATGAAACCAAACGTATGTTTAAAGAAGGCTTTATGTGTGCAAAACGTCCCTTTAAAGTTTGGCGCCGACTCATTCTCCCCAACCCAATAGTTATATTTAGATCTAGTTATATTTAGATCTAGTTATATTTAGATCTAGTTATATTTAGATCTACTTCTATTTGGCTCTAGTTCTATTGTTTTCTAATATTTTATTTCTACAATTCTATGCTTAGGTCCGTCACTTAACCTCCTATCTCCAAAAGAATGGTGAGATCGATTTGTGCACTCCTTTGGCTGTCTGTGTTGGCAATATCATTAACGATATGCTTTTTGGAATCACTTTTCCACAGGTTTGACTTACAAATTGTTTACGAATCAAATTTCAAATCAAATTTACGAATTATGCTTGAAATTTTCAAACTACAGGGTTCCATTGAAATGAAACGTCTTCACTCTTTACTCGACGCTCAATCGAAACTCGTTGTCAACCCATTGATGGGTGAGAGTTTTTGTGATACTTTTGTTGATTTATAATAATATTCTACAATAACAGACCAATGGATGGCTTTAGATCATTTGCTTGTTTAAAATAAAGCCATAAATCAACAATTCACTTGTTTTTTTTTGAATTTGTAAAGCCATAACTGTTATTTCCGCTGAAAAATCCAGGAAATAAGAGATTTAAAATCTTTTTTAATGTTATTTTGAAGGAAAATAATTGAGCTTTCTAATGAAATAAGCCATAATTTAATTGGTGCATTTGTTGGTTGTAAATATTAGCGTAAATACTGTAATAGTGGGGGTGGGACAAATGCGACCTTTTTTTTGCGCACCTGGACATTTGCGCACCTTTTTTTTGCTGGAAAAGGCCTTAGGAAAGGTCGTAGAGCTTCAAAAATGTTTTCATAGAAGGGAATCGTATGCGTAGATTCCGAATTTCGACAAATCAGACCTCGCTGACACGTCAAATTTGGGCTAAAAGGCAAAAACTACGCAACTTAACGCTTTTCCGCAGTTTTTGCCTTTTAGCTCACATTTGACGTGTCAGCGAGGTCTGATTTGTCGAAATTCGGAATCTACGCATTTTTGGAACTCTACGGCCTTGCCTAAGGCCTTTTCCAGCAAAAAAAAAAGTGCGCAAATGTCCAGGTGCGCAAAAAAAGGTCGCATTTGTCCCACCCCCGACTTTCTCGACTAATACTGTTTTTATGTAAATTGACAAGTCATGATCGTTTTCTATAATGTAAAACTTTTTTACTAACTTCAAAATTCAAATAAACCTTTGCTCTTTAGGTCTCTACATAGCGGCTCCTTTCGCCACAAAAATCCCTTTCTTGAATAAGCCGTGGTTGGAGTTGATCAAGCATCGAGATCATTTATGGGATTTTCTAGGGAAACAAGTACAAGTAAAATAAAATCGAAAACATTTCAGCTATAGAAATCATTCTAGAGTCACATTGAAATGTTTAACAATGGTCATTCCACCATTGACGATTTTACCTTTGCTTATTTGGAAGAAATGGATCGAAGAAAAGAGATTGGAGAAACGGGATATTTCAAGTAAAGAAAAAAAAGCTGTTGTTGTTTAAACAATCGTTTAAAAAGCTTTTCAGCGAATGGCAACTTCAAATGTTGTTATTGGATTTGTTCTTTGCTGGAATGGAGACAACGGTGACCACTCTAAAATGGGCTTTTCTACTTATGATTACCCATCCGGTAGTGATGAAAAATGTGCAGGTGAGATGGAAATTAAATTAAATAAATGAAAAGATGAAAATCTATTATCTATCAATGTAAAAATATGTTAACAAACAAAACAAACAAAACAAACAAAGCAAACAAAACAAAACAAACAAAGCAAACAAAACAAACAAAACAAACAAAGCAAACAAAACAAAACAAACAAAGCAAACAAAACAAACAAAACAAACAAAGCAAACAAAACAAAACAAACAAAGCAAACAAAACAAACAAAACAAACAAAGCAAACAAAACAAAACAAACAAAGCAAACAAAACAAACAAAACAAACAAAGCAAACAAAAACAAAACAAACAAAGCAAACAAAACAAAACAAAACAAACAAAGCAAACAAAACAAAACAAACAAAGCAAACAAAACAAAACAAAACAAAACAAAACAAACAAAGCAAACAAAACAAAACAAAACAAACAAAGCAAACAAAACAAAACAAACAAAGCAAACAAAACAAACAAAACAAACAAAGCAAACAAAACAAAACAAACAAAGCAAACAAAACAAACAAAACAAACAAAGCAAACAAAACAAAACAAACAAAGCAAACAAAACAAACAAAGCAAACAAAACAAAACAAACAAAGCAAACAAAACAAACAAAACAAACAAAGCAAACAAAACAAAACAAACAAAAGCAAAACAAAACAAAACAAAGCAAACAAAACAAAACAAACAAAAAAGCAAACAAACAAAACAAACAAAACAAAACAAAACAAACAAAGCAAACAAAACAAAACAAAACAAACAAAGCAAACAAAACAAAACAAACAAAGCAAACAAAACAAACAAAACAAACAAAGCAAACAAAACAAAACAAACAAAGCAAACAAAACAAACAAAACAAACAAAGCAAAACAAAACAAAACAAACAAAGCAAAACAAAACAAACAAAGCAAACAAAAACAAAACAAACAAAGCAAACAAAACAAAACAAAAACAAACAAAGCAAACAAAACAAAACAAACAAAGCAAACAAAACAAACAAAACAAACAAAACAAACAAAACAAAACAAACAAAGCAAACAAAACAAACAAAGCAAACAAAACAAAACAAACAAAGCAAACAAAACAAAACAAAACAAACAAAGCAAACAAAACAAAGCAAACAAAACAAAACAAAACAAACAAAGCAAACAAAACAAAACAAACAAAGCAAACAAAACAAACAAAACAAACAAAGCAAACAAAACAAAACAAACAAAGCAAACAAAACAAACAAAACAAACAAAGCAAACAAAACAAAACAAACAAAGCAAACAAAACAAACAAAGCAAACAAAACAAAACAAACAAAGCAAACAAAACAAAACAAAACAAACAAAGCAAACAAAACAAAACAAACAAAGCAAAACAAAACAAAACAAAACAAACAAAGCAAACAAAACAAAACAAACAAAGCAAACAAAACAAAACAAACAAAGCAAACAAAACAAAACAAACAAAGCAAACAAAACAAAACAAACAAAGCAAACAAAACAAAACAAAACAAAACAAACAAAGCAAACAAAACAAAACAAACAAAGCAAACAAAACAAAACAATTAAGGTACTTTCCAAAATCATATGTAAATCCAAAATTTTTGATCATTTTAATCAATCCTATCAAATTTTTCCTTAATTTGAAAGTGATCACAAATTTTTCATTGCAATTTGTCGCCATTACTCTTCCAAAACCATTTAAAACCATTTGAAATGTGAAAAGCTCGAAATTTCCATTTAAAAAGGAAAAGTTGGAGTGGGAAAGATTGAAAAGCAACAAAATAAGGTCAAAGATAAGCTCAAAGATAAAGACTAGACATGCCCATTTTCGAGTTTTGGCGGCCGGGTCGGATCAGCGGGTCGGATCAGCGGGTCGGATCAGCGGGTCGGATCAGCGGGTCGGGTCAGCGGGTCGGGTCAGCGGGTCGGGTCAGCGGGTCGGGTCAGCGGGTCGGGTCAGCGGGTCGGGTCAGCGGGTCGGGTCAGCGGGTCGGGTCAGATTGAAGAAAGTTGAAATTTACAGTTAACGGCTTGGCTTTTCTGGCGTATATGCCATTTCGCAGCTAATTAGTCTAGTAAACTTATTTAAAACCCTAAAAATAGTTTTTACTAATTAAACAAAAAGCAATGGTCAGTGAATGGATCCGAACCTGGGCCAAGACCTGCCATTAGCCTTGAACCCGGCCACACTAATCATTAGGCCATCAGAGCACGTTTGAAGTATCATGAGAAAAGCTTGTAAACAACCGAAAAAAGGCCAGATCTGCCAAATTTGTATTCCAAATATCTCGTGTTACAAAAGCGTTCTGGAAAAACTAAAAACAGAGTCAGAATCCCCGAAGAAAACTTTATCAAATGAGCCAGAGATCATGTGAAAACTCGATCTTTACTTGATTGATCTTTACTTGATAAAATTCCCTAGCCAAATTGTTTCCTAGAAAGCACAGCTTTTTGAAAACTTGTAAACTAGTACAAGTTTAGCTTAGCCAAGGCTTACAGGCTTAAAAGTCCATATTCTAAAATTTTAGAAAGAACTGGATTGCTTGAATGTGAGTGAGGTGGGGCTACGTGAGCGATCACTCACCCCGTATACACAAGCTGTCATTTGTGTGAGTTTAAAATTGAAATTTTCATTGACAAGATTGATAAGTTGAGCTTTATTTAACTAGAGAAAACGTTAAAATTGGCTCTTGAAAGAATCCGGGTCTTTTGGAAAAATCCAGGTATTTTGAAGGGGTCATCACACTTGGAAAGCCTATAACTTCATCTAGAGACAATATTATTGCTAACTTTTTATATCATTGTACCAAGGACATTTCAGGCTTTCAAATGATACCAAATAGAGCTTGACTGGATTTTTCATTCCCATGCAAACAAAGCAAACAAGGCGACACAACACCCCGAGTTGAATAGGCCTCAATTGCTCAGAGTTTGCTCTGATTTTCTTGAACTAGTTTATCCAATCAAGCTCTATTTGGTATCATTTGAAAGCCTGAAATGTCCTTTGTACAATGATATAAAAAGTTAGCAATAATATTGTCTCTAGATGAAGTTATAGGCTTTCAAAGTGTGACGACCCGTTAAAAATACCTGGATTTTTCCAAAAGACCCGGATTCTTTTAAAATACCTGGATTTTTTTCAAGAGCCTTAAAATTTAAGGAGATTCAACGAATAGCCAATATACTACCGATTAACTTATTGCGTACGGTGTGCGATGATGTGGAAATTGACGGGTACACATTTCCAAAGGGTGAGTGGTAAGGTAGATATAAAATAGCTCAAGATATTTTATCGAACAAAGGAATAGTACCTTTTGTACTGTTTTGTACTTTTGTACTGCTTTGTACTTTTGTACTGTTTTGTACTTTTGTACTACTTTTTACTGACTATAAAATACCGATTTTTCTAGGAACGATGGTGATTCCACAGATCTCAATAATGCTCAACGATGAGACGGTTTTCGAGGAGCCGAAAGAGTTTCGGTTAGCTTTACAGTCAAGTTATTGAAATTACGATTAGAAAAGAATCTTATAAACCATTTAAACTTTTCAAATGTAAAAGTTGAACTTACATTTTCAAGAAAAATTTCAGCCCAGAACGTTTCCTGGATGATGAAGGGAAACTCAAGCGAATCGATCAATTTATGCCATTTTCTCTGGGTTTGATTTTGATTTTTATATTGATGTTGATATTAATGTTGATATTGATGTTGATATTGATGTTGATATTGATGTTAATATTGATGTTGATATTGATGTTGATATTGATATTGATATTGATGTTGATATTGATGTTGATATTAATGTTGATATTAATGTTGATATTGATGTTAATATTGATTTTTATATTGATATTGATAAAACATTGTCTACACAAAAGTCCTTTCTATTCTAAAGTTGATCTAGTAATCAGAAATCAACTCCACAATTTCCAGGTCGTCGCCAATGTTTGGGCGAGTCGCTCGCGCGGGCTGAGCTCTTTCTAATCTTCTCAAATGTTATCAAAGAATTCGATATTTTGCCCGTTCCAGGCGAGATCTATTCAAGAAAAAGAGCGCTCGGGTGAGTGTTTTTTGAAAGATTTGATAATTGGTGAAACAATCAAAGTTAACTCAAAGGAGTGTTGTGATTTTGACAGAAAATGGCTGTTGTCTAGGGTTTCCCAAAAAAAACAGCATAGACAGATGGCAGAAAATTGTCTAAATTATGTCAACTTTTAAAAGCTACCGTAATCTTGTCTCTTTTATTTAATCTATCTATTGGGTTGATGGAAAAGTCCTTTCCGATTTTTTGGGAGAGTACCTTAAATTTGTCGAATTTTGACGTTTTATAGCTCATCCTAAAGCTGAATTCAAGACGGATCGATTGGTAAAAACCGTTTTGAGATATCTCTTTTCTAAAAGTTTTTACAGCTATTTTAGTAAAGGGCGGCAGAGCCAAAAAAAATGGCTGTTTTCACGTTTCGTTAGTTTTCCGTGCAGAAATCTAGGCTAAAACCATGTGTTTCGTGATCAGCGTCAAAAATAACCCCTAGACACGCATTTTCAGAATCTTAGCAAGAAATTTTTTGATACTTTTAACCTGATTCTTGGTTCACAAAGGATAACAAAAGATACGAAAAGTATAGATTAGATTAGATTAGCTCTGGAGTAAGATTAGCTCTGGAGTAAGATTAGCTTTGGAGTAAGATTAGCTCTGGAGTAAGATTAGCTCTGGGTAAAATTAGCCTGGGTAAGTTAGCTCGGGAGATTAGCCTGGGTAGATTAGCTCTGGAGTAAGATTAGCTCTGGAGTAAGATTAGCTCTGGAGTAAGATTAGCTTTGGAGTAAGATTAGCTCTGGAGTAAGATTAGCTCTGGAGTAAGATTAGCTCTCTCTTGAGTAAGAGAGATCAAGTGAGTCGTGGTGTAATGGTTAGCACAGTGGTCCGGTAAGGCGTGGCTCTTTTATCTTGCATCCCGAATCTGCTTTCTCTAAATCCTCTAGAGCTTTTTTCATAAATCGTGTGACTAAAGTTTGGAATGAAACCTCTCACAGTGGAAACCTCTCACAAAGCATTAAATTCTATATTTCTTTTGCCTTAATTTGAATGAAAATCGAAACGCCTTTCGGTTTCACTTTCTCTTTTTTTCTCAGGATTAAAATGAGAAATCAATGGCAAAAGTGTTTGTCCGGTCGCGGGTTCGACCCCGGCGGCGCACAAATTTTTGCTTTACCCTAGTTTCAACTAATTGATTGAAGGCTAAAGACAAGGTTAGCATAGATTTTGAAACAGCCTTTTTCCAAACGGTTAGAATGGTTAAAACAATTTACTTTAAAGCTTTAAAGATGATTATTTCAGTTTAACTGTTTCCCCTCAAAAGTACCGTGTCCATTTGGTGCCCCGGAAGCTCGACACCAACATGAATCCAGTCTAAAAGAGTTTGATTTCTCTCCCCGTTTTCTCTTTTCTCTCATCCATGATCCTTTCACTGATAATTGTTGTGATCAATGTAGTTTGATTGATTTTTTGATAATGATATTTGATAATGTTTCTCTCATTTTTTGATCCATTTCTGATCATTCCAACTTTTTGGCTTTATTTGACAGTTATTTCTCTATTGAATCTCTTTATATTTAAAGTTTTACCTGTGATAGTTAGGCTTGAAAGTGATAAAGATAAAACTTTTCGCAATCTTACGTTTATAAGATTAATTTTTGGATTATTAATTACGATTTAAAGCTGAAGAAATGAATAGTTAAGGTTAAGAGTTACAGTTAAGTTACAGTTACAGTTACGGTTAAGTTACAGTTAAGTTAAGCTACAGTTAAGTTACAGTTACAGTTAAGTTACAGTTACAGTTACAGTTAAGTTACAGTTACAGTTACAGTTAAGTTACAGTTAAGTTACAGTTACAGTTACAGTTAAGTTACAGTTACAGTTAAGTTAAGCTACAGTTAAGTTACAGTTACAGCTAAGTTACAGTTACAGTTACGGTTAAGTTACAGTTACAGTTAAGTTACAGTCGGCGGTGCGTTACGTAAGGTTACGTTAAGTAAGTACAGTTAAGTTACAGTAGTTACAGTTACAGTTACGGTTAAGTTACTAAGTTACAGAAGTTAAGTTACGTTAAGTTCAGTTAGGTTAAGCCCGTTAGGTTAAGTTACAGTTAGTTAAGCTACGTTAAGTTAAGCTCGTTAAGTTAAGTTACAGTTAAGTTAAGCTACAGTTAAGTTACAGTTACAGTTAAGTTACAGTTACAGTTAATCAAGTAATCGCTAGTAGTCAAGTAATCAATTACAGTAATCGCTTTAAACCTAAAGAAATAAACGATTATGGTTAAAAGCTCCGATAGCCAAATCATGCTTTAAAGCTGAAGAAATAAACGATTACGGTTATAAAGCTAAGTCACGCTTTAGATCAACTAAAAATCTAAAATTTGTCCTGATTACCGTAACCGTAGATCTTTATATTTACCGTATCAATTGCCTAGAAACTTGGTGGGGTCACGGTACAGTTTAGAATGGTTACAAGTTGGGGTTTTGCCTAGTTCACAAGGGGGACTTGGGCTTGTCTAAAGCTTGTCCTGACTATCATAACTGTGCGTTAAATCTAGATCTTTATCTTTACCGTATTAACTATTTCTCTACCATTACGGGTTACGGTAGACGGGTTACGGTATCTATTAACTGACGAGATTACGGTAGTCTGGAGATTGATTCTAGACGGGTTACGGTATCTATTAACTGACGGGATTACGGTAGTCTGGAGATTGATTCTAGATTGATTCAAGCTCCAGTCATGGTAACCAAATCACCAAGCTAGTTCTTTCACCGGTAAAAGATCACCGGTAAAGGAGTTCTTTTGAGCAATTGTATAACTTAAAGGCATCTAAAGCTAAGTTTAAATCAAACTAGCCATCTCTAAACTGAAATCTTCAAGTTTTAACCACTCTTTTCGCTCATTATGATCTCTAGGGATTAAAACTCGTACTCTTTGTTTTTCCCCAAACCACGTTTTGCCTTCATCCCCCGTTCTTTCCCCCGTTCTCTTATCAAATCAATTTGTTTGAGAATGTTTGAGATACAGAGATATGGAAAAAGTTTTCACATTTTTCGGAGATTATTCTCTAATTTCAAAGCCAATTTTGAAAAGATCATCTCGATTTTTTTTGTTTATTTGCCTTGAAAGCTTTTTGATTAATATTTTTTGTAATTATTTTATAATTATTTATAATTATAATTATTATAATTATTTATAATACCAATTAGTTCTTGATTTGAGCGGAATCAATCCAACTTTTCTTCAGCAATGCCAGTGAAATCCGAGTTCTCAGACGTGTCTATTTCAACAAGTCCGTATTATGCAAAAGTTCTCGCGAAAATCCTCGAGCATCACCTTGAGACTCCTGGACGAGCAGCATTTGTGAGAGCTTTAGCTTTAAAGCTTTAAATTTTAAAGTCAATTGCTAATAGATATCAGCTGAGAATCCAAATGAAAGCGTGACATGGCTTGAGCTTTTCGATTACTCCCACTCGTTGGCTAATTTCTTCAAGGAGCATCGTTTTGAGCGCGGCGAAGTTTGCTGTTTGGTGAGTTACAATTTTACAGCTTTTCTAAAAGACATATTTCTGAAAACTACCCTAATCAAGCTGCCAATTTACTCGACTATTTCGATTTTTGTATCATTGCCTGGGTCTCTTATCAAAATCAAAATTTGATTGATAGAATAAAATTAAAACAGATTGTTTACAGTAGTTTTATGTGTGAAAACGTATTACTTAAGAACATTAGTTAAGAAAGTATTCAGTTAAAGTTAAACTTTGGTAAAGCTAAACTTAGTCAAAGCTGACATGATGACATGATGATTTTAGAACTTTTCTTTATTTACAATTAAATATTGGGTTGATGAATTGAAAACTGCCGGCTATTGTCTTATGTGACAGTTTGAGCACTTTCTTCAAAAGAAACCCATTTTGGTGTTAATGGAAAACTTGTAGAGAACCAAAAAGATACACTTAGTAGTTCCGCTTAAAATTTGTCTGTTCTGTGTGTTCTTTGTGCGGCCGCGTAATCGCTCGTCGTCTGGCGCAGGGTCTTTAGATAACCCCCTTCCCTCCCTATTCTCCAATTTCTTCTGGCCGGCTCCGAATCCTCAAATTCGACATTGACTTCTCCGCAAATCAAGGCTAATCTCAATCCATTGGGTTGGTAAATTGAAAACTGCCGGCTATTTTCATATTTGACAGTTTGAGCACTTTCTTCAAAAGAAACCCATTTTGGCTTCAATGGAAAAAGAAGACTGAAAAATTCTTTTTGGCGGGGTCGTTTTATTGGGTCGGGTTACGGTAGTTTCCGACGTTTGGCGCGGAAACGTCTGAAAGGCAAAGTGTACGGTGGACGGTCCGAAAGGCATCTGTCGTCAGAATTTTATTATTTCAAGAGAGAATTCCTTTAAATGGATTTAAAGTAAAATGAAATTAAACCCAATTTGTTTAATTACTTTTTTAATTATTATTTTTAATTTATTGGGTTGGTGAATTGAAAACTGCGGGCTATTGTCATATGTGACAGTTTGAGCACTTTCTTCAAAAGAAACCCATTTTGGTGTCAATGGAAAAGTTGTAGAGAATCAAAAATGAAGGTTATATCCAAATTTTCAGAACGATTCAAAAACTGGTTTTCAAGAAATGCCAAATTTACGAATTTTCACAAAACTTGCATTTTACGAAACTACTAAGTGTATCTTTTTGGAAATTTGGCTATAAGCCTCATTTTTGATTCTCTACAACTTTTCTATTGACACCAAAATGGGTTTCTTTTGAAGAAAATGCTCAAACTGTGACATCTCCAGTCCTCGATTTTTGAGTCTCACACTTGTCTCACACACAAACCAAAATCCTACCACGAAAGAGGAATCCGCAAATTGCCTGTAAAATGGGCAGAAGTTGTCAATAATAATGGAAATTATTTGGAATGAATTGATGGTTTTATGTTGGATAAATTTTAGTTCAAAGTCCCACAGTTTTCAATTCACCAATCCAATAGATACAACTTAGAATCTTTTATCGATCTATAAAGAAATTATAGCTTAACTTTTCTTTAAAGATTCTTTTATTAGTTCTTTTCTTTTATTAGTTTTTTTATTAGTTCTTTTATTGCACAGGTATTGCCGAATTGTTGGCAGTACGCGGTCGGATTTCTGGGAGTGACGCTGGCTGGTGGGGCAGCTTCGGGAGCGAGTGCCATGTTCACCGATTGTTTGTTTTTTAAATAAAAATCTTTTAAATGAAAATTATTTCACATTTTGTCAAGCCATCAACTTTTAGATGAACTAGAGCGTCAATTCATTGACTCACAAGCGACAGCGATTCTCACCGATGAGACGCATCTTGAGCGCGTTCGAACGGCTGTCACCAGAGCTTCACTAGTGAAAGTGAGATCTAAAATGGAAATATTGAGAAATTTTCGAAAGCATATCTTAAGATTATATCTAGATTTGAACTTTATGACTATTTTAAGGCACATTTTGCTTTTTTTTAGTGAAGAAAAAGCATGATGATGACTATTAGGGTGGTGCAAAAGAAACTGCCGATGGGTATCAGCTCTCATTTATCAGAAACGAGCGATGCTAACGGCATTATTTTTTTTATGTTTTGTTCGCATATTTGTTTGCTATTTATTTCGACATTTGAATTTTTTGGTTGTTGTTTATTTTATTTTAAAATGCTTATATTTTTTATTTAGATCATGGTCGAGCAAAAGTTTCTGCTACGAGCAGCATTACTGTTTAACTTCAAAATTGGAAAGTCTGCTGCCGAATCGCATCGTTCTCTCTGTGCTGCTTTCGGAGATAGCACTTTGTCTCTCAGGCAGTGTCAGACTTGGTTTCAACGATTCCGAGAGGAAGACGAGACTTTGGAAGATTACGAGCACGGTTCGAGGCCAGAAGTCGCGAACGAAGCCAAGCTGAGGGACGTTATTCAGGCCGATCCATGCCAATCTGCTCGAGATCTTGCGAAAATATTCCATTGCGATCATGTCACCATCGAACGCCATCTTTTGTTTTGAATTTACCGTCAAATCGGCAGTTTCTTTTGCACCACCCTAATAGAAGGAAAGTTGTGCGACATTAGTCATTCTAACAATCGTAGCAATAGCTGGTAGCGAAAAATGAAGCAAATAAAGTTTAAATAGTCAGTTTCAACAATAGAAAATCTGTTAAACTTGTAATTTTTCATGTTTTCCAGACAATCTTGTGCATTCGGCACTCTAGCAACCCGTTACCGCAAGGTGTCTACGATTTTGCTCAAGCCGTCTCCTCTAGCGCCCGTTTCGAGCCGGATAACAAAAATTTCAGGTAATACTTGGAAAAAATTGTTTTTAACCTTTATTGTTAATTAATTGTTGTTAATACAATAAAATAGTTAGATGTGTATTTTTGAAAACGATTCAGCCCCGACGATTTACTTTTGTTGCCATACTCAAGTGGAACCACTGGATCACCAAAAGGAGTCATGTTGACACACAAAAATTTTGGCACAATGACCGATGTGGTTTTGAAGTGAGAGAGTAGCTTTTCGTGAATTGATGAATTGATGAATTTCAGCCATTTCCACAAGGTGATGTACCCTGAAGTGATGCCAGGATATGAGCCGTTAAAGGTTTGAAAGTTTCTAGTGAATAAATAGCCTATGCATTTTTAACCAGAGCTGTTCACTGTTCATTTTTTAATCATTTTTAATCAGGGCTGTTCATTGACCAATTTTTTCCCAAGCCAAGTTTGGCTTCTTGACTGCCTTTGGCTAGCTATAGTTTTGGCTAGCTATAGCTTTGGCTAGCTATAGCTTTGGCTAGCTATAGCTTTGGCTAGCTATAACTTTGGCTAGCTATAACTTTGGCTAGCTATAGCTTTTGGATTCTTGAATAACCTCTGCTTTTAGCAATGTTACAGTATTCTTACTACGGTTCCAGGTTACAGTATTCTTACTACGGTTCCAGTATTCTTACTTACTAGTTAAAATCTATAGCTCAACGGATTAAATTATTCCAGGAAAGCGTTCTTCTTCTACTCCCTTTCTACCACATTTACGGTTTTGGTCTCTTGATGAAAAACATCTTTGAGGGGACTACTGGAGTGATATTCTCGAAATTCGATCCAGTACTTCTTTGCCAGAAGATACAGGATTATAAGGTATGATAGAACTTGTTGGAAACGTTTGAATCGCCTCTTTAGGTTCAACAACTCTTCGTCGTCCCTCCCATTGTCATCTTTCTCGCAAAACATCCAGCTGTCTCTAAATTCAACTTGAGTTCCGTAAAGATGGTGAGTCAAAACTCTCCACAACATCGATTTTATCAATTGCAGATGTTCTCCGGGGCGGCACCCTGTGGGAAAGACATCATCGACGAGTTGCTCAATAAGCACAAGACGATCAGATTTTTTGGGCAAGGTGAAATCTCTCAAAGATCGGCTAATAGGTTTCCAAATTCATCTAAAAGTTTAGACCAATTAAATCCGAGTTTGTTAAACTAAAACTAGCCGAGATACTGCAAGTCAGCCAACAAGTCTCAAGCTAAACTAAAAACCCACTCAATTTCAGGTTATGGAATGACCGAGTGTGGAATGGTCTCTCATCTACCAGCTCCAAAAGCCAAGTCGACCATCTCGGCCGGGCGACTCACTTCAAACTTTGTGCAGAAGGTACCAAAAATGTAAGCTTAACTTTTTATCTATTCCAAATTTCCAGATCGTTGATCTAAAAACGGGCAAAGAGTGCAAAACGGGTGATCGAGGAGAGGTTTGGGTGGCTGGACCGACGATCATGAAGGGGTAAGCCGGGGTGATTGTAAGCTGTAAGCTGTAAGCTGTAAACTCTTATAGATATTTGAATCGACCCGAGGCGACAGCGGAAACGATCGATAAGGATGGCTGGTTGCATACAGGTGAAAAGAATGAAAAATTTTATCTTGTAAATTGAAAGATCTCTAGGCGACATTGGCTATTTGGACAAAGATGGGAATCTCTTCGTTGTCGATCGATTGAAAGAGTTGATAAAAGTGAAGGGGTTGCAGGTAGGATTCATTTTGAGTGCCGCCCAAATCAAAATTTGCATTTAAACTTTCACCTAAAGCCAATTCTCAGGTACCCCCGGCTGAACTCGAAGATCTCCTGTTATCACATCCGAAAATCCGAGACGCAGCCGTGATTGGGATTCCCGATTCAAGAAGTGGTTAGTCAAAATTGCCTAACTGAATACTTTCTATGACTAAATTTTGATTTGCTTGCTGATTACTCAATTCTACGTCCAACGAAACCCCCCAAAATTCAGGCGAAGCCCCAAAAGCTTTCGTTGTTCGTGCAGACGATCATTTGTCAGCCGATGATGTGATCAATTTTGTCAAAAGCAAGTGAATCCTTTACTTTGAAACGATTGAAATTTGCAGGCAAGGTCTCATCGTATAAACAGTTGACGGGTGGGGTCGAGTTTTTGAGCGAGATCCCAAAGGCTCCGTCGGGGAAAATTCTTCGTCGACTCTTGCGGGATCAAGAAAACGCCAAAAAGAGCAAGATTTGATCTCTTTTAAATTGACGAATAAATCTTTTGAATCCTTATTTTATGTTGGACATGTTTAGGTGGATTTGAAAACTTTTCGAAAAACTATTTCATTAAGATATTCAAAAAAACTTTAAATCATTCAAATCACTCAAATGTCTTTTTCTTTCTCTCCTCTACAGTCATGCACAAAAGTCTTGTAACATCCAGTTTAGCAAATTTCAAAGTGTAATAACTTTTTTGCAAAGAGGCCGATTCCCAAACAGTTTTTGGTTTTTAGTTGTCAAAAATTTCTATTTTTATATGCAAGAAAAACTTTATTGAAACGATTAACAAAAATTAAGAAAAACAAATAAAAACAAAAAACGGGCGTATTTTTGATGCTCAAAAGTCTTGTAACATTTGAAAACAAACATAGAAATTATCAAATTTTTAATACTTCATTGGTCCACCTTTAGCTTTGTTAACTTCCTGGATCCGCTTTGGCATTGAATAAACTAAATCGCGTAGAATTTGGGCTCCCAGGGATGACTGGGTACGGCGAATGAAGAACCAAATCTCTATCTTCGAGTTGAATCGCTTTCCCTCCAGCTTCGACTTCAAAAAAGCCCAAAGATGCTCAAATCTGGGCTGTATGGAGGAGCTGAGATAATTTGAACACGATTTGCTTTGAACCATCCTGGAAAACGAGCTTTTCCACCATTTGCAAGAGTGACGACCCGGCCCATTAGCAATTGACTCTTGTGGCAAGGCGCATTATCCTGATAAAGCAGCCATCCAAGGCCCATTTTTGCAATTGAAAATGGCAGAAGATGATTCTGGAGAACTGATTTGTAGCCTTCAGCGTTGAGCGTTGAGTTTTCTAGCACTAGCGGACCTGGTGAATTTCTCGGCATTGCACCTGAAAGACAGAGTTGAGAGTGTGCACCACGAAAGTAGCCCTTACCCCAAAGCATGATTGATCCGTGGCCAAATTTCACGGTTGGTCGCACATATCTGATGTTGTACCGCTTTCCTATTGGTCTTCTGATCAAGTGGTTGCCATCCGGGCGAAAAAGATTGACTTTTGACTCATCAGTATAAATCACATTTGCTCAATCATTTTTTCATACTTCTTTGCAAACTCCAAATGAATCTTCCGATGCTTGGCATTCATCAAGGGCTTCTTGGCTGCTCTTCTTGTCACCAACCCACCACGAATCAAGCGTCGGCTCACTGTCATTCGTGATACATCCTTGCCGAATTGACTCTTCATCATGACGACTCCGTCGCTCGCATTGAGATCCTTGTTATTTTTGTGAGCTTTGACGAGCGCTTTATCCTCTCTGGGTGTTGTAATTGGTGGACGGTTTGATTTTGAAGCTCGGTGAACAGATCCAGTCGTTTTGAACGTCCGGACAATTATAGATACCATTTTTTCACTGCATTTGAAGAGAGCTGCCACATCTTTTCTCTGAATTCTTTTCTCTCGCGCTTCCACAATTTTTTCTATGTCCCGAGTTGACAAATATTGTCCAGGCATCTAAAAAAATAATTTTTTGTTATATAAAAAGAAAATAAAAAGAAAAACAAAACAAAAAAAGCAAAATACTTCAAATGTTACAAGACTTTTGAGCATCAAAAATACGCTCGTTTTTTGTTTTTATTTGTTTTTCTTAATTTTTGTTAATCGTTTCAATAAAGTTTTTCTTGCATATAAAAATAGAATTTTTTGACAACTGAAAACCAAAAACTGTTTGGGAATCGGCCTCTTTGCAAAAAAGTTATTACACTTTGAAATTTGCTAAACTGGATGTTACAAGACTTTTGTGCATGACTGTACTTTATATATTTCTCATAAGATTATGAAAAATTGAGTACAAAATTGAGTACAGCCCAGATTTGAGCATCTTTGGGCTTTTTTGAAGTCGAAGCTGGAGGGAAAGCGATTCAACTCGAAGATAGAGATTTGGTTCTTCATTCGCCGTACCCAGTCATCCCTGGGAGCCCAAATTCTACGCGATTTAGTTTATTCAATGCCAAAGCGGATCCAGGAAGTTAACAAAGCTAAAGGTGGACCAATGAAGTATTAAAAATTTGATAATTTCTATGTTTGTTTTCAAATGTTACAAGACTTTTGAGCATCAAAAATACGCCCGCTTTTTGTTTTTATTTATTTTTCTTAATTTTTGTTAATCGTTTCATGAAAGTTTTTCTTGCATATAAAAATAGAAATTTTTGACAACTAAAAACCAAAAACTGTTTGGGAATTCGCCTCTTTGCAAAAAAGTTATTACACTTTGAAATTTGCTAAACTGGATGTTACAAGACTTTTGTGCATGACTGTATTTCTTGCTTCTACAATTGCTTTTTTTGTCTGGTGTTGATAAATCTGAAAAATCAGGCATCTGAAAAAAATTAAAACTACAAAAATATAGGCAAGCTACGGGAGTGGGACAAATGCGACCTTTTTTGCGCACCCGGGACATTTGCCCACTTTTTTTTGCGCACCCGGGACATTTGCGCACCTTTTCGCCCATTATAACAAGGACTGCCCTAGACCCAGATAATCGTTTTGTTAGATTCCTATTAACGTGTAGTTTTAAGGGATTGGCGCGAAAGCGGCGTAGATGCGCTACCGTACCCCCCGCCCAAAAATTTTCCTTTTGCCATTTTTTTCATTTTTTCATTCCATGATGGAATCGGAAACTTTCTGTTTGTTCAGATTTATGCCGAGTTTTCTTCCCTCCGTGAAATCTATTATGTTTTTGTGGCGCTTTTTTAAAGTGCTCTCTCCCCTCGTTCGTTCTCTCCTTTGTATATTGTTTGCCCATATTTGCTGTTTAAGTGTGCTGTGTTAGGTAAGGGATTTGGTTTCTTTAGGGTTTTTTTAGAATTTTACAAATTCCTTGCAAAAAACTACATTGGAAAAGCTGTCAATGGGAACTTTCGCCGGCCACCCACGTATCCTGTTGATAAATGGAATGTTTACAGTCGTGTTATCCAATCTCAGCAACTTGGTAATGCAACACACGAGGCGTTTAATTCTTTATTGAAGGTTTGTTGGTAATTTCGGTATAATTTTTATTTATCTTTAGTCCGGACCAAAGAGTCCACATCCTGGTTACATTGTGTGTCGGCTTTATGGGGAAACGATGAATGCTTTTAATCGCTTGAAGCTTGCTACGACTCGCAACCTTTTGTTGGTATAACAGTATCCTCAGAGTAAAAAGGTTATTTTTCGCCAAGATCAACGTTTTCACGCTGTTTTAAATGGTAGAACCAATAGTGCCCATTTTTTACACTTGTCTCAATTATTGCCTCATATTGTATCACGTTAGTTGTTACTTGTCTCGCTTTGTTGCTTTTAGCTTTCCTTTCAATATATGTTATTTGTTATTTTATTATGAATAAAATGTTGTTTTGATTGATAAAACTACCATCAAAAAGACAGGAAAACAACCGATACCATCAAGAAATGAAAGCTACAGACCAATAGCAGGAAAAAAAACAAAAAGTGAAGCCAAGTGATCCTGTGGTTCTAGGGCAGTCCTTGTTATAATGGACAAAAAGGTGCGCAAATATCCCGGGTGCGCAAAAAAAATAGTGCGGAAATGTCCTAAGTGCGCTAAAAAAAGGTGCGGAAATGTCCCGGGTGCGCAGCTTTTTTTCCGCATCTTGCCCATTAGCGCACCTTTTTTCGCGTTTTAAAAAAGCTAATATTAACCAATTTCTATTCCAAAAGTTGTTTTTCTAGGTAATTTTAGGGTGTCGAATCGAAATTTTGACATATCAGAGCTTGTGGAAACAAACGGACGGAGTTATACAAAGAGAAAAATCAACAACTTTCTGTAATTTGACCTAGCCGTTTTGTCTTTCAAATTGGTTCCACACGCTCTATTATGTCAAAATTTGAATTCGATACCCTCAAATTACCTAGAAAAACAACTTTTGGAATAGAAATTGGTTAATATTAGCTTTTTAGAGCTTTTTTAAAACGCGAAAAAAGGTGCGCTGATGGGCAAGGTGCGCAAAAAAAAGGTCGCATTTGTCCCACTCCCGAAGTTACAAGTTAATTGATTAAAATGAGGCAAATTTTACAATTAGATGACTAAGTATCTTAAAGCTGTATTGTAGGTATTTTATCGCGAATTTCTTTTGAAAAGTTCATTTTCGGGTTCTCCGATTTTCGAGTCAATTGTATATTTCTTTTATCCTTACCACTCAACCAATTCTCAATGCCAATTTCCTATTCTCTGCCCCGAGCGTCTCTTTCGTTCACTCGCGTCGCGTTTCAGCATTATAAAGTTTATTCGTTCAAATCACATTTTCACCCTTACCGATTCTTTTTTTGAGCCAAATTTATAATCAAATTAAATCTTTACTTTTAGATTGATGCCGTAATCGAATGACAACCATCACCACGAACATGATGAACCCCGGTCCAAGCCTTGGATATCGGTTCCAACAGATGCCTGGGGTTGGTCCTTTTTTGGATTAGTTGCTAGGTTAAAACCTTGGTTGATTAGAGTCTGTTATTAGGTTTATTCTTACATAAACACAATCTGAACATAAAACGGTAGAATGGAATAAGCTATTCTTCTAGTTGAGCTAAAACGAAAGCCAGCAATTTCATTGTATTCAATTATGCATAAAGTAACTTTGAAAGTTTTTATTATCTTTTTCTTTTAGAGAGTTGTCGACGAAATATTAATGGGCGAGGGGCCTGGACGAAGGCTTCGAAAGAATGTGGCTAATGTGCGAAGACACGTCGACTACGTTCCATGCTGCCTAAACTTAACACAAGTATGTTTTAAATGTCTACGTTCTAGTTTATCTAGCAAACAATTTTACCTCTATCTGATTTCTTTCAGAATCGTCTGATTCAATTGGGACGTCAAGATCGCCGTGCTGCTCAGCCCGATGAACTCTACCAAAACACGCCGCTGCCACCAGCTGCCACACCTGACAAACCTGTAAGTTTATTTTTATCACGTTCAATTTGTGACTGAAAATGTTTAGATTGATTGCGTAAACACAAAGTTTGTCCGGGCCGCCATGAACAAAGTGAAATGCCCTGTATACACGTTAGCGGTTGGTAACTGTTGCTTCTTATTTTATAGTAAAGGAAAACAAAGTTTTGTTGGTTGCTTCATTTAGGTCTTATTTAACTTGATATGCAAGAGTAAGCTGTAGGATTTGTACACTTTTATGCTATTTTATTTAGTGGACACCCGAAGGAAAGCGCTTGATCACTGGTGCGTCCACTGGTGAGTTCACGTTGTGGAATGGTGTTGCATTCAACTTCGAGACGATTCTTCAGGTACAACGCGGAACTTTTGAAAAATTTCAAGCTTTTTTCGGTTTGTTTTTACCTTTTCAGCATTTTCGATGAAACGATATTCCAGTTTGTGAAATAAATAAGAGGGATATGGAATATCGTGGAGAAAATGGCTTCAGCTTTTTGCCGATGAGCACATGCCGCAAATAAATAAAGACCCTTTTAGCGGCTTGTGTGAGGCTGTCCCACTCGGAAATTCACTTTGCCCTTTTCTATTAACGTTTTCTAAAAGTATGGGCAATAAATTGTTTTTGAAGATTCAAAAGTTTTTCTCCAAAAGCAAAGTATAAAACTTTTTGATATTTGGTCACTTATAAACCTATAATATGTTTTGATTGGATACAGGGAAATAGAACCAATTTTTGTGTAAAGGTGGCGAGGGATAACAGGAAACTTGTAAAAAGGGTGTTAATCGACATCGATAGAATTTTAGCGATTGAATATTTTTCACTTCTAGACCTAGTTTAAAGCACCGTTTCCTCTTTTTCTAAACCACATAGCATTAGTTGAATCTTTTTCGTATTCACAGCTTTCAGGCGCACGATGTACCAATTCGATCAATGTCCTGGTCCCATAATGGGCATTGGTTGATCAGTGGTGATGGCGGTGGCTTCATCAAATACTGGCAGCCCAATATGAACAACGTGCACATGTTTCTTGCTCATAAAGACGAAGCGGTTCGTGGATTGAGGTAGTTGTTTTGCTCATTCAAAGATAATAGTAACAAGTTCAGATTTGGGCCAAATGACGCAAAATTTGTTTCTGGATCGGAGGATGCTACCGCAAAAATTTGGGATTTCGCGCGTTTCACAGAAGAGGCAACACTACGTGGTCATGGTTCAGAAGTGAATTAATTTTTTTGTAGCTTTTAACTATATTTTTGTGCTATTAAGATTCGATGTGTCGATTGGCATCCATCGAAAGCGTTGATTGTGAGTGGAAGCAAAGATACTCAACAACCCGTGAAGCTTTGGGATGCAATGAGTGGGAAATGCGTGAGCACACTGTACGTATACCTTAGCTAGTGAAAACCTTTATGCAACTTGAAATTGTGATTCATTTTTAGACAGCATCACAAGTCTTCGGTAATGTCTGTCGAATTCAATCAAAATGGAAATTGGTTGTTAACAGCGTCCAGAGATCAGGTTTTTATTTGCCTAATTCAGTTTTATTTTCAATTTGCAGCTGGTGAAAATGTACGATATCCGCACGATGAAAGTTATGAGAAATTTCCGCGGACACAAGAAAGAAGTGACATGTAAGTGTTTCAATTGTTCGATTTTATCTTTTGCTTCTGATTTTATTTTTTATTTTATTTTAGCTCTCGCTTGGCACCCAGTTCACGAAGGACTTTTTGTTACGGGTGGTGGTGATGGTTCGATTGCCTATTGGCTTGTGGATCATGAAAAAGAGGTTCGAGTTTTTGAATTTCATGTATCTTCTTTTTCTTTTCGACAAGCTCTTTTTCACTAGCAGCAACTAATTATTTTTTTCAGATTGCCTTATTGGAAAATGCGCACGATCAAGCAATTTGGTGTATGAAATGGCATCCACTTGGCCATATTTTGGCTACAGGATCTAACGATAATAATACAAAGTTCTGGGCTCGAAACCGACCGGGAGATACTCAAGTAAAACTTTTTTGCGATGACTTACCTAGGTTTTGTTTTCAGGAAGACATCTTTGGGCTTGCTTCATTTCAATCGTCTCTACTGGGAACGTCGGATCAAAGAGAGCAGAAAATTATGTTCAAGGATCGAGAAAAAGAGGCTTCTGCAGTTGTTATTCCTGGTTAGTTTATAATTTTTGCATTGGCTAAATTTTTTGCTCAGGAATGGGTCTTGATGAGGACGTTTATCAAAGCATGAACAAAGACGTTGGATCAGTTTCGATTCCGTTGTCTATAGATGAGATGGTTCCGGTAAGCTTTATAAAAGTGCATTAAATAAGTTTTAAATTTTAGGGACTCAACACCGGTGCTCGACGCACTTTGATTAAACAACCGCCAGCGAAAAAGGCGCAACGCCAGTTTGAAAGAATGTGGAATGTGGCCAAACCGGGAACTGGAGAAGACAACTATGACGGAGAAGATGCTATGGACGAGATTGACCCTTATGCGAGAGCGTTAGTTAATTTTGTATTTGGTTGATTTCGAAAATTTTAGTGAGAAGAAAAGCTTGTTGGGTCCACCACCGTCATCGACTAGCATGCTGGGAGGAGGAGGCTCTCAAATTACTTCAGGTATGCGGTTTATTCTTTTAATAAGCTATATTTTTTTCTAGTTCCACCACCTACAAAGCCGACGTCTATGCTTACTGGAGCAAATAGAGGATACCTTGGCCCACAAAGACCAACACTCTTGGCCAGACCACCTCAGGCGCAACCAGCAAACGATCAAGAAATGTCGCTGGGTAAAGTTTTCGCAATTTCTATACCATTCAGCTGCAAAGCATTTGCTGATTTTATACAAATTAACTTTTATTTGCAATAATCTAATTTAGGTGCAGCGAATCAACCACCACGACCTCCATTTCCGCCAAGTGGATGGCCACCAGGAATTCCGATGCCTCCCAACATTGCTGCCATGCACAGCGCACAACAACAAAGACAGCCGCTTGGAGCAGCGATCAATGATGAAGTTGGCTTGGCTTTGTATGCTTCTTTTACTTTATTTTAGGATTACCGACAACAACCAGCTGATGAGGATTATCGAGAAGTTGACGAAGATTATCGCCAAGACTACGCATCAAACGTTCCTCAAGCGACCAACGGAAGAGAAGACCCGACAAGTTGGAAGAAAAACGGATATCACGCCAATGCTCAGGTAAAATTTCTTTATTCGGGGACTTTAATCAATAATTTTTAGGCACCGCCACCTTTTCAATCGCAAACAAATCAAGCTCCTCTAAAAGATCATCAGGTATTATATATTTGTCTACCCAATGCATACCTACTTGTTTAAATTCAGAACGAGTTTTCACAGCGAATACCATTTTCTGGACACGTACCTGAGCCTCAAGTTAGTGCCCCTCTCCCAGGAATGCCTCCACAATGGCCGCCCGTAGGTGTGAACTTTGCTATGCCGCCTCCTGGCATGGGAGTTCCTCAGCCTCAACAAATGGTGAGTCTAGATAATTATAATTTGATAAGAAATGTCGGATTAGTCGCATTTATTTTAGAATGCGATACCGCAAATGGTTGTTACAGCGCCGCAGCAATTCAATGCTCCGCCTCCACAACAAATGGGAGCACTGCCGCAAAATCAGCAGGTAGATTTAAGTCGAACGCATGATTCATTTACTCTACGGTAAATCTTACTTTCTAGGGCGGACGGGGCGGCTATCAAGGTGGGCAAGGTCCAATGCGTGGACAGCGAGGACGTGGCAGAGGACGAGGTCGACCCTATTAGCTTCATTACAGAGTCTTTTAAGTGTATCCCTAGAATTTTTATACATTCCTTTTATCATTTATTTTAATCATCCGTTTCACCCTATGATTTATTTGATTTACGGGTTCATTTTTCATTCAACTTTTTATTGTGTTTGTCGATCGAGTTGTTGTATTCTTGTTAAATTAATTGTTGGTCGCTTAAGTTCGAGTTATTCATAAAGTGATTTAACCATTTAGCGTTTGGAATACATGAAACCATACAATTGACATTTCATTTGAAAACCCAAATTGAGATTTTCCATTCTATTGCGCAATTCAAAGTGAATTTTTTTACAAACCACACGAGTTCTTGCCCATTTTATTACAACCAAAAAGAATACGTGTTCAAAAATTAAAGTCAAAATATTTAAAATCCAGTTTGATCAGCGGAGATACATCCATTGCAGCGTTGTACATAAACCTCCTCGTTTTTCATGGGTTCGGTTGTCACTTTCATCTCCGTTGCAAACACAATGTATACCTAGAAGAAAGACATTAAAAGTTAAAAGCAGAAATTTACATGCGATACTTAAATTGTAAAGTATCTTTGTACTATCAATCGAATCACAAATCTCACCTCGCGAAAATTGGGGTCCTTTGAAATTAAATCCTCTCGAGAATGTGTCTTGTACTAAATATTCATTGATCCAAAAGAACAATAAAAACATACATCTGATTCAATTATGGGTTGCAGAGTCACGCCAAGCCATTTTCCCAAATCGAGCACCTTTTCGTGAGGCTTAAAAAGAAAATTCAATGATCGTTACGTGATCTAATCCTAGCTTATTGTAATCCAGTTGAATATTTTAATCAACAAAAGAAGGAAATCAAACCGTTGTTTTGTCAATGACCCAACGCGGTTCACCGGTCACATTGTAGATCGGAAAAATGACTTCAGTCTAAAATTAAAGCAAAATTGACTACAGAAAAACTGCAACTTACATTGATATTCTCGCTGTAAAGTCGTGTAACGAGCACCGCCGCTGTTCCGGCAACCGTTTGAAAGCCTCCTGACTAAAAGAATCTTTGAAATGTCGGCTTTAGCAGCACTTACAGCAGTTGTGGCCACAATACATTGCCTAGCACTGAAGAGAAAGATTGGTGACGCGTAGGTGTAGTTGAATTGTTCCTTTATCCTAAACATGGGCAAAGAGGTTTTCACTTCGAAGTGGTAAATTCACTCCACGTGCATGCACGCAGCTGCCATTCGTCTGAAAATCGCTCCGAACGTGTTCTCAGCTTTTTGCATTGCGCTGACCAGTGTACACATTGATGGTTGAGCGTTCTAAAGGAGAGGTGATTAGAGGCAATAATTTTCAAGCAGTTTGATTAACTTTACGGCAAAACAAAGCAAACTAACAAAGGTGGGCAGCTCTCGCGTGTCGGATACCCCATAAAAGTGCTTTTGTTCGACAATCTGCAAGAATGGCGCTAAAGTTTTGTCACTAAAAGTCCACCAACCTTTGCGTCTACCTTTGCCATTTTTGTCATCTCATCCACCGAAGTCGCATCCTTTATTGAGCCGTCTTTGGCACGAATCCAGGCTGATCTAAAAAAACAAGAAACATTTTCACTCCCATCAAAAAGAACCTACTTTTGCGCTTCGGCAAAACACACAGGCACAACGTATCGATAATCAATGTGAGGTCGTGTGACAGTGACGCATTCTAAATAAAAGAATGCACTAATTTGTTAAGGGTCGCACCTATTGTGAGTCGTACAATGTACTCAGCGACAAAGGCAAGCGATGGGGCGGGTGGACGAACGATTGAAAGCTGCACTTCTTGGAACTGCAACAGACGAATGGTAGCATCTAAACTTGGTGAAATGTTGGAAAACAGAAAAAGAAGCAAACTTGAATTACTCTCAACGTCGAATTGTTCCTTTTGTTCTTTAGTGAGTACCGTGTCAAGCCAGACGTTTTTTGATGTATCATTGATCTTCACTTGATAGAGTCTAAAGAATTTTCTAAAAAGTCCTGCAAACAAAACTTACTCTAAAATTTCATCCAGGCGTGTTTTACGTGTCGTCATATTTGTGTGGGTAGCAATTGTGGCTCTAAAAAGACATTTTCGCTTCATTGCTTTATGAAAGGGAAAGCTCACCGATGAAATTCACATAAACGGTCCATTTTCACCCACACTGCGCCCTTCTTCCCTTTCGTCTCTTCCCATTTTGCGCATTGCTCGGTCCTCTAAATATAAAAATGGGGGTTTTATTTATTGTTGAATATCAAAAACTGGCCTGTTCTATGGTCGCAGTGCTGTAACGGTATGTATCTTCCGGTACAAGACGAGCAGCGGTGCGAAGCTTTTGCATCGCTTCTTCCGCCGAGCTTCCGCTCGAAAAAGCACTAGCGATCACACTGTAAGAAAATATATGTTTAATTGCTAAAAAATAAAACTAACTCTGTCTTGATATCATTTTCAACTCCGATTAGAGTGTATCCATTGACTTTTCCCTTCAGCTCTTCTTTGCCACAATACATCGACAGCTCGGCGGCTCGCGTCACCACCGAAGTTAATTGAGTCCATATGATCGTTCTGTAAATATAATTTATAAACATGATAATTTATGAACGTCTAGCAAAAGCAGTATCTAGACCTAACATTCGAAGGTACTAAAAGTCTAAAAGACCGAATATCTTTATAGGCTTTGATCAAAGATCAATGCTTAAAAATATAGTTGTATCCATTACCCAATATACTGTTAAATCTCTCACTTCGCCACTTTGTTACACCGGCGGAATGGGCCCATGACACTCACTCGG
Organism: Mesorhabditis belari; assembly: GCA_958450365.1. Taxonomy (NCBI): domain Eukaryota; kingdom Metazoa; phylum Nematoda; class Chromadorea; order Rhabditida; family Rhabditidae; genus Mesorhabditis; species Mesorhabditis belari. The sequence continues at coordinate 1,573,605 of CAUEEP010000938.1, forward strand.
GCAGGCGATTGACGAAACTCAAGCGTCTTCGTTAGCATCGGGTAACTGAAGAGAAAAATATATCTATCTATCCAGCAAAATCTCCAAACTGTTAAAAAAACTAACGGCATTTTGAAGTCATCCTTTCGCCAAACAACTTTCTCGAGTGATTCCTGATACGCCGATCCATATGCATTTTCGTGGTTTCCTAGAAAAAAGCAATAATGCTACAAAATAACAAACTTACTGGTTGAATAGATGATAAAGACGGCAGCAGCGATCGACAAGAAAACACCACCCGTTAGCATGTATCTGTAAAAAAGACATATCATAATCTAAGTCTCGATTTCAAAAATAAACACTATATGCGAGAAGTGGCTGTTTCTGATCTTCCTTTTGCGTTCAATTTTTTGCTGTTCTTCTGCTTCCTTGCGAGAAGCTGAAAACAAATTGGCATTATTGGCAAAATAATGAAGCTATTAACAATACCGGGTTTGTTAGCTGTGCAAAAACAGCAAACCAAATTTAGTGCCGATATTTTTAAAGACAAAAACAGTACTTGCCGATGCCGATCCCGTCCTTCCTTTGCTATCTAAAACCAAAACTAATTATAACCAAATACAATATGTTTAACTATAATCATTATATAACAAACGTACGTGGATATCCCGTTTTTCCATAAGATCCACTTTTTCCTTTACTCGGATAGTGCTTTCCGTCGCTTTTCTCTAAAAGATTGCATTTGGTAAATGGATTGATTAGTAAAAACAAACGTGGATATCCACTATTTCGTTGTTTCAATCTGGTTTCATCCTGGGAGCTCTTTGGGGCTAAAAATAAAACAATGAATGCTATAAAATAACTATTGAGGCACTTCATACTGCAGTACACTTTTTTTGCATAAATTTTTGCGGCAAAACTCTTTCAAGCCGTATATAGGCTTAAGAGAGTATTGACATTATATTTAAAATGTAAAATATAGAGCATGAATAGGTATTATATTTAAAATTTCGTATCTATTCATGCCCTAGAACTATTTCTTTACATCTTGGACCAATGGTAATGATTCACAAGCAATCAAAACTTCTCGGACTAACATAAAACTTATTTTGAAAGGCTTGGAAACGTTTCAGCGTATCTAATTGTCACAAAAGTTTACACAACTCAAAAGTTACACAAATTGTCTTTCATAAAGTATTCCCAACTACTATAACACTGAATCCAAAAAAACACTTACTTGGATATCCCTTTGGATTCCTTTGGCCCGATTTCTCACCGCTTTCTTCATTCGCTTTCACTAAAGAAAATGCCATCAAATGCAATCAATCTAGAGCTAAGGGAGTTTTAAGAAAAAAATGAATGAATTCTTTGCCTAACTTACTCAATCAGTAGATCTCAAGCTCTAATTCAAAATTCTCAAGAGAAAATCTTTTATAACATAAAAATAAAGGATCAACTGAAACTCACCGCGTTGCATGATGATCGGAGAATGAAATGTGAGAAATCAATTTTTATTTCGCGACGTAAAAATTGAAAATTTACAAATATTCGTGCTAATTTTGTATTCATACACAAATTTACTTTGGGCACTTCTTCAATTTTTATATTTTAAGCTTTCAATGCAACTTTCCACATAAAAACAGTAAGCCTAGCAGTAGGCTTTAGGCCTTAAGCACTAGGCCTTAAGCCTAAGCTTAAGCCAGTTTATTGAATCACGGGTAAACAAATGATATTTACTGCTTTAGAGTGGTTCCTGATCTTTGAAAATGACACTAGAACAACTACAAAATGACCTTTTGGGGAAGAAGGAGTCAACGAAACCGGAAACGCCCAAAAATTTGCCATTTCCTTTTCCTGTATGGACGGGGAGAACGCTTTTCGCTGACGAGTCATTGCTTACACTAATTTTTTTGTTGCTGATAAGCTTGCAGAGAGGAGTCAGTGAAGAAAATGATTTGAAAGTTTAGTTTTTTTGGTGATAGATTGACAATGCACAAAGATTCAAGGAAATTGATTTGGTTTTCAATTTGCGGATTGTTTTTTTTTGCTTATTTGTTGATTGTTGATTGTTTTTGTTTTGAAACCAAGCTTGGCTTACTGACTAAAGTAAACTTCTAAGACTACAATTGGTTATGGATAAGTTTATTTCCAATTGAATGTCAGATTTGAGGCACTTGGTCTCCAAGGACGAATACGTTCCAATATTGCATACATTTTCTTCATAAACAAGTCTACAGCTACATTCTGCACGCAATATTTGATGTTTTCTCTTGCTATCTCCATCCCATTTTACCCTGTTTTTCCATTACTTGCCAAAAATTTTGTTGTTTTTTTGCGTCTGATCGCTTTCCGCTCGAAAGCATCACGCCAAAAAGGAGAAAAATCTGGGCATGACAATATTTTTCGGGAATCCGGCCATTTAATCCATTTGCTTCTCCTTATTTGTTTGATTGGTGGGGCGATCACAAATTGAGAGTGATGTGCCCACGAAAACATTGCACTTTTCATTTTCATTTTCATCCATTTTCCATTTTCATCCATTTTCCATTTTCCATTTGGCCATTTTCCTCTTCCAAGCCCTTGAGGGAGTAATTTCTTCAAAAAACTCTAAAACCTTTACCCCCAGTGTACTTCTCAGTGTCGTGGGTAAATATTGTCCGCTCGACGTTCTTCTTGGGGGTTCTTTAGCAGAATGTGTGCACGCGCCGGCTCCCGGTTCTCTCTTCTACGAAACAGGCGAAGAGAGGGATGGACTGGTCCTCTAGATGGACACACACTTCTCCATCTTCCTGTTGATGAAAATCCCATCACACCCTAGTGAGTTCTTCAGTTCTCGCAGGATCCACCCCACTTCCGCTATCCACTTTGGTTATCATAGTTTTCTCAGATAACTTATAGAGTTGACCACTGGCTAATATTCTGTCTCAACTACTTAGTTTCTCATACTGTCTGTCTACAAAAAGCTAACTCTGTCTTGCGATAACTAACACGTGAATGGCCCCAACTCGAAGTTCAAAATCAACTCGGGATCAAGATAAACTTTGAAATGATAATCCCAATCTGCACTTGGCGACTTTTTTTCTGGGTTGGCGCTTTAAAACGTGGTAAAACTAGTTTGAAAGGTATAAAAGAAAGCGCGCAATTTCATTCTTTCATCCTTTTTCTTCATTTCATTATTTTTGCGTACTTCTGCACTCAACCTTCCTCACACTACCCATTCTGTTTTCCAGTAATTATTCTAAAAAAAACTGTTTTTTCAACTGAACTGAATCAGCAACCTCTAGGTATGTAAGGAAAGATGTATTTGTATGAAAGATGAACCGTATTTGGAACCGTATTAGATCAAAATGGGAAGCGTATTGGAACCGTATTGGAACCGTATTAGATCAAAATAGTGTTGGAACCGTATTGGAACCGTATTAGATCAAAAAAATCATTTTTCTAAGCGCTGGTTAATGTTAAAAGTATGTGTTATATCTCAAAAAATCACCCATCCTCTCTACTTTAATTTGACACCCAAGCGCGCAGAAACAAACATACTCGTGCTGAGATATGAGCGTTTGTTTGAGTGTAAACTTAGACTACGCGATGCTCCTATAGAGGGTGCTTCTATTAGAGCTTTTACGGTAATTTTTAAGATCCATATTTAAGATAATCCATCTGTACGTATCCAATTTGAATATCAGACTTAAAGGAAAATTTGATCATTCACAATTGAGTGACCTTCCTTATTATCAAGTGACATAAGCTTTACCGTGGTAAGTGACATAATTACCTTAAAAGCCCTAATAGAAGCACCCTCTATAGGAGCATCGCGTAGTCTAAGTTTACACTAAAAAAAAACGCTCATATCTCAGCACCAGTACATTTGTTTCTGCGTGCTTGGGTGTCAAATTAAAGTGTTACTGTGTAGCTTTATTGTGTAGCTTTAGTGTGTAGCTTTAGTGTGTAGCTTTACTGTGTAGCTTTAGTGGGTAGCTTTAGTGGGTAGCTTTAGTGTGTAGCTTTATTGTGTTATAGAAGCTTTACTCTGCACCCAGATTCATTCGTAGAATTACTTTCTTTAATGAATCTATACCTATGCGAGCTGTTTATTGCAATATTCCAACAAATCTCTCTAAATACTAGGCGTTGAAATGTTTGCCCTTGATGGTCACACGGCACATTCCCATTTCACCCGTTGAGCACACATTTGGCCAAAACCCCCCAATGAGATCTCAGAAAAAAAAAACTATATTGGCTTTTGCTAATAATTTACTGAAACATTTAATTTCAATTCAATTTCAATTCAATTTCAATTTAATTTAATTTCAATTTCAATTTTAGAGCCCCATTTTAGCCTAGAATATTGATGATGATATTCTAATATTCTTAAGAACCGTGGGATTCATAGAATTTCCCTTTCTAATCGAAATTCGTCATATTTTCAAAAAAAAAAATCCGAGAATTTACTTGAATTCTCGTTTTCTAAATTCTTTTCTTGTTTTGCAAAGATTTTTTGGATCTTATCATTGTTTTGGAGTCTTTCCGAGAGGAATTCGACTAAAATTCATGCCTGAAATACCAAAATTTAGGCTAAAAATTGACCATCAAATCGACCATCAATAGAAAGCAAAATATTTGACATTTGCTTTATTTGGTGTATTCGTTTTGAAAAAAATCGTTATTTTTCTTTCCTTGAGATGCAAGAAAAGCTAAAGCTTAGCTTTTCTGGGCGAGTACAATTTCTTCTTTTGTCTAGGGGTACTGGCTTGAGCACTGTCTAGGGGTACTGGCTACTGGCAAGTACCGAGGGTCAGTCAGGCTTGGGCCTAACTTCTGATCTGGCTTACAGGGCTTACCTTGAAACACCATTGGGTTATCTAAAGAAGTAAAACCAACCAAAAGCCAAAAATCCTGGCTTAGCTTCCAGTCTAGTCTAAGCCTGGTTTAACAAAATTTAGTGAAATTTTGCTAAACAGCCAATAGGAACAGCCAATATCTTGCAAAAGTTGCTGAATCGTTTTGGCTAAAACTGCGTTGTCTTTTTATTAAACCCTAAACAGATTTAGGTTCAAAAATACTCAAAACTTCTAACAAAAGTGGTAGGGTAAAATTATAAGTCTGAAGCTAAAAATTGAACTTTGTTAAAAGCTAAATTGGGGTTTTGGTGAAAACGGGTCCTAGCCAAGCATGCAAATCCTAGAGCAGATAAATATTCCACCGGGGTGTTTACTAGAAATCTGGGAGAAAGGAGAAGAGCACTCTTTCTTTCCTCTTGTGTCTGGAAGTGGAGATCTTGAATTTTAGAAAATCCTAAACTTTCCTTTCCTCTCTTCTGGAAGCTGTTTTTATTTTCTTTGACTGATGAATGTATTTACCGATCTGAAATCTGTTTTCATCTTCTGGGAGCCGATGTGAGAGGGTTTCTTGTTGTTGTTGTTGTTTTGTTGATTTGTTGTTGTTGTTTTGTTGATTTGTTGTGTTGAGTACTTGATTTGTTGTGTTGAGTACTTGATTTGTTGTGTTGAGTACTTGATTTGTTGTGTTGAGTACTTGATTTGTTGTACTTAGATTGAGTACTTAGATTCGTTGAGTACTTGACGTGGTTTTACTTTTAATTTCTTGTGTCTTTTGCTTTCTTGCTTATGACATCTTGCGATTTGAAATTCTGTAAGTCTCATCGAAAATGTCAATACTAGAAATATCATTTATTTCATTTCACCATTTAACTGAATATCCCAAAAATTGGCTTAACTTTGAACGAATTCGGAAAGAATTTGAGGATTTTGAGAGGAAAAGAATGGGATTTTCGTTTTCGGCATTTCATCCAATGATCCAAAGCTCGAGATCTGATTCCAGGCATTTTGGGGAATTGTTTTTCATTCTTGGAAAGCTTAGAATCTAATCTAAAGAAGCCTAGAGTTCTTTTTAAACTTACTTCAAGTTTAAAAATATCTGTAAGATCCCGATAAGCAAATTTCAAAAAAAGCAAAAATTTTATTTGTTCTCTAGCACTCGTAAAATTTTATAGAGTGATAGAGAAAAATTCAGAGAATCTGAGTCATTTAAAGCTTATCAAAAATTGGGTAACCAATTCTTTCAAAACTAAATAACTTTTCCTTGAATTCAGGTTTTTGGCTATCCAAAAAGTTATTTTTCTTAGAATCTAGCTAAAAGTTTTCTAAAAGACACTTATTTCAAAAACTATCGTAATAAAATGACTAGTTTTCATCTAATCAGCTCAATTTTTGTATCATTCGATGAGGAATCGAACTGCCAAATCCAATAAATCAACCCAATCAAATTCAAATCCAATTTCACTCAAGAACTCAGCCAAAATCTCAAATTTGAATCCCAAAATTTGGCTGACTAAATGGAAATTGGATTTGGATTTGATGGATTGATTGGTTGGATTGGATTGGTTGGATTGATTGGCTGGATTGATTGATTGGATTGATTGATTGGATTGATTGATTGGATTGATTGGTTGGATTGGATTGGTTGGATTGATTGGTTGGATTGATTGATTGGATTGATTGATTGGATTGATGATTGGATTGATGGTTGGATTGGATTGGTTGGATTGATTGGTTGGATTGATTGGCTGGATTGGATTGGTTGGATTGATTGGTTGGATTGATTGGTTGGATTGATTGGTTGGATTGATTGATTGGATTGATTGGCTGGATTGATTTGCTGGATTGATTGGTTGGATTGATTGGTTGGATTGGATTAGTTGGATTGATTGGTTGGATTGATTAATTGGTCGGATTGGTTGGATTTGCCATTTTGATTACAATAGTTTTTAAATGTCTTTTAGAAAACGTACTCTAATCTTTATCCTCTCTATTTGTTCATTGATATCATTTTTGAAGCTTCGATTTCACTTTCATGAGAAAATTCCCATCCATTCAAAATCATTGCCCTTTTCGGTGACTATTTCGCTAACTTTTCTCACATACATTTGAAAAAAAATTATCTCAGAAAAGTCTATAAAATCTCTTTTGATTTCCATTTAAATCCAAATTCTTTTCCTTTCTATTCTTATCTCAGATTACATAAGCTGAGTGTAAGAAAGCTCGTTTTGACTGAAAAATTGTTGGATTAGATTAAAATTCGATTAAAATTTGACATTTAAACTGTTATCCAAATCTTTCTTATTATTTTTATATCAAAAGATCAATAATTTAATTGTTCAATTATTCAATTATTTAATTATTCAATTGTTCAACTATAAAAATAATTTTCTAGCAAAACATTCTCGAGCAATGGTTCAATATCGGCCACTCGACGAGGCGAAACTTTCAACAGCCACTCTGGAGGTGCCGGTGATGATCGAAATTGAAAGTAAGTTGAAAAAAATGCAGAAAACTGTAAATATCTTAGGCTTATAGCTATACTGTGACTAGTAAGAATAGCTAAAATCAGCTAAACTAACTAAACTACCTAACTAAACTAACTAACTAAACTAAGTAAACTAAACTAAACAAACTAACTAAACTACCTAACTAAACTAACTAACTAAACTAACTAACTAAACTATCTAACTAAACTAAAGAACTAAACTAACTAAATTAAACTAAGCTAACTAAACTAACTACCGAAACTAACTAATTAAACTAACACTCAAACGTGTTAGTTGGCTCAACTCAAGCTGTAGCGCAATCTAAACGAAATCTCTTCTTCTAGGAAAATGCTCTCATGTGAAATGTGATGGAACTTGTGAGGGAGCGTCACGTGGAGTCTTTTCGAAACGATGTAAAGCCATTGAAGTGAGTCAAATCTTTTAGCAATCACAACAAAGCCATTTTTCTCTTTCTTTCAATAAATTTAGCTGTACTAACAATTCTAAAATCACAAATCCATTTCCAGACACTTTGTGCCTTCTATTTGGTGTTGAGTATCCTGTTCTGGCTTGGCTCCGTCTTCTACTATTTATATCTTCAAATAACCGTCGTCATCGACAACAAATAGATTTGTGCTACTTTATTCTTTTCAAAGAAAAAAAAACGAGGTCTCATCTGAATAAACGGGTTTATCATTACAAATTTGGCTTATACAAGAGCTGAAAACGTAAAAAGGTAATTTTGCCATGTTGAAGTTTATTTTTTTTCACGTTTTTCAATATCTTTATGCACATCGTGAGGGTGATCGTCGTAAAATTGTAAAAACGAAACGAAACACAAAGAGCACGAGGCACAAATTGAAACCAAAAACATAAAGGATTTAAGGAAAAAGAAAAAAAAAGAAAAAAAAGTTTTCGTTGAAATCCCTCTTGACTAGAAAATGATATGGGAAAACCGGGGGAATGGAATTCGAAAATTTCGAGCGTAAAGCTTATTTTATGATTTCAAAATGAAAAAGCTCAACAATAAAAGAGAAAAAATGAGATTTGCATACAAGAAAATCGAATAATATTTGCAAAAACTTTGTAGATTTGAAAAGATTCTAGAAGAATCTCTCGTTTCGGTCAAAAGAAAACAAAAAAAAATAAAGAGCTGGGGTGAGCAAACGCGGGGATCGCTAGGGTTAGGAATATTCTAGAAGTATTATGGATATTTTATTAGAGATATTTGAATATACGATCTCCTAATAGTAGTGCGCACTACATTTTGAACCCCCCTGGACCGCAAACATTAGAGAGGCACACAAAAGGTATCATTACCAAAGAAGACGAAAAGATGTTCCAAAAATTCTGCAACTCTTTCACGTACTCCTTTGGCCCTTTCGACAACAGTTGTGGGCCGGCGGTTGACAATTTGTGTCTTGACAAACAACAAAAGATGTTTTGCCCTTCACAATAATTTTAGATTTTTGCCACTTTTCATGTGAAGAATAGAAATGAAAAAAGCCCACTTTTGATTGCGAATAGCTTAGAAGTCACATAAACAAAGCAAAGGTAGGAAAAGAAGCACGAAATCAAATTTCTGGGTGCACTACTATTTTTCCCCCTCTCGGACGCAAATATTAGGGGACTACTATTGAGTGACTATTATTAGGGAATACGGTAATTTACATATTGGCTTATTTTATTATTTTACATATCTTATTTAATGGCTTTATCTCGAAAATAAAAAGATTAAGTGGCTTTTTTGTGGATCAATGGTTGAATGGCGTCGATGTCGGCGGTGGAGTCAGTTCGATCAACGGTAGCAAAGTGCTGAATGATTCAATTTGTATAGAAAACTGTATTGAAATCAAAAAGCCTATAGTTTACATAAATTTAACCCTTTCTATGACCAATTTAGTAAGTTATAGCTCATTAGTTATAGCCTATTGGCCGGATTTAACCGTTTTCCCTCATAACTTTGCATGGGTAATAGATTTTGAGTTAATTTTGGTATCATTTGACGCGCAATTTTATTCTGCATCGAATCGTAATCAAAATAGTCAAAATTAAAAAGGTTGGTGCTGAGAAAAACGTTAAATTGCCATGGGTAAAAAACGGCCGACAGATTTTTCGTTACAAATCTACTTCCGACCCTTTGAACTTTTCCGCATCGCTTTCTTAAAATACAAAAGTTTCAAAATGTTTCTAGTGCTTAAAGATAAGCATATTTTCTCGGATGCTATCTATCGTTAAAACCGACAGATGTTACAAGTCTACCACAGAAATCTTCTACAGCCACAAACCTCATGTCTATCCTTTTCATCAGCCGGTGTATGCACATTGCTCACCCTTCTTTGCCCGCCATTCACTTCAGTGATGATAGATTGACAACTGTCGGCGATTTTTGTGCACTAAACATTTGAAATTTTGCAAGTTTCAACATTTTCCACTCACGGATCCCCGAAATTCGCGACTGTACCGCGGCGAAGCGCCCAGCTTTCGGTCGGATATTCGCGCGTACACTGGCCGGTAAAGAACTACCTAAAATTTGGATTACACATCAGAACTTTACTTAGATGATAGTTTTAATATCTAGCTATGATATAAAATGATTCTGACTCACCTCATCCTCTCCAGCGAGATTCTCCCCATCATACACTTGACCCAATCGAAACTCAGGACTCACGTATTTCCCACCCTCGACGTGGTTCACGCAAAAGTCTGAATTTGTACAATTATTATACAATTAGATTACTGTAGAAGTTCAATAGCTCAATATGGAAACTCAATATCGAAATTTAAGTTCAATAGCTATTTTGTTCGAAACTTTTCCTAAGCTAGAGACGGGAATGGAGCCCTGCTTTTTTAGTTTTGACTCCGTGTACACAAATTGAATCACAGTTTGCGTATCGATAGTGGCTAGTGAATCTAGTGTACATATGCACTAGATTATAGATTTTATATTTAATATTCTCTACCGTAATCCATGGGTGATGGGGCGGCGTTCGGGATCCGATAGGGAACGGTGGCGACGGTGAGCGGGAAATCCAAATGGAGGCACTCGTTTCCCTTTTCGTCCTCTAGACACACCTAAAGAAAAGATTCAGACGAGCTACTGGATTTGAAATACTGTAAAATAAAGTACGATGAGCTTGGATAGACAAAGAATCTAATGACATTCAACGAAAGTAATAATAAAGTAATAACAAAGTACGGCAGTTGGGGGCACTTCAATTTCCCCAAACATAGTTTTTTTAGGGTAATTGATGACGCTGATCGCGAAAAGACCCTTTTTAAGTTATGTTTTCAATTAAAAAAACGTTTATATTGCTGTTATATTTGGTAGTTTGTGGCAAAAAATAACAGAGATATTTTTTTTGTGATCAGCGCCATCAATTATCCTAGAAAAGCTATATTTGAGGAAATTTTAGGTGCCTTAGTACCGAAAAATTTTCTATTAAAGTTTTCAAAACCTTACCCGAAGAATATAGTAGATTTGTATCAATCGGCAGACTCCGATCAGAGTTGGAGGGACCATTGGGAGACGAATCGGGTGCTCGAGCGTTGAATCGTATTTTCCCGTCGAGTTTGCAGAGATTGGCGGAGATCTTAAAGGAAAGATGAAATTTAAGATCCAATCAACTAAATGGTATTCTAAAATAGGATAACTATCGTATACTCAAAAAACAAAACAAAAACTAACTTGTGCTCGAAAACAGTGCATACTTGTGATTTGCTCTCTCCCAAGACGCCTTTCTCGATGAAATACTCGACGTGCTGGAAGATTTCTTGGTCAATGTCCATAGAATAGATAATAGTATCAGTTTTACACAAAAATACTATAGAATTGTGTGCTTTTGTCATCAAGTCAACGCAAATGCATTGTCTCAATCCTAAACAAAGCTCAAACTACCGTAGACAAACATTTCAGTAAGCAAAAGTTATTCAGTTATGCGTGGCAGCAGCGTAAACCGTGTCAAGTCAACGCATTGGGGGTGGGACAAATACGACCTTTTTTTGCGCACCTAAGGCCTTAGACAAGGCCGTAGAGCTTCGAAAATTAGCTCACAGTTGTCCCAATTGTTAGTTTGTAAAGTAATCTTAAATACTACAGTTTCCTATGGACGTACGATTTTAAGAGACTGGCGCAAAAGCGGCACAGCGCGTTTTCTAAAGCGTGGGTGCGCACCGTACCCCGCACAAAAATCCTCCTTTTGCCATTCTTTTCAATTTTCTTTCATTCCATGATGAAATTTGTCCGGCTTTTATTCTGTGTTCCAGTAAGTTTCTTTGCCCCTTCGTTAAATCTATTGTTTTTTAGTGCGTTATTATGTTTTTTAAAGTACCCTCGTTCGTTTCCTCCTTTTTATATTATTTACCCATAGTTTGTTTTTTAAAATTCTAATAAGGTTATTTTTTTGCCATTCTTTTCATTTTCTTTCATTCCATGATGAAATTTGTTCGGCTTTTATTCTGTTTTCCAGTAAGTTGCTTTCCCCATTCGTTAAATCTATTGTTTTTTAGTGCGTTATTATGTTTTTTAAAGTACCCTCGTTCGTTTCCTCCTTTTTATATTATTTACCCATAGTTTGTTTTTTAAAATTCTATTAGGTTGGCAAAAAAGAAATGAGCGTCGTGTTTGTTGATTTGTATTTTATTCACAGTAAAAGATTTTTTAAAATAGTTTATTCTATTGGAAAGAGCGTGTTCTTGCGCATCGTTTGATATATAATTTGTCTATGTTTACTTTGTTTTTTTGCAAGAAAGAGTGTTTAGAAAATGTCGGACCAAAAATTTAGTTTGCGGGCCTGCTTGTGGTATGAATTTAAGCAAGGCAAATCGGCTGCTGAAGCTCATGGCACTCTATCTCAAGTGTTTGACGAAGATGCTCTATCCGAAAGTCAGTGTAAACGATGGTTTCTGCGCTTCCGAGACGGCGACGAAAGCTTGGAAGACCAAAAACACGGGAGTCGACCTCAAATCATCGACCACGACGCATTGAAGGAAGCCATTGAGTCGGATCCACGCCAAACCACTCGCGACCTGGCAGAACAGTTCGACTGCACCATGTCACCATTGAGAACCACTGCATGGCATGGGCAGGACGAATAGATGCGGAAAAGGGTACCGCATAAGCTATCCGAGGCAAACAAGGCGACACGCACGCAATCGCCGGAATTCTCACCACCGCGCCAAGAACAGTGGGTTTTCGACCCATTGTTATGTCGGATGAGAAGTGGACCAATACGGCAACACAGCAAGAAAGCGGCAGTGGCTGGACCCCGGTGAAGCTCCAAAACCGGACACCACGGAAAAAGGTGATGCTTTGTGTTTGGTGGAACAGTAAAGGCCTGGTGTACTTTGAGGTTCTGGATTCGGGTCAAACAGTTACGGCGAACCCACAAGGCCAATTTGACCGCGTGGACCGGCGCTGCGGCGTCAAGGCGTGGATACGGCGTCGACAAAATTCCTCCACGACAACGCCGGCCGCATGTCGCAAAAACACCCAGCAGAAAATTGAAGAAAGGGCTGGGAAGTTCTGCCTCATCCGCCATACAGCCCAGACTTGGCGCCTTCCGACTACCATCTGTTCCGATCAATGCACCACTTCTTGGCCGAGAAAAAGTTCAAGAACCGTGACGAGGTCCAAATTTCGGTGTCCAACTTCTTCGAGTCGCAGCCGGTCGAGTTCTTCAAGAAGGGCATCCATTCCCTGCGTGAACGTTGGCGACAAGTCATTGATGCAGATGGCGAATGCCTTTTGGATTAATGTATTGTTATCTTGTTTTTATAATAAAATAAACTTTTAACGAAAACGCGCATTTCTTTTTTGCCAACCTAATAATAAGATTATTTTGTTTTTGTTTTCTTTTCGGCTCCTTTCACTCCATTGTTTTGTATCCGTTCACACATGCCGTATAAACTCAACTTAAACAATTCCTTTTAACTAAAACGCAAATCTAAATAATATGCCAAAGCGCGATCTTTCTTTTTTCTTTTCTTTTCTTTCGATTCTTGTTACTTTGTCTTGGGTTTCGTGTCAAATCATTTTAGAAAAGGGTTGGTAAATCTAAATCTACTTAGGTAAAGGAGTTAGTTAATAACTACATTGTTTTCTCTTCTCTCTTTCATTATTTTTGTCTATATTTAATTTCATTCATTTAATCATCAAAGTTTGAGATTTGGTAAACGAATCATTCAATTGGGAGACTTTCAACTACACGCCACATTTAATTCGAGCTAGACATTGCCTTATCTGACGATATTTTCTCTTCGCAATAGTTTTTACGAAAAAAGAGCGCACCTGGGTCATCTTTATGCTGATCACTTGCTGAGAGCGCTGCCGGTTCTCCACCTAAACTCTTCGATGTAAAATTTATTTGGTCGTCAACACTTTTTAAACCTCTATGACAAACCTGTGCCCGTACCCGCACATTCTCCCCGCAAACATAGGCTGTTCGATCAAGGGTGATTCTTAATGCGAGCGCTCCCCTCTGACAACACCAACAACATGTCACTTTCCGATCTTGACCCGTTAAAGGTTGCTGAAAAAGAAAATTGTACAGTAATCGTATTTTAAATGTCGAATTCGATGATTTTATGATTTTTCCGATATTTGTTTTATTATAGAACCTGAGGCTGTAGGGTTGTGATCCTTCTATTAGGTTGTCGATAAAGTTTTTCGTTCCTTTTCGTACTTTGCGTTACTATTGACACCAAGATAGGTTTTCTTAGCTAAAGTGTCTAAACCGCATCATCGAGCAGTACTTTTTGACTACCCGACTTTATGCTCCAAAAAAATCCAGACATAAGACATTTTAAACCCTTTTAATGTCATTTTACAGAAAATAATTGGCCTTTCTAAATTCACCAATTCATCAATTCAATTTTCCGTATGCAAATTGATTCAATAAACCAATATATTCTATATATTTTGCTGAGTATTAGATATTCAGCTAAAAATTCAGTTAACCAGCTTTGTTGCTGCAGCTGAGTAGGCTGATCGATTGAAGGTCGAGTTTTCAAGCCCAAACTAGATCTACTTAGTCTTTCTAATGAAAATTTCTAAACCGTAGTTCAATTGGTGCATTTGTTGGTTTTTTTTTTTGAATAGAAGTACGAAAAGACTTTCTGGACAGCCTAATATCAGTGAGTGCTACTTGTAAGAACCCTACAAAACCCTGAAAGCTTTTCGTGACTAATTCAAATTATAAACAATCATCTTTGCAAGCTCACCAAATACTTTTCCTCCATGCAATCGATATGCGGACCGATGATCGTGAAATACTTGATTCCTTGGGGAGAGCTCGCATAGGGTACGTCAATTATCACCTGAAACAGCCTGTTCCGAAAACAAAAAAAAACTTGTACTTTTCTATTTTCTAAAAGACAGCCCAACTCACCTTAATATAGTATCGAATCGTTCCATATCGACTCTCGTAAGAACACGGGAGAGTGGTTTGTGGAAGGGAGAAATGGAAAGGGAATTGATGCATTCCTCGCGGGAGAATCGGGATTGAGTCCGAGTCATCCGATTTGTCTAAATCAAAAACAAACGATGAACCAACTTCAGTTCAGTATTTAGCTATTCCTTTTCATAGATTCTATACCACACCCCGGCTACCGTACCCTTCGCCTCTTCTATTTCATTTTGTTTCCTTCTCATTTTTGACAGAGAGTCACTAATTCCAAGTAATCTTTTCTTCTATCTAATTTTGATGTTTTGTTGACTTTTCCTTCGTTTACTCGTCTCCGACAAAGTTTCTACTAATGATTTCAAGGAAATCATATGCAATTAACACAATTGGTGTTGTAAACAGCCGCGTGAAATGATACGTGAAGAGGGATGTGTGCCCGTGAATAAAGAGGCAGTGGAGCCGTGTTGTGGTGGGATTTACCCCTCAAACCCGAGCCCACACAAACGGTGAAACCATGCTCAACTACGATCCCACCTTTTCCCCAGATCAACGTCTTCTCATCGAGTACATATTGATCATCTTTCACCGTTCGTCTCTCACCCGATTTCACCACTTTCAAAATTGCGTGCACTTTGCCGCGCAGCAAGACACGAATGCCTAAACTTGCAAATCGAATTTTTTGAAAGACTGATAGGCATAAAATTGGCTTAAAAAAGATGGGAATTTTGAATAATAAACACTTTAATTAAAAGAAAATCATAGGCTAATTGATGATTTTTTTTATTTTTCAACGGAAGCATGAAAAGAAACGAAAAGACTTTCTGGAAAGCCGAATAGTCTCCAAATCTCACCTCGAATCTTGATATTCTCTGTATTCTCGAGTAGTACAGTGCCCTGAACCTGTTCCCCAGCATAATAAACATCTTTTTGTAGTCGAATATCGAAAGAAGAGATATAATCCATGATACACCCTTCTGAAAGGGCTCCTTCGGTCGCTGCGGCGACCTTCGGCTCGACCTGGAAATAAGCTTTAAGATGATTTTTATTTTTGGATAAGACTACAGCCTGCAACTAAGTTAACTGCAACTAAGTTATTCAGAATTTTAAGTTCCCTGAAAAGTTAACAATGAAAAAAATCAGAAAACATATTGCTATGGTTATTCTGGAATCTTCCGGGAGTAAAATGGATCACGCAAAAGTCCTGTACATCTAGCTAGATCAAAATTAGATCTAACTGTACATCTAGCTAGATCAAAATTAGATCTAGCTGTACATCTAGCTAGATCAAAATTAGATCTAACTGTACATCTAGCTAGATCAAAATTAGATCTAACTGTACATCTAGCTAGATCAAAATTAGATCTAACTGTACATCTAGCTAGATCAAAATTAGATCTAACTGTACATCTAGCTAGATCAAAATTAGATCTAACTGTACATCTAGCTAGATCAAAATTAGATCTAACTGTACAGCTAGATCAAAATTTTTCTGAAGTAAAGTTGAAAATTTTGATTAAATTCATAGAAATTCTTGTTTACGATACAATTATAGAAGTCAAGGAAACAAAAAAAAACAAGCAATCAATATCTGTACCAATGGTGCGGCGATGTTCTCCAAGAGCTTTTGGCACATGCTCGACATCGCTGCCGCCATGATTTTCTCTTTTACCGGAGAAGGAAATTTTGGGATTTGGAAATGATGGCCTTATTTGGAGAGATGAATGGTTTATAATAAATTGAAGAAAAGGGAAAAGGTGAATGAAAGCGAATAGTATTTTAGGAATATTTAGGAATGGATAGTTGTTGAATAGAGAATAGAGAACAGATAATGGCTGGGTACAAGCAACTAGTTTGATGCTTGATAAGATGATTGATAAGCTGATAATCAATCAGTTTGATTGATTGATTGATTGATTGATTGATTGATTGATTGATTGATTCTTGATTTCAATCGTGATATTGTAGACCGGTAAATCGTGGCTATAGATCTTGCTATGCAGGGTATTGTAACCGGTAATTATTCAGACAAGTACTTGCCAGCGAATCTTGAAGCCCAAATGGTACTAGGAGAGTTTTATAGAACTAAAGCCAGCTGAATAACTTTTCTGGTGATGTATTAGCCAGATACTGTAGCAAAATGATAATAGAAATAGCTTATAAGCTTATAAGCTAGATATTTTTCAATATCTAGAGCCTGAGCTTATAAACAAGCTGAATATCTAGAGCCTGAGCTTATAAACAAGCTGAATATCTAGAGCCTGAGCTTATAAACAAGCTGAATATCTTTTCAATATCTCCAATAAAGTGGGGATTGTTTGAAAAATCTTTGCTTTCTTTGTTTTCTTTGCTTTCGTTTTTCTTAACGATCACTCAAGCGTGTTTTTTTGGAGTGTTTAGGTATCCGAAAATGGGGTTTGAATTGTGGAGAGAGACAAAGAGACAAAGAGGCAAAGAGAATCACAAAATTCACGGCCACCCTCAAATTTCCTGTCTTTTCCCGTTTGGCGTTAATGAATCAATGGAGAAATTCTTTGCTATAGTGAAAATCGTGAAATTTTTAATAAAACTGAATGGGTTTCAGCTTCAGAACCAGCTTTAATTCGATAGTAGATCTAAAAGTAGATCTAAAAGTTTGGAGACTAGACCTTCAATCGATTAGCTTACTCAGCTGCAGCAACAAAGCTGGTTAACTGAATTTTTAGTTGAATATCTAATAGTCGACAAAATATATAGATGGTTTATTGAATCAATTTGCATATGGAATATTGAATTGATGATTTAGATCTATTTCAGGACAACTCTGGATTCTTCAATGAAGAGTATTGAATAAATATTCAGCTAAAGTACTTGAAACTTGAGCAGTTTAGCTGAATATCTTGCTGATTTAGCTTCAATAGATCAAGATAAATGTAGCTACAATATTTGAGCAGTTTAGCTGAATATCTTGCTAATTTAGCCTCAATAGATCAAAAGGAATATAGCTACAATACTTGAGCAGTTTAGCTATAAATCTAGCTCTTGAAATATAGATAAAAGTTGTTGAACTATTAGCTCGAGTAAAGCGACAGCACACGAACAGTTTAGCTGAATATATAATATAGAATATAGTCAAATTAGAGTTACAAAGTTGATGAAGACTCGAGCCGGGAAAACGGCTCAGCTGGGGGCAATCTCTCCACGTTTTTCACCGAGTTTTCCCCAGAGAATTCGGAGAAAAGAAAAATGGACAGGATTTGTAGAGATGCATGGATGAGTGTGCTGACAGCAAGCCGACGTTTCCCCAACATTTTTTGAACACTTTTGGGGGGAAGAAATGGCCCCATTTGAGCCAAACGAGTGAAATATTGCGTCAACATTAGTGGAAAAAGTTTTCTTCGAGAAATTGAATAAAATTATGCTTTAGTTTATTGAAAAGAGCTTACAACCATACCAAGTTGAAAGCAAGGTTTCCCCTCTCAGCCAAGGTCGGTTAGTACTTGGATCGGCAACTCCGAATCGGTTAGTACTTGGATCGGCAACTCCGAATCGGTTAGTATTTGGATCGGCAACTCCGAATCAGCTGGTACTTGGATCGGCAACTCCGAATCGGTTAGTACTTGGATCGGCAACTCCGAATCGGTTAGTACTTGGATCGGCAACTCCGAATCGGTTAGTACTTGGATCGGCAACTCCGAATCAGCTGGTACTTGGATCGGCAACTCCGAATGTCATTTGGCTAGAAAAGGCTAGAACAAAGTACGATTTGGAAAAGATATAGAAAACTTGAGCTAAGCCGAATCCTGGAGTTACTCAAAGACTAGGACTGTTGGACTAGGACTGTTGGACTAGGACTGTTGGACTAGGACTGTTGGACTAGGACTGTTGGACTAGGACTGTTGGACTAGGACTGTTGGACTAGGACTGTTGGACTAGGACTGTTGGACTAGGACTGTTGGACTAGGACTGTTGGACTAGGACTGTTGGACTAGGACTGTTGGACTAGGACTGTTGGACTAGGACTGTTGGACTAGGACTGTTGGACTAGGACTGTTGGACTAGGACTGTTGGACTAGGACTGTTGGACTAGGACTGTTGGACTAGGACTGTTGGACTAGGACTGTTGGACTAGGACTGTTGGACTAGGACTGTTGGACTAGGACTGTTGGACTAGGACTAGAACTAGAACCAATTTATCAATGGTCACTGATTTTTAAAAATGAATGCATTTCACTGGTTTTAACCTTGGTTAGGCATGTTTTGTGAAAAATAAAAACGATAATTCGAGCCAGTGAAAGCAATCTAGCAAGTGTGTGCTAGGTAAGCCAAAAACAAGTACTCAAGGTTTATCTAAAGTATTTTAATTATTAAATTAAATCTATTTGTTTATAGTGGCAAGTAGTCAAAGGTGAATCAAAAAAAGAGGTAAGTGGTGAAGAAAAGAAGAAAAAAATAAGTAAAAATAAGTAAAAAGAAGCTAAAAGAAGCTAAAAGTGGATTCCGATCTCGGGGTAATGCCATGGCAACCCGGATTTTTCTTTTTTTCTACTCAGAAAAGCTTTTCGTTTCTTTTTTTTCTTTCAGTAAAATTTCCGCTGGAAAATTGAGTCGATTTTTTTGCAGATTATTTAATTTAATTTTCTAATCAACTTTTAGAAAAACTTTTAAAAGGTTTTGCAAAAAAAAGTTCATTACTTGAAGTTGATTACTGTTTACAGCAGTTTACAGGAGAAGTTGATTACTGTTTACAGCAGAAGTTCATTACTGTTTACAGCAGAGGTTCATTACTGTTTACAGCAGAGGTTCATTACTGTTTACAGCAGTTTACAGGAGAAGTTCATTACTGTTTACAGCAGTTTACAGCAGAAGTTCATTACTGTTTACAGCAGGATTTTGAATTGTTTTGGACTGAACGGGAATATGTAACTGGGGTACTTTTCGGTTAAATCCCCGCCACCCAAATAAAAGCTTTCATGCTGAAGTGGCTGAGTTAAAATCGCAATTTAGGTATTTGAATGTTTTGCAAGTTGTAGGGAAAGCCCGATCCAGGTAAAGGTTAGAGTGCTAAGACGCTCTTTGACAAGATTTTAGAATTTATCACCCAGATCGATGATTTGCAGGCTACTGACGTTAAAGATCTCTGCCCAAGTGAAATCAGGCTAGACTAAATTCACCCAGACTGTTGTGAATTTAGCCTAGCTTTATGTCACTTGGGCAGAGATCTTTCGTCAAAGATCTTTCGTCAAAGATCTTTCGTCAAAGATCTTTCGTCAACGTCAAAAACCTCTGCCAAACTGACATCAGGCTAGGCTAAATTCACAAATCACTAAAATTTTGGAGTGCCAGAGGTAGAGTACTGGACAATGAAATATCATATTTGAAAAAAGGTCGTCACTTTCACGCGTCTGTAACTCCCTTGTCTTTGAGTTTAAACTATTAGTGTTATACATTTTCTGAAAGCTCTTTTCAAGGGCTACACAATGGTAATATTAATATTTAGAAATACGGTAAAGACAAGAAAGTTACAGACGCACGAAAGTGACGATCGTTTTTCAAATATGATATTTCATTGTCCAGTAGTGTATAATCGAAATGTGGAGGTGGTGGGGGGTAACCGAAAAGTACCGTAACTGGAATATGTAAGTAAATAGTTGCTTAACTTTATACTCTCAATAGCTCTTTGATCTTTCAAAGAATGGAAGTCAATGTGCGAGAAGCTAAATTCGATTATATGAGCGAGAAAAAAAAGTCGCTCATCTCTTTCACTCTCTAATTACATTTTCATACACAACTCCAAGGGTTTTTTGCAGAATTTTGAAGCTTGGGAAGTTCATCGATGAGTTAAAATCGCAATTTACTAGGTATTTGAATGTTTTGCAAGTTTTAGGGAAAGTCCGATCCAGGTAAAGGTCAGCAGAGGTAAAGAGAATTTTTCCGGACAAATCAGGACTGAAGGCAGGTCAGAGACAAGTCTAGCGCAAAAACTATAAGCCAGCTTCACCTGGTTTGACTTGATCTAAACAAAACATTTATGTTAATTGTAAGGAGTGATATCCAAGAAGGCCTAAACCAAGCCTAGTACCAGGCCTAGCACAATGTCTTGCTTCTAGCTTGCCCGGATCGTTTTGAAGATGGGCAAGAGATGGCTTGACTCTTAAGAATCGATTCTAGATTATGAAAGTTTGATAGTACGTTTAACAACGAGTTTAGTATCAAAATCTTTAAAGAAATTTCGATCAAAGAGTTAGATCGTTTGTGTCATTTGCATGAAAGAGCTTTAGAGATGAATTTGGATTTAGTTTGGTTTCAGTAGATTGACAGTATTGTTAGATTGACAGTATTGTTAGATTGACAGTTAGATACGTGATCAAGTAAACAAAGTAGAGGTATAAGCTAAAAGAAAAAAGTGAAGAAGAAGAAGAAGAAGAAGAAGAAGACGAAGAAGAAGTCGAAGAAAGAAAGAAATGTGAAGTCAGAAGAAGTGAGAGTGATTCTCGGGAGTGACCCAAATTCAATTGAAGGGAAAGGGGAAAGGGGAAAATGTCCAAAATGAACACACGGGAGTCTCTAGGGTAACTCTTTCCTTTCACAAATTTCTGCGAATTGAAGTTTTCCTCTTTTTCCTCTTTTTTTTGATTCATAATTAGCAGAACTAAACAAAACTTTAGTGCAAATGTTTTGGAAAGAAATTATTGAGTTGAATAGGGTTAAATAGGGTTAAATAGGATTAAATTGGATTAAATTGATTTCAACTCTTTAAAGAGTTCATTGAAGAGAGTCATTGTTGAAATGGAGATGGGAATTGGGTTCACGCTTGAAAATCTCAGGGGAGTTGACGAGCTCAACACTGGAGAGTTGACGTCTACTCAACACCTCTTCTTCTATCTTCAGCCTTTCACAAATCGGCAAGAGAGAATAAAGCTAATGGGATACTGAGTTCGGCTTACTTGATTGACGTGTTTGACCGTAAATTTAATAAGGATTTGCACTTTACTGACTGTTATTTTATTGGATTGGTGAATTGAAAACTGCCGGCTATTTCGCGGGACTCGCAGATACCAGCATTGAACAACAGCATTGAACAACAGCATTGAACATTCAACAGCATTGAAAGGGGGTTTGATTACTTCAACATTTCCTCAAATTATTGCGAAAAAATTATGCTTCCAGCTTTTTATTTTTTGGTTATTTTTCTTCACTTCTTCTATTGCACTCGACAATCTGGCACCGGGACATATTCTTCATGTCATGCACCGGCAAGAGAGAATAAAACCCAGGTGCTATTTCTCTGTACAAAAATTTGAAGTTTTTGAAGTTTAAAATGCAAAAAAAAGGATCCCGGTGTGTTCCCTGTGCGCGCACATAATCCGACTCGATCTGGCATATTGTGTTAGCAGATAGCGTTCTTTTTTCATCGGTCCAATCGGAAGCGTCCATTTTGGGTCATCCGGTAGCCAATCCGTTGTCTGCCCCATATGGTCACCGCTTCCCAAAACTAACTTCGGCTGTAGAATTGGTAAACCCAGTTCCGGCTCATTTTGGCCACAATGGTGGGTTCTCCGCCGGTCGAAATGGGATCCCAAGTGCCTGTAAAAGGGCGCTAAAGGGAGCCGCTGTGAATTTTTGGATTCATCCCAAGGATTTCGGTCCGCAGGGGCAGCAAAAAACCTAAGTAACGACACTACAGGGTGTTCCAAAGAAAAAATCCACTTCGCGTCAAATTTTAAAAATATTTCTGATGGCTCAAGGTGGTGTGGTATATGGTGCGACAATGATTTTTTTGGGGTCGAGAAGTTTGAATGTTTTTTCATGATTTTTACCATATCACGACCCTATCTATGCAAGAAATTCCTGAGCCACCACCACCATCAGATTTTTGCCATAAAATTAAAACTTTTTACTGGCATCGTGGTGTCATATTAGAGTTAATATGTCGCAGCCGCTCGTGATTTTCAGCCGCTAGTGATTGAATCACCAACGGCTAGTCGATGGTGAGTTTTTTAACGAAACATTTGACCGATGGTGATTGTATCACTAGCGGCTAGCTGTTGGTGATTGTATCACTAGCGGCTAGCTGTTGGTGATTGTATCACTAGCGGCTAGCCGATGGTGATTGTATCACTAGCGGCTAGCCGATGGTGATTGTATCACTAGCGGCTAGCCGATGGTGATTGTATCACTAGCGGCTAGCCGATGGTTTTTGGATCTCTAGCGGCTAGCTGTTGGTGATTCAATCACTAGCTTTTAGTTCTATCGTTTAGGCAATCCAGAGTAAGCAGAGTAAACAATTAAAGCTTAAGCGTACACAGTTGTACATCGTAGCTTTGTATTGTTGTAAATGCGCACTTTTGAGTCATTAATTTACGATATTGGATTACCGTATTGGTTACGATAGTTTCCTCACATTTTACCTGCTTTAGTTCTTTAGATTCTATTCTACTTCAGAATTTACAACTAAAGATAAAGAAATAAAAGAAATAGAAATAAAAGAAATAGAAACAAAAGAAATAGAAATAAAAGAAATAGAAATAAATTCAGAATTTGAAAGTATTTTCAATTCCTTTCTCCAATTAGAGAAGGAAAAAAAGAATCTCGTAAAAATTCGACTTTCGACAAAAAGAGTCGCCCCTTCAACTGCGCAATTTCCGGGGTTATTTGCCGAGGAATTTCTAATTTCGACACATCAATTGCTTTAAAAAGAAAAGAGCAAAAACAAAAAGGAATTGAAACAGAAAGAATTTCATTCACAAAACGACCATTCCTTAATTAAAGTGCAAATTTTTATTGGTGGCAATAAAAGGAATGAAAAGAAAGAACAGAATTTGAGGAAATCGTATGAATTTAGGGTTTCGAATAAGAGATTCGCATTTGAGGATTTGAGCTAGAGATAGAGATTTTCATGCTTCTCGGTTATTTTCATAAATTTACATTTTACAATTAAAAACAATAAAGCTTCATTTGAATCTTAACCAATTTTTTTTCTTTGAAGTTCTTTGAAGCCTTTTTGACTTGCCTAAAGTCACATAAATGAATAGAAATTTGCATAGATAAGATGACCCTGTATGTTCTAATATTTTTTTGGACCAAGCCAAAAGCCTGGCTCACAAAAGTCTATTAGAAGCCAGCTTGAACCCGCCCAGGCTTCTGTCTTACCTGATTGGAGCTGCGCCGTTACCGGCCCAGGACTCAGGCCCAGGCCCAGGCCCAAGCTCAGACTCAGGTCCAAGCTTAGGCTCAGGACCAGGACCAGGCTTAGGCCCAGGCCCAAGCTCAGACTCAGGCTCAGGGCCCAGGCTCAGACTCAGGCCCAGGCTTAGGCTCAGGACCAGGACCAGGCCCAGGCTCAGACTCAGGCCCAGGCTTAGGCTCAGGACCAGGACCAAGCCCAGGCTTAGGCTCACCCTCAAGCAATAAGTTGAAGTAGATTGAAACCGAAACATTTCTCAATAGTTATAAGAGCTCTAGCTCTAGTGTAACTTTATTTTAGCTATCCAGCAAAGAAGCTGTCGTTTTACTTCGAGATTTAACTTAGAGTTTATCCAACTACACATAGAATTTTGAATTGATGGCTGAGTACATAAGATTACTATCTATGTTGAAAAGTTTCTAAAGAAATTTTTCGGCTTAATTGTTTTGAAAGTCTAGAATGTTCCTAAAAGCCAAGCGTCTAGCGTCGAAAATATCCACTGAATCAATACGAAAAAGTGGAATGAATAGAAGGAAAGCGAAAAGGAAGAAAAAGAAAGAAAAAGAAATTAATGGCCAACTGATGAAGGCTGGGAAGTTTGGCTAAAAATGGAAAGGAAATGGGGGAGAGGCTGGGAAGACTGAGAGACTCAAAACACACGCACATCCATTTGTAATCAACACTTTTTGTTGCAAGTGTTGGCCAATTGAATGAAAAATTGGATAAAGTCCAAGTAGTGCTTGTATTTTTGTAAAAACATTTAAAGCCTAGTGAGCTTATGAACGAAATCTTGCAATGGATTAGATTTCAAAACTTTTTCCCGTTTCTGCAAGGAAACTGAAGAGTCAGTGCACCAGAAAGTGAATTCCGAAAGGGGGAGTTGATGGAGAAGGAGATGATGGAGAAGGAGATGATGGAGAAGGAGATGATGGAGAAGGAGATGATGGAGAAGGAGATGATGGAGAAGGAGATGATGGAGAAGGAGATGATGGAGAAGGAGATGATGGAGAAGGAGATGATGGAGAAGGAGATGATGGAGAAGGAGATGATGGAGAAGGAGATGATGGAGAAGGAGTTGATGGAGAAGGAGATGATGGAGAAGGAGTTGATGGAGAAGGAGCTGATGGAGAAGGAGTTGAAGGAGAAGGAGCAAATGTAACATAATTTATTTTACGAATTGTCACAATGAAGTAGAGTCAAGTTAGCTATATAAAGAGTTCAGCAAAACGTGGTAGAACTGAGACAAACAAAATCTTACAAATCTGATTTACTTAAACTCTATAAAGGTGTCACTTTGAATACACAACTTTTGAGGGATAACTTTTGAAGAAAACTCGAATGAAACCTGACATGGCAAGGTCACAGAAAATGGGGAAAGGAAAGAAAATTGGCGGAGTGGAAAAATAGATGGGTGAAGAGATATTAGAATGGAGGAAAAGGGGGAGTTGATGGAGAAGGAGTTGAAGAAGAAGGAGTTGAAGAAGAAGGAGTCGAAGGAGAAGGAGTTGATGGAGAAGGAGTCGAAGAAGAAGGGATCGAAATGGCCCTAGCTCCACGTTTCCGGTAAAGCCTTGTCCCCAAAAATATACTTGTTTCTTTTTTGTGCTTTTCTTCTTCAGAAAATAATAGCAATTGCAATGAATAATGTGAAAATCATTTACAATACATAAAACGAGTTCAAACTTTAGAACAAGTTTGGGTACTTGTCGGTTATACATCCACAGAGACTCAACTCGGTTAAGCAAGAAGCTGACAACTTTTGAGCGCTGATGTTCAGTGAAGTAGAGTGCTCGTTTGAAGTGATCAGTCGATGAGTGGAACGAAAATCAATAACCGAGAAGACTCGGATTGGGATACTTAACCGAGATGAGTCTTTGTGGATGTATAACCGAGGATGTACAACCGACAAGTAACAACCGATAACCGAGGATGTAGAACTTGTACCAACTTGGCACCTGACGAAGCACGAACTTGAAGCACGAACAATCCCAAGATTCCGAACAATCCCAAGATCCCGAACAATCCCAAGATTCCAAACAATCCCAAGATTCCGAACAATCCCAAGATCCCGAACAATCCCAAGATTCCAAACAATCCCAAGATTCCAAACAATCCCTAGGTTCCGAACAATCCCAAGATTGTTCGTGCTTCAAGAAAATCTTTTCATTCCATTGCGCTACCAAAAACTAGTCGAATTGAAGAGAACAAATGCAAATTTCACAATAAAGATTTAGATTAACTTTTCTAAAAGAATATAATGATAAAACAAAGAACAAAAAACTAATCTAACTAATATTTTCTTTGCCAAAACAACTCAATGTTGCGGAAAGCAATATGTGAAAATGTGTGTAATTTTTAGCAATTCTGACACGCAAAAAACTCTCAAGAGAATGAAAAGAATGCTTCCGTTTGGATAAAAAAAAAGAAAAATAAGGAGTAAAAAATCATATGTGGAAGGGGGAAATTCATAGAAAAGAGGATTCTTTTTTTTGGCATAATCAATTCATTTTTGAGGGAATGAATAGAGAAAGGGAGAAAAGAATCTTATAAATTCAAACGAGCACTCTACTTCACTGAACATCAGCGCTCAAAAGTTGTCAGCTTCTTGCCTCCAAAAGCCTTCAAGGCCTCCAAAAGCCTTCAAGCCCTTCAAAAGCCTTCAAGCCCTTCAAAAGCCTTCAAAGCAAATGGCTGCAAAATGAGCAAAGGCTGCAAAATGAGCAAAGGGAAGAGCTGACAACAAAATGAGTGAGAGAGTCAATAGCCATTTCGGGAGCCGTTGCCGCTATTTTTTTGGTTGGGTCAAGAATAGGGAAAAGATGGGGAGGATCGAAAATTGGGTTCAGATGGGGGAAGGGGAAAGGCAAGAGGGAAGGGTAAGAATTACTCGAGACGACGACGAAGAGAGAGGCAAGAGTCCCCACTAAATCACTCAACGCTGAAAATCGAGGCCATGTTTAGCCGAAGTTGTCTTTGTTTGTCTCAAGCGAACTTCAGCTTTCACTAAGTGAAAAAGGATGTTTTGATGGGGGTTTTAAAAGTCAAAAATTTGAGCTGAAATCGATGAGATTTAGTTTGATTTTTTGTGTAGAATTATGCTAGAGTAGGAGAATTGTACAAGTACAAGTACAAGTACAAGTACAAATTGTGTAAAAGTGAAAGCTTTGTTTGTTTAGCTATAAAGTGAGTTTATGAAGTGGTTCGTGGTTGACTTATGGGTTTTGGAAAAAGACAAAGAAAAAAGAAAATCGAAAACGATTTGTCAAAAAACGTCACCATTTTTTGGGGGTAAGGTTGAAGAAAAGAAGTCTAGAAACTTAGAAAAAAACATTCTGATCTTTTTATGGAAAAGTTATCATGCAAAATGAAAGTCAATCTCCAATTCCTATGAGGCAAATCTTTCAAATCAACTCCATCAACCGTTTCTACGACTTTGAAAACAATTTTTAAGCATAAATCTCATTTGGGGAATTATTTCTATTAGGTACATGCATCAGAAATGCGATTTCAACAATAAGAAATCGCCGAAATGCGATTTTCAACTAAGAAATGCGATTTCAACAATAAGAAATCGCCGAAATGCGATTTTCAACTAAGAAATGCGATTTCAACAATAAGAAATGCGGTTTTGAACATTTTCATCAATTTCCAACGATAGAAACTTGATTTTATAAACTATAAACTCAATCTGAATAAGTGCAACAAAATGAAACCAAAATCATAAAGATTGGCCCACTTAGAAGAAAGTTATGGCACGTTTACGGTACGTGTACTTCTAGAAATTTAACATATTGGTACAATACTTTCACACACAAAAAAAAGAAAGAAAACTAAAAAAAAGTACAGTAGGACTACAGTTAGGAAACACAGGAACAAAAAAGATTAAATATAGGGCAGTTTTGACATGGCAATAAGATCGAATTCGTTTACAGATACTTTCCGTTTACAGAAACTTTCAATTTTCCTACAGAAATTAAACTTAAACAAGTTTTACCAAAAATGATTGTATTCTGAAAGAGATTTGAAGAGGTAAAGTAATGAGAAATTCATTTGTGAAGGCTAAAACAAGAGCTCAAATATGAGTGAATCAAGAGAAAACTAGGGAATGAAAGAAAGAAGAATGAAACTTAATCCACCGCGTCGAATGGCTCTTTTCATATTCTCGACGACTTCTTGCTCTATCGATTTTTCTTTTTTTCTATCTCTTTGTATTTCTATATCGCTATTATAAAGTAAACTTTAAATTTAGAAAAAAGCTTAAAAAGCTTAAAAAAGCCAAAAAGCTTACCCTTTTCCTTCTGATCGAATCACGAAAATGGTTGAGCACCTCCATTTTGGAGTTGCAGTTCAGATTTCCTCTGAATTTTTATTAGTTTTATAGATAGAGATAGAGATAGAGATCTTTATTTAAAAGAAAAAAGAAAAATGTTTCCATAAAAAGCAATTTTTCATTTCTTTAATCAAATCAAGATTGAATAAAGATTGAATATTCAATCAATTGATTGAATAAAGCTTCATTTTCATCATCAAACTGTGCTCAAATAATCCGTTTTCTAAGATCAGACAACTTTCAAAAGCTAAACTTAGCTACTGTAAACTTATCGCCTAGCAAACTAGTAGATAGTTGTAGAGGCAAGGATTACGATCACTTTCGTAAGTTGCAAGGTTTTAGAATCAAGTTGGTACTGGGGTTACTGTAGAGACAACCGAAAACTAACTAACGAAATAGAAAACAACTACTGTAAGCTTATCTCTACGGTAGGTACTGTAAATTTTGCCTTTCGTTTTATCTCGTAGTTTCGAAAAAGAATTAGTTGAGAGGAGAACAACTCTAATTTCAAATACGTTTAGCTGATAAGTGTCAAATAGTAACGTAAGCTTCTCCGTAACGATAGATAGCTTCTCCGTAACGATAGATATCTTCTCCGTAACGATAGCTAGCTTCTCCGTAACGATAGCTAGCTTCTCCGTAACGATAGCTAGCTTCTCCGTAACGATAGCTAGCTTCTCCGTAACGATAGCTAGCTTCTCCGTAACGATAGCTAGCTTCTCCGTAACGATAGCTAGCTTCTCCGTAACGATAGCTAGCTTCTCCGTAACGATAGCTAGCTTCTCCGTAACGATAGATATCTTCTTCGTAACGATAGATAGCTTCTCCGTAACGATAGATAGCTTCTCCGTAACGATAGATAGCTTCTCCGTAACGATAGATAGCTTCTCCGTAACGATAGATATCTTCTTCGTAACGATAGATAGCTTCTCCGTAACGATAGATAGCTTCTCCGTAACGATAGATAGCTTCTCCGTAACGATAGATACCTTCTTCGTAACGATAGATATCTTCTTCGTAACGATAGATATCTTCTTCGTAACGATAGATAGCTTCTCCGTTTCTCCGTAACGACAGCGTTTCTCCGTATCTTAAAGCCGCTTCAGTTCCCTAGTCAATTGCACTTAGCTTGTAATAAAAATCTTATTGAAAAAGGTAATTCATATTCAAAATTCATAAAAATGAAAGAAAAAGATACTTACAAGATTGACGTCCCTTAAAATAAAAACAAAAAAAAAATTTGTGCATATCATTGGAGAAATTTCTTTTAACATAAAAAGAAGTTGAACTGAGTGAGTTGGGGGAAAATTTTCTTTCAACGGAATTCCATTATCCGCAAAACTTGGCTCAAAAACGAAATCCCTAAAAGAAAGCGAAACAAAACATTCATTGAGTTGGGGTAAAAAGAAGGTAAAAGGTAACGATTTAATGTTTAACAATTTTTAAACTTTAACTTTTAAATAATTTTAATTTATCGAAGTTTATTTATGAAATATTTATGAAATATTTATGAAATATTTATAAAATAAATTTCGAATCCTCTCAGGAAAAATCCCTGGATTTATCACCATGGAATCGGTGACCCAAAAGAATCAAAAAAAATGATGAAAAGATGAAAAGAAAATGCAGAAAATGAAAAGAAATGATTAAACTTGGGGGGTGGGACAAATGCGACCTTTTTTTTTGCGCACCTGGACATTTGCGCACCTTTTTTTGCAGGAAAAGGCCTTAGGCAAGGCCGTAGAGCTTCGAAAATATTTTGAGATAAGGGAATCGTATGCGTAGATTCCGAATTTCGACAAATCAGACCTCGCTGACACGTCAAATTTGGGCTAAAAGGCAAAAACTACGCAACTTAACGCTTTTCCGCAGTTTTTGCCTTTTAGCCCAAATTTGACGTGCCAGCGAGGTCTGATTTGTCGAAATTCGGAATCTACGCATACGATTCCCTTCTATGAAAACATTTTTGAAGCTCTACGACCTTTCCTAAGACCTTTTCCAGCAAAAAAAAAAGGTGCGCAAATGTCCAGGTGCGCAAAAAAAGGTCGCATTTCTCCCACCGTTTTTGGCGGGACAAACTTGGTGTTTTTTTAGTGTAACTGAACATTAAATATCTGATTTTTTTTTTTTCAAAAATTCACTTAAAATTAAACAGTTTTACATTGATTTTGTCTAAAAAAAATTAGCAATTCATGGGAATTTTGTTAATTTTGTACTCAATTTTTCATAATCTTATGAGAAATATATAAAGTACAGTCATGCAAGAAAAGTCTTGTAACATCCAGTTTAGCAAATTTCAAAGTGTAATAACTTTTTTGCAAAGAGGCCGATTCCCAAACAGTTTTTGGTTTTCAGTTGTCAAAAATTTCTATTTTTATATGCAAGAAAAACTTTATTGAAACGATTAACAAAAATTAAGAAAAACAAATAAAAACAAAAAGTGGGCGTATTTTTGATGCTCAAAAGTCTTGTAACATTTGAAAACAAACATAGAAATTATCAAATTTTTAATACTTCGTTGGTCCACCTTTAGCTTTGTTGACTTCCTGGATCCGCTTTGGCATTGAATAAACTA
Source organism: Mesorhabditis belari (assembly GCA_958450365.1). Taxonomy (NCBI): domain Eukaryota; kingdom Metazoa; phylum Nematoda; class Chromadorea; order Rhabditida; family Rhabditidae; genus Mesorhabditis; species Mesorhabditis belari. The sequence goes on from CAUEEP010000938.1 coordinate 1,604,382, forward strand.
AATCGCGTAGAATTTGGGCTCCCAGGGATGACCCGGTACGGCGAATGAAGAACCAAATCTCTATCTTCGAGTTGAGTCGCTTTCCCTCCAGCTTTGACTTTAAAAAAAGCCCAAAGATGCTCAAATCTGGGCTGTATGAAGGAGCTGAGATAAGTTGAACACGATTTGCTTTGAACCATCCTGGAAGACGAGCTTTTCCACCATTTGCGAGAGTGACGACCCGGCCCATTAGCAATTGACTCTTGTGGCAAGGCGCATTATCCTGATAAAGCAGTCATCCAGGGCCCATTTTTGCAATTGAAAATGGCAGAAGATGATTCTGGAGAACTGATTTGTAGCCTTCAGCGTTGAGCGTTGAGTTTTCTAGCACTAGCGGACCTGGTGAATTTCTCGACATTGCACCTGAAAGACAGAGTTGAGAATGTGCACCATGAAAGTAGCCCTTACCCTAAAGCACGATTGATCCTTGGCCAAATTTCACGATTGGTCGCACATATCTGATGTTGCACCGCTTTCCTATTGGTCTTCTGATCAAGTGGTTGCCATCCGGGCGAAAAAGATTGACTTTTGACTCATCAGTAAAAATCACATTTGCCCAATCATTTTGTCATACTTCTTTGCAAACTCCAAATGAATCTTCCGATGCTTGGCATTCATCAAGGGCTTCTTGGCTGCTCTTCTTGTCACCAACCCACCACGAATCAAGCGTCGGCTCATTCGTGACACATCCTTGCCGAATTGACTCTTCATCATGACGACTCCATCGCTCGCATTCAGATCCTTGTTATTTTTGTGAGCTTTGACGAGCGCTTTATCCTTTCTGGATGTTGTAATTGGTGGACAGCCTGATTTTGAAGCTCGGTGAACAGATCCAGTCGTTTTGAACGTCCCGACAATTACAGATACCGTTTTTTCACTGCATTTGAAGAGAGCTGCCACATCTTTCCTCTGAATTCCTTTCTCTCGCGCTTCCACAATTTTTTCTATGTCCCGAGTTGACAAATATTGTCCAGGCATCTAAAAAAAATAAATTTTTTATTATATAAAAAGAAAATAAAAACAAAAGCAAAAAAAAAAGCAAAATACTTCAAATGTTACAAGACTTTTGAGCATCAAAAATACACCCGCTTTTTGTTTTTATTTGTTTTTCTTTTATTTTTGTTAATCGTTTCAATAAAGTTTTTCTTGCATATAAAAATAGAAATTTTTGACAACTAAAAACCAAAAACTGTTTGGGAATTCGCCTCTTTGCAAAAAAGTTATTACACTTTGAAATTTGCTAAACTGGATGTTACAAGACTTTTTTGCATGACTGTACTTTATTCAGAAAGAAATAAAGTGCGAAAACGACATGAAAAATGTACAATAGATAAAAGATCACAAAGTCACTTAAAATGCAACGAAATAGCCCTTTTAAAATTTAAATCAGACACGGTGGAGATCAAACGCAACTTGTCGGGAAGGGCATTCCAAACTTTAGTCAAACAAAAAACCTTTTAAACAAAAATTGAATGTAAATCTAAAAAATTGACTAAAACAAAAAGAAATCATTGCTTTTAGCAAAAAATTAGAGCAAAAAAAACTGTTTGTTCAAGAGGAAACTTTGAGGCCCCATAATTTTTTTTTTCTTTTTATCCAATCTTTCTAATTTTAAAAATTTAACATAATTATTAATGATTCTGCGTTGAATGATACCAAATACTTGATGGTTGGACGCTCCTAGACCCACTCATTCATAATCGGCTAAGGGGGTTGAATGAAACGTTGTAGCGCCGTCAATTTTTAACCTAAACTCACAAATTTGGTACCAATCGACGGAGAATTGAATTCGCTACAAGATGATATAATATTGTCCTCATACATTAAAGGGTTGCTCTACTAGAAAGATTTGCCAAAAAATTTCATTCATAATCGGCTACGACATATATATGTTGTGTCCGATTTAGATTTCCGTCCGATTTAGATTGAACTTATCGCGGACGTCCGATTTAGATTACAGTCTATATCGGACGTCCGATTTAGATTCAATCTAAATCTTATATAGATTGAACAATAATATAAACATGTTTAGTATATGTTCTTAAGCGTTCTTAAGCGATTGAATCTAAATCGGACGGAAATCTAAATCGGACACAACATATATAAATACTTTATTCAGAAAGAAATAAAGTGCGAAAACGACATGAAAAATGTACAATAGATAAAAGATCACAAAGTCACTTAAAATGCAACGAAATAGCCCTTTTAAAATTTAAATCAGACACGGTGGAGATCAAATGCAACTTGTCGGGAAGGGCATTCCAAAAATGAATCAAAAATTGGGTAAAGTTGAATATTATCTAAGAAAATGATGACAAAAGTTTGAGTTTTTTAAAAGATTTTATTAGTAAAATAGGTGTGGAATGGGAATTTTTGCCATTCTACGTCTATTTTCCTCTTTTTTTTTGTTTAATATAGGCTTTTCTGATTATAAAGAAAGCTTGGAAAAGGTTTTTTTTATGAAAAAGAGAATATTTTATTTTAAAAAATGAATGAAGACAAGAAAAAGCAAGGAAAAATGAATGTAAATTGGCTTAATGAAGGTTTAGAATGTTTGAATTGAAAGCTTTAATGATTTTGACAATTCTTGATCTTCAAGTTATAAGTTTTCAAAGATTTTTCATTCAAATTTTATTGTTTATTTCATTTTATTCAATTTTATTTCATTCTATTTCAATTTATTTCATTTTATTCAATAAAAACGAATTTAATTAATCTAATCTTTAAGATAAAGTCGAAAATTGATTTGTTTTAAATGAAAATCCCGAATTCGAGCTTTTCAACATGATAGTGATGCTTTAAATAAAAAAAAAAGAAACAAACAAAAAGCAATTTAATATTAATATTGTTAAGAATGTGATGAGATTACCGAATTGTAGATTCTTTTGAATAGATACTTTTCTTTTTTTTTTCTTTCCCTTTGATCCCCTCGGGTCCTCTCACCCTTCCACATTCATATGTCATCGTGCGAAATATGGGAGAGCTTTCCCCTATCCCCTTTTTTCTCGAACTTCATCTCAACTCTGTTTTCCTCTGACCTTGAGAAATGTTTTCACTAGTTAAGTTTAAGATTTAAAGCTACAATAAAGCTCAGCTAATCAGCTATCTTTTAACTTTTCAATTATGTTGTTGTTTGTTGTTTGTTGTTTGTTGTTTGTTGTTTGTTGTTTGTTGTTTGTTGTTTGTTGGTTGTTGTTTGTTGGTTGTTGGTTGTTGTTTGTTGTTTGTTGGTTGTTGGTTGTTGTTTGTTGTTTGTTGGTTGTTGGTTGTTGTTTGTTGTTTGTTGGTTGTTGGTTGTTGTTTGTTGGTTGTTGGTTGTTGTTTGTTGGTTGTTGGTTGTTGTTTGTTGTTTGTTGGTTGTTGGTTGTTGGTTGTTGTTTGTTGGTTGTTGGTTGTTGTTTGTTGTTTGTTGGTTGTTGGTTGTTGGTTGTTGTTTGTTGGTTGTTGGTTGTTGGTTGTTGGTTGTTGGTTGTTGTTTGTTGGTTGTTGTTTGTTGTTTGTTGTTTGTTGGTTGTTGTTTGTTGTTTGTTGGTTGTTGTTTGTTGGTTGTTGGTTGTTGTTTGTTGGTTGTTGGTTGTTGGTTGTTGTTTGTTGCTGTTTGTTGCTGTTTGTTGTTTGTTGTTGTTGTCGCTTATTGTTGCTTGTTGTTGTTGTTGCTTGTTGTTTGTTGTTGTTTGTTGTTGTGTGTTGCTTGTTGTTGCTTGTTGCTTGTTGTTGTGTGTTGCTTGTTGTCGCTTGTTGCTTCTTGTTGCTTGTTGTCGCTTGTTGCCGCTTGTTATTGTTTGTTATTGTTGTTTTATTATGCCCATATTTTTGCATTTTGCTTATTTTATTTATTTCCATACAAATATTTTATTGCACATAGAATTTTACCCGAGATAAGAGCAACCAGCAGGAATAGCAATTGGAAAAAAAACCCGTAACAGAAAAACTGATTATGAATTGATATCACCATCGAAATCGTCGACCAATTAACGCAAAAAGTCGCTCATTGTACGGAAGAAAAGCTTTTCGGAGATTTTCCCGTGTTGATGATGAGACTGGGCGATGGGTTCGACCCTGAATTTCATTCTTTCACTGAACTGTTTTATGCTTTCTTTGTCATACAAAGTATTAAAGAATTGAGGAAGAGTCCGGAAAGGGGATTGAACGCTCGATCTTTTGCTTTCTGCTTTGGCAATTGCTTTAACCATTGAGCTATCTAGTACCTTAACTTGCCAAGAAAAAGAAGGAAAGACAAGAGGGAAGAAGAAAGGAAGTAACAAAGAAAGTACTATATTTATTCTAATAGAAGCAATTTTGTGGAGTGATTAAAAAATAGAAGCGCATGCTTTTCTATTAGAACAAATACGGTATACCATTTCTGAAGTGATAAAGAGAACAGTTGTGACCCGCTTTAACCTTATCATCGGGGATGATTTTGTTTCAGAATAGCCGATTAGCACAAAAAGGTTAAACGGGTTTCCCCAAAACGCTTACAACATAACAAGAACACGCAGAATCCAACATAAGGTTAATACTCGTGCTAAGAGTACAGAACGGATTGATACTTCGTCGATGGCGACACAAATGTTAGTAAATTCTTTTCTAAAGTGTTCAATCAGCTTACGGAATTTAGAACCTTAAGTAGATTGGATTTATAATTTTACAGTTTATTAGTACAGAATGAAAAGGTAACGACAGCCGTTACAAAAACAGTGCACGTGAGGAGAAGCATCAAATTTCGAAAGAACGATCTGATAGAACGATCTGAAAGAACGATCCGAAAGAATGATCTGAAAGAACGATCTGATAGAACGATCTGAAAGAACGATCTGATAGAACGATCTGAAAGAACGATCCGAAAGAATGATCTGAAAGAACGATCTGATAGAATGATCTGAAAGAACGATTAGAAAGAACGATTAGAAAGAACGATCCGAAAGAATTCAAAACTCTAAACCCAAAAAGAGCGAGAAGCTACAAACCCCAATTCTCTAGAAAAATCAAAAAGAAATTTGAGGGCAGAGAATGAGACGAAAAAGCGATTGGTCAAAAAGGAACGTAAACAGGAAAGAAACGGACGAGAGCGAGCGTGGAGCGACAGAAATGTTTATTTGAAGTCTTACTAGTCTCTTCGAAACTTTATTTCCCACCTTTGAATCCCCGAGACAATGCGGTGGTTGGCGTTGATTCTTTCGAAAACAGAAAAACCCTTTTCGTTGATCCCAGACAAGAGATGAGGAGTTGATAAGATGCGGAACATTCAAGAAACTCTCTACCAGTCGTAACTAAACGAATTTTTCAACAACTTTACAACAACAACAACTTTAAACTCTTAGAATTCTTTTCTCTACAGTATAGGGTGTTGGAAAACTATTGCAAACTATTGCAACAAATATTATTACTTCTTATTACCTTGGTGAATTGTCTTAACCACTTTTTTTTGTACTTTTATTTAAAAAATAATCTATTTACCAATTCATTTACGATTTGCGACAATTCGAAGATGCTATTTAGACACTTTGGTTCACAGAAACCTATTTTGATGTCAATAGAAAAGATAGAGCACAAAAAGTTAGATCTACAATCAAAGAGATTGGCAACATGCCAAGGAGAATTCAAGAAGTAATTGCGGCTCGCGGAGGACCTACTAAGTATTGTTTTTCATAATGTTTTTCTCACATGTTAAAAGACTTTTGTTCATCAATTTTTGGCTCAATTTTTGGCTTGATTTTTGTTTTATTAAAAAGTTCACACCTGATCAATTTTCAAATCCATCTTTTTGTAATGTTAAAATTAGAGATAATAAGCTCTTTAAATCTTTTAACCGTTGGTCGGTCGGATTTGGATCAAGATCAAGAAATTGGTTCGGATTTGACTTATTCTTTTTCTTTCTTTAAATCATTTTCTTTTATTTTACTTACTTTACTTGCTTTACTTGCTTTACTTGCTTTACTTACTGTACTTTACTTGCTTTACTTGCTTTACTTGCTTTACTTGCTTTACTTACTTTACTTACTGTACTTACTGTACTTACTTTACTTACTTTTACTTGCTTTACTTGCTTTACTTACTTTTACTTTTACTTTTACTTTTAATTAAACTTTTGATTGTTAAAAGCTCACCTCTGGAAGCGGATCGATCCCAAATTTGTCTCCATCGACGATATGGATTTGCGAAAGGGGAAAATAGTTGAGCCAAGATCTGAATAATTGTTGAATCCATGAATTCTAAAGTTAATATTCTTTTTGTTTACCTTAAATGAATCTCATAAAGTGAATTCCTAACAGGTTTATAATCTGTATCAATCTGATCAGTTCCATTTCGGAAAACAACTTCCCCAAAAAGTGGCAATGACTTTTTCAACTCTAAACGATTGTAGTAGACCTGTAAAAAGTTGGTTTGAGTTTTAGACAAAAAAGTACTTACCGTAAATACTGTAATAGTACCCCACCCCCATAATGACGGCGCGGAGTGTTGTGTAGTCTAGCTTTGAACGCGTTTTTCTCGACACTGGTTCAAGCTACAATGCGCGCTTAGGTATCAAAAAATAGCCCTGAATCTCAGCTATTTTTTGATACCTAAACGCGCATTGTAGCATAAACCAGTGTCGAGAGAAACTCGTTCAAAGCTAGACTACACAACACTCCACACCGTCATTATGGGAGTGGGGTACTATTACAGTATTTACGGTATGATTTCACCTGTGTGTAATCACTGATCGTTCGAATAACGGGCTCTCTCAAAATCACAATGATTTTCATTTTTGAATTCATCTGAAAGACTCTTTCCGGAGTTACGAATGATGGAAAGTAGGCTGGTGTTTTCTCGATTGTTAACTGAATATTTTTTTTGTGTAATAGAAAGATTATATGATGGGATTACTTGGTGATGAAATGAAAGTGGCATTTGATCTTTATACCAAGCGATTCCCCGCGAAAAAGTATCATTTCGATCAAAAAAGTGAACCTAAAAACAATTCAAGAGTTTAGATAAAGAGAATTCAGTAGGGGATTTGGGTTTTGTTGTTTTATTTCTATGCACTTACCTCTCTTCTGGCCGCTCGGATCATTGGATGAAGAGCCAACGCGTCGAGGAGCGCTCGAGTTCCACCCTGAACTCGAGATAGAATCATTTTCACAATCAGAACTCTCGACGATCTTCGATTTAACGATCTTGGATTTAACAATCTTCGATATAACGATTTCATTTCGTGATTCCGGCTTGATTTTGATTTTGGCTTTGATTTTGAATATCTCTGATTGTTTGAATATCTCTGACTGTTTGAATATCTTTATATCAAAAGGCGACTGTAAAAAGATAGCCAAATTGTGCAGAAAAGTAGCTCTTTTCTGTGAAATCTTATTTGATGCTTTGATTTTGAATATCTCTGATTGTTTGAATATCTCTGATTGTTTGAATATCTCTGATTGCTTGAATATCTCTGATTGCTTGAATATCTCTGATTGTTTGAATATCTCTGATTGCTTGAATATCTCTGTTCGCTTGAATATCTTTGATTCTCTTGTCCTTCCTTTAGAGGAAGGAAGAAAAAGAAGAAAGGAAAGAAATTTGCGCTTATTTTCATTCAAATTTCTTTAGTAGGTCTCAGTTTTGAAAGAAAATCAATCTTTTTCAAGTGTCAGTGGGTTTATTTTTCAAATGTCAAGAGAAAATGACGAATTCAGTGCACCAGAAAGGGCGTTTTGCAGAAAAGTAGTTCTTTTCTGTGAAATCTTATTTGATGTTTTGATTTTATCTCTGAATATCTCTGATTCTCTTGTCCCTCCTCTAAATATAAAGCTCGAAAGATCGTTTGTGTTCTAAAAAGGGACGGAGCCCACTTTCTATTGCTTTTCTTTGGCATTGAAACACTGAACCAACGATTGATTCTATTTTCTCGCTAGATTATTGATTGTGCTATATCTAAATAAATATCTAACTAATCATTGCCCCATCGGTACCCTCTCACGCACTGCACACAGATTATACAGTAAAATTAGTCTACAGATAGAGTTCGGATAAGTTTCAGAAAAAGCTTAGAGCTCCGATTATTCTCTAGCTCGAGTTTGATATTCAATTTTGTGACTTAAATTTTATCTTTATCTGTATGTAATCTGTAGTAAGAGTACTATAGTAAGAGTACAATAGTAAACAGTACTAGAGAGTAAGAGTACTATAGAGTAAGAGTACTAGAGAGTAAGAGTACTATAGAGTAAGAGTACTAGAGAGTAAGAGTACTATAGAGTAAGAGTACTAGAGAGTAAGAGTACTAGAGAGTAAGAGTACTATAGAGTAAGAGTACTATAGAGTAAGAGTACTAGAGAGTAAGAGTACTAGAGAGTAAGAGTACTATAGTAAGAGTACTATAGTAAACAGTACTGCCGAATCTCTCACTCACTTTCCTGGCTCCAATAATAAGACATCCGGGTAAACGACGCTTTTTCAGTTCAAAGTCGACACTAAATATTGAGAGGATTTCGAAAATTAAGAAAATTAAGCAAATTTTACCTTTCATTAATCGCCGACTCGTCTTCCATTGAATATTTATGGATTTCGTATTGTTGCTCATCTTTCTGATTGCTGTAGAAAAATGAGATCTCTACCAGCGCCAGTAGAGACAAAATGGCGCATGTGTAAAGGAGGAAATGAAGCGGGAAACGGTACATTTCACAACATTTTTTAAAAGCTAAAATTGAAGAGATAAATATAGAAATATAGAAATATAGAAACTTTTTGAGAATTATTTTCTTGAGGAGAAAAACCGAAATTTGACACTTCACAACACAGCTAATCATCGGTTTTTGCCAAAAAGAAATGCCAAAAAGAAGACTTTTTAACACAAGTAATGCTGAGAGTTGCAAAAATGTTTAGAATACAAATAGAGAATTGGAAAAAAAAACAGGAATAGACTTTATTAGGATCAAAATTTAGAGGCTAGACTTTATCTAGAACAAGATTTCTAGACCGGCTTCCATATTTTCGCTTTGTGAATTTAAAATGAAAAAATTTTTGTGATAGAAAGTAGTTTTAAATGGCTTATTGACCATATTGATCATAAAAAAAGTGTTTAAAACAATTTTCGGAATGTTTTTTTGGAAAATTGGCTTGGCTTTGGCTTGGCTTTGGCTTGGCTTTGGCTTGGGTTAGCTTGGTTTGGCTTTGGTTTGGTTCGGTTTGGCTTGGCTTTGGCTTTGCTTTGGCTTGGTTTTGGCTTAGCTTGGCTTTCCTTAACTTGGCTTGGCTTGGCTTGGCTTTGGCTTTGGCTTTGGTTTGGCTTAGTTTTGGCTTAGCTTGGCTTTCTTTAACTTGACTTGGGTTAGCTTGGTTTGGGTTTGGCTTAGCTTGGCTTGGCTTTGGCTTTGACTTGGCTTTGGCTTTGGTTCGGCTTGGCTTTGGTTCGGTTTGGCTTTGACTTGGCTTGGTTTTGGCTTGGTTTTGGTTTTTCTTTGGCTTTGGTTCGGCTTGGCTTTGGCTTGGCTTGGCTTTGGCTTTGGTTTGGCTTTAGCTTTGGCTTTGGCTTGGCTTTGGCTTTAGCCTGGCTTGGCTTGGCTTGGCTTGGTTTTGGTTTTGCTTTGACTTTGGCTTGGCTTGGTTTTGCCTTAGCCTGATCTTAGCCTGATCTTTTGCAATGTTTAGCAAGATATCTTCTAAAGTTTATAAACATAAACCAAATCTACTAAGTTGAAAGTAAAAAGCGAAAACAAAAGCTGAATGAAGATACTTTGAAGATCTACGGAATGCAATCAAGCCAGTTTCCCATCTCATGCAAATTGATGAGACGCAAAAAGATATTCAGTGAAGCGGGTGGGGATCACTTTTTTCCGTGAAAAATTCGGGTGACAACTAGATGACAGCCTGATGAGAAGAAATTCTGAAAAGAGGAAAAAAAAGAAGGATAGAGAAATCCAGAGAGATCCACACGCAGAATTTTTGATGAATCACTCTTCGTAGAAAACTTTTTGTCTCTTCAATGCATTCCCAAGTGAGGGGATGGGGTGGGGATCTGAGGCTGAAGGTGCGCAAATGCTCACACACCGGAATTCATAAACAATCATCAAAATTGAAACAAAACAAAACAAAATAAACAACAAAACATGATCTTTTAAATGCATTTAATAGAAGTTTAGAATTTAGAATTCTATTTTAAAAAGGAGAAAAGGAAAGTTCTTCCTCTGTTTACTCAATGCATTTTTAAGCTTTCAATTCTACCAAAAGACAGCGTTTTTTTTAAATAAAGAATTCATTTAATTCATTTAATTCATTTAATTCATTTAATTCATTAATGTATTTATTTCTTATCATTATTCATTTCTTATCATTATCATTTTATCTATTGTTGAATGCCTTTAGAAGCTGACTGATTTTAAAAAAAAGCGCAAAGAAAGTACGAAACGAAAGTACGCTTTTTTTTGCTCTTTTTTTATCAGCCAGCTTCTAAAGGCGTTCAACAATGGATAAAATGAATGAATAATGACAAGAAAAGGATTCAATGTAAAAGTTCTCCCTCTGTTTACTCGATGCATTTTTAAGCTTTCAATTCTACCAAAAGACAGCGTTTTTTTAAATAAAGAATTCATTTTATTCATTAATGTATTTATTTCTTATCATTATTCATTCATTTTATTCATTGTTGAATGCCTTTAGACTGACTTAGAGCTGACTGTAAATGCTAATTAAAAAAAAGCGCAAAGAAAGTACGAAACGAAAGTACGAAACGAAAGTACGAAGCGAAAGTACGAAAGGAAAGTACGAAACGAAAGTACGAAACGAAAGTACGAAGCGAAAGTACGAAGCGAAAGTACGAAAAGGAACGAATAGACTTTCTGAATAGTTTTTTTAAATTATCGATTTGGAAATTGAAAGTAAAAGGAGAAATACTATTAAAAGCTAAATAATAAGTGATTCACAGTAAAAGAGTTTAGAACAAAGATGGGTGAGGAAGGAGAGAGATTCAAGGGGGATGGACAGGTGCCTTGCTTTGCTCTGCCTTGTTCTGCCTTGCCTTGCTCTGCTCTGCTCTACCTTGATCTGCCTTTCCCTACCCTTTCCCTACTCTTTCCACTTTGACCAAACGGTTGTCACCATCTAGCAGATCCATCTAACAGATCCATCTAACAGATCCATCTATTTGGTTGTTTTAGCTCAACCTTTGAGATTGTTTCCCCCGAAAATCGTTGTTTACGAGCTGCAATCAATCACTCGCTTTTGCCATCTTCACGATTTTCGTTTTGGTTTAGTTTTGGCCAAAAATTGGAGATTTTTTGAGTAACTCTTCGTTTGCTTTGTGTTCTTTTTGCTTAGAAATAGAAACGCATACTTTCTGGTGTGCTTCCTAGCATACTAGATTCTATCGTTTATGCAAAGAAACAGCTAAAGAACGCACAAAAGTACAGTGAATATAAAATAGTAAAGTAAGAAGTATTGTAAAAGAAGGTTTTGCGAAATCCAGATAAGCTTTGAGTTTAAAAATTTGAACGATTTTAGATCCAAGCTCAAGATTTGTGATATTAATATCCAAAAATACATATTCTTATATTTTCATTAGTCCATCTTGATGATCTCTTGATATGAATCCCCTTTGCAATGCCCTTTCCTCATTTCTTCTTTCATATCCATTCACAAGTATCACTTTGTGAGCATTTCGAGTACCCTTTCCTTCCTTTTCTTTCCACTTTTCATCATTTTATCCATCCCTTCAATAAATCCGATCATATTTGCTTATCCCCTTTTTTTTGAAGAGAGATGAGTAAAAGGATGTGAAGAAATGGAAGAGAAGAGAAGAGAAAGAAGAAGAGGAAGAAGGGGAGAAAGAAGAAGAGGAAGAAGAAGAGAAAGAAGAAGAGGAAGAAGGGGAGAAAGAAGAAGAGAAAGAAGAAGAGAAAGAAGAAGAGAAAGAAGAAGAGAAAGAAGAAGAGGAAGAAGGGGAGAAAGAAGAAGAGAAAGAAGAAGAGAAAGAAGAAGAGGAAGAAGGGGAGAAAGAAGAAGAGAAAGAAGAAGAGAAAGAAGAAGAGGAAGAAGGGGAGAAAGAAGAAGAGAAAGAAGAAGAGAAAGAAGAAGAGGAAGAAGGGGAGAAAGAAGAAGAGAAAGAAGAAGAGAAAGAAGAAGAGGAAGAAGGGGAGAAAGAAGAAGAGAAAGAAGAAGAGGAAGAAGAGAAAGAATACGGTAGAGATGAGAGTTTTCATTTTGATTCGAAGTTTGAAGGAAGGTTTTTTTGAAATAAGTTTACTTTGTCAAAAATCATCTCAATTTCTTAAAGAAAGAAATATTTTAAGTAATTTTGAACTATTGAGAATTTTATAAAGCAATAAACTTTTATTTATAGAGCAACAAAAATGAACAGTACCAAACATTTGACTTTCGTCAACTTATTTATAACCTTAAACAGTTAAAGAACCCCTAGCTTTAAGCCAAGAATAAGCTTCAACTCTAACAGATCTGAACAGTAAGAACAGTAACAGATCTGAACAGTAGTCTGTTCTGTTACTGTTCTGTTACTGTTCTGTTACTGTTCTTACTGTTCAGATCTGTTAGAGTAATCTTTTTCAAAAAGTTCTCAAGTAATTATTCAGTAGTTTAATTCAACAAGAAAAACATTAAATTTCAAAAAATTTGTTTAAAAGAGATTTGGATTTTTTTTGAATGAATAGTTGTGAATATTTTTGGATGAAATGAATGAGTAAACTGTGGTTGTTTCTCCACACTGACACTCCCCCCAAATTTGCATTTGAATCACTCAAGTACAGTCAGAAAGAGAGAAAGAGGGGGAAAAAGAAAGAATTCCTACAATTCCATTACTCTTTTCCGCCACCAATACAATACCATAGTCGTATTTCAAAGAGCTCTTTCCGACAATCCGATTATCGATGTGAAGGGGTAATTACTGGGACAATGGAATGGAATAAAAATGCGACACCATTGTCAAAAGTTATAGCTTAAAATTCAGCTCAAATATTACAGCTCAATATAGAAAGAAAGATCACGTATTTAACCATAGCTTTAGTTTCAATAGTACATAGTACTTAACAGTACTATGTAGTAATTAGAGGGTGTTCTTCGCGAGTAATGCGTTTTTTAAAACGCATACTTGGGAAAAAATTACCGTACTTTTAGCAAAAATTATTGCAAAAAAAGACGCAAAAATCACGAGCCCCGCATTATATACGACACTTTTTAAAGATATTCAGCCGTTTAACTGATTTGGTGGGAAATTTGACTTCGAAGTCGGCTGATCTTTATGATTTTGGTGTCATTTTGTTGCACTCATTGAGATCTACAAAATGACACCAAAATCATAAAGATTAGCCGACTTAGAAGAAATTTATGGCGAGTTGCGCAAATAAAATGGCGGAAATTAGGCTACCCCCTCAAAAGCTCAATAGCTCGGGAGTGGGACAAATGCGACCTTTTTTTTGCGCACCCGGACATTTGCGCACCTTTTTTTCCGCACCTTGCCCATTAGCGCACCTTTTTTCGCGTTTTAAAAAAGCTCTAAAAAGCTAAAAGCTAAAAAAGCTAATATTAACCAATTTCTATTCCAAAAGTTGTTTTTCTAGGTAATTTTAGGGCGTAGAATCGAAATTTTGGCATATCAGAGCTTGTGGAACCAATTTCAAAGACAAAACGGCTAGGTCAAATTACAGAAAATTGTTGATTTTTCTCTTTGTACAACTTCGTCCGTTCGCTTCCACACGCTCTGATATGTCAAAATTTCGATTCTACGCCCTCAAATTACCTAGAAAAACGACTTTTGGAATAGAAATTGGTTAATATTAGCTTTTTTAGCTTTTAGCTTTTTAGAGCTTTTTTAAAACGCGAAAAAAGGTGCGCTAATGGGCAAGGTGCGCAAAAAAAAAAGGTCGCATTTGTCCCACTCCCACAGGGACAATAAAATCATTGTCATCTTCAAAAGCCTACAATTAAACACTTTTCATTTAACTCAAAAGTTAAAACAAGTATTTTTGCAAATTCCAAATAGATCTATTTGTCTATTTTTTTCTAAAAGAAAACCCTTAATCCCTTGGTTTTTCTTGGAGAAGAACGAACAAAGAACTTTTCGAATATCGGAATGTTTTAGGGAAAAGTTTCATTTAAAAATTAATCTAAAGAAAACCAAAAAAATTTGTTTACTTTTTGACAAACAGAAGAAAATTTTAAATCCCTTGCTAGAAATATAATAAAAGAGCCATTAAAATAAAAAGGCAATTCATTAAAAGATAAATATTAATGACAATGTCGAAATTTTTCTTTCAAATTAGCTGAACAAGATGAGCAAAATGAAAAGACAGAGGTGTTACAGCTGGGAAGGAAAGAGGAAACGAGGAAAGGGGAAAGGGCAAAGAAGAGAGGGAATGAGATGAGTGTCCAAATGTCGCTTTGGTAGGGTGAAAGGGGGAAATGAAGAGATGAGAGAAGTTTGATAGGTGAAAAGATTCAGCCAATCACTCACCTGTTCACTTCCAATGTTGTGTTCTTGGCCAAAATCTCTAAGTGATTTATGAATGAACAAAGGGAATCCCTTGGTCCGACAATCACTCTGGATCTCTGGATTTCTGGATCTCTGGGTTTCTGGATCACTGGATCTCTAGATCACTGGATCTCTGAATCTCTAGATCTCTGGATCTCTGGATTCGAACTTTCTAGCTTCAGCTAAGCTGACTGAATTTGATTACCCTAAAGTCGCGAGTATAAGTTCTGTTTGGTTTTCGCATGCAAATTGACGGCTGTCTCCGGGGCGGTGTGTCGAGGGTTCGAACCCCGCTGCAGCATAACTTTTTTGCTTTTTAAGAACAATAATAGAAGTAAATTTATTGAGGGTTATAGCAATTTTATGCTGTTATGCTGCTATTTGTTGCTTCGGGCGTGGCTGGCGCGTGCGCCCTGCTCCTCTCCGGTGCTCAGTCTTATGGATCCCTCCCTGGCTTCTTCATCCGGCCAAAGTCCACGTCGACGGTCGAAAGAGATGCTTTCCAGCGTCTTCTTGAACACTATCGTCTGGATGTATCCATGCACATAACAAATAGCAATGGTGATAGGCTGTCACCCTGTAGTATCCCGCGCTCCAAGAACAATAATAAAAGTATATGTCGTAGCCGTTTACGAAATTCAGCCGCTAACGAATGAGGGTATTTCCGGGCATCCAATCAAAAAGTCACCCACATAAAAAATGTTCATAATACATATATTTTATAATAAATTTTTGAAATTAGCTCATTTGGTTCAGTAGAAAATTTTTTTTGAGCCCCCAAAGTTTAGGTTCAAAAATGCCCTAAAATGACTATAAAAAATTTTCTACTCAGCCAAAAAACTTGCCTAATAGCTCATTTTGTAGCCAACTTGATGTAGATTCTTAAAGTCAAGCCATCTAAAACAATTTTTCGTTGAAAGTAGGAGAAAGAGGGCGAGGAACAAATTCAGGGCAATTCTCAAATGTGAAAACAGCGACCCGAGTTCAACTGAAGTCGTTCCTCGCCCTCTTTCTCCTAACTTTGAAAAACAAATGTTCAATGTAGCTTTACTTTAAGAATCTACATCAAATTGGCTACAAAATGAGCTATTAGGCAAGTTTTTTGACTGAGTAGAAAATTTTTTATAGCCATTTTAGGGAATTTTTGAACCTAAACTTTGGGGGCTCAAAAAAAATTTTCTACTGAACCAAATGAGCCAATTTCAAAAATTTATTATAAAATATATGTATTATGAACATTTTTTATGTGGGTGACTTTTTGATTGGATGCCCGGAAATACCCTCATTCGTTAGCGGCTGAATTTCGTGAAAACGGCTACGACATATAAAACAATAAAAACGTATAAAAACCCAACAAAAAGAAATTCAAAGCAATTAAAGCGAATGTAAATTAAAGCAGAACTTATACTCGGATGAACTTATACTCGAGACTTTACGGTAACTGGTAGACCAATTGCTAAAGTCGATTAGTGAAGCTAAGGTGGATATCGAAAAAAAAAAAAAAAAAACTAATGAGCATATGTGAAAGGATTGCTTTGAGAAAAGCATCCTTTGGTTGAAATGAGTATAAACGACCAAGGAAATGGAGAGATGGGCACATCTGCTGCTCGTTCTGCTCGTTCACTCATCCCCTCTTCACCCTTTTAAAAAGTTCAACATAAAACGGCTTTTGATGTGTTGATGTGTTGATTTATTAATGTGTTATTTTTAAAGTCTACTTTTAAATTAAATCTTTTAAATGCTAGATAACATTGGAATCACAAAAAGCTATTCAAAATACCCATATGAAGAATTGAAACTAATAGTGAGAAAAACGAGAGTGTGAAATAAACGAATCAACAACAAACTAATATTATCAATGAGGATGACGAGGATTTTGGGAAGATCCTTTTGGATTACTGTACATTCCTGGATTTGGTGGAAGGTGTTGAGGTAAAGGTGGTGGTTGAGTCATCGGAAAGTGTGACATCGGAGGAGTGTTGAAATTGAGAGAATTTCGGGGCATTGTTCCTATCATTCTTGGGTTTATCGTCACTGGAATCGTCACTGGGATCGTCACTGGCACCTAGAAATGAAATTTCTTTTCTTAGAGTTTTCCTATTAAAGTGTATTCCTCGTGATTAATTTTTTACGCAACTCGTCATAACTTTCTTCTAAGTGAGCTAA
Source organism: Mesorhabditis belari (assembly GCA_958450365.1). Taxonomy (NCBI): domain Eukaryota; kingdom Metazoa; phylum Nematoda; class Chromadorea; order Rhabditida; family Rhabditidae; genus Mesorhabditis; species Mesorhabditis belari. Next base: position 1,621,036 of record CAUEEP010000938.1, read on the forward strand.
TCTTTATGATTTTGATGTCATTTTGTTGCACTTATTGAGATCTATAAAATGAAACCAAAATCATAAAGATTGGTCCACTTAGAAGAAAGTTATGGCGAGTTGCGTAAACGACCCTGTTGCGCAAAAAGTATTGCGGAAATTAACCTACCCCTACAAATCAAAACAAATGAATTATGAATGATTGAATGAATGAATTAACAAATTAACAAATGAACAAATGAACAAATGAACAAATGAATCACGAGAACAAACTCTATTTCGTATAACACATAGCTTTTTAAGCTCACTAGCAACTTTATAGCCTCACCTGTGCATTTGGGTAAAGCCGTGTGATCATCTGCGATCGTTGTGGCTGAATGTTTTGCGAATGAAGCAACGGTGGAGGGAGACTTGTATCCGGCAATAACGGTTCAAGCTTCAAATCCATCAGCGACACGGGCGGTTGTTTCGGCAACTCCACTTTCATTCCCCTCACCACTCGACCCTTTTCGGTCATCAGCCGGAAACGTTCGGTGTGCATCTGAAAGAGATCTGGTTATGGAAGAAAAAAAAACTTCAATTTTATTATATCAAATCCCAAAATGACTTTAAAAGATGGGAAATTGGGTTTAGTTTTAATTAGATACTAGATTTGACCTATTTAACTGTTATGCAAGATAGTAATAAGGATTCAAAATTAAATCTAGCTATCAGTATTGAGCTTTAGAAGTTATCTATTCAACACTTAGTAGAGCATTTGATCACGAAATTAATCTGAGACCCGATCCTTACCCTGATCAGGCTTTGATCTACTAATTTTATCAGAACAGATCTTAACTCTGCCTTACTAGCTTGAAACCAGCTTGAAACTAGCATGCTTGTCTTTACCTAAACTATAATGAAAGCATTAAATTTTTGAAGTTAAATGCAATTAGCTTATAAGGTATATAAGATTTTGATAAATTTCACTTCCTAAGACTCACCTCAAGCGCCTTCTCGGCGGCGTTCATCTCGGCCAGTTGTACCGTGCTTCCCACACCCACTGCCAAGCGTTCACCCCTAGAACAAAAGTGATATTACAATTACAAATATTACAGATTACAATTACAATTACATATTACAAATACAATTTAAACACCTCATTAATAGTAGTTCTTTTAGCCTTTAATTTACTGCTTACTTGAACGAGACGGTAACCTCAAAGCGTCGCGTGTTCGTTGGTCCATTCTCGGAGATTTTTCTGGAATCGATTTTAAACTCACTTTAAGATCATAACCTTATAAAATAAAAAAGATATTCAGTTTTAAAGCAAAGAGTTTTTTTTGCAAGACTCACTTATAAATAGGGATCGGTGCTTCGCCTGGGGCTCTCAACGCTAAACAAGCTTGTTGCAGCCGAGATTTCGGATCGTTCCAATTGTCGTTTCGAATGAAATACTAAAATAGAATTTGTAGGCTAAAAAACTGGATAAATGTTGGATTATGAAGTTATTTTATTGTCCAATAAAGTTACCTTGAGCCTAGGAAAGAAGCAAACCCGGCAAATCACCCGGCAATAGTCCCAGCCACGATCCACGTAGATGGCTCCCATTAAGGCTAAAATTTTAGATACAAATTGTTAGCAGAATTCTTCAAGAGCTAGCCCAGACAAGGCCAGGTCTTCACCCACAAAAAGTACCCAGAGTAAGTCCGACTAAAGTCTGAGCTAGCTCCGGCCTTGCCTAGCTTGGTTCTGTCCTTTCCTAACCGGATTCTGGTCTGATTTTAGCCTTGTATGATCTTTTTTTAGCCTTATCTGGCTTCTAAACCTGCCTAGATTGGCTATGGCTTTGCCTGCTCTTTTTTGACTTCACTGGCTTGGCTCTAACCATGTCTGCCCTGGTTCTATTCTTTCCTAATCTGGCTATAGCCTTGCTTAACCTGATTCTTCCTAAACAAGCTTATAAGCCAAGCATCAGCTATGTTTTTAAAGATGATTTATAGCTCAATGATTAAATCAAATCTACCTTCCACAAGATCGGCTCTATCTTTCGTTTTAAGCGGCTGAAGTCGAGCACTCCTTCGCGGTGGTTCGATCAAATAAGTGGTCAGGGAAAGGTCATCGCAGATTATTGACTAAAACACGAATGCTAGATCTCTTACTGGAAATATACTATGATAGATGGAGAAGGTTTGTATTCGAAAAACTTACCAAAGTACTGTTCGAGACTAAACACGTTCTCAACAGAGATAAATGTCCTTCGTGATGACCGGGGAAATGTTTGTAGAGAAAATCGGAAACGATCAATTGTAGAACGGAGTCTCCGAGGAACTCGAGGCGTTGATTGTGACCTCTAAAACGATTTTTTTTTCAGCTAACATCTTAAAGTTCGTTTCTAAAAGTTTCTAAAGTTTCTAAAATGGGTCTTTTTAAGAAAACTACGGTAACGAAGCGTCAGTTTTCATTCGATCACCTCAATTTTAGTATAATTGATCAAATCTTGTGATTTCACATCGATAGCTATCAAAATTTGGCTGATCAGATCACTGCTCTGATTACCCTAGTTTTTTAAAAGGTTTTATTAGAAATCTATCGTAATCAAGCTGCTGTTTTGGTTGAATTTTTAAAATTTTAAAGAAAGAAGACTTATTTTAGAAATCTACCTGGTTAAATCATTCATTGGCACGCTTCGTCTTGTGAAAGCTTTGGCCAGTAGTCGAATGTGCTCAAAGCGAAGACCGATCTACAAAAAGGATTAATCTCTGCCGTACTGTATCAATCAATTCCTACCGTATCCTCGAATTCCTTCAACTTTCTCAGCGCTGGTATCGAGTCAATTAGATGACGATCACCATCAGGGTGCTCAACCTAGGAAAACTCGATTTCTAGCTGTTTCCTTTTTTTCTTTACTTTAAGCGGATGTTCTGGAACATTCACCCATCGATCTCGCATCACTTCATCATTGCTAAACATCACTTCGGAGAAGATTCTGAAAGTTTTATTTTAACTTCAATGAAACAGGTTTGATTTGCTGAGTTTAAAGTGAAGCAATGAGTCAGCAATTTTAAATCATTAAACCAACCGATCGCAATGATCAATTCCTCCATCCAAAAAGACGGCAGCCATGAGTGCTTCAAAAGCGTTTGCCATCGCGTGTTTCATATCAGCCTCATGACAAAGATCCGGTCCATGCGAGAACAGCATCCACGAGTCTAAGCCGAGACGCTGAAAAGTAGAGCATTCTTTTTATACCCTTATTATGCTAGACTTTCAGTTACACTATTCGACTTAGGATTAGGCTTCATTTATCGTTTAATTTTTGTCATTTTAAAACAATTTTTAGTATTTTATAATAATCTACGATTATTTGGTATTCTTAAAAATAAAAAATGAGCATATAAAGAAAACCGTTAAACGTTAAACAGATTATTCTAAAATTTTGATTGTAGATCTAACTTTTTGTGCGCTATCTTTTATCTATTGACACCAAGATAGGTTTCATTTGGAAGAAACGATTCAAATCGCATCATCGAACGCGTCATTTTTGTAACACTCGGCTTCTTTCTAATGAAAAACCCTTCAAAACAAACCTATTCAAAAAATTTCAAAAGTCATTTGCAAGAGAAATGATTGGGTTATCTAATGAACAAAAAAAACCCGTATTTTATTTGTACTCAACCTAATAATATTTGAAAGGAAACAAGAGCATACCCCAGCCAATTGAGCGAGATTTCGATTTTGGACCAGAGCTGTTCGAAAAGTCGCTAAACCACCCTCTTGTAGGCGGGGAAAGCAAAAGTAGAGATGCACGGTGGTCATGAATTCCACTACTGCGTCACCTATAATTTATATAAACATTATGCACAATAAAAGGATTTTATTCAAGCTTTATTTAAAAGCTTTAGACTTAAAAGCTTTATTTAAAAGCTTCATTTAAAAGCTTTATTTAAAAGCTTTATTTCTTTATTTAAAAGCTTAAAAGTTTAACATTTCAATTTCATTTCTTCACTCACCCAAAAACTCCAATCTCTCGTTGTGATTGACGAAACTTTGCTCGATTTTCTTTGACCCTTCTCGAGACATTGTGAATTGAAGAGAGTTCAATCCTGAAAAAAATACACAGAATTTTCTTTTCTAAACCAACTCACCTTTCTTCCTTCCTCCATTTTTCTTATTCCATTCATGATTCGGTATCTGCGGTCTCATTCGAATGCCCAAATTTGCGAAAACGTTACGAGCATGATCCGGGTTTTGACCTAAAACAATTATTTAGCAAAAAAAAAACTTAGATTCCTCACCGAAATTTTTCCTAAATGACGGATGAGTGAAGGCCAACTCGACAAGGCTTCGATCTTGAAAATGGTAGCCCATTTTCTCTTCGAGAAGCTAAAATGGAGATCTCAATGTATGATGAAAAGTTGCAAACGTCACTTGGTAACGTATTTTGTTTCGCATTTTGATACGCACTTTATCCCCCGCCCGCCACTGACAATCGAACTGAGCTCAAATATCTCGGTGTTGGAGTGTTGAATTTAAATATTCTTTGTATCATTAGATGCGCCAAGTCTTTCTCTGTCGATTGGTACAAAAGCTATTTAAATTGAATAGCCCAACACCAAGATATTTGAGTTTAAAATTCGATTGTCAATGGTAAAGGGAGCGGATCAAATGCCCCAGAATCTTTTGGGCAAATTGCTGGGAGTAATTTTTGCCTGATTATGTTTTTGCTTTAAATTCTACAATATTTAAAACCAATTGTTTTACTTAAACAGTAACTAATTTGAGAGATAACAATGCAAATCCGACTATAACCCTAAACAATTACCTGCAATGACCAATGATATCTAATGTGATGCATGGCGAGCACGAATAAAAGTCCATGATGAATCATGTCGGATCGAATGCCCGTATTGCGATAGCCGGCAATTGGTAGGTGTACAAAAGTCTCTTTGCGTTGAATGCTAAATGATTTGTGAACTCGGTGATAAACTCTTTTTTTCTACCTCTCACTGTCGTATCTCGCTATTTCATTCTCGTATTTCATCACCATATCTTTCTCTTCCTAAAAACCTATTTGAATAATTTATAACTCTGACGAAGAACCTGTGTTGGAATCGTTCTCCGATTTCTGAACATTCTTTTCAATCGCGTCAACTTTCGCATCGTTTTCTGGTACTCGGGTCGACCGTGCAGGGTGTAGGCGGTTGGTCTGACAGAATTTCGTTAAAGTTTTCAAAAACTTTTGCAAACCGTTGAGCCATATGAACGACTTTGAGGGTGAGTGCTGCTCCTTCTTGTACTCCCTCGATTCGATCGATTCGGAGAGCGGCTGGACGCTGAATAGAAAAAAAAATTGCAATTGCAATTGTGATTTAAAGATCCATTTCAAGTTTTATAAATGTTTAAATGTATTTTTGTAAGCTTCAATTTAGAGGAAAGCCTAGGTGAATTGGGTGAATTTGTTATTTTTTAACGAAAGTATGAAAAGGAATGAAAATGGACGAAAAGACTTTTTGGAAAGCCTAATATTGTTAATCTAATATTGTTAATCTAATATTGTTAATCTAATATTGTTAATCTAATATTGTTAGCCTAATATTGTTAGCCTAATATTGTTAGCCTAATATTGTTAGTCTAATATTGTTAGTCTAATATTGTTAGTCTAATACTGTTAGTCTAATATTGTTAGTCTAATATTGTTAGCCTAATATTGTTAGCCTAATATTGTTAGCCTAATATTGTTAGCCTAATATTGTTAGCCTAATATTGTTAGCCTAATATTGTTAGTCTAATATTGTTAGTCTAATATTGTTAGTCTAATATTGCTGGTTCTATGGGGTAGCTTTATTCAAACTGACTATAAGATTAAACGCAGAAAATACTCACCATAACCGAATTGATCACAATGTTATCCTTCAGCTCGTATTGCAAACGTTTCTGCGTTTTCACATCACCCATCGGCGGTAAACTCGACGCCAAGAACGTTTGAAATCGACAAGTGTAATGCGCTAGGACAATGGACAACGGCAGGAGATGGGTGGAGGCTGGAAAAATAAGAAATGCTTATTTGATCGAAACAGAAATTATCTGAACTATAAAAAGTTCCACCAACTTTTATCTCGATGAACGTATCGTGGAGCAATATGATAGACAGGGCAATTTGTTTCGGTATCGGATTCGCTCGGAAACCTCCACTCATCAACCAATTCCATCACGTCTTCAAAGAGATAGCCACGGAAAAGCTCCATCTCTTGCACGGAGCCGATCTGAGATTTGTTGAATTATAAAGTGCTCTAGATTTTGTACTCTTTTAGCTTTCAAGTCAAGTTTATGTGCAAAAAGAGGAAAATATTGTGCTCAAATGGCTAACTAAAGGTTTACCTCAAAAAGCGACCAGAAGCCTACCTTCTGGTCTCAAAAAGCGATCAGAAATAGACCAGTTTTTCAAGCTGATTCTGATCTTGTTGTGATAGATTTTGAAAGTTAAATCGGCACCTAGTAAGCATCTACAAAGTTCATTCTAACAACACAACAACTTTTCCGAGAGTTGATTCAATAGAAACACTTGCATTTGGCAAAATTATATAAACTCGTTTAAATCCAACTCACCCAAACATTGTCCTCGTCTTTGAGCAACTCAAACGAGTACTCCGGTCCAAAAGTGGTCAGCGGCATTTTGGGAAAACGATTCGGGAGTTTTTCGTGTAAATAAACGGAGAATCCCTCAAGATTGTATCTAAATTAAATTTTTTTAGCTTATTTTATGCAAAACCAATAAACGAACTGTTTCGTTTCGTGCACAAGAGGGCCAGCGTTTCGAAGGGCATTCGATGGGAGCGGAGTCGCTCGCAAGTAATAGTGATACAATGGAGAGTTGCTGAAAATTTTGCTTTTTTAATGCAATAACAGGTTAAAGTTTATAAAATGTCATTTCATTTTCAAATTCATTACCCGCCACATTTGGGGATTGGCTTCTCGCCGGCGAAGTACCCGTGTCGAATGCCTTTCTTCGCGGCATTGTTCGAGCACCGACACAAAGGACCATCGTTTCCCTGAACATAATGAAATTGTAATGAAATTTTCAGCTAAAGCAGTTGTAAACTGCTGTGGGTTGAGGTCTATAATCCTTGTTGTCTATAATTTATAGTCCTTGTTGTCGTGCCAATCAATAATCACCATTTCTTCGTAAGCAGGAATCTTTTCGGCTAACGCCGCTTTTCCTGCTGGACAATTGGGGCTCGGCAATCCATTTATTTCATTTATCCAAGTTGTTTTAAACTCATTTCTATAGTCAGCTCATCCCAAATATGGGAATCTCTAGGGAGAACCGCGCGGAGGTCTAGGATCACTCTCCCTCCATGACCCAAATCAAAGATCTGTGGCTGGGGGCCTTGGAGCTCTAAAAAGGGCTGTTGGGAGAAGTTTATTCGAGAATTTCATTGTAGACTGTTAACTGTTGTCATTTATGTTGAATTTTCTCTTTATTTGTTATATTGTAGTTTGTCAGCTGTAAAAAAATAATTGTTATTGTTGAGCTGACTGTTTGATTAAACTGTGATCTCGGAAGCTGATCCATATTTGAGCATACAACGAACGCAAGTTTTCACATCTTGAAAAAAAAGCAAAAAAGTTCGGTATGGAGACTCGAACCAGAGATCTTTGGTCTCGAACACAGACGCTCTACCGCTCGCCCATGGCCTACTAGAATCGAGGGCACGCAGAAGGCGGCTAAGACCCAAAAAACTCATATTTTCAGAGTCCTAACAAAACTTTACGCTTATAACTCCTGCCAGAATAACGTTCAACAAAAATGGAAAGCAGATTCGAAATCAGCGTGAAATTCTGCATTGAATGGTACAGGTTGCATGTCATTTGACCGGCTCAGCCAGTTGACCTTCTCTTGTTAGTTTTATTTAAGGTATATCTTTTAAATTTATACAGTATCTAGATATTTCTACTCAATTTCCCTTTTCCAGACTCACCTGTTTCGTCTCATTGAAAGCGATCTCTCGAGACACGCTCGCCGGATGATTTCGTTTGCGCTCCACCTGAAAATCGGTTTTATACGACGTTAAAATAAGAACCGGTACAGTTATCAGTTATGTTCAAATCTTTGGCTTTTATGCATTCAGCTAAAATTCTCACCTCTTGTTGAATACTTGTGCTCAATGTGCTCTCTTTCTCGTCATCATCGGATTCGGATGAACTTTCGTCATCCGTCGCGGCACCGCCTAGAAGTAAAAGTTCTTGAAAAAGAGACTAAATTAAGCAAAAAGGCCGTTTTTTTTCTCATTTTTATATTTCGCCATTTTAAAACCCTTTACTCACATTTGCATTTTGCGTGCATTGCAGGTGAGGCTGGCCTGGGCACTTCGACGCGTTTCTCGCGTTCTATTGCGCAAGCTTGTCGCACTTCGAGCTGAAATCTGAAAGCAGATGCTGTGGAAGCTGTGGAAGCTAGGTTTACTTGCTTTTTTTTTCGATTTAGTGACTTACTGTAGCTTTATGTAAAAGTTTGTAACTGGATTACGGTAGAAAAAAGAAAACTTTTTCGAAAGGTAATTTGAGTAATTCTTAAGTTTTCAAAAAGTTTCAAATTTTCAAACAATTACAAAAGCAAATTTATTAGGAAAACAAACTTCTCCGAGATCTGTTTCGATAGGGAACTCTCTGCATTCGGTAGAATTGTATAGAAACGTTCCCAATCCACGACAGTAGCTCTGAAGATTTGAATTTTACAGAAATACCGTAAACTCTTGCTCTTGAAAACGTAAACACTTGAATTCTTTTAAAATGAACCTCTCTAAATTCGGTTTCACTTGCTTCTCATTATCAATATTTTCCTCGGATTTGTCCATCTCCTCCACCCAATCATCATCCCAATTCGCGAAATCCTCTTCGGTGAGACGACAAAATTCTAAAAAAACTTTCAAATCTTTCAGTATATATCTCCTATTAGTTTAAAGTTAATGTTTTAAGTATTTAGATTACGAGATTTCTTACAATTAGTGTACTGTAGGAATCTCTTGACTTATGATATCCCTTTGAATATAATTCTTATCGTAAAGTGTACAATTAGTGTACTATAGGGATCTCTTGACCTATGATATTCCTTTGAATATATTTCTTATCGTAAAGTTTACTGTAGGTTACGGTACTTCAACATAGATATTTTAAAGCGATCTCTTTCTTACCAGTATCCTTTCCTCGATTTCTCTCATCAGTTTCGAAATCCTTCTTCTCAATCGTTTCATTTTCGACTACTTTTGCATTTTCCGGCTCAATTTTTTCCATTTCAGGACTACTTGGCTTTAACTAAATATCTCTTTTTAAAAGTAAAAAAAACGATTTTCTGATTACCGTATTCTTTTGCTTTTCTTGCCTCAAACGTGTCTCCTCGGCTAAAGCGAACAACGTGGTGCCAAGGGATTTCTAAAAGGTAAATAGAAATTTCCATTTATATCCGCTTACCTCTTTGCTCGTTTTCTCGATCTTTTCCGATTTTCTCTTCTTTTTCTTTACTTTATCATCTTTATCAAGTGGTCTTTTTCTCGATTTCGTTTCCTTTTCCGGTTCTTCATCATCACTGATGTCTTCGAGGAATTGTGTGAGCTGCGGGGATGGGGCTGAAATTTTCAATCTCAAATTTGGCATTCGGGTAGATACATTTGCAAACTTTATCATTCTTTGGGAGCTGAATAGTTTGCTCATCGTTTAACACAGATTTAGCACTTTTTCGAGGCAGGTTGGGCTCAAAATTTGCACCAGGGGTTTTGGGGGTCAAGGAATTCGAACCCGTTATTATTTTTTAAAAAAAAACTGCTCTATTTTTAGATATTTCTTTCGGTTTAATTACCCAAGTGCTATATAGAGCCGTGTGCCAGAAAGCACGCGATTACAAAAACATGAAAATTTTCATGCTTATAGGACTATAGCTAAGGATATAGGACAAAACCCAAACTCGGTTTCGCTCATTTTTTTCTCTAATTTAGTTCAATTACCCAAATTTTAGAGTTTTGTGATGACGGTATTGGCTTAGAAATTAAAGTCGCTCAAAAGCTAATAACGGATTCAGATTTTCTATCCCAGAATGTCCCAGAATGTACAAATTTTCAGGTCTACAGCTAACATAGATAGCTGTCGTCCGAAAAACAGACAAAAATGGCTTTGTGAACGCGTTAATGACATTCAGCTAACAAGTTCGTACTCCTGTCAACTTACGGGGCGCAGCAAGAGGTGGTGGCAACATTTGATGTGTGAAAACAATCGGTGGTGGTGGCACAGAGTACATTCCCTGAAACTTAGCATGATTTTATGTTAATTTATCAATTATCCAGAATTCCTTAATGTTTTGTCACAAATTGATCTCTTTTCTACCTGAAATGGTGGCGGGATAGCGAAATTTTGAGACATTGACTGTATTGGCATTGATGGAGGCGGCATCGTGTACGATGTTGTTGGTCTCTATAAACAAAAAAATAAAGCTGTTAAAATTTAATTTGTCGCCTTTGTACTTTTTATTTATTACTTTACTTTTACTTTTTTATATTTTATGCCAATTCTCAAACCATTTAACCCCATTTAACATGTGAACGTAATTATCATTTACCCTATAAGTATTGCAATCACTGTTGCAGACACTTTAGCATCTCAAGTAGGTATAGTATCCACAATGGAAATATCTGTTGATCGTTGAAAAATACTTGATTAATCTGTACATCTACTCACCGCATTACCCATCGTTGTCAAATTCATCACAAATAGTGGTGTAGGCGGAGGTTGTGAAAGATTTGGCATCGTGAGTCTGAATTTTCGGTGGTTGAATAGCAAAAAGAAGGACAAGTCTTGGGTACATTATGTAAATGACTAACACGAGCCAACAAACGAGAAAAACATCTGCACATTCAAGCATTTCAGAATGTAATTGGCATGTTGGTCACTTGTTCCAAAAATAGAACTATCACTCAAAGTAAAGTTAATAAGTTGTAGCCAGCTTTTAGTTAGGAAAAATTAAAGTTTCTTTGCAAAGCTCACCGTTGAGGATCATCGGAAGGCTTTTGATTCAACATGATCTGAAAGAAAACTTCAGTTTGATTCCAGAAAACCAGAAAACAAATGCAACTTGTATAAACAACTAACAACGTCATAACTAGAATTCAACCCAGCTACACTCGAAGACATCTGAAAGATTTTGCTCGCTCACTTTCTGTCCTTTGTACAGTAATAAAATTTTTATTCGGTATAACAAAAAAGACTCAACAAACTAACAAAAAAAAGTAACAATGAGCAGTAATTGACAAGAATAACACAACTAAAGAATTCTTCCCTTCTTGCGCAATTTGTCCATCTTTCTTTTCTTTACATCTTCTTTTCGTTTATCAATGTTGGATACGCGTTTATCTTGACGTTTCGTTTGCTTCTCCTAGTTTTGTGATTTAATCAGTAAATTTTATCCGAATTTACCTCGACAGTCTTCTGTCGATTATCCCATTTCTTCTTGCTTCGTTCCTTTGTCTTTTCTTTCCGTTTTGCGGCCCGTTTCAACATGTCAACGTTGTCCTGAATTTAAGAATTTAGTTTTATTTTAAGTAGTGTAATAAAAAAATTACAGAATCAAGTCCTACCCGAACTTTTTGACCTTCCGCTTGTTGCAAAACCTTGTTCCATTTGATCGATTCTTCAATGTGTTCAGCTTTCTCAGGATTTTTAGTTCTAAAAATTGGCTATTTATTCACTTATTAGACAAATTTCACCTGATACTTTCAATCTTTTCCTTTCGGCGTTCAGCTTTCTCAATCAACCGCTTGTAGTCTTTGCCAGAAAATTTATCCCGTTTTTCTTGCTTCGTTAGAGCCTGAAAACATAATAATTAAGTACTTTTTTTTCAATAAAATACCTTTTTGTCATCACGAACAATGAAATCAAATTTGCTGTAAGTGATGCCATTCACAACAGCTTCTTCTGACTTCAGTGCAGCCTTTGCATTCTGTTCATTTTTGACATGTGGATCAACTTTTGGCTCACTAAAAAAGAAGCATTGTAAATATTTTGTACCGTTTTTACGTCTTTTCGGGCGCTTTCTTCTCTTCAACTCGTTTTTGTTTCAACTTCAATTTAGACATACGGCGTTTCAACTTGCGAGCCTGTTCAAAGTCCTCAGCGCTTTTCTTTCCGCGACGTTGTGCTGAAATCAAATTCGTAAAATTTAGAATTCTTGAAAACTTTACCTTTAAAAGACTCCAGCTTGTTTTTCAACTTCTCAATTGCCGTCTGCCGAGAATCGATTGGGTTTGATGAAGCATTTGATTCCTAACACCAGAGAGCTTTGACAAAAATCCCATTTCAAACCTCGTTTTTAGGACGTTTGCTTTCTAGTGCTTCGCTTACTCCAGTATTTTTTCTTTTCTTTGAGGCTGTTTGCTTTGCTAGCGAAGATTCTTCCCTAAAATTAGGTATGCTAAGAAAATGATTGCGAAAAAAATTAATTATGAACTCAAAAAACTAACTCGTCGTCTGAAGATTCATCGCTTTCTTCTTCATCTGAACTTGTTTCCTCAACGATGGGCTGAGCAAGTGACTAAATCAAGTTCAATAAGAAACGAATCAGGATACTCACAGGTTTTTCTTCCTTTTCATCATCATCGTCGTCTTCTTCAGAACTTGATGAACCTGTCTTTTTTGCTGGCTGTGAGTTACCGTTCTTTTTCACGGGATTTACAGTAGCCTAAACATATTAAATAAAAAGTTATCATAATCAGAAATGCTTACTTTAGCTGCCGGTTTGAGTTGAGGCGCCTTTGCTTCGACGTTTTTCAATCCTGGTTGTGTGTTCATCCAATCAAGAACTTGGCTCACCTAAATATAAAAATAACTTTGCAGATAAGCAAAATACAAACCGTTGAAGGAACAGCGCCTAATTGTTTAGCCAGCTTATGCTTTCTCTTCTTTGACATCTTCTTTTTGTCATCTGAAAAAAAAACTATCGTAAGTTAACAGTAAGAAGTAAAACCTTTTGAGATATTTTGTCCAACAATTGAAAACTTTCTTTGTTCAAGTCGGCTTCTGATCGATTCATCGAAGCCCCAATGCTAAAAAAGATTAAATTAGCAAAAATTAGCCAAGCCTAATACTAGGGATTATAAAATTGCCTTATCAAGATTAAAAATCCACAGCTGTGTTTCAATTTTTTGCAATCTCCTGGATTTCCTCATTATCGAAATTTTATTAATGAACTGCAACTTTTTAGCTCAAGTTCTAGTAAAACTACCAAAATTTGTACCTGGATGGGGATGAGATCGCAAGCATTTCGCACACGAAGCTCGACAGCCGCAAGCCTGGCTCGCAGCTCTTCCTCTATCTGCGGTTCGCTCATACAATTTCTAAATGAAAATGTTAACAGTTTTTATGAAATCAAAGCGAAAAAGCAGTAAAAATGAAATGAAATGAAATATCCATGAAATCCTTAGCGTTCTTTATCTGAAATAGGATCAGTTATTGTTATCCAGCAATCAATTACACACATGATATGCAAAAGAACGAGTTTAGGCTAAACTGCAAGATAATCCGTGTTATAAAACGTAAAAGCTGTAAAGGCTTTCCAAAATTAAAAAAATTATATCGTCTCTCTGTAAATGAAAATTTACGCCATTTTGCTATCAGTTTTAATTTTTCTTTAAATGCAAATTAGCTAGCCGAGCGATTCGTCATTTGTTCGCAGGCGTTTTCATTACCTCATATTTTTCTCTCCTTCCACAAATTCTCTCATTAGCTTGCACTTTTACGTGTCCTTAACCCGTGTTTCATAATTTTGTTTATTTTCAGTTTCAAATGACGCTCGACATGGAAACGATAACAAATTATTCGGACGAGTACAGATTGATTGAAGGTGGGCAGCCAATTTTCATCCCTTTTGTGCATGATAAAATTTCAGGAGTTGACAACAACGTTACGATGGCCTGTTTTCTACTCGTTGCTTTCACGTGTGCCATCTATTATGCATATAAAAAGGGAAAAGAGTTGGTTTTTTTAGAGTTTATTGCTTGAAAATGTTTATAATTTGTGTTATAGGCTGCGTCAATCCATTCACCCTCAACTTGTCGCAAATGTTGATGCATTTCGAGCGGCAGAAGCTCGTCTTGACAATGCTAGTGCGGAGGTAATTTTAGCTTTCTAGCGTAATTTTTAAAAAGTTAAGTCTTTAATATTTCTGTCAGAAGGCGACAACAGAAAATTCGGTACTAAGGCAGTTGGGGGGGCACCTAAAATTTTTCCAAATATAGTTTTTCTAGGGTAATTGATGGCGCTGATCACGAAAAAAACATTTTTGTTATGTTTAAAATTAAAAAAACTTATGGATTTTCCCAAATATTAATAACCGATTACTTCCATTTACTTAATCTATGTCGCATTTGCGCCGTCTGCTAGAAGCCTGAAGGTAGCGGGCTTTGTGTGTTTGCGAATCCTATCGATGTTGACCTTTGGCGCGGTAGAGGCGCGGAGCCAACGCCTAGGTAAATATATGGCGCCTATGTAAAAATAAATGAAAAAAGAATAACAAAAATGTTTTTTTTTTGTGTGATCAGCGCCATCCCTAGAAAAACCCTAGAAAAAACTACATTTAGGAAAATTTTAGGTGCCCCCCCAACTGCCGAAAGAAACCCCCTAAGAACCGAAAATCCCTAGATTTAAATTTTCCTGATGTTATAAGCTTTAATTTTTAGAGGTTGCGGGAAGCACGTGCGAACAATGATCAAATCGATTGTCCCATTTGTTATACGGATGCGAAGTTTGCTGTTTTAACAAATTGCGGGCACATTTTCTGTTGTGAGTTGCTTTTTTGTTATCCTAATCGTGAGAGTCTTCAAGGCGAGTGTATCATTGGTTATTGGCAACATAGTGCATCACCCGTGGCTCCGGTAGCTTGTGCTATCTGTCGAACACCAGTATGTAAATTAAGAATAGACTTTAGTCCTTAATGTTCAGGTTACCATGCTTCTTCCGGTCAATTGGCGATTCGAGACGACAGATGAAGATGATCAAGATGCGCTGCAAGAAAATAATATTCGATTAGACGACTACAACCGGAGATTTTCAGGAGAACGACCGGTGAGGTTATCTTTTCGATAAAACATAACTTTCATTTCTTAGTGGATCGATTACCTTTACGATTTACCAGTGCTGATCCCATATGCTTTGCAAAATTTGGCGGATTTTAACGGTAATTTTTGAAAACTTACTCTGTATACTAAGTTTCAATGTTTCAGGTCTTGGTACTCTTTTTCGCATTCGGATTATCGTTTGCCTTGCAACAGCCATGATTTATTTATTGGCACCCTTCGACGTCTTTCCAGAAAGTACGTTTTGGAGTTTTGTTTTTATTTAATTTTTATTCGATTTTTATTCGATTTCAGGTGTTTACGGAATTCTCGGGTTTGTCGACGATATCTTTGTGATCTTCATCGTGCTCATCTATTTTGCTGGCATCATTCGAGATTTTATGGCGCAACGAGGACAAGTTCAACGAGATCCATTTTGAGCGCTCAATTTGAAAGCTATCTGTAAGTTTTGCTAATATTGTATGTTCTTTTGATTTTACGCGTTATTTTGCTTTAAAAAGTGTTTTGCTAGTTTTAATGTTTCATAGTTTTCTTAGACGGTGCTTTCCTTTTATATTAGTCATTTGATCTTTCGATCTTCGATTTTATCACAAATTGGGTACATTCAATGCAACGGGTTTCGATATTTTAATTTGTGATTTTGTTATAGGATAAATCTGTTACGTAAAAAACATGAGAATGTCAAGTTTATTAAGAGTTTTATGCATGAAATGAGAAAAGACTGAAATCACAAGTACAAGGACCCGTTTAGCAATTTTTTAAGGGTACAGGAACTACATAAACCCTCCAGAGTGTTGATGTCCCTGGTGCATTGGAGGACCCATTTGACCCATTCCATGAAGCCCGCCCATTCCTGAATCGAAATTTAGCTACATGTTCTGCGTTAGGGAAAAATTCGTAAGTAAATCTAATGAACATACCCTGCATGTGCTGGGGAGCCATGTGATGAGGTGGTCCGCCATGTGAGGGTCCCATCGGATGTCCCATTCTTTGCTGTGGAGCTCCCATCGGCTGATTGTTCATTTGCTGTGGCATTTGTTGTACCTGAAATACGACTTTTTCCGAGTTGTTTTCTCCTTTTCAAACTTGTTGCTGATGCTGTTGCACTGGGGGTTGCGTCGGCGTGGCGCTCGGTTTCGGGAGTTTATCGATGAGTCTCTGCAGCTCGTTTTGCTCGTCGAAACCTTTCCAAAGGGTGTACAATTTGTTGATATCCTGCACGACTTCATACACCTAAATTATGATTGATAAAGTTAGAACTTTGATTTTTAAAAAAAACCTTTTCAAAATCGACACACAAATCGCCCATAAAAGTTCGGATCTCCTTTTCACGACCGAGCATTAAAGCCGCTTGAATGATGCAACCTGGAAGAAATTTTGGTTGCAATTTTTCGATCGCCTAACTAACCAAGTGCGATCATATGTGGCGGGTAAAGCATAACGAAATCTCCCCTCATCGTATCGTTGCAAACTTTCCAGGATGTTGCCTCCAATTCGTCGATGTCCTTCATTCCATTAGTCTTCATGTCCTGAAAGTGCTTTCCTTACCGTAACCCGACAACAATGGTAGCCTAAGTCTGTAGTTCTCCATGGATAATTATGGTTCAAGTACTGTAGTTGTTAGTTCAAGTATCTATGATAATTTGCCTGGATCATCTGCGTCAACGGTCTGTACGCGTGGTAAACAATCAAACAGCAATCCATGATCTCTAGAATGATGAATTCGGCTTCGTGAATGACACCGACACGCTGCGAGACTTCGAGTTGAATGAAGCACCAGCGTTGTTTCACTGAAACTCGATGAGCAGGTGTTGAAAGTTTGAAAGTTTTTGAATGGAAAAGTTGTGTAAAAAAAACTCACTAACATTCGCCACCGATGACATCAATTTCGTGGTGCTCATCATGCCGAACTCTTCGACTTTGCTCGCCAAATAGATGCAAGTGGGCGCCAAAACGAAAGGATCAATATCCTTTAGGCTTCTCCTGAATTTCTCTAGGTATATGATTGCTACCGTAAATACTGTGAAGCGTTGCGTAGTCTAGGTTTTAACGAGTTTTTCTCAACATTGGTTTATGCTATAATGCGCGCTTTGGTATCAAAAAATAGCTGACGTACGGCTGCTTTGAAAAAAAATGAAACTTGCGACTACACGACTGTACAGTTACGGTAGGTCTGATCTACGTCTACGTCACGACTGCACAGTTACGGTAGGTCTGATTTACGGTAGGTCTGATCAGAGTGGGCTAAAATCAGCTAAATCAGCGTCTCACAATTTTACATTACGATTAACATCACAAACCTCGCATAGAAGCGCTTGAAATATGTAAAAGCGGTGGCGATCACTTGCATCTTCACCTTTTGCCCGTTATTGTTTTGAGTCTCCAACGCGATGTGTTGAACCACTGAAAAGTTAACTTATAAGTTTCTTTGAATCATTGGAAAATGGATCGATTAGGAATCAAAATGAAAACTGAATGCGATCAAAATCAAATAGAATAGTAAATCTAAAGAAAAGATTACGAAAGCTTTCCTTTTTCAAATGAAATTCTATCGATAAAACTCACGATTCGAGAAGAAAATCATGAGTTTTCCATATTCTTCCTCCGAATAGATCTTCAAATCCTCGTGTCGCATTCGCAACAAATTCGTCTTGTCAAAGATCCATTGTTCACTAAATTTGCCGATAATTTGCCGATAATTTGCTGATAATTTGCATATTATTTCACCAAAACAGATTTCTGTAAATGTTTTCAAAACTTACTAATGGCTGCTTTGCCAGAAATTCCCTGCCATTGTTCTCAAAGTTTTTCTGAAAGCGAACGATTTACCGTATTTGTTCGAATAGAAAACCGGGTAAAGAGTATCATTGCGTACTCCTGCGTAGCAGCCCTTTTTAAAATTTCTTTTCTGCATAAAAGCTTTCAATGAAGTGCTATAGGGCTCGAAAATGACTCAAAAATACGACATGAGCTAACAGATTTTTGAGCCATTTTCCAGCTCTATAGCACTTGATTGAAAGCTTTTATGCAGAAAAAAGGGTTGCTACGCAGGAGTACGCGATCATACTCTTTACCCGGTCTTCTATTCGAACAAATACGATACATATTTACAAAATTAGGATATAAAAAACATTGAATTTTTTAAAAGCACGCATGGAATTCCATTAAAAAAACAACATTTTAAAGGATAAAGGATAAAGGATTTATTAGCGGATAAAATTGTGAATTCGGAAATCCCTACAATTATCCATCGAATTGTTTATCACAGATATAATTGACTATAAAAATTTGATTACCCATAGCAAATGGAAAGGCGAAGAAATGTTATTTGAAAAAAAGATTAGAGATTGAAATGTGCTTTTTACGTTTTCTAAACAGTGGACAATTTAGAAAAGCTAAGAAAAGGGGGTAGGCTAATTTCCGCAGTTTTTTTTTGCGCAACTCGCCATAACTTTCTTCTAAGTGATCTAATCTTTATGATTTTGGTGTTATTTTGTAGAGCTGAACAAGTGCAACAAAATGACATCAAAATCATAAAGATTGGCTCACTTAGAAGACGGGTGGCGGGTTGCGCAAACGACCCAGTTTCGCAAATGACCCAGTCGCGCAAATGACCCTGTTGCACAAATAAAATTGCGGTAGCCTACCCCAAGAAAAGCTCTTTCGAGTAAAACTATCGTAATCTTTTTTTCGGGCAAAGCTATCGTAATCTTTCCTTTAGATTTGCCATTCTATTTTTTGATCCCATTTAAAATTCGTTTAAAATTTGATTCCTAATCGAATGATCAAAATTAAGTCGATAAAAGAAAGATTAGGGTCGCTTTTCCATAAAAGATTACGGTAGCTTTTCCACACTTTATAAAAATCTAGATGAGACACCGAAAACCTGTTTGACATGTTTTCATCAAAAAAAAACCGGAAAACGCTAGAATTGATATGTGAGAATTGGATAAATTAGAATAAGAAATGATAAAATCTCTTCGCGGAATGATTTGATATGTACAAAAAAACAAAAATTATCAAAAAGACTAGACGATTCTAAGGGGGGGGGGGAGAGGAGAATTCGGATTTGATAATTGTCATTACTCCATTCCCGGCGGGACCTCCCATTTCTTGTCATAGCCATGAACGAGAGTTGTGTTCGGGACGAGAAAAACGCGGAGACCATCCAAATAAGAGGTGACCACACCCTGGTAAGCGGTACGAGGCACGCCAGCCTTAAAATCATAAACGTCTATAAGAATTAGCATTTTAAATGTGTAAATCTGAAAAATTAGGAGTACAACTGATATTCAAGTATGAAAATTTACTTGTAAAATTTTCTAAGGCTGGATGGGTGGCTAGGCTAGGTATCCTCTAATCCAGTTCTAAGGCTCCGACTCGGATGGGTGACTAGGCTAGGTTAGTCCTCTAATCCAGTTAGTACAGTAACTTCGTAACTTAGTACGGTAAGTAGTTGTTCTTCGTATCTTCGTTACCATAACATCAACTAACTTGATATCTTCTGTATATACAGTAGCGAATGATTTAGACGATGGTAGACGTTGGTATTTTCTTTCTCTTTGTGAGAACACGACTTACCGACTCAAAAGCAAATTTTTTACCTTGATCATTTTCGAATATTATGAGCCTAAAAGCTCTTTTCTAGTTCTTCTTTTTATCATAAAATTTTCGATTCTCCTGAGTTCGGCGAAAGGTCAAATTTTTCAACTTTTTTAACTAGACATTTTTGGGCAAATTTGCCTTCAAATTCGGATTCTCCATGTATTTTTAAGTCTAAAAAAAGTATTTTTTCGAAAAGATTTTTGCGCGCGCGCATACAGCTCCTCAAAAGGGGTCAAAAATGGTCAAAAAATGATCAAAAATGGTCAAAACATCCGACCTACTCACCTTGTAATCATGCATGATCTGCAATTTATCCGCCTTTTTGATATAATCCATATTTGCGCTGTAGTAGACTCGAACGGATCCACTTTTCGGTATCCGAAAGACATCGTCAATGTTGATCACTTGTGTCTCCTCGTAAACCGTTTTTTGAAAGATCGAATCATACGCAGATTTCTTCAAATAGTCTAGATTCGTTTTCGTGAACTCGACTGGGTCTCTGGAAATTGTTTTGTTGTTTTCAACGCAAATTTGGTAACAAACTTGTTCAATGTTATTTTGACAAGATGTTTCGTGAAGAATAGCCCTTCTGAAGCGCCCTTCTTCCCGAAAAGTGTCATAGCAGTGCGACTGATCTGTAAAGAAATAGTTTTATCTTTGTAATTGAATACTTTAGTGTACGTCTAGGCATTGCAAGGGAATGGCCAGAAGTGACCGTGATATTTCAGCACCAAAATAAGAGGCAAACACTTATCGAATACGGCGAGTCCGACGGTGCTTTCGAATTTTGCTAAGGATCGCTAGTTTTCGAGAGAAATGGCTTTGAAATTTCGGCATCTACATCAAAACAAACGAAAACTTCCATAAAAGGACTTCTTTCGGACGGACCGGATATCTCCTTATGGTCAGCAGGTAAAGTCCTCGCCTCACATTTTTGCGGTCCTGGTTCGGTCCCGGATAGCGCCATTTTTTTTCCAAACTTGTATTTTATATATTTCAAGGGTTATAGAACTTTTAAACATTAGTGTAAAAGCTAGCAATTACAATACATACAAAGCTGTGTAAAAGCTAGCAATGACAATACATACAATGTTATTATCCCTAACCCTTAAAATCAGGCATTGAGTGTGCCGGAAGAAAAGCATTTCTGTATCTATTCAATCATTTTTCATGCTTTTATCAATATATTGCTACCTCCGGCCGAATGCATGAGCGATTTTTGCGAATATCCGGCTCCCGAAACCAGTCATCCCAGAAGCCGGCCGGCCAGATTGGTCCCAACTAAACGAAGAGTTCATAAAGCCTTTATAATTCATTTGGAATCCGGAATAGAACCAAAATCTTGATTTTTACACCTTTACCTCTTCCCAGAGACTTTTCGACATCATCCACCCAAGGCCCGAGAAGAAATCCGAGCGGTACAGCTTGTCGTTGGCCCGAAATTATTGGATTCAAGTCACGTTCAATTTTTTCTCACTTTCATATCAATCGAATGCGGTTTCCCGTTGTCATTCCAAGCCGAAACGCAGTAAAGTGACTGGTCTTCATCAAGCAAGAATCTGTTTTTTGAAGGTAGCAAATTCTGAAACTCTAGTCACCAACCTAGTCGCACTGAAATACTCGAAAAAGTCAGGTGCAATATCGAGATCATCTTCGGTGATGATCACTGACGTATGGCCGAGTTTTTCGAAAACATGTCGCAAAGCAAGCTTGTAGTGTCTAGAAATTGATTGTATTCAACTTTTCAAAGCCATTTCACCTTGCAATCCGATAATACGTAACCCATCTCAAGTGATTCTTGGCCACCGTGATGTTCGCCTTATCGCCGGCAATGTGCTTGACGTAGATCACCTGGAATTTGATGTAAGTGTACCAATCACCCTAACATATATTTATAGCACCTAATTGGATCAAATCCAATTGGATTGGCTGTTGATTGGTTTTAAATTCTAATCAAATCGCTACCTGTTCCCCGAATGACTTTATCACGTTAGCAGTTGGCATATCATCGCAATCCTGGGAGACGACGATCGGAAATCGTTCAGCAGATGGCCGATAGTGAATCAATTGTTGAATGTGATGACTGAATATTTGTATCATTTGTAAAATCTATTTACACTCACCCAACCGCATCTTGCCTGTTACAAGCGAATACCAAGACAGGAATCGGCTCCTTCCATGCGCCATGACCGTTCGATGGGACTTTTCCTAATCGTTCAGCTCTGCTCTAAAGACTTGATTAATTATCACTTGTAAAGAAATTCAGCCTAACTAGATAGGTTCCCTTTTTTTAGATTTCATTAGAGGTTGGCTCACTTTAATAGCCTTTTGCTGAGCATAGGCGCTTTGTTTAACTTCTTCTTGCAGCCTGTTCATCGATTCATTCTCCAGATTGAGTTCTTTTTCCAAGTCGATGATGCGTTGTCGGAGTTCCGAGACCTGCATTTTAAATTAAATACTTTACGTCAGTGTAGTTTACCTCATGATTTCGCTCAAGAACAACTTCATGGGAATTGTTAAATGTATGACTGGCGACGTACAACCAGAAAATAATTGTCGTGGTCAACCCAACGATCAACCAACGAGTTCTCGGCATAGACAAGCCAGTTGAAACTGGCGGTCAGCCACCTGGAATTTGGCACACTTGTTAACCCTTTTTCGGAAGGGTGTACTGACAAAAGGGAAATGTTTAGAGTTTAAAATGTATAGGTTGGCACCTATTGATCTTTTCTATCAACGCATGCTTTCTCTCTTTTGCCAATACCTTCTTTTCATGTGAAGCCATAAACTAAACTAATCTCCTTTTACGGACATTCAACCCTTTTTCACATCGAGATATCACTTTGTTGTATACATTTGCTGACTTCATTAATATCAGACAATATTTATGCATTGAACAAACGCAAAAATAAATGGCAATCTTGAAGAATTAAACGGAAGCCTTGGTATACAACAACAATTTAGAAAGAACTTGGGTTCGAGATTAGATTAGCCAAGAAAAGCACTCATAAGGAGCAGGGGAAAAAAAGTGGGCATTTACCCTTACGAAATAGGAGAAAACTTAAAAGAAAATAAGAACAATGTTCCAAAATTTAAATATAGGGCAGTTAACTGGCTGGGGTGAGGCTGGGGTTGCATTACAAAGAACAAACAAAATAAGTGGAAATGTTTGAAAACGATGCTCGAGTTGGGCTAGCATCAGTAACCCGTTCAAGTGGATTTTGAGATTGTCCAGTATCTCGGCCTAATGTTTGATGGAAGTTTTCTTATTGTTGCGTGGAGGCGATTGAAAGCTGAAGGGTTTTCCTTGCATGACACGACGACAATGATTGTCCCACTTGCACGGAAGAAGCGGAATGAGCGCTACCGAGTGGAAGACCCTGAAAGAAAAAGCATTGCAGTAATTCTTGAAAGTCTCGAAATCTTGGTTGCGCTTGCTTTGTACGTTATAAACTTGATAGCCAAAACTAATTCATACGACTCTCCACTAATCAATCTTACCCTAAAAAAATTTGCGAGCCAAAATAAAAAACTCACTCATGGCTGTACTTGGATTGAACCGTTTTTGCCTCATCATCAATGTGGTTTCGAATGCGATGGAGCATTAAGTTCAGCTCGTCCACAAAAGGTTCAATCTCGGCCAAAGAGTATCCAGAATACTTGTGCAGGATTGGAGTCCTATAAAGATCGTTAGAAAAAGAATGGATAAATGCAACGCACCATTGGGCACTTTCATTTTCCATTTTCAACGCCAAATAGAAAGCACCAGAAGCCAAGAGTGATTCTCGAACGCCCACAAACTCGTAGTAGCAGAGCGAGGTTTCAAGAATATAGCGTGAAAGAGTCAGGGTTCCCATTCCAGTTGAAGTGACCTAAAAACTGACTGATTATCCGAACAACAAAGAAAACTTATTTACTCTTTGGTCTTTGATCAAAACTTACGCGAGCCAGGCGACGCAAATATACATAGGAGAGAGGGCATCCGAGATCAAACCCAATCACGTCCAAGAGCTAGAAATAGCTAGTTATATTGAGCGTATATGTAGGTAACAAAACCTTCATTTCACAAGTGATGAATGCCTCGCGTTCGAATCGATCCTGACAGATGTACAAGAAATCATCGATGAGTGGCGGTGAACGTTCATCGAATTTACTGGCAACAAAGATGCACACCGAAGCGATGAGCTGTCCACTCACATCAGTCAAATTAACTTCTGAAGTCTGCGCCATGTAGAGATCCCAAAGTTTGACGGACAAGTAAAGCGTTTCGTGGTTGAGTTCAAATGATTCTTGCATCTCAACCTAAAAGAGGAAATTAATCAAACGATTTCATTACTCTCACCATCCAATCGACAACGCGGGCCCTGATTTGTGGCGTGTAATGCTTGAGGCGTTTGATGTAGTTGCCCACCATGAAATTCTTTTCGCGGCTTCGAGAGTACTCAAAGATATCTGCAGCAAATTCTGGCACAGCATGTTCATCATGCTCACGGGCACACTGTTGATCGAAGTCAAACTCGGGACAAGGGTCGACTCTTTTTGGAAGCGTGACCTGAACATTGAGATAGACCTATAGTAAATCGGCAGTTTAGTCAAAAAAACAAAAACTCACATCAAGCACCTGGATGTCGCTGTCTGAATCTGTGAATGTCTGTGAGCTGTCCCTGAACACCAGAAATGGAGATTAACAACGAAAATAACGTACTTGCTCGAATTGCTGCGCCTCGTCCTCTTGGTTTCTGTCCTCTTCTGAGAATCAATCAAAATCCCGTCAATCCCCTAAAATAAAGAATAATTGATGTTTCTAAACATATCAACATCTATGAAAGAAATCATGGTGTTCTCAAACGACTGATTCCTATAAAACGATTCCCGAAAAATGTTTACATTGTTTAAAATTTAAGAATCTCTTGCTTGATCGGTTGACAAAAACTATTGGTTTTATGGTTTCACTAGTCCGACCTCAATGCTTTTCCTCGTCACAAATGAACGCACTCCAAATGACGCCCCCAAAAGGCGCCAGTTCAAACATGATCACAAAACAATTCTAGCGCCTAAATGACCCCTAGAACCACTCTGACATACCTAGTAAGTGCCTGCAAACCAGCATCAAACACATGCTCAAAATGAATAGCATTGTGATTTTCCGGGCGAGCAAAGAGAAATGAAAAATCAATGTCAAATTTGGACTCAGCACCCTCAAAAACCCCTGGGTGCAGATTTTGGACAATTTACCTGATAAAAAAATGTCTTCGTGAATGCGTTAAGCTTCTATCACACAAAGTTGTTAACTTCAAAATTCAAATGCTTCCCATTTTGACAACCTTGTTTGAGTTTTTAATTCTAGTTTTAAGGTCAAGATCTAACTAATTCGAGCTAAAGTTCTCAAATCCTCACCTCATGAATCTCATGCAACACGGCTCGCTTTGGTTGTGGTTCTCCGGATCCATGTTCTGGTGCTCCGCGCTTCTCCAGCACAATTTGATTGTTGGCGACGTTGCGTTTCGCTGGCGGATCAACGGCGGCATTTTTCCCGGCGGCTGCTCCAGTGTTCTTTGCGACGATGTTAGTGTTTCGGCTGCGGAGCATCATCTCTTGCCCAGCTTCTTTTTTTGTTGAAAGCAATTGAAAAATGTGCTCAAAAACGTCCCCTCAAATTCCTGAAAAAACAAGTTCATTTCCCAGAGAATAAAGTGAGAAAAAGTGTTAAAGAAATGAAACATCAGTCATAAAAAAAATTAAAGGAATCTAGAAACTAATAAAGTTTTACAACTAAACACAAGCTTTGGTCCTCTCAGAGAAGGGGTTTCTTTCCTCCCATTTTTGAATCGTTTCTGTTCCCGCCGCAGGGCATAATGGTTTTCAAATGGCGTCCCCAAGCCCGCCCCTTTTTGGATCGATCGATTGCCAAAAGGGTACGCGATGGGTCAAAGTGGGGGTACGGTGGGTGCGTATAAAGACACTAAGGCTAGGTCATTTAGATGAGATCCCTATCCCACAATGCCAAAAGAAAATTTAAAGGGGAATTACAAAAGGCAAGATGGTGTTTCAGCAAACGAGAGGAAATTGTCAGGATATGAGAATCGGTTGGAAAATTTCCAAAAAATGATTTTAAGTCATTAGAAGATTCGAAATCGATTTTTCCCCGACATTTAGGAGATATTCAGCCAAAAAAATCGAATATCCAATAACGTGAGAGTTTCAAGATACTCAATTTCACAGATTACGGTAATCAAGACATTTTGGGGCCTAGTCAAAATAGCGCCGCCAAAACAGCGCCAAATTGAAAAAGACTGCGATTAGATTTTTTTGGTTTTTTGGTCAACTTGCAGCTCATTGTTAGGCACCTTAAACTTGTTAGATCAGAAAGTTTTAATAAGATTTAGATAGCTTAGAACGTCAGCTTTCAAAAACTATTTGTTTTATGAAAAGTTGTTAACAGAAACCTATCTAAAATCGGGCTGCAAGTTGACCAAAAAACTTACTCCCCCATTGTCCGTAAAGCACCCAATTTTTAACCAATTTTAATCACTAAATATTCGACTAAAGTATAGTTTACCTCCCAGACCAATTTTTTCCCAAGAAATTTTCTAGATCCATTTTTTCTAGAGTTTTTTATTTGCTGAGTCTGAATTTTGCTATTTCATAAGCTAAAAACTAGTTTCCTCAACTAAAAATCGAGTTGCGTGCTTTGCTTTGCTTTTGCGTGCTTTGCTTTGCTTTTGCGTGCTTTGCTTTGCTTTTGCGTGTTTTGATAGTGACTTAGGACATTTTGATCGCGGGGGGGGGGGGGGGGGGTGTCTCCCCGCCTTCAAACTTTGCCAAATGGTTTTTTACACAAGAAAATACAATAATAAACTGTTTTAGATAAAAATTTTTGACTAAAAATCACCATGACCACATGGGTTTTTCAAAAATTTTTTTTCTTAAAATTTAAAACAAATTCGACTCTGAAAAGTCGATTTTTGTAATCTACGCATAAAATTACCCCAGAAAAACATGTTTTGGGGGCCCGTGGCTGGGGGTAAACTATACTCTTACAAAAGATTCATTTTCTAACTTAAATTGACTCGTAGAGGCAAAAAAAATTGGAAAGAGTATTTTTTTGAGATTTTTTTTGATTCATTTTGATTCATCGTCGAAATTTGGAAAAAAAAAATTTTTTTTTTACTTTGCTTTCATTTGATCAGAAACGTAATCAGTAGGTTAAATTATGCCAGATGAAGTGTTTTTGACTACAGAAAAAAATTTTTGAGAGACCATTTTTAGATCTCTTCCCTATGTCTCCCTCTCATTACACTTTTTGAACGTGCACTTTGAAGCCCTGAAACTCGGCTTAAAATGCCTTTTCCCAAGTTTTCATTGTGTTTTTCGGAATCTACGCATAAAACTACCCCAGAAAAAGTGGTTTTGAAGAAAAAATCGTGACCCCCAACTAGGCTAGTACCAGAACTTGTAACTTTTGTTATTTTTAAAAAATTTATAAGCACTTTGCGTGTGTTTTGACAAACCGACGGATTATTTCATCATTAGAATCATATTTTATGGTCCATTTGCGATAAACAATGCGGCACATTTTGTTTTCACCGTTTTTTTTTCTTGGTATTTAATTTTGTGTTTTTCCGGGTAAAAGAACGTCACTTGAAGGAATAGAAGATTCGTTTCAAGCGATTCGACGTGGCTAGCGACAATCACAGGTACTTTTTGCTACTAAAAAGTTTGTCGGAGGATTAAGCTTTAAGATTAAGAGAGATTAAGTTTTTACTTTTTTCTGCAAAATTTTTGTTTCTCAACATCTTTTTTCATTTAGAAATGTCGCTATCTCAGAAAGGTGGAGTGCTACTTTACGATGGAGTAAATGGACACGAGTAAACGGTATATTAAACGCAATGAAATTCTTTGCTACTGACTGGGAAATCGATATGTTACTTCAGGTATATTAAACTCTTTGGTACTTTGTGGGTTGGGGGCCGCCTCTATTTTTGATCTTTTCACTTTTCTAGAGGTAATCGAGAGTGCTGAGCATGAATTTTACAGTTTTAGCATAGGTTTTCAACTGAAAAACCGACATTTCGACGTGTTGAAAATTACACTTCTATTTTCCTAGGCTATGGCTCCGCACACCGCACAGGCTATAGCTCGATTCACCCAGCTCCGGCATTCCTTACACTCGGAGACCTGGCCGGGCACAGGCTATAGCCTGATTCATCAGCTCCGTAACGACTCATCTGAGCCTGTGCCCAGCCAGGTCTCCAGGGGTACGGAGCCATAGCCTAGGTAAATAGCAGGGTCTAGAAAAAGTCGCAGAAATTACTGTGACTTTTTTAGTCACACAAATTTAAAGCTGCATTTAAAGTGCAAAAAAAGTGTAATTTTCAACACGTTGAAATGTCGGTTTTTCAGTTGAAAACCTATGCTAAAACTGTAAAAATTCGTGCCGAGCGCCTTCGATTACCCCTAGAAAAGTGAAAAAAAAATCAGATATATCCAAAGATATGCCCACAAAGTACCAACTAAACTTTCAACTTTAATAATAAAAGTTAAATACTTTTAGCACTCAATTTGGAGTATTGATGGGACGTTTTATGCGGCTCACCTCAATCGTCGAAAGTTCTTCATGGCCAGCGTGTAAGAAAAGTTGCGGCTCAAAATGGATCTTTGGGTAAGAGTGCAGTCGAGCATTTAAAATCTTTATTTTTTAATATTCTAAAACTGTACCCCCCCCCGGGGGAAATTTTTTTTTTTTTTTTCAAAAAAGGTTTCAAAAATAGCTGTTTCGTTTTTGTACCAAGGGGATTGTAGAAAGGGGGGGAAAAGCTTAAGGAAGGGAAGGGGGGGGTATTTACGGTATGTTAACTCCGTTGTTTATTTTTTCATATCGCTATTTAAATAAGTTTTCATCTACTATTTTACTTTCAATGCACAAAAAAACTAAAGGTTTTATCGAAAACTCCAAAAGAGCGTTGGTTAATCTACATTAAAATTTTTAAATTTGGCGCTGTTTTGACTAGACCCCATAATCATCATCACAAAAGTCTACTTCAGTTCAATTCATTTTCTGGTCATTTTTGTGAAGTTTCGAAGATCTCAAGTTTCAGTACCGTATTTCAAGAGTAAACGAGGCCTGAAAACCCAGTTCATCCATGTTTGTCTATTTCGTTCGGTAGGTACCGTTTTCTTTGTAATGCCTTTTGCCTGTAATCGCATAAATAAATTATTTATCGAAAAAGTTTCCTGATTATAAGAATCCAAAAGAGAGAAGAAAATATAGAGGAGAACACCGTATTTATTGGGGAGAAAAATACCATGATAAAATTTCAGTCTAAACAGTTGGGGCAGAGGGAGAGGTTGATCCGATACTGACTTTGAAGTTCCCGTAAGTGGCGACAAATAGCAGCAACTTAACAGAATAAAAAAAAAGCTGAGGGTAGGCCAGTTTCTCTCGGTCAATTCATGAGGACAACGCACAGTCTGGGGGTGTACACAAAATACAAATAAAGTGTGAACATAGAAGAGCTAAAAAAATGATTGAGGAGGACACGCTTTTGGAATTGTTTTAATCGAAAATTGTTTAAAAGTGGGCAGCCCTAACAAGGCAACGAGCGGGCGCCAAAAGGGGACGGGAGTAGAGCTGAGATCGTAAAATAGGACGGATCGTTTGCCGACGGCGAACGTTGAGAAGTGTTTAATCGCTCTCCTCGCCTCCTTCAGGCTCTTCTCCTTCATCACCATCGTCTCCACTGGCTCCCTCATCCTAAAAATTGAATATAAAAAAAGATATAAGAAAAAAATGATTACATCTTCTCCCTCGACGTCTCCTTCAGAGTCTTCACCACCCGAGGATTCTTCATGGCCTTCCTCGTCATCTACCTCATCATCCTCCTCTTCCTCACCCTCACCCTCGGCGTTCTCATCTAAAAATAAAAAGTTTAAAAACCACTAAAGTTTACTTTAAGCTTTAAGCCTCGTAAGTTTATTTTACTTTATAAAACTACAAAATTGACGTTTATTGACTTCTCAAAAGTGACACCATCTTTTGACTTGACCAGAAACTGATAAGAACCCCAAATGGAATTTGAATTTTGTTACTAAAGGATTTACTCTTGGGACTCCGACGAAAGTTAAAATTATACAATATATTTATCCCTTTCTTAAGGGAAGCTGAATAACACTTTGTCTGGAATTTCAACGAAAAATTACGAACTTTTCCCTTTCGCCAAAACTCTTTTAGTTCCCCCGTGCTATCTCTGAGTGTCTTTATTTTCTTTTCAATCTATTCTGTCTCGTATTTTCTCTCCCCTTCTTTCTTTTCTTACCCACAACCCCCTCCTTGCACATGCCACCAGCGTTATTTAGCCTTTCACGCTCTCAGTCATAGCACTCTCTTGTTAAACCCTAATCTCTCCCTTTGAGGCAATCTTCCCTCTCGCTGTCATGTCTCAGTGGTGGCTCTAACAACTCTTTTTCTCTCACCACTAGATCTATTTTCTAGTTCAACCTACCGTACTTAATTTCGCAAAAGATTTCTTTTAGAGACCCTAGTCATTTCTCAGTCGTTATTTTGCAAACACTTAAGGAAAGTATAGCAAGTTATGCTAAAAAAGAAGAGTTAAATTTGAAGAAGCAAGCTCACCGGTGGCCTTGTCCTTGAGTTTCTCCTCGACCTAAATAAAAACATTAATATGAGTAACATGTATTATTTGAAAGTTTACTCCAAGAACAGGTGTTTCGTCTTTTGGGGATCTTAAGATTTAGGCCCGGTTTTGCACTATTTCGTTGGCCTCGTTGGCGTAAGTCCAAAAAGAAAGAGAGCGATCTGCTGGCTGTCTGCCAATGCAGACTCTTGACTGCGTCTCTCTCGGCCACCCACTATTTTCCGTTTCCTTTCCCCTTTTCTGTGTCACTCGCCGTTAAACGCGACTGCGGTCACAACGGAAAAGAAAAAGTGCGGGAATCGCGCGCGAATCGACCGCTAACTAAGAGGACGCCTAGAAAAAAAGTGCGACTCAAAAGAAAAAATATTGACTTAGTCATCGGTGTTGCTTGCGCTGAATTTTAAATCTAAAAACTGTAAGGTTCGCAAAAGCTATTGGTTAGCTAGTCTATGTAACGCTCCAATAACTTATTATATAGTCTTGAATTTGTATACAGCGATAGTTCTAACAAAAAAAACACCATGTTTTTGGATTAAATTATCTGATTCAAACAATCCCAACCTCATTTCCGTTCTCGGTGTGAGCCTTCTTCTCAGCAACACCATTCTCATCCTCCTTGTCAGCAAGGGGCCTCTTCTCGGCGCGGACCTCGTCGGCTGTGGCAGCGGCAGACATTGTAGTTGGTCTAAAACGAAAAAATATTAAAAGTTTTGGAAAACCTAAAATGAAAAATGAAATGAAATAATGAAAAATGGAGAAGAAAATGATGCGAGGTATACGGTAACTTTCGATCGAATAATCGATATTAAGGTTAAACATTGAATTTCAAAGGGAAATTTAAAGTGGGATAAATAGAGAGGCACACCGCTAATACTCGCCAAGTCAAATTACGGAAAGGGATCGAGCAGCCTCAGAGCTCCTGTGTGAAGGAGTGGCCGGTGGTGTGGTCGGGGGAGGCCGTCCAAGCCGTCGTCCCAAGGGCTACACGCAAAGGAGGGGCTCTGTTAGGGGGGCGTGTCCATCTGCATGTTCGCTCCACACCCCCCAAAGCGCTAGTTGTACTCTGCGCTCTCGCCGATCCCTGCCGACCCCTGCGCATCTGTCATCGAGGGACGAGCAATCGCCCACGACACTCTGCACTCAAACCGAAAATCTGCGCGTCTGCTGATGGATGGTGTCTGTCGTCTCTGGTGTCTAAAGCCTTGTCATTTCCTCGGCATGTCTACGCGTCGACCCTCTGGCCACGCTGGACGCTCGCAATCCTCTGCGTGTTTAGCGTAAAAAGTCTTCTAGACTCTCTGCACCCTAACCTCGGTCGATTCTCTGCGTTTCTGACCGTCGAGCGCTGGCCTTTCTGCGCGCACTCCCTTATCGAACAATTTTTGTTTTGGATGGGTCGCCAACTAGAGGTCTTGGGATTTGAGGAGGGCAACGAGGCGAGCTAGAGAAGTTGATAGAGCGAAGAAAGCTGAAAGGAGAGAAGGAGTCGAAAAAGACGGCCAAGCAAACGACGCGAGCGCAGTCAGTGTCAGCCACGGCGCTTTCCCAACCGCCCAGAGCCCGGGCAAAAATGAAAGGGGAAAAGAAGGGTGAAAAGAGAAATCGGCCCGGAAAATGCCGGCCAGCGTTTTGCTTGCTCCTCGCCTATTTCAGCGAGCTCTTCTCCCCCCGAGTTGGTTACAGCGCATTCAAGATAAAGCACGTCAGGGCATGAGTTGAGAAAATGCGAGGCCTAGGCTTTCAGAAAGCCACGCTCATCGATTTGACATGTTTTCAAGGTCAACCAAGCTACGCCTAATATTGATCGATTTTTAATCTAAAATTCGAATCCATAAGGTTTAATATGTTTCCTAGCAAGTCTTGAAATGGAGACTTTTATCAGTTTTTTTCTTATGGTGAAAATATGACAGAAAGGGAAAGGCGTGGGTGACGAGCAAAAGAAACCACGGTAACCGATAAAAACACAAACGGAAGGGCATTTGCCCAAAATTTGGTACAAATTATGAGAGAAGCCAACACTCTCTTAAGTGATTATAGGACAGTAGACTACATTGAACATGTGCCAAGAATTGTGATTACAAAAGGTGGCAAGGAGATGAAGAGAAATCGCCAACGGCGTTTAAACCCATCAAGGAAGAGTCCTTGATCAAGTAACGCCTTTAGCCTGAGGCGATCCTTGTCAACTTGAGGTGAAAAGACATAACTCTCTTGGCACTTAGGTAGGCAAGTGGTGGACATTATTCAAATGTTCAAAACGAGCAGAGATCATCGAATCAACTTAAAATTTGAAAATGACTAGCTTTGTGCAATCGGTTTGCGAACGAGGCTCGGAAGTAAAAGGAAGGGTATGATATCAATGCGCTAAATATAACGTTTCAATATAAGTTTACAAGATTGATCGTAAACCACCATTTATAACCATAAACAACCATAATTTCAAAATTATCAAGGAAACACCGAGTACCATTCTAACAAAAGAAGTTAAAAAAGCCGGCAATTCGTCATTATAAATGCTCTTACTAAAAACTATGCACCCAAAAGATATAACCACAAGCGGAGAAAATAGAGGCAAATTTTAGCACAGACATCATTTTGTTTTTCTCGCTAACAAAATATTGACAGACATGTTTAAGTGAAAGCACGAAAGAATGGCTCTATAAAGCCTACAAACCATGTGAAAAGATAGAATGCTATGTTGTACGTACAGGAAATTCGAATCACAAAATTGATCACAAAGAAGCGAGAAATGACACCAAATACTTGATGATGGTTAGGATAGAGGAAAAAAGTCTGACAATTAAATTTAATAATTATTTAATTATCAACCACAACAAAATCATCGTCTTTTCGAGCACGTCGTCGAACCTAAAGGACTCTTGGTTAGGTTTGTTTAACAAGTCTTTAAAATTCCGTTTTTTCCACAAGCGAATAAGTTTACAATCCTGGTGTTTACGAATGACTTACTTAACGAATAAGTAACTCTTTTAAAAATAGAATACGGATATTTTACGCAACTTAACCACTTGTTCAATAATTGGAGATCCAAATTAGGCTACCGTTACCGTTAGTAAAATTATTGTATATCAAAATATGACGGACCTTTGGAGCGGCAATTTTCGGGGATGACTCTTCTGGGGCAGCGCCTTCGCCAGTCGATGCTGAACTTGCCGTCTCGCTATCGTCGTTCTGAAAACATTGATTTGGAAAAGGTGTGAATTTCAAATTTTTACTTGTTCTGTGTCCTCTTCATCATCTACAACATCCAAACTTCCAGACTCTTGGTCAGCCTTCTCTGTCACTCCGGCTTTCGAATTATCTTGGACTGTTTCGTTTTCGTCGTCTAAAATTATTCTTTAGCTGAATTTTTAAAAAACTCTCAGTAAAATTTATTAAATTACCTGAGACTTTATCTTTCTTCTTTTTCTTTTCGCCTTTCGGTGGAGCCTTTCCATTTGGCCGATATTCATAAGTGTACCAAGGTTTGAAAGATTCAAAGAAGCCACAGTCCTAAATAAGAGTTACAAAATAACAACTATTTTTAAAAAAACCTCTGTTAGATTTGGCAATATCCACAAATGGTGCCGGCCACCAGTGAATAGCCAAATAACACCAAAGAGTATTGTCCGCACTAAATGCTTTAATATTTACAAACCAAACTCAACAACTTACGTATCGCAGTGACCACAATTGCGCCAAAAGCTCCAATTCCGGCCATTGATAGGTAGTAAACGCCTTGACGAAGCCACATTGGCCACAATGGGAAAAGACAACAGGCAATCGTTCCAAAAACTAAAACCAGCACGTCAACTTAGATAAATGGGATAT
Source organism: Mesorhabditis belari (assembly GCA_958450365.1). Lineage (NCBI taxonomy): Eukaryota > Metazoa > Nematoda > Chromadorea > Rhabditida > Rhabditidae > Mesorhabditis > Mesorhabditis belari. The sequence goes on from CAUEEP010000938.1 coordinate 1,655,195, forward strand.
TTATAAGTGTATAAATAGTTTTAAGGGATAATGTCAGTTCAGTTAATTTTTGTATCAAGCAAACTTACCCATTCCAAGTCCAATGACTTTCTTGTAAAGTGGAGTTGGGTCGTACACCCAAACATAAACATCGCTCGAATCAGTAAAAACCTAGACTATTTGTTTATCAAGTAGTCAAGTTATTGCAAACTTGTGATTGATGAACTTCCAGCTTGATCTTCTTCTTTTTCTTCTCATCTTTCTCCTATAACAAATAACAAATAGATTTGCTTAAATTATAATGCTTACCTCTTTCTTCTTTTCGTCTTCCGGAGCTTCACTAACGCTTTCGTTACCTTCATCAGCTTTCTCTTGTTTCTCCTAAATTTTAGCTCCATATTTGTCTAAATCCCGTCTAAATTTCATACCTTCTTGTCTTTCTTCTTGCTTAAAGTTTCTGGACGTGGGCTTTTATTGACATCACTCTCATCACCTGCAACAAATAAAAATAGACTTGTTTATGCTAATGAAGTTTAGTACCAAAAGGTTAATACAACGTTCAAAGAGGAATAGTTTTCACATCAAGTCATTGCATTTGACATTAACTTTATTGCGAAGCCAAGGCTAACTTCAGCCAATATTGCCTTCAGGTAATTTCAGCCAATATTCACAAAACCACCAACCTTTCTTTTTATCCTTGTCTTCTTTTTTCTTGGCCACCAATTTTCTCGCTCTCCAGAACAAACGACTCTCAAATAGACCTTCGAGGAATCTAAAATACAAATAGAACATAAATTTGAAAATCGATTGCAAGTAAGCCTTTTAAAAACAAAACTCACTTCACAGCAACCCGACGATCCGCGAATTTGGGCTCGCCTTTTGCCTTTGTTCCATATTTCGATTCGTATAACGTGTCAACTGCTTTGGACCCTAAAAACAAGGACTTAAATTTGGCAATAATTAAAAACTTCAAATTAAAAGCACAAAAACAAACCAGTAAAATAATGCACGTCATTTCCTTGGAATAGAGTCGATTCGGTTGGTGTATTGAATCGGACGAATTTGGCGATGGCCTCTTGCTCTTTGTTCATCGCAGCACTGTCCTCACTATCGTCCTCATTCTAAAAAATTTAGAATATAGATATTGCTTGAGTTGCATTTAGGCTTAAAACAAAAACAACTTAAGATTTAAAGCTTTAACATCTTTGAGTGCTAATGTTGATTAAGTTCAACACTTTCTTATACTTTTAGCTTTATTAGCTATCTAGTTGCAAATTTAAAATCTTTAACGGATCAAAAAGAAACCTTTTTCCGTCGAGGCGCCATTCCCCTTCAAAAATATTACAAATCGGGTTTCGCAAACCTAAAATCAAACGTAAATCGATGAAAAGTAGAAAAATAATCAACATCAGCGCAAGCTGCAAAAACAAAACCAATGTTTTCCCCAAAACCGTCACGGATAAAACATGACATCAAAGTAAAGAGAAAGGTCCCCGAAGACAAGTCAACTGAAAAGGGTAAACGTTAAAGTATTCAGGGATCGGGGTGGGACCGAGAGAAGACTGAGAATGGAGAGAAAAACCGGATCGTGAAAGAGAAAAACCATAGAAAAGCGTTTCAGCAATGCTACCCAGTTAGGGCAATAACCCCCGTTATTTGAGGTCAAGAATTGATTGTTCATAAGTGATGATATATATATACAGTGGTTCGCATAAGTATTTTCCTATGCCCCACAAAAAAATATTACTGAAAAATTTTCCCATAAAAACAATAATACGATAAAAAATCCTTGGCTTTTTGAATACCTGAGTATCTAGCTTATAAATAAATACAGTTTATTTATGTACAGGTAACAATTAATAAACTAGATCAAAAAGTTTAACAAAAATATGAAAATAGCCTCCGCAAAAGTAATGTCTTATGAACAAAAAAGCAACATAAAAGTAAATCAGAACTTTGTTGAGCGTCCCTTTGCTTTCACCACTTTTTGAAGTCTCTCTGGCATGGAATTCGTGAGATTCTCCAAAAGATTCTTCGGAATGGTCGACCAGAGACGTTGAATGTGAATGCAAAGGGTCGCTTTTTAGTCGAACTTCTTTTCCTTGAGCCGAGACTTCACAAAAGATCACAAATGCTAAATAGAGTTAAGATGTAGGGAGGTGGATTAATCAATTTGACTCAATTCGCCGCAAACCATCCGGGTAAGCGAGCCCGGGCACCGTTTTGTAGATTGACCACCGTCATGAGCCTCGACTTGTGTTTCGGGCCATTGTCCTGGTAGAGCATCTATCCGGGAGGCATCATTTGTGTTTTATCGTTTTTATTGTCCTATGACCTCAAAAAAAGTTTTCTCCAAAGAATTTTGGCATAAAGTCAAAAACGATATGTTTGGATTTTATATCTTCAAATCCCAAAATGTTTCTAGTTTCTCGTTCTCCACACGCACCTATGTGAAATTTATTTTTTTTCTTTTAATCAAGCTTCTCCCATTCATTCAAAAAGTAAATTTAGTGTCATTTACTTAACAGAAATCACTCGAACTCAATCATCAAAAGCCCAACTGACACGTTCAAAACATACGCTCAAAATGGGCTAAACTGGTTTTTTTTCAAAAAAAACTAAAAAACTAAAAGTCTTTTAAAAAACGGTTTGTTGTTGGTTTGTTGGTCTTGGGGGGCAGTTTGTAAACATCGGTTTTTTCTAACTTGCCACTAGTTTTAAAAACCTTTTTGGAGCAATTAATTGCACTGAATCTATTGGAAGCATTTACAAACCATTCTAAAAAACTTTTATGTCAGTTTGAGCAACAATTCCGAGCCTTCAAGAGTGACTCTAGTTTCTCTGGGTTTAGAGGTGCAGGGGCGAATTAAGAGGCTTAAAACCTCAGTAACTGCTTGAAATAGCTAGAAAACAGTCATGAAAGCTTAAATAAATACCAAATTATGAAACTACGCCATGAAAAACCCTAGAAGCAAAAACTAGTGCGCTCTAGCTCAATAGAGATGAATGTACACTGCCCCCAAATACTATTTCCTCATGTCTACTCTTCTCGAAATTGTCATAGATAGTCATAGATAAATCAATCTTCTTATCTTTCGGACAATACAAGACAGGTCAGTCGTTTATTCCTGAGGACTCTCCTCCTACTATGGAGGAGTTGAGGCCGGTTGTCGATTGTGCTGGGAGTGGCAGGAAAAAGGTCCTCTAAATCTTTCATTCCTACAGAGTAAACAACACACTCATTCTCACCCATACACCCATATCTACAGCTGACTGGATTAGCCATTATAGATTGAATCTTTAGCGGCAACGACATATAGAAACTTTCTATTGACACTTTCCAAATGATCAGAAGAAACTTTTCCCTTACATTAGTGCTGTGTTATTGGCACAACTAATCCATTGCTTGGGGTTTGGGCTTTGTTTGAGCCGTCAGACAACAGTGCTCTAGTACGATGAGTTGTTTGTGTTTCCGAAATCGAAATGAAAGATCAAAAGCACTGATTATCATGAAAATCACTTAAAATATTCAATAAGTTTTTTTTTGCAAATAAGCAATCACTTGAAATACTCATAAAAGCATTTGATTGTTAGTTAAAAAATGTCATTTTTCAGAGTATTTAAAATAAAATAGCGTTCATCAATGAAAAGATGTTTTCTCGAATGCTGGATGTCTTTTTGAGTGGATTTTCACAAAGAACCCCACGTCGGAGTCGAGAAACGATGATTGGCTTCAGTCGATCTGAATTGTTTTACAGAAAATTATCATTTTTATTAGATATTTGACTTTTTCTAAACACCAAACCGTTCATCACAAACCTTGATTTGAGAAAGTTTCTTTCCATTTAAGAATCCATTTCTTTCCATTTCCTGCCTCGATTTTTTGAGGTGTACAACTGAAAATGATTTTTAAAAAATCAAAATTTAACTAGAACTATTTAATTATAACAAAAACTTTCTCTTTAAAAAGTTCTACCACCATTCTCTTATCACCTACTATCAATCGGTAGCGATTAATTTCTTTTTTAAATCAAAATTCATATCATCTTCTGTATATGTTCAAGATTTCATGACGATAGCATGAATAGATCATTTTTTTATGAACACTCAAAAATGGTTGGTCAAAAAAAAACGAGCCGCAACTTAAATTTAGGGGTTCTTTTATTGATGATCTTATAAAAGATATTATTAATTTAATATTTTTCTAAACTAAATCTACTTAAACATATCAAAAAGTTAGCTTTTAGAAAAAAAAAGCAAAGAAAAAAATGATTTTGTAGGGTTTTTTTTTCAAAAATCTCAAATTTCAATTGCGTCTCGTTTTTTTAGATGCCCGGTTATTCAAAGCTTAGAATAGAAACTGGTTGTTGAAGTAAGCAATCAAATCTTTTTGTTCTTAACCCTAAATTGAGCACTCATGGACATTCGGGGTTTTTCTTGGTCCCAGAGACATCCCGCAACTTGACTTGACTCTCACTATATTTTCTTGCTCAACATCGCTTAAACCTTATGAAATTTCCGGTAAAAGACTTCAACTTTTTGTTGGTTTTTCAACAATGTTGGCTTTTCATTATCTACGAATCGAGCTTCAAACACGAATTTTATACAAAACTTTGGACGAATAAAGCACTTAAAATGTTAAAAGTGAGCAAAGGATCGTGACAGTTTTTCTCTCGAAAGGAAAGTGCAAAAATAATGTTTTTTCAGTTTTTCGCTTAAATAGCTAAAAAAAGGATGATTTTCGTGATCAGGGGCAAAAATTACCCCAAGAACTTCAAACTTACGTTTTTGAAAGGAAAAAAAAGTTAAAAATTTAGTCGTGGCCGGGGCTCAAAGCAGCGACCTTCAGATCAAAAGATATCGCGCCCGATTCGCCGCATTTTCTCTCGTTTTTCTCTCTGTATTATTACCTAAAAATCACTATCAACATTTTAGGTATTCAATCTCATTTATGTGCGTGATGTTTGTCTCTGTTTCTCTATTTCTCTTCAACTAACTTTCTCATAAATAAATGGGTTGGGGAATTGAGAATTGAGAATTGGGGAAAAAGAGAAGGAGATTGTTTGAATGTTTCAATTGGATTGATTACTTATTTTTTGATTGAGCACTAGTTTTAAAAGCTCAACCGAACATTTATCGTTCATGCAAAATGATGTCAATGACGCTGAAGTCAAATTTGAGTTCTGCCTACCGATTGCTTCTTTTCTTATTCTTTTTGATTCTTCTTAAAGATTCATTTGGCGAGTATCAGCCAAAAGTTGTCGATGGTACAAAAGTTGAAATTGGTGAACAAAAGTTTGAATGGAACGACCAAAAGATGTTGTATAGGTGGGAGGTTAACGGAACATATTCTAACGGAATAATAACAACATTTGCTTGTCTGGCTTAGCCTATTTTAGGTATATTGTGAAAGAAGCTGGACAAAGTTTGCAACTGCACTGTAATGGAGACAAGTTTTTACGACTTTTATCATACTCTTTCTTCTGATTCTAGTTGGGTGTTTCCATACGAAAGTAATGCAGCGCTTGTCGGTTGGGGTATGCCGTATATTGGTAGATATGTTCCAAAATATGAGCCTGGTGGCAAGGTGAGACAAAATATGAGACTGAACTTTAGAATTACAAGATGGCCGCAAATTGTCTTGGCTATATCTTGGCTATATCTTGGCTATATCTTGGCTGTAGCTTGGCTATATCTTGGCTATATCTTGGCTATATCTTGGCTATATCTTGGCTGTAGCTTGGCAAACCGGTTTTATTCTTTTTTTATATGAAAATTGCGATAATTTTCGACGAAGAATTTCTTTACACAAATTGTAGGATGTTTTTGAGATTTTTATTAAAGGTTTGCAAGATGCGCCCAAAAACAATCGTACAACTCAATCTGCAGCTTTTCATAAACAAACTTCATAACTTTTAACGCCTCTCACATTGCTTATTTGACTCTTTTTTTTGTTAAAAAGCTTAAAAAAATGTTTTTCAAATGTTTTTCAACAAAAATCTTCAACTATTTAGGGTTTTTATGAGCTCTAGAAGAAAAATGCAATCATTTTCATCTTCATCTTCATCAATTCATCTTCTTGAAGATGAATTTTTCTTGAAACTGGCAAATTTCATCAGTTAATCTCAAAGTTAACTTAAAGAATTATCCAAATTTTACTCTTAAAGCTTAAATTTATCAAAAAAAGGTGAGAAAGTCGATTTCAGTTTAAAAATGAATTAGAAATAGTTTGAATAATGTTGCATGCCAAGGGTTATTTTGGGCGCATCTCATCAGAGGCGTTAAAAGTTATGAAGTTTGTTTATGAAAAGCTGCAGATTGAGTTGCGTGATTGTTTTTGGGCGCATCTTCCAAGCCTTTAATAAAAATCTCAAAAGCATCTTACAATTTGTATAAAGAAAATCTACTTAGAAAATTATCGCAATTTTCATATAAAAAAGGAATAAAACCGGTTTGCCAAGCTACAGCCAAGATATAACCAAAAAAAACTCCAAGGCGATAATTTACGGCCATCCTTTGCAATGCATAATTTGCTAAATCGCGGGATGCTTATCGAGTATCCGAGGACTACTGGTTTTGACAAAGTTTTCACCCACAATTTGAGTGTCTTAGAGTTGACGAGTCGTAAGTTTAAAGTCGAGTAAATTTAAAGAAGATTTTGATAGCTTAAAATCAACTCGACCAAAATCTATTTGAGATTTTGGTCGAGTTTGATTTGATAGCAAAAAAGTCGTCTAATTTTGTGAGTAGAAATTTGTGAAAAACTGGTACCCTTTCGGATACTCGATAAGCATCAATCGAAAACATTTTCAAAGCTTACTACTTCAAAAAAAAATCGAATAACAATAATGATACATAGAGTTCCTCGTTGTCGGTTTTCGATCTAACAGATTTGGATACAGGAGTTTACGGCTGCGGAAACTCCACGGATGGCAGGGGAAAGTATCAAGGACTTTACGTATATGTAAAACGTTGGTCTTTGTTTTGTTTTATCAAAAATCATAAAACGTGTTGATTATGCAGGCTCACGGCTTTTTTTGCAATATGGAAGAGGCCAATCTTTTTTGCTCGGGAAAGCATGGCACAAAAATGTGATTCCATGTCGGACAACATCGCCGATTGACGGTCAGAATTTTTGTATTTTGTAAGGCTTTTTTTGTTAGTCTATTAATGAAATTTTCCGATTCTCACGGCAACAATTAAAGAAAAGTTCCTATGAAAATTTTAGTCACAAAAGTGAGACTGCTATCGGACAACGAAGAGTGGACAGAAGTGTGTAGGTATAAAAAAATTCTAGCAAAAAATTTCAAAAAGTATGTGTTTAGTACGATATTTGGCCGAAACCTGATACGAACTTTAAACAAAGCAAACCAATCAAGCGACTCGAAAGAGCTCTTTGGGTGCATTCCAATGTGGAAGCATTATGATCCTAGGCAAGCTTTAGAAATCTACTATATATATATAAAAGAGTAACGTCGGAAACAAAACTACTTTTTGATCAAAACAAGTTGTTTCATCAAAAATCCGTAAAAAAATCAGAAAAACCACTTACCGTAAATATTAGTACCCCAGCCCCCTCGTACAGTCGCGTAGTCGCAAAAGTTTTTTAGTATTTCATTTTTTTTTTCAAAGCGCCCATACTTTCAAAAAAAGAGTCTTTGGTATCAAAAAATAGCTGAAATTAAGGGCTATTTTTTGATACCTAAGCGCGCATTGTATCATAAACGAGTGTCGAGAAAAACGCGTTCAAAGCTAGACTACGCAACACTCCGCACCGTCATTATGGGGGTGGGGAACTATTACAGTATTTACGGTAGGTATGCCCTTCGGCGGCCTTTGGGGAAAGGGGGCGTGGTCAAGGTGGTTGGCGTTCCGTCTACAAAACTACTGCTCTAAGGGGGTGTCGGGTTCGATTCCCGGCCCTTCTAAAGTTTTTTTTGCTTTAAATCTTTTCAAGCATGGAGTTGAAGTATGTTTAAATCTATTGAATAATAAAGTTTTTATTTTTTTAGTGCAAAACGAGGGGACATCCTCCCGTTTTGGGGTATTTGAGATTTTTCAAATAGCAGGGTTACTGGAGGTGTCCCCCACCACCGTTTTGACAAATATACAAGGTAACTGCGAATTATAGCGACTCACTTCTGAGAATCTAGCTCAGCAAGAACCCGATGAATCTATATGAAATTTTTGGAGGTGTTTTTTGAGTATCTTTTCTGTAGCTAAACCCATCTTCTAACTAATTGGTGCTTCTAGAATCTTTATATGACCATACAAAGTTAAGAATCGCGGTACACCTGGTGAAAAACGAAAAACAAAATGCAAATTTCGGGAAAGTATAACAGTAGAGTATCGTTTTCTAAATCAAATCAAATAAAGAAAATGACTTCCGATTTGTAAACATATTTTTAGAACTGTGCTTAGCGAGTATGGTGGAGAAGGGGATTTTCAACGAGATCATTTCCTTTTGGACATTCTGCAGTGCAAGATCGAAAAATTGGACGACCCAGATTGTTCCGATGAGCTGCAGGAGATTGTGAAACAGTTCAGATTTGTGCAAAACATGACTACGATTAGGCAAATTATGACAGATCACATAGCAAAAGCCATTAATTTATTCGAATTTATTTTATTTAGTGATCCCTTTGAAGAGTTAATTATCTAGCTAATTATCAGGTCCCAGACAGAGCTTTTTTTGTTAGGTTTTCCATAAAAAGGTCTGAAAAATGGATATAAAACGAGATTTCCATATGAACTCACTAGTTGCACAACATTCGATCGCTGTCAACGCCCAATGGCCAGAGAAGTTCTCGCAAAGCTCTTTCTGCTCGAGGAAGTTAGTTTAAGAACTTTTGTCACAAAACACTATATCGACTTGAAATCGACTTGAAATATTTAAAAAGACATAATAAAAAGAAAAAAGTTTTTATTTAGCAAAATTTTTCAGAGTGATCCTTTCATTGAGAGTTTAAAGCTCATTCCGTTTGTGGAAGCAGAGCAAAGGAAAGTGATTCGACCGATTGGATTTGATGGAACGGAAGAATGGAAGCCTATTAAAAGCAGAGACTCTTCCTACAGCTCTGTAGATCTTTTTCCTGCGCTGTGAATTTTGACAAGTTCAATAAAGAAAAGCAACCTTTTTTGTTTGAAAGAGTTACAAATTTAGCGTCTAAACATGTTGCTAAGAGGATTGATTTGAGTTTTATCAAAAAAACGTGTCAGTCTTATCAAAAAAAGTACCTTTACGGAGCATGAAAATTTATATACAAGATTTATTTCCTACAAAAAGCTACAGAATAGTCGACGTCGAGATTTTCGCTACTTGTAGAGCTAATTTGTAAAATTTTTCTTTCTGATCAAAAAGTTTTATTTTTTTTTTACTCTTGACTGATTGACATTTATAGGGACTGAAACACAAATTACATCATTTAATTCTCTTTGAAGATCATTAACAATTTGAGCAAACTCCTGGAATACAATAGGCACATTTACAGAACATTGTTCCGAGTTGAGACCAAGCATCTGCAGAAACGAAATTCCGCCACGCGACGAGCACCTCGCCAAACGCGAGTTTGTTCGTCGAGAGAGCGTTGCAGAAACCGCATTGTTCATAGATTTTCGTGTGGCTGGAGAAGGCTTTATTTGACAGATCCGTGCAATTCACATCACCTTTGACTCCCTGAAAAAACGAAAATCAGAATCTTTTCCTTTGTTAGGAGTCCTTTCAAGAATTTGATTATGTGTTAGTCCTGTCCGATCTCAGAACCACTCCGACTAGTTCAGAGTCAGCCTTTACAAATCGTTCGAAGCTTGAGAAAGCTTTTTTTCGATTTTTAGATAAGTTTCATTTTCAAATAGCTCAATTCATGAAAGAGACGAAAGGTTAGTTTTTAAAAAATATGTAAGCTCAAATAAATGCTTAAAAACTGGCGCTTCCAGAGCTTCCAGAGCTTCCAGAGAGCTGTAATAAAACAAAATCAAACTTCAGACTTACATTTAAATAGCTCTGCACGTAGGGCAAGAGTTTCGGGCGAACACAGTTGATGAAATTTTTCCCGATCACGTCAAACATCTGATATGAATCTAAAGCCCGGTTTTTCCTCATTTCCAAAAGTTTCACGCACCGTAATAGCTCTCGCAAAAATACCATCCGTATCTCTTCAAATATCCATCCGATCCACAGTGAGCTCTTTGGTCGTCCAAACACGTATACTCATCACATCCTTGACAACCGCCGGCACAGGGAAGCGTGAAATACCATTGCGTTGATGTTGTCCCATCACAATTCGGCTCGACGTCGACTCGAACTTCTGTATAGCGGCCTGAATGTGGAAATGTTTGCTAGAAAGAAATCTCTCAAATCCAACCTTCATAAGTGATCGGAGTCAACTGCTCGTCATTTGTTCCAATGCAAGTACTATCGAAAAGGTTCACTCCACCATACGTAACCGTCACTCGATCGGGCACTTGATATGTCTGATACGAAAAAAGCAAATTTCTCGCGCTTGTCGTATTCATTCGGTATCGTCGAGTGACAGGAGTGTTGGCGCCGGCGACTTGTTGACCATCACACGCCGAACAAGAAGTCGCACATCGGGACGTCGAATTCGCGTCACATTGAGAACCGCATGCCACTGGAAGCTCGTTGGAGAAATTGGCAGCTGATCCGAGGTTGTCTCTAAAAATTTCGATTGAGTAAAACATTATTAAAACATTATAAAACAGTAAAACAAAAGCTAGTCTTGAAACTTTTTAGTTCATTGCATTAGGTGATGATGCAGATTTGCAAAAAAAGAGTTGCTTTGGAGGGAAAATTTCGGCAAATGCAGATAGCCTTTTTATTTGCGTCTTAACGAAATGTTTTTACGAAAAACAACGAAATGTTTTGGCTTTATCTAGTTGTAAAAAGAATTCAAAGACTGGTTGAAAAAAAAATGGAAAAAGTTTGAAGCGTTTTTCAAAAAGCCTATCTGGTTTTGTGTACATTCTACCGTAGGCACTTTGGTGTCGCGTACTAAAACGCGCCCCTTTCGAGTATTTAAAGAAATTTTTGCGATACTCTCTATACCGATAAACCTAACCTTTCCTACGAGAATGTGCCCAAAAGGGTATTTTGTTTTGTTTTGTTGAGCGCTAAAAAGCGCAATGGTATGGAGCTTTTTGAAAAGTGGAACCACAAAATATGAGTTCCCTGCTTACCCAAACACAAAATAGGGACTCCAGTTGACGATCGAGCACGATCCCGAGGCACTGCTCGCGCACATCTCTTCCGCCATCCGCACTTGCACTTGATAGACGTCACTTCGATCCGAGTTGAGCAACCCAATGTAACGGAGACCCGAGTTGGTGATCGATGAGAGATTTAATGGAATCACATTCAGAGTGTCGGATGACCCGAAACGAACACCAATACCACCGAATTGCATTCTGAAAGCATTCCATTCTTAAAGCATTGTTAAAGCATTGTTAACGCATTCTTAAAGCATTCTGAAAGCATTCTTAAAGTATTCTTAAAGCATTCTTAAAGCATTCTTAAAGCATTCTTAAAGCATTCTTAAAGTATTCTTAAAGCATTCTTAAAGCATTCTTAAAGCATTCTTAAAGTATTCTTATAGCATTCTTAAAGTAAAGTCATTCAAAAAGTGGTTTGACTTTAAAGAAGATTTAAATTGAGATTAAGATTGAGTTTTTTTTTCGCTTACCTTGCGGTGCCATTCCTTGGAATTCGCACAAACATTACACTTAAACGATTCGTTTCGGCCACTAGTGACGAATTGTCAACCGTCAAACCAAGCGATTTTAGATCTTGCAATGTGACAAGGATAGGATTCAAATTCTTCGGTCCAACTTTCAGCGATCCGGTCGACACTTGATAGGATCCATTCGGGAAAGTGGAGTCATTGCTGAGGATGTCATCGAGCGAGGGACTGCTGTCTGGCGAATCTTTCTTTTTGTGTTTTCGCAAACCGACAACAAGACCGACGATGAGAGCAATGAGAAGGACGACTCCAACGAGAATTCCAATTCCAATCCAAGTTCTTCGTTGCATGAGACCGGAAATTTAGCACTAATCTCTGCACAGACTTCCAGCTTTTTTATACAAACTGATAAGATTTAAAAAGAGGGGCTTTTCCAACAAAATAAGCAAAAACTGAGCGCTTTGGAGCTAATTGATAAGGTGTGAGTCATTCAGAGAAAAGCGGAAGGGCGGATTCGTTGCTGATCTCCATCATTTTTTTTGACACTTTTAATGGTAAATGACTGATTAGAAAGCATAAAATTGTCATGTCACTCGAAAATTTTTGTTGATCTGTACTTTCTAAACGTTTCTCTGTCTCTTTTCTGTCTTTTCTCTAGCAGAAGCAATTTCGTAACCATTGAAAGCTGGGGATCAAATTTAATCCAAATTTGATCCAAATTTAAAAGAATTACAGGGTGTCCGGTAAAAAAGAAAGTGGTCATCGGTCTGAGTCTCGGCCACTAGTGACGATCTTCCACGATCTTCTCTCAGGCAGTGTCAGACTTGGTTTCAAGAGAGAGAGACGAGACTTTGGAAGACTATGAGCACGGCTCGAGGCCAAAAGTCGTGAACGAAGCCAAGCTGAGGGACGTTATTCAGGCCGATCCATGCCAATCTGCTCGAGATCTTGCGAAAATATTCCATTGTGATCATGTCACCCGATAGGCTTTCGAAAAAGCTCAATGATCGCTTGTCGATGGGGCGAAGATTTGACCATACCTGAAGATTGATCATACCTAAAGTAAAATCATATCGAAGAGAGAGTTTAGTGCTATTATTTTTGATTAGGTAATTGAAAGGAACATCTCTGATCAAGCTTGGTTTTTTTTGATTGATTTTAGATTTCTTTTGAGGTAATTTCAATCAATATCTAAAAATATATATAATTTCTGTCCACCAGACATCAAATCTGCTGGATTTTTGAAGTAAAAAATCTTGAATTCCGTACAAAAACCACCTGTTTTCGAAAAGAAAAAGAAATGATACATTCAGCTGATGGCGGAAATTGTTTTTTTTGATACGACTAACATTTACAATAGATTTTAGTAGCTTTGTTAGCTTCTAGTTTTCAAATTCTAAAACTCCGAGCAGTATTTGTTATAGTTTATTATGGTTCTGGACTAGACCTAGATCAATCTAGGCGGTCCGCCCTATTTGAATCCCCGATCCTGTCCAATTTCTCCTGTCCGACCTAGACCAAAGGCTCAGAACATGCTTGGTTTCAGTCCACCACAGTAAAAGCTTTTATTCAGAGCCTTCCGATGGAACAGATTGTCTACAACTATCCGTCAATCTACTTGTGGAGTCTCAGCTCGACTGGAATCATTACCGGAATCATTAATTTCTTTACAATCTATCTAATTCTTTATGTGTCTCTAAAATCGATGAAAAACGATAGTTTTTTTTGTTGTTATGGTTGCAGGTAAAAGATTTGAGCGCCAGAAGATTTGTTTGACTCAAGACTTACTTAGGACAATGCAATAGTATACATGTATTTTTGCTAGAGTACCAGGGTTGGGCTGATCGTCCGGATCCGACCGAAAGACTGAAGTAGACAGAATGCCACTTTCCGTACAGGCTTTCTCAACTGTATTGGAAACTTTCATGCACTTGGTGTGCGGTGAGTTCTTCTATCCAAGGGCCAGTGTCCACTTCCATGGCCCATTTACCGTTCTACACGATTTTCGACATGTCAGCAACTATTCATTTTGTGAGACGAAACTTGATGCGTCAAATCTTTCTTTTTCAGCTAATCTTTATGATTCTCTTCATTGCAATGGCCTACAGCACTGTCATTTGTTTTGTCTATCGACGTCGACTCATTCTACCCGACGAACATTGGCTTCGGTTAGCGACCGGTACACTGGCGAATGAGAAACGTTCACAAGTTATATTTAGGATAGAAATAGGAAATTCTCGGTTCGAGTCGATAAAATGAATCTCTGATAAAATAGTAAACCATGAGATTCTTCAAAAGAGTCAATATCGAATCAATATCGAATCAATTCCAGATGAAAAGAAAAATTTTTAGTCCAAAGCTTTGCAGCTTAAAAAGAAACTTATGGCAACGAAAAGAACTTTAGGTCAACCTTCTCTTACAAGAAATTTAGCGTAACTTTCTTTTACTAGAAATCTACTGTGTAGATTACCATCACTGGGTGGTGTTGTGCATATGTATAGAATGCTCAAGTTTACATTTTATATCCTGTAGTTCTTTAACCAGTAGTTCTTTAAGCAGTAGTTCTTTAAGCAGTAGTTCTTTAACCAGTAGTTCTTTAACCAGTAGTTCTTTAACCAGTAGTTCTTTAACCAGTAGTTCTTTAAGCAGTAGTTCTTTAAGCAGTAGTTCTTTAAGCAGTAGTTCTTTAAGCAGTAGTTCTTTAAGCAGTAAATATCGTGGATTTTGAGAAACTCATTTACATTCATGCACTCACAGGATGGTAGTCGATGGGTTTGGTATGACGGAACACCGTTCGACTACACCAACTGGGCACCCGGCGAGCCGAGAACGTCTCCATGGATGATGGTGAGCGCTTTTTGTGAATCCTTGAAGAGCTGATCGGGGATAAACTGCTTTAGAGAACTGAATAAGTGGTAGTCTGATGGGGCTAAGTCATGGGTCATAGTCATGCCAAGTTATGGGTCATAGTCATGCCACTTTTCACTTTTTTTCTTATTTACGAAAACTTCTCAAATTTTTTTTGAACAAAAAAACGAAAAAACATTTGTTTTTGAAAATTCAGTCCGGGATTATAAACCGAAATTAAATGCTAAATAATCAACCCAAATTCAAATTTACCCACAAGATATTCAAAGTTAGATAACTTTAGCGTCTGATTTGTTGTCTCATATGAGTTGTCTACTTCGTAAATTCAAAAATCTCGACTATGCGAATCTCGACGAATAACAAACTCGATAAGAAACCTGATTTGATTTGATTTGATTTGATTTGACCTGGGTTTCCCGTCGAATAGCCTTTTTGAGTTTTTTTTCTATTTGAATCACAATTTTTTTTGATCTCAAAAAGCCGAATTTTTCAACAAAACCGATAAGAGAACGCTGCCAGCGTGCTGTCTGCTTTTTGCTGTTTATGCTGTTTATGCTGTTGCTATTTATTGTTGCTATCAGAGTTTGTCGACAATCACTTCCAAAATTGGGCACAATTTCTCTTGTTTCTAGTCTGCCCCTTTCTTTCACTCATCTGGTCGTCTAGCTGATAAGAAATCGACGAAATTTTGGGGATTTCTGCTTGAATTCGTCATTTACACGTATATAAACTCGGTCATTCTCTTTTATTACAATTTCGGAATCCGAGATTTGTCTGAATGATGAACGCTTTGGTGGCCTTGACTGCTTTCTCGGTATCCGTTTTTGCGGTCAGTTTTTGCGTCATTTACTAAAATGATTAGCTAAAAGCCTTCAACTTCAACTAAAAGCCTTCAACAGCCTTCAATTTATGCTTTATAACGACTCAAAAAGCTAGTTGTTTTCTCACATTTCTCACACAAAAAAAGTGAGCCAAGTAGACTTGGCTATCGATATTTTGTGGTCGCATTAAAACGGACATAAATGTAGATTGATAGCTCCAAATGCTCGAAAACTTTTATCAATGGAAAGCCAGAAATTTATGCTTTATTTTGGAAGAACTGTTAGAAGAAAAACGCATCTCAAAAGCCTTATAGATATCGATAAAAGCTTGATAAGGTCATATCGATCGCGCTCGGCTTTTAGAGATACGTTTTGCCTACTCTTCTACGTATTAGGTATCAAAATGAAGCTTAAACTTTTGGCCTTTCAGTTTCAGAGGATTTGGAGGTATCTATCTACAATCTACAAGGGAAACTTTTCAGCTATCGACTCAAACGGCAGACCCGTGTGCCATGTGTGAATATGTGATGAATCAGGTGATTGACTCAGTTTTTCGACTTTGAATTATTTCAAAAACTTTTGTTAACTAGATATCTTGTGATTAAGTGATTCAGTTTCAATCAATCAATCAATCAATCAATCATTTCTCATAATCCATTTGTAAAAATGTCGACTTTCAGGCTGAACAACACTTCCGACGAGCAGAGAATATCACTCAGCTGGCCAAAGATCTTCAAGGAGTTTGTTGGCTTTTTTTACTTTTCGAAAACAATTTTTAAAGCTTGTTAATCGTAAAAATATTTATAGGATTGTGCAACGTTGCAACGATTCTACGGTGATCAAGCGGTGCAAGACTGTGCTCGATTGGTGACACAAAACTTGGATTTAATCTATGCTGATTTGCAACAAGGTTTCATTTTTACTTGGATGGAATTGAAAAGCGTTAGACTTTAGCTGATGTAAACAAAATTTTACCATCTCAATACCATATTATAGTCGTTACTTGAGCTACTTTTTAGTCTATAAGGGCTTATGAAAACTTTATGACCTTATGTTGTTCCACAAAATTTAAAGCTGATTTCACTAGTATTTTTGATGATTTTCGGTCACTTTTTTGGTATTTAATCCTAGAAATTGCGTCGTTTATAGTGAGAGTCTTAGTGAGCGGGGAAGTCTTATGCGTTATTTCGCCTGACTATAAACAGATCTCACTATAAAGTATAGTATAAAGTATAGTATAAAATAGAGTCTAAAGTAGAGTATAAAGTATGGTATAAAGTAGAGCATAAAGTATAGCATAAAGTATTGTATAAAGTATTGTATAAAGTATTGTATAAAGTATAGTATAAAGTATAGTATAAAGTAGAGTATAAAGTATAGTATAAAGTATAGTATAAGTATGGTATAAAGTATAGCATAAAGTATTGTATAAAGTATTGTATAAAGTATTGAAGTAGTATAAGTATAGTAAAGGTAAGTATAGTATAAAGTATGTAAGGAGAGTATAAGTATGAAAGTATAGTAAAGTATAGATAAAGATGTAAAAGTATAGTAAAAGTATGAGGGTATAAAGAGTAAAGTAGTAGTAAAGTATGTGTAAAGTATGCAAAGATGTATGTATGTATAAAGTATGTATGTGGTATAAGTATAGTATAAGTATGTATAGTGGTATAGTATGTATGTATGTTGGTTGTATAAGTTGTTGTATAAAGTATTGTATAAAGTATTGTATAAAGTATTGTATAAAGTATTGTATAAAGTATTGTATAAAGTATAGTATAAAGTATAGTATATTTTCGAAACCAAAACACTTCTGGCAACGTCAGAGCTTTCGTCGGACCCTAGAAAGCTAAGCATTCTTTCAGCTGGAGTCCGTGCCATCGCTAAGGGCCTTTATACGATTTGAAAAAACCAGGAGGAGATTTGAGATTTTGAGATTCACCTTGACCAATTCAATCGCATCATGCGGCTTCGTTTGCTCGAACATCTCCAGCTTTAGTATAAAGTAGAGTATAAAGTAGAGTATAAAGTAGAGTATAAAGTAGAGTATAAAGTAGAGTATAAAGTAGAGTATAAAGTAGAGTATAAAGTAGAGTACAAAGTAGAGTATAAAGTAGAGTACAAAGTAGAGTATAAACAGATAAACAGATAAACAGATAAACAGTATAGTATAAACAGATTAAACTAGCTAATTTAACATGTGGCTGTGAATGTGGCCACATCTAAACATATAGCTTACTAGTAGGCCATAGCCATGTCACTAGTTTCGGCCAAACCTCCATAAAAAGACTTAAATGAAGGCATCGAGGTTCCGGGTTTAAATTAACATATTCCCGGTTCAATTTTAATGAACATTTTTCAAACTATACCCCCTTTCGCATCAATTTTTTTTCAGGAAAACAAACCGGTGAGATTTGCCAAGATATGGGCCAATGCATCAAGGTGTCCACCACACAACCCCCACCCACTTTCCCATGTCCCGTGTGCGAGGCTGTGCTCAATGAGGTGAATTTTAAAAGAGATTTCCCGAGAATTTCACGTCCACAACAGGCCAAACAAAAGCTCGGCACTCGGATCAACGATGAACAAGCGCTGCTGGTCGAGCTGCTCAATGTGAGACAAAATACAGGGTGTTTCAAAAGTTCTTATACTTTTTTTTGACTTGAAAAACACGTGAACTAACGGAAAATTTCGGAAAACTAACGCCGGATTCTTCTTCAGGCATTTTTACCCCCAATATGCCCATTTCTATAAAAAGATTTCAAACCTTCAACAACTTTTTGACTAGGATTTTTTACATTCGTGTCTGATCGCTGTAGAAAGTTGTAGAAAGCTGTAGAAAGTTGTAGAAAGTTTTAGAAAGCTGTAGAAAGCTGTAGAAAGTTGTAGAAAGCTGTAGAAAGCTGTAGAAAGCTGTAGAAAGCTGTAGAAAGCTGTAGAAAGCTGTAGAAAGCTGTAGAAAGCTGTAGAAAGCTTTAGAAAGCTGTAGAAAGCTGTAGAAAGTTGTAGAAAGCTTTATAAAGCTGTAGAAAGCTGTAGAAAGTTGTAGGAAGTTGACTTAAACTTTGAAGAATGGGGGTTTTTTTTGCCAAAAACTTTTGTTACCATTTGATAGACCTAAGTTATTTTTTTCTTGAAAACAAGCTAAAAACGAAATTTATATCTTAAAAACGAAAGATTTTCAAGCGAGGGTACTGTAGTGATTATTGTTGGTTTAGATATAATCTTTATTACAGCGATAATAGTTGGTTCAGTGGTTTGAGATTGGGAGAGTAGAGACACGGCACGGCACACCTCGGCAGCTCGTTCACATTGCTTTTATACGGAACTGAGGCGTTGGTCTCGTCTTGGAGACAATGGAGTTGAACGGATATTAAATATTAAATTAAACGAACGGATATTAAATAAATTAAACGAAGCGACGCATATTAAATCTCGCACAATAGGCGTTCGTCCACATAGGTGCCTAGCTGGCCACATAGGTGCCTAGCTGGCCACATAGGTGCCTAGCTGGCCACATAGGTGCCTAGCTGGCCACATAGGTGCCTAGCTGGCCACATAGGTGCCTAGCTGGCCACATAGGTGCCTAGCTGGCCACATAGGTGCCTAGCTGGCCACATAGGTGCCTAGCTGGCCACATAGGTGCCTAGCTGGCCATTTCCATACGTGGCGATCTCGATCACGAGATCGTCACGACAGGCACCCAAATAACCCAAAAAAACAAAAAGCGATGTGACAACCTTTAAAAATCCTCATCAAAAAGTTGTTTAGAGTTGTTTTTTTATTGTTTGTTGGTTTGCAAAAAGTTGTTTTGCAACTTTTGTGCAAAAAAAAATCTAGTAAAAGTAAAAAATACCTGAATTTTCATAAATCCGGTGTTGTTTTTTCAAAAATAACGTGTTTTCCCAATTAAAATGTTCGTTTTTAAAAATATAAAGACTTTTGAGACACCCTGTATTTTACTTTGTAACCTTTTTTTGCAGGATTGCTATGTTGTCAGTCCGGCAGTCGCCGAGGCGTGCATCGAATACGTCAGCTTTGGCATTGATATCATCTACGCAGATCTGACAAATGGTTAGGGGCTAACTGGAGCTAAGGCTAACTTCTTTCAAATCAAATTCTTATTAGAGTTGTCCATAAGTTCTTGGGGTACTTTAATTTGTGATTTCTTGAAAATCAGCTAAACAGTTTCATCTGTAATTTCTACAGAATAATCAATAAGTCTATGCTAACTAGTAGCCAAAATTTGATCATGATTAGTTGGTTCAATCGAGAGAATGAGCCTCTAACGTTGATGTGTGTGTTTGTGAAGTGGCTCAACTCTTTGTGGAGTGGCTCAACTCTTTGTGAAGTGGCTCAGCTCTATAGAAACACTAATGAATCTGGATCTAGAGCATTTTTAAGAGAATCTAGATACAATTCAATTTAAATCAGCTCTTTTGATTGATCTTTTTTCAATAGAAGTATGCAAATTCTCAAATATTAGCCTTCAAAATAAGTTCAAATAGATGCTGACTTTTTTTGATCAATCATACAGTACTGGACAATGAAATATCAATTATTCGAATAAACGATCGTCACTTTCGCGATTGAATCGAAAAACGACTTTAAACTATTGCTCTTACTAACTTAAAACTATTCTTCTTACTAATTATTAGCTTAAAACTATTCTTCTTGCTAACTATTAGCTTAAAACCATTGCTCTTACTAACTATTAACTTAAAACTGTTCTTCTTACTAACTATTAGCTTAAAACCATTGCTCTTACTAAGAGCTAACGATTAAGAGCTAACGATTAAGATCTAACGATTAAGAGCTAACGATTAAGAGCTAACGATCTTACTAACGATTGCTCTTACTAACTATTAACTTTAAACTATTGCTTTTACCAATTATTAGCTTAATATACAGTACTGGACAATGAAATATGATATTTGAAAAACGATCGTCACTTTCGCACGTCTGTAACTCCGTTGTCTTTGAGTTTAAACTGTTAGTGTTATACATTTTCTGAAAGCTCTTTTCAACGGCTACACAATGGTAACATTAATATTTAGAAATACGGTAAAGACAAGGGAGTTACAGACGCGCGAAAGTGACGATCTTTTTTCAAAGATGATATTTCATTGTCCAGTAGTGTATCTCTCGATTCAACTCTTTGTGAAGTGGCTCAGCTCTATAGAAACACAAATGAAAGACAGGATCTAGAACATTTTCAAAAGGATTTTTCATCCAGATACAATTAAGCTTAAATTAGCTCTTTTGATTGATCTGTACGATCACAGTATTTACGGTATAATTATTTCCAGAAACAGGAGACAATTTGCAACTTTTTTTGAGTACAATAATGATAGGTTTCAGTGTGTCTAGCGCATTTTACAAGCAAAAACCTTTTCCGGATATTTTCCGGAAAACCTGTAGAAGAAAAGCTTTCAAGTGTTTTGGCTTTCACATGAAAAAAATTTTTTTTTTTAGGCAAAGACGCTTGGCAGACATGTGCTGATCTGCACGTTTGCTTTGGCACCGAGCCACCAATGAGAAATTGATGACATTGAAAAGATCATGAACCAAAAAGAAACCTTTTCTCTCAATAAATTTTGAAAATCAGTGCACTTTAAAAATGGCAAGACCAGGCAAATGTTTATCAAAAAGTGGATGCAATTTCTGTATCAAACGTTCCGGAAACTGCTCGTCCTCCAAATGTTTATTGAGCTTTCAAATCTAGAATTGTTTCTAATGAACAGAAACTTTGGAACCGTATTAGATCAAAAAAAGAACCGTATTGGAACCGTATTCAAAAAAAAACTTCAATAACTTTTACGTTGCCCGAATGTTTTAGTCGCAAGCAGGTCACCGAACCTGTTGCATCTGTGGTCCATCCGTTGGATATTCGATCAAATCTGGACGATGCTACGACTACCTTTGGACTCATTATTTGGCGGAACATTGCGATTGTCGTAAAATTGTCGCCATAACTTCGGACTGCGGCTCAAACATGTTGAAGACGGAAACTTTAGTCTGTTGATCTCTAGTTGATCTCTAGTTGATCTCTAGTTGATCGAAACTCTAATCTGTTGATCTGAAAAAGTCATCCTATTTTTTGTTTCTCTCATTTAATTTTTTTTTTCATTTCTTTCATTTTCTTTCATTCTAAAATCAAACGTAAATCAATGAAAAGTAGAAAAATATTGGGTTGGTGGAAAAGTCCTTTCGGATTGTTTTTAGCCTAGGTTTCTGCACGGAAAACTAACGAAACGTGAAAACAGCCATTTTTTGGCTCTGCCGCCCTTTACTAAAATAGCTGTAAAAACTTTTCGAAAAGAGATATCTTAAAACCGTTTTTATCAATCGATCCGTCTTGAATTCAGCTTTAGGATGAGCTATAAAACGTCAAAATTCGACAAATTTAAGGTACTCTCCCAAAAAATCGGAAAGGACTTTTCCATCAACCCAATAGATCAACATTAACGAAAGTTGCAAAAACAAAAACAAAAAACAAACCAACAAAAAAAAACAAAACCAATGTTTTCCCCAAAAACCGTCATAGCTAAAACATGACATCAAAGTAAAAAGAAAGATTTATCGCAGGCAAGTCAATTGAAGGGTAAACGAAATGTTAAAGTATTCAGGGATCGGGGTGGGACCGGGAAAAGACTCAAAATGGAGAGAGAGAAACCGGACAGAAAGAGAAAACCCATAGAAAAACGTTTCAGCAATGCCACCCAGTTACGGCAATAACCCCCGTGGTCAAAAATTGATTGTTTATAAGTGATGATATCATCTCTTTTTGTTAAATATTTCGTAAGTTATAGTTTTTATCCGTTATCCTTTGTATTCTTTGGTCAAATACCTTTTTAATTCGCTTTGATCTTTTAATTTCAGCCATTTTTTTGCCCAGCGCTGCCTAGGTAACGGGCTGAAGAGGTAAATTTTAATTGAAACTTGAGAAACGAGTTGCTCCTTGTTTGATTTTTTTGATCGGTGAATTTAAATTTCATTTTCACATGTGAATTACTTTTTCAACGTTTTAAGCTTTTATAAAGTTACTGATTTTATAAAGTTATTGATTTTAGGTAAAAAAACCTAAACTCCGTCACAAAATGACCTCAATTCGGATGCCAAGGGATGATGAAGAGGCTCTATTGCCGGAGTATGAAGAGGTGAGGAGGAGGAGGGTACTCTAGATTGATCTAGAGTATCCTCTAGTGCGGAGGGTACTCTAGATTGATCTAGAGTACTCTAGATTGATCTAGATTGATCTAGAGTACCCTCCGCATTGATCTAGATTGATCTAGAGTACCCTCTAGTACGGGGGGTACTCTAGATTGATCTAGATTGATCTAGAGTATCCTCTAGTGCGGAGGGTACTCTAGATTGATCTAGATTGATCTAGAGTACCCTCCGCATTGATCTAGATTGATCTAGAGTACCCTCTAGCACGGAGGGTACTCTAGATTGATCCATGGAATAAAATCTACAACATGAGTAGATAAAATCTACAACATGTAGATTGATTACTGATTGATTCATACTGTAGATTGATCCGTAGAATAGAAAATAGAGCCGAACCTCAATTTGCAGGCCCGGAGCCCCCGCCAAGCAGCCGGCACCGCGCCACGAACCCAATTCTGGCCAAAAGATATCGAGGGGATGAATCAAGACGCGAAAGAGGGCAGTGTTAACTCCAGTCATGTTCATATTCGAATGGGTGAGAGAATGCTTTCGGTAATTGTCAAAAAAAAAAGCTCGATTTAGCTTTTCTTCGCAAAGTCTTCGGGATTCTCTCCTTTCAAATCGTGCTCACCACCGCCATTTGCGCAGCCATCTACATGACACCGGGGATCAAAGAATTCGTCCAGGCCAAGTAAAGAATATCTTTAAAAAATCATTAAAAAAGTGTAGTTTTTGGCAAAGAGACTATAGATCAGATTTTGAATATTCAGTTTATCAGTGATAGAATTCTAGTTGGCATTATCAATGTGTGTTGAAGAAGCCAAAAGCTCAGCTTCTTGAACCACCTCAAGAAATAGACGTGGCTAACAGGCTAACAATTTGAAAACTTTCTTGAGCACTTGTGAATCCTATCTCAAAGTTAATCAACTTTTTATTACAATATCGTACCATTTACTTGTTTGTATGTAATGTAGTTTTGGTTTTTGTTGAAATGATCCACAAGATCCACAAGCAGCCGGATAGATCAAATACTTTTGATTTTATATCTACCTTCTTTAGTAAGATCAATTTAAGAGTACTGAGATGTTGGGTATGCCGTAATCTATTCTTTAGCATACCATTTTCAGTGGTTGGGTGCTGTTGTTGACGCTTGTCGGCTCGATCGGTCTGATCATTGCGATGCACGTTCACGCAAGGAATGTCCCAACCAATTATGTCCTCCTAGCTTCATTCACCGTCGTTCAAGCGCTCACCCTTGGAACTCTAGGTAGTTGAGAAAACTAATAAACTAAGTAACTAACTAAGTAACTAACTAAGTAGCTAACTAAGTAATTAACTAAGTAACTAACTAAGTAACAAATAAATCTATAGACAAATTTCAGTTTCAATGTTCGAAGTCGGTGTGATTCTGGAAGCGGCTTTGCTGACATCAGGTAAAAATGATTGTTTGATTGTTTTGATTTGAAAAATGATTTGATCCACCGCCCACCCCTTTGCCATTGACAATCCAACTTTGAGCACAAATTTCTTGATGTTGAGCTGTCCAATTGAAATAGTTTTTGTACCAATCGATAGAGAAAGACTTGACGCATCCAATGATACCAATAATATTCAATTTCGACAGCCCAACACCAAGAAATTTGAGCTTAAAGTTAGATTGCCAATGGCAAAGGCGGAAAAGAGGTGGGGCACGTCAAATGTCCGATAAAGCAGTAAAAGTTGAAAGTGTGTAAATTGTTTACACGAAATTTTTGCAGTGATCGTTTTCTCCTTGTTTGCGTATACGCTGCAATCGAAGAAAGATTTCGTCAAGCATTACGCGATTGCCTATTCGATGCTTGGCATTCTGTTGGTCGCTGGAGTTTTCCAGGTACAGCCAAGTCAAAAGACTTTTAAACAAAACACATCCACCAGAAAGGGTGCGTTTCAATGCCAGAGCACAAAGTACAGCAGTTCAGCTTGTAAGCATGCTTCACCTAGCGCATAACTGATAGCTCTTTTGAGCTATGGCCTTCTTTTGAGCTAGTAACTATGGCCTGAGTGACTATGGCCTGAGTAACTATGGTTACACAAACGTACTCTTTCTGGCGCGCTGAAAGCGACGAGTTGAGTGCACCAAAAAGGGTGTGTTCAGAGCACAAAGTTCAGAAGAAAAAGGCGGTGAGTAAAAAGTCGTTTTCCAGATTTTCATCCACTCCTCCGCGTTCAACTTCTTTGTGAACGTGTTCGGTGCGGCTTTGTTCTGCCTATTCTTGATGATCGACTTGGATATGATCATGAATTACATGAATGCCGAGGATTATATCCTTGCCTGTATAACCCTCTACATGGACGTGATCAATCTTTTCATTCGCATTCTGCAAATCGTCGCCGAAGCACAAAGGAATTAGTTCAGCTTTTTGGTCAAGCTTTTTGATCAAGCTTTTTGAGCTCTAAATTTGATCTGTCAAACCTATTACAGTACGTTTTCTAAAAGGTGAATAATTTAGAAAGTTATCGTACTTTTTCCTTTAGATTTTGTTTGACTTGAGTTTGAACATTCTTTGATCATGATTTTGACCATTCTTTAATCATTCTTTAATCATTCTTTAATCATTCTTTAATCATTCTTTAATCATTCTTTAATCATTCTTTAATCATTCTTTAATCATTCTTTAATCATCAAGAATCAAGTTGTGAATCGAATAATATCAAAATTAAGTAGAACAGACTGGATCCAAAGGAAAGATTACGGCAGCTTGACTCGAGATTCAAGACTCAAGAAAGATTACGATAGTTTTACCCAAAAGAAAGCCTACAATACCTTTCAAATTGTTCACTTTTTAGAAAACAAAGCTCTATCCTTGTCAAATTCATTGAATATTTCAAAATTTCCTTATTATAGAATGAAAATTGAGTGGTGTTTTGGGTGGTACTCAAATTTATCGTTCATTTCTTGGGCTTTTTCTCTTTTTTTTTCTCTCCGCTATCCTGTGATATGTACGTGTTTTTTTTACAGAAATTTACATAATTTGTACACTATAAATTGTTAATAGCATTTATTTCAAAGACATAAAAACAAAGAAAAAAAGAAAAAAAGCAAAAAAAGAAAAAAAGAAAAAAAGAAAAAAGAAAGAAACTGACCGTTTAACCGTTTATAAACTTAGCGTTACCCGTAATTTTTGATGCTCGTAAAAGGGATGAAAGAAATGTAAAGTCAAATTTGATACTTAGCTAATGTGTCTTGTAGCAATTGTGGTGTTATTTTCTTCAGCAATGAACACTTTTCCTTTCCTTCTTGGCACCCAGGAGATTAAATTAAACAAAACGGGCATCACAATCAATCCATGAATCGCTCCAAGGAAAACCACCAAGAATAAGGTTTTCGCAAAGGTCTAAATAGAAATCGCACTTTTAATTTGATTTTTATTTTAGATTTTACGGTCACAAGGGGTTTTACAGGTTTGAGGCAATGGGCGGAGCTTCGAAAATGCCAAAAACATTGCCAAAAACATTTCTAGGGTTTTTGCGTACGCTGATTTGATTGGTGATATTTTTGGCGTGGGCGGAGCTTCGAAAATGCCTCTGGCACGTTGCCAAAAACATTTCTAGGGGTTTTTGCGTACGCTGATTTGATTGGTGATATTTTGGGCGTGGGCGGAGCTTCGAAAATGCCTCTGGCACGTTGCCAAAAACATTTCTAGGGTTTTTGCGTACACTGATTTGATTGGTGATATTTTCAGAACCTATCTGCGATTCATTTCTTCTTGTTTTCTTATGTTTCCTTGCTTAGCTATATTTCTCATTTTCTTTTTATGATGGCGGGAATAGCTGAAGACCTTAAGTCGTTTAATCTTGGACCTTAAGTCGTTTAATCTTTTTACTGAGTGGCCAAAGCTCAAAGCCAAGACCGATGATAAGGCTATCGGAGTGTGGACTAGTATGGGAGAATCGGAAATGTCTCAATTGCTAAGAACCAATAGAAAACAATACAACATACATAACATGAAGAAAACATAGGA
This sequence comes from Mesorhabditis belari, assembly GCA_958450365.1. Taxonomy (NCBI): domain Eukaryota; kingdom Metazoa; phylum Nematoda; class Chromadorea; order Rhabditida; family Rhabditidae; genus Mesorhabditis; species Mesorhabditis belari. The sequence goes on from CAUEEP010000938.1 coordinate 1,681,733, forward strand.
AAACAAGGAGAAATAGGTCGCAGATAGGTTCTGAAAATATCACCAATCGAATCAGCGTACGCAAAAACCCTAGGAACGCTTTTTTGGCAATGTGCCCCGCCCACTGCTTCTAACCCGTATAGCCTCCTTTTCAAAGCTTGAATATCTTCATACTATGTCTATTCTTATCTCTGAATTACCTGAGACATGTGAAGATCAACGAGGAAGAGACTCAAAACGCAGAGAATCGTTGAGACTGAGGCCTAGAAATGAGATTTTTTTGAGAAAAAGGCAGCAACTAATCCCCTGGTTCTCTTAAACGTATTCATAGCTATTGTGGACTTTTGTGGCCAGGCGCGGGCCTGGCCACAGCAGGGTGAGCACTTGAACAGTGGTCAAGCCAGAAGCCAGGACCTGACCTGGCCTATGGCCTGCCGGGTAGTTTACTTTTGAAATATCGTAGCCCTGTTCCCAAGTGGTGTTCAAATATATCAAATGTATCACCTGCAAAATCGGGAACCCGACAGCAGAAATGGTGTGCTCGAGTCGATGAATGACCGAAGGAAATTGTTTACCTGAAACTTTTACGTTTAAAAGAATTTGAATGCCTCAAACTTGTTTGAAAATAATGATAACTGATATGAGCTGGGATATCGACAGCGAAACCGATTGACATCACTGTGGCCGACATTAGAATCGGATCTAGATCGGCTCCCCACCACGACACCAAGCCAAAGACACCTAGAAAGTTTTGGCTGATAAAGGAAGATAAAATAAAGTGCTTTGATGAAGCTCTTTGTTTCCAATAAGCCGAAAAACCCTCACCAACACACGTTGAAAGAATTGAGAAAGTGGCGACGAAAAGAGTTGGTGGATCAGAGATGAACAACAATGTGACGAAGAACATACAAATGAGTGTGAGAAGGGCTGATTGCCAGGTGGTCGGGATCTGGAATAGCTTTTGGTGACGGTCAATCTTTACATTACCTTACGCCATATGAGATTTATCATAGCAATTTGCATTTAAGTGTAGCCAGTACTTGATTTTGGCTTTTTCCTAGTGCAAGGCTACGGTGATTTTCAAAAGGTGATACTTTTTCGGGAATAAGAAGCCGAAATGAAGTCAATTTCAACTAAAAATGGAAATTTTTAGCTTATAAACTGAAGAAATGGCTTTTAACTGGCTTCTAACTGGATCCCCTTGGCTTTTAACTGGCTTCTAACTGGATCCTCTTGGCTTTTAACTGGCTCTAGATCGATCTAATGTTATTTTCCAACAGTTAAAAATCTACTATATATAAAAGAACAGTGTCTGTCTGTCTGTTCGGCCTTTTTCTCAGCCGTCATTACGCCAAAACAATTAAAAAGTCAAAGTTGAATTGCATACGGGGGATCGAACCCGGATCGTGTGAGCCGTAGAAATGCGCGCTCCCGACTACATCACGGCAACAAATCGTATTGCCATGAAAAACCCGCCTAACGACACCCGTCTAATGGTTTTTGGGACATCTAATGGGACTACGGGGGTCGAACCCGAACCGTGTGGATCGTAGCTCGCGACTGCGCCACGGTCATTAGGCGGGTTTTTCTCGCAAGGGGGTTTGTCGTCGTGGTGCAGCCGGGAGCGCCCTTGTCTATAGCCCACACGATTCGGGTTCGACCCCCCGTAGTCCAATTAGATGTCCCAAAAACCATTAGACGGGTTTTTCAGTTAGTATTCAATAAAGACTGATTGTAAGCTCGTCTAGAAACCATACCATTGTTTCAATGAGATCAAGAAATCGGGCATCATCTTCATAAACGGTGATATTGAGGGACGGATGCTAAATAGATTTGGATCAAAGAATCACAGTTATTGTCGAAAAGTTATTGTAGTTTTCTGCAGTAGAACCATGTCCGAAGGGAAGTCAAGCCAGAATCTAGCTTGGCCTTGGTTGACCTGACTGATTACTTTTTGCAATAAGCAGAAAGCTTGCCAATCGGAGTTTACTATTTTCAATTAAACCTTAGCTTTTTCAAATTACTTTTTCAAATTGCAATCTTTTTTCTAAGCCCTTTCCTATCAGCCACTCCTCTCCAGATATCCAACAATTCAACCCTTTTTGCAATAACTTTTGCAGAAAGCTTGCCAATCAGCGTTTACTATTCTCAATTAAACCTTAGCTTTTTCAAATTCCAAGCTTTCTTTCTAAACTCACCCTATCAGCCACTCCTCTCCAGACATTCAACAACTCAGCCCTCTTCGACCAATCCACTAATTCCGCTCCATGAAAAGCAGTGATAAAGAAAAAACGATCAATCACCAAACTGTAATCTTTTGATTTCTTTCAATCATTTCTAAATCTTTACCCATTGCTTGAATTCGCTGTCTGCAAGAATCCCTTCCAAAAAGAGAATTCCGGCCAAGCAAGAAATTTTCCCAAATCATCTTGTGTTTTCAGAGCCATACTAAAATGAGTTAAGTCTAGATTTTGCTCTAGTCTAGTGAGTAAAGACTCACCTTTCCTCCTCGAATTCAGCTTCATCAGCTTGTTGGAGAAATTCCTCGTAATCTCTGAATAAAAGAAGAGATTCAACTTTTCAAATTCTAACAAAAAACGATTCAAATTTCAGCTTTCAAATTTCATTATGATCAAATGTTTCTATCTCATTATAGATGTTTATCTTAATCAACAATTCCTCTAAAATTCTTACCGAAGAAAGAATTTTGTTGAATATTTCCCAAGCGCTGATGGAAGAGCCTCAAATTCGTCAACGAGTTCGCGCAATTTTCGTCGATTTGTCGAATTTCTGAAAGAAAAACGTGTTTGCCAAAAGGTAATTTATAAAGATAAAAAGAGGAAAAGCATAAAAATGAACCGAATATCCCCTGGATTATTGATGAGAACCCAACAAGTCGCATAATTCGGTGCGATGAACACTTTTCTTGCGTTGAAAATCTGAAAAACCCGATTTTTTTTTTTTTTCTTGATTTTCTTGATTTTCTTGATTAGTTGAAGGTAAAATAGCTGAATAACTTTCAATTTTTAACGTTATTTATCCATTTCAACCATTTCAACCATTTAACCTATTCAATCATGCAAATTCACTTACAAATTGCATATCAGATTTCTCTAGAAAAAGCCTTTGCGGATCGAGTTCGGGTTTGATTTTGAGAGTGCCACTAATCGAAATATACCTGAAATTTTCGTTTTAAAACGAAAGCAATGTGATTAATGATTCAAAAATTGTATATTGAATCAAATAAAGTCGAAAAAAAGCTCACCAATATACAGCCAGCAAGAAAATCAGCGACATAATCGTGTAGCGATCGGTGAGCACTTTACAGTACACTTTGACGATTCTGGAAATTCTTGAAATTTGACGATCAGCAGTTAAATAAAGATTCTAGAGATTGAACTTCTTTTAAAGTTGATTCTAAAGAATCTATATTCTAAAGATTCTAGATTCTAAAGATTCTAGATTCTAAAGAATCTATATTCTAAAGATTCTAGATTCTAATGATTCTAGATTCTAATGATTCTAGATTCTAATGATTCTAGATTTTAAAGATTCTAGATTCTAAAGATTCTAGATTCTAAAGATCCGAAAGATGCTAAAGTCTAAAGAAGATTCTAAAGAAACTTCTTTGTCCCGGTTGTACTGGATGAGCTTTCCGAGGTCGAGTGCTGCGTCTCATAGTCGACAAATTTGAGGGATTTTCTTTCGTTTTCCAATTCCCATCTCCCGACGACAGCCATAAGCGCAGTGAAAATCGTCAACTGACATTGAAATAAAATCATTTTTGAAAAATATTGCTTTGATTGAAGAATTGAAGAATTGAAAAAAAAGAAAGTATCAAGACGAATCGCTTCAAACACTAGATTCGACTAATCAAGCCAAAAGCAAGCTCTCAACCACCAAAGTACCGAGCTTTCTTTAAAGAATCGATGCTTTTATGGGGTTTTTTACAAGATTTTTTTCTCAAGGGTTGACCAAACAGAAAAATCTATCGAATTGAGATCCGAAGAGCTCTTCGGATTCGGAGAGCTCTTCTCCCAAGCTCTTCGGATTCGGAGAGCTCTTCTCCCAAGCTCTTCGGATTCGGAGAGCTCTTCTCCCAAGCTCTTCGGATTCGGAGAGCTCTTCTCCCAAGCTCTTCGGATTCAGAGAGCTCTTCTCCCAAGCTCTTCGGATTCGGAGAGCTCTTCTCCCAAGCTCTTCGGATTCCGGACAAGCCAAGACCATTGATTAAACACACTGTGAGTTATTCAAAAATCTAGATCGCTATTCAAATCGTCTATTCAAAAATCGAATTAGCTAACCTGATAAATGTAATCAAAAGTCACAGCGAGAGCGTTTCCAATAGAGAATAGTTGAATTTCGGGAGTGGGAGTGAGTGCACCGATTCCAAAGGCCAATGCATTCGTCAATGAGGTGATTGTCACCGAGGGACCCGTTTCAATCTAGGAAATAGCTTTATGATTTGATGGAATAAGTCTTACCATTCTACACAATAAGTTCTGCACTAAACTGCCATAGTTACAGTATTTTAAAGTTTCATTCTTCAACTCAAACCCACCAGCATTTCCCTCATTCTCGAGCGGAGATCCTCGTCGATGTCTTCTCGTTTTGCGTTGTGTTTTCTAAAGGATACTATAGAATAAGGAAACTAAAGGATACTATATTTAAGTCTTACTTATTTACACGTGTTTTCGTAAGAATCTCTAAAAACCTCTACAAAGAAATTGGCTGAATGAATTTCTCTAAAAATTTAGCTAGATACTTAACTTTTTAAGCTCTATCTTTTATCTATTAACACGAAGATAGGTTCCCTTAGCTAAAGTCTCTAAATAGCATCATCGAGTTACCATTTTTCATGTCTTTTCTTATTACGTCTTACTGTCTTACTAGATCTTATTTATCATTGAATATACCTTCGATGGTGACAGATTCTTTGCCATGAGTTCATCACAAGAAAACCATCATCAACACTGATTGCCAATACGAGAAATGGGGTCACACAAAGGATTGAGCCGAATCTGGATTGTTTTGTAGTTGAAAAGTACATATAGAAGAAAAATCCTAACAAATAACAATGCTATTAGGCTTTCCAGAAAGTCTTTTCTTTAGTGTAGGCGTCAGAAATCAGCGCTGACTCTGGCAGAAGCCAGATCGGTCTAGCTCAGTCGAAACATTTCTTGATATCATTGATTGAAATCAATCAATCAATGATAAATCAATGAATCAATTGATAATTCAAAAGCTGCAATAAACTCAATTTATAACTACAGCTATATATTCTTTCACAAACCTAAACCCAAACAAAAACATGGCGCCCATTGTTGTTCCACACGCCATGAAAGGCAAAATGCAAGCCGTAAGTGCAATTAGGATCTAAATCTAGTTGAAATGGTTAGTTGAAAAAGATATGGATATTTTAAGGTATTAAATTTCCATTAATCACTCACTTTATACTTGTTCCATTGTCCAAGACTCCTTGCCGAGATCCAAAAAGTTGTCGTCGTGAAAATCGTCATAATCAAAAAGCCGATTCCTAAATTAAATAAAATCAATAAAGTAAAATGACATCAATAAAATGCTAAACAAAAAATAATCGCCAAAAAATCACCCAAGAATGGTAACAGTGTTAAACCAGCACGAACGATTTCTGTAGTGATCAAATTATCCGTTAACACGTGCACGCTTATCGATGAGTATTCAACTCTAGATTAAAAAGGATTTAAAGATTTAAAGGCTCAATTACTTGTGAAAATATCGAGCTATTTCCATTTCGTACTCTTTCAAAGCCTCGGGATCGATCTGAAATTAGAATGAGGCTTGATAAAACGCGATTTATCTACACGAACACGAAACACGACTTGTTAAATTTTGTAGCTTGATCTATAGCTTGATCTTGAGTTGTAGCTTGATCTGTAGCTTGATCTTGAGCTGTAGCTTGATCTGTAGCTTGATCTATAGCTTGATCTTGAGCTGTAGCTTGATCTGTAGCTTGATCTGAAGCTTGAGCTTGAGTTGTAGCTTGATCTTGAGTTGTAGCTTGATCTATAGCTTGATCTTGAGCTGTAGCTTGAGCTGTAGCTTGATCTTGAGCTGTAGCTTGAGCTGTAGCTTGATCTGTAGCTTGATCTATAGCTTGAGCTTGATCTATAGCTTGATCTTGATCTATAGCTTGATCTATAGCTTGATCTGTAGCTTGATCTTCAACCTTTCTTTTTCCCCCAATCACTCACCTCATCACCGATCTCTGCTCGAAACTGAAGCACGATTAGCCCCAAATGGCGGATATTGTTGCTAATTTGGGGCTAGATTTCAAGAATTTTTTAGATATGCCTTTTCATCTACCGAATTGTTGATGTCCTTTGTCGCCTCAGCAACTTCCACAATTTCCTCCTTTTCGCTATTCTTGCTGGGGATCGCGATCTGAAAAAGCTCATGCAAGTTAGATCATACAAATTTACAGTTAGATCAACGTCAGAAGAGTTTACCTTGACTCCGAAGAAATTCGGATCCATATACAGCTTTCGGCCAAGTACAACAGTGACTGGATATCCGAGATCGACATGTGATGAGCCCGAGAGTGAGCCATTGTTCAAGAAAAAGCCTTTCTAAAGAAAAGCAATATGTTAAGGTTAAGGAAATGATATTCAGCTGTTAAAGCTGAGTATCATTTCAAAAAAAAGGATCAATATAAGAAAATACAGTATACAGCTCGCTAAAATATACCAAATGGATCTATTCAAACGCGGAGGGGGATTAGACTTGATTATATGTTTTCTAAAAGGCATAAACTTTTAACTTTTAACTTTTAACATTCAAAAGTTGCTCTAATCTTACCTTTACAGTGATTTAATGGGTGCTGTAGTCGTTTTCGAAAGCTAACATGGTTTAGAAACCTCTACAATAACCCCTACAATAACCTCTACAGAGCACTGTATTACTATAGAATACTATAGCTAAGTGTTACAGTTAAGTGATTTAATAGATAATGTAGTCGTTTTTGAAAGTTAACATGGTTTAAAAACCCCTACAATAACTCCTACAATAACCTCTACAATAACCTCTACAATAACCTCTACAATAACCTCTACAATAACCCCTACAGAGCACTGTATTACTATAGAATACTATAGCAAGAAGCAATCAATTACAATGCGTTTATCGCCTCAAAAAAGCACTTACCGCAAAATTTCTGACCGGCTCATTGATTAAACAAAATCCTCGACAAAATTCTTGATAATTTTCCTTTCCTTTTGATGTTTTCAAGTAAAAATCGTAGTTGATCTTGTCCATTACCTAAAATTATTCAATTTTTACATAAATTCGTCTTTCTCATTAATTTTTTTCTCTTTTCTCTTTCATTGACCTCGTTTTTGACGAAAACAAAGACAAATGAATGCCATTTTTTCTCATTTTTGACGTAATGTGTTTCTCTCTTTTTTTTCTCAAAATGACCTTTAATTAACTAATCAAATTATGACTCACAAGGGGAAGAGTTTGAGAAGGGGAAGAGTTTGAGAAGGGGAAGAGTTTGAGAAGGGGAAGAGTTTGAGAAGGGGAAGGGTTTGAGAAGGGGAAGAGTTTGAGAAGGGGAAGAGTTTGAGAAGGGGAATGGTTTGAGAAGGGGAATGGTTTGAGAAGGGGAATGGTTTGAGAAGGGGAATGGTTTGAGAAGGGGAATGGTTTGAGAAGGGGAATGGTTTGAGAAGGGGAAGAGTTTGAGAATGAATTGTTTGAGAATCAATTAGAAGTATTAGAAGTAAAGAATTTTAGCCTTCTTTAGTTTAATTGCATTGAATAATGGATGCTGTAGTCGTTTTCGAAAGTTAACATGGTTTAGAAATCCCTACAATAAACTATGATAGTTTAACAATGACAAAGTTCTCTGAAAAAGTGATCAAGTAACAATTTTCAACTATTTAACCTATTTAAAGTCATTGAATAAAGTCAAAAGTCAAATTTCTTTCTTATACAAATTCAATTGATTTTTGACGATGAACTAGCTTTGATTTTTGATAAAATCGGTCACCTTAAGGCAAAGATGTAACCAAGAAAGACAATCTGCTTCGGCTTTTCAAAAAGTAACAGTACCAAAGTCAAAAAAAAGTGATCAAGTGATCGGTTTTTTAAAAAAAATTTTGATAATTTACATTTCCTTACTTGAATCGTTTGATTGAGCGCCTCGATTGTCAGCAAATTCTCTCCATCTTTCGGTCGAATAAACGCATAGACGACTTTCGGCTCGCCTCGATCCGAGAAAAAACTTTCGTAGATCTGGAATAGTCGAAAATAAGTCAAATCTTTTCGCTCAAGAGTTCTTAAACAGGCGAATTCTTTATCGAAATTCTCTAGGCTTATCAAATTCTGTGCTAGTTTCTAGTTTTAAGATTGCTTTACACCCTATTTGTCGGATATACCTTATTCTCTCTAATAGTAGTGCACCGTGGGCTTTCCCTAAATTGGTTGTAATCTCGAGAACCGCTTATCAGAACCTATCGATGTGGGGGCGGAAAATGTAGCTGACGATGAGATCTTGTGGGGGATTTGAGTGTTGAGCTTCTGGGAAAACTTAGAAACCGTAAAATAGTCATCAACTCGGCTCGGCTGGGTGCGACTATTATTAGAGGAAATACGGTAGTTATTGGACCTGGTTTTGCATTTTGATCATCTACCAGTTTTGCCAGTTTTACCAGTACCAATTTTACCAGTGAAGCCTGTTTTCCTACTTTAAACATCAATAACCATTTTATATTATTGGATTACTTTTGTAAAAACATATTTGTATCAATTCAGTGAGACATTTTTGTCTTTTGTCACTACTATTAGAGAGAATACGGTATTTATTTAATTTTTTTTCTTTATTTATCATGTTTTTTTAGTCCGATGTGTTACAGATTTAGTTCTACACTTTTATTCATAGTTGAGGAAAGTATGGTTATTATTATTATTATTATTATTATATATGGAAACCAGCGGGAAAAGCCTCCGTGAAGCGGCTCTTTTCACTGGTTTCTAACTGAGCGCATCCTCTGTCGCTGTAGTGCTTCGTCCTTCGAACGGTTGTGGCTTACGCTTCTCGGTACTCCAACCGATCCGCTGCATTGTCGTTGATCCACCTCGATTGTGTTGATGATGATAATGATGAAGATGAGTATGCTGATGTGGATAGTGCATTGGAATTTTGTAATTTTGAGTGGTAATTTTGAGCAGCGGGGAGCGCGCTTTTCTACGACTTACACGAGCCGGATTCGACCCCCGTAGTGCCACTTAATTTGTCTTTTTTGTTATAAAGCTTGTTTGATAGCATTTCTGCTTTCAGCCATTTCAGCCAAATTCTCACCTGCAACTCTTGTCGACTTCTCGCTTGGTATGGCGTGAAATCCGAGATGTTGTTCTCCATTTCTCGAAAAGGAATGATCGCCGATAAAGCACAAGAAAACGCCGTGCTTACCTAAAAGCTTTTAATCAGAAATCTCGACGATATGAACACAGAAAAACTGTTTTCTATCAAGTTATCAAGAATACGGTAATTCTAAAATCAAATAAGTAGACAAAGTCTTGTTTTGTTTTGCATTTTGATAGATTACCATTGATTAAAAAAGGTTTTACATCAAGCCGGACACATAATTTGCATTTATAAGCCTGTATTTCCTTGAAAAGAAATCAAATCAATTAAATCAATTAAATCAATCAAATCAATCAAATCAATCAAATCAAAACAAAGCAAAGTAATTTTTAAATTTAAAATTCAAATTTTATGTCCATAAAACTTGATGTAAGACATTTTTGCAATAAGAAATATGGTATTTTAAAATTCTCTTTCTTTCTCTCCATTTAGCCGACTTCACAGCCTTTTTTTTGTGTGTTTATAGAATAAGAAAAAAATCTCGAAAATCTTTCTCACAATAATAAAAGTCCACGGAGCATAGCAGACAGCGTCGCCGACTTTCGAGAAGAAACCCTGGATACCTGAAATTCGTGTTTTCTTGCTGATAAAACAAAAGAAAATGGATAAAGATATCGGCTAAACTTGGGAATCATTTAAAGCATGACTTGGGAATGATTTAAATCATGACTTTTAAGAGAAAATTTGCTATACCTTGAACGAAAATTGTCTCCTTTTGACACCGGCCTTCTTGATCTTTCATTATGCCGAGTTTTTCTAAATGTTTCGTACACCCAAAACGTACTTTTAAAGACATAAAGATATTTTAGTCTAAATTGAAACAATATGCTGAAATTTGCTTAGGCTAAGGATAAGGATTTTGCTATGAAATTAGCTATGAAATTAGCTATGAAATTAGCTATGCAATTAGCTATGAAATTAGCTATGAAATTAGCTATGAAATTAGCTATGCAATTAGCTATGTAAGCAATTCGTTTTTGAAAAGTAGATAATTTGAATAGCTACAGCTACCGTAATCTTTAGATTTCAGGCTTTGAAAACTTTTATGAATATCTTTAGAAGCTGTAAAATAATGCAAAACAAAACATAAATTTTGCGCCAAACAACGCCAAAACAACGCCAAAACAACGCCAAACAACGCCAAAACGACGCCAAACAACGCAAATGCGCCAAAAAAAGCAAAGAAATTGGTTAAGGGAATCGAACCCAAGCCAAGTAACTTTGCAGGTTTTGTAGACTAGCACACTATCCGCTAGACCAGTGGAGCCGAAAGGAAAGGAAAAAGAGCCGATCGGAAAGGCCCCTTGTGGCGGCCTCATAAACCCCAAATTCGAGCTGAGATCATACTTTTGTTAGTTAAAAATTCGATGATTAAACTGTTAATCAAATGAGATCAATTAGAAGAATGGGTAAAATCTGAAGGAAAGATTACGGTAGTTTTTCAAATTAGCCACTTTTTAGAAACATTCGTAAGATAAACGCAAATCCAAATTATCCCAATTTTGATCAGTATACAAAACGAAATTCAGCACATAAAACAAAAGAAAAAGAAAAAAAAAGGAAAAAACAAATGGTCAGCAGAGGTGTCACTAATGGTCAGCAGAAGAAACGGAAAATGAGTGAATGGTGAGAGAATTTCCCTGAGAAAAAGAAAATAGAAGAAAAGTTCAGTCTTTTTTTTTTCTCTTTTCTCATCTTTACTAAACACAGATTTTCTCTCATCAAAACGAATCGAATTTGTCGTTTTTGCGATTTGTTCTTCTCACGTTTTCTTTTGAACTTTTGAATAGACTCTTCGGTCGGTCGTAGGGTCGAGAGATTCTTCAAAAATCCATTCAACGAGTTGATTACCTCAAATTTGTGGCAAAGAACAGAGGAATTTAGTGAACGAAAGGAAATCGCTGATCAACTGATCTCTTGAGGAGAGGCTGAATGCAGAAAGGGAATAGATTCTAGGAATAAAGCTTTGACAGGGAAAGCTAGAAAACATAGGAATAGGAAATAGAAAAACAGGAAATAGGAAAACAAAGGAAAACTAGGTTTTCTATATAGGAAAACTAGGTTTTCTATATAGGAAAACTGGGTTTTCTATATAGGAAAACTTAGTTTTGCAAATGTGCCCAAGGCTTACTTTTCCGTCCTTTCCCTTAGGCTCACGCTTCACCCTGAACTTATTGGATTCAGATACAGTCGAATCGAATTTGTCGTTTTTGCGATTTGTTCTTCTCACGTTTTCTTTTGAACTTTTGAATAGACTCTTCGGTCGGTCGTAGGGTCAAGAGATTCTTCAAAAATCCATTCAACGAGTTGATTACCTCAAATTTGTGGTAAAAGGCTTCTGATTGGCTTAAAAGCTTTTTCAAACCAGTCAGGAGCCAATCAGAAGCCTTTCCTTGAAAACAAAGATCCTAGAAATTTATCTAATTGACTAAATTTAATAATTTACTTCTAGCTCATAGCTAAAAATCTAATGGATTTTCTAAACTGGTAACTTTTAAAGTTTCGGTTCTATTTGTTGTCTATTCCTTTTCAAGTTCAGATTAGCTTTTCCCTTAACTTTTCTGGAATGCCCTTGAGCCTTGTTTCTCCATCTTTTCATTATTTATCTATTCGCTTCTCCCGCTGTGAGAAAATTGCTCAATTGGCTCACTTTCTTCGTGAGATCAAAGATAGAACTCGACAAAAAGGATGAACTTTGAAATTAGGTGAAAACATTTTAGGTTTGATCATGTGAGTCTAAGGAGTGAGCTTTTTGGTTGCGGATCGTGAAGGGGCAAAGAAGGGCAAAGAACAGAGGAATTTAGTGAACGAAAGGAAATCGCTGATCAACTGATCTCTTGAGGAGAGGCTGAATGCAGAAAGGGAATAGATTCTAGGAAGCTTTGGTAGGAAAGCTAGAAAACATAGGAATAGGAAATAGAAAAACAGGAAATAGGAAAACAAAGGAAAATTAGGTTTTCTATATAGGAAAATTAGGTTTTCTATATAGGAAAACTTGGTTTTGCAAATGTGCTCAAGGCTCACTTTTGCGTGCTTTCCCTTAGGCTCACGCTTCACCCTGAACTTATTGGATTCAGATACAGCCACCTGGCTTCAATTTTCAAGCTCAGATTGGATAGTCAGCAGGCGTAAAGGTAAAAAGGTAATCTATGGTGCAACGGCTATCTAGCCTGCTAAAAAAGCAACAACTATCTAGCCTGCTAAAAAAGCAACGGCTATCTAGCCTGCTAAAAAAACAACAACTATCTAGCCTGCTAAAAAGACAACAGCTATCTAGTCTGCTAGTTCAAAACTAAAACAAATGTTGGCAAATGTCAGATTTAGTCCAAAACAAACAATGCTATGAACTGTGTCCGTGAACTGTTTCAAAACTTTTGTTACAACAAAAAAAAAGAGAAAAAAGAAAAAGAAAGAGTGTTTGAAGAGTTGAAAGTAAAAGGAAAAGAGATGAAAATTTGAAAAACAGAAAACAATTGAGTAGAGAGAATTATATTGATATTGAAAAGAGGAGTTTTCTTTACTAAATTTTCCCTGAAGGGGGAACAGGTCTGGCATTGTCAGTGAATGGAAAGAAAAAGAGAGAATAAATGACACTCTCTCACGTACACCCATTCCCCTTCTTTCATTCCCCGATCTGTATTTTTCTTTCGCTTTACTGATTTCTTGCATTTTTTTTTTGCAAAACAATGTGCTTCACAAATTGTCATCGAATGACACCAGCATTTAAGAAAAAAGACTTTATTTCACAGAGTGGAGAAATCTCTTTCTACCTTATGAACTTTTGAATCGGAGAAAATCGGAGAACTTTTGAATCATTAAACATCAGAGAAAGGCGGGAAGGGTTTTTGTGAGGTAAAAATGCAGACTTTTAAAATATACCCTTAACTTCAGCTCATCAGAATCACTTTCACATTACAATAAAGTGCTTTGCTCATGGTTGACATTTGAATAGTTGACGCGTTTTAGAACAAAACGTTTCAACTTTCTTGACTACTATTGTAGTCAAGAAAGTTATAGTCAAGATTACTATTGTAGTCAAGATTACTATTGTAGTCAAGATTACTATTGTAGTCAAGACTACTGTTATAGTCAAGACTACTGTTATAGTCAAGACTACTATTGTAGTCAAGACTACTATTGTAGTCAAGACTACTATTGTAGTCAAGACTACTATTGTAGTCAAGACTACTATTGTAGTCAAGACTATTGTTATAGTCAAGCCTAGAGTTCGGCAAACAAAACCAAAACCAAAACAGACCAAAACCAAAACCAAAACACGAAAACAAACCAAAACCAAAACAAACCAAAACTCAATTTGCATATAAATTAACATGTAAATTTAAAATTGTAAAATGTAAATTTTAATGTAAAATGTAAATTTAAACTTGTAAAATGCAAATTTGTCTTTCACTTTTTCCTCACTCCACAAAATCTCGCGGCCGAAAAAAGGACCAAAACACGACCTCGAAATTTCGAAACAAAAAATAGCCTATGGGATAGTTTTTTGGATGCTGATTTCAAATCTGCAAACAGATTTTCGCTAGCTCCTCCCAGTCGCGAGATATTGGCGAGTTTTGGCTTTGGTTTTGTTATGGTTTTGGTTTTGGTGGTTTTGGTTTTGGTTGAGTTTTGTTTTCCGAAGTCTAGTCAAGACTACTGTTATAGTCAAGACTACTCTTATAGTCAAGACTATAACAGTAGTCTTGACTACTGTTGTTGTATACTTTGTGTTTCCTTGATATCATTGATGTTGATCTAGTTTTAGTGATGTAATTTGAGTAGTTGACAAAATTGATTTAACAATATTAAATTTATTATTTAAACAAACAATTTAACAAAAATATTAGGCAATCCTTTTCAAAACAAAAGTTCGACAACGAATTTGACCAAAGAGAAACAATGCTGTGAAATGGCGGACAAATAGGGCTACGGTAGGAGGTCGGCACTTTAGAAAACACTTCGATAAACGAATAAATAATCTGTGGGAAATGATTTAAAACAACTATTCTCAACAATTCTCAACAATTCTCAACAATTCTCAACAACTTGTCGTAACCTTGTCTCTAGCTTTTATCCAATCTATCTACCTAATTCTGTAAGGGTTCACGGAGGACACCGAAAGATGCCAAAAATAGATGGATTGGTTAAAAGCTAGTGGTAATATTACGTTGTTTTAGAAAGTTAAAATGTTTTAGGAAACGGAATGAGAAGAGAAGGCTGAGGTTTTATGCAATTCATGCACAATCAACTGCAAAAAGTGAATTTTTGAGCAGGGACCACTCAAGATTTTCATTTTTTCATTTTGGAGTGAGAAAAGAGTACTGTAACATACTTGTAGCAGAATCCAAGGATTCGTTTGTGTTTTTGAAGAAAAAGCACAGAATTCTGAGCGTTTTTTAAGTTGTTAATCGAAAATTTTCTTTTCAGGTAACCTCGACCAGCTTCAAGTCTAAGTCCAATCAATCCTCGATTCACCAATTTTTATCCCAAAATTTGATCACATAGTCTCGTTTTGTATTCAAAAATGTTCAAATCTTTTGCTGATACTGAAATTAAATTTGTTTCAATGGATTTCCATGTTGTTTGTTTCCATCAAAGTTTCGATGATCAGTTTCAAATGCGAGAACTTCTCCCAAATTCATGGCTTCTGTTGTGAAGCAGAGGAAAAGACAGAAAAGAGGATAAGAGAAAAGTGGGTCCTTTTCGGGGAAACGGGTTGAGAAAAGGAAAGCTCTGGGAGGGTGGGGCCCAAGAATGGGAAAGAGGGATCGATGGAAGGGGGGTGAGCTCCCCCTTTCTCTTCTTTCACTTGAAACGAGGGCCTCCGGTGGCCGCTCGTCCTCTTTTCCCCGAAACGAGCTCCTGCAACCTAATGCCCCTAATACTTCCCCCATCGCTTTTCTCCTTTTTCTTTTTATCTACCCAACATTTCTCGTCGAGTCATAAGACCAATCTTTGCATCTTTGCGGCTTTTAAGGTCTTGAATTTCTCTCAATCTTTAGATTCGACAGCTAGAAACTAGAAACGACAGCTAGAAAAGAATAGAAACTTCTAAAGAGGCACACTTTTATCACTAGCTAAGAATATGAGACTGATTCTCAGGCTCAGCAGCCTAAGCCTAAGCCTAACAGGCTCGAGAGCTGCATTCAAGTTAAGATTATGCTATTTCTATCTTTGTTTTCAATTTTCCAACCCATTCTTCATTACTCCTAAACGCCCAACTTCGGTGTTGGGTTTCGTGTTTTCTGTGGTCTGCCATTCTTGGGGTAATTTGTCGTAAAGTCAAATTCCCGACATTATTAAAATGTTTTGCAGACCACAGGTATCTTTTGGCTTAATTCAAAGAATTTTATTTGCACTGTATTCGAATTTAGAGCTTTTTCGGATCAGCCAGCATAGAGGGCGAGAGTGCGGCGGCTCCAACGCCGCCCGCGGCGCAGATTGCGCCGGCTGTACCGGTTTGTTACTCTAAAGTTATCACAGAAACCTACCAATCAGTTCTGCTTCATTGAAAATTGTTTCACAACAATAACATAAACTACATGCAACTGTTTGCAGTAGAGCTTTTACAAAAAAAAATTTCAATAAAAACTCTCGAAAATTCTTTTCTTCTTCGGTTTTCTGAATTCGCCAAATTTGCGCTTTTCAACACACGTTCCTACCAGCTCTGATTGCTTATTTCTTTCTTGTCGACGATGCTTGCTATTTTGACGCCTTCACCGGATCCGAAAATGGCATAAAATCGATATAAAAAGCAAAAAGCCCAATCGGGGACAAAAAAATAACTGTTTTTGGGGGTCTGTATAGGTATTTAAACGTGTTTTCTAATTGAAAACAGTGAGAACTGAAATTATGAAGCAGAAAACGGAAAAAAAAGTTGCTTAGAAGTTGGGAAAAAGTGATTTGCCCTAGTGATTTTCATAAGCGCAAATTTGGCGCAAAAAGACGCGGCGCTTTTACCAGCACCTCCCTTTTTCAGCGCAAAATTAATTACCAATTTTTTTCCGATAAATTTGATTGGAGGGACAATGTTTTATACTCGGCTGTGGCAAAATTTGCTGAATTGGACGTATTGGCCTGTAGTAAAGATTTCTAAAATGGGAAATTATGCACACATTCGAGATGAATGAGATGAAAAGAAATTTTAGGCTCCAAAAGCTAGCACCAGCCAAGCTCCAAGTTCAGCGCACTCTGCTGAAACTTCAGATTATCGTGTAGCTGTATTCGGTGCGGGCGGTGTCGGAAAAAGTAGCATCGTGCAAAGGTGACCAGAAACCCACTTTCCCAAACAAAAGTTTTAGATTCGTCAATGGGACATTCTCAGATAACTATGTTCCGACAATAGAGGATACCTACCGACAGGTTATACAAAAAGACCTTCCAAAAATCAAAATAAATTTCAGGTCATATCATGCAATCAAAAGAACGTTTGCACACTACAAATCACCGACACCACTGGTAGCCATCAATTTCCTGCAATGCAAAGACTTTCGATGAGTAAAGGACACGCTTTCATTTTAATTTATTCAGTTACGAGGTAAGCAAATACCCATAATGAAAAAGAAAGAGTTTAGCCGGCAAAGTTTGGAGGAGCTTGGACCAATTGTAAAAATGCTTATGGAAGTAAAAGGATCGTCTATTGCAGAAGTTCCGATCATGCTAGTTGGAAACAAAAAAGATGAGTCTTCGGTGAGATACTATCTATCGATTAAAAACGCATAATTAGAAAAGAGAAGTCTCTACCGAAACGGGCCAAAAGCTGTCTGGCAGATGGGGGACGGGTTTCATTGAAACGAGCGCAAAAAACAATGAGAACGTTACGGAACTTTTTCAGGCAAGTCGCAGAAAATATTAAAATCCAACTTTCTTTAGTCTTTATTGGCTTTGGAAAAGAAGCGTCAACTCGCCCTCACTATGGAAGATCCTGAAGCAAAAAACGGCAAAAAGAAAAAGTGTTCTTTAATGTAGACTAACATCCCAACCATTGCCCATGTTCGTTTCATAATAAATTTTACGCCTTTGCACTGCATTTTGGTTGTGTTACACGTTTTAAAAATAACGACAATTTATCAACAAAAAGAAAACAAACTTATTCCTCGCCATCAACATTTTGGTTTGTCAATTTCTTGAAGTTGGTGCAGGGGACGTAGGTGACGAGGGTGAAGAGCTTGTGCGGGCTGTCCTCATCGTCGTTTCGTTTGCGTGAAAGGCGAACGCGAATGCGGTAGGGAACGTTTCTAAAATTAAAAATACGTACAAGTACTATCTTGGCAGCTCAGTTTTCGATTTTCAAAAAAACTTACCTAAAGAATTTTGGCTGGCCGTGCAAGTTAGGACAGCTAATTGCACGACCGGTGTGGACTTGGCCATCCCTTCGCGGTTTCCTGAGGCTAACCTGAAGCTGTCCGACTCCAAGCTAGTTTGTTCCTCATTTCACCGTAGGGACGTTAAACCCCTGTACCACGTTACGGTTGTCCACAACAGGGGTTGAACCAAAAATACTCTGAAAAAAATACCTAATGCCCTTGGCCCACACAGCTTTGTTCAATCTGATGTCCACGCGCACGTCCTTGGTTTTCATTTGCTCCTCGGCGAATTTGCGGATCTCGTCGATGGCACGTGGAGCACGCTTCTTGAAACCGATTCCATGGAGACGCTTGTGAAGGTTGATCGTGTACTCGCGGGTGACGACCTCGCTGATGGTTGACCTCTTCTTTTCCTGCTGCTTCGCCTTAGCCATTTTACCTGAAAGCAAAAAAAGATTATCGTGGGGGGAAAAAACAAGATGAAAATTGAAAAGCTAGAACGATGGTTGAGATAGTTTGCGTAAAATGAAGGAATAGAAAGTCGATCGAAAAAATCCTAACGTGATTACGGTCGATCGCGGTGAGACGTTGTCTAAAAACGACAAGCGAATACAAATAACGGCTTTCATTTAACGCTATTCAGCAATCAATTTGTTCTGAAAAAAGGTACATAAAGGCACTTTAAAAGCGTTTGTAAAACTAATGTTGCGAGTTCGTCGTTGAAAAAGGCTTTATTAATAGGTTTTGCTTACTTATATCCTGTACCTTCTCAATTTGTTTCAAGAGTTTGTCTCAACACTTAGTAATATTGTATTTTCAGGCATGTTTTTCCGGATCATCAATCGAATCCAACCATGCACATCACAACAACGACTATTGTCTCGTTCGCCGGCACTGCAAAATTCCTTACTGCAGCAGTTTTTCGATGACGAGGAGAATTTCGGGAAACAAGAGTTGAGAGCAAAGAAGAGGCCGGGTCGTTCGTGGACGAATGAGGAACTTCGTCTAAAGAGCAGCGAGGATTTGCACAAACTATGGTACGTGTGCTTGAAAGAAAGAAACATGCTTTTGACGATGGAGAAAGCACACAAAGCTACGGCTCGCCACTTTCCCAATCCAGAACGACTTGACCGTGTGAAAGGAACGCTGAAAAACATCGAAGAAGTTGTACACGAGAGAAATGACGCTTATTATCAATTGGAAACTGGTGACAGCGCCTCGGCACCGAAACGAACGGTCACCTCATTTATGGGATTTACTTATGAAAAACGAGCTGAGGAACACTACTCTCCTCCAGGAGAAGGACAAAAGGGATATGAGGTTCCTTATCTCGATGATGATGCCTACCTAATGCAAAAGTTGTGGAACGAAAAAGAGCTTTGTAAAGAGCGTGACCGAAAAGATAACTTGGCTCGAAGACAGCTCGCTAACGATGAAATGAAGCACTACAAACGCGGGGGAAGAAGAACATTCGATCGATTGGAAGACTTAAAAGTTTATCAATAAATTGCATTGATTTTGTTTTTTAATAAATAGTTATACAGTGCTTATCAGAAATTCAAGAGCAGTGTTTCTTCACTGTTTTACTTGAAAAACATTTTTTGCATTTTTATAATTTCTTTTTTCAAGGAATGAATGAAGAGAGTAAGGGTCATGGTCACGGTGGTGGTCCGAGCATCCGCTCTCGTCCCGAATCGGTGAGTTCCCTAGTTTTACGGAAAACATTGTTTTTCTAGAAACTTCTGGTACAACATGCAATTGATGAGCAGGATGGAACTGATAAATTTATGAGCGAAAACTTTCGATTTTATCTACAAAAAGTTGGCACTCTTTCGGAAAAGGTCTATAACAAAAACGTTTTTTATTAAAAAATGGTTGATTTAGGAAGCCATCGACACCCTCCTAAATGTGGAAAAGAGCGAATTCGAGCGGATGCATTATGGACTAATTTACGGAATTTTGACAGAGCCGAACAACGCTCAAAAAGTACGTTTTCATGATTTGTTTGACTATAATTTGTCGGTTTAGTATTTTTCACATCTAGCGACTATTACATCCGCCCCAGGCCGAGGGGAACCATGGGCTATGGTATCTTTTTTTTAATAATTATTAGCTTATCGTTTTTATAGTCAACGTATGCGATGTCTTTGGTCATTGATGAGCTTTTCCATAAGGTTTAATACTTTAAATAGCTGCAATCATAGTGCTTTTAGATGTTAAAACATGTTAGATATCAATTTCTATTTCTTTTTAAAGAGGCTATGCGATTGGATGTAAATCAGGTACGCTTTCTGATTTATCTTTTTACGTTAATATTTAAAGCTTGATGGGTCTATGCTAGAATTTGTACGAGGCCTTGGCGACGTTTTTGCAATAGATGAAAGGTGTGTCAACATGATAACTTAAAAGAGATTGAATAAACTTTAGGAACGCGTTGTATGATCAGTTTCTTGGTTTATTAGAAGCAAACCGACAATATCTTCATCAATTGAAACCAACTTTGAGACGGGTATATCTTAGAAAGCAGAGATTATTTAAATAAACATTAAACATTTTGATTCTAGGGTCACAATCAGTTTGTTTCATATATTGTGCACACCTGTACGCATTTGATATGTGATTTGCCGCCAAATGGTCCATTTGAGGTAAGCCTGATAAATTTGTTAATGCAAAATCTAATTGTTTAAGCCACTTCGTACAAAAGCGATTGACCTCTTAAATTGGTCAATAAAAAACCGTGTTCAAGATGTCGGGATGCTGGGACGAGATTTCATTTTGACTTTGATGCGCGGCTCGAAAGTAATCTTTTGATCAAATACTTATTTTATGTTACATTCGTTTTAGGTAAAAGAGATAAGCACAATCTTCGAAGATCTTCTTAATGGATCAAATCGTTTTGAGCCGTTCCAAGGTACACTTTTGCCTAGCTCTGTTTTAATCTTCAGCTTTCAGGTTTCGAAGATTTCAAAAGTCGATCGCCTTGTTTGACGCTTCAACGTGTCAGCCCCAGTTTGCAAAAGAAACTGCAATTTTTCTATCAAATTCCCCGCAACTCTTTTGATCGCATTGAATGGTTCTGGAAGCTTCTTGAAGACGATGTAAAACAAATTTAGACCATCCACTTTAGTAAATTTTAGTATTTACGGCCACATGGTGAAGACAATGGATGGTTACGTGGAGAAATTTTACGTTATCTTCTATATTCACAGGTCCGTTCATAAATTGGGCTGGGAATATGTTTGTTTTAGCCTCCTGCGCCACAGGAGCAACAGATACAGCTTGATGTGAAATTGAACATTTTGACACTACTTTTCTTGCAAGTAAAGGTAAATTGATGAAACAAAGTCAAACTGGTTTGCAACTCTTTTTTTCAGCAAGAATCTATCGAGTTACAGTGGATGAAAATGTGCCTATGGTTTGATTGGTTAACGTTTGTCCCTCCACAACCAGGAAAACAAATTCAGGTTTGCTTCGGAAATTATCTGTAGCTTATAACCGGTTTCAGCCTCAAATGCTAGGTCCTTTGCAATTAACGTGGAACTTCATACGCGCATGTTTTAACAGTTCTCAACTGGCGATCATTACCCTCGGGAACTCTTGTTTGCAATTTCTCTTGAAGGTTTTAAATTTATTTATGCCAAAGACAATATTTAACTAGGCTGCTGAATTAGTCTGCCCCAAGCTAGCACCGAAGTTTCAAGAATCTTGTGTTGGAGCTCTTTCTCTTCTACGTGAAACGCAAGGAATGAAGTAAACCTTTTTAATAGTAATCTATTAGTTTATGTTTAGCTTCATTTCTCAAGTTTTGGATAATGCGCGTGTCGATCGATCGTATCGAAATCAACTGCGTGAATACTTCAAGGTTTTTACTCTCAAGTTAATATATACTGCGCTTAAAATTATTCATGCACTAAAACATTTTGTGCGCTTATAGGATTTTGTTCGTCAGCCAACGGTGCCAACACCAACCTCCAGCGAACCTCAACTTCAAGCTCAACCCCAGGTCAAGCTGGAACGTCCCGCTCCTGCCATGTAGGTGGTATTTTTACCTATCTCTAATGTTAGTTTTAGCGAAGATGCGGAAGAGGCTAATGAAGTGCGAGATAAATTTACCCAGGAAAAGAAAAAAGAACGTGAAGAGCATGATAGGGAAATGGAAAAACGGCAAATTACAAATCGAGCGGTGCTAGAGGTTGTGTTTTAATAGCGCTTACAATTTAGTTAAGTTCCAGCTTATAAATCAATATTGGATTTAGGCTGATGTAAATGCAAACAAAGAATCTCGGATGCAAAGCTTGAAAGAAGTTATGGAGCTATTGGTCCCTGATATTAGAGAAGCAATTACGAAAATTAGGCTAGTTTTAAGTATATTTATTAAATTGATGGATTATTTTAGAGATGTTTTTAACGATCCATCAAATGACGCCATGAAGCGATCTGAAGAAATTCAGGAATTAATTATGACCATTTTAAGAACAGTAAGTGTAACAGTAGTTGTAACAATTAAGTACATTTTTAGGAAAGTGTCGTAGTTGAATCTGAACAATTGGAACTTGTTGGTCAAGCAGTTCATTATATCCTTGGGCCACTAGTGGTAATCTTGGGTTGAAATACTTATACATGTATGAATTTCAGAGTTGGGTAGACTCGGCACTGCCTGAAAATCCCAATCCCGACAATCTGGAGGAATGCTTCAATGCTCCAATCAATGTTTTCTTCCGCAATGTTGTTCGTCGAACCCACGACGACCCAACTCATAGGTTTTTTTCTCTGTTCAAATTGGAAAATTTATAAAATTCAGGAATGCAATAATTCAATTGATTGCCGCGCTTCGTGACAATAATTCGGCTGTTGGATACTTGTTATTATTCTTCTTAAAGTACGAGACTTTAAGTAAAGATGTAAGTTGTTATGCTTTCAATTAGACTTATAAAACTAGGTAAATGATATTTAGTCAAGTGATCCAACTTCCCTGGACGTATACAGCGACATCGCACCTTTGGCAGATGTAGAAGTAGAAGAAATGCTTGCCGATGATCTGCAGGTGCGTCTAAAGTTTAGCTAGTGACATTTATTTTGTCCCTTTAGGAATGTGCCGTCACTGATATACGACTCTTTTCATACTTGTTACCATTTGTGTATAGATTCAAAGAGGTTTGCTTCGACTTATTAGGACTTCTAAATTAACTATTTAGGCATGTGGTAACGTTAAATTGCTTCGAGTCGCGTGCAAATTTTCTGATCCAACCGACATTTTGAAACTCATTAGCGAAGTCGGCTCGTTCACGACCATATAGAATAAAGATTTTTTAGATAACAAAAGAAAACATGACAGTATTCAAGAGGACCTCGTTTGCTAATTTGTTAATGTCGACGGCTGATTGGGAAATTACAGAACAATGGGTGATGTGGCAATTAGGTTGACGCTGCTTGTTAATTTTAATATGTTTTTTTAGTCCACGGGCAGGGTATTTCTGTTGAATGGTGTCTTCCGTTAGTTTCACGAGTCGATGCTGTACGTCACCAAGTACTTGCCACAAACCTACTTTTGATGTTTAGGAGATTAGAAAGGTTAGCTTTTCAGGATTTTAGCAATTTTTAGCCGATAGCTAGTTAAGAGAAAAAAATTTGAAGTTTTATAATACAATTTTTTAGAGAACCGAATATGGCCATGATTAAAGCAATCTTTCAAAGACCTTGTGATTCTAACGATCAAGTGGCCATTGATATGTTGAAGGTTCGTTTTCAGATAAAAAATGTCCAGATTATTTTTTCAGATACTGATTGCTGATGAGGAGGTTTGTATCAAAGTCTGCGAAATCATCAATTCAATTTTTGAAAAAGGAATTCAGGTTACCAATTTTTTGTAACTCAAAGAGCTTTTTTCAGGGTGGTGATTATTTGCTCCAGGGAGGCAAACAAAAATTGGGGCAGAAACAAACAAAATTAACTTTGGAACAGGTATTTTGTTAAGTCACAAAACTTTTTCTAGCGCGTTTTTCTAGGTCGTTGCGCATTTACAGAACTTTGCTCATCGTTGCCTATACAAAGATAGCCATCAGGTAAAGCAACTTTGTCAAGTAATAATTATCAACAGATATGTTTAGGCGGAAGACTTTCTTTCAAGATCCGAATTGCGAGATGCGTTCACGCTGATCACAAAGTCAAAGGAGAACTGGGTAAAACAGCATTCTAGTAAAAACAATGAATCAAAATTTGTGCTCACTTAAATGTACTAAAAAAACTTTTATTTTAGGCAACAAAGTTGCGGGAAAAGTACAGCGATATTTTCACGACAGTGATGGAACTACGTGGAGGTGGAGAGATTGCCACGAGGAATCTCAGACATGGGCGAAGGGCCGGTGGGCAAAAAAGAGAACGCGGAGCGACGGCGTCAGAATCGGTGAGCGAACAGTTTTGATTTCTTTAGTGCTTTAGTGGATCCTAAAGTTTTAATACAAATTGCAATTTTAATACAATTTTAGGATGAAGTACATCAACCACGCCCGAAAAAGAGTCAGAAAAATGTGATAGAATCTGAAGACGAAGACGATTGACTTTAATAAATGTTTATTTTTAAATAATTTCCCTACTTTTAGTATTTATTGATTATAGTTTTTCATTGTTATATTGCTCTGTAGTTTATTGTTGTTTTTTTGCACATTCGCCTATGCCTACTCCACTTGTACTTTACATGTTACGCGGATCTCAATAAATAGTTACAGAGAACGGCGATATTTGGCAGGATTTTTGTTTATAGCAATTCCGTTACAATGATTTACAGACAAACATTTAATGGAAAATGTTGTTGAGAGTTGTGCCATAGCGAAGATTTTTCAAAGTGGGTAAACACTAGACATGTGCCTCGATTCGACTCGAATCCGGCAAACTCAACTCGAAATGACTCGACTTTTTTTTCGAGTCGACCGACTTGACTAGATTTTACGTGAACAATGTGGATTCTCTATTCTAGAGCGTGCTCAGTATATAAAGCAGTTTTTTTCAATTTTTTTTTTGCCATTTGTGAAAGTTCAACCTTTGTTTTTCTAACAATCTTTGAAGTTTTAGTATATGTCCTTCTGTATGGCAATACTTTGCAAAAAAACAATATTGCAACATTTGGAACAAAATAGCTCTTTTACATTAGCCAGGCTGTTATTGAAAAATCCTCGAAGGCAAAATCTAAAGGACTCTACTGCCCATGATTTGTTAAACATTAGCTGCAATCAGCCTCACGTTAAGTTTTTTTCCAGATATTTTATATACTATTTTTCGCTTAGATTACATGAGTTTTGACTCGAGCTGGCTCAAGGCACATGTCTAGTAAACACTACCCGTTTCCTAAACCGTGCCCTATACTGTTATCGTAGTCTCTTGTCGCGTTTCATGTAAACCTTTAGGGAGAAAAATCATTCACTTCTCACTTCTTCCTCCGGCGCACAACTTTTATGTCCCTTCACTTTTGATTTACTGGGTTACAAACTTGACACATTTCGAAAAGGTCGTAAAAGTACCCTGCTATCCGATTTTTACAGTAGAATTCTAAAGCAAAAGTTTCGAAGTTTGATCAAGCGCATTCCTGTTTTTGTCCATTCTTGCGTTGATAGGTAGTTGTATCTCATTTTTTTTATTCTAGTTGCGTATGTTTTCCATCCTTTCAACTTCGGGGTATGATGCAGGAAATAGTAGCATTGATGTCTCGAAAAATTTATTTGGAAAAACACCAAAAGGCAGGTTTGTTTGTTTGTTGTTTGTAGCACTTTATTTATTTTAGACGATTGCCCCCGGCTGGAAGGAATGCAACAAAGACTCCCGGTAATCGAACACTTCCAAGAGGCACTATTGCAGGTTGTTTAAACATTTATTCATTACAATTTAATAGAGACGAATATTGTTTTTCGATGGCCCATAATCACTTCTTGCTGACATTTTTCTTGGCGTTGACGAGGCCTAAAACATGATTGTAGGTAACAGTTCGAAGACTAACCGTATATATCCAGTGGTA
This sequence comes from Mesorhabditis belari, assembly GCA_958450365.1. NCBI lineage: Eukaryota > Metazoa > Nematoda > Chromadorea > Rhabditida > Rhabditidae > Mesorhabditis > Mesorhabditis belari. The sequence goes on from CAUEEP010000938.1 coordinate 1,707,429, forward strand.
CGGCGAACTTAGGAGTAAAGTTGAACCCTTCAATCGGGCGCCAAAGGTTGGCAGCATTGAGTGGAATTTTCTCTTCTTCGTCCCCTTCCACAGACCTTCCACAACGGACCATTAAACAGTGCACCTAAATAGTAAAAATCATTAGAAACACCACATAAATCTCATACATTATTCGTAGGTAAAGTCCTCCACGTGCTTCTTGCCTTTCTCACAAAATCGCCTAACACTCCTTTCTTGTCAAATTGAATCACTTCTAACGCCTCTTCATTATCACTGATATGGAAAATAAAGAATGTTGACTCGGTTTGTACAAACTTTGACATCGACATTCCGTATGGCTGGACTAAAATCTTTGCTGACCGAGATCATCGTTTCTCATTGCTTCCAACTTTGATACATGTCTAGTTCCTAAATAATTTTTCTAAAGCAAAGCATATTTGTGGGGTTTTTCAAAAGTCACCTTGCCGGGGAACATTATCCGTAGAGCTCTCACGGTGTCCACACGATGTTGAATTAGGCAGCTCTCGTTGGGGCAATGTGGCACCGCATCTAAAAATAAACGAAGCATGAGCAATGTCTCAGCCTTACTTTCTTTTTTTGAGTCGTTAATCATCTCGTCAATCAATCAGGCACGGCATGCACATCTCGTGTTCACATTCGTTCGCCGATGGAAAGTTGCTTATTGGTTCGCTGTCGCATTCAATTGATCCGAGGCAACTCTAAATTCAAGATTGCTTTAGAATGACTGGACGAACACCAACCGAATAAGTCTTGCGCGCCTTTCGGCCTCTTCGTTCGTTTGTTTTAACACACTTCCCAGGTTCACACACACCTTCCTTCAGTTTTTGCCAAGCCTTCAAGGCATTTCCAGCAGAAACGACCCTGTAATGCATGATAAAAATATAGCTACGGCATTCAAATGACAACAAGGAGCCATTTCGAGATCATCGATTGGTTTTTCTAATTTCCGAGGTCCTTCGCATTTTTACTTGATGTCCTCCATGTTGAGAGCTTTCCCACAATTTTCAACAGGGTAAACGCGTTTACTAAACAAATCAATATAAGAGTAAATATAAATGGCATGCACACCTTTTGTTCGCCAATGCGAAGCACTCGAGGCACAGACTGTGCTCACAATCAGTACACGGTTTTGTCGCTCCTGCATATGATATCTTTCTGTTGTATGTCTACATATAATGTTAAGCTTTATAGTTTTAAACTAGCAAACTCACTATCACAATTATTGTAATGCGGCGCTGTGGGAATTAAAATGGGTGAATAGCAAGCCTTCTTTGAACACATCTAATAGAATCTAATTTATAATAGAATCATTACCTTTAGTTTGCTAAGTCCTCGGTATTTTCAAAGCAATGGTGGCAGAAATAATGAAAACAAGGAAGCAATTACTAAATCCATAACTAAAAAGCATAAAAGATAAAACAAGCCTGTAAGTCAAATTTGCCCGTATGCAAATTTCACAAATTGTTATTAAGATGTAAATTTAGCTGTATGGGAAGGTCGAGGTGCTGATAAAGGATTTATTGGTTTGGCTTGGGCTGACGAAGAAAATGTGGAATGGATTTTGACAGGTAATTCTTTTTGTTCACGAGCTGTTATAGTTACCACTTCAGAGTTCCGAGATTCTAGTGGGTATACGACTTTAACCTCCTTGCTTCATTTATGCGATCCGAGTGAAGTTTGTGGTGCTCGAATATAAATATCAATGTTTTTCAGGTCTTGGTGGTGGATTCTGTCAACGACAAGGCAGCAAGTATACTGATGAATGAAGCTATCAAGTCTACGTTGCCATCAGTTGTTATCACATCAGTACAAAGGAGGTTGGTTAAAAATTAGGTAATGATAAAAATTGGTGTTGTTTTTTAGATTTTATAACGCTGAAAGAGGATTATCAAATATCAAAGCTTTGTCAATTCATGCTGAGGTTTTAAAGTCAGCAGAGGAAAGGTGTTTTTAGCGAAATCAATACTTGACGAAATTTTGTCTAGACCATATGCATGCGCAGCGATGGGAGCATTGATTCGATTTGTTGAGTTCAAAAATAGCATCATCTTAAGCTCGGCAACGATTCCATTTAAATTGCTAGAAGTGACACATGCTTGTCTATTAGGTTTTCAATAGTTTTCAGTCTATTTAATTTTCAACATTTTAGATCATGCTTCGTGGAAGAATTTAGAAATTGTGGATGAGTCTTTCGCAAGAAAAGAAAAACGAACTTTATTGACGGTCATCGATAATACACTTACAGCTATCGGATATCGGGTATTTTTGGTCTTTTATCAAATGATGCTTTTTAATAGATGCTCAGAGCAAATGTAATGCAGCCACTCACCGTTGTTTCGGCAATTGAACGGCGCCAGGAGGCGGTGAAGGAACTCCTCGAAAACCCAGTGGTTGGGTTATAAGTCCTTTTGGAGTGACAAACTAATATTTAGGCCTTTGAACAACTTTCGGCTTTGCTTAACCGAGTTTACGAATTAGATGGCGTTGTGAATGTTTGTTGCAGAGAATTCAATGAGCAAATCAAGCCTTCAAGAGATCAAGCAGAGAATGAAATACTTCAGGCACTTTTTACATTTTAACTCTTATTTGCAATTTCAGTTACTCTGGCTTTTCCAAACGTTGAAAATTGTTCCGTCGCTTAAAGAAATGCTTTCAAAATGCCAAGCTCCACTTCTAGTGGAATGCATGAATGTTTGTTCGGAATCTTTTAAAATAATCTAGTGCCTTTTTAGCGTTTGAATGACGAACGATTAACGAATATGGTTGATATTTTAAGTGACACACTTGATGATGCCGTACTAAGCATTAAAAGATCTTCGATCTCTTTGATACAACAAAAGTTATACGCTATTCGGGTGAATTGAAGATCAATTAGGTAACTTCATTCGAATTTTTAGCCAGGCGTTGATCCAAGAATTGATGCAGCGAGGGAAGTTTATATGCAAAAGTTAGCTTTAGTTGAAGCAAGTGGTAAGTTGCCTAATTTGTAAGAGGTGTTGATTTTCGGTTTTAGTTGGAGAATTGGAGAGCGCTCTTCCCGGTCACAATACTCGTTTGGCTTATTCGGTTTCAAGAGGCTTTCATTTTGTGTTGGTCGTTTTATTTGACGATATAAATATTTTTTCAGGTGGAACACTGAGCCGAATAGTGCGAAATTACCGTCCGAGTTTTTAAACGAAGTTCGCCATCGTACTTGCATCACATTTTCAAGCTTAAATCTACTTAAATTGAATGGTTTGATTATCACGCTACAAAAATATAGTTTATTCTATAGAGCGAATCAACATTGCCGAAGCTGAATTACTTGTAACTTCTGGAATCAGGGTGCAAAAGATCTGATTTGTATAATCAAGTACATGCCGATTTTAGATTAGAGAGTTGATTGTCTACATTCGCCCACTTATCGGCTCACTTTACGCACTGGTTGATGATTTATCTCTACTTGATATGCTTCAATCAATGGCAATATACGCTTCAAATACGGAGTCTTGTGAGTTGCTCTGCTTTGTGAATCGTTCTAACCTGGTTCTTTAGGTCTTCCTAAATTCTGTGAGGATATAATTATTGTGAAAGGAAAACATCCCATTCTTGATCTGCACAAATGTAACAATGTGGTGGCAAACGATATGGTATAACCGTTTGAATAGATACTTTACTAAATCGGTTTAGTATTTGACGAGAGATAACCGTTTTGCAGTGATCACTGGACCGAATATGGTATACTTTTTTCTAATAAATACAGATTCACTGTTTAAGGCTGGAAAATCGACTTTCTTGAAACAGCTGTGTCATCTCTGTATTCTGGCTCAAATGGGCTCCTTTGTCCCAGCATTGATGTGTAAAGTTCCAATATTTAAAAGGTTTGGGTTGAATGTTGCTTGCTGCGTTGCATCTGAAATTTCAGAATATTTTCTCGTATCGGACACAACGATAGCTTGAGACAACATCTTTCCGCGTTTGCTCTGGAGATGCGGGATATGGCGGCAATACTGGATGTTGCAAATCGAGAGGCGCTAATTGTTATTGATGAACTTGCCCGTTGTAAGCTGTTTCTGTAATTACTTTAGTTTATCAATTGTTTAGCGACTGCAACCGAAGAAGGAATAGCTATTTCATACGCAATCTCAGAGGAGCTGATACGCAAACAAGTAGCTGTTCTGAAATGATTTTAATATTCTTGTTTAGTCTTACACATTGCTCGCCACTCATTTCCTTGATTTGGCTGCCCTAGATGTTACCTATTCAGCAGTAGTCAAGTAATTCAACTTACTCTAATCTTGGCATTTTAAATTTAGTTTCCACTTCAAGTCGATTGATGAAGATGCAAATTTTGAGGCAACCAGACATCGTCTATTCAAGGGTCCCTATAAAGGACCACTTTATGGTTGGGTGTGCTCAATTACAATACAATAAAAAATTATAGGGTTCGATATTATTCAATTGGCGACTTTCCCAAAGGACCTGATCGAAGAAGCTGAAGCAATTGCTTATCGGTTGAGAGCCGAATCAGAGCAAAGAAGAGAACTGGATTGCAGTACGCTGAAACGGTTTAGTTTTTGTTAGTTCTTAATTGAGGTACAAAATGCTTAGGCGCGCTTTTCTTCGAACCGGACATCGTCTAAAAGCGGCTTTATCTCAATTGCGGATTGCTAACCACAAGGCTCGTTATGAATATCTTTCTTCTTTACGAAAAACGTTGAAGGTTTCATTGAAGTCACATTATTTGTACTTTAATCATAACAGGAAGAACTGAAACAACTGTCGGAAAACTACGAAGCCTCAAATCAAGAAACCACATCAGCTCAGCAGGAAAAATTCGATGTCGATAGAATATTGGACGAGTTTGAGGCTCAATTAAATGATGACACACCAGAATGTTTGCCCTCGGATTCAGAATGCGAAAACAGTCAACAGGATAAACACGTCGTTTGCGTAGTCAAAAGTCAAACTCAACAAAAAGAAAAAATGGATAGAGGATTTTTGGATAGAACTGCTTGATTTATATTGATGTTTTGAACTTTTTGCGGTTTTACTAATCGTTTGTGAAGTAGTGAAATGTCTGTGAGTTGTGGTTAATATAGATTTTGTTGATTTTATATTTCTGTTTGTTTATTACTAACTTGTACAATGTGTGATTGTAGCATTTTTTGTTTTTGGAATAAAAGATTCATAGATTTGCTTCTTCTTTGCTAAAGTGATTTGAGCGTTTTATTGTACGTCCTATTTCGCGCTCTTTTTACCGATCTTTTTCTGCCCGGGCGGCACTTTCTGATGAACAACTTTCATTATTGCTGGCGTAGTATCGTGGTTTCGCTGTTTTTATTAAAAGCGTCAACTTTTTAACAACTTTTATGCATTCTATAATTTTAGGTAATGGCTTGGTTGCGTCCGCCACCCGCCGGCACTCATCTGTTAGTCCCTTGCTTTTTGCTTTTATAGTTACTTATTTAGGTACCCTTGGGTCCCAGATGCGATCTTCATCCCCATCTCGCGGGCTTTTGAGCGTGTTGGCGTTTATTTCTATAACAGGTTCGGCTTCTTCTATGAAATTTAAAGCGACTAAACGATGGTTTTTTTGCTTTTTTAGTTAAATTTAAACCGCTTGCTTAGCGCATTTGCAGACCGCAGCCATTATAGCATAGAAAACACTATAGAACAAATTTGATTGTCTTTTAAATAAGTAGTGCAATTGTTATAGCATAGGAACCATAAGTAAAAAGCTATTGTTTGTGTTTCATTCGAAATTTTTTGGTTCAGGGTGTTGAACAAGACTGAAATCGGACTCTTCAACAAGAAATGGAACCCAAAGGTTCACGGCCCTTATTGTCATTGGCGATATTATGGAAAACGTAGGTTTATTTTTAAAAACTTGTCGTTTAACATTTCTTTCACAGAGCAGAAAGGTTTTATTTCATAAAACTGACGGTTTAAAAAATTGTACATTGAGTTGCAAGTACATTGATTGTTTTAGCTGATACCAAGCTTTTTGATGTCAAGATCGCTGATCTGCCTGCATGGATTGGACGTCGCGAAAAGACCCCCGGCGCTTTCTACAACGAATTTATGCGAAACGTCTGGCGTGTTCATAACCTCTATTACTCGGGACCAGTGTTCAACAACACGGTAAATTTTAGAGTTTTAACATTTTATTTTAGTTAGGTAGTATTAAGCAGCTACATACAAGTACATTAGAAATTTACGTTTGCAGTAGTCGTGCTGTGATTGCCGTACGCAAATAGATGAGCCATATAATGTGCAACTGATTAATCATTCTTTTTTATTTTAGATCAAGACGATCTTCCGTTTCATCTTCTGCTTTTCGTTCTTGAATTGGCTCGTGAAGTCTCACCGCTATCTTGATTTCCAAAAGACGTACTATCACTGGTAGACGTGTACTACAATAAATAAAGTCTTCTTGATGTTATCGATTAGAAATCTGTTACAATTTCTAGGCTTTCGTCTTTTGTAATTTTATGCTATGAAAATCGATGATAAATAGTTTTAAATTTTTTTTGGTTTGTTTATGTACTCATTAATTAATGCGCATGTGTATTTGAAAGATTTATTTGCTGATACTAAAAACGAGCAAGAATTTGTCAGTGGTCAATGTTTACAATTCGGTAGGCGTCTTGAGTAATTTGAGGAAAGCTCTGTGTGGGAACAAAATTTCGCTTTCGGGATTCTCCCGTTCAAACCCGTTTGGTCTTAAGTTTTTGTATTTGAGGCGCCGTCTGAATCCAGTTTTTCCACATTCCGTTTTCAAATGCCGCCTTCTTTGAGATTTTATCTATGAATCGCGCTGGGTAGTTTCGATTTCCCCCAGCTAACCACATTGCCAGAAAGCTTTCAATTCTGTGTTTTAGACCTCGAGATGGGTGAAACAAAACGTGGCGCTTTAATCATCTTTGAAGGATTGGATCGATCGGGAAAATCAACTCAAGTAATACTTTTTATTACTAAGAAATCTTGCCTGATTAATCAAATCTTCGAGTTAATTTTTATAAATTGATTTTATGCGAAACGACTTGTCGAGTATCTTCGTTCAAAAGGCAGAACTGTTGAATTTATACCGTTTCCAGGTAAATTTATGATTAAATAAGCACTCATTAAAAATAATTAAGACAGATCAACGCCTATTGGAAAGTTGATCGATATGTATTTGAGACGAGAGATTGATATGAGTGAAGAAGCTCTGCATCTTTTGTTCTGCGCAAATCGGCGAGAAAGAGTAAGTTTTTGTGCTATCTATGAAATGTTGTTGAAAATCTTTATTTATTCATGATTTTTGGTTTAGGTGGATTTTATCCAAGAATGTATATCAACGGGAATCGATGTCGTTTGCGATCGGTACGCCTATTCAGGAGTTGCTTACTCGTTAGCAAAAGGTTTATTATTTTGCGTTATTTAGCTACATTATCTATCAGACTTCAAAAGTCATTTGAAAATAATATTTTCAGGTCTTCCTGCTGATTGGGTCAGAGCTGGAGACGTTGGAATGCCTCAACCAGACGTTGTGTTGTTCTTTGAGGTATTTAAATGATAATTCAAGGAACTATTTTTTCCAGGTCTCACCCGAAGTGGCTTGTCAACGCGGTGGCTTTGGTGAAGAACGTTTGGAGACGGGTGAACTTCAAAGAAAAGTCAGGGAGACGATGAAACTACTAAGAAAACCATTTTGGCAGGTGGGGTTTGAGGGAAAGCTTTTAAAAATACACAAACGAGATGAGTTAAACTGTTTTTTTCTCCGGCTCACTAATTTAATTTAATTTTCATATTTAGATGGTCAACGCCGACGGTGATGTCCAGACAGTTGAGGGAGAAGTACGTGCGATTGTCGACCATTTGGATCTTCATTTACCTCTTCAACTTTTGGACCAGATTTGATTATTCGTATCACTTTATTTCAAACTGAATCTTTTTATGAGTTTAATTTATAAGCCCGTTGTATGATATTGATTCCGGATACTCTTTGAGTGCATAATTTTGGTTTTAAAATTGGTCTCGACATTTTCTCACTTGCCAATATCATTAGTGTTTCTAACCTGTTCACAGGATCTTTCGTCGTGATTTAAGTATTATTGTCTGCGAAAATTTTGTAATTGTGTAAAATTGTAATTATTGAATTGCTTAGTATTTTCAAAAGACCACAAAATAATGTTTTATTTCAGTAATAAATCCAAGAATAGAAAAAAGAATCACAGAATTCGAATACAGGTTCGAGTTTCTGAAAGAAACAACGGTATAGGTGAGGAACTAGAGATGAGGAGAGGAAATTGGGTGTAGAACTGATCGAATTTAATATACAGGAGTTGTTTTGATCATCGAAGTGACGCCATCTTCATCGGGACTATCAATGGCGCCCTCTTCGTGTTTTCTCAGATGTCGATCGAGGTTCGTTTGTTGACCAAAACAACGCTCACACTTATGGCACCGGAATGGGCGTTCCTATAACTGGAATGATACGGTAGAGAGGATAAAATGGAATTTAATTTTCATTCAATTTCGAAACTAAATTGAAAATTTGATTTGAAATTTGACTGGGTTCACCTTGTTGTGAATGTTGCGCACGTGGCGTTGCAGATTTGAGGAGATCGAAAATGAGCGTTCACAGTGTTGACACTGAAATTGGGATTAGTTTTTGAGAAGTTTAGCTATTATAGGTTCAATTACAGTATCTGGTGTTTACAGTCAACTCGCTGGACTTCTTTGTCCCTAGAATACTGTAACTTTACAATTGGTATTTACAGTAGCCCGCTGGCGTTTTCAAATTAACTTTTATTAACTGAAAAATTGCGTAAATTTTATCTCATCATCTTATCGGATCCTTAAATATTACGGGACTTTCGAGAACTCAAAATGGGATGTGGGGAAAGGATGTGGCTAATCTCTTTAATTGCTAAAGTTGTAGCTAACCTCTTCAATTGCTATAGATGTGGCTAACCTCTTCAATTGCTAAAGGTGTGGCTAACCTCTTCCTTAGCACAGCACAGAACTCAAAACCTTAGCACAGCTAACCCAATCCCTCTCCTCAATTCATTTTTACTCATTTCTCCCATTTATGCACATCATCAAGCCACAATGATGAGCCACCAAGCAGATCTTTTCCAGCTCAATTTAGCGCACCTGGATGACGCAATACAAGTGGCCCTTAAGCCGGATGAGCTGGCAATAATATTGACCTCCACTAATGCCCACTCGTAGCCTCATTCCCGGGATTTAGTGCCACAACCTAAGCACCCAAATGGACCAATAATTTAAGTCATTTGGTGTAATGAGTTTGTTCTCATTTCCCCTGAATAGTCGGTTTTCTAAAAATATTGTAATCTTGCCTTAGCCAAGCTATCGATCTATTTTAGCCAATCTATCGACTTTTTGAATCTTTTTTTGAATTTTTTGAATCATGAAACCTTACAGAGTCAACAAAAAAAGTAGATTGGATAAAAGGGAAGATTACGGTAGCTTTTGAAAGTTGACGGGTTTTAGAAAAAGCTTTAGCTTAAAGTTGACGGGTTTTAGAAAAAGCCCGCTCAGTTCCTCACCTTGTATGGCTGTTCCCCGGTGTGCGTGCGGAGGTGGCGCGTCAAATTCGCCGATCGAGGGAAAACCTTTTGACAGAATTTGCATGTGTATCTAAAATGATGGGATGATCACAGTTGAGCTTTAAATTCAAACCTGTCTCGTGTGCCTTTCGGTAACAGATGGGCACTTGGTGCGACGGCTTGTGAAGGGAAATTACTGCCAGGGTAGGGGAAACCTCTCTGGAAATTTAGAGATGGTAAACTTGGGAAATTGATTTGTTAGAAGTTAGATTCTTGAGCGTACTGTCATTTGTACTGTACTGTACTGTAGCTGTAGCTGTATCTATAGCTTAGGTTTTGTGTATTTTAGAATGAAAATTTTAGAACAAAGCTGGCTCCAGTATGAAAAATGTACTAAAGTCACTGTAGCTTAGCTACTGATTGAACAAGAGAACGCGGTGAGTACTGTACTGTACTGTAGCTGTAGCTTAGGTTTTGTGTACTTTAGAATGAAAATTTTAGAACAACGCGGTGAGCTTAAAATCAATAAAGTTTCATTTTAGATTATCGGACTTACGGATAACATCGGGAAAAGAGTCGGTGGTCCAAATGGGGTCAACGTCGGCGCACCGTTCGCACCGAATCGCGATAAAGCCGGAATGGGCAGCGTTGTCGCGTTCGGAGATGGATCGTCACGAGCTGGCGAAGCTTAAAGTCTCAGTATATCGAAAACTTTATCTATTAGTTTAGTTTCATCTTTAATCAGACTTTTATTCTATTTTTCTATTTTTCTACATCCGCTCACCATCCGTGTGTGCATTGTCGTCCTCATTTCCTGAATCCGAGTTGCTCTCGCCGCAATCCGATTTCTCGGATTTCTGAACAAAACGTTTTGATTTTCAAATGAATTTTAAATCCAATAGTTGTTTTTTTTTCAAATCTAGCTCTAATCTGTGAGGTTTTAGATGTAAGATTTTAGATTTCTTTAAGATTTCTTTAAGATTTCTTGTAAGATTTCAAACCTTTAGTGTTAAATCAATTGGACTTGCACCGCGTTCATGTTCTGATGTGCTTGGTGATGGAGAATCGCGGCCACCATCCGAATGCTTTCTAAAGATCGAAATAAGAAATTTAAGCCTTACTGTAGCCAGTAAACAGTATTGTTTCGAAGGTTAAGAAGGTAAACAATAGTTAACTCCCTCTGGAGTAGGGAGATCAAGTGCGTTGTGGTGTAATGGTTGCACAGTTGCCCGGTAAGGGAAAAGTCGGGGGTTCGAGTCCCGGGGGCGAGTTTTTGATCTGCCCTATTTCCAAATCAATCGTTGGAATAAAGCAAACAGCTTTTAGCTAACAGCTTGTAGCTAACAGCTTGTAGCTAACAGCTTTTAGCTAACAGCTTTTAGCTAACAGCTTTTAGCTAACACTTACAGGCATACTTATCCCATACAGTATGCTTTAAGGGTCGATAGTTCTTGCAATCATTAGATGAAAGCCTATACAACGGTTTTTTATACAGGTATGCCCTGAAGACGACTACTGTAATCATTTCAGTTTATAAGATCAGCTGAAAAGACCAACCGATCAGCGGTTCGCTTATTTATGCAGAGTATATACAGTATGACTTTTAGCCGAGTACGGTAACCCGTTCAGTGCACATAAAAGAGCACATTGTTGAGCTCATTGTTTACATTCGATTCCCCATTCAATTCGAAATCTCTCGTCGTCAAGATTTCGACTTTTCCCCGAGACAAGAGAAAAGATGGGGTCAATTATAGGGGAAATGTCTGTGGATTTGGATCGAAAATGCCATTAATATCGAAACACCTGTTGTGTGGGGTTCAGCTCCCAATCTTTCCCCCTAAAAGAGAAGGGCTAATTGCCGATGAAATGCTCATCGATGGATGACTGAGATCTTTCTTTCCATTCTGACTTCTTCTCCTTTCCCCGTTTTGCTCTTTTCTTCAATTTTTGATTCATTTTTTTGTCTTCTTCATCCTTTTTTTCTATTGAAGGTCACAATTATGCCCATCAATTTGCAGATGAGATTTTTAGAGAAAAAAATGCTTTCAAGATTAGTACTAGAGGTTGAGATGGATGGATGGATAGATCTAGTTAACTTTGTTAAGAACTTCAATGAAATCAATGAAATGAATCAGATGAACCAGGAAATTGTTCGGTATTACTAAAGAGTTGTTTGGCATTACTAAAGAGATGGATGGATGGATGGATCTAGTTAACTTTGCTAAGAACTTCTTACTAATCTCTATTATATTTGTTTTCGAAAAAAACTTTATTCAAAAAGGATCCAGAATCAGCGTTGAAAACTCACTAATAGACACTGATTTGATTGATATCTTTTCCTCGATCATATCAAAGATTATATCAAAGTTTTACTCAAGCACTCTTCAGTCTTCACTCTCTCCAAGCATGGAAGGCTTTGGGGTACTAGACCAGCATGTACCCTTGACTCATTTACCCTCTCTAAATATATTTCCATCTTTCCATCTTTCCATTTCAACGCCCCATTGTCCATCATCTCATTTACCCCAAAATCTCCAATCTTCAATAACTGACCCGAAAGCTTGAAAGGGGAAAGGGGGTAATCGCTCTAATTGGTCCAGTAAATATTGGCCGGTGTTTATGAAGCGTATTACCCGCAGTTTAGGGGCAAGGCGGCAGCTTTGTGGGTGTGCGGGGAAGGAGTCCCTCATTTTGAAGGGGTACACATCCTGGAAGAGATCCGCGGAGGGAAGGCTGAGAAAAGAAAGCTGAGAAAGGAAGGGAAAGGAAGAAAAGCACCCCGGCAACAGATTAGCGCTCTTTCTTTCTCTTCTTCTTTCTTTGATCTCTTCATTCAATCCTTTCTTCTCAAGTGCCTCTTCTCGTCTCTTCACCCATCCCTTTAGCTAACAAATACTGTAGATTTGAGTACTGTATTTGTGCTTAATCGGTTTTTATTAGTTTAAAACTATTAACTAATCGTTTGTTGCAATCTAATCTGTTGCAATCATTAAAATCCCAACTTTCCTAGCAACTCACCCCTTCAATAAAGCAGCACAACTGAAATCGGTTGTCGAGGGAAGCATTGATGGAAGAGGAGTAGCGGTTGAGGAAAGATTTCCAAGTTGTAGTTGCTAAAGGAGAAAAATTTAAACAAAATACATCAACTAACAGTATATAAGTTTACCACTATTTATAGGGAAATATAGAGCAATCTATAACTACAAACCTGCCAAAGGTATTGCCAATAGAGTGGTAGCATCGGGCTGAGCAGTGAGGGTTTACAGGCCTCACTCGGCATTCCACAAATCGAGCTAAAAATAAGATGGATAGGAGAGATTGAGTTTAGCCGAATCCAAAAAAAAAGCCGCACAATAGAAGACGAGAAAGCAAGATAATTCAGCTATCTACTTTGAAATGTTAAAATACTGTTCAAATAATTTTAAAAGTATTAACACCTTTAGTCTCAAAAGATCGTACCGATGTTTGACGAGAGCTCCGTGATTGGGGAATTGGTGACCACAAGTGGGACACCTCCATCCACCAGTCTCTTTCGTCGACGAGCTCAAGTGGATCCGCCGATGGCGACACAGATTCGAGAATTGAGTGTAAGCCTGGAATGGGTGAAGTGAAAGGTGAACTTTAATGTAAGCTTTAATGAGATATAAAGCTGTCATAGCTAGCCAGCCTAGCCAGCCTAGCCAGCCTAGCCAGCCTAGCCAGCCTAGCCAGCCTAGCCAGCCTAGCCAGCCTAGCCAGCCTAGCCAGCCTAGCCAGCCTAGCCAGCCTAGCCAGCCTAGCCAGCCGCTAGACAGCCTAGCCCAGCCTAGCCAGCCTAATTAGACCAGAGAGAGTTCGTTCAAAGCCAGGATCAATTCAAAAGTCAATCTGGCTCCTGCTTGACTTTTTGTTAGCCTGGCTGAAAGCTTGGCCAGCCAGTCATTTACAAATCCCTTACCTTATTGCATACATGACATCTAAACGGCTTTGAGCTGCAATGAATGTGTGAGTGTTGTTTGAGTCCACTAAAGAGATCATTCTTTACACATTCTTAAACTCCTCAAATTCTGCGTCCAACCTTGCACTCGAGAAACTCTTTGGACAGATCGGACATTTGTGTTGAGATGAAGAGAAACCATCTCCAAAATCGCGAATCTCTCCCGGTTCCACTGATGATTGAGCCGAGTGTCGCTCGCAACTAAAGCAAGTTTTTTTTTATGAAAGTAATTTAAGTTTACTTTTCCAATCTAATCTAATCTAAAATCAAAATAGTCCCTATAAAACAAAGCCAACAAAGCCAATTTAAGGCTTTTCCTGGTTTATATTAGAATTTCTAATCATTAGAATTTCAATTTCTAATCAAATAACCAGAAAATCCTGTTATAAGAGTCCTTTTCTAAATGATTTTCTAACGAACTCGTCTTCCAATTGCACATCAATCTCATCCTCTTCGTCTCCATCATGTCCATCAGTATCTCCCTGAAAATTTTGCAATTCTAAATTGATCAAGAAAATTTTCAAAGCAAAGATTCTGTAAGCAATGATTTACTTTCATATTGATATCCATTTCCTCTTCAGTTTCATCAACAAAAAGCTGATCGGAGAAGCGATTCGCTAGCAATTTCTCACCGGCTTTTATCGAGCGTGATGTTTGCAAGAAAGTCTAAAAATTTAAACTGAATCAATTTCTCTAAAAGTTTTTCGTCAAGCTCGTCAAGCTCGTCAAGCTCTACCCCCATTTTCTTGATCTTTAGCTTGACTTTACTTGGCTTGATTTTGGGAAAGCTTTGAAAAGTCTTTATACTAGACTTTAGATCTAAATAGTCCCGTATAAAACAAAGCCAAATTTTAAGGGTTTTTTTTTGGTTTTCACTGAAAATTTTCATCTAGAAACAGCCATTGAATGAAAGAAGTTTAAATCTTAACTCTTAAATCTTAATCTTAACTCCAGAACAAATATCTATTTATTGAACAGGAGGTTTAGATTAAAGCTATATTTTGGATAATCTTAACTCTTAAAGTCCCTGATTGAAAGCTCGGTTTAGTTAGAGAGAATCAGAAAAGTTGGCAAATGTCAAAAAAGAAACGATGGCTCTGAAATGATGAGTGAAAAGGATAAAGAAAAGAAAAGGCATAGAAATGAGACAAATAGAGCCCGATCAACCCATCACAAATAGAATTGGGAGGGGTGAAAAGGAGGGAGCGGAGCTGTCAGCGCATCCGGCATTGTGCCCCCCATCTCCACCCCAAAATGAAGAGGAGAAAAGCTGACTCCAGAACAAATATCTATTTATTGAACAGGAGGATTAGATTAAAGCTATATTTTGGATAATTAAATCATTTGTGAATAGTTTACTGAAAGCTGTGAAAGCTTTACTTGAAGCTTTACTTGAACAGCTCTTCAACAGGCTGTTCAACAAAGTCTTTTTGTTTCTTTTCATCCTTTCGTTGAAAAATAACAATCAATAATAACAATTAATCTATTCATTAATTCAAATGCGAATAAGTAGACTTTTAATTGCAAATTAAGCGCTCTTTAGCTTATTTTAACGTTCTAGAGTGTCTAGAAGTGTCTAGAAGTGTCTAGAAGTGTCTAGAAGTGTCTAGAAATGTCTAGAAGTGTCTAGAAGTGTCTAGAAGTGTCTAGAAGTGTCTAGAAGTGTCTAGAAGTGTCTAGAAGTGTCTAGAAGTGTCTAGAAGTGTCTAGAAGTGTCTAGAAGTGTCTAGAAGATAGATCAAAAAGAATCTAGTTCATTGAACGAAACATTGAACGAAAGTTCATTGAACGACCAGATCAGATTCAAGTTTTATATCTGAATCAAGATTGAAGCTTGTTTCCCAGTTAAATTCAGTGAATTGATGATTTTATATCAATTTCAACTCACTTTTGTTCCAATACATTTCACGTGTACATTCGCCGTCTCTTCCTCATCACTTTCCTTGATCAGATTCAGAATGAGAAGAGCATTCGGATCGTTGCCGGATTCCTAGAAAATAACTTCATCTAAAATTTGCCTAAAACTAAAAGCTTTATCTAATTGCTTGGTTTCTATTTTAAAGAAACAAAGAGTTGAACAAATGCTGGTCGTTTTATCGAAACAGATTGTAAGACATTTGCCCGCCATTGACATTGACAATCCAACTTTGAGCTCTAATTTCTTGGTGCTGGGCTGTTCAATTGAAATAGTTTTTGTGCCAATCGATAGAGAAAGACTTGGCACATCTAGTGATATCAAGAATATTGACATTAGACAGCTCAACACCAAGAAATTTGAGCTTAAAGTTAGATTGCTAATGAGAAAAGGAGGGCGTTTGATAACCGTTCGATAACCGACAAAATATGGTCGACAAAACATGGTTCGAAGCCACGAGATCAAAAACAAGATCGGATTCGTCTTATTTGCTGAGTTGGCTAGGATTTTAGCCTCTTAGCCGATTTTGTTTGTCCAGAATTGTTCTTGAAGTTTCATCGCCTTCACCGCTTGTAATCAGTTTGCTAATTGCAAAGATTTTGTGTGGGAAAGGGTGAAGAAAGGGGATGAAGAGAATCGTGGGAATCTACGGTATCCAAGGGGAGATGGAGAGGAGAAGGGCCGTATCATCTTTCCAAGATGGGCCAAGATGAAGCTGGGTCTTTCCCCTTTTCAGAACGCACCTGGAGGGCCTTCTTTTTGCCATTTTCTCGGGATGGCCTTCCCTTTCTTTTCCTATTGATGCTGGCGGATGTGCTCCTCTTCTCCTTTCGACAAAATGGGGAAAAAGAGATGGGATTCCTCTTGATATATACTACCGTATCCGGGTCCTCATTGAATATCTTTTGAGTTAGAAAAAAAGAGATAATTTTGGGCTATTTTTGTTAGCAATTTGATAGAAATATTGAAATATTTTTGAGATTCGATTCCGACATTCTTTGACATTCGACATTCAAATCCGAACCTAACTCCACCTTCATTTTCTTAGCCGTTTCATGGTCGATTACTCTGGAGTTATCTACAAATAGAACATCAGTTTGTAGATAAAATTTCAGAGCAATTGAAAAAGAAACGGCTGAGAAAACAAAAATGGAATTCTCCCATATCTATTCTCTAAATGAGTCTGGAATCTAATGGACCAGAATCTAATGGATAAAGGATGTGTTGGATCGAACAACACAAAGTTGATTCAATAAGCTTTTTCAAGGCTAACAATTTCTCATTTCTAAACACCTTTTGAATTAGTTTACCAAGTTCTAAGCTAACATCAAGCCTTAACAATCGGCACTACTTTCTTACAGACTTTCTTACAGACTTTCTTACAGACTTATGATGTTTATAGGTTTGTTTTCAAAACAAGAATTCACGAAATTAATTTGAAAATGGAATTTCTGGCATTTGAGATGTCAAGGGATTAATTGCGTCTTAAATAAAGAGGAAAAGAAATTGAATTCGATCGGCGATTGATGAGAAATCTAGTCAACAATATCTCATAGGTTTTTGAGAGAAAAAGAATACTGTAACTTATCTATCCGATTTTTTTTTTGCGTTTCCTGGGAATCTATTTGTTGAGAGGAGAAGTGAGAAGCAAAATTGTGAATCATTTCGGGGGAAAAAGCTGATCGAAAATGATTTCAAGAGAAGAATCTTGAGGATAAATCGATTTCAGGAGAGGAATGGTCATTGAATGAGCATTATAAATACATATACAAAACAAAGAATCATTAAAAGTAAAGAAAAAGATAGAAAAAAAGACAAACCCTGTCAATAAGGCCGATAGAAAAAAGACAAACCCTGTCAATAAGGCCGATCAGTTTTCCAGAGGAGATCGAATTGACTGTCCAGAGCGCATTTCCAACGCCAGTCTCGGCTCTCACCTTAATAAGGTTTTGAAATAAAAGAAAAATGGGCTGGTTAATGCTTGATGAGCCTAAGTTATGCTGAAAATTCGCCAAGGACAGATTCGCCTTCATGGCCGAGTGGCTAAGAGCCCTGCGTCTTAATCGGGAGGTAGTCGGGGAGGCCAATGGTTCGATTCCGCCGGCTGGCTTCTTCGTTGTTTTTTTCGCGTATATTCGTTTTTTTCTTACATTTAGGGCTTAGGGGTATTTATGTATTCTTTGTACCATATTCTTTGTACCATTCGTGTTTTTTATTCCCCAAAAGTTCGAGAGACTTAGTTGTAATGATTTAGGTTTAAAATAATCACTTTATCCGGTTTATTTGAGTTTATGACTTAAAAAATGGTTTGTTATGACTTAAACAAAGGCTCTGACCGGCTTTATGATGTCCTAAACAATAAAAAAGCTATTTGAAACCACTAAGCAATGGTTTTTTTAAATGCGTAACTTGTTATGACTGGAATTTAATCCCTAGTTCAAATCGTGTGCTAAAATTGTACTTTATTTGCTTTTACTTTCAAATAACAATATTATAAATATCGGATTGTCTGTGAGATTCATTTTTAAATCAATTTTAAACCCTAGTACAGTTCTGAATCAATTTTAAACCCTAGTACCGTTCTGAATCAAATTCAAACACCAACCTCGACACTTTTAAGAAACTCGGCGTCGATGCTCATCAGGAATCAAACAAAACAACAAACAATGAGTACGGATGAGCAAATGAAAGCTACCGTATCTAGAAATAAATGAATGTGAGAAAAGATGGAGAGGAGAGGAGTCGGGATGGTTGCCCGTGGTAGCCCGAATGGATGAGACAGAGGAGGGAGGGGGGCATCCTCTCCTCTTCACCTCTCCTCCCTTGCCCCGCCCCTTCCATTGCTTGGCGGCCAATCCAAACACGCTTTGCCAAAAGAATCACTCTTCACCTCTTCACCTCTTCACCTTCAATCTTTTCATCATCAAGACATTTAAAGAAGTTGAAGTGGTGTTGTTTGAAGTTTGGAAGTCTTGATCTAGATCTCGACTTGGCTTATTGATAGATCGAGATTTGCTTAAGATTTACAAATCAATTTCTATATTTGTTATCTAAAGTATTGCACAGGTTAAAGCTGTGTAACTTGGCTTATTTGCCTTGTTACTTGTCAGTTCAAAAGCAGATAAGGATTTGCTTAGGATACGGAATGGGAATTTGTTTGAACTTGCTTAGGTAATTGAACTTTATATAGATTGGATTGAAAAACTCTCATTCACATTGATAATTGACAGCAATCATTGACAGCAATCATTGAAATCAATTATTGACAGCAATCATTGACAGCAATCATTGACAGGAATCATTCAACAATCATTCAACAATCATTCATTAATCGTTCAACAATAATTTAACAATCTCTAAAATTCAACAATCATTCAACAATCTCTAAAATTACAGCAGAAAGAATATCTTAAAGTTTTCAAAGATTTAACGCTAACAAGAAGCTAACAAGAAGCTAACAAGAAGCTAGCAAGAAGCTAACAAGAAGTTAACAAGAAGTTAATAAGAAGCTAACAACGCTAACAAGAAGCTAGCACAAGAAGTTAACAAGAGTTAAGAGACCAACAGAGCTAGCAAGAAGCAACAAGAAGTTAACAAGAGTAAAGAAGCAACAACGCAACAAGAAGCTAGCAAGAAGCAACAAGAAGCAACAAGAAGTTAACAAGGCTACAGAAGCAACAAGAAGTTAACAAGAAGTTAAAAGCACAAAAGAAGCAACAAGAGTTAACAAGAAGGCCACACAAGAGCAACACAACAAGGGAAGCGAAAAGAAGCAAACCGGCCAGAGCAAAAGAGTTAAAGGTTACAAGGCTACAAGCTAACAAGAAGCTAACAAGAAGCTAACAAGAACGGCTTTGTTTATGTATTCATTTCCCACATATTGATTTAGTGCTTACTCTTAAAGTCAAATGGATAATGCAAGTTGATTGGAAGTGAAAGGAAAGGCTAAAGAAAATAGTGCTCCTTTATTGCACCTGGCTTGAGATGGGGGTCGATTAACGGAGGTGAAAGACAAAGAAAAAGCTTTAAAGGGAAAGGTTAAGCAGAAAGGAATAGAACAACATACACATTTTTGAGATTGAGAAGTTTTGAGTTTGAAGTTTTGAAATTTACAGATGAAGATGTTCTGATATCTACATTAGCTAAAAAAAATCAAAAATCAAAACCTTTATGAAGGTCAGGCCATAGCTCGGTCAGAAGCCAGGGCAAGCCATTCTAGACCTAGCCAGTTTTGAGGCAAGGTTAGAGCCAGATCTGTAGCCAGATCCAGCCGTGCCAGGCTAGGCTAGGCCAGGCCAGCAAAGACAGAAGCTAGGCCAGAACCTGGCTTCTAGTCAAGAATTGCCAATTTATTACTTCATCTATCTTTACTGTATTATTGATATCGATACGTACACCAATTAAGCCTAATATATCAAGATTCTTAGCTCAAAAACCTCATAGATTAACAAATCTCAACTTTGATCACATCTCTTTCCATATGTGATCCATTCGCAATACCAAGTTTTTCATGTAAAGCTTTCTCTAGCCAATTCAACGAATTCTTCAACTACGTCTTTGTTTGGGAGTGTGATCATTTGTAGAAAGAGGGGATGAGAAGAGGGTCGACCGGAACCTCAAGTGGAGGCTCTTCGTTGAAGCGGCTGAAGGGGTCGGCGTCAAGAATTCATGGAGGACCGAGAAGAAGACCTTCTCAAGGAGAAGAAGAAGAAGAAGAAGAAGAAGAAGAAAGGATTACGGTGGAGGGGGAAAAGTGGAAGAGAGGCTTTTATCCTTGTATAGAGAAGAGATGGGGAATTGAGGACGCGGGGAGGAGGGGGTGCCTCGGCCTTCCGGTGGTCTAGAATTGGGCAGAGCTTCAGCGGGAGGATTGAAGGCACTCGCCTCTCACACCTGCCGCTCACGGCTCACTTCCTCTCCGTCCTCCGTCTTTCACTTCCTGAAGACCCCCGAGAGTGGATAGGATTTGAAATCGCGTTGTTGCGAGAGAAGAAAAAAGACATAATAGTGACTTTATTTAAGGAAATCTTGTCAGTTTGACTTTTGAGTCTGAGCATCTTGAGCATCTGAGGATCTTGAGCATCTGAGCATCTGAGCATCTTGAGCATCTTGAGCATCTGAGCATCTTGAGCATCTGAGCATCTTGAGCAGCTCTTGAGCATCTGAGCATCTTGAGCATCTTGAGCATCTTGAGCATCTTGAGCATCTGAGCATCACTAATCCTGTTAGTCAAAAATTTGATAGCAGATTTGTTTTAAAAAAACCCATATCCACTTTCAGTACAAGAATTAGATTAAATAAAAAGATTAAAAGAAAAGATTAAAAGAAATCCTTATATAGTATGCATTGTTTGCTCTGTAGAGGTAAAGCTTTTTCTGTGCTTTTCTCTTTTTCTCTTTCTCTTTCTCCTTTTCAACTCAATCAATTGACACCGACTACAATTTGAGTGAAGAAATTAATTTTTCTGGAGCAATCAGCTATAGGATTTGATTTTTTTTACTTTTTAGCCTCAATTTGTCTTAAATTTAAAGGAATAAGGGACTTTTTAGGTACTCTTATAGATTATTCTTCCTTTTAGTTAGCTTACAAAGAAAATTATCATTAAAACATATTGCAAAGCTTTACTAAGCTTCACATAAAGGCTTCATTAAGCTGAAAAGCTTCACTAAGCTACAAAGCTTCACATGAAAGCTTCCTAAGCTGAAAAGCTTCATATAAAAGCTTCATTAAGCTGAAAAGCTTCATATAAAAGCTTCATTAAGCTGAAAAGCTTCATATAAAAGCTTCATTAAGCTGAAAAGCTTCACATAAAGGCTTCATTAAGCTGAAAAGCTTCATATAAAAGCTTCATTAAGCTGAAAAGCTTCACATAAAAGCTTCCTAAGCTGAAAAGCTTCACATAAAAGCTTCATTAAGCTGAAAAGCTTCATATAAAAGGTTCCTAAGCTGAAAAGCTTCACAGAAAAGCTTCACTAAGCTGTAAACCCTCACTAAGCTTCAAACCTTCACTAAGCTGCAAACCTCCACATAAAAGTATTCAGCATTTAGTAGCTCTTTGCTTCAACTGAAGAAGTTAAAAGATATTCAGTCTGGCTACTGTAATAAGAAAATGGAGTTTATTTTTTAGCTACTCAACTCAATATACTTTTTTACAAGTTACAGATCGATGAAATTGAAAGAAGAGTGGGTGTGAATTGATGGAAATTGGGGTGAGCATTCTGTGTATATTTGCCAGAAAGTCAATCTTTTTTTCTCTTTTCTCTTTTCTCTTTTCTCTTTTCTCTTTTCCAATTCACTCCTCCTCAAAAATGGCATTTTCTTTTTACCCTTTCCTCAGAGTAAATAGATTCTTTACCGTTTTTGGAATCGATTTTTCATCGAGATTTCATCGAGAACTTTCAATTTACTGGCACTGGTAAAGATTGGGAATTGTCTTGATGGATTGATGTAGTTAATCGAGTTTGACAATCTCTTACTCTAGCATAATAGTAGCCTAAAGCTTAGGAAAGCTCAAACCTGGTCTTAATGTAATTGCAGTAATAAATCCTAGTCAATATGATGTTCAAAGAAACATGGTTATTATCAGGCTAAACTTTTAAAACGGTTTTAGAGTACTAATAAGCTTCAGATATTACTAATAAGCTTCAGATTACTACTAAGCAAGTAAAGTAAGGTAAATTTCCCAAATCTTGTAGGTTTGAAGGGTACTTGATGAAAATTAGAGAGAAAATGTGTTCAAATGTAGTAAATCAGTGAATTCGCTTTTTTCTCATCGTAATACTCTAATCCCCCATTAGATCTCATCGTCAGCTACATTTTCTGATAAGCGTATCTAGGTTCTGATAAGCGGCTTTTGAGATTTCGAGGAATTTAGGCGACGCTCATGGTGCACTACTATTAGAGAAAATACGGGCTTAACCTTGCTTGCCTTTGCCAGGGTTTATTGTAGCTCTGTCCACTAGGAGTCAGGCCTAGATCTAGCTTTTGTCTTGATTTACAGGTTTAAGAGTCTAATCGAAAGAACTAGAACTAGATCGATCATCCGATCTTTATCCATTTTTTAAGTTTGCTTTAATCTTTTAAATTTCAAATTTTCAATTACAGTAGCTAATTCTGTACTTTTGATTATTAGTAGTGGGAGATCTGAAAAATCGTTAAACTTCCAGTAAAATAATCGCAACTAGAAGAATCTTTAGTCTAAAATAGATCAATCTTTTAGGTGTCAATCATCAGCATTCAATTGTGTCTATCTCTTTGTGTCTATCTCATTGTGTCTATCTCATTGTGTCAAGAGTGGATGCGACGGATACTGGTAGGTAAGTCAAATTGACTCGAGAGTCCATGTGATGTTTGCTAAATGGAGAAACGATTCATTCATTTATTTGGCCTCTGCCCCAAAGAGACCATCTTTGGTCTCTTTGGCTCTGATATTCTGAAAAGATGTTGATGGAGACGACAGGTGGCAGCAATGGGAGGAGATGGTGGAAAAAGAAGTAAAGGAGAGGCTGAGTCAAACAGCAAACACACAACTACAGAAGAAGAGAACACGAATACGAGTAACCGAACCGCCTCCACGACGCTCAATCATTTTAGGGAGTAAATCATATCGAATTGAATCACTTGTGAAGGTGGTTTACTTACCTGAAAAACATTGGACAAATTGAACAACTGAAACTGAAAAAAAAAACAAGGAACTTGTGGTGTACTTGTTGACAAAGCTGTTGACAGAGTTGTTGACAGAGCTGTTGACAGAGTTGTTGTTAAAACTATTCTTCTAGATCAAGCCAAGACCAAACGTTTAGATCTGGTTTTTCTAGATGTTTTTGGTCTGATCTGGTTCTTCTAGATCTAGAAGCTCAAGATCTGGAGCTAGGACTGTTTAGCCTGATTTTACTACTCCGATCTGGCACTGGATCCATACAATACTGGATCAAACCAGGCACGAAAGTAGCTGAATCTGGAAGCTAACCTTGCTTGCCTTTGCCAGGGTTTATTGTAGCTCTGTCCACCAGCAGGTCTAGACCTAGTTTTTGACTTGATTTACAGGAGTTTATTCGGAAGAACTAGTCCAGATTGATGGATGTATATGCAAACTACAAGCAAGCTAAACGAGCTACTTGTCAACAAGCAAGTTAAACGAGCTACTTGTCTACAAGCAAGCTAAACGAGCTACTTGTTTACAGGCAAGTTAAACGAGTTACTTGTCTACAATGAAGCTAAACGAGCTACTTGTTTACAAGCAAGCTACTAGCTATGTGTCTATTGTAAAGCCTAAATAAAGAATTTTAGATGGCTTTCTATAGAATTGTAACTATTTTTCAAATTTCAAAGATTATTGTTTTCATTGACTGAATAAATGCAATTCTTTAACCACAAAGACAGCATTTATCAACCAAACAAAACAATCAGAATCCCATCAGAATCAGAATCGAATGTTCGATGACAAAGCGATTGATTCAGATGTGAAATCTCGCATCGAACAGTACCAATTCATTGTGCGATAATTGAGGGGCAATGTTGGGGTGAGCTGTGAGTCAATCTTTCCCGGAGAGAATGGATTTCCCCATGAATTGACAAGCAGAGATTGGATCGAGGAAAGGAAAGGAAAAGGAAAAGAAAGGGGGATCTAGAGGGGTAAACAGAAGACAGAAAAGACAGAAAAGAGACATGCATAGATACCTTTGAGGGGGGAAGAAGAGTACCTTCACCTAGTGTCAATTACCTATGAATGGGTCCTTATGTAGGGAGTGGACTCCAATCAATCTCCTGCGCACACAGCTGGAAATTTCTCAGGGATTTGCTTTTAAAAGTAGCTATGAATCCAAAAATCCAGATTCTGGCTTACAAGCTCTAGGCTAGCTGGCTGGCTGGATGGCTGGCTGACTGGCTGACTGGCTTACAAGCTGGCTGACTGGCTTACAAGCTGGCTGACTGGCTTACAAGCTGGCTGGCTGGTTTACAAGCTGGCTGGCTGGCTGGCTGGAATATTCCTGTTTGATAAATTCTAGTTGTTGACTATTGACTATTGTAAAGCCTGAGCTATTGACGATTAAAAAGCCATTGACGATTTAGAAATCGGCAACGATCGAAAATCGATCGGTAATCGGTAACGATCGACAAAAATAGAAAGATTTTCAGCAAGATTCTAGAAAGTTTTAGTCTTTTTAAGTTCAAATAGGTTTAAGGTTCTTTTTTCATTTCATAGAAATAACCTAAAAAGAAATATAGTGAAAAAACGAGCTGAGCCACTAGACTCACCCCAATCGGGCGACCTACAAAAAAAAAACTGATAAGAGACGTCATTTTTTCAGGTCAATCTGGATCCAATTTTGCTTTTTTTATATAATAATAAGAAATTTTGTTTCTTTTTCATGTAAACAAAGTAAAAAGCTTTTAAAAAAAAGGAGAATAACAGAAATTGAAACGTTTGTTAGTGTTGTGTATCGATTTTTGTTCAGAGGCAGTTTCCTAAAGTTTTTTTCTTGTTTTTTTTTGTTTTTTTTAATGTCTAGATATAATTTAGATGTATTTTAAAGCCATTTTAAAACAATTTTAAAACAATTTTAAAACCATTTTAAAGCCATTTTAAAGTCATTTTAAAATCATTATAAAGCCATTTTAAAGCGATTTATTCTAAAGAAGTTCGATTGATCAATCTGAATTCGATTTTCTGCCCTAATTTGATTTTATCCAAAATTTTCAAGAGCTTAAAACGAGTGTTTCTTTATGCCGATTATTAAGCTGATTACCGTATTTTCTCTAATAGTAGTGCACCCCGGCGAACCGAGTTGATGACGATTTTACGGTTTCCAAGCTTTTGCAGAAGCTCAATACTCTAATCCCCCACTAGATCTCATCGTCAGCTACATTTTCCGCCCTCACATCGATAGGTTCTGATAAGCGGCTTTTGAGATTTCGAGGAATTTAGGAGAAGCTTAGGGAAACAGTATAGGAATTTAGGAGAAGCTTAGGGATACGCCAGCCTCAAAACATTCAGTTAGGCGGGTTTTGATATAAGTTTTTATGTTTTCAAATTTAAGTACATCAAAGCCAAATCTAGCTACAATTTGCAACTTTGATCAAGATCCGATCAACTACGAGGAAGCGTTGGACCTCGAGATTTCGAGCAATTTAGGAGAAGCTTAGGGAAACATCGATAGGTTCTGATAAGCGGTTCTCGAGATTTCGTGGAATTTAGGCGACGCTCTGGGTGCACTACTATTCGAGAAAATACGGTATTAACCTTGCTTGCCTTTGCCAGGGTTTATTGTAGCTTTGTCCACCAGGAGTCAGGCCTAGATCTAGCTTTTGTCTTAATTTACAGGTTTAAGAGTCTAATCGAAAGAACTACTCCAGATTGATCATCCGATCTTTATCCATATCCAGTTTTGGTCCGATTTTTAACTGATTTTTACGTTATTACGCTTTTAGTTTATCTAGTAGTTAGCTTTAATCTTTTAAATTTCAAATTTCAATTACAGTAATCACTTTTTCAATCAAATTATGGAGACAACCGATCCGATTCTCGTCCATCTTTCTCCTCAAATTCGAGGCCCAATCGTGCTCGCCGCTGGTATTCTCTGTATGCTTAGTTATGGAGTCGTTTACACGTTTGGTTCGTTTATTTTGTGAATTTCATTTTAAAAAGAATTTCCAAGAAAATAGAGAACTCGAAAGGAAGCTTTTCCCAAAAAAAAGCTAACTATGCTTAGCCAAGGAAAAGTTTTCTAAAATCATTTCGAAACTCTACTCTTTTTGAGATTCGTGGCCTGAAAATTGGCTATAGGAAACAAAATATAGGAAGCACTTTGTCTCTCAAAAGAAAGTACAGACTCTTGTACAGACTAAGTACAGACTCTTGTCTATTCTTCTTAATATCATATCCGATTAATGATAACAATAAGCTTATGCTTATCTAATCACCATTCTATCCTCGTTCAACAGCTTGAACAGTTTGTTGCTATTGTTAAGTTAAGAAACGCTCAACAGCGTTCAACAGCTTGAACCGTTAAGAAATCATTTTCGTTCTAGGCTTAGGCTTAATCTTTGTTACTTGATTCAATTAACGCTTTACATATTTCTTATTTCTTAAATTTCTAAGAAAAATGCTCACGCAATTTTGAGGTAAATTCTGGTGGAAAGTGGTGTGGTAAATGTTGGTGTTTTTCTCATAAATAATTCCCGAAGGATCTCAGAATTGAGACATAAAGCTTCGGGGTGAAGCTCGTAAAAATGGGGAAACGGTAAATGGGGTTGAAGGGAAAGAAAAGGAAAGAAAAGGAAATAGAAAAGGAAAGAAAAGGAGACTAAATTAGGAAATGAGGGGAATTGCAAGTGAAATGGGAGAGAGATACGGTAGATTGAGTATTTCGAAGAGATCGTGCGGGGGACTTTTCATTACTGATCGATTACAAGCGAGTCGTAAATATGAATAATGGGTCTACCACTTGGCTTTCTCGTTGCTTTTCTTCAAAAATTTACCCCAGATTTTATGGGGGATCGA
Source organism: Mesorhabditis belari (assembly GCA_958450365.1). Lineage (NCBI taxonomy): Eukaryota > Metazoa > Nematoda > Chromadorea > Rhabditida > Rhabditidae > Mesorhabditis > Mesorhabditis belari. The sequence goes on from CAUEEP010000938.1 coordinate 1,734,383, forward strand.
TGGAAAATCTGGAAAAGTTAAAGTCTATTTTTAAAAGCACAATTGTCGGCTAGACTGTTCTCGTTTTCCTACTTTCATGGTCGATCGGCTAGATCGATGTGGTTGATCGATCGATCTCGATCAACAGCTTGGACAAATTTGTTGCTATTGATTAAGAAGGCATTTTCTCTCTAGATAAACATACGAGATAAACAAACTGACTTTGCAATGAGCCTAATACAATACTGTCACCATTTCAGTCACTTTCAAACATCTAGAGGGCTTAAAGTCGAGCTATTTTTCAAGTAAACTGAAGGAATTGTATTTCAGGAAATCTTCTCCCCTATTTGGTTTCCTATATCCGATGGCAGATCGATCCAAAGAAAACTGCTGGCGAAATGATCTGGTTACAAACGATCATGAGTGAGTTCATCATTTGATTAAGCAATAGTTTAGAAAGATATTGAAGCTAGAAAGTTATTGAAGCTAGACAGCTATTGAAGCTAGACAGCTAGAAAGTTATTGAAGCTAGAAAGCTATTGAAGCTAGAAAGCTATTGAAGCTAGAAAGCTATTGAAGCTAGAAAGCTATTGAAGCTAGAAAGCTATTGAAGCTAGAAAGCTATTGAAGCTAGAAAGCTTTCTTCAATCTATTGAAAGCTATTGAAAGAACAAGAAATAAACAAAGAAATTCTTTATTCTATGATTTACAAAATCAAAACAAAATAAAACTCATTTAGACGGGATCCCGTTTGCAATGATTGTTGGAGGGATTCTCGAGCGAAAGTTAGGCGGTCGAGCCGCCGCATTGATTGGATCTTTGCTTTATACGTGCGTCAAATGCCTTCAAATCTTTTCCTAATCTTTCGCTTTTAGTCTGGGTTGTTTTGCATCATATTGGACAGTGAAAATGTCATATGGCTGGTTGTTGGTATCGTTTGGAGTGGTGATGAGTTTTGGGCAAGGAATCGCCTACAATGCTGTTCTTTGCACAGCGCAAAGGGTAAGTGAAAAGGAAACGTATTGATACTGATTACGATAGCTTTAACGACAATACTACTTACAGTAGTTTACGTAGGTTAACGTAAGTTAACTTAAGTTAGTTGATCATTTCAGTGGCTTCCGAATAACGTGGGTTTGGCTGGTGGTTTGATTGTCGGTGGATTCGGGTGTGGTGCATTTATTCTGGCTCCTTTACAAGTTTGCTTATCATTCCGCGAATTCACAATGATTCCAAGATTTCAGACGACTTTCATCAATCCATTGAACTATTCAGTGAATAAGGATGGATATTTCACACAAGAGGACTTACTTGAAAGAGTAAAGTTTAAATTTTAAAGCTATTGGGTTGGTGAATTGAAAATTGAAAACTGCCGACTATTGTCATATGTGACAGTTTGGGGGTAGGCTAGTTTCCGCAATTTTTTTTGCGCAACAGGGTCATTTGCGCAACTCACCATAACTTTCTTCTAAGTCGGTCAATCTTTATGCTTTTGGTGTTATTTTGTTGCACTTATTGAGATCTACAAAACGAAACCAAAAGCATAAAGATAGGCCCACTTAGAAAAAAAGTTATGGCGAGTTGCGCAAACGAGCCAGTTGCGCAAATAACCCTGTTGCGCAAAAAAAGTCGCGGAAACTAGCCTACCCCACAGTTTGACCTCTTCAAAAGAAACCCATTTTGGTGCCAATGGAAAAAAAGACTGAAAAATTCTTTTTGGCGGGGTCGTTTTATTGCGTCGGGTTACGGTAGCTTCCGACGTTTGGCGCGGAAACGTCTGAAAAGTACGGTAGACGGTCCGAAAGGCATCTGTCGTCAGAATTTTATTATTTCAAGAGAGAATTCCTTTAAATTGATTTAAAGTAAAATGAAATTAACACGTTGACGACATTGTCACCTGATGCTGTCTGACACATATTCGTTTGCCTGGGACATTGTCACCTGATGTCAGGTGACAGTACCAAAATTGATTTTTTTGTGCATATTTATGTTTGCTGATGATGGATATTAAATAAGCAAGTAGGGTAGTATCTATATTCGACTTGGTCCCGGAAAATGTCGATTTAACCGTTGATTATTAAAATTTTAATTTTTTATAACATAATAGATATGTTACGTCCGAATCTGAGGAGACGTCCATCTCCGATCCGGACGTCCGAATCTGAGGAGATTCATTCTCCTCTGAAACGGACGTCCGACTCAGAGATGGACGTCCGACTCTGAGTCGGACGTCCGTTTCAGAGGAGAATGAACTTAGTAGAATTTAGTAGAACTTGAAAAAGCACAATCACATCAATTTTACCTTTGAATTTGAAAGAAAAAGGAAAATTTGAATCTGAATACATGTGTTTTGTTCAAAACATTGGATTTTGCATTTAAACTATTTGTTCTCAAGATCGGACGTCCGGTTTCGAGAAAAATGATCATTCTCTTCCGAAACGGACGTCCGACTCAGAGTCGGACGTCCATCTCTGAGTCGGACGTCCGTTTCAGAGGAGAATGAATCTCCTCAGATTCGGACGTCCGGATCGGAGATGGACGTCTCCTCAGATTCGGACGTAACAGATATAAGAACAATCAGAACTACAACTAACAAGATCTGGAATTATTTAGAGAGCCAACGGCGATAAGTGCTAGTTATCTCCTACTTAGAAACATCACCAATGAATAAAACTTTCTAGATTGTTGTTATTTCATCATTATCAAATAATCATTTTAAACTTTCACAAAAATTTTAAGTTTGAAAAAAAAGAACTCTGTGGGACATTGTCACCTGATGTCAGGTGACATTTTTTGTCGAAAAAAACAACGTTGTCCCATGCGATTTTTTGTGCAAAAACGCCATTGTCGTCAACGTGTTAAACCCAATTTGTTTAATTACTTTTTAAATTATTATTTTTAATTTATTGGATTGGTGAATTGAAAACTGCCGGCTATTGTCATATGTGACAGTTTGAGCACTTTCTTCAAAAGAAACCCATTTTGGTGTCAATGGAAAAGTTGTAGAGAATCAAAAACGAAGCTTATATCCAAATTTTCAGAACGATTCAAAAACTGGTTTTCAAGAAATGCCAAATTCACGAATTTTCACAAAACTTGCATTTTAGGCGAAAATACTAAGTGTATCTTTTTGGAAATTTGGCTATAAGCCTAATTTTTGATTCTCTACAACTTTTCTATTGACACCAAAATGGGTTTCTTTTGAAGAAAGTGCTCAAATGCTCAAACTGGGACATCTCCAGTCCTCGATTTTTGAGTCTCACACTTGTCTCACAAACAAACCAAAATCCTACTGCGAAAGAGGAATCCGCAAATTGCCTGTAAAATGGGCAAAAGTCGTCAATAATAATGGAAATTATTTGGAATGAATTGATGGTTTTATGTTGAATAAATTTTAGTTCAAAGTCGCGCAGTTTTCAATTCACCAACCCAATAATAAACTTAAAAATAGAAGATTCAAATCATTACTTGAAAGAGTAAAGTTTAAGTTTTATAGCTAGAAATCAAAGATTCAAATCATTAATCAAAGGAAAATAATATTTTAGGTGCCAAGCGTTTTCCTTGTCATGGGTTTGTTGTTTGCAGTATTTCAAACGATTGGGTTAACTTTATTGGGTGAACCGGTTGAGGTTTGTTTTCGAGAATCGATTCATGATCATTATTTCAAGAAATTCTTTGCAAAAATCCTTTTATAATAAAGATAAATCTTTATAGAAATCGACTAATGAAAGATTTCTGTGTTAGATTTGTTTTTTGTTTATCTAGACTTGTACTTGTGTCTGTTAGACTTAGATTAGATTGATTTAAAAGCTTTAGAATTTTTGTACTAGGTGGCTAGCTGTTAGGGAAAGAATATGAAAATGTAAATTTAATTTGAAAGCTTATTTGAATAATCTATCAAATCATCTAGTCAATCCCGTACAACAAAAATGATTGCAACAACTATTCTTGCTTGTTATTTCTCACTGGTTGGCTTGATTGAAAAGATTTTTATATCAATCGATAGCAAAAGAGATGACGAATCGAATGATACTAAAACTATTTCAAATTGGTTAATTGAAAGCTGAGATATTTGAGTTTAAAGTTTGAGTTTAAAGTTCAAGTGTCAAAGCAAGCTGAAAGCTGGGAAAAAGCTGATTGTTTTTAATTTTTATGTAATTATTGTCTCAAAGATTTTGTAATGATCTTGAAACATAGAATAATTGATAGAGATAATCGTGTAAACACATGCAGAATCCAAGCATCGAAGACGAGCCCCTTCTCGTCACTCCACCCACCGAGTCTTCCCTTCAAGAAATGCTCTGCTCAACCACATTTCTCATGCTCTTTTTGACGCTTACATTTAACGCAATTTGGGTTCAAGTGACTAGTGGATTGTACAAGGTGAAATAGTTTTTTAAAAATCTAATAATCTAAAGCTTTAGGCATTCGGTCAACAATTTATCTCATCCGATATATTTCTGTCGTTGATCGGCTCTTTCTCCTCGATATTCAACTGCGCTAGTCGAGTCTTTTGGGGTCTAATGGCGGATAATGTGAGTCTTAGAATACGGAATTGAACAAATTACAGTCACCGCTCTAGTAAATAGTATTAATAATACTATTTCTAAATAGAAATAGTATTAATAATACTATTTCTAGTAAATAGTATTAATAATACTATTTACTTTTTGTTTTGCATTTTCTGGGGTAATATTTGGGGTAATAAAATACGCCTAAAATAAAATAAAATAAAATACGCCTTTTTGATAAAATTCATGGCATTCAAGCGTTTCCTTACGGTTGACCCATCACAATTTAATGTAAGCCCTATTTCTGAAGAGGTTGAACGAGGGTTTTCGAGAAGACAGCGTCTTATTTGGTCATCAGATAAAAATAAAAAACGTGGATTACTTTTTCACACACCTAATTGTATTAGAGTTCGGCAAACAAAACCAAAACCAAAACAGACCAAAACCAAAACCAAAACAAACCAAAACAAAACCAAAACAAACCAAAACAAACCAAAACCAAAACAAACCAAAACCAAAACAAACCAAAACTCAATTTGCATATAAATTAACATGTAAATTTCAAATTGTAAAATGCAAATTTGCCTTTCACTTTTTCTCACTCCACAAAATCTCGCGGCCGAAAAAAGGACCAAAACACGACCCCGAAATTTCGAAACAAAAAATAGCCTATGGGATAGATTTTTGGATGCTGATTTCAAATCTGCAAACAGATTTTCGCTAGCTCCTCCCAGTCGCGAGATATTGGCAAGTTTTGGTTAGTTTTGGTTTTGGTTTTGGTTTTGTTATGGTTTTGGTTTTGGTAGTTTTGGTTTTGGTTAAGTTTTGTTTTCCGAAGTCTAGTATTAATAATAGTATTAATAACAGTATTAATAATAGTATTAATAACAGTATTAATAATAGTATTAGACGAAATTGCAATAGTCCTTGATTCTCAGAGCTCTTATCAATCCTCGATGGCCATTGTGTGCACATTGGGAGCAGTGTTGATGTGGTTGTTGCCATTTGTGAAGAGTATCGGTGATCAATGGCTTTTTATGGCTACTGTGAGTGCAATTTGTTAAACGATTAAAGATTTAAAACGGTAGATTTGTTTGATGTTTGGTTGTGTCGGTGGCACGTACAGTCTTCTCCCATTCGCCACTCATCGATGTTTCGGAAGAGCTCATTTTGGACTCCTTTATGGAGCGATACAGTCATCGATTGTGAGTTTTAAAAGATGCTCTTTGAAAAGCTAAAAGTAACGCTAAAAGTAGCGATTGTAAACGTATCTTTTTCAGACTCTAGCCGGTGTAATCACAGCACTTCTTTCACAATTCATTCTTCCCATTCTCGGCTATGAATATCTCTTCTTGATTTGCGGTGGTTTCATGGCGATTTCGCTTGTTTTAACGACACTTATCCATTTCACTCCATACGCTTTAATCAGGTGTGCATTCTAAAGTCAAAGTCAATCTTTTAAAGTCATTTTTTTGGTGCTGGCATTAAGGTCAAGCTTTAAGTCGATTTAGGATAGCTTGGCTTGATCAGTCGGCTTGATCAGTTTGATTAGTCGGCTTGATCAGTTTGATCAGTCGGCTTTGATCCAACCTAGTGTCAAAGAGCTGATGTCAAAGAGACCTCTGGATCAGTTCCATCCGTATTTGAGACTTGTTTAGATATAGTTTTAATGGCTCTTTTCTAGTATCTACAAAAAAAATCGGGTACTTTAACGAATGCCTTAAAAAAATCGGATACTTTACAGCGATTCACCAATCAACTTTCAACATTTCCCATTTTTTCCCCTTTTATTTTCCCTTTTATTAATTTTTCTTTTTAAAAACTTAATTCTGATTATATTGAAAGTAAAAACTCTATCTAAACTAGTCTCAAAAACTGATCAAGGAACTGATCCAAAGGTCAGCTCTTTGCCACTAGGTTGAATCAAAGCCGACTGGATCAGAGCCGATCAAGCCGATCAAGCCGATCAAGCCAAGCTATCCTAAACCGACTTAAAGCTTGACCTTAATGCCACTGTTTAGTGGAATTCAATGTATTGGTGAGCAAATCTTAACCACTTTTTTTTGTACATATGTTTAGAAATCGCTCTAGTCACTAGTTGAGCATTTGCTTTAAATAGAAGAGGTTTTAGGATTGACTTTTCTATAATTAAGTCAACTTAAGTCAATTTAAGTCAATTTAAGTCAATTTAAATCAATTTAAATCAATTTAAGTCAATTTAAATCAATTTAAGTCAATTTAAGTCAATTTAAATCAATTTAAATCAATTTAAATCAATTTAAGTCAATTTAAATCAATTTAAATCAATTTAAGTCAATTTAAATCAATTTAAATCAATTTAAATCAATTTAAGTCAATTTCCAAGTAAATTCAAGTAGAAAAACAAGCTTTTCAATCGAAAAATTCGATAAAAATTTCATAAAAAGTTCATAAAAAGAAACTCGGTGTAAAGGTAGGGAAAATTTGGCTATACACCAAACTTTTTGTGGTAAAAGTTGAATATTGAATGGAAATGTTAAAAGTTAGTTGTTAAAAATGACAAAATTACTTTATATTAATAGAAAAGAGTCGCTTTCATCTATTCAATTATTCAATTTTTAATCTATTCTACCCCACTAACTCTAAATCCAAAAAAACCTGGCTACGAAATTATAATATATAATTATAATATAATAATAATATATAATTATAATATAATAATAATATATAATTATAATATAATAATAATATATAATTATAACTTTCAAAATCCTCCGTTGTAAACAGATTAGCCCTTTGTTTATAGAATTTTTCAAATTTAAACCGCGGTCAGGGCCCAGAAGTGGCTCATTCCTTTTGCAAATTCCCTTTGCTTCCAATGCCTCTTTATCAAATTCATTTCCCGTTAGAGCCGCTAGATTATGGAACTTGCTCCCAAACGACATACGAGAAATTCAGTCGCTTTTCATATTCAAGAAACGTATCGATGCTTTAGATCTAGTGGCTCTTTGCCGTAAGTAATTGGCTTATTGATTTCAGTATGTATTGTATGATTAAGTATCACTGTGCATTTCTCTATGATTTCTTTCACTTTATCGTTTGAATAAAGTATTATTATTATAATATAATAATAATATATAATTATAATATAATAATAATATATAATTATAATATAATAATAATATATAATTATAATATAATTATACAAATCTAAGCCTTTAAATCCTTTTTCCATTATCCTTCGACTTCATTTACATCAAAAAAAAATGCAGCTTTAACTGTAAATAATCTTCTAAATAACACTAATTTTTAGGGAAATCGAGGAAATCGTCGTCAGCCGACGCCAATCCCATTTCAGTCACTCCAGTTAGAATAACTAATTTTTATCAATCTTTATCAATCTTTATCATTTTTTTTTTTGCCAAAACCGGGTCCATCACATCATCTCACTTTACGAATTGTTCAATCGTTTTACGAGAAATAAAAATTTTCGCAAAGTTTTCCAAAAAAAACAATGAAAAAGTTGGGCTCTTTGCGGGGGGAAAGCTGAGCAAACTGAGATTTGTTTTTATTTTTTAAAAAAACACCTCAACTTGCTCCACACAAATTTTTTTCAATTTAATATGTAACCTTTGAAATTTTCCGGTTATCTGACTTACCGTAAATACCGTAATAGTACCCCATCCCCATAATGACGGTGCGGAGTGTTGCGTAGTCTAGCTTTGAACGAGTTTTTCTCGGCGCTGGTTTAAGCTACAATGCGCGCTTAGGTATCAAAAAATAGCTGAAATTCAGGGCTATTTTCTGATATCTAAGCGCGCATTGTAGCATAAACCAGTGTCAAGAAAAACGCGTTCAAAACTAGACTACGCAACACTCCGCACCGTCATTATCTTTGGTATCAAAAAATAGCCCTGAATTTCAGCTATTTTTTGATACCAAAGACGCATTTTTTGAAAGTACTGGCGCTTTGAAAAAAATGAAATACTAAAAAACTTTTGCGACTACGCGACTGTACGTGGGAGATGGGGTACTATTACAGTATTTACGGTAAGTTTTTAACTTTTGTTCACAAAATTTCAATAGATTCTTTGTTAAACCGAGTATTTTCCTCTCAAATTCTCAATTTTCGAAAACTAATTTACGAAAACTAATTCTTAGTCTATTTACTCTATTTTTTTGTCTTATCTCTTTTGTCTTAGTCTATTTTTTTGTAATGATAATTACCGGTAGCGTTTTTACCTCACGAGTAATGCGGTTTTTTTTTTTAAAACGCACACTTAGGAAAAATTATTGCAAAAAAAATGGCGCAAAAAAAATGACGACTTATATAAGTCTCTTTTTAAAGATATTCAGTCGATTAACTGATTTGGTGGGAAATTCCCGTCACAAGTAAAGATATTCAATTTACTCGACGTGTAAAGAGGTTTTACTCGTAGTTACTCGACCAAAAAGGTCGATTCGTTGAGTTGTTATCGAGAAAATTACTCATGCGAATTTTACTCGAGTAATTTTACTCGATTACTCACTCGCGAGGAGCGCACTCTAATTACCGGCGTACGATATCGATAAAGTGATGAAGCCAAAGTCTCAGCAAGTGTTTATACCATTTAGTCTCTAAAAATGCTTGACAATGACAATGAAAGATATGGCTTTGACAAAATGTTGGCTTTGTCAAGCTAATGTCTCATCTGTCTAATCTAAAAACCTAATGTCAAGCTGCTTCATTCGGATCACATCATCAAGCGTATTTGAGCGGTTGAGCTAAGTTTAGAAACATAAATTTCACTCTCAATTTTCTCTGTTCTTTACCAATGTCTGTCCAATTACCCGATCTTTAATCCATTGTGTTTTTCTTGATCTCAATCCCAAAAAAAACAATGCTTATTTCCTTCTTAAGCATTTGCATGATAATTTGTTGCTTTATTAGAATGAGAGAGGCCTTTGTTAGAGTCAATTATCTTTCGGAGGGAAAACGTTTTCAAGCTAATCGCTTTTTTTGAGAAAAGGGATTCAGGAAAAAGAGATGAAAGGGGGAAAAGAGAAAGAGATGAAAGGGGGAAAAGAGATGAAGGGAAAAGGTTAAAAGGGTTCACCTTTTATCCTTTCACCCCTTGGGGTCTCACTCTTCCAGAAAAAAAAGAAAAAAAAAGCCTCGGGACTCCTCAAATGCAAATCGATTTCTGAATAGGAAAAGACTTTTCTTCTGAGGGAAAAAGGTCCATAGGTAGAAGAGAAAGTCGAGAACAACATTTAAAGACCTACAAAATTTTGAAGTTTCTTATTTTAGCTTTAAGAGACAGCTGATTTGTATGTTTAAATGAGAACTCGTCTGTAGGAAAATTCAAAGTACAGTACTGGACAATGAAATATCATATTTGAATAAACGATCGTCACTTTCGCGCGTCTGTAACTCCCTTGTATTTATCGTATTTCTAAATATTAATATTACCATTGTGTAGCCCTTGAAAAGAGCTTTCAGAAAATGAATAACACTAATAGTTTAAAATCAAAGTTTAAACTCACTCTAGTTCTAACGATTGGATTGCTTAAATACTATTTTAAATTATATCTGTCGTAGCCGTTTACGAAATTCAGCCGCTAACGAATGATTCGTAATCGGCTGAATTTCGTAAACGGCTACGACATATATAGTACTGGACAATGAAATATGATATTTGAACAAAACGATCGTCACTTTCGCGTGCCTGTAACTCCCTTGTCTTTGAGTTTAAACTATTAGTGTTATACATTTTCTGAAAGCTCTTTTCAAGGGCTACACAATGGTAATATTAATATTTAGAAATACGGTAAAGACAAGGGAGTTACAGACGTGCGAAAGTGACGATCGTTTTTCAAAGATGATATTTCATTGTCAAGTAGTGTATCTGTAAACGAATTAGATCTTATTGCCATGTTAAATCTGCCCTATATTTAATCTTTTTGTACCTGTGTTTCCCAACTGTAGTTTTACTGTACCATTTTTAGTTTTCTTTCTTTTTTTTTTGTGTGAAAGTATTGTAGCAATATTTTATATGCGGTTATGATTATCTGATTCGCTTCTATTCGCCCTTGAATAAAGCATATATATATATATATATATATGTTGTGTGGCGGCCCAGAAAGGGAAGGGTCTGTGGTCGACCCCGTCCGATCTGCCAAGTTGAGCAACGTCGGCGCGGGTTAGTCGTGGGTTCGACTCCCATGGGTTCCCCTCCGAGCGCCCCAGCCCGGCCATCGGAGTATCATCGGCTACGACAGCTACACTTCTGCCTCAGTAAATGTGGAAGCAGGTTGTGATCTGCGCTAAGTGCGAAGACAGATCAAAAAAAAAAAATATATATATGTTGTGTCCGATTTAGATTTCCGTCGGATTTAGATTGAACTTATCGCGGACGTCCGATTTAGATTACAGTCTATATAGGACGTCCGATTTAGATTCAATCTAAATCTTATATAGATTGAACAATAATATAAACATGCTTAATATATGTTCTTAAGCGTTTTCTGTAGTTTTCTGCATTTTTCAAAGGTCTTTTATTGATTACAGTCTATTATTTTTATTATTGTTCGATCTGTATCGAACGTCCGATATAGACTGTAATCTAAATCGGACGTCCGCGATAAGTTCAATCTAAATCGGACACAACATATATATATATATGTTGTGTCCGATTTAGATTTCCGTCCGATTTAGATTCAATCTAAATCGGACGTCCGATTTAGATTGAACTTATCGCGGACGTCCGATTTAGATTACAGTCTAATCGGACGTCCGATTTAGACTCAATCTAAATCGGACGTCTTATATAGATTGAACAATAATATAAACATGTTTAGTATATGTTCTTAAGCGTTTTCTGTAGTTTTCTGCATTTTTCAAAGGTCTGTTATTGTCTTTTTCTGAAAAGAAAACCCAACTATGAAATAATCAATAAAAGACCTTTGAAAATGCAGAAAACTACAGAAAACGCTTAAGAACATATACTAAACATGTTTATATTATTGTTCAATCTATATAAGATTTAGATTGAATCTAAATCGGACGTCCGATATAGACTGTAATCTAAATCGGACGTCCGCGATAAGTTCAATCTAAATCGGACGTCCGATTTAGATTGAATCTAAATCGGACGGAAATCTAAATCGGACACAACATATATATAACTTGGCTTTTGATGTTCTACGAGCTTTCTCAATCATCTTTAAGCCCTTTTTGGCTGGTTAACAAAAAGAGTTGACTAAATTAGTTGACTGAATTCTCAAGATCGTTTTTGAAAAGCTTAGAGTATGCTTTGTCAAATTTTCTTACATATCTAGTGCGTTTAAAAGCATGTGCAAAGCCAATTCGTATATTATTTTCAATATCTCAAATACTCAGCGTTCTCACGGGAGGGGAAAGCAACAAAAAACATCTGTTTTCATTGAAAAAATGATAGCAGAAAGCAGAAAATGGAAGCTACTGAATGAAACAAAAAAAAAAAAGCTTTTTCCTATAGATTATAAAAAGAGAAAAGAACGAAAGAGTTCAAATGAATGTTTTCCGAAAATGCTAAAGGATTTGTGTACAAAAATACATTTTTTCACATTTTTAGTCTAAACTATTTTATTATTATTGATCTTTTTGAAGCTTATTGATCTTAGCTTCTAAATTGAACATGTTTTAGATATCTTTTGAAACTTTATGATCTCTAAGATTCATTTTAGAGAATTCTACTTTAATTCTACTTTAATTCTACTTTAACTGTACCTTAACTCTACTTTAACTGTACTTTAATTGTACATTCAATTGTACATTTAATTGTACATTTAATTGTACATTTAATTGTACATTTAATTCTACTTTAACTGTACGTTAACTCTACTTTAACTGTACTTTAATTGTACATTCAATTGTACATTTAATTGTACATTTAATTGTACATTTATTTCTACTTTAACTGTACTTTAACTGTACTTTAATTATACTTTAATTGTACTTTAATTATACTTTAATTATACTTTAATTGTACTTTAATTATACTTTAATTGTACTTTAATTGTACTTTAACTGTACTTTAACTGTACTTTAACTGTACTTTAATTATACTTTAATTGTACTTTAACTGTACTTTAATTGTACTTTATATTAGATCTCAAATCAAGCCCTTTCTTTATTCTTCATTTTCTTTTGAACAACTATTTAAAAAGACAAAAAACAAAGATTAAGTGTGCTAGAAAGGATGTGTTTCCATTTTTAAATAATCAATCTCTTTTATTAGGTAGGAGTTCAGGTTTTGCACTAGTTTTGATCAGAACAATTGATCCTTTAAGCCAAAAGTCCTAACCTAGCACTGAAAAGTCCTGGTTCACCAGTCCATTTCCAGTCCCAAAACCAGTAGCTGAGATCTCAAATCAATTGTACATTTGATATGATCTTTACTTCACAAATCATATAACTTTAGTTCTGACTCTGTGGAATTCTTCTAGAGAAAAGGGGAAAAGAATAGGAAGAAATCTTTGCCAGCTGACTGCTTCTTATGATGAATGGGATAAGAAAGAAGAAAAAGAAGAAAAAGACGAAAGAAATCTCGGAAAAGTAAAGAAAAGAAAAGGGTTTTGCATTTAGGAAAGCCTTTTTCTTGAAAAGAAAGAATAGATTCCGATGTCCCATTCCCTTTTTGTCTTCAAGCATTTCGGATCTCATCTCTTGCTTTCAGATCTTTGTTTTATCTTTGTTTTATATTTTCATTTATCCATTCATCTTTCATTTATGAAAAGATTGATATTTAAAAGTGTCATTGTTTAAGTTTCCTCCATCAAATTCTTATCTGTTTTCTGATCCTTATCCTTAACTGAATCATTGATCAGTGATCCTTATCTGAATCTACCGCATTTCTTCGAATAGAAGACCAGGTAAAGAGTATGATCGCGTACTCCTGCGTAGCAGCCCTTTTTAAAATTTCTTTTCTTCATAAAAGCTTTCAATCAAGTGCTATAGAGCTGGAAAATGGCTCAAAAATACCACATGAGCTAACAGATTTTTGCGTAAGCCTGCTACGCAGGAGTACGCGATCATACTCTTTACCTGGTCTTCTATTCGAAGAAATGTGGTAGATTCAGATAAGGATCACTGATCAATGATTCAGTTAAGGATAAGGATCAGAAAACAGATAAGAATTTGACGTACTCCTGCGTACTCCTGCGTAGCAGCCCTTTTTAAAATTTCTTTTCTTCATAAAAGCTTTCAATCAAGTGCTATAGAGCTGGAAAATGGCTCAAAAATACGACATGAGCTAACAGATTTTTGAGCCATTTTCCAGCCCTATAGCACTTCATTGAAAGCTTTTATGAAGAAAAGAAATTTTAAAAAGGGCTGCTACGCAGGAGTACGCGATCATACTCTTTACCCGGTCTTCTATTCGAACAAATACGGTAAGCCTTTTTTTACTGTGAATTATTTTACTGATTTAGAAAGTTTAGTTTTTATATCAAATCTTTTTCTTATTTACTTCTTATTTACTTCTTATTTACTTCTTATTTACTAACTTTCATGAATTGACTCTTTTTAGCTGAGCTTTGCAAGTTATTTTAGCTATTTAGCTCAGCTATTTTTCCGAAATAACGCTTCTTTTCCTTTTCGTTTGTTTAAATGGTCAGTAAAAAAGCTGGATAAATAATTGAAAAAAAAATGACTGATGACGGCTGTAGCGAGTGATTGAAGTTCGCTTTTAAAAACAAATTTTTGAAGGAAATTTATTAGTATTGGCTTTTGCTTGAATAAGATTTGCTGGGGTGTAAAAATAGAAGTGTTAAACGGGGGCTTTGAATCAGTGAATCAGTGATCAATGGTGGTATTCTTTGACTCAAAAAAAGCTTTTAAAAGCTTTAAAACAGCTTTAAAACAGATCTAAAACAGCTCTAAAACAGCTCTAAAACAGCTCTAAAACAGCTCTAAAACAGCTAAAACAAACCTTTTTTTAACAATAAGTATCAAACAAGCTTTGTTTCTTTCACTAACAAAACTTGTAAACAAAAAAAAAATTGCCTTATTGAACGGCTAAACAAGGCTAAGGCTAAATTTGTTTTAGAATTTGTATGCGCTTGCGTAGTTGATGTTTGATAATCTCTCTTAAAAACATCATTAAGCCATTAAGCCATTGAGTCAGTAAAGATTTTCGAAAACAGAGATACAAAAAACTATTAAGGGTCAACTGTGCGATGTTCTTACAGGTGAGCACACAAAACAAACTGCGCTTTTCTTTAACAAAATTTTATGAAGATTTTAATAAAACTAACCGAAAGTCGATCCGTTGCTTGTACCTCGAGATATAAGCCGTTAAAGTTGACCGACTTCTGTAGGTGGCCCTTAAGAAAAAATCGCAAAAGTCGATCAACTTTGCCGCCGTTTTTCTCCATGTTCTTACCAGTGAGTACACAAAACGAACTGCGCTTTTCTTTAACCAAATTTGATGACAATTTTAATAAAACTAACCGAAAGTCGATCCGATGCTTGTACTTCGAGATATAAGCCGTTAAAGTTGACCGACTTCTGTAGGTGGCCCTTAAGAAAAAAGCCGGTCAACTTTGCCGCCGTTTTTCTTCATGTTCTTACCAGTGAGTACACAAAACAAATTGCACTTTTCTTTAGCCAAATTTTATGAAGATTTTAATAAAACTAACCATAAGTCAATCTGATGCTTGTACCTCGAGATCTAAAGCTAAGGGCAATCATGCATCATATTTACTCAGTCTCTTAACAAAAAGAGCAGAATTCATAGTCTGTTGACTTTGTTTTTATTCGACCAAGCTATAAGCTTTTATACTTCCTTTTTCTTTCTTTCTTTCTTTTTCCATTGTATTTCCTCTTTCTTTCTTCCCCTTGTACTTCTTGTTTCTTCTCTGACAAAAAGATACCGAGTAGGTCAGTGGTTAGTTAGAGCATCTGCCCGAAAAGCAAAAAAAACAAAAAGATCGAGGGTTCAATCCAATGCCCGAAAATCTTTCTCTATCATTTCTTACTTTATTTATTTACATTTGAGCTTTCCCTCCTTCCTCAAGTGAACAATGTTCCTTTCATTTGTGTCTAGAATTCATATCTCTGGTTTATAAAACACTCAAATGGGATGTGTTGGGGGGAAAGGGGGGAAAGAAGAAAAGGAGGAGCAATGGAATCTCAACAATCTTCAGTGTTGAACTAGAGAATGGAGCGTGACTCGTTGAAGAAGAAGATGTACAAGGAAGAGAAGAAGGAAGAGAAGAAGGAAGAAAAGAAGGAAGAGAAGAAGGAAGAGAAGAAGGAAGAGAAGAAGGAAGAGAAGAAGGAAGAGAAGAAGGAAGAGAATCCCAGGAGAGGCAGAGATGCATTTTTCCTGAAACCCTTGTCCAAGTTCTTTCTTCTGATGGAGGTTTCGGGGCAATGCAGGGATGATGGAGGCCTCGGGGGGCGGCTCCCTTCAGCTCCCTTCAGCCCAGGGCCTCTTTTCCCTCGAAAAACCGCTCTCAGCTCTCGGACACATCGATTTGCACCTCTCTGCCCCTCCCCAGCCTTCTTTTTTCATCTCTTTTCCCCATTTTCTCAACCATTGAATGCCTCGAGTCGTCGATTCTTTTGTCTTCCATCTTGCATTCCTTTTTTGACCCTTTTTCTCTACCTATACATCATTTATCGAGTTTCGATTTTCGGATAGAGTTCTTTTTTCTCTAGAACTAGATCTTAGATTCTCTAGATCTAGTTCTTCATTTGATATCTGTTTTATCCATCTTCCACTCCATTCTTCCACTCCATTCTTTATCCTCTGATAAACGCACACTTTCTGGCACACTTGGTGACTCGCCTTTACCTTAAAGGCAGTACAAGTATGCCAAATTGCATTTGTTTTCCAGAGTACAAAGTATAAGGGTACAAGCTGGGCTGTGGTTAGAGTCAACCTAGAGAAGGGGCTGTGGTTAGAGTCAACCTAGAGATGGGGCTGTGGTTTGAGTCAACCTAGAGATGGGGCTGTGGTTTGAGTCAACCTAGAGATGGGGCTGTGGTTTGAGTCAACCTAGAGATGGGGCTGTGGTTTGAGTCAACCTAGAGATGGGGCTGTGGTTTGAGTCAACCCCTAGTGGCTTGGAGGGAAATGGCTTGTAGAAATCTTTAAGGAAATCTAAAGGAACTTTTTATTACTGTAGCATAATTGTAATAAGTTTATAAAGAAGTTAAACGCATCAAAGACCTAAATTCTTCTCTTGTTTCCTCGTTATCTTCTTACTTTCATCAACAAGTTTATCGAAATTCCCGAAAAGTGCACTCCATTAAGGGAAAATAGATCTAAATTTACTTCAAAGCTTTAAAATTTTTTGTTTTTCATTTTGGATAGATTCTTTTCTCAAAAAAACAAGATGGACGTTTAGGATTCTTTTTCAAAAAAAATATGTAAGCGTTAAAAGAAAAACAAGAGAAAAATGGGAAAACGTTCAAAAAAAATGATCAAAAAAAATGATCAAAATATTGAATCATGAAAGAAATAACAATTTTCTTTTTTGATTTATACTAGGGAATTGATTTTTGGATTGAGAAATTGAGAAGATTGAGAAAAGAAAAAGAAAAAGAATTAGATGGGGCTTTTGAATTCGATTACACACTACACAGAGCCGATAGAGGACAAAGTGATGTCAAGATGTCAATTGTAGCTTTTTTTGGATTGATTTTAATACTCAATGTGATTTAGAATAGTATTGTATATTAGAATAGTATTGTACATTAGAATACTATTGTATATTAGAATAGTATTGTACATTAGAATAGTATTGTATATTAGAATAGTATTGTACATTAGAATAGTATTGTACATTAGAATAGTATTGTATATTAGAATAGTATTGTATATATGTACAATATTAGTATTAGTGTAAGTATTAGAATAGCTTTTGGGCATTAATTTTAAACTAAATGAGGATAAAAATTAGCCAAAAAAAACCCCCCAAAATCTTTTTCTATCTTTTGAACAATTTTTCTTTATATTTACCATATTTTCTCTAATAGTAGTGCACCGGGGGGAACCGAGTTGATGTCTATTTTACGGTTTCTAAGCTTTCGCAGAAGCTCAACATTCTAATCATCGTCAAGATCTCATCGTCAGCTACATTTTCCGATCCCACATCGATAGGTTCTGATAAGCGCTTTTCGAGATTTCGAGAAATTTAGACAAGCTTATGGACTAGTATTAGCGACTAGCTTCTTTGAGATTAGCTTCGCCTTTAGTTACCAGCTTCTTTAAGCTTTGTTGGATTTGTTACGGTAGATTTGTAGCCGAGTTGATGTCTATTTTACGGTTTCTAAGCTTTCGCAGAAGCTCAACACTCTAATCATCGTCAAGATCTCATCGTCAGCTACCTTTTCCGATCCCATATCGATAGGTTCTGATAAGCGCTTTTCGAGATTTCGAGGAATTTAGAGCTCAGGATTTAGAGCAGCTCAGTGTGCACTACTATTAGAGAAAATACGGTATAAGACTGTAAGTGAAGTAACTTTTAGACCATAAATTTCAGAGTGTAGCCCTTTTCAAAACCCTTTTCAAATAACGGTATATTGGTGATAGTAGGAATGGTGTAGTGGATAGTGCGCTCGCCTTCCGCTCCCTTTCTCCTTGGTTCGAATCCCCTCACGGTTCGAACGTTTTATTTTTCTGTTAAAACACTAAAACCAACTTTTAGGTGTTTTAAAGTGTCTATCGCTTTAGTAAAAAGCTAAATGGGGCTCTTAGAAATGGCAAAAGATCCCTCTACAAACCCTCGTTGAGCTTTGAAATAAAAAAAGTGATTATCACATGAATCTTCTTTCAACCATTATTGACTTTGATCGGGCATTTGTCAGCAACTTTTCCGAAAAACCGCGTCATTCTGTATCTGTTGCGTTCAATTTTGAAACCATTTATCTTCAAAATCTCTTTTTTTTTTTACCTAAAAATTACTATATTTGAGTAGTTCTTTTGAAAAAGTTTTTTTAGATCAACGGATTGACTTTCCGGGTTTAAGCCGAATAAAAAAAAGCGTGCAAAGATGCCGCAAATGTTGGGTGATTCATTGGAGGATGAAGAGGAGGATCTTACAAAAGAGGTCAGTGAAAAGGGAAATTGAATGAATATTGGATAAAAAGATCAGAAATATTGAGACCATCGCTATCAGCTATCAGATCGCTATCAGCTATCAGATCGCTATCAGCTATCAGATAGCTATCAGCTATCAGATAGCTATCAGCTATCAGATAGCTATCAGCTATCAGATCGCTATCAGCTATCAGAGCTATTCTAAACATTGCAAAACAATTGCAATAGAGACAAGAAAACTTTTGTTTCTTTTCCTCTTGTACCTTTGAGCTCTCATTTAAAGTACCCTTTCTGGTGCACTGAATGCACTGTTCTGGTGCACTGTTTCTCTTAAGAAATCTATGCTCCAGAAGGGATTTGTTTGCACTTTAGTTTTTAAATAAAAAGTGCTTCTGAACTTCTTTTTTTTAATCTCTTTTTGATCACTTTTTAATCTCTTTTTAGTCAAATAAAGATCTTTTTCTTTAAATATTTACATAAAATTAAAAGCTTCTTAGTAAATTTGAAACGATTATTTATGAAAACTAATATGTTTATTATATTATTATTATATTATTTCTTCTTTCAGATGGCCCCAAAAGAAATGCCAATGCAAGCAGTCACTCAGGCGACAAAGGCGGCTGTGTATGTTCGATTTTTTTTCGAATTTTAAAAACATTTTTCTGGGATATTGATCCTTTTGAGTTGTCCAAAAACTGTAAAAAAAACTGTAAAAACTGTAAAAAAAATGCAATGAGTCACCGGAAATTATCGGAAAACGAGAATGATGAGAGCATGTAAAGTTTTACAAAAAATGTTAAAATTTTGCTTTTTTCAAGACAAATGCAAAGCTTGACCAGATCAAATATCGAGTTTTTTTTTTGGTTTGGCTTAGGCTAGGACAAGTTCAATACTTGGCTTGGACAAATAGCTTAGGCTCAGCGAAATGGCTCAGCGAAATGGCTTACATTGGCCAAGTCAAACTGTAAAATGCAAGCAGTCACTCAGGCGACAAAGGCGGTTGTGTACGTTCGACAAATAGCTTATTGTTAGGCTCAGCGAAATGGCTTACATTGGTCAAGTCAAGTCAGGCTAGACCAGGTAAGAGCAAGGTTTAGTCAAAAGCCATGTTTAGGAAGGAGGTCAAATCCAGAACCATGCTTAGGCCAGGATTCCCCTGGAAAATTTAACAACAACTGCTCTCAGCTTCATTTTATTTTCTTTCTTTGAAAATATATCTTTGAATGTATAGCGTTCGTTTCTTTTCCCCAATTTCACTTTTCTTGTCAGACTCATCTCTTTCACTTTAATTTACTTCACAAAAAAAGGGGAAAAAGCTAATAATTATTGAAGGGGAAAGACTAAAGCTAGAACTATACAATAAATTGAAAAAGAAGAAGAAGAAGAAGAAAGGGAAAAGGGAAAGGATAGAAAGAGAATGATCATTATCTTAAAGGGATGGATGTAGTACACTCATCAATGAACTTGGCTCTTAGCTTGGCCCAAAGCTCTTACCCAAAGTGGAGCTGGAGATGAATATCAATGGGACTTTCAAAAAGCTTCAAAGAATATAACATTAGTACTTTCTAGGTTTAAAAAAAAGAGATTTTGAAGATAAATTGTTTCAAAATCGAACCTAACCGATACACCCAACAGATAAGCCTAAGCCTAAGCCTAAAAACGAGATCGACCTGAAAATTTGCCAGGATGCTCCTATGGGGGGCGCAAGCACAACACCAAAAGCTTGCACCTTAGCTCCGGGAACCGGCTGAGATTCAAAAAATGAGGGTTCAGCTCAAACCCAAATAGACTTAGTGCTAGGCGCTAGCCACTAGCCTTCGCACTAAGCCCAAGCCCAAGCCTAAGGCGCTAGCCACTAGCCTTCGCACAAAGCCCAAGCCTAAGCCTAAGCCTAAGCCTAAGCCTAAGCCTAAGCCTAAGCCTAAGCCTAAGCCCAAGCCTAAGCCTAAGCCTACGCCTAAGCCTAAGCCCAAGCCTAAGCCTAAGCCTACGCACTAAGTCCAAGCCTAAGCCCTTTTTTTGGAAAACTTGCTGACAAACGCCCGACCAATTTACCAAGTGTTATATAGAAAAATAAAGCCCTTCATCTTAGCATCATTTATCTATAAAGAGCTTCTCGATTTGAATTATACAACTCATTTTACAAGCTCTTAAATGAGCTCAATGCCTCTCTCCGACGATCTGCTATTTTTGAGACTTTTTTTTACACACTTTTACATCTAGAATCAAACTTTTTCTTCAATCAAACTTGTGGGATTTTTTTTAAAAAGTATCATTCAACAAAAATATAACGCTAAAAAGCGTATACAACAAGATCTTCTTGTAAAAGTATCAAAAATGGCAGATTGCCGTAGACTTGAGCTCATTCAAGAGCTTTTAAAATGAGTTTTATAATTCAAATCGAGAAGCTCTTTATAGATAAATGATGCCAAGATGAAGGGAATTATTTTTCTAAATAACACTTGGTAGTTTGGTAATTGGTCGGGCGTTTGTCAGCAACTTTTCCAAAAAAAGGTATCGCCATAATTCGCGGTCATCCTGATATAGGAGTTTGCTAAAAGACATCTAATTGAGAAATACTATTATAATCTAATTAGTTATCATAACGCTTAATAGTTTACATTTGCTCAGCTCAATTTGTTACAGTTTACATTTGCTCAGCTCAGCTCATTGACAGAGCCTTGAATGATACCAAAGTGATACCAAAATGATACCAAAATTGGGTTGATCGGTGCGGAAAATGAATGAAATGGAAGCTTCAATTTAACATTTCATTTTTAGAGCTGCCACCAAGGAATCATTTCTGACAAAAGTGAAAGACACGGTTGTGGATGGATCAATCGATCTCAAAGATAAAGTCAAGCAAAAAGTCATGCAGGAAACGGGAAGTACGTTGCGTTGTTTGAGTCGTCAAATTTGTTCCCCAAAATGTTTAAATTGGACAGCTCAACACCGAGATATTTCAGCTCAAAGATAGATTGCCAATGGCAAAGGAGCGGAGCGTGTATAAAAGGTCTTTCTGGCCCCGCCCCTTTTCCCATTAGCAACCTAGCTTTAAGCTTACATATCTTGACGTTCGGCTCAATCGATCTCAAAGATAAAGTCATGCAGGAAACGGGAAGTACGTTGCGTTGTTTGAGTCGTCAAAATGTTCCCCAAAAATACTATCTCAAAAATACTATACTAATAAAATATTCCGTTAACAAGCCTGAATATCTTTTGCTTTATTTAAAGAGTTTAAAGGGTATTCAGTCTTGAGCAGGATCTCTTGAGCATTTTGGGACATTTCATACACGCTCCACCCCCTTTTCGATTAGCAATCCAACTTTGAGCTCAAATTTCTTAGTGCTGAGCTGTCCAATTTAAATAGCTTTTGTACCAATCGAGAGAGAAAGACTTGGCGCATCTAATGATGCCAAAAATGTTTAAATTGAACAGCTCAACACCGAGAAATTTCAGCTCAAAGATAGATTGCCAATGGCAAAGGAGCGGGCGTGTATAAAAGGCCCATCGTCCAGCCCTCTTTTGCCATTGTCAATCCCCGCCGCCTTGTCATTGGCAAAACTTTAAACTCGAATTTCTTGGTGCTGAGCTGTCCAATTTAAATAATTTTTGTACCAATCGAGAGAGAAAGATTTGGCGCATCTAATGATATTAAGAATATTTAAATTGAACAGCTCAACACTGAGAAATTTGAGCTTAAAGTTAGCCAATGGGAAAAGGAGCGAGGCTGGTAGATAACCCTTCTGTTCTTAAAAGGTGAAAGGCAAAGTTAAGCTCAATGGCTTGAAATTGGTTCTAGGTTTTGCTAGTCTTGCTAGCTAATACTTTTTATTTCAATAAACTGAAATTAGAAGAAAAAATCCTCGAATCGAAAGCGATGAATAAAAGTAAGCGATGAAAAAAAGCATGTAATGAAAATCGAGAAAATGATTGAGATTTGCATTGAATGAGCGATGATTTCCGAATTCAACTATCTCCTTGTTTTCATCTATTGAAGAGTTTTTGGAAACACTTAAATCTTGCCAATTTCAGTGCCAGAATGGGCCTTCGTTTTCCTTGGCATCATCACACTGGCCATCGTTCTCTGCTGTGCCTATTTGTTGATCAGAAAGGTTTTTTTTTCGCACAAAATGTCTAACATTGATTTATTATCTAGATATACTCCTCTAATTTTATATTTATATTTTATATTTTATGCAACTTTTCAGCTATTCGGCAAGAAGCGTCACGGGGATCAGAACAAAAAAGGATTCAAGGTAAGTTTTTCTGTTTTTTTCTGTTTTTTCTGTTTTTTCAGTGTTTCCAGACTTTCCAGAATCTCCAAAAGCTTTAAATTCAAGCTTTAGATTCAGTTAGCTTTAAATTCAGCTGAATATCTTAAGTCTAGTCTATCTTTCCTTTCAGCTGAATATCTTAACTCTAGTCTATCTTTCCTTTCAGCTGAATATCTTAACTCTAGTCTATCTTTCCTTTCAGCTGAATATCTTAACTCTAGTCTATCTTTCCTTTCAGCTGAATATCTTAACTCTAGTCTATCTTTCCTTTCAGCTGAATATCTTAAGTCTAGTCTATCTTTCCTTTCAGCTGAATATCTTAACTCTATCTTTTCTTTCAGCTGAATATCTTTTCAGGATCTCTTCTCGAAGAAAGGAGCCGAGGGAATGTTTGACAAGGATGGCGCGATTGCCGCCGATTTAGCCCATCTTGAGGAAAATATGGAACAAAACGAGAAAGAGCAAGCCGAAGTGAAAGAGGAAGTGAGGAACAATGTCTATTGAGAACAGAAAAAAAAATGAATTTACATTCATCTAGCAATTCTAAATGATTACTTGTAAAACCTACTCTAACAAGATGTAGAATTTGCAGAGAAAATATCAAATTTCAATTTCCAGTTGAAATTTTTCCCATCAATTCCCATCAATTTCCAGTTGAAACTCGGTCGGATACAGTACAAATTCGACTACGATTTATAGGATGTAGAAATTGTAGCAAAAATACAGCTAGAATTAAGGCCAAAAATTGATCCAAACTGATCCAACTTCTTAGCCTATCAAAACCCATCAATTTCCAGTTGAAACTCGGTCGGATACAGTACAAACTCGACTACGATTTTCAACAAGGACAGGTATTTTGAGAAAATTCTTTAAAAAAATCCCCTTTTTATTCAGTTATCAGTGACGGTGATTCAAGCTGAGGATCTTCCTGGAATGGATATGTCCGGCACATCGGATCCATATGTGAAATTGTATTTGTTGCCTGAGAAGAAGAAAAAGGTACGATAATCCTTTTAATAATCTTTTTAATAATCAATTATCGTAATCTTTTTAGATAATAAATATCAAAGATAGTTGATTTTAAACTTTATATATGTTGTGTCCGATTAAGATTTCCGTCGGATTTAGATTCAATCTAAATCGGACGTCCAATATAGACTGTAATCTAAATCGGACGTCCGCGATAAGTTCAATCTAAATCGGACACAACATATATAAACTATATATAAATTTTCTAGGTGGAGACGAAAGTGCATCGGAAAACGCTGAATCCGGTCTTCAATGAGACATTTATTTTCAAAGTTTGTACAGTTTAAATGGAAATTTAAATAGATTTTAGCTTTTAGTTACAGTGATCGTTAGTTAAATGGAAATTTAAATACAAAACTTTACAGGTTGCCTTCAACGAAATCACTTCAAAAACCCTCGTTTTTGCCATTTATGATTTCGATCGTTTCAGCAAACACGATCAAATTGGACAGGTGGGGAAATGAATTTGATAAAAGCTGATATTGCTGATTTGGAATTGCTTTCTAATTTGATTCCAGGTTTTGCTACCACTCGGGAAAATTGATTTGGGACAAGTGATCGAGGAGTGGAAAGACATTGCCCCGCCACCAGATGATAAAGAAGCGGTAAGGGGATTTACCAAAAAAAAGTTGCCAAGTCACTGAAGTAAACATGCTAATATATCTGTCGAAAAACTCGCTTAAAAGTGAGCTTTTCTGGACTGCTTTCTCGTCGCCGTGGCGCAGTCGAGAGCGCGCTTGTCTACGGCTCACATGGTCCGGCTTTGACCCCCGTACCCTCACTCAATCTTGTCTTGTTAATTTTTTATTTAAAATGGCATAACTACAATATATTCTAAGGTTTTCTAAACAAGTTTTAGCTTTATTGGTCAAAACACGACTGAGAAAATGCAATAAAGATAGACATTGCTCTTTTATTAGGGTGTCAACTAAAACCGGACTAAATAACCGGATAAAGGAACTATAAGAAAACTAAATAGGAACTATAAAGGAACTATAAAGGAGCTATAAAGGAAATATTGAGGAACTATAAAGGAACTATAAAGGAACTATAAAGGAACTATAAAGGAACTATAAAGGAGCTATAAAGGAACTAAATAGGAACTATCAAGGATTTAAATAAGAACTTTTTCATTAAAAATTGGTTTTACAAATGTTGAATCTACCAAGAGTACGGTTTACACTATTGGAAAGATGTATATTGCCTCTGCAAATGGTTGTTGGCGATTTAGAAAAGTTTTCTCTAGGTCTACTATTTTTCTATAAAAGATCATTGAAAACTTAAGAAATTTTTTGTTTTTGTATCACCATTTTATTGACTTTTATATACATATATATATTAAAGCACGTGTGGCTGACTGGTTAAGTGTCTTTTATCTTAATCGGAAGGTCGAGGGTTCGAACCCCACATGCGACATGGTCACCCCCTTCGGATTTCCTTTCCCTTCGGGTTGAGAGGTTTTCTGGAGGGCAGTCTGGTGGTTGTGGCCCCAGTTCTTTAAAGTGACAAGCCACTCCTTCATCGTCATCTTCCCTTCACCACCAAAAAAGCTATTTAGTTCCCCATTGAGCTTAGGGTTAGGGAGCCGTCTGTCATGACGTGGGTTAAGTTAAGATATAGCCTAGTATTGTGTGTGTCGTTGTATTGTGATTGATATATTTCGTGTATGCGATAAATTCACCACTGGTAGCCCCAGTCGGTATTTTTTAATAAAAGTCAAGTAAAACGAGTTTTTGCGTGAAAAGTAAAATAAAAAAGATAGAAAAGTGTATAAGAAAAATCGTCTATTTAGAGCAAAACTAGGTCAAATGGTGAATCAAAAAATTAACAAGACAAGATTAAGTTAGGGTACGGGGATCAAACCCGGACCTGGTGGGGCGTAGACAAGCGCGCTCTCGACTTTCTTCGACTTTCTTGGAAACAAGCCCAGATTGGGGTAAAACGATGGAAAAATGTATAAGAAACAGCGTCTATTTAGAGAAAACCTAGGTCAAATGGTGAATTTATCATTTTTTGAACAGATTTTTAAAAAAGTCTTCAAAGACTTATTAGCCAATCTAATAGATTAGATAAGAACTAGTTTTTGGCTATTCTGGAAAATAGAGTTCTCTTTTTGGGGACCAGGAAATGCAGAATCTGGTTACTGGCTTGGCCTTGGGCCTAGGTTGAAACATCGATTCCCCTATTGGTTAACCGTCAATCAGCTTTATCACTTTTCAATAATATGTAAACTTTTAGGAAAAAGCCCTTGGTGATATCTGTTTCTCTCTTCGATACGTACCCACAGCCGGCAAATTGACCGTGGTGATTCTTGAGGCGAAAAATCTCAAAAAGATGGACGTCGGAGGATTGTCTGGTGAGTGAGAATTGAAACAAAAAAAGCAACCAACTAAAGATAATGATGGACAGTAGAAATGGGCAAGAATAGTGGGTTAATATAATTTAAACAGCTATAGAAGCTATAGAAGCTATAGAAGAAGAAGTAGAATTGAATAGAAAGTACCAGATCCCTACGTGAAAGTGGAGATTCGCGAGAATGGGAAAAGAGTGAAGAAGAAAAAGACGACAATCAAGAGGAAAACCCTCAATGCTTATTACAATGAGAGTTTCGTCTTTGAGCATTTGCCAGATTGGAGGATAAAGGTGAAAAATGGAGAAAAGAATGGGAAGAATGAGATGGGAATGGATGATGATGCTGAAGCTGATAACAATCGAATAACAGAATAACAGAATAACCATTCAGCTTGAAAATTCAAAGTCTTTTCTTTTCTTTTTCATAATTCTATTTAAAACCAACAAATGCAATTGAATTTATAACAAATAACAAATAAAATGAATAACAAAAATGGCTATTTAATCAACCATCAACTGCGATTAATCAACCATCAACTAATGCGATAATACGTTTTCTAAAAAGTGCTCAATTTTAAAGATATCTTGGCTCTAGTTTTATCCAATACAATTTCTGTATCGTTTGATATCCTTTGTCAATCAAAAGAAAGAATCAAAAGTAGATGTATTGGACAAAACTAGATAGCAAACGATAGCTTCCAAAAGTTAGACACGTTTTAGAAAACCATTTGACAATCATGACTAAATATAACTAATCTATTACTTATCAATTTCAGATCCCTACGTGAAGATCGTTCTAATGCAAGGCGGGAAAAGGTTGAAGAAAAAGAAGACGTCGATCAAGAAATGCACCCTCAATCCATACTATAATGAATCGTTCTCATTCGAAGTGCCATTCGAACAAATCCAGGCATGATTATCTTTCATTAATTTACTTTTTCTTCTGCTTTTTACTAAACTGGGAATTATTTGGCACTTTGAACAAGATGTACTTTAGAAAGTCTCACTGATGATTACTGTAATGGATTACGATAAGCTTGGATCGAATGACGCGATTGGGAGATGTTTATTGGGTGAGTGGAAAGAGTTGGGAAAAGACTAAGCCATACCGTAATAGCATAGTTTGCTTAACGGTCATATAGCTTAAAACTGGCTAACAAAGAGCAGAAGAAATTTTATAAAGAGCTTTAAATTAGAGGAAGGAAGCATGAGAATTGGCCAATCAAACTCTTATCAAGTCAAAGCCTTGATTAGTCAAACTTAGGTTTGGCCTGGGTTTGATAAGACTTAACATCTCAATTCTTACGCAAAACACTAGTACAGTCAACTCTCGATTTAACGATTCTAAAACCAGCCTCAAATTTCTTGCGTAGTTATCCTGAACGGCCAACGATTGCGTAGCTGTTCTGAACGGCCAACAACTGCGTTTGCCTGAGCGGCTACGCAGAAACCAAGGGCGTGTTTTAGAATTTCAAAATCGTTGTATCGAGAGTTGATTGTATTTAAAAGCTTTGCCGCGTAACCCCACCCTGGGGCATGATTTGGATAAGTTAGCCAAATCGGCGTTCAAGAAAAGTTCGCAATTGGGTTCAATTAGGAATTTGAAGATCGAATTGGCTCAAATAATCAGAGAAAAAGACTTCTTGCCATAATTGAAAGGATCCTTCAAGAAATTTGCAACAACTTAGTGCGAGCGCTTCATTTTTTTTGCGATCTTCTTGCTTTCTTCATGATTGCTCTTTTGATGTAACGGATGTAACACTTGATGGCTCGAAAAAGAGTGCTTTTGTGGACGGGAGCTCCAATTTGTACCGTGACGTCCTGTAGCGACATCACCGAATTCGACAACAGACGTCCCATATGCCGTTCAGCGACCGTGAGCTTTCGATGACGTCCCAGAGACTTTTTTTTGCCATAATTGAAAGGATCCTTCAAGAAATTTGCGACAACTTAGTGCGAGCGCTTCATTTTTTTTTGCGATCTTCCGATTCGACAACTTTCTTCCTTTCAAAATCGCAATTTTCATCTGTTCGAGCGATCGATTTTCCCCATCTTCCTCAAAAATAAAAATTAGTTTGAAAAAGAAATAGAACAAGGAAAAAGAAATATAATAATTATTACAGGTAGAAAATGAAAAAGAAACGTGGTGATTCTATCATTTTGCAAAATAAAGAAATGATTAAAAATTTTGATTTTTAAAGTCAATGATTTTTTCGTAAACGGTATTTGCGCGTACTTTTAAAAAAAAATTGGAATTTAAGCGCTTTTTTGTATTTTTAAATATTTAAAGTGGGGGGGAGAGTCTTTTTTTTTGCTGGGGTTGCGTTCTTGGGGGGGGGGGGATTTTTTGGGGTTTTTTTTGGGGGGGGGAATCAGACCCCGACACGTCAAATTGGGCTAAAGGGCAAAAAAGCGTTTTGCCTTCAATGGTGGAACCTCTATGAAAACTTTTTGACCCCCCCCCTTTTTTAAAGGGGCCAGGTGGGCAAAGGTCGCTTGCCCACTCCTAAAGTTAAAAATCGCATTTTGCAACGCACTGTATTATCTTTGGCAAATCATTTTGCCAAAGAGAATACAGGCAAATCATTCAGGTTGTAACGCGACCGGAGCCGAGTTGCGCCATTGGATGGACATGTTGGCGAGTCCGCGACGACCGATCGCTCAATGGCACACATTGCAAGCAGTCGAAGAGGATGGAGATAAAAAAGATGATGATAAAAAAGACAAGAAATAGAAGAGTGCCAATTTCTTGGTACTCATTCTCTAACTTCTCACTCACTTCTTAATATTTTTGATCTCACAATGCTATATACAAAATTTGATAATATTTTCTTGAAATCCTTTAGAGGAGAGCTTTTTGCATGACATGATTGTGAATATTGAGATAGATTGTAGCCTTGTTTTGATAACAATAATCTGCTACAGTAATCCTATCGATCTAATAGGCTTTATGAATTTCTTCAGACATCCGGCTAAAATCTAAAATTTCTCTAACTTTCCCCCTTTTCCAATTATGTAGCTGATTCACTTTGTGTCAAAGTTTCAATTTTGATCGTTTTTATTCCCTTTCTTCAGCTTTTCCCTGCTTGCCTCTTCTCAAACAATAGCAATCAAATTCTTTTTCTTGTCTTCGTTCATTTTTGCAACCGGTGATTGACAATTGCAAATTTTTTTATTAATTTCTTTTTGAAAAATTTCTACTTTTTTGGAGAGATGGGCTTTTTAATGAAAGATCATTCAATTTCAATGAAAAAAAGATAATAATAGGCTGATCAAAGCTGGAAGAAGTCAACGTCAACTAGACAATTCCTAGAACTAGCCTAGAACCGTGAAACCTGAGGCACACTGGAGCCAAGGATAGCCTTGATATGCCAGGGCTCACCCAGTTAGACATCAGAGCCTGTACCCTGACATACCTTGAGCTTACGATTTAGGGTAAATCGGGATCTTTGCCAGTAGCTTTGGAAGTACCAGGGAAGTCATAGGCTATTGTCAGCAATGATATAGTTAGGCTCAAATCCTGATGGGGATTCGAGCCCAGCACAAAAGACTCGATTAGTTTCGTAGACAAGGACACTAACCGCTAGACTGACTGTCGCTAGACTGACTGTCGCTAGACTGACCGTTGCTAGACTGACCGTCGCTAGACTGACCGTCGTTGGAAGATGAACGTAAAAGCTCATATCCAACAGGGACAACAAATACTTCTGTAAGTGTTGCTTGTCTTCCCTCCCACCTCTCCTTCCGAATTCCTTGGTTCCGAATTCCCTCGTTCCGAATTCCTTCGTTTCATTTTCCTTCTTTTGTAGATGGGTACTGTGTGTATTCTTCCCGCAGCGCTAATCTATTTATATTTATATTATTTATTCTATTCTTCATTCTCCAGTATTTGTCCGCTCGACTTGATCTCATTCTCTTTTTCGTAGCATTTGATGTTCAATGTAGAGAATATTTATGAAATAAAATTTCGAAAATGAAAGGACAATGAGATTCATTTCAAATTACCCAAACGAACACGTAATACTTTGTAATTGGAAAAAGAAAAAACAATAAAGAAAAGCAATAAAGAAAAGCAATAGAGTAAAACAATAAAGAAAAAGGTTTATATCAATCATCAATCAGAAAATATCATCCAAAATCGAGTACTCGGGCACAAGAACGGTGTAAGAGCGACGATTGCGAATGTATTCTGAAAATTGGCTTTAATTCATTGAGAAAAGTTTAGCAATATAGCAATATAGCAATTTAATTCAGTTTAGCAATATAGCAATATACTGGAATCCAGACAATTCTAGATATTAGTCCCTAACAGTAATTTGTGCACAGTTGTAAAACGTAATTGAACCACGTAATTAGTCCACAGTTGTACAGTTGTAGTTGTAATGTTTTTGGTCACAACTCTTCACCGACTTCTTCAATCTTCTCCAATCTACATGGCTTTTAGGTCATTTGACGTGGAAAAGGATTTCCTAACGAATTGACACCAAAACATGATACAATATTCAACCTTACAGTCTCCCAAAAAGATTTCTAAAGGAATGCTTTACAAGAGCTAAAGATTCTCTTGAATACTGACTTTCTGGTGTTAAATCCGATCTCGGTACAAATGGCATATTGTTCAACATAGCGTACGAAGGTCGACGATCATTTAAATCTAAAAAGAATTCTTGCAAAAGGAGAAAGAATTCTTGCAAATTCGATCTAATCTTTTCTCATGACCTTTTTAAAAAGAATTTTTGTTTAAGCCTTCAAAACATTTTAGCCTTAAGCCTTCAAAACCTTTTAAGCCTTTTAAGCCTTCAAAACCTTTTAAGCCTTATTAAGCCTTCAAAACATTTTAGCCTTAAGCCTTCAAAACATTTTAAGCCTTTTAAGCCTTCAAAACATTTTAGCCTTAAGCCTTCAAAACATTTTAGCCTTAAGCCTTCAAAACATTTTAAGCCTTTTAAGCCTTCAAAACATTTTAGCCTTAAGCCTTCAAAACATTTTAAGCCTTTTAAGCCTTCAAAACATTTTAGCCTTAAGCCTTCAAAACATTTTAAGCCTTTTAAGCCTTCAAAACATTTTAAGCCTTTTAAGCCTTCAAACTGTTTTAAAAGCCTTCAAAAAAAACCGTAATCGAAACTACTAAAAAGGATTGAAATCTTTTTTCACCTCTTGTTGGCAATGCATGAACAGAATTGTAAAGTAAAATGATGAGAATGAGTAGAGTGATTCTCATTGATTGCATTGGTGACTAAAGTTTAGAGATGTAGAAAAGCTTTCAAAAAAACAAATGAAATCAAATCAAACAAATGAATACGTAAAATACAAATGAAATCATCATAAAGTTAAAGGAATATTAGGTTGATGCAAAAAGTCTTTTCGTTTTTTTCGTACTTCTGTTAAAAAGTAACAAGTTCATCAATTAATCTATAGTTTGCTCTATAAAAAAAGTGTTTTTTTTTTTGTTCAATTTGCATCTTTTTAAATGAATTTCGGTTCACTTTCAAGCAAATTCGAGAGTGAAAAACGCCTTTTTCGTAAAAATCTATAAAAAACTCTACGGAAAAATTGGCTGAATGAATTTCTCTGAAATTTTGGCGAAATATCAAACGTTTTTTTTCTCTATCTTTTATCTATTGACACGAAGATAGGTTTTCTTTAGCTAAGGTGTCTAAACCGCATCATCGAGTTAGCCCTTTTTGACTACCCGACTTCATACTCTCAAGAAAATCCAGGCATCAAATATTTTTAAACCCGTTTTAATGTTATTTTGCAGAAAAATAATTGGTTTTTCTAATGAAATCAACCGTAGTTTAATTGGTGCATTTGTTTGCTTGAAACGGCAGACGAAAAGGAACAAAAACACTTATGCATCAACCTAATATATACCGTAAAGAAAATGGATATATTGAAAAAATCGATTGGATTGAACAAACTGAAAGCTAGCGTAATGCTGTCATCGACTTTTTGCATCTCTGCTTCTTTGCAATCCATCAAAATAGATAATTGGATAAAACTAGAGCTAAGATTTGGATGATTGTAGATGATTGTAGATGATTGTAGATGATTGTAGATGATTGTAGATGATTGTAGATGATTGTAGATCATTGTAGATCATTGTAGATGATTGTAGATCATTGTAGATCATTCTAACTATTAAAGTTGTAAGAAATCTAGTAAGAATGGAAGTGAGAAGAGTTGTTTGAGTCTTTTGAATGGACACAGTGGCGCGGGATGGCACACTGATCTGCGAGTAAACAGTTGGAGATGATGGAGAAATGGGGAAAAGAAAAAAGAAAGAGACGGGTGAAGGCCTGAGGGGAGAAGGCCATCAATAAGAAGAGAGATGGAGAAGAAGACTCGATACACTCCATCACAACAGTTCTCGAAGGATCATAGAGGTAGCACGGGGACCCCTTGGCCTCCCAATCATAGAAGGAAAGGGCACGGAAAAGCATTCGTATCAATCTGTCGTCGTGGAGGAAACGGCACGGAAAAGCATCTCCTTCAATCTGTCGTTGTGGTGGATTGCCAGAGTGTCTGTCTCTCAATCGGGGTTCGACTCCGCTAGCAGTCAGTTTTTTGGCGAACTCTAGTCTCAACTAAGCAAGAACTCACTCTCGATTCAATCTTTGATTTACCGATTTGATCTTTAGCTATTTTTTCTCCGAAGCTCAATAGATTTGTTCAGTTTTGATCCCTTCAACAAAATGTTGAAGATCCCAGGAAAAGGGAACGGTGTGCAAACAGAATCATCCATTTTGTGGGTATGCAAATTTGCGAGATGTGGAATTGGGGTTTTTTTTTATGGAAAGAATGAGAAGAAGAAGAGAAAAGAAGGGTGTTGAACATCCCATCACATAGATCAATCAAAGGAATTGGGTAAAAGATGGAGGAAAAAGATGAAGGAAAAAAGATGGAGGAAAAAGAGGAGTGAACGAATGGAGGAAAAGTGAACGACGGACGCTTAATGGTCGATCTCTATTTGCTTCTTCGTTTTATGGAGATCTTTTAGCGAGCTTTTTTTCTTGACTCATTAAAAAGACTGTATTAGTTTATATGAATATTTTATTCAGCATAAAGTACTTGTTTAAACAGCATAAAGTACTTGTTTAAAGTACTTGTTTATTAAGCATAAAGTACTTGTTTAAAGTACTTGTTTATTCAGCATAAAGTACTTGTTTAATGGTACTTGTTTAAAACACTAATCACACAAAAAGGAATCCAAAATTCCAATTTTTGCCCTTGATTTAGCTGTATTTTGATACAAATTCTACTAACCTAAAGTCATTAAAGGTTAAAAGTGATCTGGAAACTCATTTCATTTCATTTCATCTTTTTAATACCATGTTTGCTACTTTATTAAGGTTTTTACTAAGCTAGGCAATGAAGAAAGCTAGACAATCAAGAAAGCTAGACAATACACATCCAAATATTTAACTAAGACCCCATGATTGACTTAAAGAGTCAAGATTCTAGAAAGATTCACTTGCTTGCTACTTGCTACTTGCTAACAAGTGCTTACAAGTACTTGTTAGCAACAAGTGCTTACAAGTACTTGTTGTAGAAAAATCTCTACAATTCATAAAAAGACCTTGCTCATTCCCCGGTTCTTTTCAAAGGATATCAGCTGTACATAATGGATACCTATGTTCTTTGAAATGGTCATAAATTCTGAAAAAAAAAACTGAACTAAAGAATTTTGAAGGGGAATGACTGAATGGGGATCTCATTGACCTTGTGATGAACAGACACCCGATGAAGAAAAAAAACATTGACAAAAAAAAAAGATCTCTATGATGACCGACACGATATGGGAAATGAGAAATGGGGAAAAAATGAGGAGAAAGGAAAGAGATCAGTATTCAAAAATATCAATTTAAATCAAATACCGTTTTTTTTCTCTAATAGTAGTGCACCGCGGCGAGCCGAGTTGATTTGACGCCGAGTTGATTTTGGCGAGCCGGAAAGATTTTACGGTTGCCAGATTTTCACAGAAGCTCAACACTCAAATCTCCCACAAGATCTCATCGTCAGCTACATTTTACCGACTCCAAATCGATAGGTTCTGATTTTCTTTTTAACTACATTTTTTGTAGGAAAAAAATACTAGATCATTTGACACTAAAGCACAAACTGTGGGGGTGGGACAAATGCGACCTTTTTTTTGCGCACCTGGACATTTGCGCACCTTTTTTTTGCTGGAAAAGGTCTTAGGAAAGGTCGTAGAGCTTCAAAAATGTTTTCATGGAAGGGAATCGTATGCGTAGATTCCGAATTTCGACAAATCAGACCTCGCTGACACGTCAAATTTGGGCTAAAAGGTAAAAACTGCGTAAAAGCGTTAAGTTGCGTAGTTTTTGCCTTTTAGCCCAAATTTGACGTGTCAGCGAGGACTGATTTGTCGAAATTCGGAATCTACGCATACGATTCCCTTATGTGGAAATATTTTCGAAGCTCTACGACCTTTCCTAAGGCCTTTTCCAGCAAAAAAAAGGTGCGCAAATGTCCAGGTGCGCAAAAAAAGGTCGCATTTGTCCCACCCCCCAAACTGTAGCTTAAAGCAGTGCAGAGAATTTGGACGTTGAAAGGTAAATTACGCGACGAAAGTGGATACGTTTTAGGAAATGGAGATAATTTGCCAGATTTGTCAGCTTTCCCAGCTTTCCCAGCTTTCCCAGCTTTCCCAGCTTTCCCAGCTTTCCCAGCTTTCCCAGCTTTCCCAGCTTTCCCAGCTTTCCCAGCTTTCCCAGCTTTCCCAGCTTCCCAGCTTTCCCAGCTTTCCCAGCTTTCCCAGCTTTCCCAGCTTTCCCAGCTTTCCCAGCTTTCCCAGCTTTCCCAGCTTTCCCAGCTTTCCCAGCTTTCCCAGCTTTCCCAGCTTTCCCAGCTTTCCCAGCTTTCCCAGCTTTCCCAGCTTTCCCAGCTTTCCCAGCATTCTTTTAATGAATCCAACTTAACGCTAATTGTAAACTGCAACTTATCTCAGTTATAATGAATTTCATGCAACAAGGACAGATCTTTTTCAAATATTTTTATTTTCTCCAGTTGCTTCCAATAAGATAACTTTCAAAAAAAAACCAGCGCAAAAATCTGAGAATCAGCAGAATTCAAAAAAAGTTCGCAAATTCGCGCTTTTTTTTAGTTTCTCATTGTGTTCTTTTGAAAAGATGAAGTGGGTGGGAAAGAATGGAAAAAGAATGAAAAAAAGAATGGAAAAAGAATAGAAAAAAGAATAGAAAAGAATGGAAAAAAAGAATGGAAATGTTATCAGATCATTTTGGCATTTCTTCGCTGTTCCCGCCAAAATTTCCACATTTTCTTACCAATCATTGGCAGCTTTTTACCTAAAAAAGAATTGAAAAACGATTAGCATCTCAGAAAATGAAACTTTTATATTTTATTCTTTAATCTTTAACTTTCAGTAGGTATTGGCAATGCTTGTCTTGTTTCTTGAACACCTCTTCAATCAAAAGAGCTTCACTTTTAGGCTCTTACAGCTCCATTTAAAGAGCTCTTACAGTTCATTTACTCCATTAATCTCCTTCAATATCTTCAGCTCTTTTTTCAATACAATTTCTATATTCAATACTTGTCATTTACATTGTAGAATTGAAGAATATTCTTCTCATTCTATATTCCATATACAGTACTGGACAATGAAATATGATATTTGAAAAACGATCGTCACTTTCGCGCGTCTGTAACTCCCTTGTCTTTGAGTTTAAACTATTAGTGTTATACATTTGTCTGAAAGCTCTTTTCAAGGGCTACACAATGGTAATATTAATATTTAGAAATACGGTAAAGACAAGGGAGTTACAGACGCGCGAAAGTGACGATCTTTTTTCAAATATCATATTTCATTGTCCAGTAGTGTATCAATAATGAGATTAGTGAATTTAAAGCCTCTTTTTGGTGAATCTAATGTTTATCTATAAAAATGAAAAGCACAAATAATATTCACAAATAATATTCATAAATAATATTCATAAATAATTAAGCCCGATGAATTGCAAGAAAAATTCTTTCATGAATCCCTTCTTTGATCTGCACTTTGTGCTCGTATTTGGTTAATTGAATAAGTCTTTTCGTTCGTTTAGTAAGGCATAAAGCTCTATTTTGGCGGCAAACGATATGTGTCGGTGTGGCTGTTTGGTAGATCGTCCGCCTGGTAAGCGAGAGGTCGGGAGTTCGACTCCCGTCACCGGTCATCTTTTTTTCCAGTGTCTAAAAAAAGAGTGTGTCCAACTCTTTTTGTGCTTTCGTTTAAAATCAACAAATGCTCCAATTGAGCTACGGTTTCTTTTCATTAGAAAAGCGAATTATTTTTCTGTAAAATAGCATTAAAACTCGTTTAAATTGTCTTATGCGTGGGTTTTTTTGGGACCCTGAAGTCGGGTAGTCAAAAATGCGGCGGATGATGCGGTTTAGACATTTTAGCTAAGGAAATCTATCTTCGTGTCAATAGATAAAAGATAGAGCATAAAAAGTTTAGTATATAGCTAAATTAGTATATAGCTAAATTTAGTCTATAGCTAAAATTTTTAGAGAAATTCATTCAGTCAATTTCTTCGTAGATATACCGTATTTGTTCGAATAGAAGATCGGGTAAAGAGTATGATCGCGTACTCCTGCGTAGCAGCCCTTTTTAAAATTTCTTTTCTGCATAAAAGCTTTCAATCAAGTGCTATAGAGCTGGAAAATGGCTCAAAAATACCACATAAGCTAACAGATTTTTGCGTAAGCCTGCTACGCAGGAGTACGCGATCATACTCTTTACCCGGTCTTTTATTCGAAGAAATACGGTAGATTTTTTTGTTTACGAAAAAAACACGTGTTTTCACTCTCGAATTTGCTTGAAAGTGAGCAAAAATTGACTTAAAAAGAAGGGAAATTGAAGAAGAAGAAGAAGAAATACTTTTTATTTAAAGAAAACGAGTTTTCTTAGTTTTTCTTGAATAGAAATACGAAAAGGAATGAAAAGACTTAAATCAATCAAAGTACTGGTTGTTGTCGTAATCGCTTTCCCAGCTTCCTAAGCCTAAGCCTAAGCCTAAGCCTAAGCCTAAGTCGAAACTTTCACAAGATTCACACACAAGATTCTCTAATCAAGATTGATTAGAGAATCAGCTTGTTTCTGGCTTGAATTTCTAGAAAACAGACTACCGTTATCAATCAAATTCAATATTTTCCTTGGCTATTTTCCTTAGCGTTCAACATGCTATCCATTTTTAGTTTTTAATCCCTTTTCCCTGTCGTTTAACTCATTCAGGTCATCGGGTCAACCCTAAAAAAAGAGAAAAAGAAAAAGATGAAGAGTCCAAAAGAATGCACATGTCCCATTCATTTCTTTTCACTCAATAGAGCTGACCTTTCCTTGATCTCTTTCTCTAACCGCCATTCACATATTGTTTAGTCTTATGGGTGGTCCCTTTCATTACCAATTCTCTTTGCATTACCGCTTCCACGAGTCTCTTTTGATAATGAAGCTAGATTAGCAAACAATAGAATAAATGTTTTGCAAGGGAACCGACAGTGATTGATTGCTTTTCGGTGAAGCTTTTAGATGATAAAGATGAGTTATAGGAGAGATTACTATAGGGTTAAAAGATAGCTTACTATAGAGTTAAAATATGGCTTATTATAGGGCTAAAATATGGCTTACTATATGGCTAAAAGATAGCTTACTATAGGGTTAAAATATGGCTTATTATATGGCTAAAAGATAGCTTACTATAGGGTTAAAAGATAGTTTATTATAGGGTTAAAAGATAGCTTACTATATGGCTAAAAGATAGCTTACTATATGGCTAAAAGATAGCTTACTATATGGCTAAAAGATAGCTTATTATATGGCTAAAAGATAGCTTACTATATCACTAAAAGATAGCTTATTATATCACTAAAAGATAGCTTACTGTAAGCCTAACAATACCTTACTATAGAACTAAAATATGGCTTACTGTAGGCCAAAGTACTGCAACATTTGAAACTCTTGTGGCTATGCATTTGAAACTCTTTAGGCTTAGCTCGATAGTAGTTAATTTTCCAAAGTTGGTCGAGGTCAAGTACAAATCATCGAAGTTCACCTTTCTCTTTTCCTCAAGTTCCACCAAGTTTTCATGGCTTCTAAAGTCTAAAATTCTAAAATATTGCAAAGTATTCCTTCAAAACTCTCCTTCCTTTCAACTCTAACTCATCCTATCAAAGAGATTTTAAACCTAAACCCCTTCAAATCTTTTCATCTCAATACCCGTGAGAACAGAAAAAAAGCCGGATTGAAAGATTTTGAAAAAGATACAGTAGTTTTAAAGTCGTAAAACAACCAGTACGCGATTACGTAAAACAACCAGTACGGAAGTAGAGATACAGTAGTTTTAAAGTCGTAAAACTTAAATCAATCAACGTAAATCAATAAATACTATATTAATCTTAAATATCTGCTACCTGTAAGCATTGAATGACATTGAATTTCTTTTTTACATTGACCCTATTTGAAAATCGGATTCCTTTTCAATGGTACGTTTTTCGGCGTTTATTTTCCCTTGTTTTTGTGCCAAGAATCGTAAAGTCAAGATTTGTGTATTCTAAATGTGACCTTTTCCTTTCTTTCGGTTTCTTTTCTCGAGACCTTTCTCTTAAATACTTTTTTTTCTTGGCGCGTGCGCGAAACGTCAATAAAAATATTCACCGAAGAACCGATTTTTGAATCATTTGAATGGCTACTGTACATCCATAGGTTCTGATAAGCGCTTTTCGAGATTTCAAACAATCTAGGCAACGCTCAGGGTGCACTACTATTAGAGAGAATACGGTACATAAATTTAACTGTTTTTTGTGCATAAAAAGCACTTGTAAATGGGTGAACGAGATCGCGTACTGGTTGTTGTCGATTCGTGAGTCGTGCACATGAACAAAACGATCCAGGTATTCTTGAGCTGAAAAATTCTTTCTTATTATTTTTACTTTCTCCTAGCTAAATGATATTTATTTGTTGATATCTATTTGATTTTTTTCAACTCACAATACTGGTTGTTGTTATAATCGCGTACTGGTTGTTCTCGTAATCGTGTACTGGTTGTTCTCGTAATCGCGTACTGGTTGTTGTCGTAATCGCGTACTGGTTGTTCTCGTAATCGTGTACTGGTTGTTGTCGTAATCGGGTACTGGTTGTTGTTGATTCGTGAGTCGTGCAAAGTACTTAAATTGAAGTATTCTCCCTTGTTTTTATGCCAAGAATCGTAAAGTCAAGATTTGTGTATGTAAATGTGATTTCTTTCTTTCTGATTCTTTTCTCGAGGCCTTTCTCTTAAATACTTTTTTGTTTTCCTTGGCGCGTGCGCGAAACGTCAATAAAAATATTCACCGAAGAATTTGTGAATCATTTGAATGGCTACTGTGTAAGATTTCTTGAATCAACTATACGATTTGATTGTTTAAGAAAAGAATGAATAAAATGATTAGTGATTAAAATAAAAAGAAATAAGAAATGATTAAAATAAAAAGCTTACAATAAAATCGATGATTTCTTTCAATCTTCGATGCAACTCTATGATTCCATTTTTGAAAAATTGAGAAGTTTTAAAGCCAAAATAGTTGTTCAACTTTTTTGAGCTTGAGCATAATCATCGAATTTTTCTTCTATAATAACGAAACAAGAATCAAAACAAAAAGGCCTAAAGCTTAAGGCTAAATCAGGAGAGAAAAGCGCATAAGAAAGCAACTGTAGTGATTATTGTTGGTTTAAATATAATCTTTATTACAGCAATAATAGTTTGTTCAGTGGTTTGGGATTGGGAGAGTAGAGACGACTCCACGGCACACGTCGGCAGCTCGTTCACATTGCTTTTATACAGAACTTTGGCGTTGGTCTCGTCTTGCACACAATGGAGTTGAACGGATAGCGACGCATATTAAATCTCGCACAATAGGCGTTCGCCGGTTTCTGGTTTCACAAAGGTTTCTGGCTGGCCATTTCCATCCGTGGTGATCTCGATCATGAGATCGTCACGACATCAACTTTCAGCCCAGCTGACAAGCTCGGCTGAAAGTTTTTTTTCTGAATGACTTTTGCAGTATGCGAGTTGTCGTCCAAAAATCGTATCTTTAATGAATTGAGCTCTAAACTTTAAAGCATCATTAAATCAATTGTTTTGAACAGAGATCATCAATGTTTTCTCATGGATTAGCTCAGGCAAAAAAAATCTTTTGATTTTCACAGAACATTATTTCATGAATGTCAGGTTTAGAAGTGGTTTGAGGGATTTTTCTGGTAGTCATTAGTTTTTGACATTCTGAATCCAAGTTCAGATGTCAAAATTGAATCTCAAAAGCTAGCTTTGCATTTATAGAGGAAAAGAAAAGAGCTGACGTTGTTTTTGAATGTTTTGTTTTGAATTTGAAGTTTGAATTTGTTTTGAACGGAATGTTTTCTTGTTTTGAGTTGAGTGTCTTGAGCATTTTCCGATTTGATGCAAATGGTTGTTGAGTGTTTTCTGATCAACATCAAGCATTTCTAAAAGCAAGCTGAAAGCTATTGAAAGTCTATTACAATAGCTTGCTGAAGCTATTGTAATAGCCTTGGAAAGATCGAATTTCAGGGATTTCAAGAATTTCAGGAATCTCAGTGCTTGTGAATAAAAGTCAAATCTCAAGTCAAACTTTATCAGGAAAGATAAAGATATTATAACTTAAAAGCAATCGTTTAAATCCTTTCATTAATCTGAACTTGGATTCAATTAAAAATTAAACGGATTAAAACGGATTAAACTCCGTTTAAATTGGTTTAAATTGGTTTAAATTGGTTTAAATTGGTTTAAATTGGTTTAAATTGGTTTAAATAATAATAATAATACTTTATTCAAACGATAAAGTGAAAGAAATCATAGAGAAATGCACAGTGATACTTAATCATACAATACATACTGAAATCAATAAGCCAATTACTTACGGCAAAGAGCCACTAGATCTAAAGCATCGATACGTTTCTTGAATATGAAAAGCGACTGAATTTCTGGTTTAAGTTGGTTTAAATTGGTTTAAATTCGTTTAAATTGGTTTAAATTCGTTTAAATTCGTTTAAATTCGTTTAAATTCGTTTAAATTCGTTTAAATTGGTTTAAATTGGTTTAAATTGGTTTAAATTGGTTTAAATTGGTTTAAATTGGTTTAAATTGGTTTAAATTCGTTTAAATTCGTTTAAATTCGTTTTAATTCGTTTTAATTCGTTTTAATTCGTTTTAATTCGTTTTAATTCGTTTTAATTCGTTTTAATTCGTTTTAATTCGTTTTAATCCTGTCATCCCTATTTCACTAGTTTTTGTCTCATTATCTATTCTCCAAACTCTGATTGCTATTCAAATTTTTAAGGTTTTTTTTGGGGGGATCAAAGCAAGGCTTCCATTCATTTCATTTCAAATCATCAATAGCCTTTCGACGATTTTCAATAGATCATTCTCAATAGATCATTCTTTGAATAGAGCTTTCTCATTCATTCGCTTTCTGGTTGGTCTTTGAAATCATTGAATCAATTTTCTATTGATAAAACGAACAGCTTTTGAATTTTCGTCAAAAGCTGTGGGCTACTTTTTGCTCTAAAATGAAAACACAACCTGTCTAGTGTGCTGAAGTTGAGTGCACTAGAAAGAATTCGTTTACACTTTCCTAGTAAGATTGCCTATAAAAAAGATTGCCTATTTCTAGGCTATAAAAAGATCGGCCTATTTCTAGCCTATAGTAAGCCCAGACGGGACAAGGCCAAGTAAGGCAGATCTGCCAAGTAAGGCGGATC
This sequence comes from Mesorhabditis belari, assembly GCA_958450365.1. Classification (NCBI taxonomy): domain Eukaryota; kingdom Metazoa; phylum Nematoda; class Chromadorea; order Rhabditida; family Rhabditidae; genus Mesorhabditis; species Mesorhabditis belari. Next base: position 1,776,357 of record CAUEEP010000938.1, read on the forward strand.
ACAAAATGTAGCTAGAGTAGTAGATGTTCTATTGCTGATGTTCTATTGCTGATGTTCTATTGCTGATGTTCTATTGCTGATGTTCTATTGCTAATGTTCTATTGCTAAATGCAGTGAGGATGTATTGCTTTACTTGGCTCCAAGTACAGATTCTTGTACTTGCGCTTATTTGTTGTTTACTAAAGCTGGAAAGTTGAAGAGTGCCAAAATTTAACCATCACAAGACAGAGATGAATTCAAATCAAAGAATTCTATATTCCATCAAGATTTTCCTTTTTTTTTCTCTTTCCCGCTTGACCGTTAACTTTATCACCATGGGAATTTGTGGGAGACAAAACGAAAAAAATATTTCCGTTATCACAGAAAATATTACAGATTATTAGTTTCAGGTCAAATCTGATGACCGTCTCGTTTACCGCAAATAAAAACAGAAAAAAATCGAATACATTTGATCTTCTTTCTTTAGTACGATAAAGCTTCTTTCTTTTGTTAAAGAAAGAAGCTTTATCGTACTTTGGGGAAGTTTAAATTAACGTAATGTGGAATAGATTTCTATTCCACATTACATAATGTCTGTAATGGATGTAGTGGAATAGATTTCTATTCCACTACAGCCATTATAGAAATTGTAGATCGGCCATTATAGTAATCTATTCTACTACAGCCATTACAGACATTGTAGGTTCATTTGATTATTTGTTGGCTTTGAAGGATTGCGCTTAGCTTGTATTTTTTGGCACAAGTGGAAGGCTGTAAGTATTGGATGAATTCCGACTCTCTAAAGCTGCTTTAAAGCCTGCTCCAGAGCATAGCTCAGATCTTTTGTCATTTCTAAGTTGCTGCTCCAGATAGCCTACAGCCACAAGGATTACTGTACTCGTTGGGCTACAGTAGACATCTAAGGAGTAAGTTTGCTTTGCAGTACTCTTGGAAGAAGCTCAACCTATCCATATCTAGATTACCTATCTAGATTACTAGATCCAGTACTTGTGAATAGTACTGGATGCTTATGAATGAATGAAATGAATGAATTGTCATCAAGTCTGAAGTCAACAATAATTGATGTCCTTTTTTGGTGAGATCAGATCCTTAGTGAAGATTCAAGATCCAAGATCCAAGCCATCTCCCACCAATCTCAACAATAAATCGCTGCACGAACACTCGAATACTTGATTCTTTTTCCAGGACCACTATTGCACTTTAGCGATCTTTGCTAAGAAATGTGTCACCTTGAATCGGGAAAGGGCATTCGATGATTGACGAGTTTTGAGGCGATTTTCATTTGCTTCGAGAACCTTTTTGAGATTAAAGAAATGAGGAAAGTAAATGTTGTCCAGCTCAGTTGGTTTTTATGGATTTTTTGATATCAAAGTGAGCCTGATTTCAGCGAGAAACTGCTTTAACAGTTTAACTAAAGGAAACATTTTATACCGGAGCGATATGCCAGAAAATGAGCGATTACCCGGCCGCAGGATGTAGAATTCGCAGCGAAATGGAGCAAGAATTGATCCCGAAAATTTGGGCATAGAGAAATGGCAAAAACGGCTCACTCGCTTACTGTTTCTTCTGCTTTACCTTTAAAGGCACCTGTTTCTCTTTTACTCCTTTACTGTTTTATACCGGAAGGATATGCCAGAAGACGAGCGATTACCCGGCTGGAGAAAGAACGCCTCGCCAACTTCGTTTTCCTTTGCTTTTTAGCTGGCTTTAAAAGAAGATATTCAGCTGTAAATTTGTACTCGGGGGTTTTCGAGGTCGGTGAATCGATTGGCGACGTTCATTTTCTCATAGCGTTCACTCAGCTCTCTTAAACACCATCCATAACATGGATTTCTTCCAGATGTCAGCTAATTTTTAAACAATGCTTTAAACAATCATCAATCGTTTTTTCATTCATTCTTAATTCAAAAAAAACTTTCTAAATTTTCTCCGTTGAACATTTTCTCCGTTTTTTTTTGATTTCCATTTGTTTATTGATGAGTTTCATGGTGTGAATGAGAGATTTGTGGTTGAAAAGTGCATGGGTACTTGTCATTCCGTCACTCAACCTTTTCCATTTGTCTCATTGCGCGGGAAATCTTTTTTTCTTTTTCCTTCCATTCTCCCGAGGAAGAATCCACAAATGGTTGCCAACTTTTTACTCAAGTACCCAAAAAAAGAAAGCTTACCCAAATTCTATCCAGCTGTGCATTTGAAAGATGTGTCATCGTCTAGAAAAAAAAACTTTGAATTTTGCACTTTTTTTGGGGAGTTTTTGAAGGGAATTCAGCAAATTTCAGCAATAAAATTGCTGAAATTTCACAGAATTTTGCTGAATTCTTTACTTTTAAACTTTAGAAAGTTGTTGATAAGTTACAGGGCACAGTTACAGGGCACAGTTACAGGGCACAGTTACAGGGCACAGTTACAGGGCACAGTTACAGGGCACAGTTACAGGGCACAGTTACAGGGCCGTTACAGGGCACGTTAGGGCGTAGGGCACGTTACAGGGCACAGTTACAGGGCACAGTTACAGTTATTTCCTTTGATGGAAATTTGTATGGGAAAACCAAGTTCTAAGCTAACTTTCGACTCGGTCATTGACCAAAACTTTATACACCCAATATAAAAAATGTCACATTTTATGTCTAGTTTTCGAAAAACATCTTGGCTCTTGAAAATCTTTTGATCCATAAAAGTTACAGGTCGGACCAAAGGACCAAGTCGTGCCCTGTAGCTGTGCCCTGTAGCTGTGCCCTGTAGCTGTGCCCTGTAGCTGTGCCCTGTAGCTGTGCCCTGTAGCTGTGCCCTGTAGCTGTGCCCTGTAGCTGTGCCCTGTAGCTGTGCCCTGTAGCTGTGCCCTGTAGCTGTGCCCTGTAGCTGTGCCCTGTAGCTGTGCCCTGTAGCTGTGCCCTGTAGCGCCCCTGAGCGGACCCTCTTCTCAATCACTTGTCTTAAATAGTGTTGCACTTATAAATTAACCAAAAATGTTTTCTGAATCAGTTTTTCGCGAGGAATTCGAATTTCTTACTTTTAAAATCGTATCTTTCATCTAAAATTACCAAAAATGCAGAAAATACAAGTACGGGAACTTTTGGCGCACCCGACTGCTTGTTTAGGCTTTAAACTGATTCAGAGAGCTTTCTAACTCTAACTTTATCTCACAAGTACTGTCCAGATACAGAAGATATCTATTTTTATTGCATTTCCCTATAAAATCAAAAGAATTTTTTTTGATTTTCTTGTAATTTCATTGGGAAAAGATTGAGAAAAAATGAAAAAAAATGGAAAAAAATAAAAAAAATGACTTTTCTCGTTATTTAAAGGAGATGAAGAGATGAAGAGATGAAGGAAAAAGAAAAGAAAAGAAGAAAAATTAGCTCCTTAGACAAAAACGGTGGTTTCTTCAGTGGCTTGGTGGTGGGGGTTATCATCGAATCGGATCTTTGCCTCGATCTTTTCTTTTCAAACCTCTATTCAATCATCTTGTCTTTCTTTCCAAGATTCACCAGCTATTTTGTGGGGTTTTTTTGTTCTAAAAAACAACCTTGACTTGATTCTTTTTATTCTTTTTATTCTTTTTATTTCTTCTTTCTGAGTCTCTAATTTGCCGCATTTTTTGTAGAGTTTTAGCTTTTTTTTAGTGGACCTTTACGATAAGAATCGAATAGTTACATTTATTTTTTGTTAGAAGAAAAGAGGAAATTGGATTTTGGATTAAAGTAACCTTGGGGAATGAATACCTTAGTTTTATCTAGCATTTTCTAATCCATAGATTGATTACAGAAAGCTTATCGATAGGGACAAGCTCTGAATCTAGTTTTTCCATTTAGCCCAGTTAGCCCAGCATGATTTGTTCCCCGGAAAATCCAGAGTTGAAGCTAAAGTTAGTCTAGAAGCTCCTAAAAGAAGCTCTAGAAGCTCTAGAAGCTCTAGAAGCTCTAGAAACTCTAGACGCTCTAAAAGCTCTAGAAGCTCTAGACGCTCTAAAAGCTCTAGAAGCTCTAGAAGCTCCTAGAAGCTCCTAAGCTTCTAAGCTATGCCCAAACCTTTCTACAGTATAGTACAATTCAATTGTTTGTTTTTTCGATCTGTTCCCTGAATTTCCATGATCTGCTCATCCCTTTATTTTTCATTTCTTTAGACCTACATGGATTTCTTCAGTCAAAAGAACGAAAAAAACTTTCAAATCTTGATCATTGCCTACTTTGAATACTTTTTTCAAAAAAAAAACTGGCGGGAGTCTTGGGACCTTCAATAGAAAAGAAAAGGAAAGAAGAAAAAGAAGATTTTTGTGAGGAGATTTTCAGGATGGCGGCAATTTACAGGAAAGGGGAAGAGACAAAATAAGGAAAGAGGTCCATGGATGGGAAGTGCGCGGGAATTCACTCCAAAAAGATTCATTCCTTTGCCCCAAAAAGTGCCCACTTGCGGGATAAACAACAAAAAAAGAATGCGAAACTTTAGCTATAGGGAAAAGGGAAAAGTTTAGAGTTTGTTTTCAATAAGGCAGCCAAATTCAATTTCAATCTCTTCACTTCTGAAAGCACAGGCAAGCGAAGTTAGCGAAGTTGGCGAGGCTATAAAACCCAAGCTATTCTAATAATCTGCTTCTGGCCTGGCCCCAGCCTGACCATGGAGTCAAACCTGTTTACTCTGGGCTTACTGTAAGCCTAGGCTTGGCTTGAAAGCTAGAGCACATTTGGGATAAAGCTTGCTTTGATCTGGTTTACTTCTGGCCTAACTCTGGCCTTTACAGATCCTTTGCAGATATTACAATAAGATCAACATTGATTGCTTATATCTAAAACTTTTAACTTAGAAGATCTGTATTTAAAGCTTTTCTCTTCATTGAATCCTTTCCCTACTCAGCTGTTCCTCGAACGGAAGCATTAGTTGCGCAATCGTCGGTCACCAACGGTCAATTGAATGCAAGAAATGAGAAAAATGATGGAAAAGGATTGAGTGTTGGGAAGAGGATAGGGAAAAGAAAGAAAAGAAAGAAAAGAAAGGAGAAGAGAAGAGGAACTGGTCTTTCATTAGAAATTGACCTTTATTGTTATTGATGAAGTGGGACAGATTTTGAAGCTGATAGATTTAGTGTTGATCAATTTATTTCGAAGCTGAAGCTGAAGTTGATAGATTTATTTTGAAGCTCAAGCTGAAGCTGATAGATTTATTGTTGATAGATTTATTTTGAAGCTAAAGCTGATAGATTTAGTGCTGATTGAATTCAGTTCACAAATTTGATACCTTGTGGTGTTTCAATCCCATTTTTCAAAGGTTTACATCATGTACTTCATAAAATATATTCATTTTATTTTGTCTTTTCCCAAAATTCATTAGCTACATCATACTATATAAGATTTAAGACTTGAATCTACACAATCTTTGAGCATTCATTCAACATAAAAGATTTGTTGTGTTCTTTCGCCAACTTGGTCTATTTCTTTTACCCCTACCGTACCAAATCTACTTCACTCAGCTGTAGCTCTTCTTCAGCTGTGAGATTTTCTTCTAAACCAAAAAAAAAGTCAGAACAATCGGCCAAAAAACGGCTGAAAAAGATGGAATTAGGTTCGGGTTGGAATTTCCCCATGTCTACGGCCGGTGGGCTGTATTTGTTAAGAAAATAATAAGCTTATACTATTTTTACGATATAATTTTACAACGATTTTACAACAATCTTGCAATATCGGTAAGGTAAAAGTGTTGCTTGTTGATCCCGATCAAGTTATCAAAAAAAAAAGCGTTCCAAGTTGCCCAGCTATGCCCAAATGATATAACCATAGAGATTCGAATGAGGGAGCAACATCATTTCGCCAATATTTTATTGGACAAGTTATAGATGAGTGCAAGTTTAGAGCTCATAAAGTGCATTGATAGAGATTTGGTGGCTATCATTGCCTTTCCTACCTTTCCTACCTTTCCTATCTTTCCTATCTCGAGAATCTCTCCTTCAGGTCGAGGCTTCCTTGCGTAATACATGCCGGCGTTCATGATTTCGTTTAGGAAAAAGTCAAGGTTATCAACGATCGAGCTATCAAAAGAAGAGCTTTGTGAGCGTCATTTGAATTTTCGAGAGAGAGAGCATAGGAATCTATTGGAATGCTTTTTTTTGATAACTTGATCGGGATCAACAAGCAACACTTTTACCTTACCAATTTTGCAAGATTATTGTAGAATTGTATCGTAAAAATAGTATAAGCTTATTATTTTCTTAACAAATACAGCCCACCGGCCGTAGACATGGGGAAATTCCAACCCGAACCTAATTCCATCTTTCTCAGCCGTTTTTCTCGCTGATTGTTCTGAAATTTTGTTTACAAATAGAAATTAGCATTCTCTGCTTGTAGACAAAATTTTAGAGCAATCGGTTAAGAAGCTGAGAAAACGAAGGTGGAATTTGGTTCGGGTGGGAATTTTCCTATGTCTAGCTATTAATAGTGAGAGCATTGTAGCTGCTATATATGTGCTGAGGGTATCATTAGCAAATTGTAGCAAAATTATATCGTAAAAATAGTATAATACCCTCAGCACATATATAGCAGCTACAATGCTCTCACTATTAATAGACATAGGAAAATTCCAACCCGAACCAAATTCCACCTTCGTTTTCTCAGCTTCTTAACCAATTGCTCTAAAATTTTGTCTACAAGCAGAGAATGCTAATTTCTATTTGTAAACAAAATTTCAGAAAAATCGGCCAAAAAACGACTGAAAAAGATGGAATTAGGTTCGGGTTGGAATTTCCCCATGTCTACGGCCGGTGGGCTGTATTTTTTAAGAAAATAGTACGCTTATACTATTTTTACGATATAATTTTACAACAATAAATTGTACTGTCTATTCTATCTAATCATCTAAACTAACAAGATATTCAAATAAATAATCGTTTTCACAATTCACAAAGCTAATATTCTCTCTTGAAAATTCTCTCCTCACTGAAAGTCCCTTCATTGAAATCTCAGTATAATAACTCAAAAAACATTCCAAATTCCATTCCTATGTTGCAATTTTCAATTCAATTCTTTCCCCTTTTTCTTTTTTGCTTGATATGGATGAATCACGAGTTAAGGCAATGGTCAGACATAGCTTTTCTCCTTGATCGTCTCCTTGAATGGCAGATTCCCGCCAAAAAAACTTTCCCCTCTAAAAAACACATGAGTGAATTCTTTGTAATGTGATGTGCCAAAAATCGACTCAAAAAAAGGAAAATTTCCGAGAGAAAGAGAAAAAAAAGTGTTGTTTTGCGGGAGGGAAACGAGTTTTTCGGACATTTTCTTACGTGATTTTGGCGCGCTTCGACTCTTTTGCTTTTTGGGCAAAAGTGATCAAGAGATTTTTGTGATCATGGGGATTTCCCTCAAAAACAAACAGCATATAGCGTCAACAAGACGTGAGAAATATGGGATTCGTTCTAGATGAGCAAAAGAGATAAGCGAAGGAATTTGTTGTTTCAAAGGTTAGATCAAGCTTTCAAAGGTTGACCTGAAGCTTTCAAAGGTTAGATGAAAGCTTTCAAGGCTTGATCCAAAGCTTTCAAGACTTGGTCTAAAGCTTTCAAGGTTGATCTAAAGCTTTCAAAGTTTGAGCTAAAGCTTTCAAAGCTTCAAATACTGATATTTATTTTGGAACGATTCAGCAAAAAAAAGAAATCCGCCGACGGGATCGCCCTTGGCCTCCCGACTAACCCCTCGACTGGGATACAGGGCTCTTAGCAACTTGGCCATGACGGACACAAATTGCCCCGAGAAATAACCGCTAGAAATAGAAACCCAAGCGTTTCAGGAAACTTGGAAAAATTCCGGTATTCTTTAATGTGGATATTCAGCTCTGCCATTCACTTTGTCAGGGGAAACTTTCAATTTCATCGCAAAACTCTTCTCATAAACTCAATTTTTAGTCAATCTTTCTATCATCAACTTGTTCAATCTTTACTTGAAATCACAAAAATTTACGTAAAAACCTGATTGATCACTTAAGGGGTAAAACGGGAAAATGAGAGGCGAAAAAAAACAAGGAGGAGAGAAAAAACAAGGAGCAGAAAAACTTCTTGGCAAACCTCGTATCTTATTTGAAGATCTCGCGCCTGATCGTTGACTTGGAGAACAAAAAAAGACGGTGAACAAAGAAGGAAAGAAGGAAAAAAAAAACAAAAGAATTTGAGGATTTTAGCTTCTTATGGGAAAGAATTGAAGGATGAGATTGATTGGATTTCATTTGAAAGAATGAGATTTGAAAGAATGAGCTTGGAAGAATGAGTTTAGAAGAATGAGCTTAGAAGAATGAGCTTGGAAGAATGAGATTAGAAGAATGAGCTTAGAAGAATGAGCTTAGAAGAATGAGCTTGGAAGAATGAGATTAGAAGAATGAGCTTAGAAGAATGAGCTTGGAAGAATGAGATTAGGAGGAGGGAGGAAGAATGAGAGAAGTGAGCTTGGAAGAAGGGGGAAGAAGTGAGCTTAGAAGAAGGAGCTTGGAAGAGTGGATTAGAAGAAGGGCTAGAAGAATGAGCTTGGAAGAATGAGAAGAGGGAAGAGCAGGAAGAAGAGAAAAGAAGAATGAGCTAGAAGAATGAGCTTAGAAGAATGAGAAAAGAAGGGGAGCTTAGAAGAATGAGCTTGGAAGAATGAGAATAAAAAAAGAAAGAGAGTGGGAATAAGTGAAGAATGAGCTTGGAAGAATGGTAGAAGAAGGGCTTAGAAGAATGAGCTTGGAAGAATGAAAGAATGAGAAGAATGAGCTTGGAAGAATGAGATTAGAAGAATGAGCTTGGAAGAATGAGATTAGAAGAATGAGCTTAGAAAGAATGAGCTTAGAAGAATGAGTTTAGAAGAATGAGCTTAGAAGAATGAGCTTGGAAGAATGAGATTAGAAGAATGAGCTTGGAAGAATGAGATTAGAAGAATGAGCTTAAAAGAATGAGCTTAGACGAATGAGATTTCATTGGATTTCAAGTTGGACTGTATTTTTAAAAACTATCCTAACCATGGTAAACATTTCATTATAATAAAGCTATTTCCCATTCCATTCTATTCCATTCCATCAATTTGCCTTTCCTCCAAATAGTTGCCGGCTCATTTCCATACAAATTTGCATATATTGGCTAGCTGTTTACGGGAAAAAAAGACATCAAATGTTATTCTTTGCTAAGTTTAATTAAAGAGAATTGATAAATAAAGAGGCTTGATAAATAAAGAGACTTGATAAATCTAGATATAGTTATTAGATAAATCTTTTCATTTCTTTGAATAAATCTTTTCATTCTTCTCTTTCTTTCCCTTTCTCTTTCTTCTCTTTCTCTTTCCCTTTCTTTTTACATTCCGTTCACCATTTCAATCTCAATTTCGTAACGTTCCCAAATTCTTTTTTTTTTCTTTACACTTTTGAAGAACCGATTTGAATAGCCAGTTCCAAGCGTCTTTTCTCTGATCGATACCAGTAATGGCGAAAGGTTTGTTGTCGAAAAGCCGATGGGAGAAAAAAAACTCTTATCAGTACCGCTGTAAAGGCTAGCTTTCCACAATTTTTCTGTCTCACAAAAAACTCTAGTAAAAACTGTAGTGAAGACTTGATGGGAGGTCTTTTTCAGTTTTTTTCTTTGGGAATAGGATGAGTTGGAATGGTGCCAATAGGGTGGGGAAGAGAAGAGACACAAAGGGGTGGAGTCTGTAAAAGAAATCTCTTCACAATCTCTCCACAACCTTTTCACAAGCCTCTTCACAACCTTTCACAACCCCCATTTCTTCATTTCTTCATCCACCATTTTGCAATTTCATTCTTTTTAAATATTATAAATATTATTTATTCTATTAACTATCGATTACAGTATTCAAATTTTAAATAAACAAGCTGTAGTCTTCAAGACTTCCTAGCAACTAGATTTGTCAGCTAAATCAGAGCAGACAAAGCCAGAGAAGCCAGAGAAGCCAGAGAAGCCAGATCTCAGCCTACAGCATTGCTTTTTAAAATCTATTACTTGTCAAATCGAATTCTCAATCGATTTGCTACCATTTGTTGTCTTTTTTCCAAATCTCGAATGGTTTTTGGGTATCTGTGGTGAGCGATGGTGCCAGGCGTTTGGTTATGGGAAAAGGGGAGAGAAAGAGAACCAATCCAGCTGTCCCCCATCCCATTCTCTGCCAGCTTCTCCATTTCTACAGCTTTAATCAATAGCCATCCATTCCATTCGCATAAATTTCCCTTCCTCGTCTCCATGCAAATTGATTTCTTCTTTTTCTTCTTCTAAAGCTTTTTGAGCTTCTAAAACTCTGCGTTCTCTATTTGTAGATCTAATGCTTTAGTTTTGAAAGATAGAAGCGCTCTAGTTTATGTAACTTAGTTTACTAGTTTACTAGATTACTAGATTACTAGATTATTAGTTGACTAGATTACTAGATTACTAGATTATTAGTTGACTAGATTACTAGTTGACTAGTTGACTAGATTACTAGTTGACTAGTTGACTAGTTGACTAGTTGACTAGATTACTAGATTACTAGATTACTAGATTACTAGATTACTAGATTACTAGAATTACTAGATTACTAGTTGACTAGATTACTAGATTACTAGTTGACTAGATTACTAGATTACCAGTTGACTAGATTACTAGATTACTAGATTACTAGATTACTAGATTACTAGATTACTAGATTATTAGTTGACTAGATTACTAGTTGACTAGTTGACTAGTTGACTAGATTACTAGATTACTAGATTACTAGTTTACTAGGTTACTAGATTACTAGATTACTAGTTTACTAGTTTACTAGATTACTAGATTACTAGATTACTAGATTACTAGATTACTAGTTTACTAGATTACTAGCTTTAGAAGAAGCTTTTTAGTACAGTAATCCATTTCGAATCCATTATTGTACTCTAAAGCTTTTCAGTGATGCTTTCTAATAGATTTCTGAAAAAGCTTACTATAGTTTAAGTTTAAAAATAGCACAATATAGTACTTCATTGGTTAAAAGGTTAAAGAAAATCCAGACCTAAGTCCAGACCTAAGTCCAGACCTAAGTCAAACTCTTGGCTTTGGCCTAGCCTAGCCTAGTTAGCTTTTAGTTTTATGGATTTCAGAAAAGATTTCTGAAATCGTATCTCCATTTCCATGTCCATCACCGATTTCCCTCTTGTCATTCCCTTTTTGATTGAAGAGCCCAATAACTCTTTCCCCTTTCCCTTCATAAATCGAGGCTGAGAGAAAAGCCAAGAGGCAATCATGCGCCATTTTATTGTTTTTACACGCTCATATCAAAAAAAGAAAGAACAGCAGCCTAATCTCGACTGAACTTGATCACCGTATTTATGGGCAAAATGCGGGAGTGACCTTGAGGAATGATATAATACAATGGTTTATCACAAGGCATGGCCATTAATGAAGCTTGTTTTATAGAAAAATAGAAAGCTACTCTTGAGCTGAGCTAGAGCACAATGATTGTGTTGTAAGAAAAAAGATCAGTTCCTATTCAATTCCTATTCAATTCCTATTCAATTCCTATTCAATTTCTATTCAATTCCATTCCCAATCAACTCAATTTCTCAGTCCTATTCAACTCTTCTACTTACTACTTCTTCGATCTGCTTTCCCCTTTCCATTCCTACTGTATTTGTTGACAGATTTCTGTCAAAACTTTCTGTGTTTCCCCTTTCCCTTGTGAAGCTGTCAATACTTTTACAATACTGATACAAGACCCACCCGAGAGCTGTTTTTTTCACGTTTTTTTCTCATCTCTAAGCCTTTCCCCCCTCAAGTGCTATAAAATTGAAAGAGCCAAGGCCATCGTTTCTTATCGCTTTTGGCTATGATTCTCAATTCTCGAGTCTAAAAAATCTCCTTTCACAACTCTGACCCCGAGAATTCCGTCTTCCGTCGAGAAAAGGATCGAGCCACCGAGTCTCGCACACTATCTATTTGAGAGGGGTTTGTTTTCTCAAAATTTCATTTTTTTTTTCAATTTCATTGACTCTTGAAATGTTACGGTATTTCTTGTCAAGCAAAAGTACAAAAAAACAATCTTGTTACGGTCAAGCAGATCTAGAAACTGTACCCATGCCTGAGCCTGTCCCTAGCTTTGCCAGAACCTGGCCTAAGCCTGTCCCTAGCCTTGCCAGAACCTGGCCTATCCCTGGCCTATCCCTGGCCTTGCCCGGTTCTAGCACAACTCTAGATATTCCTTGAACAGTTCCTAGAAACTCAGGCTATTAGGCTAGTCATTTTTGGCTTTGACTTCCCATCGTTGGACATATTGATCGAGATCTTACCTTTTAGGTCAACCACTCTTCTCCCCTTTTCGGTATCCGATCAGATCTCTTCAACTTTCCTTGTGAACTCTTGACCCCTCCAGTCCTTTCTTTTTGCACTCGATGCCGATCTGTTTACGCGGTGGATTAGAGGAATGGCCTGTTTCATTTGACCAAGCCCGATCGGCTGATCCCCTTTATGCAAATTCCGATTGCTCAATGTGTTTTGAGAAAGAATTGCCGATACTTGGCCATAAATTGGTGGTATCAATTCTTCAAAGTGGTTGTGTTAGCTGTGGAAAACAAGGAATTGTTCTAGAGCTCGCTAAAGGTTTACAAAAGGTACAAAAGGTTTATCTTGCTGGCTTTATCTTGCTAGCTTTATCTTACTAAGAAGTCTACTGTAGTTACCTCAAAAAAAGATATTGTCTTTATTTTCTTGAAAGTACAGTCTTGAAAGTACAGCCTTGTAAGTACAGCCTTGTAAGAGTATTCTTTACTAAGAGCTCAGTATATCGATTTCTTATCCTGTTCTTCCTAGTACAAAAGAAACTCCACTCAAGAAAGGGCAGACAAAGTTCAACTATTCAATCTCGATTCGATAGTCGGCTAACTGATGGGTAACTTGATACTGGCTCTTCTTTTCTCTTGTTCTTTCCCGTTTTTGGGGGTCGGGGTCTGTATTCAAATGGCAAGGAGGGGGAAGGAATGGGCGGAGCTTTCGGGGAGAACACAGAGCTCTCCCCTCTCCCTTCAACCCCAACCCCTCCCCTTCCCAATGTCAGAGAAGGCTGCCCCATTCTCTCCATTCATCCCTTTCCCCATCTCCCCAACCATTTTCGAACAAATCGTCCCTTCTATTCTCCTTTGTTTATGGTTTTCGCCTGTTTTTGAAATCGTGCTTGGGTTTTTATTTTTTTCATCGTTTCAGTGATTTGATGAAAGCTTTAGCACATATTTTCTAATTGTTTTTGTGTATTTTGTGTCTCTAACATCTCAAATGAAAGCTCAAATGAAAGCTTTTTCTCTTGACTGCTTTCAACTTCAATTTTTTGCCTATTTCAAGGCTTTCTCATTCATTACTTTGTCAGTAATCAAGTGTAACTTTTCCTAATGCTTTATGTTATTCCACCAATTCATTTATTTATTTATGTCTTCTCAAGAATTCATCTCCCCGTTTTTCTATTGTTCGCTTCTTCTTCCCCAACCCCGATGGCATTTCCATTTGAAGGCCATTCCCTGGGAAACTCGAGGATCCTTTTCACTGAATTCTAGCATTTTCACCATTTTAGTTAAAGGAAAGTTTGAAAATAACTAAAAAATCAAGCAAAGCCTAGTAAAAAAGCCAGCTCTAGTTCAAGTCTAGTTCTAGTTCATTTCAAGCATTCTAGTTCAAGTCTAGTTCTAGTTCCAGGTCAAATTCTAGCTCTAAAGATCTCTAAAGATCTCTAAAGACCTCTAAAGATCTCTAAAGTTCTCTAAAGTTCTCTAAAGTTCTCTAAAGATCTCTAAAGACCTCTAAAGATCTCTAAAGATCTCTAAAGGCCTCTAAAGATCTCTAAAGGCCTCTAAAGATCTCAAATCTCAAATGCCATAGATTCCAGTTAAACTCTAATCGAAACTACGCTTAAAACATCTAAACGAAACCAGTCGAGGTCAAGTTTTATTCATTTCACATCAGCATTCGATATTCAATTCATTTCCATAACCTATTGTTAGCCTGGACTGGGTATTGGGGATTGACCTTGTGCCCTGTAAGGGATTGAGGGTCATAAGTGGACCAGGGGGATGACCCTTGACACCCGCAAATAGATGCCTGTAAAACCTTGCTCTTTTCAATCCATTCTATAACATTTGCCAGTTTTGCCCTAAGAATATCCAGATGGTCAAAGCTTATGGCGCAATCCATCGCCCTTTTTCACCACAGAAATACAAACCAGCTGTTTTGGCTTTTACATCGATCGACGATGGAAATAGAGTACTTAGGGATTTGAGAGATCTGTTTATACTCATAGCCAGAGATGTACAATTGTTAGAATCTTGTTTATTCAAGCGGTTGACCTGTTTAGCTTAAGGCATTCATCGATTCAAAGGCTTTGATAACAATGAGACGATGAGACACTAGACAAGCCATGACAAAGGTTAAAGGCAAACTTATTGATCATTTTTCCTTTCAATCCATTCCAATTGATCGTTTTTCTTTCATTTCCGTTTGCTATTTCGTTTCTGCAAAGGTCAAGGCGGAATATGAGTAATCTTTTTACAGAAGAGCTCTCTTCTCAACCATCAAATCATCCAAAATGACTCTTTTACCCACATCGCCGACGAAGCGACAAACAAAGTCAACCGCTCGACGATGTCTTTTCGGAAAACCCGATCCAAAACAGGTAAGGAGAAGTGAGAAGTGAAGAAAAGAAAGCTGGATCAAGACTGTAAACTTAGCTTGTAAACTAGCTTCTAACTTAGCTTCTAACTTAGCTTTTAAATTAGCTTCTAAATTAGCTTCTAACTTAGCTTCTAAATTAGCTTTTAAATTAGCTTTTAAGTTAGCTTTTAAACTTAGTTATAAACTTAGCTATTAAGTAAATAGAATTGTCAAACAGTTGTGGCCGGCACTAGTAAATTGGTAAATTACCTAGGTCGAAGAACTGAAGATTAGATTTAAAAATCATCAGACAAATTTCAGACAAATCGCTGGCTAGAGGAACGTTTAAACGAGATTCGACAAGAAAAAGAAGCCAAATGGGGATTCGACTTTGAGAGGGAGATCCTACTTCCGTCATCCTCCACCACCGAATATCAAATCGTGGCCGTCGATCCGGCTACTGTGCCCAATTTCTACCATTGCAAGGTACACAGTAGGCTAAAATCTTTTTTCTATAACTTGTAGCCAAGATTAAACTGTTACTGATCACCAGAATCCTATTGATTTTGTGAACAATAGCAAGAAAAGCAAGAACAATAGCAAGAACAGTAGCAAGAAGGATAGCAAGAACGATAGCAAGAACAATAGCAAGAACAATAGCAAGAACAGTAGCAAGAACGATAGCAAGAACGATAGCAAGAACGATAGCAATTGATTTAGATCCAGAGCTTTGAATTGAAAGAACTGTTTGATATCATTGTTTTGATCATTGATTTTTCAGGTGATCACGCGAAACGTGAAGCCCGTTGAGCCCGGAACACCGGACACGTCACCAGCTGAATCTGAAGAGTCAGACTCCTCCTTTATGGACACATCTGATTGCTCAAGCCTTGCCTCGCCTCTTCCCATCAAGAAACGAAGTGTAAAGACGCCGAAGAGACTTCGGAACAAGCAAAAGAGCAAGATTACAGGTGAGAGATTTAAAAGAATTCTGAAATTCAGAAATTTTGGATTCTATTCTAGCTCAAAGGGGTCATTCTATTAGAGGCTATAACTAGAGAATAACTTGAACTAACATCGATCTAAAGAACAGCTTATCAACCTCAATTTCTAGATTATCTCCGAGTGAAGAAACCGTTGCGGCGAGTCGCTGGGAAGAATGATTTGAGTGATTCGAGAGCTCCTCAACTTCTTTCAATCGCATCCACGTCGGCTCAATCATAAGCATTAAATCTCAAGCTACTGACCGTACTTTGTGCTCTAACAAACGCACGTTTCGGCATCGACTTAGTTAAGCTTTAATACAAGTTAAGTACTGTAGCTTTAATGCAAAAACAACCCTCTCTTAAAGCCTAGCTTAACTTTGAACTCAAAAACTCTCAAGTTTCGGAAGATTTCTGTAAACCAGAGCACTAAATAGCCCTTATTTTTAACGTTAAATAACCCTTACCCACTTTGTCAGATCCTTGCGTTTACAAGAGCACAAAGTACAAGTCAAATCTTTTTTTTTTTTTTTTCAAAGCCTTCCAAAGCCTAGTCTCTTGTGGTCAATCAATTTGTTAGTAATTTTCAGGAATTTTCAAAATCTCCAATTATCCAATTATCCAATTATCCATTTATTCGACCACTCTTTTCATGTACAACCTGTGATATAATAAGTTCCAAGGCGTTAAAAGTCAAAAAGTTTCCCCCAAAAAAAAAGGCATCCAAAACGACTTTTTCCTTTTTGAAATTCTGATCGGGTCAATTTTCAGGGTTTTCTGAAGAAAAGCAAAAAAAATTTCGATTTTCCATTTTCCATTTGAGAGATTTTCGTTTGAAATTTGTTTAAATTAAATGAATTTCAATTAAATAAATTTCAATTTGAATCCTGAAAATAAATCCGAAGCTTTCTTTGGCAATAGCGGTGATTTTGCCGGAAATCTTTTCACTTTTTGGCTGTAGTCAAAAAGTAGTCAAAAAAAAAAAAAAAGAAATTTGCTGATTTCGCTTCAATCTCACCGTAAGTCGCTAATCGATTCTGAATTTTTGTGGTGTTTTTGTTTTTTTCCTCGTTCTTTTATTTGATTTTAAGGTTTTAATGTTTTTCTTTTTGTACAATTGTAGAAGGAATTGACAATTGTAGAAGGAATCGTACTATTGTACAATTGTAGAAGGAATTGTACAATTATACAATTGTAGAAGGAATTGTACAATTATACAATTACTATCGGAATTGTACTATTGTACAATTGTAGAAGGAATTGTACAATTATACAATTGTAGAAGGAATTGTACAATTATACAATTGTAGAAGGAATTGTACAATTATACAATTGTAGAAGGAATTGTACTATTGTACAATTGTAGAAGGAATTGTACAATTATACAATTGTAGAAGGAATTGTACAATTCACAATTGTACAATTGTACAATTCCTATATAAATTTAGTCATTTCAACATCATTTTTTCAAAAACATGTGCAAACTTTTAAGCGTTATTTGTTTTTTTTTTGATTTGAACTTTAATTATGCAAGATTTTTTTCTTCGTTTAGATAAAAATTAACAGTTATAACTTAAATTTAAAACAAAAAACAAACAAAAATTTAAAAATAAATTGCAAAA
Organism: Mesorhabditis belari; assembly: GCA_958450365.1. Classification (NCBI taxonomy): domain Eukaryota; kingdom Metazoa; phylum Nematoda; class Chromadorea; order Rhabditida; family Rhabditidae; genus Mesorhabditis; species Mesorhabditis belari. The sequence goes on from CAUEEP010000938.1 coordinate 1,793,561, forward strand.
TACAAAAATTTGTATAAGATTTGAAGAAAAAGAAATTTTGGACAAAAGGAAAAATTTGGAGAATTACTTAACTCCCCTCTGGAGGAGGGGTAGGTCAAGTGCCTTGTGGTGTAATGGTTAGCGTTCTTGGCTGGTAGACAAAAGGTCGCAGGTTCGAGTCCTGCCGGCGATAAAATTTTTGATCTGCATCTATTTTCAATCTAGTTTAAAATAATCACAAATCTAACCTAACATTTCAGTTTATTTCAGTTTCAATTTTCAATAAACTTTTCATTATTTAAGTTTACTAAAATTTGATACCGAAGATAAAACCAAAGCTGTTCTTAGAGCTGACAAAAGGAAAAATTTGGAGAATTACTTAACTCCCCTCTGGAGGAGGGGAGGCCAAGTGCCTTGTGGTGTGATGGTTAGCGTTCTTGGCTGGTAGACAAAAGGTCGCAAGTTCGAGTCCTGCCGGCGATAAAGTTTTTGATCTGCATCTATTTTCAATCTAGTTCCAATCTTCCAATCCAATCACAAATCTAACCTAACATTTCAGTTTATTTCAGTTTCAATTTTCAATAAACCTTTGAGTATCAACGCTTATTAAAATTGATATTGCAGATTGATAAAACCAAGATTGAGAAAATTTGAAAAAACCAAAGCTGCCCTTAGAGCTGATTTTTAGGTTAAATCAAGCCAACGAACAGAGCCTGCAATTCTCTACATTATTCGATTTTTTTTTTTAAAAGCATAACCTAAACACATTTTGTTCATCTATCCAAGAACAAGAGATTGAAATTGAAATATTTTTCAACTTTTTTCTCAACTTCAATTTGGTTTTCAAATCCCAATTTTGATGGGGATTTTGATCGATTTTGATTCCATCAATCAACTTTTTTGATTGATTTTTCCAATCTTTTCGACAAGATCAAGAGTTTCGTAGTGGGTTTTTCTTTTTTTGTGTAGAAGAAAACGAGAAATCGAATTGGTATGAAATTGGTTGATTGGTACCGGTCGGTGTCTCGTACAAAATCACAAAGCGAAGAGAGCTGCGCACGCTTTTTTTTTTTTGCATTGACTCCGAGAGATCGTTTCACCACTTTTTTTCAGTCGCCGAAAAGGTCTAAAGTCATAAAAAGACCTTCAACGAGAAAGGGGATTCATTTCTGACTTTATTGCAAAAGACAGAGTGATCTACTTTCAGTTTATAGTTCAGTACAATAGCTACAGTATCTATAGCAGCTACAAGACATTACTCTGTTCCCCTATGACAGCTACAGTACGATCCAGCTTACAGTACACTCTTACATTGGCTACGAGACAGTACGAGTAGCATAGACAGACAGTAGCAAGAGGAGTTGCCTTATTGCCTTTCCAGGTTTGATTTGAGGCCGAAGTTAGATTCCAACGACGTTAGATTACAGTACGATTCAGCTTACAGTACACCCTTACATTGGCTACGAGACAGTACGAGTAGCATAAACAAACTGTAGCAAGAGGAGTTGCCTTATTGCCTTTCCAGGTACCCGACTCTAAGCAATTATAATTTTTACATAGAATGAGCAGCTGAGAAATGGTTCTAGTACAAAAACTCAATCTCGATGACCTTGGTGTCAACTATGCTGACTATGGGGGACATTTTTTGAAAAGAAAAGGCTCACTACCCAGAGACTCAATGTGGCGTTACTCTTATACATTGAAAAAGAATGAATTGATGTTCAGTGAAGTGAAAAGTCGCGCAGAGGCTCACAATTACAAAAATGTTGTTTAATTTTGTGCACACTGAGATTGTATAATGTAAAAGTAGTTTCATAGTGCTTTTAAAGTATCGATTGTAGCTGATGTAGGGATACTGTAGCTGTTGAGGATACTGTAGTCAATGTACTGTAGTCAGTGTACTGTAGCCGTTCTAGAGTATTGTAGCCGTCCGTTCTAGAGTACTGTAGCCGTTCTGGGTACTGTAACCGTTCTAGAGTATTGTAGCCGTTCTAGAGTATTGTAGCCGTCCGTTCTAGAGTACTGTAGCCGTTCTGGAGTACTGTGGTCGTTCTAGGTACTGTAGCCGTTCTAGAGTATTGTAGCCGTTCTAGAGTATTGTAGCCGTCCGTTCTAGAGTACTGTAGCCGTTTTGGAGTACTGTAGTCGCTCTAGGTACTGTAGCCGTTCTAGAGTATTGTAGCCGACCGTTCTAGAGTACTGTAACCAATGTATGGTACCGTAATTAGCTAGGGTACTGAGCTAAAACGCTTAACTAAAGCTTTAGCATTGATTTTGATGAATAGCCTCAAATTTATCTTCTTTTATCAATTTCCCACAGGCAAGTACCCCAAAAATCACTCGAATCGCCGGAGAATCGGGCAAATGTTAATTTAGGAACTCAGGAACATCAAACTTTTCTGTGGAAAGGAATTGTGTGAACTTTTCTATAGAAAGGGTAAAAGATATTTTACGATATGTCACATATGCTTCGTCGCCGCGGCGATAAATACTCATCATCTCGTGTTGGGGTGAAGAGGCTGGGGTAAGGCTCACCCCCAACTACTAATGAATGACACAAAAAGAGGTAAAAGAGAGATTTGACCTGATTCTTTAGGCCTACCCGTTTTTTTTTCCCCTAGTGTGCACTCCGAACGTTTAGGGTGTAATCTAGGGACTCCCCACTTATCCCAAGCCCAGCCCAGGTCAACTGTCAATAGTTTTACAGGGGCATCCTTTTGGCACTTCACGAATGAATGAATACTTTATTGAATAGGAAATTTTCTGATCTAAACTTGGAATCTTGTACAAGAGCGAGTTCATTAGAGCCCGTTAGTAATGGGTCTTTTGGAGATGATCTTAGATTCTCATTGTTGCTTGATCAGCTACAGTATTCTACTAATCCTTACAGCTACAGTACAATGGAAACAGTAGCAATCAATCAAGCAGTAGATCAATTGATCTGGCACACCTGGTACAGCATAGATCTACTAAGGAGTAGGCTACCATTGGAATACTACGGTAGCTACTCATCAACTAAATAAGCTTAAGATAATAGCTAAGCTAATAGTTAATAGCTTAAGCTAATAGCTAAGCTAATAGCTTAAAATAATAGCTAAGCTAATAAGCTTACCGTAAATACTGTAATAGTACCCCACTGCCCTCGTACAGTCGCGTAGTCGCAAAAGTTTTTTAGTATTTCATTTTTTCAAAGCACCCGTACTTTCAAAAAATACGTCTTTGGTATCAAAAAATAGCCCTGAATTTCAGCTATTTTTTGATACCAAAAACGCTTTTTTTGATACCAAAGATAATGACGGTGCGGAGCGTTGCGTAGTCTAGCTTTGAACGAGTTTTTCTCGACACTGGTTTAAGCTACAATGCGCGCTTAGGTATCAAAAAATAGCCCTGAATTTCAGCTATTTTTTGATACCTACACGCGCATTGTAGCATAAACCAGCGCCGAGAAAAACTCATTCAAAGCTAGACTACGAAACGCTCCGCACCGTCATTATGGGGGTGGGGTACTAATACAGTATTTACGGTAAGCTAGTAAGCTTAAGTACATCTACTTACAAGTGTTACTTTATAGCAGTATATCTAAATAGTAAAAAGTTTGAATAAATATGAGTCAATAAACAAATATCCTCTAAAATTCAAAAATCTTCATCACCAGAAGAAATTTCAAAACACTTTTCCTATCCAATCCTGTCAAAAATGCAAAATAAAAAAAGGCTAAAATCTCTTATTTGTCTTTGAGTCAGACCATTTGATGTCTCAAGAACGAATCGCGCATTACCCTACCCCAAATTTCTTCAAAGATAAGCCCCATTGTTCCCCCAATTTCTCTTCAATACTTTGAGCTCACTGATAAAGCCGTTCATTGAATATTCATTGAATCTTTGCATACAATGACACGTCCATCATTTCTTTTATTGCCTTTTGACAGCTATCTTTAACAAAGAAACTGATATGGAAATTTTCCCTCGGTTTCCTTTTTTTGGAAAATTTTCTTTATGCTTTTAATTTCAACGGGGATAAAGAAATAATCGGTTATGGGTCTTTATCAGAAAAGAAAGAAAAGAAAGAAAAGAAAAGAAAAGAAAAGAAAGAAAAGAAAGAAAAGAAAGGGCACGTGAAATCGTAAAGCGCTAAATTGAGACAAAAAAAATGGGCAGAATCTGATGGCTCGGATGACTCGGTTCGGTTTATGATGGCTCGGAAAGTAGAACTCTAATGAACAACAGATTGAAAAGGAGAACTTTTTATGAAAAGTAATTAGTGCTTAAATTGAATTTATATCTGGCTTTTTTTTTTGGCTTAAATTGATTTAAAAAGATGAGAAATTAAACAAATAACACTTTTTTTATTTAGAGAAAACTAATGAATTTCTTATTTTTCAATGAAAGTATGAAAAGAAATGAAAAGACTTTCTGGACAGTCTAATAAAATATTCAAAATGGTACAGGTACAGCTGGAAGTACAGATACTGCTGAAAGTACAAGTACAGCTAAAAGTAAAAGTACAGCTGAAAGTACAAGTACAGCTGAAAGTACAAGCACTGCTGAAAGTACAAGCACTGCTGAAAGTGGTACTGCTGAAAGTGGTACTGCTGAAAGTAGTACTGCTGGAAAGTACAAGTACTGCTGAGCCAGTCCGTTGGTGGAGTTAGACTCGAGTTTTTGTCTAGTCTGGTCCAACTTTACTGACTCCCGTCTACGGTGGCTTAACCCAGAGTCCACCAAGCGCCATTAGCTTCTGAAATGGGCTGGTTTACTGGTTTCAGAGTCCAGCTGCAATATCCTAATTAGTACATAAACCTATTACTATCCCAGTACCGTAGACAAACCTAGTAGTATCCCACTATTGCTACAGCTAACTGAATCACTTGACTCAGATCACTTGACTCAGTACATAAACCTATTACTATCCTAGTACCAAGATCTGCACTTCAAAAATCTCTCTAGTTCAAGTGATTCAACTGGTATTTCTTTCATTCTATGGTCCAATTTTGGGAATGGGTGTCAATTGGTGAGAGTGAGAGGAGGGTAATCAGAGCTGAAAATGATTGACCCATTAAGCACTCCCAAAAACGCGATCATCGATGAGCACTTACCGCAAAATGGTACAATTGAGTGGGGGTTAAGGACACCAAAATGGCACTAATTGAGGCTATGGAATGGAGAGAAATGGAGAAGAGAAGAAGAGAAATGGAGAAGAGAAAAGGGGTGAAGGGGATTGTGTTCATCGAAATGGATCCATCTCTCGAGAAATTGTTGGAGATGGGGGGCAATTTGTGACATCTGTCAAATCGAAAGGGATTCATTGGCGATTTCCAGGGGATGAGGCAGATTTTTCCGGGAACCCACAATTTGTGTTTTCGTTTGTTTTCGGTGAAAATACAAATTCGAAAACGAATTTCTTAAGAAATTAAAATGTTTCCCATTTAATTTTTATTGTTAACTCACCTTAGTTTTTCATTGGTTAATTGAGAAACGATTATAAAATTGTAAAGTTATAGTAAGCATCAGTCTTCTATATACCAAGATATAGTATACCAAGATAAACCTACAGTATACCAAGATAAAGCTACAGTATACCAAGATAAAGCTACAGTATACTCCAAGATAAAGCTACAGTATACCAAGATAAACCTACAGTATACTCCAAAATAAACCTACAGTATACCAAGATAAACCTACGGTATACTCCAAGATAGTACTTCATTTTTCTAATTAAAGTTTAAAAAATCTAATCTTCGATTACTGTAGCCTTCATTTTTGAGTACTGTAATGATTTTTGAGACTTTGTAACACCTCGAAAACCTTACAGTAACACTCTCGAGTGCTTGTGAGATTGTCTAGAGTTAAACTTGAAAGCCTCTCTACCTATTCAATCTAAAGTAATCCAATCATCTCCTAATCCAAGGGTCGGTCACTTATAAAGCTTAATCTTAAAAGAAAAGAAAAAGGGTGACCGCCTTGTAAACAAAACAAAGCCCGGACATCTGATCGACGAAACCTCATTTGCATATGGCTTCACCTGGCTCGGCAAAGAAAAAGCGAAAAGAATGGAGAAGAATGGAAAAGAATGGACCTTTCTCTTCAACTTTGACATCCGGTACTCCTCAAAAGAAAGTCAAGATAATTGACTATTGGTGTGTGACAGGATAGGGATAGAAAGGGGTAAAAGACCTTGAAACAGCCGCTTCAAGCAAAGAATGGGTTACTTTTTGTGTTAGCCGCTTTCTTACAATGGTGGACCACATTGGTGATGGGAAATTGGGGGGAAATGGGAAAGGCTTAGGGTCTGCTTTCAGTTTTGCGTTCATTTTCAATGGTATAGTTTGCTTGAATGTATGTTTTTCATCTTAAAGATACTGTAAACTTTCGGTCCTTTAGGCTACTTTAATACAAAACAAAACTACAAAACTATTGAGCCACTTGAGACTGTAGGTAAACAATTACCTTTTAGCAAAGCTTTAATCTTAATTTAAAGCTTTACATTTTCAAATACAAGAATTCATGGGCTAGTGGCTAGGGCTAGTAACAAAGAATAAAAATTTATCTTAATCTTACTCGTTGCTTTCCGCGTACAGTCGGCGGGTACGAGGGGAGCTCTGTGGGAGATTGCTTGTCAAATGAAAAGAAAAAGGAAGAGATCGGCTTGTGCCTTTAGGCAATGTGAAGAGACGAAGATCAATGGGGCAAATCGTTTATTATGCAGAGTCACCTGAATGCCGTCTCTTTTCTCATTTCATCCTTTCACTCAAAGCCGCCGAATCATCCCAAACAATTCATCAAGCTCAATTCGATATTTGGGTCATCATACAATTTTTAGCCGGGGGAAATGGATAAAATGCAATAAGGCTATAAGTGAGATTTAGGTGATATTGGTATTTGATGACAATTTGCTTATAAACTTACATTTAAGTTCATTTTAGTTAATAACAAGCTTCCATCACTCTGTTTGTTTCCTTCAAGATACATATCGCAAGTGTTTTTGTGTTTATATATTTGTGTCTCGCAGAACTGGCGGGAATTCGTTGACGATCCATTGTAACAACGGGAATGACTCGATTTTCCCGCTAAAACAGAACAAGCAACATGTTAAAAATGGCAAACTTTGATCGCCGGACAAAATTTTCAAGTGAAAGTGCGCGAAAACTCGAGCGCCAAAGTTGCTTTCACATGTGAAAAACTTGCCATCCCCACTTTGGCGCCCAGCCAATATCGAGAAGAAAAGGGAAATGACGACTTAAAAAATTCGTCCTTCGATTTCCAGGGACTATCAAATAATAGACTCCCAAAAATTCCCAATTTTTATCAAAAACAACAAATTTAGCAACGAATATTTATAAAGTGAAAAAATTTGAGATCACGACAAGAAAGAGGCAAAAGGTGCTCATTTGAAATACCCGAGAGGTGTATAGGTGTTTTAGTTGAACGAATGAAAACAATAAGAAATTGTAAAAATTAATGTAGGACTAAAACAAGATTTGCAACGTGAAAACGATATGTGCAAAGAGTAAAAAGAAGCAAATTTAGATTTCGATCTGAGCACGAGCTTTTGCCAACGTCTCACCAAAGAGGAATTCGGTCACCTTAAAATGAAAATTAAAAACAAAACTGGTCCCTAAAATGCACATAGCTATTTTAATCTCTTATCCTAGAACTATTCTTAAATGCTTTGTGCTTTTATCAGTTGTTTTAAAAGTAAACAACTGCCTAGAGTAAAACTTAATTCCATTAAAATCACCTTATCCGAGTCGTCCGTTTTCTCCCCCTTTTTCTCTTCAGGAGTCTTCAGACCCCATTCTTCTTGTGGAAGCTTTCGTTTACGCCTTGGGTGGAGCTCCTCGTCGACCATGACCTAAAATATCAAACTAAAGCGATATCCCAAAAGTTTTGATTTATCCAAGATTTGGTAAATGAATACAACTAACTTCAACCGATTTGGCCCTGGCAATATCGGCTTCATATTCACCGATCACGAGATGGAGCTCTTTGAGTTCATCGTCATCAACTTTCTCGGGCTCAGGTTGATGATTCGAGCGCATCTTCTTTGCTGTTGTAAATCGTCCAAGCTTCTTCATCGTTTCGATTGCCTGAATTTATGATTAAAAACCATATAACGTACCCCTGTAACATCAAAAAAAATGCAACATACAAAGACGTTTGATGAGACTAAACGAACCTTATCAGGAAAACGAGGCTCCAGACCGTCTAAAAATCAAAATTGTTATGTTAGTCAAACACTCCTACTTCTAAATTTCAGCGTTTGAGCATCCTTGGTAGCTGCAAAAATACGAGCAAATATCGGATCAATTCTCATGTAGATTTTCGCAGTTTGATGAGCGAGGTTCCTTTCACGACTGCGTGGGCTTGAAGCTTTCTAAAAATACGGATTTGACAAAGCATGTTTTTATAATAAGAAAAAGGATTAGGTAATAAGATATTTAAAGAAAAATTTAACCAAACCTTGATTGGAGTGACATGCGAGCGTGAGACTGGACAAGAACGGCGACCGGAGAAAAACGACTTCAACTTGGGCGTTGTTGACATTTCTCCGCGAGCAGACGACATCTTCTAAAATACTTATTTAAAAAAGTGTTTAAATTAATGAAACCATAAAAACCGAATTTTAAAAAAAACGCAAGTAACAGAAAAAGTCAAAGCAATGAAACTTTTGAAAAATGAAATGACTTATGCGAAAATTGTATGGCTTTGCCGGGGGTGGGACAAATGCGACCTTTTTTTGCGCACCTGGACATTTGCGCACCTTTTTTTTGCTGGAAAAGGCCTTAGGCAAGGCCGTAGAGCTTCGAGAATATTTCGAAAATATTTCCATATAAGGGAATCGTATGCGTAGATTCCGAATTTCGACAAATCGGACCTCGCTGACACGTCAAATTTGGGCTAAAAGGCAAAAACTGCGGAAAAGCGTTAAGTTGCGTAGTTTTTGCCTTTTAGCCCAAATTTGACGTGTCAGCGAGGTCCGATTTGTCGAAATTCGGAATCTACGCATACGATTCCCTTATATGGAAATATTTTCGAAATATTCTCGAAGCTCTACGGCCTTGCCTAAGGCCTTTTCCAGCAAAAAAAAAGGTGCGCAAAAAAAAGGTCGCATTTATCCCACCCCCGGCTTTGCCAATTTTTGTGACTAACTAGATTCAATGAATATTTTAAAGATATTCAGGTATATAATAATGTAATACTTTAAACCACAAGAAGAAAGGTTAAAAACGGTCTGAGCATAGTTTTTCATTCACATCTTCTTTAAGAAGAGAAAATCGGGTGTAAAATGACTCGAAGTAAGAATTTTAAAAATTTAACGGTCAAAATGCTCAAGTTTACTTGATAAAAACCTAGTTTTTGCTGATAAAAACTCGTAATCGACGGTGTAAACAACGTTAACCTTGCAGATATTTTTGTGAATTTGAATTCTGTCTTGCCTATAACGCACCCTTTCGATTGTTTACCCTTGCGTTTTCAAATGTTGGCCATTTGCCAGGCTTTGTTATGTTTCGTTTTAGCGTTGCGTTAATGTTTCCTCGAGTAATACCTGTTCTTTAGATCGATGCCCAAAGTAAGATCTGATCAGTCGCGTTCCACCAAAGCGAGCAGGTAAGAATATTTTTGAGTTTTTAAATTTAGTACTTTAGATGCTTATTTGGACGACCAGATCAGGTGATCAAGGATGCATTGGATCAAAAAGTCAAGAGAATCATTGAAGAGGATACGAGGCGACTTGTCACCGATTTTGGGGACTTTGAAAGTGTATCAGCAAAAAATGTAGGCTTTATAACTTGGAAAGCGATGTAAAATGTTTGTTGAATTATCAGGCAGTATTTTGTAATTATTGTCTCCTTTTCAGATACCTACTTTCTACAAACGTGTTCGTGGACAACGTCTCTATGTTGATGATGAAAATGATGAGTTATTCCCAAGAGTAGCCAAGGTACTTTTTATATAAAACATGATGACAACTTTTACAAACGTAACACGTTTAGAGTCCGCCATTGGTTTCTCCGACAAAACCACAGGATACAATTTTGGCTCTAGCTGATGAGGTCTTTATATTAATTTGTTTTTTATCAGCTCTATGTTTAGATACCATCAACTTCATCAAAACCAGCATTTGCTATTCTTCCATCACCAGCTAAAAGGCCTCGCGCAGAAAAGAATGTTTCACTCGAAAATAGACGTGCAACCAGGTGGACTTTTGAAATGCGATTCAAAAATTTAACTGTGATATGTTAGATCGACGGGCCGTTTGTTTCAATCATCATCGTTGCAACAAAATGCAGAAAACGGTTCTACTTCTGTGGTGAGTTGTGCTCTTTAAAACTCTTTCAGTTTGAAACTCATTTTTAATTTGTTTTTTATCAAAATCTATTTAGTCGAAAGAATGTGGCCAAAAGATAGCTGCTATGATGGGAGCAACAAAGACTCGCGGAAAACCACAACTTCAATCTTATCTTACAAGTAAAGATTATTTACTCTTGTTTGTTGTTTTTATTTTAAAAATGCTATTCCTTTAGATTACATGCAACCAGAGAGAAAGCGACTCACTCCTCAGGTCAAGAATGAGGGAAAAGCGGCCATCAAGCAGATCGCAATCCATCGACACCGAGAGAGTAGTGCTCCACCGAGTCCAATGAGGTATTCAGAATCTAGTATTTTAAAAAAATTTGGCATTAGATTCCTCATCGAAGAAACTGACGGTACTCGAACGAAAACTTACATGGGAACAAGAAAAGGCGAGGATCCCTTGGTTGATACCAGCAAAAAACCTGAAGTGTTGAAAGGTGCGTGCTTAGCTTTTAATATAACAATGAAGAAAGTTATTAATCGAAGTAAATGCGTTTAGGTATGCTCAAAAGCGCGTCGACCTCTCGAATCTCACATCTCGGTGGTCGAAAAATGCAATAGACGGCCGCAATTTTGTTTTTCATTTTTTAAAGAATAGTCGCAAGTGATATTTTAATTACTTCATCTGGTCTTTGTCTTAAAACAGCTAATCTCATTTTTCAAATTAGCCACCATTCATTGTTACATTTGTAGTCAACTCAATGCCCAGAGATTTCTGCCCAGTATACACTTTGTTAATGATTTTTGTGGGTTATTTCATGCCTTTACACAGGACATAATCACTTAGCAAACTCAGGTTTTTTTTCTTGTATTCTCTAGTTTTTAGTGCATCTTCCGACTGTATCTAATCTTTCAATGTGATTGGTTTTTGGCTTGTCCAAGAATAGTCTTGATTTCATCGTTTTGTGCATATTTGCTATCTGTTTTACAATTCTTGTGCTTTAAACAACGATAATGTTTTTAATAAATTTTGGACGGTAGAGTTACTGACGAGCAAACTGAGTTTTCTACTGAGAAAATTAATAATATGGAGAATGCCTCAAGATAAAGGGGCGACAGGGGAAATGGGCGCCATGGCAACGCAACAGCCAAACCGAAAACTCACTTTGCCTCCATTTCACTTAAAATTCTTCCTGGCTTGATTAAATTTTTCTAAAAATGGCCGAAGAAGAAGATGAGGAACCGATCGGTGAATTGGCTGAAGGACCGGGCAAAGAGTTCGAGATTTATTTGAAGGTTGTTGTGTCAAGAAATGTTACATTTAGTCATTTTCTGTAAAAGATTGAATCCTTTGAAAGACTTTTAAATTCTCTCATGTTGCAGAGACTAGAATTTCTATTAATTATCAAGAATTTATCCTTCTAGAGTGAGGATATGGTGGAAAAGTTGAAGCTGCTCAACTACGAGGAGGGATTTCTCAAGCTGAACAAAGCCTATCGAGCGATTCAGCGGTAGGGTATCTAATGTCTAATTTCTAGATATTCACAAATCCATGCTCGACCACGAAAACCACCCAATTCAGTCACTATTTCGTGCGCTCAACAAACGTCGGCGAGCAATTCTTTTTGTTCACTTCGCTCGCCGCATGGCTCATCAGGAAATGCGGGAATGAGCAGTTCGAACTGCCGCAAGAGGTGCTTTTCAAAAAAAAAACAATTACAAATTTTCTTTACAAGATGAAAAAGAAAAGCCCAAAGAATTGTAGTTTGATGATCCAAACACGACAATCACCAACATTGTCACGGAAGTTCGCGCAAAGGTTTATGCAATAGGAGAAGAATTTAAAACATCTCATTTCTAGGGTATCGCCGCCGATTTCTCATCAAGTAAACTGAAATCGGGCTCCGGGGAACAGGTCCTCTTTGTGCTCGACAAATTGTGCGATACGGCTCTTGTAAATACGGGATTCAGTTGGCAAAAGTGAGTGGAGAAGCAGGCTTGTAAGCGGAAAAAATACGGAAAGGCAATCTTTTGATTTTCAAAGCAAAACCCAACGAACGGAAAAAGCGGAAAAACGTAGCTGCCCCATTTGTTGACTTTTTCTTTGAAAATTAAAAGCAATTCATTTTTCCGCTTTTTTTTCTGCCTGGTGGGAATAAATCGAAAATCTGAAATAGTAATGTTGAAGTTGACCATTCAAACTTTAGAATGGTTCCCCCGGTGAACGAGGATGAGGACATGAATGTCGACTCGGAGAAGGACTCCGATTCTGAGGGGGTACTGGGTTTGGGCTGTTCAGAAAAATCATTGTGCAAGTCTGAATCGTATTCTTAAGCGCGTTCGGTTGTCTTTGCCGAACGTGCTTAAGAACGAATAAGTCCCTTTCAAAATCAAAGTTTACGCCAGGTTCCCGACGACGAGATCGACGTTGCAGACGACGATGACGACAATGCGATTCTCGTCGATCTTGCCGCACCGATAGGCGCTGATCGAGCCCCAAATGTCTGTCCTCAATAATACAAATCTCAGAGAAACGTTTAACGTTGAACAAATCTCTTTTCAAGAATCCCCAGCAAGACCTTCTCAAAAGCTCGATCGACGCGCAATCGTGGAAAACCGAGGTGGAACGAGTGACTCCACAATTGAAGATCACCATTCGACAAGATGCAAAGGTTTTGTTGGACAACATGTAGGCCTGTAAAGTTCCAGTGTTCTGTCTTACCTATTATGTCTAGATAAGAGCATTTTCCAATTAAGTGACCCTAAACACTCGGGTCTACTTTAGTTAGACTTATCAATCCAGACATTTAGGATTGGCGAATGCACCTCGAGCAAATGCACTCGATGCACACAAATATGGAGGATCTCATCGCGATCGTCACTCCACAATTGGGACAAGTGAGTGATTGGAAAGCCCAAAAAATTGACTCCTTCAGATAACATCCGAACTCGACAAATCATTGGAGCGAATTGAGACTCGAGAGAAAAATCTCAATCAACAACTATCGGGACTAATCTCAAAATTTCGACAATCACAAGACTCACGAGCCGAAGCTGTGCAAAGATACAAGTGAGCAAGTGGATCGAATAAATTTAGACCATGATCAAAAATAGAACGGCTAGCGTTGGTATAACCGAGAGGGAATCGACTCTGCAAAGAATTTCCGATGATCTTGATCAAATAAAGCAACAGATCGAAGAGGAGGGGCAGAAAAATAGTGATGGAGGTAAGAAATAGGATTTTCTATTTTGCCAAAATGTCAAACAAATCGAGGTTTCCTGTTATTCAAAGCCCCACCTTGATGAAACTAAGCCATACCTATTCAGCACCACTTGTGAAAGTGAAACAAGCCTTGTTGAAAATCGAAGAAGACATTCAAAAGATGAATGTTCAAATCGGAGTCCTCGAGCAGGCCCTTCTCAACGCTCATCTTCGTGAACGGGTCGCGTTCGCACAAGAAGCATACGGTGCATATTGAATGTTACCACAGATCTAAATGAAAATTTATTCAAGCACGGTATAAACGTCAAGCCACCAATACAAGGACAAGCGAATGAAACAATCTATATCATAAAAGCACCGCATAAACTAGAACAATGTCTCGCCGGGACAATAGAAATAATAGAAACCGCGTTCAATTAGAAATAACCCGATAAAAATACCACAATACGTTGACTTGAGATCAAATATAAGACATACATTGGAGGGAGGTAATAAATAAATGCCAAAATATTGGGCCTGTAATAGACAAACAACCTATGCTTTAAAACTTACAAGAGCATTATTTGCCTAAACATTGCATCTCACAAAGGTAATCAAAGTTTCCTTTTTGATGAATCGTCATCAGAGTAGACTTCTTCAGGGATTACATCTTCATGCACATACCTTGCTTTTCTGACCGCCCGATGTGGCTGCTGTCGACGCGGCGTTTCATTCTGAACAAATTTGTCTAAAAATATAATCAATGATTTACCAAATCCCTAGCAGCGCTTCGAGTATTACTTCCACTAGCCCTTGATGTTCTAACTGATGGTGCGCTAAAAATAAAAACCAGCTCGTGCAAGATTTAATAAATTTTACCTCATTAACTCTTTAAGTTTATCCTTATCGGTTTTTGTGCTTTTAGAAGGCCTTTTAGCAGACTGTGCCTAAATTGCTTTTATAAAAAAAAAGGCATTCTCACTTTGCGAGGAGTTTTTGCATCAGTTTTTGCATCAGTTTTTGCTTTGCTAGTACCCGGTTGATTTGCATCCTCGTTCTATAAATTGTATCCTGTTACTAGCAAAAATTCAAAACTGGCGTACCCTTTCTAGTGATTCTTCAGCACGGCGAAGACGTGCTTCGGCACTTCGCGAAAACGAAAACAGATATTGTAAGGCATGCGGTGGAGGGCTTAGTGACGCAAGATCCTAATGTTTTTTTTCATTAAGCTAATATAAAAACAAACCGCTCGTATCCTATCAACATCCAGCTTGAGTCGCAACAGACCTTTTGGGGTAAAACCAAATCCCACGTTAGTGTATTTGCACACCTAAATAAAAAGATTTGAACCATGGATACATTAGCACACTTACACTAGCGTAAGCGGCAAGTACTGGGTATCGTTTATCTCCAATTCCATGAAGGCTCTCCAATTTGTTTTTAGAAACATAAATTATTTCTCTCCTGATGTGCTCGATCACAAGCTTTATGAGGTAACCTTGTGTGCTCACGACCTAAAAACGTTTATGTTATTGCAACAAATAGATGCATACTTTATTGGGATCATCGGGTAACGAGGAGCGTCTTTTGGCCTTTGGATCGGGATTGTCCTAAAAAAGATAACATATAAACATTAATAATAGAGTATACCTTGCTATGCGATTTCTCGCTACTCACTAGGAAATGCAAGTTCTCCGCTGAGACGGTAAAAGTCACAAAGGCTGCAACTTTCTCTGGCACAAGCTAAACAGTATTGGTTTTACAACGGCAACAACGATTGAATACGGTACCTTTGCAATTATTTGCTTCCATTCATCCGAAAGAGTTTCTTCTGTTTGTTCCGAAATTTGGTCGAATAAGTCAATGAATGCGTCAACAATTAATCGTTGATTTTCGCTACACTTGTTATAGGAAAAAAACTTAACGAGTAACTTACGGCACTCCACGGAAAATTTCAAAGAAGCTCATCAGCATTGATCGCAAAAACGGTCGCTCAAAGGATTCAGGATGCATGATTCTGGAGTAATATTATTGGAAACTCAAACTAGTCTATTTACCTAGCTATCATTGTGGTCAATAGTCGACACACTCCGATGGCTCGTGGCTGATGCAACACAAATTTCGAAGCGCATTCGTAAATGACATTTTCATAGTTACCGACCTCAACATCAAGCGGAATGTTCTAAAATAGAAAATGTGATAGGAAAGTGAAAAGGTGATACCCTCAATGCGTCGTTTAGATAATCAATAAAGTCGAATGGAATATCTTGCCGTTTCGCCATATTTTCATCACTGTTCGCCAAAGTCAGAATCTAAGCACATCAAAATTATTGCCTTTAAACCTTGTTGCTCACCTTCTCGTAGTTACTCATCAAAATGACATCGGTCAATGCAACAATCAAATTTTGCTAAAAAAACCATGTTCTTCAGTTCTAACACCTAACTAACGTGTAATAGAGCATTATCTTGAATCTCATAAGCAATTGTGCATAGAATCGGTACATATGTTTCATAATCCTCTTGAAATTGC
Organism: Mesorhabditis belari; assembly: GCA_958450365.1. Classification (NCBI taxonomy): domain Eukaryota; kingdom Metazoa; phylum Nematoda; class Chromadorea; order Rhabditida; family Rhabditidae; genus Mesorhabditis; species Mesorhabditis belari. The sequence continues at coordinate 1,809,567 of CAUEEP010000938.1, forward strand.
ATACACAATGTGGCCATCTAAACAAGCCAATGTTGAAAATCAGTTGTTTTTGAACAACCATCTCAATGAAGATCACAATAATGTCCCTTTCATAGGGTAAGATCTGTGTGAAACGTTTCAGTATTCCATTCAGAATCAATTGACGGGGTTGAGCATCCTAAAATAAGCCCAACCATTAAATGCACAGTCCCAAATGACTAACATATTTTTGGAGAGTTCTTTGCACAACTAGGCGGATTCCTCGAAAGCGATTTGTTTTCAGCATTGCATTGATCACCATACAAGCTTGACCCAATGGCTCATGTTGTAAGACCAAGACACCCTAAACGCTTTGCCTTGAATAGATCTTTGTTCAACAGGCATCAAACTATCTTCTAGCCTACCTCTTCGTTGAATTCTTGCTGGATGTCATTAATGGAGTACCAAGTGGTGATAGCATCTTCTAAGTGATAAATTAAATCACCCCAAATAGCCTAAAACACCGGTCTAGATAAGTGACTAAGAGAAAATAACGAACCGCAACAAATTGTTGTTCTTCCGTTTCTGCATCAAGCAAAAAAGAGTCGATGTATTCCCGTACGGCAAACTCAACGATAGTCCTTGACACAACCATGTTGGTGAGAACTCGAAGCAAAAACTTTCGATAGGTCTCCCTATAAAGTTTTTGTTTTAGAGGTTAAAATTGTTAGCAAACATTCCAGCTTCCTCTTTGTCCAAAATCGAAAGAACCGTCAGCAAATCGTTAAAGAGTGTCCACCAGGATTTATCATAGGTGTCAATCAAATCGTCCCTTTCAGCGAACTGGCTGAAGGTGTTTGCGAATAACCTAAATAAACTAGAGCTGAGATTGAATATTAATGGAACCTATTAATCTCAGAAGAGGCTTCTTGCAACGTAGGGCATAATCGATTAAGGGTAACGAGCAGACTGGCATTATCTCCCTTGGCGCACTTTTTGACATAGTCTACCAAAACTCTCCAGAAAAAGATAGCTGGATAAGAAAACTGAATCGGCCTCCTAAGAACGATGTTGTAAGACTAGGACCACAAAACCAACCAAATAATCTTCTTAAAAGTCCAAACAGTGATGATATTGTCAGTCTAAATCATAGAAAGTTTTGAAAATGTAAAATATTACTCACCGGAGCGATACCAGCTATAAGTTCACGGATAAAGTCGTCAATGGGCAAGTCATTGAATATATTCTGATGATAATATTCTAAAAGACGCTCTATCAGTGCTCGACAATTCTAAATAATAAGTAGAAAAGCAACTCTCTGAAAAATTACCCGATCCTGCTTGGTTAAGATCGTTGCCGAAAACTCCTTCAATATGACAAACAGTCCATGCGCAATGCCGTCTAATTTGCTTCTTGTCGTCTTCCTTCCTTTCTGATTGGCATCCTGAGGGTGGAATTACTTTACGTTTCACAACTATTTTACCATGACAATTTGACTAATCCATTGTGAGGCCAACTGGTCTTGCGCGTATCTTCGGATGTGACCTACATAAGTATTTTAAATGATATTAACTATAATAGTTACTATTCTTGTCCATCAAAGTCCCAAATAGAGCTTCATAGATCTGACTAGCTTGAAAATCAAGTGGATCTTGTTTTGCCAAACGGCTCATTGCTGCAATGACAATCTAAATTAGAAAACTATGAAGCTAAGTGAACTGATTATACCTCTGGCTGATCATCATTTTGTGACATGTAAATTACACGATCACGAAAACGCGTATCAACAAAAGTTATCGAAGAAACGGCAGCCGATCTAACTCGCCAATCCGGATCTTGGAGCATATTGAACAAAGCTAAAAAATGCTTAACATAATTAATTCAACAAAGGATGCCTTCTTTTGGTGAAACAAGGACAGTTGACTCAACGGGTTCATCTTGAATGGCTGTCAAGCCTTTAACACAAGCTACTCGAACTTCAGGGTCCTGCAAATATCAAGTATACTTAAGAAATAAAAGATTTTTACTTTTGACCTAGCGAAGAGCAGCAAACTCTTTAGAATCTTCTCTCTTTTACATGAATACAACACATGTCCATCTAAACAATTATTTTAGTTATTGTAAGTCCACGCATAGAATAAATGTAGAAAATATTTACTTTTCCCAAGACGGACTGACCACTCCAATAATCGACCCAAGAGCAATAAACAGTTGATTTGGACTTCTTTTGAAACAAATAAGAGACACTAAACAAATGTAATCAGAAACCATTAAAAAGATTAACCTGTTGACAATCGCTGATAAGTTGGTCCACGATCATTGGTTGACCGTTCCATATATAAATAAGGACGGCGGCCCGTGGTAACATTCGTAGAGCATTATCAACACTAACGTTCCTACCAATCCTATAAAAAGTAATAAATTAAGTTTTTTTACAAGTTGTTTAATTACTTACGGAAGAAGTACATGATATCGCGCTTGCAGATTTTTGAAAAAATACTCCTCAAGTTCGTTATTTTGCGTGCGGAGAACCTAGAGATTTCTGCTGCTTAGCTTGTGGCAAAAAGCTTACTCGACCGTATGTAGCTTTGAGGATCACTATGGCAGTCTTGGTGTGTTCATTAACAGTTTCTTGTGTTGCCTAAACTTGCGCTGCGATGTGGATAGAAAAATGGTTTACATTTAAAACTCCTCTGAAGGCGTCGATCAAGTTTTCATCGATTGATTTCTTCTCTCTCTAAAAGAAAAATTCCAAATACTTGACAAAATTGTCAAACCGCTATGTCCTCAATCGAAATTGCTTCTCCATCACTTTCATCAGAATCAGATGATCTCTCCGTGCTCATTTCTTCAAGTGAATCATTGTCTTCATTCATCTGAAACTATTAGTGAATCTTAGGGTGTGATGAGGCAGTAGCATTAATGATTGCTCCCAAATTTATTGCGTTCTAATTCAAAAAATGGCAGCGCTGGATAACGCCACAAAACAAAAAACATTTGTTTTAGCCATTTTCCTAAAAGATTCAATCATTTTCAAATAATTCGAACATTTGGATATTTTCTTAGAAACTTGGTATTAACATTTCAATCAGAAAATTACGCAGAAACAAAACTGCTCGATCAAAAGATGACCTGCAAATTAAAGTTTATCCTTTCATCAACGACTTTTATGGCATTGAGATCATGCGATAAAAATTACAAAAATGACAAAGTTGGAAAATGACAAATAACCAGTAAAAACATGTAAAAAAATACAAACACAGCGACTAAAAAGGTGTGGAAAACAATAATAACGCACAAACGTACAAATTCTAAGGACGGTCCCATCGACTTGATCGTCTTGTATTTCTGCTTGGACTCGAGTAGCTGCCGGAGCGTCGTTTTTGCCGGTCAGTAGTCCAGTAGTTCTGGGAATCTCTGGGCTAAAACATCGTTTAAACAAGTGTAAACCATAAAACACAACTGTTCTCTCCCTCTTGCTGTGAATTGGACCAATTGCTTCCGATCCAAGGGCTATTTCTTGTTCCGAGTTCCGTCGATTCATCGATGAGGCGAAATGACTGGTGCTGACCGATTGCCCAGAAAGAAGCAAATCCTAAACGGCAATATGTAGCTTCATAAAGTAGAAGCTTACATTTGAATGTGGCAAAACATCCGAGAGGCCGAATGAAAAACCGGGTCCAACCAGTCCGAGAGGCTTAGGTAACATTCCATGATCGCTTCCAATAATTGCCCCATTCATCATAGGAAATGAATTTAACCCCTAAAAATATTGATTTAAAAAAAAAATAAGCATTAACTATATTGGGCGCTATTCCTTGATTTAAACCAAACATCGGCGGTATTGCTGGCGGAAGAAACGGCCATTTGAAGGGTTCCAAAGAGTTTTGTCTGCTAGTCATTACGGCATTCTGTAAGCTTGCTTGAATGAGATCTAAAAAAATTAACGACGTAAAAAAAAAAGAAAAAAACGCACTCATAGCAAGAAATGGGTTGTTTAAAAGATTGAGCCCTCCTGGCGACATCAAAGACTGGAAATACATAGCTTGTTGCCATTGTGCAGTGAAGGAAGGGAGATTTAACTCTAAGTTGTTGGTTTAACGCTGTAATAAAATAACAAATACCTTGAATCGGAGGAGAACTTGTATCAGGCATTTGTATAAGTGAAGAGGGCGAAGGAACATTGCGAGCTTTTTTGATTTTGTGCGCTCTCCGTACCTCGACGCGACGTCCATCAATGACCTATGTATCAACAAAAACTTTGTACGTAGCACAAAAAAAAGTCAAAACCTTATGATTTAGATTGACCCTGGCCTGAAAACATCGCGCTTGATCGTTAATTGTAGCAAACCCAAATCCTTTGCTTCCTCGTTCGTTGTAGACAATCTCAACTTCCTCAACAGGCTCGTAACTAAAAAAAATAAGTTTTAAACTTTAAAAGGTTTCTCACTCTTTGAGAAATTCTCGAAGTTCTTTTTCAGTCCAGCTGAACGGAATGTTGGAGATGAAGATACGGCAAGATGAAGTATCTTCCGGACTTGACGCATCATCGTCGATCGCAATTGTGACAGGCGTCTGCTCCAATTTGTTGCTTTTCTCTATATTGGTGGCTTGTTTTAGAACGCTGAGAAAAAGAATCAAAACCTTCATTTTCCGTAGCCGAATTTAGTTTACTACTCCATTTATCCATTTACAACGAGTTCCGCCAGTCTAAAGAAGAAAATAACATTCGCAGACGCAAAATAAGCAAACAAGGGAAATAACGGTTGGAAAAAAAAACGCGCAACCATTAGGGTCATAAATTCAGCCTACCGTAATACTTGTAATAGTAGCCCCCCCTCAATGACGTACAGTCGCGTAGTCGCTAAAGTAAATCATTCTTTCAACACGCCCAGATTTTTCTAAAATAAACTGTTATTACCAAAGGATTCTTCGCTTCAAGCGCTATCTTTTGATATCTAAGCGCACATTTTTCGTCGAAGCAGTGCGGAGAACCGAGCGTCACAAAATTGTGTGTTAGACTACGCGACTGTACGGGGGGGTACTATTACAGGTATTATGATACGTTAATTACCCTAAAGTCGCGAGTATAAGTTCTGTTTGGTTTTCGCATGCAAATTGACGGCTGTCTCTGGTGCGGTGTGTCGAGGGTTCGAACCCCGCTGCAGCATAACTTTTTTGCTTTTTAAGAACAATAATAAAAGTTTATATAACAATAAAAATGTATAAAAACCCAACAAAAAGAAATTCAAAGCAATTAAAGCGACAAAAAAGAATTCTGTGCTTAGCTTCGAAACTGTTTCATCCGTCAAAGCTCTTCGAAATCCATTGATAATGCAAGAAGAGGGGACCGCATCGAAACTTTTCCTTACCCATTCCGAAACTGTCTCGTAGCTCGCTCTCTTTTCGTCCCGACAGGGTAAATTGGTCGTTTCGGCTATCGAACATCCATTCTTCCCAGTGAGTCTTTAGATTGTCCTTGAATGGCTTATTGACGCTGATGTCAAGCGGTTGTAGAAATCGAGTTAGCCCTCCTGGAATCACAGCCAGCTTCGAGTGTTGCTGAATTTCAGCCTTGACATTATCGGTTAAGTGACAGCGAGCTGAGTCCAATACGAGCACTGATTCTTCGGATTTGGCCGCCGGATTTGCTCTTCGCAACCAAATTTCATCGATCCACTCCTTCATCAAGTCCGAATTCATCCACCCTGTCGGATTAGCTTTGATGATCACACCGGGAAAATTTCCTTTCGGAAGAGTCTTGCGCTTGAAAATGAGCATCGGTGGGTGTTTCGATCCATCGGCTAGAATTCCGAGCACAACTGTGAAATTCGTCTTCTCATTTGCCGTTGAAGCAATTGAAATATCATCCTTTTCTTTTACTTCGACTGTTCGGTTGGAAAAACTGTCGAATGAAACCGGAACCTCGTCTATATTTCCAAACGATCGAAAAGATGATTTCTTGCTTTGACCGTCCTTTGGAAGTGATTGTCCAACGCTCGTCCTCCGCCGCATCGACAAACCATTCCGCCTCATGAAATTTTGAATCCACGAATTGCTGGGTGAAAACGGACGAATCCCAAGTTTAGTTGCAATCTTGATGGCTTCTCGTTTCATTGCCGGTCCATTTAGAGCTCGTTGTTTTGATCGCCTCTCCAAAACCCATGCCTTCAGATCTTTCTCCACATCCGGCCATTTTGCCCTCAATCCTCGGAAAGCTCGCTTATTTTTTGGTGAAGTCATCAGTGCCGGCTCAGCTGGTTTCCAGCGGTTAATCATCTGTTCGGCGACAGAAATTCGATCGCAGCCGCGTTCGTTCCAAATTTCCTCGCAAATTTGACCGCTTCGAGCATCGTTTCGGCGGTGTACGACTTTCTCCTCATCGTATCTAAAATGAAAAAACGTTAGTAAAATAAAAAAAAAACAATAAAAATGAAAGAAAGAAGAAGATTTTCCATCAGAGCCCTTTAAATTAAGGCAGAACTTATACTCGGATGAACTTATACTCGAGACTTTAGGGTAATTCATTAAACAAAAAAGTAATTTCCTCTGCACATCATCTTGCAACTCCACAACTATCGACGATTTGATATAGATCAAAATTTCTATGTATACTGTAGAGGTTATCAAACTTTTAAAATGCAGTGGCATTTTACATTTTCTCAATTTTCAAAGGAGTCACGGACGAAAGCATGAAAGGTTGGGTGGCAACTTTCTCAAATTAGAACGACTTTTAAAAATCCATTTATTTTTTATGCACAGTTCATAAACAGTTTGGTTAAAAATATCTTTTGCAAATATCGAGGGCGTTGTCACTACATACAGTCGACTCTCTCTATAACGGAACTCTATATAGCGCTTATGTACTGGTTTGCCCGAGATAGGTGCACTTTAGAATGCCTTATTTGATCTTTATTTGATCCATTATTAAACAAAAAAATTGTTTGACCAAATTTATTCAAACAATTATTTGTTTGTGAGGCACGCACAAATCTAATCACAAGTGTTGTCAAGAAGCTCGCTCAATAACTGACGCTACAAATTAAGCTATTTTGATCTGCGTAGACGAGCCGAGGTGAGGAGAACTTTAGAAGATCGAAGTTTCAAATTATAAACTATGAAAATAAATTTTCAATGACACATCTTATACTAAAGATAGTTGTTGATCAGTTAACCCAGTTGAATAATCAGAAATCAGTTAGCAAAAAAACTTGACACAAGCAACAGCAACATTTAACTAGCTATTCATGTATCCAAAATATCATCGTTTTTAAAAACCATCTAGATCCACCGTTCTTTCTTTAAAAAAAGTCATCGACAATGCTTTCAAATCCGCTTGCTATTTTGTTGAAAAGTTGATTTTAAACTGTACCAAGTTGGCATTGCTTAATAAAATTGAATAAAATAAAATAAAATAAAATTGAACGAAATCACAAACATAAAAGTGCCAAAGTCTACAGAACATAAACATACAAAAGTTCATTTTGATCCATCAGTGGCATTTTGAGTCCTTTTTTTTCATCAATTACATTTTGGCAAAAAGGTAGAAAGCTTAGAGTTTATGCCTTAAAGCTTAGCTACTTAGCTGTCACAAATTAGACAGTTCACTACGTGAAAGTTGCGAAAAATCTCATAATTATCATCTTTGATCTTAAAATCATCAGCTTAAAAATGCTTACTACCACTTCAAACATCTCATAAATTGGGTTGGGAACTTGAAGTTGGCTATGCGTTCAAAATAATATTGATCAACAACCAAAAGAGCAATCAACAAACGCTTTTTGCCAGTGAATAGATCTATCCATCTTCTAAAAATACTTTTGATAGATTTGAAAAAAAAGGCTCGTTTTGGAAGTTTTTGGAAAACGAGAAGTTAAGGATTAAAAAAGATGAAGGGTCGATGAAGCGATTTGACCACTTTCATCCACAGAAACCACAGAAAAGTTGATTTTAAACTGTACCAAGCTGGCATTGCTTAATAAAATTGAACGAAATCACAAACATAAAAGTGCCAAAGTCTGTAGACACTTTTACATAAACATACAAAAGTTCATTTTGATCCATCAGTGGCATCCTCTATAACTCTCTATAACGGCACTCTATATAACGGAAAAAATTTCCTTCCATTAAGAGGTGAGCCTTGTTCTAAAGACTTTTCGTTGTACTCCCCGGCGAGGGGGAAATTGTGATTGGGGGCTTCTCTCTTTTTAGGTTTTTAACTAATTTGTTGATAGTTTAGTTGTTTTACTTTAAGCTTACCTATCCATCAGAAAACTAGTAGCCTTTTTGACAAACACAAAAAACACCTACAGTACCGGTCAAAATTATATTCCCATATCCCCTCCAAAAAAGTGTCCCTTCTTGTCACTTATAGATGGATCCAAGCCAAAAAAAGTGCATCTTGTAGAGCTAAAAAAGAGTTTCCAGAATCTCCATGACAAATGCTTGTAAGATGACTAGACAAAATGTTACAAGCCTCCAAAGAAAGGACACTTTTTTGGAGGGATATAATTTTGACCGGTACTGTACCACCGCCGAGAGTACTTGCCATTCCGATACTGGAAAAGTACCTTCAGTAAGTTGATGAGTTTATCTTTGAACTAAAACAGGTAAAATTTAAGCATTAAAGAACTACACTAGAGGTGGGCAAGTCCAGTCGATGAATGTGAGAGACCTTCTCCAAGTTGTTTCGAGACTTCCGGCATCGAATAACGTTCGGAGGCGCTGTCGGGCCTAAAAGAAAAGTGTATAAACCCAAAAACATATTAACCAATTTCGATCCTAAAAATCTTTTTCTGGGTAATTTTAGGGTGTAGAAGCCAAATTTTGACATATCAGATCTTGTGGAAGCAAATGGACGGGGTTATACATAGGGAAAAATCGGCAATTTTCTGTAATTTGATTAATCCGTTTTATCTATCAAATTGATTCCACAAGCTCTGATAAATAAGAGAAACTGAAACAACAAATTTATTTTGGAAAGCTATCTAGACAGGTAGATAATCTTATCAAGTGTGTTAACACTACTAAAGAACAAAAAGACCAAATTGATTGAAAAACGCAAAAAGTCAACCTACCCCGTGTAGATGATGCTGTGGGGGTGGGACAAATGCGACCTTTTTTTTGCGCACCTGGACATTTGCGCACCTTTTTTTTGCTGGAAAAGGCCTTAGGCAAGGCCGTAGAGCTTCGAAAATATTTCGAAAATTTTTCCATATAAGGGAATCGTATGCGTAGATTCCGAATTTCGACAAATCGGACCTCGCTGACACGTCAAATTTGTCGAAATTCGGAATCTACGCATACGATTCCCTTATATGGAAAAATTTTCGAAATATTTTCGAAGCTCTACGGCCTTGCCTAAGGCCTTTTCCAGCAAAAAAAAGGTGCGCAAATGTCCAGGTGCGCAAAAAAAGGTCGCATTTGTCCCACCCCCGATGCTGTTGAAAAAACAAAAAACCTATTATTTTGTAGGCTGACAAAGTATTCAACGAGAAAGTTGAACTTCAAATAAAAAACTGAATATCTATAACTTTGTTGAGACTTCTGTGAATAAAGTTCTGTCGCTCTTTCGTCTCCTTTTTCAAGGCGACCAGAGAAATTTCCATTCTTGCATTTTGCGTGCTCTTGCTTGTACTTTTGACTATTTTGAGTGAAAACTCGTTTTAGGTAAAACGTACACGATGGTGGGCCCTTCACAAGTTGATGACTTTTCTACTATCCCGGCCAACGAGCAAGGCATAATTCCAAGATGTATCGACGTTCTCTTCAGTTTCCTCAAAGCCAAGACCGACCACGTTTGGATTTTTGGATAGTTATTATTGAACCAGTTTCTTTTTTAGCTGACCAGAGACGAATTCCAAAGCGAAATGCACATCTCTTATGTGCAGCTGTATCAAGAAGAGTGGTATGACTTGCTGGATGGCAACGTAAAAGTAAGGAAAGGTGCTGCTGAAGAAAAGTTTACTTCTGTTTAGCTTCAATTTCGTACATCGACGGGATTAAATTCCAAGCGGTTCAAGGTTACTTCCCCAGCGGAAGCTCTGAAGGTAGAACTCAAATTTCAGGGTAGCAAACTATTGATTTAGCTTCTTTCCGAAGGATGGAATGCGAGAAAGACGGCGGAAACGAGGATGAACAGAGCATCGAGTCGATCCCACTGCGTTTTCGTGATCGAGGTACTTTTTTTGTGATAAAAATTTCACTTTTTGTGTTTCAGCTTACAACGGAAGAACTTGTCGACGACCTTGCGGAGCGGCGCACCTCAAAACTACACCTCGTTGATTTGGCTGGATCGGAGCGCATTGCACAAACTGGCGTGGAAGTTGGGTCCTAGCATCGATTTTGCATTTGTGTTTAGAGCTTGACGTGCCTTGCCCGTGTAATGCAGCAGCTGTCAGAAGAGAAGTCGGTCATCAGCTACAGGGACTCGAAGCTCACTCTCTTCTTGAAGGATTCGCTTGGCGGAAAAGCGCGCACATCCATTGTTGTCACGGTTCATTCGGAGAAAAGGTTTGTTTGCTTTTCGATGTAGAAAATATTAAAATTTGGTTATTTGACGAACATCATATCTTCTTTGCAATTCGCTCGTGACTGCCGTACGATTGAAAACCATCTTCAAGTACCATTTTTGAAAAAATATATGCCAATTTTCTTTAGGTTAACATGAAAATTACGGGCAACACAGTGATGACTTTGAGCAACGAAGTGAACAACCTGAATCAGCAATTCCAAGATGCACAATTAGGTACTTGCTCATTTATTTACTTTTATATGTTGTTTTGATTTAGAATACAAAGCAATGCTACAAAAGCTTCAAGAAGAAAACCAAGATTTAAAACGGCTGACACTGAAACAAAACGCCGAAATCGACGCTTTGAAAACAAAGCTTTGTTTTGTAGATAAGCGAATTGTAAGTTTATTATGTCGGAATAAGAAAAGTTGCAAGTTATAGGCTTTGCAAACTCCAAAAACATCTGCCAAACGCCGCCGCACTTTATATGCCTCATCGGAAGAAGTTCGCAGATCCGTAGAAAGGGTCCGAACACTCAAGCTTGATGACGAAAAGGAAGTAGCACCTCACGTGTACATTGCTGAAAAAGTTTGGCTCGTTGTTGCTGCATTAAGATAATGTTTTGTTAAGAACATGGCCTCATTTTCCCAAGAAGAAAACAAAGAGAATGATCTAGAAATTGAGCTGAATCTTCATAGACAACTTATTGAAGAGAAAAAACAGGTAGTGCAAACGTAATGCCTTATAGCTTATCGTTTCTTCAGGAAATTCTGGCCCTAAAGGATCAAGCAAATGCGGTTCAAGCAGAAGCACAAATACGGGCTGAAAGTTTGACGAAGCAATTGGAGGAAGGACGTAGAACGATAGGCTGGCTAGAGAGAAACAACCTGGAGATGACGAAACAGAATGCAAATTTGATTAAGGAGGTAGTTTGTCTAATTTTGAAGTACCGCCGTCAAGTGTTCCCATATGGGGACACTTGTTGATACTCACAGAATTTTAAACACTTTGTTGATACTCCATCACAGAATTTTAAAAAGCTCTAGAGAATAAAAGAAAACGAAGCATTTCAGTATGAAAAAGTGTCCCCATATGGGAACACTTGGGGGCGGTACTTTATAAGTATGATAGTTTATAACCATTTCTTTGTTAAAGATATTATACTCTTAAAATTACCATTTTACATTTAGAAGCAATCAATCGAGTCACAACTGATGGATGTTCAGTCAGCACACAGAAAAACGATGGAGCTGCTTGACGATCAGAATCATCATCCGTGCACGCCAGTTGGCCCAAGAGCCTCGATCTTCAACGCCCTTGCCGTGCCTCATCATCCAGTCCTTCGCGAAGTCCTGCGAGCTTGTCTTGTACTTCACGTCTTGTACTTTTTATTTAGTACAATATTTTCCTTGTAATGAATAGATGCCAACGTTCCATCGTGGTCCCAGTTGCAAATCAGAAGAATGTTTTTACGCTCACAAAGACGTGTGATTTGTTGAACGCATTTTGATTTTAACATTATCGAATTGTGATTTCCTGTTCGTCTTGTACTTTTTATTTAGTACAATAATGTCCTTACAATGAATAGATGCCAACGTTTCGTCGTGGATTCCAGCTGCAAACCGGAAGATTTCGTTTAGTTTCAAAGGGAAAGTGGTTTTTTAGGCTCATACAGACATGTAATTTATTGAACACGAGCAATATGGGTTTTTAAAATAATAAGTTAAGTGCGTTATTGGGAATAATTATTAGGAAAGGGTATTGCTCCAGCAGGTGCAGAGCTCGCCGTTGGAGAACCTGGCACTGGGCTTTCTGTTGTAGAACTAATCACAGAGCTTGTTGTTGTAGGGTTCGTCGATGCATCGGTGTTATCTACAAATTCAACACGATTTGGTAGGAATGCATTGATTACCTGTTGGACTTGGATCATACCAGTCAGCTAGGAACAAATTGAGTTCAGTGCTCGAACCATTTCTGCTGCTACCCCAAACCTAGGTTTTCAATTTTCGGGTTTTGAAATAAGTTATACGACTTACAAGTTTGGTACCTCCATAGTTCATCATCGGAAAAGCGTCAAACATTCCCACGTCATACGTAACCTGTCAGAATTGTTTTTCAGTTCTCAAACAATTCCGTACTCTCTCCAATCCTGTCCCATCGTCGTTGATCAGAAATAGATCGAAAGCCCCAAAACCAATTGTTGAGTTAAGTGAATTGAAATCAGTCGAGAAGATGACCTAAAGCTTTTCTTAATCTAAAATAAATTTTTTCCTTGCCGGAAGTGTCGAGCGCGCTTTATTTTTTAGCTTTTTTATACTTTTTGTTTTTATATTTTTTTAGCTCTCATTTCCTATGGATCCCAATCAAAAAAAAACTAATATTTGGAACGTTCCCGTATTCTCCACTTTAGCCCAAATTTGTTTAGATTTACTATTAGATTCAACAGTTTACTCATCTTGGCAAAAACTATGCAGCAAAATCTGACCTCAACATTATATTATCGACTGAATTTTTTAAGCTATTAAAGGCTCAATTGGCAGCAAAATCGGGCTTTCTTGTTTTCACAATGTGTGTCAACAGCGATCAGCTGTTTTCCCTTTAGCTTGTTGATTTCGATTTGTTTGTTTCAAGGGACGAGTCACCATTTCTTTCGACGAATTCGATTTTCTCAAAGCTACTTTATTAGTCAGACTTATTTTTTGAGTATATTTTTGATGCAACGGTGCGAGTAGATGATGCAATTTCGACATTTCGATAGGCTCAGACGGGAGTCGCCATTTTTTACAGATAGTAAATCACCGAAAAGCCGGCATTAAAGAGGTGCTAGCAAAGCCCCTTTTTCTCTCAGATAACACTTCTGAGATTTTTCTTGATTAGAAAACTCACAAAAATTGAAACATTTCATAGCTGATCATTGAGCTTTTCTAGAAATTTGAATTTCTAAATAAAATTTGAATTTCTAAATAAAATTTGAATTTCTAATAAATTCAGATCGACTCAAACGGGTAAATGATGATGATTTCTTTGTGTTTTTCGATTTTTCTTTTGTCAAATCTTATCCTTGGCGATTTGCAATACCCCAAAGAGAAAAGATTGAAGAATGTGAGACAGCTGACTTTTGGTGGTCAAAATGCGGAAGGATATTTCAGGTTAGTGAGGGAGATTGCTTGAAACTGCTTGAAATCTTGTTCCCATTCTAGTTTCGATGATAATTTTCTAACATTTCAAGCGAAAGGTCTCGATGTTTATGGGACGGATTGTGATCAGGTAGCGTTTAAATGCTTTTATTTGTGGTCAGGCAGCGTTTAAATGCTTTTATTTGTGATCAGGTAGCGTTTAAATGCTTGTATTTGTGGTCAGATAGCGTTTAAATGTTTGTATTTGTGATCAGGTAGCGTTTAAATGCTTGTATTTGCATATTTGCATATTTGCATGATTTGTTCTACGGTAGAATACAAAATCGATACAGTGAAGGATCAAAAAGCTTTGAATTAGATTTATCGATTGGATCTTCGACTAGCCGCCGACGAGCAAACCCCTCGCCGAATCAGTAACGGAATCGGTGGCACAACGTGCTCATTTTTCTACCCAAACAACCAGCATGTACTGTACGCCGGGAATTTTCACAAGGTAAGGCACTGAAATCCGTAGAATTCAGACAATATCCACTGCTATACTGGATATCAGTAACGAATTTTGAAATTATTGAACACCCTGTATAGGGGAGGCGTTTGTCTTCATGATATCCCCTATCGAGTGATGGTTTTAGTATAGCACCGTCATCTTACCGCTAATAGAAAATTCAGACAAAGATCAACCGAAACAATACCGATATGAATTCGTGCCCTGTGCCAAAGTGTAAATCACCAGAAGCCATCACCGATCCAGTTCTTCAAAATCTTTGTATTTCATTGAATTGTTGAATTTCATATTTTATAAATACCCAGGCAACACTTCGTACACGTGGGACATTTTCCCAGATTTCGATATTTTCAAAGTGAACGAGTACGGGAATATCATCGATCAATTGACCGATTCTGACGGTTACGATGCCGAGGGGACACTGTCACCCGATGGGAAAACGGTAATTGACTATTGCAGTATTCTATTGCAATACTATTGCAGTACTATTGCAGTACTATTGCAGTATTCTATTGAAGTACTATTGCAGTACTATTGCAGTACTATTCCAGTACTATTGCAGTATTCTATTGCAGTATTCTATTGCAGTACTATTGCAGTACTAATTTGGTTATGGGTTACGGTAGTCTGGTCACGCTTTAAAGTATCCTCTTATTCTTCGTCTTATCATTCTTTCTCTAGATCGTTTTCACCTCGCTGCGCACCGGCGATCCCGAGCTGTGGCTGATGGATGTTGACGGGAAAAATCAGAGACAAGTACGACGTTTTGATTGCTTAGGTTAAGAAAAAGATTCAGAATTATAGATTTTTAAAGCTACTGTAAGCTACTGTAACAATAAGCTACTGTAACTGTAAGCCACTGTAACTGTGAGCTACTGTAACTTAAAAGCTACTGTAACTTAAAAGCTACTGTAACTTAAAAGCTACTGTAACTTAAAAGCTACTGTAACTTTAAAAGTAACTCTGGTGTATTTTTTAGTTAACAAACGTCACCGGCTACGATGGTGGAGCGTTTTTCTCGCCAGATGGCACGAAACTCGTTTTCCGAGCATCTCGCCCAATAAGCGCTGACGATTTGAAGAAATACAAAGATCTTTTGAAGTAAATACTAAAAGAAACGTAAAAAGAACTCTTTTGCAGATACAATCTTGTTGCTCCGACGCAAATGGAGCTTTTCGTGATGAATGTTGATGGGAGTAATATGAGACAAGTGGGGAACAAACAAACAAACAAACAAACAAACAAACAAACAAACAATTTTAGATCACACATCTTGGAGGCGCCAATTGGGCACCATACTATTTGCACGATTCGAAAAGGATCCTTTTTAGGTAATCTATTGATTTCAATCTCAAACACAGTCAAAAACATTTCACTTTAGCTCTGACTTTGCTTCGGCGACTGGCTTTGGGGCATTTGATTTGTTTTTGATAAACGAGGATGGCACGGGTCTTGAGCAGGTAAAAAAGAGTTTAGCAAAAGATATGTAAAACAAATTAGGTGACTTTTGACGACAATCAATTCGACTCGTTCCCGATGATCAGCTATGCTGGAGACAAATTGGTAAGAGAAAAAGGGAAATTGAAAATTGAAATTCCCCGACTTTCAAGGTGTGGGCGAGTAGCCGAAATGGTGGCAAATACGATTTGAATTTGTTCATCGCTGATTGGGTGGACAATCTCGATAACAATGAGATTGATGAAAGTGAACAGGTTGAGAGTAAAAATAGAATTCCGTAACTGCTCGAATTTTTAGAAACAAAAGCAAGGCGATCAAGTGAACGTCCCAAAATGGCAGGTGGGGAAAATAGCCAAAGCTTTGCCATTCAAAACACGACTTTTTTGCAGGACATCGAAACCGTTCCCTATGACGGAGTCGTCCATTTCGATGGGGAAATCCATTTACGGAATGTTAAACAAATCACTTTTGGTGGACAAAATGCTGAAGGGTATTTCAGGTGAGGAGTCGATTTCTCATTAAAATTGGTCGTCACTATTGTGGTTAGAAGGCACTTTTTCTTTTCAAAACCACTTTTTCTGGGGTAGTTTTATGCGTAGAGTCCAAAAAACACAACGAGAACTTTGGAAAAGTCGTCTTAAGCCGAGTTTCGGGACTTCAAAGTGCGCGCTCATCCAGCGTGATCCGCTCATCCAGCGGATACACTCAGGGAAGAGGTCTAAAAATGATCTCTCAAAACATTTTTTGAAGCCAAAACACTTCTTCTGGCATAATTTAACCTACTGATTATGTTTCTGATCAAATTAGAGCAAAATAAAAAAAAAAATTTCCAAATTTCTCATGTGGTCCCCCACATGAGTCAAAATCTCAAAGATTTTTCAATTTCTTTTGCCTCTACCAGTCAATTTAAGTTAGAAAATGAATATTTGGTGGTTAAAAATGGTTTTGGTTCTAGTTTTAACCTTGAAAAGTACCCCAATGGTCGATAGCTTGGGCTCCATTTAATGACGTACACTATAGAAGTGTGCACTTTGGAGCCCCGAAACTCGGCTTAAAACGACTTTTCCCAAGCTCTCGTTGTGTTTTTCGAAATCTACGCATAAAACTACCCCAGAAAAATTGGTTTTGAAGAAAAAAAAAGTGCCCCCTAACTTTATTAGTACCGAGAAAACTACTAAAACTCACTTACTTGGTTACACAATTTGATCGCGCACTTTGGAGCCCCGAAACTCGGCTTAAAGCTTCCTTTCCCAAGCTCTCGTTGTGTTTTTCGAAATCTACACATAAAACTACCCCAGAAAAAGTGGTTTTGAAAAAAAAAGTGCCTCCCTTTAATCTTAACAGCGCTATAGTTTATTTTGCTCTTCGAGCTCTATAAATTGCCAGTAAAAAGAGAAAAAGTAAAAGCAACAAGTTGTGTTTGCATATAACTTGCAAATTTTTTTGTGCAAAAAGTATAGAGTATACTGTACTCTGCTTTTTCAGCTTCGACGATTCCCGATTGACCATTCAAGCCACCGGAATGGATCGCTATGGAACAAGTTGTGATCAAGTACCATTCAACAATTTTATACTTTCATAAAAAAGTTATTAGATTTACCAAATCGATTTGAACCACGATCCGAGATATCAAACGTTATCCCGAATGTCGACGGGAATCGGTGGCACCACTTGCTCATTCTATTTTAACGAAGATGGCAATAGGCACAGTCTTTATGCTGGGAACTTCTGGAATGTTGGTTTTAAAGAAACAAAACATGTCTACCATAATGCGATTCAGTGGACAGTTGACGGGCATACACCAGTGAACAATTGTCCAATCAAGAAGTGCGCACAGAAAAACATCACCGACCCAGTTTTGAAGCAATTGTGCGACACCGAATACACATGGGACATTTACCCGGATTATGATATCTTTAAGGTAATACAGCAGATTTTCGTTTGTCTAAAAATTAATTAGGTTAACGAATATGGGAATGTCGTTCAACAGTTGACAAACGAGCCCGGTTATGATGCTGAAGGAGTGGTAAGGGGAAAGTCTCTACGAAATGAGCTCAAAACTTGTCTTAGGTGAGTCCCGATGGGAAACTGATTGCCTTTACATCATTGCGAAGTGGGGATTTGGAGCTGTGGATTATGAACAGCGATGGGACAAATCTACGACAGGTAAAAAGCTGGTGCAAGGGTTACGATACCTTTTTTAAACGCTCCAAAAGAATGGTTTAAAAGTACAGATAACGAATGTGACCGGCTATGATGGAGGCTCGTTTTTCTCTCCTGACGGTAAAAGGCTCATCTTCCGGGCAAGTCGACCCAAAACACCTCAAGAAATCGATACTTATGAGGTTGTAAAGAAAGACATCACACAAAGACTTGAAATCTTTAGAAACTACTCAGTTATGGACTTGTGGCGCCAACAAAGATGGAACTGTTTGTGGTGGATATTGATGGGAAAAATCTCCGCCAAATAACAAACCTCGGTGGCGCTAGCTGGGCTCCATACTACCTTAACGACAACAAAAGAGTAATTGAAAGAAGCACCATTTTAGATTGAGAAAAGCTTTAGGTTATCTTCTCGACTGATTTCAATTCACTTAACTCAACAATTGGTTTTGGGGCTTTCGATCTATTTCTGATCAACGACGATGGGACAGGATTGGAGAGAGTACGGAATTGTTTGAGAACTGAAAAACAATTCTGACAGGTTACGTATGACGTGGGAATGTTTGACGCTTTTCCGATGATGAACTATGGAGGTACCAAACTTGTAAGTCGTATAACTTATTTCAAACCCGAAAATTGAAAACCTAGGTTTGGGGTAGCAGCAGAAATGGTTCGAGCACTGAACTCAATTTGTTCCTAGCTGACTGGTATGATCCAAGTCCAACAGGTAATTAATGCATTCCTACCAAATCGTATTGAATTTGTAGATAACACCGATTCATCGACGAACCCTACAACAACAAGCTCTGTGTCAGGTTCTCCAACGACAAGCTCTGCGACTAATTCCACAACACAAAGCTCAGCGCCAGGTTCTACGACAAGCTCTGCGCCTGCTGGAATAATAATCTACCCGTTTTTCCTAATGGCACTTAGCTTATTATTTTAAAAACACTTTGCAAATCCATATTGCTCGTTTTCAATAAATTACATGTCTGTATGAGCGTAAAAACATATTTCTCTTTGAAACTTAACGAATCCGGTTTGCAGCTGGAATCCACGACGAAACGTTGGCATCTATTTATTGCAAGGACAATATTGTACTAAATAAAAAGTACAAGACAAACAGGAAATCACAATTCGATAATGTCAAAATAAAAATAAGGCACAATAAAATCAGTGTATAGTACAAAAAGTGAATGCTTTGCATAAACAGTAATTAGGTCGTCGAGCGACGAAAAGTGATGACGATTGGAAGAGATCACTCGAGGAGCTCGAAGTCAAGCCGAATTGCATTTCTTTCGGAGCAGTTGGCAAACCTAAACATATCATACATTTTAATGACGTATTATACTAGTCCTATGATGTTTAGAGAAATTTAGAGCTTCAAAACGGGCCATCCTAAACAGTTTCAATTAGATAAAAGCAAACTGTCAATAATGATTTCAATGACCCATAGACTTGTTCAACAGTTCAAAATCATGATCGTTTGATGGTCTATTTAGAGGACATACTAATAGAGAAAGCGGTACTAATAAAGTTAGGGGGGCACTTTTTTTTTCTTCAAAACCACTTTTTCCGGGGTAGTTTTATGCGTAGATTTCGAAAAACAACGAGAACGGAAAAGGCGTTTGTAAGCCGAGTTTTGGAGCTTCAAAGCTCATATTGTGTGATGAGAGGGATACACGTAGGGAAGAGGTCTAAAAATGATCTCTCAAAACATTTTTTTTGAAGCCAAAAACACTTTTCCTGGCATAATTTAACCTACTGATTACGTTTCTGATCAAATTGGAGCAAAATAAAAAATATTTTTTTTCCAAATTTTGTGGTCAAGAGCCAAAATCTCAAAAAATATTTTTGATTTGTTTTGCCTCTACCAGTAAATTTAAGTTAGAAAATTAATATTTGGTGGTTAAAAATGGTTCTGGCTGTGTTTGACCTTGAAAAGTACCCCAATGGTCGATAGCTTGGGCTCCATTTAATGACGTACACTATAGAAGTGTGCACTTTGGAGCTCCAAAACTCGGCTTACAAACTCCTTTCCCAAGCTCTCGTTGTGTTTTTCGAAATCTACGCATAAAACTACCCCAGAAAAAGTGGTTTTGAAAAAAAGAAGTGCCCCCCTAACTTTATTAGTACCAAGAAAGCTACCAAGAAACTAAAAATTACTTACTTGGTTACTAAAAACTAAAGAGACAAACCTGATAGTAGAAAATTTCACGTCCCTCCTTTGTATCATGTTCAATCTTCTCGGCTGGTATGCTCATTATTCTAAAATAAAAAGGCATTGCTAAGCAAATATCGTTTCACACTAGTTTTTAAAAAAACAAAAGCAACTTACTGTGAGTTGGTGAAGTGTTTGCCTCCAACCGCGACCACTGTAACAGTCGGAGACTTCGGTTTGATTCCAGTTACATTAATCCGCAGGTTACGTAGTCGTGAAGTGAAAGATGACGAAAGCTTCGAATCCATGAGGGCCTAAAAAACAAAATATTAGAGTGTGAAGTGCGAAAATCAAAACGACCGTAAAACATCGTAAAACAAAACGTAAAACTTTCTGAGCAGATGGTTTTAAATTTTAAAAGCTAAAATAAGAAAGTATTCAGCTTATTAACAAACAGCTTGAACATTTGTGAGCATTTTTAGTTGTTGTTTTAAAAGGCATGTTGTAAACAGGCTTCCAGATGGAAAAAAAGCAGAAAATTTAATATCCTTTAAGGGGGTGGGACAAATGCGACCTTTCTTTTGCGCATCTTTTTTTGCTGGAAAAAGCCTTAGGAAAGGCCGTAGAGCTTCAAAAATGTTTTCCTATAAGGGAATCGTATGCGTAGATTCCGAATTGCGATAAATCAAACCTCGCTGGCCGGTCAAATTTGTCGAATTCGGAAACTACGCATACGATTCCCTTATACAAAAACATTTTTGAAGCTCTACGGCCTTTCCTAAGGCTTTTTCCAGCAAAAAAAAAGGTAGCATTTGTCCCACCCCGATCCCTTAAAAGAAAAACTCAACAAATTGGGCAGCTACGTTTTTCCGCTTTTTCAGTAGCAGTGCGTAGCTGCCCCATTCGTTGGTTTTGCTTACAAGCCTGGTTGTAAAGCACACACGTTCGAGGGCTCGTGCGAATGTTCACACGTTCAAGTGCTCTAGAGTTAGAATTAACATTCTTGAGCGTTCACAAGTTCGAGAGATGTAGCGTCAGGATCCTCCTGCTTGCGCCACACATACAAATTTGACACTTGCGCCAGCCATTCAAAAGCAAAATCGACGGCAGTCCCCATTTACGCCGCATTGCCTTTTTGTTGCGTAGACTTGCCGAAAATGTAACTACCGTAATGTATAGACCGGCCCTGGCACGTAGTCTCTGTACCTCTTGCTCCTCGCAATATGCTCCCGAAAAAGCTTTACTCAACCTGATTTATGATCTTTCTCTAATTTAATGTGCTGTTCATAAGATTTAAATGTAGATCTAGAAACCCCCATGATGTCGAGCTTTCGAGGATTCATCTTGAAGAAGACGAAACCTCTCGGAGCATGCATTGGGGGATGTCCAATTTGTCTACAACACTACTCGCAACGAAAACCACCGATGGTTTATGGGACATCTAGTTTAAAAAAATGTTTGCTTTAGAGAATCTGCACTCATTGCGACGATCACATGGTTTGTACCGATTGTGTGGGAGGGCTGGTCGGTTACACAATTAAGAATTTTTCAAAAGATTTTTGTTTAGGAGAAATTTGACAAATGTCCCTTGTGCCGCCACGAGCTACGGGAATTCGAAGCACGAGAAGTAATGGGAGAAGCGCTTTTATGTTAGTTATTTTTATCATGTTTGTTAGCAAAATTGAGGAAAGCTAGAAGGGCAAGGATAATTTATCTATTTTTTTAGCTAAGGCTCGCATTATTGCTAACAACACGGTGACAGGAGTTCGCGTAACGCAAAGAATGCTTTCTCCCACCGCACATGCAACGGTATTTTATTTTCATTTTTGGATGGACTTCGAACGTTTCAGGAAAGCTTTCCCAAGTGCTCAAAATGTTGCAAGAACATCTACGCCATGGAAGAAGCATTCACTTGTCTAAAATGCACAAAGTGGTATGAAAGATTTTGGGCCTCAAACGAAGAGCTTACTGTGGAGATATTAAAGGTTGAACTTTTAAGTCCCATGTTTCTATTATTTTTTTAGGAAGCATTCTGCTACGATTGTCATCTGCGGCATACAAACTCGATACATTCGTCAAGTCCTCCTAGCAAAGTCAAATGGTTTATGAGAAGTCTCAGCGAAGTGCTTTGTATGTTTTTTCTTTTTCCTTTTGAAAAATGATTTAGGCTTGGACATTTTTGGAACTGAAGGTTCATATGCTTCACTCGACAAACTCGTCACACAATCACTGAAAGATTCACGCCAATATGACTTGATAATCTTCGCCCAAATCTTCATTCAGGCGATGACAAAGTATTAATTTACACTAGTGTTGTTGGGCTGGTTATCAGTCGGTCAATTTTAGCATTCCCACACGTGAGCAAAACACAGACCGGATCAAGAAGACGTTGATGCTATTACCGGTTATTACTTTTAAAATTCCCTCTGATATTTTATAGTTAGACGGAGACCAAAAGATTTCAACTTCTTTTCGACTATGTAGATGGGGGCATCGAACGTCTATCGCAATTCCAGCGCTACGAAGTGTCTATTTGGAGTCGTTTGATGGTGCAAGCAATTCGCCGTTTCACTGTTGATTCTCAAGTCGAAGAAAGCTATTGTTCAATGTTGGCTCGCAATCATCATCAACTTCTATATCTTCTAAAAAGCCAGGTATCAAATCTAATATGATAGTATTTACTGGTTTTTTGGTTTAGGATTGTCAGCCACTCCAAGAACAAAGACAACTGATCGCTAAGCTGAGCTTGGGAGAGTTGGTAAAGCTTTCTTTTGATCATTTTGATTTCATATTCTTTTTGCAGACACCACACAATGCGTTTGCACTATTAAACGCCAATGTCGACTTCTTCAGGCCATTTGAAAGAAATTTGATTGTTGAACAGGTTTGGCTTCAATTAATATGTTTGTTTTAATTTCACTACTAATTATAGTGTTTGCGCATGATGACGAACGAAGCTGAGGGTATTTATGCAAAGGAGCTGCTAGCAAAGTTATGGCGATTTACGAGCAGCCTTTTAATCGTTGAGAAAGCCGAAGTAATTCTGAAAAATAACATGTAACTAAGTAATTCTTGCCTTTTTAGCATGTTTTTCTTTTAAATTGCCCCTTGAATGTAATTTTATCGCTTAGTAATCATGTACCTAATCAATAATTTTAAAATCTTTAATATGTTCATGTGTATGTCATAAAAATTTGAGCTCAATGAAGCACAACAACATTTGAAGACCAGACGGGGACGCTTTCAAAATTTGATGGAGTGAATGTTTAATTTCGAGCATATAGTACCTGTTTTTAAAATTTATACGAGACGTCAGTATCAATATGAACACAACAATACACAAAAACGGCCAAACATCGGTGGTCTATGCACAAAGCGAGTTGTCGGCTTTTATCGAAGAAATCGCCTCACTTTCGTTGTACTTCACACATACACAAGAATCAACCAAAGCTACAAGATCACATCACTTTCGTTGTATTTTACCAGCAGTGGAATGATGATCCCTAAACAGCAAAGAAGTTGATTGGGTTTTGAAAGTCGATAATCGATAACCATTATAGAATCTTACTTGATGTGAACGACGCGAGGTGCCGATTTTGAGAGTGTCATACTAGGGAAATTGCGTTTTCCTGAAGTCGAAGCGTTCGCACTAAACGATAAAATTAACTGATGGCATTTACAGCTTTAGGCCCTTTTCCTAAAGATTTTGACTCTTTCACCTTGTTCGTCGTTTATGATCCATCAAATCCGTCACACACAACCAGCTTCCAGCCAGAGTCCACATTACTGAAGGGCGAAACAGCAAAGTTCGATCGTGTGATTGACATATCGCACGTCTGGTGCCATTTTCCCTCTCGAATGTCGCAAAACTCAAGGTCCTTCAAGCGATTTGTTCCATCATAGCCAGTTTCAAATCAATTACTCAGAATTCGAGCCTAAAATCAAAGCATACATCCAACCGCAGCAATCACGTGGTCATTGACATTGACATTGACACAGTGCCGACTCCCATCCTTCTGGTGTTCATTTGATTCTCCTGTATTTTGGACACTTCGGCGCTTCGCACCCTCGTACTTCCGTTGAAACTAAAAAGGGTTGTTAGTAACGTTGATAGCACAAAAACTAACCCTCCAGCTGCAAAGATGTGATTTTTGTCGTATGCACAAGTGCTAAAATAACATCGATGTTCGTTCATTGCTCCCCGATGTTCCCCATTTCTAAACAAAGTTTCTTAAAAAGCGCAAAAGTACCCCAAATAGCAAAGTGTCCATATTGAAAGAACGAGTGTATGAGAGTAATTAGTGCCATCAAATCCACCAATTACAAAGAGTTGCCTTCCAGCAAGCACTTAGAACAAATCTTATCTTAATTTCAGTCCAGAGACTCCCACCAATCCATGATATGTCCGATGTTGTTGAAGCATGGTGACCGGAGCGGGAATCCATTGCTTCGTTCCACTTTTTAGTGACATTTGTTGGACCGTCGCTGACCAGCCTCCTGAAGTTTAGGTAGTTAAAGAAAACTATAAACCACCCACCAAGCGACCGAAGAATGCTTTGTGGGACACGTGCTTTGAATACAAGATTGTGGGATCTAAAACAAATCATAGTCAATGATTAGAAGTCAAACGTACTTGTCTTCGGTCAAATCAAACGTAGTCAAACGTACTTGAAGCGCGTGTGCTCGTCGACAAAACTTCGAAATGAAGCGTTTTGTGTGTAATCTTGTGTCTAAACAAGTTGATTTTAAATTTGTAACTTTAAGCGGACAAAAAAAATGCCAAATCAAACTTACATCAATCCATCCTTCGACGGCGGCCGCTTCTTGATTCATGGGAATGTTCAGATTTGGTTCCAGCATCAAAAACGTTCCATTCCAGAGCATGTTAGCTGTTTGTACTCTTCTGTCTCCAACAACTAAATCAACAAACAAACATTGACTGATGTTTAGCGATAAAATTATTAAAAAGCTTACAACAGGGAAATCCTTGACCATGACGCTCCAGATTCGATGCGCAAGTGGAACGCTACGCCTTTCAATGAACCTAAAGTTGAAATATTGCAGTAAGCGACAGTAAATAAACCTGTAAACGGCAATAATTCGATCAGCAGTTTGTTGACGAACGAGCGTGTCGGAGAGGCACATTACAAGCTCGTCCATTGACAAATATGTGGCCGTATCGAGCACCTAAACAAAGAGTTTAGAAGATCAAACTTGAAACGGATTTCTAAATGATCATTCAATCGACAAGTCGTCCTGAGTGAGAGTTCATCGAAGTGTTCGTTCGAGTCTCGATTGGCGAGCTTCTCGCATAGTTGCACACATTATGCCAAGGCTTCGGCGGTCACGTTCACGCGGCTAAACAAACAAATATTGCCAATTGCTAAAATTAAATGCTTCACGACTTTATCTCCTTGTTCGGTCCATGGTCCATCGAAGAAGGTCCGGAAAAACATCGAACACTCTTCCATCGATTTTCGCGGCATGTACATTTTATTTGATTTTTTTCGAATGCAAATTTCCCAAAGTAATTTTGCGAGGTGACAACAGAGCCCAATAAAATCGCAAAAGATTTCGTAGTGATTTTTATCCAATGAATGTTCTTTCTCCATGCTATTGTAATTTTTGATCTATAATAGACAGGTAAAACTTTATCGCAGAAAATACAAAAATACAAACACACAAATCACATAATACGCAAGTTAATCACAAGTTCCATAATAATTTAAATGCTTACACAAAACAAGCTTAAAAACTATTTCTTTGATTGGTTCGCGGATGATTGAGCGCGAGTGACACGGCTTGTTGTTGGTGCGTCACTATAAACAATAAGCGAATCAAATTGTAGCATGCGGAATGATACCTCTGTGGCGAGGGTAGCTTCGCTTGGCGTAATCCAGCTTTCAGCAATTCTTTGTTAGCTTTGGCAAGCGTTTGTTGGTACGCCAGCAGCTAAAGCAAAATTTATTGCAAATCAAGTAAATCAAGTACTCACCTGGTTTTTCAATTCGCTTTTTTCCGTAAGAAGGCGCTGCATCTCGTGGATTTTTTGAGCTGTGTTCCGGTGGCCCACCTCCGAGGTTAACTGAAATAAACTAATTTATACAAAAATAAACGATGCTTACTTTTTTCTTAGTTTCTTCCAATTCCTTTGTCAAAACACCGATCTTCTCGTTGGCTAGTTTCACATTTTCCTCATTTCGTTCAAGAGCCATGATCTTTGTTTCCAAGTCCCTTCTCTCAACTTCCAGTGATCGATTCCTGTCGAGTGCCTCCTGCAGATCGTGTCGTTGCGAAGAAAGTTGAGAAGCAAGACTAAAACAGGTTTAATGTTAGAGAGATTTTGGTTTAAGCATTTACCTTTTCTTCTCCAAGTCCTGATCGGCATAGTTCGTGTTGATTGTGTCCAACTTTTTTTGCCACTCCTGGACGGATTGTTCATGTAAGCGCGTAGCCAAAGCCTAAACTGATTGTAAAACTGATGTGATTGTAAAAAGACACACATTCGAAACTAACCTGTCTTTCCTGCAAACTTTCTAACTCCTGTTGATGCGCAGACTCGAGTTTCTGCGTTTGTTTGCGATGTTCTTCTCTGAGCGCTTTCACTTGATCTCGGTTGAGCTGCTTCTCCTTGTCAAGGGCCGCTACAGTTCTTTCATGTGCTACTCGCAACTCTTCAATTTGGTCTTCGAGTTGTTCGTTCTAAAAATACATTTATAGGTAAACATGTTTTATAAAATAAGTACCTTTTCACGAAGTTGCGGAGTGAGTTGTATTTGATCTTTGAGAAGAGCCGCTGTTTTCGTGTGCGCTGACTGAACCTCCATCAGCTGTGACTCAATTGCTTGTTTCTGAATGTAACATACTGGGTTATTTTGAAAGTACTACCTACCTCCTTGACCGAACTTTCTAACTCCTGTTGATGCGCAGACTCGAGTTTCTGCGTTTGTTTGTGATGCTCCTCTCTTAACGCCTTCAGCTGATCTTGGTTGAGCTGCTTCTCCTTGACAAGGGCCGCTGCAGTTTTTTCCTGTGCTATTCGGAACTCTTCAATTTGGTTCTCAAGTTGTTCGTTCTAAAAGTATATAGGTATACATGTTTTATAAAACAAGTACCTTTTCACGAAGTTGTGAGGTGGCTTGTGTCTCATCGTGAAGCAGCTCCATCGTTTTTCTGTGCGCTGACTGAACCTCCATCAGCTGTGACTCAATTGCTTGTTTCTGAATGTAACATACTGGGTTATTTTGAAAGTACTACCTACCTCCTTGATCGAACTTTCTAACTTCTGTTGATGCGCAGACTCGAGTTTCTGCGTTTGTTTGCGATGTTCTTCTCTGAGCGCTTTCACTTGATCTTCGTTGAGGTGTTTCTCCTTGTCAAGGGTCGCTGCAGTTTTTTTATGTGCTACTCGGAACTCCTCAATTTGGTTTTCAAGTTGTTCGTTCTAAAAGAACATTTGTATACTCGAATTTCACAAAATGCATACCTTTCCACGCAATTGCAAAGTGGCTTGTGTCTGATCGTCAAGCAGCTCCATCGTTTTTCTGTGTGCTGACTGAACATCCATCAGTTGTGACTCGATTGATTGCTTCTAAATGTAAAATGGTAATTTTCAGAGTATAATATCTCAACAAAGAAATGGTTATAAACTACCTCCTTAATCAAATTTGCATTCTGTTTCGTCATCTCCAGGTTGTTTCTCTCTAGCCAGCCTATCGTTCTACGTCCTTCCTCCAATTGCTTCGTCAAACTTTCAGCCCGTATTTGTGCTTCTGCTTGAACCGCATTTGCTTGATCCTTTAGGGCCAGAATTTCCTGAAGAAACGATAAGCTATAAGGCATTACGTTTCCATTACCTGATTTTTCTCTTCAATAAGTTGTCTATGATAATTCAGCTCAATTTCTAGATCATTCTCTTTGTTTTCTTCTTGGGAAAATGAGGCCATGTTCTTAACACAAAATTAAGTTAATTATTGCAATGCGTCAAACTTTTTCAGCAATGTACACGTGTGGTGCTACTTCCTCTTCGTCGTCAAACTTGAGTGTTCGTGTTCGGGTCCTTTCTACGGATCTGCGAACTTCTTCCGATGACGCATATAAAGTGCGGCGGCGTTTGGCAGATGTTTTTGGAGTTTGCAAAGCCTATAACTTGCAACTTTTCTTATTCCGTCATAATAAACTTACAAGTCGCTCATCTTCAAAACAAAGCTTTGTTTTCAAAGCGTCGATTTCGGCGCTTTGTTTCAAGGTCAACCGTTTAAACGCTTCGTTTTCTTCTTGAAGACTTTGTAACATTGCTTTGTACTCTAAATCACAACAACATATAAAAGTAAATAAATGAGCAAGTACCTAATTGTGCATCTTGGAATTGCTGATTCAGGTTGTTCACTTTGTTGCTCAAAGCCATCACTGTGTTGCCCGTAATTTTCATGTTAACCTAAAGAAAACTGGCATATATTTTTTTAAAAATGGTACTTGAAGATGGTTTTCAATCGTACGGCAGTCACGAGCGAATTGCAAAGAAGATATGATGTTCGTCAAATAACTAAATTTTAATATTTTCTACATCGAAAAGCAAACAAACCTTTTCTCCGAATGAACCGTGACAACAATGGATGTGCGCGCTTTTCCGCCAAGTGAATCCTTCAAGAAGAGAGTGAGCTTCGAGTCCCTGTAGCTGATGACCGACTTCTTTTCTGACAGCTGCCGCATTACACGGGCAAGGCATGTCAAGCTCTAAAGACAAATATAAAAACAAATTTTTGCAAACTAACTATATTGATGGCGATTCCCTCTTTAAACTGCTCGGACCCAACTTCCACGCCAGTTTGTGCAATGCGCTCCGATCCAGCCAAATCAACGAGGTGTAGTTTTGAGGTGCGCCGCTCCGCAAGGTCGTCGACAAGTTCTTCCGTTGTAAGCTGAAACACAAAAAGTGAAATTTTTACACAAAAAAAGTACCTCGATCACGAAAACGCAGTGGGATCGACTCGATGCTCTGTTCATCCTCGTTTCCGCCGTCTTTCTTGCATTCCATCCTTCGGAAAGAAGCTAAATCAATAGTTTGCTAACCTGAAATTTGAGTTCTACCTTCAGAGCTTCCGCTGGGGAAGTAACCTTGAACCGCTTGGAATTTAATCCCGTCGATGTACGAAATTGAAGCTAAACAGAAGTAAACTTTTCTTCAGCAGCACCTTTCCTTACTTTTACGTTGCCATCCAGCAAGTCATACCATTCTTCTTGATACAGCTGCACATAAGAGATGTGCATTTCGCTTTGGAATTCGTCTCTGGTCAGCTAAAAAAGAAACTGGTTCATCAATAACTATCCAAAAATCCAAACCTGGTCGGTCTTGGCTTTGAGGAAACTGAAGAGATCGTCGATACATCTTGGAATTATGCCTTGCTCGTTGGCCTGGATAGTAGAAAAGTCATCAACTTGTGAAGGGCCCACCATTGTGTACGTTTTACCTAAAACGAGTTTTCACTCAAAATAGTCAAAAGTTTTAACAAATTGTGCGAAAAGCTTACCACTTCCAGTTTGTCCGTATGCAAATATTGTTCCGTTGAGTCCAATCGTGATTCCATCGACGACTTTCTTTCCCAAAGCTGTATAGATGTCTGTCTAAAAGAAAAGAATAAAAACGTCTACTTTGCTGTTTTGTTCAAGTTTTAGCATTATTAAAGTTTAGAGTAGCACCATTTTTGCAGACTAGGTTAGGACCCTACTTTGCATGGTGTCCAGCTTGAGAGCCGTACTCTAACTACTTTTTATTATACTGTGAAAATAAATACCTGTGAAGCCGTCCAATCAAAGGCTCTATCCATCTTGTAGTCACTTTTTTCCAGCCTGACCGTCGAATCGCTCGTTTCCACCACCCGATCGTTCCCATCACGTGCTCGGACACAGACAAAAACCCGCTCCATCCCTAAAACTTTTGAGCTGACCAAAAGGAAAACAAAATCAAAAACGCATTCCATCAAGGGTGCTCTAGTAGTTGGGGGGGGGGGGGCAGTTTGCAAACATCAGTTTTTTCGAACTTGCCACTAGTTTTAAAAACTTTTTCTGGGGTAATTAATTGCACGGAATCCATTGAAAGCATTTATAAAACATTCTAAATAGCTTTTATGCCAGTTTAAGCAACAATTCTGAGCCGTCAAGAGTGGCTCTATTTTCACATAGATGTGTGACTAAATTAAGAGGCTTAAAACCTCAGTAGCTGCTTGAAATATCCAGAAAACAGTCACAAAAGCTTAAATAAACACCAAATTAAGAAACTACGCCATTAAAAACCCTAGAAGCAAAAATAGCAAGCTCTGGCTCAATAGAGGTGAATGTACACTGCCCTCCCCCCAACTAATTATAGCACCCAATCAAGCAAATAAGAACGCATTCTAGTTCAGATGGTGCGTATATCAAGCACGAATTAACAATTTTAAGTGATTTGCTTGCGTTATCTTTTGAATAAGTTATGCCGTTTAAATTTTTCTAGTACGCGGTTAAATGAGAGGATGTATCCAGGATTTAGCACGCAAGAAAGCGAACTGGGGGTTCAATTGGAAAAGCTCAGAGCAAGGAGAGCACGCAAAATGCAAGAATGGAAGTTTCTCTGGTCGCCTTGAAAAAGAAGACAAAAGTGCGACATAACTTTGTTCACAGAAGTCTCAACAAAGTTACAGATATTGAGTTTTTTAATTGAAGTTCAACTTTCTCGTTGAATACTTTGTCATCCTGTAAACTAATAGGTTCTAGACCTATAAACTAATAGGTTCTAGACCTATAAACTAATAGGTTCAACAGCATCATCTAGACGGGATAGGTTGACTTTTTCCGTTTTTCAATCAACTTGGTCTTTTTCTTCTCTGGTAGCGTTTTAACGCACTTGATAAGATCATGTACCTGCCTAGATAGCTTTCCAAAGCAAACACTTCATAACAAATGACAATTTATTTCTGAAGTTTTGGCATATTCGTGTAGCTTCCATTTGTTTCTCCTCGTTACATCGACGATAAAAAAACGTGTTTGCGATATTAAAAAGTCTACTTTAAATGAGCTCTTTCAATGAAGAAGAATTGGCGGCCGGGGAGGTGAATCCACTCGACACATCGGTAAACAATTTGGGCGGTTAGAGATTAAAAATTTTTTTAGGTAGACGCACATCAGCTAGCGCTTATCCGACCGAGAAACGAATTCTTCTGTGAGATTTGCCGAGCAAGACGCCCAGGTAAAGATAATTTTGAGCTTACATCTAACGTTACAATGTGTAGGTCGCAAATTCTACACACCGCTTGATCGTCAGGAACAGGAAAACTGGTTAATTCGTCTGAATTTGCCCATCGATCGAGCAGCCGTTTTGCGGTAGGTGCTTTGAGAAGTCCGGCTTTATTAAAACCAAATTTTTGTTGTTTCTAATAATATAGTAAATCTTTTTAGAAATCGTATGGATTTACGACAAGTTGTAATGTGCGCTCTTCATTTTCCCCCGGAAACGGCCGAACACGAGACGGCGAATCTCATCCCCCCAATGGACCTATCGATAGAAGAAAATCGAAATGTCAGTTTGAAACTTTGAAACTATACCCCAATCAGATAAAACGCTTTGCACAAAGGATTGCAAAATGTACTCTATAGCTAATTAATCCTTATTTCTCAGCTTTTTGCACAAATGGAACGCGGTTTACTGGCGGTGACTTTCGAGAAAGGACAACGAACGAAATTGGGTGATAAAAGGACACCAAGTAGCGAGGTAGATAAGCCAAAAGTTTTAAAACATCAAATTATCAGAACCTAATCACAATTCGGACAAATATGCGCGGGCGCCCAAAACGACAACCGGATATGCCAAAAGCAAAGTAATTTTTACGACTTTAACAACACTTTTCTTATTTTATCATTTATTAGAACTTTGAGAGTTATTCTAGTGTTTTCCAGATATCGACCAAACATTGAACGAATGCACGATGTACTCAAGTTTACACGGCCACGCAAAGCACCATCTTTTCTCTACGGTAGCATGGCTTTCAGTCATTTAATATTTAGGTTTAGAAAAAGACCTCCTCGAATCACAGTATGTCCTCAGTTTGCTTCATCTAGCTGAAGCCAACTCGCTATCCTTGGTAAGCGCTTCTTTTTCAAAGCTTGACAACCAGATTTTTAGGATGCAACGCTCCTCAACTATGTTCACCGGTTAGCACCAATCAGAATTCGAACAGAAGCGATTCGGAGTAATACAATGTATGAACAGTAAGTTAGCCTGAATGAATCAACTATCTATTAAGTTAGTTAATCAAATTAAACCACTTTTTAGTTTTGTTTGCTCGGCTTGTTCCGTGGTTCGACGAGGTCCTTGCTTTCCATTACCACCACCGGGAAAACGACGCAATGAATGGGTTAATCGACTGGCATTATCAAGAAAAGAGTGGATGTAACATTATTCTCAATTTTGTTTAATACTTCTATTTTAGTGAGCCTTTGGTAGTGAAAGCCGGGCAACTATGTGGGCTGCATTTTGATCCGCTTGTGACTATTGGAAGCTCTTTTGATCCAGATCCCGATCCACTTGATATGCAAAATGCTGAAAATAGACGGGTGAATTGTCGTCATTGTTGGATTTTTAACAATAAATTCATTTAGCTCTTCCGTGATCTATATGAGGGTGAACTAAAAGCTATCAATCACATTGGGCAAGTTGGCAAAGCGGTAGCTTTTAGCTATTTTGGTCCACATTAGTTTTTTTAGAATCAATTTTTCCTTGACGGTCCACACTCAATGCAAGATTACGCCGACATTGTAGAAATGGAAAGTCGCGAAATGAACGAGCTTACGAATTCTCATTCAAGGAATTTGCAGGAGCGTAGATTCAGACAGGTTTGATTTTGAAAAGTAATAGAGCATTTGTTTTCAGGAAAACAACATTGAATATGTTGCTATCAATGATGATCACGATCAGTACAGAGAACATGTTAGCTTTATAATGTTGCTTTGATAAATTTTTTTAGGTAATCGAGGAGGAGATATTATTAGCGCCAAATGATGGCACAACTTTGGTAGTTGATGAACATGGAAATGTTATTGAAACAACAACAGATTCGAGGTTTACCATCCATAGTAGCCAAAAAATAGCCAACAACATTTTAGATACGTTTACATTGATGAGGGAGGAGATGCGCCAATGCAGTATGTTGTGGAATCAGATGGTGAACCAATGCTAGCTCCTTCTAAAGGTAACTTCCATTTTTGAATTACAAACCTACGCTTTTAGCGATTGATAAAATGGAAAAACGGGCAGATTATCATCAAACAAATCAGGTAGAAAATTAATTTAAATAAAATTTCATTTTATGGGTAGATGCACGACAAACCGCCTACTGATTTCACTGAAAGGACGTTGATTTCGACTCAAAAATTGGCAGCGAAAGGTTGACTTGCAAATTACGATTAGTGCATTGTAACTTGCTAGTTTTAGCTCATGGGCGACAAATATCTGAGCATGAAGGCGGTCATTTGAAAGTCGACGATGAACATCTACCCACAAAACGATCGAAGCTGGGAATTCACGATGTTCCCTACAATGTTAGTTTCTAGACGCAAAAATGATGTTCTCGATTTTAGGATGTTGATGAACGTTTCATGAAAGAATATGTTGAAGAAGAGGTGGTAATTGCAGAAGATGTCGTTGGGAATGGAGAAAATGAAGGAGAACAAGGAGAGCTCAATGTTGAAGTAAGCTATCTGTTTAAATGCTATTTTAAGCTCAACAATTAAGGACTACGATGATGACTTGGATAAAGAAGCATTGTGGGATATAAATGGTACTAGATCTGGTAAAAAAATTAACTTGACACTTTAGATGCTGAACCTGGAACTTCGCAATATGTGCAGCATGGTTTGGACATGATTCAACCTCGTCGATATGCGATTAGGCAAGTGAAAGTGCGAAAACCTAATATGGCCGAGTTAGATATCATAAATGTGCGATTTGTGGCGAGAAGAGGGTGAATGTCGACATGCAATCGATCAGCGCTCGTAGTGAGAAACGGCAGCGACTTTGGAAGAATTTACAATATGAGGTTGCAATCATTGCTTATTCTCTCTATGGTAATTTCTATTTTAGGTGAATCCGGAAACGTTACGCGATCTCGAAAACAAAGCACTAATGGGCCAAAGTATACCGATCTGCCAAACGCATTTCCCGCTTGTAAGCGATTCCAATTCATCTTTAACGTCATTTTGTTTAGGAGATGCGTGTTGAGAGAATGCGTCATATTGAGGATGCTCTATTCCCGAATGGGCGACGAAATTTGAATTGCATGGTAAGGGAGTGATGTTTTCAGCTGCATAACATTTGAACAGATTTGTGGTCGAATGGGGGAAGCAGGAAATTTCTGCCAAATGACGAAAGATGGGCAATCAATGTATCGTTTGTTCTCAAAGGTATGCCACCCATATCGACTTATTTTAGAGAACTTTTTTTAGACAAACCTCTCACACCAACAACAGGAGCAACTTCGGACTCTCGTCATGAACAACGAGCTGACTCTGGTGTGCACTGATCATTATGATGCGGTACGTTCATTTTTTAATTTCCATACATTTACAAAGTTTTAAGGCTATCAGACCGAATGCTTTTTTTGATGTCGAATTAGAGCAAGAACTGGTGGATGTAAGAAGGAAACCGCACGCAAAAAGATTGGTTTGTAGAGTTAAATCATCTTTATTGCAGAATTTTAGGAATATTATCGCCAAACCGTTCATTGTGTTCTGTGTGGGAAAGCCGCGGCACGACCAAGTACGAGAAAAATGCCTTCACACGCACGAGCCATGCAAATAGTTTTCGAGTAAGAGCTTATGAAAATTGAGCAATAATTAAAAAATAATCTTTCCAGTTACGCAAGAGTGTCTTTAAATATTCAACAACGAATTTTGGACGAAGTGCGAAGACGTGCTGCTCATATGCCTGTTTGCCGACAACATTTCCCACCGGTTTGTCGCTTTTATTTTGCTTACCAATTTACTTCATGTAGGCTATGCGGCAATTGAGAGGTCGTTATTGGCATCGAGAATTGGAGAAGTTGATTCAAGAGGGAAGTTTCGATGAACCAGTCTCTGGAGTTTGTTTTCTGACTTGTTCTTACAGTAATTGTTTATTTTAGTCAACTTTGTTTGCCGGCTTAAAAGAAGAACCTCAAGGTATTTGTTTTCAATGGTTTATTTACAGTAGTGAAAAAAGTATTGACCGGTCAGTGTTTACTTGGTCATATCTAAATATATTGACCACAAATAGTTTTATGTAGCATTTTCAAAGATTGTTAAAATGAACCATTTAGCTTTTCGATATCCTTTGAACTAAGAGTTTTATGATCGAAAAACCTTATTTGAGCATGATTTTTAAAAATCTGTATTTCAAGAATGAATGGATCCCATTGAAAACGTTTCCAATTACAATGGCATTGGATCTTATCCCATACTTATTTATTCATTTTGTTCTGGTGAAAATGAAAAGCTACTGGCAATTTTGTAGCCTTGAACAAAATCTGAGAAAAAAGGACCTTTACCCTCTTTACCCTGAAAAATTCTATTTAGAGCGACAAATCTAATATCATCTTAAAGCTCTCACAAAATACTACAAAAACTAATTGGGAACGATTTATTTGAATGCGATCTAATGGGAGAAAATGATAAAAAATTGGCCGGCCAAAAATTTTTGACGACTGTAATAATAATTGTTCTAGCATCAAATGGTAGTGACATATCGGACGAGGAAGAGCTTGATGACGAAGAAGAAAAGTTGATCATGGATTCTCCAGAAAGGCTGGTTAGTTGAATTTCTCTTCCAGTTACCAACAAAAAGTTTAGGTGCTTTCTACAGACGCTCACCAAAACGATTCGCGAAAAGATTAGATTATGATTTATGTAACTTTTTCCTAGTCGTTACCAAAGTTATTCACTGATGATGTCATAGGATATTTTTTGCATTGATCTTTAATTCACTTTCTTTTGTATTTTCTGATCTCCTCTCCATTTTTGCGTTTGCTAGGTTGTAATTAAGTCTTCTAACTTATTGCCTAATAGTAGGAATAAATTTTATCATGGACCAAAACAAAAAATCGGTGATGTGTGTACAACATTTCATCACCGTTTCTCGAGACGTGTTTATTCTTGGAAGCCGGCTCATTACTTTAGGGCATTATTTATGATCAATTAGTATCCACCCACAGCAAGGCTCTCACATTGATAAATTGCGGGTACTTAATGGGATCTTCGTGTACTATCATCATAAAAGACTTTAGAAGGAAAGTGTGCTTCTCTCAGATAACGTGTTTTCTAAAACGTATCAACTTTCGAAAACTATCGTAACCTTGATTCTAGTTTTATCCAATTTATCTACTTTTGGCGGGGGTGGGACAAATGCGACCTTTTTTTTGCGCACCTGGACATTTGCGCACCTTTTTTTTGCTGGAAAAAGCCTTAGGAAAGGCCGTAGAGCTTCGAAAATATTTCGAAAATTCTTCCATATAAGGGAATCGTATGCGTAGATTCCGAATTTCGACAAATCAGACCTCGCTGACACGTCAAATTTGGGTTAAAAGGCAAAAACTACAAAAACTAACTAACGCTTTTCCGCAGTTTTTGCCTTTTAGCCCAAATTTGACGTGTCAGCGAGGTCTGATTTGTCGAAATTCGGAATCTACGCATACGATTCCCTTATATGGAAAAATTTTCGAAATATTTTCGAAGCTCTACGGCCTTTCCTAAGGCCTTTCCAGCAAAAAAAAGGTGCGCAAATGTCCAGGTGCGCAAAAAAAAGGTCGCATTTGTCCCACCCCCTTTTGGCATCAATCTAGTAAACCCGTACAGATTGTGAACAAAAAGTAGATCAATTGAAAAAAAACTGCAGCCAAGATTACGGCAGTTTTCGAAGGTTGATACATTTTAAAAGACTCAAAAAGATGATGCCACTTTTTCAGAAAATCATTATTTATCAGCCAAATTTATCCAAATTTTGAAATTCCAAATTTTGAAATTCTATTTCTGATTCTCAAAAATGAATATTTTTAGACTCTCAAAGACATCGGATTTCATATTTCGAAAACAATTTTCCAAAGGGCGGGGTCTTTGAGGAGGATTTTTTTTTGCGGGAAATTTCCCCCCTTTCCTCATCGCTTGAATTCATTCATTTCTTTAATTAGAAACATTTTTAACACATTCTCACACCTTTCATCTCAACTTTTGACATGCAAAATTTTCGCCGATTCTTGAACGTTGATTTATTTTTGACGAGCCTAATTTGACGTTTGTTCATTCATTGGACGAGAGTTCAGTTCTCGGAGATCACTGGCGCTCATTTGTTAGTCAATTTTCTCTTCAACAACCCCTGTTGCCTTGTGGAACTTTTGCGAGCGTCATTTGTTTTTGCTCTTTCATGAAAAAATCTCCTTTAGTCAAGATTTGAGTGTATTTCCGTCGACTAAAGCTAAAACGTGCGATTTCCAAAAAACTATTGTAGTCTTGGCTCTAGCTTTCATCAAGTCTACTTTTGTATCGTTTAGTAATCATTCTGTACCCTCAAAGAATCAGCTTAAACTAGATCCCAGATTACGGTAGTTTTTTGAAAGTCGACACGTTTTAGGAAACAGATTATTTGAGCGTGATTATCTTGAGTTTTCTCCCAATTTATTTGCCTTGAAAAGCGTAGATGATTATGCTAAGTGGATCTCGATTTTCAGAAATCTCAGCAATCCGTTTCCCAGCAAGATGTTCAGCTTTTTGATGTGCTCTCTTTTGTTGATTTCTACTTTAATCTTGGCGGCCACCAGTTACGGTAAGTGATACTATCTTTTTTGGGTTCGTTTGCCGTTAGCAATCTACCGTAAATACTGCTGTAATAGTACCCCACCGCCCTCGTACAGTCGCGTAGTCGCAAAAGTTTTTTAGTATTTCATTTTTTTCAAAGCGCCCGTGCTTTCAAAAAATGCGTCTTTGGTATCAAAAAATAGCTGAAATTCAGGGCTATTTTTTGATACCAAAGGTAATGACGGCGCGGAGTGTTGCGTAGTCTAGCTTTGAACGAGTTTTTCTCGACACTAGTATAAGCTACGAGGCGCGCTTAGGTATCAAAAAATAGCCCTGAATTTCAGCTATTTTTTGATAACTAAACGCGCATTGTAACATAAACCAGTGTCGAGAAAAACTCGTTCAAAGCTAGACTACGCAACACTCTGCATCGTCATTATGGGGGATGGCGTACTATTAAAGTATTTACGGTACATATTTGACTCATATCTTAGCCGGGTTTATTTATAAAACGTTGAATTTGCTTTCATTCGTCTCGAAATCAAGTTTTCTATCGAGTGAAAGCAAATTCAACGTTTGTCAAACAAACCTGGTCAAGGCAGAAGCAAAATTCGTAGATTTCCAACGGCAAACGGACCGAAAAAGGAACGGAACCAACGCTTATGATAGCTTGGATAGCCTTTACGCTTCCTCACTTACTCTAGTTACTGTAATCAAATCAAAATCCTACAAATCAACAGTACTAGGCACATAAATTTCATTGGAAAATCAAATTCTCATACGAGAAAGTATACGTAAACGAAAAAAAAACTTTCTGTACCTCAATCATTCGTTTGTCTAGAACTTAGTTTTCTGCGTAGGATTGAATTGAAAAAAAATTGCATTTCTTTTTTTTTGTCACATACTCGATTCCCATTTCGATATTTCAGTAATCTACGAGCCGGAAGGATATGACGAGGCCTACATGATGAATCCAGCCTATCTCATGAAAAGAAGTCAAAGAGGTAGACAGAAAAAAGTAAAAAAGACATCATTTTTCATAGCTCAATGAGCATGTCTAAAGAAATGAAAAAAGTGATACTAGAATAGGAAATGAAAAATGGAAACAAGCACACTTCTCGATCTATTGGATAGAATAGTTATTGTTTCAGAAATACTTACAATACTTCTTTAGACTTTCAACAAAATCTAGATCTTTATCAGACTGAATACTTAATGCTTGATGTCGAATTCGAGCACCAACTGTTAGCCTACTGAGTTGTAGGATGACAGTAGCTACGATAGGAAATCTAAAGTCTGTTCAGTTAACGCAGGACTTTTCTGAAACCCAGAAACCCAGAAACCCTTCAGATTTACGTTTTAGAAAACAAAAAGACTGTTTGCTAAACTGCAGAACTGGCCGTTTTGGTCTAGTACTGGCCTAGTACTAGTACTGACAGTACTGGTCTAGTACTGGAAAACTGATAGCAAAGGAATGATCAAAACGGGAGATTTTGATGACACTGATTTTGATCTGAAAGGGATGACGCAAATGAGATTTCTATGACATGAAGCCATTCGGCAACAGGGAATCTAATAAGCAAAAGAAATTGGGGACCGGAATTGAACCCGAGAGGAAACATTCGCGGCGGCAGCACTAGACCATTAGATGACCTTTTACCGAGTGCGATAAAGACCTCTTAGCCTTCATGGGTCATTTGGGACATTTGATACACGCGATTGGCAATCCAACTTTAAGCTCAAAATTCTTGGTGTTGGGCTTTTCAATTGAAATAGTT
This sequence comes from Mesorhabditis belari, assembly GCA_958450365.1. Taxonomy (NCBI): domain Eukaryota; kingdom Metazoa; phylum Nematoda; class Chromadorea; order Rhabditida; family Rhabditidae; genus Mesorhabditis; species Mesorhabditis belari. The sequence continues at coordinate 1,849,033 of CAUEEP010000938.1, forward strand.
TTTGTACCAATCGATAGAGAAAGACTTGGCGCATCCAATAATATCAACAATATTGAAATTGGGCAGCCCAACACCAAGATATTTGAGCTCAAATTTAGATTGCCAATGGGAAAAGGGTGGAAAATATCAAATGTCAGATAACCTAAGCCTACAGTAGCTGAAGAAGTCTAAAGCTGGTCAGCTACCATAATGATAAAGTTTGAAAAGTTTGGACAAGAGATTTTTTGTTTCTTTTTTGCTAGATGCTAGATCCTACCGTAAATACTGTAATAGTACCCCACTGCCATAATGAGGGCGCGGAGTGTTGCGTAGTCTATCTTTGAACGCGTTTTTCTTGACACTGGCTTATGCTACAATGCGCGTTTAGGTATCAAAAAATAGCCCTGAATTTCAGCTATTTTTTGATACCTAAGCGCGCATTGTAGCTTAAACAAGTGTCGAGAAAAACGCGTTCAAAGTTAGACTACGCAACACTCCGCGCCGTCATTATCTTTGGTATCAAAAAATAGCTGAAATTCAGGGCTATTTTTTCATACCAAAGACATATTTTTTGAAAGTACGCGCGCTTTGAAAAAAATGAAATACTAAAAAACTTTTGCGACTACGCGACTTTACGAGAGGGGTGGGGAACTATTACAGTATTTACGGTAGGTAGATTAAATGATTTAAATGATTTAATGGTCAAATAAGATCAAATGCTTAAACACCAGAGTTCCTCCTTCCTCCCAGACAAGCGAATTCATTTTCCAGCTACTCCCTCCATTCACCCGTACGACATTATCAGCCAACAATTGCAGATGAGCCGTTTGGGAAAATGAATCAAAAACTTTTTTTTTTTGTCAATAATAAGCTTTTGCATCAAATTTTGTCCTTTATTTTGTCCTTTATTTTGTCCTCTATTTTGTTAATGTAAAACGTTTATTATACATTCGTTTCAACACCTGACCGATCATCGTTTGGTGGGGGTGCTTTGTGCTCAAAAATTTGAAACCAACCCTTTCTGGTGCACTCGATTCTTTTCTTGCATTTCATTGCAAAATTCTTCAAGTAAAATGAATGACCAATGCACCAGATGGGATATGTTTCAGTTGAGTACAAAGTACAGTGCAAGTTCACAAAAAAAATAAGTTACCGGTATCTATCGAAAAATTTGAATAGAGAACTTTAGAAATTAATTTGGATCCAGACAAGGGGTACTGTAGATAATCTTGATCCTAGGAGGACCCTAGAGTACTAATAAAGTAAATCTGAACATCAGAAACATCCCTGTGACTTCCAGATAGACTATTTACGTGCCTATCAATTTGGAAAGATATTCATTTCATATTTTATATGGAAAGAACAGTGTTTTTGAAGGTTTTGGATAGTTAAAATTCAGAGATAAGTCTTGTATTATGGACGGTTTTGATTGGTTTTGATGGTTTTGATGGTTTTTCTGAATTTCGAATCGATATCTCGTTAATCAGCCGGTTTCAACATGAGTTGCACATGCAATTCACGTCCATTCACAAAGAGAGATGACTCGCGAATCACCTCGTGAAACGGTAAATCCCCGTCTTTGTGTTTCAAAGCCAACTCGACCGAGTCCCTAGAAAAGAGTACTTAAAACTAAATGCAACAAAACTGCTAGACTACATTTGATCAGCCCAATTTTAGTCTCATCGACTGCGCCTTGTGATTTCTCATCGAATGATACCAAAATTGGGCTTGTTGAATGGAAACTAACAGTATAATTATGGTAGTTTTCTAGAATAGAATTCTAGTGCCTTTTAGAAGCTACACTAGCTGAAAAAAAAGCGCATTCTACTTGTAACTAACAAGGAAATGACACCAGCTTGAAGTTCAGAATAGCTTAGTTCAGAATAGCTGATCAAATGCATCTCATGCTATGCTACGAATCGGCTATGCTGATTTTGAATCTGTAAAAATTAGCTGCAAACACCCACGCGAGGAATCTGGCATAGAAGTTTCCCCTTAAATCTCTGGAAATTCGAGCTGGTGTTATTCCCTTGTGAGCTTTGTACTTGTACTTGTACAATACAATACTATGTACAATACTTGAACAAAAGCAACACTATACCCAAGATCTACCTCGTTTTCCGTGAGCTTTGTACTTGTAATAGTGTACAAGACGTACAATACTTGAACAAAAGAAACACTATACCCAAGATCTACCTCGTTTTCGAGAAATTCTTCCTCCCAGACACCGATCTCAACACTTTCGTCTCGTCGCAAATCGCGAAGAGATAGTCGACAACTCTGAAAAGCTTTGATTATTTCATTCTGTACAATTTCATCATCCATTTTATTCTGTACCTCGATTGATCGATATCTTCTGCTACAAGAATCACCCTTTTTGTCTCATCACCGCTGTAGGCTGAGCCAACGATCTAGAAATTGAATTTTACCCCGTTTAATGCTGTCTTTTCACGTTTCACCTTTAATGACCATCTCCATCCCTCGCATTGAATCGCAGAAGCTCGCGTGAAGAACTGAAATTTAGAAAAGTTAGAGTTAGAGGTTGAATTTGAAATTGAAATACTTGAATCTGGGCCTGGAAATATGGTAAAGTCTCAGTTTGAGAAATAAAACATTTTAAACCCGTTTTAATGCAGAAAAATAATTGACCTTTCTAATGAAACAAACCGTAGTTCAATTGATGCATTTGTTAGTTTTAAACGAAAGTACAAAAAGGAACGAAAAGACTTTCTGGACAGCCAAATATTCCGCTCAAAACTCACCGAAGTACTGATGATTTCCGGTTGACTTCCCTGTGGTTTCCTCTCGAGATCACTTCTCGAGAGAATCAACCGAGCACTCCATCGAACCTCCGAGTAGCAACGAAGGAGAAATTGGCAACCCGTGAATTCTCTGAATAAAAGGGCTTGTTGAAAAATGCTTACAATGAATTTTTATCAATTTTTTTTCAATGTCTGGACTTATCCGGCTTCAAGGTCTACCCCAAATTCAATTATGGAGAGTTGAACTATTACTAAGTTCCGATAAATGTTTTCTTTCAAAGTTCGGGTTCTTTTATCGATGGATTTTGAAGGAAAATCTTGAAATTTCAACTCACATAGCTCCGACTCGTCTCGAAAGTGGCAATGTTTGATATTTGTACGCTTGATAGACATGCGGCATGAGGACAGCTTTCGCCGTTTCAGGAATATTCGCCATTTCGACGTCGACCAACTCCTCACCGGACATGAATGGAAAACTAGAGTTGCAATTGATAGAAAAACGTATTCAGCTTATGCTTAAAAATCTCTACTCAATCTTCAAACTACTTACCGTATTAGGGGCAATAGGGTGGACAAGAGTTTCGTCGCTTGAGCTGGCTCTCGTCGTTGTGGATGACTCGGCGCGTTCAACCACCGCAGCACCGCTGACCAAACTTGGAACTCGTCTAAAATTGTAGAATTGTAGAATTGTAGAATTGTAGAATTGTAGAATTGTAGAATAAATATTATTAGTTAATATTTTAAAGCCTATTTTCTACTATAACTTGGCTTACTATTTACGACGAGCGAATTGTGCCGAAGGATCTCGTCGACTTGCTCAACATCGGCGCTTTCCCATTCCTCGGCCCAATCGTCACTAAAGTTATTCAACTCTAATTATATAATTATTAGATATTAGATAGTAAAGTAGATAAATAGATAATTAGATATCAAAATAACTCAATTGCTAATTTTTGTATGTAAATTTGTGCCATTTTCGCCATTTTCTCATGTAAATTTTCGCTATTTTAGCCATTCTGGCGTTTTCAACTTTCGCGCAGTGAGTTGCGCGCTTGTCTACGGCCCACACGACCCGGGTTCGACTCTCGGCTGTGTCATGGCTTTTGCTTTTTAAAAAAAACGAAATATGAGATGCACAAACACATAGAATTCGAAGCCTAACAAGTTAAAAATAACGTAAATCGGCTCCGAGAACTCGCGCCCACAGACAGACGGACAGATGCTTTCCTTTTATAAATAGTAAATAATACTTAATTTTAATCTAATTATTAGCTTGGTAAATATGAAAGGTTATTTTTTTGATCATTTTTAACATAACAGAAAAATTTATTTAAACACTTTCAAAATCAAATGTATTCACCACAAGCATTAATAACATCTTTCCAACGTTGCCCCAAATCACGAATACCGTCCTCGTAAAGTTGAAGATTTTTAGAGGCAAAATAGTTGGCAACCCAATTTTCGATGTCCTGCTTTTGTTTGAACTGCTGTCCAGAAACTGCTTGTTTCATTGACCGAAAGAGATGGTAATCCGATGGGGCTAGATCAGGGCTGTATGGTGGGTGTGGAAGAAGTTTTCAGCTCAACTTATCGATTTGTTCGTGGACGATCTTTGGAATGTGGGGCCTAGCATTGTCGTGAAGAAATCTGACCTTCGATGGATCGATCCTCTTTTTCCTCAATGCTGGATCGACTCGACCCATTTTCTGCATAAAGTCTTCCGTCAACAGTGTCTCCTTTATCTAGTATTTCAAAATGAGCCAATCCCTTAGCATTCCACCACACACAAAGCATGACTTTTTCGGAGGCTTCGGGATAGGATGAGAGGTCTGCTTCGAACTCAGCCACTGTCCATAGAGTTGAATATTTTCATACGAAAGCCAAGTCTCATCAGATGTCAAAAAATACTCCCTAAAGTCACGATGGCTAGCTTTACGTAGAAGAACAGAGCTCAAGGTGACTCGTGTGACTTTGTGGGCATCAGTGAGGTCGTGGGGGAGCCATTTCCCGCTTCCATATGATTTCGCAAGAACGTGTAAATGGTAACATGAGTGCATCCGAACTTTTCTGCTAATTTTCTACACTTTTGCAATGGATCCAAGTCGACCTCGTTCAGTAACAGCCGATCGTCCAAAGTAATCGGCGGCTTTCCATGTGGTGCATCTTCCAATGACTCGTTTCCCGTTTTCAAGCGATCGTACCAAACACAACATTGTTTGTAAGTAAGAGCAGCTTCTCCAAAAACAGTACAAATGTTCTGATGGCATTCCGTAGCTTTCTTGTTTAACTTGAATTCAAAGAAAATGGCGGCCCTGATTTTAAATTTTTGGTTATCCATCTTTGCCGAGCTGAAACAATACAAATATTATTCAAAACAAAAAAGTTTTTGCAAAAAAAACATGAGCACATTTTAACATATTATTGAGAAAAATCCTAGACAGCGAATGTTCTTCGTAACGACAGGGCAATATTTTTTATAAAAAATAACCTTTCATATTTACCAAGCTAATATATTCGAGTTTAATAATTGTAAACCATTACTCACCTGATCACCGTCTCGAACTCTTTCCCAATCGCTGAGATACAAGCGCGAATCAGTGGCTAAAACAAAATTGAATAAAAATCATAAAAAAACAATTTGAATTTTAAAAGAATTAACAAAAAAACACTTTATAAAAAACAAACTGAATTTAAATTTGTGGTGCTAGCAAAAGCGGCGCATTTTTTGAGCCAAAATCCATTGCGCTAATTTCATTTGCGCCACGTATCATTTGCGCCAAATTTACGCTTATGAAAATCACTGTAACAAATCACTTTTTCCCAAATTCTAACCACTTTTTTTCAGTTTTCTGTTTCACAATTTTAGTTCTCACTGTTTTCAATTAGAAAACTCGTTTAAATACCTATAAAGACCCCAAAAAAACAGTTATTTTTGCGTCCCGGATTGGGCTCTTTTACCCTCTATATCGTTCTTATGCCATTTTCAGAGCCGGTGAAGGCGGCAAAATAGCGAGCATCGTCGGCGAGAAAAAACTGAAGAAAAAAAATATCAAAGCTCAATCAGAGTTGGTAGGAAAGTGTGTTGAAAAACGCAAATTTGGCGCAAATGATACACGGCGCAAAAAATATAGCGCAAATAATTTGGCGCTTTCGCTAGCACCCCTTAAATCTAGCATGATGAAGATACACATAATCAAATTTGCATAAATATCTTTTCCATTTTTCAGCTCACCGGATGAAAAGCTCTTGTCGCATAGCTGAACCACTCGGTGTAGATCTCTTTGAGACTGAGATTCGGCAGGATTTTGTTCACGGCGTAATCTTGGCAAACCTGAAATAGAGTAGCTTCTACTTGATGCATACTTATTTTATAAATGCTCACCTTTTTCAGCGAAGGAACATTGTATTTATCAGCGAGAATCAAAATCGGCAGCGTGTTGTCCGGGTGTAGCAGCACGTGATTGCAATATAAAAAGCGAAGAAAAGCCGCGAAAACTTTCACACATTGTGGCTCCTCGATCAGTTGAACTATCTGAAATTGTAAAAATTTCATATTTTTCAGCTTTCTGACCTTTTTCGTTCCGTCCCACTCGTCGGTAAGCATTCGATCGAAGACGTCACTCCCTCGGGCCAAGACAAGACGGTGAGCCGGGTAGCTGAAAGTTTGAAATCAATACCGAAAATATTTTAATAAAAGGCTTTTTAATGTTCAATCTCATCTTTTTAAGTCAATTTCGGTTCACTTTCAAGCAAATTCGAGAGTGAAAACGTGTTTTTCGTAAAAAAAAACTATAAAAACCTCTACGAAGAAATTGGCTGAATGGATTCCTCTGAAAATTTGGCTATATACCAAACTTTTTATGCTCTATCTTTTATCTATTGACCCGAAGATAGGTTTCCTTGGCTAAAGTGGCTTATGCTAACGCTTCCTGGTAATCTTCAGCAATTTTTTGATCAATTGCAAGACCAAGGCTAGCCCAAATGCTGGATCCAGCCTTGATCTGTGCTGCCTTGACCTGGTTTACCCGATACTTTCCCTGGTCAAGCCTAGTCAAATCTGACTTTGCATCATGAAGAAAAAAAGCCTGTTTATTACCAAATTTTACCCTCACCTCTCCTCTCCACACAATATGCTCACATCAGCGAGATGAGAGTTGTTGAAATATTTCGCGAAATCGTTCATCGACTCCCGGTCATCCCCAAAACAGTCTTGGCCTGAATTCGCATAAATTTTATCTATTAAAGTCTTTAAAAATTATCTTTTTAGCTTTTTTTTGGTTTCTTAAATACCTTGTGGCTCGTGTGCGACGAGGGGCAACCGATTTTTCACCGACGCAGCGGTGGCGCTCATTATTGAGAAATTGTTTAGACTGTCATACAAAATATTGGGAAATTCAAGCTTTCAAATAATTTTGCAGCTCTAGATGAATCTGAAATGAATCTAACTTTAAATAGGAAAATAGTTTCGTGTACTTTGCGCCTCAAATCGGTAACACGCCGGCTCAATTTGTCAAATTTTTTTTGTCAAACACTGGTGACATAGAAAAAGGAAGATTCTAGTGCACCAGAAAGGGTGCGTTTCCGATTTTTGCCCGCACAAAGTACGCTCACAATCAGCAAATAAGTCGAATGGGGTTAAAAATAAGAAAAGAAAAGATTTCACAATCACTCAACAAATAATAAATTTTAAATATTTGCAATTTTTTAAAGCCGATACATATCAAATTTTGCAACACCGCAGCACAAAAAATTCCCGATTTTGACCGTTTTTTGTGAGTAGAAAGAGAAAAACCCGAAAAAAAATCGAAAAGGGATTGATCACTTTGCGCGGCTAAGCGTAAATGCAAACATATATGTAGAGAAAAATACACATAAAAAAAGTAAAAAGAAAAAAGAAAGAGTAAGTGAGTAGTTTTTGAAATTTTGAAAGTAAAACTGGAAGAAGTTGAGTTTCTTTTCGTTCTCAAATGAGTAATAAAAGCTCCGGGAGCCCTCCGTTTTCACAAATTTTCATGAAATGCAAGGAATTCTTTGAAAATCGTTAGAGCAATTGGTGCTTGCGGCTTTTCTGCACGCAATTTCACATACAACTCGATCAACATATTAAAGCGCATGGATTAAAACCCCAAGAACTTGGTTCGTTCTCATGACTCTGATCTACGCAATTTTACATTTATCAAAAATGTAAACTGCAAGTTCAAAGATGTAATTTGTGCACAAAGCAGTGCGCCAAGCTAAGGTGAGCTTTGGGATCAAAACCCAGACCATTCGATGCAGAATCTCACGCTGATTCCGAATCTGCTTTCCGTTTTGGCTCTCTATCAAAAGTTAAAAACATTTTAAATTTGTACCCAAAAAATGAAATTTTTTTATTTTTATAAACCAAATTTAAGTCTTGAAATATCAAAATAAAAAGAAAAACAAAGGATGGAATTGAACCCAAGCAAAGAAATGAAGAAACTGTTTCGTATAAAAGCCCTCTACCCACTGTGCTGCCAGTCCACGTTTGGCTGTCACTGAAGAAGCCTTATGAAGGAATCACAGCCAAGAAAATTTCATTTTTTAGCTACAAATTTAAAATGTTTGTAACTTTTGATAGAGAGCCATTTTGCAAAAACGAAAAACAGATTCGGAATCTCGGTGAAATTCTGCATCGAATGGTCTGGGTTTTTGATTCAAAAGATCACCTTTACTTGGTGCACTTCCCTTGTAAGTGTTTTGATATAAAGGCAAAGGGCTTTATATCTAAACAGTGATGTTGAAAACTTGAAAGCTGCTTCCAATACCTCAAAAAGTTTAAATGTTGAAGATTGGTGATCCATTCTCAAATTTTAACTTTTCAAAATATTGCTAAAATCAAGAATGTAGGTGTGGTACATGAGAGGGAAAACAAATGTGGAGAAAAGCCCATCAAGTAGGAGTTTTTCAAGAAAAAAAGAAAAAAGATGAAGGAGGGGAAAGATCGAATAAGTGAATGAAAGGGAATTGAATGAAAAGAAATGAAAGAAAAGTTTGGGTAAAATTCGGGGGAAAAGGCGAGGAAAGGGGGGAGTGAAAGAGTCAAGGTACTGAAGGAAGGAAACAGTGCTCCTTTTCACTTGTCGAACCTCCGGTTCATGGCCATTCTCCCCGCAAAAAGATACTCAAATTTGAAATTTGAAATGGAGAATTTCTCCTTTGAGCTAATGTCAATCTTTTTGAAGATCGAAAAGTCTACTTGTTCAATGTTCAAAATTGCAGTTGCATAAAATATACTACCGGCATATTGTATCTAAATCTAGCTGTAGATCTAGATTATAAAGTCATGCGCAAAGCTGTTTCGAAAAGTCAAAAGAATGCCAACAATTGGCATGGGCGAGGGGCAACTAGTAAAGTTCATGCTCAGTTACCTTTAACTTTTTCTAGAAGTTGCGATCCACTTTTTTAATTTACTTGCTAATTTGTGCGCATCCTACCTATAAGCGTAAGATAGATTATAAAAATAAACCGAAAAAAAGATTAAAAAACCCTCCCACAAACTGTTAAAAGCTATCCTACCTCGCGTAAATCTATCTAACGCTTAAACATAGCACGCGCACAAATCAGCAAGTAAAGCAAAAAAGTGGAGCGCAACTTCTAAAAAATTACACGTATTTACACCGTAGTAATTTTTTAGAAAAACTGAAAGGTAACTGATCATGAATTTTACTAGTTGTCTGAGCAAGGTAACGAACATCCTAACATCTCAACTAGCCACATAGTAACGAACATCCTAACTTATGATTTCTGGGTGAAATTCTAAAGAATCAAATAAAGGATTGGCGGATGGATGTCTGAGAAGATGGACGGCTGCAATGAAGGGAGAAGGAGAGGAGGCAGGTGTCAAAAATTGGTTCACCCCCTCCTCGCCCAGTCCTCCCAGAGCACGCAATCCCATTTTGAGTGGGAAATTCGAAAGCTCTTCACCAATCTTCTGTTTTTTAAAACTATTCTACTTGAATCACAGGTTTTTCCAAAGAAAAACCTTGTTTTGGGCACCTTATCTCTTTCGTTTTTCATTTTTAGGGTGACACGGTTCGGCGGCGATTTTCACATAAAATTTTTGAGAAAACCGCGAGGTCACGAAATGCGTTACAGTTATAACTTATAATAAATGGCTTTAAAACCTACGTAACGATAAAAAGTACATATCAGATTTAAATACTATACCTCCCGAATGAACCGAGTCAATCATCAGCCGGTATTGCTCCCAATCGGTCATCACTTTGTGCCTTGTGGGCTCGGGGAACACCTGGAAAAAATGGATTTTGATTTGGTTTTAAAACTTTAAAGCAAAAAATAATCAACAATTCAATCAGAGAAAAAGAGAAAACCTTGAATATGATGAGAAAAAGAGGAGGTGTGGAACAAATCGCATCAACTCTGATCGGTGAAGAGGGGAAAAGCTTAGTTTCACTCGCAAACCTTTTTCTTGATATTGTTATAAGAAAAATATCTCAATAAGTGCTCGTAGTTCAGCTTAGTAACACTTGCGCTTTCAAGGATTTTGGGTGAAACCTAGGCTAACAATAAGTTTGAGTAGAAAAGAAAGAAAAAGAAATGGGTTTAGAAAATCCCCCTGCAAATCATAGTGCGTCAAAAAACCTTCACAATAATAAAAATTGGCAGTTTTCTTTCTTCGAATCAAATTCTACTTGTAGAGAAATTTTCGAGTGAATATGGAAAAAGAGAACAATAAATGGAGTCGATCAGAAAATATTCTGACCTTGAACACGAGCAAAAATGAAAAATAGCATTAAATTGTAAAAAAAAGGCAACACTCAGCATGGGAATTTTTGCGCGATCATAAAAAGGATCAATTTTGGATTGAGAATGTAATTTTGAATTAGTTGACCCTAAAAAAGAAGAAAAAGTTACAAATGCTCGAGACATTATTAGTCATTTTACGTTGAAAAAGGATGATAAAGCTTTTTTTGAGAGAATATTTGTCGAGCGTGAGTAAATCTTTGATCAAAACGGGGCATAGAGCTTAAAAAGCGTAGATTTAAAGCAACAAATAAAATTAAAACATAAAAATGCTAAAAACAATATAATTTGAAATGAAATTACTTCTAAAAACTGTTGTCAAATTTGGATTCAGCTTAGCGCAAATACTGGTAAAACCTAACTATAAACTAAAACCGATAAAATAGCCTTTTGTCGGTTTTAGTTTGGGGCAAGGCTAATTTCCGCAACTCGTCATTTCTTTTCTTTCTTCTAAGTCGGCCAATCTTTATAATTTTGGTGTCATTTTGTTGCACTTATTGAGATCCACAAAATGAAACCAAAATTATAAAGATTGGTCCACTTAGAAGAAAGTTATGGCGATTTGCGCAAAAAAAAATTGCAGAGATTAGCCTACCCCTTAGTTTATTTGCAACTGATACTCAAAAATCCGGAGAAAATATGCACATTTCCATAAGGAGCAGGCTTGTAAGTGGAAAAAAAGGCGGAAATTTTATTTTTTTGATTTTGAAAGCAAAATCGAACGAATGGGGCAGCTACGCACTGCGGAGGAAAAAGTGGAAAAAAATTTCCGGCCAAAAGCGTGGGGGTGGGACAAATGCGACCTTTTTTTGCGCACCTGGACATTTGCGCACCTTTTTTTTGCTGGAAAAGGCCTTAGGAAAGGTCGTAGAGCTTCAAAAATGTTTTCATAGAAGGGAATCGTATGCGTAGATTCCGAATTTCGACAAATCAGACCTCGCTGACACGTCAAATTTGGGCTAAAAGGCAAAAACTACGCAATTTAACGCTTTTCCGCAGTTTTTGCCTTTTAGCCCAAATTTGACGTGTCAGCGAGGTCTGATTTGTCGAAATTCTGAATCTACGCATACGATTCCCCTCTATGAAAACATTTTTGAAGCTCTACGACCTCTCCTAAGGCCTTTTCCAGCAAAAAAAAGATGCGCAAATGCCCAGGTGCGCAAAAAAAAGGTCGCATTTGTCCCACCCCTCTGAAAGTTTAATTTTTGCAAGAATTTCACAAATTTGAAGATTTTTATTATTAACAACAAAAATATTTTTACTTCAAAGTAAAGATATGATAAATTTTCTACAACAATTTGAAAGTGTGAACCCAGATCGAGACCTTAGTCGAATCTAGCTTCAAACCTCTAGATTCAAATCTAGACAAGGAAATCAATCAATAACAGCTAAAAATTTTGATAGAATTGGGCACATTTTCGCAAGTTTTAAACCGTTTTATGCAAATCGTGATTGACGCATTTCGAAAGAGGGAAAGACTTTTGAAAAATCAACCGTCGATTCCCAAAATTCACTCACCTTTTCAATATTTTCAAGTTACGAAATGCTAACCAAATGACTCAATTTTTCAAAATAGGCTTTTTTCGGTTTTAGTTTTTTTAAAACTGACAGACCAACCTAACAGGAAATAATAAATATTGGGTTGGTGAATTGAAAACTGCCGGACTTTGAACTAAAATTTATTCAACATAAAACCATCAATTCCGTCCAAATAATTTCCATTATCATTGGCGACTTCTGCCCATTTTACAGGCAATTTGCGGATTCCTCTTTCGTAGTAGGATTTTGGTTTGTGTGTGAGACAAGTGCGAGACTCAAAAATCGAGGACTGGAGATGTCCCAGTTTGAGCACTTTCTTCAAAAGAAACCCATTTTGGTGTCAATAGAAAAGTTGTAGAGAATCAAAAATTAGGCTTATAGCCAAATTTCCAAAAAGATACACTCAGTAGTTTCGCTTAAAATGCAAGTTTTGTGAAAATTCGTGAATTTGGCATTTCTTGAAAACCAGTTTTTGAATCGTTCTGAAAATTTGGATATAAGCTTCGTTTTTGATTCTCTACAACTTTTCCATTGACACCAAAATGGGTTTCTTTTGAAGAAAGTGCTCAAACTGTCACATATAACGATAGCCCGCAGTTTTCAATTCACCAACTCAATAAATAAAAAAATAATAAAAGTAATTAAACAAATTGGGTTAATTTCATTTTACTTTAAACCAATTTAAAGGAATTCTCTCTTGAAATAATAAAATTCTGACGACAGATGCCTTTCGGACCGTCCACCGTACACTTTGCCTTTCAGACGTTTCCGCGTCAAACGTCGGAAACTACCGTAACCCGACGCAATAAAACGACCCCGCCAAAAAGAATTTTTCAGTCTTTTTTTCCATTGACACCAAAATGGGTTTCTTTTGAAGAAAGTGGTCAAACTGTCACATATGACAATAGCCCGCAGTTTTCAATTCACCAACCCAATATCTTTTTGCCAATGACAGTCTAACTTTGACCACAAATCCCTTAGCGCACGGTCGTCCGAATGAGACAATTTTGATATCAAACGATAGGAAAAGATGTGCCGAGTGCAATGATACCAAAATGGTTTTAATCAAACACTCGTGTGCTGAGATATTTGAGGTCAAAGTTAGACAATCACATCATAGAAAGCTATCGTACCCAAGCGGAGTACTGGCTGCGTACTATTTAGAAATTAAATCTTTTAAAATTATAATTATAAATTAAAGAAATAAATCTATCCTTTTAGATGAATAGATGCAATTAGAAAGAAATAAGAAAATCGAAAATTCAATTAGAAAGAAAGGGGGTGGGACAAATGCGACCTTTTTTTGCGCACCTGGACATTTGCGCATCTTTTTTTGCTGGAAAAGGCCTTAGGCAAGGCCGTAGAGCTTCGAAAATATATCCATAAAAGGGAATCGTATGCGTAGATTCCGAATTTCGACAAATCAAACCTCGCTGGCACGTCAAATTTGGGCTAAAAGGCAAAAACTGCGGAAAAGCGTTAAGTTGCGTAGTTTTTGCCTTTTAGCCCAAATTTGACGTGTCAGCGAGGTCTGATTTGTCAAAATTCGGAATCTACGCATACGATTCCCTTACATGGAAATATTTTCGAAGCTCTACGGCCTTGCCTAAGGCCTTTTCCAGCAAAAAAAGGTGCGCAAATGTCCAGGTGCGCAAAAAAAGGTCGCATTTGTAAGAACCAGCCCCGAAAGAAATAAGAAAATCGAAAATGCAATTAGAAACAAATAAGAAAATCAAAAATTCAATTAGAAACAAATAAAACTTCAAACTCGAATCTCAGCTTTGACTCAGCTGATCGAATTTGCGAATTTTTAGCAAATGTTTATAGATTTCTCAAAGACTTATCAGAGTAATAAAGTTTTTGCGAGAAAGAAGTGGCTAATTTTTTTTGAAAAGAAGTGAATTTTGAAAACACGAAGGCATTATCAGTGAATCGCCCCCACGTTCCTCTTCCTTTTTTTGCGTTTTCACTCCAGAAAATTTTCCCGATGCCATGATTTGACTCATCTTGTCTTATACAATTTTGCTATTTTCTTCCAAGATATTATTCATCTTAGATGAATAATATCAAGATACTATTCCTGAGGAACAATACTTGTACAGCTTTATCTTGCAAAATTTGCCTCTATTAGGATGGAAATTGATTGATGACTCATACTGATTTGATTTTTGCTGAGTTAGACTCATGTTCCCATTTTTAGCAACAAAACTACCATAATTTAATTGCTTTTTAGCAGACTACCGTACTCAATGAGTACGCTAGAATAGATACGTTTATCTATGTATCAATTTGAGCACAAAGCACATTTCATCCTTTTAACCGGTCCCATAACTCTAACCTTCAATTGGAAATGGCTCAAAATGGAAATCGAGTCGACAATATTATTTATAGATTCATAGACTAGATAATATTCATAGAAGTCTATAAGTTGTGAGTTTTTTGAATGAAAATTTGTCCTTCGGTTACAAATTTTAAGTCTACAGCTAAGCTAGCTATCGTCCGAAACAGCAGCCAAGCCAAGAATGACTTTATCGTGAATGTGTCAAGAATCAAAGTGTGCTTCTTTCATTCATCATTCAGGAATTCAGGAATCATTCAACAATCACTCCCATTCATCACTTCTTGTATTAGAAAGAATTTTTCTGAATTGCTTAAAAACAATCTTTCCCTAGTGCACTTAATTCTTTCCTTCTTTTCCGAGAGGAAAATGAAGATTTAAGTGCTCCCGAAATGTTGTGTTTCGAATTTTCACTTTAATGCTTTATTTTCACTGCTCAATGCTTTAACTTTTCAGAATCTTAGAGCATAAAGTACGGCACGATCACTTACCTAAGCTATTAGGTTGGAAAGAAAGTTCTCGGAAAAAGTTCTCACGATGACATCAATTCTTCCCAGACTTTGATAAACTTGACTATATTTCAAAAAGTTTTTGATATAAAAAATCAGAGCAGAGTCAAACTTTTTCCGAGAACTTTCCACTTTCCACTTTCCACTCGGGAAAAGTTTGACCAAAATTTTTTAAAAACGAATCCACTCCAATCCATTTATCAACTACGTGACTGTGCGCTTTCTTCCCAACCAAATACAAATACTTTCAATTCCCTCAATGTATCATAAAAGTGGAATTATATTCGTTCACCAAAAACTGGCAATTATTTTCCCTTTCCCCGTTTTTTTGGCGAGTCTAAACCATTTGATTCGCTTTCTGTATGGAGACACCTGCACTCTTTTTTTTTGCCCTCTTTTTGCGTTTATAACGAAAATCCCCGTCTAACACAACACAAAGTACACTATACAGCATTCGAAGCTTTAAAAATCTTAGTTTTCAAATAAGAATCTTAGTTTTCAAGTAAAAATCTATAGTTTTCAAGTAAAAATCTATAGTTTTCAAATAAAAATCTATAGTTTTCACTTTTTTGATTACTCATCCTCTTCCTTTCATATATTGAATATCGATTCTTTGACAAAAGAATCAAAAAACGATTTTCGGCTCTCTTTTTTTTGTCGGAGAGAATCACCGTCAATCGTTTGCATTTTTCACTCGCCCAACAACGAGAAAATCATTTAAATTTTGAAACCACATAACGATTTACATAAATTACGCTTTGTCTTCAATTGTCTGCCGTTTTTTTGAGAATTTTAAAGAATGATCTTTGATATTTCTTGGTACAGATATTGTTCATAAATTTTATTTCATTTTTTTTCCATTTCTTTCGTTTGTCGAGAAGTTTTGAGAGAGCTTTTGGTGTCCTTTGGTGGATGAAAGAATACAGGGCACAAAAGAGACATCGTTTCTGTCACATGCAGGGTAAACATTGAGAAAGCTTGGGGAGCAGCGGAAAGACCTTAAGGCCTTTCACCACCAGTTCTTCTGTCTTCACCGCGATTTCTGGCAAAGAATTGTTCAGAGCTGTTTTTTTTACTCATATTTGGTTTTTCAGAAAGTCTTTTCGTTTCTTTTCGTTTCTTTTTGTACTTCCGCTTAAAATCAATAAATGGATGAATTGAATTAGTGAATTTTTTGGTTTTAAACGATCGATTGAGAGAAAAAGAGATTCTTTTCTTTTGCCAAATCACGAATTCATTGAGTGTTTTTGTTTTCACTCTCGCAGCCTTATATTTCGTCTATTTCTGTTAGAAAGTCTTTTCTTTTCTTTTCGTACTTCCGCTTAAAACCAATAAATGGACTAATTGAACAACTTTTATTAGAAAAGTCAATTATTTTTCTGCAAAATAACATTAAAACGGGTTTCAAATGGCTTATATCTGAATTTTTTTTGAGAGCGTGAAATTGGGTAGTCAAAAAGAGCAACTAATAAGTTCAGTTTCAAATTCTGCCTTTCAGCAATTCAGTAATCTGTCTCCTGGAAAATCGAATTAAAGCTGCTGCTTCTGCTGAATATGGGCTACTGCAGACGAAATTCGGTCTTTTCTCATTTTCCCAAATTTTTATTCCTCAAAAGTGCTTCCATATCAAAAAAAGTTCTCGATTCCTTTATTGTTTACCCGTTGCTCTGGAAAGCGAATCGAATTTCCTTTCTTTCACAACGGACAAATTGGCTAATTGTTGGCTCGGGGAGGAATTTCAAAACATCAAAAATCAAAGTTAAGATCAACAAGTTCAATTTCAAAGTATTGTTTTTGTTTTGAATCACAAATCCCGTTCACTTGTTTCCCAGTAATCGATTTGTTATTAGAGAACAACCTTGTTTATTTTCAAGTTCAAGGGTTTTAAAGTGCAAAGTCGTAAAGGTAAAAATTGAGATCTTTATTGATGGTTAGACCTTTTTAAATTGATGTTTTTGAATGGAAAAGTTCATTCGCAAACATTTTGATCCCTTTCTTGTAGCTTTCAGATCCTTTCAAATTCAAAACCAATATTCGACTTTGAAAAAAAACTATATTCTTGTGGCTCTTTAAAGTCAACTCTAACTGGAAAAGATTTCCGAGTTTTTTCAGCAAATTCTCATATCCAATTTTAAAGAACGGTCAGCATGATAAATATTTTATACAGGAACAAAATAAAATACTAAATAGGACACTCGTTTCAACATACTTTAAACATTTCAATTTTGTGCTCTCACTCCAAAAAATTCCATTTCATTTACTTTTCTCTGTTCGAATTCACAAAATCTCATTTTGTAGACTTTTTAGAAAAGAAATGGCTTTATTGGTAGCTTTATTGAGCACGATCCGGATAAGTGAAAAAAAAAAGAAAATAGAGCAGAGAATAAACATGTGGCAGATCAATAAAAAGATATCAATAAAAAGATATCAATAAAAAGATATCAATAAAAAGATATCACCAAAAAGATATAAAAAAAAGAAACCAACAAAAAGAAATTAACAAAAAAAAACAACAAAACTCAATAAGTTTACTAAAACTGCTAACAATAATGAAAAGAATGAAATTTTTGTCTAAAATTCTTTTTTTATACTGACAAAATACAGTAATTCAAAATCCGACGTGGCAAAGTTATTCAGTCTAGCTAGGTCATAAAATAGAAAACACAAAGTCAACAAAATCCTATTAAAAGCTTTCTTTTTGCATCAAGAATATTTTAAAGCAAATACAGTGGTCCACAAATGTATTGTCCCATTGCCATCCAAAAGTTTCTTTCGTACGAAAATCTTGCAAAATAACGATATTCCCAAAAAGTGTAGGGTATTTTGCTTACCCATAATACTCTACTTTTCAAGATTATAAGATTTATCCGTATACATTGCATAAAAAGTAAAGTATAAAACAAAAACAATAAGTTACTTAACAAATAGCTCCACAAAAGTAATGTCCCATTTGCAAAGAATTAACAATTTTTTCAAAAAATTAATATTTGGTTGGTCCTCCTTTTGCTTTTATCGCTTCATTGAGTCATTCCGGCATGGAATCCACGAGATTTTTCAAAAGACTTGGGCGGATGGTGGCCCAAAGACGTTGAATGTGAACCCATAAGGCGGCCTTCGAATCGAATTTCTTTCCCTTGAGGCGCGACTTCACAAATGACCACAAATGTTCAATTGGATTGAGATCCGGTGAGTAGGGAGGTGGATTGATCAATTTAACACGATTTGCCGCAAACCATCCGGGCAGACGAGCTCTGGTACCATTTTGAAGTGTCACCAGCCGTCCCATCATCAGTCTCGACTTGTGTTTCGGGTCGTTGTCCTGGTAGAGCATCCATCCAGGAGGCATGGTTCGAGTTGCAAAAGGAAGCATTTGAGTCTCCATAATGTTCTTGTAGGCCACAGCATCCATCGTTGAGTTGACGTGAACTAATGAACCTACTGAAGTTCGTAACATCGCTCCTAAAGAAAAACAGTCAGGTGACAAAATACTAAAAAGGTTCTTACCCCAACACATTATGTTTCCACCGTTGAATTTCACGGTAGGCCGAATGTACTTGAGTGAGTATCGCCTTCCAGTTGGTCGCCGAATAAGATGGTTTCCATCCGCGTGAAATAAATTGATTTTTGTCTCATCGGTAAATAATACTTTCGCCCAATCACGTGTCGTCCAACTTCGGTAGGTCCGTGCAAAGTCAAGGCGCTGCTTCCGGTGCTTAGAATTTGTCAGAGGTTTACGGGCAGCCCTTCTTGCAAATAATCCAGCTTGATTTAATCGTCGTCTGATCGTTCCGGCGATACAACCTTGTTAAATTGATCCCTCATCATTTGGCTTCCATCGGTTGATGTTTTGTTAGGATCGTTTTTCACCATTTGGATCACAGCTCGATCTTCTTTTGTGGTTGTGATTGGTTGTCGGCCACTCTTGAGGCCTCGATGAAGGTTTCGGTAGACTTTTGATTGAGAAAGAATGCGGCGCACCGTCCTTATCGAGCAATTGAAGAGGTTGGCCACATCCTTTTCCCGCATCCCATTTTCCCGGGCCTTGGCGATTCGGAGCTTCGTTGGAGTGTCAAGGTTTTTCTTGCCAGTCATCTAAATAATAAAATAAAATACATTTAATGTTCATAGAAAGCAAAAATAAAAAGAATAATCAAGGAAAACATCAATGGGACATTACTTTTGTGGAGCTATTTGTTAAGTAACTTATTGTTTTTGTTTTATACTTTAATTTTTCTGCAATGTATACGGATAAATCTTATAATCCTGAAAAGTAGAGTATTATGGGTAAGCAAAATACCCTACACTTTTTGGGAATATCGTTATTTTGCAAGATTTTCGTACGAAGGAAACTTTTGGATGGCAATGGGACAATACATTTGTGGACCACTGTAGCTACCAATTTACAATATTATAGTCAGTTTTCTTTCTCTTTTTTTCACCTTTTTCTCTTTTCACCATTAATAACAATTCCCCGCATGACAAATATTTTTGTGTACCTTTCTTTTCCGAGATTTCACTCTCCCATTCTCGATTTGAATCGATTGTAGTCCTTGTTTTTATCAAAAATATACAAACTTTTTGCGAAAATTTCTTAGATTACTTATTTCCTATCATACCTACCGTAAATACTGTAATAGTACCCCACCTCCATAATGACGGTGCGGAGTGTTGCGTAGTCTAGCTTTAAAGGAGTTTTTCTCGACACTGGTTTATGCTACAATGCGCGTTTAGATATCAAAAAATAGCTGAAATCCAGGGCTATTTGTCGATATCAAAAGACGGAGCATCGCGTAGCCTAGCTTTGAACGAGTTTTTCTCGACACTGATTTAGGCTACAATGCGCGTTTAGATATCAAAAAATAGCTGAAATTCAGGGCTATTTTTTGATACCTAAGCGCGCATTGTAGCTTAAACCAGTGTCGAGAGAAACTCGTTCAAAGCTAGACTACGCAACACTCCGCGCCGTCATTATCTTTGGTATCAAAAAATAGCCCTGAATTTCAGCTATTTTTTGATACCAAAGATGCATTTTTTGAAAGTACGAGCGCTTTGAAAAAAATGAAATACTAAAATACTAAAAAACTTTTGCGACTACGCGACTGTACGAGGGGGTGGGGTACTATTACAGTATTTACAGTAGGTATGATAGGAAATAAGTACTCTAAGAAGCTTATTCAGCTGCTTATTCATTTTTAAAGTCAAAATTATGCAAGTTGAAATCATTAGACCAAAACCAATCCGTTCAAATTTTTCACGTTCATTGGAACTTTTCCATAAATTCCTGGGATTTGAATTTTTTCGCGGAAGATTTCCGAAAATTTCATCGCAAATTTATAATAATTGTTGAGAAAAAGGAAACTTTTCTCACGTTTTCCTCAAAAAATATCAAAGCTTTTGAGGAGATTTTTGAGAAAAACGCGACTCGGTTACCCAGGGAACCCTTTTATAATCAAAAATCCTTTCTCCACTTTTTTTCAAACTATATTTTTTTTTCGGGAAATCCTTACGTTCAGAGCAATTTTTCTGCTAAAATTACCCCTATACGCGCCTTTTTTTTCTTCAAATTTTCCCTTCTTTAAACGCGTTTTACGTAGATTTTGACGCTATTTTGAGGCTTTGAGGCTGGGATTTTCGAGGAAAAAAAGGCTTTTCTTTGACTTTTCTTTAACTTTTCTTGTAGTTTTATGCAAAAGTTGCTGGTTTTTTGGCTTTTTTTTGTTGCAATTCATAAATTTGTAAATATTGGATGAGTGAAAAAGTTTGCACAATAGTTTTTGGTAAAAATCATGAAAGAAAAATTGAAATATTGTGTGTAAAATTGAAATTTATCATGAATTTATCATCTATCAATGTATCAATTTATCAATTTATCAAATTTATCATTTAAATTGATTTGTAATTCGAAAATTTCATCTTAAATCTAACAAGTTTTACTTCTCGATTTTTTTTATTTTTAGAATACCAAAGTCTATTTCTTTTTAAAGCTCTACAAAATCATAAATGACTCATTCATTTCATGAGCAATTCATGAAATATTTTGCCACCCACCGGTTGAGGTTGCCACCCACCGGTTGAGGTTGCCACCCACCGGTTGAGGTTGCCACCCACCGGTTGAGGTTGCCACCCACCGGTTGAGGTTGCCACCCACCGGTTGAGGTTGCCACCCACCGGTTGAGGTTGCCACCCACCGGTTGAGGTTGCCACCCACCGGTTGAGGTTGCCACCCACCGGTTGAGGTTGCCACCCACCGGTTGAGGTTGCCACCCACCGGTTGAGGTTGCGAAAAGAGCATTTGCGTGATTTGGAAGAGCAGCAGCAATCTGAAGAGGCGCTGGTTGAGGGAGAGGAGCAGCTTTCCGAAGCTGCTGCGGCCAAAGAAGGATTAGACTTTGACTAAAATGTATAAATGAACATTGTGCAACATTATTTGAGATAATTTTAAAGCATATAAGCTACCTTTACAATCGGGCAAGCGAAATCGACGGGCTTTACGTGACGAGAGCGTGCTTCATAAATTACTCATTCATTTCATGAGTAATTCATGATTTTCAGTAGTTCAGTAGTTCAAAATTTGAAATCCCGGATTGGTAATGCAAAATTTTCTTTAAAACGTTAAGCAAGAGGTATGAAAATCGAATTTTTATAGCTTTCAAAGGTTTTATTCTTTTATCTAACGGCTTTATCTAACGAATGACAATTCTTTTACTCTTCAACTCTTCTTGGCATTATTTCAAATGCTAAAAAAATGTTGCTAAGCTTGATTGTGGGAATTTGAAAATCTGAGGGCAAGTCCATGGGGTGTTATCAGAGGCGAGAGTCAGCCTACTCTCTCATCTCTCACAGCCTCTTCCCTTCCCTCTTCACCTTTCCCCCAAATCGTGTATAGCTAATAAAATAGGGCCTGACTGCTCTGCTGTCTCTTTTCTCACTTCTGACTCATCCCAACACAACCTTTTCTCATTGCGTCCATTATTCCACAATTCCCATATACCATAAACATTCTAGTAGCAGAGCCAGCTCTTCTATTTTTCAATCTTCCTCTAAAATCCTTTTTCCTCTAGCTACAGTATAACTATAATAAAGCTGTTATGCAAAAGGTTCTTACTCTAAATTCGAATTTGACTAGCTTTACCTACTTTCCTTAATCGTTAAATCAAAAGAAATAGCTGATAACTATATTCTAAAAGACTATCTATCCCGTATTTTCTCTAATAGTAGTGCATCCCGGCGAGCCGAGTTGATGGCCATTTTACGGCTTTCAAAGTTTTCACAGAAGCTCAACACTCAAATCATCGTCAAGATCTCATCGTCAGCTACATTTTCCGACCCCACATCGATAGATTCTGATAAGCGATTCTCGAGATTTCGAGGAATTTCGTCGACACAACGCAATCCTGGATCGACTTGTCAAAGCTCTCAAGCTCTCGCCAACCACGGAAGTGCGCCTCAACCAACAAGTGCCCGGCCTCAACGGAATTTAGGCGACGCTCAGGGTGCACTACTATTTAGAGAAAATACGGTAATTTATGCGTAATTTAAATGCCTTTCAATAGAGTTTTATTGTATTGAGAATAAAAACTCGTTTCGACTCTTCATTTTTTCTTCTTTCCTTTCCTTCTCCACCTCAATAAGTGACCTCATTTCATGTTTTTTTTTCTCTTTCTATACCATTCATCCGATCTTTACTCTTGAAAATAATCAAACTTTTCGAATTTTTTAAAAAAAACCCAGCTAATTACGTTTATTATTATATTATAATACGTTTATTTTAAGCTATATTGAGTCAATAGTAAATTGTTAAGCATTTTTCAACTAGGCTTTATAGATCTAGAACCACGAAGCTAAATCTGCCTGCTTCCAAATCTTTGATACTCAATTTCTAAATGTTTTTATGTATTGATCATTTATATTTTCTTGTCCACAAATCCCCTCTTTTTTTTTTGATTTTTGACCTTCAATCGTGTATTGAATTTTTTGAGGGATTTCAAAATCTCTTCATTTTTTTCTTTTGCTCAAAAATTTCGTCTCTTCTGGTAACTGGGGGAATTTCCGTGTAATTTCCTGAATTATAACATTTTCTGGAGGCTAAAAGCAATGATTTCTTTTTGTTTTTGTCAATTTTTGTTTAAAAGATTTATTAAAGCCAAATTTGAATCAACTTTTCACCCAATTTGACTGATTTTTTCTGAGTCATCTGAAAAAAACAGTTTTTCTGTAAAGATCGATCTCAATTTTTTCCCATTTCCTTTCCATTTCTTGATTACTTTGGTAAACAGAGAAATTTGCCCTCAAGCGCATTTTTGATTTGATTTGATTTAATTTGATTTGATTTGATTTGATTTGCTTTGATTTGATTTGATTTGATTAGATTACTTTTTGATTAGATTTTAGCTTTAAAGCTTTTAGCTTTAAACTTTTTCTTATGAACAAATTTGTTTAGCTTTCCTCATTTTAAAATCAAGTTTTAGTAGAAATTGGATGCGAACTTTTGAACTTTTGAATCACCATGACTAGAAAAGAAATTTAGAAATTCTAGTAGACTAGAGCAGAAATTTAGAAATTCTAGTAGACTAGAAAAAAAATTTTAAAAGACAAATAGACAAGCTGACTTCTGGGTGTACTTTGTGCTCATTTTGAAACGTATCCTTTCTAGTGGACGTATCATATTTTGGATATAAAGATGATACAGTTATAATCTATGACTACTCCTTTAAGAACTTAATTAGATTCAATGTTGGTCAAGATTAGAGTGTGTTCCTCGCGAGTAAGTAATTACTCGAGTAAATTTGCATGATTACTTTGGTAAACAGAGAAATTTGTCCTCAAGCGCATTTGATTTGATTTGATTTGATTTGATTACTTTTTGATTAGATTTTAGCTTTAAACTTTTTCTTATTTCTTTTGTTTAGATTTATGCGCCTTGAAAAGTGATGCGATCACTGTCTCGAGAAGATGAAATGGCTGAACGGTGTGTGCCCGCGCCGACAAGGTTCGTATTTTTTTGTATTTGTATTCATTTGTTGAAATCAGTTGTTGCTGTTATAATTGAAAGCTGGGTTTTTGATAAAATGGAGAAGATGAAATGGCTGAACGGTGTGTTCAGCTTGGGCTTAGGCTTTGTGATCAAAAAAAGCAGAAACAAGCACCAATTTCTCACAATGACAGTCGATTTTTAGTTCGACAAGAAGTTGGGATCATGCATCGACGAGTGATGTGCCGAGTCGAGCCGACAACGTGAGAAGATCGCTGAAAGAGCTCCGACGAGATATGGGAAGAAGCTTTGGAACGCTCGTCCATCGACCACAGGGCCTCGAGAGGATACAGGAGACAGACGGACACGAGAATGGACTGCATGATAAGGTATGGTTGTATAAGTTGATGATATTAGGTTGATGATATTAGGTTGATGATATTAAGTTGATGATATTAGGTTGATGAATAAGTCTTTCCGTTCGTCATAAGTTACGTTTGACTTCTTTTAGGACGTCACTTCCAGACCGATCGAGAGTGAGGTAGTTCGAGTGTTTACAGTAGATTGTGTTCCTCTTCTCGGTGTCATTTTGTTACACTTGTTGAGATCTACAAAATGACACCAAAATCATAAAGATTGGCGGACTTAGAAGAAAGTTATGGCGAGCTGCGCAAAGTAGCCAAAAAAGAGATAGCCCTTTTTCATATCTTTCCTATATCTTTATTAGAAAGCATGCTTGATTGCCTATCATCTATTTCAATTAAAATTTATTCTATTTACATCTATTCTATATATTTATAGGATAGATTTGAATAGAAATCCCAATCCTCATCCCAATTAGTCTTAAGACTAGAGCTGTAACTGTACTCGAGCTCTATTTCAAACAGACAAGCACAGACAAGCATGATTCACTGTCAAACAAGTACAAAAGTTTTATATAAAAATTTTCAGAGACCATCGATATTCGAGCGATTGCAGCGGACAATCGATGAGTTACCGAGTTTGCCGAATATGAGTGGAGAGGGATCGGTGGTGAGTGGGATTGTTTTGAATTCGTTGGTCGAAAGGAAAACATTATGCCAGTAAAGTAGCTATTGTCTTAGCCAAAGCGTGGATTGTCTTAGCCAAAGCGTTTTCTAAAACGTGCTAACTTTAACGTGCTAACTTGCTAACCGTAATCTTGGCCCTAGCTTTTATCCAATCTACCTCTTTTATGCAATCAATCCAATTGAAGAGCAGCTTTAGACCAAATAACAGCTTTAGACCGAATAACAAAATGTTTAACTTTTTAAAGACTTTAAAAGGCTTTAAAGACTTTAAAAGGCTTTAAAGACTTTAAAAGGGTTTAAAGACTTCAAAAGGCTTTAAAGACTTTAAAAGGGTTTAAAGACTTTAAAAGCCTTCAAAAGCCTTCAAAAGCCTTCAAAAGACTTCAAAAGGCTTTAAATAATAGTTATAAACAAAAGAAAGTTAATGACATCAAAAACCGAATGAAAATCCAACAAAAATACCTATTTTTAGCTTTTGTAAATCTTGAAAAGCTCTTGAAAATTTGGGTATACTGTAGCTAGAGCACGAAAAAAAACGAGAAACTTGAAAAATACAAGAGCCGACTCTTCTATAAGAATGTTTATGGTATCTATTCTTTTATATCTCCCATGAAACTCGACATAATCAAGCTAAAATCTTAATCTAAATCATTCTCCAGATTGAGCGAATCGACACCTCACTCAACGCTCACTACTACACGATTGCCTATTGTGTAGTGATCACAGCGGTTGGCGAAAGATCTTTTCCATAAAATAACAGTTTTTCAGTACGTGCTTGGTTTCGCTGAGTACGTTTACCTGAGGCTTGTTTCGATTTTGATACCAGAAAAGATGAAATTTTACAAGACTTGCCAAGAACGAGCGAATGAGACGGTGAGTTTTGTGATGAATTGAATAGCGACACAAGGCCTTGGCCTGACTGACGCCTTGCAGGACGCCTTGCAAGACCTGTCATGATCTTGAGCTAGCCTGAGTTCAGATTTGGAACTGGACTAGCCTTTGGTCTAGTCTGGCTAACAAATCCTAGGAATATGCCAAGCTATGCCATCCAAGTAGCCAAGCTATTCCATCCAAGTAGCCAAGCTATGCCATTCAAGCAGTCAAGCTATGCCATCCAAGTAGCCAAGCTATGCCATCCAAGTAGCCAAGCTATTCCATCCAAGTAGCCAAGCTATTCCATCCAAGTAGCCAAGCTATGCCATCAAGCAGTCAAGCTATGCCATCCAAGTAGCCAAGCTATGCCATCCAAGTAGCCAAGCTATTCCATCCAAGTAGCCAAGCTATGCCATTCAAGCAGTCAAGCTATGCCATCCAAGTAGCCAAGCTATGCCATCCAAGTAGCCAAGCTATTCCATCCAAGTAGCCAAGCTATTCCATCCAAGTAGCCAAGCTATGCCATTCAAGCAGTCAAGCTATGCCATCCAAGTAGCCAAGCTATTCCATAGAGAGATGTCAATCTTTCCACTTTATAAGAGTTTTCAGGTGGGTAAAGACGGTTTTCATTACGGAGTCAGTCTGGGCGCTTTCATCGTGATCGCTCTTTTTCAACTTATTGTAAGTTTTTTTGAAGTTAAAGCTAAACTTTTGAAGCTTCAATTCAACTTTATCAGTGCTTCTTTGGCTTAACGATATCGGAAAAATGGACAAGGACCAGTCATTTTGGACCCGCTTCAGCCTCTTCGTTACGGTAGGCAACTGAATGTATTGGGTTGGGGAGAATGAGTCGACGCCGAAAATCAAAGAAATTTCTAAAACTTATAGCAGACTTTGTCAAATGATATGCGTTTGATATCCGTAGAAGGGTAACTAATTCTCTACAAAATAATATTTAAAAGAGAACTCAAACAGCGCCTCAACTCAACAAAGGATCATTTTTTCACAAAATCGATAAACTGTCATCTAGAGTAAACGGTTGGAGGGATCTTCCTGAAAATTTGGTAACTTATGTAATTGAGTGTGCTCTATCTTTTTTATATAAACACCAAAGGAGGTTTATGTGGAAGAAACTGTTCAAGCAATGAGTCGGACTTTTTGTCATTTTGATTAGCTGTGTTTGGGAATCCATAAAATCCCAAAAAAGAAAAGCTTTGTGGAATCTCTCAAAAGCCATTTTGTAAAGAAATAGTGGACCATTTTGATGAAACAAAACGTGTATTTAAAGAAGGTTTTATGGGTGCAAAAAGTTTCTTTAAATTTCGGCGCCGACTCATTCTCCCCAACCCAATACTTTTTGCGCGTAAAAACATCAATTCTAGCTTAGTGAATCTTTTATTGAGTCTTTATTACGAAAAGGAAATATTCAACTGTGTTTACTGTGTTTACAAAGTAAACCTGAGAAGTGAACACGAGCAAAACTCATTCATTTTCTAGACGCGAGCAACTCGCATCACAAATCCGTTGTGTCATCAGCAAGATTATGTATAGGACTTTTTGTGGGTGAAATTTTTTTGAGATAATTCTAATCCTCGGGAGTTTAGTATGTTACGGGTTATGCTCGGGAATCATTTGCATGATCATTTTCAACGTCGTCGGTATACAAGTGAGTGGAAACATTAAATCTATCACTTAGTTGTTAAAACTGAAGGGGAAGATCATTAAAGAAAGTTTTTAAAAGTTAGTGAATAAGAAAAAGGTGGGGAAAATCTTATAAACAAACAATTTTTGAGTAATCTTCAACAGGAAAACTCCTAAACTCATTTACTTTTCGTCATGGTCGACTGGCTGGTCGACTGGCGCCATGATCGACGTCATGGTCGACTGGCTAAGAGCTCAGTATCTTAGTCGGGAGCTGACGATGAGATCTTGTGGGGGATTAGAGCTTCTGCGAAAACTTGGAAACCGTAAAATAGTCATCAACTCGGCTCGGCGGAGTGCACTACTATTAGAGAATATTGTATATTGATTTTTCCCTACAGGAGGAAAGAGCTTAGGAGTTAGAGTGTGTTCCTTTCAAGTAATAGTGCCTGACTGATTATTTTTAAAACAAAGTAATTTGTTCTTATTTTTAAAACAAAATAATTTGTTCTTATTTTCTTATTCATTCAATATTGTTTTCTATTTCGCACTATTACTTGAGAGAGAAAGATTGTTAAGATTGACTTAATCTTAACAATCTTAACAGTCTATCAAGGCAATCTTAACAGTCAATCTTAACAGTTAAGATTGACTTAACAGTTCGTTAACTTAACAGTTAAGGACTCTGCTTGTGTATTTTTTTTCAATCACATTATTCTTTTCTAGGACTCGATCGGCGACACGATTTCTCAGATTTGCATTTACACGTTCGATGCCTTGATAATCATCTATTTTCTGGCTTTCCCTTTATGCACAATTATCTATCATCCACATGTTTATTGTTTCAAGAGGTTAGACCGAGTGTGGGTTGCTTCTGAAATGGAAAGAAGCCTGTCTTTTCAATGTCTTATCGAAAAAAATCTTTTATTAGATTGTTTAGCTTCGTTAGACTATAAGATTTTAGATAATAGCAAGTATAAATAAGCTAAACGAAAAGATATTCAGTCGACCAGCTGCTGAAAGTGTTGACCCGGCTGATCTATCGATATCACGAGGAGAGGCTCCACTCGTGCACAACTCAACCTCGACCCGATTGGCGACACTGGCTGAGGTTTTTCGTTAACTTAACGTTAACTTAACAGTAAACTTAACAGTTAACTTAATGTTAATCTAACTTAAGTTAAAAGTCTAAAAATTTAAGTTCAACTCTGAGTAAACAGAATTTGAAAATTGGGGTAAATTAGAATGCCCTTTTTCGATAAAAACACTCTGCTCTGATACGAGGAAGTTTCTATCCAAAAAATATTAACCTAAACGTTTTTAAAATTATATTTTCTAACATCTCTAGCATAAAGATGAATATTAAAAGTTTAAAAGTTGAAAAATTTTCTTTGGGATTAGTCTAAACTTTACGCATGACTAAAAAATTGAAAAGAAAGAAAGTTGGTTAACTGAGTATCACTCGACACACATTTTAAGTGCTCTTTTTATCTATGAAATATTAACTTTTTTTAAAAAACTGTTTCACCCATCATGTAGCCAAGAACGCAAGGAATTTTTTTGATATAAAACTTGAACCGGCTTGGTTTTTTGGATTGTGAGAAATTTGACGGCGCTGTTTTGAACGTTTTCTATTATGGCGCTGTTTTGAACGTTTTCTATTATGGTGCTGTTTTGAACTTTTTTTATTATGGCGCTGTTTTGAACGTTTTCTCTTATGCCGCTGTTTTGACTACCCCCCTCATTTTTGCGTCATTTTTTTGCAATAATTTTTTGCTAAAAGTACGGTAATTTTTTCCCAAGTGTGCATTTTAAAAAACGCATTACTCGCGAGGAAAACACTCTAGTCAAGATTCTCTTCACGTTTATAACAAATTAACTTTATTAACATTATTAACTTTACCTTATTAACAATTGAGATCCGATTTAAAGCTTTCTATAGTGTAGAATGTGTTAGTAATAAATTTCTTTAATTATATTGTTAAGGTGCCCGAGCCGAGCTACTCAGCCTCTCCAATTCCATCATCGATTCCTCCATTGATGTTGCCGACCTCGATCGATCGAGAGCCTCGACCAGGGAGTAGTAGAAGTAAGGAAAAGTTGAAATTTCATTAATATTCGATAATTTCTTATATTTTTCTATTAGATCGAGATTCACTGACAATCGAGGAGCTCCAGGTTACAAGGGAATTCAAAGGGTTTACATTGGGATCGGGTCTAGAAGTTGATCTAAAAAAAAACAAAAAAACAACTATCAATTTCGCAAAGAGATCCACTTCTAGACCCTTTTTTTGAATTTAACCTATAGAAAAGTTATTTAGTTTTAGTTCAGAAAGGCTTTAAAAGTTGAAATGACTGTAAACGGGTGATGTTTTAGGCTCTGATACGATGAGCGCGCGGGAACCACCGTACATCAATCGAGAGACGCCATTCAAACGCGGAATCCGTACAACAACCACTGTTTAATTTTAGTCTTTGATTGGGAAATTGAGTTGCAAAGAAAACTGGTATTGTAACCGTAATCAAAGTTACCAGCAAAGTTACCAGAATCCTATCAAAAGCTACCACAACTTTTGACAGCCGATCCTTACCGGTAACAGTCGATAATATAGTAATAAGGTAAAGAAAAGCATTTGGAATCGATAGGGGATTGAACCCTCGACTTTCTGCTTACTGGGCTGATCCTCTACCACTAAGCTATTGGTGCTTTCTTTGCTCAAGAAGAATTAGGAAAGACAAGGAAGAAGAACAAGACAAGAAGAAGAATAAGACAAGACAAGAAGAAAGAGATACTATACTTAGAGTATGGTAGCTTTTTTCTCATAGAGCACTTTTTAGCCTTTAAAACGTTACCATTTTGAAGCCAGAAGTTAATTTATTTATCAAATTCTAAAGAAATTCGATCCTAATCAATTTCCTAATCAATTTCCTAATCAACTTCGTTTTTATTTTCCCTTACGCCCAATTCTTTTTTCTCTCGAATCTCTCCGGGTCTTTCCTTGTCTTTTTTCTTCTATATTTTGATGGCTTTACATCAATTCCACTTAATCAATTCGAGCTTTGGAAATAAATAGCTACCATAAATACTGTAATTGGACCCCACCCCGCCTCGTACAGTCGCGTAGTCGCAAAAGTTTTTTAGTTTTTTAGTATTTCATTTTTTTCAAAGCGCCCGTACTTTCAAAAAATGCGTCTTTGGTATCAAAAAATAGCTGAAATTCAGGGCTATTTTTTGATACCAAAGATAATGATGGTGCGGAGTGTTGGGTAGTCTAGCTTTGAACAAGCTTCTCTCGACACTGGTTTAAGCTACAATGCGCGCTTAGGTATCAAAAAATAGTCCCGAATTTCAGCTATTTTTTGATACCTAAACGCGCATTGTAGCATAAGCCAGTGTCGAGAAAAACTCGTTCAAAGCTACACTACGCAACACTCCGCACCGTCATTATGGGGGATGGGGTACTATTACAGTATTTACGGTAATTTCTCTCACTTTTACATCATTTTCTTTCATATCACTTTCTTTCTTTTCCCCCATTTCATTTTGTTAGCATTTCCATCTGTGATGAGAGTAATTGAGGCCAAAAACTTTTTTTCTTCATTTATTATTAAAGAACTAACAAATCTTTCAAAAAGAAAAACAAATTGCCAAACACACACACACACACACACACACGAAAAATCACCAGAAAGTGTTGCACTCATGATCGGAAGCTTTGGCTAGAGTACCGAATCATCAAATCACGTCAAATCAAATCAAGATCACAACCACCTGAAATCACGATAACACTTTACCAAAATTTTGTCACTTTTTTTTATGAATTAAGATATACCTAATAGTTATTCAGCTAAACAGTAAAATTTCTGAATTTTCAAGTAAACTTGTTGGCTAAAAACTTAAACTCCGCCCATTTCTCCCTAAGCCTAAGCCTAAGTCCCTTAACCTAAGCCTAAGTCCCTTCACCTAAGCCTAAGTCCCTTAACCTAAGCCTAAGTCCCTTAACCTAAGCCTAAGTCCCTTAACCTAAGCCTAAGTCCCTTCACCTAAGCCTAAGTCCCTTAACCTAAGCCTAAGTCACTTAACCTAAGCCTAAGTCCCTTCACCTAAGCCTAAGTCCCTTCACCTAAGCCTAAGTCCCTTAACCTTTTACCTCATAACTTGCATCAAGTGAATCAAGCACAACAAGGATCTAATTATAAAAACAGCAGAAACACAGAAACTGACTTAAAAGTCGATTTTTTGTAAACTCATTGGGATTTCTCAAAAACGAATTGGGATTGGATTGAAATGAAACTTTGCCTCATAACGCACAAATATTCATTTGTTATTGTCAAAGAATTTCAGAGAAAGCAATGCTTTGGTTTGAGAAAGCAATGCTTTGGTTCGAGAAACCAATGAAGTGCAGAGTCATATTTACCTAATAATTAGCATATTTAGTTAATAATTTATATAATAATTATTTAGCAATTATAAATATTAAAGATATAACAATAATGGTAATGGATTATTATTTGATAATTATTATTTATTATTTGTATAATTATTTGTAGCCAAAAAACCGCAAAAAAAATGGCTCAAGATCAGCACAAATTAGAGATTTTACTTGAAGATCCAACAAGCGAACCCCGTCAATCGCTTCACCGACCCCGGCTTTACATCACATCTGAGCAATGTTTACAGAACAAAAAAACACAGTGTAAAGTGACTAGCGAGGTGTTCTCTTTGTGCGTGCAATCGCTTGCCTTCTGACAAACCCCTCGGGAGATACCTGTATCAAAGAGAGCTGCTTGGTGACAACGGTGCTTCGCTTTTGGAATCAGTAAATGGGAAGGAGCGGTGAAGCGATTGAGCCGATTTTCGGTGTCACTATGCCGAAATTTTTCGGATCAATTTTTTTACCTTAATTTTGGCTTTATTTTTCAACAAATTCAACATCCAGAATGATGAGAAAGCCCAGGAGATACCTGTATCAAAGAGAGCTGCTTGGTGACAGCGGGTGCTCCATTTGTGGCCACAATTGGGCCAATGATTGTCAACGAGTACTCTATTTTTTAGCTATTTGGTCGCTGAACTTGGCAAAAGTTTTTTTTAACGTTTTATTTTTTAGCTAGCTTGGTGCTAAATCTTTGTTGTTTCAGGTGGTCAAAGTTTTTTTTTCTGAAAAAAAAGCAAATTTTGCAACACGCCGCTTATTTGGCCAGTTGCCGAGGGCTTCAGGATCTGATTTTATTCCAATTTTTGCACTGAATTCATAATTTACCGTAAGCAAATGAGATTCATAGTGTTTTTGCAATGTTTAGCAATGGTATTTGCGCAAGGTACGAGTTTTTAGAAGATGATAGCTAATTTTGGTGAATTCAGATTTTCCTGATGCTTGCATTGATGGACGTGAGAAGTTTTCTTTTGTTTTTGATTGAAATTGAAAAGTTTTCTTTTGTTTTTGATCTAAACGAGTTTTTTTTGAGGTTATGGTAGTTTTTTGATGCTTAACAATAGTAGGTTTTCTAAAATAAGTGCTTTTAAAGTTAAGGATTAGTAAAAGATCGAGATTTGATAAAGTTTGACGTAAGATGGAGTGAATTCTAGCTTAAAATCTAGCTATCTAGCTATCTATCTAGCTATCTAGCTATCTATCTAGCTATCTAGCTATCTATCTAGCTATCTAGCTATCTATCTAGCTATCTAGCTATCTATCTAGCTATCTATCTAGCTATCTAGCTATCTATCTAGCTATCTAGCTATCTATCTAGCTATCTAGCTATCTAGCTATCTAGCTATTCTAGCTTAAAATCTAGCCATTTTCAGCGTATCTCCCATTTCTCGGCTGTGACAACGGAGCGGTGCCTATCGGTTTTAAAAAGATGTACTATTCGAGAAAATCAATTTCCCAGGAGATGTCTGCATCAAAGAGAGCTGCTTGGTGACAACGGGAGCTCCAGTTATGACGACGATTGGGCCAACGATTGCACCCGGACAAACAACACTGACTGGTCAAGTCATAAACACTCACAAACTCTAAAGATTCGCCATCTGATTGTCTTTGTTAGCCATGAGTGGCTTTTTAGACTCAATTTGACAAGATTAAGCCAATTTGACAATTTGACAATACAAATTCTAGCTCTAGAGTGTTCTCTTTTGTGCCAAAAAACGTAAACAAAATCTTTCTGGTGTACTCAATTTATCACTTTCTTCTTGACATCAAATCGTTGTCATGCAAAAAAAACGACTAAACCGGTGCACCAGATAAGAACATTTGAGCCATTCGTAAGCTTGAGCTTCGTGAACTTGAGCTTCATGAGCTTGAGTTTGAGACTCGTAAGCTTGAGCTTCGTGAGCTTGAGCTTGAGCGTTGAATTAAGCGTTGAATTAAGCCAAGTATACCATTAGGGAGATTATTATTTCAATAATCGTTAGAAAAAGTTATCACAGGTATCATATGAGATTCTTTTTCTAATATTGAATTCAATTTCTAGGTCAAACCAAGTCCTCCGGTTCCACCCGTAAAGCCAGTGAATCGCCGATGAGTTTGATGACCGATGGACCGTGTGCCGATACATCGGCCCAGTACTTTTCTATAGAATATTGAAAATTTAGCTCAAGCTTTTCTTTAGATGTCGTGTTTGGATGCAAAACGGTTTCTGCACCTCGGCTTTCTATCCGGAGATGGTGAAACGGACGACTTGTGGAGTGTCGTGTAATCTCTGTTCAACAATTTCCATAACTCTTCCAACGACAACGAAATCTTGTGCGGATAAGAATGCGAATGAGTATGTTTATTGGAAATTGCAGATTTAGAAATTGATCACTGGGTAAAATTATCTGTGCAATGGATACGGGTAGACTTGTAACGAAAACATTCTTTGCCATTGGCAATTTAAGGTTTTTTGTGTTTTTCTCAGTAAAAATCCTTCCATTTTGACTATTTTAATTATCATTCGACGCGCAATAAAATTGCGCGTCGAATGACACCAAAATCAACTCAAAATATAATATCCATGCAAAGTTATGAGGCAAACGGTTAAGTCTCGTCCATAATGGGCGGAGTTTAAGTTTTTAGCCAACAAGTTTACTGAAAATTCAGAAATTTTACTGATTAGCTGAATAACTATTAGGTTTATCTATGTAAATTCGAAAAACTTAAATCTAGATGCCGAGTCTGGCTTGGAAACGGCTTCTGCTCGTCGAATTTCTACCCAGAGCAAGTGCGCCGGGACTATTGCCCGAAAAGTTGCAATTTTTGTTGAAAAAATTTCAAAACGATATTTAAATTTCAAAACAATTTGACGTTTTTTAAGATTCTAACTGCATTTTATATCGAAATAAATATCTCGGACAATTCTTTTCAAAGTCAGAATAATGCAATCAGAAGGCAGTGATTGTAAAGCAATCAGCTTGTATAAATATTGGAATTTGGAACTTTTCGTTTTTAGATTTCAAAATACTCTTTATATTTACGGTATTTGTCTCTTTTATCGCTGTGAATAAACAGAAAATGTACATGGCCTTGAATGCGTTCGACGTGAAATTGTGTTTGTTTTTGAGAAATTCTTTAAAGAGCTTGTTGGTCTTGAGAAGAGTTGCTGATCGTCGCCTACAGTTAAGTCAAGTTCAACGGCTCTAACAAACCAATTTTTGAGATCAATTGCAAAAATCAACAAGTTACAAAATGTATATGTTGTGTCCGATTTAGATTTCCGTTCGATTTAGATTGAACTTATCGCGGACGTCCGATTTAGATTATAGTCTATATCGGATGTCCGATTTAGATTCATTCTAAATCGGACGGAAATCTAAATCGGACACAACATATACAAAGTATACAAAATGTTCCAGTTCAAGTAACACCGAATCAATG
Source organism: Mesorhabditis belari (assembly GCA_958450365.1). Taxonomy (NCBI): domain Eukaryota; kingdom Metazoa; phylum Nematoda; class Chromadorea; order Rhabditida; family Rhabditidae; genus Mesorhabditis; species Mesorhabditis belari. The sequence continues at coordinate 1,884,335 of CAUEEP010000938.1, forward strand.
ACGTTTTCTAAAACGTGCTCTTTTCAATTTGGCGACAATTCAACTGAATACTTTTAAATTAAATTTACGTCTATATAAGCCAAATCTCTCGTTTTTGGGGAGCAGGTCAAAACATGGGGTGCTAGCAAAAGCGTCAAATTATTTGCGCCGCGTATCATTTGCGTCAAATTTGCACTTTTCAACAAACTTTCCTTCGAGCTGTGATTGAATATTCATATTTTTTTCAGCTTTGGTACTTTGGTGGTTAGGAGGGCCCACTTTTATCCTGGCCTAGTTGGATCTAATGTTTTGAGTGGTTGTATTGATACTTTTTACCTACCTATTCTAAGGTAGTTAAATATGCCTATACTTTTAGAGCATTTACAACATGTTTCAAATTTCATATTGCCGCTTTTATTTGATTTTCAAGTGTAAGCAGCTTTGGGATAGCGCTTAGTGGTTAAAGTACATGAGATTAGGCTAGAATTGCTAAAAACTTGCTAAAATAGCCACCAATCTATTAAGCATATTTGATTACCCTAGAATAGATAAAAGGTATCAATACAACCACTCAAAACATTAGACCCAACTAAGCCAGGATAAAAGTGCCCCCTCCCAACCACCAAAGTACCTCAGTTTTTCCTCGCCGACGATGCTCGCTATTTTGCCGCCTTCACCGGCTCTGAAAATGGCATAAGAACGATATAGAGGGTAAAGAGCCCAATCCGGGACGCAAAAAACGTTTTTACTAGCACCCCCAAAACAGCGCCGTGTACAAACAGCACCACCGCAAAAATAGTCTCTCCGCGGTTAAGTTTCTATGTGTTTCTTATTCTTATTGGATGCAGAATAAAATTATTTACATTTGTATAGTTTGGATCACTTAAATTGGTGTCAACAGAATTGGTGTCGAGAAAAGCTCAGTTAACCTCTTTTTGAGCCCTTTTTCGTTTTTCATCATTTTCTCATCCCAGATTTGTTCTAAACGGCTCCAAAAAATTCAGCGGATAGCTAGTTTTTTTTTCTACATTCAATGAAAATAAGAAGCGCAAATAAACTTAACCGCAAACGCATTATTTGAGCCGGCGCTGTTTTGACCAGCTCCCTATTTTTGCCGGTTCACTCATTTTTGTTTTTTGCCGCCTAACCGCTATAGCATTTTTCCAGGGACATCTCTTCTCTTCTTGCTATTGTTTGCTGAGTGTGTTCGATGACCGAAATTGAGTCGCATCAACCTGCCTACACGAACGGGAATTCCTCATCCACCAACGGCGATCACTACAAAAACGCCGATAGGTGAGGGTTTTTTTGGGGTTTTCCATGTTACCATCTCGATTTGATGATTTGGCTCTACCTGGTACTTAAATTCATTCAACAACAATTTTGTAAAAGCTATCGAAAATGTTTTGGAAGCACCCAGTTTCACTTGGCCATACACTTTGTTAGACTTGGACTTGTGTTTGCTTTTAGAATTTACAATTACGAAAGAAAGAAACATTTAGGACCGGGGATTTGCGGAAACTTTTTAAATCTAAAGTTTTCTAAAAGGCTTTCTCCCATAAACTACAAGCAATTATATGCGAATTTCGAAATAGTTTAATCTTTCTATTGTTTAGTGGCTACGGAAGCCAGAACTCTCTGCCAGACTTCCCAAGGGAAAACGATCCTACAAAGGAAAAGGTTTCTTTTAGAATACTTGCTTAAACACTAAATGTTTTACTTTTAGAGTTCAAACGGGAACTCAAAAGATGCTGTTTTTGATGAGGATGACGATATTCCGTGGGGTCAACGAGTGAAAAAAGAAAAACTTAAGGAGCCGGTGAGTGGGAAACTTTCTTGTTTACAATAATAAATTGCAGAAACCGGAACCTATGGATGAGGATGACGACTTACTGCTAAAATCCTCTAGTGAAAAGAAACGCGATTCTTCGTCTAGCAAAAAGGTGAGCTTTTGGCTTTTCAATACTTTTAAGAGATATTTTAGCCAAAAATCGAAGATGATGATGACGATGATGTCCCTTTCATTCAGACTATGGCCAAGGATAAAGCTAAGGTTGTTTTTCAAAGCTTCAGTTGATAAATTGAAAATTTAGAAGGAGAAAGAAGATGATGATGTTCCTTTTGTCCAGATTATCTCCAAAGCTAAGGTTGTTTTTGTTTCATTTTAAAATTTGCACGTTTCGTTTAGAAAGAGACGGAGACGGAGAAAAAGGACAAGGAGAAGAAAAAGCGGAAAAGGGAAGAGAGCGACAACGAAGAGGAATATAAGCCAGAGGTGCGGGTGGATAGAAGTTTTGACTAGTTTGGAAGATGTTTTAATAGCTTTACTCTTGATAAAGGAAGTGGCATTTTAATAGAAACTAAAGTTTTTTACATTTGCTCTTCAGAAAAAGAAGGACAAGAAGAGCAAGTCCAAGGGCGAGGAATCCGACAGTGAAGACAAGGTGACTTTTTCTTTCGTACACTGAACGATTTCTTTTAGAAGCCAAAGAAGCAGGTGAAAAAGGAGGTCAAGAAGGAGAACACAACGTCAGTAAAGAGGAAAAAGAAGGAAGAGGAACAAGAAGAGGTGAATTTATTGTGTTTGGTCACTGATCCTTACTGTGATTTACAATTCCATGCTCAATTTATGTTTTTAGGTCTGGGAATGGTGGAAAGATGAGCCAAAAAGTGATAACACGATAAAGTGGAAGACTTTGCAACATAAAGTGAGTTTGTAGCTTTAACTAGCCGCTGAATCACAAACTATGTATTTGTTTAGGGTCCAATTTTTGCTCCTCCATATGAACCACTCCCCTCACATGTGAAATTCTTCTACGATGGAAAGGTTTGCTGTTTTATCTTCAAATAATGAAATTTTACTTTAGCCAATGGAACTTACACCTGCGTGTGAAGAAGTGGCCGGCTTTTACGCCCGGATGATCGACCATGAATACGTGACAAAAGAAGCTTTTAACAACAACTTCTGGAGGGATTGGCGGAAGGTAGTTCCTGAAAAGCAACTAAATATCTATGAGTCATAAATCAAACGTTTGCAATTGAAAACCTAATTTAATTATCGTTTTAGGTGATGAGTGTCGAGGAACGGGAAAAGATCATTGACCTCAAGAAGTGCAACTTTGCCCAAATTGACGCCTTTTACAAAGAGCAAAGCGAGAAGCGCAAAGCCATGACGAAAGAAGAAAAGGAAAAGATTAAGGTATGGAAATTGTTTGTTGCATAAACCAAGCTCTTTATTTTAGATAGAAAAGGAGGCTGAGGCAAAGCTCTACGGTTTTGCTTTCATTGATGGACACAAGCAGAAAATTGGCAATTTCCGAATTGAACCTCCAGGTTGGTTGTTTTTTTAATTGGACCCTTAACAAGCCCAACTTTCCAGGTCTCTTCCGCGGTCGTGGTGGGCACCCGAAGATGGGAAATTTAAAGCGACGAGTGGAGCCTGAAGACGTGATCATCAATTGCTCAAAGGACTCGGAGGTTCCCGAGCCACCAAAAGGGCACAAATGGAAAGAAGTCCGCTATGACAACAAAGTTTGTAATTTTTTGATCGTTTATACTTTTTGCTTAGGTGACTTGGCTTTGCTCATGGAGTGAAAATGTGCTTGGACTCAACAAATACATCATGCTCAATCCAAGCAGCAAGATCAAGGTAAGTTTAAAAGTCTAGTTCAATTTTTAAGTTGAAATTTCTAGGGTGAAAAGGACTATGCCAAGTTCGAGACTGCTCGCAAGCTGAAGAGCCGAATCAATAACATTCGAAAGGTTGATCTCGATTTAGCTCATCAAAATTAAACAGTTTTTAAGGTTTATCGAGCTGATTGGAAGAACAAAGAGATGCGACTACGGCAACGAGCTGTTGCTTTGTATTTCATTGATAAGGTGGGTTAGGTCGAGTGCGTTCGAGCCAAAGCTTCGTGTTTAGCTTGCTCTTCGTGCTGGAAATGAAAAGGATACGGAGGAAGCTGCAGATACAGTTGGTTGTTGCTCTCTTCGTTGTGAACACATCAAACTCCATGAGCAACTTGAGGGAAAAGAGTAAGTGATTTTACCTGCACTTTGTTAGTTAGCGTAACTTAACCTTTTGATATTGATGATTTATTTTAGCTACGTTGTCGAGTTCGACTTTCTCGGTAAAGACTCCATCCGATACTACAACAAAGTGCCTGTAGAGAAGCCAGTCTTCAAGAATCTCAAGTTGTTCATGGAGAATAAAGCTGGAGCGGATGACTTGTTCGACAGACTTGATGTTGGCTTCCTTTTCATCACATCTGAGCTTATGTTATGCTTTAGACGAGCACTTTGAATCAACACTTGTCGTCGCTGATGGATGGATTGACTGTCAAAGTGTTCCGTACCTATAACGCTTCGATCACTTTGCAGGAGCAACTTGACGAGCTGACAAATCGTGAGTGTAATCCTAGAAATCTTATAATAGGCCTCTTTTTAGCAAAGGAAAATACGCACCAGAAGCTGCTTTCGTACAATCGCGCGAATCGTCAAGTAGCCATACTGTGTAACCATCAACGTGCGGTGCCGAAGACGCACGAGAAAAGCATGGAGAATCTGGAGAACAAGGTGAGATATTGATCATGCTGAACTATTCAATATTGACTCAATTTTAGATTAAAGACAAGAAAAAAGAGCTCAAACAGGCAAAAACTGATTTGGAGAAAGCTCGAGAAGCCGAGAAGGAGAAAGTGAAGAAACGCGTTGATCGACTCAAAGATCAATACAAACGCCTCAAGATTAATCACACTGATAAGGTAATTGTTGGGAACCATTCAGCACTAACTAATTCTTTAGGATGAAAACAAGCAGATCGCTTTGGGCACATCGAAATTGAACTACTTGGATCCGCGAATCTCGGTGGCTTGGTGCAAGAAGCATGAAGTTCCCATTGAAAAGGTGGGTGCCAAGTTTTAGTGCTTAAGAAAGATCAACTACGTTCCCGGGAACCAACATGTATTTTAGGTATTCAACAAGACGCAACGCGAAAAGTTCCGATGGGCGCTCGACATGGCCGACGAGGAGTACGTCTTCTAAATCTTCTAAATGAACTGGATCTACTTTATTTTATTTTTAGAGGGTAACTGTTGTTTTAACCGATATCTATTTATTTCTCTTCCATCTTTTTTATATCAAGTTTTGGTAAGAACCGTGTATTAACTATGGGTTTATTATTGTTAGCTTTTAAAGTCTATTCATTAGGTCATTACTAAGAATTTCCCCTTCCAAATTTTGTTTTTGATAAATGGCTTTCATATTTTTCCCTCTTTCTCATTTCTCATTTATCCTCGGGAACATCTACCCAAGTTTTCACCAAAATTTTAGAATTAAAACAATCTGTTTTGTGTTTGACTTTGAAAATTTTGTTCCCAAATCTTTCTTGCGTCTCTCATTTTTGATCATTACTTCAGCTGTGTTATGTCCTTTCAAATTGTCCTTTTATTACCTCCAAAATCGTGAGTGTTTCTTTTCAAATCTTCTTTTTGAATATCTTTCCTCCGTATTTTTTAAAATAGTATTATAGATATTTTTAAATATCTCCCTTTAAATATCTTATCCCCAAAATTGAGTGTTTCTTTTCAAATCTTCTTTTTAAATATCTCTCCTCCGTTATTGCTATCATAGTTTGGGTTTTATATCCATCGTTTGAATGGGCTTTGTTTTAAGTTCTCTCTTTTTTGATTTTTCTCGATATAATTTGTTCCCGCTGTTTTATTATTGTTTATTATTCTTGAATGAATACAGGGGTAGTACTATGATGGTTTTAAAAGAAATGCGAATTAAAGGCTTTGATATCGTAATCCCTTTCCGGTATACTGGTTTACTCAAACACGCAAGAAAGGTTGTGTTTACTTTTTCCTAAACACGAAGTACATGGAGATTTGTTGGGTTCTGGGCCAAATTTGAGACTTTATACAAAAAGCCCGTTTTGAATGAGAAAAAAGCCATGAAAAATCAACTACATGCAGTTGGCGCCGGAAAGGAAAATAGCTACAAAGGTTTGTGGTAAAAATAGACAAGGAACTCAGTTAATTTCCGAATCTAACACCATTGTGCAATGTGTTTGCGCTTTGTTGGCAATTAGATACTGAATAAAACCAAAAACTTCATTTCAAAAATGCTTCAGTCAAAGAAGCCTGATTGGATTTTGTTTTTTTAGCAGCGATTCAATCATTTATCATCAATTGACCATCAATTTCAGGTCTACCAATGCGGAATGAGAGTTTGGTTGGTACCGGCATTGAGAGCAAAATCGGATAAAATAATCGATATCGGGGACTCTCTTGCTTCACAAAAATCACTCAATGACCACAACGGGACGGGACCAATTTGGTTGCGAAACGGAACGTGTCTGCACAGAAAAGAGACGTGCAAGCTGGAGTGGCACGTCGTGGGCACTCACGACAATCGGCAAATGGAGAATGACGGCGAGTTCGTGTTTGAGATCAACGTCGGTATGACTGAAGGGTCATCTGTGGGGCAGACAAACGAGCACAGAAATCGGAACCACAGTCAGGTATCGAAAAATGCCAAACAATTGTATTTTCTAATAATAGACAACCGAAAGGGATAATGTGGGACTCACGATTGAAGTGTTCCAAATCGGTTTGGAATATGCGGTGGAAATGGGAGAAGAAAGTGAGAAGACGAAAAGTGAGACACATGTCAAATCGAGGGATATCAATCGACAACATACACAGGTTGGCTGAAATGGGGCCGACAAAAGTGGGAGTTGGATAAAACCTAGAGTAACTAACATAAAATAGTAGTAAAAAGAAAGTAAAAAATTTGCGCTTTTCAGGAAATGAGTACCGTAAATACTGTAATAGTACCCCATCCACCATAATGACGGTGCGGAGTTTTGCGTAGTCTAGCTTTGAACGAGTTTTTCTCGACACTGGTTTATGCCATAATGCGCGCTTAGGTATCAAAAAATAGCTGAAATTCAGGGCTATTTTTTGATACCTAAGCGCACATTGTAGCATAAATCAGTGTCGAGAAAAACGCGTTGAAAGCTAGACCACGCAACACTCCGAACCGTCATTATCTTTGGTATCAAAAAATAGCCCTGAATTTCAGCTATTTTTTGATACCAAAGACGCATTTTTTAAAAGTACGGACGCTTTAAAAAAAATGAAATACGAAAAAACTTTTGCGACTACACGACTTTACGAGGGGGGTAGGGTACTATTACAGTATTTACGGTAGGTAAATCATGCAAAGTGATAAGCTAGCTATAGTTAACTGATAGTTATTAGGTTGTTACATAAGTCTTTGTTTGTTTGTTTTGTTTGAAAGGCTTTGTTTGAAAGTTTGATTTAGAAATAAATATCCAACCAATCGACTTGCGGTTTTCTCCATCAAAAAGTCCTATGGACCTTAATTACCCTAAAGTCGCGAGTATAAGCTCTGTTTGGTTTTCGCATGCAAATTGACGGCTGTCTCCGGTGCGGTGTGTCGAGGGTTCGAACCCCGCTGCAGCATAACTTTTTTGCTTTTTAAGAACAATAATAGAAGTAAATTTATTGAGGGTTATAGCAATTTTATGCTGTTATTTGTTATTGGAACCGTATTGGAACCGTATTAGATCAAAATAGGAACCGTATTGGAGCCGGAAAGCGTGGCTCGGCGCGTCCGCCCTGCTCCTCTCCGGTGCTCAGTCTTATGGATTCCTCCCTGGCCTCTTCATCCGGCCAAAGTCCACGTCGACGGTCGAAAGAGATGCTTTCCAGCGTCTTCTTCAACACTATCGTCTGGATATACGCCTCCACGGACTCGACAATGCCGATGTCCTTTGCGTATTGTCTGTGGTAGTTCGTTACTACCCCGTCCCACGTCATCACATATGGGATAATTCTCGTCTTGCACTTCATCTCCGCTCCCAGGCTATTTGCCAACACATCATATTTCCGCTTCTTCTCGGTCTCCACGGTTTGCAGTCGGTCCTGGCTTGTAATGCCGACCTCGATCAGGGTCACCTCATGGCGCTTCTTGTCGTGTACAAGAATATCAGGTCGGTTAGCCTGGGTCTTGGTTGACCTCTGCACCCTTGTGTCTACTCTGATCTCGACATTCTCGTTGGCCACAACCTCCTATAAACTGCCACTTCAAAGGTTGTGAAAAATTTATTTGACGAAATTCATGAAAAATAGAAATTTCTGTTCAATTTTTCTGCAAAATGGACCTTAATTAGCATAAAACTTAGCTAAAAGGAACAAAGAATGTTTTTATTGAAGCCAACCGCAAGTCGATTGGTTGGATATTCAGATCTAAATGAAACTTTGAAATAAGGCCCCAAGACTTCTGTAACATTCTAATATATCTCAAAACAGTATTCTATTGGAATACGGATGTGGATTAGAATTTGGGTTAAGTTAAAGAGAGTGAATCCTTTTGAGTGAAGCCATCTCTAACACCCCGACAACCCACCTCAACTCCTCCAACGTATTAGAGGGGAGTCCCTGGGAAATGACCGACCTGTACTGCAGTTGCATAGACCCGGAAGATACGTATCTTTATTTACAGTAGTATAATAAGATGAATAGATTACAAATAAGTGTAAGGGGAAGGGGGGACTCCCAATGGGAGTCTCACTTGTCCTCCTAGGCTCCTCACTGTCCTCCTAGGCTCCTCACTGTCCTCCTAGGCTCCACACTGTCCTCCTAGGCTCCACACTGTCCTCCTAGGCTCCTCACTGTCCTTCTAGGCTCCTCACTGTCCTTCTAGGCTCCTCACTGTCCTCCTAGGCTCCTCACTGTCCTCCTAGGCTCCTCACTGTCCTCCTAGGCTCCTCACTGTCCTTCTAGGCTCCTCACTGTCCTCCTAGGCCCCTCACTGTCCTTCTAGGCTCCTCACTGTCCTCCTAGGCTCCTCACTGTCCTCCTAGGCCCCTCACTGTCCTCCTAGGCTCCTCACTGTCCTCCTAGGCCCCTCACTGTCCTCCTAGGCCCCTCATTGTCCTCCTAGGCCCCTCACTGTCCTCCTAGGCTCCTCACTGTCCTCCTAGGCCCCTCACTGTCCTCCTAGGCCCCTCACTGTCCTCCTAGGCTCCTCACTGTCCTTCTAGGCTCCTCACTGTCCTTCTAGGCAATCCCAAGGACCGCCCCTTCTCGGCAATAAAAGGGATAAGCACAGGGGAGGACACATTTGCATAAGAATAGACAAATCATTCAATAATAACAATAGTAACTAAAATATCAGTTTGGCTCGGAGCTGACAATTCTAAAGTTTATCAATGTTCCCGTTGTACCCTAGAAAAAATCTCAGCTAGTTATTGAAATTCGAAAAATGAAAAATGTTTGTGTTTCATCCACAATGCAGAAATTCATTCAGAATTCATTTACATTCAGAAATTCAAATACTCGGTGAGCGCCGGGAAGAAGATGGTGGCCGAGCAGGAGGTGTTGGTTTGTGATTGTTTCGGGTACGATACGGCTCACATCAGAGCACGAGATGCCACTCCAGAGACAACAGACATCAGCGTTTTAGTTTTTGGATTGTTCCTGATACTATTTCTTGTGTTCTTGGTTTCCGGTTCTTTCTTCCTTTATCGTCGCCGTGAAGCCACAAATAATGATAGAGATTCAGGTTCTGACAAAAAACTAAGAGTTTCCTTTCAAGATCTCCTTCTTGCCCCAAACGCTTAACCTAAAACTCCCGTCTTTCTTTCTCCTGTTTCTCGAGTTAAATCGAGAATTTGTTTTCTCAAATTTGGAGAGAAGGCCACTGTTTAAGCCGATTTTATCAAAAAGGACCATATTTGTATTGGAGTACCTTTTCTAATAAGAATTGTAGTTATCCAAAAAATCCTGCCAATCTTTAATCCATTGTGATATTCTTTTGTTGCTTGGTCATTAAATATTTGCGTTTCACATTTAGAAGGCGGCTATCCTGTAAAAAGTCCTTACAACAAAGCAATCAGTTCAGAAGCAATCAGTTCAGAAAAGGCAACACCGCTGAGAAAAGGAAAAAGGGTTGAACTCAATTTGAAAACTTTTTTCGTAGCTCGAAACTTTTTCACTCAAAATAGTCAAACTCAGTTTTCAGTCAAGCTCAGAATGAAACGCCTTTAATAGATAAAAGCTTGAAAATAACTGTTCGATGCTGAATCACAGCAATAATAGTTGATTCTTTGCGATGCTTTCGTAGTTACTCGACCAAAAACGTCGATTAGTCGACGTAGAAATTACTCATGCAAATTTTACTCGAGTTTTACTCGACTCACTCGCGAGGAACACACTCTAATTACAAGAGTCGATTAATCGACGTCTACCTACCAGAAATCTTCATTAATGGGTTCATCGATCACAAAAACCCGCCAATTGATCTCTATTTTGGGAAAGACAATTCGCAAGCAACAAATTTCTACAATAAATACACTTTATTCAATGGGAAATTGTTGATTTGAAGATTTTATAACGTTCAACGCGAATCCGGAATTATGGGAGACGGCTCGGTTGAAGGTTCACTCTGAAATTAGCTATCCTTTCTTTTAGCTATCCTTTCTTTTAGCTAAATTAGCTATCCGTTTTCTAGAAAAGCTAACTATTCTAGAAAACTACCCTCATCTAACTACAAGTTTTCATTTGATCGGCTTAATTGTATCATTCGACGAGAAATCACAAGGCTCATTAAATCAGCCAAAATTAAACTGTTCAAATGAAAACGAACGTTTTGATTAGGGTAAAGGAAAAAGGAGAAGGAGGAGTACGGAAAAAGAAAAAGGAGGAGTACGGAAAAAGGAGCAGAGCGCAAATTTGCTAATAGTGAAACTAGAATCGAAAACTTTTGAACCTTGTTTATTAAAGTATTAATACTTTTTTTTTGAATCACAGTCATTTTTTTAATTTGACAGTTTCCTTTTGGTTTTCAAAAGTTAAACAAACCGTTTCCGTATGAATTGGGAACATTTCCGGAACAAGGAAACCCTCCGATCCTCCATTCAAAAGCTTTCCCATTTCTGTGCTCTCTGGCAATGTCGATGTCGTTGCATCAACATTTTCCAGCTTTTCCTCCTCAACGAGCTCGCTTTTCGGCGTACTCTGCATTACAGCCTCACCAAACATGTTCTCAGCCTGAATTTTTGATTTTGCTCACAAAAGATTGCTTTTATTGCTCTTTTATCGCTTTACAAATATAATACCCTATTTTCTCTAATAGTAGTACTAATCAACCGTACTAAGTACTAAGTACTAATCTAATACAACCGGGCAAGCCGAGTTGGTAGTCACCAACTCACAAAATTTCAGCAATTTATTTAGCAATTTATTGAGCTTCCTTTTGAGCTGTACTTTATGCTCAAAACACACCCTTTCTGGTGCACTCGATTGCACAACACTCAATGGCTAAGGGAAAAGTTAAGTACGCCAGAAAGGATCTGTTTTCAAATGCGAGTGCACCTCAATCTGTGCTTGAAATGGTTACCGTATTCTCTCTAATAAGTAAGCCGAGTTGATGCCTATTTTACGGTTTCCAAGCTTTCACAGAGACTCAACACTCAAATCCCCCACGAGATCTCATCGTCAGCTACATTTTTCGACCCCACATCAATAGGTTCTGATAAGCGGTTCTCGAGATTTCGAGGAATTTAGGCAAGCTTATGGACTAGTATTAGGGACTAGCTTCTTTGAGATCAGCTTCTCCTTCTTAGTTGCCAGCTTCTTTAAGCTTTGTTGGATTTGTTACGGTAGATTTGTAGCCGAGTTGATGCCTATTTTACGGTTTCCAAGCTTTTGCAGGAGCTCAACACTCTAATCATCGTCAAGATCTCATTATCAGCTACATTTTCCGACCCCACATCAATAGGTTCTGATCAGCGCTTTTCGAGATTTCGAGGAATTTAGGCGACGCTCAGGGTGCACTACTATTAGAGGAAATACGGTATTTGACTGATTGTAGTTACTTGAACCATAGCCGGTTGTTGGGTGCTTAAATCAAGAATCACTCCGAGATCGGTTGGCGGTTGACCATCCATTTGAATGTCCGTTGGTGGCACAAATGGATTCACATCAATGGGCAGCATTCTGAGAATTGAAGCTTTTACTTTGTTACTTTAAAATTACTTTAAACTAGAAAGTTTTACTTTGTTTTTGACAGTTACAAGTTGATTTTGATTTTTCTGGATTGATTTTTGCAAGTATTAGACTGTCTAGAAAGTTTTCTCGTTTCTGGATAGTCTACATTTGAAGAGCTACATTTGAAGAGCTACAAAACTCACTGATCTGTGCCCTCATTGCTAGCGATTTGCGCATCGAAAGAAACTTGTGGCTGAATGCCTGAGTGGAAATCTGATGATTGTTTAATAGACGATTCAACAATACCACTTCCCTCCTTGAGATTCTCGTCCGTTTTCTCTATTGTCGTTTCCTCAAACAATATCGTTGTTCTAAATTCTCATAGGGAAACTAATCATTGCCTCTGTTGTGGTCTACAAACGTTGTCTCTGTTGTGGACATTGTTGTAGTGGTGGTCGTTGTTTCAGGACCAGGCACATACAAGAATTGTACATTCCAAACGGTTCCTAAAGAAACCAACAATAGATTTGATAAACTTTACTACTGTAAGACGAGCAGGAAACTTTGAAATATGTTTGGAATGTAATACGAGTAACTATTTTGGATTTAGGAGGCTCAAGAGTACTCGTTAGCCCAGTACCTTGCTCATTGTCAGTACATAGCGACCCTAAACATATCAGCGGAAAAGCGATCTCTCGACAGCTCAAATTAGTGGGATTGTTTGCTTGAAAGCCTGCCAAGAAGCCCCTAATGATCGCTCGAACCTGCTAAGAGGCTAATGATCGCTCGAGCCTGCCAAGAAGCCCCTAACGATCGCTCGAACCTGCTAAGAAGCCAATGATCGCTCGAACCTGCTAAGAAGCCCCTAATGACAGCTTGACATCGTAAACTTCGATTGACTTTTGTAAGGAAGTATGAAGATTGGACGAGTGATGACTGCGCAAAGGTTCTCTGGAGTGACGAAACAAACGTCAATCTTTTCAGTTCGGATGGAGGTTCTTGGATCCGACAACCGATGAATCAACGTTACAAAGGCAAATTCATTTATCAGTGAAATTCGGCGGTAGAAATATAATGATGTGCGGTGTTAGTCAATGCTTTTTTTTGATCTTAATATGGTGTGCCTTTTTAGGTTCTGTCTCGTGAATTCGTTGGTTCATTAGTGCGTATCCAAGGAAACATGGATGCCATTCGATACAGTGATATCTTGCAGCAAGGTGCATTAGGCTAAGCACTTGTTCTAGACCGTTTATGGATGGATCTAGATGAGTGACAATTGAGGAAATATGATTTTGAAAAATTTTTGAGCAATTGAGTGAGAGCACTTGTCACTTGTCACCTGAGAACTTGTCAAACCTCTAACAACGAGTCGATCCGGTCGACAAACTCCCTCACTCGACAACAACTCGGCTTTACTAAAGTACCGTTGCAGGAAATCTTTCTTAAACGGTTTCCTCCGATCTCCGTTCCACAAAATGTATTTCCCGTCCTCGGAACTGAAATATTCATCGTTTTAGATTCAGAGTTGAATTGCGAAAGGTTTTTTTTGTTTATGGTAGCTTTGCGGTACGATTACTTTATCAAAATCTTTTAGAAAAATCAGTTAGAGAAGAAAATGTGGGCCTAGCCTCAAAGTGAGCCTAGCCTAAACATTTTAAAAAGAGCTACAGCTACAGAGGTAGCTATAAAAGTGAGTTCACTTCTATAGCTATAAAAGAATCTTAGTCGTTCCACTTAACCAACTTTCTTTCTCACTCACCTAATCGAGAGGAAAAATTGTCGTCGATAGGAAAAAGTGGGATCAGCTCTGAGCACGTTTCGTCGACTTGCCGTCCCGTCCTAATTCGATCATTTCGTTTTTTCCAGAATTAAGTTTAAGATATTTTTTTGCAAACCCAATCATCCGAGGAAACGCTGAGATCACAATTGTAGTGGAAGTGCCACCATTCCTCGAAATCTACCTGAAGATGAATAAAGAAAGAATAGATAAGTCCAATTTGAGTTGATGATTAAAATAGACAAGCTAGACATGGCTAGCAGTTCAGAAGAATTTTATGGTTTGGTCTAATTCTTAAGTCAGAAGTCAGGCTTTGACTAACAAGGGAATCAGAAGTCTGACTTCTGCTCATTGTAAGCTTCTGGCCTAGCCTGTAAGCCCTTGTAAGCTTCTGGCCAGGCTCTTCCCTTGTTTTGGCTGGCCTAGTCTGGCCTAGCCTAGCCTGGTCTAGCCTAGCCTGGCTTGCAAGTCCTGCAAGGATATCCTCGTTTTTGAGCATAGGAAATTAGCTACTATAATGAATCAGTTGGTACCTGCAAAGTCTTGAAGTTAAATCAGTTCTTTAAAGAAAACGGGTGGGGGGTGTAAGCAACGAATAAACTTTAAATATTTTCTCACCTCTGGCACGCACGATTGAATCTTTGCCGAGAAGACGATTTTATTCAAATCCGAACAAACCAAGTTTATTTCAAGACTGAAAAGACTTTTGTTAAGAGTTAGAAACTTTTGTTACCTTTGAAATGGATCTTCTGCATTGGCTGAGATCAGATAATAGTCACCAATATTTCCGGGAATCGGGATCTCTTTGGTTTTGAAAAGGGCTGCATTCTGAAATTTATGGTCTAAAAGTTACTTCACTTACAGTCTTATACCGTATTTTCTCTAATAGTAGTGCACACTGAGCTGAGCTAGAGCTACTCTAAATCCTGAGCTCTAAATTCCTCGAAATCTCGAAAAGCGCTGATCAGAACCTATTGATGTGGGGTCGAAAAATATAGCTGACGATGAGATCTTGACGATGATTAGAGTGTTGAGCTTCTGCAAAAGCTTGGGAACCGTAAAATAGGCATCAACTCGGCTACAAATCTACCGTAACAAATCCAACAAAGCTTAAAGAAGCTGGTAACTAAAGGCGAAGCTGATCTCAAAGAAGCTAGTCGCTAATACTAGTCCATAAGCTTGTCTAAATTTCTCGAAATCTCGAGAACCGCTTATCAGAACCTATTGATATGGGGTCGGAAAATGTAGCTGACGATGAGATCTTGACGATGATTAGAGTGTTGAACTTCTGCGAAAACTTAGAAACCGTAAAATAGTCATCAACTGCGGGGTGCGACTACTATTAGATAGAATACGGTAACCATTTCAAGCACAGATTGCGGTGCACTCGCAATTGAAAACAGATCCTTTCTGGTGTACTTAACTTTTCCTTTAACAATTGAGTGTTGAGCAATCGAGTGCACCAGAAAAGGTGTGTTTTGAGCATAAAGTACAGCTCAAAAGAAAGCTCAATAAATTGTTAAACAGCTCGGACACAGAAAATCTTATAAGAGTTAAAGTTCTGATCGACTTTAGGAGCTAAAAGCTTTCAGAGAGAACAAGAAATGCATTTTAAAGCTTTAAAATCCAACAATACAAGAGAATCTCTTACAAAATCAAATGCGACAAGTTAAAAACAAACCGCAAAGTTGAGTAGGACGCCGAGAAGCAGAAGGAGGCGAAAAATCGGGGTCATTGCGCGATGGAAAAGGTTGGGGAAAGAGTTTTTCCGTGCATGAGAGACATCGCTTGCTTTGCTTTGCTCAATTTGCTCTATCCAATGAGGATCCCTGACATAAAAAGAGATGAAAAAAACCCTCGATTCTTTCTTTTTTTCTCTTACAATATCAGCAGATAGATATCTCTGATCTGCAAAAAGAGCTAGCTAGACTGATAACTGATAAAGGGAAACTAGTTTGGTGAGAGCGAAAAAATTTTGGATTGCTACGTGATTGTCATTCAAAAATTCCTAAATCCAAAAATGGATTGTCAAAAATGTTATTTGAAACGTGAAACGATCGAAGCTATGCATTTTTTTTCCGCTTAAAGATACAAATTTAAAATCAACTCCTTGTTTAGACACAAGATTACGCACAAGCCGCATCATTTCGAAGAGCAACGCTTCAACGCCGAAGACAAATATGTTTAGCTTTTAATCATTGACTATGATTTGTTTAGATCTCACAATCTTGTGTTCAAAGCACGTGTCTCACGAAGCATTCTTCTGTCACTTGGTGAGAGGTTTATAGTTTTCTTAGTAACTACGTAAACTTCAGGAGACTGCACCGACGGGTCCAACAAATGTCATTGAAACGTGAAACGAGCGATCGAAGCAATAGATTCCCACTCCGGTCACCATGCTTGAACAACATCGGACATATCATGGATTGGTGGGCGTCTCTGGACTGAAATTAAGGTCAGATTTGTTTTAGGTGCTTGCTGGGAGGCAACTCTTTGTAATTAGTGGATTTGATTTGCCGACGAGCACATGCGCTTCAACTCCGAAGACAAGTACGTTTGACTTCTAATCATTGACTATGATTTGTTTTAGATCCCACAATCTTGTATTCAAAGCACGCGTCCCACAAAGCATTCTTCGGTCGCTTGGTGGGTGGTTTATAGTTTTCTTTAACTACCTAAACTTCAGGAGGCTGGTCAGCGACGGTCCAACAAATGTCACTAAAAAGTGGAACGAGCGATCGAAGCAATAGATTCCCACTCCGGTCACCATGCTTCAACAACATCGGGCATATTATGGATTGGTGGGCGTCTCTGGACTGAAATTAAGGTCAGATTTGTTTTAGGTGCTTGCTGGGAGACAACTCTTTGTAATTGGTGGATTTGATGGCACTAATTACTCTCACACACTCGTTCTTTCAACATGGACACTTTGGTATTTGGGGTACTTTTGCGCTTTTTAAGAAACTTTGTTTAGAAATGGGGAACATCGGGGAGCAATGAACGAACATCGATGTTATTTTAGCGCTTGTGCATACGACAAAAACCACATCTTTGCAGCTGGAGGGTTAGTTTTTGTGCTATCAACGTTACTAACAACCCTTTTTAGTTTCAACGGAAGTACGAGGATGCGAAGCGCCGAAGGGTACAAAATATAGGAGATGTTTGCGATTTCTCCTAACGCTTACCGTTGATGAAGCTGAAGCAAGTGAGGGAAACGGAAAGCAAGTGAAAATTGAAATATTTGTGTTTCGTGTATGAAATTAATCATTGTATTCGATATAAATCGTACAAATGTCAAGTCTTTTTTAAGTAGATTCGATTTGTTTAGCTTTGAAATTCCACAAAAATCATCGAGATTTATTGTCAGCTTTACGAAATCGTGCAAAAGTTTCATTTATCTAAAAAAAAGCTGAGCATTGTAACAGAAACTCGTACAGTTTGTGTATTGCGCTTTCACATTGTTCATTTGGGAAGCTCAGTTTGGTGAGCTCAATATAAAAGGGGAGTCAAGAGTGCACAAGTCAACCGGAAATCAAAAATGAAGCTTCTCTCTCCTCTCATCCTTCTATTCATCACTTTTTGTTCCCTAGAGGCGATCCTGTTGAAGATCAAAGACCTCGATGGGATCCTTTCAAACGACGAATTCGACATCTTCAATAAATTCCTCGCCGAGTGAGTCGTTCTTTTGTGATGAATTTCTTCAGGAAGCTAAGCAATAGTTCTATGGTCATTTTTTGACGGTTAGAGAAAGAATTAGTGATTGGTTAAAATTTGGAATGATTGGTTAAAATCGAATAATTTTCAGCAACAAGAAATCCTGTGGCCACCATGGAGTCGATTGCAGAGGACGAAAGGGAAATTTCTTGAAGAACTTGAAGAAATTCAACGAAATCAAAAAGGTTTCGAGGTAGGAGAAAAGCAGTCGTTTCCATGGAATTCTGCCTGCTTTCAGCTTTGAAGTGCAGATGCATTCCGAGATGGATTTGTCGGATGAGGAATTGAACTCGGTGGGGAAAACCTTCAACTTGACATGGACAAATTCTCTTTAGAGATTGATTCCGAAAGATTTTGTTGAGCCCTTTCCAATCAAGGCAAAGAAGCCGGATATCAAGAAGCGATCGAAGCGGGTTTGTCTTTTCGACTAGAAGAGAGCTTCTTGTGAAAGAATCAGAAAATTTTGCACTTCTAACAAGGAATTGTCTTGTTTTGAGCCATAGATATCGCCAGTTCACCTTTTCTTGCAGAGACATTCAAAATAACCCTAAGTCAACCACGCATGAGCTTTGTCCTAAGGGTTTTTCAACGCTTTTATCAAAAAAACTCAAGAGCGTAGTTGATAGTTTTTTTAACGTGTCAAGTAAATGGAAGCAAATGGTCGAATGGCTTTCTTTTGTATTTCTTTGCATTACCCATTTACTTGCCCTTTTCAGCTCTATTAGATGTACTATAGCCCGTCGTTTACAACTCGATTTCACCGCAAGCCCAAGCCTTTATCACAAATGAGCAAAAGAAAGAAAGATCTTGAGTTCAGAGTATTCCCACATCATACGATTGGCGCTTGACGGGTGCAGTGAACGCGGTCAAGAATCAGGGAGGATGTGGAGATTGCTGGGCTTTTGCGTGCGTATCCCAAATTTGTTGTCCTCAAGCAAGAAGACTTTCAGGACAGCGGGCGTCGTCGAAATCCTCGATAATCTTGTCAATTGTCGGATCAATGACACGACCCGTCTCTCCTATTCCGAACAGGTGACAAATGGTGTTTCTCAAGTTCTCATTTCATTTTTCCCTCAGTTCGTCAACGATTGCACCTACAACAACGCCTCACTTCCACAAAGTCAACAACGAAACGGATGCAAGGGTGGCTCGGCGTACTTTGGCCTTGAGTGGGATTTGTGTCAGGAAATCTTTCTTTACGATCTCTTTCAGCTACGTGATCAAGAATGGAATCACCCTACAGTCAACGGCTCCATATGTCTCAGACTCGACCTCTCCACCCACCTCCGGCGTTTGCAAGACCACCTACAGTGTTCGTTTGCTGCCCTAATAAAAAAGAACTCTAGAGAAGAGCACGCTCTACCGTATTACTTGAAATCGAGTACCCGGGCACTGTAACTCCCAGAGAGTACTTTGTTTGTAGGAGAGGCTTTTAGAAAAGCTCTTATCTAGTACAAGACAAATGGCCGTAGAGTGAGAGCACCGACTGTACGTCGCAATGCCCTAACAACGATGTATCGTTTTTTATACATCGCAATACCAACAACGACGTAATCTGTCTTTTGTCTAGCGTTGATGCTCTCACTTTGTCACCATTTTTCCTGTACCAAAGAAAAGGCTTAGGCTTAGGCTTATATGATCGACGAGCCGAATTGAGGGGCTACATTTTGATACCAGATTTTTGATATATCTTTTGATATCTTGATCCAAACTCGCATAAAGCGAAGGCCCTGGTAAATGGCAATATATGGCGCAAGCTTCATGCCCACCCCCATGTTCTCGTCTTTCCTACTTTTGCCACTAACTAAAGGTTTCTCATTGCCCTGAGCATCACGAGTTTTCAGCCACAAATCAAGCCAATCAAAGATCAATGGGACTTCACGAACGATGTGGCCGGAACGATGAACTACATTGCCACAATTTCCCCAGTTGCTGTCGGTATGGAATCGACCTTCTGCCCCTTTATTTGGATTGTTTAGCGCTGGTCGTCTGTGCTGACTTCAATTTCTACAAGTCTGGCATCTACAACAACGCCTCCTGCAATGAACAAAACAGCGAGGGAGGACACGCAATGACTATGATTGGATATGGTGAGTGGCTTGAAAAGGAAATTCACTCGAATTCAAGTCCTCTTCAAAGCTGTGCCTGAAAGCTGTGGCATTTCTAGGAATAATATTGTCTGCACACTAGATTTCAAACGAAAACATCTATCAGTCGCATTTTGCCGTTGGCAATTTGAGACTTTTCTCAGCAACAACTCTTCGATTTTGATAATGATTCGATTCAGATTGAAATTGTGTATCGAATGATACCAAAATCGACTCAAAATGTAACACACATGCAAAGTTATGAGGCGAAAGGTGGTCAAGTTTCGCCCATAATGGACGGGGTCTAGGTTTCTCGCCAACAACCTTATGTTTTGAGTTGATTTTTGTATCATTCGAGGCACAATTTCATTCTGCATCGAATGATAGTGAAAATAGTCGAAATCGAAGCGTTGGTGCTGAGCAAAACTCGAAAAACCTTGAATTGCCAATGGCTTAAGGCACTGAGAACGGAGTCGACTACTGGCTGTGCCGCAATTCGTGGGGGCCAACATGGGGCGAGTCTGGACATGTCAGAGTGAGTGCTCAATCTCGACGCTCTCATTTCAACCGATCACAGATCAAACGAGGCGCCAATATTGCCACCATCGAGAGTCGAGGAATCTACGCGCCCGTCCCGATAACAGCCGCCAACAAATGTACCACATCGTTGGATTATTATTATGACTCATGTGAGGGGTTTCGATCCGAGGGCCGGCTTTCACAATGTGCATTTCAGATCCCAATTGTCAGTGTACTGCCGCAAAAACAACAGCTCCCTCAGCACCATTCACCGTTCAATCACAGCCTGGTCAAACGTGAGAAATCCTCCTTTCTCAGAGTCCTAGAAAAATCTTGTAAAAACCTTAGAATAACCAGGCTTTAAGCCAACGTTTTGCAGTGGTTGCATCCCTTCGAAGATTCAATACAATTGCACCGGTTCTGGGAAAGATGTGGTCGGTGTGACCCTGTATGACGATGTGAGTTTCTATTAGGCTGAGCAATATGTCTTTCAAAATTTCTCCCTTGATTCTTTATAGTTTGGCACTGTTAGCTTTGTACCAAACAGATAGACAATGAGTCGATTTCAGAGCGGAAAACAAATCGGGGGTGAAATGAACTACTGCTACTCGAAAAGGAGCACGGATGCGCCCGTGGTGAAGTGTATGACGATTCCGAGTGGAAGCTCGGTCAATTATGGCACCTACGAGGTTTGTGTTGTGATTTCTGTGAATGTTTCAAATGCAAGCCTTCAGAACTCTCGCGTCGCCTATGCTGTCTGTCAAAACTGGGGACCACAGGGAGCCGACTGGGGTTGTTAAGGGAAAACACTCGAAAACAAAGACAAAAACTCAAATTCCGATGTTCTCTTTCATGTAAACATATGTAAATAAACTTACAAACAAAGCGTTTCTATCTAAAACACATATACAAATTCAAAAAAGTAACTACAAGAAACAACCTGTCATTTTTTCTTTAGTAGAAAACATTAATTTTGTGTCAACTTACTGAGTTATGTACCGAGACTCTTAAAAAGATTCTGTTCTTTTTCTGATCAGCCGTATGATGACATGGGGCTGCGACTAAATCACGCTATGGTTTCGAATCGGCTGTGGGAAAAAGTCTTCAAAGTTTCGGCTAATTACCCCAACAACAAGCTAACTTACTTGTTCCGTTCGATCGGGAGGCGTGCCTCGTTAAGCTAGTGGATAGTGTCAAACGGAAACATATGTAAATAAACTTACAAACAAAGCGTTTCTATCTAAAACACATATACAAATTCAAAAAAGTAACTACAAGAAACAACCTGTCATTTTTTCTTTATTAGAAAACATGTTGCCAATGTGGCAATGGACGAAATGGACCATTCGTGGTGTCAATTCAGAAACGATTCTGCATATTCGAATTGGCAGCCATCTTGGAATAGAGGATTGTGAAGCTGATTTCATTTTAGATATGAAAATTATTGCTAATGCTCTAGATGTTGATAAATGTTTTAAATAAGTTTTAGGTTAAGCGTTTGGGGCAAGAAGGAGATCTTGAAAGGAAACTCTTAGTTTTTTGTCAGAACCTGAATCTCTATCATTATTTGTGGCTTCACGGCGACGATAAAGGAAGAAAGAACCGGAAACCAAGAACACAAGAAATAGTATCAGGAACAATCCAAAAACTAAAACGCTGATGTCTGTTGTCTCTGGAGTGGCATCTCGTGCTCTGATGTGAGCCGTATCGTACCCGAAACAATCACAAACCAACACCTCCTGCTCGGCCACCATCTTCTTCCCGGCGCTCACCGAGTATTTGAATTTCTGAATGTAAATGAATTCTGAATGAATTTCTGCATTGTGGATGAAACACAAACAATTTTCATTTTTCAAATTTCAATAGCTAGCTGAGATTTTTTCTAGGGTACAACGGGAACATTGATAAACTTTAGAATACTGTTTTGAGATATATTAGGTTGTTACATAAGTCTTGGGGCCTTATTTCAAAGTTTCATTTAGATCTGAATATCCAACCAACTTGCGACGACTTAGGACTTGCGGTTGGCTTCAATAAAAACATTCTTTGTTCCTTTTAGCTAAGTTTTAAAAATCGTCTGGAAGTATGTGCAGAATTAGTGAACCAACTAAACAAAAAAAATACCTCAAACTTGAAGAAATTCTAATGAAAAATGATTTCCATGAAACGCTCCGAAGATCAAATTAAATGTACATTACAAAGTCGAATGTAAAAGTGATATGCCTTTTGATTTGTTTGAGAAACTAGCCAACAAGGCTCGAGGTTTCGGAGTTATGATTTGTGTCGAAAAGCGGTCAAAACCTATCGAAATTAAAAGAACGATCAATCAGGACTTTTTGATGGAGAAAACCGCAAGTCGATTGGTTGGATATTTATTTCTAAATCAAACTTTCAAACAAAGCCCCACAAACAAAACAAGACTTATGTAACAACCTAATAACTATCAGTTAACTATAGCTAGCTTATCACTTTGCATGATTTACCTACCGTAATGCGTAATGCGTAAAATGCGTTTTGGTATCAAAAAATAGCTGAAATTCAGGGCTATTTTTTGATACCAAAGACGCTTTTTTTGATACCAAAGATAATGACGGTTCGGAGTGTTGCGTGGTCTAGCTTTCAACGCGTTTTTCTCGACACTGATTTATGCTACAATGTGCGCTTAGGTATCAAAAAATAGCCCTGAATTTCAGCTATTTTTTGATACCTAAGCGCGCATTGTAGCTTAAATCAGTGTCAAGAAAAACGCGTTCAAAGCTAGACTACGCAAAACTCCGCACCGTCATTATGGTGGATGGGGTACTATTACAGTATTTACGGTACTCATTTCCTGAAAAGCGCAAATTTTTTACTTTCTTTTTACTACTATTTTATGTTAGTTACTCTAGGTTTTATCCAACTCCCACTTTTGTCGGCCCCATTTCAGCCAACCTGTGTATGTTGTCGATTGATATCCCTCGATTTGACATGTGTCTCACTTTTCGTCTTCTCACTTTCTTCTCCCGTTTCCACCGCATAATCCAAACCGATTTCGAGCACTTTAAACGTGAGTCCAACATTCCCGCTAATGGTTGTCTAGTATTAGAAAATACAATTGTTTGGCATTTTTCGATACCTGACTGTGGTTCCGATTTCTGTGCTCGTTTGTCTGCGCCACAGAGGACCCTTCAGTCATCCCGACGTTGATCTCAAACTCGAACTCGCCGTCATTCTCCATTTGCCGATTGTCGTGAGTGCCCACGACGTGCCACTCCAGCTTGCACGTTTCTTTTCGGTGCAGACATGTTCCATTTCGTAACCAAATTGGTCCGGTCGCGTTGTGATCGTTGGGTGATTTTTGTGGAGCAAGAGAATCCCCGATATCGATTATTTTATCCGATTTTGCTCTCAATGCTGGCACCAACCAAACTCTCATTCCGCATTGGTAGACCTGAAATTGATGATCAATTGATGATAAATGATTGAATCGCTGCTAAAAAAACAAAATCCAATCAGGCTTCTTTGACTGAAGCATTTTTGAAATGAAGTTTTTGGTTTTATTCAGTATCTAATTGCCAACAAAGCGCAAACACATTGCACAATGGTGTTAAATTCGGAAATTAACTGAGTTCCTTGTCTATTTTTACCACAAACCTTTGTAGCTATTTTCCTTTCCGGCGCCAACATGTGCACAAGTTGATCGGTGATCGGATAGCACTGAGAATCAGTCCGGGGATATACAGGAAAGATCAAAATCTCTTTGAAATTCGGCGAAGCTCTAGGCGGCGATCTCATGAAATAATAAAATGAGTGTGGCGTCTGTGGATTGATCTTGGTGTTTGCCTCCTTCTCCGCGTTCTCCGCATAGCCTTGCGCGTGGCGATTGGCCGGTAGCCACGCGAATCTGGTGTGATTAACGTGAATCCAATCCATGCTCGGCAAGTCGGCAAATGATCTAATTTCCCATTCCTCCGGTGTCTGATTGTCGATGGAATGTGTGTATCGATCACAATGACAACATAGAAAAATGGCACACAATAGAGTCAAAGAACGCATTTCGAGAATACAACAGTTTTCTGAAGCCAAAAAATTATAAAACAGGCAAGAATGCTTCCATTTCGCGATTTCCCGATCCTTTTATACACATTCCTTACCTAATTTAATTTTTTCTTTAACTGAACAACTGTCGGATGACTAAGTGGCAACTGTCGGATCCCTGACGTATAGGATCAACCGCTCTTGGATCTACCCTTATTGGATCAAGGGTCGGCTAAGATAAATTCAGCAAAATGTTTCATAAGGTTCTCCTAAATCCTCTTAGTCATCGGAAATAAGTGAGCGCCTTCAGTCGGCAATACGTGCAAAAACTAATATATGGAAACATGAAGGACGAATACGCTCTTGATGACACAATTTGATGATAACGTATGAATTTTGATGACACAATTTGACATTTGCTGGAGGACCCATCGACATGTATACTTAAAAAGAGAACACGTTGACCGCTTAAAATTATTGTACACAACGTTGTACGTTGTAATGATGTAATGTAATGATGTACACAACATTTGATTCATACCTCTTTTGACTAATGATTTTGGAATAATTTTGGAATAATTTTAAGAAGCTAACTTGTTCTCTTTTTAATTGTACATGTCGATGGGTCCAAAATGTCCAAAATGCCAAACAAACCTCTTTTTATCCGAATACTTTTGGTGTTGGGTAATAATGAAAAGAAGAGAAGCAGCAAAAAGTCTCACTTTGAGCTGTCTAACCTAATGATTTGTCCTCAGATCACCTAACTGTTACGCCTAGACTGTCCGGTTGGCCCAGTCCGGTTGGCCCAGTCCGGTTGGCCCAGCCCGGTTGGCCCAGTCCGGTTGGCCCAGTCCGGTTGGCCCAGCCCGGTTGGCCGATGGTTGTCGACAATAATTTCCTGCCGGCCAAACCCGAAACTCTGAATTCTCAGAGGCAGAAAATGCCGGTGATCTATGGAAACATGAAGGACGAATACGCTTTCGATGACACAATTTGATGATAACGTATGAATTTTGATGACACAATTTGACAATTTGATCATGTACACAACGTTTGATTCATATCTCTTTTGACTAATGATTTTGGAATAATTTTTGTTTGGAAATTTTGGAGTCAAAGAACGCATTTCGAGAATAGGAGAGATTTCTGAAGTAAAAAAATAACAAAACGGAGACAAGAAAGCTTCTCGCTCGCTCGCTTTTATATTCACACTTCTTACTTCATTTAATTTTCTCTTATCATTGATTGTGGACAACTTTGATCCAAAGTTATCCAATCCTTTATGGGGCAAACGCTTCATTCGAAACTCTCGTCTTTCCTTGCATTTTGATGTGTTTACTCTGTCGTGTTCTTTCTTTTCTTTGTTTTTCTTTGTTTTTTGTGTTGCAACTTAAAATTGAGGAATTTCTTTTGGAGACTTGGGGTGAATCAAACGATCACTATCGCAAGATCGAAAAATAGCACACAATACGGTCAAATGACGCATTTGGAGAATATAATAGATTCTAAATTTAGCAAATGTTTCAGAAGTTTTTCCAAAATCCTCTTAGTCATCGGAAAAAAACCTAAGAAAGAAATATTTTGTAAAATCGGGCTTATCTAATTTAATTATCTTTACCCAATAAAGCTAGATGCTCCGTATGGGGCAAAATTCCGGAGAAAAGATTCAGCATGTAGGCAACGGTCAGCAATATGCTTTGACCGATGTCGAGCGTGGACAGGCAATCTTTCAGTAATGTAAGCAGAAAATGTGAATTGCAAAAGTCAATAAACTATATTTTCAACTCACGATATGCCACCATTTCAGCAAAAAACGTTTCATAAGTTTTTTCGGATGACTAAGAGGATTTTGTGCTATTCAATTCGCGATCGACTTTATGGCGCCGGAAAGGAAAATGGCTACAGGACAAAAATAGACAAGGGACTTGATTAATTTTTGGATTTAACACCATTGTGCAAACTTTATGCACTTTATTGCCAACTAGATACTGAATAAAAACTGAACTTCGTTTTAAAAATGTCTGAGTCAAAGAAACCTTGGATTCTGGATTGGTTAAATTTTATTTTTCTAGTAGCTATTCAATCATTTATTGATCATCAATTTTCAGGTCTACCAATGCGGAATGAGAGTTTGGTTGGTGTCAGCGATGAGAGCAAAGTCTGATGAAATCCTTGATATCGGGGATTCTCTTGCTTCACAAAAATCACTCAATGATCACAACGGGACGGGACCAATTTGGTTGCAAAACGGAACGTGTCTGCACAGAAAAGAGACGTGCAAGCTGGAGTGGCACGTCGTGGGCACTCACGACAATCGGCAAATGGAGAATGACGGCGAGTTCGTGTTTGAGATCAACGTCGGTATGACTGAAGGGTCATCTGTGGGGCAGACAAACGAGCACAGAAATCGGTACCACAGTCAGGTACCGAAAAATGCCAAACAATTGTATTTTCTAATATTAGACAACCAAAAGCGGGAATGTGGGACTCACGATTAAAGTGTTCGAAATCGGTTTGGAATATGCGGTGGAAATGGGAGAAGAAAGTGAAAAGACGAAAAGTGAGACACATGTCAAATCGAGGGATATCAATCGAGTTAACAGAAATAAAAATAACAACGCAAACCAAATAAATGAATAATGTGTGGCCCCTCCTTACTTTAGTCCAACTTCAAAAAGACGTCTCGGCATCGAAGAGACAAGGTCATGGAGCGGTTCGAGTTGGCTGAAGCCGATTCCAGGCTACTTGAATGGCTTTCTTGAGTTCATTCACGCTCGAATATCCAGCTCTAAACTAGCAAAAAACAGGGTGCGTCTATAATTTTTTGACAGAGTGTATACCACTTGTTTGATTTTTGACAGAATCAGTAAAAGTAAATTGAAATTGACAATTGACAATTGACAGATTTTTAAATACGTATTTTTTGAAGAAAGTCGCGTTTTTAAGAAGGGAAATGAAAAAGTACGTAACTTTATGGATGGCATGAGAAGATTTTGTGTTCGAATGTGATAACTGACTGAGGAAGAGCAGCAGAATAAGGGAGACAACGAAAAAGGGGCATTTTAGCTTTATTCCGCTCATATTTATTTCAAAGACATTTCATGTTATATACTGACTGATTGATTCCATGAGAACCCTCATCAAAGATCTCACTTTTAGAGAAAAAAAGCGGCTTTCGCTTAAAATATTAGGTGTGTGAAAAAGTAATCCACGTTTTTAACGTTTAAATATAATAGACGATAAGTTTCGTTAAATAAAATTCATGGCATTCAAGCGTTTCCTTGCGGTTGACCCATCACAATTTAATGTAAGACCTATTGCTGAAGAGGTTGAACGAGGGTTTTCGAGAAGACAGCGTCTTATTTGGTCATCAGAACAGGTCTCAGGGCGACCGCCACGTGGTTCATCTTCTAGGCTTTCATTACCACCTTTGAATCGTCGGAACCAAAACCTAGCGGTATCATCAATAACGGCGTCTTCGCCAAACGCATTCCGAATTCGATGTGCAGCCTCCGCAGCTTTCAACCCATTTTTGAACTCATAAAGCAAATTTGACCGAATAACGATACTTGTGTATACCATTTTCAAACTAAAATGAAAGTAATTTATTGTCGTCCTTTTAACAAAATAAATATATCATTCGAAAGAGGAAAAAATGAGCTTTTAAACGATATAATAGGTTGATGCATAAGTGTTTTTGTTCCTTTTCGTCTGCCGTTTCAAGCCAACAAATGCACCAATTAAACTACGGTTGATTTCATTAGAAAAACCAATTATTTTTCTGCAAAATAAGATTAAAACGGGTTTAAAAATATTTGATGCCTGGATTTTCTTGAGAGTATGAAGTCGGGTAGTCAAAAAGGGCTAACTCGATGATGCGGTTTAGACACCTTAGCTAAAGAAAACCTATCTTCGTGTCAATAGATAAAAGATAGAGAAAAAAAACGTTTGATATTTCGCCAAAATTTCAGAGAAATTCATTCAGCCAATTTTTCCGTAGAGTTTTTTATAGATTTTTACGAAAAAGGCGTTTTTCACTCTCGAATTTGCTTGAAAGTGAACCGAAATTCATTTAAAAAGATGCAAATTGAACAAAAAAACACTTTTTTTATAGAGCAAACTATAGATTAATTGGTGAATTTGTTACTTTTTAACAGAAGTACGAAAAAAACGAAAAGACTTATGCATCAACCTAATATATTGGGTTGATGCATAATTATCCGGACTTCTTTTTGCGTGCTTGTATCTTTTTTGTTTTGAAAGCTTTTTGTCTATTTCTTTTTTTTAAATATTCGTTATTCTTTAGTGAACGAAATGCGTGTCGACAATCATATCCATCTTCGCCATATCATGCTCTACCACTTCGAAAAGGGATGGTCTGCCGCAGAGTCGTTTCGCGATCTCAAAGAACTGGAGAAGCCCCAACGGACTACCACGTCAATCGATCGCTCAAAAATTGGCAAACAAATAAGATCTACAACGATTTGGATGACTTGATAGACGATGTTAAAGCGTGGATTGCCTCCAAAGATCGTTTATTCTTCGCTCGTGGAATCGATCGTCTTCCAAGCAAATGGCAATCAGTTATTGATGTAGGCGGTGAATATGCTCCAGAATAATCAATTAAACATATTTTTCTAACTATTTATGTTATTTTTTATTAAATAAAATCATTTATAAAAGAAGTCCGGATAATTATGCATCAACCCAATATATCGTTCACAAAAAATTAAAAATTGTTTAGATATATTTATTTAAACAAAATAAAAATAAAAAACGTCGATTACTTTTTCACACACCTAATACAAATGTGCCGCTTCGAAAAGGAAAAGTTCAAACGTTTGAACGCAATCTGAGAACCTTTATTTGTAGCTCGAAACTTTTTTTACCCAAAATATGATCGTGATCTCAAAATCGGATCTCAAACCCCCAAAATAAGCTCCGAATTAAGCAGAATGACCAGCAAATAAATAATATTTAAACAATGACGATATTCATAACGATGACATTTATTTTCCCGCGCCGTTAGCCTCAGTAATACATAGAATCGATGCCACCGGTAGCCTCTTCTTTGGATTGGCCTTAAAAATTGTTTTTTTTTAAACACTGTTATTTCCTTTTATTTACGGGGTGACCAGAAATAGCGTTGCGGGCTTTTCGGCCGCCTGAAAACCTCAAAGTTTTGATTTTGGGCGACAAATTTATTTTGAACATATTCTCTGTGATTGTTTTGATTAGTTTCTGATTGTTTTGGTTTTGTTTTCTGATTGTTTTGATTGTTTTACTTTGTTTAAAGTCTATTCCTGTTTATGGGATGACAAAAAAAGCGATCTTCCATTCTGGAGCCTCATCGTCAAGCTCAACGCGTGAGTGCGATCGCGCGATTGCTACGTGTTTCTCATCAGCTCGAGGATGTTTTGCTTCCATGGGCTTAACAGGACTTTGGTAACGAATTTTGGACCTTGCAAAAAGAATCCGCTCATTCTCACTGAGCCAAATCCACGCAGGACTGGTGTAGAGCAAATTTTCCGGATTTCATCTTGCCTCAGGAATGGCCTCCGTATTTGTACGATCTCAATCCGCTGGACTACAGTGTTTGGTTAATTTTGAAGGCAAGGGCTTGTGCAAAGCCCCACAAAAGTTTGGAGGATCTTCAGCGATCGTTGACCAGGGAAATGGGGTCGAATCACTCTGGCTGAGCTGTGGCCCAGCTGTGGCCCATCGCTAAAAGCTAAATGGATCCGGAACGCTCTTCCTGGTCACCCTGTCTTCATAGAAGCGGAACTTTAACGTTGTTTTCTCCTTAAAGCCTTCAATAAAGCTTACGACTATTTAAGCAAGAAATTCAATTCAATTTTTAAATCAGATCATGTGTTTTAAAGGAAAACACAAACCTTTTGCACACTATACCACACTCCCTTCTCGCATCGGAACTCGCTCTTCACCGTTCTCGCCGGCCCCTGCGTTTCGCCGCCAAAGAAAATGGCTGTGTTGAAATCACTGAAGGCGGTCAGCTAAATGTTTGAACTTTTAAATTTTTGAAAAATTGAGCCTTCACTCACAACACTCTTGGCGATTGCGAAAAGGGTCGCCTGTTTTGGGGAGGCATCCGGATTGCACACACTCGACGCTATCATGCATCCGTCGGATCGTGTCCTGCAAGTTCCCCCTACATTTGATGTTGATTTTACGTCCGTTAATGAATTTCCTCCGGTGCAGAACCGGAGGAAATCCATCATTGAATAGATTCCAAAACGGACGTTCGATATTGAATCTATTCAATAACGGACGTAACATTGACAACAATAAACCAAAAACAAACGACTTTTTCAATTTGTACAGGTGTACTTTCATTACCCAGGGTCAGCTCCCATAATTTGTACCGATCACAGCATGCTTTGACGCCGTTTGTTCTCTTACGATTCACTTTTTCACTGACTTTTAGCTAAAGATCACTGGCGCCTGCAGTTCGCTGGGTGATTTGTCGGGAAAAGTGGCCACATTGACAACGAAAGAACTGAGATCCTCTTCACAAGAAGTACAGTCTGAATTTCTTTGTAATTAGGGCTTTTTGGAAGAAACTCCCAATCCATCTCCTTTGAACTCACCGGCTCTTCCTCTAAAATTTGATTTGAATAAACAAATTTACAATTCGAAATCGGATAAGGAGAACCATAAGACCGAACGATGAACGCTTACTCAGGCAGTCTTAAAATTTGATTCAAATTGTAGAAAGTCATCTCGTATTTATTCTCTGACTGTCAATGAATAAGTTCAACTAATAGGCTTATTTTTGATAAGTGTCGGGGGTGGGACAAATGCGACCTTTTTTTTGCGCACCTAGACATTTGCGCACCTTTTTTTTTGCTGGAAAAGGCCTTAGGAAAGGTCGTAGAGCTTCAAAAATGTTTGCATAAAAGGGAATCGTATGCGTAGATTCCGAATTTCGACAAATCACACCTCGCTGACACGTCAAATTTGGGCTAAAAGGCAAAAACTGCGGAAAAGGGTTAAGTTGCGTAGTTTTTGCCTTTTAGCCCAAATTTGACGTGTCAGCGAGGTCTGATTTGTCGAAATTCCGAATCTACGCATACGATTCCCTTATATGGAAGTATTTTCGAAGCTCTACGGCCTTGCCTAAGCCTTGCCGTTGTCCCACCCCCTAAGTGTCAAAAAAATATGCCACACATTAATTTTAAAAAAATGGAGGACATCTACATCGATGCTAAAACTCCGAAGGAAAGAAATAGAGTCAAGTTATGTTTTCTTACGGTTCAATAGCAATTAGCAAAGCAATCCAGCAATTCAATCAAAGCCAGAACTCACAGTTGCGGTCGATGACATCCCAATGTGAAATTGATCAAAATAACGAAAAATAAGAAGAACGATGTCGATAAACAAGCCATCTTTTGAGACAAATCTGATGTCGACAAACACTTCTGATGAACGAATAGACAGTAGAGTGTGACAGTGGAGTGAGTGGGTGTGAAAATTTGAAGAAAAATGGGCAGATACTCAAGCGAGATATGAACGAAATAAAAAACCGAAACCGAAGCTATTCTTTTTTTAGGCCTCTAGTCAAAACTTGCTTTTGCTTTCTCTCTTCTTGATGCCATCTGAGCGATGTGCTGAGCGCACGTGTTTCCCTTGTCTATTGTTTTGAAAATATAGTCTACTGCAACAGGTGAAGACTAAATAACAACAGAGACTCCAACGCAATATTGTGGTAGTGTAAGGGCTTGACTTGAAGCCATGAGACTATAGGGGATAACAGAGACTATAGGGGATAATCAGAGATCAGAGAGATTAAGGGAAAAGCCAGAATCATAAAAGAATATTATGGAATGAAACTCAAATCTCAATCTCAATCTCAATCTCAAAAAGCGAGATATAGACGGAATGGAAACCGAAGCTATTCTTTTTTTTGGCGTCTAGTCAAAACTTGCTCTTGCTTTCTCTCTTCTTGATGCCCTCGCTCAGCACTTGCCGTGTTTTCTCTGTTTATTGTTTCAGAAAATATACTATACTGCAACAAGTGAAGACTGAACAACAAAGAGACTCCAACACAATACTGTAGTAGTGTAAGGGCTACGAGGGTCCACTCGATGACACGAACCGAGCCTACGACATTGAAGGCCATCCTTTGAGCACTCACGTCTCTGTCTAACACAGTGGAAGATCCGATGAACCAGTCACGGTTGTCCATGAAGAGAAATCTGAAGTTGGAGAGAAAGAGAAGGGACCAAGCTTCACTGACAAATTGGCTGGCCTCTTCAAGAAAGGTCCAGCCCATCTCTGTAGTACTGTAAGGGCTTGAGTTGAAGCCAGGATTGATAATTGGGACTATAAGGGATAATCAGAGATGGGAAAAGAAGAAAAAAAAGAATCATAGAGAATATTATGGAATGAAACTTCGGCTCCGCTTGTAAACTTGCTCAAGGAGGAGAATCGAGGAGACTAGAGTAGTCGGAGATGACCATCGAGTTGTCCACTGCCCAAAAGCATGATATTGATTCTGTGTCGGCTGTTGCAACCAGAAACCCGGATTCTCAACAAAGTTTATTGCTCCAGAAGGTTACAATCAAGTCGAGAAGGTTGCAATCAAGTCGGCTTTTCGGTCATATTTTTTACTGAAGATTGTACAGCTTCATGATTGGGCCAATCGGAGTGGTTATTCGGTTAAATGGCGTTCTTTAAGACGTTTTACTGAAAGGGTGAATGTCAAGGTATTGAAGGAAGGAAGTGAATCAAAATAAAGTTTTTGGGGAAAGTGATACTGATTTGGTGTCAGCTGTTGCAACCAAAAACCCGGATTTTTCATTTCGAGAAATTGCTAACAAAGCTGGTATTCCAACAACTTCGCTCCACCGTATGGTTTTATGGTTTTATGGTTTTTTTTGATAGTTTCAAGTTATTGACACAAGTAAAAAGATTATTAAAGTTTATCTATAATGTCTGTAGCAACTGGTGCATACACTTTCTGAATCAAATAAAAAGAATCGTCTGGGAGTTTGGACAGAATTAGTGAACCAGAAAAAAACTATTTCAAACTTGAAGAAATTCTAATGAAAAATGATTTCCATTAAACGTCCCGAAGATCAAATCACATGTACTTTACAAAGTGATATGCCACAAAGTGAATGTAAAAGTGATAGGCCTTTTCATTTGTTTGAGAAACTAGCCAACAAGGCTCGAGGTTTCGGAGTTATGATATGTGTGTCGAAAAGCGGTCAAAACTTATCGAAGTTAAAAGAACGATCAATCAGTCCTAATGGATAGTGTTCTAGGGTTTCAAAACCTTTAAGCCTCCTGCCCCCGGTTCGATTCCCCCGGTTCGAATCCTTTCACCGCCAAGCTTTTTTCCTTCCTTATTAAGGCATGAAAATTGATTTTTAAGGGCTTTAAAGTCTTTACAAATATTAATTAGTAGAAAGCTTCCAATTCAGGCCTCCCTCTCAATGATGTTGCCAATGTTGATGGCAATGGGCGAAATGGACCATTCGTGGTGTCAATTCAGAAACGATTCTGCATTGTCAAATTGGCAGCCATCTTGGAATAGAGGATTGTGAAGCTGATTTCATTTTAGATATGAAAATTATTGCTAATATCAAAATACGGGTTCTAGTTGTTTCCATGTTTTTTTGAGTGCTGATAAATGTTTTGAATCAAAAGAGCTTTGATGTGATCGATTTATTCAAAAGACAATTAGAAGATAAAGAACCAGAAAGAAGAAACAAGCAACAATTCTTTATTGTTTTCGCTGGAAATTTTGTCTTTTCATTGGTTGATGCTTTTCTCTTCTAAACTTAATCGAGCAGTTCCCATCTCTTCTCTTTCGTTTCCAAATCTTTTTCTCTTGAGTCAATTTTTCTGGACTCTTTTCAGTCTTTTCAGTCTTTTCAGCCAACTCTTTGCCATTTTCCACTTTTTCCATTTTCCACAAATTGCACAAATAATCGAAAGCCCCAAACAGAGGTTTGATTTCATCTTCCCTTGATTTCATCTTTTTATCTTTTCATTTTCCAATCTATCACTTTCATCTCGTTGTTTTTTTAGATGAGTTGTGATTACTAAAATTTCATCGCGATTCAGTACTTTGACTTCTTCACAATCGATCGGCTTTTCCAAATTTTTAACCGAAACCTCCTCTCCGATTGGATCCTTTGCCCCAATTGTTAGCTCTTTGCAAGAACCGAAATCGATTTTATTCAGCAGAAAGCTGAGATCCTCAAGGTGAGTCTGGAAAATCATCCACTTTTTTACATTTTTGATTGCAGGCAAGAAATTGAGAACTTTGAGTGGTTTGCTCCTTGGTTTCCAAAAAGAATCTTGCCAATTAGTGAAGAGATCAGGCCAAGAAATTGAAAACAACGAACCACGGTTTAAGCCCACGATACTGATTTCTTGACAAAACCGAATTTTCTTGATGAAATAGATGAGAAGCTTGATGTCTCGCTTGATGTCCCGATCTCTGAAAATATTGTTGCGAAATATTGAGACGATACCTTTTTCTCAATGGTTCTCAGTTTAGAAAAGCTACCATCGCCCATTATATTCTAGCCAATAAAGAAATTCTCATCAATACGATTTCTTGAAAGCCTACTTGAATACGATTGAAAGCCTACTTGAATGTGTATTCGGTCCTTTGGGTTTTCAGGAAAATTCGAAGCTTTTCCGTGTAAAGCTCATTGTTTCCTTAACCCTGCGTCTTGAATGAAAATCACAAGTTCTCGCAAAGTCTTCGAAAATGGGCCATTCTGGAGGACGAATTGTCGGAGATCGTGGTTGATTTGTGGGAATTTCAGTAATTCTTTGGTATCCACAAATTCCACAACCATTTCTTTCAAGGCTTTCGGGAGGTGAGAGAACATTTCAACTGAAAATCGGACAATTAAGAAAAAATTTTCTGTACTTTGTGCTCAAAACGGCAACGTGTCCTTTCTGGTTATTATTATTCGGATGAGTATTATCATTTTCGATTAGTATTATTGGATTGAAATAAGAATTGAATGTGCCAAGAGCACAAAGTACTAACAAGCAATCGGATCTGCTGATCGACAAAGGTTGGGTAACTGAACCGGATTCCAAAAATAGGGTACAAAAGCTGATTTTCAAGAGAAAGTAAACACGATCACTACAGAAATTGTAGAATTAAGATCGGTAAAGGATTATTATGAGGAATTGAAAGTTTTCTGAAGTAAACAAGGAGTTAAAATGTGAAGAACTTTACTCAATAACAAGCAGAAAATCAAGAAATTCGATTTGTTGTTTGGGTCGAACTGATAAGAAAAATCTAACAAAGGTAAAATCGCGATTGATTGTGAAATTTTCTTGCAAAATTTTGCCTGGCTGAGAACATTTACAACCCAAAACCCTTCTAGTTGTAAAACGCTGAAAGTGGAAAGAAATTAAGTTGCATTTTAAAGTCAAGATTGTAAAAGAGTCATAAAGTTGATCGTTGGCCCTTATTTTTGTTAAACTTCCGATAATTCGACCATAAACCCATCCGCCACTCAATCTAATTGTTTTCAAACTTGTAAACTAGGAATCCACTAGCTATCCACTAGCCTAACGAGGCACGCATCCGGATCGAATGGAACAAGTAAGTTAGCTTGTTGCTGGGGTAATTAGCCGAAACTTTGAAGACTTTTTCCCACAGCCGATTCGAAACCATAGCGTTTCAATTTGTATATGTATTTTAGATAGAAACGCTTTGTTTGTAAGTTTATTTACATATGTTTACACGAAAGAGAACATCGGAATTTGAGTTTTTGTCTTTGTTTTCGAGTGTTTTCCCTTAACAACCCCAGTCGGCTCCCTGTGGTCCCCAGTTTTGACAGACAGCATAGGCGACGCGAGAGTTCTGAAGGCTTGCATTTGAAACATTCACAGAAGTCACAACACAAACCTCGTAGGTGCCATAATTGACCGAGCTTCCACTCGGAATCGTCATACACTTCACCACGGGCGCATCCGTGCTCCTTTTCGAGTAGCAGTAGTTCATTTCACCCCCGATTTGTTTTCCGCTCTGAAATCGACTCATTGTCTATCTGTTTGGTACAAAGCTAACAGTGCCAAACTATAAAGAATCAAGGGAGAAATTTTGAAAGACATATTGCTCAGCCTAATAGAAACTCACATCGTCATACAGGGTCACACCGACCACATCTTTCCCAGAACCGGTGCAATTGTATTGAATCTTCGAAGGGATGCAACCACTGCAAAACGTTGGCTTAAAGACGTAAAACTGAGGCTTAAAGCCTGGCTATTCTAAGGTTTTTACAAGATTTTTCTAGGACTCTGAGAAAGGAGGATTTCTCACGTTTGACCAGGCTGTGATTGAACGGTGAATGGTGCTGAGGGAGCTGTTGTTTTTGCGGCAGTACACTGACAATTGGGATCTGAAATGCACATTGTGAAAGCCGGCTCTCGGATCGAAACCCCTCACATGAGTCATAATAATAATCCAACGATGTGGTACATTTGTTGGCGGCTGTTATCGGGACGGGCGCGTAGATTCCTCGACTCTCGATGGTGGCAATATTGGCGCCTCGTTTGATCTGTGATCGGTTGAAATGAGAGCTTCGAGATTGAGCACTCACTCTGACATGTCCAGACTCGCCCCATGTTGGCCCCCACGAATTGCGGCACAGCCAGTAGTCGACTCCGTTCTCAGTGCCTTAAGCCATTGGCAATTCAAGGTTTTTCGAGTTTTGCTCAGCACCAACGCTTCGATTTCGACTATTTTGACTATTATTCGATGCAGAATGAAATTGTGCCTCGAATAATACAAAAATCAACTCAAAACATAAGGTTGTTGGCTAGAAACCTAGACCCCCGTTCATTATGGGCGAAACTTGACCACCTTTCGCCTCATAACTTTGCATGGGTGTTACATTTTGAGTCGATTTTGGTATCATTCGATACACAATTTCAATCTGAATCGAATCATTATCAAAATCGAAGAGTTGTTGCTGAGAAAAGTCTCAAATTGCCAACGGCAAAATGCGACTGATATATGTTTTCGTTTGAAATCTAGTGTGCAGACAATATTATTCCTAGAAATGCCACAGCTTTCAGGCACAGCTTTGAAGAGGACTTGAATTCGAGTGAATTTCCTTTTCAAGCCACTCACCATATCCAATCATAGTCATTGCGTGTCCTCCCTCGCTGTTTTGTTCATTGCATGAGGCGTTGTTGTAGATGCCAGACTTGTAGAAATTGAAGTCAGCACAGACGACCAGCGCTAAACAATCCAAATAAAGGGGCAGAAGATCGATTCCATACCGACAGCAACTGGGGAAATTGTGGCAATGTAGTTCATCGTTCCGGCCACATCGTTCGTGAAGTCCCATTGATCTTTGATTGGCTTGATTTGTGGCTGAAAACTCTTGATGCTCAGGGCAATGAGAAACCTTTAGTTAGTGGCAAAAGTAGGGCAGCAAACGAACACTGTAGGTGGTCTTGCAAACACCGGAGGTGGGTGGAGAGGTCGAGTCTGAGACATATGGAGCCGTTGACTGAAGGGTGATTCCATTCTTGATCACGTAGCTGAAAGAGATCGTAAAGAAAGATTTCCTGACACAAATCCCACTCAAGGCCAAAGTACGCCGAGCCACCCTTGCATCCGTTTCGTTGTTGACTTTGTGGAAGTGAGGCGTTGTTGTAGGTGCAATCGTTGACGAACTGAGAGACTTTTTGGGTCATTTCGTTGATCATTAATGCATAAGAACTGGAGTGCTCGACGCATAAAAGCAAGAAGCGGAAAATGAAATGAGAACTTGAGAAACGCCATTTGTCACCTGTTCGGAATAGGAGAGACGGGTCGTGTCATTGATCCGACAATTGACAAGATTATCGAGGATTTCGACGACGCCCGCTGTCCTGAAAGTCTTCTTGCTTGAGGACAACAAATTTGGGATACGCACGCAAAAGCCCAGCAATCTCCACATCCTCCCTGATTCTTGACCGCGTTCACTGCACCCGTCAAGCGCCAATCGTATGATGTGGGAATACTCTGAACTCAAGATCTTTCTTTCTTTTGCTCATTTGTGATAAAGGCTTGGGCTTGCGGTGAAATCGAGTTGTAAACTACGGGCTATACAGGGTCACAGAAAAGTATTGTCGCGTCTCTTTGAACTAACTTTTATGCGATTTAAAGTATCCTTTTACGTTGTGTAAAACATGAATTTTGTTCAGTTTTTTTTCCTCTTTAGAATGGTGCATAGCATTCAATGTGTATTTTTAGAAATGCAAGCTTGCCCTCATCGAGAAGCGACCGCTATGCTTTTGAAAACTGGAGGGTCGAAGGCGGCCATCTCGCGAAAGCTCAAAACCAACATCAGGACTATTCAACGACTTGCCAAACAATTGCAAGAAAAAGGACACGTCAAGAAGAAGCGAAAAAAGGAAGACCTCGATCGGTGAACACGCCAAACATCCGGAAGCTCATCAAACGGCGAATTGACCGAAACGACGAGCGAAGCTTAGGAAAATAGGCCAAGGAGCTGAAAATCTCGGATTGGTCGGTTCGGAACATTGTGAAAAAGGAGCTGGGACTTCGTAGTTATCGTCTGCGACAAGGCCAGTTTCTTACCGATGATGCGAAATTCGATCGAGTTCAAAAAGCTAAGCGGCTGCTTTGTTTTTTTAAGACGGCACGCATCGAGGACGTCTTGTGGTCAGATGAGAAAATTTTTACCATCGAAGTGGTCCACAATTCCCAAAACCATCGTCAACTGATGTCACCGGCCCAGAAGAACACTTTGAAGCGGAAAATCCGGACACGGGGTCTTTTTCCCAAAGGATTGATGATTTGGGGAGGAGTGACTGCGGATTCGGAGACTCAGCTTGTTTTCATCGACAAGAGTGTCAAAATCAATGCCCAGGTTTACCAAGATCAGATTCTCACGAATGCTGTGATCCCCTGGAGTCGAAAAACCCCTAACATGACCTTCCAGCAGGACCGGGCCCCGGCCCATGGAGTGAAAACCACAATGGACCTGATTCGGCGCGAATTGCCCTCTCATTTCACGAAAGAAGACTGGTCCAGCAACTCGCCGGATTTCAACCCTTTGGATTTTTCAGTATGGGGCTTCTTAGAAGAACGTTTGAGGCATAAGAAAATCGCAAATCTTGGTGAGCTCGCGAGGGAATTGATCGCTGCCTGGAAGGATATTGATGCCAACTACCTCCGTGCCACCGTCGGCTCAGTGATTACGCGTCTGAAAGCCTGTATCAAAGCCAAGGAGTCCAATTTCGAACACTTGTTATAAATTTGAATTTTTGGTTATTTATCTGTTATTTTTTTCAATAAATATGTTAAAAGCTCAAATTTGAAAAAAAGATATGATGGTTGGAAAAACGACAATACTTTGCTCGGACCCTGTAGTACATCTAGTAGAGCTGAAAAGGGCAAGTAAATGGGTAAGGCAAAAAAATACAAAAGAAAGCGATTCGACCATTTACTTGACACGTTAAAAAACTATCAACTACGCTCTTGAGTTTTTTGATAAAAGCGTTGAAAAATCCTTAGGACTATCTATTTTTCCAGTTTTCGAGTGCTCACAAAGCCCATACGTGGTTGATTTTAGGGTTATTTTTGAATGTCTCTGCAAGAAAAGGTGAACTGGCGATATCTATGGCTCAAAACAAGACAATTCCTTGTTAGAAGTGCAAAATTTTCTGATTTTTTCACAAAAGCTCTCTTCTAGTTGAAAAGACAAACCCGCTTCGATCGCTTCTTGATATCCGGCTTCTTTGCCTTGATTGGAAAGGGCTCGACAAAATCTTTCGGAATCAATCTCTAAAGGAATTTATCTATGTCGAGTTGAAGGTTTTTCCCACCGAGTTCAATTCCTCATCCGACAAATCCATCTCGGAATGCATTTGCACTTCAAAGCTGAAAGCAGGCAGAATTCCATGGAAACGACTGCTTTTCTCCTACCTCGAAACCTTTTTGATTTCGTTGAATTTCTTCAAGTTCTTCAAGAAGTTTCCCTTTCGTCCTCTGCAATCGACTCCATGGTGGCCACAGGATTTCTTGTTTCTGAAAATTATTCCATTTTAACCAATCACTAATTCTTTCTCTAACCGTCAAAAAATGACCATAGAACTATTGCTTAGCTTCCTGAAGAAATTCAGCACAAAAGAACGACTCACTCGGTGAGGAATTTATTGAAGATGTCGAATTCGTCGTTTGAAAGGATCCCATCGAGGTCTTTGATCTTCAACAGGATCGCCTCTAGGGAACAAAAAGTGATGAATAGAAGGATGAGAGGAGAGAGAAGCTTCATTTTTGATTTCCGGTTGACTTGTGCACTCTTGACTCCCCTTTTATATTGAGCTCACCAACCAAACACCAAACTGAGCTTCCCAAATGAACAATGTGAAAGCGCAATACACAAATTGTACGAGTTTCTGTTACAATGCTCAGCTTTTTTTTAGATAAATGAAACTTTTGCACGATTTCGTAAAGCTGACAATAAATCTCGATGATTTTTGTGGAATTTCAAAGCTAAACAAATCGAATCTACTTAAAAAAGACTTGACATTTGTACGATTTATATCGAATACAATGATTACTTTCATACACGAAACACAAATATTTCAATTCTCACTTGCTTTCCGTTTCCCTCACTTGCTTCAGCTTCATCGACGGTAAGCGTTAGGAGAAATCGCAAACATCACAAAAACAGAGAAAGTAGATTACTTTTCTCTTTTTGAACGAAATAAAGAACTTAAGATGTGATGTGCTCATTCAGCTGATGATTCACTCATCCGTTTTTGCTTTCTTTGGAATCACGCCCGGGCGACGATAAAAAAGAGTATGGAGATGATTGGTCACCGCCACATAAGACGCCACAATCTCTTCGGCCAGTTCACGTGAAGGCTTTCGAGGGTCTTCATTTAAGGCATTCGACAAAGCGTTATCATTCAGCTTGGATGCAGCCTTCTTTATCTTCAAAGAAATAATCGTCACTGCGTAACTTTTTAAATCACTGTTTTTTAATGATGGAATAGGTCTCGTTTTGAAAATTCACGTTAAGTTGACGACCTTTCCTAGTTAGTTTCCTCTCAAAAAAAGCTAAAAAGTTTAAGAAAGCTTGTCGACAAGGAAATCGAACTCGGACAGAAAAACTTTGAAGAAAAAACAAGAGCACTACCTCTCGGCCACAGGAGCATATTTTCAAGGGAAGCAAGGAAGCCTTACAAAGGGATAGCTAAAACTTTAAAGCTAAATTTCTTGCGATTGCAAGTTATTTAGGAAAAACTAAAAGCAAATTCGGAAAGCCCGTGAAAAACTGAATAAGATAGGATAGATCCGTTTTGAAATTTCACCTTAAGTTGACGACTTTCCCTAACTTCCCTAGTAAAAGTCAAAATAAAGCAACAAGTTGTGTTTGCATATACAGTGGTCCACAAAAGTAATGCCCCATTGCCATCCAACAGTATGTTTTGTAAGGAAATCTTGCAAAATCGATATTTCAGAAAAAGAGTAGGGTATTTTTATCTACCTATAAGACTCGACTTTTCAAGGATATAAGATTTATCCGTATACATTATATACAAATTAAAGTACAAAACAAAAACAATAAGCTACTTGAAAATTAGCTCCACAAAAGTAATGCCCCATTTGCAAAGAATTAACAAAATTTTTTTAAATCAATACTTGGTTGGTCCTCCTTTTGCTTTTATCACTTCATTGAGTCGATTCGGCATGGAATCCACGAGATTCTTCAAAAGACTTTGGGGAATGGTGGCCCAGAGACGTTGAATGTGAACCCATAAGGCAGCTTTCGAATCGAATTTCTTTCCCTTGAGTCGTGACTTCACAAGTGACCAGAGATGCTCGATAACATTGATATCCGGTGAGTAGGGAGGCGGATTGATCAATTTGACTCGACTTGCCGCAAACCAGCCCGGAAGTCGTGCTCGTGTACCATTTTGTACTGTACTGTGAACATTTGCATATATCTTGCAAATGTTTTTGTGTGCCCTATAAACTCAAATTAAATCGAAATCGAAATAATCTGCGACGGTCCGACCTTCTTGTTAATTCGTCTTAAGTTTCTTGTCAAATAATTTTAGAAAAGGTTTGGTAAATCTACAGATTCCTATTGACGTGCGATTTTAAGAGACTGGCGCAAAAGCGGCACGGCGCGTTTTCTAAAGCGTGGATGCGCACCGTACCTCGCACAAAAATTCTCCTTTTGCCATTCTTTTCATTTTGTTTCATTCCATGGTGAAATTTGTTCGGCTTTTATTCCGTCTTCCGGTAAGTTTCTTTCCCCTTCGTTAAATCTATTGTTTTTAGTGCGTTATTATGTTTTTTAAAGTACCCTCGTTCGTTCCCTCCTTTTTTTATTGTTTGCTCATAGTTTGTTGTTTAAAATTCTAATACGGTTATTTCGTTTTCTTTACTTTTCTTTACTTTTCTTTACTTTTCTTTACTGTTCTTTACTTTTCTTTACTGTTCTTTACTTTTCTTTACTTTTCTTTACTTTTCTTTACTTTTCTTTACTTTTCTTTACTGTTCTTTACTTTTCTTTACTGTCTTACTTTTCTTTACTTTTCTTTACTGTTCTACTGTTCTATTTCTTACTTCACTTTTCTTTACTGTTCTTTACTGTTCTTACTTTTCTACTTTTCTTTACTTTCTTACTTTTCTTTACTTTCTTTACTTTCTTTACTTTTCTTTACTTTTCTTTACTTTTCTTTACTGTTCTTTACTTTTCTTTACTGTTCTTTACTTTCTTTACTGTTCTTTACTTTTCTTTACTTTTCTTTACTGTTCTTTTCGGCTCCTTACACTCCATTGTTTTGAATCCGTTCACACATGCCGTATAAACTCAAATTAACCAATTCATTTTAACTAAAACGCAAATCGAAATAATTTGCCATGGTCCGATCTTCTTGTTAATTCGTCTTAAGTTTCGTGTCAAATAATTTTAGAAAAGGGTTGGTAAATCTAAAGGTTTTAGCTAAGGGAATTAGCTACTAACTCCACAAAGCTATTATTGCATAAACAATGACTTGTTTCATATTTGAATCACTTCTAAAAATGACAGAAAATTCCAATTCCGATTCTCCAAAAAGATGACTCAGAATCGCTCTCGTATCGATTAAATATCGTTTTTTTGGCAGAAATTCGATAGAATTCCCTTTTCCCATCTTTGGAAATACAGCTTTTCTTTTGCTTTCTTTCTCAACTTTTCTCCGCGAATCACTCGATATTTGCTTAAAGCACATGAGTCAGAAGAAAGAAAGAGACCCTCTCTTGTGGAAAAGGGGGAAAGCCCCGTTCCCACTTTTTGATAACACAGCTCTTCTTATGCTGGCTTTGTTTTTTTCGCTTAGAAATACGCTATATTATTGTTTTTGAATAGATTTCGATCATCATACTTCTTTTTAGGACCTTACTAGGGAAGTTAGGGAAAGTCGCCAACTTAAGGTGAAATTTCAAAACGCATTTCTCCTATCTTATTCAGTTTTTCACGGGCTTTCCGAATTGGTTTTTAGTTTTTTCTAAATAACTTGCAATTTAGAAATTTAGCTTTAAAGT
This sequence comes from Mesorhabditis belari, assembly GCA_958450365.1. Taxonomy (NCBI): domain Eukaryota; kingdom Metazoa; phylum Nematoda; class Chromadorea; order Rhabditida; family Rhabditidae; genus Mesorhabditis; species Mesorhabditis belari. The sequence goes on from CAUEEP010000938.1 coordinate 1,928,012, forward strand.
TTTAGCTATTCCTTTGTAAGGCTTCCTTGCTTCTCTTGAAAATATGCCCCCGTGGCCGAGAGGTAGTGCCCTTGTTTTTTCTTCAAAGTTTTTCTGTTCGAGTTCGATTTCCTTGTCGACAAGATTTCTTAAACTTTTTAGCTTTTTTTTGAGCAATATCTGTTTTTTAGTGATAGAATAGGTCTCGTTTTGAAAATCCCCCTTAAGTTGACGACCTTTCCTAGCTAGTTTCCTAGTCATCATCATCATTTATTATTAGTCCCAACCAGGCTCGAAAATCTTGTTTTACTTAAAATACATGTATTTGAAGTTAAGTTTTACTTAAAATTCATGTATCCAGCTCTTTTGTCTGGCAATTTGCTAGCCGATTTCTATTCTTTTGGAATTTGAAGCTGGTTATATCTCTGTGAATAGATTTCATCATCATTTTTTAACCTCCAGGTCATGTTTTACTCATACACTTGTATTTAAATCACCCAGCTCTTTTGTCGGGCAAAATTTGCTTGATCCCGATCTCTGTAATTTGAAACTGATCATTTGGCTTGTTTTCAAATAGACTTCAGCCATTATACTCCTTCCTAGGTTTTGGTTATATTTTACTGATTGTATTTTGTGTGCAGTTTGTTTGCTTTGGTTTATAGCATATTGCAGCTTACTTTCAAATTGAAATTCAAAAAAAATTTCTCTTTGCATTGGATTATTTATTTCTTTAGACGTAGAACCTAAATCATCCTTGGTTCCCAAAGTTTTTACGAGCCTTTTTTTATGGCCGTTCGCCGGCACAAATGACCTTCCATCAATGTGATTCTTTGGCGTGAAAATATAGAATCTCCATGTCTTGTAAAAATAATAAGTTATATAATTAACAAAATTTGCATTTCATTTTAACTTTGAAGGCTTGGAAGGCTTGAAGTCACCAAGATTTCAACTCAAAGTTGACAAAGCTATGAGGGTGAATGATCTGAATCCTGGCAATTTCCTGACACTGAGATCTATCAGTTCTGGGAGCTAGTTGGAAAACTTTCAGGAATTCTTCTAGATTGTTTTTTTGGTGTGCTGCTTCTTCAAACAATGATGTTCAAGTAGAAATGGTACAAAAGGGGGTCTCCTCGAGACATGTATCGGGATGTATTTCTAAAAGAAAAAGAGAAACGAGGCTGGCTCTTGTCCTCTGTTCCTCTTTTCATCCCCACCCCGGTGTCCTCTATTTGCATGGGGTGTTCGGTGTGCCTTCTCTTCTTTCGACGGAATGGGGTGCCCCATCGATTGACCTGTGCCCTACCTGGGGTTCCCCGTCTACCTTTTTTGGTCATCAGCGTTGAGTGGCACCATTTCTCTTGGCTCTCCGGAGAATGACTACTATCTCTTTGTGCCTGCTAGATCTGTACTCTCCTCACCTCCATCACCGTTCATCTGGGTCTAGGATAACTGACCTGGGATTACTATTTGTTCTCCACCCTTTCTATCATCTCTCCTACCCTTGTACCTTTTCTATAACCTGCCTAACTTTCTATCTCTATCGTCTATCGTCTATCCAGCCTTCACCTGCTTACATTTTCTCATATCTCTATCACCCACCTATCTACTATATCTTCGACAATTCTTTCTCTATCTATCTATTCATTTATTCATTCTTTACCTTTCTCTTTACCATCCTAATGACTTGTCCCTCTGATCTCTCCTCATTTCCCTCATCGATCATCTCCTCACCTTGATCCCCTCTCCAAAGGTCTCTTTTAGGGGCACCCATTTGGTTATCCATTATTTCGCCTCTTTGTCCAATCTGTTCTCTGAGAAACTTGATCTATTCGGTGGTACAAACATGAGCACACACCCCTCCACCCAGCCGCTCACTGTTGCCAGACTCACAGAACTTTTTAATCCTATAGATTTGTATATTATTTGATTTCTGAATTTGTTTTATAACCGATTTGATTTATTTTTCGAATTTCAATATCTTCTATTCTAACCAGAGCTGTACTTTCTAGACAAGAAAAGCACGATTTTCAACTTTTCAACTTCACAACTTTTCACATCAAAACTTAGCCCTTATTTGCCAAGGCATGGTACAAAAAGCTTTCAGGATAATTCGTTTTAACTCAAACAGTCAACTATTGCAAATATCAGTTGTCTATTGCGATTTCAAAATGAAAGAAATTTCCCTTGGCGCCATTGCTTTTCGGTCAGCGATCTAACCTTTTTCTTCCGAAAATCATTCAAGCCAAACATCAGCCACGCAACTGAATATCCTTTCTTTTGCTTGGTAAAATTGATGCCACTTTGTTTCCTTTCGCTTAGCTGACAAAAATGGCTGAGAGTTGCTACCATCAGCATTTCTCGCATTTTTCAAACTTTTCTTCAAAAAGAAATTTTCGCTAACAATCAGATTCCAGATCGACTATCAAATTCAAATTTTCTTTTATCTTCGAATGGTGCTCAGATAAACGTACGAAATGAAACTTCTATTGCTTCTCGCTCTTTTCGTCCTTTTTCGGATATCAAACCCGCAGGGACAGGTATCTTTTGAGGGCTTTAAGATCTTCAAAAAATCAAAAAAGCAATTAAATTCAATTACTTAAAAGTTTATTAATCAAAAAAAATGGTACTATCCGGTTGTTTAACTGATCATTTACAGACGATCAGTTAAACACGTGAAAAACGTGCTCGGCGGCTCGTGTGCTTAAAATCTCTTATTAGGCACTTGGTTCAGAGCCAAAAAGAGCAAAAAAATAAGCAAATAAGCAAAAAATTAATCTGTAGAACTGTTAAAACGATAATCAGCCTGAATTATACAATTATTCAATATTTCAAATTTTAGCCAGCCGATCGTGGAGCGAAGATCGCGTTGGGCGCCGTGAAAAACGTGCTCGGCGGCTCGTATGCTCAAAATGTGACATTGTACTTTCGGAATTCACCCTATAGGTTTGCCATTGAAGAACTTTTTATGAATTTTTATGAACTCAAAGACAATATCATCAAAAAAATGTTTTCAGAATCGAAAAAGATTTGATCGTGGAAAAGGGAGTGACGCTGACAATCGAAACGGGCACACAATTGCTTTTTGACACGGGCGCCGGGCTGATTGTGCACGGGACGATTAGAGCTATTGTGAGTTTAGTTTCAATTCTTTAAGTTTTATTGAGTCCTTTTAATTACACAAAGTCTGTTTGACTCAAAATTTATAAGAAAAAAATTTGAGTGGGCAAAAGTTTCGATGTCATTCAGTCTATGCTGTAAATTGTTTACCATTCAACTTTTTTTTCTTTGTCATAGTTAAAGTTTTGAGTAATTTAAATAAAAGATATTAGATTATAGTATTTATTAGCATGATACTTTCCAGGGAAATGAATTCGCGCACATTCAAATGCTGCCCTATAATCAAAACTTCGATGACGAGTTCGTCGTGCCCCGATTTCGACTAATCGATGGGCCAACCGTTAAACAAGTAAATACAATAGACAAATCTAATGCCTAAGAATATAGTTTTTTCTTGATTTTAGATAGATTTTTGATAGATTTTTGATAGTTTTTTGATTTTAGATAGGTTTATACAGAATGTTCAGTATTTACGGTGACTTCTTCTTTAGATTAGCTCCCAAATCCCAAGCTCAACCTTAATCTGTTAAGTTTCATATAAAATATTGAAGCCCTTAATCTTGGCTACATTTATCTACAAAAAACTTTCCAATCGGATGTATACAGCTCATTTTATAAGCCTATTTTATATTTACAATGACTTCTTTAGATTAGCTCCCAAATGCCAAGCTCAACCCTAATCTGTTAAGTTTTATATAAAATATTGAAGCCCTTAATCATGGCTAAATTTATCTCATAAAAGTTTCTCGATTAAAAATATCCAACTCATTTTTACAAGCTCTTGAATGAGTACTAGTTGATTCTTCTCCGGCACGCTGCCATTTTTGGCGAAGGGCTTGTAAAATGAGCTGTATACATCCGATTGGAAAGCTTTTCGTAGATAAATGTAGCCAAGATTAAGAGCTTCAATATTTTATATAAAACTTAACAGATTAGGGTTGAGCTTGGCGCTTGGAAGCTAATCTAAAGAAGAAGTCGCCATAAATACTGAACACCATGTACAGGGTGATCAAAAAGTTCTCTCACACTTTAAAAAAGAAGCATTTCTCAGCGAAAACCTAGATCAAAATTTGACTTACTATATAGTATTTCTAAAGCTGAAATTCTGGAGAGCATTTCTATACCTAAACCATTTTAATCAGAGCCACCTAACTCTCCAAAGAAGCATAGTGCGCTTGAGGCAAACTGTCATCACCTATTTGAATTTGTTTTCAATTGAAAAATCCTTCAAAAAGCCTTTTTAAATGTACACTTTTATTTTCAGTAACAGATTTTTTAAGGGAGATTTAAAACTTCAATCCAAAACTTCAATTCAAAACTTCAATCCAAAATTTCCAGGGTCGCCTCCAAGTACAGTTCCGTGATCGATGGCGAAGCGTTTGCACTCAGCTAACCAAGTTTGTTTTAGTGATTTAAAAAGAAATAAAAAGTGATTTCTAGCCTAAAATTTTCATTAAGACATAAATCTAAATCTAGTAGCATTATTATATAAATATATGCATTTTCCAGTTGGACAAGTGTCGACTTCACAGTCGCTTGTAAATCGATGGGATACGGGGATGGTGGTGAGTGGAAATCTCTCTAAAGAAAAAATTGAGATCTAATCCTTAGATTTCTCTTTTATCTAATGTTTGATTTATGTCTTAATGAAAATTTTAGGCTTCTGGAAATGGTTTCGAAGAAACAATGACACTTTTCCGGCGGTGGTGCCCCGGCCTGATTGTCCGCCAATGTCCACCGATCTTTTTGATTGTCCTGGGTATGAGAAATTATGAGAAAAAATCTCTTTTTTCAATCAAATTTCGATTTAAGTACACTACTGGACAATGAAATATGATATTAGGTTGATGCATAAGTCTTTTCGTTTTTTTCGTACTTCTGTTAAAAAGTAACAAATTCACCAATTAATCTATAGTTTGCTCTATAAAAAAAGTGTTTTTTTTGTTCAATTTGCATCTTTTTAAATGAATTTCGGTTCACTTTCAAGCAAATTCGAGAGTGAAAAACGCCTTTTTCGTAAAAATCTATAAAAAACTCTACGGAAAAATTGGCTGAATGAATTTCTCTGAAATTTTGGCGAAATATCAAACTTTTTTCTCTATCTTTTTATCTATTGACACGAAGATAGGTTTTCTTTTAGCTAAGGTGTCTAAAACCGCATCATCGAGTTAGCCCTTTTTGACTACCCGACTTCATACTCTCAAGAAAATCCAGGCATTAAATATTTTTAAACCCGTTTTAATGTTATTTTGCAGAAAAATAATTGGTTTTTCTAATGAAATCAACCGTAGTTTAATTGGTGCATTTGTTGGCTTGAAACGACAGACGAAAAGGAACGAAAAGACTTATGCATCAACCTAATATTTGAAAAAAGATCGTCGCTTTCGCGCGTCTGTAACTCCCTTGTCTTTACCGTATTTCTAAATATTAATATTACCATTGTGTAGCGCTTGAAAAGAGCTTTCAGAAAATGTAAAACACTAATTGCTTCAACTCAAAGACAAGTGAGTTACAGACGCGCGAAAGTGACGATCTTTTTTCAAATATCATATTTCATTGTCCAGTACTGTACATTCTATTCAATTTTCTATTCAAAAATCAAAATCAAAATCAAAATCTTCAGTCTCGCTGACGAGAATCGAATCGCAATGTCGGAGAATTTATGTCAAGGAGAGGATGATATCGGAATCGTTTGCTGGGGTCCGCCAACTTTTTCTGGATGGTCTAGACATTGGAAAGGTTTGTGAATGGGAAAAGCTGAAGTAGAGTAGCTGAAAATTATTCTTGTAACCAATTGGTTCTTAAACTTTCTTACTTACATATTACAGGCTTCAATCCAAAATTTCCAATGAAATTCCAGGCCTTCAAATCTACAATTCCCCGTTTGGGTATGTAAACGCCGATCCCGATGGAGTGGCCGTGCAAAGAGAATCAGCGAGTAGACTAGAATTTATCGATATTCTTTTTGCGGGTTATGATGGACGCTCAAAAAACGCTACTCCTGCACTATATATTGAAGGAGTTCCACCATTGATCAATGGTAAGTGAAAATTTTGGCAATTTCTTGTTATCTAAATAGTGGATAATCGTGGATGTACATGTAAACATGTAAGATTTTAAAAATGGGAAAGAAGGACCAATGCGGGATTGAACCCTCGACCTTCTGACTGAGATACGAGGCTCTTAACCAGTCTGCCATGACGGATTGCCGGCGTGCGGATCAGAAGCTGACTATGAACTTCAGGTCTCCGAATAGAGCGAAGTGCCCGTGACGGGGTGTACTTTTATCAACCGAGCGGTCCGATTCTCATCGCCAACTCAACTTTTTCGTTTAATCGAGGTCATGGGATTGCAATTGATAATACAACAGGTTAGCTAGCACTTTTTTGCAAATTTTTAGACCCTTAGTAAGCAGATTGGTTAGTAAGCAAGGCTTTATAGGACTTTATCAACACAAGCACAGAAAATCGATCAAACTCAGCTTTAGGGAAAGATAAGCACTGGCTAAAGCTAAAAAGCTTAGGCTTAGACTTGGCTTAGTCTTAGGCTTGGGCTTAGCTTAGGCTTAGCTCAGGCTTAGCTTAGGCTTAGGCTTAGCTTAGGCTTAGGGTTAGGCTTAGGCTTAGCTTAGGCTTAGCTCAGGCTTGGCTTAGGCTTAGGCTTAGGGTTAGGTTTAGGCTTAGGCTTAGGGTTAGGCTTAGCTTAGGTTTAGTCTTAGGGTTAGGCTCAGGCTTAGCTTAGGCTTAGCTCAGGCTTAGCTCAGGCTAAAAAAAATCTCTTAGCTAAAAATCAATGCTAGCAATAGAATACAATAGATCAATAGAAAATAGATCTATTTAAGAACTCATTGACTCTAGAAATAGAATGAAAAGATTGATTTGCAGACGGTCGAGCTTTTATTAACTACACTCGAATCGAGGGGAATCTCGGTGACGGGATTTGGTATCGTCAAGAAGGACAAGGAAGCATTGATGTCGATTTGATTGATCGGATTGAAAGAAGTGAGATTTGCGAATGGAAATTCATTTATATCAGCAAATCGTATACAAATCATATGCGTATACAAATAAACTTAAATACGTTAAACGTTAAATACAAATAAACTTAAATACGTACAAATCTACGCGCTCGTATGCAACTTTCACCATTTTATTGCAAAAGTGCTCAGCGTTTAACGTATTTAAGTTGATTTTTTTGGGATACTCTAAGGAAATCTGGACTTTACGTACTGTAAATTTTGAATATAGCACTTGTTTTAACGATAAAACGATTTAGGATTTAACAACGATTTAGGGAACAAGCGCCAGATGCAAATCACTGACTCACTCTACCAAATCGAAGCGCCACAAGTCGAGATTTGCGAGGTCAGGGATTTCGATCAAATATTTTTCTCTATAAAACTCTTTAGTGATAAATGTCTAGAATAGAATTTGTATTTTATAAAATATGATTTTTATTTTATAGAATGATAATGATTTGATCTGTCTTCGCACTTAGCGCAGATCACAACCTGCTTCCACATTTACTGGAGCAGAAGTGTAGTTGTTGAGATTTTATAGAATATCATATCGTATTTATAAGTTTTTCAGAATCACTCAGCTCCATCCGAGCATTATTTCCCATACTTGCTGCGAGCGTTGCTGAAGAACGGATCCTACATCGATCCTCTTCTCCCGTCTCCCTGCTGGATTGTAAAATTTGTTTTTTATTAAGAAAACTCTAAGATAGAATCTAACATAGATAGAATTTTATAGAATAATAATATTTAGGGAATCTCCCTTCCACCCCAACTGCCCTACACGTACTCCCTGCAATTCTTGAACATTCGAAATCGAAACATGCCCGATTCGGAGACTTATTTGGTGAGAAAAACTTGTTTCTATTGAAATTCAAATATTTATTACGTATTATATATGTTGGGTTCGATTTAGATTTCCGTCCGATTTAGATTCAATCTAAATCTTATATAGATTGAACAATAATACGTCTTATATATTAGGTTGGCAACTTAATAATGACGCGTCACTACTTAACATGTTTTTTGTAATTTCAAGCACCGTTTCTTCCCTCTTTTTGCATATATACAAAGTAAAAGATGTCTGCAAAATAACATTTAGTGCCCGAATTTCACATTCGCTTTTGGCAAAAAATGGAGGACAAAAAAATTCCGTATTCGAGCTGTATTGTTCTACGATTTTTAACAAGGAAAATCACCAGCTGAATCTCATCGCACGATCATCACTGTTTTTGGAGAGAAAAGTATAAACATTGGGCAATGTCAACGATGGTTTCAAAGATTCCAAGGCGGCGATGAAAGCCTCGTAGACGAGCCACACCAAGGACATCCTCCAGAAGTGGTCGATGATGACTTGCTCGCCTTAATTGAAGATTGCCCAACACTCACGGTTCGTGAGTTGGCAGAAATATTTTAAGTATCCCATACGACAATCGAAAACTATTTATACAAACTTGGGAAAAGAATCGTATTGGAAAATGAGTTCCTCACGAATTGACCCAAAGCAACAAAATGGCCCGTGTCAATGTCGCCTCAATTTTGCTACAAAAATGTAAATCAAACGACTTTTTCACAGGGTTTTGACTTCTGACGAAACGTGGATCAACTACGAGAACGCAAACGCAAAAACAAGGCACTGCTGGGCAGACCCCTTAAACCACTCCCAAACCTGATATCCATGGGAAGAAGATAATGCTCTGTTGCTGGTGGAACTTCAAGGGATTGGTGCATTATGAAGTGCTGAAACCTGGCCAAATCGTCGATGCTGATCTTTATTCAAAGAATAATGAGAGTTAACGAGCTTTGAAGAAATTGGGGCTCAAACCGGAGAGAGTCAGATTTTTACACGACAACGCAAAACTCACACTGCAAAGATCACTTAAAGAAAATCGAGGAACTTGGCTGGAAAGTTTTGCCCCACGCGCCTTATTCACCTGATCTGGCTCCTTCAGATTACTTTTTGTTTCGGTCGCTGAAGCACTTTTTGGAGGGAGGAAAGATCGATGATCATGCTCGGATCATAAAAGCAGTGAATGACTACTTCGCCTCAAAAACTCCCAAGTTCTTCGAGGATGGGATCCGGGATTTGCGCAGAAGATGGGAAGAAGTCATAGATACTAATGGAGAATACCTTTCGAATTGAAAGCTCTTCTTTTGTGTTTTTTTTAAATAAATGATTTGTTACATAAACGCGTCATTATTAAGTTGCCAACCTAATAGATTGAACAATAATATAAACATGCTTAATAATATAAACATGTTCTTAAGCGTTTTCTGTAGTTTTCTGCATTTTTCAAAGGTCTGTTACTGTCTTTTTCTGAAAAGAAAACCCAACTATGAAATCAACTATTGTTCAATCTATATAAGATTTAGATTGAATCTAAATCGGACGTCCGCTATAGACTGTAATCTAAATCGGACACAACATATATACTAGTAATCTCAAATATTACACTATTTCTTACTAAATTTCTTTCAGAGAGTCTGTGAATCCCATCTCCCGAACACGGGGAATTGTGCGCTTGAGTTATCGAAGATACCCATTTTGAATGCTCGTCTACCACAGTCAATTTCGATTCGGTGAGGAGAATTTGTGTATTTATGAACTCTAACCCACTTAGATAGGTATTTGATAGGTATTTGATTTTCGGTTGAAACTGATTAGGAAAGAGTCACATGTAGTTTTGGTCTAAGTTTTGGTCGGACTCAATCGATCAATCGATCAATCAATCGATCAATCGATCAATCAATCAATCAACGATCGATCACAATCAATCGATCGATCAATCAATCGATCGATCAATCAATCGATCGATCAATGGATCAATCGATCAATGGATCAATCGATCAATCGAGCTATTTAGCTTGTAAACCAGATCAACATGGTTGTTCCAAAGACATTTTTAGCTAGACCTAGCTATAGCTAGCTATTTTTAGCTCCAAAGCTAGACCAGGCTTGGTCTCACCTCTGGATCTAGGCTTTGAATGCCTGATCTGATTTACAGACTTGTGCAAACCAAAGCCCGATCAAGTCCAAAGCCTGGCTTCTGACGTCTGACAAATTTGAGCAAGTGCTTGGAATAAAGCTAGCTAATAAAGCTAATAAAGCTAATCAAATTGCTTTTGCCAAATTGCTATCCGTTTACAAGTGCCTAATTTCTCTCCTTTCCACAGATCCTCCGGTCGTCCAATCATTCTCTCATTGCACCACAAATTCTCAAGCGATCTGCCGGGCTATGTTCTTTCCGATGTGGATGTGATCTTTCGAGTGCACGCATCTGTTATGGGTTTAAAAACAAGGAAAAACTGTTACAGTTAAACTCTTTTAGATAAAGCATATTATGGTTTGAATGTCACTCATTCGATTATCCATCAAAATCTCGGCAATGGGATCGAGGCGTGGGATGTACGAGATCGAACGGCGCTCACGAATGTGACTATTACTGAAAATCAGGTAGAGATATTCTATATATAAAAATATAGTATAAGTACTTATATATAATAGAATAGTAATAGAATAGAATAGAATAGAATATAAAGATAATACAAATATAAGATAATAAAGTAACAATTAAATCCAGGGTCTGTCCAGGGAAATCCAGGGAGCTAAGCTTTCCATTAGAACTCGGTGAAAACTACAGAACACTTCAAATTCAGTTTTAGACTACAGTAAACCCACCGTACTTAATAGCTTAATATTCAAAGCTTAATAATGTAATTAGGCTAGGTATCAAAAGACGGGCCGACAGATAGTCTTGGTGCTGTCAGGAGCGCGCTTGTCTACGGCCCACGCGATCCCGATTCGATCCCCGTAGTGCCACTCAATTTTGACTTTTCTTATTTTTTATTTTAAATCGCATAACTATATTAGATTTTAAGATTATTAGTATTATTAGTGTTATTAGTTTGTTTAAAAACTCATAGTAATCTTCTAGGGTCTGGCTGGTTTCCTCGTTCGAGACGGAGCGGCTGACATTTGGATTAATGAGACAAGAATCGATCGAAATTGGGGTGATGGGTTGAATGTTTCGTATGCTGGCGGATCGATTACTGTCAATGGGACAAGTATTCGGGGAAATCGGTGGAGAGGTTGGAAAATGCGAAATCGTAAATGGATTGAAAAGGAAAAGACTGAGCTGAATGCTTTGCAATGTTTCCAGCTTTCAGCTTTCCAATGTATTCAAATTTCCGACTTTCAAGAGTCCAAATTCCTCTTCATTTTCAGTATCCAGATTTGTTTAGGCTATAGAAAAATGTTTTACAGTTCGAATAGAAATACTTTCAATTCTAGGAGCCGCGTTTCACTTCAATGAATCTTCCCCTTTCATCGCCATGCATCAAGAGATCGTTTTCAAGGTACGACCAGGCAAAAAAAGGCTCAAACTTTTGTTTAAATAGAAGTGAAATAAGCATTCTTGAGCTTCTTTCATAAATTTTAATCTTCCAGGGTCGACCAGCCAACAATATGTTCTACATGCCGACGATAGTCAGCGAGAATCTCTGGGGAGGGATTCTAGTCGGCAACTTTTGCTTTACAGAATCGCGAAGGATTGAACCAAAAGTATAATACTTAAAAAGTTTATTAGTTTATTAGTTTATCAGTTTATTAGTCTATCAGTCTATTAGTTTATTAGTTTATTTGTTTATTAGTTTATTAGTCTATTAGTTTCTTAGTTTCTTAGTTTATTAGTTTATTAGTTTATTACTTTATCAATTTATTAGTTTTTTAGTTTTTTAGTTTATTAGTTTATTTGTTTATTAGTTTATTAGTTTATCAGTCTATTAAAGTTACAACTTAAAGAGCTACAGTTATTTAACATTCCTGAAACAAAAATATATGTATGTTGAGATTGGGTTGGAAAAGATATTGTTCTGCTAGGCATTATTGAAGAAACGAAAACAACTATTTTTTCAGGTGTTAATCAGTTGGGTGGAGATGCAGAGAAATCTCTACCATCCGGCGCTCGAGATCTTTTCGTGTCAATTCAATGGAGCTTCGAGAACGATTATTGATATCACTGGAAACAGGATTGAACGTGAGTTTTTACATGTATCTAAACCGGTTAGTAATCATGAATCATAATCAAAAAATCTTCTTTTATGTTGCTTTTCTATCTGACAATTCTATCTGACACTTTTTTTGCAAAAATAAAGATCGGATTCAGATTCTCTGCCCCTGAAAAGTCTGGGATGTAAAATTTCATGGCTCTTATCATATTTTTAATTTCTTTTTTCTTCAAAATAGTTTTTTACCAATAAGCTTACCGTAAATACTGTAATAGTACCCCACCCCCATAATGACGGTGCGGAGTGTTGCGTAGTCTAGCTTTGAACGAGTTTTTCTCGACCCTGGTTTATGTTACAATGCGCGCTTAGGTATCAAAAAATAGCTGAAATTCAGGGTTATTTTTTGATACCTAGCGCATGTAGCAAACCAGTGTCGAAACGCGAGATACAACACTCCGTCATTATCTTTGGCATCAAAAAAATAGCCCTGGATTTCAGCTATTTTTTGATACCAAATACGCATTTTTTGAAAGTACGGGTGCTTTGAAAAAAATGAAATACTAAAAAACTTTTGCGACTATGCGACTGTACGAGGCGGGGTGGGATACTATTACAGTATTTAGGGTAGGTATTTCTTTATCTTTCTTCCTCTTCTCTTTCTTCCTCTTTTCTTTTCTCTTTCTTCTCTGGCAAAAAATACTGAATAGCTCAGTGGTTAGAGCATCTGCAAAGTAAAAGGTCGACGGTTCAATCCCCTCTTCAGAAATCTTTCTTTACCTTTCTTTCTTACTTTACTTTATTATCGATCGATAAGTATCTTATATGTCGTAGCCGATGAAGGATTTCAGCCAAAGAAGTCTCAGACTTCTTCGGCTAGCCGATTAAGTCTCAAAAATGAAATCTTGAGTTATGTATTGACTCAATTTCAACGAGAGATGCCAGGTGGATTTAATCGATCTTCAATCCGTTCCCGATGGAGAATTCAAGTTTTTGATGGTCTACCAGGATCATTTCAAAAAATCGAAAAAAGTCGAAAAATGCAACTTGCAATGAAAAATGCAAAATGTAACTGCAACTAGAATGCGTTCTTAGCTTTTAAGCGCCTTTTGGAGAGCTTGAGTTTGTGGTATTGACTTGAGTCAATACATAACTCAATATTTCATTTTTGAGACTTAATCGGCTAGCCGAAGAAGTCTGAGACTTCTTTGGCTGAAATCCTTCATCGGCTACGACATATAAATCACTATCGAATATCGATAAACCCATCGAAATCTCAATAGAAAAGTCGAATCATGATGATCTTGTTCAGGAAATGGCGGAATGGGTCTCCGAATCTTGCCCCATGTCAACATGCACACAATCATCGCCAGCAATCTCTTCATGTTCAACAACGACACAGCGTTGCTTATCAAAAACTCGGCTCACCCGCAACTCTCAAATCTATATGCAAATGTAATTGGATCAAGATCATAGAATAAAGCCTCAGCGTGCAAGGCTAACCTTCTTGAATAGCCATCAACCTTCTTGAGCTCGTTGATCGATCAAATTTTAGGCAAACATCTCGAAGAACGCTTTCAAATTCAATCAAGGACAATATATTGTGAATATCGGGTTGAATGAAGATGCGCCAAATCAACGAATGATGTTCAATCAACAGAATGAGATTCGTGAGAATCGGGTTTTCAATCCGTTTCCCCATCTACCGCCTCGGTCTACTCCCTATGCGGCGGTGGTCGTGTCGAGCAGGTGAATTCTTTTTTAATAGTTTTAACAGGTTAAACGTGCTCTAATTATTTTAGTAATCAATTTGTTTTTTCAGTAACGTTGTCTTGCATCGAAATTGCTTCAAAAACCCGGCGGCCGAGTTTGAGATTGGGACGGAGTTGAGCGAGCACGCGAAAGTGATCAACGCGACTGAGAACAACTGGGGAACCCCGTCGGCACCGCAATTTCTTCGGAAAATCTTTGATCAGGTATTTTAAGATCAATTTCTAGTATTTGTAGCCGTTTTATTGGCTATAGTTTAGTTAGTTTATCCTTTGGAAACATCGTTGCTTTCAGTTCTACCGTTACTCCTTGGCCTCAATCGAAATCGATCCCTACTCAAGTGTTTGCAATCAACGATCCCCACATATGACTCGATTGCAAGAGCATATACGGTAGCTTCTTCAACTGTGGCTCTTTATATTGTAAATATTTTTAGTCACTTTCAAACAAGCGCTAAACCATTCAAAATCGGGGGCACCGTCTACGAAAATCATGATTTGCCACTGGGAAGGTACTCATTAATAGCTTAGAATCATTTAATAGTTTAGATTTGGAATCTAAAGCAAAATTTAGATACACTGTCACAGATGATCTTCATATTACACCAGGTGCTAGACTTGGCATCGCCTCTGGTAGCAGTTTCGAGTTCGCGCCAGGCGTCGGTGTCTTAGTTGAGGTAATCATAAATCACTAACGATCACTAATCATTCACTCTAATCATTGACGATAAACATTTCATTTCAGTTTTTATTTTTTAGGGTGAAATGCTCGTCGCCGAGGATTACAACTCGGCTACTTTTGGCTCAAATCAGCGAGTCGTTTTCACGGCAGCACCCTTCGAGTTGCAAATGAATGACAAAGTGAGATTGATTGATGAAGATGGAAGTGATCAGACGACAGAGGGACGATTAGAGGTAAAAATTGAAATCAAAAAGGATTCTGCTGTAGAAATTGAGTAACTTTTAAACACTGCAACTATCTGTCATTTCCATTATTTTTAGGTTTTCGTGGACGGTGAATGGGGCACGGTTTGCAATCGTTCGTGGACAGCTCATCACGCGCTCACCGTTTGCAATCAACTCGGCTTGGTGATGGATCCGGAATACTTTGAGAATTGGCGAATCTTCCCGTCGGCTGGCGATCTGCCAATGCTGATGGACAATATTCGATGCGAGGAGAATGAGGTGATTTAAAAGTGATTTAGAAGTGTTAACCGAGCTGTTTCTGTGGATTTTAGCAAATCAAGCAGAACAAACAAACAAAGAAACAAACAAAGAAACAAATAAACAAACAAACAAATAAACAAAACCAAACAAAACCAAACAACTTTTTATAGGTTGATATCACTCGTTGTCGTTTCGACGGTCAGCGACATAATGTTGGAGCCGGGTGTCGAAAGAGCGAAGTTGTCGGTGAGCTATTTATTGCCTGACTCATAATCCCTGTAAAACTGAGCTTGAACTGTGGACGTTGAACGGAAAATATTAGCGCACAAGATAGATTTGAGAAAATTCTCGGACTCAGTTCCTCGTTTGTTTCCTCGTTTCCAAGTCGTAAACCGTTTTTAGAAAAGTTAATTTCACAACAGTTGAAACAAGAAAACAAGAAAACGAAGGCAGAATTAGCTTTGGCATGAATTTTCTCATGTCTAGCCATTCCTTACCTCGTTCCCATTCCCAGGTATTCGCTGTGTTCCCCCGCGTTGGGCCGGTGTTCGCTATTCGTTGTTGGCCAATCCGTACACTGTCACCGGACAACCGACGATGAGCAATTGGCTGATTGAAAAAGGTATTCTGTTGAGTGTTTAGAAGATGATAATTTCAATATTCTTTAAATTTCTTAATAACTTTCGAATCCTTTCAGCCGGTCTCTTTGACTTCCGCACACCACAATTCGCGGCCGCTTTGCAAATCGATTGGAATTATCACACGTTCAACAATTTGGAGATCAGGTTTGCTATAATTATGCTTTAAAAGGTTTGCTATAATTATGCTTTAAAAGGTTTGCTATAATTATGCTTTCTTTCAGCAATAATTTCTGGAATGGTATTGACGTCGTTTACAATGATTTGATGAAAAAGCCGACGATTCGAAACGCGGTGATCAGAAATAATCGAAGGCACGGCATTCGGCTGAGATCCAATGGGATAACGATAGAAAATGTTCGTTTTAAAAGACAATTTCAGTAGCAATTAATCAATTTTAG
This sequence comes from Mesorhabditis belari, assembly GCA_958450365.1. Taxonomy (NCBI): domain Eukaryota; kingdom Metazoa; phylum Nematoda; class Chromadorea; order Rhabditida; family Rhabditidae; genus Mesorhabditis; species Mesorhabditis belari. The sequence goes on from CAUEEP010000938.1 coordinate 1,944,102, forward strand.
GTGACAATCACGGGATCGGGCTTTGCCGGGATTCACTACAACTCTAAAGTCTCAATGGGACTGCAAAGGGATATCGTCTCGTGGTTGGACCCGAACGAGCAACCGGATCAAGAGGTGAGCCACAAATTTCTCATTCTCATAGAAATAGAATTAAAAAGAATTAGCGCTTCGAAAGATTAGAATTCGTTTTGTAAATGAATATTCAGGCGAACAACATCTTTGCTATTCCTTCATCGCAAATTGATCGTTTGGAAGTGATGGCGTCGAGTCAAGAGCAGCGGAAATTCCTGGTCGCCGTGCCAACGAATGATTGTCCGTTAGGTAACTTAAAGTTTAGCAAACGGCCGTCATGGCCGTCATAGCCGAATGGTTAGGAGTCTTGATTAGAAGTCTTTTATCTTAGTCGAAAGGTCACGGGGTTTCGTTCCCAGCTAGAAAATTTGGCTCTTTTTCCATATACTAGGTTTTTCTCTGTAACATATTTAAGGTTGTGTGTTAAATTGGATTTGTTTGTGTCACATTATGCAACATCTTTAGGCGAATTAGAACATCTTTAGGGGTATTAGAACATCTTTAGGCGTATTAGAACATCTTTAGGAGTATTAGAACATCTTTAGGGGTATTAGAACATCTTTAGGGGTATTAGAACATCTTTAGGCGTATTAGAACATCTTTAGGCGTATTAGAACATCTTTAGGCGTATTAGAACATCTTTAGGCGTATTAGAACATCTTTAGGAGTATTAGAACATCTTTAGGGGTATTAGAACATCTTTAGGCGAATTAGAACATCTTTAGAAGTATTATTCATGTTGAATAAATGTATACTTTTAAACATTTCAAAAGAAATAAGTTCAGTGACTTATGAGGAGTGCGCACACGAGATTATGTTGACTGCGTCTGGTTTTGAGTACGGCTTGAGCGCTCGTTTAGCAATTCAGGTGAGTTTTTGATGCTATAGATGCTATAGGTGACGATTTTTAAGCCTTTGAAACATTCTAAGTTTCAAAAATTGATTCAGATCGTGAATCCAGCAAGCAACGCGAGTGACGAAGATGCGCTGATCACTGATCCGATCACGAACAAAGTCTATTCGGTGAGTGGTTTAAAATGGCAGTAAGATCTTGATCCTTTTTTTTACTGTAAACTATATAAGGCTAAAAAAAGCTACAGTAATCCAGTGACACTTTTTTAGGTCCGAAAGAACCAAATCGAGTTCCCAATCACTTCGCGCGGGAATCAAATGCGTTTACGGTATACGCGGAGTCACGGAATGCCGAAAATGGTGCTTCTCGTGCTCTTCCTCGATTGTGAGTTGAAAAAAAAGCAAATAGATATCATTTAGCTAGAATAACAGATAAAGCAAAAATGATAAGAAAGAATTTTACAGCTCAAGAATACCTGGATCGTTTTGTGCATGTGCACGACTCACGAATCGACAACAACCAGTACGCGATCTCGTCCACCCATTACAAGTGATTTTTATGCACACAAAAAACAGTTCAATTTATGTACCGTTCTCTCTAATAGTGGCGGCCCTTGAGCGTTGCCTAAATTTCTCGAAATCTCGAAAAGCGCTTATCAGAACCTATCGATGTGGGGTCGGAAAATGTAGCTGACGATGAGATCTAGTGGGGGATTTGAGTGTTGAGCTTCTGGGAAAAATTGGAAAACGTAAGATAGTCATCAACTCGGCTACAAATCGACCGTAACAAATCCAACAAAGCTTAAAGAAGCTGGTAACTAAAGGAGAAGTTGATTTCAAAGAAGCTAGTCCCTAATACTAGTCCATAAGCTTGCCTGAATCGCTCGAAATCTCGAGAACCGCTTATCAGAACCTATCGATGTGGGGTCGGAAAATGTAGCTGACGATGAGATCTTATGGGGGATTTGAGTGTTGAGCTTCTGCGAAAACTTTGGAAGCCGTAAAATAGTCATGAACTCGGCTCGGCGGGGTGCGATTACTATTAGAGAGAATACGGTATCTATTTTATCATCATCATTATCAATGATATCATGATATCATTTTTGCAATCTAAATTTTAAAATAATCAATTTTTCAGCAACTTGACCCTTTCCGATGGCACGTTCACGAATCGATGGTCATACGAGAAAATTTGGTTTCAAAAGGTTCATTTTTTTTGAATTTTTGAATACTTTAACTTTATAGAGTCTAAGTTTGGTTATGATTAAAAAATAAGACTAAAAACTTTGTTATTTATATCATAAATCAAAGTAATTATCTTGAAATACTATTAGACTTTTCAGAAAGTCTTTTCGTTTCTTTTCGTCGCTATTTGTAATGGTTTTGCTTAAAGTTCCGATTCATTGTTTGATTTACAGTTTATTCTATTAGAAAGCTCTCATAATTCTTGACAAAATTCCTTTTTAAAGTTTCTGAGAATCTTTTGTTTTTTGGGATTTACGAGAGTCGAGAAGCAAAGTAGTCAAAAATCGAAAATTCAAGAACAGATGATTTGGACACTTTTGCCCACAGAAACCTATTTTGGTGTCAATAGAAAAAAAACGATAGAGCATAAAAAGTTAGGCATATAACTTACAGATTTCATACATACAGATTCAATATCATAGGTTCATGATTGTTCTTGAAAATTTCTAGGTGAACTTCACGAGGAACAAGGAGGCTGTGCTGTGGATAAACAGTCCACAACACGAGGTGAAACCCGGGACACCGATGGCCAATGTAAGGATCATTTTTGGCAAACTGAATGCAATATTAGAATCTAATATATATAAAGCAAAAGAGACGTCTGTCTGTCTGTCTATCTATCTGTCTGTCTGTCTGTCTGTCTGTCTGTCTGTCTGTCTGTCTGTCTGTCTGTCTATATCTGTCTGTCTATTTGTCTGTCTATCTGTCTATCTGTTTGTCTATCTGTCTATCTGTCTGTCTATCTGTCTGTCTGTCTGTCTATCTGTCTACTATCTGTCTATCTCGTCTGTCTATCTCTGTCTGTCTGTGTCTGTCTGTCTGTCTATCTGTCTATCTGTCTGTCTGTCTATTTGTCTGTCTATCTGTCTATCTGTTTGTCTATCTGTCTATTTGTCTGTCTATCTGTCTGTCTATCTGTCTATCTGTCTGTCTGTCTATCTGTCTGTCTATTTGTCTGTCTATCTGTCTATCTGTTTGTCTATCTGTCTATCTGTCTGTCTGTCTATCTGTCTGTCTATTTGTCTGTCTGTCACGTCCGACATGTCACAGGCACTTTTCTCGACGCCCAGATCGAATTTCGAGATGTAGTTTTTTTTGTTCGATAGGAAATTTTATGCTGATTCCGCCCCCAAAAAAAAATCGGGAAAATCCATCGAACCAATTTTGTTAAAACGTCCAAAAACTGCAAAACCAGCCGAGCCCAATGTTGCCTAACTTCCCCTCCGCGCGCAAATGGCCGAGTGGTTAGAGCGCGCATCTCGCAAACGAGCGTGGGAAAGAGGGGTCGTGAGTTCGGTCCCCCTCCGAGAAAATTAGTTTTCTTTTCTTTTCAAAATTGATTTTAACTGTTGGAAAGTCAATTTCAATAGTTTTCTACTATGTATAAAAGGGAAGAGACGTCCGTCTGTCCAAATAGCATTATGAAATTTGTGAATTTCAAGAAAAATTCATTTTCAAGAAGCCGATTGCTCATAAAAACATCAAATGGTTGAAGATTTTTGTTGAAAAATATTTCTTTTAAGCTTTTTAACAAGAAAAGAGTTAAATAAACCATATGAGGGTTCTTAAAACTGTTCATAAAAAGCTGCATATTGAGTTGCCAAGGATTGTTTTAGTTCGCATCTTTCAAGCCTTTAATAAAAAACTTAAAAAGCATAAAGAGAAAGAAATACAGAAAGAAGTTGCATAAATAAATGCTTTATAGAATATTATCGCAATTTTCATCTTAAAAATGAATTAAACCGGCTTGCGGAGTAACAGCCAAGATATAGCCCAAAAACGATAATTTACGAGCATTCTGTACTTTTTATAGCTTTACATAAAATGATACAGTAAGATTTGCTTGAATTGGTCGAAATTAAGACAATCCAAATTGATATTATTATATGGTTTTTTAGATCATTTATCACATCGACAACTGCTCACTTCATCACAACACCGGCCCACTTGTTGAGACTCATTGGGATCTTTTCGCGAGTGCAAATGTTTTCCATTGGAATTTTTGGTATGATATTATAAACTAATAATAAATATCAACAATTGTTTAGGTCAAACACTTTTGCGAATAATACAAACGGTGGGGTGTCGGTTCGTTTACCCGATCCTTATGACGTCACCGCTCGGCAACAGGGGCACACTTTCTTGGTGGGTTTTTGACAAAAAAAATTGAAATTTATTTAGATTATAAATAAATAATCTTATAAAATATGCAAATTTATAGATATAAAATTATCGTAAATACTGTAATAGTACCCCGCCTCGTACAGTCGCGTAATCGCAAAAGTTTTTTAGTATTTCATTTTTTTCAAAGCGCCCGTAGTTTCAAAAAATGCGTATTTGGTATCAAAAAATAGCTGAAATTCAGGGCTATTTTTGATATCAAAGATAATGACGGCGCGGAGTGTTGCGTAGTCTAGCTTTGAACGCGTTTTTCTCGACACTGGTTTAAGCTACAATGCGCGCTTAGGTATCAAAAAATAGCTGAAATTCAGGGATATTTTTTGATACCTAAGCGCGCATTGTAGCATAAACCAGTGTCGAGAAAAACTCGTCCAAAGCTAAACTACGCAACACTCCGCACCGTCATTATGGGAGTGGGGTACTATTACAGTATTTACGGCATAGATATATTTTTAGATGACTGAGAATCGCTTTGAGACGAACGAAGGGTTGCGAATTCTCGTGGACGGTTTCCATTGCTGGGCAAACATCTCGTCGAACAATTTCACCGATAATATGGCTAGATATGACTCTGGTAAATAAGATATTTAAAGATTTAAAGATATTTAAAGGCTTTCAAAGATTTAAAGATTTAAATTGCCTATTATTATGAAATTTTTAGGTATCTACGAGTTAGCTGGAATGGAAAAGGATCTAATTATGGAGAGGAATCGATTTCTTGGCAATTGGGTGAGTTTTTACACTGTAAGATGTCGAACCTAGCTTTTAGGGTCATTGGATGGTCAAGATGAACATGCATAGTCAGTCGACGAGGAATGGCTCTCGTCACGTGCCCGCCATCATCCAATACAACTACTTCCAGGGGAATAAATTTGTACAAGTACGCATTTTCTTTGCTTGGATCTTACTATTTCATAGAATCAATCCAGATAGATTTGGACTAGTTGTACTTAGCTTTAATAGATGAAAATATTCAGTCAAACCAAGACTACGTGGACAAAAGATAGAGCATCAAAAAGTTAGATATATAACTTACAGATTTCATACATACAGATTCAATATAATAGGTTCAAGATTGTTCTTGAATTTGTACAAGTACGCATATTTTGTTTGCTTTGATCTTACTATTTAATAGAATCAATCCAGATAGATTAGGACTAGTTTTACTTAGCTTTAATAGATGAAAATATTCAGTCAAACCAAGACTACGTGGACATGTGGCCGAGATCGTACGCGATCGGCGTTTTCGGCACTCAACGAGCCGACGTGCATTTCAATCGACTCAGCAATCGACTCATGGATTTCGAATTGGTCACTGGGTGTACGGTAAGAGGAAATGAGATAATGGATTTGATTTTCAATATAGCCTATCCGAGTGCTCGACTCGATGAACGTCACGCACAATTGGTTTGGCTCGGGCAACGATGCCGAGGTGGCGCAACGGATTTTTGATCTCGGTGAGGAGTAGAAATGGGAAAATTCCGATCCGAACCTAATTCCACCCTCGTTTTCTCAGCCGTTTCTTGGCCGATTGTTCTGAAATTTTGTTTACAAATAGAAATCGAGATTTTCAGCTTGTAGACAAAGTTTCAGAGCAATCGGCCAAGAAACGGCCGAGAAAACGAAGATAGAATTAGATTCGGTTTGAAATTTTTCTATGTTTAGTGAGGAGTACTGTATGTGCAAAAATACTGTAAAATATTGTCGCTTTAAATTCAGGCATATGCAAATTCGATAACCTTAATAAATCACAAATTTTAGATGACTGGAACATTTACACGCTGGCCGACTACTCCCCGTTTTACACAAGCGAGGAGCTGTTCATCAACTTTTGGTGGAACCCGAAATTGGTTTGATAATTAATCGATATTAAAGCTTTTAAAATATAGCTAGATATATATAGATGTATATATTATAACTAAATTTACATATTTAGGGCCAACTCGCGTACCCGGTGCTTCCCGAACCGTCCGGCTACGATTTAAAGGGTCGGATGTTCAAGGACAAAACGCTGAAGCTTGAGATTGAAACGTTGGTTTGAGAAATTTATTCATTTGCTTTTTCCATTTTCAGATGGCCAACCATGCCCTTCTACAATCGCCCGATTCGGCCCTATCGAATCACCCGAGATCTAACGATCATGCCCGGTGCCACGCTGACGATTGAGAGGGGTGTTGAGGTTATCTTTTTAAAATCGAAAAATTTAATACTGAGATAAGAAGATAAACTTCGAATATTTAGAAAAAACCTAAAACTTCGGAACTTATTTGTAAATTTAGGTTCACATTTGGCCGAACGTGCGCATTTTGGTGCTGGGGAATCTCGTCGCCGATGCTACCTACTGGGAGCCTGTTAGGTGAGGATTTTTCTAATAATACTATAATTTTAGACTATAGTACGGTTAGAATAGCTCATTAAGAGTCAATTACTGTTTTATATGCTCAAAACAAATTCAGATTCAAACCGATCAACGTCACCGAGTACGAGGAGACGCGTGGACGCGAGCGCGGCCGCTACAAGAGAAGTATCGATCGGTGAGTGGGGAAAATGCTAAAAGCTCAGGCTTAGGGTTAGGCTTAGGCTTAGGCTTAGGCTTAGAATTAGTTTTATTTTCTAAATTTCAGAGCAAGACCCGACCCCGTCTACGCCTCATTCCCGCAACTCTATCGCTACGATCCGTACTACCAGAAATTCTCGGTTCACCTCAACACTGAGGACTCGAAAACGAATCGCGCCGGCTGGTTGGAGATCTACAATGCGACAAGCGGGGAGATTGTGCCGCTTTGCGATCGACAGTTCACAATTAGAAATGCACAAGTGGGTTGAATTTCAAAATCTTTTCAAAAGCTGATGGGATGGGTTGAGAGACTTTTTCGTGACGATTAAGTAAAGCCATTTAAAGCTGGGCTGGCTTAGATTCTAGGCAATTCCATGACTTTGCCTTTTGAACTAATTCTGTGTAAAACCCGAGCCTTGAACTATTTAGAAACAGCAATATTATTATAGCTTTTTCAAAAAAAACAAATCTATCAGTGTTTCTAGGTGGCATGTCGAGAGCTCGGTTATCCGACTCAAAACGCGTATCAATGGGTGACTGCAAGATGGGAATACAATCCAAAAGTGCACATCCTGAAGACTTACACCGAGCCGCGAGAGTGTCGAGGAGATGAACCAAGATTGGAAAAGTGAGTGAATAATGTTTTTTTACAATTAAAATTTACAGATGTCCCTTGCGCTTTTCCGGGAACACTTCTCAATGGCAGTGTATGGACAATGAACACTTCAACTACATCTATTGCGCGCCGGAGACTCGCGTGAACAAGTGAGATTGTTTTTAGATTAAATTTCAAGAAAACCATTTTAGAAACTATATCGGCTCATGGGGAGGCATCGTTTTTGCGAACGATGAAGTGGATCAAACGGGGAAACCAGCGGAAGTGGAGAAAAGTGTGCTAAAACATGTGGAGATTGTCGGCGGAGGACATGCGCATAATGATTCATATCAGGTAGAAAAAAAAGTCATTTGACGACCTCAACTTTGTGACCTTCCATTGTCAATTTCCAGGGTGGTGCCTTGTTGATCTTCCATCGATCACCAATTATCGAAGCGGTAAATGTGACGAACAGCAGCATGAATGGCATAGAGGTTTAAAGCTCTTTAGATCAAGTCTATATAATTATTTTAGATTGTAAACCCATCAACGAAAGTAATTTTGGTGAATGTGAATGTGACGGACAATAACGGAAAGGGGATCTCGATTGTCACCGCCAATCTGCAAGGACATGGTGGAGGTGAGGGAAATCGCAAAGGAAACTAGGAAATAGAGTAACTGATGGTTTTTTTAACTTGGTGCTTTATTTGACTAACTCTAGCTTTAATTGTAATTGTAAGTAAGTAAGTAAGCTTTAATTATAAGTAAAGTTCTTGTAGACAGCTCAAAAACAATTCAGAAGTACAGCTTTTTGAAGCTAAAAATCTTGCTTTTAAATTTAAATCAGATTGAACTTTAAAAAATTTAAATTCGATTCGATGTAAAACGATCTTTTAAATTTTCTAGAACCACCGCAAGTCGAGATGTCCCTTCCATATTTTGCTCGCGGTTTCGTCGACATGTGTGCTTCGACGAAAAAGATCGTTTTACATGGACGAATTCTTCTTTACTACAAATACGATGCCCGTCCAGTGGATTGTGTGAAAGTTTTCAGCGGAGAAGGGAAAACGATCACTTTCCGGTTGCTACAAGTTAGTTTACCAGGACTTGTCCTTATCGAAAGCTCACAATCAGATCAAAATCGAATTGCTTGCAGTTTGCTAGTAATTCTTTTGCAGAGCTAGTTATATTGTATTAGGCTGTCGAGAAAGGTTATCGGACATTTGATACGCGCCCGCCCCTTCTGCCATTGGCAATCTAACTTTGAGCTCAAATATATTGGTGTTGGGCTGCCCAATTTCAATATTCTTGATATTATTGGATGCGCCAAGTCTTTCTCTGTAGATTGGCATAAACACTATTTCAATTGAAAAGCTCAACACCAAGAAATTTGAGCTTAAAGTTGGATTGCCAATGGCAAAGGGGCGTATCAAATGTCCCACAATCTCCATTTTCTACAAAAAGACTTTCTGGACAGCCTAATATTAAAAATCTATCTAAAAGCTTATTTTTTAAACATCTAGGTAAACCTCTATGCCTCACCCACCGATTTGGGTCGATCCGATGCGTTGCGTGTTTTCTCGTCAGAAGCCATGGAACCATCGACATTGTTGGCAAAATACGGGAAAACCATCGATGGAATTGAGCAGCCAGGTAGTCAAATATAATATTTCTGAGGTTTCAAGCATATCAATTCTATCTCTAGACCTTTCCCCATTCAATCGAGCTCTCTCTGTGAACGGGCCACTCGCGTTGCATTTCCGTGGCACTGCCGCCGATCCGTCTTTCGGCTTCATCGCCGAAATCGCCATCACCCCAACTCCGCCCGATTTCAGTATAGAAATTTCAAAATCGTGATTTTGTATCCTATTCTTAGATCTAATCGACGAAGTGGTCATTGCCAGTTCCCGTTTGGACAACAACGACCGTGGAGCGCTGCGATACGAGAACACCGGCGAGATTAGCCCACATCTGGTGATCGGTTGGGCAAATAAACTCATTTTTTAGCTAACAATCAAATTCCAGAAGACTGCTCAATGTTCCGGAATGGTCTCCACCTTTACGGGAACATCTCGACGACACTGCATTCGGCGATGTTCTCTCTCCACAACACGCAACTCTTGCTTTTCCGCGGCAACTCATTAGGACATAATCGAGGCGGATTGCTCATTGATTCAAAGTGAGTAGAGGTTTTCCTGTTTTCATTCGTAGATAGTTTAAATTTGGTAAGCTTTTATTTATATGATTTTACAGTACAGTAGAAGTTAGCCGATTGTAGACAGTTTCAAGGCATCGAATGTAATCAAGTTACAATTATACAATTTTTCTAGATCCGAATCAGCGGTGGCTCGACTGATGGCAATCGTCAAAAATAATCTCTTCGTCGCCAACTCGAACAGCACAACAATTGAGCTATTGGGCAATGGATATCAGGTTTAAATTGAAAATCAATCAAAAAAAACGTTTTGATTCCAGAAAGTGACTATGTTGAACAACGTGATCTCGCACAACTATGCTTACTATTTTGACACTGTTCTGGCGCATGATGTGATTGTAAATATGACAAGAAATACGATCTTCAACAATACGGGATTGCATACGGTAAAGGCTTATTTAAGTTCAAAAAATTTTCTAGAAATTGGTTAAGAGTTTTCAATCAAAGTTTTCAAAGAAATGTGCTCAAAAACTCAATTACTTTCCGAAACTAAAGCCAAATTTAGATTGATATCCGCTCCTCGATCAACCGCGTCAGCTCGGAGAATCACGCTTTCTTGAGAAATAATATTGAGCACAACTTTGCGCTAGGACATGGGCATCAATATTTACAGAGGTTTGAAAGAGTTTTAGTAGTAAATCGGGACCAACATTAGCCTTGTTGTTTAACGCAAGACACGCTTTATAACGATATAACGATATAACGGTTGCTATTTACATTTACTCCTCTTGCAGTTGGTTCAGTAGAATGCTCGCCTGCCACGTGGGCGATCCGGGTTTGATTCCCGGATTGCGCACGATGAAAGAAAAAAGCAATATCGTTATAAAGAGCTTTAGTTAATACACGATAAATCTAGTGGTAGAGGTTAGAAATATGAAAAGTGCTTATCTATCGGAAAATCTTTGCTAGCTGTCGGAAAAGTACGTTTTTTCCAATTTAGATATGGTTTTCAACCGGGCTGGACTGACGAATTCGATCTTTACAAACGCCCGAAAAGACAGGTAAATTACAAAAGCGAATAAACTTTTGAAAATTGTATAAATCTAGATCTCCTATCCGATTTTCAAACAAGACGGAGTGTCGTTCGACTGGTGGACGCATGTTTATGGAGAAACAGACCGCTACAGAAGCACAATCTACGGTGGATCCTCTCGACAACATTATGAAGTGAAAAAGTTTTTTTTAAAAATTGAATTTATCGTAATTTTTAGAACAATGTGTTCAACAATCCGGAAAACGAGTTAGATCTGACGACATCGAATCGCAGTGCGTATGATGTATCGTCGGTGGATGCCCGGAGGAACTATTGGGGGTGAGTGAATTGAGGATTGAGCTGTTCTGAACAGAACAGGAGTTAGGTATAGATTTACTGTTTCCAATGGCAGGTATATTCGAATATTCGAATGGATATTCGAACTAGATCTGATGGTGAGCCAAGTCAAGTAAAGCCAGCTCCAGGGCTCGGTTCCAGATTTTGCTAGATCTAGCGAAATCTGGACCTGGACCCAGGTCTGACTAACTCTCTTGGCTTCATGGCTGGGAGAATTTGCCTAGCAATTAAAGCTCAACACCAACAATTCCAGCTGGCCAAGCACGGACAGTGTGGCTGCTGGGCGAATCCGCGACGAGTCCGACCTCCCATATCTCATTCGTGTCGACTATTCACCCGTTCTCGAATCGAATACCTCGCTCATTGAGGGTGATTGCCCGGCTGGATGGTTTCAAGTGGGAGATCAAGAGTTCAAGAGTTGCTATTTGTATGTGGGAGCGGCGAGCACGTACGAGCGAGCGCAACAATATTGCGAGGTAAGCTTTTTACTCTTCAAAAGAACCATTTAAAAAATTCTCAAATTTGATCTTTTAGGAGCTCGGCTCTTTCCTAATCTATCTCTATGATGACGATTATCGGCAAAAGGATTTGGCCAGACGAGTGGAGGAGATCGAGCTGGATGCGCTAACCGAGGCTGAACGTCAAAGGACAATGCTTGGGGTAAGAGAAGTTTTTATTAAAGTTTCGTTTAGAATTTAGATCTGCGACTTAATTCTTTTTTCAAGTAATTGATAGCAAAGATTTCTTTAGGCCCGTAGCGAGATCAAGATCTGGGTTGGGTCGGCGGCGTTCGCATGGCCACAATGCGGGTACTTGTCGGCGAGAACGACGCACACTCACTACGAAAATTGCCAAGCATTGAGGCCATTTTTATGTGAAAGGGGTTAGTGTTTTGGAAATTGTAAAGAAATTTGAGCAAGAAAAAAAAGAAATTTGAGCATCCCATAATCAACTAATTGTAAATAGTTCGATTGAGCTTTCTTTGCGAAACTTATTGGAGTTATTTCCAGGTACTCTCGCCTATCAAGAGCCGATTCTTTGGCGTCGAGAGGTGTGGATTGTGTTGATCGTTCTTGCCGTGATTCTCTGCATAATCATTCTCTTGGCGTGTTGCTGGTGCTTGAAGTCGAGACGGCGATCCGAGGAGGCGATTGCTCGAAAGAATATCATGCGTGCGAGTATGAATCTGCAGAAGTGAGTTGTGACTTGCCTGCCGTTTCAAACGACAGTAGACATCGGCACTACAAACGTGAACTACAAACGCTTCTAATTTGCTTCAAATCTACCAAATTGACATGATCTCTAGCTCAAAAAATGGAGAATCTCAAGAGCTTTCGAATGAACCAAAGTACACCCAAAAATCTCAATGCTAAAGAAAGTTACAGTGGTTTGTAGTCCTGACTCGATCGCTTCGACTACGCGCGAGTATGGTTCGTTTTGAGTAAAACCACTGTAACTTTCTTTAGCATTGATATTTTTGAGTGGGCTTTAGTTCATTCGAAAGCTCCTGAGATTTTCTATTTTTTGAACTATAGCTCATGCCAATCTGGCGAATTTGAAGCAAATTAGAAGCGTTTGTAGTGTGACAGTTCGTCATTTTTGTAGTTTATAGTGCTCATGTCTAGACGACAGTTATCTATGTTAGCTTTAGATTTGAAAATTTGTTACCGAAGGCGTTCTGGGATAGAGAATATGAATCCGTTATCAATTTTTGAGCAATTTTAATTTCCGAGCCAATCAGGCATCACAAAACTCTAAAAACTTGGGTAATTAAACCAAATGAAATATCGAAAAATAGAGGTATTTTCTTTAAAAACTAATAACGGATTCGAATTCCTTGACCTCGAAAATCCTTGATTTCAAATTTTCAACCTAATTGACCTCAAAAAAAGGTGCTAAATCTACGTACAGTCCATCGGTGGGCCGTATCGTCGCGTATATATAATTTATATAATATGATTTGCATAAGTATAAGTTGCCGTATATAATTTGCATATGATTTGAAGAAAAAGTGTCGGGTATAAGAGTCACAAGTACGCTCTTGCTAGATCTATTATTTTTTTTATTTAAAGTTTGTTCTTTTTATGTAAAGTAGCAAGCATTTGAGTCGAAAGTATTTTAAAGAAATCATATTTTAATGAAAACCAATATTCTAAGAACTTCAATTTTCAATTGAACTTCAACAATGATTTTCTAGGAAAAAGAAAATGCGAGAGTTTGAGTCAGCTTATGGATCGAATCTCCCGTCACACGAGAGCGCTATTGGGAGCATCTCGGCAACACCCTTGCATGCTTATGGAACTTCGAATTACTACTCAAAGAGGTAAAAAGAGATCTGATTTATATGGAAATACTTCTTTAAAAAAGATAAATTTCTTTTCTAAACTTTATAGCCAATCGTTTAGAAGCCATGGCTCTTTGGACTCACCCGGATCAACTAACACCTATGAGACAACAACAGCCTAGTGAGTTAGATCAGATTTTGATTTGATATGATAAAATGGAAAGAAGAAGCTAAATATATGTACTTTAGCTTCTCTGGACGAACTGGTGAGACAAGGACCACTGAGACAACGACAGGGCGAACGACAAACGATCGAACGACGACCACTGACAGGACAGGGACGAGTCGACCAACTGATTACACAAGATCTGAATCGTATTATGGATCGACACAAGAGAGTGCTCATATTGCGCCAAGAAGGTTGGGAAAAGATTTAGATTCTAATATACTAGGATTTGTTTATGTTTTTGAGTATAAAGTACAACCAATAGCTTAGCTTAGCTTGGCTTGACTTGGCTTAGCTTAGCTTGGCTGATAGTAGCCAATTTTGACTTTAAACTGCAGTTCTTTTTAGATCGATGGTCAACTTGACGCCAAATCCCTACTCGGAGATTAACACTCAAGTCTCTACATTTCAGCCAAATGGGGGAAAGGTGAGATTTGGAAACTTTTCACTTTTGAATTTTTCATTTCAAGAACTAGTGCATGATCTTGCATTTCTAAAGCTTGAAATAGCCATGCTTTCAGGTTCGAATGAGGCCTCAATCCGTTCACGACACCTCTTGCTCATCGGTTCACTCATCAGCGGCTACAACTCCGTCATCTTGCTCGACTTGTCCAACAACCGATCGCGATTCCACCGTCACTGATGGATCATGGTTAGTGAAGCAAATCAGCACAAACATTTGTGCTTGAATTTTTGTGCTCTGTAGGTCTAGTCATATCTAGTTGGCTATGGTGCCAACAAAAAAAGAAAGAAACCAAGAACTCTAATCGTTTTGCTTTTCTAGGAGTGAGATGAGCGATGGTACCGTTCATAAACCGTTGGTGCCGAATCGTCATCATCCTGGCAGTAACATTCATCCATCGTTCTCTCGAGCTGGTACTCAACGAAAGGATGATGTCGAGAGGAAGAAATATCCGGCTCCAAGAGGAAGTGCACGATTTGCACAATCACCACAGATTTCGAGGTAAAAATGAAGCTGAGCCAGGGGAACAGAAGTATGAAAAGGAAAAGCACAGTCTAATAACTTTTAAAGCACAGAAGCTTTCACAAAGCTTTCAAAGCACAGAAATCTCTTACAGATCCAACCCAGCCATCTACAGTGCTCTACCCACCATTCCCTCATCAATTCCACCAATTGAGAGCACTGTATTACCCACCACGAGACATGCGCCAGCCCCTCCCCGTCCCATCGTTCCCCCTCGAACCACTGCCCCAATGGTGCCACCAACGAGATCACTCGTCGATCTTTATCAACCAACCCGTCCTCCACCACAACATCAATCATCATTCCCCTCAACTAGCCCACATTCCACTAGGAAACCAATCGTTGAAACTACTATGTAAAAGGAAATTGACAAATGTAGGCTTTGCTCATGTAAACGCTCACGAGCTGGCGCATTTTCTTATTTTGTACAACGTTAGACTGTTTCTAAAATATGTACAGAACAATATGGGTGCGTTTGTTCGGACAGGAAGTACATGCTTATTTTTACAGAAAAGACAATCAATTTCTTTCACTAAGATCATTTAAATTCTAATTAATATGCAAATTGTTAACCTTCATGAGATTATTATTTGTGTTTTCTTCACTTTTTTTGTCACTTCTCATCGAAACGATATCAAAATCCCTTTTCCAAAACGGGTACCCATTTCATTTGCACGTGATATCACCCCCATTTACCGTACTTTCGTCTGTATTTTGAGAAATTTATTTATTAAGAATAAAGTATTTATTTAAACCCGTAAAAGCACAAAAAAAAATTTCATTCAATTTTCTCCTTTTTTATTGGGATTTCGGGGAATTTGGATTGAAATTCTCGATTTTCTCATTGTTATTATTGTTTTCTGTTGACAAAACTTTTTCCAGCATTTCTTCTTCTAAAATTCTTTTTGAAAAACTTTAAAAGCTTGCTTTTAAATAAAAATCTATTAACTATTGATATGAAAATATTGGGGGAAGGCTAGTTTCCGCAACTTTTTCTGCGCAACTCGCCATGAGTTTCTCTTCTAAGTGGACCAATCTTTATGATTTTGGTTTCATTTTGTAGATCTCAATAAGTGCAACAAAATGAAACCAAAATCATAAAGATTGACCCACTTAGAACACTGGCCAATCATAAAGATTGGCCCACAGAAAGTTATGGCGAGTTGCGCAAAGAAAAGTTGCAGAAACTAGCCTACCCCAAATATTGATTGTAATCTTGCCTAATCTTTTTTAAAAAATTTTCAATGAATATTTAACACAAATTCTCACCAATTAGATTCACTTGTTGAATCGCAGCGCTTTCTGCAGACGTTTTAGGTTTAACGTGATTCTAAACCTTGAAAAATATTAGAATTGAAGTTCATGATTGCATTGAATTGCCATTGAATTGAAAAAAATCCAATTTCTTCCAAAAAATCCAATTGTATTGCTTCAAAAATCAAACTTTAACCTTTGTATGTATCGTTAAAATGAGCCCAATGAGAAAGATGGCTGTTTGAGAGCAAAAAGCCTCGTGCAACGATGGAAAAAGTCGATGCTCCATTTGCAAAGAGCGAACGAGGAAAAGAACCTGAAATTTTTGAAAGTTATTCGTTTCAATTTTTTGAAACTCACAAAGCCAACCGCGCAACTCAGCTTCCAGAGTCGCCGCACTGTTTGCACACGGGTGTAGAAGCCGGTGCAACTGAAAAAAACAAAAAAACAAAATCATTCACCCTTAGCGAACCTTTCATCAGACTACCTAAACAAATTAAAGTTCAAAAAAAATTCGACACAACATAGTCTTTTATGACCTACAAAAGTAGCATAGCCACCGCGATCACTTTAAGCGCATCGTGCCCAATTCGCTCCAACTCTGGGCACGCTCGGAGCTGTTGGAGGACTGAATTTTGTAAAATTACAAATATAAACAAATATACTAAGCTAAACCTATTTAACTCTTTACAGGGTGAGCAAGAATTACCGCAACAATGTCGCATTATGAAATGGGGCTCATAAGAGCCCCATTTCACTTTTTTGCTTACCTTTTTTTATGGTTTTTGTGTATTTTTCTTATTTTATGGTATGATTATTAACTTTCAATACTTTCAATAAGTTAATATGGTTGTTTTCAGGAATGGTGAAAGCGTCCCCACATCGACAATCGATCCTTGAGCTCAAGCGGCAGCGTGTTCAGGCGAGCGAGATCTCAAAGCGCTTGAATGTCCCCAGAAGCCTCGTTTCTCCAATCATTCAATGTTATGAAACTCTGGGCACAGTTTCTGATCGCCCTGGAAGAGGTGCAAAACGAACAGCGGTTACTCCGGCTAATGTCAAGATGTCTGGCTGACGTCAAAGTGCACGATCGTCTAAGTTTAAACCCTAACCAATCGGCTCGAGGAATGGCACAGAAAATGGGAAGAGAAGAAGCTCCGGCAACTCCGTCTCCGTCAACTCCGTCCCCGTCACCGAAGAGCTCCGTCACCGAAGAGCTCCGTCACCGAAGAGCTCCGTCACCGAAGAGCTCCGTCACCGAAGAGCTCCGTCACCGAAGAGCTCCGTCACCGAAGAGCTCCGTCACCGAAGAGCTCCGTCACCGAAGAGCTCCGTCACCGAAGAGCTCCGTCACCGAAGAGAAGCTCCGTCACGGAAGAGAAGCTCCGTCAACACAATCATCAAGAAAAAGCTGAAAATGAAGCCGTACAAGAAGAAAAAATCTCAATTACTATCAGCTGCTGCGAGGGGCGAAGACCGATGTGCCCAACTTTTGCAACGTTTCAACGGAATCGATCACCACAACATCCTGTTCACCGATGAAAAGATATTTACCGTCGAGGGAATTCTCAACAATCATCAAAGCATGGAATACCCTCGATGATGCCTATTTGCTCGCCACGGTCAACGCGTTTCCCAAACGTTTGCTGAATTCTGTCTGAATGCCGATGGAGGCAAATTTGAATTTAATTGTTAACTTGTTACTGTTATATGTTGAATAAAGATATTTAAGTTAACTTTTCGAGATGGATTGCATAGCCTGGTTGGTTAAGCCTTTTGTGCCAGTGTTGCCAATGCTTTTGTGTTGCGGTAATTCTTGGTCACCCTGTAAAAACAGTTCAAAGAATCTAAAATCTTCAGTTTAAAAGCTTTAAATGAAAAATTTCAAAATTCTCGAGTTTTTTCCCCTACCTAAAGGCCCAGCCGAGATCTCAGCCATATTCGTGTCTACCGGAAGGTTCAAGCACCTGAAAACATGCCTGAATTTCACTTTATACATTGAAAACTTGTCTATAAAGTGAAAGTTTTTCAAATTAAGTTTAAATTATTCTCTAGATCAAATCTTTACATACCAAACATATCCATGCATCCACAAAGGACTGTAGAGAAAATCGTTCACTTGCCAAGACACAAAAACAGCCCAGATGAAGCTTAAAAAGTTAAAAATCATAATAATAAATGATAATAAATGATTAAAGAGTTAAAAATGACAAGTTTTACGTTTTAAAGCTATTTAATTTTAAAATAGACAAAAATATTTTAAAAAACTACTACTTACTTTTTTTTGAGCTTAAAAAGCTAATAGCTCATTTTTTTTGCTATTAGAAGGCTAGTTTTAGTTTAATTTTTAAACGGGAGTGAGACAAATGTGACCTTTTGTTTTGCGCACCTTTTTTTGCGCACCTTGCCCATTAGCACACCTTTTTTCGCGTTTTAAAAAAGCTCTAAAAAGCTAATATTAACCAATTTCTATTCCAACCAAATGTTGTTTTTCTAGGTAATTTGAGGGCGTCGAATTCAAATTTTGACATAACAAAGCGTGTGGAACCAATTTGAAAGACAAAACGGCTAGATCAAATTACAGAAAATTGTCGATTTTTCTCTTTGTATAACTCCGTCCGTTTGTTTCCACGAGCTCTGATATGTCAAAATCTCGATTCTACGCCCTAAAATTACCTAGAAAAACAACATTTGGAATAGAAATTGGTTAATATTAGCTTTTTTAGCTTTTAGCTTTTTAGAGCTTTTTTAAAACGCGAAAAAAGGTGGGCTAATGGGCAAGGTGCGCAAAAAAAAGGTCGCATTTGTCCCACTCCCTTTTAAACATATCAACTACAGAAATAGTTAATGTTTAGAAATTAGCATAATCTTTAAATAATATTTTCAAGAAATTACCGATAGAAAGCGCCGAAAATTTTCCGCAAAACAGCCTCATTTCGAGAGATTTCTGAAGGGTCCTCCGGTGGGAAAGATCGAATTTTCAAGTTTTCAATTAAATTTAATGCTTTAATCATAGCAAATAAACGTGGAAGATGGTTTTAAATTGAATTTAGCTTTTGAGATTTGGTTGAGCTTTGGGATTTCGTTTTGGGATTTCGTTTGGGGTCAATCGATTCGACTGAATCCTTTCTCTTTCCAAATTCTCTTCTCTATGACCTCATTTCATCCTTGCGATCTTTTGGATCTTTTGGATTGGAAAAGAAATCTTTTAAGAAAGACAAACCCTTGTTCAAAATTTATCAATATAACTTTGTACTTTATCAATTTATAAAAATGATACTATAAACATTATAATAAATATTGATAATAATTTATTTTGATGATAAAGTAAAACTCAATAAATCATAAAGATTCGCACAGCGGGTCATAAATGTAGAGATAAAAGAAAGGTAAGAAGATACAAGATAGAGTGAAAATGAAAATAAACAGATTACCTACCGTAAATACTGTAATAGTACCCCACCCCCATAATGACGGTGCAGAGTGTTGCGTAGTCTAGCTTTGAACGAGTTTTTCTCGACACTGGTTTATGTTACAATGCGCGTTTAGGTATCAAAAAATAGCTGAAATGCAGGGCTATTTTTTGATACCTAAGCGCGCATTGTAGCTTAAACCAGTGTCGAGAGAAACTCGTTCAAAGCTAGACTACGCAACACTCCGCACCGTCATTATCTTTGGTATCAAAAAATAGCCCTGAATTTCAGCTATTTTTTGATACCAAAGACGCATTTTTTGAAAGTATGGGCGCTTTGAAAAAAATAAAATACTAAAAAACTTTTGCGACTACGCGACTGTACGAGGCGGGGTGGGGTACTATTATAGTATTAACGGTATGTGAGAGACGTTGGATCTAGAGCTGCTATTTGTTTCTTGAAATTGACTGAATTTCTCGTATGTAATTTGAGAGTAAGTTCCATCACTTAGCGGCTCTAACGGGAAATGTGTTTCATAAAGAAGCGCTAAACGCAAAAGGAATACGCAAAAGAAATCTGCAAAAGGAATGAACCACTTCTGGACTCTGACCTCGGGTTAAATTTGAAATATAAGAAGAGAAGAAGAGTCTTCTATTTTTAAATCTCTCGAAAAATTCTTTTTTCCTTCCCTAGCTCTATCGCAAATCTTCAAGAGCTTAAAAATAAGTGTTTTTAATGATTTTTAACCGATTTCCAACCGGTTTCCAACCGATTTCCAACCGGTTTCCAACCGATTTCCAACCGTTTTTCAAGGTTATTAAGCTTTTTTAAAATCTATAACTATTATTTAAACACTTTAACTTAAAGTTAGATGAGTAAAAGATATGATGAAGATGTTTAGTAACTTTGTAACATAAATTAAATTTAATCAATCAATTAATGTAGAGCCAAATCAACTATTTGGCATTCCCAGGAGGCTTGATGTTTCCGAAATGTTTCCGAAATGTTTAGTAAGTAAGTTTTAGTGTACGAACAAGAGTTAACCTTAGAATTGATTATAAACACTGCGCAAGGCAGTGATTAAGCTTCGGGAGTTCATAATAGAGTGTGCTCCTTCGGAGTAAGCAATTACTCGAGTAAAATTTGCATGAGCTAATTTTTACGTCGATTAACTACGAGTAATCCTCTTGACACGTCGATTAACTACGAGTAATCCTCTTTACACGTCGAGTAAATTGAATATCTTTACATTTGAAGTGAATTTGCCACCAAATCAGTTAAACAGCTGAATATCATTAAAAGAAATCGGCGCTCGTGATTTTTTTTCCAATAATTTCCGCAAAAAGTACGATAATTTTTCCCAAGTGTACGTTTTAAAAAAACGCACTCTTTCTTGACGACTTTCTTGGGTTTGTTCAATTCGCCTTTGATCCCATGATTATAAACAAATTAGTGGTAAACAACTTTTATCGATAATCCAACAAAGGGCCCTTTTCGTCATTTTCTATCTGATGCATCATTTATTTGAAATGTTTGTTTTTGTTTGTTTTTGTAAGTCAATTTGACCCCTTTGTTGGACCATCGGTAAAACTTGTTTACCCCTAATCTGTTGATAATCGAACAGAAAGGAATAGTCGTGAAGCCAATTGTTATAATGGATTTCAACGAGAGATGCCAGGTGGATTTAATCGATCTTCAATCCGTTCCCGATGGAGAATTCAAGTTTTTGATGGCCTACCAGGATCATTTCACAAAGTTCGTCGTTTTGCGGGCATTGCAAAGGAAAACACTTTTTTGAATTTGAATGGAAATATTCGGAACGTTTGGAGCCCCAAAAATTCTTCAATTAGTGTAGCTTAAACAATAAATGCACAGTAACAAAAAGAAAAAATAGGAATGAAATAAGGGTTATGTTCGATTATAAACAGATTAGTGGTAAACAAGTTTTACCGATGATCCAACAAAGGGGTCAAATTGACTTACAAAAACAAATAATTCTATTTCAAATAAATGATGCATCAGATAGAAAATGACGCAAAGGGCCGTTTTATAGCCTTTGGTTGCAGTATGATAAAATGCGCACTCTTTAGAATGCGTTTTTAGCTTTTAAGCGCTTTTTAGAGAGCTTGAGTTTGTGGTATTGACTTGAGTCAATACATAACTCCAGATTTCATTTTTGAGACTTAATCGGCTAGCCGAAGAAGGTTTCGCTAGCGAAAAAATTTGAGACTCCATCCGCCACGACATATACACTGCGCAAGGCAGTGTTTAAGCTTCGGGGAGCCATAAAGCATTTGTAAATCTGTTTATTGTGATTTATCAACTACAGTGTCGACAATTTATATCGTTTTCTCAAATCGGCAAAAAACAAACCCTTAACTTGAACGAGCTTTGGCAAATTGAAAACAATTGGGAAATTAAATTTAATCAATCAATTAATGTAGAGCCATTTAGCATTTCCGGGAAGCTTGATGTTTCCGAAGTGTTTCCCGTTCGCTTGCAACAAGATTCCAATCGACCACTCGCCCTGAAATTCGATAATTAAAAGTTGAAGAGTCAAACCCTTATTAAAGTTAGTTTCTGCAATTTGCTCACAATAAAATGCAAATTTGAAGCTATTGTAGGTTCAGAAGTTAGGAAAAGCGAAAAATTTTCAATAATTCCTTTTGGATCAAAGTCAAACAAGCTGATCTTCAGTTAAACAAGAAGATTGAAATTGATTTCCAGTTGAAAAACTCTCTGACTACAAGGTGTCTATTTTCATCTTTTCTTTAAAGAAATCTCATATCAATAACATTTCCCGGAAGAAATTTCAAGATCACAAATTGATAGAAAATTCTTTGATTCAATATTTTCTCGAAACTCTTATCTCCGGGCGTGGCAGTGAATGGTTTCCACCGAAAATTTGATTAAATTCTTCAAAATATTCGAATTAGAAGTAGATCTAAGCAAAAAGAATATAACAATTCAAAGTTTAAACTCATATTTTTCAAGAAAACTACCGTAAATACTCTAATAGAAGCCCCTAGAAGAAGCCCCATAGAAGCGTCGTATAGTCTAAGTTTACTCTCAAACAAACACTCATATCTTGACACCAGTATGCTTGTTTCTACGCGTTTAGGTATCAAATTAAAGTAGAGAGAATGGGTGTTTTTTTTGAGCTATAACTCATATTTCTAGCATCAATCAGTGCTTAGAAAAAAATGATTGAAAAGTGGCAAAAAGTTGATTTTTCATCATTGAGTTATTCGCTTTTTTATTGGATAAAGACTGTTTAAAAAAACAACTATACAATTTAGATATGTATTAGGATTCGATTCTATACTGGATTAGACGTAGATACTTTGAAATCTTAGATAAATCACACCTTGAGAATACCGTTGATGGCTCCGTTGATTGAGGGAAGGGTGATCGTGCCGGTGATGTTCAAGTCTTTTTCAATCTGAAAAGGGAAAACTTTGTCTAGTTATGTCAGCAAATCAATAGATCAATCAATCTTCTGTTGCTTTTTTAACTACTTATAGATTAAAAACATTTTTTCAACGATAAAACAAGTCCCTAAGCCTTAAATTGAGAAAAACTGAGAAAAAAGAAGTAGTAAGGTAGCTGCCGGAATCACCCTTGATCCGTTGACCAGGAGATAGGGGACTTAACCAGTCAACCATGACAGCGAGAGCTGAAAGGAGAAAGGTAATATTAACTGTTGATCGGCCACCTAAGCCTTAAATGTAGGGAAAAACTGAGAAAAAAAAAGTAATAAGGCAGCTGGCGGGATTGAACCCTTGATCTCCCGAATAGGAGCCAGGGGACTTAACCAGTCAGCCATGAGAGCCACAGGGACAGACGAAAGGAGAAAGGTAATATTAACCGAGAGCTTGGGAAACGAATTGAAAAAATAAACTTTAAGCTTTGAAAACTCTACAAATGCATAGCTAGACTATTTTCTTTTATCTTTAAATCTCTAATATCTAATTCTAATCAATTTTCTTATTCACAAACCGTTGCAAGATCATACGTTCCGGGAGTTCCAAGCAATTTGCACATATCAGCACCGAGCACCGAGCAAATGTCGGCGATTTTGCTGGAATTTCACTTTTCTGTACGTCCTACAGTTATAAAGGAATTGTGCGCATTAAATTATACTTTAAATTGATCCACAGACAATTTAAAGCTCACTGCTTACTACAGTCATGGACAAAAGTCTTTTAACGTTGATTTTTAGAAGTTTGTTCTTTGCATATGTCGGTAATCCGACCAATTTGCAAACGGTTAAAAGATTTAAAGAGCTTATCTATCTCTAATTTTAACATTACAAAAAGATGGATTATGGATAATTAAAAGATGGATAATTTATCAGATGTCATGAACTTTTTAATAAAACAAAAATTGAGCCACAAATTGAGCCACAAATTGAGCCACAAATTGAGCCACAAATTGAGCCACAAATTGAGCCACAAATTGAGCCACAAATTGAGCCACAAATTGAGCCAGATTGACCACAAATTGGGCCACAAATTGAGCCACAATTGAGCCACAAATTGAGCCACAATTGAGCCACAGATTGAGCCACAAATTGAGCCACAAATTGAGCCACAAATTGAGCCACAAATTGAGCCACAAATTGAGCCACAAATTGAGCCACAAATTGAGCCACAAGTTGAGCCACAAGTTGAGCCACAAGTTGAGCCACAAATTGAGCCAAAAATTGAGCCACAAGTTGAGCCACAAGTTGAGCCACAAATTGAGCCACAAATTGAGCCACAAGTTGAGCCACAAGTTGAGCCACAAGTTGAGCCACAAATTGAGCCAAAAATTGAGCCACAAGTTGAGCCACAAGTTGAGCCACAAATTGAGCCACAAATTGAGCCACAAGTTGAGCCACAAATTGAGCCACAAATTGAGCCACAAATTGAGCCAAAAATTGAGCCACAAGTTGATGGACAAAAGTCTTTTAAAATGTGAGAAAAACATTATGAAAATCAAAGAACAACGTTCTAAAACCTAACTTCTAAAACCTTCTAAAAACCAGCGTTAAAAGACTTTTGTCCATGGCTGTATTTGATAAATTTAGAATTTAAAACTGAATTTTTAAGGGTATAATCTACAAATAAAGACTACAAAGATGTAGATTTAAAAAGGATTTCAAAAACTCTCACCAATCCTCATCGGGTACAAGTGGGTTCTTGCTCTTTCCATTGTCACAAACAGTGCCGATAAGTAAAGAGTTTTTGACGAGAGTCAGCTAAATAAAGAAATTCGTATTGGAAAGGTGATAATGATCTTATTAATATTCTGAGCCAAATAAAGCGTTAACATGAAAAAGTCACTAACATCAGCCTCCTCTTTGCTCAAATCGTTCGCAGCAGTGACTTTGATGTCACCTAAAAAAGGATTTTCACTCAAAATCTCGAGATTCTCAATGAGATTGTTAAATTTTTGAATAGAAAATAGAAAATAGATAGAAATTAAACCTGAGACAAGTTTGATCATCCCGGGAAGATTTAAGGATGGAGCATTTCCATTACATGCTGGTTTTCCATTGTCGTCATACGTTTGAACTTTCACGTTTTCAAAGTGAATATCAAGATTGGCTGTAACAAAGAGTACTTCATAAGTACAAAAGTACAAAGAGTACATCATACAGTACAAAAGTACAAAGAGTACTTCATAAGTACAAAAGTACAAAGAGTACTTCATAAGTACAAAAGTACAAAGAGTACTTCATAAATGTCTAGAGAAAACTGAACTTTAACTACGTTAACTTTTGATAGTTCACTTCAGAGGATACTCGACTTTTAAATGATATCGAATTTTTTAGACTAATGAATCGAGAATCTTGAGACAAAGCTCTGGATCACATCCAATTGTTCTCCTAGTTTGACTATTGTTTGACTACTGTTTGTCTGCTGTTTGACTGCTGTTTGACTGCTGTTTGTCTGCTGTTTGTCTGCTGTTTGACTGCTGTTTGACTGCTGCTTGGCTACTGTTTGACTGCTGTTATTGTTATTTAACACAATGGTTTACAGCATTTAAAGAATTTGTTGCAAAAATACAGCTAACTTAAGGCCAAAACTGATCCCAAAAGCTTGCGCATAGTGACGCGAAAACAGCGAAAATCGCTCGCTTATCATCCCTTTCCTTAACGAATTCAAAAAGGAAGCCTTTTCTACCCAAGAGGTTTGCCAGGTGAAGAGCAATTGTGCGCGCGCACAAAGAACACCTTGCCAGTCATTTACAGGGATTTTACTTTTACTTTTTAGATGGCTTAAAAAGAAGAAATTCATTAAGAAATTCTGTAATTTGTACCCTAGGGTTTTCAAGGTCGGAGAATCGATTGGAGCTATTCATTTTATTGAGTCTATCAATTAGAACTCGGATTTAATTGGTTAAACTTCTGAAATTGAAACCTTAAAGTGTGACTTGAAAGTTATGGGCTTTCAAAGTGAATTCAAAAACTGTTTTTAAGTCTAAAAGACGCTTTTAAATGAAAAGACTCGTTTGTAATTGTGAAATAATAAAACAAACGATCATTTTGATCGGCGATAGTGAACACATTTGTTGTTCCATCTGTGCATGTTGCGGCGTACGCGGCAACGGCCAAGGCGAGAGTCACCACAATGGAACGCATCTGGTAGAGGAATTTTAAGATCAAAATTAATGGAAAATGAAAGAAATTGGAAAGAAATTGAATACTTGTTTGGAATTCGATACGCTACTTGATGAAATAAGTGCTTTATTTGCTTAAGTACACAAGAGTCTAAAGGGAATCATAAAACAATATGGCTAAATCCCTAGACTGCCTGGAATTGGAAAAATCATCTAAATCCGCTGACTGCCTAGAAAAATCATTGCTTCTTCAAGATAAACAATATTTTCAATATTATATTCTTTCAAATCTAATCCAAGACGCTAAGTATTTGAAAATTTTGAGAAAGCTCGCTAATGGGAATTCTGAATTTCAATATCAAAGTGTATCTGAGTTTTAGGCTCACAGAATATCAGTTTAGAAGGTTTATAATAATATTAAAGTATTTACCGTAAATACTGTAATTGGACCCCGCCCCCATAATGACGGTGCGGAGTGTTGCGTAGTCTAGCTTTGAACGAGTTTTTCTCGACGCTGGTTTATGCTACAATGCGCGCTTAGGTATCAAAAAATAGCTGAAATCCAGGGCTATTTTTTGATACCAAAGCGCGCATTGCAGCTTAAACCAGTGTCGAGAAAAACGCGTTCAAAGCTAGACTACGCAACACTCCGCACCGTCATTATCTTTGGTATCAAAAAATAGCCCTGAATAGCTGAAATTCAGGGCTATTTTTTGATACCAAAGACGCATTTTTTGAAAATATGGGCGCTTTGAAAAAAATGAAATACTAAAAAACTTTTGCGACTAAGCGACTGTACGAGGCGGGGTCGGGTACTATTACAGTATTTACGTTAATAAAAAGAGGAACAGTTAGAAGAAATAGAAATGTATTAGTTTAAAATCATGAATCATGATCATGAAAAGAAAAAAAACGAAAATCTTGTACATCTTGTACATCTTGTACACTTTTGAAAAGCAATTTCAAAAAGATAATAAACGCGTGTGCTGTGAATTTATCATCTTTTCCTCTTATTTTTTTGAGTGCCATTAGCTTTAAATACAAATTGTGAAACCGGAGGCTAATCCCTGTGTGTTTGGGTGGAAAAAAAGGAAAAGACGTCAGGACGGATCTCTCATTTTTCTGATAACGCGATCTCTCATTTTTCTGAATTCCTTGTGCAAAAAGTAACGTTTCAACGAACGAAGATTGTCTTCGGAATGCGGAAAAATCGGTGATCAAGAATTTGTTGACGAAAAAAAACATCGAAAAGGATTTACTGCAAATTTGTCGCTACTTTCCCCCATTATATACCCCCACAACATGAAAAATGTGTTCAGAAAAAGCTTGAGCATGGAAAAAAAGTACTGCAAAATTAAGGGAAAAATTGTTCTCAAAAATTTGGGCATAGAAGCCGAAAATGGGGCCTATGAGAAGCCGAAAATAGTGTCTATGAGAAGCCGAAAATGGCGCCTATGAGAAGCCGAAAATAGCGTCTATGAGAAGCCGAAAATGGCGCCTATGAGAAGCCGAAAATGGCCCCAGTCGCTGGCCTCTCCTTTTCCTTTTTGGATTCCCGTTATACCCCCAAATTTAACAAAAAACAACAAAAAACAACAAAAAACAACAAAAAACAACAAAAAACAACAAAAAACAACAAAAAACAACAAAAACAACAAAAAACAACAAAACAACAACAAAAACAACAAAACTTAGTTTGCATCAAACTCATGATATGGGGATTGATGGTAGGTTTTAAAAAAAGCTACAATCCACAATTCATAATGACAATAAATTCACAATTCAATTTTTGGAGGTCATTTGGAGGCAATCCTTTGAAGAACCCAATCAAAGTAATCGATCTTTCCCCAATTCATTTCTGACCATGATTTCCGCAAAAGGTAGCTTTCCAAATGATGAGGTCCAAATACCGCGGTGCTTCTTATTCCGCCACTTTGCGCTTCCACAAAGCCGCTCGATAGTTTGTGTGTGAATAGAAGGGTCCGTTGAATTAAGAAAGTTCTTCGAGTTCTTCTTTGGGAAAACTATCATTCGGATAAATGGTCTTTTTTTAAATCTGGGGGTATAACGGGAATGATGCTGTGAGGGTATAACGGGATTGATGCTGTTTGGGGGTATAAAGGGATTGATGCTGTTTGGGGTATAAAGGGATTGATGCTGTGTGGGGGTATAATGGGATTGATGCTGTTTGGGGGTATAACGGGATTGATGCTGTTTGGGGGTATAAAGGGATTGATGCTGTTTGGGGGTATAAAGGATTGATGCTGTGGGGGTATAACGGGATTGATGCTGTTTGGGGGGTATAAGGGGATTGATGCTGTTTGGGGGGTATAACCGGAATGATGCTGTTTGGGGGTATAACGGGATTGATGCTGTTTGGGGGTATAAGGGGATTGATGCTGTTTGGGGGTATAAAGGGATTGATGCTGTTTGGGGGTATAACGGGATTGATGCTGTTTGGGGGTATAAAGGGATTGATGCTGTTTGGGGGTATAAAGGATTGATGCTGTTTGGGGGTATAAAGGGATTGATGCTGTTTGGGGGTATAAGGATTGATGCTGTTTGGGGGTATAACGGGATTGATGCTGTTTGGGGGTATAAGGATTGATGCTGTGAGGGTATAACGGGATTGATGCTGTGAGGGTATAAGGGGAATGATGCTGTTTGGGGGTATAACCGGAATGATGCTGTGAGCGTATAACGGGAATGATGCTGTGTGGGGGTATAACGGAAGAGTACCAATTTGTCTAGCTACTTCTTTGTACTCTAGCAAATGAGCTAAAGAACAAAAGATTCATCTTTGCTGTTGTGGCGAACAAAAAACCTTTCCAAAACCTTGCTGTATAATGAAAGGATTAATTTGTTGCCTTAAATTTAACTATATTTAAGGTATCTTCACAAAGTTAAAATTCAAGAATGTTGTGGCGAATTGCCACTGCTCTGCAGTTAGTCAAAAAATTCAATACAAGTTAAAATTCAAAGTTGATGGATAAACTACCGTAATCAGTCACTAGATGATATTCAGCTGTCCGTTTGTTGTAGCTTGTATACTTGAAAAACCCATTATTTAAGCTTTGCTTTTGAGTGAGTTTTTTGTTCTCCTTTTTTGCTTTTTATCATCCTTTTTTTCACATGCAAGTGTTGAATTAATTGTGATAGTGCCAGGTTGCTCTAATTTGAGCGAAGTTGCCCTAATAAGGGAAAGTTGGATAAATTGTGCGTTTTCAAGAAGATCACTATTGAACCACACCGAGACACGGTCTCGCAAGAAATTATATAGATCAAAACATCAACATATCTTTCTTACAAATGTATAGGCAATTCTCGTTTTTTCAATTTGTACAAAAATTTGATCGAGCGACAAATTGAGTTTTCTTTTCAAAAAAAAAAAAATGCAACAATGACTTTGGTTTATTTCTTGTTTATTTTTTAGTTTTTTAGTTTATTTTATTTGTTTTTTTTAAATAGATCCTTTTTATTACTTTTTGAAAATCTTTTCCTTTTTTTGGATCTCTCAAATGCGGCGATTTTTTGGAGAGTCCTAATTCGGAATGCATTTCGAAGCGAGAAATCTTTTCAGACATACAGAAAAGATGAAAATAAATAAAAAACTACAAAAATTGTCTTCTTTTTCACTTAAAATACTTATTTGAATAGCTTTTTGATGATTTGTTTTTGTTTTTTGATGATTCTTCTTCTAATTACAGTATTTTGTCTATCAAAGATATCATTTCTCAATGAGCTTTGCTATGCTTTGCTATGCTTTGCTATGCTTTGCTATGCTTTGCTATGCTTTGCTATGCTTTGCTATGCTTTGCTATGCTTTGCTATGCTTTGCTATGCTTTGCTATGCTTTGCTATGCTTTGCTATGCTTTGCTATGCTTTGCTTTGCTTTTCTTTGCTTTGCTTTGCTATGCTTTGCTTTGCTTTGCTTTGCTTTGCTTTTCTTTGCTTTTCTTTGCTTTGCTTTGCTTTGCTTTGCTATGCTTTGCTATGCTTTGCTATGCTTTGCTATGCTTTGCTATGCTTTGCTTAACAAAAACTTATGCTTATTTATTTAATTAATCATTAGTTGTATAAAAGCTTTTAAACTTTCTTTTATTGAAGAAAAGTCGATTTCTTTTCCATCAAAGCTTTTCCCTCCAATCGGCCGTTATTTCTCAAAAACCCATTACGCGGCGCACTCCTCGGCCATTTTTCGGGGCGATGAAAGCGAGAACGAACTTCGATTTAAAGCTTTTTCTTTCTGTTTTTTCTTTTGTTGAATTTGTTTGTATAGTAAATAGAAATTAATAAAGGATAAAAAGAAAAATTTTTTAGAAAAAATTCCAAGTTTTCTCTTGAACAAACAGTTTTTTTGCTAATTTAAAAAATTTTCTTGCTAATTTAAAAAAATTAACATAATTATCAATGATTCTGCGTTGAATGATACTAAATACTTGATGGGTGGACGCTCCTAGACCCACTCATTCATAATCGGCTACGGGGGTCCCGCCGCTTTTGAATGAAACGTTGTAGCGCCGGCAATTTTTATAGACGCAGAATTGAATTCGCTACAAGATGATATAATATTGTCCTCATACATTAAAGGGTTGCTCTACTAGAAAGATTTACCAAAAAATTTCATTCATAATCGGCTACGAGATATAGATTTGGATATTAGTAGTAGATAGTAGTAGACCCAGTAATCGATTCGAACATTAGTAGTAGACAGCAGACAGATTTGGACATTAGTAGTAGACAGTAGTAGACCCAGTAATCGATTCTTAGAACCTGTTAGTAAACAATTACACAAGTAACCGTCTACCGTACACTTTGCCTTTCAGACGTTTCCGCGCCAAACGTCGGTAACTACCGTAACCCGACGCAATAAAAGGACCCCGCCAAAAAGAATTTTTCAGTCTTTTTTTTCCATTGACACCAAAATGGGTTTCTTTTGAAGAAAGTGCTCAAACCGTCACATATGACAATAGCCCGCAGTTTTCAATTCACCAACCCAATAGATATCTAGAATAGATAGATAAATAGATTCTAGATATATAGATATATAGATATATAGATATATAGATATATATATATATCTGGAATCTATTTATCCAATTACAGCTCTCAAGCAGGCAAAGCTTATGTCTTTAAATACATGTTTTTTCAAGGCTCTTTTGAAAGTTACTGAATCCTACTATAATTTTTGAAAGTTTAATCTACTTTTCATAGTATTCAGGCTCATGTATAGCTAGGAAATCAAGGCACAGCCAATCCTCATTTATGACGGGGAAATAAATAGCATGAGTCAAGGAGGGGAAAGGAAATAGCACTCTTGTGTGAAGAGAGGGAGAGGTAATCCATTTATCTCCCATAGGTGGTCATCTCCGGCTCTCATTCCCTCCACCACACTTTTATCCATCACATCCGATCCTCTTTCTCTTTTTACTCACATTCCTCAAAGTGCTCATAACTGCAAATTAAACGCGGCTCTTTTCTCGGATGGATGAGATGAGGCACAGCCATACACATCAAGCAAAAACCAACAATTTTGAAGGAATTTCTGGCGCATCTTTTTTGCTTGAGCTTTAGTACATTCTTCAGTTCTTCACTTCAGTTCCTTTACTTCAATTCTTTTACTTCAGTTCTTCTACTTCAGTTCTTCTACTTCAGTTCTTCTACTTCAATCCTTCTACTACAGTTCCTTTACTTCAATTCTTTTACTTCAGTTCTTTTACTTCAGTTCTTCTACTTCAGTTCTTCTACTTCAATTCTTCTACTACAGTTCCTTTACTTCAATTCTTTTACTTCACTTCTTCAATTCAGTTTTCCTTTTATTAACAACTTTATTCATCATTTTGTTGCTTCAAGTTTCATCGTTTCATTCGCTTTATCCGCTTGATTGAATGGTTTAAAATTGTTAAAGGGATTCACCGTAATCTTTTCTCGGAACTTTCTTCTGTTAAATCCAAAGCATTCAACTGTCAGCTTCTTTTGAAACGTAATCCATCTAAAAGTGAAAGTTGTTTTACAAATCGAGTAATGGAATTCTCTCCCCAAAGAAATTCGCAATCTTTCAATCTCTAAGCTCGTTTAAAGCCGTTTTCTTGACTCAAACTATTCAATTTACTAGATCTGTAAATGGTTTTTTTCCTTTCTTCCAAATTGCAAACTGTAAAATTTAAATTTTTATGTGTTTTGAAGCTTTTTGTTACGCTTTTTTACTGAAATAAAGTATATATTGATAGAAGTTTATCTGTAAAATCAGAAATACAATTCTCTATTGTTCTTGGGTTATTCAGTAAGATTCTGAGCGAGGATTTCTGCCATTTCTTTGTGTTGAATCTGTTCAATGTTGAATGTTCTGTTCAACGTTGAACAGATTGAAATAATGATGTGATCTTGATCTTTTACTCGTGATCTTTTACTTCAGAATCTTCATAGTTTTTTGGCAGAAATCCTCGCTCAGAATCTGACTGAATAACCCAAGAGCAATAGAGAATTGTATTTCTTTGATGAGAGGCTCGTAGAACTGGTCACTGGCTCGTTGAACTGGTCACTGGCTCGTTGAACTGGTCACTGGCTCGTAGAACTTGTCAATCGTGTCAATTGTCAAACTCAATCTGTGTTCAACAACGGTAAAAAAAGGTTTTCTATTGTTCAGAAATCAGAACATAAGCAGGGAATGCGCCTTGCTTTTTCTTTTTCCCCCATTCTCTTCAACTCGTCACTTATCCCATTCATTCATCTCTTTGTACTTTGAGTCTTTTCTTTATTTTCTTCTCAATTTATTCACCTAATCATTTCAGTTTCCTTGAATGAAAAAAAAATGAATTCATTTCCTCATTGTTGATTTCATTTTTAAGAATTCTTTAAAAAGTAGTTAGCAAGTTTTACCAGTTTTTTTTGTATAATCTCATCATCGAATTTAAAGTATTAGTTTGCATATATGGATCGGAGATTTGTAAAGGACGCGTTTTTTAAGGCTAGAAAGTTTTTAAATATTTAAAGAAGTTTTGTTGTTTTAGAGCTTACAAGGAAGCTTCAAGCTAATAGGTTGATGCATAAGTCTTTTCGTTTTTTTCGTACTTCTGTTGAAAAGTAACAAATTCACCAATTAATCTATAGTTTGCCTAAAAAAAGTTTTTTTGTTCAATTTGCATCTTTTTAAATGAATTTCGGTTCACTTTCAAGCAAATTCGAGAGTGAAAAACGCCTTTTTCGTAAAAATCTATAAAAAACTCTACGGAAAAATCGGCTGAATGAATTTCTCTGAAATTTTGGCGAAATATCAAACTTTTTTTTCTCTATCTTTTATCTATTGACACGAAGATAGGTTTTCTTTAGCTAAGGTGTCTAAACCGCATCATCGAGTTAGCCCTTTTTGACTACCCGACTTCATACTCTCAAGAAAATCCAGGCATTAAATATTTTTAAGCCCATTTTAATGTTATTTTGCAGAAAAATAATTGGTTTTTCTAATGAAATCAACCGTAGTTTAATTGGTGCATTTGTTGGCTTGAAACGGCTGACGAAAAGGAACAAAAACACTTATGCATCAACCTAATATTATAGCTATTATAGCTATTATAGCTATAATTTCAAGCTATTATAGCTATAATTTCAAGCTATTATAGCTATAATTTCAAGCTATTATAGCTATTATAATTTTCTGAACTTCAATCTATTATAGCTTCAAGTTCAGAAATAAACAAATTTCATGGCTTTAAAAGTTGCATAAAAAATATTTAATGCAAATGCGGCAAAAAAAAAGCTAAAGAATGCGCTAGAGAGGATTCGAACCCAAACAAAGAAAAGCACAGAGTTTCTGTAGACTAGCACACTATCCACTAGACCAGTGAAGTCGAAAAACTCTGTAACTTTGTAACTTGGCTTTAAAACTAAAACTAAACTACCAAATGCGCTCAAAAGTGTTCATAGAAAACGTGATTCACTGAAGAATAGATAAAAGTTTTCCCCATTGATGTGGAATTCATTTGATGTTGTGAGCGAAGAGGTGGAGTACCCCTTCGACCCTATTCCCTGCGTCGACCCCATCCCCTTTTAGAATCCCTTTCGGGGATTTTTGATGGTCTGCCGCATTCTTTTTTCCCCTCACTGCACTCATCTCTTTTCAGATATGAGCAGAGCTTTTCATCGAAAACCTTTTCAGGTCTTGTCCTTCCCCCTTCCATCTCCGAGATGTCCCTCAATTCATATTTTCTCTCTCTATGAAATCGTTCAACAAAAACGGAATCCTTTAGCTATTTTACTTAGCATTTGTTTTCATTGATTGAAAAGAGGAAACATGCTGGAATTTAAAGTTTGAAGTTCTTGGTCTTAACTTAATTCTTCTTCTACTTCTTCTTCTACTTCTTCTTCTTCATCTTCTTCTTCTTCTTCTTCATCATCATCTTCTTCTTCATCATCTTCTTCTTCTTCTTCATCATCATCATCTTCTTCTTCTTCTTCTTCTTCATCTTCATCTTCTTCTTCTTCTTAACAAAGATTCTTGTTCTTAACTGAAGCTTATTTATGAGATGCTGATCTGTTTTTTGATCATTTTTGATTTTTAAGATGCCGCTTTGGTTTTTGGTCATCTTTTTGTTTTGCTAACTTTACCATTTTTAAGTTTTCTTTTGATTGAATACTTTGAGTTGATCGGTTCAATTGAAAGCATCGAGTAAGGCATTGGACCCTCTCCTGGCGGCAGTGGATGCTGGTTTAGCTCATTGGTAGAGATGGTAGAGTGTTCACGCCCGGTAAGCGAGAGGTTGCGGGTTTGAATCTCGTTGCCGGCCATTCCCCAACGCATAAAAGGACCGACGTGTCCTCGTAGCTAAAGCTGAGTAGTGAAGAATCCAGGCACAGTCAAGGCTTGGGGGTTCATTGGAAGAACCAATGGAAGAACCAATGGAAGAACCATTGGAAAAACCATTGGAAGAACCATTGAAAGAACCAATGGAAGAGCCATTGGAAGAGCCATTGGAAGAACCATTGAAAGAACCAATGGAAGAGCCATTGGAAGAGCCATTGGAAGAACCATTGAAAGAACCAATGGAAGAGCCATTGGAAGAGCCATTGGAAGAACCATTGGAAGAACCATTGGAAGGACCATTGGAAGGACCAATGGAAGAACCAATGGAAGGACCAATGGAAGAACCAATGGAAGAACCAATGGAAGAACCATTGGAAG
The DNA here is from genome assembly GCA_958450365.1 of Mesorhabditis belari. Classification (NCBI taxonomy): domain Eukaryota; kingdom Metazoa; phylum Nematoda; class Chromadorea; order Rhabditida; family Rhabditidae; genus Mesorhabditis; species Mesorhabditis belari. The sequence goes on from CAUEEP010000938.1 coordinate 1,979,096, forward strand.
GACCAATGGAAGAACCATTGGAAGAACCATTGGAAGGACCATTGGAAGAACCATTGGAAGGACCATTGGAAGAACCATTGGAAGAACCATTGGAAGAACCATTGAAAGAACACAATGGTCCATTGTGATAATGAAAAATCATATCGTTAATCATATTGTTAGCTTTTAAATAACTTTATAGAAACTTTAGGCTTCAAAAATGGCAAAAACTTCTTGATTGCATGATCCAAACACCTAAAAATCAACAATTTACCTAAGCTGACCGATTTTGCTTTTTCAGATTCATAGAACTGGATAATCAAACTGGATCTAGCTCATAAAAAACGTATAATTTATGAAAACTTACAACTTACAACTTACATTATCCTCTTAAATCTCTCTCACTTTCATTCTTATCATTTTTCTCTGATCATTTTCTATTGCTTCAGTGTTTTCTCAAGAGAAAATGTGCAAAAACAAACAAAAAGTAAAACTACGAAATGGATCAAATTTCACATCTTACAGAAACGAGAAGCGATCCATTTGAAAGGAAGAAAAGGAGGCCATTTTGGAAGAAAGAGGCGACTCTTTGATGCTCACACCATGACCCTCCACAATTCATCCAAAAATATATTCATATTCAAGAAATAATCAAAGGTTTGCTTACTAGTTAGCCTCGTTATTTATAAACAAAATTTTCATAGCCTGACTTTCATTTAATAGCATGATTTTCTTCAAAAACCAAGCGCCAACTCAACCCTAAATTTTTGGTCTTTCATTAGAGATCCAGAGGTTTATGTTTTCTCCAAAAAGAAAAAATTTCGGGAGTGGATTAATGACGTCATTTTTTCTTTTCATTTTTTCTTACTCAACCTCCATTCCCACTCCTAAACTGCTCTGCTGATGGAGAAAAGTTACAAGCTAATTTTTGAAGTCAATTGGTCTAAATCAGACGTTTTTTTGGTAGAATAAGCTTTTCTAAGAACTCTTCTATTGTCTATTGAAATTTCTATTGATCTTTCTATTGAAATTTCTATTGATATTGATAAGCCGAAGTCAATTATCATCAATTTTCGAATTTTCTAAGCAATGTTTTACCTGGGAATGCAGATCAGTAGCTTCGGGAAAAAAGAGATAAGGAACCAAATTTGTAGAAATAAGGAACCAAATTTAGAGAGGAAAGGAACCAAATTTGTAGAGATAAGGAACCAAATTTAGAGAGATAAGGAGGCAAATTTGTAGAAATAAGGAACCAAATTTGTAGAGATAGGGAACCAAATTTAGAGAGATAAGGAACCAAATTTAGAGAGATAAGGAACCAAATTTGTAGAGATAAGGAACCAAATCTACAGAGATAAGACAATTTTTGCACCCACCGGGAGTTGAACCCAGATCCCAGATACCTCTGGGACTTGACTAAGAAACAAGGCTCTTAGCCAGCTCTTAGCCAGCTCTTAGCCAGCTCTTAGCCAGCTCTTAGCCAGCTCTTAGCCATGACGACAAAGCTGACTCGCGGAAAATTAATGCTTATAATGGTAATCGACCAATAAACGTACACTTTTTTACAAAATTTTAACTATTTTAGCTATTAACTAACTGTTTTACATAAATCAAAAGTTTTTCAAAGTAATAAATGAATTTTGGGTTGATAAAGATAAAAAACGGGTGCAAAGCGGCATGAAAAACATCGCTTTACCTTCACTTTTCCCCTTTTTTCTCAATTCAATTAATTTCTGAATCGCGTAGTGACTGAAATGAGAAGAAAACGAGGTTTTTTTTTCACTTTCAAAGCGAACAAATGTTCCAAAAAGTTCTTTCATTAAGCTTTTTGACATTAGAATTCGAATTCTCGAGCTTTCCTAGCCGATCTTTTCTTCTTCTTGAGCTTAAAATAAAGAAAACGAAGCTTTTAGCATTGAGATGCTCGTTCTCAAAAAAAATTCTCAACATTACTTTTCGTTTCTTTCTTTTTAGTGTGCCAAAATCTTGAGGATTACCCATTTTCTTTTTCTTTTCTTTCTTTTCTTTCTTTTCTTTTCTTTTTCTTTTTCTTACCACTTTTTGGAGAAAATTTACATCAAAGTAAGCTCACATAATGCCAGCGGAAAATTCTTAAACCAAAATATCTTTTTTTAAAAGGATTAAATAGAGTTTTAAGTTTCTTCATTTTTATAGAAACTTTAAAAACTTTTAAATGAATATTTTTTACGTTTTTGAAAAGCTTTTTTTTTCATTTCTTTTTATCTAAATAAGCTGAAATGCTTTGAAATTTCATAGAAAATTTTTCTTTTATATGAAATTTCTTGATTTAAACATTGAAAAAAACTGAAAAGAAAAGGTATTTATTAGATTACCGTAATAATTCTAATAGAAGGCCAGTCTCTAACAGAAGACCAGTCTCTAATAGGAGACCCTTTGGGGAAGGGGTTGAAAATTAGAAGACCATGGTCTTCTATTAGAATTATTACGGTATATTGAGTTGATGGAAAAGTCCTTTCCGATTTTTTGGGAGAGTACCTTAAATTTGTCGAATTTTGACGTTTTATAGCTCATCCTAAAGCTGAATTCAAGACGGATCGATTGGTAAAAACCGTTTTGAGATATCTCTTTTCTAAAAGTTTTTACACCTATTTTAGTAAAGGGCGACAGAGCCAAAAAATGGCTGTTTTCACGTTTCTTCACAAAATTTTTTTGCTAAGATTCTGAAAATGCGTGTCTAGGGGTTATTTTTGACGCCGATCACGAAACACATGTTTTTAGCCTAGGTTTCTGCACGGAAAACTAACGAAACGGACCCATAGTGTATTGGTAAAACTTGGGTTTCGTGACCTGGTGGTCTCGAGTCTCATGACGCGGGTTCGACTCCACCTCCAGCCTTTTTTCTTTATTAGAATATCATAACTCAAAAATTCAATTATGAATTTGAAAAACTGATTTTTGTTGATTCAAAACCCATTCTCACCTAAAACAGCTTTTGTAAAAAGCGATATTTGATGATTGACTTCGGCACAGACTTCTTTGAGCTCGTTTCTTTTATGGAAAATGTTTCTAATGTCTACCCATGTTTAACAATATTTTAAAATATCGATTGCTTGCTTTATCCTTATAAGAGCTAATTTTGAGCGAGTTAGCATCGCAGGTATGGTCTAGTGGTATAAGCTGTTCAACAGCTCTCGAAAATATCGAGAGAGACCTGGGTTCGACTCCCGGTGCGTACAAAAATCTCTCATTTTTTTGCTTTTTATTCCAAGTTATTCAATAATATTCTTTTGATTTAGATGAGACAAGTGTTTCTTTCGATTTTCACCATTTTTCAACTCTTTTCAACGGTGCAAATGGATGGCTTATCCGGTGAATACCCGTGGACTTTCGACAACGATATGTTCGGTGGTGAGTGGCTAAAAAGCTAAAAACAAATCACAAACAATTTCAATAGCAATAACAATAACAATTTCAAAAAATTAACATAAAATATCAATTTGCTATTAAAATAAGCTGCAAAACATTAATAAAGCTATGTTGGTTTCCAATACGGTTCCTTTTTTGATCCAATACGGTTCGAATACCGTTCTTTTTTTGATCTAATACGGTTCCAATACGGTTCCTTTTTTGATCTAATACGATTCCAATACGGTTCCAATACGGTTCCAATACGATTCCAATCCGTTTCTCTCGCTGTGGCTCATTGGCAGAACCGCAGGAAAGCGAGAGGTCGCGAGTTCGAATCCCGGCTCCGCCTAACGATTTTTAAACAGTTTAGAAAATTAAAAACTTTTATCTGAAACATTTTTAAACAAAATTTTCTCCAAAAACTTTTCTCAATAAGTGCAAAAGCTGCGTTCAAAGTGTTCCCCAAATCGCAAAGCTTTCTCCCACGAAATTTTCAAATTCTTTTGTGAAATGGAATCTTTTCACCCAAAAAGTCCTCAATTAGTCCTCAATTTTGCTCAATATTGCTCATTTTTAATCTCTAAACGATGAATTTATGGAAATTTGAGCGAATTGCTGATGAAATAGACGATTGAGAGCTCGACTTTTGGATATTTGATGAGTCACTTCGGCACAGACTTCTTTGAGCTCGTTTCTTGATCTTGAATTGTTGTTTTGAATGTCTAGAAATGTTTAATAGGTTTAACAACTAAAGCTTTAACAGCTAGAGCTTTGCCTTTAACAGCTAAAGCTTTGGCTTTAACAGCTAGAGCTTTGGCTTTAACAGCTAGAGCTTTAACAGCTAGAGCTTTAACAGCTAGAGCTTTAACAGCTAGAGCTTTAACAGCTAGAGCTTTAACAGCTAGAGCTTTAACAGCTAGAGCTTTAACAGCTAGAGCTTTAACAGCTAGAGCTTTGCCTTTAACAGCTAAAGCTTAGGCTTTAACAGCTAGAGCTTAGGCTTTAAAAGCTAGAGCTTTAACAGCTAGAGCTTAGGCTTTAAAAGCTAGAGCTTTAACAGCTAGAGCTTTGCCTTTAACAGCTAAAGCTTAGGCTTTAACAGCTAGAGCTTTACCTTTAACAGCTAGAGCTTTGGTTTTTGTTTCCCCAAAAAATGTGAAATCCAAAGCTTTCAAATGGACTAGGCACCAAAATCTGATTTTTTTTCAGATTTTCATTCGAGATTCTAGAAAATCCATCAAAATCTGTCCAAACTTTTCAAAGCTTTCAATAAGATTTCTATTTAGTAAATTCAATGAAATTTTTCTTTAGTTTTAAAGTAAAATATTGATCATAAGATATTTAGATGTCAGTTAGATCTTTTTTTGGTTACAAAAAGAATGACAATGATTCAGAAGATTTAGAAGACAGAAGACTTAAACAATTTTATTAACTATTATTATCAATATCCAATAAGTTTTCTCAAATAAATCAAATTTTGAATCTTAGTCAGTCAATTTGTTGCCAATTTTTACAATTTTTACTTTGACAATCATTGTAATCAAATAATCAAATTTTGCATAAAGAAAAAACCAACAAAAAGCTATTGTTTTCGCTTTTTTTTGTTGCAACTTTTCTCATTCAACTAAAAACAATTGAACTACTCAAGTTTTTACTTCTTCATGGGGGTAAGAGTGGTCGAAATGGGTAATTTGTCCTTTCTGAAGGAGTTGGATGAAAGGGGTCTCGATGGGATCTCCTTTACTCTTTCCACTTGCACACACTCACGAAAAAGACCCAATGAGACACGCTTTTTCTTCAAATTCCATTCCTCCCGTTTCTCAAGATGGATTCACTCAACACATTCATTCATTCAGTTCCTCCTTTTTGCAGTTTCAATTTCAATGAGCTCATTCGTTTTCTCGGATTTTTCAGAACAGTCTGTTTTGCTTTTTTTTGGTGATTTAAAAAAATCTAATTGATTTTTGGGTACTTTTGGATCTCTACTCCTTCCTGGCACTTTAAATGAATCGATTCATAAATCCAAATTCAAAACAAATCCATATGAAATTTTTGGAGATGATTTTTTGAGTATTTTTCTTGTAGCAAAGCTCATTTTCTAACTGATTGATGCTTTTAGAATGTTTATATGATTTCACAAAGTTAAGAAAATAGCTGAAATCAGCGCTTTCTAATAAAAGTGTGTTAAAATCTCAATGAAAAAGCTTTCAAAAAGGCGATTACCATATCTTTCTCCGTCATGGACTTTCTACAAGATAATCGCGACTTATATCAACTCACTTCTAAGTCTCTAGCTCAACGAGAACTCAATGAATCCCTATGAAATTTTTGGAGGTGATTTCTTGAGCATTTTTCTTGTAGCAAAGCTCATTTTCTAACTGATTGATGCTTTTAGAATGTTTATATGATTTCACAAAGTTGGCAGCAAAAAGAGTCGTACATTTGGCGAAAATCTGGTCAATTTAAGGTTTTTGAGAGTTGTTTTTGAAGTTATTTAATGAATATGATAAAGTTTGTGATGGAAAAAGATCAAACAAATCAAACAGAAGATCAAATACTTCATAGAAATTCGATTTTCTGTTATATTCGATTTTCTAACTGATTGATGCGAATTCCTTATGTTAGATCAATCCCGCCATGAAAAATGCGCAAAATGAAAGTTTAAAAGGCACAACTAGTTTCATTAGACACGTGTTTTATCGTTTTTTTTAAGATACTCAAAGGGAACGCTCGCGCACAGACAAACAGAGATTATTTTTTTATATAATAGATATGTTACAGATTTGTTTTTGCCAATTTTTGAGTCAAACTTTCTCAGGAAGCTGTTTAATCAAATTCGACGACAGAAAATCGAATTTCTATGAAGTATTTGATCTTCTGTTTGATTTGTTTGATCTTTTTCCATCACAAACTTTATCATATTCATTAAATAACTTCAAAAACAACTCTCAAAAACCTTAAATTGACCAGATTTTCGCCGGATGTACGACTCTTTTTGCTGCCAACTTTGTGAAATCATATAAACATTCTAAAAGCATCAATCAGTTAGAAAATGAGCTTGGCTACAAGAAAAATGCTCAAGAAATCACCTCCAAAAATTTCATACGGATTCATTGAGTTCTCGTTGAGCTAGAGACTTAGAAGTGAATTGATATAAGTCGCGATTATCTTGTAGAAAGTCGGAGAAAGAAATGGTAATCCCGTTTTTGAAAGCTTTTTCATTGAGTTTTTAGCACACTTTTATTATTAGGTTGATGCATAAGTCTTTTCGTTTTTTTCGTACTTCTGTTAAAAAGTAACAAATTCACCAATTAATCTATAGTTTGCTCTATAAAAAAAAGTGTTTTTTTTGTTCAATTTGCATCTTTTTAAATGAATTTCGGTTCACTTTCAAGCAAATTCGAGAGTGAAAAACGCCTTTTTCGTAAAAATCTATAAAAAACTCTACGGAAAAATTGGCTGAATGAATTTCTCTGAAATTTTGGTGAAATATCAAACGTTTTTTTTCTCTATCTTTTATCTATTGACACGAAGATAGGTTTTCTTTAGCTAAGGTGTCTAAACCGCATCATCGAGTTAGCCCTTTTTGACTACCCGACTTCATACTCTCAAGAAAATCCAGGCATTAAATATTTTGAAACCCGTTTTAATGTTATTTTGCAGAAAAATAATTGGTTTTTCTAATGAAATCAACCGTAGTTTAATTGGTGCATTTGTTGGCTTGAAACGGCAGACGAAAAGGAACAAAAAGACTTATGCATCAACCTAATAGAAAGCACTGATTTCAGCTATTTTCCTATTCAACATTGATCTTTATCTTGAATAATGTAATTAGATAGTTGCTGGACAATGCTAAAGGGAAATGCTTTATTCCACATGTCATTGTACTTTTGTCGACAAACGCCAAGAGATCACGGAGGGAAATTGTGTTGCCAACAAGTTTTTGTTTATTGGAGTACAAAATACAAGATTCTTTCATATCAACACAAAATTTGGCAACCTCTTTTCAGAACAATTTTAGCTCAACCTCTAAAAAAATGGCTTTCCCTGAATACTATTTCTTTTTCTAAAAAAAATTGAATAAATTCTCGACACAAGCCTTCTGAATAGATTCTCTATTTCCCATTTTTCCTTCAGAAGACATCTCGATAGGCGATCTCTTTTTCCTTTCGAAATGGCTCCTTTTCTCCTTTTTTTTCCTAAACCCAATAAGGTTATCCACTTGCTTTTCGCAAAAATTTCTCTTTAAAATGACTCGTCTTCGTTTTTGAGCGTTTTTCTTCTTTCAAATTTCCTATTGATAGTCATTGAAGCTCTTTAAATAGCTTTTAATATTTTTAAATAAACCCAGTGTCTTCTAAACTTCTAAACTATAGTAATCTTATCTCTAACTTTATAAATTATTTTTGCTTTGATCTTGTGAATGTTTATTAAAGATTAGTTGAAAAAAACCGATGAAAAGATTACGATAGCTTTTGAAAGTGATACTTTTTAGAAAACACTCTAATCTCGTCGAAATTTAAGACTTCAGAAGAAAGTTTTAAGTTTCAAGTGCTTGATACTGAAAGAAACTACAACTACAGTTAATTCCTATTATACTTTTGTATAGTACAATTGCGTTTCTTTCATTAAATTCTTTCAAACTTTCATTAAGTTTAAAGATTCATCAATAGTTCAAAGATTTACATAGTTTAGTATAAAATTCTACTTGCTACCTTTTTCAAAGAAAATCCTGGGTTGGTGCTTTAAAGTTTAAAGTGTGGTAAAACTACCGTACCTCTCCTAATTTGCGCGAAATTTCATTTTTTTCCATTCTTATTCATTTCTTTTTATTTTTTATTCTTTTTGCGTTTTTTTCAATGTTTCAATGTTTCAACATTTCAACGTTTTTTCAACTAAAAAGTCACAAAAACAAAGTTCCCGTCATAGAAAATGATAAAAACCACTTAACTTAACATTAGTTGGCATCAAGTTCGTGAAGCAGATCGTCGAGAAGCAAGTGGGTCTAAAAAACTCTACAAACAAAGCTTCTACCGTAGAGAATAATAAAAACCACTTAACTTAACATTAGTTGGCATCAAGTTCGTGAAGCAGATCGTCGAGAAGCAAGTGGGTCTAAAAAAACTCTACAAACAAAGCTTCTACCGTAGAGAATAATAAAAACCACTTAACTTAACATTAGTTGGCATCAAGTTCGTGAAGCAGATCGTCGAGAAGCAAGTGGGTCTAAAAAAACTCTACAAACAAAGCTTCTACCGTAGAAAATGCTGTTAAAAACGTAATTTAGCTTTGTCCTCTTTGTTTCTTGCAAAAACAAACACGAAAAAATCAGAAAAACGCAAAAAGAATAAAAAGAAATGAACAAGAATGAAAAAAAAATGAAATTTCTCTCAAATAAGGAGGGGTACGGTAGTTTTACCACGCTTTAAAGCGCCAACCCAGGAGTTTCTCTGAAAAAGGTCGCAAGTAGAATTTTATACTAAATCATGCAAATCTTTGAACTATTGATGAATCTTTGAACTTAATGAAAGTAAAATTCTAGACTATTGCAAAGTTAGGAATAAAATAAACATCTGCATTTCAGTTTTCTAACATTTTTTTGCTTTTTGGTCACACTTTTAAATCCATTTTTTTTTATTATTTGTCTAGTCTATTCTCTAAAAACTATGAGAAAATACAAATTTCTTTTTTTTTTGGAAAAAAACTACTAAAAGATTTTGTCTAAAAGAATAAAAGATTGCGAGTTTTTTTCTTTGAGTAAAACGAGTTCGAATTTTTCTTTTTTAAGTGGTAAAAAGGGCAGGAAGTGCGTTCGAATAGACCGGGGTGCTTTTTCTGAGTTCCAGCTTTATTGAGCTTCTAAAAAACTTTACACCTAGATTTTTATAAAATAAGATTGAGTTTAGTAACTAATCCAACTTTAAGTTCTATATTTATTCATATTATTCGTCGTATTCCATTTTCGTCCTATTGTTCATTATTCTCCACATTTCTTGAAGGAAGAAAGGGTTGCCGGGTTCCTTCTTTTTCTCTCCTTTCTTTTGATTCTTTCTTTTGATTCTTTCTTTTGATTCTTTCTTTTGATTCTTTCTTCTTTCTTCTTTCTTTCTTCTTTCTTTTGCTTCTTTCTCTTTTCTTTCATCTCCTTTTTCCAAGCCATTAGCTAACTATTCATTTTTGAAATGTTTACCTTTTTTCAATAAGTCCAATTACTAATTCCTGACTAGTAAATGGCGTTTCAGTTTCGTATAGGAATGTAGAATTCTATAAAACCTTTAAAAATTTCTTTAAACCTTCCTTTACACCTTTTCTTTAAACTTTAAACCTTTTCTTTCTTTAAAACCAAAAATTCTATAAAACCTTTAAAACAATCTATTCGATCAGATCGATTTCAATAAATTTCTCTTCCTACCTAATAATTCCTATTCCAAACTATTTTCTAATAACTTTAGATTAAAATTTAAACTGTAAACTTCTTTAATTGGGAAATGGTTAATGAAAATCTTGTACTTTACTTGTAAACTTATCTAGTTTAACAACATCAGCTTCCAGAGCCTTAAATTTGTCATATTACCTCTAAATTTAAAATAGAAATAATCCACTTTTGTCGTTTTCCCTTCATCTAATTTTTGATTGGTGAAAAGCTCCAAAAAAAACTTTCCTTACACGTTTTGTTCTGCGGGGAATTCGATTTGCGCAAATCCACCCTTTCATTCAGTTTTCTGATGAAAAATTGGAGTTTTTGAAAAATCCAGTTTACATTGTGAGTTTTTGGTCATTAGAAATCAATAAGATGTTTAGTTTTGATTGAGAAACCCATGCGCTTACCAGTTTTCCGTTTTAAAGCTTCACTAATTTTACAAAGTTTTCCAACAAATAATTCGAGCTTTGTGTTAAGCTTTAATATATAATAATTAATCATATTATATTCAAGAATTAAAGTTGAATAAGTTAAAGTCAGCGTTGGCCTTTTTCAAATGTTTTTCTTGGGATGTAGTTTAAAACAGCGCCATAATAGAAAACGTTCAAAACAGTGCCGTCAAATTTCTCACAATCCAAAAAACCAAGCCGGTTCAAGTCTTATATCAAAAAAAAATCCTTGCTTTTTTGGCTACATGATGGGTGAAACAGTTTTTTAAAAAAGTTAATATTTAATAGAGAAAAAAGAACGCTTAAAATGGACCTCTAAAGATATTCAGTTAACCAACTGAGTATTACTCGACACTTGAGAAGCATTTTGTAGAAAAAAGATAAAACCTCTCAATAAAATAGTGTTTTGGTCGATTCACCGTTTCTAGAAAGATCAATCTCTAGAATTTCTAGAAAGATGAAGATAGCAATAGTACTTGTTGTACTTGTAGCAACAGTACTCAATCAAATATTTGACACTGTTTTAACTATATCCCTTTTCTTTGAACATAAAATGAAGTTCTTTCCTTGAGTGCATCCAAATCGGGAGAACACTTTGTGAAAGGCATTAGCTATGCTAATTTTTCCCTTTTCCTTCCCTCTTGAGGGGTCATCCCGGATCTCTCCTTCAGACTTGAGCCTAAATGTTGCCGGCTACACCAATTATCACATTTTACAAAGCCGTTCATTTTCCATAAACATTCCGTTCATTTTATACTCATTTTTTTCGGTGCTAAAACAATCCCAATAACAAAAGCACTGGTGTTTTCGGTATACTTGTTATCGGTTCCAATATGGTTCCAATATGGTTCGGATACGGTTCCAATATGGTTCCGTATATGTTAACACTAGTTATTGAAATCTTGGGGTAAATCTCCGGAAACATTCGTCTAATCCCATCACCATGTTATTTCATTTGCTGAAGTTATTCTATTCTTGTGATTCCTGGATTTTTCTTTTCTGTTTTTCAATAGAATATCCCTTTCTTTCAGTCTGGCATTTCGTCTTTTCATTTCCTTTGTCCTTTTGGGGACATTTCTCCCCTCGATCGATCATCGATGTTGCCATGGCTGATGACCGCCTGTATTTATCCGTGTGTGCTCGGTCGGTGGATGGGGAAATGGAAAAAAAAATACATTTGAAAAGCCTTATCTAGTAGATAAATTTAAAAATTATAATCCAAACACATAGGCAATGAAAAAATGGTATTTAAAGTGTGTTCTTTGGGGGTAAAATTTGCAATTTAGTTGGGGGTGGGACAAATGCTACCTTTTTTTTGCGCACCTGGACATTTGTGCACCTTTTCTTTGCTGGAAAAGGCCTTAGGAAAGGTCGTAGAGCTTCAAAAATGTTTTCATAGAGGGGAATCGTATGCGTAGATTCAGAATTTCGACAAATCAGTCCTCGCTGACACGTCAAATTTGGGCTAAAAGGCCAAAACTGCGGAAAAGCGTTAAGTTGCGTAGTTTTTGCCTTTTAGCCCATTCAGAATTTCGACAAATCAGTCCTCGCTGACACGTCAAATTTGGGCTAAAAGGCCAAAACTGCGGAAAAGCGTTAAGTTGCGTAGTTTTTGCCTTTTAGCCCAAATTTGACGTGTCAGGGAGTGGCTCTACGACCTTTCCTAAGGCCTTTTCCAGCAAAAAAAAGGTGCGCAAATGTTCAGGTGCGCAAAAAAAGGTCGCATTTGTCCCACCCCCATTTTTTTGACAAAATTTTAATTCTTTTTCAGAACTTTTTTCATTTTCATTTTTTCTAAACTCAAATTTTCAAAACTACGTTAATTTTTTTCCAATTGTGCGCTTTAGAAACTCATTACGCGCGAGGAACACACTCTAATGGTGTTCAAAACTGTTAAACTGTCGATAGTAGGCTTTTCTTACAACCAATTGCTAGTAAAGTCTGCAAATTGCAATCTTAAAATAGTAGAAACTTTGCATTGCACAACTTTACTTTCTTTATCAAAATCTTATTTTTTAGGTCCCGACTTCTGGGGACTCGTCAATCGGGAGTGGCGCATGTGCACAAAGGGACAAATGCAATCACCGGTCAACATCGATCCATCACTCTTGCTCTTTGATCCACATCTGCATGGAATCCATGTTGATAACGTCCAGGTAAACCGTTATGCTAAATTTATCAGTCAATTTCTTATTCTAGTTTAGTAAGTGAAGGTTTATTAGAAAATTGATGCTTCAAATTACTCACGATCAACTTTAGGTTGATGCCCTTCTGGAAAACATTGGCCAGTTGCCGATCGTCACGTTGAACAACAGCAAGCTGACGGTGAATATCACGAATGGCCCCGCGGCACCGTATCGATATCGGCTTCATCAGGTGAATAATTTGCAGAAAATGTTTGAAAGTTTGAATTGGCGCAAAGATGAAAAGGTCTTACAACTTGTTATTAAGTTGTTGAAGAAGTCTTTTCGTTTCTTTTCGTTCTTTCGTTGTAAACTAAAAACTTCACCAATTAACCGAAGATTCTCTCTAAATAAAAGGTGTTTATTGTTCAATTTCCCATCTTTTAGCATCAATTTGGATTCACTTTTAAGCAAATTCGAAAGTGAAAACGTGTTTTTCGTAAAAATCTACAAACAAATTAGCATATGTTTTTGTTAACAAAGCTTTTAGGCAAAGCTCACAGAGCAATGGTATCTTTGATAGATAAAAATACGGGTACTGGATGAAATTAGAAGAATGATACATCAAAAATAAAAGATCAAAAAGCTATTAGGCTGTCCAGAAAGTCTTTTCGTTTCTTTTCGTCCTTCGTTTAAAACCTACAAATACACCAATTAAACTACGGTTTATTTAATTAGAAAGACCAATTATTTTTCTGCAAAATAACATTAAAATGGATTTAAAATGTCTTATGTCTGGTTTTTTTTGAGAAAAAAGTCGCAAAGAGAAAAGGGTAGTCAAAAAGGACTGCTCGATGATGCGGTTTAGGCACTTTAGCTAAGGAAACCTCCTATCTTCGTGTCAATAGATAAAAGATAGAGCACAAAAAGTTTGGTATAAAGTCAACTTTTCAGAGAAATTCATTCAGCCAATTTCTTCGTGGGGGTTTTTATAGATTTTTACGAAAAACACGTTTTCACTTTTGAATTTGCTTGAAAGTGAACCGAAATTGACTTAAAAAGATAAGAAATTGAACAAGAAACACTATTTATTTAGAGAAAACTATAGATTAATTGGTGAATTTGTTATTTTTCAAGTATTTTGAGTCATTCGGCATTTGGCAAATATGCTCCAAAACAAAATTTAGAACTACGGTGATGCTTGTGTTTTTAGATAATCGTTCACTTCGGCAAAACGGACGGCGGTGAGAAGGGCTCCGAGCACACGATCGATCGCGTGCGTTTCCCGGCCGAGATTCAACTGTTAGCTTACAATTCCGAGTTGTATGACAACTTCACGCAAGCACTCTCCAAACCGAGGGGCCTCTTGGCGATTGGGATCATTGTTGATGTGAGTTTGGGACTAAAGCATTTCTTTTAAAACTACTTAAAAGAAAGAAAGTACCTGAGCGATTTTAAACACAAATTTGCAACTTTTAGATCGGTCATACCACGAATCCAGAGTTGAGAAGGCTCACCGTCGCCTCGCAAAGCATCACTTATAAAGGTCAGAAGGATGCACTTATTCTTGACTAACGAGTTTTCTACAAGGTACCTATTATAGAAAACTACTGCCGTCTCCATTCGTACTGCCAGTCTCCATTCGAGCAGTCCAATTTTCGTTTCATTGTTTGAACCTTGTGATTCCTCATCGAATTAAACGAAAATTGGACTGATCATATGTAAACTGGCGGTTTAATTACGGGTATTTTTCGAAAATAGGTGTTTTTTTTTGTAAAACGAGTTACGCAATAGAAACAGTAGTCTCATTAGATTAAAACGATATTTTCAGGCACAAAAACCCCGCTAACGCGTTTCCATCCAGCGGCGCTGTTGCCTCGAACGGCTCACTATGTCACTTACGATGGTTCACTTACTTTCCCAGGTGAGTACAGGCAAATTCTAAGGTTTTGGAGCTGCAAATTAAATATTTCCATCTCTTTCTTCTTCCTTGTCTTTCCTATTTCTTCTTGGGTAAATAGAGCGCCGATAGCCGAGTGGTAGAGCATCTGCCTGGTAAGCAGAAGATCGAGGGTACAACTGTTCCTCGGTACCAAATTCATTTCTTTACTTTATTATATTCTCAGGTAAATACAGGCAAATTCTAAAGTTTTAGTGCTGCAAATGAAATATTAAGCAGTTTATTGCATTAAATATTAAATAAACAGTCAATGAGGATACTTTATGTGTTCAAAAAATGCAAATTTGCGTACCTTTCAATTGCTATTGCATGGCTATTGCCAAACCGGGTATTCATATAATCTTTATCGCATTTTTGAGCTGCAGAGGAATTTTCAGAAAAATCTACTTTGAACATGATGTTATAAAATAAAATAGTCGCTGGGTATTGTATGATCATTAAATGCTAATTTGACTGTGATTCCTTCAAGATACGGTAGCCAAATAGGCTTAAATCTCTTCTGAATCTACTTATCCTATTACATTTAGGCTGTCACGAGACGGTCGTCTGGGTGATCATGAACAATCCGATCTACATCACCAAAGATGATGTGAGGTTTAAAAAAAACGATTCAACTTCGATATGATTCACTTTTCAAAGTTTAATATTTTAATCTTTAACAATTTACAGTTGGCCATTTGGAATGAGCTGCAAAAGACGGAAACGAAACAGTCCGAGCCCTCCTACATGACGCCTGCATATCGACCACTGAAAGCGCTAAATGGCCGGCTGATTCGAACAAATATCAACGTTAGCTATAAGGTGGGCAAATGGAATTACTATATAAGGTGCAGCAGAATTATGGGAACTCAAGTCTAACTCAAGTCTCGAGTCTAACTTAGTTCTCAATGCCTCAAATCAAATAATTCTTTTTTTTGCTAGTATATTCTGAGTTACTTGCTCTAGGGAAAAATTATTGGATAAAGGTAACTGTTTCCTAAAAGTTCTGATGATTATATAAAGTACACGCGGGAATGTCCGGCTGAATGGTAATATTTCACGATTTTTATAGGTGATTAGGTAGAAAAGAAAGAAAAGAATTGTTTCTTTGATTGAATTTCAATGTTTTATGACTATTTCTTGAACATGTTCAGCTTTTTGGGCAATCGTAATCATAAATGAGAATCGTAGAACAATTTAAAGAGGTTCCGCCGGGGAATTCCCGACGCTCGCACTTTGAATAATTATCAGAACTTTTAGGAAACAATTACCTTTGTTCAATAATGTTTTTTCTAGAACAAGTAACTCAGAATGTACTTGTAAAAAAGAATGGTTTGATTTGAGACATCGAGAACTGAGTTAGACTCGATAAATCGATAAAGTTATCATAATTCTGCCGCACCCTGTAACTACAATGATTAGGCTAATATCTAGGCTTACAATTGACCAGAAAAACTATCCAGAAAGTCTTTTCGTTTCTTTTCGTCCTTCGTTTAAAACCAACAAATGCACCAATTGAACAGTAATGAATTTGTTGGTTTTAAACGAAAGTAAAAAAAGGAACGAAAAGACTTTCTCGAAAGCCTAATAGCTTAGATAACTACAATGATATTCGATTATTAAAATGATTACTGTAGATAGAAATGTGCTTTAGCAAGAATCCCCGGCGACTTGTCAATCGAATCTCTACACAGAGATGGGCTATCGGGCGAACGCTCGCCCTATCATGAACAACTCGATTCATAAGAGGGAACTCATGGAACAAGAGGTTGGGACTTTCTGAAGTCTTGTACTATTCTAAATCTCAATATTGGTCTATAAGAGTACCGAAATCTAAAAAAAAGAATCATAATACAATTACACTAGTTCCTAAAGTAGCTAATTTTTGAAAGCTCAATCGACTTCCAAAAATTTGAATTTGCCAGCTCAGCCAGCTGGCCATCTTTGGAAGCAAAAACAAAGCTAATCTAGTAAAAGTTTTGTGTAAACTCATGCCCACTATTCCAGGTTCTCTCGTGGGACTCGTTGAGCCCCGTCTGACAGCTTTCACTCATTCAAATATTTATTAACATTTATTAACATTTATTAACATTTATTAACATTTATGTGATTTCTTTGTGCAAATGATGCCCTTATATTTTGCTCTTATCCACGAGAAAAACGGGTCAATTAAATGTTTTTTTGTGTGTGTGTGTGTGTAGAAATTTCTTGAGCTTTGATAAAATTTTTTGCAAACTACAACATATTAGAAGATAAATGAAATGGCAAAATAAAATGGTAGTAAAAGTTTTGCGCAAAAAGCAAAGCAATTTGGTTCTTTCTTGCGGCGGTGACCCGTGGGAAAGATAAGAATTGTCAAGAAAAAGAAAGGAAAAGGAAAAAGGAAAAGAGTGACCCCGAAAATAAAGGACACAGACATAAAAGATAGAACAGATAGCCAAAAAAATGGAAAAGAACGATGGCATTGGTTTCTTTTTCAGCTCAGACTAATCGTTTACATCGATTTCATCGTTTTTTTTTCTTGATTTTCCTTATGATCTTTTTTTTCTTTACTACGGCCTCGTCACGTTGAAACACGGATCTCGTCAGATCTGCCAACTTAAGCAACGTTGGGCTCGGTTCGTCTCTGGTTTAAATCCAGCAGATGAGTCAGGGATATCTTCCCTGAATCGAGCTGTAGGTAACTGCACCCATTTGGTAAACTTTGTTCCCAAGACCGGTCCCCCTAGGCCCCTTCCCCTCGGGATTGGGATAACCAGGGATCCAAATGGGTAGACTTGTCTACCCATTTGGATATAAAGCTGATATAAAGCGGGTAGCCTTCTCCTCCTACATCATCTCCTACATCGTCTTCTACATCATCTCCTACATCGTCTTCTACATCGTCCCATCCTCACAAACGATAGAATATTCCCTAGGTCTTAATGTGTAAATTGTGATTATGTGTGCGCGAAATAAATCACCGGTATAGATTATTAATTAATTCTAAAAACCTTCAAAATCTTCAAAGCTAATAATAATTGCTTACTATTTGAATTAGAACAATTTTAAAGCAAAAGCCAAACTTGCTGGATAGTACGAGGTGGTACAGAACTTCAACTTTATTCTAAACCTTCGAGTACCTTTCATTTGATCTTTTTTGGTTTTTTTCTGGTTTTTTTTTCATTTTTCATTAGAAAGACCAATTATTTTGCTTGAAAGTGAATCCAAATTGATGCTAAAAGATGGGAAATTGAACAATAAACACTTTTTCTTTAGAGAAAATCATCGGTTAATTGGTGAATTTTTTAGTTTACAACGAAAGAACGAAAAGCAATGAAAAGACTTATTTAGCAACTTAAAATAACGATATTCTTGCTGAATTTTTCTTTAGAACTTTCAATTGCTTTTTATTTTCTTTTTATTTTCCTTTCTTTGCATGTATTGAAAAAGCTCTTTTTCATTTGAAAAAGCAAAAAGCGTAATTGTTTAGCAATCGGGGAATAGACTTGAAAAAAAAGGAGAAAAGAAAAAAAAAGAGCGCTGTAATGGATTGACCATTTGGTCCTCTAGATTCGCTTTAAGATTTTAGTTTCTCTTTTATCCTTAAAACATTTATATTTTATTTCTAAATTTCTAGATTTCAAAACAAATGTCTTCCGGTGAGAGCTCGACGATTTTTGGCTTCCCTGAGTACCCAAAATTCGAGCGCAACAAATCACGATTCCCACAAGAAACTTTTCTTGGCAGGTTTGTTCGTTGTAACTTTAAAAATTAGTGTTTTTGTTTGTAAATTTCGAGTTTATCTTAGAGGTTGTCTTAGAGCTTGTCTTAGAGCTTGTCTTAGAGCTTGTCTTAGAGCTTGTCTTAGAGCTTGTCTTAGAGCTTATCTTTATGTAATTCTTTAAAAGCAATCTTACTATCATTTTTCAAATTCTCAAGCCATTAATTTTTTAGCCATTCAGCATTTTTCATCCATCTCATTTCAGATATCTTCACTACTTGGATGTGATCGATCCTAGGACATTACTGACAAGTGATGTAAGTAACTTTATTTTTGTGAAGAATGCCTTTTTAATTATAAGTATATCTATATCAGTATTAATTTAAGTCAAAGAAAGTTTTCTAGACGAAATTGAAAGAATGCGTCGAGTTGTTGAAGGCGCATGATGAGGGAAAAGCCACCGGCGCATCGGATCGACAACTGTGGCAAGCGCAAAAAGTGGGATTTTCTAGAAAAATGATAGTTTTTATTTAAGAACTTGCTAATTAGGTTACCGTATTTTCTCTAATAGTAGTGCATCCCAGGGAGCCGAGTTGATGACTATTTTACGGTTACCAATTTTTCCCAGAAGCTCAAAACTCTAATCATCGTCAAGATCTCATGGTCAGCTACATTTTCCGACCCAACATCGATAGGTTCTGATAAGCGGTTCTCGAGATTTCGAGGAATTTAGGCAAGCTTATGGACTAGTATTAGGGACGAGCTTCTTTGAGATCCTTTAGTTAGTTACCAGCTACTTTAAGCTTTGTTGGATTTGTTACGGTCGATTTGTAGCCGAGTTGATGCCTATTTTACGGCTTCCAAAGTTTTCCCAGAAGCTCAACACTCTAATCATCGTCAAGATCTCATCGTCAGCTACATTTTCCGACCCCACATCAATAAGTTGTGATAAGCGGTTCTCGAGATTTCGAGCAATTTAGGCGACGCTCAGGGTGCACTACTATTAGAGAAAATACGGTAATTACATTTACGAATATTGATTTACAGATTAAAGGAGCAATCTTGCATCCGGATACCGGCGAGAAAGTGTTGCCTCCGTTTCGTATGTCCGGTTTTGTGCCATTTGGATGGATTACTGTAAATTTTTTGAATATTTTAGAATCAATTTGTTGTTTTTACGTTAAAATCCCCTGAAATAAAACAAAAAAGTTTGCGTTTATCAACTCTGGTTTCTCGCAAAGTGGGGAAAGCGTTTTGTTTTAGTGCGTCATGTTGCGCGTTCGATTCCACGAGCAAAATTTAAGCTTATGAGAGTTATTCTATTGCAAGAAATAAGCTAATAGATATTAGCTAATAGCTAATAGATTCTTGATTTAAATATTTATTTGACTGAAAGTCTTTTCGTTCTTTTACTTTGTACTTTCGTTACATTTACGTTACAAACGATTAAAGCCGCCCTTTTTGTCTACCCGACTTCACACTTCCAAAAAAATCCAGACATAAGACATTTTGAACCCATTTTAAATGTTATTTTGCAGAAAAATATCTTTCTAATGAAATAAGATAGCTTTCTAATGAAACAAACCGTTCATTTCATGCATTTTTGGTGGGGGTGGGACAAATGCGATCTTTTTTGCGCACCTGGACCTGGACCTGGACATTTGCGCACTTTTTTTGCTGGAAAAGGCCTTAGGAAAGGTCGTAGAGCTTCAAAAATGTTTTCATAGAAGGGAATCGTATGCGTAGATTCCGAATTTCGACAAATCAGACCTCGCTGACACGTCAAATTTGGGCTAAAAGGCAAAAACTACGCAACTTAACGCTTTTCCGCAGTTTTTGCCTTTTAGCCCAAATTTGACGTGTCAGCGAGGTCTGATTTGTCGAAATTCGGAATCTACGCATACGATTCCCTTATATGGAAATATTTTCGAAGCTCTACGGCCTTGCCTAAGGCTTAGGCTCAGGCTTAGGCTTGGACTTAGTGCGTAGGCTAGCGGCTAGCGCCTAGCACTAAGTCTATTTGGGTTTGGGCTGAACCCCCCTTAGGCTTAGGCTTAGGCTCAGGCTCAGGCTCAGGCTTAGCTTAGGCTTAGGCTCAGGCTCAGGCTCAGGCTTAGCTTAGGCTTAGGCTCCAGCAAAAAAACGTGCGCAAATGTCCAGGTGCGCAAAAAAAAAGACGCATTTGTCCCACTCCCATTTTTGGTTTCAAACGGAAGTACAAAAAGGAACGAAAGGCTTCTAGACAGCTTAATATCATTTTTTTTGATGATTTTGATGATGATGTAGAAATGACTAAACTAAATTATTTTCTTACATTTTAGACTTCAGACTGAATCAATTTATCAAACTTTAGGCTACTAGGTTGGTGCAAATGAAATTTCGCTTTTTTTACAAACATTAAAGTCATCCAAAATTTTTTTAGATAACAATTTATTTAAAACAATAAGCACCATTATTATCTATGACATCCCTCCAACGTTGCTACAGATTGCGGATCCCCTTCTCAAAGAACGCTTGATTCTGTGATGCAAAGTAGTTGGTCACCCAATTTTCGACTTCTTTTGCATTCTTAAACTGGCAATTCTCAAGGGAATGTTGCATCGATCTGAAAAGGTGAAAATCGGAGGGTGCTAAGTCTGGACTATACGGCGCATGTGGTAAGACCTTCCATCCTAGCTTCTCTAGTTCCTTACAAGAGGTTTTTGCCGTGTGAACTGGAGCATTATCACGGAGAAAGTTGATAGTTGAGGGATTTAGGCCTTTTTCACGCAAAATTTCGTCAACCTTCTTGAGTTGTTGAATAAAATAAGATGAATCGACTGTTTTTCCGGGCTCTAATAATTCAAAATGAACAAGTCCATTGATATTCCACCAGCAAGACAACATCACTTTGCGCCCATGATAATCCGGCTTTGGAGTTGGTATTGGCGCTTGACCTTTGCTCAGCCATTGCCTTTTCCGAGAAGTATTATCAAAGTGAATCCACTTCTCATCCATCGTCAAGATATTCTCAAAAAAATGGCTTCTTTTCGACTTATGGAGCAAGATATGGCTGATCGGAACGCGTGCTCCCAGATTCTCAACACTCAATTGATGTGGAACCCATTGTCCATTACGATTTGTCTTTCCAATTATTTCCAAATGGCGTACAATTGTTGAATGATCACATTGGAGATGTTTGGCAAGTTCTCGTGTTGTTTGCATTGGATCAGCTTCAATTAATTGTTCCAATTCATTGTTGTCGATGGCTGTGGCACGATGTCCATGCGATTCGTCTTCAAGGGATTCATTACCATCTCGGAATTGGGCAAACCAGAGCTGGCATGATCTTTCGGTGATAACCTGTTCTCCAAAGGCGGAACAGAGATCACGACGTGAATCAGCAGCGTTTTTGCCCATTTTGAAGTCATAGAGAAGACACGTGCGCAGAACATACTTTTGATCCACCATGATCTAAAGCAAAAATCAATTAAAAAGTGAAAGCTCTGACTTTGAAAAAATGCGAAAATAAAGTAAATATCCAAGAGTACAAATGCACAAAAGAACATCAAATAAGCTCTTCAGATTAAAAAAATAAGAACATTTTATATCGACCGAAATTTCTTTTGCACCAACCTAATATAAAATAGATAATAGCTTTGGATAATAAATTGATCAGAATAAAGAATGAAACTAGGTGACGGGTATGTTGTTACCAAATCCCTCGTGGCCGACTCTCCTCTTCTGGCAATGGATCAATCAGTCGCACAACGCTTGTGTCAACTATGCGAATCGAAACGCTTCACAGGTGCGTTTAAAAACGCAGCAAACCACAGATTCAAATTCACATGCAAAACTTTAGCCTCAACCAATCTCGAAGTACGTGGGTGCCTACTTTGCCGCCGTCACCTCAGCGTGCTCGATTGCTGGCGGTGATTGAGTCAAAAATTTTTTTCCTAAACCAGCAAATGATCAAATTTTCCTTAATATGTAAATTTCTTATTAGTGAATTTAAACAAAATCTCAGGTTTAACCTATTTCATCAAAAAGGCCAGCTCATTGCCGCCAACGACGCGAATGATCGTGCAAAGGTTTGTGACTTGAATTTTGACTTGACGTGATTTGAATACGAAAAATTAGAGCCAATATCTATTATCTAATTATGGGAGTAGGACAACAAATACTACCTTTTTTTGCGCATCCGAACATTTGCGCACCTTTTTTTCCGCACCTTGCCCATTAGCGCACCTTTTTCGCGTTTTAAAAAAGCTCTAAAAAGGTAATATTAACCAATTTCTATTCCAAATGTTGTTTTTCTAGGTAATTTGAGGGTGTCGAATTCAAATTTTGACATAACAGAGCGTGTGGGACCAATTTGAAAGACAAAACGGCTAGATCAAATTACAGAAAATTGTCGATTTTTCTCTTTGTATAACTCCGTCCGTTTGTTTCCACGAGCTCTGATATGTCAAAATTTCGATTCTACGCCCTAAAATTACCTAGAAAAACAACTTTTGGAATAGAAATTGGTTAATATTAGCTTTTTAGAGCTTTTTTAAAACGCGAAAAAAGGTGCGCTAATGGGCAGGGTGCGCAAAAAAAAGGTCGCATTTGTCCCACTCCCCTAATTATGAAATATTTCTTTCCGACATATTTCTTTTATAAATTATCGAATTTTATTAGATTTGTCCCATTGCCAGCGACTTCGTTGGCGTCATCGTTGAACGTGTTGTGCATGCGTGGAAGCGAGATGCAAACAGGAATTGAGGTTTGCTAATGAAAAACAAAGCAGTTACTTTGAAAATAGAAATGAATAAGGAAATCTATCAATTATTTGGCTGTTAAGTTCATTTTTAATAAAAAAAATCGTTATTTCAGGTCTACGATCGCCAAGGCCAAGTGATCGGCGTGAGTAAAGTGGCGGCGAAACAGGTAAATGACCAAAATCGCAAAATTTTCTTAAATTTCTATATTTTCTCGGTTCTAAAGTCTTCAATCTAACTTTTGTTATCTAAATTTTATGAAAATTCATTTAAAACTCATTGCTGAATCGATTCTAAAGTAAATCCATTCAGGCCGTCTTGGACACAACACTGACTCGAGCCTTCCTCCCAGTTCCCCTACTCGCCCTTCCACCATGTATAATGCCATTTTTTGAGAAGTTAATCTTAAATCCAATTTCGATATCAATTCTGTAATTCCCAGGTTCTCATGGGTTCAAAAATCCTCGGTTCGTCATTTGTTAGTGAACGCGATTGTGTGCACGATCTCTTTCGGAATCTCGCTACCAATAGCGCTCGCCCTTTTCCCGCAAGAGTCAACGGTTTGTTTTAGAAAAGAATTCGATTTTAAACTTCATATAGAATTGTGAAAAAGTACCTTGAAATAGTTTTTAAAAATTCAATTTAATCGCAGTTTTGATTGGCAAGATTTTTGTACAAGTAGAGAAGAATTAAAGATTTGCAAAGGATAAAGTATTGTAACTAGTAATATTGTAACTAGTAATGAACTTTACAGGACCAGATCAAGCTAGAAGCCAGCTAGAGCTAGACTTTATCCACAAAAAGTGTTTGTTTGGCCTGGACCTGGTTCTTGACCTGGACCTGGTTCTTGGCCGGGACCTGGTTCTTGGCCTGGACCTGGTTCTTGACCTGGACCTGGTTCTTGACCTGGACCTGGTTCTTGGCCAAGCCCTGACCCTGCTTGACCTGGCCTGGCATTGTTAAAAGGCTTTAGACCCTAGAGTCCGGTTGGAATATCTCAAGGTTTAATATCTCAACATTTAGATGTTTTAAAATATGATGCAATTTCTAGATCTCAATCGATCAGCTTGAGCCCGAGTTCCGCGAGAAGACCAAATCCCTCGAGCTCTACTATAACAAGGGTCTATAAAAGGAAATTGATTCGATTTTTGTAAAGAGATTATGTTAACAAAGAGATTATATTAATAAAGTGATTATATTAATCAAAAGAGATTATATTAATAATTTTATAAGAAAAAAAGAGGAATCTTTACGGTCATCGGGGGGGCTTGGGTGGGAAAAAGAAACATTTTTTGTCTTGCCAGCGTGATCGAAGCTTCGACCTTTCGCTTAAGAAACAAGACTTCTAACCGCTTAAAAAACATGACTTCTAACCTTCTAACCATGACTTCATGAATCTAATCATCTGGCCGATCGGTTAGGAGTTTTGTCTAAGCCAGATCTAGGTATACTTGAAAAACAAACTTTTCAATTCCTCTCTTTCATCTTTCATCACAAATCTTTTTACTTCTTCTTTCTATAAATTTCTTTTATTCTTTTAATGTTCTAGTTTTTAAATCATCAAAGAAATCAACTTGATCTTGTTGTTGAAGACCAACATCACGACATTCTGACATCACGGCGAGCCTTGAAAAATCAACGAGACATCAACACAATTTCATGGCACTGCAGCCATTACCCCTATTACCCTATTAATCAAAATGTTGTGAAAGAAAAAAGCCACTTAGGTGGGAAACAGAAATCTTGTCTATTTCTTATCTTGTCAGCGTGATCGAAGCTTCGACCTTTCGCTTAAGAAACAAGACTCCTAACCGGTCAGCCATCTGGTCATCTGGCCGATCGGTTAGGAGTCTTGTCTAGGCCATATCTAGGTATACATGAAAAACTCACTTGGTCGGGGAAAAGAAACATTTCTTGTCTTGCCAGCGTGATTGAACCTTCGATCTTTCTCTTAAGAACTTCTAACCGCTCTTAGCGGCTAGAAGCAACTTCTAACCGAGACTTCTAACCGGTCGGCCATTTAGCACCGGCTCTTGGCACCAAAAAGCACGACAAAGAGATTAAATTACGTTGTAAAACTGTTAGAATTGAATTTTTATTTCAATTAAGCTACTCTTAAGGTTGAAATTTCATTAATTCCAGTGTTTTGTAGTGGTTTCACTCGATTTCTTGTGGTTTCACTCCGATTTTTAACCGATTTTTTAACAGATTTTTAACCCTCATTTTATCTACGGTTTCTTTTCACTTTTAAATGCAAAATTTTCTCAAACATTTTAAAGCCATAAAAATAGTTTATTATCAAAGAAAAAAGAAACCATACAAAAACAGATTACAAAATAAGAAAAGTTAGAAACAAAAAAAGGTGAATTCGATGCGATTTTTGGACAACGATCGATGGCTAGTTTTCGAGGAAAGGAAGAGAAAAAATGAGAATTATGCTAATTTTTTTTTTGTTTAAATTTAATTTTAATTTAAAAACACAAACATTTCGACAAAATTTCGACATTTCTTTTTAAATTTAGATTTAAATTTAGATTTAAATTTAGATTTAAATTTAGATTTAAATCTAGATTTAAATTTAGATTTAAATCTAGGTCACAATCTCCAAAAAATTTCATATTTTTTTCGAAATTTTTGAATTTTTTGAATTTTTTGAATTTTTTGAATTTTTTTCTATGATGAAAGCCGAATCTCGAGATTGGGACATAGATTTTTTGCGGAAAAAAAGCCTTTTTTTTGGATTCTTTATGAGATTTGTGGCAAGAGTTAGAGAAAAATAAAAGAAAAAAAAAGAAAAAGAAAAAAAGAAAAAACAATTTTTACAATTACAATAGTTTGGGCATTATTTAATTTATCAATTTAGAAAGCTTTTTGCAATTTTTGAACGTTTTTTGTGAGATTCGAAGAGGCTCTTAGGCTTGCTTTAGGCTTGCTCGACGTGCTCGCCACTGAAAATTTTGATATTTTAATATTTTAATATTTTAATATTTTAATTTTTTGATATGCAAATTCTTCTTTTGTGCATTTCTCTAGACAAATTTCTTCTCTCATGCTAATAGATATAGTGAGAATGTGGCTTTTTTGGATACTGTAATAAGTAAAGTGGTTACGAAAAGAAGAATCTTTTAAAAACTGATCTTTTTCTAGAATTGTTCGGTTTTTTTCAAACTCCCATCTCTTAAAAAACACTCATTACAGTACACCAAACAGAGTGTTCAAGCGACAGGACTGGATGCTTTTTATTTGAAAAATATTCAGTCAGCTGAATATGATTTTCTTTTAATATTTGTCAGCTGAATACATTTTATCCTAAAAAAAAGACGCAGAAGGTCAGCCACCGGGCTCGAACCAGGCCCTCACCCTCCGACCCCTCGCCTCGCATCCTAACCCACTGCCACTCGGCCACCAAAGCAACTGGAGGGGGTTCGGAAGATAGGCTTATAAGACAGGGTTCTAATGTCCTGGCTTGAAACTGTCGCAGAAACTCTTACAAAACTTTAAGCGCATATAACTTTTGACAGAATGCTCCGTAACAAAAACGAAAAGCAGATTCGGAATCAGCCTGAAATTCTGCGTTGATTTCTCATTTGATTTGGCTCTCATCCAGTTAACCTTCCCTTGTTAGCAAGACACAAAACTGTTGCTTTACAATATCTTTAGAGTTTTTACGACAAGACAGAGCATTCAGCTTTGAGAAACAAATAGTGAAGGTCGAAAAACGTTTCACGGTGCTAATTTCAAAATATTCAGGCAACAGATTGAAAGTTCGGCTCTTTCATCAAACTTTACTTGATTTTGGGGCAGAAATCGCTTAAGCGGTGTGCATTTCGACTTCTTCGCCCCTAACAATGAAAAAGTAACAAAGGTTTTAACTTATTGAAAGATTTTTAGAAAGTATACCGTATTTTCGATAATAGTACTGCAGATTTTTGAGATTTCGAGCGATTTAGGCAAGCTTATGGACTAGTATTAGGGACTAGCTTCTTTGAGATCAGCTTCTCCTTCTTAGTTGCCAGCTTCTTTAAGCTTTGTGAAGAAAACACGATAGTTACCAGCTTCTTTAAGCTTTGTTGAATTTGTAGATTTGTAGCCGAGTTGATGACTATTTACGGCTTCCAAAGTTTTCCCAGAAGCTCAACACTCTAATCATCGTCAAGATCTCATCGTCAGTTACATTTTCCGACCCTACATCGATAGATCCTGATAAGCGCTTTTCGAGATTTCGAGCAATTTACGGTGCACGTCTATTAGGGAAAATACGGTAGATAAATTTTTGCATAGCTAATTTGTTTAAGGGCAGTAACTCACGTGCTGGTGAGCGGCTTTCTCTCTTCGGTTTTTTCCGATTTGCCGACAATCACGTAGCGAGTCTCCTCCTCTTTAGTTGTGTGGAAACCGATGGCGAATTGGTAAACCTGAGAAAAGGTTGTTGCTTCATTGCTTTAACAGCTATTCTAGCACAAGATTTAAAGACAATCTTAACATTTTCAGGGACTTTCTTGTGATCTTTGTGCTTAGAGGTGGAAAACATTCGATTTGTAACGAAAACATAATCGTTTTTTTTTTGCCGTTGGCAATCTAAGGTTTTTTTGTGTTTTTTTTTCCAGCACTCACCCTTCTATCTTGTCTATTTTGACTATCATTCGATGCAGATTAAAAATGCGCGTCAAATGATACAAAAATGAACTCAAAATCTAATATCCATGCAAAGTTGTTGGTTAAAAGCCTATTATGAGCGGGACTTAACCTTTTGCCTCATAACTTTGTATGGATATTAGATTTTGAGTTGATTTTGGTATCATTCAACGCTCAATTTTAATCTGCATCGAATGATAGTCAAAATAGATAAAAATAGATTGAAAGGCTTTGATTCGCAAGAAAGAAATCATTGCTAAGCATTGAGTTTAAAGTTCGCTGAAGAAAAATCGCCGACTAAATGCGAATCAAAATGCGTATTTAGTATTAGAATATAGTCTCTAGAAGGTACTTTAGTTTTAGAGTAGTATTTTCAATATTTTAAAGTATTTAAAACTTTTCCATGACTTACCCAGGCTCCAATGAGTGCTCCGATGAATGGCCCAACAATTGGCACCCAGAACCATCCCTTGTGACTGAAAATTTCTTTTTTTCTACATCTTTAAATGAAATTCTTTTTGAATTAAAATTTTCGATCTATATTTAAATGCCTAAATTCAAATTCTTCGGTAATGAATTTCCTCTTAATTGACTCGTGAATTGATCAATATTTGTTGATGGGTTTTGTTGATTTCTTTGAGAGTTCACCGGAAGTTTTTAGCCTGCAATGATTGCACATTTCAAATGTAAACAAAACTCTTTCTTCTGTTTACTGAAAAATTCAAATCCTTTTGCTTTCTTTTAAGAAATTGATCGACGATGAAAGGCTAAATGGCTAGACTGTTGCCACTTTTAGATGGCTAGACTGTTGGCTAGACTATTGGCTAGACTGATGCCACTTTTAGATGGCTAGACTGTTGGCTAGACTGTTGGCTAGACTGTTGCCACTTTTAGATGGCTAGACTGTTGCCACTTTTAGATGGCTAGACTGTTGGCTAGACTGCCAATTTTAGATGGCTAGACTGTTGCCACTTTTAGATGGCTAGACTGTTGGCTAGACTGTTGCCACTTTTAGATGGCTAGACTGTTGCCACTTTTAGATGGCTAGACTGTTGGCTAGACTGTTGGCTAGACTATTGGCTAGACTGTTGCCACTGTTCTGAGGTAGACGAGAAATTCAAATCCTTTTTTTGCTTTCTTTTTAAGAAATTGATCGACGATGAAAGGCTAAATGGCTAAACTGTTGCCACTTTGTATTCTGTGGTAGAGAAATTTGTTGTTTTTTTTTTTCATTTTCTTACTCAATAAAGCTAATATGCTAATTTGTTAGTTCATTTAAAATCTACTAATCTGCTTTATAGTTAGTGCTTAAAGCTTTATAAATTGCTTTATAGCTTTATATCTTTATAAATCTATAACTTTATAATTGTATAATTTGTAATTCTATGTAAAGTATTAAAATTTTAAACTCTAACACCATAAACTTCAAAAAAAAAAGCTCACGTGAACACATCACCGCCGTAGAAGAAGAAAGTGAAGAGACGAGGTCCGAAATCACGAGCCGGATTACATGGATAGCCACAGTTGAATCCGAAAGCATTTCCGATTGCGACAAAGGAAAGACCTAGAGTTTTCATTTTGATATATCAATATCAACTTTAATCAAATCACTTACCGACGAGGAGTGGTTGAACCCATGATGGATAGGAGTTACGCTTATCGGTGATGTGAGCGATCAAGAAGCAGAAAACGGCCGTGGCGACAATCTAAAAGAATAAAATAATGAAAGAAAAAGAATGAAAGAAAAAGGATTAAAGAAAAGACTAAAGACTAAAGAAACGAAAGATTCTCTAAAAAAAACCTGGTCAACAAGTCCACCGAAGAGGCTGAGATGGCCAGCTGGGTAAGAGGCCCAGATACCAGCGCTAGCCTTGCCTCCAGCAACCAAACGAACTCCGGGAGAGAAATTTTCGATAGCCTCTGGAAAAGACTTTGGTTATCGATTAGATTTGAAAATTTCTAATGGTTTAAGCAATGGCAATGGTTTAGGCAATGATTTAAGACTGTGATCTGTAACGAAAGTTCATTTAAGACTTGTTCATTCAAGTTCATTTTAAAATCTAAGCTTTATATCTTTACAACAGCTTACCATGGTAGACAGCATAGGTAAGAGCAGCTCCAACAAAAGCTCCGGCCGTTTGCACGAGAGTGTAGAGAATGAAAGCGACTGGGGAAAGAGCACGGAATGAGAGGAACATAAGGGAGACGGCTGGGTTGATGTGACCACCTGAAAGCTTATGGACTAGTATTAGGGACTAGCTTCTTTGAGATCAGCTTCTCCTTCTTAGTTACCAGCTTCTTTAAGCTTTGTGAAACATAATACCAATATATTGGATGTCTTGCATAGGTTTAGAGTAACAGATATGTTACAGATCTTTCACAGATGTTTAACTTATCAATTAACTTAGCTAGATAACTTGATTTATCTTTGTTTTTTTTACTGTAAGATAGTCTTTATATGTACCTGAGAGTTTAGCCGAGACGGCAACACCAAAAGCGATGGCTAAACCAAAGCCAACATTGACTCCAATGAAGTCGTTGAGGCGAGGACTTGGGAGGATATGTTGAGCCACAACAGAGGTGCCAATGAGCTGAATGAGAAGATATTATTGGATTACTTTTGTAAAAACATATTTGTATATGTATAACATATTAATTCAGTGACAGTTTTTGTCTTTCTGTTGACAAGATTTGACAAGACAAGACAAGATTAATTACCGTATTTTCTCTAATAGTAGTGCGCTCTGAGCGTCGCCTAAATTCCTGGAAATCTCGAGAACGGCTTATCATAACCTATTGATGTGGGGTTGGAAAATGTAGCTGACGATGAGATCTTGACGATGATTAGAGTGTTGAGCTTCTGCAAAAGCTTGGAAGCCGTAAAATAGGCATCAACTCGGCTACAAATCGACCGTAACAAATCCAATAAAGCTTAAAGAAGCTGATAACTAAAGGAGAAGCTGATCTCAAAGAAGCTAGTCCCTAATACTAGTCCATAAGCTTGCCTAAATTGCTCGAAATCTCGAGAACCGCTTATCAGAACCTATCGATGTGGGGTCGGAAAATGTAGCTGACAATGAGATCTTGACGATGATTAGAGTGTTGAGTTTCTGGGAAAACTTTGAAAGCCGTAAAATCGTCACTAACTCGGCTCTCCGGGGTGCAGTAGTATTAGAGAAAATACGGTAGTTATTGAATCTAGCTTTGCCCTTTGATCATCGACCAGTTTTATCAGTTTTACCAGTACCAGTTTTATCAGTACCAGTTTTACCAGTACCAATTTTACCAGTAAAGCCTCTTTTCTTACTTTAAACATCAATAACCATTTTATTCGTCATTTTATATCCTTAAAACTTTTCTAATCATTAACTTTTACAGATTCTTTTATCCTTTGAAGTTCCCCGATCATCTGGTTCTCATTTCAGATACGGATCTGTTCCCTGAAGTGTTTTGAGTAGAGATCTTTACACTGCTCACACCAGAAAAAGACGATATTATGCTGAAAGGAGCGGCTGGACGAATGCCAAGGTCTCACAGCGTCATCCCCCCCAACATTGGTGCTCCTTTCAGCCTTTTACCCTTTTCCTTCCCCGATTTACCCCAATTCTCTTTCCCATCTTTCTTCTCTCAGTCATTCATCCGTTTCTCCATCCCCCGAAATGGTGTCGATCTCTTTTCCTTTTCTTTTCCTCGTCGTGCACAGCTGTCCACCAGAAAGTCTCCTCATTATCCCAAAGCTTTGCCCCCTTCTTCTCTTTCTTTTCTTCTCCTTAACCTCTTTTAAATCTTCCGTTTGATTTCCATCGGTTTCCCAGGTTGACCGATTAGTGACACCAAGAAAGAGTACAACCCTGATGCCATTTGAATGGATTGCATTTAAATCGGCGGTGGATTGGGTTCAAAATGAAATAACAGAAAGGATTAGGTTTTAGATTAGATCAATATTTCTAAATAAACTTTTCAGTAAAGTATAAACAGCGACACTTTATTGATTTTTGTATACTGTACCAGGGACAGGTTCAAAATGAAATTGAGCCTAGTTTCGATCTAGAACATATTTTAAAGGTTCAGTAGGTCAATACATTAAAGCCATCATGAAGTACAACTACTACTTACGCTACTTGCTAGAGTACTGTCTTTGAGATTTTAGTTTTGGACTTACAATTAGAGTCCAATAGAGCTAGTAGATCTAGTGGATCTAGTAGATCCAGTAGAGCTAGTAGATCTAGTAGATCTAGTAGATCTAGTAGAGCTAGTAGATCTAGTAGATCTAGTAGATCTAGTAGATCTAGTAGATCTAGTAGATCTAGTAGATCTAGTAGATCTAGTAGATCTAGTAGATCCAGTAGATCTAGTAGATCCAGTAGATCTAGTAGATCCAGTAGATCTAGTAGATCCAGTAGATCTAGTAGATCCAGTAGATCTAGTAGATTTAGTAGATCCAATAGATCCCCCAAATACGTTCAAAGAACACATTGCCCTTTTCCAATTTCAAATCCCGTTTGACCAAATTCCCATTCATTTCATTGTCCAATTTCGTCCAGTTTTGGCAAAGCCACCTCGATTTTTCATTGAGTCCCTCGTTGATATGTGGGTGTCAATCCCCATATTTGTATCCCATCCCAGCTACTAATAAGCATGAAGTGGAGGCACGGTTCCCATGGTCACTCGGGGGCAACATTGAGAGACACAGCCACTCCCCGACTCATACTAATTCGAATACATATAGTCAGTCGGCACGCGAATGCACTGACCGGTCAGAGAATGAGAAGAGAATGAGAAGAAAATGAGAAGAGAATGGGAAGAAAATGGAAAAGAGATAAGCTTCTCAATAGTACCCTCAATAATACCGTTCTCGTAAACAAATTGATTGTTGGATTGGTAGATTCTCACTGGCAAATACGGGTGGACTTTGCGCTTAAAACTGGAAACAAATCCTCCCTAGCATATGTCTTTCTTTATACTGTTACAGTAACGATAAAGAATTGAATATATTAGAAAGGGAACGTTTCCATTGTTGAGCTCAAAGTACACTGAAAGCCTCTTTGGCTAATCTTAGGTTTCAGGCACCCAGTAGAGGAGTTAATCAATTCACCAAATGATGACTGAAAGAGAAAAGGGAAAACAAGTGCCCCTGTGCCCTATATAGGGTCATCGTGGCCTCATTCTAGCCTCATTCTAGCTGCATGACCACTCTCATTTCCCTCTTCTCCCACAGCTGCCTCTTTCTCCAATCATCCAGTGAATAGGAGAAAAACAGGTGGATTGGGATAGTGATAGTTAATGAATAAAAGTGGGAACAGATCTTCTCTAGCATACTTCCTTCTTTATACTTCTTTATACTCTAGCATACATCCTTACTGTAGCGATAAAGAATTGGGTTTATGCTTTGAGAGCTAGAAGATTGATAATGAATAGATTCCAATGCAATAGTTGAGCTAACACAAGCCTCAAAAGCTTATTATGACCTTGTAAACGTTCATTCTATAAAGTTGCCCTTGAATAGGGAAATTTCTTTCAAATACCCGCTGAATTCTCGTCTTTGATTCCTTTGAAATGATTTGGGAGCGACAGAAAAGTCTGTGGTGGTTTATTTCAGCTCCAGGTGGCACTCATGAGAAACCTTTTGACCCTACCGCTTTTCCCTCTCCTTCAAAATACAATTTATGGGGACGATTTCAAGGGAAAAAAAGATGGCTTTTGTTTTGTTTTTTTTTGCCTTAAACTGGTTGTATGAATAGCTAGAATAGCTAGATAGATAGGATAGCTAGATAGATAGAATAGCTAGATAGATAGGATAGCTAGATAAATAGAATAGCTAGCTAGATAAAATAAGCTAGCTCAAAGTAGCTTTAGCACTAAGCCAGTCTCCTAAATCTCCTCCAAAAGCTTAAACGATTACTTGATTGAACAATGTACTCAAGTTTTTCATCTCATAAGCCTCAAGTTTTCACTTTAAGCTGAGCTAAACTTGACTACAATGATCAGTCGTGCCTAGTACAAGTCTAACTGGAGTGTAGAGTGTGTTTAGAACAAATTAGACTTAGATTTTAGCTTTAGATATTAGCTTTAGATATCAACTTTATTTTAGTTTTAGAAATTAGCTTTAGATCTTCAGCTTTATTTTAGCTTTAGATAAAAGAACAGATGATTAACCGCTGGAAACAAGTTGAGCCGGCACTGATGACTTCACCAATACATCTCAATCTTTTTTCTAGTTTACAACCATTCCTCTAGCTATCCATTTTTTTCCAAATTTTTATGCCATTTCCCGACTTTTCCCTGTCCCAATTCAACAGGTGAATGAAAAGAGGGAAAGTATGAAAAGACGTTTTCTTGGTTTTTCTTTTTGTTTCCTTTTCGATTTCGAGCATAAATGGCCAGTCATGGTAAAAGAAGATGGGCAAGAAGAAGACGGGTGTGCATGGAATGTCACTGATCGTACAAAGAAAAACTTTACGCAAAGTCAAGGAAGAAAACTGTCTTTTGTTAGGAGAAAAATGTGAAACGATCAAAAACGAGGAGGATCTCACTAGAAGACACAGAGTCAGGGTCTTTTTTTTTAGCTTTAACAGCTTCATCATACTCAATTTAAGCTGTCAGCTCTGAATCTGATCTGATCTGAGCTGATCTCCTCAGAATGTATGATGAAGTAGTTAAAGTTCAAAAAAACTGGACTCCATGTCTTCAGAAATTGTTCAAAAATGGTTCAAAATGGTTTAGAATCGTTCAGAAATGCTTAGAATTGTTCAGAAATGGTTAGAATCGTTCAAAATGGTTTAGAATCGTTCAGAAATGCTTAGAATCGTTTCAGATTAACTGTGTTATAGTAATGGCTTGAGAAATGAACTTAAAAGTTCAACCATCTAACTAATCTTATTGGCTTTTGAATAGAAGACTTTCCCTGTCATACTTTAGCGCTTAAATGTTATCTTCATCTCAATTCAAAGGCTATTGTAGTGACCTTAAGCTTACTATTAGCTTCAGATTTACTTCAAATGGCTAATCAAAATGGCTGACTGAGATTTGACTGAGATAATCAAAGTGATTGAGGTGAAT
Source organism: Mesorhabditis belari (assembly GCA_958450365.1). Taxonomy (NCBI): domain Eukaryota; kingdom Metazoa; phylum Nematoda; class Chromadorea; order Rhabditida; family Rhabditidae; genus Mesorhabditis; species Mesorhabditis belari. The sequence continues at coordinate 2,013,536 of CAUEEP010000938.1, forward strand.
TCAAAGAGTCAAAGATTTCTTAAAGCCAGTTTTTAGCTCTATATAAAGTATTTAGGCTAGATATTATATGATATATTGGGTTGGGGAGAATGAGTCGGCGCCGAAAATCAAAAAAATGTCTAAAACTTCTATTCGACTTCGTCAAATAATATGCGTTTGATATGAGTAGAATGGTTAACTAATTCTCTACAAAATGACATTTAAAAGAAAATTCAAACAGCGCCTCCGCTCAAGAAAAAGCCATTTTTTCACAAAAACTACAAACTGTCATCTAGAAAAAACCATTGTTGGGATCTTCCTGAAAATTTGGTAACTTATGTAATTGAGTGTGCTCTATCTTTTTTATATAAACACCAAAGAAGGTTTATGTGAAAGAAACTGTTCAAATGATGAGTCGGACTCTTTGCCATTTTAACCAGCTGCGTTTGGAAGTTCATAAACTCCACGAAAGAAAAGCTTTGTAGAATCTCTCAAAAGTGATTTTGTAGAGAAATAGTGGATCGTTTTGATGAAACCAAACGTATGTTTAAAGAAGGCTTTATGTGTGCAAAAAGTCCCTTTAAAGTTTGGCGCCGACTCATTCTCCCCAACCCAATACAATAAGAATATTGCTTTTATTAGATTTATTATATGTTTATTATATGTTTATTATCTGTTTATATATTTTTATGTTTTATTTTTTTATGTTAGTATATGTTTTTCAAAGACTCACCACCAAGACGAGAGTGCCGATGAATTCGCCGAGAAGCGCTCGTCCCAATTCGTGCTTTACGTGAACCTTTACTCGAAGACTCTCCATTCTGAAAGTATAATAAGTAACTAAGTAACTTTTAAAATAACCTTATAACAAATGAAAAGTTTTAAAGAAAACAACACTTTCAAAGTACAAAGGATTTCAAGAAAAAGAAGAAAAAGAGGCTAAGGAAAAAGTCGTGTTTGTGACACGAGAGGATTCCGAATTGAACCCAGGAAAAAGGAAAAGAAAAGCTTGTTTGTGGCACATTTAAGGGGAGAAGGCAAGAGCTGTTGTTGATGAGAATGGAGAATGGAGAATGGAAAGGAATGAGAGATAGGCTTGATTGGTTTTTTTAGTCTTGCAGTAATTGTACACTTGTTATTTAAACTTGCAGATTTCCACTTGACTTTTATGAACTTTCTTTAAATTTATGAGAAGGTTAAGATTAAAATCCAATTCGACTCAAATAGAACTTTAAATTTAAATTGTATCTTTCTTTTAAAGAAAGGATGGTATTGTTTTAAAGAAAGGATTGTATTGTTTTAAAGAAAGGAAGTTGTTGGACTTGTTTAAGCTGGAGAAGTAGCTCTAAGCTTTGAGCTGGAGAAGTAGGTCTAAGCTTTGAGCTGGAGAAGTAGCTAGAAGCTTTAAGCTGGAGAAGTAGGTCTAAGCTTTAAGCTGAGCCTGAGCCATAGCTTAAAGCCAAAACTGCACTAATATCTTGATCACTTAGATCAAAGTTGATGCACTTAAACTGAATTTAGATCACTTTCAGAGCTCTGAGATTGAATTTATTGAACTTATAAAGTTAAAGGAGATAAATTCGTTTTAAAAGGTTGAGTTAGCTAAAGAGTTAGCTAAAGAGCTAGGTAAAGAGTTAGCTAAAGAGCTAGGTAAAGAGTTAGCTAAAGAGTTAGCTAAAGAGTTAGCTAAAGAGCTAGGTAAAGAGATAGCTAAAGAGCTAGCTAAAGAGCTAGGTAAAGAGCTAGCTAAAGAGTTAGCTAAAAAAGAGCTAGGTTAGCTAGAGTTAGCTAAAGATTGAGAAAAACAAGAACCAAGATTGAGAACTCATGGAAGAGAATTGAATGAGTTTGATGAAAGATTGAAAAACTTAAATCCAATAAAGTATAACATTAAGCTCAAATGATTTTCTGTGAAGGTCAGTGAACGAAAATTGGATTGAAATGAGTGAACCGGGGGAAGGGAGGGGAAGAGTCGCCATAGAGTGGTCAGAGGTTGGGAATGGGGGCGGGGCTTGGGAATGGGAGCCAGCCTCCACCCACTGACCCCCAAACAACAATAAATCTAAACTATTACTTTAATTAAACGTTTAAACAATACAATAAACAATTCAATAAACAATTCAATAAACAATCCAAGTACAATTAAACGTTAATACAATAGAAGTAAACAATACAAGGTACAATAAACTTAAGTTCTTTGATGGACAGGTTCTTTGATGGGCCTAACTGGCCTTGGAATCAAAATCTTTAGACTAAGCCATTGTTAGACCATATTTAATATTGAATTCTCTTGATTAGACCAGCTTAGACAAATTAGACAATTAATTAGGCAACTTTTCATGGTTTTAAAATGATCTGAAAACTGTAAACAATTGAGTAAATTGTCAACTTGTTACACTGTTAACACTTTTAAAGAAAAGAAGTTGTTGGACTTGTTTAAGCTGGAGAAGTAGCTCTGGAGAAGTAGCTTTAAGCTGAGCCTGAGCCATAGCTTAAAGCCAAAACTGCACTGATATCTTGATCACTTAGATCAGAGTTGATGCACTTAAACTGAATTTAGATCAAAATTGATCAATTTAACTTTTTTTTGAAAATAATATAGTCCAAAATTGAATTCAAGCCAAAAAATCTCTTTTTTTACCCGCTTTTTGAATGTTGAGGCTTTAAAACAAAGAGGTAATCTTTAAACGAGTAAAGTAAACGAGAGTAAAGTAAAGAGTAAAGAGAGTAGAGAGTAAAGTTAAGTTAAAGAGAAAAGCAAAAGAAATGGCAATCGCAAATGGAATGAGTTCAGAAAAAGAAAGATGGAAAAGGAGAAGAGATTGATGAGTGATAGGGCCAAGAATGGAAGAATGGAAGAATGGAAGAATGAAAGAATGAAAGAATGGAAGAATGGAAGGAGGGAAATTTGAAGGCTGATGGGCCAAAAGGAGGACACCCTAGGGACCCTAGGGACCCGGTCTTTTCCCTCCAAACATCACTAAGTTTCATCTATTTCATCTAGATCTAAATCTGAAATTAGTCAAAATCATTGATTGAAATGCAACAAGTTGGATTGAAAGTTGGATTGAAAGCTAGATTTTAAACATGTTTTTACGATCATCTAGCGTGATTCGGTGTGCAAGTCGATCACCTATCCGACCCGTCTTGAAACACGGACCAAGTCGATCACCTATCCGACCCGTCTTGAAACACGGACCAAGTCGATCACCTATCCGACCCGTCTTGAAACACGGACCAAGTCGATCACCTATCCGACCCGTCTTGAAACACGGACCAAGTCGATCACCTATCCGACCCGTCTTGAAACACGGACTTGCGTATGCGCGAGTCATTGGGTGGAAAACCTAAAGGCGCAATGAAAGTAAAGACCGGCTTTCGATCGGTTGATATGGGATACGTGCACTCGCTGTGCGTCGCACCATAGCCCCGTCTTGATGGCTTGCGTAGAGCCATCGAGACCATCAGAGGTAGAGCGTATACGCAAGGACCCGAAAGATGGTGAACTATACGTGAGTAGGACGAAGCCGGAGGAAACTCCGGTGGAGGTCCCTAACGATTCTGACGTGCAAATCGATCGTCTGACTGGCGAAAGACTAATCGAACCATCTAGTAGCTGGTAGCTACATAAGAACTACAAGAGTCTAAAAATTAGACCTAAGTAAAGACCTAGTAAAAGAGACTTTATAGAGACAGTTCGAAACTTTAAATGCTCATAACTTTTGCCAGAAAGCTGTTTTGCCAATTTTGGAAGCAGATTCAGAATCTCCATGAAAAACTGCGTAAGATGAGCCAGAGTTTATTACAGAAGGCCATCTTGATCTTTTATATTTGGCTGGCTTGGCTTTATTGGCTTTTCAAAAAAAATAATTTGATAAATGATTGGTGTTTCTTTTATATTTTATATAAAACATATCACCCCGTAATTAAGCTACAAATTTAGCAACTTTAGTCGACAAAAAAGTTAACACGAAAACGAAAATGGAAACTGTCAATTTGGTGAATGTTGAAAAGAATTTTTAGGCAATAATTATACTATAATTTAAAATCTATCAGTACACAAGGCTAATACAGCTTCAAACCAAACAGCTTAAAACTAAACAGCTTAAAACCAAACAGCTTAAAACCAAACAGGTTAAAACTAGACAGGTTAAAACTAGACAGGTTAAAACTAGACAGGTTAAAAGTAGACAGGTTAAAACTAGACAGGTTAAAACTAGACAGGTTAAAACTAGACAGGTTAAAAGTAGACAGGTTAAAACCAAACAGCTTAAAACTAAACAGCTTAAAACTAAACAGCTTAAAACTAAACAGCTTAAGACTAAACAGCTTAAGACTAAACAGGTTAAAACCAAGTTAAACTAAACAGCTTAAAACTAAACAAGCTAAAACCAAACAGGTTAAAACCAAACAGGTTAAAACCAAACAGGTTAAAACTAGAAAGGTCAAAACCAAACAGCTTAAAACTAAACAGCTTAAAACCAAACAGCTAAAGTCTAAAATAAAAACCCGTTCCCCGATCATTGAGTCCATTGAGCTCTAAAACAAGCCATAAAACCAAAGAGCGGAGAGCCGAGATTTCCTGGCCCTGGATGGAATTGGCTGTTTTTTTTGGCTTCCTTTTCTAAAAAATAAACAAAGAAAAAGACTTGTAGTGTTCATGAAAATTGGAAAGAAATGAATGAAACTGTTACAAACTGTTCTAACTTTAGTTTGAAGTTGTTGTCTTTGACTTTGAGAAGACTTTGAGAAGTTGTTCTTGAAGTTGCTATTGATCCGGAAAGTTCAATTTGTTGATTCAATTTAAATCAAAACTGTGAAGTTTGGATTCAGGGTTAAGGCTTAGACAAGAACTATCGTACACAAACAAAGTTTTAGTTTTAAACAGTTTTAACACAAAGTTTTAAACAAGAGTTCCCAGGAAACCTCTGAAAAAAGCGTTGCCTGAACTTTGGATCTTTGGCTGTTACTCTTAAGAAATACAATCCAGGCTTTTGAATGAAAAGGACTTTGAATGAGAAGGATCAATTCTTATAAAGCTCAAGAACAGGCTTAATATAAAGCTTAATCTTTTGGTTAAAGATTCGATAGAATTTGAACTAAGTGGAAGAGTTTTCTCTAGGTTGGGCGGGGTTTTTTACATCTCAATTTTATCTTTCCAAATTTTTCTGTTTTCTAGTTGTTTCTGCATATACAAAACAACAAGGAAAGTAGTTTTTTTTTTCTGAAAAAAAGGAGAAAAGAAAGGAAAGAAAGAAAAGAAAGGAAAAGAAAGAAAGAAAAGAAAGGAATGAAAAGACTAAAGTGTCCTTGACTCCCTTCTTCTCCTTCCCATTCCCCGATGCGCTCATAAAAAGACACAAGAATTGAAAAGAGGCCATTCTCTAGATATCTTTAGTCAACGAAAAACAAAAAAAAAACATTTAGGGGCTTAATTTTACAACCAAAATCTTTCTAAGTTCTCTCCTTTTTTTCTTTTTTTTGCTTTACGAATTAGCAGTGATACAGAAATTGTTTAAAAAACTGACAGATGAATTTAGTAGTAACCGTCAAACAATTTCTGTATCACTGCTAATTCGTGGAGCAAAAAAAAGAAAAAAAGGAGACTTTAGTAGTAACCGTTAGTAACTTTTATTCTATTTTTATTAAAAGTATTATTTATTTAAAGATCTATACACTATGTTATAGATATAGATAAGTTTTTGAATCGATTAAATGAGTACGATAACTGAATGATGCTTTAGCCTAGTCAAGTCTCAAATTCTGAGCTAGAGTACTTTGAGCTCTGAAACGTACCCGAAGCTAGAGTACTTTGAGCTCTAAAACGTACCCGAAGCTAGAGTACTTTGAGCTCTGAAACGTACCCCTTCTGGCACAGAGAAGAAGTGAATTTCGAAGCTTGTAAACAAGAAAAGTGTAATGTAAACTTTTTTATAACAAATTTATGTATATCTTGAGATTTTAAAATCATTAAGCTAGCCTATAAGTAACGATAAACAAAGAGATCTAAATCGTCATTTGTTTCCTTAGCTTTATTACAAAGCTTTATTGCAAAGCTTTATTGCATTAGTCTACAATTTTTCCACATCTGGGATCACAAAGAGATAACAGATTGCCAAAGATCTTCTTAAATAAACCAAAATAACAAGATATCCAATGATTGAGAAGCTAAAAAATGTAAACAAAAACAGAAAGGCTTTTCTCTTCTCTTTCTTTCAATCATCCCCGTAAATAACCCCAATCTTTGGGAGAAAATAAAAGAGAACTAAAAGAGAACTAAAAGAACTAAAAGAGAACCAAAATGAATGAATGGCATCGGTCCAAACAGACTGAACAGATGTTACTTTTTGATCATTGGAGAAATCTCTTTCAAGGAAAAATGAAATTTTTGAGAAATGGAAAGAAAGGATTGCTTTGCTAGGCCTTTGAGAGTTATGGCATCTTGACGGTAAGGATTCTTAGCTAAAGGAAAAATGGACTTTTGTAATGAAGCGATGAGGCAAAGAGCAGCGTCTGGACACCAAGATCTGTAAGCCAGGCCAGGTCAAGGCTAGGTCAAGACCAGGTCAAGGTCAGACCAGGCAAGGTGAGAAGCCAGGTCCAAGCCTGGACACCAAGATCTGTAAGCCAGGCCAGGTCAAGGCTAGGTCATGGCCAGACCAGGCAAGGACAAGCCAAGTCCAAGCCTGCCAAGTGCAACTTTTTTGCACCAAATCCAAGCTATTAAGCTATCCAGAAAGTTTTTTCGTTTCTATTTTACAAAAAAAACACATCTATCTTACAAAAGACCCTTTATTTTACAAAAACCAAACTAGCTTAGCTATTGAAATAAGATTTAAACCAATATTCGATCAAAAACTTTTACTTTTTTTAACACGTTGACGACAATGGCGTTTTTGCACAAACAATCGCATGGGACAACGTTGTTTTTTTGCGACAAAAAATGTCACCTGACATCAGGTGACAATGTCCCAGGCGAACGAATATGTGTCAGACAGCATCAGGTGACAATGTCGTCAACGTGTTAAACTTTTTTTTAACTTTTTTTTAGCCATTCTTATTATTAGATTTAAATCTCCAAAAGTAAAAAGGAACTTTTTTTTTTTTAGATTATCTATCCAGGATACAGTCCAATCTGCGAACACCACAAATTTTTGATCTAAGACTTAACTGGAGAGAAGCTCTTCGTTTTCCCCCTTCTCTCTGACGATTTACAACCCTTCCAAATTTTTCTTTTTTTTACTGCTTTACAACTTCTCGTTATTCTTTGGTTTTGACGAGTAATTGCTGAAAAAAAGCGAGAATCTATAGCGTGATTTTTAGAGAGAAAATTTTATCGAAAAGGCTGACTAGGAATTCCTGGAAATCTTTTAGGAAATTAGAAATCGGAGAAATTCTGATTACTGACGTTCTGTACATAGTACTGGTGTGTATTGACGTTCTGTACATATTACTGGTGTGTATTGACGTTCTGTACATAGTACTGGTGCGTATTGACGTTCTGTACATAGTACTGGTGCGTATTGACGTTCTGTACATAGTACTGGTGTGTATTGACGTTCTGTACATAGTACTGGTGTGTATTGACGTTCTGTACATAGTACTGGTGTGTATTGACGTTCTGTACATAGGACTGGTGCATATGGAAGTTCTGTACATAGTACTGATGCGTATTGAAGTTCTGTACATAGGACTGGTGCATATTGACGTTCTGTACATAGTACTGGTGCGTATTGGCGTTCTGTAAATAGTACTGGTGCGTACTGACGCTCTGTACATAGTACTCGTACGTACATAATACGCCATCAATTGGCCAGCTTGTAAGCCAGTCCAGGTCAGACTCTGGCCAGAGTTCTAGAGCTGATCCGTTAAAAATGTTCCTGGAACAGCTTGGGATCCAACCCAAACCCTTCATCAACTCATATTTACATAGAAGTATGTGCTATAGCTATATTTAGGTCAAATTTGTTTACTTCTGAAATTAGAAAATATATCAGTGACATTTGATAAGCTCAAAAGCGCCCCCATCCATTTTGGTGAGTCATTGAGTGTCCGAGAATAGCCTCCTGCTGTCCATCTCTGTCCATCGACAACCTTATTGACAAAAGGTGTCACACTTTTTTTCTCTAAAGAAAAACAAAATGATCTCACTGAAAGCCTTTTAGTTAAAAGGGTCATTCATTTCACATTTCAAGTCAAAGCTCGAAAAAGATCGCTTCAATTGTGTAAAAAAAGTGATCTGAACAAACTGATTGAATGAAAAGATCGGCTCGAAATGTTGGGAAAGAAAGACAAGAGTTTTTCAACAAAATAGAATTGTAAAATTATGTTGAAGAAAGTTTTAATAATTATTTTACAAGAGAGCAGCTTTTGAGTTTTCTATTGGGTTGGTGAATTGAAAACTGTCGGCTATTGTCATATGTGACAGTTTGAACACTTTCTTCAAAAGAAACCCATTTTGGTGTCAATGGAAAAGTTGTAGAGAATCAAAAATCAAGCTTATATCCAAATTTCCAAAAAGATACACTTAATAGTTTCGCTTAAAATGCAAGTTTTGTGAAAATTCGTAAATTTGGCATTTCTTGAGAACCAGTTTTTGAATCGTTCTGAAAATTTGGATATAAGCTTGATTTTTGATTCTCTACAACTTTTCCATTGACACCAAAATGGGTTTCTTTTGAAGAAAGTGCTCAAACTATGACATATGACAATAGCCGGCAGTTTTCAATTCACCATTTACGAATTTTCACAAAACTTGCATTTTAAGCGAAACTACTAAGTGTATCTTTTTGGAAATTTGGCTATAAGCCTAATTTTTGATTCTCTACAACTTTTCTATTGACACCAAAATGGGTTTCTTTTGAAGAAAGTGCTCAAATGCTCAAACTGGGACATCTCCAGTCCTCGATTTTTGAGTCTCACACTTGTCTCACACACAAACCAAAATCCTACCACGAAAGAGGAATCCGCAAATTGCCTGTAAAATGGGCACAAGTCGTCGATAATAATGAAAGTTATTATAAATAGTCTTGCTTGGGAACTTTTGGTGCATTCCCCATACAGTCCGGACCTCGCCCCTTCTGATTACTATTATTGAGTAATGAGCTTTCGGGAGAACACTTCGATCCGGAAAAAAGAGTCAAAAATTGGCTTTGCAAGTTTTTCGATTCAAAACCAAAATCCTACCACGAAACAGGAATCCGCAAATTGCCTGTAAAATGGGCAGAAGTCGTCAATGATAATGGAAATTATTTGGAATGAATTGATGGTTTTATGTTGAATAAATTTTAGTTCAAAGTCCGGCAGTTTTCAATTCACCAACCCAATATATGAAGCGCCAAGGTACAATAGAAGTTTAAAGTTTAGCTACAACTTCATCTCAAAATCCGAATCAAACTGATCTCATTCATGTCAAAAAAAAATGCATTTGTACGAGTTTTTTTTCCATCGAAAAGTTGCGACTGTTTCTCGAAAAGGAAAAGGATTTTCTCTTTCTCTTTCTCTTTCTCTTCATCCACATTCACTTCATTCACCCATTTACAATGCAAAGTCTCCGCCAGTGAATGGTCATTTTCCAGAAAAAAGGAGAAAAGTGCGTGAAATAAAGTGACAGTTAGATTTAATTCAATGCAAAATGTTTACTCACCGATTTTTTTCCGAAAAAGGGACTCGGGGACTGAAGGGAATTGATTTTTGAAACTTTCATAAATAAAATTGGCTACTTTTCAGAGATCTTGCTGTATTGGTTCATTGCTTTATGCTGTATTGGCTTTTTTTTACAGTATCCAGCACATAATCCAGCTAGAGTAGATGGAATTGTTGTCACATCTTGCTGTATTGTTGAACTGGCTTTTCACAGTGCTATAGTAAAACGCTAGCACTACAGTACTCCTTTACTAATAGTTATAAACTCCTGGTGTTTTTGTAGTACGCAGACAAGTTCAAGACAAGCCAGTTGAAGACAAGCCAGTTCAACAGTCAACAGTCAAACCAGTTCAACAGTCAACAGTCAAGCCAGTTCAACAGTCAACAGTCAAGCCAGTTCAACAGCCAAGCCAGCCTCTGTAGAGCTGGCTGGCTTAGGATGCAAAGTACTGTACAATAGTACTCATAGTCAGGATGTAACTTAAACTAAGTAGATGCTGTACTCACTACTGTACTCACTATTGTACTCACCAAAAAGCTAGTCAACCATTTCCACCTATAAGTAAGCTTATTCAGTGTATCGGAGCTGACTATAGTACTCTTTGATATGCTATGTACTCTGCTATGTACTATGCTATGTACTTTGATATGCTATGTACTTCTTTAGCTATGTACTATAGGTACTATACTTAATTTTTAATGCACTCAATCCATATCTCCCCCCAGCTCTCCACTCATAAGTATTATTCAGTCAGTGTTTTCCCCCACTTGACCATTCCAAACACAACCCTTCACACATTGGACATGATACAAGAACCATTTCAATGTGTCGGTTCTCTTTTCGCCATTCATTTCATGTATTGATGCGGCTTCCGGTCAACGGACAATAGGAATGCGAATGGAGAGTGGGAAATGAGAGAGGAAAGTGACCCCTACTCATGCAAATTCCCATATAGGTGAATAGTATATCCTGGAGGGAATGGGAGTTGAAGAGTTCAAGTGCTGGATGATCAAATGGGGAGCCGGGAAGAATATTTGATCAAAGCTATTAGCTTAGTTATTAGCTTAGCTATTATCTTAGCTACTAACTTAGCTATTAGCTTAGCTACTAACTTAGCTCTATAAGCTATTAGCCCTATAAGGCAATAGATAGATTTGTTAGGACTAGATCAATTTAACTAATAACTTGATATCTGAAAAACAAAAATCTATTTCTATTTCACGTGTTGTTTTTCCAATTTCCTTGATCTTCACATCTTCAAGATAGAAAAAACTAAAAATAATCTAAACATTTCAAGTGTTGGAATCAAATTTATTATAAGATTATTATAAGATTATTATAAGCTTTATTATAAGATTATTATAAGCTTTATTATAAGCTTATTATAAGACAACGATCACTGCTATGACTACAAATCAGTATTGATTCAAGAGTCATGAAGATGCCTTTTCAGTACAATTATTCACTCGTCTTTCTTCTCTGAAGATACCGAATAGCTCAGTGGCTAAAGCAAAAGGGTTGAGCAAAAGATCGAGGGTTCAATCCGCTCTCCGGGAATCTTTCTTTACTATTCTTAGCTCAGGCATTATTTTTTTTTGATTGCTTTGATTGATTGATGGCTATCTTTGTAATTTTCCCATCCTATATAAAGATTGCTTTATTTGCAAACTTGAACTGGATTATGAATGTTTTTGGTGCCAATATTGATCCAGTTTCAACTTTTATGAGTTTCAATCTGAAAGAATTCGCCCTAGTCTAGATGCAGATCATTTCATAGTACTAGATTTCGGCTATAGTCTAAATTTTTCGAATTTCATTTCACTTTAGCACTGAGCTGATACTGATACTTGATACTGAGCCCACTGAGCCAATAATTTCCAATTACAAGAGTTTCATTCTGAAAAAATGACTACAAATTTCTCTCGGAAAACTCGTAACGTCTAAAAGACGATCAACGATTTTGATTTCAAAAAGAAATGCATGGTCACTCGCTTCTTTCCCCTTTTCATCCTTCTTCTTCCCCTTTTCACTCCACTAACACTCTCTTTACCTGTACGTATTTGAGAGTGCGTCAATGTGTCGGTCACTGCCGCAAATCCCACCCAATTTTGGCTGGTCACAGCAAAAGGCAAACCACGAAAAGGAAAGGCAGGTAATTGCACACACATACACACACACACACACACCTTCACCCCCTCTTTAGAACGAACCCCAAGCCCAAGGTCGACCACCCGTACTCTTATGATCTGTGTATGCGGGCATAAAAGAATTTCCCCCCTCAGAGATACTAAGGGTTTTATTCAAACCACATGCGGTCATATATTTTCTTTCTTTTCGTGCGTTTCTTTTCAATCGCCTCCACCCGATCCCATTGACCGAAATATGCAAAATTGAGCGCACTAAGGGATCGGCTCTTTTATCCAAAATACAATCAAATATTGGACTTGGAGATGGAAAGGAAATGATTGTATTTTAGAATGATTGTATTTTAGAATGATTGTATTATAGAATGATTGTATTTTAGAATGATTGTATTATAGAATGATTGTATTATAGAATGATTGTATTATAGAATGATTGTATTATAGAATGATTGTATTTTAGAATGATTGTATTTTAGAATGATTGTATTTTAGAATGATTGTATTTTAGAATGATTGTATTTTAGAATGATTGTATTTTAGAATGATTGTATTTTAGAATCATTGTATTATAGAATGATTGTCTTTTTAGAATGATTGTCTTTTTAGAATGATTGTATTGTATTCTACACTAAGTTCAGATCTTTTAAATGATTGAATCAAACCTGGAAACAAAGGGATAGAGATAAAACTCTTAAATAAAATCGGATTGTTCTCTCGATTTGGCTACTGTTAAAGTTATACAGGGTGTTCCACAATTACTGATACCCCGACCCCTCATCATAAAAGCATTTAAATTGTCCAACGCGAGCGATTTATTGACTGTTTTTTGAGTTTTTCTTGTTTTAAACATGTTTTCATTTAATAATATTTTAAAAATTGTCCTTTTTTAAAAATGGCCAAGCCCTCCAGCTTTCGCGACTTGATCATTTCTTTTCACAAGAAAGGTATTCCTGCACGATCGATCCGTCAACGACTGGGAGTGACAAAACAACTTGTTTTGCGAACATGCAAACGTTTTAAGTCCCTTGGAACAAATCAGGATCGAAAGGGACGTGGAAGTCTTGTAACTTTGGCTGTTAAGACTGTTATCAAGAACGTTCGCGAGAGAATAAGGCGCAACCCGGAGAGAGACCTGTTCGTCAAATGGCGCGTGAAATGAAAGTTCCTGTGACTTCCATGCATCGAATCGTTCGAAAACGCTTAGGAATGAAAGCTTTCAAGAAAAACAAGTGTCACGGAATTACCGATGCTACAAAACTTAAGAGAGAACAGCATTGTGCTCAACTTCTTGCTCGGTTTCCTGGAAAAGCTCACCGAAGGATTCTTTTCACCGATGAGAAAGTTTTTACGGTCCAGCAAGTGTTGAACAAGCAAAACGATCGAATTTACGGCATTTCTAATCCACACAAATCAGTTTCGCATTCTCTTCATCCGACCTCGGTGATGGATCTCCCCTACTTGCGTGCCACGGTCGACGACTTCCCGAAGCGCCTTCAACTCTGTATCAACGCGAAAGGAGGACATATCCGATAATTGTCGTTTTTCCATTACTTTACTATCTAATTTGTTAAAAATAAAAGTTTCATCACCAGTTTTCTACTAAAAAAAGTTTTTTCAAGCTAGTTATCAGGTATCAGTAATTGTGGAACACCCTGTAGAATGATTGTATTGTATTCTACACTAAGTTCAGATCTTTTAAATGATAGAAAATGATCGAATCAAACCTGGAAATAAAGAGATAGAGATAAAATTCTTAAATAAAATCGGATTGTCCTCTCGATTTGGCTATTGTTAAAGTTATACAATAGATGTAGAATTTGTGACAAAAATAAAACCACATTGGTAAAGATTTGTTCGTTTTAATGTTTTTGATAATTATTTATTCGCATTTATTCAGCAAAAATGATAAAAACCGCAAAGAGAACCTCGTTTCATATGACAAGCTCGTTGCAAGACGGGTTTTTTTGGCACTCAGACTTTGGCAAGATCAAATGAGATCAGTTGATAGAAGAAATCGATCAGAATTATTTAAGAATTATTTAAGAATTGTTTAAGAATCTAACAAAATATAGCAAATCAACAAATTCTGCAAAAAGAAATTTTTTCATCGTTCTCGCGACACTTTAGCCGTCCACCAATAGTAGAGACCGATCGAGTTGATCCCGAAAGACATGAGAATGAAGAAGAAAATGAACACGATTAGGCAAACCTGAAAGAACGATTGAAAAGAGCTATATCAAATAAAATTTGAACATAAAATGTTCCTCATATTACTCAATAATTTTAACATAAAACTTTGACACTTTTGGTTTTGAAGTTGAAGTTGAAAAGTTGGCTTTAAAGCTAGATCAACTAGTTAAAACAGTTCTCTACTCATAACAGGCTACTTTTTAGACAAGAAGAAGTGAAGGAAGTGGCAAGAAAAAAGATTCTCGGAGAGGGATTGAACACTCGATCTCAATCGAACCCTCGACCCTCAACCGGGCAATTGCTCTAGCCACTGATCTATCCGGTACCTTAACTTGTGAAGAGAAAAAAGGAAAGACAAGGGGGAAGAAGAAAGGAGGAAGTCATAAGTTATCATTTCAATTTCAATTCCGTTTCTCACCCGTTCAATCACAGCCGCCAACCAGTCGAACTCAAGCTCGGCGAGATTTCGCGCTGTTCGCGGCGTTGTTGCTAAGAAAATTTTCTTCGTTTTTAAAAGTTTAGCTTTAGATTCGATACTGAAAACATTAGCTTTCACTAAAAATGTTTTTTGAATGTAATCTTTGGGTGCTGCTAAAGCCGAACATGAATTTTTCGCTATGTTTAATATTTATGGCGATCAATAGACCAATAGATCACTCGTTTTGTCCAAAGCTAATGTTAAAAAAAAGAAACAAACATATCAAACACATATATTTTAATAAGTTTAAGTCACTTTTTCAAAATTATTGTCTTGATGTTTGTCTAGAAATTTCTATGGAAAGCTCTTTTTAATGATTGTCCCATAGATTCGAAAACTTGAAAAGGTTGAATAAATCGAGTTCTTTACAAATTTATGTTAAGTTTTCTTAAAAGAATCAAAACTAGAATATGATTCCAACACTTTTAATGTCCCATAGATTCAAAAATTGACAAATAGTTAAGAATTTCTTATCATTAAACAAGAACAATTGAAATCTGTCTCCTTTTAGTCAAATTTAGTGATCGAGTTCCAATAACTCGGTTTTTCTCATAACAAATTGTGTAAACAATAAAAGTAAATGAGCATTTTGTCATCATATTTGTCCCTACTCTGCTTTCTTAATGATTTTTTTTCATAAAACGATTTTGAAAGCGTTAAACAACTCAACTCAAACAACAACAACTTAAAAATGTCCAGAAATATTAAATCTATTAAAAAAATGTGTTCTGTTGAGCTAGAATTAACTTCTTTGAACTTAATAGAACTGCTATGCTAGTAAGAACTTTGAATAGCTTCCAAATTATCCATTTAGAGTCTTAAAAGCTAACTCTGAACATATAATTGGCTCAAAAAAGTACACCAAAGTCGTTGGGCAACAGCTTGGAAGTCTAAAATATCTACAAAAACATTTCTATAGTCAATAAATGCTAACTAGTATATTTTTATCAACACATTCAATAATTTAATCTTCTTTTGGCTAAACCAACGATCAAAAGTGACGCCTATCCGCAGAGCGCTCTCCAGTGATTGACATGTGCTCGTTTTGTGTAGGAATTTCGACGGTGGGAAATCCAAATCTTCCTGAAACAAAGGAAAATAGAGTACTTGCAATATATAGAGTACTTACAATAATATGTATAGAATAACTTACAGTACTTACAGTAGTAAATAAAACCGATTAAAGCTTAATCCCAAACCTTATCATCATCGATATACGACGTGTCCTCATCCAGATCTACATCGCCCATCGGTGTGTACTCTGGTATTGCATGTGTTCCATCTAAAAAATAATCATTTTTGCAAAACTGTATGGAAATTTTTACTGATTTTAAGCACTTCCGTGCTGATGTTGAGACTTTTTCGCGTTTTTTCCATCGTTATATTGTCCTCTTCAGCGTTTACGTGAACGGTTTTTGGAGAAGAGTTCGATTTGAGATTCTCTTTGGACTGAAAAATCAACTTAGCTGCTCTACTAGGTTTCAAAATCTATCTAAATGCTTAAACTAAGTAAATCCAAGTCATTACCTTGCTCAACTTGTAGACTTTTTGCCAGAGACTCTCTTTGCGTTGACGTTGCGTTTTTCGTAGTCGTTCTTCCTGGAAATTTACAGAAGTCATTAATTTATTATTGGTTAAAGCATGCAAAGTAGAAAATGAAAAGTTTAAAGGTTAAGCAATAGAGAAAAAAGATAGAAAAAGCCTACTCGTGCCTTTTGAGCATAAGCTTGTCGCATCAATAGCGGGATCTCCATACGAACGAAACGTCCAACCACTCGAGCCCATCTCATTGTCTCTGCAAAAGATTACATTGAAAAGTATATCCAAATATTGTATAAAGATTAAAAGATTGTTTTAGAACTCATTTCCAGAGTTGTTCCGGGACACATTAGGCAAAAAAAAGGCAAAAAATGTTTTGATGAAAATCAAAAATCCGAATCCTAAAAATTCTAAGGAAAAACAAAATTCAGGTTTTTAAAATCTTTTGCTAATTGTTAATTGTTAATATTTTGTTCAATAAAGGTCAATCAAGATCAAGATTTCAAAATTCATTTACCTTTTCTAGGCGGTTTCCCGAGGATCCCCTGTTTCTGCACATAAATGATCACCGATGAGAGTAAAGTGGAAAATGATATCAATAAAATCATACATGTGTAGAACCAGCCTAGAATTTTCTGCATTATATTATCGAAGTTAAATTAAATTAAATCAAATTTACCAATTAGTGGAATAAATGACGACGTTGATGGCATTTTATCGGAAACCATAAAGATGAGAATCGACATCGAGAGAAGTGTCGTGATACCCAAAGAAATCTTCTCTTCGCGAAGCTCGTTGATCGACGAGCAACTGCAAAAGAGTTATTCGATAAGTCGATAAGTTGATAAAGTTGTGTAAAGTTGGGGTAGGCTACTTTGCGCCAAATTTTTTGCGCAACAGGGTCATTTGCGCAACTCGCCAAACTTTCTTCTAAGTGGACCAATCTTTATTATGTTGGTTTCATTTTATTTCATTTCATTTGTGCCATAACTTTTTTTCTAAGTGGGTCAATCTTTATGATTTTGGTGTCATTTTGTTGCACTTGTTGAGATCTACAAAATGACACCAAAATCATAAAGATTAGTCCACTTAAAAGCAAGTTAAGTACTTGTGGGGTTGGGGGAACTTTTTTCTGCAAAAGTACTTTTTCTAGGGCAGTTTTTTTACGTAGATTACGAGATTACTAGACATTTCATAGATCTCAATAATTGTAACAAAATGACACTCAAATCATAAAGATTGGCCGACTTAGAAGAAAGTTATGGCGAGTTGCGCAAAAGATCTAGTTGCGCAAAAAATTTGGCGCAACTAGATGTTGGTTTCATTTTATTTCATTTCATTTGTGCCATAACTTTCTTCTAAGCTAGCTAATCTTTATGATTTTAGTGTCATTTTGTTACAATTATTGAGATCTACAAAATGAAACCAACATGATAAAGATTGGCCTACTTAGAACAAAGTTATGACGAGTTGTGCAAACGATCCAGTTGCTCAAATGACCCTGTTGCGCAAAAAATTTGGCGCAAAGTAGCCTACCCCGTAAAGTTTACAAATTCTCACCTAAAGAATCCGACAATCGATATCAACGTGATGATGCTCGTCGGAGTGATCAAATTGATCACATAGTAGAGCGGTTTCCTCTGCACATGTAGATAGAAATCGAGTAGAGTGTAATTGTTTGGGCAGCAATCGTACTTCTCAACTCGTCTAGTCACTAGAAAAATTTAAATTAAAGAAACACTGAATTGAAGAATCAAAATGAACAAAACCAAGGAAAAATTCATTGAATTTATGGTCAAAAGCTTACAAAATGAACTTTAAAAAGCAAGTTTTCAATACAAAAAAACAGATTTAACGTCTCAACTTTTATTAGGCTATTCAGAAAATCTTTTCGTTTCTTTTACTTTCGTTTAAAACCAACAAATGTTGAAAACAATTGGGGGTAGGCTAATTTCCGCAATTTTTTTTTGCGCAACTCGCCATAACTTTCTTCTAAGTGGTCCAATCTTTATGATTTTGGTTTCATTTTGTTGCACTTATTGAGATCTACAAAATGAAACCAACATGATAAAGATTGGCCTACTTAGAACAAAGTTATGACGAATCGCGCAAACGACCCAGTTGCGCAAATAACCCTGTTGTGCAAAAAAAATTGCGGAAATTAGCCTATCCCAACAATTGAAAACCATAGATGAATTTGTGAATTTGTTATTTTTCAATGAAAGTATGAAAAGAAATGAAAAAAAAACTTTCTACACAGCTTAATACATACTCGTCAATAGTACAAAAAAGAAACTAACAAGGAAATGCCAAGTCATAATGTCACGGGAAAATTCAGCGGGAAATGCTTCCCCGCGCGCCACAGTGTCGCCGGAAACAGCTGCGGGAAATCCAAAAATTTGTCTCGGAGAAATTTCCCACGGGAAAAACCAATCCAACAGAAATTTCCCGCGGGAAAATTTTAAAATGGAAAAAATTTCTCGCGCAAACACTGCGGGAAACTTCTTACGCCATCCTCTTCCCCGCGAGATGATGGCATGATAAAGGGACAGGAAGGGGAACTATTTCTCGCAACATTATGACCTCGGCTTTAAATCCCGCAACTGGATGTGGTGGCCAAATGATGTAAGTGGTATAGTATTCGACGCAGAATTTCACGCTGTTTCCAAATCTGCTTTCCGCTTCTGATATGAAGCACTCTGTCAAAAGTTATAAGCATGAAAAGGTTTGTATGGGTTTTTAAAAATCATACCCTGAATTTATAAGCAGATTTCCCAAAGACTTTAAGAAGCAGTGGCCGAGTGGAAGTAGATCAGAATACAAGATAAAGATTCTCTAGTTTGAGTCCGTTATTCTGCTTTTTTCTATTGCTTTTTTAGATTTGTAAAGTTAATTGTTCTCCATTTCAAATACAATTTTATTTTAAACTACTTCTCATAAAAAGTGTTTATTTTTAACTATTAACATCAAAAACCTATCATTAAAATTAAAAAAAGACTGACGTTAATGATAGACTGGAAGCTAGACTGGAAGCTAGACTAGAAGCTAGACTGGAAGCTAGACTGGAAGCTAGACTGGAAGCTAGACTAGAAGCTAGACTAGAAGCTAGACTGGAAGCTAGACTGGAAGCTAGACTGGAAGCTAGACTGGAAGCTAGACTGGAAAGAACAATTTCCTAGGCCAAGCTAACCTCTTGACTTTTGTCCTTTCTGTCCAGCTCTAGGCAGGTAGCTGGCTTTGCCCAAATCAATTCAATGAACTCACCCGCTGTCCCCAACACATTCCATCCCTCATTCTCGATACAATTTGATGTCCCAATCGCGTGGGAAGCATTAAAAGGATAGTAGTCAATATAAGTGTTATCGAAAGTCCAGCTGCCAAAGATCAACTTGCACATCTAAAATCAACGATAGCTTTTGAACGAACTTTTGAATAGTCATGCCAAACAAAACAACAAACAATCACCTGAATATCGAAAGGGAAAAACCTAAAAGTGATTCTAACACTGAGGTTCTCATTGACAAACCTCAAATCTAGATTGCAACTCAATTTGTAAATGGTCGGATATAAAAGTTCAATGAAAGCACCCTCAGCTTTTGTCGTCAATTTTGCATTCAATAACCGTCGAGTGTCCCGATCTTCCATTACTAGGCTAAATTTGAGTTTGCTCAAAGAATAAACGATCAAATAGCTATAGATCTTTGATTGTTAATGATCTAATGATATTAGATTGAATACTAAGTCTTGCACCCTTATATAATCGTCAAAAATGGCAGTGCCGAAAGAGATCGAGTAGTGCTCATTCAAAAGCTTGTCATATGAGTTTTGTGACTCGAATTCGAACGCTTTTTGTATATAAATGTAGCCAAGATTTTGGGCTTTAAATCACTATATAACACTTAGAGCTTTCGAAATAAGTTAGACATTTGTCAGCTTTTAGAAAAAGTTCGGGCAGAAGTTTTGGGGCAAGAATATCATTAGATCATTAGATCAAAGCTAAAGCTCAAAGCTAAAGCTCAAAGCTAAAGCTCAAAGCTAAAGCTCAAAGCTAAAGCTCAAAGCTAAAGCTCAAAGCTAAAGCTCAAAGCTAAAGCTCAAAGCTAAAGCTCAAAGCTAAAGCTCAAAGCTAAAGCTCAAAGCTAAAGCTCAAAGCTAAAGCTCAAAGCTAAAGCTCAAAGCTAAAGCTCAAAGCTAAAGCTCAAAGCTAAAGCTCAAAGCTAAAGCTCAAAGCTAAAGCTCAAAGCTAAAGCTCAAAGCTAAAGCTCAAAGCTAAAGCTCAAAGCTAAAGCTCAAAGCTAAAGCTCAAAGCTAAAGCTCAAAGATAACCTACGAGTTGTAAAGAGTAGTGTCGGGTAGCCACAATTTACTATGTGGTACCATGATCTCAGTAACATTCCCATATTTTTTCGGATCCCATTTCAGTAGTTTATCGTACCAACGCTGTAATCAGTAAATCTATTTTTTACTTTCGTTTTATTTCTATAAACACTACAAAACTACAAAACTACAAAACTATAAAACTACAAAACTACAAAAACTGAAAAAGTCTAACTTTCAACCAAAACTAACCTCAACTATCCATGCATTCAACATCAGATATTGTTGTGGCTCGTTCTAGAAATTGTTTCATGAATTTTGAAAATATTAGGTACATGCATAGGTACAGTACTGGACAATGAAATATGATATTTGAAGAAACGATCGTCACTTTCGCGCGTCTGTAACTCCTTTGCCTTTGAGTCTAAACTATTAGTGTTTTACATTTTCTGAAAGCCCTTTTCAAGGGCTACACAATGGTAATATTAATATTTAGAAATACGGTAAAGACAAGGGAGTTATAGACGCGCGAAAGTGACGATCTTTTTTCAAATATGATATTTCGTTGTCCAGTAGTGTATGTCGTAGCCGTTTACATAATTTTCTTACATTCAACTTTTAAGCGTCTTATCTATTAATTTTCTTAGGATTTTATGACCCAATCATGGAATCAGTATGGAAATTCTCAAATATTAGCCTTCAAAATAAGTTCAAATAGATGCTGACTTGTTTGATCAATCATACAGTACTGGACAATGAAATATGATATTTGAAAAACGATCGTCACTTTCGCACGTCTGTAACTTCCTTGTTTTTGAGTTTAAACTATTAGTCTTTTACATTTTCTGAAAGCTCTTTTCAAGGGCTACACAATGGTAGTATTAATATTTAGAAATACCGTATTTTTGACGCATTTTAGCGCGCTCGAAAGTGACGATCGTTTTTCAAATATGATATTTCATTGTCCAGTACTCTACATGCATAAGAAATGCGAATTTCAACATTTTCATAAATTTCCAACGATAGAAATCTGATATCGATATTGATGATATCGATGAATGTTATATACTATTTGAAAGTTGTAAATCTCCTCTACAAAATAGGCTAAAACGTTTTTTCAATTGATCGAAGCATTGAAGAAATTTCGGGCGATTGAAGAGGACGAAATGCGAGTGACCAAAAAAGGAATCGAGTCACTGTAGGGACAAGTTTAGTGTGGTCAAAATCGAGTTAGCTTCCGAAAATTGAAGATTTAAAAACAAAAAAGGATAACTATATATGAATTCATTAAAAAAGTCTAACGGAAATGCATTTACAGAAATTTAGATGGAGCGTAAGTTCAAAACCCTCAAAATTGTCAAAAAAACCGGCTTTTTCACAAAAAAGAAAAATTACTGTAAAAACGAAGTTTTCCCATGAAATGATCCCAACTCTTAGGCTGATTTTGAATGATTTTTTTAGAGAATGATTAGTTTCCACTATATAGTCAAAAGCGAACTCTTGTGAGAGTGGGGTTTTCAAGAAAGTGCCCCTTTGACCACACTAAACTTGTCCCTAAAGTGACTCGATTTCTTTTTTGGTCACTCGCATTTCGTCCGCTTCAATCGCCCGAAATTTCTTCAATGTTTCGATCAATTGAAAAAACGTTTTAGCCTATTTTGTAGAGGAGATTTACAACTTTCAAATAGTTTATAACATTCATCGACATCGATACCAGGTTTCTATCGTTGAAAATTTATGAAAATGTTTGAAATCCGCATTTCTTATGCATTTATCAAATAAATTTGAATGATTCACAAACCACTTCAATGATTTGATAAAGTTCCATGCTGAAAAACACGCGAATTGATTCGTTTTGTCTTTTTTTTGGAATAAGATCGTGGTTATACTTGGAGAAAATTTCTTCAGAAATCTTGTAGTGAAAAGGAGTTGAATCTGAAAAGGATTACTCAAAAAATAAACACAAACGCACACTTTCTAGTGAACTAAATCTTCATGAATCTTTTTTTCTTGCTGAAATCAATGTAATGTAGTAAGAAAAAGGAAGATCTGCGAAGATCTGTGAGATTTCAGAAGATCTGCGAGATTTCAGAAGATCTGCGAGATTTCAGAAGATCTGTGAGACTTCAGAAGATCTGTGAGACTTCAGAAGATCTGTGAGATTTCGGAAGATCTGCGAGACTTCAGAAGATCTGTGAGATTTCAGAAGATCTGTGAGATTTCGGAAGATCTGCGAGACTTCAGAAGATCTGTGAGACTTCAGAAGATCTGTGAGACTTCAGAAGATCTGCGAGACTTCAGAAGATCTGCGAGACTTCAGAAGATCTGCGAGATTTCAAAAGATCTGCGTTTCAGATTCATCTGACAATAAGCTTCTACTGTATTTTAGATCTTTCTATTTTCTATTGTTTATCTTTCTATTTTCTATTTTCTTATCTTTCAAATGTTTTTTATTTTGATTCTTATTGAAAATTTCCTTTTAACTGACCATGTTCGGAAATAACGTCATTGAAAAAAGTAAATGAGTAAATTGAAACCATCAAAAATCCTTTCGAAAGCATTTTCTGAAAGAAATTTTATTGAAAAATTAAGAAAATTTTGAAAATTTTGAAAAAAAAGCACAAAAAAGTTTTTTTGTCTTTTGAAGTCTTTTGAACATTTTTGAACAAACTATTTTAATATTTAAAAGAAAGATGTGTGCTTAGAGCTTTGATCTTTCAAAAGTTTCAAGACAAAACTGTGGCTTAGAAATTGAAGAACAAATCTAGAAAGTATCAAATATTGGTAAAATTCTATTACTTAAAAAAAGCGTTTTATAGATCGCCTTTCGAATTGTGAACATTACGAATTGTTAACTAAATACCGTATTCTCTCTAATAGTAGTGCACCCAAGCCAGCCGAGTTGATGCCTATTTTACAGTTTCGAAGTTTTCCCAGAAGTTTCCCAGAAGTTTCCCAGAAGCTTACCACTTCAATCCTCCACTACATCTCAACGTCAGCTCCCGACTAAGATACTGAGCTCTTGACGAAGTGAATGAGAAAATGAAGTTAAAAAAAAAAGAAGCCAGTCGACCATGACGAAAAGTGAATGAGAAAATCATCAAAATCGGTCCACTAGTTTTGAAGTTACAGCCACGAAAAGTGGTGCGGTCAAGGGTTTAGTTCGGGTTTAGTTTAGTCAAGGGTTTAGTTCGCATTCGGACGTAACATATACCGTATTCTCTCTAATAGTAGTGCATCCCGCGGAACCGAGTTGATGACTATTTTACGGTTTCCAAGTTTTCACAGAAGCTCAACACTCAAATCCCCCACTAGATCTCATCGTCAGCTACATTTTCCGACCCCACATCGATAGGTTCTGATAAGCGCTTTTCGAGATTTCGAGAAATTTAGACGAAGCTTAGGGTGCACTACTATTAGAGAGAATACGGCATTGGGTTGGAAGGTAAGTTCTGTTTCGTTTTCTTTTGGAAGAGGTGCTTAAACTTTTGGAAGAGGTTCTTAAAATCAACCAATTTACTTAACCAATGTTATAGCTCATTCGAAAGTTGAATTCAAGGCGGGAAAAAAGTAAATCGGGCAAATCTCGCAATTGCAATCTGACAATCGGTTTTCTAACTCGTTCAACGAAATCACAAATCATTTGTGAAAGTTTTCGATCGTGATCACCTATCACCGATCAAAGAAAAGGAAATCTCTGACTCGAGCTAATAAAGCTAAGCTCGAAGCTCGAAATAAAGCTAATAAAGCTCGAATAAAGCTAAAGAGGCAAAGATCCTCTCTCAATAGTCTTTAGTCAGAATAAAACCGTTTGAAGACGAGTTGAAAGTGTCACAGATTGGCAAGCATCGTAAAATGACGTTTCTAATCGGGAATAGCAGGGTCAAACGACAATCAAATAAGCAAAAATTGTTTTTCTAAAGTCTTGTTTTTTTCAAAAAAATAGTGACCAGATTTAATGGCAGAAAAAGAAATTCGCCTAGCTTGAGAAAATTTGATTTAAAATGGAGGTCAAACCTCAGCCGGAGCTTTCTTTAGGGTCAACTTCTTGAAACGATCGTCAAAAAAGCAAGAAGAATCTTTTTCTTTCAGTATATCATTCAATTTAAATATATTATATCAAAATTTAAATAGTTTTGACTAGATTTAAATAGTTTTGACTAGATTTAAATAGTTTTGACTAGATTTAATCAATGAATCTAAATGAATCTAAATCTAATAAAGTCATTTTCTTTACTATTTCTCTTTATCTAACTAGAGAAAATGTCGAAATTTAGATTTATCCTTTTTTTCGGAAATTTGGTTATAGAAAAGTTCAATTTATTTTGTATACTCTGATGTAAGAAAATCGAGAAAATTTGTCTCAAAGTTGAACTACCTACCTGGAAGAGCCAATCAACTAACTCAAGATAAAGAAGTTGAATCAACTTATGGTTAGTTTCATTAGAATCTTCATTAAATTTGGTTATAGAAAAGTTCAATTTATTTTATATATTTAAGAGAATGTAAGAATGTAAGAAATGCAAGAAAAGAAACAATTCTGATGTAAGAAAATAGAGAAAATTTGAGTCAAAGTTGAACTACCTACCTGGAAGAGCCAATCAACTCAGATGGTCTATAACTCGAGGTATAGAAGCTGAATCAACTTATGATTGATTTCATTAGAATCTTCATTAAATTTGGCTATAGAAAAGTCGAATTTGTTTTGTAGACTTACTCATAAGAAAATAGAGAAAATTTGAGTCAAATGTTGAACTTCCAGATAAGAGTCTTAGAGTTCGGAGACTCTTCCAAATTCCGTGGTGAGTCTCGAAGTTTGGGGACTTTTATATTTTGCTCTATAACTCGAAAAAATACGGAAGTACCATTTTCCAAGCAAAAGCTCCATTTTCGGTGATCCAAAACCAAATGTCAGCTTTTTTTTTTGCAAAAGTCAAGCGCCCGGAAACGTTTTCTCGGGGATAATGTTAAACAAAGCATGAAAAAAATGCCCACTCACAAATCAATAAGGAATCATTTTTTGTTTCTGCAGAAATGTCTCTGCATTTTTTGTCTCTGCAAAAAAAAAACGGAAGAAAATAAAACAGAATGTTGGAATAAAACGGAAAGAGTAAAAGTCGGGGTGCCTCTTTTTGGAACTTAAAAAAAGTGGAGGTTCCGCACATTTGCACTCAAACAATGGAGAGTAGTGGACGAGGAAAATCTTTTTTAAAAAGAAAATAAAAGAAGATTTTTTTTCCTTAATAAATAAAAAGGATTTTAAAAACAAACTAGACTAAAACTAAAAAGAATTAAAAAGAAATAAAAAGAAGTGATTTCAGAACTAAAAAGAGATCAAATCAGACTTAAAAAAGAGATTAGAGAATTGCTTTGATGAGTTAAAAGTTCAGAATAATCAATTCGCCGATTGATTTTTCGGATCATTACCTTAAATTTTGTATTTTAGCTGTAACTTTCCATTCTGTTAAACCATTGTCCTACTTAAGTAGGAGCCTTAAGTAGGAGCATTAAGTAGAGCATTAAGTATAGCCTTAAGTAGAGCCTTAAGTATAGCCTTAAATAGAGCCTTAAATAGAGCCTTAAATAGAGCCTTAAATAGAGCCTTAAATAGAGCCTTAAATAGAGCCTTAAATACTTAAGTAGGAGCCTTAAGTATAGCCTTAAGTATAGCCTTAAGTATAGCCTTAAGTATAGCCTTAAGTATAGCCTTAAGTATAGCCTTAAGTATAGCCTTAAGTATAGCCTTAAGTATAGCCTTAAGTATAGCCTTAAGTAGAGCATTAAGTAGAGGCTTAAGCAAAGCCTTTACAGCTAAAATACAAAATTTAAAGTAATGATAAAAGATCGATGGTCGAATCGATCATCGAATCGATCGGCGACAGTAGCCAAATTGAGAGAACTAAAGCTCGATTCTCTTAGTCTCTTTGTTAGTTTACATTTAAACTAAAATCAATGATTATTTTCATCTTTTTCTTCAAATGATTAGAATCAAATGACGCAAAAAGACGAAAATATTCAAAGCCTCATTCTTCTTTTCCCTTCAATATCTATTTTTGGCATCTAAGACAAAAATCGAATTAAATTCAACGCTCTTTTATACCCTTTTCTTCAATGTTACACCAAAAATCAACAAAAATAATCTTTGGCTGTTTTTTTCAATTAAAAAATGAAGGAAATTTGATGAATGACACTTTGAAAGATGTCTTTGAAAGAAAAAAGTTGAATAACAAAGTTGAATAACAAATTTGAAGCAGAGAAAAAGCTATAAACTATTGATGAAAGAATTTTAGCTAATAAAAAACAAAATGTTTGACATTCTTTGACATTTTTTGCTTTTTCTAATTTGATTTGATGCATTTGCGCGCGTGATTTAATGAAGGAAAACCTTTTGAACAAGAGCTTTGAACAAGAGCTTTGAACAAGAGCTTTGAACAAGAGCTTTGAACAAGAGCTTTGAACAATTAAATGAATAAGCAGGCTTTGAAAATGGCTTTAAAAATTTAGAATTTGCAATAAAATACAATAAAATACAATAAAATGTTTTTGGTCGAGGTTAACTACGAGTAAAACCTCTTTACACGTCGAGTAAATTGAATCTCTTTAAAAGGAGTATATTATATAACAAAATGTTTGACATTTTATATGCTTTTTCTAATTTGATTTGATGCATTTGCGCGCGTGATTTAATGAAGGAAAACCTTTTTGAACGAGAGCTTTGAACAAGAGCTTTGAACAATTAAATGAATAAGCATTTGTGCTCGATGAAAAATTGCTCGCTGGGCAATGTTTTTTCTTTCGGAGCCTCGGAAATTCACTTTTCTTTGAGTTAACAGAAAGCCGCTGAACACCGGAAATCCTTTAAAAAACTTTGTAAAACGAAAAAAGTAATGTTTAGATTTAAAATTTGATTTAAAAAACGGAGAATCAATTTTATTAGGTGTGTGAAAAAGTAATCCACGTTTTTTATTTTTATCTGATGACCAAATAAGACGCTGTCTTCTCGTTCAACCCTCGTTCAACCTCTTCAGAAATAGGCCTTACATTAAATTGTGATGGGTCAACCGTAAGGAAACGCTTGAATGCCATGAATTTTATCAAAAAGTTCGACAAATGGATACCGCATGAATTGAGCGAAGAAAACAAAACAATGCGCCTTACAATCGCCAATTCTTTGATTAGTAAACATCAACTTGAGCCATTTATTGATCGAATTGTTACGTGTGATGAAAAATGGGTTGATTACGATAATTCTAGAAGGTCTGGACAGTGGGTGGAACGTGGTAAACCTGCTGGGACAATGCCCAAAAAAAGCCTCCATCCGAAAAAATTTTAATGACAGTTTGGTGGACTGCACAAAGGAGCTTTAAAGGAGTTTTAAAGGAGTTTTAAAGGAGCTTTGAAGGAGCTTTAAAAGAGCTTTAAAGGAACTAAATAGGGACTATAAAGGAGCTTTAAAAGAGCTTTAAAGGAACTAAATAGGGACTATAAAGGAGCTTTAAAAGAGCCTTAAAGGAACTAAATAGGGACTAAAAAGGAGCTTTAAAGGAGCTTCAAAGGAACTAAATAGGGACTATAAAGGAGCTTTGAAGGAGCTTTGAAGGAGCTTTAAAGGAGCTTTAAAGGAACTAAATATCGACTATAAAGGAGCTTTAAAGGAGCTTTGGTATTATGCACATAGACTATTTACCACGTGGCCAAACGATTAATTCGAATGTCTATTGTGCCGAGATTGATGCAGTCCAACAAAAACTCACTGAGAGACGCGCATCATTGGTAAATAGGAAAGGTGTTCTGTTGCTCCATGATAACGCGCGACCATATGTCTCTTTACAGACTCGACAAAAAATCCAGAGTGTTGGATGGGGGGTTTTACCACATCCACCTTATAGTCCAGACCTTTCTGCATCTGATTATTATTTATTTTTGTCTCTGTCTAACTTTTTGGCCAATAAACGGTTCAATTCCGAAGAAGATGTCAAAACCGAGATTGATCTTTTCTTCGCCTCTACGGACCAAGATTTTTATTATCGTGGAATGTCTTTACTTGTAGAACGTTGGCAAAAGGCTGTTCTTTCGAATGGTGATTACTTCGTTGAATCAAAATTATTTTAACGAAACTTATGGTCTTTTATATTTAAACGTTAAAAACGTGGATTACTTTTTCACACACCTAATAGTTTTGGGTGAATGAAGCGAGCAAATCAAGCATGAAAAAAAAAGCACAACGAATAGGCAAAAGAAGCGAGCAATTTAGGCAATGCTCAGGGTGCATTACTATTAGAGAGAATACGGTATTGGGTTGGTAAGGTAAGTTCTGTTTCGTTTTCTTTTGGAAGAGGTTCTTAAACTTTTGGAAGAGGTTCTTAAACTTTTGGAAGAGGTTCTTAAACTTTTGGAAGAGGTTCTTAAACTTTTGGAAGAGGTTCTTAAACTCAACCAATCTACACGCGTTATATCTCATTCGAAAGTTGAATTCAAGGCGAAAAAAAGGGGGAAAATCGTTTTTGAATTCATACAGTTTTAAAGTTTTTACAGGCCTTTGAATGAGCTCAGTCTGACCAAAAAAAGTATCGAAATTGCGTTTTGATAGTTTTTTTGTTTGTCTAACTGTCTAACGTAGGCTAAAAAGACGTTATTCGTACTCAGCGCATCAATTCCCCTTAGAAACTCATTTTTAAGATTTTTACAAAAAAATATTCAAAATTTTTGTTGCGAGCCGGAATCGAACCCTTGACCTTTCGGGTGGTAGCTGTGGCGCCGTTTTTTCGCGCGTTTTCTTTGCTTTCTTCTTTTTTCTGCACTTTTTAATTTTTAATTTTGACTTTGTTAGGTGGTTCGGCTGGTTTCATAGATAAAAAATAGATAAAAAACAAAAGAATCGTCAATTGAAAGTGGAAACCTTTTTGAGCAAAGCAAAGCTGGGGCAAAAAATCAAGTTTATTCCTTCAGCAAAACAACAAAGTTTGTTGCTAAAAGTTCAGAAAAACGCCTTCAATCTCTGAAAAAGCAAAATTTGACTCTTTAATCCATGACAATATAAACAAAAAATGAGAAAAGAATGAAAAAAAAGAGAAACTTTGAAAGTTGACAAGTTGAGAAAAGAGGAAATGTTTGATTATTCAAAAAAGACTAATTTAAAAGGTATTATGATACGTTAATTACCCTAAAGTCGCGAGTATAAGTTCTGTTTGGTTTTCGCATGCAAATTGACGGTGCAAATTGGCTGTCTCCGGTGCGGTGTGTCGAGGGTTCGAACCCCGCTGCAGCATAACTTTTTTGCTTTTTAAGAACAATAATAGAAGTAAATTTAATTGAATTATAGAAGGGTTATAGCAATTTTATGCTGTTATTTGTTATTGGAACCGTATTGGAACCGTATTAGATCAAAATAGGAACCGTATTGGAACCGTATTGGAACCGTATTGGACCGGAAAGCGCGTCCGCCCTGCTCCTCTCCGGTGCTCAGTCTTATGGATCCCTCCCTGGCCTCTTCATCCGGCTAAAGTCCACGTCGACGGTCGAAAGGTCGAAAATCTCCAGCGTCTTCTTCAACACTATCGTCTGGATGTATCCATGCACATAACAAATAGCAATGGTGATAGGCTGTCACCCTGTAGTCCTGTAGGCTGTCACCCGCGCTCCAAGAACAATAATAAAAGTTTATATAACAATAAAAATGTATAAAAACCCAACAAAAAGAA
Source organism: Mesorhabditis belari (assembly GCA_958450365.1). Taxonomy (NCBI): domain Eukaryota; kingdom Metazoa; phylum Nematoda; class Chromadorea; order Rhabditida; family Rhabditidae; genus Mesorhabditis; species Mesorhabditis belari. The sequence continues at coordinate 2,043,530 of CAUEEP010000938.1, forward strand.
ATTCAAAGCAATTAAAGCGAATGTAAATTAAGGCAGAACTTATACTCGAGACTTTAGGGTAATTTAAAAGAGTATTAGATGAAAATTTCAATGGTTTAGGTGCATTCTCCATATTAAACTTTGAAAAAATTGCAAAATCTTCACTTTTTTGGTCATAGTTTTCTCGATTTCTCGAGTTTTTTCAACCTTTTTCTTCTCAACTCGACACAGGAAACGTTTCCGGGAACAAGAAATTGGCTATTCTTTTCAAAAAAAAAACTAAAAACTCCAATTCGGTCGATTGCTTTATTGAAATGAATAGAAATAAGAAAGGAAAATTGAAGTTAACACGTTGACGACATTGTCACCTGATGCTGTCTGACACATATTCGTTCGCCTGGGACATTGTCACCTGATGTCAGGTGACATTTTTTGTCGAAAAAAAACAACGTTGTCCCATGCGATTGTTTGTGCAAAAACGCCATTGTCGTCAACGTGTTAACAGCTTTAACTTTTGCTGTTGAATCAATAAATCGAAATGAGAAAGTTTCGATGGATTAAATTCAATAACAAGGCTTTGAAAATGGCTTTAAAATTTTAGAATTTGCAATAAAATGGAATAAAATGGAATAAAATGGAATAAAATGGAATAAGATACAATAAAATTCAATAAAATACAATAAAATGGAATAAAATCCAATAAAATCTCGTAGAAAATATTGATTTTTTGTCTGTTTTTAAGTTGATTAATGTTAAAATGTTAAACTTTTTGATTCTGTATTCATTTCGAATTTTTAAATGAATCTCTTAAATGCTTATTTCTTCTCATCCACAATTAAAGTTGCTTCTTTGAGTTTTAATTTAACTCTAAGAGTTTTAAGTAATTACCGTAAATACTGTAATAGTACCCCACCCCGCCTCGTACAGTCGTGTAGTCGCACAAGTTTTTTAGTATTTCATTTTTTTCAAAGCGCCCGTACTTTCAAAAAATGCGTCTTTGGTATCAAAAAATAGCTGAAATTCAGGGCTATTTTTTTGATACCAAAGATAATGACGGTGCGGAGTGTTGCGTAGTCTAGCTTTGAACGCGTTTTTCTCGACACTGGTTTAAGTTACAATGCGGGCTTAGGTATCAAAAATTAGCTGAAATTCAGGGCTATTTTTTGATACCTAAACGCGCATTGTAGCATAAACCAGCACCGAGAAAAACTCGTTCAAAGCTAGACTACGCAACACTCCGCACCTTTATTATGGAGGTGGGACACCATTACAGTATTTACGGTATGCTTTAAGAAAATAGTTGTTATTAGATGCTAGTTATTTCAAAAAATCTTTTCCTTTCTTTACGGACTTTCTTTTAAAACCACAGTTACCGTAAATACTGTAATAGTACTCGTACAGTCGCGTAGTCGCAAAAGTTTTTTAATATTTTATCAAAGCGCCCGTACTTCGAAAAAATGCGTCTTTGGTATCAAAAAATAGCCCCGAAATTCGGCTATTTTTTGATACCTAAACCCGCATTGTAGCATAAACCAGTGTCGAGAAAAACTCGTTCAAAGCTAGACTACGCAACACTCCGCACCGTCATTATGGGGATAATAATAATACTTTATTCAAAACGATAAAGTGAAAGAAATCATAGAGAAATGCACAGTGATACTTAATCATACAATACATACTGAAATCAATAAGCCAATTACTTACGGCAAAGAGCCACTAGATCTAAAGCATCGATACGTTTCTTGAATATGAAAAGCGACTGAATTTCTCGTATGTCGTTTGGGAGCAAGTTCCATAATCTAGCGGCTCTAACGGGAAATGAATTTGATAAAGAGGCATTGGAAGCAAAGGGAATTTGCAAAAGGAATGAGCCACTTCTGGGCCCTGACCGCGGTTTAAATTTGAAAAAGTCTATAAACAAAGGGCTAATCTGTTTGCAACGGAGGATTTTGAAAGTTTCGACTAAATCAATGACAAAGCGACGATGCGGTACTATTACAGTATTTACGGTAAGTAAGATTAAGTAATATTAAATAATAAATTTTATCGAAATAATTGTGCTTGAGTCACGAAAAGTCTTCAAAAATTGGTACGAAAAAATTGGATTCCGATTTCTTTACAGAATTTCTTTCATCCCATTGCAAGTGATCAAGAAAAAAAGAAAAAAGAAAACAATTTCCTCCCCCGGCTTTCCCAAAAACAATAAAAACAAGGAAGGAACGATTGGGAAACGATTGAATCAACAAAATGCAAAAATGGCAAAGAAAATGAAAGGCTTTTCATTAACGAAAAGGATAGAGAAGTGATATTTTGGATCTAAGAAGCCACGTATCTACCAGGAATGATATCTACCAGGAATTGATAGAGTTCTAGGGTTAGTAAGCCAGTCAATAATTGACTAAGTAGACAAGCAAAAGATTTCTCAAAACTCTCAAGCTCCCAAACGATCTTTAACCTAAAAATCTTTAAGATCTTTAAGCTAAAAGCTTTGCTAAAAGCGCTTTAAGTGAAAAACTGGTGAAAAACTGGTGAAAAACGAGGAAGACTCTTGACTTCTGAGCAACACTTCTCACCTGATTTGTCTTTTCCGGGCCAGAATTATTTCTAGAACAAGTTTTCCAACTCAAGTTAAACCAAGGCCAGGTTAATTCCTTGGTTTCAAAACTCTCAAGCTCAAAAACGATCTTTAATAGAGTGTGTTCCTCGCGAGTAATGCCTTTTCCTCAGATCCAGACTCTAGTCAAGTTAATTTGTTATAAACGTGAAGAGGATCTTGACTAGAGTGTGTTCCTCGCGAGTAATGCCTTTTTTAAAGCGCACGCTTGAGAAAAATTGCCGTACGTTTGCCGCTTGAGAAAAATTGCCGTAGCGAAAATTATTGCAAAAAAAATTGGCGCAAAAATCACGAGCGTCGCCTTATATACGACTCCTTTTAAAGATATTCAACCGTTCAAATGATTTGGTGGGAAATTCCCCTTCAAATGTAAAGATATTCAATTTACTCGACCAGTAAAGAGGTTTTACTCGTAGTTAACCTTCGACCAAAAAACGCCGATTAATCGACGTAAAAATTAGCTCATGCAAATTTTACTCGAGTAATTACTGACTTGCGGGAACACCAGTATCTTTAATTAAAGATTAAATTTAAGATTAAAGATTAATTAGTCAAAGATTAATTAGTCAAAGATTAATTAGTCAAAGATTAATCTAATCTTTAACCTAAAAGTCTTTAAGATCTTTAAGCTAAATTAAGCTAAAAGCGCTTTAGCTGGTGAAAAACGGGTGAAAAACGAGAAAGACCCTTGACTTCTGAGCAACACTTCTCACCTGATTTGTCCTTTCCGGGCCAGAATTATTTCTAGATGGTATGGGGATGGGCGGTATGGGAACAAAGCCACCGAGACGATGTTTTGCTTGGTATATTTTTTTTCCTAAGTGTGCGTTTTAAAAAACAACGCATTACTCGTGAGGAACACACTCTAGTCTAAACCGTGCCCTTTTCTAAACCGTGCCCTTTTAAATGAAAGTTCGAAAAAGAAAGAAAAGAAACGAGAAGGCTTTCTAATGGAAATAAACGAAATATAAGGCTGCGAGAGTGAGAACAAAAACACCCAATGAATTCTTTTTTTGATTTGGTAAAAGAGGAGAATCTTTTCTTTTTCTCTCAATCGACGCAAAGATTACATCGAATCGAAGAACCGCACAAACCGCAAGAAGCAGAGAGAAATCCCTTCACCCGTTGGCCAAATTACCCACTGGCCTTTTTTTCTGTTGAAGGAAACGAGGTGTCCCTTCAGTTCATGAAACATGGATCATTTGAAAGAAGCTTTAGACAACGAAAATGGGGCTACGCTTTTCCTGAAATAGTAAACGCTCGATGATCGGTCTGTGATCAGAAATCGCACTCAAAACATTCAAAATTGATAAATGCTCTTTTCAATGAATGCTTTTCAATTGAACTTACAATTGAATTTCAATTGGAAAAATTTTGAATCGGTTTCTAACACTTGAAAACTGTTTTCAAACGTTGATTGGCTGCCGTAGCCTAGCTTTAGAGTAGTCAAAGTAATAGAGACCTTGGCTGCAGTAGTCTAGCTTTAGAGTAGCCGTAGTCTAGCTTTCAGAGTAGCCAAAGTAATAGAAAACTGGGCTGCTGTAGCCTAGCTTTAGAGTAGGCAAAGTCATAGAAAACTTGGCTGCAGTGTCTAGCTTTAGAGTAGCTAAAGTAATAGAAAACTTAAAGATCTATGACCGAATTACGATAGCTTAGACAAGCTTCAATTTGGCCAGTTTTTGATTGCTAATTGTGATTAGCTTTTGAAATAGTTAGTTCTTCAAAGTTAGCAAGCTTGTGTTATGAAAAATAATTTGAAATGAGCTGAAGAATGCTTTTTGTTACTTCTAAGTAGTCAAAATTTCAAGTTTCACCTGTAATACATAAAAATTCAGGTAAATAATCCCTAAAAGGTGTGAAAAAGAAAAGTTTCATTAATTATTAATCAAAAAGAAAAGTTTAGTTTAGCCAAAATTAAGGCTAGAAAAAAAATGAGATTAGGATTGTAAAGTGAAATGGAATTGGGTGAAAATTGGGGTAAAAATTGGGGTGAAAATTATTTTCTTTCTTTTTTTCTTCTTTCTTTCTTTCTTTCTTTCTTTCTTCTTTCTTTCTTTCTTTCTTTCTTTCTTTCTTTCTTTCTTTCTTTCTTTCTTTCTTTCTTCTTTCTTTGAAAAAGGGCATTGCATGAACACTTCTAAAGGAAATTAAAATTTTTTTCTCTGAATTCTAAGAGAAATTACGAATTGAATTGAGGAAAAGATGAATTTCTGACCTTGAGAGCAAAGATTTCTTTTAGTAAACCAATTTGAATCTTATTTGAATAATAAGTTGAAAGATGATAGTAAAAAGTAATGAGAACAAGAGGTAAAGAACTAAGAAAGATTTCTAGAATTCTAGAAGTTGATTGAAACCAATCTTGAAAAGGTTGAAAGAAAAAACCTTAAGATAGATAGCATTGTTCTCCAGGTTTGGCTACTGTTTTAGGACAATTTGTGGTTTTTCTGGTTGTAGAATTTGTTGCAAAACTACAGCTAAATTCAAGAATCGGGCAAGATTGGCAATCTTTGTTTGATTGATCTGCAAAATAAATTAAAGAGAGGACAAGAGGTAAAGAGGTAAGAAAGATTTCTAGAAGTTGATTGAAACCAATCTTAAACTCAAGCTCAATCCTAAACTAAAGAAAAAAAAACTCAAGATAGATAGCATTGTTCTCCAGGTTTGGCTATGGCTTCAGGACAATTTGTGGTTTGTTTCGTTGTAGAATACAACGTTTTTCCAAATCCAAATCCAAAGATACAAATACTTTAGATGAATCAAAAAGATTTTCATGAAACAGCAATGAGAACTGAGAAATGTCATGAAGAATACTCATCTTCGTCTTTTCTGAGAAAACGAAATAAGGCCCTAAGTTCCTTTCTTCATTTTTCCCCTTCTCAAAAAGCTTTTACGCAAAAAAAAATTGGCACTCTTTCTTCAAGTGTAGACCTTCTTTTCTTTTTTTTTCTTTTTCTTTTTCCTTTTTCAGAACTGGACATATTATAAACAACACTTATTCTTTTGGATTACTCTAAATTTCGATGTTTTGATGAAATTCGAGGTGTTTATCAGTGTTTATTGTTCATTTTTTTGAATCAATCTTCAAATTTTTGAGAGTTCAGTCAGATTGGAAATAAGCTTTTCAAAATCTCTTGAAAGTATTTTGTGGAAAGTAGAATGAATTTACTTTTTTGTGCTTTCATTTTCACCAGTTGCCAAGTGGGATTGTCTAGAGGTAATCTTTCAAGGTCCTTGAAAATTCTCAGCTATTGATCCAATCCAATCTAATCGTTTACCGCGTACTGTTTACTGTTTTATTTTCGGTTAAAGCTTTCATTTTAACAATTTTCTTCATCAAATCTTGAAGCTCTAGTGAATTCTTGACGTTATTTTTGTAGCTACCCTTATATAAGATTGGTAAAAAAGAAATGTTAAAAGTTTTTCGTTAAAAGTTTTTCGTTAAAAGTTTATTTTATTATAAAAACAAGATAACAATACATTAATCCAAAAGGTATTCGTCATCTGCATCAATGACTTGTCGCCAACGTTCACGCAGAGAATGGATGCCCTACTTGAAGAACTCGACCGGCTGCGACTCGAAGAAGTTGGACCTCGTCGTGCATTGACCGGAGCAGATGGTAGTCGGAAGGCGCCAAGTCTGGGCTGTATGGCGGATGAGGCAGGACTTCCCAGCCCATTTCTTCAATTTTCTGCTGGGTGATTTTTGCGACATGCGGCCGAGCGTTGTCGTGGAGGAATTTGGTCGACGCCGTATCCACACCTTGACGTCGCAGCGCCTGGTCCACGCGGTCCAATTGGCCTTAGTAGAGGTTCGCCGTAACTGTTTGACCGTAACTGTTTGACCCGAATCCAGAACCTCAAAGTACACCAGGCCTTTACTGTTCCACCAAACACAAAGCATCACCTTTTTTCCGTGGATGTCCGGTTTTGGAGTCGATTTTTGAGCTTCACCGGGGTCCAACCACTGCCGCTTTCTTGCTGTGTTGTCGTATTGGATCCACTTCTCATCCGACGTAACAATGGAGTCGAAAAACCCACTGTTCTTGGCGCGGTTAGTGAGAATTCCGGCGATTGCGATGCGTGTCGCCTTGTTTGCGTCGGATAGCTTATGCGGTACCCATTTTCCGCATCTATTCGTCTTGCCCATGCCATGCAGATGGTTCTCAATGGTGACATGAGTGCAGCCGAACTGTTCTGCCAGGTCGCGAGTGGTTTGGCGTGGATCCGACTCAATGGCTTCCTTCAATGCGTCGTTGTCGATGACTTGAGGTCGACTCCCGTGTTTTTGGTCTTCCAAGCTTTCGTCACCGTCTCGGAAGCGCTGGAACCATCGTTTACACTGACTTTCAGATAGAACATCTTCGTCAAACACTTGAGATAGAGCGCGATGAGCTTCAGCAGCCGATTTGCCTTGCTTAAATTCATACCACAAGCAGGCCCGCAAGCGAAATTTTTGGTTCGACATTTTCTAAACACTCTTTCTTGTAAAAAAACAAAGTAAACATAGACAAATTATATATCAAACGATGCGCAAGAACACGCTCTTTCCAATAGAATAAACTATTTTAAAAAAATCTTTTACTGTGAATAAAATACAAATCAACAAACACGACGCTCATTTCTTTTTATCAACCTAATATATTACATACATTATGTCGTGTTTCTTTTTATCGGCCCTTTTCGTGTTGCATGAATGAATGTGCATGGATTCATGTGTATTAATCTTAAATCTAGCGCACTTTATTTCATGTTCTGAATAAAGTATCTATACATAAAATTCATTAAATGATGAGAAAAATGATTCTTCGCGATTTGCGATTTTTTCATTTTTTCTTATCAGCTTTTTTTTATTGTCAAAAATTTATTCTAAAATTTTCCACAAAAGAAAAGACAATCAGATTTAATTTTTTTTTACGATAATACATCTGAATAAACCGGAAACTTTTCAAAAACAAAAAAAAACAAATTCAATAAAGAAAACGGAAAAGAAAAGAAAAAAAATTAGAGAAGAAAAGAAAAGTGAGCATATTTTTGCATGAAATTTGCTAAATTTTATGAAAATAAATCGAGAATTCGAAGAAAATTTTAGGGGAAATTTGAAAAGAAAAAGAAAAACAAAGAATAAGAATGTAATAATAAGATTTTCATGTCGTTTTCGCACTTTATTTCTTTCTAAATAATGTATTTATATAAGAATATAATAATAAGAATATAATAATAAGGATATTAAAAAAAGAATATAATTAAAAAGAATATAATTAAAAAGAATATAATTAAAAAGAATATAATTAAAAAGAATATAATTAAAAAGAATATAATAAAAAGAATATAATAAAAAGAATTTTATATTTTAAAAATCTTATTGTCTTTCTTTATGTACCGTACCGAAATCACAAAAAGAAAAAAAAAGAAAAAAAGGAAAAAGAAAAGCCTTTTTGAAACGATTTTTTTTCTTTCGAGAAAAAAAAACTCAAGCAAATCTAAAGGAAATTGATTGAAAAAAAAAAGGAAAAATAGGCACAAATCTCGAATTGATTTTTTTGATTTATGGGAAATTTGAAAGAAAAATTTCAACTTTTCGAACAAACAACGAACAAACGTATCGATGCTTTAGATCTAGTGGCTCTTTGCCGTAAGTAATTGGCTTATTGATTTCAGTATGTATTGTATGATTAAGTATCACTGTGCATTTCTCTATGATTTCTTTCACTTTATCGTTTGAATAAAGTATTATTATTATTAACAACTTGTGCACAAAGTACGAACAAAGTATGCATAAAGTACGCACAAAGTACGCACAAAGTATGCATAAAGTACGCACAAAGTACGCATAAAGTACGAACAAAGTACGCATAAAGTACGCACAAAGTACGCACAAAGTATGCATAAAGTACGCACAAAGTATGCATAAAGTACGCATAAAGTACGCATAAAGTACGCACAAAGTACGCATAAAATACGCACATAGTACGCACAAAGTATGCAGAAAGTACGCAGAAAGTACGCAGAAAGTACGCAGAAAGTACGCAGAAAGTAAACGCTTACAAGGTATGCTAAACTTAACTCCCTCTGGAAGAAGGGAGATCAAGTGTGGTGCAATGGTTAGCACAGTTGCCCGGTAAGCGAAAGGTCGCCGGGTTCGAGTCCCGCGCAGGTTTTCTATCCTAGTTCCAACTCTGTTCCAACTCTAGTCAACAATTAAGCTCTCAAGTACTTTGTGCTTTCATAAACATGACTTTCTGGCGAATGAAAAAGCAATTCTACAGTGCTCAACTGGTTTTTGTTAAGGTTAAATAAGGTTTTTGTTTATCAACCAAAAAACAATTCCCTACTCAAAGTTGAAATTTTTCCTTGACTTTTATTTTCATTTTCTTTCAATCTCTGTGTTGATCGTAGCTCAGTTGAGCCATGTGTCCAACAACAAACACTCCAGCTGTCACCAAAAACACCGCCAGAGTGAAAAGGCTAAGAAGAATTCGATCCAAAACCTGGAATTTGCAAAATTTGATAAAATTTGATAAAATTTTGACAAAATAAACATTTTTACATCCTTTTCAGCTAAAAAAACGCGATTTTAAACAAGTTTTGAACAAGTTTAAGCCTTGTTAATAATTCTATTAAAAAACTATGCTAAATTTCTGATTTCTTATGAAATTAGTTTAGAAATTGTTTTAGAAATGACTTTAGAAACTTTAGGAAACTTTAGGAAACTTTAGAAAAACTTATATAAAAAAACTTATACTTTATCTAACGTTTGCAAGCGACTCTGCCCTATTTGACCGCCTTCTTTTCCCCCCCGCCCACTCTGCTCGGTGGCCGAACGGTTAGCGGGCTGGTCTCTCGATCGAAACCCCCCGGCGGGTTCGAATCCTCTCTGTGAAAATTCACATGCGCTTCTCATGAGAGCGATGTGTTGATTAGAAGAGGTAAATAAAATAGAAAATTCCCTATCATAGTCCACGCCTTGATTCACATAGAGTAGTGGTTCCAAACGGGAAACAAAAGATTTTTCGAACTTTAAAACTTCTTTTTCTTATTTCAAAACTTTAGAAAAACTTATACTTTATCTAACGCTTGCAAGCGACTCTGGCCTATTTCACCGCCTTCTTTCCTTCACCGCCTCACCGAAAGATCCCTATCATAGTCCACTCCTTGATTCACATAGAGTAGTGGTTCCAAACGGGAAACAAAAATTTTTAGCTTTTCAAACTTTAAAACCCCTTTTTCTTATTTCAAATCACAAACCGTGGCCAAAAATTCCCATTCAAGAGAGCATTGTCGTTGTCGTCGCATACTATCAACTTCTTTGTTTTGCGGGAAAACAGATGAACGTCTAGAGGTGGATCGAGAAGCTGAAATCGAGAAGCTATAGGCTGATAAGTGAAAGAAAGCTCTACTTTATAGTTACTTAATAGTTACTTAATAGTAATTCGTTATCTAAAGCTATTTTTTAGTATCTACATCTAAATCAATGTTTAGTTAGTGATATGGCAATTCTAGAGGTTAAGCAAGACGAAATTTGACTTGTTCTTTGTTTTCTCTAGCATATTAGACTCCTTAGACTGCTTTCTCTAGCATATTAGACTTCTTAGCAAATGAGGAAAGTGTGCTAGAAAGCTAGCGTTTATGCAGAGCAAAAAGAATGCGAAAATCTGCTGGATTACTTTATTTTCAAAATAAAGATCTCAACGGAAAACGATTTTGTGAAGATTTGTGAAGAAATTTTGTGGCTAATGCGATGCAAAAGTTCCCCAAAATGTAACAAAAATGAAAGCATAGCACTCTATTTTTTTTTGATGCAAAAGGCTAAGCCAAGCTGGGCTTTTTCACTTGAAACCAACTCCATCTTATAGAGTCGCCTATGGGGACCTCGAATTCGTTTTTCGTTTTTTTGCAGAACGCTTCGCAAACCCGAGATATTTGACTTAGAAAATCACGTTGTTAGCGAGCGTTGAGCTCCTTATTAGGTCGTCAAACGCCGCCCGAAAACCTCTTTCGATAGTCTAAAGGATAGTCTTCTAGACTAGCGAACCTATTACCTACCGTAAACACTGTAATAGTACCCCAGCCCCCACGTACAGTCGCGTAGTCACAAAAGTTTTTTAGTATTTCATTTTTTTCAAAGCGCCCGTACTTCGAAAAGATTCGTCTTTGGTATCAAAAAATAGCTCTGAATTCCAGCTATTTTTTGATACCTAAGCGCACGTTGTAGCATAAACCAGTGTCGAGAAAAACTCGTTCAAAGCTAGACTATGCAACACTCCGCACCGTCATTATGGGGATGGGGTACTATTACAGTATTTATGGTAGGTTTCCATAAAGTTCGAGTCCAACTCTCGCCGACCTTGTTTGCTTTTTTAAGAAAAAACTGTTTCCTTACGTATTTGCAATGAATACTTGACTCGAGTTTTATGCATCGCTTTCTGTAACTTCAATTCTGTTCATTTCAATGTAACTTCTGTAACTTCAAAAAATAATTCCCTAAAGCTCAAACTTTTCAAAGTATTAGTAGATAAGTATTGAAATTTATTGGATAATTTATTATTAATAATTTATTATTGGATAATTCATTTATCCAACATTTCTGAAAGCTACAGAAAACAGTGCATTTGCATTTGCTTGCTTTTGTGCACGTTTATGTTGTACCAACAAAAGCAAGCAAATGCTGTAGGTTCGCCGTTTTCCCTCATTTTCTCAGTCAGTCAGTTGTCAGGTGAGGCTTCTTAAGAAGTCCGAAATTTGGATATCTCACATTCTGCAAAAACTAAAAACGGACTTGAGATCCCCATAGCCTTTTCTATAAGATGGACTTGATTTCGAGTCAAAGCTTGACCTGCCTTTTCCAGCTTGACCTTGGCCAGCTTGGCCAGCTTGACCTGCCTTTTCCAGCTTGACCAGCTTGACCTTGGCCAGCTTGGCCAGCTTGACCTGCCTTTTCCAGCTTGACCTTGGCCAGCTTGACCAGCTTGACCTTGGCCAGCTTGGCCAGCTTGACCTGCCTTTTCCAGCTTGACCTTGGCCAGCTTGGCCAGCTTGACCTGCCTTTTCCTTGTTAGATTTTGGATCTTTATTACCCAATTCAATTAAATTCAACCCGATTTTTCATTGCAAATAGGTGGGGAAAGAGATTTTTTTGAAGAAAAGAAAACAAAGTTTGGCGAGAGTGGGACTCGAACTCGGGGACAAGAATGCAACAGGTTCGGTAGTCTAGCAGACGAACTTCTTAAGAAGCCTCACTTGACAACTGACTGACTCCGTGCTCTAGTATCCACCAGAGCACAGAAGCAGTTGTTTGGGGCGCGTGTGACGGCTTGTTAAGGAGCTCAAGGTCATTTTCTCAGTCAGGTGAGGCTTCTTAAGGTGTCCAAAATTTAGATATCTCTCGTTCTGCAAGAACTAAAAACGAATTCGAGACCCTATGGTTGACTCTATAAAATGGACTTGGTCTCGAGTCAAAAGATCAGCTTGATTCGGTGCCTTTCCCTTCTTAGAGGTACAAGCTTTCAGTTTCAGCTTGGCTTAGAGAGAAGTGGGTTGAAAAAAGGTTAACAAATGGATTTTGCTGAGCTTTTGGTGGTTGGGAAAGATGGATTTCCGTCAAGACGGGCTATGCATTTTAAAAACTCATCAAAAAAACAAAGTTCAAGCTCGGTGTATGCTTAGAAATTACTTGCGAACAGGAAGTTCTTTTAGAGAAATTTAAATCAACTCTTCAAGAAAAGGGTTGATTTTTGGTGTTCTGTTAGTAAAAATGTTCCTCTTGAGTTGTATTGGGTTGGTGAATTGAAAACTGCCGGCTATTGTCATATGCCACAGTTTGAGCACTTTCTTCAAAAGAAACCCATTTTGGTGTCAATGGAAAAGTTGTAGAGAATCAAAAATCAAGCTTACACCCAAATTTTCAGAACGATTCAAAAACTGGTTCTCAAGAAATGCCAAATTTACGAATTTTCACAAAACTTGCATTTTAAGCGAAACTATTAAGTGTATCTTTTTGGAAATTTGGCTATAAGCCTAATTTTTGATTCTCTACAACTTTTCTATTGACACCAAAATGGGTTTCTTTTGAAGAAAGTGCGGACATCCCCTGGACATCTCCAGTCCTCCATTTTTGAGTCTCACACTTGTCTCACACACAAACCAGAATCCTACTACGAAAGAGGAATCCGCAAATTGCCTGTAAAATGGGCAGAAGTCGTCAATAATAATGGAAATAATTTGGAATGAATTGGTGGTTTTATATTGAATAAATTTGAGTTAAAAGTCCCGCAGTTTTCAATTGACCAACCCAATATATTTCTAAAAAGTTTCTAAATAGAAAAACTCCCATAACCTTTCTTTCAGATTTCTTTACTTAACACATTCACTATGCCAGCTTTTAGACAAGATTACGATAGTTTTCAAAAGTTAAGACGTTTTTGGTCTTTATAGAAATCGAACTTTTTTTGCATACCGTAAATACTGTAATAGTACCCCACGCCCATAATGACGGTGCGGAGTGTTGCGTAGTCTAGCTTTGAACGAGTTTTTCTCGACACTGGTTTATGCTACAATGCACGTTTAGGTATCAAAAAATAGCCCTGAATTTCAGCTATTTTTTGATACCTTAACGCGCATTGTAGCATAAACCAGTGTCGAGAAAAGCTCGTTCAAAGCTAGACTACGCATCACTCCACACCGTCATTATCGGGCTGGGGTACTATTACAGTATTTACGGTATGTTTACTGTTTAAAAGCTTAATTTAAAGAAAGTCAGATAGTTAGAAAGATAGTGAGTGAGAGAAAGTACCGAGCACAGTTGTTATCGCGTTTTCCCATAGATTCGATCCACGTCGACTCCTCGCTGTGGTTGCCGCCGGTGTCGTTGTGCCGGAGACGTCTGAAATGGGAAACGGAGTCGATGCAGAAGCAGAAACCCTCTGCTCCACGGTGCCACTACCCGATTGAGGCAAAACGCCAGCTGAGCGAAGTGAGCCGAAAGCGCCTGATGGAGAGCCGCTCAAACGGCGAAACCCTGCAATCACATTGCACCAATTTTGCAAGAGAAATGCAAAATTTTTGGAAATGAAATAAAAAGTGCTGGTGACAGTGTGATTACAAGACAAAAAAATGGAGAAAAAACAGAAGAAAACAGAAGAAACAGAAGAAACAGAATGGGAAAAGTGAAAAAAAAAAAACAAAACTTCAAATTAGCCATTAGCACATTCGACTGCGAGCTGGGGCATTTTGCGCTTGCAAACGCACATTGACTGGCACACTAGAAAAGAGCAAGTGTGCCAGAGGGTGAGCGTTTCTCAAAGCACAAAGAATAAAAACAAAAGTCTGGTGAACATACCAATCATCTGAATCGAATGGCGTTTATCGATCGGCTGTTGGATTGAGGATTGAGCTGTGCCCGGCACTCGGAGACTGTTCTCACTGATTCTGAAATCATACTTATGCACATTTTTTGTAATTTTAACTGTTTCTGTTGAGAATGGATGGGTTTTTAATCAAAAAGGTTAAAAAATGATTAGTTAGAGGCGGGCTCGAACCCGGACCATGCGGTCGAGACCGCCGAGCATGAGGCCGATGCTTTACCAATAGACCATAGGGGCCGTTTGACCCGGGAGGTCAGGGGGCTCTCAAATTGGTTCCAGCTATCTCCAACTATCTCCAACTATCTCCAGCTGTCTCCAACTGTCTCCAACTATCTCCAACTATCTCCAGCTGTCTCCAGCTATCTCCAGCTATCTCCAACTGTCTCCAACTGTCTCCAACTGTCTCCAGCTGTCTCCAGCTGTCTCCAACTGTCTCCAGCTGTCTCCAGCTGTCTCCAGCTGTCTCCAGCTGTCTCCAGCTGTCTCCAGCTGTCTCCAGCTGTCTCCAGCTGTCTCCAGCTGTCTCCAGCTGTCTCCAGCTGTCTCCAGCTGTCTCCAGCTGTCTCCAGCTGTCTCCAGCTGTCTCCAACTGTTTCTAGTTGACTTACCTGCTTTGTACTGGTTGATGTTTGTTTTCTTTGCCTTCTTTGCCTTCTTTCAGCACCAAGAAACTTCCATTTGTTCCAATCTTTTTGTCGATCATCTTTCGCCCGTTTCTTCTTCGCCAAGTGTCCCGAGGGTGATCCTAAAATGAATTTTGGTTGTAAATCTAATATTCAAAGCTCAAATAGCTCAAATAGCAATAGCTGAGAGTTCAAAAAGCTGAGAGAAAGGCGGGCTCGAACCCGGACCATAAGATTGAGGCTGCCGAGCATGAGACCACCGCTTTACCAATACACCATGAGGGCCGTTTTATTCGAAGCTCAAATAGCTCAAATAGCTTGCACAGTTCTAAACTTGGCAAAGGCAAAGCTAAAGCCTTTTACAATTGATACTAAAAATAAGTACCAAACTGTACTATACTTTTATGTACTGTACTATACTAAATGTACTGTACTTTAGTAGTACTAATAGCTAGTTTATTTCACTTATTTTTCGCCCTTTCTTTCTTTCAACTTACATCAAGATCTTCCCAAAGTTTCTTCAGTGTCGGCGGCACATCCAACCAGAAGAGTGCTCTCAAGAACGTAAAGAAGCAATATCTAAAAGTTTCAAGATGATTTAGAAGCTTATTGCTAAGCTGACCTGACGAAGATGGGTGGATTCTTTCCAAATTGTCGCCGTCCTTGAATCGAGAGAACGATTGATGTGAGGAAAGTGCCGATAGAGACAATGATGATGATCGATAAGTAGAACCAAGCTGAAAGTTTTATTACAAATCTCCACAAATATCTGATTTCAAATGATCTTTCAAATGCTTTCAAATACCAAATAAAGCTTGACTCAACAGTTGGCTAGGCCTGTAGTTGGCTAGGCCTGTAGTTGGCTAGGCCTGTAGTTGGCTGGGCCTGTAGTTGGTTAGGCCTATAGTTGGCTAGGCCTATTTGCTCAGAGTTGGCTCCGATTTTCTTTTTGGATTATCCAATCAACCTCTACTTGGTATCATTTGAAAGCCTAAAATGTTCTCTGTAAAATGATATAAAAAGTTAGCAATAATATTGTCTCTAGATAAAGTTCTAGGCTTTCAAAGCGTGACGCCTCGTTCAAACTACCCAGAAACTACGCAAGAACCGAATCTTTTTGTTCAAGAGTAGTTGTTAGACTATGAAAATCTCTACTGAATGAATTTAGGTGAAGTTAGACTTATCAAATTCTATGCTAGTTTTAAGATTGCCTTAGACTCTACTATGTAAGACTGCAAGACTTATACGCTACTATGCAAGACTGTAAGACTTAGACTCTACTATGTAAGACTTAGACTCTACTATGCAAGTCTGTAAGACTTTGTAAACTCTTACCTATTAAAGGTACAAATTCGGAAGTGGTAGGCATTGCGTCAGAAACCATCAACATCAAAATAGACATCGCGAGAAGAGTTGTAATACCTGAACAGGTTCAGATTTGCAGTTCAGTTCTTTCTTTCCAAATAGGTACTATAAGGAACCAAATCGGAACTATAAGGAACCAGAGAGGAACCAAATCGGAACCAAATAGGAAGCAAATAGGAAGCAAATAGGAACTATAAGGAACCAGAGAGGAGCCAAATAGGAACCAAATCGGAACCAAATAGGAACTATAAGGAACCAAATCGGAATCAACTAGGAACTATAAAGAAACAAATAGGAAATAAATAGGAATCTGATAGGAAACAAATAGGAAACAAATAGTGCAGTTCTTTTAACCAAATCGATAAAAACATTAATCAGATCAGAAGAAATCATACCCAAATTGATTTTCTCCTTTCGATCATCATCGGTACTAGCCGGTGTAAAGAATCCAGTAATCGAAACAATTGTAATGATCGACGTGGGAATGATGAGATTCACGATATAATATAATGGTTTCCGTCTGATCACTAATGATGCCTGAATTGAGATTGAGTAGTGAAAGATCTCTTGAACTTGAACTTGAAGATCTTTACCTACCTGTAAGATCACCCACGGCTCAGCACAGCATGCATACTTGTACTCGTGACGATGGATTTTGAAAGAGACCACATCCCATTCCTCGTTCGGGATGAAAGATTTCAAGTTTACTTCAGAGTCTGCATAGTAGTCTAGCGCTGATTTACTGTTTGTCCAAGATGAGATCGTCAAAGTACAATTCTGCTGATCATACGGGAAATAACTGAAAATGGAATTGGTGAATGTTATGATGATGACGATGTTGATGACGATAAAAGAAATGAAAAGATTTTCTTGAACCATTTAGTAGATCTTTAAATATACAAATAATTGAAGGGCAAGTTTATTGCCGGCTATGTTTACTATCGGCTAAGTTTACTATCGGTTTAGTTTACTGTCGGTTTAGTTTACTATCGGCTAAGTTTACTGTCGGCTATGTTTACTATCGACTAAGTTTACTATCGGCTAAGTTTACTATCGGTTTAGTTTACTGTCGGCTAAGTTTACTGTCGGCTAAGTTTACTGTCGGCTTAGTTTACTATCGGCTAAGTTTACTGTCGGTTTAGTTTACTGTCGGGTTAGTTTACTATCGGCTAAGTTTACTGTCGGCTAAGTTTACTGTCGGCTAAGTTTACTATCGGCTATGTTTACTATCGGCTATGTTTACTATCGGCTACGTTTCTGTCGGCTATGTTTACTGTCGGTTTGGTTTACTGTCGGTTTAGTTTACTGTCGGCTAAGTTTACTGTCGGTTTAGTTTACTGTCGGCTAAGTTTACTGTCGGCTATGTTTACTGTCGGCTAAGTTTACTGTCGGTTTAGTTCACTGTCGGCTAAGTTTACTGTCGGTTTAGTTTACTGTCGTAAAAGAATTCCTGATACCGTATATTCAGTCGACATGTGAGTGTGTAGATGGCTGGATAGAGGAAAGACATATTGCTTCCATTTCTCCCTTCCCAATGCAGTGTGTCCGCTTGAATGTTCATATATCGCTCTGTCTCGTCTCGAGCCATCCGAACACTGGATTAGTCAATAGTTCAATAGTTTTAAAGTACAATGGATTCTAGTTTAGCCTATCTTTTTCAAAAGGCTGTTCCAAAAGGCCAGACCAACCCAAAGTCGGATCCGCTTCTCGGCCGATCAGATTCAAGTCTGACTTTAAATCTTGAGCCCAGGTCTGGTCTAGCTTGGCTTAGCTTAGCAAGGACTTACTGTAGTTAATATTTAAGTGATCTCTCTACCTATTGTACAGATATGTATCGGGTATCCAAAGTGATGAGTATGGGAGAATCGTCTTGTTGATCAACCCGTAGTCTCGCGGATCCCACATCAGCATCTCGTCCGTCCATTTCTACAAGTTGTTCAATGTTTATAGTTCAACTTTTGAGCTTGCACATTGTGATGAGAAAGTTATGAGAGCCTAAGCCTGAGCTCACGACCTGCTCATGCTCACAGCTCATGCTCACAGCTCATGCAAATTGTGATAGCTTAAAATTTAATACGATTTAAATTCTGTAAAAAAAAAATTGGTAATCTTTTGGCTATAAACACTTATAAAAAACAATCAAAGAGAATTTAAAAAGAACAAAAACTTTGGCCGCATTCTGTAAATCGACCGATCCCCTGTCTTTACCTGAATCATCCACACGTTCAACTTGATCGTTTGTGATGGCTCATCAACCTGAAAGCATTCAATTTACCATTGAGTTGATCATTTTAAACCTCAATAATTTGATATAAGCTCATGCTTATGTGAATCTGCATGCTCTCCGAGTGATTCATCTTGGGTCGAACTCGAATATCGTATCTAGAGTTGTTTCAAGATAGTTTTTAAGGGAAAAGCTTATTCGATTCTTTTCTGGCTTAGGTTTTAGTCTTGCTCACAATGACAGAACTAGCTGGCTTCCCTTTGCCGAAACAACCGATCTGGTGCGGACCTTGTGAGTCAAAAGCTTGTTCTACTCTTTTCTGGCTTAGGTTTTAGTCTTGCTCACAATGACAGAACTAGCTGGCTTCCCGTTTTGCTTCGAAACTAACCGCTCCGGTGCGAAGATATCCTTTGTGAGGCGCACAAGGGGCACCTCGTCTTGTGTGGTGTTGATCATCCATTTCGCCGAGGCTGAAATGCTCAATCTAATGCTTGATAAAGCTGCCGGATAAACTCAGAAAACATAACCAGGATAAGAATAGAGTTAGAAATTGTTCACTACAAACTCAAGGGTTTTTTTGACTAGCGAAAACTGACCTGTTCGTGGTTTCATCAGATCTAAAAGAAGCGATTTTTAAGTTGAAAGTTTCGGTGAATATCGACTTGGTTATGGGATTTCAAGCTTGTCCAGCTACCGTAAGCCGGTCTAGATCTGTTTTGCATCTCTTACGTAAGCTAGGTATCTTAGCTATCTTAGGTATCTTAGCTATCTTAGGTATCTTAGCTATCTTAGGTATCTTAGCTATCTTAGGTATCTTAGCTAGGTACACTGCTGACCAACTATCGTAACCCATCCAGGTATAAGGATGATTACGGTAGTAAAGACAGGCTGGGTTACGATAGCAGTTGTCTTGGGCTAAGGGTTACGGTAGCAACTGTCCTAGGCTAAGGGTTACGGTAGCAGCTGTCCTAGGCTAATGGTTACGGTAGCAGCTGTCCCAGGCTCAGGGTTACAGTAGCAACTGTCCTAGGCTAAGGGTTACGGTAGCAGTTGTCGTAGGCTAAGGGTTACGATAGCCGCTGTCCTAGGCTAATGGTTACGATAGCAGCTATCCTAGGCTCAGGCTACGGTTGTGAGCTTTAGAACGGTTAACCTAGTATTCTAAAACAGCTCCCAAGACTTTCATTTCACTAAACAATTTCGAAATTACCGTACCGGCTAAACCGGTGACAAGCGGCGGCAGAAAGGCGATGATGAGTGAGAAAATGTGGAAAAGAGACATCAATCAACCCCGACGAGAGATTCGACTCGACTCTCGCTCACTCTTTTGATCGATCAAGACATAACAAAGACAAATTGGGGATTGTGAGCGCTGAAATTTGGATTAAGCAACAATTAAACAACAAAAAGATTCATCAGTGATAATATTTCTGGTTTAAAACCAACAGAAAGACAGAAATTTCATGATTACAAGAAACGTTTTACTTGAAAAATCATTAATTGATTGATAGATTGAATATTAGATTTTTAAAAAAATACATAATTAAGACAATAATTAAGATAATAAGCGGAAAAAAGAAAAAGAAAATCACGATCGGCTACGAGATACGATTTCACAAGGCAAAAATTGTGGAGAAATTGAGTTGATTGGAGTTGATTGGGGTTGATTGGAGCTGATTTGAGTTGAGGTTACAAGATGAGTTGAGTACAAGTTCAAGATTTCATTTTAGATTTCAAGTTTTTAGATTTCAAGATTCTAGATTTCAAGTTTTCAAGTTTTCAAGATTGAAATTAACTTTAACTTTAGCTTTAGCTTTAGCTTTAAAGCTTGAAAACATTCTAGATTATTAGGGATCCTTAGACTAAGCCAATGGTAAAAGCTAGACCAAGATTTAACCTGAAACTAGCTCGAGATTGACCTGAATTGGCCCGGAATCGAAGCTTGAAAACACAAATCGAAGCTTGAAAACATTCTAGATTATTAGAGATGTTTAGGCTAAGCCAATGGTAAAAGCTAGACCAAGATTTAACCTGAAACTAGCTCGAGATTGACCTGAATTGGCCCGGAATCGAACCAAGACCATTAAAAGTGTGAATTCGATACGATTTCACTACTATACTATTTCGATATTTGATATTTCGATACTATTACTGTTTTCTATTGCAATGTCAACATTCAGCGTGATCCAGGATCGAGCCAGGATCCAGTTTGATGATCAAGAGACTTCACCAAACCTATCTTTGAATGGTTATTTTGTTTTGAATGGTTTGCACTTTGTAAAGCTCAAGCTTCACTTTGTAAAGCTCAACTTTCACTTTGTAAAACTCAACTTTCACTTTGTAAAGCTTAACTTTCACTTTCACTCCTGGCTCAATTTGGCTCACACCACAAAAGCACTGGATCGGCGTTGGCTCTCTGACCTAGACCTCTGACCTGCTTTAGAGCTGGCTTCGCTTACAGACTCTACAGACCCAGCTGGAACATTCCTTTTTAGCTCAATTCTGTAGAAAATAATGGAAAAGTAAAAGTTAATTGAGTAATAAAGCTGAACTTTCACTTTGCAAAGCTCGACTTTCACTTTTGAAAGCTCAACTTTCACTTTGTAAACCCCAAATTTCACTTTGTAAAACCCCAACTCAATCAGCTAGATTTGTAAATAGTTATCTCAGAAATCACTTAAGATATCAATGCAAGTATAGAAGAGAAACTAGAAAAGAAAAACTAGAAAAAGAAAAAGAAAAGAAAAAGAAAAGAAAAGAAAAAGAAAAGAAAAGAAACGAAAAGAAAAGAAACGAAAAGAAAAGAAAAGAAAAACTCGATCAAAAAATGAGCCACACAAATCGGATAGCTGCTAAAAGGCCTTTAACGTAAAGGATTCTTGGGGAAATCCGTAAATTCTTGGGAGATTTTATATGGGAAATATACCGTAATCTGAATAGAGCAGAAAATAGAAAACTGAGTGATTTGTTTTACTCTCTTTTCAACTGTTCTTTCAATTGGCGAGTGCGTCCAATCCTTTCGTGTACCAGTGAATGAATCCAATGATATTGATGCCAAAAGTGATGATCATAAAAGCTGAAAAGAATGAATTTCTTCGGAGAATCAATTCATTCAACTAATTGATTGATCAATAATTATTGATTGATCAACATGATCGTTTTTTCAATGATATTCCAATTACAATATAAAGTATTCTATTTAGATAAATAGAATTAGAATTCTATTTAATCTAATTCTATTTAAATAAATATAATTAGAAAAAAATAGAAAAAACCAAGGGCGGGACCGAACCCGACTGAAAGGCCTAGGTACCGACCGATGGACCGTCCCACTATCCACTAGGCCATTCGTCCCCATCTTCCTCCGGTTGAAAAGCGGTCTTTAAAGCTTATCTTAGCTTATGAACAAAATAAGCTAAGATAAGCTTTAAAGACCGCTTTTCAATCGGGGTAATATGGGGACGGATAGCCTAGTGGATAGTGGGGCGGCCCATCGGTCGGTGCCTAGGGGTTTCAGTCGGGTTCGGTCCCGCCCTTGGTTCCTTGCGCACGGGAATTTCGGCATCCTTTTTATTCCTTCTGGCAGAAATTCCCTTTTATGACACTAAATTTCTGTGAGAAAGATGAGTTTCAGTGTATCAGAAAGTTTGCGTTTACATGTTTAAATTATTGAGCAAAAAAAAGTAAACGTTTAAAGGGATACCAGTGACAAAAATGGCAAAGCAGAGACGCTCAATCACCGTCGCCAACCACTCGTACTCAGCAATGGCGTATTTGCGTAACTGGTGCTGGGCCACTGAAAAAAAACAGTTTTTGAGATTAAGAATTGAGTTTTTACAAGAGAAATTCAACTTTTAGATTCATAGATTTAAAATCTGATTACAAATTTACAGAAAAAAAAAGAAAAAGAAAAAAAGAAAAAATAAGCTTAGATAACTTATAATTCTATTTTAATCTATTCTAATCTATTCTAATCTATTCTAATCTATTCTAATCTATTCTAATCTATTCTAATTCTAGAATTTCTTGATTATTAAGGTTCTAAATGAATCTTTTCATTTCTTTTGATATTATCTTTTATCTCTAAAACATGAAGATAGGTTTTTCTTTGGCTTTAAGTACACTACTGGACAACGAATTTGAAAAAGACAATCATATTTGAAAAAAAGATCGTCACTTTCGCGCGTCTGTAACTCCCTTGTCTTTACCGTATTTCTAAATATTAATATTACCATTGTGTAGCCATTGAAAAGAGCTTTCAGAAAATGTATAACACGAATAGTTTAAACTCAAAGACAAGGGAGTTACAGACGCGCGAAAGTGACGATCGTTTCTTCAAATATCATATTTCATTGTCCAGTACTGTATGATTGATCAAACAAGTCAGCATCTATTTGAACTTATTTTGAAGGCTAATATTTGAGAATTTCCATACTGATTCCATGATTGGGTCATAAAATCCTAAGAAAATCAATAGATAAGAAGCTTAAAAGTTGAATGTAAGAAAATTATGTATATGTCGTAGCCGTTTACGAAATTCAGCCACTAACGAATCATTCGTAAACAGCTAGCGAAAAATTTCCTTCGTTAGCGGCTAGCCGTTAACGAATGATTCGTTAGCGGCTGAATTTCGTAAACGGCTACGACATACACTACTGGACAACGAAATATGATATTTGAAAAAACGATCGTCACTTTCGCGCGTCTGTAACTCCCTTGTCTTTACCGTATTTCTAAATATTAATATTACCATTGTGTAGCCCTTGAAAAGAGCTTTCAGAAAATGTATAACACTAAGAGTTTAAACTCAAAGACAAGGGAGTGACAGACGCGCGAAAGTGACGATCGTTTCTTCAAATATCATATTTCATTGTCCAGTACTGTATGTCTAAACTGGTTTAAAACCAAACCAAGTCAAAATCTCGCTTTTTGGATTTGACTGCTTTGCTTAGACTTTGGCTGAGTATGATCGTGAGCTACTTCATTCATAAAGTCTCATTGAGCCTTTCATAGCCTTTCTTTTTTTTGTTTATAATCAATATTCAACCTGACCTTCATTTCGGAAAGGATTATTTGGATTCGTGCGCATTTTTGGGGTTTTCGCTGACGGTTGCATTGACGGCGCATCGCTGGCAATTGACACTAAAAGAAAGTACGAAAATTTCGTTTGTTACATGAAGAAATTTGTGAGTGTGATCGTGAGCTACTTCATTCATAAAATCTCAATTCATTCAATAGAAAGCATTCAATGGAAATCATTCAATGGAAATCATTCAATAGAATTCATTCAATGGACTTCATTCAATAGAAATCATTCAATGAAAATCATTCATACAGTCTCAAACATGCTTTTTTTCGAATCCAAACTCTAGTTGATTTCTAGAAAGCCTTCTAGAAAGCCTTCTAGTTCTAGAAAGCCTTCTAGAAAGCCTTCAAGAAAGCATGCGAAATCTCAACGGGGAAATCCATTCTCAGATTTTAGCTTTCTTTTCTTCACTTACACCAATCTTCGTAGTACAATAGAAAGAGAGGATTATCGAGAATGTCAAGGTCAAAGTCTAAACACCAAAGAAATATTTGTTTAAGTCAAAAAGTTAGAGCACTGTACTTTGTGCTTTATCCTTTGCAAAAGCGCTTCCTCTGGTACACTTTAGCATCAATCCATAACTTTAAATGTGCCAAAAGGTTGCGTTTGCGTTTAAGCACAAAGTACAGAGTAATGTTGTAGATTTAAAATCAAAGCTGTAGCATAAGTTGTAGCTCAGTTGTAGCTTAAGTTGTAGCTTAAGTTGTAGCTTAAGTTGTAGCTTGAGTTGTAGCTTAAGTTGTAGCTTGAGTTGTAGCTTAAGTTGTAGCTTAAGTTGTAGCTTGAGTTGTAGCTTAAGTTGTAGCTTAAGTTGTAGCTTGAGTTGTAGCTTAAGTTGTAGTTTAAGTTATAGCTTAAGAAGTTTAAGAAGTTTTTGATCAATTTATTCCTTCAAAGGATAGCAATTTGTAAATCTAATTTTCTTATTTATAAAGATAAAAGTTTTCTAGACAAATCATCAAAACAAACCATCAATCGAAGCATTATCTCCGTCAAGATTCAATGAAGTCGGCGGTGGCGGTCGCACAGTTGGCGTATGCAAGCCAGACGTGACCACTTCTTCAGCTAAAAAATAGATCAATAAGAAAATGAAATTTTTTTTTAGTAACTTTCACCAAAAGCTTTCTTTTCCTTTCCGTTTTCTTTTCCTTTCCACTTTCTTTTCCTATCCACTTTCTTTTCCTTTCCACTTTCTTTTTCTTTCCACTTTCTTTTCCTTTCCACTTTCTTTTCCTTTCCGTTTTCTTTTCCTATCCACTTTCTTTCCGTTTTCTTTTCCTATCCACTTTCTTTTCCTTTTCGACTACCATATTGCCGTGTTTTAAGAATTCATGACTTCGCCGATGAAACAAAAAAGAAATTTTGCATTTCCATAAAATGAAAAAGATCGCAAAGGCACAAAAACAAAGAAAGAAGGGAAAATGGAAATTAGTAGAAAAGAATTTGGGTTTTTTTAAAGAAATTAACATGAGTAACTGAAATAAGCAGTTCTCGAGATTTCGAGGAATTTAGGCGACACTCTGGGTGCTCTGGGCGACGCTTTTGCAGAAGCTCAACACTCTAATCACCATCAAGATCTCATCGTCAGCTACATTTTCCGACCCCACATCAATAGATTCTGATAAGCGGTTCTCGAGATTTTGAGGAATTTAGGCGACCCTCTGGGTGCACTACTATTAGAAAAAATACGGTAACTGAAATCGATATGCGATCGCTTTTTCATTAAATGCACAAAATCTGCTACAACTTATTGCACTACAAATTGCTATTTTCGAATTAAACCCTACAATTGTCATGGTGGGTAAAAATCGATTTAAAAACTCACTCGTGTTGTTTGAGGGACTTGTGTGAATGAGCGGCTCTTGACTCTTCTCCTTTTCTTGGCCACTCGCCGGACCGCCATTCTTCTTGCCTTTCTTTTCTTTGTTCTAAAAAAAATGATAAAAATAGATTTTAATATTAAATTGAAGAACTTAACAAGAAGAAATAGCTAAAAGGTTTAGCTAAAAGCTTAAGCTAAAAGCTTTATCTAAAAGGTTTAATTAAAAGGTTTAACTAAAAGGTTTAACTAAAAGGTTTAACTAAAAGGTTTAACTAAAAGGTTTAACTAAAAGCTTTAACTAAAAGGTTTAACTAAAAGCTTTAGCTAAAAGTTAGCCAGTAAAACTTTTCAAGCTCTTTTTTTTCATCAATTTCCTTACCTTTTCTACTTTTATTGGTGCCATACTTGCTGACGGTGAATCAAACATTTCAGTCTGAAAAAAAACGTATTTCAAATCTCGTTTCCACTTTCAAAAAACAGAAGCCAGATTTTGAATTAATGATGATTTGGAAACACGAAAGATTAGGCGTTATTTTGTTTGCGATTTTTCAATTCAAAATAGCCAGGAAACGAGCAGAGTATGTACTTTGTGCTTCTCGAAAACGCGCGCTTTCTAGCACATCAAATTGTCACCTAATGTTAATCGAGTGTGCCAGAATGCTGTGCGTTTGATAGAGCACAAAGTATTGAAGATTTTTTGGCAACACTTTGACAGAGAGGAAAGGGACAAAGGAACTAGAGAGGGTCAAGCTGCGTTCAACTCGATAAAACTTGGTACTGTTAGCAATCAAGATTGGAAACAAATAGAGATACCGTACCCAAGCTTCTTTAGATCTTTACATCTTTACATCTTTAGATATTTAGATATTTAGATCTTTAGATCTTTAGATCTTTACATCTTTAGATCTTTAAATCTTTAGATCTTTAGATCTTTAGATCTTTAAATCTTTAGATCTTTAAATCCTTAGATCTTTAGATCTTTAGATCTTTAAATCCTTAGATCTTTCGATCTTTAGATCTTTAGATCTTTAGATCTTTAAAGCTTTAGATCTTTAGATCTTTAGATCTTCGATCTTTAGATCTTTAAAGCTTTAGATCTTTAAAGCTTTAGAGCTTTAGATCTTTAAATCTTTAGATTTTTAGATCTTTAGATCTTTAAATCATTAGATCTTTAGATCTTTAGATTTTTAGATCTTTAAAGCTTTAGATCTTTGGATCTTTAAATCTTTAGATCTTTAAATCTTTAGATCTTTATATATCGAAATCTATAGAAATTAAAATCAAATCGACTCTTGAACGCTGCTTGACTGAGTTTTCGCATTCGGACTCAATTCTTTTTCAACACACTTACCCCAAAATAATAGGTTTTCTCGGCCTAGAGAGATTAGAATTAGAATTTATTCAATTCCTTTCACTCACCATCATTTCTTCTTTCCGAATATGTGATGGAACGGGCACACAAGTGATATAAGCCAAACATTTACCGAATCTGAAAGCAAAGAGTTTCATACGACTTGATAGATTTGATACACTAGCTTCCCAAGCTTCAACTTCATCTCTAATTTGTTGTTTCATATAAAATATTGAAGCCCGTAATCTTAGCTAAATTTGTTCTCTTAAATGTTTCCCAATTGGAGCTGTAAAACTCATTTTACAAGCCTTAGAATTACTAGTTGATCTTTCTCCAGTGCTTTCATTTTTAGCATCCTTTATTAAAAAAAATTGTTAGAAAAAGTATTTCTTTTATTTTAAAACATTATTTAACACGATTTAATAATCTTAAGAACTGTTTTTGATTAACTAAGAACTGTTTTTGCTCAAGTTTGACTTGAAATCAAATTGAAATCAAATGAAAGCTTGATTTGAAATCAAGCTGGAAGTGTTCAATTCATTCGGTGGAAGTGTTCAGTCCATCCTTTGGTGGAAGTGTTCAGTTCATTTAAGACCTTGTAAAATGTGTTGTCTATCTCCAATTGAAAAACTTTTAATAGCAAAATGTAGCCAAGATTAAGGGCTTCAATATTTTATATAATACTTAACAAATTAGAGTTAAGCTTGACACTTGGGAGCTAATCGAAAGTCTAAAATCTAAGATCTAAAGTCGTCCTAAATACTGAACACTCTGTAGATTATGTAGCGGTATTTAGAATGAAAGTTTCGAACAAACTTTAGTGCTCCTTTGCCAAGCCTTTCCCCAAGTCGTCCCCTCTTTTGCACGGCGATGATAACAGTGGAGGCGATCGTTCCCAAAGAGATCACCATGATCATCATCAAGATGAACCAACCTGAAACAATTATTAAGCTTTAACAGGCTTTAAGCTTTAAGATCACTTCTTAAAGCTTTAACATCACTTCTTAAAGCTTTAGCATCACTTCTTAAAGCTTTAAGATCACTTCTTAAAGCTTTAACATCACCTTAAAGCTTTAAGATCACTTCTTAAAGCTTTAACAGCCTTAAAGCTTTAAGATCACTTCTTCAGGCTTTAGGATCACTTCTTTACAAAAAAAGAAACAAACCAATGAGCGGGATGAAGGTCGAAGTGGTGGGCATTTGATCAGAAACCATTAACATCAAGATGGACATCGAGAGAAGGGTCGTGATTCCAAGAGAGACTTTCTCCTCTCGTGTCCCTGACGCGGATGAGGTGCTGAATTGGGTATTGTTTAGCAAAAGTTTGCAGTGTTTTCTCAAAAGCTAAAGCCTATATCTAAACAAGATAATTGCCATTTTAAAAAAAACAAATTCTGCTATTTTATTGAGCAGGCTCTGAGCCTGAGCAGGATTCCTTTCTCCAAAAGAATTTCTCCAAAAATTCTTTGACTTTGACAATGGCGAAACCAGTTTTCGACCTAGAGGAGTTTTCTTTAAAAACTAATAACGAATTCGAATTCCTTATCCTTGAGAAACCCTTGATTGCAAATTTTTATCTAAATCAGCCTCAAAAAATGTTAAATCTATCGGTGAGCTGGATTACAAATGTCTTCGTTTTTTCGTTCATTCGAATGAGTTTTTGTAGGCTATAGATTGAATATAAATTGATTTGCATATCAAGTATGTACTTGTTCAAACAAAAAGAGTACTGTAGCAAGTACTTGTGTCATCACTCACGTAAAGAATCCGACCAAGGCGATCAGCGTGATGATTGAGGTGGGAATGATGAGATTCACCAGGTAGAACAAGGGTTTTCTCCTGGAAATCGCAAAGTTTAAGTCTTGAACAAGAGCTTTAACTGGAGCTTTAACAAGAGCTTTAACTAGAGCTTTAACTAGATCTTGAACAAGGTCTTTAACAGGATCTTTCACAAGATCTTTCACAAGATCTTTCACAAGATCTTTAACTAGATCTTTAACAAGATCTTTAACAAGATCTTTAACTAGATCTTTAACAAGAGCTTTAACAAGATCTTTAACAACACTTTAACAAGATCTTGTTGAAATCAATGAATCACAAGCAAGTTAAGCATCTACCTCAAATGCAGTGTCAACTCGAGCAGGGTGTACTTGTTCGGGCAACACGAGTACTTCACTTCTTTACGGACGACTAAATGACTACTGTATCGTTGATGGAAATTTTTGAGCTAACTTTTCGTGCTCATTATATACCAGCCCTCATTCTCCAAGTAGTTGCTTGTACCGATTCTCTCGGAATACGGAAAATAGTCGATTCCCTTTTGATCGTATGTCCACGAGGAGAACAACATTGTGCATACCTAAAAGAGTAAAGTAACTGATTTCTTTAACATCATTGCCTTATTGCTAAATGGAAGAGTTAAAAACCTTTGGTTGGTTAAAAGAAATGCCTTTTAACAGTTTAAAAACTGAAAGATTGCAGTAACCAGTACGAATTTTGATCTGCAACAAGCTTGAAAAAAGCATAAGTTTTGGTTCTTTCTTTTGCGCAGACAGACAGCCAGCTCCAGAGCCAGCAGACATTGGCTAGGTTATAACTAACAAAAACATCACAACATACAACTTACCTGATTATCAAAGGGGAAGAATCTGGAAAAGATAAACGTTTAGATAGCAAAGAAAATAAAGTACCTCAAATTGAGCAAACAGGAGAACTTGTAGATGGTCGGATAGAGCAATTCGATCAACGAGGCTTTTCTCTTTCGATCCGTTGTCAACTTGGCGTTCAGCAGCCGCCTTGTGTCATCGTCTTTCATCACCAAACTGAAGAAAATCGCTTTTTGAAAGCCATTCTGACACATTCATATCAGGTTTTCCTGGCCAGGCCAGAGCACGGCCAATAGCCAGCTCCAGAGCCAGCTCCAATAGCCAGCATCAATAGTCAGCTCCAATAGCCAGCTTCAACAGCCAGAACATGACTTTTGACACCTAGCTTACAGACTTACAGCTTTTTATTTGTAACTTGTAACTTGTAAGCTTTTTTGTCACTTAATTAAGCTCCTATTTGATAAGAAATCAAGCTGTGAATTAAATTAAATCAAAATTAGAGAAAAGACTATGGTAGACTTTCCAAATTAGCCACCATTTAGAAAGCGAATCATTTGAGTATCTGGTGGCCAAATGGCACGAGCCATATACTGGCCGACACGGAATTTCACGCTGATTCCGAAGCTGCTTTCCGCTTCTTCTATAAAGCACTCTGTCAAAAGTTATAAGCTAGTAAATTTTGGCTTCGATAATCGAGGCATGAGTTCATAAGCAGATTCCCTAGGGGGATCGCGGCGTCGTGGTGGCCGACTGGTAGTGGGTTTGAATACAAAGCGAGGGCTTCGAGTCGGCGGGGTTCGAGTCGGCAGTTCACTTTTTTCGTTTATTTTTTTGAGATTTGAATAGTTTAGATGATCTTTGTACGCGCGTACAATCGTACTTTCAACTTTTCATCTTGCTCTTTCAAATACAAATACAATTAAACGAAACCTATTGTAAAGAGTCGTATCGGGTAGCCAAATCGAGTCATGCGGGAGTCGAATCTCGGTGATATTTCCATAGTCTTCAGGTTCCCAGAAAAGAAACTCGTCGTACCATCGCTAAAAGCGGAAATTGCCTTTAAACTCGATTTATTCTTACCTCAATAATCCAAGCATTCAATAAAATGAATTGTTGGGGTTCATTCTAAAACTTTTGTTCTCTAAAAGAAAGCTTTTTTTTTTATTTGTCCTAACCAGTTCCAAAATCTGATACAAATCCATCGAAAAGGAGACATTGATGGGTGAATTGTTGTCCCAGACAGGTTTTGCTGTAAAAAGAATAACATATTTTTTTTTCTAATAAGAATTAGCTCTTGCGTAGTTTTCGAGGATTTTCAACGGGTCGTCACGCTTTGAAAGCCTAGAACTTTATCTAGAGACAATATTATTACTAACTTTTTATATCATTTTACAGAGGACATTTCAGGCTTTCAAATGATACCAAATATAACTTGATTAGACAATCCAGTCCAAGAAAATCAGAGCCAACTCTAAGCAAATGAGGCCTATCAAACTCGGGTATCGTGTCGCCTTGTTTGTATGGGAATGAAAAATCCAATCAAGCTCTATTTGGTATCATTTAAAAGCCTAAAATATTCTCTGTAAAATGATATAAAAAGTTATATTGTCTATTGTCTCTGGATAAAGTTATAAGCCTTCAAAGCATGACGACTCGTTCAAAATACCCGAATTTGTCCAAAATATTAGAATTCTTTTAAAATACCCAGAAACTACGCAAAAACCGAAATTTCTTTGCTAAAAACAGTGCCAAATGAGCTGTACGGTATATTCTTTCAGATATTTTTCAGATTTTTCAAACAAAAACCTTTCTTGTCGTATTTGTCGAGCAAGTCGTGGACAAGAGCGATCTGTGATGGAGTGGCCGCCGTCAGAGCACATAGTTGAGCTGAAATTTTCACTTCTTATGCATCAGGCATATCTTTTTTTTCTTTAATTACTTTAACAATGTTGATTTCCCGCTCAATTACCATTAGAAATTGATCATTCACTTTGAGTTTTCGCTCGAAATTGCTTTTCAGCAATAGTACACTATTTCCTCCAGCAAATATGTCGGGTTCGACGAATTCTTCTATTTTTTTCTTCTATTTTCTCAAGCAACATTTCCGCCGCTAGCAATAGTACACTATTTCCACATTCATATCAGGTTTTCCTGACCAGGCCAGAGCACGGCCAATAGCCAGTTCCAATAGCCAGCTTCAATAGCCAGCTTCAATAGCCAGTTTCAATAGCCAGCTCCAATAGCCAGCTTCAATAGCCAGCTTCAATAGCCAGCTTCAATAGCCAGCTTCAATAGCCAGCTTCAATAGCCAGCTTCAATAGCCAGCTCCAATAGCCAGCTCCAATAGCCAGCTTCAATAGCCAGCTTCAATAGCCAGCTTCAATAGCCAGACGAAAGTTGACGATTAAATGGCGGAAATTTTGCTTGAGAAAATACAAGAATTCGTCGAATCCGAAATGCAAATTCAATACAAATTAATACAAATTCAATGCAAATTTTTGGAGGATATAACCAAATTGTACCCAATAACCTTTCTCAGTTCTTCAGCTTCGCTAATAAATTAGGATTTCAAAAGTTCCTTGAAAAAGCATATTCAGTACATGTAATTTGGTGAGCTGAAAAGAAAATTTGCATAAATTTGCATAAATTTACATGTTTTTGAGTCCAACAAAGTTACAAAGTACGTTATAGTCTACATTTGAGCTTTGATTGGCCAACAACATGCCAATTTTGTCTTATTTTAAACCCACTAGCGTCATATGTACCGCGAATTTCTTCTCAAGTATGTAAAAGTCAACGAAGAAGAAAGAAATTTGCATAAAAATGTTGAAGTTAGTCAAAAAAAAAGAGATGCAAGAGAGTAGAAATAGTTGGAACTAGGGGAGATCAGAAAAATTGTGCACTTGCGCACATGTCTAACCGACAAGTACCGGTAGTTTTCTCAAAGATATGCCACAGGGTGGCGCAGGATTATGGCGACACCTTTTTTTTGGAAAAGTTGCTGATAAAAGCCTGACCGATCATAAGTTGTCAGTTTCTTGCTTAACCGAGATGAGTGGATGTCTGTGGATGTCTATGGATGTCTATGGATGTCTATGGATGTCTATGGATGTCTATGGATGTCTGTAGATGTCTGTGGACGTCTGTGGACGTCTATGGATGTCTATGGATGTCTGTGGATGTCTGTGGATGTCTGTGGATGTCTGTGGATGTCTGTGGATGTCTGTGGATGTCTGTGGATGGCTGTGAATGTCTGTGAATGTCTGTGGATGTCTGTGGATGTCTGCGGATGTCTGTGAATGTCTGTGAATGTCTGTGGATGTCTGTGGATGTCTGCGGATTCTGTGAATGTCTGTGAATGTCTGTGGATGTCTGTGGATGTCTGCGGATTCTGTGGATGTATAACCAACAAGTACCCAATCTTTTAATATAAGATTATCTTAAATCTTTTTGGAAGATCTTTTTGCAAGATCTTTTTAGAAGACCTTTTTCAAAATATCTATACTTTAAAACAAGAATCACTAACAATAAAAGCTTAACAGAAATCAAAGAAAATCAAACGAAAATATTTCCGATTTTAGCGCCATTTTTTTTTTCGTGCCGATTGAATGAGGCATTTAAGTGAGAGAAATGGACAACAATTGAACTTTAAGAAAGAACTTTAAGAAAGAACTTTAGAAGGAGAAGCAGACTCGCTTTTTTTAGATAATTCAACCTTAGAAAGCAACAAAAAGGTTTTCTTTTTCTTATTGCTCACCTGCAACAAATGCTGACAAAAATCGACCCAAAGTACCGTCCATTCTATCGAAAATTGATTTCACTTTTCTTCTACAAATTCTCTTTCGACATTCGCCGCATTCTCTGTAAATGCCTGAAAGTTTTGAAGATTTTGCTTAATTTTTAAATAGATAAGAAATTGAGAAATGCATCAATGACATATGGAAATCGATTTTAAACTGAAAATCAGTGAAAAATAGAGTCAGTGTTGTTAAGTTCAAGGATTTGTATGACTTCTGACTGTAATTTGTAAGCAAGAACTTTGTAAGTTGAAGCTTTGTGAGTTGTAAGCTTTGTAAGATGTAAGCTTTTTAAGTTGAAGCTTTGTGAGTTGTAAGCTTTGTAAGTTGTAAGCTTTGTAAGTCGTAAGCTTTGTAATTGTAATTTGAAGCTTTGTAAGTTGCAAAGCACAAAAAATAGGTAATTTAAAGCTAACTTTTATAAGTTTAATTGGCCCTAAATAGATAAGAAATTGAGAAATTCATCAATGACAAATGAAAATCGATTTTAAACTGAAAATTAGTTAAAAATAGAGCTTTTATAAGCTAAAATGAAGCTTTTTAAAGCGAAAACTTTAAAAAAAGAGTATTTTTAGAGTAAACAAGTATTCTTTGAGATAAGCTAGTCGCAGAATTTGAAAGAACACTTAAGTGAAACGGAAAACTGAACAAAAAATGAAAGGCTTGAGTAAAAGTAAAGAGTTACTTGAAAGCTAAGCGATGGTGTGATTTACATTTACAAAAACTGATACTTTATATTCATTTATCATTGGTTCATTTAATTAAACGATATTCGTTTATAAAGTTTCAGTTTTTGGCTTGTTTTTCCATTTTAATGGTCAAATATCAACATTTCATTATTAAAGTCGATTATTTAGATCAATTTGATTGCTACGCTACGAGTAAACGAGTAGATCAATTTGATTGCTACGCTACGAGTAAATGAGTAGATCAATTTGATTGCTACGCTACGAGTAAATGAGTAGATCCATTTGACTGCTACGCTACGAGTAAATGAGTAGATCAATTTGATTGCTACGCTACGAGTAAACGGCTACGTACGACATACACTACTGGACAATGAAATATGATATATTTGAAAAACGATCGTCACTTTCGCGCGTCTGTAACTCTCTTGTCTTTACCGTATTTCTAAATATTAATATTACCATTGTGTAGCCATTGAAAAGAGCTTTCAGAAAATGTATAACACGAATAGTTTAAACTCAAAGACAAGGGAGTTACAGACGCGCGAAAGTGACGATCGTTTCTTCAAATATCATATTGCATTGTCCAGTACTGTAGATCTTTGATTTCAAATAAAAAAGTAAGATCAGGCAAAAAGATAATAGCAAATGTAAATTTCAAGCTTTAACAGTGTCAGCACTTCAGAATGGGATTGAAAAAAAGAAATGGATAAAGAAATAGATTTGATTGTGATAGATTTGATATATTTGATTGTGATAGATGAGAAATATTTTGATTTTGAAAGATTTGATTTAAGAAAAGTCACAACTATATAATATTGTTAAAAAATGATCATTCGAGACGAATGAGATGAAAAACTTTGTAAAAAAGAGCACTAGAAATTGGATGAATAGATATTTCTCTTTGTAAAGCTTTCTTAAGTGCATTGCAAACGTGCCTCTTTGGCTGAGAGGTAGTGCTCTCCGTTACAAAGCTTCAAACCCGGGTTTGATTGCATCAACTTCAAACCCGGGTTTGATTGCATCGACTTCATCGAATTCGACTTCATCCATGGAACCCGGGTTTGAAGTTGATGAAATCAAATCTGGATTTGAAGCTTTGTAACAGCCCACTACCTCTCAGCCAAAGAGGCACGTTTTGCAATGCACTTAAGAAAGCTTTACAAAGAGAAATATCCATTCATCAAATGCAATGCAATGCAGAAAGCTTTACAAATAGAAATAGTTAAATTTCAAGCTTTCAGCTAAATTTCTTTTGTTTACAAGTAAAACTAAAAGGAGATTCGGAAAGTCTGAAGATAAAATAGTTTTGTTTTCAAATTCTGCCTTAAATTCTTAAATTCTTAAGAAAATCTTCAGTTCGCTAAGTGCAAAAGTTTTAAATCCGTGGATTTTATATCTATGTAAATTTGAGAAATTGACAAAACAGGAAGGATGAAGTTCAGTGGTGTTCAATGGTGTTTCTAGCTGCTCAGAAGGGCACCGCTTGCGCTGGAGCCGAATTCAAGCGCCTCACATATTCATGGTCAATCGGGGAGGGGCAAAAGGCTGGCCCTAAAGGCTTTCAGTGTCCCCTGATTGTCCTTTTGCTTTTCATCTTTTCATCTCGGACTAAAAAGAGAGATGTCCATTTGAGGGAGATTTTCTCTCTCTCTCTTTCTCTTCCTCTTTCTCTTCTCTCTTCCTCTCTCTCTCTCTCTTCCTCTTCCTCTCTTTCTCTTCCTCTCTCTCTCTCTTCCTCTCTCTCTCCACCTCTCTCTCTTCCTCTTTTTCCCTTTTTACCTATGTTCAATCATTCTGTGCATTCTGCGGTAAAAATCGGGCTTTTTTAAAATGCAAACTCTGCCGATTTGATTCCAATACATTTCTAAGTGTTTTTTTTTCATTTTCAGGTAGATCAACCTTTTGCTGATACGGTGAATATCAAAAATCAACGAAAAAGGAAGTAAATATACGGAGAAAGGTAGAGAGAATGGTTAAATTTGTAAAAAATCATTGGGAAAACCCTTTCCTAACTAAACTTTGAGCTATCTAAGAAAGCTAAGAAGCTATTCAAGCTTTAAAAGCTTTGAACTTCTTGTTCACAAGCAAGATTAGCAAGATTTTGCTCAAAAAGCAATAGGAATTAAAGCTATGAAATAGAATTGAAAATAAACTGAATAAGATTATAGATTTACAAACAAGTTAGATATTAGAGATTCTACAGCAAGCACAATAT
The DNA here is from genome assembly GCA_958450365.1 of Mesorhabditis belari. Taxonomy (NCBI): domain Eukaryota; kingdom Metazoa; phylum Nematoda; class Chromadorea; order Rhabditida; family Rhabditidae; genus Mesorhabditis; species Mesorhabditis belari. The sequence goes on from CAUEEP010000938.1 coordinate 2,079,261, forward strand.
AGAATGCGGTAGCTTAATGCCTTAACCACTAGTTAGATATTAGAGATGAGATTCTACAGCAAGCACAATATAGAATGCGGTAGCTTAATGCCTTAACCACTAGTTAAATATTAGAGATTCTACAGCAAGCTCAACGTAGAATGCGGTAGCTTAACGCCTTAACCACTAGTTAAATATTAGAGCTTCTACAGTAAGCTCAATGCTCAATTCTTCAAGTAAATTTTTGCAAAAATCGGTCGATCAGAGAGTAAAGTGACGCGAGTGGGGGGAATTTTTCGAGCTTGAAAGCACAAGACTGGCTCGAAATTTGACCGCCAACAAAATACCCAATCAAGCCAATCCAAAATAGCAAAAAAAAGACAAAGAGGAGAAGTAATCTAATCGTGAAACAATTGAATGGGCAAATAAAGGTCGAAAATCTGCGACTGCAGAATTTTCAGTCTACAGCGATTTTAGCAGATTTTCATTTCAGCAGATTTCAGCAGATTTTCATTTCGGATTCCTCATACCCGATCCTCAATACCGTAATCCAGCTAATGCAGACTGAATACCTTATTCTAGACTGAATACCTTATTCTAGACGGAATACCTTATTCTAGACTGAATACCTTATTCTAGACTGAATACCTTAAGCTAGACTAAGTACCGTGATCCAGCTAATCTAGACGGAATACCTTATTCTAGACTAAATACCGGAATCCAGCTAATGAGGAATCTTCTTATAGAATCCGACAAATTTAAGGTACTCTCCCCAAAAAATCGGAAAGGACTTTTCCATCAACCCAATATAAGTAAAGTAAAGATCCCCGGACACCCTCTAAGCCCAAGAAAAATGGTTTTAAAGTTGACTGAAAATGGTATTTTCGCAAATTTTAGCAGATTGGCTTCCTCTATACATATAAAAGATAAAACAAACAAAAAAAAGTGTTAGAAAATGTTTTTAAAAAACGAAAAACTAAAAAGAAAAGTTGCACCGAAGCAGGGATTCAAAAATTTGACCATAGAGCATTTGACCATAGAGCATTTGACCATAGAGCATTTGACCATAGAGCATTTGACCATAGAGCATTTGACCATTTGACCATACCATAGAGCACTACCATTACACCATTTGGTCACTATTTGTCTATCCCTAAACTTTCCTCCTTAAAGGCGGTCTTCTTTGAGCAAATATTTTTAGTCATTTTTTAGTCAACTTTAAAACCATTTTTCTTTGAGCTTAGAAAGGTGTCCGGGGGTAGATTTGAGTACAGATTCGGAAACAAAAAAAAACTCGTCTAGAGATGTTAGGAGAACGTTTTAAAAGCTGATTTTATGTTGACGTATGTTCCTTGTAAGATTTGCCTTTTAAATAAAGATTCGATGAGATCGACATCTCAAAAACAAAAGTTTTAAGCTTCAAAAGTTTCAAGCAAAAGTTTTTCAAGCAATTCAGAGCATTCAGCTCACAAAATAGACAAAATAAGAAAAAAAATTCTTTGGAATTCCTGAAAGATCAGCAATTCTATCAATGAATTTTCCAATTCTGCTAATTTTGCGTTTCCAGAATGCCAATTCTGCTAATTTTGCGTTTTGCTAAAATCTAGAATGCTAAATCCAGAAAATCGCTAAATTTCTTCTCAAGAAGCAAGCTTCCGAGCAATGTCCGAGCGCTATTGAGATCCCCTCTCATTCATGGAGAGGAGGCAAAAAAAGGCGAACCAATCCGGGTAAGTGCTCTCCACACTTATTTCCTTTATTTCCTTTATTTCCCTTCCCTAAAATCCCCGAACTCTCACATTTTCTTTGCCTTTTCTACATCTAATCAAATTGAACACCTGGAAAATCTTGGTAAAAGAAATTTCCACTCAAATTTCCACTCAAATTTCTCCTCAAATTTCCACTCAAATCTTCTTCCTACTTCTTGAAAAAAACAAATGTATTGTTGTTTTTATTGTCATGCTTTCGGTAATTGAATTTTGGAGAAGTTGAAAACAAGATCAATGAGTAGAAAATGAGAATTTCTTGTTTAAAAAAGTATTTTTAGATCTTTTTTGTAGGGTAAGGCTTGGAATGGAATGGAATGGACAAAAATTTCACAAAAAATTTAAACCCAAACGTTTGAACCCTAACGTTTAAACCCGAACGTTTAAACCCGAACGTTTGAACCCAAACGTTTAAACCCGAACGTTTAAACCCGAACGTTTAAACCCGAACGTTTAAACCCGAACGTTTAAACCCGAAAAAATTTAAACCCATTTACGATTTCTCAAGCAACTCAGTAAACCGACAAATATCAAAAGTGGATTAAAATCTTATCAAATGATCGCAATTATGTTCAGATTTTAACTGAACTTAGTTAGAAAAAATGTTTAGAGTAATTTTTTGGAGTCATTGATTCGACAGGTGACCAAGCGATTAGAGAATTGATTAGATAATTGATTAGAGAATCAGAACTAGAGAAGCGATTAGAGAATCAGAACTAGGGAAGCGATTAGAGAATTGATTAGGGAATTGAATAGAGAATTGATTAGAGAAGCGATTAAAGAAGCAACTAGAGAATCGATTAGAGAATCAGAACTAGGGAAGCGATTAGAGTATCAGAATTAGAGAATTGAATAGAGAATTGATTGGAGTATCAGAACTAGAGAATCGATTAGAGAATTGTTTAGAGAAAGTTTTGCTAATTATTAAATAATTTTAGCTATCTTTTTAAAAAGATAATCCTTAACATTTCTTGACTTTTGACCAAAAAGGCTCAAAAAATGAGATAAAAGTGTTTCTGTTTGTGAATGAGCCTTGGGGAATGGGGAAAATTGGCATCAATCGCCTTGAATAAACAAGAATTTCATTTTTTTCGTTTGTAAAAGATTCAATAACAAAAAAATAGTGGAGATGTTCAAAAATTCTGTCAAAATAAAGAGAAAGGAATCAAAAAACGTGGCTCTCTTCAACTTTTTCGAAAGAGAGAAGGCCACAAATCTCTTGGGGGATTTTTAAGAAAGGATCAAAAAAGGAGGATCAAAAAAGAATTCTGAAGGCACTGGGAAAAAGCTGGGAGAAGCTGAGAAAAAGCTAAGGAACTTCTGAAATGTTCAAGGCGTTCATTGCGGTAAGAAAGGGGGAAAAAGAAATCGAAACGAACAAAATCATTCTTAAAGTAGTAAAGGAAATTAACAACTGGAGATCTAAATCAAAATCAGGTAAAACAAGAAGTCTGTTCTGGTTTTAGTCGGAAAAATCTCTTCTAAAGCAAGCTAGAATCCGAAAAAACCTCTACTACAAGGTGATCCAAAAAAGCTCTACTACAAGGTGATCGGAAGAAACCTCTACTACAAGGTGATCAAAAAAAGCTCCATTTCAACTCAAATTTCTGAAAAAATGGCTCAAAGTGGTCTTCTTTGTGTTAAAGCTGTTTTTGGCGTCACAATTTCTCTTTTTTAGAGATTTTTTTTGTTTAAATAATATATATTGGCTTATTCAACCAATAGGCTATTCAACCAAGAGTTGGAACTAGGGGAGAGCCAAAAATTTGTGCACTTGTGCACTACCGCACTGCTTGTGCACTGCAATAGATAAATAAATCCTATTGAAACTCGATCCTAAACTTACTAATGCCATAAAATGACTTCAAATTCTTCACTTAAGCATAATTCATTGAAATTCTGTGGAATGACGTCATTCTGTGGATCATTATTCTGTGGAATGACGATGGAATGAAAGAAAATAACCATTTGGCTGCAGTTTATTGTACTAGCTAACCCATAGTTTAATTTCTCTGTACTTGAGATAACTCCAAACCTGTGACTAACCGAGCCTTAACTTCCGATCTGTCGAGTTGCTTAACTTGGTGAGAACGACTTAAGTTAAGGCTCGGTTAGTCACAGGTTTGGAGTTATCTCAAGTAGAGAGCACGTTGAAATTAAACTATGGACGGGATGCCGTGTTTCAACGTAGCGATAACGACTTCATCGTAAAGAAAGCAAAAAAAGCCTGATCGGGGCGCCGAACTACGATTCTGTGGGCGGAAACTTAATGCGTTATCCACTAGGCCACCAACGAGCCTGTTCTTCAGCTAGAAAGATTTTTTAAAAAGCATTTTAAAGGAAATTTTCGAAAAAGTCGATTTGTGTGACTCGATCGTCACGATTTGTCGATCAATATACAAATGGCTGTGCAATATACAAATATCCTTGTATCCTTGTAAATCCTTGACAATTGCAAATCAAGATTGGTTACGGTTGCTTTAAAAAAATCAGAAAAAAAAACATGGCTGTTTTTAGGTAGATGTATGTTCGACATTGAGAGAGCCGTTGGTCGGAAGCCTCCGGAAACGTGTGAGGGGGACCCCAATTTCTTCCCCCTTTCCTCCATCCATTTCTTTTTCTCTTTCAAAATGAGTCGCCCTTCTTTTGTCTTTTCTTTTGTCTTTTCTTCAACTCTTTTTCTCTTCTCTCATCTTTTACTTCACGAAATTTTGTTAGTAGAATGGGAAAGTTTCGTTTGATTTAAGTCCAATCTTCATCAAGCACAAGCTAGCCTCAATTTCCGATTGGTCAGCTGGTTTCTAGTACTCTAGTAGAAATCTAGTAGAAATCTCGTAATAAAAATTCTTTACTAGAAATTCTTTACTAGAAAGCTGAAAATTGCGATTAGAAAAGAGTAGATAGAAAGTTTTTTGAAAAAATTTCATTTCCATCTACCTAGATCAGACTAGAACCGAAAACAGGTTCAATCTTGGTTTTAGATTCAAAGATTATTCTCTGAATTAAGCCAGATTGAATCCAAGTATCTAGCAGATTGTTCAAGCCAGTTCTAGACTTAGATTCAATTGTTAGAATCTTCTTTTTGTAGAATCAAAATTGAAGCAAACTCTTAGAAATTGAAGCAAACTCTTAGGCTTTCCAGAAAGCCTTTCTTTTCCTTTCTTTTCCTTTTCATATTTCTGTTTTAAACCAACAAAGCAACAAATCTACCAATAAAACTACGATTTTCATTAGAATATTCAATTATTTTCCTCCCTAATCCCTCAATCTCCCTTAGCTATAAGTTCAATAAGTTTTGATAAACCCGGCAATCAACGGCAATCTACAGCAATCTACGGCAATCTACGGCAATCTACGGCAATCTAGTCAACTATTTCTCTCCCTAATCCCTCAATTTCCTCAAAAAAAAAACACGAAAGTTGTGGCCAGTTTTTGCTAATTTTAGGATTGTCTTCTTCTTTTTGACTTTCTTTTGGGTTAACTTTTTTCGAAGTTTTTTTAACATACTCAAGATGCACTTTGAAGTCATTTGTTTGGTTTTAAAAAAATTCTTTCAGATATTCGAGCCAATAATACATTTTGCAAAAGATATTTAACCTAAAAGTTTTTAAAAAAACGAGCAGTGGTAGAAAGCCTTTTTTTGGAGGGCACGGGAAAGGGCATCACTCTAAAAGCTAGAAGATTTCTTGTAAAATAATTATAATTTTCAGAAACTAGAGAAAATTTGCTACATTTTTAGCTATAAGTTCAATAAGTTTTGATAAACCCGGCAATCTACGGCAATCTACGACAATCTACGGCAACCTACGGCAATCTACAGCAATCTACAGCAATCTACAGCAATCTACAGCAATCTATGGCAATCTATGGCAATCTACGGCAATCTACACTACAGCACACAGCAATCGCCCGGCACTATGCACAAGCAACTACAGCAACTACAGCAATCTATGGCAATCTATGGCAATCTACGGCAATCTACGGCAATCTACGGCGATCTACGTCAATCTACGGCAATCTATGGCAATCTAGCCAACTATTTCTCTCCCTAATCCGTAAATTTCCTCAAAAAAAACACGGAAGTTGTGGCTTTTTGCTAATTTTAGGATTGTCTTGAGACTTTCTTTTGGGTTAATGTCTTTTCTGGATGAGTGCATTGTGGTTCATTATGGAAAAAGGAGTACAAGAAATGACAAAAAGAGAGGAAAAAGAGAGGAAAATGAGAGGAAAAAGTGAGGAAAAAGTGAGGAAAATGAGAAGAAAAAAGACAAAGCCTCAAAAATTACTACATTTGGTCTTCAGTTGTGCCCCGGAATGACCCAATGAATTTTGTGAGGCAAATTTCTAGGAATTTCATCGGAAAAGAAAAACAAAAAAGCTAGAAAGGGATGTTTTTGAAAAGATGAAAATCAAATGGAAAAGTTAATGTCATCACTTTTAAGCGTTCCAATCTTTCTGAGTTGTTTAGTTCTTGAATAAAGCTTTCAGAACACCCAAGTAAAGCCACATTCATCAAAATCACTGATCCATAAAAGTAAAAGCTTTTCAAATGACTCATTTTGAATCTAATGGAAAAAGAACAAATAAAATTTGAAATTTTAACAAGTTCATAGAGATTTTTGAAGAGAATTGAAAAGAATTAAAAAGAATTGAAAAGAAATTGATAAAGTTTACTTTTCAAAGAATATAAAGAAGTAACTGATGAGGCTAGCTAGCACTAAGCTTTCTTAATTCCAAAAAGAAAAGAAGTTAGAAGAAAAGAAGTTAGAAGAGAAGAAGTAAAAAGAAAAGAAGTTTTGAAGCAAAAAGAAAGAAGCAAAAACCCACTCTTTCTCATCATCTTCAATCCTAAAAGAGAATAAGAAACCAAAAAACGAATAGGTAATTTTAAGAAAAGAACGATGATGAATCTTTTAGGAAAAATGATGTATGGCTTGTTGGAATCGGAGCTTGATAGTGTCGATAATGAAGTCACGAGGGAAAGGATCATTCCCTCCCATCACCTTTTTCCATGATATATAGACCATTCGACACAGAATTTCACCCTGTTTCCAATGATGTAAAAATTCGCTGCCCAATAGCGCGTAATCACCGCCAAACTGGCATCAAAGTTTTGAGTCTCTCCTTTTCAGCTGATTTTTCAACGCAAATCGCAAATCGTGCCAAATCTCGTCGGCCACCCTGTACAAAATTGATAAGCTATTAAATGTTTAACAAGAATGACAAACTACAATCGAATAGGAGAAAAGCGTTTATGTGGACTCAAAAAGAACACAAAAGAACGTAGAATGGAAAAAAAAGCAAATAAAAATGAGACTGGTCGAGTTCGAACTCTCGACCCTCAACTTGCTGTAAAAGCACTCAACCACTCGGTCCCGCGATCAACAATTTGCGTTGAAAAATCGGCTGAAAAGGAGAGCCTCAAAACTTTGATGCCAGTTTGGCAGTGATTACGCGCTACTGGGCAGCTAATTTTTACATCATTGAAATCAGCGTAAAATTCTGCTTCGAATGGTCGATATATCATTGGAAAAGGCGATGGGAGGGAATCATCCTCGTCATTAGACGGTGTTAAACTGATAAAGTAGTAAATTTGATTCAGAATATCTTTGATTTTTACAGCCATTACAACTTGTTTGTATGAATTAGAGCTTATTAATAAGTCAATAATGGTTTGAGGATGAATTGAGCCAAAAAGAGATAACTGAGCTAGCTAGTAAACTTCGAGATTATATGAGACGATTATTGAGGTGGCAAAAGGGGCGCAGGCTAGAGCCGAAAGCCGACTCAGCTAGTAGTAAGCTTCGAGATTAAATGGACGATTATTGAGGATGAATTGAGCCAAAAGGTGCTAGCTAGTCAGGCTAGAGCGGAACTCAGCTAGCTAGTAACTTCGAGATTAAATGAGACGATTATTGAGGATGAATTGAGCCAAAAAGAGGTGCTAGCTAGTCAGAGCTAGAGCCGAAAAGCCGAAAACTCAGCTAGCTAGTAAGCTTCGAGATTAAATGAGATGATTATTGAATCAAAATCTTTCAACCTTTCGACTAAAAACTTTCTACTCTTCTCTATAATTTTGCCTCTTTGATAGAGTTTCTTTAGGATGATTCAGTGAAACAAAATGTTGTTTGAGAGAGAGGAAAAGGTCAGATTGGCTTCGAGCGTGCGTTCATGCATATTTTCGCTCACCCCACCAAACCCTATTTTTAATGCAGAAACAAATGGTCAATCTGTTTTGAAGATTTAATAGCTAAAGAAATCTTGATTTGAAAAAGGCAATTGAGGAGAAATTACTTGGAAGATAGAAAAGTATAACTTTAAAAAGAATAACCAAAACAAGATCTAAAAGCAAAAGAAAAGCAGAGATGGAATCAGAAACGAAGAGTAGACTTGATAATAGACTTGATAAAGTTAAGGTCTTAAAATCTTGATTTTTCAGTTGTTCTCCCTATCTCATGTCAAATATGAATCAAAATATTGAATCAAATCTGGGCACTTGTCGGTTATAAACCCACAGAGAATCCAGAGAGACTCAACTCGGTTAAGCAAAGAGCTGACAACTTGTTCAGTGAAGACGACTTACGATTGTGTTCAATGAAGTAGAGTGCTCGTCTGAAGTTGAAGAAGTGAAGCAAAAAGTCTTTTTTTCAATCTTTTGGAGTGAATTCAAGAATGGAAATTGAGGGTCCAAAATGGGGAATCAAAGGCAAAGTGAAGGGAATTTAAGGAAGCTTTTCGAAGGGATTTGTGATGGAGAAATGGTAACTGCATGCATAGCTTTATAGATGAATATCTATCTAAACAGTAAGCTAATCGGTTGACGTTAAAGATAATGACGAGTTCAACGTTCATAACTTTATTTTGAGATTTTATTATAGCTAACTTTTATATAGTTCTAGAGAGGACACGTCAGACTGAATAGAAGGTACTGAATAGAAGGTACTGAATAGAAGGTACTGAATAGAAGGTACTGAATAGAAGGTACTGAATAGAAGGTACTGAATAGAAGGTACTGAATAGAAGGTACTGAATAGAAGGTACTGAATAGAAGGTACTGAATAGAAGGTACTGAATAGAAGGTACTGAATAGAAGGTACTGAATAGAAGGTACTGAATAGAAGGTACTGAATAGAAGGTACTTGTCGGTTCCACGGAGACTCAATCCACGGAGACTCAACTCGGTTAAGCAAAGAGCTGACAACTTGTGTGGGGTGATTATGTTCAGTGAAGTATAGTGCTCGTCTGAAGTTATCAGTCGATCAGTCGAATGAAAATCGATAACCGAGAAGAAAAGAATGGGGATGCTTAACCGCGATGAGTCTTTGTAGATGTATAACCGACAAGTACCAAATAGAATTTGATAAATCAAATAGAAATCTTAGATCAAATAGAATTTGATTGAACTAGAATAGAAGAATGAACTAGAATGAACTCTTAAATGAATAGAAGGTACTTGTCGGGCATGCATCCACAGAGAATCCACAGAGACTCAACTCGGTTAAGCAAAGAGCTGACAACTTGTTCAGTGAAGATGACTTGCGATTATGTTCAGTGAAGTATAGTGCTCGTCTGAAGTTATCAGTCGATCAGTCGAACAAAAATCGATAACCGAAAAGAGAAGAATGGAGATGCTTAACCGAGATGAGTCTTTTTAGATGTATAACCGACAAGTACCACGACAAGTAAAAGATTAAACAAAATAGCCTTATTCTGCTGGCAAGCCTAGCAATGAGAGCCAGCAATGAGAACGGCTATGAGGAACCAGCTCCTCAACAGCCATGAGTTTGAATAGCATTTAAATCAGTGACTAGACTTGTGACTAACCTGACTAACTGGTAAGTACTTTAAATCTATTCTCTCATCAAATTGGAAAGCCATTGTTTTGGAATCGACTAAACAAAAGATTATGAACTTAATTTTAAAAACAGAAGTGAAAAATTGAATCAAATTGAATTGAATCCTTCGAAAAATAGAATCAAAATAAAATATAAATCAAAATATTGAATCAAATAATCAAATAATCAAATTAAAATTAAAATCAAACAATTTAAACAAAACATTTGATCAAAAATTTGTTTGATTTTTTGAATCTTTTAAAATTTTGTGTTCTTTTATTTTGTTCTTTGTCTATTTCTTTTTCTATTTCTTTCTTTTTCTATTTCTTTCTCAATTTCTTTTTCTTTCTCTTTCTCAATTTCTTTTTCTTTCTCTTTCTTTTTCTTTTTCGTTGTCAACTTTTTGAGGAGAGTGAAATTTGAGTCCAAATCCTTATGTACTTTGTTAAATTTTAGCTCTCAAAAGATGATAAGAACATTGACAAAATTATCTGAAAAAGAGTGAAAATAGATAAAGCAGTTTATCAGTTTTTGATTTGTATCAGTTTTTGATTTAATTTCTGAAAATTTTTGATAAATATTGTGGACCTCTTAACTTCAACAGCTCTTCAACAGCTCTTTTAGATTTCACAGCCATCGCAAAGATAAAACTTCAGACTTTCAAATGATATTTCATATGAAATTGATTCATATGATTGATTCATTTCATTAATTCATATGATTGGGTCATAAAATCCTAAGAAAATCAATAGATAAGACGCTTAAAATCAATAGATAAGAAGTTGAGTGTAAGAAAATTATGTATATGTCGTAGCCGTTTACGAAATTCAGCCGCTAACGAATCATTCGTAAAACGCGCGAAAGTGACGAACGTTTTTCAAATATCATATTCCATTGTCCAGTACTGTATATACTTTGAGTGTTTAAGTGTTTAAGCCTATCTACTGTTTAAGCCTATCTACTGCTTAAGTCTATCTACTGTTTAAGTCTGTCTACTGCTTAAGCCTATCTACTGTTTAAGTCTATCTACTGCTTAAGTCTATCTACTGTTTAAGTCTGTCTACTGTTTAAGTCTATCTACTGTTTAAGTCTATCTACTGCTTAAGTCTATCTACTTTTTGAGTAATGCAATGGTTTACCAATAAGAATTTAAAGCAAAAAGACACCCAAAATTGATCTTTTGCTTTATGAATGATATAAAAAGAAGATTCAGATATTCGCCTATGAATTTGTACTCTAAAGTTTCTGAAATCGATTGGTCATTCAAATCTATATCAAATCCCATCTCTTTAAATCCTTTTTTTCAACAGAAAATCAAAGCTTTCAATAATTGAGTGAGTCTTTTTTTACAACAAACAACAAACAACAACAAACCAACTTTCCCGAAAACTACTTTTCTCACTATCAGTTTTATTGAATATTCAGCAATATTCAGCAAGCAAGCAATTGTTGATTGTATTCTAAAATACCGTATTTACTCGAGTAGAAGACCGGCCTCGATTATAAGACCGTCTCGAATAGAAGACGGGGTCTAGGGAGTGATTGAAAAAAATAGAAGACCGGTCTTCTATTCGAGTAAATACGGTAAATCGATCCATTGGGGAGTGGGACGAATGCGACCTTTTTCTTGCGCACCCGGACATTTGCGCACCTTTTTTTCCGCACCTTGCCCATTAGCGCACCTTTTTTCGCGTTTTAAAAAAGCTCTCAAAAAGCTAAAAGCTCTAAAAAGCTAATATTAACCAATTTCTATTCCAAAAGTTGTTTTTCTAGGTAATTTGAGGGCGTAGAATCGAAATTTTGACATATCAGAGCTCGTGGAAACGAACGGACGGAGTTATACAAAGAGAAAAATCGACAATTTTCTGTAATTTGATCTAGCCGTTTTATCTTTTGATCTAGCCGTTCCACAAGCTCTGATATGTCAAAATTTCGATTCTACACCCTAAAATTACCTAGAAAAACAACTTTTGGAATAGAAATTGGTTAATATTAGCTTTTTAGAGCTTTTAGCTTTTTTAGAGCTTTTTTAAAACGCGAAAAAGGTGCGCTAATGGGCAAGGTGCGGAAAAAAAGGTGCGCAAATGTCCGGGTGCGCAAAGAAAAAGGTCGCATTTGTCGCACTCCCGATCCATTGAGCTTTCCCGATCATTTTCCTCAGGCCAAACATCAATCAAATAAATGAATCTGAAAAGAACGAGCTTCAACCTTCAACATTTCTTTGTTCAACTTCTAAAAACCCTTCATGTTAGTTTTAGACTTTACACTCGAAAAAACTTTAAGATAAGATCGAGAAAAACATTGCTCGAAAAACATTGCTTGTTGGTGCTGGAAATGCTCGAAATTTCGATGTTTTCCCGAGGTGAAAGTGCTCGTGTTTTCACCCTAAAAGATTCACATTCTCAATTCCTCAGCTTTCCACTAATGTGTCAAGAATTTTGAGAAACGATGTGAATCCAAAAGCGCCTAAGATCTTTATCTATTGAAGATCTTTTTGGGGTCTGTTTTTGTAACGAATGCTTGGGGATTTGAGCGACTTTTGCTACTCCACTTTCTACTCGTTTTTTTTTTCTGTTTCCACTTTTTCGATGTTTTTGGAGTGAATGAAAATTAGTGGAATTTGGAAAAGATTGGTAAAGGATTGGTAGAGATTGGTAGGGAAAGATTGGTAAGGAAAGGATTGGTAGGAAAGGATTGGTAGGAAAGGATTGGTAGGAGAAGATTGGTAGGGAAAGATTGGTAGGGAAAGATTGGTAGGAAAAGATTGGTAGGAAAGGATTGGTAAAGAAATGAAGTGAAGGATTGAGTCGAGATAAGTACACATTAGTGGCTTAAAGCCTTCAATTCTTATTTAGAAGTTATAACGATCTTCTAGGATTAGAGTTACAACAAGATAACACCGATATTGAACATCTGAAATTAGAGATTAGTGATTGTACTGTCAGTGATTGTCCTGCAGTGATTGTACTGTCATGATTGTCCTGCAGTGATTGTCCTGCAGTGATTGTCCTGCAGTGATTGTCCTGCAGTGATTGTCCTGCAGTGATTGTCCTGCAGTGATTGTACTGTAGTGATTGAATAAGTGCGCATTTTGGTTGCTCTACATTTAATGTTATTGGTAATCCTTGAAGATCAAAAATTACTTTTACTGAAACAGCTAGGTTTCAATAAGCGTTTTGTAGCATAAGATTTCTAGTATTAGAAGCTAGTGATGAAGATAAACTTTTCAATTCTTAAATATTATTGATAAATTTCAGTGTCTACTTTTGGAATACGGTAATGAAACCCGTTTATAAATGCAAATTGTAAAGGTGACCAACAATTAGGCACTTCAAAGATTGTGAGCCTTCAAAGGGCCAAATTGTGAGCCTTCAGAGAGCCTAAATGCCGAGCGACACGAGCGCTCAACTTTGGAAAGTCATATAAAAAAGTTGAGAGCTTGGATTGCTTAGATAATGGACACAGTTTTAGGAAACATACTTAAGATTTATATCTCCAGAAAAATCAAAACGATTAACCCAATTTTGACCAATTTAGGCCTTCTGAAGTGCGTCTTGTGGTCTTCTGTATCACTTCTCCATTTGTCTATCAAATTTGTATACTCTGTTTGACTAAATATCTTTCATTTCCTTCATATAACAAAAGATAGTTAATCTTGTATCTTTTCAGCAGTAACTGGCGCTTTACAACATTTGAAAACTCTACCCAAAACTGAATCTCTCTGGCAAATTGCAGTTAGCCATAAATCAACTTCAATTTATCCAGAACTCGTCAATCAGACTTTAAAATTTGCATCGTGACAACTGTACAACGGTAGCGTGACCTTAAAAGTGATGCTTGATCTATAAAGTTCTTTAATCTCCTCATGAGGTTCACAGCTGGAGCTGGAGCTGGAGCTGGAGCCCGTGGATATGACTTTTGCTGCAAAAAGCTTATTGAAACCTAGCCGTTTCAGTAAAAGTAATTTTTGATCTTCAAGGACTAACAATAACTGTAGAGCAACCAAAATACGCATTTATTCAATCACTGCAGTACAATCACTACAGTACTAGAAATCTTATCCGTAAACCCCTGCAGGCATTCATTTTCTTTTCATCAGCTTCATCTTATGGAAACACTGTCAGCCTCGATGTCAGCCTCGATTCGTATCACGCAAAAAAAATCAACACAATTCATTCTGCCACAATTTTCTTTTTCTAAACGATTTCAAAACTGTGTTATCCAACAGATAATCGGAAGAGGAAACAGCCCAAAAAACAGATGCATCCATAAAATACGATTGATATCGGCTGCGTGATGAACTCGTCATCGCTAAAAATTGAGGAGGTAATGGAGAAATGGAGAAATGGAGAAATGGAGAAATGAAGAAATGAAGAGAAAAGAAAGCGCTTTTTTTTCTTTTTGTGGATTGTGCTAAGCTGGAAGAAAGGAAAAAGGGGGAAAAAAGGGTTGAACCGATACTCGATTTTCGAACACAGTGCCTGCCAATGCCGCGATCGCCTCAGAGGGGGGAAGGCTCTCTCATTGCCAGCTTCCCCTCATCGCCAGCTTCCCTTCATTGTCAGCTCAGTTCCGAATTTTCATTGCCCTTATCCCTAAAAGCCTACAGACTTCCATTTCTTCGTAGTCGTAGAGATAGTTTTTGAATTTGTTGAATTGAATGATAGATTTTTATGTTAAGCCATTTTAATTGTATTTTGAGCCCTCGGGAAATAGGCCATTTTAATTGCATTTTGATCCCTCTTGAAATAGGCTTCTGTGGCGCAATGGTTAGCGCGTTCGGCTGTTAACCGAAAGGTTGGTGGTTCGAGTCCACCCAGGAGCGCAAGTTTTTGCGTTTTTATTTTTCTACAATAAACAAAACATGCAATTGTAGAATTGTAGAATTATAGAATCAAAAATAAATGTTTCTTGCTCATCTTTCAATTCATAGCTATTCTAGATTATTGATACCCCTTGATTCAGAGATTGTTTTCTAAATCAGAGATCAATTAGATTCAGATTAATCAGATTCAAATCATTCAGATTCAGATCAATCAGAGATCTAAAGACAACTAAATCTTGCGCTTCTTCTTTTCTTTTCCATCTTCATCTTCGGCTAGTCTTTTTCTAAAATGTGTCTAACTATCAGAATCTTAGGAAAAGATCCACTGTTCTCGTGAGCACAATCACCCTTGAACTACTGTAAATACTCTGACAGTACAATAGCATAGTCTAACTTTAAATATCCCATTCTCCACAATGCTTTATGCTATAGTTTGCGCTTGGTTGTCAAAAGATAACTCTTGGATTCTACTATTTTTTCGTAACAAAAGTGTAATTAGAAAAAAACTAGGCGCTGAGAAAAAACAATTTTCTAAAAAGAAGTTAGACTACGCGATTTTACAAAGAGGTGGCTTTCTATTAGAGTTCTATTAGGCTTTCTATTAGAGTACAGTAATTCATTGATATCTTTAGCAGATTGAACTTTACCTCTAGATTTACGCAAAGACATTTGCATTTTTGTCTTTGCTTTTTCTTTTTCATAAACTTTATCACCTTTCCTAAAGTTGTTCTTGACTTTTTGTTGTTGTTGTTGTTGTTGTTGCTGTTGTTGATTGTTTATTATTGCTGTTGACTTGTTGTTGTTGTTGTTGTTGTTGCTGTTGCTGTTGCTGTTGTTGCTGTTGTTGCTGTTATTGACTGTTTGTTATTGCTGTTGACTTGTTCTTGTTCTTGCTCTTGTTCTTGTTCCTCTTCTTGTTCTTGTTCTTCTTCTTCTTCTTCTTGTTCTTGTTCTTCTTGTTCTTGTTCTTGTTCTTGCTCTTGCTCTTGTTCTTCTTGCTCTTGTTCTTCTTGCTCTTGTTCTTCTTCTTCTTCTTCTTGTTCTTCTTCTTCTTCTTCTTCTTCTTGTTCTCTTGTTGTTGTTCTTGTTCTTGTTATTTTGTTGACTGTTGACTGATCTTTATTCTCAATATTACTTTTCAGGTATGGACCGAGAACGAGGCCGATTACGATTGAGCTTTCTATTTTGTTTGATATCGTAAGTGTTTTTTTAAAAATAGAATTCTATATTTCCTCACTAATGAAGATTTGATTTAAGCTTGCAACGTTTTGCGCAAAAAAAAACATTTAGCGGGGGAAAAGGGAAAGAATTGAGGCAAAGAAAGAGGGGGATTTCAGTTTTTTTTTGCTGTGAAAAAGAGCCATTGCCATCGCCAAGAATGGTGATGATGACATGAAATTGCGTTTACACCATCAAAAAAACATCAAAAAAACAACATTTTGACCGAATAAAGCAAAGAATCGAGGTCACTAGTCTGTCTGTCGCAGTCTGTCGAGCATTTCCCCATTTCCCCATTTTCCCATTTCCCAATCGAACTTTAAGCTCAAATTTCTTGGTGTTCGGCTTTTGAATTGAAATATTTTTTTATAGGAATTGACAGAGAAAAACTAGGCGCATCAAATGATGTTAAGAAGTTTTAAATTGAAAAGCTCAACACCAAGAAATGAGCTTAGTTAGATTGGGAAATGGGGAGAAAGTTAGATTGTCAATGGGAAGAAAGTTAGATTGTCAACTGGTGGATCAAAAAGTTCGATAAGCTGTGATCGGAAACCTTTTCCACATCCGTTCCGATTCCGAATTACCCTAAAGTGGCGAGTATAAGTTCTGTTTGGTTTTCGTATGCAAATTGACGGCTGTCTCCGGTGCGGTGTGTCGAGGGTTCGAACCCCGCTGCAGCATAACTTTTTTGCTTTTTAAGAACAATAATAGAAGTAAATTTATTGAGGGTTATAGCAATTTTATGCTGTTATTTGTTTTTGGAACCGTATTGGAACCGTATTAGATCAAAATAGGAACCGTATTGGAACCGCATTGGAGCCGGAAAGCGTGGCTCGCACACGATTCACCCTGGGAATTTTTTTCAACAAATCCGACACTACAAATTAAGGAAGGCGGGGGAAAGGTGATATTGGAGGCGCTTCCCCAAAAATCAGAATGGGGGGGGGGGGGGGGGGGGGGGGGTTGTGTATATGTCATTCAGCTCTTTTCACGCTCTTCAGAATACTGAATTGAGTTTTTGTGGAATTCTATTTTTTTCACGAAAATCTAGCTGAAAACTAGGCTCAGAATTCTGAATTCTTTCGGCGCCGAATAGGAAAAATTTCCTGGAAAAAAGCAAAACCAATCAGTATTCGAAAGAGCGTGAAAAGAGCATTGAATGACATATAACACTTTATGGTTCGATGAAATATGAAATTTCACTAACATCAGAGTCGCCGCCTTTAATTCTGAAATTTTGTGAGCGGTTTCGGATTATTTTTTTTCCCCTCCTTTTTGGGTCTAAAAAAAAAATTGTGGGGATTTATTTAAGACGAATTTTGTAACCTATGTGCGGCGCGTCCGCCCTGCTCCTCTCCGGTGCTCAGTCTTATGGATCCCTCCCTGCCCTCTTCATCCGGCCAAAGTCCACGTCGACGGTCGAAAGAGATGCTTTCCAGCGTCTTCTTCAACACTATCGTCTGGATGTATCCATGCACATAACAAATAGCAATGGTGATAGGCTGTCACCCTGTAGTCCTGTAGGCTGTCACCCGCGCTCCAAGAACAATAATAAAAGTTTATATAACAATAAAAATGTATAAAAACCCAACAAAAAGAAATTCAAAGCAATTAAAGCGAATGTAAGTTAAGGCAGAACCTTTAAATTAAGGATGAACTTATACTCGAGACTTTAGGGTAGTGGATAAGTTGATTCCGATTCCGAATTATCAATTATTCAGTATCAATTCCGATTTCAGATTTACCTGTGCCTATCCACAATTCCAAAATGAAATCTATCGGAAGCGATTGCCCTCTTTCCTCACCGCAAAAAAGACGCAAACAAGGAGAAGGTGAGTCTTGTTTTAAACATAAATTTATTCACTTCTTCGTTTTTTTTTCGGCTTTTTTACATTTTAAAACCTTCCTCTAACGATTATATTGTCAAAATTTAACTAATTTTTTTCTACATTCTGCTTAAATTTTTCAAATTTTACAATTTTTTGAACCTTTAAAAACTTTGGAGCTTTTGGAGCTCTTTTTAATAAAATAAGGAAACAAAAAACCCCATTTGATGGCTTCCTCAGTGTTAATTTACGACAATTTCCGAGAAAAAAAAGCGAACCTCCAGCCGATCACCCAAAAAGATATCAGTTTTTTTTTGTTGTTGATGAAATCCAGCTTCTCTTCATTTTTGATCAGACTTTCGTCAAAACCATCAACTTTAAGCTATCACAATTGATTTAATTATTGATTTTACATCTATCTTTCAAGCGATGATACTAAAATCAGCTCTGATAGCTGTTTTAATGACAAAAAGTATCAAAAATCAGCTCTGATAGCTGTCTGGATAACAAAAAGTACTAAAAAACAGCTCTGATAGCTGTTTTAATGAAAAAAAGTACTAAAAAACAGCTTTGTTAGCGGTCTTAATGTCAAAAAGTATCAAAAATCAGCTCTGTTAGCTGTCTTGTTAACAAAAAGTACTAAAAAACAGCTTTGTTAGCTGTCTTAATGACAAAAAATATAAAAAAACAATATTTAATATATCAATATAAAAAAACAATATATCAAACAATATTTAAAACAATCGACGTTCTAAAGCACTAATAGTAACTGGACTTAACTCTACTAACTTAATGATTACTTACAATGGTTTACTTAATGAACTTGAAACTATTACAGTCCAACTTACCTGAATAGGCTAACTACGATAAGTACCAGTGCTGTGCTTTGTTGTTATCATTGAAATGCGATATCAAACTTCACACTGGTCATTTTCTCCTTGTTGCAGATTGTGAAAAAAACGAGGATCTCATAAATAGCAATATCAGTTTTCCCCTTTTAGAAGATTTTTACTTTTGAAAGAAGGCAGATCTATGGGATGGCAAAGAAAAAAAAGCGAAAAAACTGGAGATCCAATCAGTCCTCTATCACTTGAACAGACTTTTTCTTGTTTTCAGAACTTCAAAACTTTCCCCTCTTTTTTTTTTCTTTTTCAATCATTTTCTGCTAGATGTCTCTGTCATTTCTGCTCTGTCAATTCGCGAATTAATCAATGCCACTCAAATCTAATCAAATCTCAAACTAATCAGTGAATGAAATTCGATTGAAAATTGATAAAAGATGAGTTGAATGGATCTAATGGTAAGTAAGGATTTGACTGAATATTGTAGTTACAGTAAACCGCAAGCTTCAATAGAATTCTAGAGCTTGGAAGTCCACAGCTTTGGAAGTGCACAGCTTTGGAAGTGCACAGCTTGGAAGTGCACAGCTTAGAAGTGCAGAGATTGGAAGTGCACAGCTTAGAAGTGCAGAGCTTGGAAGTGCACAGCTTGGAAGTGCAGAGCTTGGAAATGCACAGCTTGAAAGTGCACAGCTTGGAAGTGCAGAGCTTAGAAGTGCACAGCTTAGAAGTGCAGGGCTTGGAAGTGCACAGCTTGGAAGTGAGCCAAGTCTAGCTCTTGTTTCTCACTTACAGATATTTTTGTGAACTAGATGAGTAAAACCAAACACTGAAATTGCTAGACAGTTGGAACTAGGGCAGATCAAAGGCTCGTACGTCGCTTGGATTTGAACCTTGGACTTGAAGGGTTACTAATAAAAGTAACCCTGAGTTGATTCAACTTTTACATCTTGAGTTATAAATCATTTAAGTGAATCAACCCTTTCAGGTAGGTCGTCTAACTTTGAGTCAAATTTTCTCTATGTTTTTACACTAGTGTGTACTAAATAAATTGTGGTTTTCTATAACGAAATTTCATAAGGAACATTTTAAAAGCAACCACAAGTCGATTCGACAATTAGAAGTCGAGATATGGTGAAAAAGAGAAGAGTCGTCATATTTAGATTCTCTGAGGGGGGTCAAGTAAGTCTCGAGCAACTCTGACCATTACACCACAACACATTTCATCTTCCTTACTCAAGAGGGAGTTAACTAGACAACTATGAACCTCATTAGTCAACTACTGAAAAAATCCTAGCAAATATTTGGCTTAGCTAGTACAGGGTGGTGCAAGATTCTGGCGGCACCTTTTTTGGAAAAGTTGCTGGCAAACGCCTGACCGATTACCAAAGTGCCAAGTGTTATATAGAAAAATAAAGCCCCTTATCTTGGCTACATTTATCTCTTAAAAGTTTCCTGATTGGAATTGTACAACTCATTTTACAAGCTCTCAAATGAGCTCAAGTCGGTCTCTCTCCAGCGATCTGCTATTTTTTGACAGTTTTAATAATAAAATTGTTAAAAACTTTTCCTCGATATTTATTTCGTGAAAAAAAAAATAAGAGTTTCATTTAATAGCAATAAGAATATCTCATTTCAAGGATAACAAAAAGCACAGCACTGGTACTCCTCTTTAGAACTTATCGTAGTTAGCCTATTCAGGTAAGTTGGACTGTAATGGTTTCAAATTCATTAAGTAAATCATTGTAAGTAATCATTAAGTTAGTAGAGTTAAGTCCAGTTACTATTAGTGCTTTAGAACGTCGATTGTTTTAAATATTGTTTTTTGATACTTTTTGTCATTAAGACAGCTAACAGAGCTGTTTTTTAGTACTTTTTGTTATCAAGACAGCTAACAGAGCTGATTTTCAACAGTAAAGTCTTTTGTCAAAGTTTCATAACTAAAATTAGAGTTGATTTCTGAAAACTTTGAAAACTCCATAAAACAGGAAAATTTTTGCTTTATCAAATATCCTTTTTTGACAAGAAGATCTTATTTTAAAAGCTTTATTAGCAGCTTTATTATTATTATATTATTTTAAATAGTACTTTTAAAGTAAAATACCACAAGTTTGATTTAAAGAATCCATTTTTTTGGTGTAAATATGGTGTGTCAAAAATTGCAGAAGATCGCCGAAGAGAGGCCGACTTGAGCTCATTTGAGAGCTTGTAAAATGTGTTGTACAATTCCAATCAGGAAACTTTTAAGAGATAAATGTAGCCAAGATAAAGGGCTTTATTTTTCTATTTAACACTTAGCACTTTAGTAATAAATCAAGGCGTTTACCAGCAACTTTTCCAAAAAAAAACGTTTCGCACATCTGCGCGAAAATGTGTTTTCTATAGGATTTTTACGTTTGAATAGCCAATTGACACAGAAAAATGTGCTGAATTCGAAAATAAAAGCCTAAAACAAAGAAAATGTAAACCAAAACTTTTATTCTACGAATTTTTCTCTATCTTTTGATAACAAAAAGATAAAAATTGATAAACCTTAAAAAAGTTATAACCTTTTGAAAATAAAAATATGATTTCTGAGTTTAGGCGGACTATAAAGCGGGCTATAAAGCGGAATTATTGTAAAACAAATTCAATTTGTTTGTTTTTCTATAGATGCGCCTATAGAATGTGCAAGTTTTGTCAAAATTTCAGAATTTTTCGTTAAAAAGTCCTTTTGGTGAAACTTTTTGTCTCTCAGCTGAGTGAGCGAAGCTTTATCAGTTTAGTGCGGCTTACATTTGAGGTAAGAGCTTAGGGTAATTTAAATTGATGCCAACATATCGCCATATGAATTATGCTGACATATCACCATAATCCTGCGCCACCCTGTTTACTTGTGTAATTGTTTACTAACAGTTTCTAAGAATCGATTACTGGGTCTATTACTGTCCCCTACTAATGTCCAAATCTGTCTGCTGTCTACTGCTAATGTTCGAATCGATTACTGGGTCTACTACTGTCCCCTACTAATGTCCAAATCTGTCTGCTGTCTACTGCTAATGTTCGAATCGATTACTGGGTCTACTACTGTCTACTTACTAATATCCAAATCTATATGTCGTAGCCGATTATGAATGAAATTTTTTGGCAAATCTTTCTAGTAGAGCAACCCTTTAATGAGGACATTTTATCAGGACAATATTATATCATCCTGTAGCGAATTAAATTCTGTGTCGATTGGTACCAAATTTGTGAGTTTAGGTTAAAAATTGCCGGCGCTACGTTTCATTCAATCCCCGTAGCCGATTATGAATGAGTGGGTCTAGGAGCGTCCAGCCATCAAGTATTTAGTATCATTCAACGCAGAATCATTGATAATTATGTTAAATTTTTAAAATTAGCAAGATTTGATGAAAAGAAAAAAAAATTAGAGCAAAAAAAACTGTTTGTTGAAGAGAAAACTTTGAAGCCCCATAATTTTTTTCTTTTTATCCAATCTTTCTAATTTAAAAAATTTAATATAATTATTAATGATTCTGCGTTGAATGATACTAAATACTTGATGGTTGGACGCTCCTAGACCAACTCATTCATAAATGAAATTCATAATCGACTACGACATATATATAAGTAGCTTCGATCAAGAAAAGCCCTATATCACTTTATTCAGTTCGGATTATGGCCCACCAGCTCATGTGCCCGTTTACATCAATCCATATCCCGAGGTGCCCGAGTTGCCAAATCCAAAGCAGGGAACTCCAGCTCCACCAGGCGCAGATTCATATCAGAAGATTGTTCTTGGCGATCAGGTGACAAATTTTTCTTTTATTTCTTTTATTTCTAAAGCTAATTTTCTAAGCCTTTTATGATTCTAATAAAACTTTTGTAGAGTCCAAGCAAACACCACGATGAGCCTCAAAAGGAAAACACAGAAGGACCCATCCCACCACCGGTGAGACTTTTCAACAAATTTAAAACTACTTTTTATTACTAAAGCATTCTCGAAACCTTTACCTATGTTTTAGACACCGAGCGCTCCAAAATCCCGACTTGACGAGATTGCACGTCAAGTGCAGAAGTTGCTTCTGGACTCTAAAGGCCATGTCGATACAAACAAAATCCCTGAGCCCGTGAAGAAACCAGGAAGCAAAGTAAGAAATGATTTTATAGATTTGATCATTTGCAAAGTGGAAAGGTTGCTAAAGTAGCTGTCATATAGTTTGAAATTGAAATTGAAATTGAAACCTTTTGAAGCAAATCCATTTTCCAGGCACCCGGCTTTTCCCCAAATCGCCGCAGCAACGCTCCTCACAAGGTCAACACAAGGGATTTGGCACCGTAGCTTTTCAATTACATTTCATTTTTACGTTTCTTTAGAATTCAAAAATCTGGCTATGATGCCGAGGCGCCAAAAACGAAAACAAACGGTGGAATCACGATTCATTCTTCTGGATATAATTTCGATGGTGATGGCTTACCGAATGTGAGTTTTTGATATTGAATGGCTAAACAGGCATTCATTCAACAGGCCTAAGCCGTAGCCGCTATTACTACGTTACATTTCTTAAGAATTCAAAAATCTGGCTATGATGTATCTGGCTATGATGGCTATTGTGCCACAGGTCACTGAAATTTTGCTTATTAGAATTCATCGAACTCATAATCTCACAATCATAGACTCTCGATTGAACGAATTCTCGATAACTTGTTTTATATAAAGTTCAATGCTATAAAATGCTATTAGGTTGGAAAGAAATGCTCCAATGCTGTCGAAAGGTTGCCCACTTAAAAAGTGACCAAGTTACTTCAGTTGAGAAAATCTCTTATCTTTACCTGAAGCGCACTCTGATTTTTGTCAATATATAGTTTATCAAATTTGAATTATGGTCAAGTTTATCAAAAAAATCGGAGAAGAATTGATGGCTTGGTTTATGAGAAATCGCCGTGCAAACTTTTTCTACAAACTTGCTTGCAAACCCAATAAAAGATGCGCTTCAAAAGTTCAAAACAGGCTACGGTAGCCTTCTCGAGGCTTTTCTCGAGTTTATCTTTTCGAAAACGATTTAACCTTATTAACTATCATTGTTACTTGTTACTATCATTGTTATCAATGATAGTAACAAGTGACTTTCACTATCAATGACTTTCAAATCTAATGATAAGACAATTTAACTTTATAAAGTCAAATCCAAGAACTTATCGATCAAATTCTAGTAATTATCGATCAAATTCAAGAGTTTATCGATCAAATTAGTACTCATTGACTTCTTGATCAAATTCAGAGTGTGGAAGAGGACACGAGCACCGTAGCCTCAACATATGAAGATCGCGATGACTCGAGACAAGGATACGATGACAAAAATCACAAACCGAATCGTGGAAACATCGATGAAGGAGAGAATTCCCCAACGAACAAGCCAAAGACACAGAAACCGAGATACGAGCATACGACTCGGCCAACAACCACAATTGATTATTATCCGTATAGACAAAAGGGATATCGAGTCACAACAAGAGCCACACCAAAGCCAACGACTACACAGGCGCCAAAAACAACGACGAGATCTCAAGGATATGAACAAGATACAGTAACTCCAAGAAATGGATATGATTACAGTAATCGAAACACGGCCAGGCCTAGAAATAATGGAGATGACTACAGTAATCGGAATACAGTACCATCAAGGAATAACGGCTACGAAGAGAATACAGTGGCCCCGAGAAATGGATACGAAGAGAATACACCGGCCCCGAGAAATGGATACGAAGAGAATACAGTGGCTCCGAGACATGGATACGAAGAGAATACACCGGCCCCGAGAAATGGATACGAAGATAATACAGTGGCTCCGAGACATGGATACGAAGAGAGTACACCGGCCCCGAGAAATGGATACGAAGAGAATACACCGGCCCCGAGACATGGATACGAAGAGAATACTGTAGCAACTGATGGCTATGGGAAGCCACCTGTTGACAATGGATATGAAAAGCCAAAGGATAACTATGATCAAACAGTGAGAACGCCTGAGAAACCGTCACAAGAATATGGAGAGGAGACACCTAACACTTATGAGCAAGCTGAAACAACTACAGCTACTCCTCAAGATAATGGATATGAACAAGGAAACGAGAAAGAGCAAACGAACAACGAGAATCCGTATGAAGAGTCGCACAAAGTGAATCCCTACGATATGCTTGTTGAGCATTCTGGAGATGATCAAGGTTTGTTGGGAAAGATACAGTAAGCTATCGTAGTTACCGTGATGGTCTATAGTTACCGTGATGGCCTATAGTAATGGTCTATAGTTATCGTAATGGCCTATAGTTATCGTAATGGCCTATAATTACCGTAATGGCCTATAGTAATGGTCTATAATCATCGTGATGGCCTATAGTTATCGTAATGACCTATAGTTACCATAGTCGTCTATAGTTACCGTGATGGCCTATAGCTATCGTAATGGCCTATAGTTATCGTAATGGCCTATAGTTACCGTAATGGCCTATAGTTACCGTAATCGTCTATAGTTACCATAGTCGTCTATAGTTACCCTGATGGCCTATAGCTACCGTAATCGTCTGTAAGCTTGAACGTCTTACGGTAGCTTTTTCTTGACAGCACTTGCAGCAAACCTTGCTTTTCAGCTGAAGGCTACCACACCCTATTGGCCAAAGACGCAAAAGCTTACGTGGAAGAACACAAAAGACTCCAAAGAGCGATGGCTAAACGAATCTATGCCGAGATTAGAAAACAAATAAAGAGAGAGGTAGGCAAAAGTTATAGACACTCTATCAAGTTTAAATCTTTTCAAATAGCATTCTCATTCAGCTTGATCTGGACAGTGACGCCAGCTCTGCCAAAGAAAAATCGGCTGAGAAGTTGAGCGAGAGCTCTGAACAACTCAAAGAGGCACAACATGAAGAGGTTGAGTTGAGGGCTTTAAAATTAGCAAAAATATTTTAGCCTTATTCTGCTGGCAAGCCAAGCAATGAGAACTCCGGCTATGAGGAACCAGCTCCTCAACAACCGTGAGTTTGATTAGCATTTGAATCAGTGCCTTGACTTTTGACTAAATACTTTGGATTAGATTTTTCTGACTATTTTTCTGGCTAATGCATTTTCTAAAAGGCATATTTTTAAGAAAAATACCTTTAGAAAGGCTAAAGTCGGCTTTTTTCGTGTTATTTTATGTCAAAAATGGTAAATGACAGATCGCCAACTTGAGCCGACTTGAGCCAACTTGAGCCGACTTGAGCCAACTTGAGCCGACTTGAGCCGACTTGAGCCGACTTGAGCCGACTTGAGCCGACTTGAGCCGACTTGAGCCGACTTGAGCCGACTTGAGCCGACTTGAGCCGACTTGAGCCGACTTGAGCCGACTTGGCCGACTTGAGCCGACTTGAGCCGACTTGAGCCGACTTGAGCCGACTTGGCCGACTTGAGCCGACTTGAGCCGACTTGAGCCGACTTGAGCCGACTTGAGCCGACTTGAGCCGACTGAGCCGACTTGGGCCGACTTGAGCCGACTTGAGCCGACTTGGCCGACTTGAGCCGACTTGAGCCGACTTGAGCCGACTTGAGCCGACTTGAGCCGACTTGAGCCGACTTGAGCCGACTTGAGCCGACTTGAGCCGACTTGAGCCGACTTGAGCCGACTTGAGCCGACTTGAGCCGACTTGAGCCGACTTGAGCCGACTTGAGCCGACTTGAGCCGACTTGAGCCGACTTGAGCCGACTTGAGCCGACTTGAGCCGACTTGAGCCGACTTGAGCCGACTTGAGCCGACTTGAGCCGACTTGAGCCGACTTGAGCCGACTTGAGCCGACTTGAGCCGACTTGAGCCGACTTGAGCCGACTTGAGCCGACTTGAGCCGACTTGAGCTCATTCTAGAGCTTGTAAAATGATTTGTACAATTCCAATCGGGGACAATTTTAAGAGATAAATGTAGCCAAGATAAAGGGCTTTATTTTTCTATCTAACACTTAGCACTTTAGTAATAAATCAGGCGTTTACCAGCAACTTTTCCAAAAAAATCTTAGCATAATTCGCGGGCCTGAGCATAGTCACTCGTAGCCGGCTACAAGTCTCAATATGTGTAAAAAAAACCGTACTTATTTCAGAGATGGTTATGATCAACCCAAAGATGAGGAGGAAGTGCACGAGGCTCATCCCAGCCCACCAAAAGAATACCTTGAGAACATTGAGGAGTCTGAGCATCCATCCACACCTCGTCCCACTCTGGCCACCGCTTTGCCCGATGTGAAGAAACTTGTCAACAATTTTGCTAAGCAAAGCGAAAATCAGGTAAAGAAGTAACCTTTGACTTTAAATGGTGCTGTAAAATGCTTTAACTGGTGCTGCTAGGTGTCTTGGCTTGTCGATTTTTGAATAGTGATAAGATAAACTTAAGCACAAATCAAAGTTTTGGCAGTTTTGGCAATCTTGATAATCAACTTCACTTTCAGGCTAAGGCAACTCGTCACCAAACTGGTCACAAAACTCACACACAGAGCACCACCCCCAAAGATTTTGGTTTCGATGGATCGGTTGACCGGGTCACGGTAAGGAAACTATTTTCTAAAAAATAGAGGAAATTTTTAGACTCCGATTCCTCAAGACTACATTGAGGTGCACGTAGCTAGCCCTCTTCCGCCAGTTGATCTTTATGGAGAAAGCCCAGAGACCACTCAAGCCCCAAAACCTGAGCCATCCACACAGGGATACGATGAACCAGTGCATGAGGCTAAACCTGTACCCCCAGTTGAATATGAACAACCACAAGAGACAACCACGTCAACTCCAGAAAACCCCTATGAACAATACCCGCCAAGTCCAGCACCGAAAGAAGAGAAAATTGATGAAGGAGAGAAGAACAGAGGATATGATGAGAAGGAGGAGACGAAAGAAAATGAACATCCAGAATATCCAAGTGATGGATGGAATGGATTCCCGGGTGGAGATGATAATCAACATAAAGATAGTGAAGAGAAACCTGAGGAGAAGACGGACAGTGGATATCCGGAAGAAAAGAAGAGTGAGGAAAAGGGTGGGAATACGGGATATCCAGAAGAGAAAGGAGATCATGGATATGATGGAGCTGAGAAGAATGGATATGATGGAGCTGAGAAGAATGGATATGATGGAGCTGAGAAGAATGGAGATGATGGAGAGGAGAAGAAAGGATATGATGGAGCTGAGAAGAATGGAGATGATGGAGCTGAGAAGAATGGATATGAGGATAAACAGGGAAATGGGGATAACAAGGGAAATGATGATGGGGAGATCGATGAAGGAGGTGGAGATCATGGAGATCATGGAGAGAAACCTCGATGAAAATGGAGAGGATAAGAAGCACAAAAAGAACAGGGATGACAAGCACAAGACAGGTAGAGTTTAGGAAATAAACTTCCTACCGAATTTGTTAAATAGGTGCGTGGATCTATGACTTTGGTTCTTAGGTTCATAAGGGTTTAACTAAGGCTAGAAAATGCATACCGTATTCTCTCTAATAGTGTCGCGGGCTCGGAGGGGGTTGAAGAAATAGTATGACGCAATACTATTACGGAAAATAGGGTAAGCTAAATTACAGTAGTCTGGCAAAGTCTAGCTAAAGTGGGTAGTCCGGTTTGAGTGTCGTAGCTAAGTTACAGTAGTCTAGTTTGAGTATCGCTAAGGAATAGTAAGTCTGCATATCGTGATTCTTCTATTAGAACATGCTCCAATAGAACAATAGTTTTTGGAGGCATTGAAAAATAGAACAACATTTTGTTTTAATAAAAGAATAAAAGAATATTCTTGATAATTATTTAAACCTTGATAATCATTTTCTAAACTTATTATTACTATTAAACCTAGGACCACCCGGAATCGAGCCACATGGAGATGAAGATGGCGATCAAAAGTCGCAAGAACAACACATCAGCTACACAGAGACTGAGGATGGAGATGATGGAGATCAAGGAAATGGTGGAAATGGTGGAAATGGTGGAAATTATGGGGGTAAGATTTGAATTTGATTTGAAAAATTTGAATTCCGAAATCCGTTCCTGAAATCCGTCTCAAACAACCCTGATTTCAGGCTACTCGGCTCAGCCAGCAGACTCCGGAAGCAGCAGCAAGTAGTTGAATCTGAGAGTTCTCGCAAAAAATCATATTTAGATGGACACGAGGACATCGACGTGAACTCGTCGTGACACAAAAGATCCGATCGACCGGGAAACAGAAACAACGAGTTTTCATCGATTATGAGAAAGGAGGACGGCCACAAATCTACGCGAAACAGGACCAAGATGCGTCAAAGTCGACCTCAAGTGAGTCGATTTTTAACTCGACCTCACGAATTACCTATATTCACTAAATTCATTCAATTACATTCTATTTTATAAACCAGAATTACCAGCAGACTAGCAGCAGCAGCAGCTTTCCAAGACTAAAAAATCGAATAGTTCTAATGCAACAATAGTATTACAGTACTACTATGGCAGATGTAAGCTTTTATCGCTCGCTTGGTTTATGAGAAATCGCCGTGCAAACTTTTTCTACAAACTTTCTTGCAAACCTAATAAAAGATGCGCTTCAAAAGTTCAAAACAGGTTACGGTAGCCTTTTTATACGCTATAGCCAAATTCCAGGCTCCGAGAGCGCCGAGGATGAGCGACGGATGCGCGCTCGAGGTGCTTCTCGATTTGTTCCCTTCAATCAAGTACGACATCTTTTCCTTTAAAAGTAAAGATATCTAAGAATTCTATCATTTTTACCCGTCTTTCATTTCCTTTCCTCACATTGCAATATCTTTTCTCATTTGAAAATCTTTTCTCACTTTTTCCCATTTTCTCTTTCTTCACTTGTCTTTCCTTTGATTCTCCCATTTGAATAGGGTTTAGCAAAAAAATTGTTTTTTGAAACTTTTCTTATTTATTCTTATTCTTAACTTATTTTTCTTTCTTTACCTCTTAATTTATTTTGTTGTCTATTTATGAATTGAAATAAAGCTAAACATTGATATAAAATCACACAAAACTAAAGGCTAAACGGGTAGAAGATTCGAAACTTTTGTAGAAACTAATTTAACTTAAATTTAACATGAAAACGTCTCGAAAAACACATTTTTTCTCTCTGAGAATTCTCTACTACAGGCTTTTTCGTTTTTCGGCTATTACATTTTCCTTGTTCATGCTATGTCGACGATTTTTGGGATTTAAGGGTTATTTTTGCTCCTGAATCTAACTACGCTTTCAGTTTTTTTTTGTCACTGGCATGGAAGCCGCAGAAAATTGAAATTTAGGAGGTGGCGTATGGTTTTGCACCGCACTGTACAACGAAGTCTTGGCAATAGAAATCTCGACAGTGAAAAGCATCGAAAACCTTGTTTAACCGTTTTACTATGCACTAGAGCCTTTTGAACATTGATTTTATTTCTAAAATGCTTAAATTCGAAAATTTCTAATCAGGAGAGCTATTTTTGAGAATGAAATTGAAAGCAAACGACCTATTTCAATTTTTGGAAGCAATCAAATACTTTTCTCAAACAATTTTCGATTTTATCAAGGCAATATCCAATTGAGAAAAAGGTATATTTTAACGAAAAATTTTTGCGTCATTTTTTTTTCCCGTCTTTTTCTCCAGCATCTTATCATTTCTGTCGGACAACCCCCACCTTTGACCCCGTTCATTTCGAAATTGATCTACTACTGCTTCCAAAAATTCTTTCAATTAGTAAACAACTGCAGGACTTCAACTCCAATCAACTTCTATTTCCCCAAAATGTCTAAATTTTCGCTTTTCTATCGAAAACTTGCAACACTTGCTCAAAGTCGAGCAATTCCTCAAAGAATTGCAAGAGTATCAACGATAAAACGAGAGATTTTACCAAAAAGCGGTCAACCGTCAATATTTTTGGAATTCGATTCGGGAGGTTCGTTTTTAAATGAATAATTAGAAAATTGAATAATTTAAAAAAAATACCGACTGGGGCTACCAGTGGTGAATTTATCGCATACACGAAATATATCAATCACAATACAACGACACACACAATACTAGGCTATATCTTAACTTAACCCACGTCATGACAGACGGCTCCCTAACCCTAAGCTCAATGGGGAACTAAATAGCTTTTTTGGTGGTGAAGGGAAGATGACGATGAAGGAGTGGCTTTTTAAATTTAAATGAATAATTATTTTTAATTTAAATGAATAATTAGAAAATTGAATAATTTAAATGAATAATTAGCCGATTAACGTTTGATTTTTTTTTAAATAAAAAAGATTCACTCTTTTTTTTCATTTTATTTAGCTCATTTTTATGCAAATTTGAGCCCGCTTTAAAGCAAATTTGAACAAAAATTTCTTGTTTTTCCTAAAATCTCCTTTTAATGGACATAGAATGAAAAAGGTTCGAATGAATTTCTCTGAAAATTTTTCTATTTGCCTAACGTTTTTTTTTTCTATCTTTTATCAATTCATCCCATCCTCTTCCGGGCAAACGGGACAATTCTTTGAAGGAATCGTGCCCAAATGGGAATCCCGACGGGTTTTCTGAAAGAAATATTGTGATCAGTGCGCCAGACTGGGTGTGTTTAGAGCACAAAGTAGAATGCTACCTAGAGGCTAGGTAGAGTTCTAGCCTAGGGCTAGGTAGAGTTCTAGCCTAGGGCTAGGTAGAGTTCTAGCCTAGGGCTAGGTAGAGTTCTAGCCTAGGGCTAGGTAGAGTTCTAGCCTAGGGCTAGGTAGAGTTCTAGCCTAGGGCTAGGTAGAGTTCTAGCCTAGGGCTAGGTAGAGTTCTAGCCTAGGGCTTTGAAGCATTCTAGCTTAGTGGCTAGGTAGCGTTAACTAGAATAGAATTCTGTGAAATTCGTTAAACTTAGAATTCGTTAAACTGTAGAATAGGTTTCTGTGAAAAAAAGTGATCAAATCGAAACTTTGAGTTTCATCGTTTTTGACTCCTTCACTTAACAACTTTAAAAACTTAACTAAAACTTAACTTTTAGAATTTCTTAAATGACAATTTGTAAATAAATAATATGACTTTCAGATAAAAAAGAAAATAGCTCGATTGGATTGATTATTCATTTCAAAAAGTAACTTTTAAAAAAACGGCCAAGACTTTCCGGCCAACCTGATAGATCAAGGCTTTGGCATTGGCTTTAAACATAAGGTTTACCAGCTTTTACCAGCTAACAACAATTTTTAGCTAATCTACATTTTTGTAGCATTATTTAGAAGCTTATTAATGCTAGCTTACAATTAGAGAGCCACATAAACATCTCACGTTCTCAAACCACAGCTCAAACATTTTTTGACTCTTTGTCTATTTTTTGACAATAATTTATCGATCTTAAACTTTTACTTATTAAGATATGTATTTAAAAATATTCTTAGAGTTTTGTTATGGCAAAGTTTTTCTAGAAAACCTTTGCGTTCCACTGATCTGGTTGCAGGATCATTGCCTTTCTTTCTACTTTCTTGGCTTTCTACTAGGCTTTCTACTAGAGTTCTATTAGGCTTTCTACTAGAGTTCTACTAGGCTTTCTACTAGAGTTCTATTAGGCCTTCTACTAGAGTTCTATTAGGCCTTCTACTAGAGTTCTATTAGGCCTTCTACTAGAGTCCATTAGGCTCTACAGAGACTAGGCTTCTACTAGAGTTCTATTAGGCCTTCTACTAGAGTTCTATTAGGCCTTCTACTAGAGTTCTATTAGGCTTTCTACTAGAGTTCTATTAGGCTTTCTACTAGAGTTCTATTAGGCTTTCTACTAGAGTTCTACTAGGCTTTCTACTAGAGTTCTATTAGGCTTTCTATTAGAGTTCTATTGTTGTTAAAGTTCTATGTTAAAGTTTTTCTAGAAAACCTTTGCGTTCCACTGATCTGGTTGCGGGATCATTGCCGAGCTGAGCACTCTTTTAATCACTCCACACATCAACGAAAACACGATTGTATTGGCATCTTTACAAGGTCTTTGACAAAAACGGAAAAGTGAGATAGGGTTTCATTTTTTTAAAGAATGAATCTAGACTAGAGAATGAGTCGATCCAGATTAATCCGACTGGAGGCTTGACGATCAACTGGGCTGACGGTTTAAAGTCCAATTTCTCAGCTGAAGAGGTAAAAGTGATAAAATTTTACTTAGCTATAGTGTTTTAGCTGATAAAATGGGCAATGAGAAAACCTGCCCCTCCATCGGCTCAATTGCACACATGGTGGATTGGGAAAAAAATGCAGGACTTGCCGAGGATAGAGCTGTGAGTTGACGAAAAAGAAAGAAACACCAAGCTTTGTTTCTAAAATTTTTGCTAACATTGAATAAACAAAAGATAGGTGTGCTAAATTACAAAAAAAACGCAAAAATTTGCGCTCCTGGGTGGACTCGAACCACCAACCTTTCGGTTAACAGCCGAACGCGCTAACCATTGCGCCACAGAAGCTTATTTTCGAGGGGCTCGAAATGATGTTAAAATTGGCTTGACACGAAAATCGATCTTCTTAGGTCACAGTTTTCAATGGACAAATTCGTCAATCTCTTCTGTCGCTTCGGTTTTGTGATGATTGATGGAGTTCCAGCTACAGCTGAGGTTTGATTCATTTTACTTTAATAATACTTTAGGATTACTTACTTTAGGATTACTTACTTTAGGATTACTTACTTTAGGATTACTTACTTTAAGATTACTTACTTTAAGATTACTTACTTTAAGATTACTTACTTTAGGATTACTTACTTTAAGTAATATATTAATACTTTAATAAGCTTCATAAGCATCTATCTAGTTTTATGTACAAAAGTTTCAAACGATTTGAGGAAACGGAAGCCTTGTGTCGAAGAGTTGGCATCATTCATGACACTTTCTTCGGCGCTTTTTGGGTCTTCAGCAACAAAAGCCAAGAGAGATCGGAAACGGTAACTTTACAATTTTTACAAAAAAAAACCAGTACATACAAAGTATCGATTTCAGGAAGAGTTCCATGAGGATACTGCGTACACATCTGAAGGGATTGGACCGCATACTGATGGCACCTACTTCCAACAAAGTCCGGGAATCCAGGTAACTGTTTGCGGGTTACTGTAGATTGTTAGAGCTGTAGCTTTGTGTTATCATATATAGCACTTACCGTAATATTTGAACTACAGGTACTTTAAGGTTAAACCTGTTCGTAATTCAATCATTTATCCATCTAGGTTTTCCACTGTCTTCAACCAGCAACTTCTGGTGGTGAGACGATTCTTTTAGATGCTTTTGCGGCTGCTGATTATCTTAAAGGTAGACTGGCTAATAAAATTGTCTCTCTTAAATGCAACTGCAATCTCTCTTAAATCTCTCACCCTTCCAAAAAGTCTCGCTTTCAGAAATCGACGCTCAAGCCCATAAAACGTTGACCACCCAGAAGATTGATCATCACTATTTGGAGGTTAGAATTTAGGAACTCAACAAATAGGAACAAATAATTCAAGTATACAAGCGAATAGCCAATACCAATTTCAGAGTAACAATCGAGGTAATGATATTTACTCGTACACCCGCGAGTACCCGGTGATCGAGACGGATTCTAATGGAATCTATCGACAGATCAGGTAAATCAGAAAATAACCAAGTCAGAGTCAACCAAGTCAGAGTCAACCAAGTCAGTCCGCCTAAACTTGTAATCAATAATCAATCAATCAATCAATCAATCAATCAATCAATCAATCACATCAATCAATCAATCAATCAATCAATTAATTAATTAATTAATTATTATTAATTATTAATTAATTAATTAATCAATCAATCAATAATCAATCAACCAATCAATCAACCAATCAATCAATCAATCAATAAATCAATCAATAAATCAATCAATCAATAAATCAATCAATCAATAAATCAAGTCTTGTAAACTTGAGTATACGGTAGTTAGGTTAGAAAATAATAGCATTCTAAGTAGCACGGAAGAAAGTATTCAATTCTCAGATTCAACCCTTATGACCGAGCACCAATGCAGAGTCTTTCGGAGAGTATTGACGATGCTGAAAAAGTTGTCGACTTCTATAAAGTGAGAGAATTTTCAGAATCAAAATTAAATCAAAATTAAATCCAAATTTTAGGCTTATGAATCCTATTCGAGAATAATTTTGGATAAAGATCGACAATTGAAAGTGATGCTCAACCCGGGCACCGTGATTTTCATCGACAATTTCCGTTTGTTGCACGCGAGAACCGAGTTTCAGGCGAGAATTAGCCTAGTTTAGCTTTTTAATTAGTTTAGCTACTTTCAAAGTTCTTTGCAAAACTAGATTACGAAAAGCTACAGTATTAAAAGTATTCATCAAACATTATTAGCTACAATTTAGGGTGATCGTACGCTATGCGGGACGTACATGTCACGAGACGACTTTTTCGCCCGAGCACGACCCTTTCTTCCCATTAATCATCGAGCCTATTACGCCTAAATGTTCTGTTTTCGAATTTGTCAAGTCAGCAAGCATAAACTCTTTTAATCAGCCAAGAAACACATTTACGTTTTTGTTTATATCGCTATTCTGGGGGTGGGACAAATGCGACCTTTTTTTGCGCACCTTTTTTTGCTGGAAAAGGCCTTAGGCAAGGCCGTAGAGCTTCAAAAATGTTTTCATACAAGGGACTCGTATGCGTAGATTCCGAATTTCGACAAATCAGACCTCGCTGACACGTCAAATTTGGGCTAAAAGGCACAAAACTGCGGAAAAGCGTTAAGTTGCGTAGTTTTTGCCTTTTAGTCCAAATTTGACGTGTCAGCGAGGTCTGATTTGTCGAAATTCGGAATCTACGCATATGATTCCCTTCGATGAAAACATTTTTGAAGCTCTACGACCTTTCCTAAGGCCTTTTCCAGCAAAAAAAAGGTGCGCAAATGTCCAGGTGCGCAAAAAAAAGGTCGCATTTGTCCCACCCCCGCTGTTCTCACTTTTAAACGGGAATTTAAAAACATTTTTATTTGCAGACGTTTTTGACAAAATAAAAGTCTTCATCTTTTGATTGAATATTCTTTATTTCCCTTTAACGCATAAATAACTTGATTTGTTTCAAAAAATTTATTTTATATTTTGGGGGATACTTTGCGGCAATTTTGTATCTTCAAAAGCGCTTTTTCTACAGTTTTTTTTGCGTAGATTACGAATTTCATAGTGGAAGTTTGGGGAAATGCGTTTTTGATTGACTTTTAGAGGCTTGAAGTCGCCGTCTCTACAGTGTACGTCACTGTAATGTTCATCTAAGGATTTAAAAGGAGCTTAATGAGCCTTTTCCTGTTCAAAAAGACTTTTTCTGAGATAATTTAGACTCCTGCGTACAATTCTAACCAAATTTGAAAATAAAGATTTCTAAATTTTGCGAAATTTTCATTTTTGCTTTTTAAAATCTAAGTTTGCTATTTTCATGTTCTGAACAATTAACCTAAAGAAAGTGTTTTGCATGTTGAAAAAATCCTCCGAGGCCTTAGATGGACTCTCCTTATAAAAGCCCGTAATAAAGTACACTGTGGAGGCGGCGATTTAGAGTCCCCAAAAGTCGATCTAAAACACATTTCCTCAAATTCCCACCAAGAAATTTGTAATCTGGTTATTGGATATTTGATAACCAAACATTTATTTAGCTCTAAAAACCGAATGCATTTAATTCGAATGCGAATGTCGGTTATCAAATGTTCAGTTATCAAATATCTGGTAATCTCGTAATCTACGCAAAAAACTGCCCTAGAAAAAGCACTTTTGCAGAAAAAAGTTTTTCCCACCCTCCACAAGTACTTAACTTTCTTCTAAGTCGACCAATCTTTATGACTTTGGTGTCATTTTGTTGCACTTGTCGAGATCTACAAAATGACACCAAAGTCATAAAGATTGATCGACTTAGAAGAAAGTTATCTTTTTAGTTAGCTCTTTTAAGGGAGTAGGCTAATTTCCGCAATTTTTTTTGCGTAACTCGCCATAAATTTCTTCTAAATCGGCCAATCTTTATGATCTTTATGAATCTTGTTACACTTATTGAGATCTATGAAATGACTAGTAATCTCGTAATCTACGCAAAAAAACTGCCCTAGAAAAAGCACTTTTGCAGAAAAAACTTTCCCTCAACCACACAAGTACTTAACTTGTTTCTAAGTGGACCAATCTTTATGGTTTTGGTGTCATTTCATAGATCTCAACAAGTGCAACAAAATGACACCAAAGTCATAAAAATTGGTCGACTTAGAAGAAAGTTATGGCGAGTTGCGCAAAATAGCCACCCCCGGATTTTCCGCTTATCATGTTCGACGATGTAGTTAGATCTGACAATAAGCTTTTTTGCAAAAAAGTTTTTCTCAAATTATGTTTCAAGTTTTCTTGATCAAAGCTTTGAGCAAATTATCCCGAGGTATGAGAACAAAACGATGTCCACACGAACCTCATTTTCCCCCTCACCCTTTCTTTCTCTCGGTTCTCCCCATTTCGTCACACTTTTTCTCGTCCTAACGTGTTCTTTTCCCGCTTTCGAATTTCTCTGTTAAAAGAATTTTTTTGGCGCGAAAACTCTTTTGCTGTTTTGAAAGGTCCAACCACATTTTCAACTTTTTCTTTGATACACATTTTGCTTAGTATTAAGTTTTAATAAGTTCTACTGTTTAGAAAGCAATGACAGCTGCTTTTGTTCCAAAAGAACACGAGGAAGCCTTCAAGAAATATGCAGATAGTCTTCGAAAGCTTTACTTGAGTGTTGGATTCTTCCAGGTTAGTTTAGTTTTTTTTTCATTACTAAAGCTACCTTTAAAATTTACAAGGTTGAGTTAAAAAGCTAGTGTGTTATAAGTGTTTTATCATCAACATCACAAAATTTTTCCTTTAGAAACTCTTTGCAACGGGTGGAAAGCCTCAAGGAACAGCTATTGTGCAAATTCACGTAATTGTTTACTTGATCAATTTGTTTTATTGAATGTTTAGAATTTCAAATATGAAGGCAAGGAGAATTTCGGTGCTCGGGCTCGAGCCAGTGATGGGCTTTTCATTTATTCATGTAGGTTTATTAGAGTCAAACTTGAAAGCTGCGTGGAGGAATTTTATTTTAAGTTCATAATTTAGGTCTCTTCTTTCATGAGAGCCTTGTCGATAAGCTGAAAAAGGACGGATTTCCACAAGGATTGATGCCAGATGGAAATTATCCGGTTATCGCTTTGAATAAATATCATTTTTCGTCGGATATAGCGGCGGTTGGGTAAGTGCTTTTGAAAACAGTTTACACTTGTCGCTGTCTTGGTTCTAAAAGTTTCATTTCAGAGGCACCAAGACCCCGATTGTCATCGAGGATTACGAGTACATCACCACTTGCGGCAAAATCGACAATGCACTTCCTCTGCCAACAAGCCTCAATGATATTCGCGATTACGATAATTATGAGGCAAAACAAGTAAGCTTGCGTTTTTATAACTTAAAAATTGTAAAATTTAACATGACCGTAATTTATCTTTTTCAGATTCTTGTGCCAGTGACTGTCGATGAAGGAATTCCCACTCTTCCTCCAGTGAAACGCCCACCTGGTAATTGTTTACGTTTCTGCTCTATCTAAACAATCAGTCCAATCAGCTAACTCTAACCATTTTGTCCATTAATTAAATGGATCCAGCATTACCAATCTTGCAAATCGAAAAACCCACACCTACAAATGCAACACTAATATGCCAAACGGGATCCCCCTTGCCATTTTTACTAA
Source organism: Mesorhabditis belari (assembly GCA_958450365.1). Lineage (NCBI taxonomy): Eukaryota > Metazoa > Nematoda > Chromadorea > Rhabditida > Rhabditidae > Mesorhabditis > Mesorhabditis belari. The sequence goes on from CAUEEP010000938.1 coordinate 2,117,227, forward strand.
CATTTCTCCCCTGGCTGCTAGTAAATGGAATTGAATTTACTCTAGTGTTCTTTCTAATCTTTCTGATATTTTATATTCTCATTTTCTATTGCAAAATTATTTGCTCAATCTAGGTTCGAGAAGAAATATTGGATGCTCTATTGTAAATATTTTAGTTCCACCACCACAGCCACGCAACGTCGGACTTCCCGGAAACGTTCCAATTGCTTCGATCACTCCATATTTATCCAAGTAAATTTGTAAATTATTTTTTTGAGTTATCTTTGTTTAGGTTCCGTATTTTGGGCTTGTGCACAAGCAAGGAAGACATTCGTACAATTCAAAGCCAGGCTCGCGGGGCTTTGAAGGTAAAATATAATTTTTTTTAAAGGTTACATTTATCTGCAGGTTTTAAACTTTGATGTAACGGATGATCGCGGTGACTCGATTCGTGTTGTTGCTTTTGGTGAATTGGCTGACAAAATGAATGCACAGATTCAAGAGAATTGCGTATGGTTTAAATGAAAGCATAATAAAATCGTTTTCAGTCGTATTACTTATCGAATTGCTCGGTGCGTCAAGCGAACAAGCGCTTCAACTCAACTGGACATGATTATGAGCTCTCACTCCGAACCGCTGAAGATGTTAGTTTGGAAATAATTGGGTACTTGTCGCTTATACCCCCACAAGGCTTTTTGTCCAACTAAATTAGCATCAAACTACTGTTTTACAAAGTTCAAGTTTAGCTATGTCTATTGTAAGCTAGTCTAGAAGTATTCCTTGAACATCTTTAACCTTTGGACTGCACATAATTATACTCATTTGACATATTTGTATGGTATGCAAATGTTTGTGGGGGTATAACCGACAAGTACCGATAACTGCTTCATCACACACTGTTTAGGTAATTCCTTGCCTCGATCATCAAATTGATAAGCCTCCTTTCCAACTTCGTCGTGTCATGCTCAACAATGTCGCTCAACATAAAGGCGATGGATTGATTGATGTTCTAGCTGTGGTGGATAATGTTGGCTCGGTTAACCAGGTACAAATTTGTTCAATTTAAAAAAACATTGCATGAAGAATTATAGCTAATAACTTTGTTTCAGTTCACTGCTCGCAATGGAAACGAAGTTGTGAAGAGAGACGTGACGTTAATTGACGAATCGGGCACTCAAGTGGCAATGACCCTTTGGGCACAACATGTATGCATCAAGTTGTATATGATTTTAATGAGAAATGATTTAGGCAAAAGATTTTGATGATGAAGGCACTGGTCATACCATCGGTATCAAAGGAGCCCTTGTAAGAGAATTCAATGGTAACTTTAAAAAAACCTTTTCTGATGCAGTTATTTGATTTTAGGTATGTACTCAATCACAGCTGGTGCTCGCTTTGAAATGGACCCCATGGTGCCTGGATGCAAAGAACTGTTGACCTGGTACATGACCAACAGAGAATCGGTAGTTTTACTTTCCATTGAACACTGGCAATCTATTTTTTAGATCACACCTGTTTCGATTTCAATGGGCGGTGGTGATCGTTCGTCGGCAGCTAGTTTGGGTATCAAATAAGGCTTTATCCTCTTTAACAATCCATTCATTCAGAGCGTGATTTCACATTCCTTGATGTTGCAATTGGAGGCGATTATGGAAAGGGTGAAGAAAAGGGTCATTACTTTACCATCAAGGGCTTTTTCAATGGAATGAAAATGGAAAATGCTCTCTATCAGGTTTGGATTATTTTGTTGTTTTGTCTATTAAAACTATTTTTAGGCTTGCGCTACGGAGGGATGCCAGAAAAAAGTTATTATTGAGCAGAACGCTTTCAGGTTTTTCTCGGTGACAACATTCTTGTAAATCTATTTGCTTAGGTGCGAGAAATGCAACAAAACCATGGACAATTTCAAATGGAATATCATTCTGCAGGTTTGTTTTAATTTCATACATGTAATATATGCAGAATCTTTAGGCTGAGCTGATAGACTACACGGGTATCGTTTGGACCTCTCTTTTCTCGAAGGCTTGTGAACAATTGCTTGGAATGACGGCTCAACAACTTGGAGAGCTTCGAGATTCGAATGTAAACCTTTTCTTTCGTATCTTGAAATTTATTTCTTTTTAAGCAAAGCGCTTATGAAGAAGTGTTCCAACGGGCCAAATTTACTCCATATCTTGTACGCGTTCGTGCCAAGTCTGAGTTCTACAATGTAAGTTCAAGTTTAATAATATAGTTTATCAATTATTTGTTTTAGGAAGAAGAGCGCATCAAGTACCAAGTCTTTTCGGTTGACCCCATCGACTATGATCATCTTTTGCCAATGCTTGCCCGAACAGTTGATGCTGCCGAGAAGTTCCATGGTGGTGCAAAGGTCGAAGCCGATGATGATATGAATTTCTAAACGTCATCTTGTCATTCATGGTTTGCCACTTTTTGCGTATTGTGTTACATCTAAATATAGGTTATTATTGATCTCATTTTCACTTGTTGTCAAAACTATTTCCCACAATTTCGATTTTCATGCATTTTAATCCATTTTAATGCATTTAATGCATTGTCATAAATGTTTTTACATATATTTTACAAAGATAAAAGCGTCAAAAAAGAATCAAATCAGATTTTCTTCGGTTTTGTTCTCAAAAGGGATTGGTCAATCCATTTGAAGTTTCAGGTATATATCGATAGAATTTCATCGTAAAAGTAAAGGTGACCACAATGAAGAACGCTAACATTGACACCAAAAGAAGGTGCTCAATTCTGTGGCATGCTAAAGAGGAGAGTTGACTTTGAATGGTAGTAAGCTCTCGAAAAGCCCGGTCAATTCATATTTTCACTGGAAAAATTGGTTAAAAAATTTGTGACCCACTCCTTCCTCGGTGTAATGCTCCATGAGTGCAAAACAGATTTCAAGGACACAGAAGATCAGGTATAAAATCTAGACTTTATGATTCAAAATTACGGTACTTGCCCATTAGATTGTTCAAATGGAAATTTTTGAACCAACTAAAAAGCCCTGAATTAAACGTTTCTTGACCAAGATCCACCAAAAAGAAGCAATGTGATTGTGATCAGATGGCTTGCTATGAAACAGTCCAAGCTCGGGCAAAAAGAGCCAAGGCCTCCATCCCGTCATAAGTTCCAGTGATGGTTAAGAGATAGATTTCGCTTTAACTGTGAAAAGGACAGAGATCGAATTGTTGCTATGCATGATCAGGTAAGCGATGGTTTTGTAGCAATTTCAAATAAGTTTTTAGGAGCCTGACAATTCAAATATCTCTATCAGTTTTGTACTATTTTGTTGTTTTGTCTAGCTCTTTTAGTTTTCGAGGTCTGAAATACGCATTTATATTGGAAAACAGGGTGCTTTACGGTTTCATGGCCAAAATTTTAAATCAATATGTGAAATTTTCGAAAAGGTACCAATACTTTTTTGGATCACTGTATGTATCGATATCAAATTGGAAAACAAAACATTGCCGAAAAGTGCACCCTCCTAGCTGAGAAAAGGTGTCAAGGAACGCAGCAATTATTATACAGTATCCCATTGGTTAGCCTCTAAAAGCCTCTTAAAAATCCGACGGTACATGCGTTCTATTAAAGGATTTGCGGTTAAATCTTAACAAGAAACAACTTAAGTACCTGCAATCCTAAAGGCGGGTTCGTGAGGAAAAAATGACGACGTTGGATTACCGCGGGCGTGCACTTTCTTTTCACCTGCGTCGCCTTGCTTTTTGATTGTGCTCTCGAACTCTCGCTGATAGCCTGATAAATCGAACGATTTATCAGGCTTCATTGAACTCTCGCTCATTTCAAAAATTACGCATTTGTTCATTTTTATCCTGGTCGTAATGGATTTTTGAAATTTTCTTTCGATTCGCAATTCAAACTCTTTTGCCCAAACCATGAAATGAGTGACGAGTTGATCATTATAATTCATTACGCCTAACCGCTAGAAAGGCGACGTAAATAACGTTCATCTCCGTACTGAAGCACAATGATTTCGGAAAGAACTACCCCGGAAAGAAATATCTGTTAAACTTTTTCAAATTGATTCCTTTATTTGATTTATCGGGAGTTGGACAAATGCGACCTTTTTTGCGCACCCGGACATTTGCGCACCTTTTTTTCCGCACTTAGCCCATTAGCGCACCTTTTTTCGCGTTTTAAAAAAGCTCTAAAAAGCTAATATTAACCAATTTCTATTCCAAATGTTGTTTTTCTAGGTAATTTGAGGGTGTCGAATTCAAATTTTGACATAACAGCGTGTGGAACCAATTTGAAAGACAAAACGGCTAGGTCAAATTACAGAAAATTGTCGATTTTTCTCTTTGTATAACTCCGTCCGTTTGTTTCCACAAGCACTGATATGTCAAAATTTCGATTCTACGCCCTAAGCTAGACCTAGAAAAACAACTTTTGGAATAGAAATTGGTTAATATTAGCTTTTTAGAGCTTTTTAAAACGCGAAAAAAGGTGCGCTAATGGGCAAGGTGCGGAAAAAAAAGGTGCGCAAATGTCCGGGTGCGCAAAAAAAAGGTCGCATTTGTCCCACTCCCGATTTATCAGGCTTCATTAAGTGTTTACTTTGAGCTTTTAGCTAATCATGGCTTTTCAAAACTAGAGTTGATAAACTTATCCGCAACTTTTAAAGCCAACCCATTCTTTTTTTGCTGTTTGCTTCTACTTTTATTAGCCTATAGTGATATTTATTTTTCTAGGGCTCAACTCAATGCGCCAAATCGCTAAACTCTTCGTGTCACCACTTCTCCGAGCGTCCTTCATTCGATCGCTTTCATCGACCACCCAAGGACCGCTATGGATCGATCGACTGGAGGCTGAAAACAAAGGAATCGTCGTGTTACGCATGAAAAAACCGGAGACGAAAAATGCGATCAGTAAACTCATGCTCAGCCAGTTGCGAGACGCTCTCGCCGAGTTGAAATTCGATCGATCGGCTCGTGTTGTCATTTTGAAGAGCGATGTTCCTGGAGCGTTTTGTGCGGGCGCCGACTTGAAAGAGAGGAAAAGCATGGCCCCCGATGAGGTCCCGATTTTTGTCAACTCGATTCGAGCAGCTACAACCGAATTGTCCACTTTACCACAGCCGACAATAGCTGCGATTGACGGAGTGGCGCTTGGTGGTGGACTAGAATTGGCTCTCTCTTGTGATCTACTGGTGGCCAGCGATGCGGCAAAGATGGGTTTAACGGAAACGAGATTGGCGATAATTCCTGGTGCAGGTGGAACGCAGCGATTAACTCGATTGGTCGGAGTGGCAAAAGCAAAGGAGTTGATCTTCACAGCTCGGATTCTTGACTCAAAGGAAGCGCTTTCAATTGGACTCGTGAATGCGGCTGTCGAAAAAGGACCCACGGATGACGGTGCTTATAATAGAGCAATTGAATTAGCGAAAGAAATGCTGCAAAGAGGACCCGTGGCTTTGCGTGTTGCCAAAATTGCAATCGATACCGGATCACAATTGGATTTGCAAAGCGGATTGATGTTAGAGCAACAATGTTATGCGCAAGTAATTCCGACAAGAGATCGAATCGAGGGATTGGCCGCTTTTGCTGAGAAACGAAAGCCAAACTACAAAGGAGAATAATACGTGTAAATTGTCTTTAGTATATTTCTATGTACTTATTCTTTTATTAGGCTTTGTATTTTAGCAAATATAAATTACGAGTCCTTTTAGATTTGAAGCGTTCGTCTGAAGATTGGGGTCACATGACGAGCATCGACGACGAGCTAGCTTTGTAAGTTTGTTAGCAAATCTGTTTTAATCACTAGGATTTACGAACAGGCGTTATTTTATATTTTAGATTCGAACAAGAGATCAACTCGCTAGGGACAACAGCCCCAACTTCTTCAACGACCAGTCAGGCACTTTAGATGAAGCATTGTAGAAATATTGTTGTTCTTTTTAGATCGTAGCGGCACCGACAAGCAATGTAAAAGTCCCGACGAGCAGCAACGGTGCGCATATTGTGAGCGCAGCACCGAGCATTTTTATGCCTCCTCAGGTAATTTTTAGCTTTTGCCAATTAAACAATTAAATTTTCAGTGAATATTAAGCAACAAGCTTATATTGTTAAAAACGTAACGTTATATTAGGTTGTCCAGTTATAAATGCGCGTTTTTAAGATAACAACTCTTTATTTTAAAACCAACAGTTTAACAGCTCAATCAACAATATATTCACCATTTGTTAACATTATTTGTTTCCATCTTCCATGCAAAGAATGAATTCCCTCCGCGTAAAAATTGGCTTGTTTTGAGGCAAAGAAGTCGGCTATCCATTTTTCGACCTCTTGAACTTCTTTGAACTTGTTTCCGGCCAAATGGCTTCGCATTGAGCGAAATAAATGGTAATCCGAAGGCGAAATATCCGGAGAATATGGCGGATGCGGGAGAGTTTCCCAGCTCAACTCTTCGAGTTTTTCCTGAACAATCTTTGCAACGTGTGGACGGGCGTTATCTTGAATGAACTTTATGTTTGAAGGATCAAGGCCTTTTTGTAGCAATACATTGTTCACTCGTTCCAATTGTTGTGCATACGTTTCACCCGTGATTGTTTGCCCAGGTTTCAGCAGCTCAAAATACCCAATGCCTTGGGAATTCCACCAGACAGTAAGCATTACTTTCTTGTCAAGGAAGTCGGGTTTTGGTGTTGATATTGGCTCCACACCAGGTTCTAGCCATTGCCGTTTTCGTGTAGAATTATCATATTGAATCCATTTTTCATCGCAAGTAAGTATTTCATCGTAAAACCCAGTATTTTTTGCCAAACGAAGAAGAATACCCGCCATAGTGACACGAGTAGCTTTATTGGCATTGCTGAGAAGATGAGGAACCCATTTCCCTTGTCGGCTTGTTTTCCCCAATTGATTTAAATGCTCAGAAATGGTTTGAGGGCTTACTCTAAATATTTCTGCAAGTTCACGCATCGTTTGTCGAGGATCCATTTCTATCGCCTGCTTCAGTACTGCATTATCGGTCGCACGAGGTCGTCGTTGGTGGTCTTCGTCTTCCAAAGATTCATTTCCTTCTCGAAATCGTTGAAACCATCGGCGACCGAAATAGCATCTTCGCCAAATACTCTGCAGAGATCTCGATGGGATTCAACGGCATTTTTGCCCAATTTGAAGTCATAACAAAGACTGGCACGATGACGAAACTTCGTCTCGGTCATTTAAACACGGAAATTAAATCAAAAATGAATTAGTTTAACGTCAAAAACACGAAAAGTTGTAATAAATAAGAAATCTTGAACAACATATAGAGAATAGGGTTTGATAAAATTGTATAGCCCTAAGGTACGCTGTTCAAGAGCAGGCGCGCATTCATAACTGGACAACCTAATAGTTTTCAATATTTTCCTTTAGTTACGGAACACGGCACCAGCGGTTTCCCGTCCAACTACCACCGCGACGGTTCCCACGCCTTCCCGGGCTCCTCCATATCAACAAGATGCTGTCATTGAGAGTGGGCCATCGCTTTATCGAGCTCCTGAGCTTGCATACACACAAACCGTTTCCGAAGCACCGAAATTAGCGGTAAGTAAACTAACCGTTCATGGAATAATTTAAAGGTCCATACCTAGGTCTTGTGAGTTCGATTTAGCAACTTAAAATTTCAAAACGATTAGAGAAATCTATTTTTAACGTATTGAAATTGTTCAGCCCTTGCCTTCCGATGTCGAGGCAATGTCCAGGAAGCGCGATATTGCTCGTCGTGAGGCCATGATGTCGAAAGCTGTTGGGAAAAAGTTCGTTCGTCAAGCAGGAGGACAGGTAAATGATTATTTAACTATTTAAAATCGTATTCTATTTTTTAGACTTGGGAAGATCCATCTTTGGCTGATTGGGACCAAAACGATTTTCGAATTTTCTGCGGTGATTTGGGCAATGAAGTCTCCGATGAGCTTTTGGCCAAAGCTTTTCGAAAATATCCTTCTTTCTTGAAGGCAAAGGTGTGTTGTGTATTTGTTTGCCTAAAATGGGAATTTTTAGGTTATTCGCGATGGACGATCAAACAAAAGCAAGGGATTCGGCTTTGTTTCTTTCAAAAGTCAAGAGGTAAAACTTTGGAAAAATTAAAATACCGGATTTTGAATCCAAATAGTTTAGCTATGCTTTTTAGGATTATGTTCGTGCGATGCGTGAAATGGACGGAAAATATGTCGGCAATCGGCCTATCAAGTTGAGGAAGAGTAATTGGCAGGATCGTCAAATCGAAGTTTGTTTTTTTCTTCAATTAAGATTAAGCTATTTTTTCTAGATTAGGTAATATCTAAAATTTTCTTATAAAATTATGTTTGTTTAGGTTGTCAAAAAGAAGACGAAGCAAAAGCAAAAACTTGGACTTATCTATTGAGTGGATTCGTTCGGTTGGTATGTATATTTAAACTGTTTTTCTAAATATTCTAATGTCTGTTTTTAAATTGTTAAATATCCGCTTCAAGTGACGATAAAGCTGATTTTATACACACGAATTACAACATAGTTATTAATAGTTTACGCATCGCTTTTGATTGTTGCCGCTTGCATACAAATTTCTTAGCTCAAAATCTCCTAATTCGAAAGTTTTCTCGATGATCGCTGAAGAGGAGATGTAGTCTTGTGGGATGCCAACAGTGGCCGTTCGCATGCATTGCTAAATCGAAATCATAGGATCTTTTTGGCTTTGGTACCCTGCAAACCTGTCTCTCTATAACATTGTCAATCTCACATTGATGATAGAAATCGATATAAGGATCGATCCATGTTATTTCCTCATCAACTCCCTCAACTTGATTTGAATGAATCGATTTAGAGTTGAAAGATACCTTCAAAGTGCCCCAAATGATTCGATCTAGCCATCTGCATTGTGTCTTTAGTAACTGAAACAGTTAATGTTTCAGACGACAACGTGGATTTTACTAATTAACTAGTTTTTCTTACAAATATCATCATCGTAGAGCCGAATTGAGACGTTGACGGCGGGTTTGCCTGAGCAGAGCAACCGTCCCACGGCTCTCACCGATTGTTGTGAAGTGAAATGAAGCCACGACCCATCAACTGTGATGAATAACAGAAAGAGAAAGAGCATTGTGGTTTATAGAAATCGTGCCAATTGTTTGGCAAGTTTGCAAGTCCAATTCGATCAGTTTTATCGAATTTTGAACTTTCCTAAAAGATCATTACGAAAAAAGTGGTTATGGAAAATCTCACCTGTAAAAGCTCTTTCTTGAACAATCAATAGTTTATGCAAATTTCGAAAAACGTATTTATAGACAGTAGCAGGTGGTTGTGGAGGGTGAAAAAGAAAGAACTGGAATGTCCTTGAAAGTGAACTGGATCATCCATCGGCTGTGGGAACGGGCCGCTTTTACAGTTAGGGGAATCGGTTTTAGTGAAATGGTAAGGTAGTTTCAATGGTTTTGCATATTGCACTTTTAGATGAATCACCTCGTTGCCGGCCTTGAAATTATGAAGAAGACTTCAAAGAAGTTAAAAAGTTCATGGGCAAGCGATTGAAACGGGAGCGGAACTCTACTACCGTAAAAACTAATAGACGGGCATGGCATATGCATGGCGTCGCGTAGTCTAGCAAGGAAACTTTTTAATTCTGGTTCGAATCCGTGTACCCTCAAACTTTTGCATTTTTTTTGCAAATTTTCTTAAGCACAATTTTATTTTTTTAATTTAAGTGTTTAGCAAAATTCATTCAATGTATAGGACTTTAAAAATCATCAAAATTTTGCTTGTCAGAGTCCCTCGGATTCTCTGAAATACCTGTTGTTTGGGGAACAAACTTTTGACTGACCGTTTGACTTTTGACTCTCACTGTTCAACTCATTTTCCTCTTCAAGTCTTTAGTCTATGGGTAAAGTTACAGTCTATCGAGTCTCCAAGCAACAGGTATTTCAGAGAATCCGAGGGACCTTTTGGGAAAAATAAAACAAGCAAATTTTTGATGATTTATCCCGTTAAAGTTCTCTTTTTTTCAATCGCCATTGTTTTTTTTGCTAATCACATTTTAGTTGACTTTATTACTTTACACATAAACGTTTTATTTTTGATAAAAGATCAAATCCAAAATCAAAAGAAAAACTCAGTGTTGAAATTGTGATTACAAAAGCTTTAGAAACAAGTGGAATAGTTTAAAATCCGACTTGAATTTGAAAAAGAAAAGTACTTCAGAGGCGCATTTTTAAAAAAAGCTCTCTATTGCCTTGCGAGCTATAAAGCCTTGCTATAAAGCCTTGCTATAAAGCCTTGCTATAAAGCCTTGCTATCAAGCCTCGCTATAAAGCTTTGCCATAAAGCTTTGAATTTCTTTGCATAAAGCTATTTCTTTAGCTAAACCTAACACTCAATTTGTCTGATCCCCTAAAATATCTGCTGACCTCAAGGCGATTCTCAAAATTGTTATCATTTTTCCCCCCCAAACTCAGCCTATCAGCTTTGACGCCTTCTTTTGAAAACAGCTGAAATGAAAGGATTATTATTCTTTTTCTCTTTAGTATTCATTCAAAGTATTCTTTCTGTTGATCATTTCGCGAAATGGCCAATGTTCGAGCGAACTTGTGCCTACAATATCAACAACAATTTGCACATTCTCGTCCAGAAAATCTGCGCCATGGTTGAGATCGGAAAACTTCGACCGGACAATGTGCGTTGAGCAAAAGCTCCTTTAACATTCCTTTAAAGCTCCTTCAAAGCTCCTTCAAAGCTCCTTTAGAGCTCCTTCAAAGCTCCTTTAGAGCTCCTTCAAAGCTCCTTTAGAGCTCCTTCAAAGCTCCTTCAAAGCTCCTTTCAGCTCCTTTAAAGCTCCTTTAAAGCTCCTTTAGAGCTCCTTCAAAGCTCCTTCAAAGCTCCTTTAAAGCTCCTTTCAGCTCCTTTAAAGCTCCTTTAAAGCTCCTTTAAATTATTGTTGTTGAAAACGTTTTTGAAAACCATTTCCATTCACTTTCCGAAATTTCAGATCAAGACGAATTTTGCGTACGATTCCTTAAAGTATCAACTGCAAAAGATTGAGCCGCTCCTCGGTGACGACGAGTATCGGATTGTGTTCAAAGCTATCCTCATCGATGTCAGACGTGATGTGAGTGAGAAAAATTCGGAGAATTAAACATTCAAAACACTTCTCGTCGCTTATCTTATTGAAAAACAAGAATCTTTAATTACTGTTAGTCTTTTTTCTTCCTGAACTTGAGATTTCTTGGGGATGGGATTCTTGAAGGCAAAGGTGTGTTGTGTATTTGTTTGCCTAAAATTTGGCCTAGCTCATTCAATCAGAAATCCAACGGGGATTCCGAATCTCTAATCAAAATCTACGAAATAGCTCGAAAGTTTTTTGACCCGAAAGTTTCTGCTGTACGCTCTTGAGTCGAGTTTATGCGACCCGTTCAGACGGCAGTTGTGGTGTAGTGGATAGTGTGATGGTCTACCGAACTGATCGACTTTTTTTCTTGCTGGGTTCGAAGCCCCACTTGCCAAAAATCTTTAGCGTTTTATTTTTCACAATAATGTTTCTGACTTTCACAATAAGATCACAAATTCTTATAAGATTTTGCTGTTTATATAAAAACTTGAACAAAATATGCTTTCTAACAAAACTTTTTTTAAAAGAACTTAATTTTAAATTTAAATTTATGCCAGTTTATGAAACTAAAAAGATAAAATGAGCTGCTGTGCTTGAAATCTTAACTTTTATTTGCATTTATTTGCATTTATTTATTTAGAAAGCATATTTTTTCAAGTTTCTTTTATAGAAACAGAAATATTATAGAAATGTTATAGAAATGTTATAGAATGTTATTGTTATAGAAAAATTATAAGAAATATCTTTTATAGAAATATTATAAGAATTTGTGATCTTAATGTGAAAATCAGAAATTTCATTGGGAAAAATAAAACCCTAAAGATTTTTGGCGAACGGGGATTCGAACCCAGCAAGAAAAAAAGTCGATCAGTTCGTTAGACCATCACACTATCCACTACACTACAACTGCCGCCGGTAGGGGTCGCATAAACTCGGCTCAAGAGCGTATAGCAGAAACTTTCGGGTCAAAAAACTTTCGAGCTATTCCGTAGATTTTGATTAGAGATTCGGAACCCCCGTTATTCGATTCGGGATTCTCATTCGATTTCCTGTCGAATGAGAATGAGAATATCGAAATCGAATGAGCCAAAAGGTTTCGAAATCCCACAATGCCCTAGTACCCTTCCCTAGTGAGTGCTTTTAAAGTTTTCAAAGACAGAAAATTCAGAATCAAGAATGGGCTCTCAAATACGCGTGCAGAAAAAACGATTCAAAAACCTTTCAAGCTATTTTGACTTAAATAAATTTTGATTACAGATTCGGGATTCTCATTTCGGGATTCTCATTCTCATTTTGATTACAGATTCGGGATTCTCATTCTCATTTTGGTTACAGATTCGGGATTCTCATTCTCATTTCGTATCGAATGAGAATCCCGAATCCCGATTTTCTATCGAATGAGCGAAATCGAATGAGTTAATTTTCGAAATCCCACAATGCCCTAGTACCCTTCCCTAGTGCCCTAGTGAGTGCTTTTAAAGTTTTCAAAGACAGAAAATTCAGAATCAAGAAGCATGGGCTCTCAAATACGCGTGCAAGGAGACACAAAAACGCTTGAATCGTCGAGTCGAGTTGAGGCAAAAGGAAATCGATCGAATTGTTGACGGAATCGAGAACACGAATTTTGGACAGGACAAATTTTGAAATGCTTTCCGAATGAATTTGAATATTTAGTCGTTTATCTCGTGCACAAGATACGGTCAAGTAGATTTATTCGGCACGAATAATGAATTACAACACAACGGAGGAAATTTTTTTACCCTTTGTTACCCCTATTACCCAAATGTCGTTAAGAAAAACCCCATAATGATGGGAAAAAGAAGCAATTTTTCTGGCCACCGGGATCGAACTTTTGACCCCCCCAGACTGTAGAACTGCAGAAGACTGTAGAGCTACAGAAGACTGTAGAACTACAGAAGACTGTAGAACTGCAGAAGACTGTAGAACTGCAGAAGACTGTAGAGCTACAGAAGACTGTAGAACTGCAGAAGACTGTAGAACTACAGAATACTGTAGAAGACAAGACTCCAATCCGGTCGGCTACGACGACGACGGTTACGTCTGATTTGTTTGACAAACTAACGGCAAGAAAATTTTTTCAAACATTTAATCTACGCCCAGCCGCTTTTCCCATTAAAAATCTAAGTTTAAGCTGAAATTTCTCGGTGTTCAGCTGTTCAATTTCAATATTCAAAAGAAAAAACAAAGTAGAGATTGAAATTTCGGAGGTTTCGCTGTGGAAACGAGCGCTGCAGTGAAACAGGCCAGCAAGGAGGCTGCTAAGACTCAAATAAACACATTTTCAGAGTCCTAGCAAAACTTTAAACCCTTATAACTCCTGGTAGATTGTCATTTAGCTAAAAACGGAATACATATTCGAAATCAGCATCAAATTCTGCGTCGAATGGTATCGATCGCATAGCATTTAGTCGGCTCGGTCATTTGATCTCAGTCATTTGATGTCAGTGTCATTTGATGTCAGTGTCATTTGATCTCAGCCATTTGATGTCAGTGATAGTGTCAGCCAGTCATCTCAGCCATTTGATGTCAGTGATAGTGTCAGCCAGTCATCTCAGCCATTTCATTTTCCCCTGTGAGTACTTTAATTCCGGTAGACTATAGTGAGACTGACACTTTTACGAAAAGAAAAAACAGCCGTCAAGATTACGGTATTGCCTACGATACCGTAATCTTGACGGTATCGTAGGCGAAGACAAGATACGATAGTTTATCGTTAAACAAAAATCAAAACTGATTTGTTTTGATTGCTGGAACAGCTGAAAATGAAAAAAATGATTTATTGCTTTTAGCTTCGAAAAGCATATAACCCGTTTTAAAAAAGGCACAATTTTTCTATTGGAATCTTAACAGCGAAAAAAAAAGTGATTTTATAAAGTGACTTAGAAAATTTGATCATAATAAATTATAAATAAAATATAAGAAAAATAAGAATATTCTAATGTTTATCGTGAAGGTTTGACTTGCGGCCACCACCGATGAACAATCGCCGTCGCCAAGCTGAGATTTCATTTTCCGTATTTTCTCTAATAGTAGTGCACCACATTGAGCCGAGTTGGTGACTATTTTACGGTTTCCAAGCTTTCCCAGAAGCTCAACACTCTAATCACCAGCTAGATCTCATCGTCAGCTACATTTTCCGGCCCCACATCGATAGGTTCTGATAAGCGGTTCTCGAGATTTCGAGCGATTTAGGCAAGGTTATGGGCTAGTATTGGGGACTAACTTCTTTGAGATCAGCTTCTCCTTTAGTTACCAGCTTCTTTAAGCTTTGTAGGATTTATTGCGGTAGATTTGTAGCCGAGTTGATGCCTATTTTATGGTTCCCAAGCTTTCACAGAAGCTCAACACTCTAATCCCCGTCAAGATCTCATCGTCAGCTACATTTTCCGACCCCACATCGATAAGTTCTGATAAACGGTTCTCGAGATTTCGAGCAATTTAGGCGACGCTCATGGTGCACTACTATTAGAGAAAATACGGTAAATCAAAATGATTAATTTCATTTAAAACTCAACTTAGTTTTGGATATAAAAAATAGAAATTTGAGTTTAAATATAACATTTTTCTTTTATAATTTTATAAACTTTAAAAACTTACAACATCTAGAGTTTCTTCTGTATCGAAATCTGGCGGTTTGCGTCGATAACGTGACGTCACAACGGCACAATCAGATACTAAAGTAAAATGGGTTAATGTATAATATTTATCGAATCTAAAATCTAAAGCTTTATTTAGAATTTAGATTTTTTATTTTCAGTTATGCAAGTTTTTCTATCTTTTAAAGGTTTTATGAAGAATGGAAAGCATTTTTCGAAAAAACATTTAGGGATCGCGCACCAAAATGCACTAAATACCGTAATCGGTTTTTTTGCGCAAAATCATCGCACTAAAATGCACTAAATACCGTGGTCCGCTTTTTTTCGTAAAATCATTTTTTTTCTTGCAACTTTAGCTATTTTTTTTCCTTACTTTTGCGCAATTTCTACTCGTAGTTTGGGGGTGGCTACTTGCAGGGTACTCGTAGTTTGGGGGTGGCTAGTTTGGGGGTGGCTACGTAGTTTGGGGGTGGCTACTTTTGCGCAACTGAATCATTTGCGCAACTGGGTCTTTTGCGCAACTAGCCATAACTTTCTTCCAAGTGGACCAATCTTTATGATTTTGGTGTCATTCTGTAGATCTCAATAAGTGTAACAAATCAAACAAACAAACAAATGTTATCAGATCTAACTACATCGTCGAACATGATAAGCGCAAAATCCGGGAGTGGCTATTTTGCGCAACTCGCCATAACTTTTTTTCTAAGTGAGTCAATCTTTGTGATTTTGGTGTCATTTTGTTGCACTTGTTGAGATCTACAAAATGACACCAAAATCATAAAGAGTGGTCCACTTAGAAGCAAGTTAAGTACTTGTGGGGTTAGGGAAAACTTTTTTTCTGCAAAAGTGCTTTTTCTAGGGCAGTTTTTTTGTGCGTAGATTACGAGATTACTAGACATTTCATAGATCTCAATAATTGTACCAAAATGACACCAAAATCATAAAGATTGGCCGACTTAGAAGAAAGTTATGGCGAGTTGGGCAAAAGATCTAGTTGCGCAAAAAATTTGGCGCAAAGTAGCCAGTAGTTTTGCTTTCTACATTGTTTTTAAAGTAATTAGTGTTTCAACTATAGAGTTCAACTTTATTTATCAATAGAATAAAAATAGTTAAAGTTGCAAAAAAAATTATTTTACGCAAAAAAAGCGGACGTATTTAGTGCAATTTATTTCGCGACTCCAAAAATGTTTTCTCGGAAAAATGCTTGCCAGTTTATGAAGCTAAAAAGATAAAACGAGCTGCTGTGCTTGAAATCTTAACGTTTATTTAGGTTTATTTACGTTTATTTAGGTTTCTTTAGGTTTCTTTAGGTTTATTTAGGTTTATTTAGGTTAATTTACGTTTATTTACGTTTATTTACGCTGATTTAGGTTTATTTACGTTTATTTACGTTTATTTAGGTTTATTTACGCTGATTTAGGTTTATTTAGGTTTATTTACGTTTATTTACGCTGATTTAGGTTTATTTACGTTTATTTAGGTTTATTTACGCTTATTTACGCTTATTTACGCTGATTTAGGTTTATTTACGTTTATTTAGGTTTATTTACGTTTGTTCACGTTTATTTACGTTTATTTACGTTTATTTATTTGAATTTTAACTTAAATTTATTATAAAAAGAGTTAAAGACAATTTTTTGTAAAAAAAATCCTCACATCTTTTGAACATTTTCGTTGGTGGTTTTGCTAGTTTATTCTTGTTGAATGAGGCAGGGCATGGCGAGTCAGCGATCAGCACGAATAGATTCGTGCCCGGCACTTTTCTCACGGATAAATATCTAAAAAAAGGTTTAAAATTCATAGCTGTTCATAGTTATGAGCAGCTATGAGCAGCTATGAACAGCTATGAGCAGCTATGAGCAGCTATGAACAGCTATGAACAGCTATGAGCAGCTATGAACAGCTATGAGCAGCTATGAACAGCTATGAGCAGCTATGAGCAGCTACGAACAGCTATGAACAGCTATGAACAGCTATAGCTGTTCTATTTCTATAACCTTCATATTTCTATCAAATCTTTATCAACCTAGCACATCCACCACCAAAAAGATCGATTTGAGTGTTCTCGTTGAAGAGTAAACGATAGGAGGTGATTCCTACGACACATCGTTCAAATGGTTTAATCTAAAATCTCTTTAAATGATCTCTTTAAAAGGTTTGTTCTCTTTAAAAACTATATTGTAATACTTTACTTTTTAATATATTTCATTTAAAAGCTTTATTTTTAAAATCACTTTCTGAAATTGACATTTCCCTTCGCGTGTTAATGTGGGTTGCCCGGAAACGGGATGAGTGAGATAGGCGAACAAGTCGATCCTGGATTTTGACGAGTTTTTATTGATTAGATTAGGTAGCTTGATTAGATTAGATAGCTTTAAAGCTAATAAGCTAATAGATTAGCTAATAAATTGTCTAAATAATCTACCAAAACGTTGAGCTGATCAAGGTGGCTATGGTGTTGATGAGAGCTTTGAATGGAGTCTTCTGATTGGGTGATCGACTAGCCCACGGCGCGGCTCTCTTTGCCGAGCATTCGCCTTGAACGTCCAAATGATGCGATCTAAAGGATTCTTTCTTAAGTCTTTCTTTCTCTTCCTCTTCTTTCTCTTCCTCTTCTTTCTATTCCTCTTCTTTCTCTTTCTCTTCTTTCTCTTCCCCTTCTTTCTCTTTCTCTTCTTTCTCTTTCTCTTAAGCTATTTATCTTGAAAGTTATTGGTTTTAGTTGATTTAAGAAATCAAATCCTATTGCGACCAAAAACTGGACTACAGGCTGGGCACACACTCGGTTTTTCGACTGTAACTTAACGCTGAATTACTCAATTCTCCTAATTTCATATTTATATAAAATTTGAAGTTAATTTCTAAAGTCTATTTCAATTTTTAATTACAAAAAACACAGTGTTACGCTTTTTCTTATAGTACTTTGAAGTTCAACGGTGCTAACTTCTCGACAGAATCGTTGTTTGCCAAGATTTGCATATATTTTGAAGAATTTCTGATCTATTATCTGATCTATTATCTGATCTATCATCTGACCTATCATCTGACCTATCATCTGATCTATCATCTGATCTATCATCTGATCTATCATCTGATCTATCATCTGATCTATCATCTGATCTATCATCCATCTATCATCCATCTATCATCTGACCTATCATCTGACCTATCATCTGATCTATCATCTGATCTATTATCTCATCTATCATCCATCTATCATCTGACCTATCATCTGACCTATCATCTGATCTATCATCTGATCTATCATCTGATCTATCATCTGATCTATCATCTGATCTATCATCTGATCTATCATCTGATCTATCATCCATCTATCATCCATCTATCATCTGACCTATCATCTGACCTATCATCTGATCTATCATCTGATCTATTATCTCATCTATCATCCATCTATCATCTGACCTATCATCTGACCTATCATCTGACCTATCATCTGATCTATCATCTGATCTATCACCTTATCAATCTATCAACTATCTTGTCAATCATCTTGTCAATCATCTCGTCAATTTATCAGCTATCATGTTCTCTTTTCAAAACTCACTCTTCCACCAATTTCTGATTGATCAATGAGTAGAATAGCTGTTTGTCATGATTGATTAGATGATATTCATCCATATAGGATTTCCTCCTTGCATTATTCGTTGCCAACACCCAACCATCAGCAGTCACCAAGAAAATCTCTTTCTAAATCATATACTTAACGATATACTCTAGTTTTTTTGGCTTTACTTATCGAAATATTGATATTGAAGTCTTTTGAGGGTAAAGAATGGAGATCTGATAGACTGAAATAGTTCTCAAATACGACTATGCCTGTACTTTGTACTTTGTGCTATACTTTGTACTGTACTTTGTACTGTACTTTGTACTATACTTTGTACTGTACTTTGTACTATACTTTGTACTGTACTTTGTACTGTACTTTGTACTGTACTTTGTACTTTACTCGTACTTTACTTGTACTTTGTAAACTTGCAAACGTACAGCATCTGCTGTACTAGACAGTTAGTTTTTCAAAGGAAAAAGAACCATTTTTTCATGTTTTCAATTGACATCAATATTTCGATAGTCTATTCATCTACAAAAGGATTTAAAAAAGCTTCATACATTTAAGAAATAGAGCTTTGAACAAAGGATGTGCAAATGAACATTGTTTAAAGTGTTTTTGAAAAGATTTTGGAAAGATTTTGGAAAGATCTAATGGGGGAAAGATAGAGAATTCTTTGGGGGCATTTTTGAAGAAGTTTTCAGAGTTTCAGAGTTTCAGGAATACGGTTTTCAATAAAAATTTACTCGATCATCAATGAAGAGTAGCTGAAATTCGAAGTGTTTTGGTTGATTGATTTAAGCGTTTAGGGTTTAAGCGTTAATTCAAGAGATTCTATTCAATTTTTTCTCTTTAATTACCTTGGTGAAGTTTAGAGTTTAAGAGTTTAGGGTTTAAGCTTTTAGTGTTTAAGCGTTCAGGGTTTAAGCGTTTAGGGTTTAAGCGCTAGTGTTTAAGCCTTTAGTGTTTAAGCGTTTAGGGTTTAAGCCTTTAGGGTTTAAGCCTTTAGTGTTTAAGCCTTTAGTGTTTAAGCGTTTAGGGTTTAAGCTTTTAGGGTTTAAGCCTTTAGGGTTTAAGCCTTTAGGGTTTAAGCCTTTAGGGTTTAAGCCTTTAGGGTTTAAGCGTTTAGGGTTTAAGCGTTTATGGTTTAAGCAGGGTTTAAGCCTTTAGGGTTTAAGCCTTTAGTGTTTAAGCGCTAGTGTTTAAGCGTTAATTCAAGAGATTCTATTCAATTTTTTCTCTTTAATTACCTTGGTGAAGTTTAGAGTTTAAGCGTTTAGGGTTTAAGCCTTTAGGGTTTAAGCCTTTAGTGTTTAAGCCTTTAGGGTTTAAGCGTTTATGGTTTAAGCAGGGTTTAAGCAGGGTTTAAGCCTTTAGGGTTTAAGCGTTTAGTGTTTAAGCGCTAGTGTTTAAGCGTTTAGTGTTTAAGCGATTGATTTAAGCGTTTAGGGTTTAAGCGTTTAGGGTTTAAGCATTTAGGTTTAAGCATTTAGGTTTAAGCGTTTACGGTTCAAGCGTTTAGTGTTTAAGCGTTTAGGGTTTAAGCGCTAGTGTTTAAGCGTTAATTCTAAAGATTCTACTCAATTTTTTCTCTTTGTTTACCTTGGTGAAGTTACGCCACAAAGTGCTATTTGGGTCGGTCCACTCGGTGAAAACTTTCTCGAGGAAATTCAAACGCCACACCACTCCCGAAGTGGCAATGCGATTACCGTATCTGTAAAAATTAGAGCTTTGTAATTAGAGCCAAAGCTTGTAAATTTGTGCTTTAAAGCACTACCGTAACCCTAAAAAGATTGGATTACGGTAGCTATATAAAAGCTGTAAAATTTGCGACGATATGGTTCACCTAAGCCGTACGTGCATTTAGCACTTTTTTTTTGAGGCGAATTGGGTTGAAATGGGCTGAAAATTTGCACCAGAGGGTTTTCGGGGTCAAGCAATTCGAATTCGTTATTAGTTTTTAAAGAAAACAGCTCTATTTTTGAAAATTTCATTCGGTTTAATTACCCAAGTGAAACCCAATTCAAAATTTTATGTAATTTCCAGAAATCTAAATTAAAAAGCGGTTTCTTGAGGGGTCGGCCAGCGATGAGGATGGCCGAGTGGTCTAAGGCGCTGTGGGTCAGTCTGGTGAAAGGGGGTCTTTGGTTCGACCCCTCTCCAATACTCGATTCTTTTTTGGGCGTTTTTGAACAACAGAAATTGTAATTAATACTTCAAACTAACATTTCGAATAGAAAAATAGATGATTAAGCGAGATTCTCACTATGAAAACGACAATTTTCTCTTGAAAACGGACAATTTTCTCTTTTGATTTAGAAAATGTCTCGATAATGCTTTGAAGGCTGCTTTGGTTTAATTACCCAATTCTTTGATGATCGTATTGGCTTGGGGATTAAAGATGCGCGAAAATTGATAACGGATTCAGATTCTGCATCCCAGAATGCCTCTAGTTGCAAATTTTCAGGTCTATAGCTAATATAGAAACGACAAAAATGGTGCCATTCAAATTGCCATTCAAAAACGCTCACTTATCCGTGAATGGCTTTTTAAAAGGCTCACTTATCCGTGAATGGCTTTTTAAAAGGCTCACTTATCCGTGAATGGCTTTTTAAAAGGCTCACTTATCCGTGAATGACTTCGTGACGAGTACTTCCTTTTCCCGATCTCTTTCATGTTCATTCAAGAAATTGTAAGTAAACTCCAAATCGGTGGTGTTCTTTTTGGTGTACGCGAGTTTGTCCAATCGTTGGATCACCGTTTTCATCGAGGCTTGAGCGCTGAAAGTTTAGTAGCACTCTTTCTAACTAACAAACTATAATAACTGAAAGAATTGTCAAGAAAAAGGCAAGAAAAAGGCAAGAAAAAGGTAAGGAAAAGTTGCTTACGCTCTAAGTTTCAATGTTTCAATGTTTTCAATAAAGACCAACCATTCCGGATAATACGAGGCCACTTTGTAGCGAGTGTGAGCAAAAGATCCAACATAATAAGCAGAAGAGATTCCCTCTGGAAAAGGCATCGCCGAGCAAGTGATATTCCATTTTGATTCAGGCCATGAATCGATCCTAAAGCTTGGTTTTCTAGAGGTGTCTGGAAAGCTACCGTAATCCTTAAGGCTTAGGATTACGGTAGCTACAGGACTGAGACTAGTGGACTAAAGTTTATCTACCAGTCTCCAAGTGTGGCGATGGATGCTCGAAGGGTTTCTCGTTGCGGTTCATCTAAACAATCGGGATGTGAGAGGAGATGTGTGGCACGTTCGGTGATCGGGATTTGATCGATCAACCAGCTGCAGAGTGGCCTGAAAACTGTTTGAATGATCAATTAAATGAGCTTACTAGCGAAACAAATCTAGATGATTTACGTGAGTCGGACAACACGATGGCTTTTTTATATTGCCTATTTTTTGCCTAAACACTAGATTTCTGGAATAGCGCTTTTGAAATTCGACTTCCTAGCGCACTGAGCGATTTATTTGCAATGGCTACCATCGGTTTGCAATGACTACCATCGGTTTGCAATGACTACCATCGGTTTGCAATGGCTACCATCGGTTTGCAATGACTACCATCGCTCACCAAAGAAGTGACTCGGTGGTACAATGGTAGTGCTGTTGTCTCTCATTTTTGGCATCCGAGCCATCCGAGTTCGATCCCCTTGAATCGTCAGTCATCTAGCTTTGGTTCAGAGTTGCGCTTTGCAAAATCTAGCCGTTCCCTAGTTAGGCACAACTCATGTTTATGTCGAATCAAAAACAAAACGAGTTGCCTAATTCCTGCTACAAGTAAAGCTTTGTATTACTGTATCTTTAAAACGTTTTGTCGATTTTGAAACGCTATCGTTATCCCAGTAAAGCTGCTCTCCTAAAAGAAAACTAAAAAGAAACCTATTCGTCACCACCGTGGCCACCATGTCGTGTTCTAAAGTCGGCGTTTCAGTGTCCTCGCTGGATGCGACGGTTAACGTTTGCTGTTCGTGATGATTCACAATGATGACACTGAAAATTTTTATTTATAAAAGTTAAACATTAAAGTCAAGTTGATTTTTCGGGGTAGGCTAATTTCCGGAAACTTTTTGCGCAACTGGGTCATTAGCAGGGTTACGCAACTATGTCTTTTGCGGAACAGGGTTACGCAACTGTGTCTTTTGCGGAACAGGGTTACGCAACTGTGTCTTTTGCGCAACTCGCCATAACTTTCTTCTAAGTCCATCAATCTGTATGATTTTGGTGTCATTTTGTAGATCTCAATAAGCGCAATAAAATGACACCAAAATCATAATAATTGGCCGACTTAGAAGAAAGTTATGGCGAGTTGTGCAAAAAATTTGGCGCAAAGTAGCCTACCCCGAAAAATCTACATCAGCTGTACTGTAAAAGGAGAAATATTGAAGCTTACAGTAATCCTAGTACTTATTCTAAGCACTAGTACTTATTCTAAGCTAGATATTATAGTAATTATTTCATTTGCATTCACAAAATAGCAAGGATTACGATGGAAAGGCCAATTTTATCCAGCTTTTAATCATAAAGATTGGCCGATTTAGAAAAAAGTTATGGCAAGTTGCGCAAAAAAAAAGTTGCGGAAATTAGCCTACCCCGATTTTTCAAAACTCTATAACAAATTCAAGAATATTTTTATCTAAAAAGCTTACGTGAACGTTTCAAAAGCTTACGTGAACGGGGTTCCTTTGACCTCCGAGCAGTAGTATTCACGGGGGCCCTGAAGAAAAAAGCTATAATAAAGTATAATGTATTTAATTTACAATAGCTTATAGCTTACGATGGATTATAATATTATTATCTTAAATAGATTTCAAAACGGAAGAGCTACCGTCTAGAGTTGAAGAAAGTTGTAAACTTACACTACAAAAGTATATACAACACCTATTCTACAGCTTATTCTACAGCTTATCCTACAGCTTGTCTTACAGCTTATCCTACAGCTTGTCCTACAGCTTGTTCTACAGTTTATTCTACAGCTTGTTCTACAGCTTATTCTACAGTTTATTCTACAGCTTGTTCTACAGCTTGTTCTACAGCTTGTTCTATAGCTTGTTCTACAGCTTGTTCTACAGCTTATTCTACAGCTTATTCTACAGCTTGTTCTACTGCCTACTACAGCTTGTTCTACATCTTATTCTACAGCTTACTATAGCTTAATCTACAGCTTATTCTACATCTTGTTCTACAGCTTATTCTACAGCTTATTCTACAGTTTATTCTACAGCTTACTACAGCTTATTCTACATCTTGTTCTACATCTTGTTCTACATCTTGTTCTACAACTTCTTCTACACCTTGTTCTACAGCTTGTTCTACAGCTTATTCCACAGCTTGCTACAGCTACAGTATCCCTTAACCTATAGTAAATAATTTCAAATCCTCTGTACATCTTGAATGCTCTCATCAGTGCATGTGCGATCGATGACCTTGTTGCGCAACTCGCCCAGCGCTGTCGTGTTCTCCTCGAGATCGATCTAAACCCAAATTACAGCTATTTACATTTAAATCTTAAAAACATTACTAAAGTACTAATTACGAAAAAAAGAATTGACCATATCAATAGTAGGAATCGAATCGATAAGCCCGACCAAACGAAACACCCGCTCGTCGCTGAACCCGTATTGCACTTTAAGACCAGCGCCGGCTTTTGACTGAATTATGATTTTGGCCAATAGAAGGGAAAGTCTAGAATTGGCTTTCAATTCTAATCATTTGCAAGCATTCAACAAACAATGAAGGACAGACCTTGACAGACGCAGCGTCATAGCAAGCACTACGACGCACCGAGTGAACCTCCGTTTTCTGAAAGAAACCGAAACCGAAATTGAGTAGTTGGGATGTCGATTTGTTAAGCATTCAGGAACACCAGAGCCCAAAAAAAACCTCAAGCACAAGCTTACCGGAATAAGGAGTTTTGGATGAAAGATTGCCATCGCGTTGTTGTCCACCAAAAAGCCGTAGATCTGCTCGCCGCTCGGGAGTTTCGTTGTGATTTCCTGAAAGACAATTCATTGATAGCAGATTGTTTTCTAAACAATGCCCATCAGGTTGCTGTAATCCCATTTTCTACCAGAATATATTAATTAACTTCTAAATCTAAAAAAGCAAAAAAAAACTAGGAAGGGGTCGGAGACGAACTCGAACTAGCGATGAATCGCCTTGAACTCTAGCCCACTGCCACTCAGCCACCAGTACTTCTTTCGCGGTCCCTGGGAAGTCTGCTTATAAACTCGGGGGTATCGGTAAAACTCGGATTAAAACCCCTTATGAAACTTTGCAGGCTAACTTTTGCTAGAGTGCTCGATAACAGAAACGGAAAGCAGATTCGGAATCAGCGTGAAATTCTGTATATGGATAGTATATGGCGCATGTCATTTCGACAACAGATTCAGTTGCCATTCATGCTCAAATGACTCGTTTCCTAAATGGTGGCTAATTTGGAAAGTCTACCATATTCTACCAGTCTGCCATATACCATTCCTCTAATTGCCTATAGCTCATGTCATTTGGTCATCCATTCCCTTCTGAAATCAGACAGTTAAACTTACACTTATGTGAATATCAACAGCGGCAATCCCAGCCATCGTGTGGTCTCTCCAGATCTCTTTTGGATCGACGGGGATCGGCGCAGAGAGGCTCACCACTGGGCCCAATCCTTGAGTGTCATGGTATAAGGAGGACCTGAACTTGATCGATTTTCTCTTAAGTTTATTTCCCTTACCAACTGATCGGTCTTTGCTTTGTTTTATGCGCTTTTTCTTTCAATCGTCGTCCTCTTTGCTTTGAGAGATGATTGAGATGAGCTCGACCTTGAGCTTTTACATCGGAAATCGAGTCAACCTAGAGTTATCAATATAGAAGTCAGTTAGATGATTGAGATGAGCTCGACCTTGAGCTTTTACATCGGAAATTGAGTCAACCTAGAGTTATCGATATAGAAATCAGTTAGAATTGTTTTAAGACTTTAACGAATCACTTTAACCAATCAACGAAAACCGTTCTTACAATGGCATAGGTGGAATTGGTGAGACAGGTGAGCGTTTGCACTCTCGGCATTTGGCCCGTCCCGAAGCCAACAGCATAGCCGTAGATTCGAACCTGAGAATATCAAAGATTTTCTTTTGTCATTTATTGAGCTCTGATCGTTCTATTTGTCAACCACAATTACTTGACTTGCCTTTTTTTGTCTAAATTTCTTTTAACAACATTTCTCTCACGCACCGGCTCTCCTTGTTTTGTCTCCACTTCATCATGCACCACCTCATCAGGCCATTTATCGATCCCATCCGTGAAGAACATCACAATCTTGTGGCCACCGGATCTCGGTGAAACCGGGAGATCTCTACGAACGTGCTGAAACGCAGAAATTGTTAGGATTTATATTAGGTTGGTGCAAAAGAAATTTCGGTCGATATAAAATGTTCTTATTTTTTTAATCTGAAGAGCTTATTTGATGTTCTTTTGTGCATTTGTACTCTTGGATATTTACTTTATTTTCGCGTTTTTTCAAAGTCAGAGCTTTCACTTTTTAATTGATTTTTGCTTTAGATCATGGTGGATCGAAAGTATGTTCTGCGCACGTGTCTTCTCTATGACTTCAAAATGGGCAAAAACGCTGCTGATTCACATCGTGATCTCTGTTCCGCCTTTGGAGAACAGGTTATCACCGAAAGATCATGCCAGCTCTGGTTTGCCCAATTCCGAGATGGTAATGAATCCCTTGAAGACGAATCGCATGGACATCGTGCCACAGCCATCGACAACAATGAATTGAAGCTGATCCAATGCAAACAACACGAGAACTTGCCAAACATCTCCAATGTGATCATTCAACAATTGTACGCCATTTGGAAATAATTGGAAAGACAAATCGTAATGGACAATGGGTTCCACATCAATTGAGTGTTGAGAATCTGGGAGCACGCGTTTCGATCAGCCATATCTTGCTCCATAAGTCGAAAAGAAGCCATTTTTTTTGAGAATATCTTGACGATGGATGAGAAGTGGATTCACTTTGATAATACTTCTCGAAAAAGGCAATGGCTGAGCAAAGGTCAAGCGCCAATTCCAACTCCAAAGCCGGATTATCATGGGCGCAAAGTGATGTTGTCTTGCTGGTGGAATATCAATGGACTTGTTCATTTTGAATTATTAGAGCCCGGAAAAACAGTCGATTCATCTTATTTTATTCAACAACTCAAGAAGGTTGACGAAATTTTGCGTGAAAAAGGCCTAAATCCCTCAACTATCAGCTTTCTCCGTGATAATGCTCCAGCTCACACGGCAAAAACCTCTTGTAAGGAACTAGAGAAGCTAGGATGGAAGGTCTTACCACATGCGCCGTATAGTCCAGACTTAGCACCCTCCGATTTTCACCTTTTCAGATCGATGCAACATTCCCTTGAGAATTGCCAGTTTAAGAATGCAAAAGAAGTCGAAAATTGGGTGACCAACTACTTTGCATCACAGAATCAAGCGTTCTTTGAGAAGGGGATCCGCAATCTGAAGCAACGTTGGAGGGATGTCATAGCTAATAATGGTGCTTATTGTTTTAAATAAATTGTTATCTAAAAAAATTTTGGATGACTTTAATGTTTGTAAAAAAACGAAATTTCATTTGCACCAACCTAGTATTACAATTGATGTTATATCTTGTCTCTAGATTCTATGCTATAATTCTATGCTATAACTCTATGCTACAATTCTATGCTACAATTCCTTAGCTGGTTGGAATTAAAGCAAATGAAAAACTTGTGCGCCAACGTCAAATTTCAAATTGACCTAACTAAATCAACGAGCTCCTCAGAAACCAGATCTAAACCTGGGTTCCGACCTGATCCAGCTTTTAGGACAAAATAATAAAGTTGACTTGAGTTGGTAGCTCAAAAGTTGGTAGCTCAAAAACTTGCGCCCCACTGGGACTCGAACCCATGACCTTTCCGCTTACTCCAGAGTGAGTTAACTAGCTGATTTCTACTACGAACTTCTCTAAGCTTGTTCAGTGTGAATTTGAGTGGTTTCTCTAAATCAGCTTCTCCCCATTCCTCGATTGTCGCCAATTTTTCGTAGAAGATCTAAAACTTGCAATTAGATTTTAATCTTGAAATCTTTATCTAAAATCTTTGCTTATCTTAATCTTTACTTCTTTACTTAAACTTGTTATTTCTTAATCCTATTCAACAATTCTTCATATTTCTAACCTTTTTGTTTGTTGTGGTGGCTGGGAGAAAGGTTTTGTTTGAGCCCGAGCAATTGAGGACTGGCGCGAACTTCTCGTGAAACCAAATCTATCATTTTTAATTGGATACAAATTTTTATAGAATTCTCGAATTACCCCATAAAAGTAGTCATTCGGTCCCAATGTCGACATAATGTACATAACGGTGACCTTTGCCAAGTGCATTGTTGGACCTTTCATGCTGCCCGAGCTAAAAGGATATGCTTTGAGTTTATTCTATTCTAATCGAGAAATTCAACTCGCTCAAATCTTACTATTAGCCTCATTCAACTCTAGCCTCCTTCAACTCTAGCCTCCTTCAACTCTAGCCTCCTTCAACTCTAGCCTCATTCAACTCTAGCCTCCTTCAACTCTAGCCTCCTTCAGCTCTAGCCTCATTCAACTCTAGCCTCATTCAACTCTAGCCTCATTCAACTCTAGCCTTCTTCAACTCTAGCCTTCTTCAACTCTAGCCTCATTCAACTCTAGCTTCCTTCAACTCTAGCCTCATTCAACTTTTCTTTAATAGTTCAACCTTTAAATTTTATTTTTTCTATTCTATTTGATTGTACACTATCGCTTGATCAAAGTTCTCTTGTTTATAACAAGAGACCAAGGTTCTCTTGTTTATGTTTATAACAACTACTGTTCGAAAATAACACTATAATAAATAAAAAGATAATCAAATAATAAATACCGTATTTTCTCTAATAGTAGTGCATCCCGGCGAGCCGAGTTAGTGACGATTTTACGGTTTCCAAGCTTTTGCAGAAGCTTAACACTCCAATACCCCACTAGATCTCGTCGTCAGCTACATTTTCCGACCCCACATCGATAGGTTCTGATAAGCGGTTCTCGAGATTTCGAGCAGTTTAGGCAAGCTTATGGACTAGTATTAGGGACTAGCTTCTTTGAGATCAGCTTCTCCTTTAGTTGCCAGCTTCTTTAAGCTTTGTTGGATTTGTTACGGTAGATTTGTAGCCGAGTTGATGCCTATTTTACGGTTTCCAAGCTTTTGCAGAAGCTCAACACTCAAATCATCGTCAAGATCTCATCATCAGCTACATTTTCCGACCCCACATCGATAGGTTCTGATAAGCGGTTCTCGAGATTTCGAGCAATTTAGGCGACGCTCACGGTGCACTACTATTAGAGAAAATACGGTAATAATACTAAAATTCTTTTAATACTAGCTTAAAATACTAATACTAAGTTCTCACAAATCTCAACTCACAAATCAATCAAGAAGACGACGTCTTTGGGCACAGACTCGGATTGGGTAAACCATGGGCGAAAGCGTGGGTCGAACAAGTCAACGGTGATCGATGAAGGATCGATGATCCAAGGTCTAGCTGAAAGGGAATCTTCAAATTGAATTTCGTTTTAATTTAAGCTCATAAGACTGTAGATTCTCATTAACTTTTTCTGGCGATCAAGGATTTTAGGGGAAAACTCACATGGATACATCCTCGTTAAACCGGTGTACGTGCCAATGTACTGGTAGCCTAATTCAGGCCATTTCTGCTTGTTCTCTTCGAAAGCCTGAAAGTTTGTCGAGTTGAATTTTTAAAATGACTCACTGGGTATGCTGTTTTTAAAATAATTCTTTAAATTACCTTTTCTATATTCTCCGAACCGCTCCACTCAAAATCCCGGACAACTGATGGATCTAAATGCATTTATTTAGCTCTAGAAAAGTCCTTTTTTTGTTCTTTGTACTCAAAAATGTAAACATTTCCTTTTCGGCGCAGTCGATCAAATTTCTGATCGCATCTTTACCATAAAAGAACGTAAAACCGTTTTGTTTAACTTAAGAAGATCTAGAGATCGAAGTTGATTTTGTTAGAAAAAGACTACTTAACCACAAGTGTACGACTCAAGATTGATATGGATTCCTGAGCGATTCCCGTCTGTTAACGGATTGTAGAGGTGCACGTCACGAATCTTCATTATTGATTGAATCGATGAACAGGGAGAGTCATCCTGAAAGGCTTTTGTCAATGAACTATTGTCAATGAGCGTCAATGAGCGTCAATTAGCCATTGTCAATAAGCGTCAATTAGCCATTGTCAATGATCGCCAATGAGCCATTGTCAATAAGCGTCAATTAGCCATTGTCAATAAGCGTCAATTAGCCATTGTCAATAAGGTCAATAGCCATTGCATGAGCCAATGGCCATGTCAATAAGCGTCAATTAGCCATTGTCAATAAGCGTCAATTAGCCATTGTCAATGAGCGTCAATGATCGTCAATTAGCCATTGTCAATGATCGTCAATAAACCATTGTCAATGAGCGTCAATGAGCGTCAATAAGCCATTGTCTTTGTCAGACAAGTGTAAAGGGAATCAATGTAAATTCTAGTGGAAGAGACTTAGCCAAATTAACGATATTTTTGGATCAATATTATCTTGCATATTATTTAGTCAATATTATCTTGCAATACTTAATTCTTCCTCAAAGTAAAATCTTTGAGTTGTCTGTTTTATACTACCTCAACACTCGTCCCTCCTGGATCTTCCAATTTTCGATCGTACAATCCAGCGGCTCCCTCAGCCGCTCGCACTATTTTCTGGAATTTGGTTCCTCTCAGAAATCCTGGCTTTTGAAAAATACGGATCTTTTCGTTGTGAAAAGCAAAACCCAAACCAATACGAGATCAGCATCGGCTTTTGATTTGAGACTTTTCTTGAGACGATGAGTTAAAATAAACTCCGCTAATAGATCCTACGACCCTAAAAACCCCCAGGCACAAATTTTTAACATTAAATCTCATTTGGGAATCATTTACAGAACAAAAAATCACTATTGGAAGTGAGTGGCTAGATGTTCTTTGTGCGAGCGCATAATCACTCTCCACCTGTCACACATCCCCGATAGATAGCTGTTCCCTTTTGCGGACTCGCTGTGCTAATTCCTCCCAAAGATTTTCAACAATGTTAAGGTCGGGAGATCTTCCTTGACTCTTTGACTTTTTGTGAGGGGTTGGTTCAATAACTAGTTCAGTTCAATAACTAGTTCAGTAACTAGTTCAATAACTAGATCATATTATTCTGTCCGGTACTGTAGATAAAAGATTTCAAGTTCGATCATCCTTTTCTTTTTTTCATACAAATTTAGCTTTTTCTCCTAGATGCAAAGAGACAAATGGTAGAATTTGAAGGGAAAGAGAAAGAGGGAGGAATTAGAACAGCGGGTTTCCAAAAGGGAACAGCTATCTATCGGGGATGAGTGCCAGGTGGAGAGCGATTGTGCGCTCGCACAAAGAAGATCTGGCCAGTCACTTCCAACAGTGTTGTCCACACCTTCTCGATTATGGAAATATGGAAAACAAGATTTTGTAAAATGCTTCAGCATTACTGATGAATATCTGATGAATAGTTACAGCCAAAGTTGGAATATTCAAACTTCTTGTTGTTGTTCAAACTTTTTGTTTCAAACTTTAAACTTATTCCCCTTCAAACTCGAAACTTATTCCCCTTCAAACTCCAAACTTATTCCCCTTCAAACTCCAAACTTATTCCCCTTTAAACTCGGAACTTATTCCCCTTTAAACTCGGAACTTATTCCCCTCAAACTCCAAACTTATTCCCCTTCAATCTCCAAACTTATCCCCCTAACAATTCTTTTGTAATACAGCGTAATTTAAGGCGAAAACTGATCCATTTCCATCGTTCTAATTCCTAATTCCTGATTCAAAAGTCTGCGCTTTTTCAGCCGATATTTTATTACTTTTCGGCGTTGTAATAATTCGGTCATAGATCTGGGTTTTAATTAATTTTGAGTAGTGTAAAAGTTTGGAATTTATTGGAGCACAACTTGATTGGAGAAGCACTTACAAGACCGGTAAATTAGCTCAATCAACGAGGGAAAAGAGATAGGAGTTTAGAAGTTTGATTTAGAAAAAAAGCTAGCTTTCAAAGTCAATAGGATAAATTGTAAATTATAATAATAGTATAATCAATGTTTTCTCACCAATAATGCTTTCTTTCGATCATCGAAGAGTTGTCGGAGTCGAGAAGTCGAGGAGAGGAGCGCCGCCTCGGCTGACTCGGAGCGGACACGGAGACGAGAGGCCAACCCACGAACACTCTGAATTTGGTTTCCTAAAACGTCGCAAAACTACTGTAATCTTCTTCTATTAGGTTGATGCAAAAGTCTTTTTCATTTTTTTCGTACTTCTTTTGAAAAATAACAAAGTCATCAATTAACCTATGGTTTGCTCTAAATGAAAAGTGTTTATTGTTGAATTTCCCATCTTTTTAAGTCAATTTGGGTTCACTTTCAAGCAAATTCGAGAGTGAAAACGGGTTTTTCATAAAAATCTATAAAAACCTCTATAAAGAAATTGGCTGAATCAATTTCTCTGAAAATCTGAAAAAATATCTAACTTTTTGTGCTCTATCTTTTATTTATTAACATCAAGATTGGTTTCCTTAGCTAAAGCGTCTAAAATGCATCATCGAGCCGTCGCCTTTTTTTGACTACCCGACTTCAGGCTCTCAAAAAAATCTAGGCATAAGGCATTTTAAACTCGTTTTAATGTCATTTTGCAGAAAAATAATTGGCCTTTCGAATGCAATAAACCGTTGTTCAATTGGTGCATTTGTTACTTTTTAACGGAAGTACGAAAAAAATGAAAAAGACTTTTGCATCAACCTAATAATCTAATACAGTACCCAAACGCTCGGCCGTTCGACTGAAAGTGACTACGCCTATGATTTTTGGCCTTTTGGTATACTTTATGAAGCCTAAGCCTATGGCTTAGGCTTAGGCTTAGGCTTAGGCTTAGGCTTAGGCTTTGGCTTAGGCTTAGGCTTGGACTTAGTGCGTAGGCTAGCGGCTAGCGCCTAGCACTAAGTCTATTTGGGTTTGGGCTAAACCCCCATTTTCTGGATCTCAGCCAGTTCTCGGAGCTAAGGGACACCCGCTTGGCGATGCTCATCCGCCCCCCATAGGAGCATCCTGGCAAATTTTCAGGTTTAGGCTTAAGCTTAGGCTTAGGCTTAGGCTTAGACTTAGACTTAGACTTAGGCTTAGACTTAGGCTTAGGCTTTGATCAGATTACAAAGTCAGAAAAGGCAATACGATCTATTCAATACAATTTGCACTAAAGTTATTGTATTCAAATTGATCTAGATATCTATAATAAGAATTTAAAGAGACTTCTTCAAAAACGGCAGCATGTGAATGGTTGAGAAAAGTGGTTTGGAGTCGATCACTGAGTTGCTCGAGAGCTGCTTTCTCCTCCCCACTCAACACTCTCCCAGCAACGAATTCAAGCCATAATAAGAGAAGAATTTTCACCAAAAAGCTCTTCATCTCAAGTCGTCAATCATTTTTCTGAATGTTGTGAGTGAATTTTCGGTAGAGAGAATAGAAGTAAAGTTATTTAAACTGGATGTAAATTAGAGTAAAAAGATTTTGAAGTAAAACAAAAAGCTATATTCCTATATTCCTATATAAAGCTATATTCCTTGCTGTGCTTGAATTTGTATATGAAATGCTAGAGAAAAATGCCTAAGGATCATATTTTTGACGTTTTATTGTTTGCAAAAAGGATCATTTTGCAAATTTTGACTAAAATCTTCTAATAATCATTTGCGAAACATTGAAGAAGTTTCTATAAAATAAATCTGTAGAACAGCTTGCATGTTTAAAAGGCGTTAGTTCTGTTTTCTGAATAGAATCAGTCAGAGGAGAACTCTTGCATAAAGAAGGGGAAAAGTGAGGAGAGGAGAATCTCCAAAGAAGAAGAGGAAGAGGAGAAGAGGAAGAGGAGAAGAGGAAGAAGAAGAAGAGGAAGAGGAGAAGAGGAAGGAAGAGAAGAAGAGGAAGAGGAGAAGAGGAAGAAGAGGAAGAAGGGAAGAAGAGGAAGAGGAGAAGAGGAAGAGGAGAAGAGGAAGAGGAGAAGAAATGATGTGGACGAGGACTGGCCATGACAGGGATGGAGGGGTTGTCTTCTCTCTGATGAGCTCTCTGATGAGCACCACAACGATTCGAAGGAAAGAAAGGTCCTTCAAAACCCGAAAATTTCACCTTATCTTAGTCTCTTCTTAGCTCATTTTGATATATTGCTT
This sequence comes from Mesorhabditis belari, assembly GCA_958450365.1. NCBI lineage: Eukaryota > Metazoa > Nematoda > Chromadorea > Rhabditida > Rhabditidae > Mesorhabditis > Mesorhabditis belari. The sequence continues at coordinate 2,150,785 of CAUEEP010000938.1, forward strand.
AGCTTTTGCGTTGATCCTTGTATGAGCTTTGTACTTGTCCTGTACTACAGTAATCTCTGTACTATAGTAAGCCCTGTACTACTGTAATCCCTGTACTACAGTAATCCCTGTACCATAGTAAGCTTTGTACTATAGTAAGCTCTGTACTACTGTAATCTCTGTACTACCGTAATCCCTGTACTATCTGTGCCAAAAGCTACTGTATCCCTTGTACTGATAGTGTCTACTACAGCTATTACGGTACTCTTAATCCCTGTACTACCTTTGCTAAGCTACTATAGCCCTTGATAGTGTCTACTACAAAACTATTACTACGTAATTCGAGTTCAACATTCATAGCTATTCATTAGGTCAAGATCTACAGAAAACAATAGCTATTTTCAATTTATCCAAGTTATAAACGCAACAAGAAGGGAAAGAGCGAGAAAATAGCGATCTAGAAACATTTAGGACACACATACACATACGAGAAAAAGTTAGAAGTGAAAGAAAAATGGAAAAGAAAGAAAAGAAAGAAGAAAGAATGAAAGAAAAGAAAGAAAAGAAAGAAAAGAAAGGAGTGCGAATCCCCAAGAGGGAAATGCAATTGTGGCCCGGCCACACAATGCCCCTTTCGCTTTCTTGAGCTCTCTGGCTTTTTCGTGCTTTTGCTCTTTTTGTGTCGTTGGGCCATCCATCCGTGGAGATGTCTCCCGGCAAAAAGTTTTCCACCTCATAGGGATCTTTTCGAGATAAACCTTCTGTTTTTGGGAGGATTTGGCTGGGTAAATCATTCAATGAACTGCAAATTCCAAATAGCTCAAAAATTACGTATCCCTAGCGCAATATTTCTCGATTTCATAGACTAGGATTCATAGAATAGCTCCTTATCCAATTGATTACTTATTTTGAAAATATCTTAACTACAGAGCCTTTTTCAGACTTTCAACATTTGCATTTGCATTTACATTTGCATTTGCATGTTTTGTTGTGCATGCTTTTTGCTCCAAAATTGCCCAAACACAGAAATCCATAACATTGAGGTCGGGCGAATTAGCTTTTTTATATATGTCGTAGCCGATTATGAATTTCAGCCGATTATGAATGAGTGGGTCCGGACGCGTCCAACCATCAAGTATTTGGTATCATTCAACGCAGAATCATTGATAATTATGTTAAATTTTTTAAATTAGAAAGATTGGATGAAAAGAAAAAAAATTATGGGGCTTCAAAGTTTTTTCTTGAACAAACAGTTTTTTGCTCTAATTTTTTTTCTTTTTATCTAATCTTTCTAATTTTAAAAATTTAACATAATTATCAATGATTCTGCGTTGAATGATACCAAATACTTGATGGTTGGACACTCCTAGACCCACTCATTCATAATCGGCTACGGGGGTTGAATGAAACGTTGTAGCGCCGGCAATTTTTAACCTAAACTCACAAATTTGGTACCAATCGACGCAGAATTGAATTCGCTACAAGATGATATAATATTGTCCTCATACATTAAAGGGTTGCTCTACTAGAAAGATTTGCCAAAAAAATTTCATTCATAATCGGTTACGACATATACATAATATAAAAAAAGCATTAAAATTAAGAAAAAAAATAATCCTTTGGCAAGAAATAAAAATCAATCAGTTTCTTAAATCAATGTTACAACCTTGTAACCAACCATACTTATGCCACACCCTGTACATCATTTGTAACTCGCGAGTAACTTTGGAAGGATTCCTCGTTAGCTCTTTTAGCTCGTTAGCTCGTTAGCTCTTGCCGTCCCAATTTCAAAAAAATCCCGTTTTTCCTAACCTCTTTTAAAAAGCTACAGTACTCCTAGAGTCCGCAAAAAAAAGGAAAAAGCTGTGGAAGCTGCTGGCGAATCCAAACCGAATCCGAATTTTCATTTTTTTGAAATTCAAATAGCTATAACTTTGTGCTTTTTGCCGATTAGCGATTTTTGAAAATAGTTTCTGAACGTACATTTTCAGGGGTACCTTTTGGCTTAGGCTTAGGCCTTGTACCTCCTTGTAGCTCGCGGTTAACTTCGGAAGCTTTCCTTGTAAGCAAAAAACGGGATTTGTTGGAATTGAGACGGCATTTTTGTTTTCAGAAATATGAAATAGTAATTCTAATCAAAAAAAAAAAGAAATGTCATGCCTATATTTAGAAACGAGTAAAACAAAGTAAATCTCTCAAGAAATATGGCTCAAATGGCTGAAAGCTGAAAACAAATGAGCAAATGAGTCTAACAGGTGAATTTTTTGAAGTTATTACAGAAATTTTCTTCAAAAATATCTTCACGAATCTATAAAATGATTGGAGCTTGGAAAGCTTAAAAAAGTTTAAAAAAAGCTTAGAAAGCATAAAAAAGCTTAAAAGAAAGCTTATAAAAGCTTAAAGAAAGCATAGAAAGCCTAAAAAGTTTAAAAAAAGCTTGAAAGCATAGAAAGTTTAAAAAGCTTAAAAAAGCTTAAAAAAAAGGCTTAAAATGAGCAAATGAGTCTAATAGGTGAATTTTTTGAAGTTATTACAAAAATTTACAGAAATTTTCTTCAAAAATATCTGCGCGAATCAATAAAATGATAAAAACCAATAAACTATTGAAAAAACGTTTGAAACCAAAAATGAAACCAAAACAAAATCCTTCAAAAGAAGTGTCATTCGCCTTTTCTCTCGCTTCGATAGATTTCGAGGTGTCAATTTTGTCGAGGGGCTTGAGCTGGGAGCGGCTTTTTGTTGACACTAGCTGCTTCAGCAGGTAAAAATTTGAAGGAAACTTTTCGACGGATTGAAAAGAATCAAATTTTTACTTAAAACTAATAGTTAGTGCAATTCTCAGATCATCAATATCATCATTTACATCAAGAAAGAGGTTAGGCATTTCAAAGATTGAAGATTGAGAAAAGATTCTAAGCAATAATCTCTGGGTGAATCAGTTGGGGGAAAGGAGTGAATAATTGAACACCAAGTGGAAGGGGAGAGCTAAAGTTCTGCGGGAGTGTGCGTGAATTGTGAAAAGCTAAGCGATGGCCGGTGGGAGGGTGTGAAAAGAAAAGTAGGAGAGAAGAGGCGCCTTTTAAGAGGTTGAAAGCAATGGCAAAAGGGAGGTGGGGCGCCAAAACTCCCACATAGGCCCCAAGGGGTTGAATGCGAGGGAGGGGAAAACCCTTTCACGCTCTTTTTCCATCTCTAGAGCCTAGACCCTCATCCCACTCACCGATGCAATAATTCTATCCTAAACAAACAGTGCCTCCACCTATCTACCTGAAAAATGAGCATTGTCGCAAAAAGCTATATCAAAATGAATTAAATAAATGCGAGATCCTGTTTTTTCCCCGAATCAAGAATTCAAATAAAACTATTCATGTTACCAGGTGGGGCGCCAAAACTCCCACATAGGCCCCAAGGGGTTGAATGCAAGGGGGGAGAATGAATAAGTAAACAAAACTTGAATATTCATCCTTTCTTTAAAAGATGATTAATTCGACTTGGGAAAGGCGATCTGAAACTCCCCTTTCCCAAGTTGCTAGCTTTTTGACCGTCGGGAAGCACTTCAAAAGAAAAATGTGCCCCGCCAACGATTGCCTTGCAATTTTATTCGTGTTCTAAACTTAAAATTTACCTCATGTCTTTCTTTCATTTTTAAGACTAAAATATTTATTCCATTAAAACAAAGCACATCGACAAAAAAATATACACATTTAGAAACTTACTAAATATAAGAGCACAAAAATTTGTAGACACGAAACGTGTCTTCAGAATCGAGCCAAGAAATTTAAATTTGTCACCTATTTTATTGATAGTGGAGTACGGCATAGACGCTTTCGCTCAGATGAAACTGGAGTCGTATTGGGACGCTTGGCGGCTGAAGAGACAGGCGTTCTAGGTGTGTTTCTTCGCTCAGGTGAAACTGGAGTCGTATTGGGACGCTTGGCGCCTGAAGAGACGGGCGTTCTAGGTGTGCTTCTTCGCTCAGATGAAGTTGGCGTTCGATTGCGCTGCTTTATGTGGGACACGGGCGTCAGCTATAAACTCAAACATGTTAGAAAAAGCGAGTCACCTTTTTTTGCTGAAACTGGGTTGTCTTTGGACGCTTGGCGGCTGAAGAGACGGGCGTTCTAGGTGTGCTTCTTCGCTCAGATGAAGTTGGCGTTCGATTGCGCTGCTTTATGTGGGACACGGGCGTCAGCTATAAACTCAAACATGTTAGTAAAAAAAGCGATGTCACCTTGTTTTTTGCTGAAACTGGAGTTGTCTTTGGACGCTTGGCGGCTGAAGAGACGGGCGTTCTAGGTGTGCTTCTTCGCTCAGATGAAGTTGGCGTTCGATTGCGCTGCTTTATGTGGGACACGGGCGTCAGCTATAAATTTAAACAGATTAGTAAAAAAAGCCATGTCACCTTGTTTTTTGCTGGAAATTGTTCGTTCCATTTATCGAGAGGCCCATCTTCAACTCCTGATTCTTCAGCCGAGTCAGGATTGTACATTGTCGTCACAATGTTCCACAGCGCTAAAATGAAACTGTATGAAAAAATCTAATAAGAGCTTCCTACATAAAGTGTGCTTTGCTTTGGGATTCAATTCATCGAGGCTTTCGATTCGTCCCGAGATTCCACCTTTCGGCGCCTTGTTGATCATTGAAAGCACAGCTTTTGACTCCGACAATTTTTCCAATTCAGGGATTAGCTGAAAAATCCTGTTTTCGAAAAAAGCCTAAATACCCACTTTACTAACAACTCGATTTTTTTTCATTATGGAACGCGAGCACCATATTGTGTAAAAACATCTTAACGGCTGGGCGCTTAACGTCCGAAAAAAACCTAAATAAAATTCAATTAAAAAAATAGAAAATGAAATAAAATAAAAACGCACCTTTTATCGCATTGGTGGAAAGATCTGGGACAAATGGGGTTGAATTCTCATCGTCATCGTCAGAAGATTCTGATGTCTAAATAAAGAAAATAGGTTATCCGGAAAGTCTGCGCTTACGTAATCCGATTCCTTACATGAAGATGAAGAACTGGCAGCTCGCGAACCTAAATTTATAAATAATAAAAAATTCTGACAGACACACCGTAGCCCGTGTCTTTGGAATTTCGACTCGTAGCTTCCTCGGTGGCTTGTGCTTGTTTCGCATCGGCAATTTCTTGAGAAACGTACCTAAAACAATTATAATTAAAATAGGCTAGTAATTGCACGAACCTATGCATATTGTGAATTACTCTATCTTCTTCGTCTACTATCAAAGCGGAGTCTTGGTGAGAAGCTGCAGTGCGAGCGACATCTCTGAAAACTAAGCGTATAAACAAAAAAGAAACTCTTACTCTTTCAGCTGACGAATTATAAGATCTTCCTCGTCTTCAGTAACAACTTCCTAAACACTTTTTAAAGTGAAAGAAAAAAAAACCTTACTGTAAATTGATAATGAGCATTTCGTTGCTTTTCGATAAATCTCTTGTGCTGCTCTTCGAATTTCGGCCATGACTAGATAATATCAAAACAACGCTTTTAAATGTACAAACTTGAATCCCAGAGCCTAAATTTCGCATTAAGAATGGTTGCCTGTTGACGGCTTCTTCGTGATATAATGCTCCTGTTGATCTATGCTTGCGAATTTGCTTTAGAATCTAGAAAACTTCATAAAATTCCTAATAAAAAAAGTGTACTTGTTCTAGCGATGCTGATTGAGTGTACACGTCGAGCGTTTTAAATTTCCCCAGCTTCCATTGTTTCTTCACGAAGTTTGGAGCTGATAAGGCCATCTGAATAACAAGAATTATCAAAAGCTTGTAACAAAAACAAAAAATAAACAAGTCGGATTTTCAATTTGCGGTCTCAACGAAAATCAAGAACACTTTGTTGAGTAAATAGCTTTCTTAAATAATTTATTTTAGAGCAAAAGCTATTCAGACAATCAACAGAATATCTTATAAAAGCTTTTATAAGACTAAACGAATCAGAAGTTCAAAACATTTCACATTTCGGGAGTCGGACAAATGCAACCTTTTTTTGCATCTGGCCCATTAGCGCACCTTTTTTTGCGTTTTAAAAAGCTCTAAAAAGCTAATATTAACCAATTTCTATTCCAAAAGTTTTTTCTGGGTAACTTTAAGGAGTAGAATCCAAATTTTGATATATCGGAGCTTGTGGATGCAAACCGACGGAGTTATATAGGGAAAAATCGACAATTTTCTGTAACTTGACCTACCCGTTTTCTCTTTCAAATTAGTTCCACAATATATCAAAATTTGGATTCTACTCCTTAAAATTACCCAGAAAAAAGCTTTTGGAATAGAAATTGGTTAATATTAGCTTTTTAAAGCTTTTTTAAAACGCGAAAAAGGTGCGCCAATGGGGCGGGTGCGCAAAGACAAGGTAGCATTTGTCTCACTCCGCACATTTCTAATTTGTTGTAGTTCTTGTGGAAAAGCAACAAGTTGTAACGTTTTTGTACAAGTTCTCTCGATTAAAGTTTTTTAATTCCATCTGCTTGCGCCATTGTGCAATGTTGTTTGTCTTTGCGCGGAGTACACAGAAAGAAATTTTGCAGACGTGATGATTTTAGAGTTTTGCCCTTCAAAACACGTCTTTTCTTTAATTGAACTCTTCCCGAAGTCTTTTTTTACGACTTTGTTATGTTTAACAAAGTTTTTTAGTTCATCGCTTCGTCTAATGTTAGCGAGACAAGCTTTGCAACGAGTTCGAGGACTTCATCGAACAGCTCGACAGGTCAGTTGTTTTTTGCAGAGGGCTGTTATTGAATAGGTGATGAATATTATCAATAATTTCACATACATTGGTGGTTGGGGAGCTACCTATATTTTTACTTTTTTCAATTTTACTAGAGTAATCGATAGCTCTAATCACGATAAGAGTGTTTTTAAGGTAGGTTGTCCATAGTTTTTTTGAGTTTATAGCCTTAACTAGTGTATCTTTAGTGTACTTCACTATGATGTCAACACAAAAAGAGAAGCTCAAAATGAGACAGTAAAGGAGGGAACCTCTTAACCAAAACTATTTCTCAAAGCCTTTAGGACCACTGAACTTGAATTAACAAGATAGAACTAAAAAGGTTGGATTTACAATTTGGACTTCAATTGACTAATTTTGAGTATCCCTTTTAAGTTAATTCTCCAAATATGTACAATAAAGACGCGTGACTTTAAAACTTCAAAGCACTTAGAACAAAAGAAAATTTCATAACAAGCCTTTGCATAAAAAACTATTTCTGTTCAGCGTTATCAATTACCGTAGAAGAATTGAAATGGTCAAAATATAGGTGGCTCCCCCCAACCACCAATGTACCCAATTTCATCAATAGATGAATACCATTAACAATTTGAATATGTACGTTATATTTTTAGGCTACATGGATACTGCAACGAGTTTGGGTGCCTGACCCGACGCCGGAAGGAGCTGTGCAAAGAGATCCACGAGAGCTACCAAACACACAACGATTAGAGGTAGGCCTGTGTTATATTCTAAATCTGCAATAAAAAGTTGATTGTTTAATCTAGGTCAAGGGGATTCGTGCAATATAACAATCTTTTTCCTTTTAGGTTGTCGAACAGGAGCCAACAACGCCGACGGGAAACATAGAATTAATATTGATGGAGGATGTTGAAGGTTTGAAGACTGTAGATGTTTACCATTAATAAACGTTTTAGGCGTCGGCCATCAATTCGATGTTGTGATGGTTGAAACTGATTATGCTCGTACCGAGCTATTACCGACCCGAAAAGCCGTCTATGCTTCCCCCTTTGATCTCAAGTATTATGGCGATATGAAAGAAGTATAATTATTGGTATTTCATTACGAACAACTGTTTTAGAAAATGAAAGATGAATTGGCCAGTCGTGTGCGAATACCATATGAATATTTAGTGGTTGGAAGGCAGCTACAAAAAATGGTTGTCCCGATCAAGGTTTTTTAAAAATTTACAATTATGATTTTTACTCAGATATGCTGATTTAGATTAGCATGGACAACAAATGGGAACTAAATTCGACAGTAATCAAAGCGTCTCTACGTCAAATTGTTTGTTTTTTATTTTTGTATCAATTAGTCAATCAATTAAGGGTGTGGACATATTAGATGATGCTATCTATGTGCCAAGTGATCCACCAATTACAGGACCAAACTTTGAACTGGAAGCTCACTTAATCAGATTTTACATCGTGGTATGTTAGGTGTTTAATTTTCGCAATTGTTTATGTTTAGGTTTGTAAACAATTTGTTGTGCCGATGATTGGAATCATCGAGCATGTATCGTCTGATGCGTCGAAAAAGGTATTGCTTGCGTTTGTCAATGTTTTGTTCACCAATGCTTTTAGATTATTACGCTTGAGACTTCCAAATTTCCGTCCACCTCAGAGCTCGAAAAATATGGATTGCGGCCTGAGGAATGCTACTATCACAAAAAAGCCGAAATCGAGAAAGATTTTGATGTTTTTGGTTTGATGAAACTTCGAAAATAGTTTGTTTTAGGTTTTTAGGTTTGTTTTGTTGTTCTTTGTACATTTTTTGTTTTTCGTTGAATAAATTTGAGCCTTGCTTTTTGTTTAATTTGTTCTTGTTGAATCAAGCTAAATATCTGCCTACCTTGTTTTTCGGAGAGCATTGTATGTATGAATTTTGAGTGTTTAGAGAGTCCAATTTTTATTCACACTTTCCACGATGGTTCAGGAAAGTACAATGATCTGGTAAATTGCATTTAAAAAGCTCACTTTTTGTCTAAATTTAGTGTTGATAACTCTGAATTTATGCGCAATGGGGATTTTGCTCCGACGCGCCTCCAATGCCAGCAAGGTTGGGAATCACAGCATCTTCCTGGTTAGGTAATAACTTTTCAGATGCTGCAAACCTTGTGGTTCAATGTAAGCTCCGCGCGAACCCTGAAAATGCAGTAGGAGTGCTTTCAATGGCAGGGTAAGTTTAATAGTTTTCAAGTATTTGATAAAATTATTTAGGGAAGTGACCGTGCTTTCTACAATGACTCAAGAAAGCTCTCGCCTCTTTATGAAGTTGCATCAACTTGAACCAAAGGTGAGTTGTTATAATAGGAGATTTCGGTTTAATCAAGTGTTTTAATGGGGGTATTTTTTATTGTTTTTAATGTTTCTAGGGTGAATGCAAGGTCATTTCGGCAATTAAAATAGCCCACTTGGCTTTGAAACATCGTCAGAACCGTAATCACAAAATGCGTATTGTGCTCTTCTGTGGCAGTCCGGTTGAAGACGTCGACGTCGCTGAGGTGGTGGTCTTTGCAACTTTTTTTACCATAAATTTAGTTGACTAAAGTTGCCAAGAAATTGAAGAAGGAAAAGGTGCAAGCTGATATTGTATGCTTCGGGGAGGTATTCATACTTGCAGAGTTTGGGTGACTATCAGAAATACATTTCAGGTTGACGCTGAAAACGCGAAGGTTTTTGAGCAATTTATTGATACGCTGAACGGAAAGTGAGTAGCAATTTTTATATAAAATACGTTGATTATGCTATAGAGAAGGAACTAACTCTCATCTTGTGATTGTTTCTTCTGGTTCTACTTTAACGGAGGCAATCGCCAATAGTGCTGTTTGTCGCGGAGAGGATGGAACCGCAGCCCCAGTAAGCTTGTAAATCAGAGATATTTTTTGTTATTTTTGCGCAGAAAGTGAAAGAAAGTTAATGTTCAGTGAAGGCACTAGGGATATAATAAAAACTTTTAGATCAACATTCATGGAGGTGGTTTCGAGTTCGGAGTTGATCCCGACGAGGATCCAGATCTTGCTTTGGTTTGTTTATTCGTTGAAATGCTAATCTAATTTGCTTTTAGGCACTCCGTGTTTCACTTGAAGAGCAGCGGGCTCGTCAAGCCGCTGAAGCCGCAGCTGCTGGTGGCGGTGGTGGTGGCGCTGCCAACGAAGTGAACAAATGCTTGAAAACTCAGTTTTTTTTTTGTTTAGCCTGCGTCTCAAGAAGTTCCGAGTGGAATGCCCGATGTTATGGATATGGATGTTGGTGCAATGGATGAGGATCAGCAACTTGAATGGGCATTGCGCATGAGCATGCAGCAAGATCCGAATGCTCAGCCTTCTACAAACACCGGTAAGTGTAGAAGGCCTTAACTACAGCTCATTCTTATAAAAAACTTTGCTATTTTCTTTATAGAGGGCTCTGGAAACACTGGTCAGCAATCAATGGATACACAGCCTGCTGAAGTAATTTAACTCCGTTTATCTCTGGTATTGAAGCTTTTAGGGATCTGGAAGTCAAGATGATTTATTGAACAACCCCGAGTTATTACAGCAGATGGTCAATAATCTGCCTGGTAGCACCAATGAAGTTAGTTTTTTGTTTAGCTAGGAAAAGTTATTTGATATTTTAAAAACTCTTGAACTTAGCAACCGAAGGACGACAAGGACAAGGATAGTGAACACAAGGCAAATTAATTTATCTATTCTCATGATTTATTTACTGTGTTATTTTTCCGATTTCAGTATCATTTAAGCATTATTTATTTGCAATAAAAAGTTATTAAAACTACAATTTTCGTCGGCTGTGGATATCATATAATGACTACTTAAACGTTTCTACAATTTGCTTTTGGACTTTGTTTTGCCGGTACGGCCGCGGATAAGCTCCTCAACCTGAAATAGTTGAAGATTTTTGAGAACTTTCTTTGTCAATTACTTCATCCCAGTCTTTCTCGGAAAGATCGTGAAGAGCGCGTGCTGCGATCGAACTGCCGTGATTGAACCATTGTTGTCCCCCATCAAAGTCAATAAACTGGAAAAGATAGATTTAGATATCTTTTTTTCTGATGACTTACCGCTCCATTCAGCCAACTAGAGTAATCCGAGCAGATGTATGAAGTCAAATTGGCCAACTCTTCTGGTGTCCCAGTCCTTCCAACTGGGACCGTCGCGGCAGCTGCTTTGACCCCATCTTCCATCGAACCAGGGTTCAAACGACCGAATGCTCCCTAAAGAGTTATGTATTTTGAAAATGTTTACCCCTATTACTTCAGTTGGAATTGGCCCTGGCGCGATAACGTTGAATCGCCATCCATATTTAGCCCATTCTGTAGACAGCGATCTTGTCATATTTTCAACACCGGCTTTAGCAATCGCGGATGGAACGGTAAATGGACCACCATGCCTACATTTTGGGCGGTTACTTTTGAGGTTTTTTAACCAACCTTGCATAGGGAGTTGTGATTGAGAGCACTGTTCCTCCTTCACCTCTTTTGATTGCCCTTTTTGCGATTTCCAATGTTACATACATTGTTCCAAGCATTACGGTCTCAACGACTGCCTAGAACTGGAGTTTTTAGAAACTTAACTCATTGCCAGTTTACTTTCACAGCATTTGGAGAAAGCCTTTCTGTAGCCGACACAAAATTTCCAGCAGCATTGTTGACGATGATGTTTGGTAATCTTCCAGTCCTGTTCAAGGTTAAGCGAGGCTTTGTTGAAGTCAACAAACTTTTCTTCAATAGTGTCAATAGTTGTCTTGATAGCATCAGGGTTTTTTACGTCGAGCTGACACACAAGAATTGATCCAGCCTTGGCTCCGATTTCTCGCTCGATTTCCGTGGCTGCTGTTTGAAGAACGTCTTGTCTTCTAGAAATTTGACATTGGTCACGTAGTTCCTTTTAGATATACCGTGAAGCGATGATCACTCTTGCACCAAGAGAAGCAAAAGTTTTAGCAATAGCCCTGCCGAGTCCAGTCCCTCCACCAGTGACAAGAGCTAGCTGCAAAGTTAGCGCTTTAATTAGTGTTACTTTTTTTGTCAACTTACCTTGTCTTTTAAACTGTCTTTCGGAAGAGCTACATTGTTCAAAATTGGGAAGAATTTGCTTGATTGACTGCAAGCCATTCTAAATTTGTTGATGGCTATAAGCGAACTGAAAATAAATGAAAACTATTGTGTGACTGATTTGTTTCTTTTCTAGTTTTCGACCCTGGACAGATAACCGGGTGTTGCCCTTGATCACTTTTGGCTATAAAGTATAATTGCATCGATCAGAGAATGAGCAAAGAATCTTATTAAAGACTTTGTAGTCTGATCGGTGTGCCAGTTCTCTCTTTCTGTTCCCTTTTTCCTTTCCGTGATCACAACTTGCCGATGGGCTATTTGTCTTGTTTACGTGGTCAAAGCACAATTTCTACCGGTTTGAATTTTAATTTTTCAGATGTTATCGAGGCAACTCTTCCAACAAGTATCTCGGCTTTCGACTAGCAGAATACTTTCTGCTGATTTTGAGGTATGATTTTTGTCGTGAAAAATATTAAAGTAGCCGAGTTGTTTAACAAAGTATGATTTTGAATAGGTTTATCAAAATATTTTGTTCAAGTTTTTAGGTCACTGAAGCGTCGCCAAATGTTTTTCATGTGGAATTGAATCGACCTGAAAAACGGAACACTTTCGCCCTCGAACAATGGATGTAAGAGCATTTCGACTTTTAGTTTTGTGAACTGTTATGCATTGTTCAAAACATCATCTTTTATTCAGGAAAATTGGGGAGATTTTCGACGGTTTGTCGAAGAATCCCAAGTGTCGGGCAATTGTTTTATCTGGTCGTGGAAAAAGCTTCTGTGCGGGCATCAATCTTCAAGAGGGATTTGCGGTAGTTTATTTGTTGTTGTTTTGGCATATCGAGAGGCTTTAGGAAATTATGGGAATGATTAACAATGAAGAATTAGACATTGCACGAAAGGGGCGAAAAGTTGGCGAATACATTCAAACCGCGCAGGTAAGCCCAATATTTTTGGTGTTAAATGCAATGATGTGATCTAGGATGGTTATACGGCGATTGAGAAATGCATTAAACCTGTCATCGTAGCCATTCATTCGCATTGTATTGGTGCGGGCATCGATATGATAACTGCCTGTGATATTCGATATGCAACGACAGATGCAACTTTTTCAATCAAGGTGGGTTTTTGTTTATTTCGTAGTAAAAGAATTTTAGGAAGTAGATGTTGGCTTAGCTGCAGATGTGGGCACACTCAACAGAATTCAGAAAGTTTGCAGTTATTAATAGCTTTTATTACACTTTTTCTTTTGTAGGTTGTTAGCAGCGACTCTTTGACTCGCGAACTTGCGCTAACAGCTCGTGATTTTACAGCGGATGAGGCTCTTAACTATGGTTGGGGTTTTCGAAAGAAATATAGCTAGAAATCTTTAGGTCTTGTGTCTTCATTATGCCCTGATCGTGAAGCTGTGATTAAGAAGGCCTTGAACACAGCGGCAATCATCGCCGAAAAAAGTCCAATAGCAGTGCAAGGTTTTTTTACTACATATATAGAGCTCAATCTTTAGCAAAACCTTTTCAATTCAATTTTATTTTAGGTACGAAGTTGCATTTGAACTACTCACGGGATCATTCAGTTCGCGAATCTCTCGATTATATCAAGGTAATTTATTAACGTTTCGTTCGTTGTTTAAGTTTAATCTTAGGTTTGGAATCAATCGCAATTACTTAGTGAAGATCTTCTCACCGCTGGAATGGCTTCCATGCAAAAGCAAAAAGCTACCTTTAAGGATGTATAGACTGTGAATATTTTTGTACAGATTAGATGCTTATTTTTATGCTTCTGTGAATAAACGGGTTTGAAATGGTACAAAACTTTGTAAATGTGCTTTTCGCTGAATATTTTTAGGTGGACTATGTTCAGACTTTTGACCTGAAATCATTTTCTAGGGTAGTCTCAAGAGGGAAGATGTTCAACACGGGGTTCGTTTAATGTTTTTATTTTTCAATTTTGGGTCAAATGCATTTGTAAAAAGTTTTTATAAAGTGTACTTTTAGGAAATTCGCCGGCAAGACTGCGATCATTAGCGGTGCATCACGAGGAATCGGAAAGGAAATCGCTTTGAAACTTGCAAAAGATGGAGCAAACATTGTGGTAAATTCTTTAAAAATAATGCTCAATATTTTTTATGACTATTTTAATTTAATGATTTAGGTTGCAGCGAAAACCACAACTCCACACCCAAAATTACCGGGTACCATATTTACTGCCGCTGAGGAAATTGAGAAGGTTTCTATTTTTGAAGCTTTGCTTTATTTTTTTCTATTTAGGCCGGTGGCAAAGCCCTTCCATTTCCAGTCGATGTCCGTGATGAGAAATCAGTTTCCGAATGCGTGCAAGAAACGGTATCTAATTGAAAAACTATTTAATTAGCTTTCGCAATTTAAAGATTTAGGCAACCCATGTTAGCACCGGTAAATAAGTAAATTCTTTCAGGTTAAAAAGTTTGGCGGTGTCGATATCCTTATCAACAATGCTTCAGCGATCTCGTTGACTGGCACTTTGGACACCGAAATGAAGCGGTAAATAATTTGTTAGCGTCTCTCTTATTTTTTTTCTTTTCTCAGTTTTGCTAAAAGCTTCAGTGGAGCCTGTTAATTTAGGCGATAAATTTCAGTTTCGATTTGATGCATCAGATTAACACAAGAGGAACTTTTCTTTTGTAAGTCGCTTTTCTGAATAGAATAGCTGGTGATAATGTATCAACAGTAATTTTTTTATTGTTAGATCGAAGACGTGTTTGCCTTACTTGAAGCAAGCGAAGAATCCACATATTCTGAATATCTCCCCACCACTTATCATGGACTCACTATGGTTTAGGGTAATTTTATATTTTTGGGGTATTAAACGCTTAATGAAACAAATTTAGAGTCACGTTGCCTACACCATGGCCAAATACGGGTATGCTCAATTTATTAATAAGAGGCAAATTAAATGTTATAGAATGTCGATGTGTGTCCTTGGTATGAGTGAGGAGCTTCGTTCAGATGGAATTGCCGTTAACGCACTCTGGCCTTTGACTGGTAAGCAGTAATCGACATGCTTAAGGGGATTAAGATAACTGCTTCACTTAACGCGATACTTAATTTGTTTTTAGCCATTTGGACAGCTGCTATGGATATGTTATCATCGGGTGAAGGATCTGATGGAAGTCGGCATCCAAGCATAATGGCTGGTACGTTCACAAGCTTTTGGTTGGGACATCCCTGGATATATAATAGACACAAACTACAATGTTTTTGTATAGCGAGACATTTTTCGTTTCTCACATTTCTCACTTACATTTAACACTTCAGATTCTGCGTATGCAATCTTGAGCCGACGTGCAAAAGAATACACTGGGAATTTTGCAATCGATGAAGATATTTTGAAAGAGGAAGGGATCACTGACTTTGAACGCTACGCTGTGAAGCCAGGTAAATAGTTGAGCTGATAGAATTTGATGATTATTTCTAGGCTCTCCACTTATTGCCGACTACTTTTTACCAGCTGACCGCCTTAAACAGTTCCAATTGGTAAATGAGGTTTTTTAGTGAATGGATCATACCAATGATTTAGACCATCGATAGCAGCAAAAATGCCAAACGGTCCACATCACGAAATGCAATTTCAAAGGAGATCTTGGGAAAAGAAATTGAAAAGGTTAAAGTTTTTAAAATTTAGAGTTATTGTGTGGTAAATCATTCTAGGATCCCAAATCACTTTAAATTTAGATAAGTGGTGTCATTCAATCTGCATTAAATGAAGAGCTCGTCAAAAAACTCAACGCTATTTTTGTTTTCAATATCACTGGTAAGTAAATTTATAAAATTAAAGTATTTGTTTTCAGGAGCTAATGCTAAATCGGTGACAATCAATCTCAAGGAAGGAGCTGGCTCTGTTACTGAAGCGAAACCAGAGAAGGCCGATGTCGAGTAAGCATGGTTTCTAGGTTGTTTTTCATCACTTGTTTAGATTCACTTGCTCCGATGAAGACTTTCTGAAGCTTTTCACTGGAGAACTTTCGGCGCTGGTTGCATTTTCAATGAAGAAACTTCAAATTAAGGTTTGATTCCCTTTTGCTTGTTTTCTAAAGCGAACTTTAGGGTAACATGCAAAAAGCCATTGCTCTAGAGGGTCTCATGAAGAAAATGAAAGCCAAGATGTGAATTTCGGTGTTTACTGTGAAGTTTTTTTATTACTTGTAAATAGGTCCACAATTTGTGATGACGAGTGTTTAGCCCGATTTCTTTGCTGCTGATTTTAGTTGGGTGGTTGGTATGATAAATTTTTGCACAATGCATTTCAGAAACACTTTATTTTTAAACGCAAAACAGAGACCAGAAGAGTCTCACATGCGTTCACCTTTGGGTATAAATAGGGAGATTGGCACATCGGGGTTGAGATTGGTGCTGGGCGGCCTCTAGTATTCGCGATTTGCGCTAAACGATAAAGTATACTTTGATTTCAAGAAATCTAGAATGAGTAAGAAAATCGTAAACTAAACTTACAAGCTTCAGCTCCATCACGATATCCATATGATCCAGCGGCGCGTTTCTCGGGCAAAAAGCAAAGCTAACAATGAGATTTTCCGAAAGTTTGGCTTTATCAAAAAAGATTTAGACCGCAAAAGCGAATTGAAAGGTCTAAATATAAAAGAACTTATTTCAAAAGCAAATAAAAAAATTGAATATCCATAAAGTGCGACCCGTTTGCATCGTTGTCGTGGGAGTGAAGAAGTTTCTTCGTCGAGACAAAATGGATGCCCGCTCCTCGATTCGTTTTCTTTTATTTCAAGTTTAAGATTTAAATTTATCATTGAACCTAAATCTACAAATGCAAATTTTCTTACGATGCAAACTTTGTACCCGTTTTCTCCTCAAATTTGAGAGAAGATATCTTCAAATTTTCTCTCTCATTTGGAAAAATGAAAAGCTGACTTTTGACTCAAAAGTGATAACCTCTTACTGACCGGGCTTTCGGTTCAGTTTTTTTTCAATTTCCTGGATCAAGTTGAGGATCGGGAAAAGTTTTCGAGGTCACCATTTGATCAATTTGATGATTTTCGGTTTGATATGGAGAATTTTTACCGTTTTTGAGTTAAAATCTTTTTTTTGAAGCTGATCCAAGAGGTTTGCCGCGTTTTTACATCATAATGTTGATTTATCTGTTCCTAATTTTGTTTTTAGAGATACATACTATACTCCCAACCAGTTATCCTACTGTAATTTATCAGATAAAGGTATTTAGATGTGAAAGCTGAATATTTTTTAGAGTTTTTTTTTTCATTTTCGATTATAACTGACGAGCAGTTATGCCAAAAATAGCCAAATTTGGGGGTAGGCTAATTTCCGCAATTTTTTTGCGCAGCTCGCCATAACTTTCTTCTAAGTGGACCAATCTTTATGTTTTTGGTGTCATTTTGTTGCACCTATTGAGATCTACAAAATGAAACCAAAATCCTGAAGATCACTTAGAACCAAAATCACTTAGAAGAAAGTTATGGCGAGTTGCGCAAAAAAAAAAATTTCCGGAAATAAGCCTACCCCAAAATTTGTTCAAATTTCAAAACTGTTTCGTTTCAAAATTTTTCATTAAACTTTATCATTTACCAATATTGTTTATTGTAAGTCTTTTATATGTCGTAGCCGCTTAAGGATTTCAGCCGAAGAAGTCTCAGACTCTGAGACTAATCGGCTAGCCGATGAAGTCTCAAATTTTAGCGAAACCTTCTTCGGCTAGCCGATTAAGTCCCAGACTTCTTCGGCTAGCCGATTAAGTCTCAAAAATGAAATTTTGAGTTATGTATTGACTCAAGTCAATACCACAGACTCAAGCTCTCTAAAAGGCGCTTAAAAGCTAAAAACGCATTCTAAAGAGTGCGCATTTTATCATACTGTAACCAAAGGCTATGAAAGGGCCCTTTTCGCCATTTTCTTTTCCTGAAATCCTTAATCGGCTACGGCATATAAATCTTTTAATATAAACATATTTAATTTAAATATATAAAACTTTTTAACTTTACTATTATAACATTTTTATAAACCAAATATCGTCTTTCTTTTTTTTTTCCATGGCCTATTTTTAAGAGTTCAGCTCTGAACCGGGATGTGCACTCATTAAAATGATATCATTTCTCCTTTTCCCACTCCATCGCCACATCCTTTCCGCCCCCCGTTTGCCGAATTGTGTTCGTTTCTTTGGTGAATACCAAAGTGCACCACTCTTTAGCTTAGAGAATCGTTTAGTGTAAAGATTAACGAGTGAGTATCTTTTATCGGCTGTTGTTTGTCAACAAGGAAAGGTGAAGATTTTGGTTTTTATTTTAGTCACTGATCAGCTAAAAGATATTAGTTACAATCCTATGAGCAGGTGTCTTTACAGTACACGAAGTACATAGTACACAGTACACAGTACACAGTACGTACTGTCACAGTGCACAGTACGTACCGTCACAGTGCACAGTACAGACTGTCACAGTGCACAGTACGTACTGTCACAGTGCACAGTACAGACTGTCACAGTGCACAGTACAGACTGTCACAGTGCACAGTACAGACTGTCACAGTGCACAGTACAGACTGTCACAGTGCACAGTACAGACTGTCACAGTGCACAGTACAGACTGTCACAGTGCACAGTACAGACTGTCACAGTGCACAGTACACAGTACATACTGTCACAGTACACAGTCCATGCTGTCACAGTACACAGTACAGACTGTCAATAAAGAAGCTACAGTATACCGGAAAAATATTCAACCGTACTGAATATCTTTTATTTTGTAAAGGGTTTGAGGAGGATTGTAAGAAAAAAAAGGCAGGCTTGTTTTTAAAACCGGGAGAGTCTGTGAATTGTCATCAAAGTATTTGGATTAGTTAAAGTCTCTAACCATTAGATATTTCCCACGTTACAGTAGTCCAATATTTTACCACAAAAACACTTTATTTATTTTGGTCGCCAAAATCCCACTAACAGAGAAATTTCTCTCATTTTCAATGATTTTATCATCATAGAAACCTTTTTTTTTCATAAAAAACTTATTTTGTCGTGACATTTGTTTGTTTTGAGACTTTTATGGTCATAGACATTCGCGGATTGAGATTTTTTTGAGACTTTTATGCTCACAGACATTCGCGGATGAGATTTCTAAAGTTTCTAAGTTTGGCGAAGGTTATGGTAAAGTAACAAGACAAAGTTGAGATTCGTTGATACAAGATTCGTCGAGTCTAGGGTTAAAGTCTGGGGTTACATCGAAAATAAACGTAGAACTACAGTCGATGAAGATATTTTGAAAGAGGAAGGGGTCACTGACTTTGAACGCTACGCTGTGAAGCCAGGTAAATAGTTGGGCTGATAGAATTTGACGATTATTTACTCTCCACTTATTGACGATAGGCTCTCCACTTATTGCCGACTACTTTTTACTAGCTGACCGCCTTAAATAGTTTCAATGTAAACAGTTCCAAACGGGTAAATGAGGTTTTTTTAGTGAATGGATCATACCAATGATTTAGACCATCGATAGCAGCAGAAATGCGGAATCAGATTTCTAAAGTTTCTAAGTTTGACGATGGTTATAGTAAAGTAACAAGACAAAGTTGAGATTCGTTGATAAGCTTTAAACTTTGTTACTTTCTATCTAGGTAAATAACAATTTGTATTCGTTGTTGTTGAAAGATTCGTCGAGTCTTTGGTTAAAGTCTGGGGCTAAATCAAAAACAAACGTAGGACTACAGTACAAATTGTTATTTACCTAGATAGAAAGTAACAATGTTTAAAGCTTCATGAGGCTTCGTAGGCTTCGTAGTAGAGATAAATAAACATTTCCGATATTGGATCAAGATAGAAAAAAGCATGGCTGGTACAATCGTTAGCAATCTTTGGTCTCAATGCGTCAAAATGTGTCTAGTGCATTAGAGATGGTTGTTTTCTTCTTGAGTACAAGGGATCACTGACTTTGAACGCTACGCTGTGAAGCTAAAGGGGCGATGCATCGATTAGATTGGCTAATAAGAGAGCAAAGCCGCACAACTCTTCAACGAAATCAATTCAGCCAACATGACAACATCTAGAACACTAGCTATTCGATCATTTAAGTGCAATAGCTCTCAACACGTCAATAGTTTCATCGATGAGAGCTACGCGTTTTGCTAAAAAAAGCCGACTTCCGTTTCTCAAAGTGAACAATGGCAAAGAACACTCAAGATCACCGCCCAATCGGGTGCTTTCCCCCAATTCAACGCCATTTCCCGCACGTTCACCATAAATTTTCTCTCAAATTCAAAAGGAAATTGGGGGAAATGATTGTTCTGCAGATCTCTAAACGAAATAGTGGAATTTCGTGGAAATAGACGGGAGTGGAAGGGCTTGAGTTGAATGAGAAGATTGGGTTGTTAGACTGTTGTTGAAATATCGGGAATTTGATAGTAAGCTAAACAGCAAACACTTTTAAAAACAGCAAACATAATCTTTCGATAATGAGGGATGCTTGTTGCTAAAAAAAGCTAAAAGTTAAAAATAAAAGCTAAAGGCCAAAAGTAAAAGGATTCAAGTTATAACAAAGCCTTAAAGTTACGCTAGCTGCTACATGAGCCCCAGTAGCCTTAAGAACAAGCAAGCTATAGTCAATTTTTCAATTTTAACTTGAAGACTGCAGACTTTACCCAAAATTGGGATAAGAATTAGGATACAAACTGTTATAACGTGATTGACTTGCTTGCGGAAATAACAGTTAGCGTTTATCCAAAGTAATAAAGACGAATAAAAGAATCACAATCGATCGATTCGTATACAAACGGGGTAGGCTAATTGCCGCAATTTTAATTGCGCAACTCGCCATAACTTTCTTCTAAGTAGACCAATCTTTATGTTTTTGGTGTCATTCTGTTGCCCTTATTGAGATCTACGAAATGAAACCAAAATCATAAAAATTGGTCAACTTAGAAGAAAGTTATGGCGAGTTGCGCAAATAAAATGACGGAAATTAGTCTACCCTATAAAAGCGCTAGAAACAAATGAAAAGAGAATAAAATGGCACAGACTACGGGACGTTTCTAGTGACAACCTAGACAGACGTGGAAGGTGCACTTTAGAAAACGATTTTGTGAGAATTATAAAACACTATCTTCCCAATACAAAGTTTATTTTAATGAAGGCTACTTTGCGTCAAATTTTTTCGCAACTTACCATAACTTTCTTCTATGTGAGCTAAATTTTATGATTTTAGTGTCATTTTGTAGATCTCAATAAGTGCAACAAAATGACACCAAAAACATAAAGATTGGTCCACTTAGAAGAAAGTTATGGCGAGCTGCGCAAATAAAATGGCGGAAAGTAGCCACTCTCAAGGTTAAATGGCATACAGAAAAACGAGATTTCTACTGATGGCCAAGCTTTTTTCATTCAATCTTTAAAATCTTCAAAAGTATTATAAGTTAACGAGTTAGCTTTAGATTGTTAGCTTGATCGTTAGCTTGATCTTTAGCTTTAGATCATTAGCTTTAGATCTTTAGCTTTAGCTTATTAGCTTTAGATCATTAGTTTTAGATCTCTAGCTTTAGATCTCTAGCTTTAGATCTCTAGCTTTAGATCTCTAGCTTTAGATCTTTAGCTTTAGATCTCTAGCTTTAGATCTCTAGCTTTAGATCTCTAGCTTTAGATCTTTAGCTTTAGATCTCTAGCTTTAGATCTCTAGCTTTAGATCTCTAGCTTTAGATCTTTAGCTTTAGATTGTTAGCTTTAGATCTTAGTAAACATATAACTTCAGATCATTTATAAGAGTATGATTTCGTTGAAAGCCAAGACAATACTGGATAAAAAGTTTAAAACATAATCTAATCTGTAAACGGGAAATCAAGGATAATAAAGTGTTCTTAAAGAATCAATTCAATTCAGAAAGCCTCGCACTCTGAAATCCCTAAAAATTGCAGCCATCAAAGCCAAAAACCCCAAGTTGGGATGATGATTTCTACCTATTTCTACCGTACGCCTCTCTCAAATGATATCACCATTGCTTCTCCGCGAAACACCCCATCGTCTGTTCTTTTCGAAAAATGATTCTCTTTTTCGCGCACTCAAATCGCTGACACCCCCATCCTCTAGTATTTAGCGGCAACAGTGAGCACTGAAAAGTGAGCAACAGTGAGCAATCTCGATGTTTGATTGCGTAAAGTTTTAATGGTTTATCGTAGCCTTTCTTTCTTTTGATCAAATCAAATTTTGATTTGATCAAATCGTTCCTTACAACTTTGTTTAAACTTCTAAAACTTGTTTACAGTATACTTTTTAAAGCTCAACATTTTGTTGTCTATAAACTTTGTCTATCAAGAGCTATGGTTTTCTGATTCTTATGCTATTCCGCGTTCAAAGTTCTATATTTATTCGTGAGTTGAATTTAGGCTACGTACAATTATAAATAGTACAATTACGTACGTACAATTACTACGTACAATTAGAAATAGTACATCTAGTCATGTACCTTTTTAGCTTACTTTACCGTATCCAAACGGCTTTCTCTTTCTGTTGCTTGGCTTTGATCATCGTCCTTCATTGAAACTTTTCCCTTTTCATTGACGACTGTTATTTGTTGTTTTGAACTTTGTTATTTAGCCTTTAAAGTTTACCAGTTATTGAAGAGTTTTCTTTCTTTAATGACTTTCTTTCTTCAATTTAAAATGATGAGCATTGAAAAGTCTATCAAAAGATTTAAAACTTTAAAACTTTCAAGACTTTTCAGCACGTTCAAGACTAGAAAGGCTGTTTAAAGTCTGTTTAAAGCCTGTCTAAAGCCTGTCTAAAGCCTGGCTAGAGCCTGGCTAGAGTCTGTCTAAAGCCTGGCTAGAGCCTGGCTAGAGTCTGTCTAAAGTCTGGCTAAAGCCTTTCTAAAGCCTTTCTAAAGCCTATCTAAAGCCTATCTAAAGCCTTTCTAAAGCCTATCTAAAGCCTGTCTAAAGCCTGTCTAAAGCCTGTCTAAAGCCTATCTAAAGCCTGTCTAAAGCCTGTCTAAAGCCTGTCTAAAGCCTATAGAAATCTGTACTTCTTTTTCATGAATTCCTTCATCTTATTCTTTATCCACTATGAATCGATTTTCAGCAGCAACTCATCAAAACTGAATGATTGAAAGATGTCCTCTTCTTCCTCATCGATCTCCTCTCGTCAACTCGCTTTCCTCGTCTCCATTCACATTGCGCTAACCTTGATCACCAATTTCCCATCAGGATTCACGAACTCGACAGTGAACACAGCTGTCGAGCCACTTTTGAGGTAAACAAATGGATTTGATTTACTTATTTACATAAAACTTACAAAATCAAGCAAATCAAAATCTAATTTACAAGTATTTTGACAATTATGAATCAAATTCAAATCAATCATACAGTATTGATTCCAATCTAGCATTACAGTATTGAGTGTTCCAATCTATTCCAATCTAGCCCAAGGTATTGTGCTATTTTTAACACTAATAGAAAGTCATCGTTTCTTTTCGAATTGCTAGAAAGGTTCAATCTTTAAGTTGTAGAAGTTGTAAAGAATCCCATACGGTAAATAAGGTTCCAATAAGCCGTTCCAATCTCCAATAGCTCCAACGGTTCAATGCTTTAAGCTTAAAGTTTTAAATTCTTACATTAAACCTGAACAAAACTTTCTTCTTGTTTTATCCTACCGTGCAATTGCATTTTGCAGTCATCGTTCACCGATTAGGAAATAGGAAATAGGAAACATTGATGGGGATCAAAGAACGTTTATCCGATAGCTTTTTATAACTTTTTGTCAACGAAATCTTTTCTCATCATCACCCCATTTACCAAGAGCTATTAAAGAGTTCAGGAAGTTTCCTTGGTCTGATACATTGAACGTTTCGGAAAATTTTTGAGAGAGAAATTGGGATCTCTAGGGATCGCCTTGTTCATTCAGGAAAAGTGTTTCGATGAAATTTGGAAAACGGAACTATTTTGGAGATCTAAGGGGGAAAGGATGATCAAATTAGACTCAAATTTGAAATGATAGAGTTGAAAAGATGCGGAAGAAAAGCTCATGATTGTAGACCCAATTGTAGATCCAATTGTAGATCCAATTGTAGACCCAATTTTAGATCAATTATAGACCCAATTGTAGACCCAATTGTAGACCCAATTCTAGACCCAATTCTAGACCCAATTGTAGACCAATTATAGACCAATTGTAGATCCAATTGTAGATCCAATTGTAGACCTATCAATATCCTAATAAAGTACTATTTTAAAGTGTTCTTTAGGTCAATATCCTTAAAAGTTATTCAGCTTTAAAGTTTTAAAATTATTCAGCTTTATGTTAATGGGAACACTTCTACAGTCAGCTAGACATGAAAGATCAGACTGTAAACTCTATTGCTGACGTTTAATCTAAACTTTCATGATCTGGCGTATTGAGTTTTTTATAAATAAGCCTATCATAGTACGGGTTTCTTTAAAATTTTTCTGAAATTCTGTTGTTTAAAAATAAAGACCTAAGCACTCAGTTTAGTGATCTAATAAAGCTTTTAGCTTATGTTTTTAAGTTAAACTTTACTTCAAAACAAACAATCATTGAAATGTTTTGATAATTCTTTGAACTAATGACGTTTTAAGCGCTTCCCTTAGAAATCATGACGTTTTGAGCGCTTGTCACCTTTGTGAGTTCTTTGTCTTTCGATGTGATAACTGAGAACTCTCATTCAATCATATCAAAGCAATTTGGCGAAAACCCCTGGAACCAATGAAAAAAAGGAAAGAAAGAAAGAAAGAAAGAAAGGAAGGCAGAGAGAAAGAAAGAAAGAGATTGTGCATCTATTGAAACAAAAGCCAATCACAGTCAAATAACTCTAGGGAAAGTTGGAAATGTTTGTTAAATATCACATAAATCTAACGGTATCTTTTATAAAAGTATTAAAAAGTGATATAAAAGGACTAGAGTGTTATAGAAGTGATAGAAAAGTATTATAGTGTTATAGAGGTGATAGAGAAGTACTAGAGTGTTATAAAAGTGATAGAGAAGTACTAGAGTGCTATAAAAGTTTATAAAAGTGATAGAAAAGTACTAAAGTGTTATAAAAGTAATATAAAAGGACTAGAGTTTCTGAATAAAGTTTTCCATCTCAATTTCCAGATATATCAACATCTCCTACACCGAACGTGAATGGGATTTCACCTCGCAAGATGTAAGTTTGCATAAGTGGATTGAAAAATGACTCTAAATGTGTTCAAATCAAAATCATTTCCAAATAGTTTCCTAAATAAATCATATTTCAATATTTCAATCACCCAATCCTTTCCACTTTCAGATTCTATGGATCCACTCAGCTATTTTAAACGTTTGGTTCTTGGCGCAAGTCTTTGGCGCCACCATCGCTCCGTATTTCACAGATAAATACGGACGAAAGAGTAAGTTCAAAACAGTAATACGTAGATTAGAAATTAGATCGAAATTAGATGGAAATTAGATGAAAATTAGATGCAAATTAGATGCAAATTAGATTCAAATTTGAAACCATTTTCTTTCCAGGAGGTTACTTGATCGGTGTCGCGTTTACCCTGTGCTCTTCGATTGTTCAAGCGTTCTCGATTCGCATTAAAATGCCTGAATTGTTGATTTTGGTGAGAGAAAGGCTAATTATTCTATCATAGACAAATAGTTACCGTAAATACTGTAATAGTACCCCACCTCCATAATGACGGTGCAGAGTGTTGCGTAGTCTAGCTTTGAACGAGTTTTTCTCGACACTGGTTTATGCTACAATGCGCGTTTAGGTATCAAAAAATAACGCTGAATTTCAGGGCTATTTTTTGATACCTAAGCGCGCATTGTAGCTTAAACCAGTGCCGAGAAAAACGCGTTCAAAGCTAGACTACGCAACGCTCCGCACCGTCATTATGGGGATGGGGTACTATTACAGTATTTACGGTATCTATTTTTAAAATCTCTATAACCGATCTATAACCGATCTATAATCCTTTTAATGAACTAATCCTTGAATTTAGGGTCGAGCGATGACAGCTTTTGCTTCGCCACTCTGTGACACTTGTCTAATCATGTACATTCAGGTAAAAGAATTTTTAAAGTCTCATTTAAAATATAATAATTCGATCTTCTAAAAGATAATACTATAAAATAAAGAGAATTTTCAGGAAACAGCTCCAGTTGAGCTGCGTGGAATGCTCTCGTTTTTACCTGAGATTGGCTATGGTTCGATGTGTGTGCTGGGGAGTATTCTAGGTAATATAAATTAAGTATTACAGTATTTATGTAGCTAAGCTATATATCTAAGCTATTGTATCAATTACAGGAATGCCTGAAGTGCTTGGCTCATCGCTTGAGCGCCTTTTGCTCGTCTCTCTCATCCCCGAAGTGCTCTCATTGCTCTTTTTACTTTGCATCCCGGAGACACCAAAATATTTGATGATTATCAAGTAAGAGATAGAATCTTGTTAGTGAAGCTAGTGGAGAATAGGAAAGGATTACGGTAGAAGGTGATAAGATTTAGATGTAATATTTAGCTAGAAGATCAGCTAGAAGATCAGCTAAAAGCTCTCTATCTAGCACCAATTTGACCGTCTAGAATCTAGAAACTAGAACAAAAAACCTAGAATCTCTAAATTATTAAAAGAATGGATAATTTCAGTTAAAGATTTCAATCTAATCAAAAGGACTATTGCACGTGATCATGATGCTTAAAGAAGTTTTTGCTAGATAGTAGAGTTATAGAATTGTCAGTATCTTAAACTTTCAGAGGAAATCGCGAAAAATCGTTGAAATCACTCGAGTTCTTCCAAGGGAAACGGGAAAAAGTCAATCAATTTATGCTAGCCACGTATCAAAAAGAGAAAGAATTGGACACAAGCGGAAAGAAGAGATCATCGATTTGGGTGAGGAAAGCAAAGAGTCGCAATTTGAAATGAATCGTATTGAAGCTTTAGGCTAAGACAGTAAAAAGCTAGAATTGAATAGAGCGCTGAGAAGTGAGGAATCTTGATGTTTGATTGCGTAAAGTTTTAATGGTTTATCGTAGCCTTTTTCTTTTGATCCTTGCAGCAAAGAATTTGAAATGAATCGGATTAAAGCTTTAAGCTAAGACAGTCTAAAACTAGAATTGAATATTGAATCCAGATACCGTAAATACTGTAATAGTACCCCACCTCCATAATGACGGTGAGTGTTGCGTAGTCTAGCTTTGAACGAGTTTTTCTCGACACTGGTTTAAGCTACAATGCGCGCTTAGGTATCAAAAAATAGCCCTGAACTTCAGCTATTTTTTGATACCTAAGCGCGCATTGTAGCATAAACTAGTGTCGAGAAAAGCTCGTTCAAAGCTAGACTACGCGACATTCTGCACCGTCATTATGGGGGTGGGGTACTATTACAGTATTTACGGTAGGTATGCATCTAAATTGAATTGAATCTAAATAGAAATCATCCCTTAAATCTTCAAAATCTTCAAAATCTTCAAAATCTTCAATTACAATTCCAGGAAGTGATCCGGAAATGGCAACTCCGTCGCTCGGTGCTCCTTGGTTGTTCGGTGTTTGTCTTGACTCTTTCATTCTATCCAATGCTTCAATCGTCGACTTTCTTCTTTTTAAGATCCGGATTCAGAAAGTGAGTTAGATGAAATTCATATGAATTTCTTTTTCAACAATCTTTCAACAATGATTTCCAGAGATTTGGCCGAAATGTCATCAACAGGTCTGCTCGTTTTAATGACAATCTCCACTTGTCTCGGCTCGCAAATCATCGATCGTTTCCCCCGTCGAACGCTCGTTCTCACATTCGGAGCACTTAGTAATGTAAGGTTTTCAAAAAAAGAAATCTAATTGTCTAATTGTTAATTCAAATCTAATAGTTAATTCAAATCTAATAGTTAATTCTAATCTAATTGTTATAAAAACATTATATTAAAATTCTAAGCCTCATTCTAAGCCTCATTCTAGGTCTAATCGATTGATTCTTACATTTCCAGATCTTTCTCCTTGCATTCGCCATCTTCTCTAGTCTTCCTCACAATCTTTGGATTCAATGGGCTGGTCTAGCAAGCATCGTCTGCTATATTATCACGTTTGCGTAAGTTTTGCTGAAGCTGAAAAGCTGAATTTGCCCCCTTATCCTTCAAGATCTCAAAAGTAACATTGATCACAATAGACTTTAAAAGCCGTCACAAAGTACAGTGATCCTACAGTAAACGTAAATGTAAATGCTAAAGTAAGTACAGTAAACGTAAAGTAAAGACGTAACGCAAAGTACAGTAATGTACAGTACAATAATTCAGTAACTCGGCAATGACTTTCACACTAGGCTATACTCTAGGATAAACCCATTCAATTTCTATATTATATTTCTATACCGTATTTTCTCTAATAGTAGTGCGCCCCGCCGAGTTGGTGACTATTTTACGGCTTTAAAAGTTTTCACAGAAGCTCAACACTCTAATCATCGTCAAGATCTCATCGTCAGCTACATTTTCCAACCCCACATCGATAGGTTCTGATAAGCGGTTCTCGAGATTTGGAGGAATCTAGGCAAGCTTATGGACTAGTATTTGGGACTAGCTTCTTTGAGATCAGCTTCTCCTTTAGTTACCAACTTCTTTAAGCTTTGTTGGATTTGTTACGGTAGATTTGTAGCCGAGTTGATGCCTATTTTACGGTTTCCAATTTCTCCCAGAAGCTCAACACTCTAATCATCGTCAAGATCTCATCGTCAGCTACATTTTCCAACCCCACATCGATAGGTTCTGATAAGCGGTTTTCGAGATTTCGAGCAATTTAGGCAACGCTCAGTGAGCACTACTATTAGAGAAAATACGGTAGCTTTGTTTTTAAGAAAATCATGGAAAGAGCTTTTTAAGGAAATGAAAATCATTTTAAACTGAAAACCATTAGATCTTTAGATTATGTTTTCATTTCTAGACTCGTTTTGGGTCCAATCGGTTGGTTCATCGCTCCAGAGTTGGTCTCTCAACGCCACAAGAGTACCGTCTTCGCTTTGTGCTACTCGATCGGCAATGTGATGATCACGATCACGAATTTCTCAGTCGTTCCATTGTTCAAAGTAAGAAATTAGATAATAATAGTAGATAATCTCAAGCATGACAAGCAATAATCTTTCAGGCAATCGGCGGTGTCACTTTCATCCCGCTTTTCGTCATTCCATCCGCTTTTTGCCTCATTTTTCTCTATTTCTGTCTACCAGAGACTCTAGGTAAGGAAAATTAGCATAAAAGTACATAAAAGTACATAAAATTAGCATAAAATTAGCATAAAAGTACATAAAATTAGCATAAAAGTACATAAAAGTACATAAAATTAGCATAAAAGTACATAAAATTAGCATAAAAGTACATAAAAGTACATAAAAGTACATCAAAAGAAATACTGTAATGCATAGATTTTGCTCAGTTTAGTGATTGGTTTGTAAGAATGACTCTAATGACTCTAATCACTCTAAAAAGTTATAGGAAAAAATGAAAGCTTTCTAAATTGCAATCAAGAATTGTTTAGGCAAAGAAACCCATGAGATTATCGAAGAAATGACGGGAAGAAAGAAATCGAGAAAGCAAAAGAATTTGCAACGAGTTGGCGACGAGAAATCAGCGGGTATTCCGGTGCAATTCGTGAACGAGGAATCGGATTCCGATTCTGATGACGAGCAATACAATGAGACTGTGATCGAGAAATTCTAGAGCTTTAGAAAGAAACTGATAGACATCAGGATTTGGTGTCATGACTTCATAGCTGAAACTAGATTCAACTGGCTGAAACTAGATTCATAGCTGAAACTAGATTTAACTGGCTGAAACTAGATTTAACTGGCTGAAACTAGATTCATGGCTGAAACTAGATTTAACTGGCTGAAACTAGATTCGTGCAGTCAACTAGCTGTTCATTTCCTCAAACAGGCCCGTATCTGTCTAAATCTTTTAGCTCTTGCGTAGTTTTCGGATAGTTTGAAGGCCTATAACTTTGTCCAGAGATAATATTTTCATTAACTTTTTATATCATTGTACAGAGGACATTTCAAGCTTTCAAATGATACCAAATTGAGCTTGATTGGATTTTTCATTCCAATGGAAACCGTGCGACACGACACTCGAGTCGGATAGATTTCATTTACTCAGCGTTGGCTCTGATTTTCTTGGACTGGATTGTCTAATCAAGCTCTACTTGGTATCATTTGAAAGCCTGAAATGTCCTCTGTACAATGATATAAAAAGTTAATGAAAATATTATCTCTGAACAAAGTTATAGGCCTTCAAAGGGTGACGATCCGTTCAAAAGATCCAGAAACTAGGCAAGAGCCTGTTCTTTGTTGATTTCTCACCAAAATTTGGTCTTTCCTCTCAAATTTTTAAGAGAACATGATCAAATTCTTTTATATGAAAGCTTTTTCGAAGCCTTTGAAGCCTTTGAAGCCTTTGAAGCCTTTGAAGCCTCGAAAATAATCACTGCTAATTTCTGTGATATTTTATCTATTAGCTTTTTTTATCTCAAAGTTATTTACGACTTTTCGACTTTTAGGAAGTTTCTTTAGCCTTTATTAGCTCAAATTTTTGTATTCTTATATGAAAAATTTGTGCACTCGTGCATTTTGAGTGAAATTCGCATGTTTTTCCTCTAAAAGCTTTTCCATTTCTCTCAAATTTTCTATTTTCTCCCTTTCCCTCAAAATCGGATCTCATTTCATTTTGAGTTTTTCTCTTTTTGTTTTTTCTGCACTTTCTTTCTTTTGACTTTCGACTGATTCCAAAACGGGATTGATGCCAGAAAACTGATATTATCTGTGTGTGATTTATGCGAATTGATAAACGTCAAAAGTTTACTGAAGCTTCAAATAGAAAAAAAATCGATTGTCCAATTTGCAAATACATTACAAAGTTTAGCTTGAGGTTAAAGCCAAAGCCAAAGCTAAAGCTAAAGCCAAAGCCAGAGCTAAAGCCAAAGCCAAAGCCAAAGCCAAAGCCAAAGCCAAAGCCAAAGCTAAAGCCAAAGCTAAAGCCAAAGCTAAAGCCAAAGCTAAAGCCAAAGCTAAAGCCAAAGCTAAAGCTAATTACTTAAATAACTATTGATATTAAAAGTACTGATGAAACTAGAAATTAAACTAGAAATACCTAGGTACTATTAAAGTGAACTCTTGACTAAACTTGTTCTATGCATTAGATTTTCAACCGTTATTAAGTTTCATGTTTAGATTAAGACACTAAAAATGATTATTGTCATTTTAAAGTCAATCGCCTCAAGGTGATCTAGTCATTTTTTCAATAAAGATTTAGTTCAAGACACACCTTTTGCAAAAGGGAATGTGAGAGATTGACGAGTTCTATGGGAACACCCAAATCACTTTACACCAAACACATCGATTCGATTGAGGGGAAAGGGAAGAGAAGAGAAAGGGAAGAGAAGAGAAAGGGAAGAGAAGAGAAAGGAAGAGAAGAGGAAGGGAAGAGAAGAGGAAGGGAAGAGAAGAGAAAGGGAAGAGAAGAGAAAGGGAAGAGAAGAGGAAGGGAAGAGAAGAGGAAGGGAAGAGAAGAGGAAGGGAAGAGAAGAGAAAGGGAAGTGAACAGAAAGGAAAGAGAAGAGGAAGGGAAGAGAAGAGAAAGGGAAGGAAGGGAAGGGAAGGAAGGGAAGGGAGGAGGAAGGGAAGGAGGGGGGAGGAGGGAGGGGGAGGGGGGGGGAGGAAGGAGGGGAAGAGAAGAAAGGGAGGGAGGGAAGGAGGAAGGGAAGAGAAGAGAAAGGAAAGTGAACAGAAAGGAAAGTGAAGAGAAAGGATTAAGGAAAAGTATAGGAAAGAGATCATTGTAACAAGTAGCTAGGGGAATCTCTCTCTCTCTCTCCAACTCAACGAGAAACTTTGAGAAAGCTTTAGCTGTATGAAGAAAGCTTTAACACATTCACGACAAAGTTATTTTTAGCTTAGCTACCGTTTCGGACGATAGCTGTTGCTGTAGACCTGAGAATTTGTGGATGATAGCTGTTGCTGTAGACCATAAAGATTGTGCTGTAGAATTGCCATTTAGCAGTGCCATCAATTTGTGCAAATCTGATACCGAAGCCCTTCAATTGAGCTACACGATGGTATAAAAACAGAAAAACTGTTATTTAGTACAAGAAAAATGGTGAGAAACTGGAGTGAGAGCACTGGCTGTACATCGCAATACTAAGAACGACGTGCGGTCGTTTGTATCGTCACCATATCGTCACCATATCGTCACCATATCGTCACCATATCGTCACCATATCGTCACCATATCGTCACCATATCGTCACCATATCGTCACCATATCGTCTATCTAATCTAGATTTCGCTATCCAGTCCGATCACGCTATCTAGTCTAGATTTCGTTTATCATATTTGGGGCCCAAAATCGTCTTGAACTTCCTTTAAACACAACATTTTTTGACTTAAATAATCAACAACGGGGATACAATGCGTGACTTTGGTCACGACTGTCATTTTTCACTGCATAACTTTGGTTTAAAATTGAAAAACGAATAAAAAACGAAGGGTACTGTACTATTCGCTTTTCTAAAAGGTGAACCTTTCAATTTAAAAAAGAAAATTCACTGTACTCTAGAACTGGAGTGTACTCTGAAGCTTCAAATAGAAAAAAAATCGATTGTCCATTTGCAAATACATTACAGTACTCTGTACTCTGAAGCTCTGAAGTACTCTGAAGCTTCACCCTGTTTTTCACCAAATTACAAAGCTCAAACACATTGAAAAATATTATATTAAGCTTGCCAATCTTGCCGAATGTTTTCGCTTTCAATTAGAAGTTTAAAATCTATTCAATCGACTTATCATTCAGTCGATTCAGCATAGATTACTTTGAGCTAGAGCTTTAATCAAATAAGCTAATTATTTTGATTATTTTTACTGATTTACTTTTTGAAAGTCCCTCAAACATTTGTTTCAAGAGTTGAGGAGATCAAATTGTAGAGGAGAGCTGTCACTCGATCAACAACTAACTGGGATCTTTCAATTCTTTTCAAAGAAATCTAAGAAATCTTTCCCTGTCCTAGGGTCGAGTTTTTTCTCATTTTCTTTTCTTTTTCTTCTTTTCTCATTTCTTAAAGAGAAAAGAAAGGCCAAGTAAAACATCTAGCGGCTAAAATAAAGAAGAAAATAAAGAAGAAGAAGAATAGAAAGCATGGATGAAAGGATTCAAGGGACAAGGGACACGGCTGTTGATTGTCTCAATTTCAATTAACGATCACCAATCTTTTTTTTGAAGAAAATATTCATTTCAAGAGTCAAAATCAGTTCAGAAGAGTGTCCAGTAATCTATAAGATTGCTATAGTAATCTATAAGATTGCTTTGAAATGAAATCAAAGTGAATAGTGACAAAACAAAGTCAATTCTGGACATTTTACACGTTCAAGCTATCTTTCTGCAGTTTTTCAACACAATCAAGTGCAAGTATCAAAGCTTTTCTAAGCCTGGCTTGAAAGAACTTGCCTGGCTTGAAAGAAATTGCCTGGTTTGAAAAAGTACTAAAGCCAGAATCTGGCTGTAAGGTTGTAATCTGTAGGTTGCTGTCTGGCTCTGTCTGGCTACCAGTTTTCACAGTATTTCTGAACCATATCTCTTTGAAGAAGCGGTAATCGTTTTCTTTTAGAAATTTGAATCGTTTTCTTTCCTACTTTACAAATCTATGCCCCAATTGAACTCTTGTGTCCATAGCATCAGCTGTTACCAAAAGAAAGCTTTCCAGGAAAAGGAAAGAAAGAGATTTGCATTAAACCGCGCACATCACATCTTGAGAGTAAGAGAAGAAAGGGATTGGTTGAAGAGAGAGAGAGATTCAAGAGAGATTCTAGAGAGATTCTAGAGAGATTCTAGAGAGAAATCGGTGATTGTTATTGGCACTAAAACTTCTCTCTTCACCTACAGCTATATCCGAATCTTTTTCACAACTTTAAAATACTTGTTAGACTTTTAACTACATAAAAAAATCTGTAAAATCTTGTTTAGAAAAATCATCAAAAGAAGGAATGGACTGTGAAGAGGATCCAGGATGGAATTTCCTTCGACAAACTCGAGAGCAAATTATTCAAGTAAGCAAAGCATTTTCTACATTCTTACTAATGCTCTTATATTAGGTTGTCCAGTTATAAATGCGCGTTTTTAAGATAACAACTTTTTATTTTAAAACCAACCATTAAAACCAACAACTAAAATCAACAATTTAACAGCTCAATCAACAATATATTCACCATTTGTTAACAATATTTGTTTCCATCTTTCATGCAAAGAATGAATTCCCTCGGCGTAAAAATTGGCTTGTTTTAAGGCAAAGAAGTCGGCTAACCATTTTTCGACCTCTTGAACATCTTTGAACCTGTTTCCAGCCAAACGGTTTCGCATTTAGCGAAATAAATGGTAATCCGAAGGAGAAATATCCGGAGAATATGGCGGATGCGGGAGAGTTTCCCCGCCCAACTCTTCGAGTTTTTTTCTGAACAATCTTTGCAACGTGTGGACGGGCGTTATCTTGAATGAACTTTATGTTTGAAGGATCAAGGCCTTTTTGTAGCAATACATTGTTCACTCGTTCCAATTGTTGTGCATACGTTTCATCTGTGATTGCATGTCCAGGTTTAAGCCGCTCAAAATAAACAATGCCTTGGGAATTCCACTAGACAGTAAGCATTACTTTCTTGCAATGGAAGTCGGGTTTTGGGGTTGGTATTGGCTCCTCACCAGGTTCTAGCCATTGCCGTTTTCGTGTAGAATTATCATATTGAATCCATTTTTCATCGCAAGTAAGGATTTCATCGTAAAACCCAGTATTTTTTGCCAAACGAAGAAGAATACCCGCCATAGTGACACGAGTAGCTTTATTGGCATTGCTGAGAAGATGAAGAACCCATTTCCCTTGTCGGCTTGTTTTCCCCAATTGATGTAAATGCTCGGAAAATTGTTTGAGGGTTTACTCTAAATATTTCTGCAAGTTCACGTATAGTTTGTCGAGGATCCATTTCGATCGCCTGCTTCAGTACTGCATTATCGCTCGCAGGAGGCCGTCGTTGGTGGTCTTCGTCTTCCAAAGATTCATTTCCTTCTCGAAATCGTTGAAACCATCGGCGACACTGGCTTTCCGAAATAGCATCTTCGCCAAATATTAGGTGTGTGAAAAAGTAATCCACGTTTTTTATTTTTATCTGATGACCAAATAAGACTCTGTCTTCTCGAAAACCCTTGGTTCAACCTCTTCAGAAATAGGCCTTACATTAAATTGTGATGGGTCAACCGTAAGGAAACGCTTGAATGCCATGAATTTTATCAAAAAGTCGGACAAATGGATACCGCATGAACGATAACGCGCGACCACATGTCTCTTTACAGACTCGACAAAAAATCCAGAGTGTTGGATGGAAGGTTTTACCACATTCACCTTATAGTCCAGACCTTCTGATTATTATTTATTTTTGTCTCTGTCTAACTTTTTGGCCAATAAACGATTCAATTCCGAAGAAGATGTCAAAACCGAGATTGATCTTTTCTTCGCCTCTACGGACCAAGATTTTTATTATCGTGGAATGTCTTTACTTGTAGAACGTTGGCAAAAGGTTGTTCTTTCGAATGGTGATTACTTCGTTGAATCAAAATTATTTTAACGAAACTTATGGTCTTTTATATAAATAATAAATGATTTGATCTGTCTTCGCACTTAGCGCAGATCACAACCCGCTTCCACATTTACTGACGCAGAAGTGTAGTTGTCGTAGCCGATGATACTCCGATGGCCGGGCTGGGGCGCTCGGAGGGGAACCGATGGGAGTCGAACCCACGACTAACCCGCGCCGACGTTGCTCAACTTGGCAGATCGGACGGGGTCGACCACAGACCCTTCCCTTTCTGGGCCCCGGTCTTTTATATTTAAACGTTAAAAACGTGGATTACTTTTTCACACACCTAATACTTTGAAAAGATCTCGATGAGATTCAGCGGGCTTTTTGCCCAATTTGAAGTCATACCAAAGGCTGGCAGAAAGACAAAATTTCGTGTCGGAAGTCCGAAAAAAATTTCTAAACACGGAAATGAAATCTAAAATGAATTATTTTGACGTCAAAAGCACAAAAAGTTGTTTTAATAAATGATAAAACTTGATCAGCATATAGAGAATTGGATTTGATAAAATTGTATAGCTCTAAGGTATGCTGTTCAGGAGCAGGCGTGCATTCATAACTGGACAACCTAATACTTTATAATACTTTTCAATCTTTTGCTTTCATCAAAAGACTAAGATTTTAATTGAACAGATTAATTTATCTTTTTCTTTGTGATGTCTTTAATTAAGCTTTTTCTTTTATTATAATTTTAAAGTTTTAACTTTTAATTGATTATTGTTGAACTTTTTGGCCAATTCCTAGCTTTTTTTTCACAAAAACATCTACAACTGAGTCCATTTCTTACCAAAAAAAAAAAAAACGAAACTAAAGCTATTGATGAATAGAAGCTTCAAATTTCATCAATAAAGCAATTATTGATGAAACTCCAGGATCAATCGATACCATACGACTCTAAGAAGAACTGTTGGGTACCCGATGCTGAGGATGGGTATATTGGAGGAGAGATTGCAAAGGTTGAAGGAGAACTCGTCACTCTTGTCACTTCACGGGGAAATCAGGTGTGTGATTTTGTGAGTGCTTTTTAGATTTTAGATTTTCTTCATTTCCTAGATGTGTTGATCAGTTCGAATGGCTGAAAAAAGTCGAAAAATCTATTTTTTCAGATCACGCTGAAAAATGAGCTCGTCCAGGAGAT
Organism: Mesorhabditis belari; assembly: GCA_958450365.1. Taxonomy (NCBI): domain Eukaryota; kingdom Metazoa; phylum Nematoda; class Chromadorea; order Rhabditida; family Rhabditidae; genus Mesorhabditis; species Mesorhabditis belari. The sequence goes on from CAUEEP010000938.1 coordinate 2,187,327, forward strand.
GAATCCACCGAAATTTGAGAAAACCGAGGACATGTCCAACTTGACTTTCCTCAACGACGCATCGGTGCTTCATAACTTAAGAGCTCGTTATGGGAGGATGTTGATTTATGTGAGTTATTTAAGATACTCCAGATCGACTTGACAATAGTAGAAATTGAGTTGAGCACAACGCTGATTGATTGGCCGGTTTATTGGCTAGTCGATAAGGTTCAAAGAGGGAAGGGCTAAAGCTACAACTACTTAAAATAACTTATGAATACAGCATCTATAGCGTTGCGCTTTCTGCATCTTTTTAGCTTTTTAAGACAATAAATTAACGAAACAAGGGAATGTCAACATACAGCCAATGATAACTATCCAACAAGCCAATGATAGCTATCCAACAACCAAAGGTTCCAACTATCCAACATCGCCAAAACATTCAAAGCTAAAAGAAGCGTAGGAAAGCCTGACGCCGGACTCGAACCCGGGGGTCCTTGGTTTGTATCCAAACACATTACCACTCGGCGTGAAAAGAGCGTGAAAAGAGCTATTGAATGACATATAACACCTTATGGTCGATGAAATATGAAATTCACTAACATCAAAGTCCCGCCTTAATCCGGAAATTTGGATGACGGCGGGATTTTCCTTCATTTTGGGCCAACTTAAAATTTGTGTGTTCGGTTTTGATTTAAGAAAAATCACGGGCACCGATGCGACATCTTTTCTTCCCTTAGAGAACCAACTTATAGCCTCAACGTCTGTTTTTCTCCATACAAAACTTTGAGCGCTTATAACTTTTGACAGAGTGCTGTGTTGCAAAAACGGAAAGCAGATTCGGAATCAGCGCAAAATTCTGTTATTATATGTCATTTGGCCACCACATTCTGTTATTATATGTCATTTGGGCACCACATTCTGTTGACATTCCCTTGTAAGTCGAAAAACAACAATTAATCATAAAAAACTACGCGTAATTTTATATAGAATAGAAGAATCGTAATAGAATAGAAGAATTTTAATGACTTTGACAACCCCTGACAGTACAAAAATGCTATGCCGCATGCCTGTACTCAAAACGACTTATGAATAACAGTTACTTTTAACAATGAACTATTTTTAGACCTACTCTGGCCTCTTCTGTGTTAAGTTGCTAAGTTAACAATGAACTTTAAGTTAAAGTACTTACTTCATTAACTTACTTCATTAACTTACTTCATTTACTTACTAGTACTGGTTACTAGTTAAAGTACTTACTTCATTAAAGTAAGTTCAGTAAGTAAGTTCAGTTACTTTTAACAATGACAATGACAATGACAGTAAAGACAGTATTCTGTTTCTAGTACTATTTTGTTCAACAATTCAACAATGAACTATTTTTAGACCTACTCTGGCCTCTTCTGTGTTGTCATCAATCCCTACAAGCGTCTCCCAATCTACACCGAATCGATTGCCAACATGTACATGGGAAAAAGAAGAAACGAAATGCCGCCTCATCTCTTCTCAGTTTCTGATGAAGCTTACAGAAATATGTTGATCGATCACGAGAATCAATCTATGCTTATCACTGGAGAATCGGGAGCTGGAAAGACGGAGAACACGAAGAAGGTTATTGCTTATTTTGCTGCTGTTGGTGCTCGCCAGAATGAGGCTGAGGGAATGAAAGCTGAAAATGGACAAAGAAAAGCTACACTTGAAGATCAAATTGTTCAAACAAACCCAGTCCTCGAGGCTTTCGGAAATGCGAAAACTGTTCGTAACAACAATTCTTCTCGTTTCGGAAAGTTCATTCGAATTCATTTCACTAGAACTGGACGAGTTGCTTCGTGTGATATTGAGCATTACCTTTTGGAGAAATCACGTGTGATTCGTCAAGCTCCTGGAGAGCGTTGCTATCACATTTTCTACCAAATCTTCTCCGGAATCTCGAATTTAAAACAAAAACTTCTTCTAGATCGCCCACTAAAAGACTACTATTTTGTTTCACAAGCGGAATTAGAGATTGATGGCGTGAATGATTTGGAAGAGTTTCAGGCTACTGATGAAGCGTTTGATGTCTTGAATTTTACAACTGATGAAAAAATGAATTGTTATCGTCTTGTTTCAGCTCATATGCATATGGGAAATATGAAATTTAAGCAAAGACCAAGAGAAGAACAAGCAGAAAGTGATGGGAAAGAAGAAGCAGAGAAAGCTGCCGAAATGTTTGGTGTTGAGGTTGAGAAATTCTTGTTAGCTTTATTGAAACCAAAAGTGAAAGTCGGATCGGAAATGGTGACAAAAGGCCAAAATCTTGAGCAAGTTATGTGGTCAGTTGGAGCCATTGCAAAAGGATTATACAATAAGCTTTTCAATTGGATTGTTACAAAGTGCAATGAGACACTTGATCAACAAGGGATTCCTTGCGATCATTTCATTGGAGTTCTTGACATCGCCGGCTTCGAGATCTTTGATTTCAACTCTTTTGAGCAATTGTGGATTAATTTTGTAAATGAAAAACTTCAACAATTCTTCAATCATCATATGTTCGTTCTTGAGCAAGAAGAATATCAAAGAGAAGGCATTGCTTGGACTTTTATCGACTTTGGTCTTGATCTACAAGCCTGTATCGAGCTCATTGAAAAGCCAATGGGAATTCTCTCAATGTTAGATGAAGAATGCATTGTTCCAAAAGCTACTGACCAAACATTGTCATCAAAATTAAACGATCAACATTTGAATAAGCATTCAAACTTCGAAAAGCCTAAACCACCAAAAGGGAAACAAGGAGAAGCACACTTTTCAATGAGACATTATGCTGGAACAGTTCGATACAATGTAAATAATTGGCTTGAAAAGAATAAAGATCCACTAAATGATACAATCATTTGTGTTCTCAAAGCGTCAAAAAAGAATCAACTCTTGGCAGAGATTTGGGCAACTTATCAGACTCAAGATGAAATCGGAATTGCTTTGAAAGAGATTGGTGGAAAGAAGAAAGGTAAATCCGGTTCATTTATGACTGTTTCGATGCTTTATCGTGAGTCGTTGAATAATTTAATGACAATGCTTCACAAGACTCATCCACATTTCATTCGTTGTATCATCCCAAACGAGAAGAAACAATCTGGAGTCCTTGACGCGGCTTTAGTCTTGAATCAATTGACTTGTAACGGTGTTCTTGAAGGCATTCGAATTTGTCGTAAAGGTTTCCCAAATCGACTTCTCCATGTCGATTTCAAGCAAAGATATGGACCACTTGCAGTCAAAGAATCAAAAAGTGATAATGATTCGAAGAATTGTGCTGAAAAAATGTTAGAAAAAATGATTTCTCTTGGGTATTTGCATTCAGAAAACTTTCGAATCGGGAAAACAAAAGTTTTTTTCAAAGCCGGTGTGTTGGCTCAACTTGAAGAGGTTAGAGATGAGAAGATGAGATCCATCTTTTCACATCTACAAGCCGCTATTCGATCGTATTTGGGTCAGGTGAGAGTTTACAGAAATAGAAGCTAAAGTAAGGTTTGGTTTGAAGAACTTTGAAGTCATCTTAAAGCCTTCTGAAGCATTTTGATGCCATCGTAAAGTTTTCTGATGCATTTTGATGTCATCTTAAACTTTTCTGAAGCATTTTGAAGACATCTTAAAGCTTTCTGAAGCATTTTGATGCCATCTTAAAGTTTTCTGAAGCATTTTCTTAAGCTATTTCAGTAAACTATCGTAATCTATGGTTAATTTGATTAGCTCAATTTTGGGCTAAGTAAATGAGCCAAAGTTTGGTTTTTTTGATGTAAAAAACCCAATTTTCGACAATTTTCGACAATTTTCAAACAATTCTCAAACAATTTTCAACCCAATTTTCAACCCAATTTTCGGCCATTTACTAGTCAAGCTGATAAGCGATCGTTCCAAATTCCCCATGTTTTTGTGATATTCACGTTCAAAGCTCAATTAACTGGCAAACTGGACGGCTTAATTATGATAGTTTTCTAAAAAAGTAAACAAAGTTCTCTTAGAGTTCTCTAATCAAATAAATTTCAGATCGACGTCAAGCGCCGTGTCGCTCAGAAAGCCGGATTGGTGATCGTTCAGCGAAACGTGAAATCGTGGTGCGGCTTTCGCACATGGGAATGGTTGAAATTATTCAATCGAGTTCGTCCACTACTCACACAAACACGAATCGCTGAAGAGATTGAGAAATTGAGCGGAAAGTTGGCAAAGTTGAGCACTGCTTTGAGCAAAGAACAAAAGCTGAAGTCAGAGTTGGAATTTATCAATGCGAAGTTGATTCGAGAGAAGACTGAGCTTTTTAATTCGGTTGAATCAATAAGAGAATCCATTGAAGAAGCTGAGGAAAAAGTTGCAAAGCTGGAGAAATTGAAGGGAAAAGCCGATTTGGAAATCGATGATTTTAGTTGTAAATTGGAAATGGTTGAGGAAGAGAATGAGGTGCTGATGAAAGAGAAACGCCGCTTTGAGATTGAGCTCGACGATTTGAGGAAAAGAATTCAGCGAATGGAGATGGCAATGAGAAAAGCTGAAAGTGAACGTTTGACAAAAGATCATCAGATTCGCTCGTTGCATGACGAGATTCAACAACAAGATGTAGCCATTGGGAAACTGATGAAAGAGAGGAAAAGTTTTGAGGAAACGAATTTAAAGCTCATTGATGACTTGAAGATTTTGGGTGAGAAAAGCAATCAACAGATTAGAATGAGATCGAAGCTTGAGCAGACAATGGACGAGTTGGAAGAAGCATTGGAAATGGAGAAACGAGCAAGGGTGGACGGTGAGAAACAGAAGCGAAAGCTGGAAGGAGAAGTGAAAATCTCGAATGAGACACTTGAAGAACAGAGTCGATTTCATGTTGATTTATCGACTAGTTTGAAAAGAAAAGAACAAGATGTGAATTTGTTGGCTTCAAGATTGGAAGAAGAGGAGAATTTGGTTGCTCAATTACAGAAACAATGCAAAGAAGTGATGACACGGGGGAATGAGTTGGCTGAAGAATTAGAAGTGGAGAGACAAACGAGGAATCGCATTGAGAGAGCGAAAACTGATTTGCAGATGGAATTGGAGGATTTGGGTGAAAGATTAGAGGAACAAGGCTCGTCAACAATTGCTCATTCAGAGATAAACAAGAAACGTGAAGCTGAATTGATTCGTTTGAGACGAGAGATTGACGACGCTGGACAACAACAGGAGACTCAATTAGGTGCAATGCGAAAGAAAACAAGCGACACTGTCACCGAGTTGAGTGAACAGATTGAACAATTGAATAAAGCGATTTCAAGAATCGATCGTGATCGTTTACAATCGGTGAAAGATCAAGAAGAATTGCAGATTCAGCTCGAAACAGAAATCTCTCAGAAAGCCGCCAATGAGAAACTTTGTCGACTTTATGATTCACAACTTGAAGAACTTCATGATAAGTTTGAAGCTCAAGAGAAAGAGATTCTTGATCAACAATCAGCTAAGAATCGTTTACAAAATAATGCTAATGATCTTCATCGTCGATTAGAGAATATTGAAGCTGAAGTTGGTCAAATGAATCGAGCAAAAGCTCACCTCCAAACACAATTGATCACAGCAAAGCAGTTAGCTGAAGACGAGAGTGGCCAAAGAGCAGCAATGATGATTGAGATGAAAACAGCAAAGATTGAGATGGATCAATTGAGAGAACAATTGGAGGAAGAGGTTGAAGCAAGAGCTGAAGTTGGAAGACAATTGGCGAAGGGAAATGCTGAGATGCAAGAATGGAAGATGAGATTTGAGGGTGAGGGGATGTTGAGGAGGGAGGAGATCGAGGAAGTCAAGAGAAAACAACAGCATAAGGTACTCGAGTTGAGTGATGGCATTGAGACGGTCAATTGCAAGATTCTCATGTTAGAGAAGCAGAAATCGAGGCTCGTCGGAGAGTTGGATGACGCGCAGATTGAGGTGGATCGAGCTGCGAGTCTGGCCACTAGTCTAGAGCAAAAGCAGAAGGGACACGACAAACTCGTTGAGGATTTAAAGAAAAGAGTTGATGAGCTGAGAAACGAGGTGGAAACAGCACAAAGTGAGGCCAGAAATGCAATTGGTGAGCTTTTCCGAGCGAGAACAGCACAAGATGAGCTACAGGAGATCATTGATTGTTTAAAGCGAGAGAAAAAGAGTTTACAAGATGAGATTCAGGATTTGAGCAATCAGTTGAATGATGGAGGCAAACAAACGCACGAGATACAGAAGTTGATTCGTCGATTGGAATCGGAAAAGAATGAAATACAGCAGGGATTGGATTCGGCTGAGAGGGGATTAGAGGCGGCTGAAGGGAAAGTGATGAGTTCGCAAACGGAAATCACCTACATTCGTTCGGAGATTGAGAAAAGAATCAAGGAAAAAGATGAAGAATTCGAAAACACAAGAAGAAATCATCAAAGAGCTATGGAAAGCGTTCAGGCGAGTATTGAAACCGAAGTCAAAGTAAAGGGTGATCTTTTGAAATCAAAGAAGAATGTGGAAGCAGAGATAAATGGTTTGGAGATTCAACTCGATCAGGCAAACAAAATCAATGCCGATACGGGGAAAGCGCTGAAGAAGTGCTTAGATCAGATGAGAGATTTGCAAATGCAATTCGAAGAAGAGCAAAGGATGAAAGATGAGGTATGGATTGATATCAGATGAGGTATGGATTGACGAATATTAGGTACAGTACAGTACAGTATATTAGTACAGTACAGTGCAGTATATTAGTACATTACAGTACAGTATATTAGTACATTACAGTAAAGTATATTAGTATAGTACAGTACAGTATATTAGTACAGTACAGTACAAGTATATTAGTACAGTACAGTACAGTATATTAGTACAGTACAGTAAAGTATATTAGAACAGTACAGTACAGTAAGTATATTAGAACAGTACAGTACAGTACAATATATTAGTACATTACAGTACAGTATATGCATAAGAAATGCGGATTTCAACATTTTCATAAATAGCATAAATCCAATGATCGAAACCTGATATCGATGAATGTTAAAAACTATTTGAAAGTTGTAAATCTCCTCTACAAAATAGGCTAAAACATGTTTCAATTGATCGAAGCATTGAAGAAATTTCGGGCGATTGAAGAGGCCAAAATGCGAGTGATCAAAAAAAGGAATCGAGTCACTTTAGGGACAAGTTTAGTGTGGTCAAAATATATCGATGAATTTCCTGATATCGATGAATGTTATAAACTATTTGAAAGTTGCAAATCTCCTCTACAAAATAGGCTAAAACGTTTTTTCAATTGATCAAACCATTGAAGAAATTTCGGGCGATTGAAGAGGACGAAATGCGAGTGACCAAAAAAGGAATCGAGTCACTTTCGGGACAACTTTCTTGAAAACCCCACTCTCACAAGAGTTCGCTTTTGACTATATAGTGGAAAATGAGCGCCTTAAAAAAAATCATTCAAAATAAGCCTAAGAGTTGAGATCATTTCATGGGAAAACTTTGTTTTTACAATAATTTTTCTTTTTGTGTGTAAAAGCCGGTTTTTTTTGACAATTTTGAGGGTTTTGAACTTACGCTCTAGCTAAATTTCTGTAAGTGCATTTCCATTAGACTTTTTTAATGAATTCATATATAGTTATCCTTTTTTGTTTTTAAATCTTCAATTTTGGGAAGCTAACTCGATTTTGACCACACTAAACTTGTCCCTACAGTGACTCGATTCCTTTTTTGGTCACTCGCATTTCGTCCTCTTCAATCGCCCGAAATTTCTTCAATGCTTCGATCAATTGAAAAAACGTTTTAGCCTATTTTGTAGAGGCGATTTACAACTTTGTAGAGGAGTTTTACAACTTTGTAGAGGAGATTTACAACTTTGTAGAGGAGATTTACAACTTTGTAGAGGAGATTTACAACTTTGTAGAGGAGTTTTACAACTTTGTAGAGGAGATTTACAACTTTGTAGAGGAGATTTACAACTTTGTAGAGGAGTTTTACAACTTTCAAATAGTATATAACATTCATCGATATCATCAATATCGATATCAGATTTCTATCGTTGGATTTCTATGTTGAAAAATGTTGAAATCCGCATTTCTCCCATTTACCTAATAGATTCTAACAAAGCTTTAAATCCATTTTCAGATTCGCGATCAACTATTCAACACTCAGAAAAGGTTGACCGTCTTACGAGCTGAGAACGAGGATTTACATGCAAGCAATCAAGTGGTGATCAAAGAGCGAAACGATGCTCAAACAGAGGCCACCGAGGCACGAGAGGAGAGTAATTTGCTTTCAACTGATGCCCAATCGTTGAACGCAATGAAACGACGACTTGAAGGTACTGTTTGAAGATCTTGTTTCAGAAATTTGAAAACTTATCATTCCTGATCATCAACTTATCAACTTATCAACTTATCAAACAACAATTTTAGGCGAACTTCAAGCATTGCAAGTTGACCTTGACGAGACTCTCAACAATTTCAAGCTAGCCGAAGAGAAAAGCCGAAAGGGAATGGCTGAAGCGACACGATTGGCAGAGGAGTTAATGGCCGAACAAGAGAAATCACGGGAATATGAGAGTGCAAAGCAAAGGCTCAATGAACAGTTGAAGGATTTCCAGACAAGACTCGATGAGGCTGAAGGGGACTCGTTGAAAGCTGGCAAAAAGGTTGAACAGGCTCTGGCTCAGGCTCAGGCTCAGGCACAGGCTCAGGCTTAAGCTCAGGCTCAGGCACAGGCTCAGGCTTAGGCTTAGGCTTAGGCTTAGGCTTAGGCTTAGGCAAAGGCTCAGGCTCAGGCACAGGCTCAGGCTCAGGCACATGCTCAGGCTCAGGCTTAAGCTCAGGCTCAGGCACAGGCTCAGGCTCAGGCTTAAGCTCAGGCTCAGGCACAGGCTCTGGCTTAGCACTAAAAAGACTATCAATGAAGTGATAGTCTTTTTAAAGGTTATAGAAACATTTGAGTAATGTCAAGCCGAAGGAAAAACTCTATAAAACTCTACAAAGCTTTACAAAGCTTTGAAAAGCTAATCAAATCTAGCAAATAAGTCTATGCTTTTCACTATTTCTTTTTAAACTAATTTAATTCAAATTTGTTCTAAAAATGACTTGCAATTTGTAGAATTGAACTGTAGAGATTGAATTGTACAATATTTTAAACCAAAACCTATTCAGGCAATCACACGAATGGAGCAACGTGTGCAAGAGATGGAGGCTGATGTCGAGGTTGAACAGCGACGAAATCAAGAACTTTTCCAGAAGCAAGCACGCGCCGAACGACGTGTCAGAGAGCTACAATTCCAAGTAAATAAGAAAAGAAAGAAAGAAAAGAAAGAAAGAAAAGAAAGAAAGAAAAGAAAGAAAGAAAAGAAAGAAAGAAATGAAAGAAAGAAATGAAAGAAAGAAATGATTTTCCATAAAATGAGTGTTTAGATCGAAGAGGACAAGAAAAACTATGAGCGTTTAAATGCGCTTGTCGATCAACTCCAGACAAAGCTTCGTACTCAAAAGCGACAATTGGAGGAAGCGGTAAAGAGTAAAGATCGCCTTTTTTGATTTCTCATTGAAACATTGAAAGAAATGAATTTTCAGGAAGAGTTGGCAAACACAAATATGCAAAAGTTTCGTCAGATTCAAATGCAATTGGAAGAGGCTGAGGATCGAGCCGAATCCGCTGAACAAGCGCTTATCAAGCTACGGTAAAGTTTGTAAGAAAAGAAAGAACTTGAACAATTTGCTTTTTTTTATTTTTGAAATATATTAGGTTACTAGATATTAGCACTAATCTAAAGCTCGAAGTTGATTTCAGTTCAAAAACTCGAGCCGGTACCTCGGCTCCTCGTCAGCCAGCTCTCCAAACATCAGCCACCGTAGCAGCAATGGGTCGTCACAGAAATCATGATCATTAAAAGATATTCAATACTGGAATTGAATTTTGTTTGATTGTTTGATGATTTATTTGATTTAAGTTAATCTTTATAGTGCGCCATTGTTTTCAACTTTTTCAAATCTGAATTGGATCCTATTGGATTCTATTGGATTCTATTGGATCATATTGGATCCTATTGAATCCTATTGGATCCTATTGGATTCTATTGGATTCTATTGGATCATATTGGATTCTATTGGATCATATTGGATTCTATTGGATTCTATTGGATTCTATTGGATCCTATTGGATTCTATTGGATTCTATTGGATCCTATTTGATCCTATTTAGTCCTATTGGATCCTATTGGATCATATTGGATTCTATTGGATTCTATTGGATCCTATTGGATTCTATTGGATTCTATTGGATCCTATTGGATTCTATTGGATTCTATTGGATCCTATTGGATTCTATTGGATTCTATTGGATCCTATTGGATTCTATTGGATTCTATTGGATCCTATTTGATCCTATTTAGTCCTATTGGATCCTATTGGATCATATTGGATTCTATTGGATTCTATTGGATCCTATTGGATTCTATTGGATTCTATTGGATCCTATTGGATTCTATTGGATTCTATTGGATCCTATTGGATCCTATTGGATCCTATTGAATCAATGTTTTTCGTATTGAATCCTATTGCAACAATGTTTTTTCATTCTTTCAATCATTGATCTATTCACAACAATACAATTTTTCTATTTTAACCTCAGATCAAAACGAAGTCGGATTAACATCAATAATCTAGGGCTTTCAGGGTTTAGTAATTCGAATTTGTCTTTAATTTTCATTTAAACCAAAGCCACTCAAAAGCTTGAGTAATTAAACCGAAATGGAGAAAAACGAGCGGAGATCAGTTTTCTTTTTGCTTCTATATCTAAAGGCTGTATGCCAAAAGCCGTGCGATTACGTAAATATGAAATTTTTCATTAATTTATTAATTATTTGCATAAACGAGCGGCTTTTGACAAAAATTCAGGGGTTTTTCTTATTCATAATTTTTTTATTTTTTTAACATTTTTGCAATTTCAGGGGATTTTTTTGATATTAAAAGCATCAAAATCGATCAAATAGGAAAGAAATTCTTTAATCGAAGTTGAGGAGTCATTAAAAAAGATGTAGGCCCCTATTTCGAGTATTTTGACTTACTGTAACGAAAAAAACTAATATCAAATTCGAATTTCTCACCCCCGAAAAGCCGTATATACAAATTTATACAGTACTGAAAAATGAAATATCGTATTTGCAAAAACGATCTTTCAATGCACCCTGCATCGATGCAGATCATAGTGTTAATTTCCCTGCATTGATAGAGCCTGCATTGATAGAGCCTGCATCAACAGAGCTTGCATTAATAGAGCCTGCATTAATAGAACCTGCATTAATGGAGCCTGCATTGATAGAGCCTGCATTACTGGAGCCTGCATTACTGGAGCCTGCATTACTGGAGCCTGCATTAATAGAGCCTGCATTACTGGAGCCTGCATTAATAGAGCCTGCATTAATAGAGCCTGTATTAATAGAGCCTGTATTAATAGAGCCTGTATTAATAGAGCCTGTATTAATAGAGCCTGCATCTGTAACTCCCCGTGTCTTTGAGTTTAAAACGATTAGTGTGATACATTTGTCTGAAAACTCTTTTCATCGGCTACACAATGGTAAGATTAATATTTAGAAATACGGGATTTTTTTGACGCATTTCACCGCGCACAGGATGACACACAAACTATTAGTGTTAGACATTTTGTGTGTCATCTTGTGCACGCTGAAATGCGTCAAAAAATACAGTATTTCTAAATATTAGCCCTACCATTGTGTAGTCCTTGAAAAGAGCTTTCAGACAAATGTATAACATTAATCGTTTTAAAGTTAAAGCTTAAGTTTAAAGGTTTAAACTCAAAGTCAAGCTTCGTCTGTAACAAGCTTCGTCTCGTCTGTAACAGCTTCGTCTGTAACAAGGGGAGTTACAGACGAAGCGAAAGTGAAAGATCGTTTTTAACAAATATGATATTTCATTGTTTAGTACCGTAGGTTAATCTGATCAAAAATGATGTCAATTTCTCGATTGTCTATCATGTTTTCTAAGAAATAAACTTCAAAATAAAATAAAAAATAAACTTCAAAATAAATGGGGGAAGGAATAGGCTATAATATGGCCATAATATGGTCAATAAGATGTTTTATATTCAGAAGAACCACCGAAAATTAATTGAAGATTAAATGGAACAATATTCTTCTCCGAATCTTCTATTGGAATCAGATATTTCAATTGTAATAGGTTGATGCATAAGTCATGTAAATGGTTGATGCATACGATCCGGGATGGCAGTTTCTTCGAATGAGTCGCGAGCAAATCATTCAAGTTTGTGAAAAATCTGAACGATCGACTCAATTTTGACCAATCTAAGACCAATTTGAGTCTTGCAAAGGTTTTGGAAAGTTTTTCGCACAGCTTATATTAATAGGTTGATGCATAAGTGTTTTTGTTCCTTTTCGTCAGCAGTTTCAAGCCAACAAATGCACCAATTAAACAACGGTTGATTTCATTAGAAAAAGCAATTATTTTTCTGCAAAATAACATTAAAACGGGTTTAAAAATATTTAATGCCTGGATTTTCTTGAGAGTATGAAGTCGGGTAGTCAAAAAGGGCTAACTCGATGATGCGGTTTAGGCTCAGGCTCAGGCTCAGGCTCAGGCTAAGCCTCAGCCTAAGCCTGAGCCTGAGCCTGAGCGGTTTAGACACCTTAGCTAAAGAAAACCTATCTTCGTGTCAATAGATAAAAGATAGAGAAAAAAAACGTTTGATATTTCGCCAAAATTTCAGAGAAATTCATTCAGCCGATTTTTCCGTAGAGTTTTTTTATAGATTTTTACGAAAAAGGCGTTTTTCACTCTCGAATTTGCTTGAAAGTGAACCGAAATTCATTTAAAAAGATGCAAATTGAACAAAAAAAAACACTTTTTTTATAGAGCAAACTATAGATTAATTGGTGAATTTGTTACTTTTTAACAGAAGTACGAAAAAAACGAAAAGACTTATGCATCAACCTAATAATTTTATGATCGTTTCCATTCTTTTTTCCTGTGTTTTAATTACATCAATTATTCGTTCATGAGACATTTGTTTGTAATGGGAGAAATGAAGCATTTCATGTTTTCTTCTTCTTCTTCTTCTTCAGCATTCTTCATTTTCGATTTCATAGCTCTTGATTTCAGTTCTTGGATTGTCTGAAATTGTTCTGACATTGTCCTGATATTCGTTTCCATAATCCATAATCAAAATAAAATTAAAAATAAAGCTTTTCCTTCTACAAGTTATTCAATTAAAAAGAAAATTTTGGAAAATTTTAGAAAAATTCATAAAATTAATCATTTGAACGGGTAAGTAATCATTTTTTATTTTGCTTTTTCCAAAACGGACATCCCGTTTCACTTGTCAATCTCGAGAACACATAAAAACGCTGCTTGTGGAAATGAGAGTTTTTTTTTGTTTCAAGAAAAAGAAGAAGAAAAAGATTTGTCTAGTCCCTCAAAGTATTGTAAAATGCGCATGAGAGCTGAAACTCGAGACGGTTTCGTTTCTCGGTTTCGTTTCCCAGGAGGAGAAGGAAAAAAAATGGACGAGAATGCCGCTTCGTATTTAAGACCTTGAAATCTTTGAGATTCTCATTCTCGGACTTTTGTGTCCTATCTCGATTTTTCAAGTCTACTGTAATCATTTTTTGAAAATGATGGACTATGAGAATGATCCCGGATGGAAATTTCTACGACTATCTAGAGAAGAACAATTAGCTGTGAGTTTCCATTTTTTTTGTGACTCTAGTCTAATGAAATGACAACGACTATCTAGAGAAGAACAATTAGCCCTGAGTTGCCATTTTTTGTAACTCTAATCTAATGAAATGACAACGGCTATCTAGAGAAGAGCAATTAGCCCTGAGTTGCCATTTTTTTGTGACTCTAATCTAATGAAATGACAATGACTATCTAGAGAAGAACAATTAGCCCTGAGTTGCCATTTTTTTTGTGACTCTAATCTAATGCTGAGCTGAAATGAGATGACAAGCTGAAATGAAAGGTGCTGAAAGCTGAAAGCTAAATAGTGTTTTGGTTGAACTCTTAGCCCAACTTTCAACAATGAGAACTAGCATTGGAACTAGCAATCACTTTACCCTGATTAGATAAAAAGATAAAGATTACCTCATTGCTAGTTAAGACAATTCCTTTTCAGGATCAATCAAAACCATATGACTCAAAGAAGGATTGCTGGGTGCCAGATGAAGAGGATGGCTTCGTTCAAGCGCAAGTAAAGGACACTAAAGGAGACATGATTACCGTCATCACCAAGTCGCAGAGCGAGGTATTGGGAAAAGAATTAGACTTTAAAGATTCGACTTTCAATTTAGAAAACCGTCAAGAAGGAGCTCATCCAGGAGATGAATCCACCGAAATTCGAGAAAACTGAGGACATGTCCAACTTGTCTTTCCTCAACGACGCCTCTGTGCTTCACAATTTGCGCTCTCGTTATGCGGCCATGCTTATCTATGTGAGTTTTTGAATTGCCTAAAACTCGTAAATTGTTTATCTAACTCACTTCATTTCTAGACCTACTCTGGCCTCTTCTGTGTTGTCATCAATCCCTACAAGCGTCTCCCAATCTACACTGACACTGTCGCTCGTATGTTCATGGGAAAAAGAAAAACCGAAATGCCGCCTCATCTCTTCTCGGTTTCTGATGAAGCTTATAGAAATATGTTGATCGATCATGAGAATCAATCTATGCTTATCACTGGAGAATCGGGAGCTGGAAAGACTGAGAACACCAAAAAGGTTATTGCTTATTTCGCTGCTGTTGGTGCTAAGCAATCTGAAGCTGAAGGAATTGCTCAAGAAGGAGGCAAACAAGTCACTCTTGAAGATCAAATCGTTCAAACCAATCCCATCCTTGAGGCTTTCGGAAATGCCAAGACTGTCCGTAACAACAACTCTTCTCGTTTCGGAAAATTCATCCGAATTCATTTCTCGAAACTCGGACGTGTCGCTTCTTGCGATATTGAGCATTATCTTTTGGAGAAATCTCGTGTGATTCGTCAAGCTCCTGGAGAACGTTGCTATCACATTTTCTACCAAATCTACTCCAACTACAAGCCCGAGCTCAAGAAGCTCTTGCTTTTAGATAAACCGATTAAGGAGTACTGGTTTGTGGCTCAAGCCGAACTCACTGTTGATGGTATTGATGATGTGGAGGAAATGAAAGCCACTGATGAAGCTTTCACTATTTTGGGTTTCAGTGAAGATGAGAAAATGGACTGTTACCGTTTGATGTCTGCTCATATGCACATGGGTAACATGCAGTTCAAGCAAAGACCTCGTGAAGAGCAAGCTGAGGCTGATGGAACTGATGAAGCAAACAAAGCGGCTAGTATGTACGGAATTGATATGGAGAAATTCTTGATGGCTTTGTTGAAACCCCGTGTGCGTGTCGGTAACGAGTGGGTGGCCAAGGGACAAAACTGTGAGCAAGTCAATTGGGCCAAGGGAGCTATGGCTAAAGGTCTCTACAATCGTGTCTTCAATTGGCTTGTCAAGAAGTGTAACGTCACTCTTGATCAGCAAGGAGTCTCTCGTGATCACTTCATCGGTGTGCTTGATATCGCCGGTTTTGAGATCTTCGACTTCAACTCTTTCGAGCAGTTGTGGATTAACTTTGTGAACGAAAAACTCCAACAATTCTTCAACCATCACATGTTCGTTCTTGAGCAAGAAGAGTACGCTCGAGAGGGAATTCAATGGGTGTTCATTGATTTCGGACTTGATCTTCAAGCCTGTATCGAGCTCATTGAGAAGCCCATGGGTATCATTTCCATGCTTGATGAAGAGTGTATCGTGCCAAAAGCCACTGACACCACCTTGGCTCAGAAACTCAGCGAGCAACATCTTGGAAAACATCCAAACTTCGAGAAGCCCAAGCCACCAAAGGGAAAACAAGCTGAGGCTCACTTTGCTATGCGTCACTACGCTGGAACTGTGAGATACAATTGCACTAATTGGCTTGAGAAGAATAAAGATCCGCTCAACGATACCGTTGTCTCATGCTTCAAGCAGTCAAATGGCAATGCATTGCTGGTTGAGGTTTGGGATGATTACACAACTCAAGAAGAAGCAGCTGAGCAAGCAAAATCTGGTACGGCTGCAGCTGGTGGAAAGAAAAAGGGTAAATCTGGTTCTATGATGACTGTTTCTATGCTTTACCGTGAGTCTCTGAACAATTTGATGACTATGCTTCACAAGACTCATCCTCATTTCATTCGTTGTATCATCCCCAACGAGAAGAAACAATCTGGAGTGCTTGACGCGGCTCTTGTCATGAACCAATTGACATGTAACGGTGTCCTTGAGGGTATCCGGATTTGTCGTAAAGGTTTCCCCAACAGAATGATGCATCCCGACTTTGTGCACCGTTATGCTATTGTGGCTGCTACTGAAGCCAAGAGTGACAAGGATCCGAGAAAATGCGCTGACGCGATTATGGGAAAACTTGTCGGTGAAGGTCATGTGACTAACGAGAACTTTAACGTCGGTCTCACCAAAGTCTTCTTTAAAGCCGGTATCTTGGCGAAACTTGAGGATGTGCGTGACGAGAAGATGAATTTCATCTTCACTGCTTTCCAAGCAGCCGTTCGTTATTATCTCGGAGCGGTGAGTAACTAAGATAGACACTAGCTTGTCAACCAGCTTGCTAGCTTGTCAGCCAGCTTGCTAGCTTGTCAACCAGCTTGTTAGCTTGTCAGCCAGCTTGCTAGCTTGTCAGCTTATCGTTAGAATCTAGCCTGAATTCTAACAACCATTGAGCTAACAAGTCCTTTATAGTTTAAGCAACTAATCAATTTACTTTAACACTTGAAAACTTTTATAGGTACTTTGGTTAATAATCTAATTTCAGACTGACAAGAAGAGACGAATGGAGCAACGAACCGGCCTCCTCATCATCCAACGAAACGTCAAATCTTGGTGTGGACTTCGCACTTGGGAATGGTTCAAGCTTTACGGAAAAGTCAAGCCACTCATCTATGCTAGCAAGTTTGATGAACAGCTTGAAGCGCTTGAAGCTCAGATGAAAGACCTTCAAACAAGCATTGACAAAGAAGTGAAAGCAAAGAAAGAATTCGAAGACAAGAACAACGCGATTTTGGTCGAGAAAGAGGCTCTCTTCGGGCAATTGGAGCAAGCGAAAAACACTCTTCAACAAAATCAGCAAAAGCTTTCCCAATTGGAGGGTCAACAAGGTGATGCGGCTCGTCAACTCTCTGATCTCCAGGATAAACTCGCTGCTGCTGAAGACGAAAATTCGGATGCTGTTAGCTCGAAGAAGCGAGTTGAGAACGAGTTGAGTCAACTGAGGAAACAGATTCAAGACTTGCAAATGAGTCTCCGAAAAGCCGAATCGGAACGACAATCAAAAGATCATCAAATTCGTGCGCTTCAAGACGAAATGCAACAACAAGAGGACACCGTCGCCAAGTTGACCAAAGAAAAGAAACATCAAGAAGAGCAACACCGAAAGTTGACTGAGGATCTTTCAAGTGAGGAGGATAAAGTAAATCATGCGAATAAGATAAAGTCAAAGCTTGAATCGACTTTGGATGAGTTGGAAGAAGCGCTCGATCGCGAGAAGAGAAACAAAGCCGATGCTGAGAAAGAGAAGCGAAAATTGGATGGAGAAGTGAAGATTCTGAATGAAAATATCGAAGAAGCTTCTCGTCAACGCAACGATCTTGACAACAACTTGAAACGCAAAGAGCAAGAGTTTCATAATGCTAACAATCGCCTTGAAGATGAGAGTGCTTTAGTGTCGAAGCTCCAGCGTCAAATCAAAGAGCAACAGGCTCGAATTCAAGAGCTTGAAGAAGAAGCTGAGAATGAACGCGGATCGAGGAGCCGAGCTGAACGAGCCAAAGCTGACATGCAATCCGAGCTTCAAGATTTAAATGTTCGGATTGATGAGCAAGGAGGAGCCACCCAGTCTCAAGCTGAGATCAACAAGAAACGAGATGCTGAGTTGGCTAAGATCCGTCGCGACTTGGAGGAAGGAGCCAGCAACTTTGAGGGAGCTCTCCTGGCATTGCGCAAGAGAAACACCGATGCTGTTGCGGAGATCAGTGAACAAATCGAGCAGCTCAACAAGCAGAAGCTGAAAGCGGAGAAGGAGAAAGCTTCAGCTCTCCGCGAAGCTGAGACCATCTCCTCGCAGCTTGACGGTGAGACATCTTCGAAGGTGCAATACGAGAAATTGGCTCGATCTCTTGAGGAACAGATTTCTGAGATTATGGCTCGTGTCGACGATCAGAACCATCAGGTTCAAGACTTCACCTCGCAGAAGAATCGCTTGGGCAATCAGAATGGAGATCTCGGTCGTCAGCTTGAAGATCTTCACTCGCAAATCGATCAAGTGCAGCGTGTGAAGAGCCAAATTGCCGCTCAACTTGATGAGGCAAAACGTGGAGCTGATGATGAGTCAAGAGATCGGCAAATGCTTAGCGCTCAAGCGAGAAACTATCAACATGACGCTGAGCAGATGAGATCAGCGCTCGAAGAGGCGACTGAGGAGAAGAATGAGATCAATCGACAGATCTCTAAAGCCAATCAAGAAGTTCAGCAGTTGAGGTCGAAATTTGAGGGCGAGGGGATGTTGAGAGGAGATGAGATCGAAGAGGCGAAGCGAAAGCAAGCACAAAAACACAATGAGCTTCAAGATGCGATTGCTGCGGCAAACACGAAGATCACTGCGCTCGACAAGCAACGCGCGCGCATTGTTGGGGATCTCGATGATGCACAGGTTGAGGCAGATCGCGCAATCGCGTACGCTGCATCGCTTGAGAAGAAGCAGAAAGACTTTGATGTGATTGTGGTTGAGTGGAAGAGACGAGCTGATGATATGGCCGCTGAGGTAGATAAAGCTCAGCGCGAAGCCCGCGGAGCGATCACCGAGATGCATCGAGCAAAAGCTGCTCACGATGAGGCAACTGAAGTCATCGAGGGACTTCGTCGTGAGAACAAAATCCTTCAATCAGAAGTCAAGGATTTAGCTGATCAACTCGGTGATGGCGGTCGATCTGTGCACGAGATGCAGAAATTGCTTCGTCGCTTAGAATCTGAGAAAGAAGAGCTTCAGAAAGCGCTCGATGATGCTGAAGGAGCTCTAGAAGCTGAAGAGGCTAAAGTGATGAGAGCACAGATTGAGGTGTCACAGATTCGAGCAGAGATCGAGAAACGAATCCAAGAGAAGGAGGCTGAATTCGAAAGCACTCGAAAGAATCATCAAAAAGCTTTGGAAAGCATGCAAGCGAGTATTCAGACTGAAGCCAAATCAAAGGGTGAAATGTTGAAAAGCAAGAAGAAGCTGGAAACTGATATCAACGATTTGGAGATTGCTTTGGATCATGCGAACAAAGCCAACAGTGACACGCAGAAGAATCTTAAGAAAGTGCAGGAACAGATTCGCGACTCGCAGCTGCAAGTGGAGGATGAGCAACGGCAGAGGGATGAGATGCGTGATCAATTCTTTAGTGCTCAAAAGCGCGGCGAGATGATTCAAGGAGAGAGGGATGAATTGAAGAGACAATTGAACAATTCTGAAGCCGATCGTCGACAATCCGAGCAAGACGCAGCGACAGCTAGGGAACACGCAAACGATCTCCTCGCACAAGTCACTTCATCGAATTCGATGAAGCGCAAATTGGAGGGTGAGATTCAGGCAATACACGCGGATGTTGATGAAACGATGAAAGACTATCGACGAGCTGAGGAGAACTCAAAGAGAGCGATTTCTGATGCGGCGCGTTTAGCTGAAGAGTTGAAGCAAGCTCAGGACGTTTCTCGAGTTGTTGAGTCGGCTCGTCAAGCTCTTGAGCATCAGGCTAAAGAGTTCAAAGTTCGTTTGGATGAGGCTGAAGCAGCGGCGCTAAAGGGTGGCAAAAAGGTTATCGATTTTCCAAAAACTATGATCAATTTTTCTTTAGACTATCTCCAAACTTGAGCAGCGGAATCGTGAGCTCGAGTCGGAATTGGCTAGTGAGCAAGCGAGATATCAAAATGTGGTTAAAGAGGTGCAAAAAGGTGATAAACGTGTTCGAGAGCTTGGCTTTCAGGTGAGATATTGAGATTGGGATTGGATTGAGATTGGATTGAGATTGAGATTGAGATTGAGATTGAGATTGAGATTGAGATTAGATTGAGATTGAGATTAGATTGAGATTGGATTGAGATTGAGATTGAGATTGAGATTGAGATTGGATTGGGATTGGATAGAGATTGAGATTGAGATTGAGATTGAGATTGACATTGACATTGAGATTGAGATGAGAAATTTCAGATTGAAGAGGACAAGAAAAACTTTTCGCGCCTCAATGACGTGGTCGAGAAGTTGAACGCGAAGATTAAGACGCAGAAAGTGCAAATCGAGGAGGCGGTGAGCATTGTTTAAATTGATCTAAACTTAGCCGACACTTAGAAGTTTTGATTGCAAGATTTGAGAAACAAAATGGACATAAGACTGACGTCTATTCGTTAGAAATGAAGCTTTTTGCCTTTGGAAATTGAAGAGCCTTTTGGAATTCTTTATAGAAATGATTGAAAATTTAAAAATAAACTTTAGGAGGAGCTGGCGAATGGGAACCTTCAAAAGTTCCGCGGAATCCAATCTCAGCTCGACGACGCTGAGGAGAGAGCCGACACAGCCGAGCAATCCCTAACCAAACTTCGCTCTCGTTCCCGCACCGCTGCCCCCAGCGGTCTTCAAGCATCAGCTTCAGCTGCTGTCATCGCGAGATCGAGAAGCCGAAGTCGTCTTGATTAAGTTCATTTCTACAAACAATAGCTATAGATTAGTTGCTCAATAAACCAATTTTTAATAACTCATTCAAGAAAATGCATTCAAAGCAACCTCAGCTTAACTTGTAAGTAAAATTTAAAATAGCTAAGTTTAGCCAATAGCTTGTTGACTATTGCCAAGCCTAGCCAATAGCTTGTTGTCTATTGCCAAGCCTAGCCAATAGCTTGTTGACTATTGCCAAGCCTAGCCAATAGCTTGTTGTCTATTGCCAAGCTTAGCCAATAGCTTATTAGCTATTGCCAGCTTATTAGCTATTGCTAAGCTAAATTCCCGTCTCCATTTCATTTAGCAAAGTTTTCAAATCCCGATCCTAGCTTTTAGTTCTCAAATTTCTCTAGGCATTATCCCAGCAGGATCGTTGGGTCTATTTTTTCAGATTGACAAGTGCTCTTTTCCAGAGAAAAGCGATTGATCCCAATGTAAGCTCAGCAATGAACACCATTGAGAAAAGAGTCAAAAAAAAAATTACGTAGCAGTTGCTTCCTGGTCTCCCAGATCTACTTGTCTACTGTGTTTGTCAAAGAGGGGAAGAAAAATCGACTCCAAATGTAAACGGGTTAGATCCGCCCCATTCTTGAGGGAATCGAGGAGGGGAATCAGAGAAGTTTGAGTAAGCAGAAAAGGGAAGAGTAAGCAGAAAAGGGAAGAGAAAGAAGAGATGCGCATAGGGGGTATATAAGCTCTTTTTCACAGTTCAACTTCATTCGTGCAGTCGTGTCCGAGTCCTCCGATTTTATTTCTGAGTGAACTTATCGACGTCGACCGATAGAGATGGACCACGAGGATGATCCTGGATGGCAGTTTCTGCGCATGAGCAGAGAGCAAATGATCGTGGTGAGTGAAAGATTTGTTTGAGCATCTTGTGAACCGTTTCTTTGGAACATTTTTATATCTAAGCTTTGCACAGCTCTATCTAGCTTCTATCTATCTAGCTTTTAGATCTAGATAAGCTTTGATAGCTAAGCTTTGATAGTTAAGTTTTGATAGCTAAGCTTTGATAGCTAAGCTTTGATAGCTAAGTTTTGATAGCTAAGCTTTGATAGCTAAGCTTTGATAGCTAAGCTTTGATAGCTAAGCTTCATTTCTCTCTAAGCTTTGATAGCTTTCATCTCTAAGCTTTAACAGCTTTCATTTCTAAGCTTTGACAATCCTTTCAAACATTTGTTTCAAGCCTTTGACTGACTTTGACATGACTTAAGACTTCAAATCTGTCTCACTATGCCTAAACCATTCAATTAAAAGTTAGCTTTTTAAATTCTTCAAATGGAGCTTAAGGTTTTGAGCTTTTGAACATAAACTTAGCAATCTTTTCCTTACAATCAGTTTAATAAAGACTTGATCTGCTAAAAGTTCAACTCTAACACCGAATTGATAAGAGTTCAACTCTAAGACCTACTTAATAGATAAGTTTTCTCCTTTCTGCCAATCGAATCCACTCGACTGAATCCATTTTGACATCTAAAGTCGAATCTTTCCTATTTTATTTGAAAATATGTTTCTATTCTTTGAAAAACTCTTCTCCTCTTTATTTTCTTTATCTGAGCTTCACATGTTTTCCATTAACGCTCAAGGATTCCCAATTTCAAGACCAATTCTCTTCACTCGATTTTTCCCAGTCCCTCAAAACATATGTGAAATTTTAAACGTGAAAAAGCACAAGAAATGTAAAGAGAAAGTTTCGAATTGTAGTACTGTTATAGTAGTACTATTGCAGCAGTACTGCAAACGAATTAACGAGATGCAACAGTACTATAGCTATAGTAGTACTGTTATAGTAGTACTGTTATAATAGCAGCTATAGTAGTACTGTTATAGTAGTACTGTTACTGTAACAGTACTACTAGACACTACTAGGTACTGTACCCTTTCTACATCAAAATGACAAACCTCAACCAATTTATGCGATCTATATAAATCTATATAGATTTATGTGATCTATTATATTCATGTGATTCATGTGATCTCAACTTTTTATAAATTCAATTTCCTCAGGAGCAATCGAAGCCTTATGACTCGAAAAAGGATTGCTGGGTGCCCGATGAGGAAGACGGTTTCGTGTCCGCTCAAGTCATGGAGGAGAAGGGAGACACCATCAAAGTTGTCACCATCAAGCAGAATGAGGTGAACAATATCGGATTTGGTGCCAACTCGTAACTCGTAAATTTTCAGATCACCCTCAAGAAGGAGCTCATCCAAGAGATGAATCCACCGAAATTCGAGAAAACCGAGGACATGTCCAACTTGTCTTTCCTCAACGACGCCTCTGTGCTTCATAACTTGCGCTCTCGCTACAAGGCTATGCTCATCTACGTAAGTAAATGTTTTTCAATAGATAACTAGATAGATAGCAAAACTAGATAACTAGATTTTCAATAGATAACTAGATAACTAGCTAACTAGTTAACTAACGAACCAATCACTTCATTTCTAGACCTACTCTGGCCTCTTCTGTGTTGTCATCAATCCCTACAAGCGTCTCCCAATCTACACCGACACTGTCGCTCGTATGTTCATGGGAAAAAGAAAAACCGAAATGCCGCCTCATCTCTTCTCGGTTTCTGATGAAGCTTACAGAAATATGTTGATCGATCATGAGAATCAATCTATGCTTATCACTGGAGAATCGGGAGCTGGAAAGACTGAGAACACCAAAAAGGTTATTGCTTATTTCGCTGCTGTTGGTGCTAAACAATCTGAAGCTGAAGGAATTGCTCAAGAAGGAGGCAAACAAGTCACTCTTGAAGATCAAATCGTTCAAACCAATCCCATCCTTGAGGCTTTCGGAAATGCCAAGACTGTCCGTAACAACAACTCTTCTCGTTTCGGAAAATTCATCCGAATTCATTTCTCGAAACTCGGACGTGTCGCTTCTTGCGATATTGAGCATTATCTTTTGGAGAAATCTCGTGTGATTCGTCAAGCTCCTGGAGAACGTTGCTATCACATTTTCTACCAAATCTACTCCAACTACAAGCCCGAGCTCAAGAAGCTCTTGCTTTTGGACCTCCCCATTCGGGATTACTGGTTCGTCGCTCAGGCTGAGTTGACTGTGGACGGTATTGATGACGTTGAAGAGATGAAAGCCACCGATGAGGCTTTCACCGTGCTTGGCTTCAGTGAGGACGAAAAGATGGACTGCTACCGTCTCATGTCGGGACATATGCACATGGGCAACATGAAATTCAAACAACGCCCACGTGAAGAACAAGCCGAGACTGATGGAACTGATGAGGCTACCAAAGCGGCTGCTATGTATGGAGTGGACATGGAGAAGTTCATGGGCGCTTTGATGAAGCCCCGTGTGCGTGTCGGTAACGAGTGGGTGGCCAAGGGACAGAACGTCGAGCAAGTCAACTGGGCCAAGGGCGCTATGGCTAAAGGTCTCTACAATCGTGTCTTCAACTGGCTTGTCCAAAAATGTAACGTTACCCTTGATCAGCAAGGAGTCTCTCGTGATCACTTCATCGGTGTGCTTGATATCGCCGGTTTCGAGATCTTCGACTTCAACTCTTTCGAGCAGTTGTGGATTAACTTTGTGAACGAAAAACTCCAACAATTCTTCAACCATCACATGTTCGTTCTTGAGCAAGAAGAGTACGCTCGTGAAGGTATCAAGTGGGTGTTCATCGATTTCGGACTTGATCTTCAAGCGTGTATCGAGCTCATTGAGAAGCCCATGGGTATCATTTCCATGCTTGATGAAGAGTGTATCGTGCCAAAAGCCACTGACACCACCTTGGCCCAGAAACTCAGCGAGCAACATCTTGGAAAACATCCAAACTTCGAGAAACCTAAGCCACCAAAGGGAAAACAAGCTGAGGCTCACTTTGCCATGCGTCACTACGCCGGAACTGTGAGATACAATTGCAGCAACTGGCTTGAGAAGAACAAAGATCCACTCAACGATACCGTTGTCTCATGCTTCAAGCAGTCCAACGAAAACGCTCTCCTCCGCACCATTTGGGAAGACTACACCACCCAAGAGGAGCAAGCTGAGCTCCAGAAATCTGGAGCTGCTGCTGGTGCCAAGAAGAAGGGTAAATCTGGTTCGATGATGACCGTGTCTATGCTTTACCGTGAGTCTCTGAACAATTTGATGACTATGCTTCACAAGACCCATCCTCATTTCATCCGTTGTATCATCCCCAACGAGAAGAAACAATCTGGAGTGCTTGACGCGGCTCTTGTCATGAACCAATTGACATGTAACGGTGTGCTTGAGGGTATCCGTATTTGCCGTAAAGGTTTCCCCAACAGAATGATGCATCCCGACTTTGTGCACCGTTATGCTGTCGTGGCTGCCACCGAGGCCAAGTCAGATCCTGATTCGAGGAAGTGCGCTGATGCGATCATGGGAAAACTTGTCGGTGAAGGTCATGTGACTAGCGAGAACTTCAACGTCGGTCTCACCAAAGTCTTCTTCAAGGCTGGTATCTTGGCGAAACTTGAGGATGTGCGTGATGAGAAGATGAACACCTTGTTCACCGGATTCCAAGCTGCCATCCGTTCGTATCTCGGAACGGTTAGTTTATTTTTAGTTTACTATTTCTTAAGCTAAAGTTAAACTAGCCTTTTTTGAAATAATAATAATATTAACAGCGAAAACACAAAAGTAATTAGTAATCGAGTAATCAAATCCAATTTAATTTTCAGACTGACAAGAAGAGACGTGAGGAACAAAAAGTCGGTCTTCTCATCATTCAACGAAACGTCAAATCATGGTGTGGACTTCGCACTTGGGAATGGTTCAAGCTCTATGGAAAAGTCAAGCCACTCATCTATGCTAGCAAGTTTGATGAGCAAATCGATGCTCTTAACGCTAAGCTCAAAGAGGTTGAAGGAAGTCTCACCAAAGAGCTCGAGATTCGTCAACAACTCGAAGTGCAAAACGCTAAGGTGCTTGAGGAGAAGAATCAATTGCTTGCCGATTTGGAGAAAGCTAAGGCTAATCTTGCTGAGTTTGGATCAAAGGTTGGACAATTGGAGGGTCAACACTCTGGAGCTGTTGGAGATCTCGACTCACTCAATGATGCCCTTGCTGCTGCTGAGGAGTCAAACTCTGAAGGACTTCGTGCCAAGAAACGCGCCGAGGGAGAATTGGAGGGACTGAAGAAACAACTCCAAGACTTGCAGATGAGCTTGAGAAAGGGCGAATCTGAGCGTCAATCTAAAGAACACCAAATCCGCTCTCTTCAAGATGAGATGCAACACCAGGAGGAGACTTGTGGAAAGCTTAACAAGGAGAAGAAACATCAAGAGGAGCTCAACCGAAAGCTCATCGAGGATCTCCAGAGCGAGGAGGACAAAGTCAATCACTCGAACAAAGTCAAGTCAAAGCTTGAGCAGACTTTGGACGAGTTGGAGGATGCTGTCAACCGTGAGAAGAGAAACAAAGCCGATGCTGAGAAGGACAAGAGAAAGCTTGAGGGTGAGCTTAAAGTCGCCACCGAAAACATCGAAGAGGCCACTCGCCAGAAGCTCGACTTGGAGAATAGCATTAAGAAGAAGGAGGCTGAACTCCAGAATGCCAACAGCCGTCTAGATGATGAGCAATCGCTTGTCAGCAAGCTTCAGCGACAAATCAAGGAGCTTCAAGCCACCCTTGGAACTCTTGAGGAAGAGGCTGAGAATGAGCGTGGATCGAGGAGCCGATCTGAGCGCGCCAAGGCTGAGCTCCAAAGTGAACTCGAGGACTTGAACAACCGTCTTGATGAGCAAGGAGGTGCCACCCAGACTCAATCCGAGATCAACAAGAAGCGTGAGGCTGAGTTGGCCAAACTCCGCCGTGACTTGGAGGAAGCCGCTCATCACCACGAGAACAACCTCTCCTCTTTGAAGAAGAAGCACCAAGATGCCGTCGCTGAGCTCTCTGAGCAAATCGACCAAGTCAACAAGGCAAAGAACAAGGCTGAGAAGGACAAGGTTCAATCTCAGCGTGAAGCCGAGAGCCTTCAATCACTTCTTGACCAAGAGTCCTCGACCAAGGTCCAGAACGAGAAGCTTGCCAAGCAATTCGAGAGCCAGCTCAGCGAGCTCCAATCTCGTGCTGATGACCAAGGCCGTGAACTCCACGACTTGACCTCTGTGAAGGGACGTCTCTCCGGACAAAACTCTGATCTTGGCCGTCAACTTGAGGATGTTGACTCTCAAGTCGCCAACATCAACCGTGTCAAATCTCAAATTCTTGCTCAACTCGATGAGGCCAAGCGAGCTGCTGATGATGAGGCCCGTGAACGCCAAGCTCTTCAAGCTGCTGCCCGCAATGCTCAAGCTGATGCTGAACAGGTCCGATCAGCTCTCGAGGAGGAAGTTGAGGCCAAGAATGATGTGAACCGTCAACTCTCAAAAGCCAATGCTGAGATTCAACAATGGAAGTCTCGCTTCGAAGGAGAAGGAATGCTCCGTGCTGACGAGATTGAGGAGGCCAAGAGAAAACAACAACAACGAATCCAAGAACTCACCGATTCGATTGAAGCCGCCACCCAGAAGATTGCTGGATTGGACAAATCGAAGGCAAGAATTGCTGGAGAACTCGATGATGCCCAAGTTGATGCTGATCGTGCCAACTCTTATGCTTCAACTCTCGAGAAGAAACAACGAGACTTTGATGATATCGTTTCTGAATGGAAACGCAAATCTGATGATCTTGCCGCTCAAGTTGACTCTGCTCAACGTGATGCCCGAAATGCAATTGCTGATCTTCATCGTGCTAAAGCTGCTCAAGATGAACTTGGAGAAATCATTGAAGGACTTCGACGTGAGAACAAAGCTCTTGGATCTGAGATCAAGGATTTGAGTGATCAACTTGGAGAAGGAGGACGATCCGTTCATGAAATGCAAAAGATCATCCGTCGTTTGGAGACAGAAAAGGAAGAGTTGCAGAAGGCTCTCGATGAGGCTGAGAATGCGCTCGAAGCTGAAGAAGCAAAGGTGATGAGAGCCCAAGTTGAAGTGTCTCAAATCCGATCAGAGATTGAGAAACGAATCCAAGAGAAGGAGGCTGAATTCGAAAGCACTCGCAAGAATCACCAAAAGGCTTTGGAAAGCATGCAAGCCAGCATCCAAACTGAGGCCAAGTCAAAGAACGAATTGCTCAAGTCGAAGAAGAAGCTTGAGGGAGACATCAACGAGTTGGAGATCGCTCTTGACCATGCAAACAAGAACAACGCTGACACACAGAAGAATCTCCGCAAACATCAAGAACAAATCCGTGAATTGCAACTCACCGTCGAGGAGGAACAACGCCAAAAGGATGAGGTCCGTGATCAATTGCAAGGAGCTGAGAAGAGAGCTCAGAATCTCGAACAAGACAAGGATGAGCTCAAGCACGCCTTCGCTGAGGTCGATCATCAACGTCGTCAAGCCGAAACTGAGGCTCACGATTGTCGTGAAGCCGCCAACGAATTCCAGCTCCAAGCCTCTTCATTGAACTCGGCCAAGAGAAAGTTAGAGGGAGAGATTCAAGCGATGCACGCTGATCTCGACGAGACCCTCAAGGAGTACCGCAACGCTGAGGATGAGGCAAAGAGGGCAATCTCTGACGCCACTCGTCTTGCTGAAGAGCTCAAACAAGAGCAAGAGCACGGATCAAGCCTTGAGCGAGCCCGCAAAGAGCTTGAACAACACCTTAAAGAGTTCCAAATTCGTCTCGACGAGGCCGAAGCTGCCGCACTCAAGGGAGGCAAGAAGGTGAGTTTTTTTGGGATTGTAGCTTGACAACTCTTTCACAGATTTTGGCTAAGTTTTGGGCTAAATTGCCTACTGTAACTTTTTTCAGACGATTGCTAAGCTCGAGCAACGCAATCGTGAACTCGAAGGAGAGTTGGACGGAGAGCAGCGCCGTTATGCTAACGCCACCAAGGAGGTGCAAAAGGCTGATCGTCGTGTGAAAGAACTTCAATTCCAAGTGAGTCTAAGCATCTCTAAGAAAAATCTAAGCATCTAAGCATCTCTAGTTGCTAACTTTATGAGAAAATAAAGAACATCAAGAAATGAGCTTTTTTTTGTAAACTCTGTGCATCAGATTCGCTTCTTAGCTTAGGAAAAGAAAAGAAAAGAAAGCTATTGTTGTTGTACTATTGTTGTACATTATTTTTAAAAAATTAATGGTTTTTTAAAATATTAAAAAAAAAAAAAAAAAAAAAAAAAAGAAAAAAAAAAAAAAAAAAAAAATAAAAAAAAAAAAAAAAAAAATTTTTTTCTTCATAAAAAAAAGAGAGGGTTAAAATAAAAAAAAGAGGGTGTTTATTAGTAAAAAAAAAAAAAAAAAAAAAAAAAAAAAAATAAAAAAAAAAATACAATACTATTGTTTTAAAGGCTTTAAACTTTTAAAATCATTCTATTCATCGGGTTTTACTTACCCAAATACCTTTCTAGATCGATGAGGACAAGAAGAACTTCGATCGTCTCAACGATCTCGTCGATAAACTCCAAGGCAAGATTCGTACCCAGAAGAATCAACTCGAAGATGCTGTGAGTTTTAAAAGAAAGATATTAAAAAGATATGCAAAGAAAATTCAAAAACAAAATGATTCTTTCATATTTTTTTTGTTATTAGAAGAATTACCGTATTTTTTCGAATAGAAGACCGGGTAAAGAGTATGATCGCGTACTCCTGCGTAGCAGCCCTTTTTTAACATTTCTTTTCTGCATAAAAGCTTTCAATCAAGTGATATAGAGCTGGAAAATGACTCAAAAATACCACATGAACTAACAGATTTTTGAGTCATTTTCCAGCTCTATAGCACTTCATTGAAAGCTTTTAGGCAGAAAAGAAATGCTAAAAAGGGCTACTACGCAGGAGTACGCGATCATACCCTTTACCCGGTCTTCTATTCGAAGAAATACGGTATATGAGCAATTTTCTTCATACAGCCTTCTTTTGGTTTAACAAGTGTTTAATTTTAAAGAAAAATCAGTGAATTGCTATAATTGCTATGCTAAATGCTAAAAGTCTTCACTTTCAACTTTCAAAACAATTCCCTGACTCTACAAAATTGAATTTAGACTTATTTTTGCTTTTGCTTTTGATTTAGCTTTGGCTTTGGCTTTTGCTTTTGCTTTTGATTTAGCTTTTTCTTTTGCTTTTTCTTTTGCTTTTCCTTTTCCTTTTGCTTTTCCTTTTGCTTTTCCTTTTGCTTTTCCTTTTCCTTTTCCTTTTCCTTTTGCTTTTCCTTTTGCTTTTGCTCTAAATTTGATCTAAATCATTGTTTCATTGCCTTAACAACTGACGCTTTAGAAATTGACTGATGAGAATGAAAAAACCAGATCAAAAGTTTAAAAAAAAAAGATTGAAAGCTTATCAATCAATAAATTAAGAGAATTTTCTAGGAGGAGCTGGCGAACGGGAACCTTCAAAAGTTCCGTCAAATCCAAGCTCAAATGGAGGACGCTGAGGAGAGAGCTGACTCGGCTGAGAACTCGCTCACAAAACTTCGGTGAGTCGAGAATGGGAAAGAGTCTTGAAAAGCGATATTGTAGAGATATTGTAGATAATATTGTAGAGATAGTGTAGAGATATTGTAGATACTATTGTAGAGATATTGTAGAGCTATTGTAGAGCTATTGTAGAGATATTGTAGAGCTAAGATGAATTTTTCTTTCTTGCTTTAACCAATAAACGATTGAACGACTTGTTTGACTTGTTCGGCGACAATCGGCTTGTTTTTAAGCCGAATTTAAGCCGAATTTTTACGGCAGTAAGTCGTAAACTTTCTTATTTCTTATCTTACTTTCTTTCTTTTCTTAAAAGAAAACTATTCTTTCAATAGATTCATTTTTCATTTCCAGCTCGAAAACTCGTGCCGGCACATCGGTTGGACCCGGTCTTCAGGGATCCGCTTCGGTTGCCGTGATGCGCGCGCCAAGTCGCTCGAAATTCTAGAAACGGATTCGCACGTTTCTCATCAAAAACACATATCTCGACCTAATCTTTTTCTATTTTCTATTTTTTATTTTTAGCTTATAGAATTTCTTTAGTTTTTTTTTAACAATAAACCTACTCAAATAGATTTTCAATTACAAAGCATGATCGTCGATTCTTTGGCGATATGCCCGTTGTGGGGGCACACAACTGCTAGTGTAAGAGAGATTTTAAGGAGGAGGAAGAAGGAGGGAGAAGGAGGAAGATGGAGGGAGATGGAGGAAGATGGAGGGAGAAGGAGGGAGAAGGAGGGAGAAGGAGAAAGACGGAGAAAGATGGAGAAAGAAGGAGCAAGATGCAACAAGAAGAAGCAAGAAGAGAAAAAAGAAATTGAACCAAAAAATCTCTATCACACATACAAATAGTTAGGGGGAAATAAGGGAAAATGAAGAGATTTAGGTCATCAAAGGAGACCCAATAAAGATTTGGGGACAAAACTGGGGGATTTAGCCATTCCCACGTGCAAAATCCTATGCAATAGTGGAAAAGGAGAAGAGATGACAGGGAAAAAAAGGGGAAAATGTCAAATCTAGCATGATATAAAAGAAGATTTTTTGACTGAAGTCACTCTATTTTTGAGCTCACTCCAAAGCTAATTCTCTTCTTCGACAATGTTCGACTGTGAGAACGATCCGGGATGGCAGTTTCTTCGAATGAGTCGCGAGCAAATCATTCAAGTTTGTGAAAAATCTGAACGATCGACTCAATTTTGACCAATCTAAGACCAATTTGAGTCTTGCAAAGGTTTTGGAAAGTTTTTCGCACAGCTTATATTAATAGGTTGATGCATAAGTGTTTTTGTTCCTTTTCATCAGCCGTTTCAAGCCAACAAATGCACCAATTAAACAACGGTTGATTTCATTAGAAAAAGCAATTATTTTTCTGCAAAATAACATTAAAACGGGTTTAAAAATATTTAATGCCTGGATTTTCTTGAGAGTATGAAGTCGGGTAGTCAAAAAGGGCTAACTCGATGATGCGGTTTAGGCTCAGGCTCAGGCTCAGGCTAAGCCTCAGCCTAAGCCTGAGCCTGAGCCTGAGCGGTTTAGACACCTTAGCTAAAGAAAACCTATCTTCGTGTCAATAGATAGAGAAAAGATAGAGAAAAAAACGTTTGATATTTCGCCAAAATTTCAGAGAAATTCATTCAGCCAATTTTTCCGTAGAGTTTTTTATAGATTTTTACGAAAAAGGCGTTTTTCACTCTCGAATTTGCTTGAAAGTGAACCGAAATTCATTTAAAAAGATGCAAATTGAACAAAAAAAAACACTTTTTTTATAGAGCAAACTATAGATTAATTGGTGAATTTGTTACTTTTTAACAGAAGTACGAAAAAAACGAAAAGACTTATGCATCAACCTAATAATTTTATGATCGTTTCCATTCTTTTTTGCTGTGTTTTAATTACATCAATTATTCGTTGAATCCTATTGGATTCTATTGGATCCTATTGAATCCTATTGGATCCTATTGAATCCTATTGGATCCTATTGAATCCTATTGGATTCTATTGGATTCTATTGGATTCTATTGGATTCTATTGGATCCTATTGGATTCTATTGGTGTTTTAATTACATCAATTATTCGTTCATGAGACATTTGTTTGTAATGGGAGAAATGAAGCATTTCATGTTTTCTTCTTCTTCTTCTTCTTCAGCATTCTTCATTTTCGATTTCATAGCTCTTGATTTCAGTTCTTGGAAAAACGAAAAGACTTATGCATCAACCTAATAGGTTGACCGGAAAATTCTTTCCGTTTTTTGACGCTAGATCTAACTTTTTATTTTACGCATCAAAAACGCCAAATAAAAAAACAGAATTTATCTACTCGAAATATTCACCGTCAACATCAATAAAATCCTGCCACTTATCCGGCAACAAATAGATTCCGCGGCGGTAAAACTCACGTGGCTTCGAAGCTGAGTGAGTGAGAAAAACTGAGTGAGTGAGAAGCGCATTTCCTCGACGTTTTGAAAGATCTTTCCACGCAAATGATGCTCCAGAGACCTGGAAAAATGATAATCGGACGATTCTGGACAAAATGCCTGAACAGATGATAGTCCGATGGTGTGACAAGCGTGAGTGACAAGCGCACCATCGGACTATCATGGTGCGCTTAGTAGAGCTAGAATCTTTACAAATTTTTTTTGGAGCTGGGCCTTTACCCCTTTGCGAAGCTGGGCCTTGAAAATTCACAAAAACAACGACTTCCAAAAACTTCCCCAAAAGTCATTTTGTAGAGAAACAATTAATAGTTTTAAATCGTTTAAATAGAAATCTTGTTGTTGCTTATTTTTAGAAGAGATTTTGAAATAAAAATTGAAGACTTATGCATTAATCTGCATTAAGGTAATGCAATACTTTCAAAAGGTGCGTTAATCCTGCCTTAATCAAACTGCCAGCTTGCATTTGGTATCTTCATTCGTTATTTTCATTCAATCTTCATTTTTATTCAATTTTCAGTGAATTTCATTGAATTTTAGTGAATTTCATTGAATTTTAGTGAATTTCATTCAATTTTAGTGAATTTCATTCAATTTCATTGCAATTTCATTCAATTTTAGTGAATTTCATTCAATTTCATTCAATTTCATTCAATTTTAGTGAATTTCATTCAATTTCATTCAATTTCCATTCAATTTCTATTGAATTTCTATTGAATTTCATTCAATTTCATTCAATTTCAGTGAATTTTAGTGAATTTCATTCAATTTCATTCAATTTCATTCAATTTCATTCAATTTCATTCAATTTCATTCAATTTCTATTGAATTTCTATTGAATTTCATTCAATTTTCATAATTTCCATAGAATTACCTTTAATTTTTGATATGATTCAATCAGAAATCAGAAAAGAAAAAAATTCTGAATCGTTAATCCGTTAATCCGTTAATCCAATCGTTAATTCAGCTCATTAAGCTTTTAAGAACTAGACAATTTTACCGTACTTTCATTTGCTTATTGCTGAGTGCAGATAAGAAAATGTGATTACGAGAAAAAACTAATGGGATATTCAACTTATTTTTCATTTCTAGGAGAGTATTAACAGCTAAGAAAGTATTGATTTCAATCAAAATCCAAGCTTTCAAAGCTATCCAACTATCCAGCTATCCAAGCTTTTGTTTCAATTCCGATATCCAAAAACAACTCGTTCTTCAATCTCTGATCATTGTTTTTTTATTTTCTCACTTTTGCTGAGAAAGAGCTGAGTAATGGATCCTTTTGAAGAAGAAAAAGTACCAGAGAAACTCGTGTTTCAACTCGAAATGTTTAGAGGGACTTTTAAAAATGTAATTTCAAATAAATCTAACTAAAAACTACTAGAATTAATTGTTTTTCTTCAAAAAAATAATACTATTATTGTTTTAACTTTCAAAAAGAATTCTTATCTTTAATAAAACTATATTTAGTCTCCATGTATTCTTTCAGTGATCTTCGAAAAGCCAAAATCATTTAGCACATATAAAATTACCAGTACTGATCAGTGTTTGGCTTACTGTTAGAATTTTCTCTTTCAGAGATCTTCATCATAGCATAGATCTTCAACTACTACAGGAATTCTCACATTTTTTCTTTTCGTTGTTTCAATGGGGTTGGAGGAGGTGGAAAGAACTTTACAACAAACGCTTTCCCTTGGGCCTTCCCCCGCAGGATCTCTCCTCCTCCTCCTTGCTTGATCTTCCCATCCGCAGGATCTCTCCTCCTCCTCCTTGCTTGATCCTCCAACCTCTCAATGTCCTTCTTGATCTCCCCATCCTTTTCTTAAAACCCATTTTTTTCACACAAAAGAGAAAGACAACTGTCTTTGAGGGATTCCCTGAAAACTCTCTACAGCTTTTCTTTCGCTTTCCAAGTTTTCTGAGAATTTCCAGAACACTTGAGGCCCTGAGCACGAAATGGGGACTGAGAAAAAATATTAAAACGAAACAAAAGCTACTGTAAATTGCTCTAGCTACTGTAGATTGTTCTAGCTACTGTAGATTGCTCTAACTACCATAGATTGCTCTAGCTACTGTAGATTGCTCTAACTAATGTAGCTACTGTAGATTGCTCTAACTACTATAGCTAGTCTGTAGATTGCTCTAACTACCATAGATTGCTCTAGCTACTGTAGATTGCTCTAACTTGATTAAAGAATCTGAATTTAAAGTAGAGAGAAAATCAAACAATGAAAACAAATTTTCTTGTCTTCTTTCTTGTTCTCTGAATACCCTATAAATTGTTCAACCAAAAAATAGATCATAATGAGTTTTAGTGAAATTTCAAGAATTTTATGCAATTAAACTGTGCAGAGTATGTGAAATTTTGTTTATTAACATAATAAAATGAATCTAAACGAGATTTTGACAAGAGCGCTCTCAAAAATTGCATAAATTTGCGACACTTGGCTCTCAACTTTTGAAGGTCATATAAAAAAGTTGAAAGCTTGAATCGATTAGATAATTGACACCATTATAGGAGAAATACTTAAGATTTATCTCCAGAAAAATCAGAACGATTCACTCAATTTTGACCAATCTAAGCCCTCTAAAGTGCGGTGAGCCACCATGTAGTTTGTCGATGTCGATTTAAAACTCTGCTATCTAATGAAGAGCTTTTAGATAAAAGCTAATGAATAAAGCAAGCCAATGAATAGAGCAAACCAATGAATAGAGCAAAGCAAGCCAATCAATAAAGCAAGCAAACTTTATCGTTTAACTCTAATGCCGATGCTGACTAGAGTTGGTTAAGCACTTGATTGTTCGTTACGGAGTAATACATTGAAAATGATCAATCTTGAACCTACTGTCAAGTCCAGTCTTGCTAAAGTATATTGGTATGAAGAGCTTTTAGATAAAACCCAATGAATAAAGCAAGCAAACTTTATCGTTTAGATAAAAGCTAATGAATAGAGCAAGCCAATCAATAAAGCAAGCCAATCAATAAAGCAAACCGATCAATAAAGCAAGCCAATGAATAAAGCAAGCCAATGAATAAAGCAAGCCAATCAATAAAGCAAGCAAACTTTATCATTTACTTTGTTCATGCTGGTTAAGTGATTAGTATTCTTGCCTAACGTTCCGGAAGCTCTATGATTCGATCCAATTGCGAAAATTGGGATTCAATCTCTCTACAGTATTGCAAAATCTTAAACCAAAACCCAAAACCAAATCCCAAAACCTCCCAAAACCTCCCAAAGTCAAGCCAAATGAATTCTCTTCCAGGATCAATCTCAACCCTATGACTCAAAGAAAAACTGCTGGGTGCCCGACGAGGAGGATGGTTTCCAATCGGGTGAAATCATCAAAACCGCCGGGGAAATGGTCACCGTTGTCACCAGATCTCAGAATGAGGTGATTGGACAATCGATGATCAAAAAGTAAACTCGATTTTTTCAGATCACTCTCAAGAAAGAGCTTGTCCAAGAGATGAATCCACCGAAATTCGAGAAAACCGAGGACATGTCCAACTTGTCTTTCCTCAACGACGCCTCTGTGCTTCATAACTTGAGAGCTCGCTACAAGATGATGCTTATCTATGTGAGACATTAAAATGTTATAAAATTGCTGACTTTAAGTTAAAGTACTTACATCATTAACTATTTTAAAGTAAAGTAAGTTCAGTAAGTAAGTTCAGTCACTTTTAACAATGACAGTAAAGACAGTATTCTGTTTCTAGTACTATTTTGTTCAACAATTCAAGAATGAACTATTTCTAGACCTACTCTGGCCTCTTCTGTGTTGTCATCAATCCCTACAAGCGTCTTCCCATCTACACCGAATCTGTTGCTCGAATGTACATGGGAAAAAGAAGAAACGAAATGCCGCCTCATCTCTTTTCAGTTTCTGATGAAGCTTATAGAAATATGTTGATCGATCATGAGAATCAATCTATGCTTATCACTGGAGAATCAGGAGCTGGAAAGACTGAGAACACCAAAAAGGTTATTGGTTACTTTGCCGCCTTGGGAGCTAAGCAAAACGCTGCTGAGGGAGTGACTGCTGATGATGGAACCAAGAAGGCTACTCTTGAGGATCAAATCGTTCGTACCAACCCTGTCCTCGAAGCTTTTGGAAATGCCAAGACTGTCCGTAACAATAACTCTTCTCGTTTCGGAAAATTCATTCGTATCCATTTCTCTCGATCTGGACGTGTCGCTTCTTGCGATATTGAGCATTATCTTCTCGAGAAATCTCGTGTGATTCGTCAAGCTCCTGGAGAACGTTGCTATCACATTTTCTACCAAATTTTCACCGGATATGTTCCTGGACTTAAGGAGAAGCTTTTGCTTGATAAACCAATCAAGGAATACTGGTTTGTCGCCCAAGCCGAGTTGACTGTCGATGGTATCAACGA
The DNA here is from genome assembly GCA_958450365.1 of Mesorhabditis belari. Taxonomy (NCBI): domain Eukaryota; kingdom Metazoa; phylum Nematoda; class Chromadorea; order Rhabditida; family Rhabditidae; genus Mesorhabditis; species Mesorhabditis belari. The sequence goes on from CAUEEP010000938.1 coordinate 2,224,357, forward strand.
CACCGAAGAGTTCCAAGCCACCGAAGAGTCCTTTGATATTCTCAATTTCTCAAAAGATGAGAAAACGGACTGCTACAAGCTCATGTCCGCTCATATGCACCTGGGCAACATGAAATTCAAACAACGCCCACGTGAAGAACAAGCCGAGACTGATGGAACTGATGAGGCAGAGAAAACGGCTGCTATGTATGGAGTGGACACCGAGAAGTTCTTGTTGGCTCTCTTGAAGCCTCGAGTGCGTGTCGGAAACGAGTGGGTCTCGAAAGGACAAAACTGTGAGCAAGTCAACTGGGCTAAAGGAGCTATGGCTAAAGCCGTCTACAACCGTGTCTTCAACTGGATTGTCTCTAAGTGCAACCAGACTCTTGATCAGCAAGGTATTGCTCGCGATCACTTCATCGGTGTGCTGGATATCGCTGGTTTCGAGATCTTCGACTTCAACTCTTTCGAGCAGTTGTGGATTAACTTTGTGAACGAAAAACTTCAACAATTCTTCAACCATCACATGTTCGTTCTTGAGCAAGAGGAATACCAAAGAGAAGGAATTGCCTGGACCTTTATCGATTTTGGACTTGATCTCCAAGCCTGTATCGAGCTCATTGAGAAGCCTATGGGTATCATTTCCATGCTTGATGAAGAGTGTATCGTTCCAAAGGCTACCGACTTGACTCTCGCTCAAAAGCTGAATGATCAACACTTGGGCAAACATCCAAACTTCGAGAAGCCCAAGCCACCAAAGGGAAAACAAGCTGAGGCTCACTTTGCCATGAAGCATTATGCTGGAACTGTGAGATACAATTGCACTAATTGGCTTGAGAAGAATAAAGATCCTCTCAACGATACTGTTGTTGCTTGCATGAAGGCCTCAAATGACAATGCTCTCCTCCGCACCATTTGGGACGACTACGTCACTCAAGAGGAGCAAGCTGAGCTCCAGAAATCTGGAGCTGCTGCTAGTGCAAAGAAGAAGGGTAAATCTGGTTCGATGATGACCGTGTCTATGCTTTACCGTGAGTCTCTGAACAATTTGATGACTATGCTTCACAAGACCCATCCTCATTTCATCCGTTGTATCATCCCCAACGAGAAGAAACAATCTGGAGTGCTTGACGCGGCTCTTGTCATGAACCAATTGACATGTAACGGTGTGCTTGAGGGTATCCGTATTTGTCGTAAAGGTTTCCCCAACAGAATGATGCATGCCGACTTGGTTCACCGGTATGCCATTCTTGCCGCCACTGAGGCCAAGTCGGACTCTGATCCAAAGAAGTGTGCAGCAAACGTGATGGGACGAATGGTGAAAGAGGGTTATGTCACTGATGAGAACTTCAAAGTCGGAGTCACTAAAGTGTTCTTCAAAGCCGGCATCCTTGCCCATCTCGAGGACATTCGTGACGAGAAGTTGGCTCAAATTTTCACTCTCTTCCAAGCCTTCATTCGCTCTTACCTTGGCGCGGTGAGTTGATTAAAAATAAACAAATTCAAGAATCGTATCTTTAATAATTTAGTACATTAACTAGCTAGCCTAAGCTTAAGCTACTTAAGCTTAAGCTACTTAAGCTTAGGCTACTTAAGCTTAGGCTACTTAAGCTTAAGCTAAAGATCGAGTTTAAAGTAGTGGATTAGTTGACTTTGTCTATAGCTTTTAAAACAAAATCAATTTTCATCCAATCCCATTTTCAGACTGACAAGAAGCGCCGCGAGCAACAGCGAATCGGATTGCTTATCGTTCAACGAAACGTCAAATCATGGTGTGGACTTCGCACTTGGGATTGGTTTAAGCTTTACGGAAAAGTCAAACCACTCATCTATGCTAGCAAGTTTGATGAACAACTTGATGCCCTTAATGCAAAACTCCAAGAAGTCGAGGGAACTCTCAAAAAAGAAGCCGAACTCCGCAGTCAACTCGAGTCTCAAAACAGCAAGATTCTCGCCGAGAAGAATCAACTCTTTGCCCATTTGGAGAAAGCTAAGGCTAGCGTCTCTGAGCATGAGGCAAAGGTGAACCACCTTGAGTCACAGCATAGTGGAGCCGTTCGTGATTTGGATGATGTGAATGACGCTCTGGCTATTGCTGAGGAGTCGAACTCTGATGGACTTCGTGCCAAGAAACGTGCTGAAGGAGAGTTGGATGGGTTGAAGAAACAACTCCAAGACTTGCAGATGAGCTTGAGAAAGGGTGAATCGGAGCGTCAATCTAAAGAACACCAAATCCGCTCTCTTCAAGATGAAATGCAACACCAAGATGAAACTGTTGCCAAGTTGAGCAAAGAGAAGAAACATCAGGAGGAGATGAACCGAAAACTTGTTGAGGATCTTCACAGTGAGGAGGATAAAGTCAATCACTCGAACAAAGTCAAGTCAAAGCTTGAGCAAACTTTAGATGAGTTGGAGGATGCTCTAAACCGCGAGAAGCGAAACAAAGCTGAAGCTGAGAAAGACAAGAGAAAGGCTGAGGGTGAGCTGAAGATTGCTAATGAAAACATTGAGGAAGTTAGCCGGCAAAAGCTCGACTTGGAGAACAACTTGAAGAAGAAGGAGGCCGAGTTGCACAACATCAATAGCCGGCTTGAGGATGAGCAATCTTTGGTTGGAAAGCTTCAACGTCAAATCAAAGAGCACCAATCCCGTGTTTCGGAGCTTGAAGAAGAGCTTGACGGTGAGCGTGATTCTCGAAATCGTGCTGAACGCTCGAAGCATGAGCTCCAGAGTGAACTCGAAGACTTGAACAATCGCCTTGATGAGCAAGGAGGAGCCACCCAGGCTCAATCCGAAGTCAACAAGAAGCGTGAGGCTGAGCTTGCCAAGCTTCGTCGTGACATTGAGGAGGCTGGACATATCCACGACAACCAATTCTCCGCCCTCAAGAAGAAGCACACTGACGCCGTTGCTGAACTCTCTGAGCAAATCAATCATGTTAACAAATCGAAGAACAAGGCTGAAAAAGACAAGGTCCAAGCCCAACGTGATGCTGAAGGACTTCAATCTTTGCTCGACCAAGAAGTTGCTACCAAGGTCCAGCACGAGAAGCTTGCCAAGCAATTCGAGAGCCAGCTCAGCGAGCTTCAATCTCGTGTTGATGACCAAGGCCGTGAACTCCATGATTTGACCTCTGTGAAGGGACGTCTCTCCGGACAAAACTCTGATCTTGGCCGTCAACTTGAGGATGTTGACTCTCAAGTCGCCAACATCAACCGTGTCAAATCTCAAATTCTTGCTCAACTCGATGAGGCCAAGCGAGCTGCTGATGATGAGGCCCGTGAACGTCAAGCTCTTCAAGCTGCCGCCCGCAATGCTCAAGCTGATGCTGAACAAGTCCGATCAGCTCTCGAGGAGGAAGTTGAGGCCAAGAATGATGTGAACCGTCAACTCTCAAAAGCCAATGCTGAGATTCAACAATGGAAGTCTCGCTTCGAAGGAGAAGGAATGCTCCGTGCTGACGAGATTGAGGAGGCCAAGAGAAAACAACAACAACGAATCCAAGAACTCACCGATTCGATTGAAGCCGCCACCCAGAAGATTGCTGGATTGGACAAATCGAAGGCAAGAATTGCTGGAGAACTCGATGATGCCCAAGTTGATGCTGATCGTGCAAACTCTTATGCTTCAACTCTCGAGAAGAAACAACGAGACTTTGATGATATCGTTTCTGAATGGAAACACAAGTCTGATGATCTTGCCGCCCAAGTTGACTCTGCTCAACGTGATGCCCGAAATGCAATTGCTGATCTTCATCGTGCTAAAGCTGCTCAAGATGAACTTGGAGAAATCATTGAAGGACTTCGACGTGAGAACAAAGCTCTTGGATCTGAGATCAAGGATTTGAGTGATCAACTTGGAGAAGGAGGACGATCCGTTCACGAAATGCAAAAGATCATCCGTCGCTTGGAGACAGAAAAGGAAGAGTTGCAGAAGGCTCTCGATGAGGCTGAGAATGCGCTCGAAGCTGAAGAAGCAAAGGTGATGAGAGCCCAAGTTGAAGTGTCTCAAATCCGATCAGAGATTGAGAAACGAATCCAAGAGAAGGAGGCTGAATTCGAAAGCACTCGCAAGAATCACCAAAAGGCTTTGGAAAGCATGCAAGCCAGCATCCAAACTGAGGCCAAGTCAAAGAACGAATTGCTCAAGTCGAAGAAGAAGCTTGAGGGAGACATCAACGAGTTGGAGATCGCTCTTGACCATGCAAACAAGAACAACGCTGACACACAGAAGAATCTCCGCAAACATCAAGAACAAATCCGTGAATTGCAACTCACCGTCGAGGAGGAACAACGCCAAAAGGATGAGGTCCGTGATCAATTGCAAGGAGCTGAGAAGAGAGCTCAGAATCTCGAACAAGACAAGGATGAGCTCAAGCACGCCTTCGCTGAAGTTGATCATCAACGTCGTCAAGCCGAGAACGACGCTCGCGACTCCCGCGATCAAGCCAACGAGCTGCAACTCCAGGCCTCAACTCTTTCATCGACAAAGAGAAAGTTGGAGGGAGAGATCGCAGCTCTTCACTCGGATTTGGACGAGACAATGAAAGAGTTCCGTTTGGCTGAAGAGAACAGCAAGAAAGCAATTGCTGACGCGACTCGTTTGGCTGAAGAGTTGAAGCAAGAGCAAGAGCATGGAGCTGCTCTTGGACGCAGCAAGACCGAGCTCGAGCAGCGTCTGAAGGAGTTCCAAGTGCGTCTCGACGAGGCTGAAGCTGCGGCGTTGAAGGGCGGAAAGAAGGTAGAAGGTTTTTTGGTTAGTCATATAAAATTGTTTCCAGACCATTGCCAAACTCGAGCAACGCATTCGCGAGTTGGAAGCTGAGCTCGATGGAGAGCAACGCCGATATGCTATTGTTCTGAAAGAAGTGCAGAAGACCGATCGTCGCACCAAAGAGCTTCAGTTCCAGGTGAGTTCTACAGATTTTTGATTATATAAGAAGCCTTGTTTTAAGTACCAGAAACTGTCTTTAAACTAGCTGCTCTATTTCTAAACAAATTTCAGATTGATGAGGACAAGAAGAACTTCGAACGCCTCAACGATCTCGTCGACAAACTCCAGACGAAGATCAAGACGCAGAAGAGACAAATCGAGGATGCTGTAAGTGGATTGGCAACTATGGATTCAACTCATTTAATATTTTAGGAAGAGCTCGCCAACACAAATCTCCAGAAATTCCGCGGAATCCAGGCTCAATTGGAGGACACCGAGGAGAGAGCCGACTCGGCTGAAGACTCGCTAACCAAACTTCGGTAACAAAGTTACAAGAGTTCACAAGAGTTAAAGAGTTTACAAGATTTTAAGTGATCTACATTGAATCAAAGACTCAACAGTACTATACTGTAAAGCTGTACTATAAAGCTGTACTGTAAAGCTGTACTATTAAGCTGTACTGTAAAGCTGTACGGTAAAGCTGTACTGTAAAGCTGTACTATAAAGCTGTACTGTAAAGCTGTACTGTAAAGCTGTACTATTAAGCTGTACTGTAAAGCTGTACGGTAAAGCTGTACTATAAAGCTGTACTATAAAGCTGTACTGTAAAGCTGTACTGTAGAGAGCTCTAATCTCTTGCCTCACTAGAGTAAATTGGAGAAACTAGTCGGCCAATGAAGCTTAATAGAACTATGCAACAATTTGTTTATTTGCTATTTGTTTAATATCCAGATTTATCCATAATATCCACATTCTAGAACCATTTTTAGATCAAAAACTCGTGCTGGTACCTCAGTCGGCCCAGGACTCCAAGGATCCGCTTCTGTCGCTGTTATGCGCGCGCCAAGCCGTGGAAAATTCTAAAACATTTTCTAATAATTTTCTCATTTCTAGTAGTCTTTCTATGTAATCTTTTGCTATTTTCTAAAACTTTGAATAAAGAATTAAACATATAAACGCAAAGAATTCGTCGAAGATTTTGATTAGTCAGGTAACTTTTTAGTCAGGTAAGTCAGGTAGTCAGGTAACTTTTTAAAAAAAGCAGTCAGTCAGGCAGTCAAGCACTTAATTTTTGGTTTTCAAATGATATCTATTATATTCAACTAATCAATCCCGAGAAAAACGAGAGATTTTTTGATTTTTTTGTTATCGTTTTCTTACTTTAGTTACTTATTTAAATACTACAATGGTTTAAAAGAAATTCGCATTTTGTAGTGAAAATACAGGTAAATTTCCCGTTACAAATTTGCGATAAAGCCATTTTTTTTTTGCTTAATTGACCACAATAGATTTCTATGCTAGCCGTAGATTTGAAAATTTTTACCCAGAATTTTTTTAGGCTCAAGAATTTGAATCCGATTCGACTTTTCAACTACAATAATCCCTAAGGCTGGAAATAGAAGTAAGCTGGACAAGAATAAAAGAAAGAACTCAGCTTTGATGACAGGCTGGAGAGAAAAGCGAAAACGGAAAACGGAAAAGAAAGAAAGCTGAGGCCCACTTTATTGTTGATGATTGTTAGAGATAAAAACTGAGTTAGAAAACGGGCTAGTGATCAGCAGGGATAAGAATTCGATAGAGAAATGGAGAGCTCCACTGTGGCTCATTGCTAGAGCTCATTCTCACTCTTTGCTAGAGCTAGAGATGAGTTGAAAGAGGGATTTTAGAGAGATGAGCTTCATTGAGCTGATGTGAGAGAAGAAATCGGACCAGTTGTTCTAGAGATCTAAAGTCTATGAGCTGATCCAAGCCAACATTGGTAGAGATTGGTAGAGCTAGTGATCAACAGGGCTTAGGCTCAGCCATTTCTCTATTCAGATAGAGAAATGGGAAATTTTTATCCAGAATTTTTTACTGGTTAAGCATTTGAATCCCATTCGACTTTTCAACTATTGGATTGGTGAATTGAAAATTGCCGGCTATTTCGCGGGACTCGCAGATAGAAAAAACAACAGCATTGAACCAGCTGAAAGGGGGTTTGGTTACCTCAACATTTCCTCAAATTATTGAGGAGAAAATTATGCTTCCAGCTTTTTATTTTTTGGTATTTTTCTTCACTTCTTCTATTGCATTTGACAATTTGCCACCAGGACATATTCGTCATGCCATGCTTCATGGGTTCCTACAAGAGCACAGTGCAGGCTTGGCAGCTGCTAATATTAAAAAGATACCAATACAATAATCCCTAAGGCTGAAAATAAAAGTAATCGATTGGAAAATCGATTCGAACCAGCTGAAAACGTGAACCCGGGGGATTTTTCGGGATGGGAAAACTGAATGCAACCGAAATACTTACGCGAAATATCTACTACATTTTACGTTACTAAAGGAAAGCTGGGTAATAGCTGGGTAAATCGAAAGTGATCAAAATGATGATAAACCTTTGACGTTTATAGTGAATTTATATGAAAACCCTGTTCCAGAAGCTGTGCGATTGTGTAAACATGAAAATTTATTTATTTTTTGCATAAATGTGCCCCCTCTTGCACAAGGTAGAATTAAATTTTTCGAAATAAACGAGAAACTTTAATAACTTTGTTATTTTTCAATATTTTTATGATCTCTTTTTACTTGGCGATGACCTAACCCACCGTTTGGTCAAATCGTCGTGAATATTTCAAATTTGGCTTTATTTTGATCCCAAGCGCTCGAGCATAGCAACGCCTGAAAAGCGGGGAAGTCTACTCAGTCGATTTTCGAAATTCAAACCACCCTATATCCGGGGGTTTGCCAGATAACGTGCGATTACCCGGCCGTACAAAGAACACCTTGTCAGTAATTTACATAGGGATCTTTCTTTTACTTTGTTGATAAAACAAAAGGATATTGAGCTGGAAATGTGTACCCAGAGGTTGTCGGAGCCATGGAATCGATTGACTCTATTCATGTTATTGAGTTTATCACTTTTTCTTGGGTTTGAATGAAAACCCTATTTGATTCCTTTGATTAAATCCAGGAAGTCGATCCCTGCAGTATTTTTTGATCAAGATGTTCTCACTTTCCACACAATGATCAGGGGTGGGGATTGGAGTGTAACAAGGGGAGAGTCCAATCAGAGAATGAAGTAAGAGAGAGAAGATGGCAGGCTGGAGAGAAAAGAGAAAGCGGAAAACGGAAAAGAAAGAGAGCTGAGGCCCAGTTTATTGTTGGTGATTTTTAGAGATAAAAACTGAGTTAGAAAACGGGCTAGTGATCAACAGGGATAAGAATTCGATAGAGAAATGGAGAGCTCCACTGTGGCTCATTGCTAGAGCTCATTCTCACTCTTTGCTAGAGCTAGAGATGAGTTGAAAGAGGGATTTTAGAGAGATCAGCTTCATTGAGCTGATGTGAGAGAAGAAATAGGACCAGTTGTTCTAGAGACCTAAAGTCTATGAGCTGATCCAAGCCAACATTGGTAGAGATTGAGGGGAATGAGGAGATTGGACTCAAAGAGAGATCAAGGCGATCGAAGAGAACTGGGATCTTTTGGGCGGATCTCCGCGATTCGCCTCCAATTTTTCGAGTGAGTATAAAAGGGTTGAAGAGATCGGTAAAGTCTCTCATTCTCGCCGATTTTCTCTTCTTGATATTCGGCAAAAATGGCTTGGGTCCCCGAACATGAGAAGGATCCCGGATGGCAATTTCTCCGTCGATCGCGCGAGGAGATGATGGCGGTAAGGTTTTCGAAAACTTTAGAATACAGAGTATAAGTGAAATTGAATTCTCGAACGAATTAAACTTTGATAATCAATTTCTTTCTTTAGAATAAATCAATGTAAAAGTATTTTCAAGTAATTTCTTAGTTTTCAAGCTTTCAACTACTATAGACTAGTTTGGGAAGTTAGTTTGGGAAGTTAGGGAAGTTTTGGAAGCTAGTTTGGGAATTTGGGAAGTTTGGGAAGCTAGTTTGGGAAGTTTGGGAAGTTAGAGAAGTTTGGGAAGTTTGGGAAGCTTGGAAAGCTAGTTTGGGAAGTTCGGGAAGCTAGTTTGGGAAGTTTGGGAAGCTTAAAAGCTTTAAAGCTTTTAAAGCATATTATTTATTGAATCATAGGGCTGAATGATAGCGAATTGAGCATATTTAAGGAAAGGAGAGAGTTTCGAAAGAACAAAGACTTGAAAAATCTCTAGATTCTCTGACAAATCTCTAAAATCTCTAGATTCAATAGTTGAAAACTCAATTAAAGAATTCGAATTTTCTAAAGTTTACCAATCAGTCAGCACCAATCAGCAATCCAATTTACAGCAGTTTTTCAGGAACAATCAAAGCCATACGACTCGAAGAAGGACGTTTGGGTGCCCGATGCGGAGGATGGATATGTTACTGCTCAAATCACTGGCACTAAGGGAGACTCCGTTGTGGTCACCACTTGCAAAGGAAACGAGGTGATTCTTGAGATGAAAATCAAGCTCTAATAGAATTAAAGCTCTAATAAAATTAAAGCTCTAATAGAGTTAAATTTCTAATAGAATTAAATCTCTAATAGAATTAAATCTTTAATAGAATTAAAGCTCTAATAAAATTAAAGCTCTAATAAAATTAAAGCTCTAATAGAATTAAATTTCTAACAGAATTAAATCTCTAATAGAATTAAATCTTTAATAGAATTAAATCTTTAATAGAATTAAATCTTTAATAGAATTAAAGCTCTAATAGAATTAAATCTTTAATAGAATTAAATCTCTAATAAAATTAAATCTCTAATAAAATTAAAGTTCTAATAGAAATTAAAGTTCTAATAGAATTAAATCTCTAATAGAGTTAAATCTTTAATAGAATTAAATTTCTAATAGAATACAAGTTTAATAGAACTTTCACTCAAAACTTGTAACAAACTGTAAAGAACAATTCGTTTACTGTTTACGAGCCATGTAGCAATCGTTAGCCTTTCAATCTGGAAAGTTTTCGATTAATTTTACTGATAAAAGACAAGAATGCTGTATCTTTGAATCATTTCAACTACAAATAAACAAATTTTCTTTCAGATGACCCTCAAGAAAGAGCTCGTCCAAGAGATGAATCCACCAAAATTCGAAAAAACTGAGGACATGTCCAACTTGTCTTTCCTCAACGACGCCTCTGTGCTTCATAACTTGAGGGCTCGCTACGCATCGATGCTCATCTACGTTAGTTTTACCGTCTATACCCATCTACACTAGCGGTAAATCAGATTCTCGAACATGATCTAGTATTTGAAGTAAATAGAGATGATTAGGGTAGACTGATGAGCTGAACCCTAGATGTTAGTTACCAATGAACTATTAGTACCAATGAACTAATGAACCATTTTCAGACCTACTCTGGACTCTTCTGCGTTGTCATCAACCCCTACAAGCGTCTTCCCATCTACACCGATACCGTGGCCGTAATGTACATGAATAAAAGAAAGAACGAGATGCCACCTCATCTCTTCGCTGCCTCTGATGAGGCTTACCGTAACATGCTCTTGGATCGTGAGAATCAATCTATGCTTATCACTGGAGAATCTGGAGCTGGAAAGACTGAGAACACCAAAAAGGTTATTGCCTATTTCGCTGCCGTCGGTGCTAAGCAAAATGAGGCTGAAGGAATCAAGACTGACGGTGGAGAGAAGAAAGCTACTCTTGAGGATCAAATCGTTCGTACCAACCCTGTCCTCGAAGCTTTTGGAAATGCCAAGACTGTCCGTAACAATAACTCTTCGCGTTTCGGAAAATTCATTCGTATCCATTTCTCTCGATCTGGACGTGTCGCTTCTTGCGATATTGAGCATTATCTTCTCGAGAAATCTCGTGTGATTCGTCAAGCTCCTGGAGAGCGTTGCTATCACATCTTCTACCAAATCTTCACCGATTTCAAGCCAAACCTCAAGAAGGAGCTCCTTCTTGACCGACCAATCAAGGAGTACTGGTTCGTCGCTCAAGCCGAGTTGACTGTTGACGGTATCGATGACACCGAAGAGTTCCAAGCCACTGAAGAGTCCTTCGACATCTTGAACTTCAGCGGTGAGGAGAAGAACGATTGCTACAAGCTCATGTCCGCTCACATGCACATGGGTAACATGCAATTCAAGCAGAGACCTCGTGAAGAGCAAGCCGAGGCTGATGGAACTGAGGAGGCTGAAAAAGCCGCCACTATGTACGGAGTGGAGATGGAGAAATTCCTTGACGCTCTCATGAAGCCCAAAGTCAAGGTCGGAACCGAGTGGGTGCAGAAAGGACAGAACGTCGAGCAGGTCAACTGGGCTAAGGGAGCCATGGCTAAAGCCGTCTACAACCGTGTCTTCAACTGGATCGTTGCCAAGTGTAACGCTACTCTCGATCAACAAGGTACTCCTCGTGATTACTTCATCGGTGTGCTTGACATCGCCGGTTTCGAGATCTTCGACTTCAACTCTTTCGAGCAGTTGTGGATTAACTTTGTGAACGAGAAACTCCAACAATTCTTCAACCATCACATGTTCGTTCTTGAGCAAGAAGAGTACGCTCGTGAAGGAATTGCCTGGACCTTCATCGATTTCGGACTTGATCTCCAAGCCTGTATCGAGCTTATTGAGAAGCCTATGGGTATCATCTCTATGCTTGATGAAGAGTGTATCGTTCCAAAGGCTACTGACTTGACCTTGGCTCAAAAGTTGTGCGACCAGCACTTGGGCAAACATCCAAACTTCGAGAAGCCTAAACCACCAAAGGGAAAACAAGCCGAGGCTCACTTTGCCATGAAGCATTATGCTGGAACTGTGAGATACAATTGCAGCAACTGGCTCGAGAAGAACAAGGATCCCCTCAACGACTCTGTCGTCGGTGTGATGAAAGCCGGAAGCAATGCTCTTTTGAAAACCATCTGGGACGACTATCAGACCCAAGAGGAGGCCGCTAATGCCGCCAAGGATGGTGGTGGCGCAAAGAAGAAGGGTAAATCTGGTTCTATGATGACCGTGTCTATGCTTTACCGTGAGTCTCTGAACAAGTTGATGACTATGCTTCACAAGACTCATCCTCATTTCATCCGTTGTATCATCCCCAACGAGAAGAAACAATCTGGAGTGCTTGACGCGGCTCTTGTCATGAACCAATTGACATGTAACGGTGTGCTTGAGGGTATCCGTATTTGCCGTAAAGGTTTCCCCAATCGTACCCAACATCCCGACTTTGTGCAACGTTATGCCATCCTTGCCGCCTCTGCTGCCAAGTCGGACTCTGACCCGAAGAAGTGCGCTGAGGCTATTCTCAGTGCCGTTGTCAACGATGGAGGATTGACTGAGGAGAATTTCCGTGTTGGTAAAACCAAGGTTTTCTTCAAGGCCGGTATCCTGGCCCATCTTGAGGATCTTCGTGACGACAAACTTGGTGCTGTCTTCACCGGACTCCAGGCTGCCATCCGCTTGTACCTCGGAAAGGTGAGAACAAGCAAATAGTCAGCTTTGTGTGACTTCTAGAAGTTGTAGTTGACTTCTAGAGGTTTTGGTTGACTTCTAGAAGCTTGTAGTTGACTTCTAAAAATTAAATAAAGTTAACCAAAGTCTAAACCTAAAGATTCGAAAACAATCTGACACTTCAATATTCAAATATTATCAATTCCAGGCTGATGGACGTCGCCGTATGTTCCAACGCCAAGGATTCCTCGTCCTTCACCGCAACATCCGTACTTGGACTGTTGTTCGCACTTGGGACTGGTATCTTCTCTTCGGAAAGATCCGTCCTATGCTCAAGTGTGGAAAGGAGGGAGAAGAGGTCGAGAAACTCGCCGCCAAGATCAAGGAACAAGAGGCTCGCCTCCCAGGAGAAGAGAAACTCCGTCAACAAGTCGAAGAGCAAAATGCGAAACTGTTGGAGGAGAAGAATTCGGTCTTTGGAGAGCTTGAGGAGGCGAAGACCTCGTTGAGCACGCTTGAGGAGAAGATGGCCAGACTCTCTGGACTTGCTCAAGATGCTACCAAGCAACTCGCTGAGTTGAACGATCAACTCGCCGAGCAAGAGGACCGCAACAGTGACGTGCAACGCGCCAAGAAGAAGGTCGAGAACGAGTTGGAGAACATCCGCAAACAGATCGCTTCCCTTGAGGAGAACCTTTCCAAGGTCGAGTCCGAGAAACAAACCAAGGATCAACAAATTCGAACTCTTCAAGATGAAATGGCCAATCAAGATGAGGCCATCGCTAGACTCAACAAAGAGAAGAAGTCTCAAGAAGAGGCCAACCGAAAATTGGTTGAAGATCTTCAAGGAGAAGAGGACAAGAACAACATGACCTCGAAGACCAAACAAAAGTTGGAGCGAGCTTTGGATGACCTTGAGGATGCGCTTGAGCGTGAGAAGCGCGGACGATCCGAGATCGAGAAGCAGAAGAGAAAGATTGAGGGAGAGCTCACTGTTGCTAGTGAGAAGATTGAGGAGATTGCTCGAGTGCGCACTGATTTGGAGGGCAACTTGAAGAAGAAGGAGGCTGAGCATGGAGCCATCGCTGGAAAACTCGAAGAAGAGCAATCCTTGGTCTCCAAGCTTCAGCGCCAGATCAAAGACAGCCAAGCGCGAATCTCGGAGTTGGAGGATGAGGTCGAGTCTGAGCGCCAAAACCGTGCCAAGGCTGACCGAGCCAAGGGAGACCTTCAGCGTGAGCTTGACAACCTCAATGATCGTCTTGATGAAGCTGGTGGCATGACTGCTGCTCAAATCGAGATCAATAAGAAGCGTGAAGCTGAGCTTGCCAAGCTCCGTCATCAATTGGATGAGCTCAACCAGAATCATGAGAACCAATTGGCTTCTCTTCGCAAAAAGAACACCGACTCTGTGTCTGAGTTGACTGATCAACTCGATCAAGCTCAAAAGGCTAAGGCTAAGGCTGAGAAAGATCGTGCATCTGCTCTCCACGATTGTGAATCGATTCAAGGAGAGATCGACTCCGAGACTTCGGCCAAATTGCACAACGAGAAACTCGCCAAGCAATTCGAGCTTCAAGTTCAAGAGCTTCAATCGAAGGCTGATGAGCAATATCGCCAATTGGCTGAGCTTGGATCGTTGAAGGGACGACTCACTGGAGCAAACGGTGACCTCAACAAACAACTTGAGGATGCCGAGTCTCAACTCAATCAGATCACAAGATCAAAGGCGCAACTTGTAAGCCAACTTGAGGAGGCCAAGAGAACTTTGGACGAAGAGGCTCGTGAGAGACAACAGTACGCTGCTCAAGCCAGCAACTACCAACATGAAGCTGATGCCCTTCGTGAGTCGATCGAGGAGGAGATTGAGGCCAAGGCTGAACTCCTTCGTCAGCTCTCTAAAACTAATGCCGAGATTCAAGTCTGGAAATCGAAGTACGAGGGAGAGGAGCTCGTCAAGGCTGACGAGCTTGATGAGGTCCGTCGCCGTCAACAACAGAAGATCAACGACCTCCAAGCTGTCCTTGATGCCAACAACTCGAAGATCTCCTCACTTGAGAAAACCAAATCTCGACTTGCCTCTGACCTTGATGAGGCTCAAGCCGATGTCGAGCGTGCCAACAATTATGTGAATGGATTGGAAAAGAAACAGAAAGGATTCGACAAAGTGATCGATGATTGGAGACGCAAGACTGATGACCTCACCACTGATCTTGAGGCGGCTCAACGTGACGCTCGAAACGCTGCCACCGATCTCCTTCGTGCTCGCACCGCTCAGGATGAGTTGAACTCGGTTGCTGACGAGCTTCGTCGCGAGAATGGAGCCCTTACTCAAGAGATTCGCGATCTCCAGGCTCAACTCGCTGACGGAGGACGATCTGTGCAAGAGATGCAACGCATTGTGCGCACACTTGAGCTCGAGAAAGAGGAGCTTCAGCATGCTGTCGACGAGGCTGAGGCCGCTTTGGAAGCTGAGGAGAGCAAAGTTCTTCGTGCTCAAGTTGAGGTCACGCAAATCCGTGCAGAGATTGAGAAACGAATTCAAGAGAAGGAGGAAGAGTTCGAGAACACTCGCAAGAACCACCAACGCGCTATGGAGAGCATGCAAGCCTCGTTGGAGAACGAGCAAAAGGCTAAGGGAGAGCTCGTCCGCATCAAGAAGAAGCTCGAGTCGGACATCACTGAGCTCGAGTTGGCTCTTGATCACGCCAACCAGGCGAATGCTGAAGCTCTGCGCAACTTGAAGAAGACTCAAGACCAGATCGCCGAGTTGCAGAAACAAGTTGAAGAGGAGCAACGCGCTCGTGACGACATCCGCGAGCAATACTTTACCGCTGAAAAGCGCGCCACTCTTTTGCAATCCGAGAAGGAAGAGCTCGCCGTTGCTCACGATTCGGCTGTTCGCGCTCGCAAACAGGCTGAATCTGAAGCCAACGAGGCCCGAAACCAAGCCAACGAATTCTCCGCTCAAGCCAACACCCTATCTGCCGCCAAGAGAAAGTTGGAGGGAGAGATCCAAGCTCTTCACGCTGACTTGGATGAGACTCTCTCCGAGTACCGCAGCGCTCAAGAGAACAGCAACCGAGCCATTGCTGATGCCACCCGTCTTGCTGATGCCCTTCGCCAAGAACAAGATCACTCTGGAAACACTGATCGTTCCAAGAAAGCCCTCGAGCAACAGCTCAAGGACTTCCAAGTTCGCTTGGATGAGGCCGAAGCTGCCGCCCTTAAGGGAGGAAAGAAGGTTTGTTTCGATGAGAAGAATGAGATCTTGTTATGTTATTGCAATTTCTAGGTGATTCAACAACTCGAGAAACGCGCGCGTGACCTTGAGAACGAGCTCGAGGGAGAGCAACGCCGCTTCCAAGCCGCTAACAAGGATCTCCAGAAGAACGAGCGCAAGGGCAAGGAACTTGATTTCCAGGTTTGTTGCTAGGATTGTTGAATCGTCAACAAGTCAACAAAATGAGTTGAAGTGAATCATTTATAAATTTAAGATCGGAGAGGACAAGAAGAATTTCGATCGTCTCAACGAGTTGGTCGAGAAACTCCAGAACAAGCTCAAAGGACAGAAGCGACAGATTGATGAGGCTGTGAGTTGAAAAAAAACCGCTAAAATCACTCTGTACAAAATACCGGGGAGGAAAACTGAATAGTTCAAAATAGAATCGAGAATAAAAATAGAATAAAAAGAGAATTTCAGGAAGAACAAGCCAATCTACACCTGCAGAAGTATCGCCAAGTGCAACACCAATTGGAGGACGCTGAGGAGCGTGCCGACTCGGCCGAGAACTCGCTTTCCAAGATGCGTGCCAAGTCTCGCACCGCTTCAGTTGCCCCAGGACTTCAGGGATCCGCCTCGGTGGCTGTCATGCGTGCTCCAAGCCGTTCCAACTTCTAGATACGATGTTTTTGATTTGAAAAAAGAAACGATAAAAATTGCATAGATTCTAGTTGTTTTTTAAATGATTCACAATTTCGAGGTCATCGCCTCCATCACTCGTTCATAAGTAGTGCTTCACTTTTTTAATAAACAGAGAGAAAAGTTGTCTTTGGAAATAGCATTGATTACAGAAGACAAACAAGATACACCAAAACTATCCACTAAGAGACTTTGGACATCCACTAGGAGAATTAGAATATGCACTAGGACACTTTGGACATCCGGTAGTATACTTAGGACATCCACTAGGCTAGGACACTTAGGACATCCAGTAGTACGCTTAGGACATCCACTAGGACACTGTGGACATCCGGTAGTATACTTAGGACATCCGGTAGTATACTTAGGACATCCAGTAGTACACTTGGACATCCACTAGGACACTTAGGACATCCACTAGTACACTTTGGACATCCACTAGTACACTTTGGACATCCACTGGTACCCTTAGAACCTCCAGTAGTACACTTAGAACCTCTACTAGTACACTTTGGACATCCAGTAGTAAAAAATTATCCACTAGTTGATTATTCTTTATGAATTTGAATGAATGGCAATCCGGAATTCGAACAAGCGACTTTTCGCTTGCCAGGCGCGCTCAAAGCTCTCAAGATTGAGCTTCAGGTCTTACCCTAGTATTTGTAGTACTCAAAAATTTGGGATTTTCAATATCCATGCCTTAGCTATTACATCCTTGTAGTGTACTTTTGCTTTCCTTTGACTCTTGAAGTGATTCTTGAGAATTTAGGATCGCCTTGAGCATTACAACAAAAGCGGGGGCCTTTTCCGAAAAAAAAGAATCTAGGAAAAGAGTGAAATCCTTTTGCTCAGTGAAACGAAAAGTCTTTCGAGGAAACGTTTTTCTCAGAAAGAAAGCTTCTCTCCATTTCCTTTCCATTTCTTTCCATTTTTTTTGACAACTGTTACCCGAGCAAGTGAGATCTGAGGATTCCTCAGATCTGAGGAATTCCCAGCCATTGAAAAAACTAAAATCTCAAAATCTTGCAGATTTAAAGGTAAATGAGATATTCACAGCTTTCAAAATTGAAATTTTTACTTCAAAGAAACACAAAACAAATTTTGACTCAGATTAAACTATCAAAATATTAAATTTTGGCTCTTGCTTTTGTCTATTTTGTCTATTTTGTCTATTTTGGTCTAATTCAGTAAAGTTTTACAAAAGATATCAAAAGTAGAGTCAAGATTATATCAAGTCAAGATTAGCGATCCTAAATTCTCATCAAATATATTTTAAATGTCAATTCCAAAATGTCTAATACTTCTGAAACTTATCAAACTACTATAATCTTGACTCTACTTTTGATATCTTTTCTAAAACTTTACTAAAATAGACCAAGATATATAGTTTAGACAAAAGCAAAAGCAAAATTTGATAGTTTGATAGTTTTCGAATCTTGACATATTTTAGAAAACGCCGTCTTCCTCTTTCCAATTCTTTTCTTTCTTTCTTTCTTTCTTTCTTTCTTTCTTTCTTTCTTTCTTTCTTCTTCCCCTTTCTCTTTCCCTTTCTCTTTCCCTCTTTCTTGGCAATTTAAGCTACCAGATAGGTTAGAGCAATTGCCTGGAAAGCGAAATTTCAACTTCAATTCCCTCTTCAGAAATCTACTTTCTCTTGGCAATTCCTTTACTTCTTTATCAGAGAGTAACACCCTTCAGTCATACTCTGGTAATCTGGGTCTGTTAATCTGGGTCTAGTAATCTGGATCTGGTAATCTGGGTCTAGTAATCTGGGTCTGTTAATCTGGGTCTAGTAATCTGGGTCTAGTAATCTGGGTCTAGTAATCTAGGTCTGGTAATCTTGGTCTGGTAATCTTGGTCTGTTAATCTGAGTTTGTTAATCTGGGTCTAGTAATCTGGGTCTAGTAATCTGGGTCTGGTAATCTGGGTCTGGTAATCTGGGTCTAGTAATCTGGATCAAAATTCTCTGGTAATCTGGGTCAAAAAAAGTCAATCAATCCTTTCATGAACTCGGGATAAATCAAGTGTGTCCACTGCATCAGAAAAAGATTTTATTTTTTTAGACTTTGTATTCAGATGTAAATCTATTGTAACCAATCAAAAAATACATTGAAATTCCTCAAGCTCTTGATCCCAATCGATCCTTTCATGAACTCGGCTTTTTTTTCTCCTCACACAAGAGCAACTGTTCCCAAAACGAAGTGATCAAAAGGGGAAAAGGACCAGTTGGTTTCCATTTTTTAGCCGACTTTTAGCCGACGAACCGACGAATCAAAGCAATTTAATCTTTAGGGATCAACGAAATCAAATTAAACAGAACTCAAAGCCAACGATATGCCTGAAAACTTGAAACATGAGCTTGATAAATGGAAAGGCTTGATAAATGGAAAAGAAAAAAAGCAAAAGATTCATATCGTAAGTGAGTGAAAAGAGTTACAAGTGATTGTTTAGAAAAAAAGCATAGCTATACGATCTTATAGATCTTACGAGCTTATGGATCTTACGAGCTTATAGATCTTACGATCTTCTACCTCTTACGATCTTCTACCTCTTACGATCTTCTACCTCTTACGATCTTCTAGATGTTCCCATCTGTCAGATCGTATAGACGTGTTTTAAAATATATTCAACTTTTGTAAGCTTTTGTATTCAACTCTATCGTAATCTTGCTAGTTTTTATTCGATCAAATCAAATATTACTGATTTCTGATTATTCTGATAATATTATACAAAGAATACAAAAAAAAATCTCCTAAGATTTCAAAATGAAGCTCGTAAGCTCGTAAGATCTATAAGATCGTAGGATCTATAAGCTCGTAGATCGTAGATCTATAAGATCTATAAGATCTATCGGTTATAATAGTTTTTTTGAACGCTTAGAAAAGATATTCAAAGAAAAATACTTCAATTAAATTCAATTAAAACATTTTCAGTGAAAAAAGATTGTTTAGCAAATTGGTTTGTCTTGTTTTGTTTATTAAAAGATCGAGGTAATTCTAAAGTTGTTTCAAACTTCAATTCCCAACTCTACAAGTTACCCATCTCTGAATTGTCAGCTATCATGTCAAGGAAAAGCGTTCAAAATGATGAAGTTGATGTCCTTTTTTTTCTTCTAAACAAGTTGGAGAATCGTCTGGGCTTTCTTTTCGCAAAGAGATCAAGCTGTCTCTCTTTGATCGTTTAGCCTTTTCTTTTGCCTCATGTGAAATTCGAGATTTTACAAAATCGTGCGCACTCTCTCGTTTTCTGTAAAAGAAAACGAGAAAAATGTGAGCGAGAAAGAAAATTGCTTCGAGATGGCAATGGGTATTTAAGCCAAAGAAATCCTACAGTAAACTCATTTGTTCCTTGTTTTTTATTGGAAAGCATTTCTTTTACTTCTTTTTACTTCGTTTTAAAAGTTAAAGCTAGGACATCCAGTAGTACAAAATTATTCACTAGTTGGTTATTCTTTATTTTATTTTATTCTTTAGGACACTGTGGACATCCACTAAGACACTTTGGACATCCAGTAGTACACCTAGAACCTCCACTAGTACAATTAGAATATCCACTAGTACACTTTGGACATCCACTAGTACACTTTGGACATCCACTAGTACACTTTGAACATCCACTAGTACACCTAGAACCTCCACTAGTACAATTAGAATATCCACTAGTACACTTTGAACCTCCACTAGTACACCTAGAACCTCCACTAGTACACTTAGGGCATCCAGTAGTACAAAATTATCCACTAGTTGGTTATTCTTTATGAATTTGAATGAATGGCAATCCGGAATTCGAACAAGCGACTTTTCGCTTACCAGGCGCGCTCAAAGCTCTCAAGATTGAGCTTCAGGTCTTGCCCTAGTATTTGTAGTACTCAAAATTTGGGATTTTCAATATCCAAGATAAGAAAATTGCTTCGAGATGGCAATGGATATTTAACCCAAAGAAATCCTACAGTAAACTCATTTGTTCGTTGAAAGCATTTCTTTGACTTCTTTTTAAAAGTTTTAGTTATCTGGCTTTAGCTATAAACTAATTTGCTATAAACTTGTGCATATTTCTATTTCATAATCGAATCCAAGCTTTCATAATAGCAAAATGAAAGCTTTGATTCGATTTGCATCAATCTATCAATCAATTTGCTATAAACTTTATGCTAAATAGGGCTTTTGCGGGTTTTTGTTGAGGAATTTTGTGTTATGTTAAGTATTTTAAGTATGACAGTATGTTAAGTAGTAAAAAAGTATGTTAGTCTTAAAAAGCCTAGTCAAACAAGTCATGCTTTCAATCAAACAATCATCAAACAATCATCAATCAATCATCAATCAATCAACAATCTTTAGACAAGCTTCATCTATCTTCTTTTTATTTAAAATATTTAAAATATTAGCTTGTTTGTTTCTTTGCCGTCACTTGCAGAAAAATACAAGTTTGTATTTGAAAATAATCAATAAAAACAAGAACGTTCACTCTTCGAAGTATAGTCTATCATTCTCTATGGTCTTCTGCCATCGATCAGCAAGATAACTAGCAAGATAAGCAAGACAGCAAGATAAGCAAGACCGCAAGATCAGCAAGATGATTTCGGATCTAATCGAAGTACCAAGATCTCCTTTGAATCAAAGAACACGCTTCTTCAACTTCTTCAAGATCAAAATCGCCGTCATTAAAGCGTTTGAACCACTCGATTGCAGCAGTTTTCCCGACAGTTCCTTCACCTTCCACTCCACTTCAGCAGCAGATCTCGCAGATCTCCTTTTTTCCAATAATGACGGAGCAAAACACGAAGCTCACTTTTATCCATCTAAAAATGTGGAATGTGTAAAGTAATATAACAAAATACTCGCAAGAAAACTGCCTTTCAAATAAGTCAAAAACCAGAACAATCCATTGTCAAAATAATTAGATAATTTGAACATTTCTGCAAGTGACCGCGGACTTTTTTAACAACCTAGTAATACCGTATTCTCTCTAATAGTAGTGCACCCCGCCGAGCCGAGTTGATGACTATTTTACGGCTTTCAAAGTTTTCACAGAAGCTCAACACTCTAATCATCTTCAAGATCTCATCGTCAGTTACATTTTCCGACCCCACATCGATAGGTTCTGATAAGCGCTTTTTGAGATTTCGAGCAATTTAGACGACGCTCAGGGTGCACTACTATTAGAGAGAATACGGTAAAGTGGTTTGTAGTTTTGACTCAAAGCGGATCGTACTCGCACGTAGTCGAAGCGTGCTTTCAAAATGTGCTTTCAAAATATGGAAACTCTTGAAAACAATGACTCACGAAAGGGTTTCTGTATAGAATGCAATAATTAAGAGAATACGGTCTTGAAAAGTCTTGTTATGCTAAGTATGTTAAGTATGACAGTATGTTAAGTACCCTAAAGTCGCGAGTATAAGTTCTGTTTGGTTTTCGCATGCAAATTGACGGCTGTCTCCGGTGCGGTGTGTCGAGGGTTCGAACCCCGCTGCAGCATAACTTTTTTGCTTTTTAAGAACAATAATAGAAGTAAATTTATTGAGGGTTATAGCAATTTTATGCTGTTATTTGTTATTGGAACCGTATTGGAACCGTATTAGATCAAAATAGGAACCGTATTGGAACCGTATTGGAACCGTATTGGAACCGGAAAGCGTGGCTCGGCGCGTCCGCCCTGCTCCTCTCCGGTGCTCAGTCTGATGGATCCCTCCGTGGCCTCTTCATCCGGCCAAAGTCCACGTCGACGGTCGAAAGAGATGCTTTCCAGTGTCTTCTTCAACACTATCGTCTGAATGTATCCATGCACATAACAAATAGCAATGGTGTTAGGCTGTCACCCTGTAGTCACCCTGTAGTCCTGTAGGCTGTCTCCCGCGCTCCAAGAACAATAACAATGTAGTATCCCGCGCTCCAAGAACAATAATAAAAGTTTATATAACAATAAAAATGTATAAAAACCCAACAAAAAGAAATTCAAAGCAATTAAAGCGAATGTAAATTAAGGCAGAACTTATACTCGAGACTTTAGGGTAGTAAAAAAGTATGTTAGTCTTAAAAAGCCTAATCAAACAATCATGCTTTCAAACAATCATCAAACACTCAAACAATCATCAATCAATCATCAATCAATCATCAAACAATCATCTTTTTTTCTTTTCAATTTCTGCTAATCCTTTCTTATCTGTTTTTTAAATCAAAAGCTAATTCTTAGCTTTTGATTTAAAGCTTTTATTTCAAGTTATCAATTCATAAATGATTTTTTAAATATTCAGGTAAAAATGTCTTGGGAACAAGAGTGCGAGAAGGACCCGGGATGGCAATTTCTGAAGAGAACTCGCGAGCAAATTCTTCAGGTAAGTCAAAAATTAGAGATTGCACGTTAAAAATCACTGAGATTTCCGTTTTCTAGACCAAAAACAAACAAATTTTAAGCATTGAAGCAAATCTCGATTTTA
Source organism: Mesorhabditis belari (assembly GCA_958450365.1). NCBI lineage: Eukaryota > Metazoa > Nematoda > Chromadorea > Rhabditida > Rhabditidae > Mesorhabditis > Mesorhabditis belari. The sequence goes on from CAUEEP010000938.1 coordinate 2,246,957, forward strand.
ACCCTTGACTTTGGAGTGATATTTTATGAGCACACCAGCAGGGAAACTCGATGTTTTGGGGGAAAACGGTTTTATCGCCATCGCGCAATGGATAGCGCACCGGTCTATCGACCATGCGATCCGGGTTCGACCCTTGCATACGACTCCAATTTTGCTTTTTAAAAAATCTAAAAGCACGTTGCACAACTACATTGAATTCCCTAATCAACGGCGCAAAAATCATTGCAAACGATCCTCTGGGAGCTGAGGAGTAGCGCGCACAGACAGACGAGCAGACAGACGAGCAGACAGACGAGCAGACAGACGAGCAGACAGACGAGCAGACAGACGAGCAGACAGACGAACAGACAGACGAACAGACAGACGAACAGACAGACGTCTTAGTCCGTTTATATATAGTAGATAGATGTAAAAGTTATACAAAACTCTTAAAAACTATGGTAGATCACCTTTTTTTTGAAAGATCTAAAACAAAAACAACGGTATTTTGATATTTCAGCAAAAATTATTAGCATTTCAGCAGTCCAAATTGCCTAGTCGGCGCTTTATAGGGTGTGCAAATTATCGTTGTACAATATACGGTCAAGAATCTATGGAAATTGAGAACCTTTCAGGATCAATCGAAGCCTTATGACTCGAAGAAAGACGTGTGGTGTCCGGATCCGGAAGACGGATATATTGCCGGGCAAATCACCGGCACCAAGGGCGACAATGTAACCATCACCACCGCTAAAGGAAATGAGGTAAAGATGCTCTACTCAAATAAAGATAGCCAAAAAATGGCTCTACTCAAGCCATTCTTTGGCTTTTCCTATCTCTTTCTTTTTCTTCTTAAGGTTTTACTCTTTTGGTGTTGTGAAGCTCACTGTGAAGCTGTGAAGCTCACTGTGAAGCTGTGAAGCTCACTAGAAGCACAATCTTTTTATCTGACACGTAAAAATCTAACTTTTTCAGGTGACCCTCAAGAAGGAGCTCATCCAGGAGATGAATCCACCAAAATTCGAGAAAGCCGATGACATGTCTAACTTGTCTTTCCTCAACGACGCTTCTGTCCTCGGGAATCTGCGCGCCCGTTATGCTGCCATGTTGATTTATGTGGGTTTTAAGAAAACCAAGAAAAGATAGTAGACAGTAAAGAGGGTATTCTGTTTCTTGTACTATTTTGTTTAACAATAAACCATTTCCAGACCTATTCCGGCCTCTTCTGCGTCGTCATCAATCCCTACAAACGTCTTCCCATCTACACCGACACTGTTGCTCGACTGTACATGGGAAAAAGAAGAAACGAAATGCCGCCTCATCTCTTTTCAGTTTCTGATGAAGCTTACAGAAATATGTTGATCGATCATGAGAATCAATCTATGCTTATCACTGGAGAATCGGGAGCTGGAAAGACTGAGAACACCAAGAAGGTTATTGCCTATTTCGCTGCCGTCGGTGCGCGTCAAAATGAGGCTGAAGGAATCAAGACTGACGGTGGAGAGAAGAAAGCTACTCTGGAGGATCAAATCGTTCAAACTAACCCTGTCCTCGAAGCTTTCGGAAATGCCAAGACTGTCCGTAACAATAACTCTTCTCGTTTCGGAAAATTCATTCGTATCCATTTCTCTCGATCTGGACGTGTCGCTTCTTGCGATATTGAGCATTATCTTTTGGAGAAATCTCGTGTGATTCGTCAAGCTCCTGGAGAGCGTTGCTATCACATTTTCTATCAAATCTATTCGGATTTCAAACCAGAATTGAAAAAAGAGCTTCTCCTTAACCTACCAATCCGTGACTACTGGTTTGTTGCTCAAGCCGAGCTTACCGTTGATGGAATTGATGACGTTGAAGAGATGAAAGCTACTGATGAAGCGTTCAAGATCTTGAACTTCACGGATGAGGAAAAAATGAACTGCTATCGTGTCATGTCTGCTCATATGCATATGGGTAACATGCAATTCAAGCAACGCCCACGTGAAGAGCAAGCCGAGGCTGATGGAACTGAAGAAGCGGAAAAGGCTTGCAAGATGTATGGAGTGGAAATGGAGAAGTTCCTTGACGCTCTCATGAAACCGAGAGTCAAAGTCGGAACTGAATGGGTCTCCAAGGGTCAAAATTGTGAACAAGTCAACTGGGCCAAGGGAGCCATGGCTAAAGCCGTTTACAACAGAATTTTCAATTGGATCGTAGCTAAATGCAATGTAACTCTTGACCAGCAAGGAGTCTCTCGCGATTACTTCATCGGTGTGCTTGATATCGCTGGTTTCGAGATCTTCGACTTCAACTCTTTCGAGCAGTTGTGGATTAACTTTGTGAACGAGAAACTTCAACAATTCTTCAACCATCACATGTTCGTTCTTGAGCAAGAAGAGTACGCTCGTGAAGGAATTGCCTGGGTGTTTATTGACTTTGGTCTCGATCTTCAAGCCTGTATCGAGCTCATTGAGAAGCCTATGGGAATCATCTCTATGCTTGATGAAGAGTGTATCGTTCCAAAGGCTACTGACTTGACTTTGGCTCAAAAGTTGTCCGACCAGCACTTAGGCAAACATCCCAACTTCGAGAAGCCTAAACCACCAAAGGGAAAACAAGCCGAGGCTCACTTTGCCATGCGTCACTACGCTGGAACTGTGAGATACAATTGCAGCAACTGGCTCGAGAAGAACAAAGATCCCCTCAACGATACTGTTGTCGGTGTGATGAAGAATGGTGTTAATGAGCTTATGAAAACAATTTGGGAAGATTATCAAACTCAAGAGGAACAAGCTGCCGCTGCTAAGGATGGTAGTGGTGGTGGAAAGAAGAAGGGTAAATCTGGTTCTATGATGACCGTTTCTATGCTTTACCGTGAGTCTCTGAACAAGTTGATGACTATGCTTCACAAGACTCATCCACATTTCATCCGTTGTATCATCCCCAACGAGAAGAAACAATCTGGAATGCTTGACGCGGCTCTTGTCATGAACCAATTGACATGTAACGGTGTGCTTGAGGGTATCCGTATTTGCCGTAAAGGTTTCCCCAACAGAACAGCTCATCCCGAGTTTGTGCAACGTTACGCTGTGTTGGCTGCAGCCGAAGCCAAGAGCGATCCGGATCCGAAGAAATGCTCTGAAGCTATTCTCAGCAAAATTGTGAATGACGGTGGTTTGACTGACGAGAATTTCCGTGTCGGCAAGACGAAGGTTTTCTTCAAAGCCGGTATCTTGGCTGCTCTTGAGGATCTTCGTGACGACAAACTTGGCACTGTCTTCACCGGGTTCCAGTCGGCTATTCGTTTCTATCTTGCCAAGGTATCAAAGTAGTTTTAGAATAAATAGTTTTATAAATAGCTTTAGAATTTACTAGTTAAGTTGATTAGTTAACTCTTACAAGTTAAGTTAAGTCTTGATTAAGCTAAGCTTTTGATACAAAAATAAATTTCAGTCCGAATGCCGTCGTCGCACTCAACAACGCACTGGTCTCCTCGTCCTTCACCGCAACATTCGCACTTGGACTGTTGTTCGCACTTGGGACTGGTACCTTCTTTTCGGAAAGATCCGTCCTATGCTCAAGTGTGGAAAGGAGGGAGAAGAAATCGAGAAGATGGCCCAAAAGATTAAAGACATGGAAGTTCAAGTTGTCGACGAGGAGAAGAGCCGTCAAAACATGGAGGCTCAACACACCAAATTGCTCGAAGAGAAGAATGGTGTGTTTGCTGATTTTGAGAAAGTGAAGACCGAGCTGAGTGGGGTTGAGGAAAAGCTTGCTAAACTGCAAGCTCTGCAAACGGATGCTGGCAAGCAAATCGGCGAGTTGAACGATCTCCTGGCTGAGCAAGAGGACAGAAACAGCGATGTGCAGAGAGCGAGGAAGAAGGTGGAAAGTGAGCTGGAAAATCTCCGTCGTCAGATGGCCGACTTGGAGGCAACTCTTGGCCGTGTTGAAGAAGAGAAACAGGCGAAAGAGGCTCAGATTCGAACTCTTCAAGATGAAATGGCCAATCAAGATGAGGCCATCGCTAGACTCAACAAAGAGAAGAAGGCTCAAGAAGAAGCCAACCGAAAATTGGTTGAAGATCTCCAAGGAGAAGAGGACAAGAACAACATGACCTCGAAGACCAAACAAAAGTTGGAGCGAGCTTTGGATGACCTTGAGGATTCTCTTGAACGTGAGAAACGGGCTCGCGGTGAGATCGAGAAGCAGAAGAGAAAGATTGAGGGAGAGCTCACCGTTCAACAAGAAAAACTCGAGGAAACCGCTCGTGTTCGCTCCGATTTAGAATCTAGTTTGAAGAAAAAGGACACCGAACATCAAGCAATCCTTGGTCGCCTTGAAGAAGAGCAATCACTTTCATCCAAGCTTCAGCGTCAGCTCCGCGATGGAACCAGCCGTCTCTCGGAGTTGGAGGATGAGGTCGAGTCTGAGCGGCAAAACCGCGCCAAAGCCGAGCGCTCAAAAACCGATCTTCAACGAGAACTCGACAATCTCAACGATCGTCTTGATGAACAAGGCGGTATGACGGCTGCTCAAATCGAGCTCAACAAAAAGCGAGAAGCTGAGTTGGCCAAGCTGCGTCATCAGCTTGAAGAAGCGCATCAAAATCACGAGAATCAATTGGCCGCACTGAAGAAGAAGCACTCAGACAGTGTCACTGAGCTCACCGATCAACTCGATCAAATCCAAAAGGCTAAGGTGAAAGCCGAGAAAGATCGCGCCACTGCTCTTCACGATGCTGAGGCTGTTCAATCTCAAATCGACTCCGAGACATCTGCAAAAATGCACAACGAGAAACTGTGCAAACAGTTGGAGATTCAGCTATCTGAGCTTCGTTCAAAAGCCGATGAACAAGCTCGTCAAATCTCCGAATTCAACGCCAACAAGTCTCGTCTCACCGGCGACAATGGCACCTTGAACAAGCAGATTGAAGACGCCGAGTCTCAACTCAATCAGCTCACTCGTTCAAAGGCTCAACTAGCCAGTCAGTTGGAAGAGGCTAAACGAACGGCTGAAGAAGAGGCTCGTGAGAGACAACAGTACGCCGCTCAAGCCAAGAACTATCAACACGAGGCTGAGTCTATTCGCGAGAATATCGATCTCGAGATTGAGGCCAAAGCTGAACTCCTTCGTCAACTCTCTAGAGTCAATGGAGAGATTCAGAACTGGAAAGCAAAGCTCGAGGGTGAGGGACTGCTCAAAGGAGAAGAACTTGACGAGGTTCGTCGTCGACAACAGTCCAAGATCAACGAGCTGCAATCTGTCCTCGAGCAAGCAAACACCAAGATCTCCTCACTTGAGAAAACAAAATCTCGACTTGCTGCTGACCTAGATGAAGCGCAAGGAGAGGTTGAGAGAGCGAACAACTATGTGAATGGACTGGAGAAGAAACAGAAAGGATTCGACAAAGTGATTGATGATTGGAGACGCAAGATTGACGAGTTGCAACAGGAACACGAGATTGCTCAACGGGACTCGCGCAATGCTCAAACGGATCTTCTCAGAGCTAAGGCTGGCGCTGATGAGATTCGTGGTGTCTCCGAAGATCTTCGTCGAGAGAATGGAGGCTTGGCGCAGGAGGTGCGCGACTTGCAAGGACAACTTGCTGACGGTGGACGTGGAGTTCAAGAAATGCAACGCATTGTGCGCACACTTGAGCTCGAGAAAGAGGAGCTTCAGCATGCTGTCGACGAGGCTGAGGCTGCTTTAGAGGCTGAGGAGAGCAAGGTGCTCCGTGCTCAAGTTGAAGTATCTCAAATCCGTGCAGAGATTGAGAAACGAATCCAAGAGAAGGAGGAAGAGTTCGAGAACACTCGCAAGAACCACCAACGCGCTATGGAGAGCATGCAATCAGCTCTCGAGAACGAACAAAAAGCAAAGAACGATTTAACGCGCATTCGCAAGAAACTCGAAGCCGACATTGGTGAGTTGGAATTGGCTCTTGATCACGCAAATCAAGCGAATGCTGAAGCACAAAGAAATTTGAAACGACACCAAGAGCAAGTGGCCGAGTTGCAGAAACAAGTTGAAGAGGAGCAACGCCACAAAGAGGACGCCCGTGAGCAGTACTTCTCCGCCGAGAAGAAAGCCACTATGCTTCAATCGGAGCGTGAGGAGCTCGTGCTGGCTCTTGAATCATCGCAACGAGCAAGGCGCCAAGCGGAGACCGAAGCCACCGAGGCTCAGAGTCAAGCCGCTGAATACTCTGGGCAAATGAACTCACTGGCTGCGGCTAGGCGCAAGTTGGAGACCGAAGTGCAAGCCCTTCATTCTGATTTGGATGAAACAATCAGTGAGTACAAGACAGCTGAAGATAACGCAAAGAAAGCAATGTCCGATGCGGCTCGTCTTGCTGACGCATTGCGCCTTGAGCAAGATCACTCGAACACAATTGATAGGGGAAAGAAAGCGCTTGAGCAACAACTTCGTGAGTTCCAGACTAGACTAGACGAGGCCGAAGCCGCCGCACTCAAGGGAGGAAAGAAGGTCGATTTCAATAACTTTTTTTAAAGCTTTTCTAAAAATTTCAGGTGATTCAACAACTCGAGAAGCGTTCTCGCGATTTGGAGAACGAGTTGGATGGAGAACAACGACGCTTCCAAACGGCCAACAAAGATTTGAACAAAGCTGAGCGAAAAGTTAAAGAATTGGATTTCCAGGTGAAATTAACGGCTAAATTTTCACTAACACAAAAAAATTTCAGATCAACGAAGACAAGAAGAACTTTGATCGATTGAATGAACTAGTCGAGAAGCTTCAGAACAAGCTGAAACAACAGAAGAAACAGATTGATGATGCGGTGAGTCGCGCGTTTTATTACCAAAACTTTCTTCAATCTAGAGAATCTCTGACAAATTTCCATTTAAAATCATTGCTAAACAATAGATTTTTAGATTGGTTTTAATTGATTTCACAGATCAAAACAAAAAGCTTTTCAGGAAGAGCAGGCAAACATGCATCTGCAAAAGTACCGTCAAATTCAACATCAACTCGAGGATGCCGAGGAGAGAGCCGATTTGGCTGAGAATTCGCTCTCAAAGCTTCGCGCCAAATCCCGTGTTGGCTCAACAGTCCCCGGCGGTCTCCAAGGATCAGCCTCAGCGGCTGTAATGCGTGCTCCCAGCCGTTCCAACTTCTAGAGTACTCAAGGAAAAACTCGAAATCTAAATAGCCTAAATCTAGCTTTTGTATCGTTGTCTGTAATTTGAGTCCATTTTTAATCAAGAGGAGGAAAAAACGTTTCTTAGAACATACACAGAAAAAGAATTACAAGTCACCAACTTATTAGAAAGACAAAAAAAAACAAATAACAATCCAATGGCAAAAAAGGAATGATCGATGAGCACACACTGATTTAATAGCAGCGAACTAATCCAACAACTTCAATAACAATGTCTTTGGACTAGAGAAACCCAAAAAAGACATTCTAATTTTAAAAGCCTAAATTAGATATAAAGCTCTAAAGATTCAACAAAAAAATTTTCTGACAAAAAATGGATTCAAGAGGAAGTGGCCCGCTTGATATCGAATGATATCATACAATCACAGATAAAATACTAAGGGAGGAGAAAAGTGAAAACCAAAAATTCAAAAATCGCATACTAAATAGCTTTTAAGCTTGTAATGTCAGAATTTATCATATGGCCTGTTTATGTAGTAGGTGAACTAGTTAAGCCCATTGCTGTTGGAGTGCTTTGTTTCGGGCCATCCTTCGGGCAAAAATCGATCCAAGTATCAAAGCGGCAAGAACAATCGTAATGAACACGTGATCAAAATCATCCTAAACATTTTTATTTATCATAATAAAATATTTGAGCATACCTTTAGAATATCAAAAGTTCCTGATGGCGTGACCCGAGTATAGAACATATCCAGGCCATAAGCCAAAACAAGAGAAGTCGACTCGAGACCAGAGGGACTAAAAGTTTAATTATTTGAAAATACTCATTTTGCTAGTTTAGTAAGTTGTTTATGCGACACCTCGCTCTAGCAGTTGGTATTTGACAAAACATACGCTGTTTTAATTCCCTGAATGTGATGGACGGTCTGATTGTAGTTGAGCATTTCCTCAGTGGCGATCGGGATCTCGGGCATGTATGGAATGAAGCCGCCCTCTTCTCTCATTTCTGCAGTCAACTCCATCGGTCGCAATGCGTCAAGGATCCGTCGATTCACCTAGAGTTACGAATAAAGAACTAGATTTAAAGAATAATGATAACCAAAGAGATACTCAAAATTTAAGACGTGAATGTTTTAGCCTTAGTCTATTAAAATTCAAGCAAACTAACTTCAAAGATATTGCCGAAAGGGAGCGCCACAAGAATTGCTCGATTTGAAGCGCCTTGTTCTAAATAATATTTAGTGTAAAGCGAAGAGACCATAATCAATACCGGTTTCCGAAATAGCCATAGATTGAATGCCTTGACTGAAAATGAAAGACGCTTGTTCAACGTGCAGCGCCTGCTTCAACGGTTCATCCGAGCTGAAGGTTTCCTGAAAGAATCAAAAATTTTTATTTTTGTCATAAAAATTTTACCAAATGTTGCTGTTCGATGCCCTGAAAAAGCTCAAAGACTGCAATTTCTGTACGCCGTCCCTTTTCCGACCAGTAAGAATACTGAAAATAGAAAGCATTGTGTTTAAATGATAAAGTCACTAACCGCAACCCAATTTTCACAGTGCACCAAATGAACTGGTTCCTTGACTTTTGGTAGTCTAGCAGAGTGAACCGTTTGCCCAGTAACAGCATCTAAAAAATTAATAAAGAAATTCTAAAGAAACTTTAATTATGAAGCAAAAGCTTACCAAGCATTATCACTGTCAGCTGTGACGACTCTTTTCCAAGCAAAGCGATCGCCACTAAGTTGGGATTGACATACTTGTAGAGAACCGATCGATCAACCATCACGCGTCCTTGTGAATGAGTGCGTTCTAAAAAAAAATAGTATTGCATAAACCAAGCAAAATCTTTTTATACGTGTTGAAGGCTTTCCACTTATGGTGATCAAAGTCGATTCTTGCCATTGTGGAAGAAATTCGGTCCATGTTTCTTTGAGCTCATGAGTTTTCAGATCAAGTCTAAAATTGCAAAATTATAACTAAAATAAAGCAAACTAAATACTAAAACTTCTAAACAATAAACTACCTAAATCCAGTCATTTTGCCATTCTTTTGATCAACATCGAACAAATGTACAGGTGGCGCAGTTTCAAGAACATTTGCTGGTAATGATGGAAACACGGTAAACTAAATCAACTTTCGATAAAAACTGCATTACATAAAAATCATACCTTTTTGTTTGCTCCAACGACAATAATCGAGTGCAGATGATTGTCACCGACAAATGGCAGCAAATCGATTCTCCGAGCGTCATTCACCTAACTTTTGCTTTATAAATTTCGATAAACATTGTGCTTACCACTTGATGGTCAACTTCTTTTCCGTTCATTGGATTCAAAAAAGTGATGTGTGTGGCAGCGTTCTAAATTCAAATATAAATGTTTCAGAGAGTCATCATACTTGTTTATAAGCAACGGCAACTTGAGCATCGAAATTGTAGAAGGCTGTTGTTCGTTGAATGAAGATTGGAATCTAAACATAAATCAAACTTTGTTCTAAGCTAAACTATCTTGCAGTTCTTGTGAGCTAAAATTTACCTTGTGATGCCCATCCAGAGTTGTCAAACCATCAACATTCGCTCCCAAGTATTTTCGCCAAACAACGGACCCGTCGGAATTGTCAAGAGCAAAAATTGATCCTTTAAGGGAAGTCACGACCATCAATTTTCTCAAATTGAAAACGTCTCTTTCCAGTGGGTAGCCTCGGAAAGAACTAAAAACTGCTAATTGCATCATTCATGTTACAAATCCCACCTTGAAGATTTTGCAGAGTTTCTCACCGAATTTAGAATATCCGAGAAGCTGGATGATTGAACTTGCATCACTAACGCCAACTAAAAAAGACACTAGAAAGTCAAACGGCTTATAAACAAACATTGAAGATTGACTCGAATGATTTTCCAATCCATCGCTTGAATTGATCGAGTTGTGAAATTAGTCGGTGAATGAATGAAGCCAGCACATTTTCTGAATTGGTATTTGTGATTGCAAATTTTAAAATGATTATACTTTCATCAACACTGAATTCGGTCTCGATCGCCGCTTGAGACTCACTGAGAGGCAAGTCCAACATTTCAACACTGCCAATTTTGGTGAGGCCCTCCTCTCTAAAATAGTTACATCAGAAAATCAAAATGCAATCAAAACCTCGACCATTCGGTTGTGCCCTTCTTTGCGTTCAAATCAACAACAAGATGATCCATCCGGCAGTCTTCTCCTAAAAGTTGTCCAGTTGAAAAGGGTCATGCATAGATTTTTGAATAGTTTTGTTTCCAAAACAAACCAATAACCAAAAATTCCCATTCTTTGTCTCCACCACCAACAACGACTTTCTTCACAGGAGCCAATAAAGTCGGATCGCCATACGCGACTTGCTAAAATGAATGTCAACTAAAAATATCGCCGTTGAGCTCACTTTTAATATTTCCTTCCGCTCGTTCAGATCGAAGACAGTCAACACATGATTTTGCACGAGGGCAACATATTGGACGCCATCCTTGTTCACGAACTCCGAAACAGCGTCGCTTTTTCCCGTAGACAAAACCTAACAAATTTGAATAATTTTAAAATTAAATAACTTTACTTCAGCAAAGTTTTTAGCCAAATTTAAGACAGCTGTGTGCTCGGTGGTTCGAACAGCAGCATAACCCTCTGTCGCAAATTGAACGACCTAAATATGTTTTTGACTTATAAATTTGACGTATAAAAATGATAAATTTGACAAAATTTTTTACCTCCAAAATTTGTTCTTTCTTGTCGACAACTTCAATTTTCATCTCAGGTCCGTTGGCCAATATATCGAGTGAGTACAAAGTTGAATCCCAATGACCAAGAAGATGTCGACCGGATAGCGTTACTCTAAATAAAAAATGCATTGAATTTCACCCTCAATCTTACCTTTTTGGGTTGAAAGAATTCACGGACAAAATACGATTCAAATTTTGATTTCCTTGTGCATCAACCCATTTAACGTGTACCTAGAAAACACACGTTTCAGCAAGTGAATAAAATCACCAACCTCTGAATTTTCTTGAATTCCACCAACAATTGCGAAACCATCTCGATGTGGACGAGCGGCTACCCAATTACTAAAATGATGTAAACAAAATTAAAACCTTATCAAAAAACCTCTTATTGATCTCGATTTCCCACAACTTGGTGGCATCTTTTAGCGATACAGCAATGGCTCGATTGTGTGCAACGACAAGGCAGGCTTCGTTCTCAATAGCAACCGCCGGAGGACTAAAAAGTAATCACAATTGACTCTATATTAATATCCAATTGTATAAATATTAAAAATAGAGTAAATCTTACTGTGGGCTCTCGACACTGCTCAAAAGAAGTTGTCCCAAGAAAGCGCCATCTCGTTTCGACCATATCCGAAGCATTCTTCCGGAATCGGAAACCGTGCAGATTGCTAAAAATAAATATCGAGCCGAATAAAACATTTCAAAATCTTTTTGAATATACATACCATTTTTGTTTCCAGCAAACGTGGGCGCATGTCGGTGGCCTTGATTCGCGGTATCCTCTTGCACTTTGCGCCAAACTAAAGAGGTAAGTTATTTATAGAATAAACAATTTATAGTATTTTTAAAATCAAAACCTACCAATCTCTCCAGTGTTCATTGAAAGAGCAGCGACCACGTTTTCCTCTGTCGCCATCAGATACCGATCCAATTTCCCGCGGCGATCGACCTCGATTTGGGTGGGACATCCGATGAACTGTTTACGCCTAAAATAAAAACTAAGCAATGATTTGAATAACAAATGAGCCTGATGCTTAAATATTGCGCGAACGGTTCCTTAACACCATCAACGGCTATTTTTGAGGGGACAGGAAAAAATTCAGTACTGATAGAGTTAATAAAGTCTGATCTAATCTAATAAAAAGTCATACCAATCAAATTTGCCGACTTGATCCTCGAATAGCGCATGTGCTCCGACGAGGAGCAGCAAGAAATGGTATAAAACCATCTAAATAAAATATTGAAGTCGATTCGTTTTAAAAACGATGATAAAACAAAAAAAGTGGGAGTTTAAAGTAGTACACTTGAAGTAAAAACCTACAAAAGCTCAATAATTTTACAGTTTGAGATTTACCTAAACAAAAAAAAGCTAACTTTATAAAGTTTAATCTCATTTTACTAACTCTGCGAGTATTTCAATGAGTCGAGGTTAAAAGCAAACATTTTAGTGCACTGGATTAGGGGGTGGAGAGGATTGGTGCGTAGGGGAGAGATTGTACACCCGAAAAGGTAAAAAAAATTACTTAGTGCCTCAAATTACAGTAAGCCAAATGAATTTACAAAGGAGAATAAAAAAAATAAAAAAAAGTGCGAATTTAAAGTGATACACTTGAAGTAAAAAACTTGAAGGTGGCAAATTTATCAAACTTAATCTAGCTCAATAACCTTAAAGCTTGAAATTTAGCTGAAACATTGGCAAATTTATAAAAGTTAATCTCATTTTAGTAACTCTACGAGTATTTCAAGAGTTTTTTAGATATGATATTTTGGGAGTGGGACAAATGCGACCTTTTTTTTTGCGCACCTTTTTTTGCGCACTTAGCCCATTAGCGCACCTTTTTTCGCGTTTTAAAAAAGCTCTAAAAGCTAATATTAACCAATTTCTATTCCAAAAGTTGTTTTTCTAGGTAATTTTAGGGCGTAGAATCGAAATTTTGGCATATCAGAGCTTGTGGAAGCGAACGGACGGAGTTATACAAAGAGAAAAATCAACAATTTTCTGTAATTTGACCTAGCCGTTTTGTCTTTTGATCTAGCCGTTCCACACGCTCTGTTATGTCAAAATTTGAATTCGACACCCTCAAATTACCTAGAAAAACAACATTTGGAATAGAAATTGGTTAATATTAGCTTTTTAGAGCTTTTTTAAAACGCGAAAAAAGGTGCGCTAATGGGCAAGGTGCGGAAAAAAAAGGTGCGCAAATGTCCGGATGCGCAAAAAAAAGGTCGCATTTGTCCCACTCCCGATATTTTAGATATTTTTAGATATAGATTTTAGATTTTTAGATATTCGATATTGTTATTGGCAAATTTTACATTTAAAAGGCTCATTTTCGGCTATAAAATTGCGCAAAGATGCCAACTTTTTCATTTCTCTATTCTCCTTTCACCGTCACCCGTTTCTTTATGGATACTGAAAAGAAGAAATTTTATTTACAAGTCGAGCCGTCGGATAAGGCTGGTTTTTAGATTTTGATATTGTTATTGACAAATTTATAATCTTTTTTAGATCCACTTTACAAAAGAACCTGAAAGTGGCCAAATCAAAGCCACACTTACAATAATGAACAAGAGCGACACTCGACAGGCGTATAAGGTAAGGTTAGTTTTTTGTTTTTTGTTTTTGATTTTTTAAAAATTACGCCTATTAGAACAGCTAGGCATACTAAAATTGCTGATTATTTTTGATTATGAAAGTTTGAAGTAGTTGAAAGTGGCTGTTGAAAGTGGCTATCAATTTTAAACCAATCAACCTAGAACTTTTCTATTTCTCCGGTTCATTTTCTATTTCTAGGTCAAATGCACGCGTAACGACTTATTCAAGATTCGACCATCTGTTGGGCTTCTCGACTATAAACAGAATGCTATCATCGAAATTGTTTGCTTGTTCGTGTAATGTTGAAACCCCGTTCCAATCTTGCTTTTAGATTGAAAGACGGTGAGGAAATGGAACCCGATAGGCATCACTTTGGCATTTATCATATCCCAGCACCAGAAGGTTTGGTTTAGCTAGTTATTAGTTGCTGGTTATTATTTGACTATATGCTGACTATTTCTTGGCTGCGAGCAACCTTCTATCGTTTTGTTTAGGTTGTACATGTGAAGGAGCTTGGCAGGAACATTATGGGCCACCACAAGGGGAACTCAGGGTAAAGGTACATCTGTTATATCAACTCTTTTATTATATTTTTGTTTAGGTAGTTTTCGATCCATAAACTGGACGGCTGTTCGATGTGTTCTGTTTGCCTACTCACTTTTCCATCCATCAATTAAAACGATCACTTTGTAAGCAAAGAATTGCATTTGGGGGTAATAAAGATTTATTTGCTGGGAATTTAAAGTTTAGTTTATTGTTCACAAATGTAAAATTGTTGAATGTTGAAAGAGAGGCGTGATACAAGAGACCCTTGAGAGAAAGGTTCTCCTCTCCACCCGTTTTGACCATATTCATCTCTTGACAAACATACCCGCATTGGTCACTCCCTTGTTGCTCGCTTTTGTAAAACAGCTCATAAACTTTCCCAATCATGATCACACTTTTCATTGTCCTACTGATAGATTATGGTAAGTTAAGATTCTGAGGCTTTGTTATCAAGCAAATTTCAGTCTATTCGCAAAATTGTCGACTTGAAAGTTCTCTAGTTGGCACTTTCAAGAAACAAACCCGGCCGATCATCGTTCCAAATTTGAATACAAAATTCGCAAAACCATTACTTTACGAAACAGTTATTTTCTTGTAACAATTCGAAACTTTAAAACTTCAGGTGACAATCGGTGAAACCTCGATTTCCGATTTTGGTGAATGCTATGAAAAGATTCGAGACTCTTACATATTTGGGGAGAAGTTCGGGTCAAAAAGTGTTCAAAACTGAAGAAATTTAGGAGAATGGGCCGTCCATTGTGCTATCGTTGCGTAACACCGATCATTCGAACACCAAATGTTATACAATTGGCTCATCAAGCAGGTTAGAAAGCAAAAATAAATAAAAACAAGATCAAGAATATTTCTTCTAATAGAACAATAGTACAAAATGATATTTGTGAGTCTTAAACGCAAATTAACGTCTTGTAAATTGTTTATGATCAATTAATGCGATGCTAGTAGACTTGCTTATCGTTATTATCAATACAAACGGCAAGCTTATAGACCGTTCAGATCTCGGTCTCTAGAACAGCTATCAATTTGCAAATTGTTTCATTAGAAAGCCAAGAATGTCAGCTTTTGATTGCTATCTCATACATAGCAAATTCTCATAGATGAGTGCCTTAAAAAGCTTATCAAGACTTATCGATTTATCAGGTGCTTATCGATTATCGGTTTATCAGGTGCTTACTCATTAAAAGTCACTATGTATAAAATAGCAATCAAAAGCTGACATTCTTGGCTTTCCAATGAAATAATTTGCAGATTGATAGCTGTCCTAGAAACCGAGATCTGAGCGCATGAGCATGTGCTTGCTGTTTGTATCGATAATATCGATAAGCAAGTCTAGAAGCACTAAAGTGCTAAAGCTAAGTAATTGCACTTTGAATTCTACCGTAACCTACAAATCTCTGTAAAATATAAAATTCCTTCAGGCGAATACTGTCACGATTCAATGGTGAGCGCTCGAAAGACTTGCTTTGAGCAGTCGGCTGTTCGACCCGTTGAGGGAACTCTCTTGTTCAGTAAGTGAAAACCTATAGAAAACCTATAGAAAACCTATAGAAAACCTGTAGAAAATCTATAAAAAACCTATAGAAAACCTGTAGAAAACCTATAGAATCATGCAAATGCACAGGATTTTAACATGCTATTGAAATTTTTGGTTCTCAAAGCCCAACCTAGGAAGCACAAACCTCGACTACTCAAGCTGTGATTTGGATGGTCGATTCTCGGTCATCTATCATCTACGAAACACAAATCTCACATGTGAGGGAGAGAATGAGAGCAAGGTAAAATAACAAGATTTCTTTCATTAAAAGCTTACAGGCTGAAAACTGTGAAGTGGCCTCTCGATTGGATATCAAGTTCAAGGGATGCTCGTTTCCTGATTTTGGTGATTTTTCTAGATGTTTAGATTCAAAAATACGTATTAGGTTGGTGAATTGAAAACTGCGGGACTTTGAGCTAAAATTTATTCAACATAAAACCATCAATTCATTCCAAATAATTTCCATTATTATTGACGACTTCTGCCCATTTTACAGGCAATTTGCGGATTCCTCTTTCGTGGTAGGATTTTGGTTTTGAATCGAAAAACTTGCAAAGCCAATTTTTGACTCTTTTTTCCGGATCGAAGTGTTCTCCCGAAAGCTCATAACTCATGATCCGGAATAATAGTAATCAGAAGGGGCGAGGTCCGGACTGTATGGGGAATGCACCAAAAGTTCCCAAGCAAGACTATTTATAATAACTTTCATTATTATCGACGACTTGTGCCCATTTTACAGGCAATTTGCGGATTCCTCTTTCGTAGTAAGGTTTTGGTTTGTGTGTGAGACAAGTGTGAGACTCAAAAATGGAGGACTGGAGATGTCCCAGTTTGAGCATTTGAGCACTTTCTTCAAAAGAAACCCATTTTGGTGTCAATAGAAAAGTTGTAGAGAATCAAAAATTAAGCTTATATCCAAATTTCCAAAAAGATACACTTAGTAGTTTCGCTTAAAATGCAAGTTTTGTGGAAATTCGTAAATTTGGCATTTCTTGAAAAGCAGTTTTTGAATCGTTCTGAAAATTTGGATATAAGCTTCATTTTTGATTCTCTACAACTTTTCCATTGACACCAAAATGGGTTTCTTTTGAAGAAAGTGCTCAAACTGTGAGATATGACAATAGCCCGCAGTTTTCAATTCACCAACCCAATAGATATGTCGCTTCGGTGCTTGGGCTCGTGGAAGGGACAAAGTGGAGAGAGATTTCTGATCATTGAGAACGCCGATAATGAGGAGTATCGATGTGGAGTGAGTTTATTGAAAAGTAGAATTGCTGGAGTGATTGATAAGTCTGTAGTACTGTAGAACTTAAAGCCATTGGCCTACTCCGTCTCTTTCAATCTCTACAGTACTGTAGAAAAGTCCACAGTGTGCTGTGGCTTTCTAAAAAGCTATCCGCCATACTTTAACCAGTAATACAGTACTACAGTAGAGCTGACATTTAACATTTGACATCTGACTTCCAGACTCCTTTTTTTCCAGCTAGTTCATCCGTCCGCTGACCACATCACCGTCCACTTCAGCAATGACAGTTCGTGCGAGCACTTGAATCGACACAATGCCTTTGAGACTTATCGATTCAAACCAAGTATCGGTGACACTGGCCTAAAGTTTCAAAACAAAATGCTTAGCTAAATTTTGAGAACCCAAAACTGTACAAGATAACGAAATTTTTCTTAAATTTAGCCTCTTTGTCCAAGCCGCTTTCCCCTTGCGAGTTCCCGGCGTGGCTCCATGGACAGTACACGCATTTGGATGTGTCCGCCGAGCAACTGCAGTACAATCAAGTAATCAAGTACAATAAAGCAATCAAGTACAATAAAGTAATCAAGTACAATAAGGTAATCAAGTACAATAAAGTAATCAAGTACAATAAATTAATCAAGTACAATAAGGTAATCAAGTACAATCAAAGTTATTAATCAATATAATTTTATTTAGGGAACATCAGATTCAATTCCGATTGTTTCTTATTGTGTTGCCACTCATGGAGAGCGCATTTTGGTCTACTCGGAATCGAAATGGTATTGTTTTCAAAAAAACTCAGAAAACTTTTGTTAGACTGTACCAAAAAGTTCTTGGCTTAGCACTAGTTTGTACGATTGGTGACTGAAAGTCTTACTCATAATTAAAATCCTTTTATTAGCCAACAACAATTTACGTTATTTGTACTTTTTACTTGAACGAAACGAGTTACTTGCACGAATTCAATAACGTGGGCTAAAATGCGAAAGGATTTAAGCAAAATGGACTAAGATTTGTCTAAGACTAAGATCAATAACGGGGGCTAAAATGCGAAAGGATTTAAGCGAAATGGACTAAGATTTATCGGAAAAAAATCGACCAAACAGGATGGAAGCAACAATTTAACTCATTTAACTTGTATTTAACACCGAATTAACAGTGAGAAAATGAACAAATTTAAACAATAGATGACAGGAGAGAAAAAGGTATTTGAGGCAAGAAAAGAATTGAGCAAAATTTGTACTTTTCCGTAAATTAGTCGTTTCTAGACTTGTAACGAAAACATCTATCGGTCGTTTTTTTTTGCCGTTGGCAATTTAAGGTTTTTCGTGTTTTTCTTCAGGACGAACCCTTCAATTTTGACTATTTTGACTATCATTCGACGTAGAATAAAATTGCGCATCGAATGATACCAAAATTAACTCAAAATGTAATATCGATGCAAAGTGGTTGGCTAAAAACCGAAACTCCGCCTATTATGGGCGGGACTTATCCCTTTGCCTCATAACTTTGAATAGCTTTTATATTTTGAGTTGATTTTTGTATCATTTGACGCACAATTTTATTCTGCATCGAATGATCGTCAAAATAGAGAAAATAGACAAAATTAGCACATAAGCTTACCAAATTTAAGCAAATAGTATTGCAGTGGTGATGCGTTGGGCTATCATTGCTTGTGGTTTCGAATGCGCAGCGATTCGGTGCTCGAGTTTCGGACGACAAACCCACAAGAGACACTTAACTCAACGCTTTGCCAGTAGGATTTTCAAATAGATTTGTTCTAATTTTTTATTTTATATTTTTAAATACCGTATTCTCTCTAATAGTAGTGCGCACTAGACTTCGGAAAACAAAACTTAACCAAAACCAAAACCACCAAAACCAAAACCATAACAAAACCAAAACCATAACAAAACCAAAACCAAAACCAAAACCAAAACTAACCAAAACTCGCCAATATCCCGCGACTGGGAGGAGCTAGCGAAAATCTGTTTGCAGATTTGAAATCAGCGTCCAAAAATCTATCCCATAGGCTATTTTTTGTTTCGAAATTTCGAGGTCGTGTTTTGGTCCTTTTTTCGGCCGCGAGATTTTGTGGAGTGAGAAAAAGTGAAAGGCAAATTTGCATTTTACATTAAAATTTACATTTTACAATTTTAAATTTACATGTTAATTTATATGCAAATTGAGTTTTGGTTTTGGTTTTGGTCTGTTTTGGCTTTGGTTTTGTTTGCCGAACTCTAGTGCGCACTACTATTTTTTGAACCCCCTGCTGGACTGCAATACTGGACTGCATATTAGAGAGTGCAGTACTATTAAAGAGTTTTATCATTTACCAATGTAAGACAGATATAAGATTTGTTCCAAAAATTCTTGCAATTCTTTCACGTACTCCTTTGGCTCCTTTTGATATACAGTTGACAATTTGTGTCTTGACAAACAACAAAAAGATGTTTTTGCCCTTTGCACAACAATTTTAGATTTTTTGCTAACTTTTTCATGTGAAGAATAGTTAATAAATGAATAAAAAAAGCCTCACTTTTGCTGGCTTGAATAGCTTTAGAATGTCACATAAACATAAAGTCAAAAAGGTTTAGATGAAAAAGAAGCAAACAGAAATTCAAATTTTCGGGGGTGCACTACTATTAGAGAGTGCACCTCTATTAGAGAGAATACGGTATCTAGTTTCTGAATTTCTCTGTTCTATTTTCTGTTCTATTTTCTGTTCTATTTTCTGTTCTATTTTCTATTCTATTTTCTATTCTATTTCCTTGTCCATTTTCTGTTCTATTTTCTTTTCTATTTTCTATTGTGAATGTTTAGAAACGAGAAATTGTTTGAGAGAACACCATGGACTTCGGTCTCTGTGAAACGGCCAACGACTGTATCCTGCGGTCTTGAGGTTATTTAAATTTCTGAATTAAATGTTCTGAAATTGTATTAATAGTTATATTTCAGATAAACATTTGAATTTAGGGTGTTTACCGTACTCCTGCTGATATGGCAAACGACGATTGTTACTCGTTAGAAGTTGATTGTAACAAGCGAGAATCACTTCAACTCAAAGCCTACCATTGTGCAAGTGGAATCGTTTTTGACAGTAAGAAAGAGATATTTAGTTGAAAAAATATTCTTTTAGCTCGTTTATATGCTTGTTTGGCTAGTTGGCACGATGGGCCGTTTATGTATTTGTATGCGAAGAGGATCGGTGAAGAGATTCACGCATGCTTTGTGGGGGTTTATTTAAAAAAAAGATATTGGGTTGGTGAATTGAAAACTGCGGGCTATTGTCATATCTCACAGTTTGAGCACTCTCTTCAAAAGAAACCCATTTTGGCGTCAATAGAAATGTTGTAGAGAATCAAAAATGAAGCTTATATCCAAATTTTCAGAACGATTCAAAAACTGCTTTTCAAGAAATGCCAAATTTACGAATTTTCACAAAACTTGCATTTTAAGCGAAACTACTAAGTGTATCTTTTTGGAAATTTGGATATAAGCCTCATTTTTGATTCTCTACAACTTTTCCATTGACACCAAAATGGGTTTCTTTTGAAGAAAGTGCTCAAAACTGGGATATCCCCAGTCCTCCATTTTTGAGTCTCACACACAAACCAAAATCCTACGAAAGAGGAATCCGCAAATTGCCTGTAAAATGGGCAGAAGTCGTCAATAATAATAGAAATTATTTGGACGGAATTGATGGTTTTATGTTGAATAAATTTTAGCTCAAACTCCCGCAGTTTTCAATTCACCAACCCAATAGTATCTTGATCCAATTTTGACATTTATTGATACTAATAAACATAAAACAAATCTTAATCAACTTAATCATACTTGATTCTTCTAAAGTCTCACTTATTAGAATGATAAGTATTAAGAATCTCACAGATACAGTGAGATCAGCTGTGCATTTAAATTTTAACCATCAAGCTAATAAACTATCGTATATTGTAAATTATTAGGTGGCGCAAAAGCACTCCGGTCGGCTCTTCATCGCCTCCTCTGGAGCTCATTGCTCCAGAGATTTCACCTTTGAAACAAACGTCAACACGACTCTCATCTTGCAACAAGAAAGTATGGATTTCAGTATCAATTGCAATCAAACTATTGCACAAAATCTGCACAAAATTCCATATACCTAAGCTAATTGCAGGATTTGTTTCTACAATACATCGATCTTTTTCAGCTAACTGCACTGTGAAACCAGGATCGATTCCACGACAACCAGCTCACGGTGATCCTTCAAGGAGACCGATGTCGAAGACGAGCCCAGCTCACATCGATTTTCATCCGAATTTAGCTGCCGGGGTTTTAAAGTTGCTTGTTTTTTCGTAATGTTTTTTTTTTGTTTAGATTCCAATATACACAGAAAATGTAAATCCTGGCTTCATGGGTCCACTCACTCCACAATTCACCCCGCCAACCGAGGAGCCGAATCCACTAGCTGAGCCCACGACAGAGATTACTCCATTGGAAGTAAGGAAGAAGGAAAGAAGGAAAGAAGGAAAGAAGGAAAGAAGGAAAGAAGGAAAGAAGGAAAGAAGGAAAGAAGGAAAGAAAGAAAGAAATAAGGAAAGAAGTGAGGAAAGAAGTAAGCAATAAGGAAAGAAATAAGAAAACTATCATATATCATATAAAGGAACTAAGACGTCTGTCTGTTTTGTGCACTACTTCTCCGCCCCCAGCCTTTTCAAATGATTTATAGATAGTTTGGCTTAGAATTTCCTGTAGTTTTGCAACATGTTTCTAAATTTAAAAACAACAAAGTGGAGACGCGGGCGAGAGTCGAACCCGGGCCGTGTGGCCTAGAGAGAAGTGCGATCGCACTGCGCCATCTGATATATAAAAAATCGTTTTCAAACCGGAATTCCTCAGAATTTCTGGTAAGGAAATAAGGAAAGAAGTAAGAGGTTTAAAAGAAATACTGTAGCCACTTTAGTTTAGTTATTTAAATGCAATTTTCAGGATCTTGGTGTTGGTGGTTTCTTGACAAGTTCAGCCGCTCCGCATCTCATTCTTTCAGTCATTTGTGCTCTTTTGGCAATTTGCCTCATATGACTAGCAATCGTCGCCTGTCGTCCTTATGCAATCTATTGGCTCAACCACTAAGACAACAGAACAAGTGGGGGTATAGCTCAGTGGTAGAGCGCTCGCTTAGCATGCGAGAGGTCTGGGGTTCAATTCCCCATACCTCCATAAAGTTTTTGATCTTCAATGTAATCTTTGTTCTTCATGTAGCTTCGTGTTGTTCTCGTTGGCTTGGTTGTTCATGTAACTTTTAAAAATTTGATGGCGGTGACGAAATACTTTGATGATCCTTTTTCATCTATATTATGCAATGTTTTTTATCTTCAATCCTTTGAATTTCACTTTTTATTCGGGTATTTTGTCTAAAGTTTCTTTTTGCACCCTTTCACTCAGCAATTGCTCGTTTTCGCATCCGCAAATCCGATCACTTGTCGATCCCAACCGAGGAATAAACATTTATCCACGATCAGCGAGTAACCAAAGCTAAAAAAGCAGAGATTAGGGGGAGACTTTGCAATCTACTGGGAATCTATGGGCAATTTATTGCCAAGAGAACGAGTGGGGGGTATAGCTCAGTGGTAGAGCGCTCGCTTAGCATGCGAGAGGTCTGGGGTTCAATTCCCCATACCTCCATAAGGTTTTGGTTTTCAATGTAATCTTTGTTCTTCATGGAACTTCATGTCGTTCTCGTTGGCTTGGCTGTTCATGTAACTTTTAGAAAGAAGGGAATACTTTGCAATCTACTGGGAATCTATGGGCAATTTATTGCCGAAAGAACAAGTGGGGGTATAGCTCAGTGGTAGAGCGCTCGCTTAGCATGCGAGAGGTCTGGGGTTCAATTCCCCATACCTCCACAAACCTTTTGGTTTTCAATGTAAAATCTTATATAATAAAAAGTGATCAAATTTCAGCTATCGAATTGAAAACTTTGATTCACTTACACCCAAGAATTTTGAAATCCGCTTGCTTTTATCGGATAAGCGATGAGGCGACAAGTTGGCGGAGAGATTGAGATCCGATCGATGTAGACTGAATAGCTTTATTTGAAAACTTAGAAATTTGGATTCAAAAGAATTCAACTTCTAAATGCAATCATGATTAATGAGAATATTGTGGCATGTCAATAACCCGAATTTTGTAGTGTTAGAGACATGTAAATGTCTCTAACACTACCTCCGCCTAGCGCTAACCATTTCCAATACAAATTTGTATGGGAAATGTCTCTAGCACTACAAAATTTAACAATACAAAAATTAAACATGTAAATGATCGATTCAGCATTCGTAAATCTGTATCAGAAGAAGATTCAGAAGTTTATTCTAAAGAAAAGTTCTCAAAAAACAAACTTGAGGCTGAGAATTTCATCGTCGCATTTCCAATGCCCATTTGCAATTGGCCAAAGTCGAGATTACAGTTGACAAGTGGCTGAAATGATTACTGTAGATTGAAATTGATCAATTCTCTTGTAAAAATTATTTCCTAATTCTCATAAACTACCGTAGAGAAAGGGGTTTTCTTTTTAGTAACATTGTACAGAGTGTTCAAGAATTATGGACATTTTTTTCTTTAGCCTGTACCTAGCGTTAACCATTCCCCATACAAATTTGTTGAAATTTACTCCTTATTTTCAACACTTTACTTCAATACTTTACTCAGAAACTTAAAACTTAAAACAACAGGAAAGAAAGGTTACATGAAGGTTACATGAAGACGAAAGATTACATTGAAGATCAAAAATTTTATGGAGGTATGGGGAATTGAACCCCAGACCTCTCGCATGCTAAGCGAGCGCTCTACCACTGAGCTATACCCCCACTTGTTCTGTTGTCTTAGTGGTTGAGCCAATAGATTGCATAAGGACGGCAGGCGACGATTGCTAGTCATATGAGGCAAATTGCCAAAAGAGCACAAATGACTGAAAGAATGAGATGCGGAGCGGCTGAACTTGTCAAGAAACCACCAGGCGAAGAAAGAAACCACAAGGACGGCAGGCGACGATTGCTAGTTTATGAGGCTAGTCTATGAGGCAAATTAACTTTTCTATAGAACTTTAAAACTCGAGAGCCTCTTTGTAACCAAATTTTGAACTTAAAGAATGACTTTAATTACTTTTATAATGACTACGATCATTGATGACTGACTAAAAAAGGCTGTACTACGATCATTGACTTGTAAATATTAGATTGACAACTTCAAAGTTGATACACTTATTGAAATAACTAATGCATCAATTAATCGAACGTCCCTTCTCTCCGGAAATTAATAATAAATGGGACCGATTTTGGGAAAAGAAGGCAAAGGGTAACCCCATTGGGGAGTCTATTGGAGATGGAGATGGGATGGAGAGGAAGAGGACAAGAAGAGGGAAAAGGAGGGGAGAATCTACAGTTTTGTTAATCTACACTTTGTTAATCTACACTTTGTTAATCTACAGTTTTCACCAATAAAATCATCTATTGGGTTGGGGAGAATGAGTCGGCGCCGAAAATCAAAAAAATGTCTAAAACTTCTATTCGACTTTGTCAAATAATATGCGTTTGATATCAGTAGAATGGTTAACTAATTCTCTGCAAAATGACATTTAAAAGAAAATTCAAACAGCGCCTCCGCTCAAGAAAAAGCCATTTTTTCACAAAAACTACAAACTGTGATCTAGAAAAAACCATTGGTGGGATCTTCCTGCAAATTTGGCAACTTAAGTAATTCAATGTGCTCTATCTTTTTTATATAAACACCAAAGAAGGTTTATGGGAAAGAAACTGTTCAAATGATGAGTCGGGCTCTTTGCCATTTTAACCAGCTGCGTTTGGAAGTTCATAAACTCCACGAAAGAAAAGCTTTGTGGAATCTCTCAAAAGTGATTTTGTAGAGAAATAGTGGATCCTTTTGATGAAACCAAACGTATGTTTAAAGAAGGCTTTATGTGTGCAAAAAGTCCCTTTAAAGTTTGGCGCCGACTCATTCTCCCCAACCCAATATTTATCCTCTAAAAAAGGCTTTTCATAAATTTAGAAAACCTTCGATTTTTTTTTAGATTTCTATGGGGCAAAAAGTTGAGGAACCAAAAAATGATGAACACTCGATGAAGTGCGATTTGAGCACTTTCTTCAGCATAAACCTATTTTGATGTTAATGGAAAAAAGATAGAGCATGAAAAGTTAGGCCGAATTCTCAGCTCGATTTGTCTAATTGCTTTAGTTATATGTCTGTTTGAAAGAATTTTCAGAAACTTGCTCAAATTCAGCAAATTTCTGCTCAAATTTGCTTAAGAATTTCTTAAATTAAAGAAAATAAATAAAGATAAATTTCATTTCGAGAAGTCTAATTCAATTGGCGTATTCCATATGTTTTCTGGGGAAATGCGAAAAATTGTATCAACTTTCAAGTTACCAATCTAATACCACACAATTTAAGCTGTTTACATTTTTTTTGAATAGTAATTACCGTAAATACTGTAATAGTACCCCATCCCCATAATGACGGTGCGGAGCGTTGCGTAGTCTAGCTTTGGGCGCGTTTTTCTCGACACTGGTTTATGCTACAATGCGCGATTAGGTATCAAAAAATAGCCCTGAATTTCAGCTATGAATTTCAGCCCTGAATTTCAGCTATTTTTTGATACCTAAGCGCGCATTGTAGCATAAACCAGTGTCGAGAAAAACGCGTCCAAAGCTAGACTACGCAACGCTCCGTATTATCTTTGGTATCAAAAAATAGCCCTGAATTTCAGCTATTTTTTGATACCAAAGACGCATTTTTTGAAAGTACGGGCCCTTTGAAAAAAAATGAAATACTAAAAAACTTTTGCGGCTACGCGACTGTACGAGGGGGTGGACATCAAGATTTGGGGAAACCTAGGTATTACGATGTTTTAAAGACTATTGCTTTATAGTATAGAGCTAAAAGTTAGATCTGTAAAGATTGTAAAGAGTTAGAGTAAAGTTAGAGTTAGAGTTAGTGTAAAGTGTAAAGAGTTAGAGTAAAGTTAGAGTTAGAGTTAGTGTAAAGTGTAAAGAGTTAGAGTAAAGAGACCTGTTAAACCTATTACAATATTTACGGTATTTATGTTGAAAAATTGGGCCCAAAAAGTGGCCATAATATTATTCAAATCACTTGAAAGCTTTCTTAACACTTTACTCACAAATTTTTCTTTTGGGTCAACGTTGAATTGAGTGACAAATTCATTATACAAATCCTCAGGAACGCCGAGTGTTAACTACAAATCTCAAATATTTTTAATTCTTCAGTTTAAACCTCAGCAATGTTAACTTTAGCAACCGTGACTTTTGTAGAATGATAAGATCCGAAAGTGACACTAAAATTTGACATTTTTAAGCTCAGAAAAATCAGTGCCTTTGAATCATGACACTCCATTGATTTGGATAGAAAATCTCTGTCTCGATATACGAATTTTGTTGACAATGCTGATTGTCAAGAGTGGCGCCGACGCTGAAGAGGCCGACCGTTTGTTGGACACTGAGATTTTGTTGTTTCAATTAGAAAATTGGAATTTCAATTAGAAAACTTTTAATCGAATTGATTCCGTATTCAACAATGAAACATTTTAGAAATAAACACTCTCACGACATCAAAGAAAACTCACTCTTGTTGATCACAACTGTAAAAATTCAATGTGACTCCTTTCGAGAAATCTTGATCATTAAGGAAAGCTGCTGCTGCCACATCCAGATTTGGGGAAACCTAGGTATTACGATGCTTTAAAGACTAATTTAGCTAGAGCATAGAGCATAGAGCTAATTTTGATAGCTTTCTATTTTAAAATACTTTACTGAGAGAATGGATTAAATTTTAAAGCATCAAAGTTATCAGATCATAAAGAGAAAGATTACTAGCAAGCATTTTTCGAGAAAAATTTTTGGGATCACGCACATGATACCTATTATTATTGCCTGGTAAAGGTATGGATCTAGTGAAAAAAATCTAATAGTAGTGCAGGCTGGAGGGGGGTTGAAAAAAATAGTAGTGCACTAAATACCGTAATCCGCCTTTTTGCAACTTTAGCTACCGTATTTTCTGTAATAATATTAGGTTGTCCAATAAGTAATGCGTGTTACTTATTTCGAAACTATTACGAAATCGCTTCGAGCAAATATATGCTCTTTTTAATCATCAGCATCTTGTGTTTATTTTTATATATCATTTTATTCATTTGCCTTTGTTTTATAATAGATATGTTGTTTTGCAGATGAAAGACAAAAAGTTTGTTGTCCGCGCATCAATGCTGTATGATTTCAAACGAGGTAAAACTGCAGCGGATTGCCATCGAACTATCTGTGCCGCATTTGGAGAGGATTCAATTTCAATCAGCGCTGGGTTAAACGATTTGCGGACGGAAACGAGTCAAAAGTGTTGACGAGGTGCAAAAATGGCTCGACGATTTCTTCTCATCGAAACCAGCTTCATTCTATTATGACGGACTTCACTCTTTGCTCGGACGATGGAGAAATGTTGTTGATTGTTGTGGAGAATATATCGATTAATAAAGTTCTCTTTTGTTAATTTTGTGATATTTTGAAAATCGTGTCAAAACACGCATTACTTATTGGACAACCTAATAGGTTGATGCATAAGTGTTTTTGTTCCTTTTCGTCTGCCGTTTCAAGCCAACAAATGCACCAATTAAACTACGGTTGATTTCATTAGAAAAACCAATTATTTTTCTGCAAAATAACATTAAAACGGGTTTAAAAAAATTTAATGCCTGGATTTTCTTGAGAGTATGAAGTCGGGTAGTCAAAAAGGGCTAACTCGATGATGCGGTTTAGACACCTTAGCTAAAGAAAACCTATCTTCGTGTCAATAGATAAAAGATAGAGAAAAAAACGTTTGATATTTCGCCAAAATTTCAGAGAAATTCATTCAGCCAATTTTTCCGTAGAGTTTTTTATAGATTTTTACGAAAAAGGCGTTTTTCACTCTCGAATTTGCTTGAAAGTGAACCGAAATTCATTTAAAAAGATGCAAATTGAACAAAAAAAAACACTTTTTTTATAGAGCAAACTATAGATTAATTGGTGAATTTGTTACTTTTTAACAGAAGTACGAAAAAAACGAAAAGACTTATGCATCAACCTAATAGTAGTGCGCACTACTATTTTTTCAACCCCCCTCCTGCGGCACTAAACGCAGTACTCTAAATAGTAGGAATTATCAATTTAACCTGTTTGAAAAAGAGAAAAAAAAAACAAAAAGTTATGGAAAGAATAATAGAAAAAAATGCGCAAGATTTTAATGTACATTGCGTTTGAAAAATTTGCTGACGCAAAGCATAGGGTTACGGTAGCTTATCTTTGGCGCGCGCTTTTTAGAAAACGCGTTGTCTGCAAGGAACACACTCTACTCCTGCCTACACTACTATTACAGAAAATACGGTATTTTTTTCTTACTTTTACGCAATTTCTACTCGTAGTTTTGCTTTCTACATTGTTTTTAAAGCAATTAGTGTTTCAACTATAGAGTTCAACTATAAAGCTCAACTTTATTTATCAATAGAATCAATAGAAAAAAAAATAGAATAAAAATAGCTAAAGTTGCAACAAAAAAAAATGATTCTACGGGGAGTGGGACAAATGCGACCTTTTTTTTGCGCACCCGGACATTTGCGCGCCTTTTTTTGCTGGAAAAGACCTTAGGAAAGGTCGTAGAGCTTCGAAAATGTTTCCATACTGGGGAATCGTATGCGTAGATTCCGAATTTCGACAAATCAGACCTCGCTGACACGTCAAATTTGGGCTAAAAGGCAAAAACTACGCAACTTAACGCTTTTCCGCAGTTTTTGCCTTTTAGCCCAAATCTGACGTGTCAGCGAGGTCTGATTTGTCGAAATTCGGAATCTACGCATACGATTCCCTTACGTGGAAATATTTTAGAAGCTCTACGGCCTTGCCTAAGGCCTTTTCTAGCAAAAAAAAGGTGCGCAAATGTCCAGGTGCGCAAAAAAAGGTCGCATTTGTCCCACCCCCGATTTTGCACGAAAAAAACGGGTTACGGTATTTAGTGCATTTTAGTGCGCGACCCCAAAATGTTCTCTCGAAAAATGCCAGTGAAAGATTAAGCAAGCACACTTGTGTCGCGAAACCTAGCCCCATAATGCCGGAGATGCCTTGTCCCGGGTATTCACTCGTTTCATTCTCAGCTGAGTCGATCAAAGCAAAGTATACAATATAATCCTCTAAAAAAAATGAGGATTTCAAAGGATTTACAACATTTACCAAGTAAAGAAATTTCGTGTGAGAATTGAAAAGACTCCATGCAAACACGGCCATTCAATCGCTGACTCTGGCCGTTTATCGTGTCTGTACTATTCGAATAGGTGGCATTCATGAATTGAAAAGTGTCTGAAGCTCTGGAAATGAATTTTTG
Organism: Mesorhabditis belari; assembly: GCA_958450365.1. NCBI lineage: Eukaryota > Metazoa > Nematoda > Chromadorea > Rhabditida > Rhabditidae > Mesorhabditis > Mesorhabditis belari. The sequence continues at coordinate 2,276,136 of CAUEEP010000938.1, forward strand.
ATATAATAAGCTTGTTTTCTAGTCACTTCTCATCAAAAGTCCAACTCGGTTTCGTGAAATTGCTACTGAAAATCAGCAAATCGGCGCTCGTTGTCGTGATTGTGATCTTTTCGAGTTGTTGATATGCTGAATTCAAAAGTAATTCAAGAATTGTTTGAAATGTTTTGTTTGAAAAGTGATGTAGACATGGGTAACGAGCCTTTTCTGTAACTAATAAGCTGCTTTTGTCTTTTGGAAGGAATTTCATACTTGAGAAAGAGTTTAGATCAATTAAATTCAAGTTCCAATTGGTAGACTCAATAAAATGAATAGCTCTAATCGATTCCTCGTCCCTGAAAACCCATGAGTACAAATTTCCAGCTGAATCTCTTCTTTTTATACCATCTACAAGGCAAAAGAGGAATCTATGTAAATGACTGTCGAGTTGTTCTTTGTGCGGCCAAGTAATCGCTCACCGTCTGGCACAAGTCCCCGATAGATAGGTGTTCCCTTTCGGACTCGCTAAAGAGAAGGAGCGCTTAGCGACTGAGCGGTTTTTTGCCAAATGCCCGAATGCCCAAGTGCCCAAGTGTCCAAATGCCAAATGTCAAATGCCCAAATACCCAAATGCCCAAATGCCCAAATACCCGAATGCCCAAATGCCCGAATGCCCGAATTTTTCGCAGCAATTTTTGCCTCAAATTTCCCTGTATTTCTCTACAAAACCAGGAGCACATTGCGTTTTGTTTCTAAGCAAATTTTTCTATTTTGTGTCTACTTATTTTCCAAATAACTTGCAATTAGTTTAATAAACAATTCAGAAACAATTCAGAAGTTTAATCTACTTCCAAATGTGTAAAATTTCCCTTACGAGTTCCCATCGAAAGTCCGCGCACAAACGGTCCCACAGCTGGCGCATCTTTTTCCTCGAGCTTCGATAGAAAGTAGCATTTTCTTTCAGCTCTTGACGGACCACCCAATTCAAAACGTTTCCCAGAAACAATCACCAATAGAAATATCGAGAAAATGTGTGAAAAATATGTGAAAAAATACATATCAATATTGAATTTCAAAGATTTTTCGAAAGAAAGAAGAACTGAATCGCTAATTCCCTTATCAAAAAGGAAACTTTTTATTGAAAGCTGAAAAAAAACTGAATCATTGACCGAAAGAAGTTCCTGTTTCAACTTTTTACTTACAGCGTTTTTATTTATTCAAATTTTTATCTACACAATTCAATAACAAATGCTTGATATCACAACTAGTATTGTGTAAAGTTGAGCCTTAAAAAAAGTTATATTTTCTGATTTCAAATTGGTTTATGTTTTAGAGTTAAAAGAGATTACAACATTTAAAAGCTCATTTTCGAAACGATCAGCTAAAGATGGGGATTTTCGCTGAAATTCGAGATATTTATTTGAAATGAAAGCGATGACGGGCGGGAGAATCGGTGATGGTTCGGGAATACCTGCAATAGTCTCACTTTAAAAGGATATTTAAAAGGATAGTCTCACTTTAAAAGGATATTTCTTCGACACGAATAACGAATTACAAAACAAACGGAGGAAATTTATTTTTTTTAGCCTTAGTTACCCCTAATTACCTTCTATTCATTCTAACTATTAGGTTGGCAACTTAATAATGACGCGTCACTACTTAACATGTTTTTTGTAATTTCAAGCACCGTTTCTTCCCTCTTTTTGCATATATACAAAGTAAAAGATGTCTGCATAAATAGCATTTAGTGCTACAAATTTCACCATTCGCGTTTTGGCAAAAAATGGAGGACAAAAAATTCCGTATTCGAGCTGTATTGTTCTACGATTTTAAACAAGGAAAATCTCCAGCTGAATCTTATCGCACGATCATCACTGTTTTGGAGAGGAAAGTATACACATTCGGCAATGTCAACGATGGTTTCAAAGATTTCAAGGCGGCGATGGAAGCCTCGTAGATGAGCCACACCAAGGACATCCTCCAGAAGTGGTCGACGATGACTTGCTCGCCTTAATTGAAGATTGCCCAACACTCACCGTTCGTGAGTTGGCAGAAATATTTTAAGTATCCCATACGACAATCGAAAACTATTTACACTTGGGAAAAAGAATCGTGTTGGAAAATGGGTTCCTCACGAATTGACCCAAAGCAACAAAATGGCCCGTGTCAATGTCGCCTCAATTTTGCTACAAAAATGTAAATCGAACGACTTTTTTCACTTCTGGCGAAACGTGGATCAACTACGAGAACGTTAAACGCAAAAAATCAATAGCTATCTGCTGGGCAGACCCCTCAAACCACTCCCAAACCTGATAATCCATGGGAAGAAGATAATGCTCTGTTGCTGGTGGAACTTCAAGGGATTGGTGCATTATGAAGTGCTAAACCTGGCCAAATCGCCGATGCTGATCTTTATTCGAAGCAATTAATGAGAGTTAACGAGTCTTTGAAGAAATTGGGGCTCAAACCGGAGAGAGTCAGATTTTTACGCGAGAACCCAAAATCTCACACTGCAAAGATCACTTATAAGAAAATCGTGGAACTTGGCTGGAAAGTTTTGCCCCACGCGTCTTATTCACCTGATCTGGCTCCTTCAGATTACTTTTTGTTTCGGTCGCTGAAGCACTTTTTGAAGGGAGAAAAGTTCGATGATCATGCTCGGATCATAAAAGCAGTGAATGACTACTTCACCTCAAAAACTCCCAAGTTCTTCGAGGATGAGATCCGGGATTTGCGCAGAAGATGGGAAGAAGTCATAGATACTAATGGAGAATACCTTTTGAATTGAAGGCTCTTCTTTTTGTGTTTTTTAAAATAAATGATTTGTTACATAAACGCGTCATTATTAAGTTGCCAACCTAATATATATATAAGTGTTTCAGAATACCGTATTTACTCTATTAGTGGGGTCCCCCACTATTTTTTCAATCCCCTTCCAGACGACCCCACTATTAGAGAGGACCCCACTATTAGAGAAATTTAAAAGAACATAAAACCAAAGTTTTAAGTTGAAAAGATATCAATTTTTCTCCGAAATTCTTGAAAAAACAAGTTTGGCTTCATATTTTATTTAGCTTTAACCGTAACAAAACATTAACAAACAGTAAAAGAACTAATCCAAGAGATCAACAATTGATGTATCACTTTCGTTACCAATATTAGAGAGGACCCCACTATTTTTTCAACCCCCCTCCAGACGACCCCACTATTAGAGAGGACCCCACTATTAGAGAGAACCCCACTAATAGAGTAAATACGGTATATGCAGATCAGATGCAGATCAGATTTAGAGTGCGATGATTTTGCGCAAAAAAACGGATTACGGCATTTAGCGCATTTTAGTGCGCGACCCCAAAATGTTCTCTCGGAAAATGCCAGTGAAAGATTAAGTAAGCACACTTGTATTGTAAGCACACAAAGCTCCATAATGCCGGAGATGCCTTGTCTAAATGCCTTGTCAGATTTAGATCAGATTTAGATTTATCTGGTTTAGAAGCCTTTCATTATTTACTCTAAAAATGACTTTATTATAGCTTGGCAGATTAGGAAAGGTTTTGAAAGTTGCTACGTTTTAAAAAAAACGCTAACTCGTTATTAAGTAACTTGGACTTTCTTTGGCTTTCAACTCAAGCCAAGCAAAGTCTAAAGTCAAGAATTGACATCTGAGCTGACTGATCTAAGCAGACTGCTCTGAACGGACTAACGGACAGTTCCTGTATAGAATGCATTAATCTATTACCGACTTTACCTGGAAAATTGGTTCTATAAATAACTCTGTCTAAGATAATATCTATTTGAGAATAGCTACGATTGCTGCAACGCTACAACAACGCAACGCTACGCTACAACCGCTTCTTGTCTCTATTCCATTAAGCGAAAATAACTTTAAGTCACAATATATTTAAAATACATAAAGATCTTTCATTTTTTAAGCTTATCATGATTTCAACTCACTTTCATTCATCACTTTTTTGAGCACATTGGTGATCCCTTGTTGTTGAGTGATTATCGGTGTTTTGGAAAGCTTTTCACCAAAATCGAATCGATTATCAATTCTGGCTCGTTTATTTAGAGGAGCGACTAAAGCCAGATCTTTTTGTTTATTTCATTCTGATTTTAATACCAGTCGACGTAGATGGTGAATTGAATTGCTCTGAGATTCGTTTGATAGCATCGAATTCATCTCCATCGTTTGAATAGTCGAAAACCGTTAAATCGTCTTTATCGTCATTCTAAAACATTTCTTAATTCAATTTTTAAAGATAAAACTGTTGTAAAACTTTTGTAAACAAACCCTTTTAAAAAGCAAGCTCGCCAAATCGATTTCCTCATTTGATGGATTTGTGCCATCATCTTCGGTTCCATTCAAAAGTTGTTCGTTAAGGAAAGTTGTCATATCAAGGTTACTAAAGGTAATTCTTAAAGTTTATAGAACTCTTATAATCAATTATTATCATAAATCTAAGCCGACCGACCGATCTAAGCCGACCGACCGATCTAAGCCGACCGACCGATCTAAGCCGACCGACCGATCTAAGCCGACCGACCGATCTAAGCCGACCGACCGATCTAAGCCGACCGACCGATCTAAGCCGACCGACCGATCTAAGCCGACCGACCGATCTAAGCCGACCGACCGATCTAAGCCGACCGACCGATCTAAGCCGACCGACCGATCTAAGCCGACCGACCGATCTAAGCCGACCGACCGATCTAAGCCGACCGACCGATCTAAGCCGACCGACCGATCTAAGCCGACCGACCGATCTAAGCCGACCGACCGATCTAAGCCGACCGACCGATCTAAGCCGACCGACCGATCTAAGCCGACCGACCGATCTAAGCCGACCGACCGATCTAAGCCGACCGACCGATCTAAGCCGACCGACCGATCTAAGCCGACCGACCGATCTAAGCCGACCGACCGATCTAAGCCGACCGACCGATCTAAGCCGATCTAATTGTTTATAAAAGTATCAGTTTTTTGTTAACTATTTCGAAGCTGACTGATCTAAGCAGACTGATTTAAGCAGACTGATTTAAGCGGACTGATCTAAGCCGACCGATCTAAGCAGATTGATCTAAGCCGACCGATCTAAGCAGACCGATCTGAACGGACAAACGGACAGTTCCTGTATTGAATCCCGGTATTAAAATGCATTAGTCTATTACCGACGAAGAATACTCTAATGAATTATTGTCTTCTTTTACAGAGATTACGCTAGTTTTAAGTGTTCAATTGCAACTCACTCTTCATTTTTCTCGAAAACATCCGCTAGAAAGTTCATCGGAATGAAATAGTCCCAGCGTTGCGCTGAGGTTTTTCCCTAAAAGCAATGATCGGTAAATTTGATAAACGATTTGATAATTTGATAATTTGATAAACAATCTATTATTAAACTATTATTAAACTATTATGAAACTATTATTGTTTAACTATTATTAAGCTATTATCAAACTTTAATTAAACTATTATTAAACTATTATTAAGCTATTATTAAACTATTATCAAACTATTATCAAACTATTATTAAGCTATTATCAAACTATTATTAAACTATTATCAAACTATTCTCATACAATAAGCTTTTTTATTTCTAAAACAAATTACCATTTTAGACTCAAGCCATCTTGTCTTGAACATATCGCGTAAATTCTTGAAGTTCTTCCGTGCCAATTGGGCTAAAAACTTTCTTTTCTTTCGAAGAATTGATAAACTCATTGTTTCATTGAATATCTTTTATTAGTTAAATAATAATTTAATATTTAAAATTAGTTAAATAATAATTTTTTCTCCCCTCTTTTATTAGTTAAATAATATTTAAATATTTAATAAAAAATCCTTACGATGCATCGGATCATCATTATGAAAAACGGTGTTCATCACATTGCAAATATCCATCCACGCTTTTCGATTTATCTAATTTTTTGATTTGATTTGATTTAATTTGATTAGAAATCTCCACTTCAAAAGTTTCATATAAAGTAAATAATAAAGCTTATAGCTAAAAGCTAAAGCTAATTTCTTTATCTATTATGTTATTTGATTAGAAATCTCCACCGTTTGATTCCCATATTGCTCGTCGGACGGATCCCAGAGGTAGGGCCGTTTCCGAACCTCTTCAATCAATCGCAGCTGAAATGATAGCTTGATTTTTAAGCTAATAAGCTAAAGCTTTTAGGCTTTTTTTTAAACTCCAGTGAATCCAAAATAAGAACCATGAAGCTAAAATGCACATATTTTCATGTCTTTTAGGCTTATAAAAGTCACAGTTGAGCTTTAAAAAAAATTTTTGGAGTTTTGTTTTAAAATTAAGTGTTAATTAATTTAAACCATTAAAAATAAAGAGAAAATTTGAAAGATAGAAATCATTTTTCGCTTAAAGAGATCAATTTCCTACACTTTCATAGAAAATAGAAACCATTTTAGGCAATACTTTGCTACCAATAAACAGTCTAAAAGTTAGAGTCTAGTTTAGCATAGAATTGCCTAGAATAGAAGCATAGAATAGAAGTTAAAGTTGTGTTTAAAAGCGCATTTTGAATTATTTGAATGTTTATAAGCACACTTTGAATCATTTGAAAGGTTATAAGCACCCTTTGAATCATTTGAATGTTTATAAGCACACTTTGAATTATTTAAATGTTTACAAGCACACTTTAAATCATTTGAATGTTTAAAAGCACACTTTCATGATTTGAATGTTTATAAGCACACATTAAATCATTTGAATGTTTAAAAGCACACTTTAAATCATTTGAATGTTTTTAATCGCTTACAACTCGCTCACGAACCTTGAAACCCCTGGAGTAAACTCGTTTCGGCTTTTGTGGCTCTTCATTTGCATCAAACCATAAGGAATGTTTCGCCGAAAGCATTATTAGAAAAAAGCGAATACAAAGTTAAAATCGAAATCAAAATCCGAATACCAGTTTTGTGGTGGTGAAAATCGATCGAATTCTCTGCAAAAGAGCGACGAGGCAAGGCGCTCTTTGCTTGACGGGGCGGGCTTAGGCTTAGACGGGGAAAAGGGGCAAAGAAAAGGACGGCTCTGTGAAGGCACACACAGCCACTCAGCCCCGTTTACCCCGTTTTCGCTCATCGTCTGAATATCTTCACTTTTCCCTATCTCTTTCCCCACTTAGTGGGTCCGGAGATTAAGCGCACTCGGCTCTCTCAGCCACAACCAGCCCATAGCAACTAGGGCAGTTTCTCTTCACAGAATACAAAGTCTTCACGAAAAATCTGCACATAAATCTTTTAGTTTCAAATAGTTTCAAACAAGATTTAAACCTAGTGCAAAAGAAGAAAAGAAGCAAAGAAGAGCTTTAGAGATACCATAGCTTTAGAGATATTGTAGCTTTAGAGATACCAAAAGAAGAGATACTCTCTAATAGTAGTGCGCAATATTATTTCCTTTCAACCGCCTCCCAAACCGCAATACTATTAGAGAGTTTTGGTACTTTTTCACTGACGAATCACCTTTTTTAAACTCTAGTGAATCCAAAATAAGAACCATGAAGCTAAAATGCACATATTTCCATGTCTTTTAGGCTTATAAAAGTCACAGTTGAGCTTTAAAAAAAACGGTTTTGTTTTGTAATTTCCTTTCAACCGCCTCCCAAACCGCAATACTATTAGAGAGTTTTGGTACTTTTTCACTGACGAATCACCTTTACTTTATGGTTCGAGATGAGCAAACTTTTTACTAACTTTAAGATAACTTTTTGCAATAATTCTGATTTCAGATAATATGAAATCTTTTGTAAACTAGAGTATAATGATTGGTTAGAACACTTTCGAGAAGTTTAGAATCTCTTTTGAAACTTTACTTTGCCAGCTTTAGCCTTTTTCTTTACTCACAAGTTGTAGATTCCTGATGAGCTAAGTTTAAGCTAAAACTTTTATGATCTTTTGGAAAGTGTTTTTAATTGGTTCAGTGAGCTCGATTATGTCAGAGAAAAGTGAAGAGGAAAAGGGTTAAAACAATAAACGGTTAACCAAAAGCTAGTTAGTCCTCTAATAGTATTGCAGTCTGGGAGGGGGTTGAAAAAAGATAATAATGCGCCGCACTACTATTAGAGAGAATACAGTATCTCTTCTTTCGGTATCTCTAAAGCTATTCAATGAAGATGTAACTATAAGTTTAGCTTAAACCTGAACTACCGTCTTCTCTCTATTACTAAATCCTAGTTCATATAAAATCATGTAGAACTTGTAGAACTTGTAGAGCTTCTAGAACTTGTAGAAGTTCTAGAACTTGTAGAACTTGTAGAGCTTCTAGAGCTTCTAGAGCTTCTAGAGCTTCTAGAACTTGTAGAACTTGTAGAGCTTCTAGAGCTTCTAGAGCTTCTAGAACTTGTAGAACTTGTAGAGCTTCTAGAGCTTCTAGAACTTGTAGAACTTGTAGAGCTTCTAGAACTTGTAGAACTTGTAGAGCTTCTAGAGCTTCTAGAACTTGTAGAACTTGTCGAACAATTTCAAAATCCTGTGAGTGTTCAGTTCAGTGATTTTTCTGCAAGAGATTTTAGAACTGAAGACTGAACTCCCATCTTCGGAGCAAGAGATGTAAGAGAAATTCAATAATTCGATTGCTATAAATGTACCAAATCCCTTCCATTTTATTGGCAAGAAAGCAAATTACATAAACTCAGGGAAATATTGGAAAAACAAAACCCGTATCAACAAAAATTATGCATTAAAGTTCACTGGAGCCGCGAGAACACTTTTAGAGTTGTACTTGATGATCAATTGGAGAAGCTCGTTCTCGAATTCACTCGCTAACGCTTTCGATTGATCGATGAAAGTGAAATACTTCTCACGAATCATTTGCAAGACCGCTGGATCTCGTCGGGCTGGCAAATCGATCGAATTTTCTAAAACTCAAGCTCAAGCAAAAGAAAAGCTTTTCTTTATAGTGATTTTAAAAGTAAAAGTTCTAGCTCTGAGCTTCTGTTGAGCTTTCAGCTTCAGTTTTTGAGTTGATCTTACCTAGATTCTCCTCTGACGGTGAGATGTCACTAGTTCGAGATCGTTTCTTTGCAAGAAAGCTTGATTGATGATGCGAATGAAGTAATAGAGGCTTCACCTAGTAAATCAAAGTAAAGCTTGTATCAAAAAAGGATTACTTCTTTTGTCGAATAACAGCTTGTAGTCAATGTGAGTGATGAAGTATCTGTGGATTCTTCTAAACGATGTTATGATCTAATCAAAGAAATTTAGCGGTAAATTTGTGTTAGGTTTTGAGTTGGAAAGAGGATAAAGCAAAAAGCAAAACTAGACCGGGCAAGCTTTGTTTCTAACTTCATCTGTTGGTGAGGGAAATTTTGGCAAAAATTTGGGCATAATCACGGTAAAACAGGCTCAGTCGCTAGCTATTCCTTTCCTTTACCGGGTCAAAAAGGGAACATCTATCTATCGGGAACTTGTGCCAAACGGTGAGCGATTACTAGGCCACACAAAGAACACCTCGACAGTCATTTACAGGGATTTCTCTTTTAGTTCGTAGATGGTATAAAAAGAAGAGATTCAGCTTTGAATTTGTACTCATGGGTTTTCAGGGATGAGGAATCGATTGGAGCTATTCATTTTATTGGATATTCAAGCAAAAACAAGCAACTATTGAGTCAACCAATCCTAATTCGGTCCCCTTTTTTAACTTTAGGCACAAATCATTTGTCCACAAGTTCCCGGTACCTACAGGATGCAGATGCGGATGCTTATCGATAAATTAAAAGAAGAAAAGGAAGAGAATACTCCGAGTGTTATATAAGCTGCTGTATATTCATTTGAAGAATGAATATACAGCAGCTTGTGTGAATCTTGGAAAAATTTAACGATCTGAACGTGACACTTTTGAAAAAGATGATCTGATTAAAGATGATCTGATTAAAGATGATCTGATTAAAGATGATCTGATTAACCCATTCGAAACCGCAGCGTTTTTTCTTTTTTTTCGTCTACGGACCAAGCCTTTTTTTGACATTTTTGACTCCGAAGCAGTTTATTTATGGTTGGAAAGATGTAAGAGAGTCTCCTACACCATTTATTTTTGATGAAGATTTGACTTCAGTACTTTTCAAGATCCTATCGATTATTGTTCTTATTTTATCGACGACAATATTTTAGTAGGTGAATCTAATAAACATGGAAAAAGGATAACAAACTGGCAGGATTTCGATGCAAAATCTTTCAAGCTTTTCCTGGCTTCAAATGGGAATCGTCAAAATACCGAGGATTCGTGACTACTGGAATAGCAGGCCTGGATTAGGAGGATTTTCCCACATGTCCCACATTATGTCAGAGCATTTGAACCCACTTCGAAACCGTTTGAAAGAATTGCAGAAGAAAAGCAATGACACAAGAAAGGAGAAAACACTTTTCCCAAATTTGTAGAGACAAGGAAAAAATAAAAATGAAAATACAATTAGCTGCAGCGAATAACGCTGAGCGGCCCCTGATGCAGCGATTATTCGCTGCAGAAGTTTCGGATGGGTTAAAGATGATCTGATTAAAGATGATCTGATTAAAGATGATCTGTTTAAAGATGATCTGTTTAAAGATGAGGTGAAAGATGAGCATCTTTAAACAGATCCTTAAATTTAAAGTGTAACATAACAATCTAACAATCATAACTTTAAACAAGAATTTCTTTTCGATCAATTTCTTTACCTCGATTCTCCGATGCACATGGGGATATTTGTGTGTTTTCCCGTGTCATTTCTTCAGTCGAATAATCGATTGGTAAATTCCCCAAAAATCTTTCCAGATTTGACGCTTCATAACCATTATTCTCCACATTTTCACGTAAATGTTTTTGAGATCTAAACGCTTTGAATTAGCTTTCTAAATAGCTTTTGTATTAGCCTTCTAAGTCGCTTTTGAATTAGCTTTCTAAATAGCTTTGTATTAGCTTTCTAAGTCGCTTTTGAATTAGCCTACCTCTTGATTTGTGCTACTGTTTGAGTAACACTCTCTGAGTGACACAAAGGATCCACTTCTCCGAGTGATTCAAACGAGTCTCTGTAAATGCATTTGATTTTTGTTTTGCTTTAATTCTTCAATCAAATTTTACAGTACCTCTCTTGTTCGTTCAACTCATCATTCATAAATTGTATTGACTCAAAGAACTCCCATCTTCGGAGCATTTCTAATGGAGGAGTCTCGTTTTCAAAGTACTAAACACATCCGATTACAGTGATTCTCTTTTCTAAAACTTGTTGAAAACTACCGTAATTTTTTGTAAAAGTAATTTACTATGTTCATAACGATTTTTTAAATGTTCTAAAGTCAGTCAGGCTTTAAAAAATATCGTAATTTTGTTTCTAGCTTTTATCCAATCTAACGCGACTCTCTTAATGCTTAATCCAATCTAACGCGTCTCTCAATGCTAACAACAACGCCTTTTCTTAATCCAACTAACGTCTCCTTAATGCTTAATCAATCAACGCCTCTTAATGCTTAACATCAAGCGTCCTTAATGTTTAACATAAGCGTCTCCTTAATGCAACGCTCAAGCGGCCATTAATGCTTAATCCAATCTAACGCGTCTCTCTTAATGCTTAATCCAATCTAACGCGTCTCTATTAATGCTTAATCCAATCTAACGCGTCTCTATTAATGTTTAATCCAATCTAACGCGTCTCTCTTAATGCTTAATCCAATCTAACGCCTTTTTATTAATGCTTATGAGAACGCGCAATCAAACTTTTTTTGACTGTTTTTTCTGTTTTTCTTGTCAATTAAGTTTTTTGCAACATCTTATTTACTTTTATTTTTTTAATTTCATAATGACGAAGAAATCAGAGCACAGGTAGAGCACAGGGATTCGATCAACTTCCAGGGAATGAGACAGAAAAGGAACCATCGATTGATGGTGGCTAAGTCTGTTGTTTCAAAGACAATTCAACGTTACAAAGCCTTTTGAAAGAATTCCAATCGATCAGTGACAATGACGGTGACAGTGACAACAAAGAAGACAATGAAGAAAGTGCGCGAAAGGCTACTCATTTCGCCGCAACTCATTTGACCGCACAATCGTGACATACGTGCGTCTAATGGCAGGTGACTTTATCTATCGAAAAGTTGAGAAAAGTTGAGTTCTAACGTTTCCGATTTCTCAATCTAGATGGGAGAGAGTCCAATCCGAAGAGTTTCCCTCATTTTGAGCATTGCACGCTGTTCAGGAAAACGTAGGCGAGAATTTATGTAAAAAGTACCTATATGCGGCAAAATGAGAGTGCGGCGAAATGATTGGCAATGATGGATTTTCTAAAAGTATCTTTTGAGAGATTCAGACAAGCTCTGGTTTTCGAGATTTTATGGTGGAAAGAAGTTGAAGGAACGGTGAACGCTCGATAAAGCGATTTGAGCACTTTCTTTCACAGAAACTAAGTTTAACTAAGCTTTGGGAATAGATCTCAAATTAGGCTGTCCCGAAAGTCTTTTCGTTCCTTTTCGTACCTCCATTTAAAGCCAACAAATGCGCGATTTGAACTACGGTTTGTTTCATTACAAAGGGCAATTATTTTTTATTACAAAGGGCAACTAAAAATTAACCCCAAAAATGTTCTCAAAAACGTTTGATGGGATTGGATTTCAGTGTTTAGAGTATCCTAGAGTCTAGGCATGCTTTAAAGCTCATTCAACCATTTACGAGTTACGATAGTTTTCAAAAAGTGCAAAAATCTCACCTTACAAAAATATCCTTAAAGTATTTCTTCAAAAAAACCGACCTTTGCTCGTGCCTGTTTCCGTTGATGCTTCAGCTGATCTTTAAGATTTCTCCACAAATACACCAATTCACCAGCCAACTCTAGAAATTGATTTAATGAAAAAGAAAAGAAAAAGGAATTCCAAAAAGATTTCATAAACTTTATCATAAACTTTATCATAACTTTATCAAACCTTCAACTCTTGTCATCATGCCAAACTCGTCGCGCATCGTTTGCGCAATCGTCACCCACGCATCATTCATTGCTTGTTTTGACTAAAATCCCGTAATCTCTATCAATCTCTATCAAAATTTTATCAAACCTTAGACAGTGGATGTTTATTTTGATAGAGAAATGGGTAATCTTTCACAATTTCGAGCATTCGTTGCTTGAATTGGGGTAAATAGATGCGCTTTCGGCGAGATGAGATCGAATTGTTGTGAAGCATTTCGTCTAGAGACAACTCTTTTATTGTTTTATTGTTTTATTATTGTTTATTGTTGTTTATTCTTTTGTTTTGTCTTTTGTTTATTCAAAAGAATAAACAACAATAAAACAATAAAACTTTTGTTTTGTTGTTGTTGTTGTTGTTAAAACAATAAAATAATAAAATTCTTTTAAAAAAGTTGTCTAAAACCTAAAACTTGTTAATCTACAATAGTTACTTTTTAAATCTTTCTGGATTTCTTTAAGAACTAGATCAAAAGTCTAATAAACCAGCGGAAAACCAATCAACCACATTTTCAGAGTCCTGAAAATGTGGTTGTTTGGTTAGGCAAAAAACTTTAGGCCCTTAAAACTCCTTGCAGATTTTCATTTAGCAAAAACGGAATACATATTCGGAATCAGCATAAAATTCTGCGTTGAATGGTATAGGTTAGTGTAAGAAATATACACTACTGGACAATGAAATATGATATTTGAAAAAAGATCGTCACTTTCGCGCGTCTGTAACTCCCCTTGTCTTTACCGTATTTCTAAATATTAATATTACCATTGTGTAGCCCTTGGAAAGAGCTTTCAAAAAAATGTATAACACTTGTATAACACTAATAGTTTAAACTCAAAGACAAGAGAATTACAGACGCGCGAAAGTGACGATCGTTTTTCAAATATCATATTTCATTGTCCAGTACTGTATGTTTATGCTTTGATCTATATAATTTCTTGTGAGACCGTGTCTCACAAGAAATTGTGGTGTGGTTCAATAGTGGTTGTCTTGAAAGCGCACATTTTATCAAACTTTCCCTTATTAGGGCAAACTTCGCTTAAACTGGAGCAAACTGGAGCAACTATCATAATTAATTCAACACTTGCATGTGAAAAAAAAGCGATGAAAGATAGCAAAAAGAAAGGAGAACCAAAAGCAAAGCTTAAATGACGGGTTTTTTTTAAAAGTATACAAGCTACAACAAACAGACAGCTGAATGTCGTCTAGTGACTGATTACGGTAGTTTATCCATCAACTTTGAATTTTAACTTGTGTATTGAATTTTTGACTAACTGCAGAGCAATGGCAATTCGCCACAATTAGAGTGTGTTCCTGCCTTTTTGCGTAATCCGTAATGCATTTAGTAATGCGTTTTTTAAAACGCACACTTGGGAAAAAATTACCGTACTTTTAGCAAAAATTATTGCAAAAAAATGACGCAAAAATGACGAGCCCTGTATTATATACGACACTTTTTAAAAGATACTCAGCCGTTTAACTGATTTGGTGGGAAGAAACGTTCAACTGACTATCCAATGTAAAAATTGATTTTTTTGAAAAACTTGGGGTAGGCTAATTTCCGCAATTTTTTTGTGCGCAACTCACCATAACTTTCTTCTCAGTGGATCAATCTTTATGATTTTGGTTTCATATTTTGGCTTATGAAATACTTTTCTTTCAAAATAAATGATTTTCTACTTTTGAAAACTACCGTAACCCAGCCCATTTAACTTTTAAAAAACCACTGTAAACTTACCTCTATGTAATTCTTATCTTTTGTTATTCTTTGTCATAGAATGGATAGATTGAAAAAAAAACTAGAAACGTGATTATGGTAGATTTCGAAAATCAACATATTTTAGACTTTGAAAATGAACCTCAAGCCTACTTCAAGCTAGTTAAACAGTCTATCAGATTCTGTGAGTACTCAAATTCCATCAAACTAGAGTCATTCAAATGCTTCATTTCTCAAAGAGTATGCCGATTTTGGGGAGGCTAATTTCCGCAATTTTTTTTTTGGCAACAGGGTCATTTGCGCAACTCGCCATAACTTCCTTCGAAGTGGGTCAATCTTTATCATTTTGATGTCATTTTGTAGATCTCAATAAGTGTAACAAAATGAAACCAAAATCATAAAGATTGGACAAAGACAATCTAGACACTAGAAACACTAGAACTGTCACTAGAAACGTCCCGTAGTCTGTGCCATTTTATTCTGTTTTCATTTCATTTTATCTTCTGCCATTTGATTTGCGCAACTCGCCATAACTTCCTTCTAAGTCGACAAATCTTTATGATTTTGGTTTCATTTTGTTACACTTATTGAGATCTACAATATGAAACCAAAATCATAAAGATTAGCCCATAAAAATTAGAAGAAAGTTATGGTGAGTTGCGCAAATAACCCTGTTGCGCAAAAAAAATTGCGGAAATTAGCCTACCCCAAAACCTGCGCAAAAAATTGCTTTTATATTCTTTTCGCGCAGGCGCACTTTTTAGAAAACGCATTACTCGACACTGACTCGAGCTATCACTCATGCAAATTTACTCGAGTAATTACTTACTCGCGAGGAACACACTCTAGTATAGGTCGCATAGCCAGTTGACCTTTCGTAGTTTAGTAAAAGTCTTTTGCGACTACACGACTGTACGGGGGAGCGGGAGCTACTAATAGATGTATTACGGTAGTAGATTGGATAAAACTAGAAGAAAATAGTTTTCGAAAGTTTAAAACGGATAAATATATTTTAAAAAATGTATAAGTATAAAGAAAAGTTTTTATTAAAAAAGTTTCTATTATTTCTATTCTATTTCTATTTCTATTTCTATTATATTCTATTTCTATTAGGTTGATGCATAAGTGTTTTTGTTCCTTTTCGTCAGCCGTTTCAAGCCAACAAATGCACCAATTAAACAACGGTTGATTTCATTAGAAAAAGCAATTATTTTTCTGCAAAATAACATTAAAACGGGTTTAAAAATATTTAATGCCTGGATTTTCTTGAGAGTATGAAGTCGGGTAGTCAAAAAGGGCTAACTCGATGATGCGGTTTAGGCTCAGGCTCAGGCTCAGGCTAAGCCTCAGCCTAAGCCTGAGCCTGAGCCTGAGCGGTTTAGACACCTTAGCTAAAGAAAACCTATCTTCGTGTCAATAGATAAAAGATAGAGAAAAAAAACGTTTGATATTTCGCCAAAATTTCAGAGAAATTCATTCAGCCGATTTTTCCGTAGAGTTTTTTTATAGATTTTTACGAAAAAGGCGTTTTTCACTCTCGAATTTGCTTGAAAGTGAACCGAAATTCATTTAAAAAGATGCAAATTGAACAAAAAAACACTTTTTTTATAGAGCAAACTATAGATTAATTGGTGAATTTGTTACTTTTTAACAGAAGTACGAAAAAAACGAAAAGACTTATGCATCAACCTAATATTTCTATTTCTATTCATTTCTTTTCATTTCTATTTCTATTTCTATTTCTATTCTATTTCTATTTCTATTTCTATTCTATTTCTATTTCTATTTCTATTTCTATTTCTATTTCTATTTCTATTTCTATTCTATTCTATTTCTATTCTATTTCTATTACATTACATTACATTAGTTTAAATAAAAAAAAACAGCTGTTTTAATGTTTTAAAAACAGCGTTATTTAAAAAGCTTTTAAACAAAAAGAATGCATTTTTTGTAAAAAAACCGTTTTCATATGCTAATCGGTTATAAAAAAATTTGCTTTTAAAAGAAATTCTATTTTTTTAAAGTGCTCTAAAATAAAGCAAATATTAAAAAAAAACAAAAAGATTAAAAAAACCTTATTTAAGAAGCTTTTAAACAAAAAGAATACATTTTTTCAAAAAAAAAAGCCATTAAAAGCTATTTAGGCTATTGAAAAATTCAGAAATTAACGAAAATCAATAAAAATTTTGGAGAGATATTTGAGAATGTTACTGCTTTGGATAATGATTTTTCTTTTTGGGGGGAAACGCGTGAGTCCGACGCACATTGATCGACGGCGAGACACCGTGCCAAAAAGAAAACACTCTTCATCTCATTCGTCTCTCTCTTTTACACAATCTTTCACTCGAAAGGGTGAAGAACTCAGAAAATCGCGTCACCGTATTCCCACGCTCGGGAAATCGAATCAATTCACTGACCAGGCTTGAGCTATTGAGTTGCAGAACTTTAACATTTAGATAATGTATTTATTACCGTAAATATTGGAATAGTACCCCAGCTCCATAATGACGGTGCGGAGTGTTGCATAGTCTAGCTTTGAGCGTGTTTTTCTCGACACTGGTTTATGCTACAATGTTGCTTAGGTATCAAAAAATAGCTGAAATTCAGGGCTATTTTTTGATACCTAAGCGCGCATTGTAGCATAAACTAGTGTCGAGAAAAACTCGTTCAAAGCTAGACTATGCAACGCTCCGCACCGTCATTATGGGGCTCGGCTACTATTACAGTATTTACGGTATCTGGATTCAATATTCAATTCTAGTTTTAGACTGTCTAAACTAAGCTTTAATCCGATTCATTTCAAATTCTTTGCTGCAAGGATCAAAAGAAAAAGGCTACGATAAACTATTAAAACTTTACACAGTCAAACATCGAGATTCCTCAATTCTCAGTGTTCTATTCAATTCTAGTTTTTTACTGTCTTAGCCTAAAGCTTCAATACGATTCATTTCAAATTGCGACTCTTTGCTTTCCTCACCCAAATCGATGATCTCTTCTTTCCGCTTGTGTCCAATTCTTTCTCTTTTTGATATGTGGCTAGCATAAATTGATTGACTTTTTCCCGTTTCCCTTGAAAGAACTCCAGTGATTTCAACGATTTTTCGCGATTTCCTCTGAAAGTTTGAGATACTGACAATTCTATAACTCTACTATCTAGCAAAAACTTCTTTAAGCATCATGATCACGAGCAATAGTCCTTTTGATTAGATTGAAATCTTTAACTGAAATTATCCATTCTTTTAATAATTTAGAGATTCTAGGTATTTTGTTCTAGATTCTAGATTCTAGACGGTCAAATTGGTGCTAGATAGAGAGCTTTTAGCTGATCTTCTAGCTGATCTTCTAGCTGATCTTCTAGCTAAATATTACATCTAAATCTTATCACTTTCTACCGTAATCCTTTCCTATTCTCCACTAGTTTCACTAACAAGATTCTATCTCTTACTTGATAATCATCAAATATTTTGGTGTCTCCGGGATGCAAAGTAAAAAGAGCAATGAGAGCACTTCGGGGATGAGAGAGACGAGCAAAAGGCGCTCAAGCGATGAGCCAAGCACTTCAGGCATTCCTGTAATTGATACAATAGCTTAGATATATAGCTTAGCTATATAAATACTGTAATACTTAATTTATATTACCTAGAATACTCCCCAGCACACACATCGAACCATAGCCAATCTCAGGTAAAAACGAGAGCATTCCACGCAGCTCAACTGGAGCTGTTTCCTGAAAATTCTCTTTATTTTATAGTATTATCTTTTAGAAGATTGAATTATTATACAGTCGAACCTCTCTATAACGAACCTCGATATAACGTAAACCTCTCTATAACGTAAGGCGTGACCGGTCCCGGCCAAATGTAATACAAAATGTCTATAAAAAAACCTCGATATAACGTAACTCTGTATAACGTAAAACTCTATACAACGGAAAATTTTGCCTGAAAATATGCAATTTTTTGTTCCATATAACGGATTTTATGCTAAAACGTGGATATTTCTTCCAACTACCATGCTCTTTGGATGGACTATTCTAATCTGTGGCCTTTTTGCTACAATTTAAAAGAAGAAAAAAATCACTTACATAGATTCTTAATAAGTTTTTTGCGTTCATATATCGTTCATTTATTCTTTTTACGTGCTTATTTTCTGCTTATTAAATGATATTTATCATTTTTCAGGCGATGGAGCGAAAGAAGGCGTCCCGGAAAAGGATCGATCTAGCTGAAAAAAAGCGAATTCTTGATGCTTCAACTTCGAAAGGAGTAACGGATTTAGCAAGGGAATTCAAGCGGCCAATTTTGACCATTTCTTCGATTTTGGGCCAAAAGCAAACGATTTCTAATGCGATCAATGACGGTTCTAAGGGCAAGCGAGCACAAGTGAAGAATAGCAAACACGAGGACCTGGAAGGTGCGGTTATTTCTTGGTTGAAAGAGATTCGAAGCAACAATGAATGTGTGGACGGAAATTTGCTTCGAACAAAAGCTCTGGAGCTTGCAAAGTTGATGGGTATTACCGATTTCCGAGCTAGCAATGGATGGCTAGAAAAGCTGAAGCATAGGCATGGCATTGTTTTTCGTTCCCTACAAGGAGAAGCAGCCGAAATCGACCTGAACAATGTTGAGCAGTGGAAAGATGAAGTATTGAAGGGACTCTTGAAAGAATTTGAGCTAAAGAATGTTTTTAACTTGGATGAAACAGCTCTTTTTTACAAGTTAACGCCGAATAAAACGTTGTCTTTCAAAGGCGATAGATGCACAAGTGGAAAGAAGAGCAAGGATAGAGTCACTGTTCTCGTCGGATCAAATATGGATGGAAGCGAAAGATGCCCTTTATTTGTGATTGGTAAATCGAAGCATCCGCGTTGCTTTAAGGATGTCAAAAAACTTTCTGTTTTGTACGAAGCAAATTCAAGAGCGTGGATGACCAGCGAATGATTTGAGAGCTATCCCAAGAAATGGAATTCAAATTTGATCAAATTTAATCGGGAAATTTTGTTGTTTATTGATAACTGTCCAGCACATCCGAAGCTCAATTTATCAAACATTCAGATTAAATTCTTTTTGCCGAATGCAACTGGGGCAATCCAACCAATGGATATGGGAATAATTAAAAATCTGAAGGTCAGATACCGAACAGGATTGTTGAAACAAAGAATTGCAGCTGTCGATGCAAAGGCCAAATTCGAATTTAATCTTTTGGATGCACTATACTTACTCGAAGAATCCTGGAATGACGTTAAAGTGGAGACGCTTTCAAATTGTTTTCGTAAGGCCGGATTCAAGAGATGTATGCAAGATGAGCCGCCATTTATCGAAAACAATAACGACGACGATAACTCGCTACAATCATTGCAGGCTATCTGGAATCAACTTATTGATAGTGAAGACGTTGATCGATCAATCAATCCTTTGGAATTTGCTTGCGCCGACGAAAATGTTGTGACTACAGGGTTAAGATCGCTAGAGGAAATTGCACTAGCTGCTAAAGGTACAGATTATATCGTTTAAAGTAATGCTAATTTAAGGAAAAGATCAATTATGTTTCCTTAGGTTCGCAACTACAGTCGATTTCTTCTGATAGCGAGGATGATGAGCCAATCGTTGAAGACGTGGAAGAGCCGATAGTGACACGATCCGAGGCATATCTACATCTTCAAAAGCTCAAGATATTTGTGAGGAATAACCCTAATTCCGAAATTGTTAAGGCTTTAGCAACTTTTGATAATTTTTTCTTTGATCCGGCTTTTTTTTCTCCTAAACAATCCCGTTTGACTAACTTTTTTGTTAAACTTTGATGCTTTTTGATAATTTTTTTTACCTTTTTTGTTGAGTTTTTGCAATAAATATGTTCCAATACCTCTACATAACGTAATGGTTGCAATAAACCCTGCGTTTTTGGTTCTATATAACAAAACCTCGATATAACGTAAACCTCTATATAACGTAAACTATAGCCGGTCCCGTGAGTTACGTTGTAGAGAGGTTCGACTGTATTTTAAATGAGACTTTAAAAATTCTTTTACCTGAATGTACATGATTAGACAAGTGTCACAGAGTGGCGAAGCAAAAGCTGTCATCGCTCGACCCTAAATTCAAGGATTAGTTCATTAAAAGGATTATAGATCGGTTATAGATCGGTTATAGAGATTTTAAAAATAGATACCGTAAATACTGTAATAGTACCCCATCCCCATAATGACGGTGCGGAGCGTTGCGTAGTCTAGCTTTGAACGAGTTTTTCTCGACACTGGTTTAAGCTACAATGCGCGCTTAGGTATCAAAAAATAGCCCTGAATTTCAGCTATTTTTTGATACCTAAGCGCGCATTGTAGCATAAACCAGTGTCGAGATAAACTCGTTCAAAGCTAGACTACGCAACACTCTGCACCGTCATTATGGAGGTGGGGTACTATTACAGTATTTACGGTAACTATTTGTCTATGATAGAATAATTAGCCTTTCTCTCACCAAAATCAACAATTCAGGCATTTTAATGCGAATCGAGAACGCTTGAACAATCGAAGAGCACAGGGTAAACGCGACACCGATCAAGTAACCTCCTGGAAAGAAAATGGTTTCAAATTTGTATCTAATCTGCATCTAATTTCGATCTAATTTGCAGCTAATTTCGATCTAATTTCAATCTAATTTCAATGTAATTTCGATCCAATTTCTAATCTACGTATTACTGTTTTGAACTTCAAATAACTTTTGAACATCAAATAACATCAAATAACATCAAATAACATCAAATAACATAACAAAATCTAGAAATAATGTCGCTTTTCTTCAGCTCACTCAAGCGTATCCTAAATTGGTGACCCACTTACGCACGTTCAAACGAGCACTTGAATAAAAAAAATGTTTGCTTTGTTACGCGTTTAAAAACAGAATCTTTTCTTTAAATGCTGATTTTGATGTTTGCTAGTGAGTTTGTAAAGCTGTAAAGTTGTAAAGCTGTAAATGTAAAGCTGTAATTCTGTAGTCAACTTTAATCAGAAGTCATTTATTTTACAATAAACGCAGTATTGTAAAGCGTACTTTATCCATAAAAATTTGTATTTATTCTGCTTTGGTTGTCCTGATAAGTGCCAAAGCGATAAAATGAATAGAAATATAGGTTTTAGTTTTAAATATTCTATAACATTCAGGCATTGAATGCTTTATTTTGATCTGAGCCTAAATTAATGAAAGAAAGAAAAATATCAAAGTTTTGGTACTTGTCGGTTTTACAAAGACTCATTTCCGTTAAGCATCCCCATCCGAGTCTTAACGGTTATCGATTTTCGTTCAACTGATCGACTGATCACTTCAGAGCACTATACTTCATTGAACAAGTTGTCAGCTTCACTGAGCAAGTGGTCATCTTCATTGAACAAGTTGTCACCTCTTTGCTTAACCGAGTTGAGTCTCTGTGAATCTCTCTCTATGTGAAAATCTCTTGTGAACCGACAAGTACCCAAATTTCCCAATAACAATCATCATCACCAAAGATCATCAAAATTTCTGACCGATCAAATCCCCTAACCAGGCACAGCCAGCCAAAGTCGATGAAATTTGATATTTTTCTTTCTTCCATGTTTCTTCCATTATAATTTATGAGAATGGATACCTTTTCTGGACTTGGTCTCGTTCATTTTTGCATCATGGGAATTTTCCCTCGTCTACTACGTTTCAAACTTTGCAATCCAAGTTTCCGCAATGGATTTTGTTCTATACTTTTTTTTAAATCTCCATAAAACATTTGGATTAATCCCTGTTTTATTTATAACCGTTTTTTAAACTATAAAATAACGATAAAGATAACGATAAAGATAGCTGTAAAGATGACTATAAAGATGACTATAAAGATAACTATAAAGATAGCTGTAAAAATGACTATAAAGATAACTATAAAGATAACTATAAAGATAACGATAAAGATAACTATAAAGATAACTATAAAAATAACTATAAAGATAACTTTAAAAAAAAAAAAAAAAAAATATAAAAAAAAATATTATTTTTTTTTTTTTTAAAATTCCCCAAAAAAAAATTTTTTTTTTTTTTTTTTAATTAAAAAAAAAAAAATATTTTTTTTATTTTTTTTTATTTTTAAAAATAAAATTTTTTTTTTTTTTTTTTTTTTTTTTTTTTTTTTTTTTTTTTTTTTTTTTTTTTTTTTTTTTTTTTTTTTTTTTTTTTGGCTCCCCTTTTTAAGGTTGGGGGGGGGTAAGGGGGGGGGGGGGGGGAGGTTTTTTTTTTTTTTTTTTTTTAAAAAAAAAAAAAAAAAAATAAAAAGGAAAAGAAAAAAAGTAAAAAAAAAAAAAAAAAAAAAAATATAAAGGTAACTATAAAATCACTATAAAAATAACTATAAAATTACTATAAAGATAGCTATAAAAATAACTCTAAAGCTAACTATAAAGATTCAATCCAGGTAAATGTCTCAACTAGTCGTTGGAAATCGGCTACTTTTTACCACTTGAGCTAAGTTAAGTTAAGCTAGCTAGCTAAGCTAAGTTAAGCTAAGCTAGCTAGCTAAGTCAAGTTAAGCTAGCTAAGTTAAGTTTCCAAGTGTTTGATCGAAAAGATTGAAAAAAGATTGTTCTCTCTGAAAGTATATCATCGATTTCTAACATATTTATTAGTTAGACTACTTGGGATTTAAACTTTCAGTTCTAGTTGAGCAAATTTGTGTTGTTTGTTTGATTTTGAGGAATGATTCAGTGCTTTGTATCTTTACGCTTACTTATATAAAGTTTACTAGTTACCATTTCATAGAAGCTTTAATTCATAGAATAAAAATCATCCAATCAAAGAAAAATCAAAGAACAATCAAAGAACAATCACAACGAACAGCTATTCGTTGTCTTTTCTGCTGAAAATTGATGAACACACCTTTTCTGGTTCACTGAGATCTTCAATTTAATGCAAAGCTAGCGTAGATTTCAACTTTTCGTCATTTTTCCTCAATTCTTCATCCTTTCCATAGTACTAAAAAAGAAAACGAAAAATCAAGTGCACAGTGGTTTGTTTCAATTTTTAGCACAACGTACAGTCTAAAGGCTTAGGCTTAGGCTTAGTCTAAAGGCTTAGTCAAAGGCTTAGTCTAAAGGCTTAGTCTAAAGGACTAGTCTAAAGGACTAGTCTAAAGGCTTAGTCTAAAGGCTTAGTCCAAGGCTAGCTAAGGCTGTCTAAAGGCTGGTCTAAAGGCTTAGTCTAAAGGCTTAGTCTAAAGGCTTAGTCTAAAGGCTTAGTCTAAAGGACTAGTCTAAAGGACTAGTCTAAAGGACTAGTCTAAAGGACTAGTCTAAAGGACTAGTCTAAAGGACTAGTCTAAAGGACTAGTCTAAAGGACTAGTCTAAAGGACTAGTCTAAAGGACTAGTCTAAAGGACTAGTCTACTCTACGTAAGTAGTCCTAAACCTTTAAACTAGTCTTAAACCTTTAAACTAGTCCTAAGCCTTTAAACTAGTCCTTTAGAGTCTTAAATCTAAAATTAGACTAGTCCAAAAGCAGAGTCTTAAACCCAAAAATTTCACTCAATAACCCTTAAAATAGAGATTTCTTTAAGAAAAAAAGAAAAAAACCCGTTGAGTCTGTTCTTTTTCAGCTTTTGACTCGTCACCGAATTGAGATATCTTTCAGGGGAAAAAAAGGAGGATAGAGGGGGCCCAAAATTGCGTCCAAATGTGATTTGTAAACGTGTCAAGGCAGTGACTTCAATTCTTCTATTCCTTTCCCATCCTCTTTGTTCATCTCATCCCAATCTCTTTCCCTTTTCGATCTCATTCTTGACATTGCCTATTTAGAACACCTATTTCTTTATTTTTGATCAATGAAATAGTCATCTTTCTGTGAGGGAAGCTTTTTCGTTTTTCGTTTTTTGTTTTTCGTTTTTCATTTTTCATTTTTCGTTTTTCATTACCGTCAACCGTTTTTTCGATTACTAAACCATTGAAAAATTGGTTCAGTGTAATTGAGAAGTGAATTTTGCTTTAGGGATTGCTTTAGGGATTAGTTGGATGAGCTCTAGCCTCGAGCTGTAGCCTCTTCAACACGGTGCAATCATCTAATCATACACTGAACCAATTTTGCAATGGTTTAGTAATTGAGAAGTGAATTTTGCCTTAGGGATTAGTTGCATGAGCTCTAGCCTCGAGCTGTAGCCTCTTCAACACTGTTCAATCATCTAATTTTGATACTATTTATTAGATAATAGATAGATAATTGAACAGTGTTGAATCTATCAATTCCAAAACAGTATCAATTCCAATTCTACAACTCATTTTCATTATCTAGTTTGTAAAATACAGTAAGATAAGGGTCACAGGTTCGAATCCCGGCGCCGATCAGCTCCAATCCATAAAATGACGAACTATTACAATGCATAATAATGCCCGAACTATTGTAATGCAGAGGTTATTTTAAATTTTTATTTTTATTATGGTTATTTTATATTATATTATAATAGTTGAGTTTGGGCATTATTATGCATTGTAATGGTTCGTCATTTTATGGATTGGAGATGAATGGCGCCGGGATTAGAACCTGTGACCTTTACCTTACCGGCTTACCGGTACCTTACCGGCTTACCGGTACCTTACCGGCTTACCGGTACCTTACCGGCTTACCGGTACCTTACCGGCTTACCGGTACCTTACCGGCTTACCGGTACCTTACCGGCTTACCGGTACCTTACCGGCTTACCGGTACCTTACCGGCTTACCGGTACCTTACCAGCTTACCGGTACCTTACCAGCTTACCGGGCGAACGCTCTACCAATGAGCTACACCGACAAGTATCTATTGTCGCCAATTGTAGAGTCTTATGCCTTACTTCCATCTCGATCCCAGTTCGCTCTCAACAAAGTTCAGAGCTAGGTCCAAGGTTGAGTCTGCATGAGAATGAAAAGAATGAATGGAAAGGGAAAGAGGGAAAGACTTGTTGATTATCTCAAGAAAAAGAGCTCCAAAAGATTCATTCTTTAGCCTTCAAAGATAGGAGAGAAACAGCTCTTTGTAGCTTGATGAAGTGGAAAATTTGGAAAGGAAAAAAGAAAGAGCAAAAGTAAAATATCAATGTTTTTGCTTGGCTGATCCCACGCTTTCGAAGAAAAACCGGGTTTTAAATCTTTTAGAGTTAAAGCTGAACTGACTGATTGAGTTAAATCTAACTTTAGGTAGATGAGGGAATTACGAAAAAAAAAGTAAGATTTTGGAAGAAAGATAACGGTAGTTTTTTGCATATAGCCGAAGCCTAGCCTCTGCATATAGCCTAAATCTCTTGAATTACTTTCAATTTACTGTAAAGCAGAATAGATGAAATCTCAAAAAACAAACCTCATCATTATTTCAATAAGTCGTGGCTCATGATTTTTTGCGCCAATTTTTTGCAATAATTTTCCCTAAAAGTACTTCCCTAATTTTTCCTAAGTTTTAAAAAACGCATTATTCGTGAGCACTCTAGATTTTGGCTTAGTTGACCTAGGAACATCTCTGGATTCAACTATCAATCAATTCAATTCAATCAAATCAATTGAATCACTCAATTCAGTTTAATCAATTCAATTCAATCAATCAACTCAATTGAATCAAATCAAATCAATCAAATCAAATCAATCAAATCAATCAATTCAATTCAATTCAATTCAATCAATCAATTGAATCAAATCAATTGAATCAATCAATTCAATTCAATTGAATCAATCAATTGAATCAATCAATTGAATCAATCAATTGAATCAATCAATTCAATTGAATCAATCAATTCAATTCAATCAATTCAATTCAATTCAATTCAATTCAATTCAATCAATTCAATTCAATCAATTCAATTCAATTCAATTCAATTCAATTCAATTCAATTCAATCAATTCAATTCAATTCAATTCAATTCAATTCAATTCAATCAATTCAATTCAATTCAATTCAATTCAATTCAATTCAATTCAATTCAATTCAATTCAAAGTTTAGTTTATCCTTTGATCACGATGAAATCCGATACGAAAACCAAAATAGAATCCAAAGTCACGAGAAACCAAAAAGAATAATCATACCAAAAGAGCTTTTTTTTGGCTTTGATTGCTTTGTCAGATTAAGACTTATTGTTAGATCGATTTAACCTATTTGAAGAGTGATTTTTGAAGTATTTTTAGAGTATGCAGTGTGTTACTTCTTCAGTACGTCATGATTTTTCTCCTTTTTTCATCAGCTCTTGGTTTCATTTTGCAGAAAAAGTGCAAATGAACACTCACTAACAAGAGAGCGTCAGGTTTTTCCTTTCGAAGAGATTTTAGTGTGACATCACAGTTCGTCTGTAAGTTGTAGTATGTAAGTTGTAGTCATTAAAAGCCATTAAAGGTATTTAGCGGTTATATTGAAGTATGTTTAGAGTATGCAGTGTGTTAAGAGTGTGGAAGTCATCAAAATAAGTCATCTTTTTGATCTATTTTGATGACTTCCATTCCATGACACTTTTATCGCTTATTCGGTGCGTACTTTATAATCAAAAGAATGCAAACACATCTTTTCTAGCGTACTCGATCTCTCATTTTTTCGAATATTATAAGAAAGATTTAGATCTACTCTACTCTCTAATACTCTAGTAGTACCCCACCCCCATAATGACGGTGCGGAGCATTGCGTAGTCTGGCTTTGAACCCGTCTTTCTCGACACTGGTTTATGCTACAATGCGCGCTTAGGTACCAAAAAATAGCCCTGAATTTCAGCTTTTTTTTGATACCAAAGATAATGACGGCGCGGAGCATTGCGTAGTCTAGCTTTGAACCCGTTTTTCTCGACACTGGTTTATGCTACAATGCGCGCTTAGGTATCAAAAAATAGCCCTGAATTTCAGCTATTTTTTGATACCTAAGCGCGCATTGTAGCTTAAACCAGTGTCGAGAGAAACGCGTTCAAAGCTAGACTACGCAACACTCCGCACCGTCATTATCTTTGGTATCAAAAAATAGCCCTGAATTTCAGCTTTTTTTTGATACCTAAGACGCATTTTTTGAAAGTACGGGTGCTTTGCAAAAAAATGAAATACTAAAAAACTTTTGCGACTACGCGACTGTACGAGGGGGTGGGGTACTATTACAGTATTTACGGTAAGTGTACTAGAAATGGTGTGTTCTCATTTTTCACTCCAAAGTATACGGCTAAATTCCTCAACTTTACCAATCTATTTTTCTTTTGATGCCAAAATAGTTGCCTTTCTTTCACCTCTAAATTGAGTGGAGGCAGAATTGTGAAGGGATTTCTTCTTTCTCTCTTTCTTCTTTCTTCTTTCTTCTTTCCTCCTTTTTTTTCCATCGAAACTCTCGTCCTTTCAATCCTTTCTTTTCTTCTTCTTCAAATGCTCGAACTTAGCAGTAAACACCAATGAAAACAAGTAGATTTTCTATTTCCTTCTAAAAATAAAACCTTCGCAAGACGATAAACAATTTTTTTTAATTAATTATTTATTCTTGAAAGATTCTGAAGTTAATTCTGAAGCTACAACTACATAGATGTACATTAAAATGAAAATTCAATCAATTCCAACTTGATTCCAACTCGTTCGATGTAATCAATTCCAACTTGAGTTCAATCAAAATCAAAAGCAAAGAAGAAAACGTCAGAAAGGATGTTTTCTTGATGTAAAATGACACAAAAATGACTTTAATTGACTCGAAATTCCTTATATTTTAGTTATTTGATCTGGTTTTTTTATCAAAAATCAATCCACAAAAACTTTGTAGAACTTTTTCAAATACTCCTCATTTTTTTTCTTCATGTTCTCTGCCCGAATGCCCGAGCAATTAGGCGATATTTTCTCGAGTGGGAGGAACTTTTTGTGGGGGATTTTTCGTTAAGATTCCTCTCCTCGATTTACACAAGACTTTCCCCAATGATTACCCGTATTCTACTAGTTTTTTTCAACTACCGTATTTTCTCTAATAGTAGCACTACTGAGCGTCACCTAAATTCCTCGAAATCTCGAGAACCGCTTATCAGAACCTATCGATGTGGGGTCGGAAAATGTAGCTGACGATGAGATCTTGAAGATGATTAGAGTGTTGAGCTTCTGCAAAAGCTTGGGAACCGTAAAATAGTCATCAACTCGGCTACAAATCTACCGTAACAAATCCAACAAAGCTTAAAGAAGCTGGTAACTAAAGGAGAAGCTGATCTCAAAGAAGCTAGTCCCCAATACTAGTCCATAAGCTTGACTAAATTCCTCAAAATCTCGAGAGCCGCTTATCAGAACCTATCGATGTGGGGTCGGAAAATGTAGCTGACGATGAGATCTTGAAGATGATTAGAGTGTTGAGCTTCTGCAAAAGCTTGGGAACCGTAAAATCATCACCAACTCGGCTCACCGGGGTGCACTACTATTAGAGAAAATACGGTATTATTCTTTTTTTAACCTTTTTGAAACATTTAAGATTTATCTAATTCCCACTAGTACTTCTTGAGCATTATCAAAATTTTAAATCTCAATAATTCTGTTCATGGCTTATGAAATACTTTTCTTTCAAAATAAATGATTTTCTACTTTTGAAAACTACCGTAACCCAGCCCATTTAACTTTTAAAAAACCACTGTAAACTTACCTCTATGTAATTCTTATCTTTTGTTATTCTTTGTCATAGAATGGATAGATTGAAAAAAACTAGAAACGTGATTATGGTAGATTTCGAAAATAAACATATTTTAGACTTTGAAAATGAACTTCAAGCGTACTTCAAGCTAGTTAAACAGTCTATCAGATTCTGTGAGTACTCAAATTCCATCAAACTAGAGTCATTCAAATGCTTCATTTCTCAAAGAGTTAATGCCGATTTTGGGGTAGGCTAATTTCCGCAATTTTTTTTTTGCGCAACAGGGTCATTTGCGCAACTCACCATAACTTTCTTCTCAGTGGATCAATCTTTATGATTTTTGTTTCATATTGTAGATCTCAATAAATGTAACAAAATGAAACCAAAATCATAAAGATTGGACAAAGACAATCTAGACACTAGAAACACTAGAACTGTCACTAGAAACGTCCCGTAGTCTGTGCCATTTTATTCTGTTTTCATTTGTTTCTAGCGTTTTTATGGGGTAGGCTAATTTCCGTCATTTGCGCAACTTTCTTCTAAGTGACTAGTAACTTCTAAGTAACGCCATAACTTTCTTCCAAGTGGATCAATCTTTATGATTTTGGTTTCATTTTGTTACACTTGTTGAGATCTAGAATATGAAACCAAAATCATAAAGATTGACCCACTTAGAAGAAAGTTATGGCGAGTTGCGCAAAAAAAAAATGCGGAAATTAGCCTACCCCCAGATTTCTCATCAAAATCAATCTATTCCATCGTTAGATTCTTCGAATTTATTGTAAACATTTGCTGAATTTCTTTAGAAGTAAGACATCTGTATCATTTAAAAAATTTTAGAAACACACCAGAAAAGAGGAAATGTTAATTGGTCTTCTCATGATTGGGTTTCTATTGAAGTCTCTTTGAATGGGAATCTTTTCCCTGAATAGGTTTTTCGTTTGAATCATTTCGATACACTTCATTCATTTCTTTAAAACATTTATATGTCGTAGCCGCTAACGAAATTCAGCCGCTAACGAATGATTCGTTAACGGCTAGCCGCTAACGAATCATTCGTTAGCGGCTACGACATATACACGTCAAAAATCGAATTTCCTCGTACTCTCCGTCTACCATTCTGTATCATTTCCTATACCATAGCTCTTTTATAGTATCCTGTAGCCGTCTACCGTACTCTTTTTATAGCATCTCTTCTGCCGTAGTTAGACAAGCTAGTTAGACAGTCTATCAGATTCTGTGAGTACTCAAGAGTACGCTAGAGTACTCTATCAGATTCTAGAGATGAGGTAATCAGACAGAATACCAAATACCTATTAGATAGAGTACTCTATCAGACGTGGTACCAGAGACCAGGTACTCTATCAATTCAGAGTACTCACAGATACTCTATTAGATTCTAGAGTACTCTATCAGATTCTGTGAGTACTCAAGAGTACGCTAGAGTACTCTATCAGATTCTAGAGTACTCACAGAATACTCTATTAGATTCTAGAGTACTCTATCAGATTCTGTGAGTACTCAAGAGTACGCTAGAGTACTCTATCAGATTCTTTGGGTACTCTAGAGTCATTCAAAGGCTTCATTTCTCAAAGAGTTAATATAGAATGTAGATTTCTCATCAAAATCAATCAATTCCATCGTTAGATTCTTCGAATTTATTGTAAACATTTGCTGAAGTTCTTTAGAAGTAAGACTTCTGTTACATTTGAAAAAATTTCACAAAACACACCAGAAAAGAGCTGTTAATTGGTCTGCTCATGATTGGGTTTCTATTGAAGTCTCTTTGAATGGGAATCTTTTCCCTGAATAGGTTTTTCGTTTGAATCATTTCGATACACTTCATTCATTTCTTCAAAACATTTTATACACGGCGAAAATCGAATTTCCTCGTACTCTCGGTTACTCAATTTTTTTTTTCTAAAGATTTTATTCACTTTTTCGGCATATTACTCCAAAAATACTCTATAATTCAGAATTTTTGAAATTTGGAATCTTTTCAAGTTTATTTTGTGATAATTTCATTATCTTTATGATATTTTTAAAAACTTGGGATCAATTTTTATAGACAACTGAAAAAAATAGCTATCTAATTTCCGAGAAATTTATTAAAAACGGAAATGAGTGGAGAGATCGCTTGTCGTCATTGCAGATCAAAAAAAAATTTCAATTTTTAAACTAGTAACCTTAGATTTAATCTAAATTACACTCTACACACTCTAAATTACTCTTAAAGTTACAGTAACTCGCGTAATTATCGACTCGTCTTAAAGCATGGAGTCGACTTAGTCTAAATCTTGACAACGTGAATCTAATCTTTATATCTGTTCACTTTCTAGCTTCTTTCCTTCCTTCCTTCCTTCTTCCCTTCCTTCCTTCCTTCCTTCCCTCCTTCCTTCCTTCCTTCCCTCCTCCTTTCCTTCCTTCCTTCTTTCCTTCCTTCCTTCTTTCCTTCCTTCCTTCTTTCTTTCTCTTGGCAAGTTAAGCCATCGGATAGCTCAGTGGTTAGAGTAATGCAATTGCCCAGAAGCAAAAGGTCGAGGGTTCAATCCCCTCTTTGGATAACTATCTTTTTCCTTCACTCCACTCGACCATGGTCCTTTGAAATGGGAATTGGATCTGGCTTTGGCTTGAAAAACAACATTTACCATCATGTCCTGCCTTGAGGCCCATTCTGACTACCTTAAACTAAATCTTAGGCTACAAATTCCGAAAAAAAACTTACAATTTGATTTCTAGAATGGCGACATTTCAAGCAAATGCATCCATTCACCTCTTTGCCAAAAATTCCCATTTCAATCAGAAAAAAAAAGATCTTTTTCTAGTCGAATTTCACACGAAAATTTCGCAAATTTCGAAAATTTTTGCCCAAAAAAAAAGAATTCTAAACTTGGAATTTAGTTTTTTTTCAGCTTTTTGTGCACTTTGCAAAAAGAATCGCCATTTCCATTTCCATTTGGCGTTTTTTTTTTGCAGCCTGGAGCCGGAGCACTAGTCTTTTCCGTGTTTTTTTTTGCCAATAATGGGGCTAATTCTGAAGGATCGCAAACAAAAAAAAATGGATGTTTTCAAGGAAAAACAACGAAAAAATGATTTCACACATTGAATGTATTGAGAAATTGTAAGATTTGAGGGTTTTTAGTGAGAGGAAGACAACTTTAAAGAAGATTAGAAGGTTGTAAAGAGTAGAAAAGCTGTTAAGTGAGTTGCATTTCTCTTAATCAATCAATTCAATCAATCAACTCTCTCGACTATCGTAATCGATCCACTTTTGAGCTGATTTTTTTTTGGTTTTTGGCTTCACAAAGAATATTGAAAGAGAAAAAAGTAGATAGATTTGAAAAAAAGTTATCAGATTACGGTTGTTTCTTTAAAGTTGACATGTTTTGGAAAACAAATTAACTAAGAGTGTTATTTTTTTGAATATCTTTAAAATGTTGAAGATATACAATTAAAAAATAGATTCACAATAATTCAGAGCAAGCTTGCAGGCAGAAAAAAGCCAGAAAATTGAATATCTTTTAATGAAGCAGCTACGTTTCCTCAATTTTTTCACTTTTTTCGTGCAGGCTGCCCCATTTGTCGGATTTTGCTTTGAAAAGGAAGATATTCAATTTTCCGCTTTTTATTCCGCTTACGAGCCTCGTCCTGAACTTTTCGGGGTAGGCCATTTCATCTTCCGCCATTTGATTTGCGCAACTCGTCATAACTTTCTTCTAAGTGAGTCAATCTTTATGATTTTGGTTTGATTTTGTAGATCTCAACAAGTGTAACAAAATGACACCAAAACGATAAAGATTGATCCACTTAGAAAAAGGTTATGGTGAGTTGCGCAAATGACGGAAATTAGCCTACCCCATAAACGCTAGAAACAAATGAAAAGAGAATAAAATGGCACAGACTACGGGACGTTTCTAGTGACAACCTAGACAGACGTGGAAGGTGCACTTTAGAAAACGATTTTGTGAGAATTATAAAAGACTATCTGCCCAACACAAGGTTTATTTTAATGAAGGCTACTTTGCGTCAAATACTTCCCACAAAATCATTTTCTAAAGCGCACCTTTCACGTCTGTCTAGGTTGTCACTAGAAACGTCCCGTAGTCTGTGCCATTTTATTCTGTTTTCATTTGTCTCTAGCCTTTATGGGGTAGGCTAATTTCCATCATTTCCGTAACTCGCCATAACTTTCTTCTAAGTGAGCCAATCTTTATGATTTTGGTTTCATTTTGTAGATCTCAATAAGTGCAACAGAATGACACCAAAATGATAAAGATTGGTCGACTTAGAAGAAAGTTATGGCGAGTTGCGCAAAACAAATGGCAGAAGATAAAATGGCCTACCCCGAAAAGCTCAGGATGAGGCTTGTAAATCGACCAATCTTTATGATTTTGGTTTCATTTTGTTGCACTTGTTGAGATCTACAAAATGACATCAAAATCATAAAGATTGGCTCACTTAGAAGAAAGTTATGGCGAGTTGCGCAAATAAAATGGCGGAAATTAGCCTACCCCAGCTTTATCACAATAAGTTTATCCCGTAATCGTTTTCTTGAATTCTTTTTTTTTCCTTGTAAAAGCTATACTCAAGAAAAAAAAAGCATAGAATTTGACTCGTTTAGCTGAATATCTTTAGGGAATTCAGAAAAACAAGATTCAATATTTTTTGAACAAATTCGCGAACGCATCCAATATCAAAAATTCAGAAACCTTTCCTTCCAAAAATCTTCTTTAATCGAATTCAGCTCTATTTTTTTTTTCCTCAAAACAAATCAATGCAGCGATTCGAAAAGAAAAAAAAAGAAAAAGAATGAAAAGTGAATTCAAATTTGTACATTTTTTTTGTATGTTTTTATTTGATCAGGGCTTTTTCCTTCGATAAAAAAAAAGCCTCAACGAAACGAAACGAAACGAAAAGAGATTTTTGCCTTTTTGAGGGGGGGAAATTTCATTAGTTTTTTCGCCCCGTTTAATATGTTTTCCCCTCCCAAAAAGTGATATGTGACAAAATATTTTTTCGCTAAATATTTTTCAACAAATTTTCGATGATCATCTGTTGAAATGTCATAATGATAAACGTTTAAAGGCCTTTTTTTTTTTCTTTCTTTTCTTTGTCCCACAAAATATGAACATGTTTTGATCGTTGATTGTCAAAATTCATTTTGTCGAATTTCAGCCATAACTAGAGATTTTATGAGTTTGTTATGACTCTAGATTATTGTATTCCTGCTTACTTTCTAGATTATTGTATTCCTGAGTTCATGGGGTAATTTTTTTTGGGCTAGATGAACTAGTTTTTGCTTTTGGCTTTGGCTTTTAGCTTTGGCTTTTGGCTTTGGCTTCTGCTTTTGGCCTCTGCTTTTAGCTTCTGCTTTTGGCCTCTGCTTTTGGTTTCTGCTTTTAGCTTCTGCTTTTGGCTTCTGCTTTTGGCCTCTGCTTTTGGCTTTTGGCTTAGGCTTTTGGCTTTTGCCTTTGGCTTGGGCTTTGGCTTTGGCTTTTGGCTTTGGCTTCTGCTTTTAGCTTTTGCTTTTAGCTTCTGCTCTTGGCTTTTAGTCTTGTTATCTCTTTAGCTTTAGGTAAAGCTATTTAGTCTTTAGCCAAGCTTGGATTTGTTGCAGCCTAAGCCAGGCGAAGCTAAGTCCTTCTAGCTTTAACTGGTTTCGCTTTATTGCAAACCTGATCCATCTCCTGTCAAATTGACCTAACTAAATCAACGAGCTCCTCAGAAACCAGATCTAAACCTGCGTTCTGACCTGATCCAGCATTTAGCCCAAAATAATAAAGTTGACTTGTGGGCAGATCAAAAACTTGTGCGCCGCTGGGACTCGAACCAGTGACCTTTCCGCATACCGGGCGACTCGAATCAGTGACTAATCAGTGTCGAATCGACTCGAAAATTGTGCTAACCATTACACCACAAAGCACTTGATCTCCCTTACTCCAGGAAGGAGTTAAGTCTTGCACTTTCCAGAAGTCCAAAAGATCTCAAACTCATTTGCTCAAAATCTCCCAAAAACAACATCATTCTCATTGATTTTCCTTCTAGATTTGTTTTCATTTTTCATTTCAATTCAATTTCAATTCAATTTCAACTCAATTTCAACTCAATTTCAACTCAATTTTCCAAATGTTTTTTTTTTTTTTTTTTTTTTTTTTAAAAATTTTAATTTTTTTTTTTTTTTAATTTTAAAAAAAAAAAAAAAAAAAATTTTTATTTTTTTTTTTTTTTTTTTTTTTAAAAATTTTTTTTTTTTTTTTTTTTTTTAAAAAAAAAAAATAAAAAAAAAAAAAAAAAAAAAAAAAAAAAAAAAAAAAAAAAAAAAAAAAAAAAATATTTTATTAAAAAAATATACATGATTTTTAAAAGTTTTTCCATTTGAATGCCACTCGAAAAATCTCGAATTGATGTAGTCTACAGATTTTCCCGAATTTCTTAATCTTTTCATTCATTTCATTTCCATTTAAAAAAAATCCCTTCATTTCCTCCTTTTTTCAATAGAAAATTTGAAATTTGAGCAAAAATTTGGCTTTTCTGCTGAAGCTGCGCAAATTTCACCTTCATTTTTAAATTGATAGCATTTAAATAAAGATTTGTTTTTTTTTATTTTACTGGATTATGGCTAGATTAAAAGTTTTAATTTCAGCTTTTCTTTTAGCTTTTATTTTTAAATTCACTTTTTTAGATTTCGAACTTTTTATGCTTTTTTTTTTTTCATTTTTGACCATCCGCAAATTGGTGATACTCGAAAAAATGTTGCTTTTTGTCGTTTCCCCCCTTTTTTTTGGAGACACTAATATCCGTGGCGCATTTTCCCCAGCAAATCGCGATATTTTTAGCATCAAAAATTGTATGTCAACCTTTTTTGAATCTATTTTTTCACTAGACTATATTGGATTTTGTTGTTTTTGATTCGTGGAATCGATTCGGGCAAATTTCCGAGTCAATATTTTGTTATGTGATTTAAATCGATCACGCACTCCGGTTGCAGTGCATAGATTTAAATGAAAGTTCATGCTTGAGACGGATTTAATTTTTGAGTCGATTACCAAAGATTAAGTTGGAATTAGAATTTAAGAAAAGGGCGGGCAAACCCGGGAACACAGTGTTCAGAACAGAGAATTCGAAGTTTACCGGTCATTTACAAAGAAAAGTGCCGGCAAACCCCGGAACAAAACTTCAGAACAGAGAATTCGAAGTTTACCGGTCATTTACAAAGAAAAGTGCCGGCAAACCCCGGAACAAAACTTCAGAACAGAGAATTCGAAGTTTACCGGTCATTTATTAAGAAAAGTACCGGCAAACCCCGGAACAAAACTTCAGAACAGTGAATTCGAAGTTTACCGGTCATTTACAAAGAAAAGTGCCGGCAAACCGCGAAACTGACTATTCAGAACAGTGAATTCGATGTTTGCCGGCCATTTAATGAGATCAAAAACTCGTGCGCCCCTTGGAGTCGAACCCGCGACCTTTCGCTTACCGGGCAATTACAATTGTTAACCATTACACCACGAGGCGCTTGATCTCCCTTTCTCCAAGGGGAGTTAAGTATTGCATTCATGCAATTAGTTCAGTCGACCACTTGCAAACGTTTTCCGACTCTTGTAGGCGCTTTAAAGTGTAACTCGGGTACTGTAGCCCGTCTACCTTGCCTGTCTACCATTTCCTATACCGTATCTCTTCTATAGTATCCTGTAGCCGTCTACCGTACTCTTTTTATAGCATCTCTTCTACTGTATCCTTTTTATCGTAGCCTTTCTACCGTACTCCTTTTATAGCATCCCATCTACCGTACCCTTTCCATCGTAGCCTTTCTACCGTACTCCTTTTATAGCATCCCATCTACCGTACCCTTTCCATCGTAGCCTTTCTACCGTACTCCTTTTATAGCATCCCATCTACCGTACCCTTTCCATCGTAGCCTTTCTACCGTACTCCTTTTATAGCATCCCATCTACCGTACCCTTTCCATCGTAGCCTTTCTACCGTACACTGTAGCCGATGTGTACATTTACGATAAGCATTAACAACAGTTTATATATATACTTTATCCGACAAGGAAAAGTGACAATGCAAACAGATTGAACAGCGTAGACGAAGAAAGATAATTGATATACAAACACAACTACAATTAGACACGTGTATATATGATATTAAAAATTAATTTAAAATTGACAGAGCTACAAGATCGAGCTTATATATTGAGGATTTAAAATAGTTCAGAGACGAAAAAATATCACAAGGTAACTTATTCCAAATACGAGGAACACGACAAGCAAAAGAATGATACAGTTGGCGGTTATGAAAGCTTTGAAAGGGGGTAATCTGAAAGTTGTGACTACGAGTTCTTCTGGCGTGATTCGAAATCTTAAAGAGTCCTTTAAGTTCCGGATGAGAGTTAGGAGAGAAGATGATTTTATAGCATAAGACCAAATCAAAATAAATGCGGCGATAGGATAAGGGTTTAAGGTCAAAAAGAGCAAGTCGATCAGAATAGCAAGGAATTTCTTTCGATGGGAAACAACGGGCATACGCCCTCCTACTGAAACGACGCTGAACGCTCTCAACCAAGGAAATTAACTTTTGGAGGCAGGGAGACCAAACAAAAGTGGCGTACTCGAGCAAAGGGCGGCAGTAGGTAATGAACGCTTTACGATAAGTAGCAATTGAGGGAAAACAAACAGCGCGAAGTATAAGGTTTGAGATGCGAAAAGCTTTTTTTGCCATCTGTTCAATATGAGTGTTGAATTTAAGAGAGGGAACAAGTAAAACACCAAGATCTTTGATTGGGTCGTCAGAAGTGGCTTCAGATAAAGTGATATTCCCTAACTTAAGAGTAAAATGGGAAGGACCAAATGTTACTTGTCTACATTTTTCGACGGCAATTTTTATAGCTTTAAAACAACTGAAAATATGAAATCTATTGAAATACTTTTATCTTTGCCTACTGTAGTGGAAGAAGATTTCCTTTTTGGCTGTTTTTTTAAACTAAACTCTTCCAACTTTTCCCCATCCACGCAATCTTTTTATTTTCTTCTATTGCGTAAATGTCTACTCACCACAAAACGCGAAAAAATTACCCCTACAATTATGCATTCTCCCCCCTCGAGTTCTTCTCTTTCCCACCTCGTGACTTGATCACTCAAAAGATTCTATTCAAATTTTCCCGGAAATCTCCCCCGCTCAAATTCTGATGCCATTTTTGTTCTAATTTTGGTTTCTTTCACTTTTTGCATAACTTTCAATAGAACTTTCAATAGAATTTTCCGTAAAAACTCATTTTTAGAGCTTCTTCCAGAGAAATTTTTGGAAACTTTTGCTATTTCTTGACATTTGAGGGCTTTCTTTATAGTTTGTGAAGATTATGGATGAAAAGATTAGCGCGAGAAAAGTCACGGCTTAGGAAATAAACCCTAGAAGTCAATCAGTCGGCTATTTATATCATTTTGTTTCTAATTCTAATTGTAAACTTCGGAGAAAAGTCGGAGAAAAGTCACGGCTTG
The DNA here is from genome assembly GCA_958450365.1 of Mesorhabditis belari. Taxonomy (NCBI): domain Eukaryota; kingdom Metazoa; phylum Nematoda; class Chromadorea; order Rhabditida; family Rhabditidae; genus Mesorhabditis; species Mesorhabditis belari. Next base: position 2,314,849 of record CAUEEP010000938.1, read on the forward strand.
GCAAATGAACCCTAGAAGTCAATCAGTCGGCTATTTATATCATTTTTGTTTCTAATTCTAATTGTAAACTTCGGAGAAAAGTCACGGCTTGGCAAATGAACCCTAGAAGTCACAGCCGACAGTCAGTCGGCTATTTATGTCATTTTTGTCTCTAATTCTAATTGTAAACTTCGGAGAAAAGTCACGGCTTGGCAAATGAACCCTAGAAGTCAATCAGTCGGCTATTTATATCATTTTTGTTTCTAATTCTAATTGTAAACTTGTTATGCCTCAAAGTTATTTAGCTATTTATTGCCATTACAATACGGTGAATTTTTGTTGAGAAGTTCTTAGGATGAGTTTAAGAATTCGTGGTTAAAACAGGGATTGAATAGAGTCCTGAGAGAATCAAGAGGCGAGATCATCGATTGAGAGAATCGATGACCTCGCCTCTTGATTCTCTCAGTTTAGCATTATTCTCTCATTATCAGTTTAGCTGCTATTTAAGTGACACTTGTTTCCCAGGGATGTAGAAGAGATAGAATTTCTAGCAAAAATACAGCCAAATTTATGATGAGAATCGATTGGCGGTTGTACTTTTGTTGCACTTTTCAAGAAAAACCTCTAATTTCCAATCCTGAAGTCACAATTCCTATATTTCAATGTAAATCAATAGAATTTGATTCTAAAAATCTTCAAACCTTTATAAGAAAGCTTTGAGCTTCGTCAGGATTTCTTTTTTCAAAAAAATGCGTGTCTCTTTTTTGAAGAGGTCAAGAAATGTGATGATTGGAGATTCTCATTTCTCAAAAGTCCCTCTTGAGAAAAGATGCGAGAAAAAATCTCTCAAAAAGAGATGCCCGTTCCTTTTCTTTTTTTTCAACAAACGCTTCACACCTTTCCCTTCTGAATCATCAAACTTATTTGCATTTTTTTTTTGGAATTTGAAAGCTCTTTTTCAATAACAATATTCACAGCTGTTTTTTTGATTGAAAGCTATTTTCTATTTTGTTATGATCATTAAGAATACCGTATTTACTCTATTAGTGGGGTCCCCCACTATTTTTTCAATCCCCTTCCAGACGACCCCACTATTAGAGAGGACCCCACTATTAGAGAAATTTAAAAGAACATAAAACCAAAGTTTTAAGTTGAAAAGATATCAATTTTTCTCCGAAATTCTTGAAAAAACAAGTTTGGCTTCATATTTTATTTAGCTTTAACCGTAACAAAACATTAACAAACAGTAAAAGAACTAATCCAAGAGATCAACAATTGATGTATCACTTTCGTTACCAATATTAGAGAGGACCCCACTATTTTTTCAACCCCCCTCCAGACCCCACTATTAGAGAGGACCCCACTAATAGAGTAAATACGGTATTCAAATTTACTTATGTTCTGTTCTGTTCTGTTCAGCCCTCTGTTCTGTTCAGCTCTGTTCTGTTCTGTTCTGTTCTGTTCTGTTCAGCTCTGTTCTGTTCAGCTCTGTTCTGTTCAGCTCTGTTCTGTTCAGCTCTGTTCTGTTCAGCTCTGTTCAACTCTGTTCAATTAATCCTAGTCTGAAAATATACAACGGTCGTCAATGATCCCTAGATTTTGTGCTTGCTTTTCAGAATTTAATTTTTTATACTTAATATTTAAAGACGATTAGTGTAATCAAAATCCCAAAATCCTCAATTTCAGTCAGCTTTTCAAATTCCAACTCTTTCAACGTTACCATTTTTGAATATTTTTAATTTTTTTTGATAATTTGATAATAAACAAATCCTGAATCACCTAGTTGAGGCTACTAGCTCCAAATCCAAATCTGAATCTAAATCCCCAAAGCTAAACATATCTCAATTTTGAAAGAGTGACGTTCTACGTGCATCACAGAAAATCCCTATAAACAAGAAAGATTTCAGAGAGATTCTTTTCAGAATTCGTTCAATAAACACGGATTTAATCAAAAGCGATCTATCGATTTTTAGTTGTTAATTCCTATTTTGTTCTATTTTTGTTTGTTTTGAAGGAAAATGTTCTACAATATTCTACGTGCGTCACAGAAAATCCCTATAAACAAGAAGGATTTCAGAGAGATTCATTTCAGAATTCGTTCAATAATTCTATCTGATTCAATAATTTTATCACGGATTTCTGATTTCTCTTTTGTGGAAATACCTTTTCGTACAAAGAAGAGATTTGAAATGGTAGAATTGAAAGACTTTTTCAATCAGCTTACAACTCCTCAGCTTACAACTCCTCAGCCAATTTATAAAAACCAAGACGAAAATTTGAACTGAGTAAATGAATCGGGGAGAATTTCGGTAATAAATCAAATGAAAAAGTGATGATCTACGTGCATCACAGAAAATCCCTATAAACAAGAAAGATTTCAGAGAGATTCATTTCAGAATTCGTTCAATAAACACGGATTTCCTCTATCAGCTCTTTTGGTACAAAGAAGAGATTTGAAATAGTAGAATTGAAAGAAAAAATTGAATTTCATTGAAAAAATTGAATTTTTCAATGATTCAGCTTACAATTTTTTAGAGAATTTATAAAAAAAATGACAAAAAAACAACAAATTTGACCTGAGTAAATGAACCGGGAGAATTTCGGTAAATCAAATGAAAAGACGAGAATAAATCCACTAAATTCAAGGGGCTTAATGAAAAATCGAGGGGAAAAAGAAGAAAAAGAAAGAGAAAGCCGCGGAGGAACCAATGATTTCGGATTGGGGTGGCTTTTGGAAAAAAAAAAGTCGTACTTGGTACGTAGGATTTCTCCGAAGCCCAGCTTTTGGATTGAGCTCAGATTCAACTCCAAACTTGAATCCATTTGAATCAAAGCTTAGGTTTAAATTTAAACTTGATCAATTGTTTTTGTTGTAAATTGAAGTTTAAACCTTTGTAAACTGGTAGGGATGGGTTGATCAATTGTTTTTGTTACAAATTTAACTTTAAATCTTTGTAAATCGGTAGCCATGGCTTTGAGAAATGAAGAAGAAGAAGAACTGTAGAAGAAGAACTGTAGAAGAAGAACTGTAGAAGAACTGTAGAAGAACTGTAGAAGAACTGTAGAAGAAGAACTGTAGAAGAACTGTAGAAGAAGAACTGTAGAAGAACTGTAGAAGAACTGTAGAAGAACTGTAGAAGAAGAACTGTAGAAGAAGAACTGTAGAAGAAGAACTGTAGAAGAACTGTAGAAGAACTGTAGAAGAAGAACTGTAGAAGAAGAACTGTAGAAGAAGAACTGTAGAAGAACTGTAGAAGAACTGTAGAAGAAGAACTGTAGAAGAAGAACTGTAGAAGAAGAACTGTAGAAGAACTGTAGAAGAAGAACTAAAGAAGAAGAACGATAGAAGAAGAAGAACTAAAGAAGAAGAACTGTAGAAGAACTATAGAACAAGAACTATAGAAGAAGAATCGCAGAAGAAGAACTGTAGAAGAAGAACTGTAAAAGTAGTACATGAATGCTTGGGTAAAGTACTTGCCATCATCATATGCAAATTCAGTAGATGGTTCATACTAATTTGACACCTGATTCAATTCTAATAGTAAGCTTCTAATAGTAAGTTCAATTCTAATGTTCTAAGTAAGTTCTAAGTAAGCCTTACTGTATGCATTCTTTTTCAATCCCATTCTTGGATTCTTTTCCGTGTCTCAGTTACAATATACCTATAATAATCTCTTAGATTCCGATATACCGGTTTGTAATGTGTTTTCGAACACGGCAAACGATTGTTTAGTGTAAAATAAAAGTTTAAAGTGCAACATACTAGACCTGCTTAACGAGTCCGGGCAAAATTTTCAGACAGTTTGCCTCGCTCTTAGATTTTTTACTGCCCAAAGCTCCTTTGAGCATGAAACCCAGTTCCCCCGCAAGCCCTTATTCTAGGCTACATTTTGATACTAAACATGGCTAGGTTCTGTTTTTTCATTCCTTAGATTTCGATCATTTTAGACAAAAAAATTTCTGGACTCGTTAAGCTTATCGAGTCCGGTGAAAGATTGATCGAAATCTAAAGAATGAAAAAACAGAACCTAGCCTTGTTTAGTATCAAAATGTAGCCTAGAATAAGGGCCTGCGGGGGAACTGAATTTCATGCTCAAAGGAGCTTTGGGCAGTAAAAAAAATCAAAGAGCGAGGCAGGGTGTCTGAAAATTTTGCTCGAACTCGTTAAGCAAGTCTAGCCCAGTCTTTGTCTCACTACAGTATGCCATATCCAAAGCTGTTTTAAAAGCAACTTTTGGGTTAATTACAAGCAAGGCACATCCCTGCCTAATAGTAAGCTATAATCCTGACTTTTATTTAGGCTGGCTTTGCTAGGACTGACTTCAGACCTAGTCTGATCCATCTTACAATACTACAGTATTCAGACTCCGATTAGAATGCTCCTGAGTCCATAGTGCACTTGAAAGATATTTACAGAATGCCTATAATAATATCTTAGACTATCTTAGATTCAGATATACCCGTTTGTAGTGTGTTTTCGAAGATGGCAAACAATTTTTTAGCTCAAAATCAAAGTTTAAAGTGCAACATACTTTTTCTGGCATCTCTTTACGTATGCAATCTCAGTTTCAGTATCATTTACGTCTTCTCTGAATCATGGAACGTCAAAAATCTCTTCTTCTAGAAAGAGTTTGAGCTTTTTCTCATTAAATATCCACACTTTTTTGAGCTCTTCTCGATTTTCTCCTTGATTTTTCTCCATTCTCATTTTGTAGTCATCTGAGAGACTCTCAACGAATTGATTTCGCTTTTCGCTTAAAAGCTTTTCTCGATAATTTTTCAGATTTTCATTTTTGAAATTATTAAAATTAGATTTCTATTTCTATTAGCTATTCTATTAGCGAAATTAGATTTCTTTTTGAAAACTTTAAAACTTTTGGCAAAGCTATGAAAGTTTACAGTTTTACAGCTTCAATATCTGTGCTTGTAGTAGTACAAGTTTTAAAAAATCGCTAAGGGTTTGTTCAAAAAGGGTTTGTTTTGAAAGAAGTTGTCTGAGGTTCCCGACCAAGACTTTCATTTGTTTCTCTTCGAAATCTTTCGAAATCTCTTTTCAAAATCGTAAGTTTTTATTTTCTAAAGTATTGATCTGAAGAGAAAAGCCGTTTGTTAAAATGGGAAGGTGAAACGGTAGCCATCTTCTAGACGGTAGCCATCTTCTAGACGGTAGCCATCTTCTAGACGGTAGCCATCTTCTAGACGGTAGCCATCTTCTAGACGATAGCCATCTTCTAGACGGTAGCCATCTTCTAGACGGTAGCCATCTTCTAGACGGTAGCCATCTTCTAGACGGTAGCCATCTTCTAGACGGTAGCCATCTTCTAGACGGTAGCCATCTTCTAGACGGTAGCCATCTTCTAGACGATAGCCATCTTCTAGACGGTAGCCATCTTCTAGACGGTAGCCATCTTCTAGACGGTAGCCATCTTCTAGACGGTAGCCATCTTCTAGACGGTAGCCATCTTCTAGACGGTAGCCATCTTCTAGACGATAGCCATCTTCTAGACGATAGCCATCTTCTAGACGATAGCCATCTTCTAGACGATAGCCATTTTCGTGGGTTTGAAAGTTTTCCGAATTATTGCTATTCAATTTCGGCTTGTATTTATTTTAGGCTTAAATTTAAGCTTAAAGCTTAAAGCTTTTAAGCTTTAAATTTAATTTTTACAATTTAGAAGTAGCTTGTAGTAGTATAAGTTTTAAAAAAAGGCTTCAAAAAGGGTTTGTTTTGAAAGGAGTTGTCTGAGATTCCCGACAAAGGCTTTCATTTGTTTCTCTTCGAAATATTATTTCGAAATCTCTTTTCAAAATCGAAAATCTTTTTACTATGTGTACGTGGAATATTTCCGTTTGATCTCTGTGTAAGAATTCTTTTCTTTACAAAAGGTCATCGATGGGGAGTAGTGTGTTTTGAAAACAAGAGAGACCCAGGTTCTCGATAATACACAAATTGGGTGTCTCGAGGGAATGTTTTTTCGCTTCTTTTCACCCATTAACCCACACATCTTCTCTATTTTTAGCTTTCAATTGCGTATTTTTAGTTTTTAATTCCTATTTTGTTCTATTTTTGTTTGTTTTGAAGGAAAATGCTCTACAATATTCTAAAGTGTTCTACAATGTTCTACAAAGCTCTACAATGTTCTACAATGTTCTACAATTGTTCTACAATGTTCTACAATGTTCTACAATGCTCTACAATGTTCTACAACATTCTACAATATTCTACAATCTTCTACAATGCTCTACAATGTTCTACGATGCTCTACAATGCTCTACAATGTTCTAAAATGTTCTACAATGCTCTACAATGTTCTACAATATTCTACAATTGATCTAAAGCATCGCAAAGCGCTACTTTGTGCTCTCGTAAACGCGCGTTCTTTGTTTTAATGATTTATATCTTTTTACTAAATACTAGAAGATGATGTTCTTGTTATTTTATTAAAAGATCTTAAGCTTTTAAAGATCAATGGGATTCTGGAAAGGTATTCCTTTAAAGTGCATTGATTTTTCGGATGTCTGACTGATTTGTCCTTGTGAATGGCTTCACTACAATGCCATTTTTCTAGCCAAAACAACCCCCAACACTCAAATTTTTAAAAGAAAATTCCACTATTTATAGGTTAAATAAAGATTATAAAAAAAATTATAAACAAATTTAAAAATTATAACAAATTTTACATATCGAAATCTTAATTTATTCAAGTTTTCCTTGAATTTCTTTCATTTACTTTCAAATTGTTTTTGAAATTTTTTGAAATTCTTTGAAATTCTTTGACGTAAATCCCCTATTCTTGTCAGTGAGTCAAACTTTTCCCCATTTCTCAAATAAACCACAAATTACCCCTCCTTGGAAAACAAAGGGAACAAAGATAGAAAAAAGATAGAAAAAAAGATCTTTTCATTTCCCATAAATCATCCTCAAATCATCATCGGTTACAGGTGTTAGAAAATGGAAAACAAAGAGAGATTTTGACGAATGGGTTTCTTTCTTTTGTAATCTTAGTGTATTTGTTTCTCTCTTGTATCAACTTAAAACCTTCTACAATCCTTTTTTCAACAAATTATCTCAACCTATTGATTTCCCTTTGCATTTCTTGTAGATTGAAATCGAAATTCTATTGTTGAAATGTTTTACAATTGTTGTTAAAAACTTCTACCCGTAATTTCTCTAAACCTCAACGCAATTCCAGCAAAAATCTTTCATGTGAGTTCTTTTGAATAAATGAAAAGAAATAGATATCGTAAATACTGAGATAGGGGTACATAATGATCTCTCATTATAGTACCCACCCCCCCCGCGTACAGTCGCGTCGTCGCAAAAGTTTTTTAGTATTTCATTTTTTTTCAAAGCGCCCGTACTCTCAAAAAATGCGTCTTTGGTATCAAAAAATAGCTGAAATTCAGGGCTATTTTTTGATACCAAAGACGCTTTTTTTGATACCAAAGATAATGACGGTGCGGAGTGTTGCGTAGTCTAGCTTTGAACGAGTTTCTCTCGACACTGGTTTAAGCTACAATGCGCGCTTAGGTATCAAAAAAATAGCTGAAATTCAGGGCTATTTTTTGATACCTAAGCGCGCATTGTAGCATAAACCAGTGTCGAGAAAAACTCGTTCAAAGCTAGACTACGCAACACTCCTCACCGTCATTATGGGGATGGGGTACTATTACAGTATTTACGTAAGTAAGAAAGTAAGAAAGAAAGTAGGTAAGTAAGAGAAATTAGAGTTTTTTTGAAAGCATAAAAATGAGAGCAGAGTAGAGCAGATGGTTGTTTGAAGGTAAAATCAAAAATTCAAAACTCAAATCCGTTTCTACTTTACTCAAAACCCAAAGGATTGAACTGATCTCTAGTTGACGTCAATCTTTTCCCCTTTTCATTTCCTCTCATTTCAAACTTCTTCCATACAAATGCTCGTCAATCTGTGTGTATGGGGTGAAAATCTTGCTCTAATCCCAGGTGTGGACCCCTTTCCCCATCCCATCCCTTCAGTGATCTCTTCCACCTTCCTTCTGATCTTTTTCCTCCCCCCCTTTCACCCACCCAATCCCTGGAATTAATCCTTCCCCCTCCCAGTTTCCCTTTTTTTTCTTTATCCCAATCCATTTCACCCCAGATTATTTCATTTTCACATCTCATTCTTGTTTACAACTTTGATTCTTGATGTGGAAAATGATGCTTTCAGTCTTTACATTTCATTTTAAATCGATCACTGATTGTTTATCTAGATTCTTTTATGTTTTTCAATCGCTTAGAATCGCTTAGAATCGCTTAGAATCGCTTAGAATCGCTTAGAATAGCTTAGAAGTCAATTTTGCCTTAATTTATCAATTCCTAGAATTGAGAAGTGATTTTTGAAACCTGTTCTTTGTTCAATAGCTTGAGTATTTCTGGATCCTGTTCAATATTTCTTTTATTTCTTCAGAGATCTCAAAAAAAGGAAACTTTAATCAAAGTTCTCTTGTTGATTTTGTCTAGAAAAATCCTTTTTAAAGCATTCTTCACCCGTTCATTTTTCACTAAAAAGCTCTTTATTGGGATTTTTCTTTGATGCCGATTATTTCACTCTTTTTCAGCAGATCATTGTCAAATTTAGATGAATGATCTTGATTTGAAAGAACAGAATAACGAGTATCTCAAAAAATCTTAATCAGTTCAAGCCACTGATCAGTTGGATAGTACAGAGGAAACCGGGGGAATTTTCCTGAACGTCAATAGGTGCCCAACAAAAAAAATGCCATATCTTGCCCGTTTTTAATAGAATCTTTTTGATTTTGATTTCAATCGATAGAAAATTGAATTCTGCCTCAATTGATCTTAAAATCAAAAAGATCGGAGTGAAATTCGTTGAGATATGCTATTTTTTCGTTGGACACCTATTGACATCTTTCTTCCATTTCCTAGAAAATTCCTAGATCTAGTAAAGAGTCGGATCTGGCTCATGGATTGATTTGAGATCTAGCCAGAATCTGGCTTGGTCTACTCTAGAGTTAGACGGATCTGGACCCAGATCTTTACGCAAGAATACAAAGAACGTTACGGCTACGCTATACTACTAAAAACGCCTACACAACGGTCCTATGAACTCGCTATTGGGGTGTTCTTTGTTCTGTGCGTCTAGATCCGGATCCGGATCCACCCAGCTCTGGTCCATGCCCGACTTCAAGCCAGCTTTCATCTGATCCAGGTCTTTCCTTTGTCTGACTTGAGTAAGAAAACTAAAAACTTGAGTAAGGACTTTCAAATTCCCGTTTTACCTACATTTTTCCCAATCTATACACCATTTTTGAGCCCGTTCCCCATCTTTTTGTTCTTGTTAACTTAAAATTCTTTAGTTTTTTTTTCACTCGTTCGCTTCTCAGCTAGAGCTTCTCAGCTAGGGCTTCTCAAATATTTTCCCCTCAAAAAAAAGCGAAGCGCGGGCGGATTTCCAAAGAAGTGACCCAGGAAGAAGCGGCCATTCAGAAAAAAGATTTTTTTTTCGCTTAAAAAAGCGAAATTTCTGAGGTGAATTTTTAAGTTTCACCTTTCTTTAGGTGAAAATTTTAAAAACGGAAAGAGAAATTTATGCAGAATTAGAAAAGAAGCTAACCCAAGACTTCTTTTAAAAGAAAACATTTTCTTTTTCTTACTCAAACTATTTTTAGCCTTACATCATTGTTAGCATAAAAAAGCAATTGAGAAATCTTTTCTATGAATCATTTTCTGAAGGTTTTGAAGAGATTTCTTTCATAAGGCGATTTAATGCAAATTTCACTTGTTTTCTACAATCTTTGCCATGATTTTTGCCATTAGCTCATAGATAATAGACTTGATCCAGTCAGAAATAGACTTGGAACAAGGCTTATAGCTAGGCTAAGGCATGAAAAGTATCTAGAGATCTATAAACCGTTTCTAGGCCAACCATAAGCCTAAAATTTCTCTCTTTTTCTACGATCTTTGCCATGATTTTTAATTAAAATTTTGCAAGAATTATAGAATTTTTAGATTTTTTAAGGTGCAATCCTGAAAGTTTTGGTTTTTTTTGTTTGAAAAAATGGGATTTAGATAGATATGTGCTCTTTGAATCATTTCCAGAAATTTCCAAACATTTCCAAACGTTCCCAGACAAATCAAGTCAGGGATTTTTGTTTTAAATCTTTAAAACCGGAATACTTTGACATTAGCTCATAGATAATAGACTTGATCCAGCGAGAACTAGACTTGGAACAAGGCTTGTAGCTAGGCTAAGTCATGAAAAGTATCTAGAGATCTATAAATCGTTTCCAGGTCAACCATAAGCCTAAATCAACTCAAATCTATCTAATCCTTGCACAAGTCTGATAGTCAGATTATAAAGGAATTCTAGTCTAGAAAAGTTAAACCAGAGTCAAGCTCGAAGCACAGGTCAGAAGCCAGTCAAGGTTCAGAGCTTCAGGAATTGTTTATAGGCTAACCAGGCATTACTATAAACAATTCCTAGAGCCTGGGCTAGGTTTCTGGCTCTGGCTATAGTTTTAATTACTTCCAAAAACTTCTGCATACTTCTTAAGCTCAATTTTCTTCGAAAATTTATTTATTTATTCTTTGCTGAACAAAAATCTGCGAAAAATATGATCATTCAGGAAAAAAAGGAAAAAAGGCGAGAATTCATTAGGCTTGTTTACTTGCGAACTCTTGAAAGAAAAAGAAAAACGAAAAGAAAATCGACCATATCTAGAAAACTTGATGGAATAGGCTGATTTTCTTTTGCGCAATAGGGTCATTTGCGCAAATTCTGTTTTCATTTGTTTTTGGGGCTTTTATGGGGTAGGCTAATTTCCGTCATTTTATTTGCGCAACTCGCCATAACTTTCTTCTAAGTGAGCCAATCTTTATGATTTTGGTGTCATTTTGTAGATCTCAAGAAGTGCAACAAAATAAAACCAAAACCATAAAGATTGGTCGATTTACAAGCCTCATCCTGAGCTTTTCGGGGTAGGCCATTTTATCTTCTGCCATTTGATTTGCGCAACTCGCCATAACTTTCTTCTAAGTCGACCAATCTTTATTATTTTGGTTTGATGTTGTTGCACTTATTGAGATCTACAAAATCAAACCAAAATCATAAAGGATTAGCCCACTTCGATTAGCCCAGCGAGGTAGGCCCGGCCGCCAAATTTTTTGCGCAACTCACCATAACTTTCTTCTAAGTGAGCCAATCTTTATGATTTTGGTTTCATTTTGTAGATCTCAAGAAGTGCAACAAAATCAAACAAAAATCATAAAGATTGGTCGACTTAGAAGAAAGTTATGGCGAGTTACGGAAATTAGCCTATCCCAATTTGATAAAGCATCTATTTTAAAATATATTTTTATCAAATAGATTGTTTATTTTATTGTTTATTGCTGATTGTTTATGAATTTTATTGTATTTTTATCTTTTTTAAAGTCTTACTGTACCTTTTTCAAGCCTAAAAATTGCAAAAATTAAAGACCACTTGAAAGGCATCAAAAATAATAAAAATTACAAAAATTTCTAAAAACCAATCTTAAAATATTTGCTTAATTGAATATTTTTTATATTTTATTTCCTTTGTTCTTGAAAACTTATTATTTTTTTTCAATCATAAACGTTTTACGCAGTCTTCAACTCTCTTATTATCTTTATCTCTATTTTTGCTTTTCTTTTTGTTCTAGGTAATCCCCACATCGAAAAATGTTCCACAAATGAGTATTCAGTTAAAGAATTGAAAGCTTGTGTTGATTTTGTTCATTATTAAATTCATTTTGAAATACTTAGTCTAGACGGTTGAATGGTTTGGCTAAAGCTGATAGAAAGGGGTAGGCTAATTTCCGCAATTTTTTCTTTGCGCAACAGGGTCATTTGCGCAACTCGCCATAAATTCCTTCTAAGTCCACCAATCTTTATGGTTTTGGTTTTATTTTGTTGCACTTCTTGAGATCTACAAAATGACATCAAAATAATAAAGATTGGCTCACTTAGAAGAAAGTTATGGCGAGTTGCGCAAACAACCCAGTTGCGCTTCCCTTCTATGAAAACATTTTTGAAGCTCTACGACCTTTCCTAAGGCCTTTTCCAGCAAAAAAAAGGTGCGCAAATGTCCAGGTGCGCAAAAAAAAGGTCGCATTTGTCCCACCCCGATAGAAAAGCTAATGCCTTGCTTATTTTGCGTATTCTTTTCCCATTTTACATTATAGTTTTTTTTGTTCTTGTAATTCGCAATCTTTTTTTAAACTATAGTATGCCTAGTTTTCGTTGAGAAAGCTAAAAACCTTTTTGAAAGATTTGCCTTATCAACTAAATATTTTATTCAGATACGCTTTCACTTTCTTTATCTTTATCTTTATCTTTCATTTATCTCTATTTCAGATAAAGTATTTAAATTTTACAGTGTTTTAAAATATTCAGTCTAGAGCAATGAACATTTTACAATGGTTCATTGCTTTTTACAACAATGGTTCATTGCTTTTTCTGAGTGCTTCGGCACTTTTAATTTCTTTATCTTTATCTTTCTTTATCTTTCACTTTCTTTATCTTTCACTTTCATTATCTTTCATTTATCTATTTTTTTAATATGTTTTCTTTTTTAAATACAGTACTTCTACTATTTACAGCTTAGAGAATAATTTAAATATTTTCAAATTTCAGATATAAAAGTACAATGAACGAAACCGGTGAACCCTCGTCTTCGTGTCGTCATCCAGAGGTTTGAAATTTTTTTTTTAATTTACTCAAAATCCACTTAGAATTAAGTGATTTTATGGAAAAATCAGTGCTTTTATCAATGAGTCAAAAACCTTTTCTTTCTTTTTGTTCTTTTTTTGGAACACTTTCACGCAGAAAATCATAAGATACAGATTCTCACGATAATTGATACCTTTTGAGAGAATAGAATCCGTTTTTTTTCGTGTCCATTTTCGGAAATCTTTGCATTTTTGAATTTGAATGAAAAAAAAAGTCAAAAAATGGCTTTGGACTTTTGCTAAATCTTTGGGTTTTTGGAGCCGGAAGCAAAATTTTGGGTTAAAAAGCCGACTCTATAATTTTACTATCTGTAGAGAGTTTTATAGTATCTAGATATGTAAATTGATCGTATAGCTACAGTATGCTAGGGTAAAGTGTCTAGTTTTGATTTGTAGCTAGAGTACTAATTAAACCCAGTTGGATATGTCGGTTCTTTTATGGGTTTGGGGCTGGGAAAACAAAAGAAAAGTCACTGCCGGGATTCGAACCCGCGACCTTATCGGGGCAACCCGACTACCGGGCGAGCCCTTTACCAGTGAGCTACAACGACACGCGTCGGGCTGCCGCCAGGGTAGGACCTTATCCCTTACTTCGCGTTTTTAAGTAATTTTTTTGTCTAAAAGTTGCTTAAAAAGCTACCATACTCCGGGCAACTTTACGACCCATCGTCAATAGTACTGTATCGAAATTTTCTAGATAATCTCCGCCGGCGAGATCATGCACTTTGTGTCAATCGCCGACCACGCGTTGCTCTTCTCATCCATTGTGAGGGGTTTTATTATTTACTAAAATGCACTTGGTCTTATAAAGTGTACTGTAAACTGTAAACTGGTCTTGTAAACTGTCAAATTCTCCCAATTTTCAACATCAATGATTCAATTTTCCATGTTTTCCACAAAAATAGTGAAAATTTTCTATGAAATTTACTTATTTCCCTCATCAACTAATCCCTTTTGTTCAGTGGGCACGAGTTGCGACAAAAAAAATGAAAGAAAAATGAAAGAAAAGAAAAGTATGTGAGAAAAGGATGATTGCCGCTGTTTTTCTCGTCAAATATTCATCACTTAAGAATGTTCGTCGTGAAATTTACAGAAACTTGTTGACAAAAAGTTGTTCGAACATTTTAGTTTGGGAAATTTTAGATCTTTGAGCTTTTTGGATGATTGCACATTATGGCGCACCGGGCAGAAAGAGGCTGGTTGCCAGAGAGTTTGGGTTTGCAAGAGCGCGAAGTACTAGCTAGATTTTGCCCGATTCACAGTGCAACGAAGAAGCTAATGTATCAGAGACGGCGTTTATTGGAGCGCAAAGTATATGCTCGCTTTTAGATTATTTCATACTTTGTGCGCTTGCAAATGCTCATCTACTAGCAAACGAGAAAATTAAAGTAATGTTAAACCTGTGACCCTTACCTTACCAGCTTACCGGGCGAACGCTCTACTAATGAGCTACACCGACAAGTATCTATTGTCGCCAATTGTAGAGTCTTATGCCTTACTTCCATCTCGATCCCAGTTCGCTCACCCTTTCAACAAAGTTCAGAGCTAGGTCCAAGGTTGAGTCTGCATGAGAATGAAAAGAATGAATGGAAAGGGAAAGACTTGTTGATTATCTTAAGAAAAAGAGCCTCAAAAGATTTATTCTTTAGCCTTCAAAGATAAGAGGGAAAGATCTCTTTGTAGGTGTTGGTTTAAGTATACCAGAAAGTGGATGTTTATCAAAGTACAAAGTACGGATTACTTAAGAAATTTGAAATTTTTAAAGTCTAAAGTTTCCTAGCACTTAAAAGAGCAAATTTATCATAAACCGAGCTGTTATTTTATTAGTTATTTATTATTATTTTATTATTTATTTATTATTATTTTATTATTTAGTTATTATAATTATTTAAACTCGAGAAAATCTCAATTTTTTTACATGAAAGCTTGATGTTTACCCGAAGAGAGAAAGAGAAGTGGCTGGTTTTAAATCCTGCTAATTATAGGGATTTGAAGAATCCGTATGAATCCGTACTTCTGAATACACAACTTTTGCCACGTCTTTTCAAAAGCACATGAAAACCCTTCTAAAAGTGATGAGTGAAAATGAAATATGGAAAATATTATTCTCGTGCTTTGATTGACTTTTTATATCCCTAGAACAACATTGAGGCTATTTTTTCTCTGTTTATTTCTGTTTATCTTTTTTAATCATAAAATTTTTGCAGATCTCGTCAATCCTCCAAATCTACGTCATCCGATCAGCTCTCTCACATTTGCGGCGACGGGCCAGTGATGAGTGTCTTCATTTGTTTCTCCTTTCTATGACGGCTGGTGATCTTATACTTACAGGTTGGGGGTTTTTTTTGGTTTAAAATCCAATATTCTGATTGCTGTTTTAAAAAGAAATTTGCTTTTTGCAAGGGTTTTGCTGGTTAAGCAATAACTTTAAAAACACTGTACTCAGAAAAGTCATTACGACAAAATCTTGCTTCTTCTGTTGAGTAATTACAACAAAACCTTGCTATTAGGCTATTTAGCAAGTCTTTTCGTTAACTTTTTGTACTTTTCTTGCAAAAATAATCAAATTTGCTCAAATCACTCTTGAATTTGCTTGAAAGTGAAGCGAAATTGACAAAAAGATGCGAAAATTGAGCAATAAACACTTTATTTAGAGAAAAGCATAATTTAATTAGTGAATTGGTTATTTTTTGAAGAAAAGAAATGGGAATTTGTTATTTTTCAACGAAAAAAAACGAAAAGACTTTCTAAACAGCCTAATAAAAAGCTTTTAAAGAAATTTACTATCGGAGGAATTCTTCGAATAAACTTTGATCAAGAAATTTGAAACAGAATTATTTTTATTTCCAGCGATCTGCTATCCGATGGAATACGTGCAACGAACGGAGTTGATGGGAATGGCGGCGCGGATACCGAACATTCTCATGCATTACCTCACCTGGGTCGGCCTTTCCGCGTCATCGATTTCACTCATTTTACTCAACGTCGACAAATTGCTTTACTTCAAGTACCCATTGAGGTAAAAGAAAGAAGAAAATCTTTTAATAAAGCTTTCCCAGATATTCCTCGGTGATGAATCGATCAAAAGGGATCGCGATTGTGCTCGTCGTTTGGATTTCGTGTTTCGCGTTTGTTTTGGTCGCCTGGTTGACGGAGAGTTTCAAGTGAGTTTTTTTCCTCATAAATAATACAGTCAAATTATCCTATACTGATCCCAATCCAATGCTATGATACTATAAATTCGAATTGTTTAGAATGCGACTTAAAAAAAGTTGTTTATAGGCTAAAAATTCAATATCTACCTTAACCATTTAACATTTTTTTCAACATTTCCTTTTTTTAAAACTTCTGATGTATGTTTTCCGTTAAAAGTTCTTTGAGGGATCACGTGCCATTTAGAAAAAAGTAAATCTCCAATCCAATATTTCTAGAAAAATCCCATGATTGGATCAGAGGAAAAAGTGAATCTAAAAACGGAATGAATCCAATCGTTGAAATAATCCCTTTCCTCCCACAATTTTTCCCCGATTAATCCGAAAAGGAAATGGATATCCAATGTAGTGAAAAAAAGATAAGGAAATGTTATTTTTTTGGATAAATGGTATAAGGAAATGAAAAAATGGAAAAAAAAAAATGAAAAAAACAGGTTTTAAAATAAAGGTTAACCAGATTTTTGGTTCTAGTACTAACGAGGGAAGGTCAATTGGATAATGGAATCCCTATTTTAGGCTTCAAATCCCTTGTAAATGATCTTAAATCCTTAAATGATCTTAAATGAAATATAGTAAGAATCTGAAATATTCAATTTATATCTAGTAGTTATAGAGTTACTGAATATCAAGCTCTTTTTTTTTTCAGATGCGGGGATGCGGAGTGTTTCTATTTGGATCTCTTCGAGGGGAACGCCGCGATTTATGTCGTTTTTTCGGTGAGTTGATTCGAATTGGATTCGAAAAGCGAAAAGCTGATTTTTTTTTGCAATAAAAGTAAGTAGTTTTTCTCAAGTTTGCGTTTTTAAAAACGCATTACTCGCAAGGAAAACACTCTTGCTACAATGCCTACAACACTTGATGCTAAATTTTCACTCTTCGTTCGCTTTTTTTTGAAAGTACAAGAGACTTTTTGTGTATGACGCTGAATCATTTATTTTTCTTGTGAAAAATCTTGTGAAAAGCAAATGCCTAAAAGAGTCTATTTTCTATGGCGTGCTTTGAATTTCCTCTCGGTGATGGTAATGGGAAATTTTTCGGGAAAGAATTGTTCAAAAGATGAAATTCACAAAACGTTCAAAAATTTAAAAAAAACAAAAGCCCTTTTAACACCAAGACCAAGAGCCACTTAAAGTTATTTTAAAAATTGAGTTGAAAAGTCTTTTATTAAACCTGTATCTGTAACCGTAAGAAGCTAGGCCTGGATTTGGCTTACGAATCTAGAGACTGATTAGGATATTGTTATAGCATAATTAAATGAATCAGCAAGTAAAAAGAATATAAAAGTATCCCCAAACTACTTGAATAACAGATTCTTGTTTAGATCTCGGTGTGCATTCTTCCCACTTTGACAAGTTTCTGTGTGGCGATGTACATCTTGAGGATTGTCACAATGCACAAGAAGCAGCTGGCTGAAGGTGGGTGATCTCAAAGTAGTTTGTAGCTTACTGAAAACATTGTAGTCAAGGTACAGTAACTTTCAGTGTATGTTTGCTGGAAAAGATTTGATTTAATAAAACTGATCTCTGTCTCTTTTTCCCAAGAAAACTTGTTTTTAGGAGAAATTCGAGAATTTGAATTTAAAATGAGTTTTTGCAAAAGATATAAGTGATCTAAAAAGGTGAGCAATCTGATGAATAAGTTAAAATTGGGAATTTTTAAATTTTTAGATATTAAAGCTCCCAAGCTTATAAAAGCTTATAAATGCAAATTTTTAGAGCAAACCCTTTGCGGAAATCCCTCTCACGTCCATCAAACGTTCGCCTCTCGAATCCGAACATTTTACTTCATCTTCATGACGACGATTTTCACAGCATGCACTCTATTACCATTGAGGATTATTAGTGAGTTTTAAAAAAAATAGGTATAGATATATTTATCATCTTTAAATATAATAAACATCTTTAAAATCTAATCAATCACCATTTTTAGACCTAAAACGAACGCTCGCTCCACCGAACAAATCCGAGATCGAGTGCTGGTCGATTTTAAGTCGATGGTTGATGCTGTATCTTGTGCAATTGAATGCGGTTAGTTCGCTTAAGATATTCGGCTAATAGGATACGATAATGCAGTCGCAGATTAACTAAATTGGCGAAAAGTTGAACGAATTGTTAAGCTGTGAAAAGAAATTGCATTCAACAACGGTTACAACAAGGTGAAGAGAATATTGAAGGGAAAAAAAAGAGGTGGCAGGGCAAGTTTTTAGAGTTTTGGCTATGTAGAAATTGGTAATGTAACTGGTGTAAATCTATATCTATATCTATGATATGCCTACAGTAGATACAACAAAAAAAAACAATAAATATAATAGCTCAAACCTGCTGTCTTCTGTTCTTTACATAGAATTGGTAGTTTAGTTTTTAAATTAAATACATTTATTCACACAAATAATATGATATAAACAATACACAAGCACCCCTTAAGCCCCCCTTAAGCCCCAAAGGTAGGGAACAATAATGAGTTGAATGAAATTTTTGTCTAAAAACTACTTTTATACCCACAGAATATAGTAACCGCAAGATCCGACGTGAACAAGCCAGTTTATCTAGGTCACAAAGTCGACAAAATACTGATATATTTGGGAAAAAGAAGAAATAACCCAGCTGGCGGCATTGAACCCTTGACCTCCCGACTATGATACGAGGCTCTTAGCCAGTCGGCTATGGTGGATATAAACACCGCCGATATAAACTCGCATATAGCTTATCTATTTCCAATCTTTCAGATCATCAATCCACTTCTAACAGTCACCGTATTGCCCCAGTATCGAGCTCGCATCTGCCGGAAGCTTTTCGGGCTCAGCGACGGCTCCGAAGCCCACACCAAAGCTGTCAACGCCACACAACTATGAACATTTCCATAAGTTATATTTTATATAATATGACAAGTATATATGTATGTATATGTATTTTACATGTTTTAGATCAAATTCTCGCTGTGACTCATTGAAAATCTTCTTATTCTCAACCATTTTTTCCAAGAATTTCCCCTCCAAATCCTTTCTCTATTCATCCAATTGTTCGGGTCGCTTTTTTTTTGTATCATTTTCATTTTTGATTGTATAATTTCTCGAGAAATTTTATTTATTTTGACGTTACGAGTTCGCAGAAATAAATGGAAAACTTCAAAAAAAGCACACAAATTTTCATACAAATCACAAGGTTACTGTAGCTTTTGACTGCGAGATTACTGTAGCCATTTCGCATAGCTTAAGCTATTCAGCTAATAGGGTAAAGTAATGCAGTGAAAAGCTGACACAAGAGACACGTATTTTGCGGGGGTTAACGGGTGTAAGATTTTCGAGATCTTTGGAATAGTTTATAGGAAAATGATTGAATACAATTGATGAAACAATAGAATTAAAGAATCCGGATCAGGGGAAAGCGGAAACGCAAGCGATCTAGTGCACTGAACTGGTCCCTAGTGCACTGAACTGGTCCCTAGTGCACTGAACTGGTCCCTAGTGTACTGAACTGGTCCCTAGTGTACTGAACTGGTCCCTAGTGCACTGAACTGGTCCCTAGTGTACTGAACTGGTCCCTAGTGTACTGAACTGGTCCCTAGTGCACTGAACTGGTCCCTAGTGTACTGAACTGGTCCCTAGTGTACTGAACTGGTCCCTAGTGCACTGAACTGGTCCCTAGTGCACTGAACTGGTCCCACTTTCTCAACGGCGCTTAAAACCACCGTAATCTTTATCCATGCATACTCTATCCTTTACCCTATCGACAGTATATTTCTCTAAAGTGATTTTCTAAAAGTTCTAAAGTTCTAAAGTTCTAAAAGATAATCGGATTGTCGGAAAGAGTCCTTTGAAATAAATGCATTGTATTGTATTGGAGATGGGGAAATGAGTAATGGAATTACACGAATTCTCTTATTTTTTTCTCTTTCCTCTTTTTTTTCACTTTCCTCTCTTTCCAATTGTACTCGAGTGATTCATATGTAAATTTTTGGTGTCAATGTGGAGAAAAAAACCACAATTTGGCTACGCTCATTTCACCAAAAACATCCACTACCATTCATTCAAAATATCGCGATCTCTTTTTTGGATTTTTGAACTCTAAATTCTAAAACCTTTAATACATTCAGGCGGTTTGCCAAATGGCGAGCGATTACGTGGCCGCACAAAGAAAACCTCGGCAGTAATTTACCTAGGGATCGCTTTGTAGGTGATACAAAAAGAAATTCAGCTGGAAATTTGTACCCAGGTGTTTGGGGAATCGATTGGCGCTATTCATTTTATGAAAAACCCTGCCATTACAACCCTATCAGGTTCATTGCTTAAACCACTTCTGCCAATTTACCAAAGCTCATTTTTCCATGCATTCCCATTGAATTGACATGGGAACGACTGGGAAATGAGCGATAAATTTGTTGTTTAAACAATTCATTGTTTAAACCACTTCTGTTAATTTACCAAATCTCATTTTTCCATCCAGTCCCATTAAATTGAGATGGGAACGACTGGGAAATGAGCGATAAATCCCCGCTTCAAAAAAAGAGTGAAATCTCTAAAAATGGAAACATGCAAAAGCGTCATTTCGTCCAGAAAAATTCCAAAAAATTCCAAAAAAAAACTTTCAAATGCAAACGCTTCCTGGAAGTCGCTTTTTTGGGGGGAAGGGATTCACTTTTTTTTTTCTCATCAAGCCGTTTCGTTTATAGATAAACTTATGAAAGATAAGCTAAAAAGGGATAGATTAAATACCGTATTCTCCGTAATAGTAGTGCACTCTCTAATAGTGTTGCGGTCCAGGAGGGGGTTCAAAAAATAGTAGTGCGCACCACTATTAGAGAGAATACGGTAAACTAGAGACAAGTTTACGGTAGTCGAGAAAGCTGGCACGTTTTTTTCAAACGCCTTTAGTAGTGCACATCATTTGAGTTTCCATTTCCACCTTAGCCTTTAACAATTACAAAAAAACAATGTGAATGTGAGACATCAACTTGAAAATCGACTTGATTTTCAAGTTTACAACTGAAAAAGTCTAAAAATTAAGATTTTCTTTGATTGTTGGACATTTGATACACATTGCGATTGACAATCCAACTTTGAGCTCAAATTTCTTAGTGTTGCGCTGTTCAATTGAAATAGTTTTTGCACCAATCGACAGAGAAAGACTTGGCACAACTAATGGTACCAAGAATATTTAAATTCGATAGCCCAACACCAAAGAAATTTGAGCCTAAAGTTAGATTGTCAATGGGAAAAGGTGCGGGGCGCGTATCAAATGTCCGATAAGCGTTCCATCATTACGTCACTTGAGTGAGTCTTTCGGTTTCCGTAATCGATGCTGTAGGCGCTCCTTCGCGTCGCTGTTGCAAATCTTGAACCATTCTATAGTGTGCGAGAGAATAGCGGAAACGAGGCGGAGTATCGGGACACGAAAGCGATCTCCCCAATGAGGGACGAGCTGTACTCCCACGTGAGAGACACCATTGTTCCGTTGAGTCGGGCATCTGAAAAGTTTTGAGTTTTTCTTTCGGCTATTGAATACAATTGATAGCCAAAGGAGAGCTTAAACACATATCAGCAGCTCAAGAGCTCATATCAACAGCTCAAGAGCTCATATCAGCTTAAACTATTGCTAAAAATATTTTATTAGGCTGGCGCTTAAATCTTTACAATTTTTTTCCATAGAAAAGAGTCCTTTAACAAATTTTTTGCGTCCTAAACTATTAAAATATTAAAAATTAAAAAGATCTATCATTTCTCTGCAAAATGGCTTTTGAGAGAAAGCTCAAACTTGCCTCAACTCGGTAAAAACTTTGTGAGCCTCAACTTTGTGTAAAATTTTCAATTCCTGTTTTAAAGAAAATCGCTGAACAGATTGTTTTCAAATTTTACTGACTTATGTAATCAAATAAGCTCTATCTTTTTTTACTAGGCACCAATATAGGTTTGTATTGAAGAAAATGTCCAAATTGCGACTCGAAATCCACAAAAACAACTATTTCCAAGCCATTTTGCGGAAAAACAATTAACCCTTTTAATAGTTCAAATAGGAATTTTGTTGGTGGCGGCATTATTTTTAAGAGATGTTTGGAAAAAAAAATTGCAAAGACTTATGCACAAACGTAATACAAGTAATCCGATCCGGATTCTAAGTTTAATTCCATTTTTTTTTAATTTGGCTAAACCTTTGACTGTAGAATTGTTTAACTCTTGACGAACCTGTTGTCGAACGAGCAAACTCCTCACTCCCACATAAATTTCATTGTGTCTCAAAGCGTACACGACGACGTTCAGCGTTGGGTTCATGATCGCGATCTGGAAACGAGTTTTTGAATTATTTGCAATAGGAAGGGATGATGAGCAGAGTTAGTCTAAAAGCAATTCCCTAGGCCTTTAGACTGCCTGCAATGCCTACAAAGCCCTCTGACTTCTGGCAGACGTCTGACCTGGTTTACTAGGTCTACTACAGGTTTGGCTAGGTCTACTACAGTCCTGGCCCACAAAAAGCCCCTGACCCCACCAGAAGCTTGATCTTGACCTGATTTCTGTTCTTGCCTTTCCCTACCTGGCTTGGCTTAGAGATTAGAGCATTCCTGGTCTCAAGACTTAAACATCTCTCTCACCTTGACAGTGATGAGATAAGCTGTATCCAATAAATGTCGATGTTTACTGTCGACCGGTGTGAAAGCCGATATGCAGAAAACGGTGACGAACGGGAGAACGACAAGGCAAAGAGTCATCAATGAAAAGATCGAGAACGTGCGCATCACTCGGGTCTGTTGTCGCGCCACCACGACACCGCTTTTGCTCTCTCTAAAATGTCTTTTTTGTTCAAAAAACACAATTAAAGTTAAAATTTTCGAGTTTCCTAAACTTAAATCTTACTTGTTTTTAACAATTTTATCAGTGCCCGAGTCTTTTGTTAAAATTTTCACCTCCTCAGCGGTCTCTCCTTTGCATAACAATGGAAATGAGCGATGACGATGGCGAAGATTCCCACAGCCAACAAATGTGAGAAAACAATGCAAAGGGATTCGAACAATTTGTAGCCATGGGAGAATACTTCTCTAGAAAATGGAGATTCGTGTTTGAAATAAAAACAAAAATGGCAAATTGTTTATTTTGGGAGTAGATAGACGGCCAATGTTTGGTCGACTTCGAAATCAAACAGGCAGCTAGCTATTGTTTTTACTCTTAAATCCAATGTTCCTATGAGAACAAAAAGTCAATTATAGGAAGTGAATCCACTGGGTTCTTGTCACCAACCGAGTATCACATCTCGCCGAAATGAATCGATTCTCGAAAGCTGCTTCCGCGGAAGCATACGTAAAACAGAAAACGTAGAAAAAGATTGAGAAAGCGCCGACAATTCTGAAATATTGAGGGATATTATTAACCATATTACTTGTCCAAAAAAAATCCAACTCACTTAGCATAATATCCTTTGTACGCCTCTTTGACCCGGTATTGCAGCGGTCGGCTGATGGCCACCAAACGATCGATGGCGATGAATGGAAGGAGAATCGAGCCGACACAAGGCACACCGGCGAAGAGAATACAATGAGGCAATCTAAAATGCTATTAGTAAAGCATTGGTGTTTAGAAAATCTCACTTTAGACACGACATTTGTGAGATGAGCTCCGTCGCTTTGGCTCCCACCGATAGCCGATAAATGCCGGCCGAGAGGAAACCGAGACTCATCAAAGCGTTGAATAACACGAGAAATGCCAACAGCGAGTATTCCTTGAATGTGAAAAAAGGTTTATAATGAAACACGGATTTTAGAAAGTTCCAGACACTTGACTTGCCCAGGCTCTTGATTAGCCAACACCCAACCGTAGCACAACAGTACCCGAAACGAGACAAGAGACTATGACTTGCAACTCTTGCAAAGAGACTAGTTCAACTGAGTTTAGGTTAGATCAGGTAACTGTACTATTGGGCTGGGAAGTATGAAATTTCTCAAAAACTGTGCATCAGATAGAGATAAAATTTTGGCGTATAATCAACAAAACTCCAATTGTTATTAGAAAAAAGTTTGAGAAGAAGTTATGGTTTAGTTTTTTTCGAAAGTTCGTCCGAAGGTGCCGCCATTTCATACTCTTCAATCCAATAGGTTAGGCCAGCAGTAAATCCTGCCCCGGTTGGGTCATCCCTGACAAGTGACACGCATATCTGTCTAGGGATGGTCTTGGCCAGCGTCAGGTCAGAACCAGGCCAATAGCCAGGCCCTGGGTCCGGTTTCACCAAAACACCAATTTAACATTTAGCAAAATTCAATTTTTAGCTCCAGTGCTTGATTTTACCCTACCACTTTTGTTATAAAGTTTTTGTAAGTATTTTGAACCCAAATATGTTTAGGGTTTAATAAAAAGAACATGTAAATATAGGCCTACGGAAAAAAAACCCGATTTAATAAATTTTGTTAAATTTAGCGACTTTTGCAAGATACCCTTTGGCTCTTTGGCTGATTGGCTCTTTGGCAAAACTTGAGTGAATTTAGCTAAATTTAGCAGTTGGCAAAACTAAGTCCTTGCTAATCCAGATACTTTTGTAAGCCAACTAAATTAGACAAATTCGACAAAGCACACTTACCTTATGTCTCCGCAGCGCTCTGTGCATGATGATGGCGGCGAGGATGAGAAAATTCGCGGCCGTGCCGATCACTCCCAAAATGATATATGAGATGTCCTCTTTTGGACGAGCCTCATACGAGAGATAGGTTCCATTACCAAGCATTACACCTGAAAAAAAATAGATCGATTTTAATTGAGAAAGTAAACAAAAAAAAATGTAGAAAAAAAGTGTAGTAAACAATGTAGTATTGTAAAATTTCAAAACAAAATAACAAGCTTTGTACCAAAGTTGGAAATGTTAGCGCGAGAAATTTAAGAATTCGGCGCACCAGAAAGTAAGTTTGCAAGTTTTAGGCACAATACAAAGAAGAGAACCTTTTTGTACAATTTCAAAGCATATGAATATGAAAAAGATGTAAAAAGATGTACTAAAGATTTATGAATGAGTCATTATTGTAATGATTTTTAAAAGAGCCATTTAAGAAAAGGAGAAAAAAATAGTAAAAACGGAGTTTTAAGACCGGAACAAACACATGAAAGAATTCTAGAAGGAAATGAGAGAAATGGGAGAATGGGGGAGGGGGGAAAGAGGGGGGAAGATGTGACGCTTGAAACTGCGAAAATCATCTACCCCATCTCGAGGCGTTTGCCAGATGGTGAGCGATTACCCGGCCGCACAAAGAACACCTCGCAAGTGACAGGGATTTCTCTTTTAAAGTCTTGTACAGCTGGAAAAAGTCTTGTACAGCTGTAAATTTGTATCCGGGTTTTGTCAGACATAAACCGGAAATATAAATGTAATGTATTTGTCCCAAACACAAACTCTAACTTCATTGAATACTCTAGTTTTGGCAATTTGTAATAAGAGAGCCGTAAAAAAAGAGCCGCCGATCGAATGTCCAATTTGGAGTTTCCAAAGACCTTAGACTGGCCCTTTTCCCCAAAAAAATGAAAATTATTCACAACTTGTCACCAATCGCTCAATTGGCTCATTTATGAAATATCGGAGATCCCCTTCATTTCACTCATTTCTTTACTAAAAGGGGATCCTTGTTTAAATCCAATCCACTACGTAAGTATCCCTTTTTGGCTTTCAAAAAACATCATTTATAGCTTTCATTCAGACTGCACTTTGATCATCGCTTTGCTGAAATGGGAAAAAGGTCCACTTGTTCAGGGATCTAACCTAACATGATCTAACACTTGGGCTCATAAGGCTTCAGGCTTATAAGCTAGATTCTGGTTGATCTGATCTTGCAGATCAAGTCCAAACAAGATCAGAATTAGAGCAACATCTGTCAGACATCAGGCTGTCCAAATTCAAGTCAAAGCCAGGCCTAGATTCAAGCCAAAGCCAGGCCTAGATTCAAGCCAAAGCCAGGCCTAGATTCAAGCCAAAGCCAGGCCTAGATTCAAGCCAAAGCCAGGCCTAGATTCAAGCCAAAGCCAGGCCTAGATTCAAGCCAAAGCCAGGCTCAAAAAACAGGTCAAAGCCCAGCTTCAGTTACTAGATATTAGCAGAAGAAAAAGAGCCGAGATGTAAAGGGATCTAACCCTTTCAATCAGTCAGGCATCAGGTCAGAGCTTGGCCAGAAGCCAAACCAAAACTAGACAAGGACTAGGCTAAATTCAGCCAGAGCAAGGCAGTCAGAGCTTGACTCAGGACTTTTAAATCAGACTAGGAAAGCCAGGAGTGATCTGGTCCAGAAAATTCGGTTTCAGAATCCTTTGGTCTAAGCAATGAATCTAAATTGTACCAGAAGCAGGCCTAAAAAAGAAAAGTAAACATTTGCTTTTAATTTCTCGTAGCCTTTTTCTCGTGCCTTTTAAGGCAAAAGCTCTCCGAGGCGGAAAGAAATCTCTGATTGCAGAGAGTTCATTTGGCTCAAAAGCTTGTTTTGATCGCTCTAATGAAAAAAATAACTTCAAAATACGTATATAATGAAAAGAAAAGCAAAAAACGTAAATGAAAAGCTCATTTATTTGATTCCAAAAGTTGAACACTTCACATTTTTTTTTTGGTTTAACTTTTATCCAAATTCACCTGTTATCTGTCTCAACTTTTTCTCGAAATTTCACCTGTTCACAAATTGAAATTTGGTGAGAATCGTGAATAGAAAGTAGAGAAGTAGAGCTTAATTGTCTGGTGAATTTATTGGTCGATTTTTCTCAAACCTGACGTACTGATTAAACTGATTAAAACATTTTTTTTAAAGTTGGAATCATTCAAAATCGAATTACGGTAGTTTCAAGGAAAGATTATGGTAATGTTCAATGGTTGAATGAACTAAAATGTCAAGGGATTGACCAGAGAAAGCACTTTTTCTCTATTTCTCATGAAATCACGAACTTCTTATACAAAAACTTGAGTTCTATTGCGTGCGAGGAAACCGGAAAGTGCAAAAATTTGACTTTTAACTGATTTACTTATGAGAGTTGCAGTTTTTATAAAAAGAATTCGTCTAAGATCGGGAATTCAAAAGAGAATCATGTAAAAGAACTTGTTTAACTTTGAGCATTTCGATAAACTTTTGAAAAAGCTGTAGTAAAGAAGTGAAAGAATTGTAGGTTAGAATTGTGGGTTAGAATTGTGGGTTAGAATTGTGGGTTAGAATTGTGGGTTAGAATTGTGGGTTAGAATTGTGGGTTAGAATTGTGGGTTAGAATTGTGGGTTAGAATTGTGGGTTAGAATTGTGGGTTAGAATTGTAGGTTAGAATTGTAGGTTAGAATTGTAGGTTCCCTGGATTGAACCCTCAACCTTTTGTTTACAAGCAATTAATTTAACCATTCATTTAAAGATACTGTAAAGTGTCAATATCAAATCTCTACAGTCCATTAGGTATACTGCAACTTCGCTATCATTTCGCTATCGTTGATAGCAACAAGTTGTTAGCAGGCTTGGTTACTTATGATTTTAACATAGAGAAAAACAAAAAACATTATTTAAGGACGAGTTTTGACTTCAAACTTTTGAGATGTAAAACATTTTAAGCACAATTTCCTAAGACAATATAAATCGTGTTTTTTTACGAAGCTTCTAATAATTTCTGACAATTTCTAACAATTTCTAACAATTTCTTTTTTACATACAGCTGACTAATCACCATCAGACAGTCAACAATTCAAAAAAAAAAATTATTTCGCAAAAGTCATCTGTGAAACTAAACAAAAAAAAACTATGGCTAAGGTGTGCTTGGTGTTGAGAAAAAGGAGCCTAAGTGGTTTGGGTAAAGAAGGATGTGCCGTGTGAAAATGAGGAGGACACTCGTGTCAAAAAGGAAGAAAAAAATGGGATACGAGAAGATGTGAGAAGTCGACCCCCTCAATGCAAACAATGTTGTGTTGTTAAAAGAAGAGATTCGTTCGAGAAGAGGGACACGAGGTGTGCAACAAGAAAGCACAAGTTTCTGTATCTTTCCGATTCTCAAATCCCTTTATCCTCTGTAGATTCCCACTTCTCTTCTCTCCTCTTCTCTCCTCTTCTCTTCTCTTCTCTTCCTCTCCTCTCCTCTTCTCTTCTCTTCAACAATAGCACAATGTCTCGTGAACTAGAATCTAGCGCTTTTAAACTCTTGAATATCAATTTCCAATGAATGAATTAGTAAATTAGAAGTTCAAGCTTGAAGATTAGTTATCTGGATCAGTTATATATTGGAGCTGGAAGTATGAAATGGTCGACTCAACGCTCTGTGTAACAATTTCATACTTCTTTTCAGCCATTCACTCATTTCATTCTTACAGAATATCATCTTCATATATCCAATTTCTTTCTCGTCAACATAGCCATAAGCCTTTCCTGTCAATTTAGAGTGATTAAGCCGGAGCTGATCCGACTGATTATGAGGGAATTCTGTTGGGAATGTGTTGGACCTCTAAGCTCATCTTGACCTAGCCATGCCCTTACAGAAGCAAAGAAATGGCTAGGTTTGGTCCAAACTTGTAATGGTAATGGCTAGGGTTTTGTCCAGCCTTGTAATGACCTAGTCCTGGCTTAACCCATGACCTAATACTGGTCTAGTCTTGGTCTAATTCTAGCAAATCCTGGCCTAGCCTAGTCTGACCTGGTTCTGGCCTCGTTTGGTCTTATTTTGGTTTAACTTTTACCTGGCCCAATCAATTCAAAGTCCAGTTCAACTAATTGACAAGTTGATGACTTTTGACGATAAGATAACGAGAAGACAAGAAGAAAAGTTGGTGGTAATGGTTCATAGGCTATCGACGAAGTAAAGCCAAAGCCTCACATTCATCGACTTCACTAAAGCCTCACATTAATCGACTTCAGTAAAGCCTCACATTAATCGACTTCAGTAAAGCCAAAGCCTCACATTAATCTAGATAAGTTCAAAATGGTTGCTAACAACTGGTTGAGTTAAAAAAAACGTAACACTTCAAAAGTTATCGCACAATAATTGCAACTTTTAAAGTAAAGAACTTTGCTGAACTTTGACACTTCGTCAGAAAAAAAAGAATACAAACATAATTATCTATTCGAAAACAGAAAGTATTTGAAATTGGAATGGGAAATGTGGGGGAGGTGTCAGTGTTGACTCTTTTTTGGGCAATGGGTAATTTCACCCATTTTCGCGACTACTCCTAGTCACTTTTCCCTCGTGAAGCAGTGGGAACTTTTCGAGGACCCGAAACGGACAAAATTAAACTCTAGAAATGGAAAAGTTTCAAAAGCTGATGTATTCGTTGGTTGTAAAGTAGTGGAGATATTCTATTTGTTTGCACATAGTAGCTCGAATAGCTGCTAGTAGCTCGAATAGCTGCTAGTAGCTCGAATAGCTGCTAGTAGCTCGAATAGCTGCTAGTAGCTCGAATAGCTGCTAGTAGCTCGAATAGCTGCTAGTAGCCGATAGCGCAGTAGCCGAATAGCTGCTAGTAGATCGGATAGCGCAGTAGCGGATAGCAGTAGATCGGATAGCGCAGTAGACGGATAGCTGCTAGAGATCGGATAGCTGCTAGTAGATCGGATAGCTGCTAGTAGATCGGATAGCTGCTAATAGACCGGATAGCTGCTAGTAGATCGGATAGCTGCTAGTAGCTCGGATAGCTTCTATTCCAAGTACTATGGTACTCTGGCATCGACATGGCTTGCCTGGCTTGACCCGACCCTAGCCTTGAGCCTGGCTTGACCCGACCCTAACCTTGTTCAGGTTCTGGTTCTGGAATTGAATGGCTCAAGATTTGATCCTTGCTCAAAACACACCCTTTCTGGTGCACTTAACACATTTTCCGTCACAAAACGCTTTTGCAAGTAAAGGAAACTAAGGGAAACTTGAAAGTTCTTTCAAATAAGAGAAAATTGAAAGCTCTTTCAAATAAGGGAAAATTGAAAGAACTTGAAAGCGCCAGGAAATGTGTGTTTAGCACAAAAGAGTACACTTTACCGTATCCCTTCGTACACTTTATCGTACTTTTTTGTCGTGCTGTAAACAGAGATGAGAGTCCAGTTTCCTCAATTGCCCATCTGCAGATGGGGATGATCAGTTAATAGCAAAAGTGAACACACAAAAAAAGAAAAGTTCATGTGTCCATTTGTTGGATGTTTTTCGGCTGTTTGTTCTTCTGCTTCACATTTCCAATCTAAAAAGCCCGAAAAAGAAGAAGACATGTGTGAGGGATCCAATTAGCCACCTTCATTTCTTTCCTTTCACTAAGAGATCCCTTTTAAGATGTCCATCTTGTCGCAAAAGTTCTCCAAAAAGAAGATCAGAAAAATGGGATCAACTTTCGTGGATGACTTGTTGTGCAAGTTAAAAAAAGACAAAAGTTTAGGTCATTTTACGAACAAAAATCCTTGAAAGATTTTGGTGTTTTTTACAAATATTTTGGTGTTTTTTACATCAGATTCAAAAAATCGATACTATTAGGCTCTCCAGAAAATCTTTTCATAATTTTGTTGTAAAAATAACAAATTCACCAATTAATCTATCACTCTCTAAATATTCTCTAAATAAAAAGTGTTTATTGTTTCATTTTCGATCTTTTTAAGTCAATTTCGAGCAAATTCGAGAGTAAAAACATGGGTTTTTCGTAAAAATTGATAAAAACATCTGAAAATGATCTTTCTAATGCAAAAAAAAAAAAAACAAAAAAAACGTTGTTCAATTTGTGCATTTGTTGATTTTAAACGAAAGTATTTTCGTTTAAAGAAAAGAAACGAAAACGAAAACTTTCTGCAAAACCCTAATCTATGGGTTACATTGGAAATCGCAATCAGTACATGGTACACAATCAGTACATGTACATGGCAATCAGTACATGGCAATCAGTACATGGCAATCAGTACATGGCAATCAGTACATGTCAATCAGTACATGTCAATCAGTACATGGCAATCAGTACATGGCAATCAGTACATGGCAATCAGTACATGACAATCAGTACATGGCAATCAGTACATGACAATCAGTACATGACAATCAGTACATGGCAATCAGTACATGACAATCAGTACATGGCAATCAGTACATGACAATCAGTACATGGCAATCAGTACATGACAATCAGTACATGACAATCAGTACATGGTACTGATTGCGAAAATTGAGTAAAGTTCTCAAGTACATTTGTGGCAAAATGTGTTAGCTTATTTTACTCAATACGCTGTGTTCTTTAGAATCTGCTTCACTTGATTGATTTCGGGATCGTCAATTTCACCATCGCGAAGAAGAACGATGAACGTGAGCTATCCCGTTCATCGTTCTTCTTCGCGATTTTCTCCTCAAGAGATCCTACTTGAACACAATTTTAGAAAACAAACTTTGTCAGGTACCTTTCCGTCGTTGTATGCAAAAATTTCTAGACACCATAATAAACACAAAATTGTCTTTAGCGATATCTTTTTCTTAAGTTTTTGCTTGGTGATCGTTGATTTTTTTGATCATTGATTTGATTAGACCATTGACGATCGTTCATTTGTTCAGTGATATCTAAAATTTAAATATATAGATATAGATATAGATATAGATATAGATAGAGGTATAGATATAGATATAGATATGATATAGATATAGATATAGATATAGATATAGATATAGATATGATATAGATATAGATATAGATATAGATATAGATATAGATATAGATATAGATATAGATATAGATATAGATACAGATATAGATATAGATATAGATATAGATATAGATATAGATATAGATATAGATATAGATATAGATATAGATACTTTATTCAAGATCTGAAATAAAGTACGCTGGATTTAAGGATTAATACACAAGAATATTCATACAAATAGACACGAAAAGGGCCGATAAAAAGGAAAACGACATAATGTTTGTAATATATATGTTGTGTCCGATTTAGATTTCCGTCCGATTTAGATTACAGTCTATATCGGACGTCCGATTTAGATTCAATCTAAATCTTATATAGATTGAACAATAATACGTCTTGTATAGATTGAACAATAATATAAACATGCTTAATATATGTTCTTAAGCGTTTTCTGTAGTTTTCTGCATTTTTCAAAGGTCTTTTATTGATTACAGTCTATATCGGACGTCCGATACAGATCGAACAATAATAAACGTGCTTAATATATGTTCTTAAGCGTTTTTTTGCAATTTTCTGCGCTTTTCAAAGAATTCAAGATGTCACAATAGCATGTTCAAGATGCCACAAAGAATTCAAGATGTCACAATGTCACAACTCTGCAATTCAAGATGTCACAATAGCCTAAGCTGCAAAAATAAATAGAAATTTTTAACTTGTTCGTTGTTGTTGTTAGTTTTTTGTTGTTATATGTTGTAATTTTGCATCTATTCTGTTAACGCTAATAAATTGTTTCATAGTTGGGTTTTCTTTTCAGAAAAAGACAATAAAATTTCCTTGAAAAGCGCAGAAAATTGCAAAAACGCTTAAGAACATATATTAAACATGTTTATATTATTGTTCAATCTATATAAGACGTCCGATTTAGATTCAATCTAAATCGGGCGTCCGATATAGACTGTAATCTAAATCGGACGTCCGCGATAAGTTCAATCTAAATCGGGCACAACATATATATGGGTAGCTACAAAAATAACGTCAAGATCTAGGGAAGAGGCGAAAAAATTTGTATCCTCACAGGATAATGTAGTCTGAAGTGTGTAAAAGTGTTCTCAAAAAGATTATATCGATGAATTTGTACCTTTTTGAAGACTTGATCACACATACAAATACAAAAAATCAAATTTGAAACAAAGACCGTTTAAAGTATCGAATGAAACTCGGTGATTTCATGAATTTTATCAATACTGAGAAGAATTGATCTTTTAGTTTTTAGTTTTAGATCTTTTAGTTCTTACTTTTAGATCTTACGAAGAATTGATCTTTTAGTTCTTTCTTTTACATTTTAGTTCTTACTTTTAGTTCTTACTTTTAGTTTTTACTCTTTATTGTGATTTTAATCATTATTGCCATTTCAATCATTATTGTTTAATGTTAATAGTTAAAAGTAAAAACTTTTATGAGAATTACTTTGAAAAAGACTTGTATTTTGAAATGAAGATGAATTACATCCAAAAAAAAGCAACTGTTAAACGTTAAACTGAGTCCAAGCTGAGAGGGTTTGCCTTGTTCTATTCTAGTCGTAAAATCGGTTTCATTTCATTTAGTACCTTTCATTAACTTGACCTTTTGAGTTGATTGTTTAAAGTTTGATACCGTAGTATAGTATATATGTAGATATATGGGTAGCTACAAAAATAACGTCAAGAATCCATTAGAGGCGAAAAAAAAAATTAGCCGATTTTACGACTAGAATAGAACAAGGCAAACCCTCTCAGCTTGGACTCAGTTTAACGTTCCTCACAGGGTAATGTAGTCTGAAATGATTTTCATTTTAAATAAAAGTCTTTTTCAAGGTACTTCTCTTAAAAATGTTTATTATTAAAATTTTAAAATAATGATTAAAACCTAAAAGTTAAATCTTTGCGACATTGATGACATTCATCCATTTGGCATTGATGACATTCATCGGCCTCTTCTAATTTGAACTACAGCTACAGGCACGAGAAATAAAATATCGATTATCGATATACTTTATTCAGGATTTGAAATAAAGTACGCAAGATTAAGGATTGATAAACATGAATTCATACAAATAAACACGAAAAGGGCTGATAAAAAGCAAAACGATATAATCTATGTAATATATGTAGCAAAGATAACGTCAACACTATATAATGTAGCAAAGATAACGTCAAGAATTCACTAGAGCTTCAAGATCAAGATCATCTACAGATAGTTTAAAGGTTTCGAGACTATTGGACTCTCTCAAAACTCTGGGGAGTCGATTCCAAATTCTGGTAGTTCTTATTGGCAGTTATACACAAGCTTATTGTAGGTGACTGGAATTTCTTAAAAACGAAAGAACCTCTCCTTGAACTAACCGTGGGATTAACTTTGAATAAATCTCGAAAAAGAGGAATAGGTTGCCTGCCCTTTACAATTTTGAAAGATTCTATTAAAGAGAGATTTGTCGTGTCTAAGAGATTTAAGATCAAGAATTTTGAGTCTATCTGTGTAAATAAAGTTTGCAAATTTGGAAAAATCGATTTTCCATAGAGCTATCTTAGGCTCTGCTGGATCTCTGTTGGATTTTTTTCCAGGCGAGAGATATCAACTTGTGTATGTGGAGAGGAAACTATAAGCAAACTAGATTGCATACTCTAGAATGGATCTAGTAGATTAAGATTAAATATTAAATAGATTAAGAAAATCAAAGAAACTTTGTGCAAAAAGTAAAGCTTTCGACAATGAAATTGAGAATTATTTTCGAATTTTTCCCTTTTTTTACGTTAATCGTAAGCCATTCATTCACTCCGTCGACAATCTTTGAAATCAATTACTCAATTTATTTACTTCAACATTGAGGAATACCTAAGACCAAAAGACGCCAGAAGAAGACGAGAGCATAAAATCTACTTTTCTTCAAAGTTGCCACCTTTGGCTCCGATGCAGAGCCTCAAACGCTTGATGAGGTTTTCGGCGATGGGCCGCAGCTCGACCGGAGTGATTCGATCCCATTCCCTGATCAACGATCGCTTAAGAGCCTCCAAACTTTTGTGGGGTTTTGCACAAGCCCTTGCCTCCAAAATTGACCAAACACTGTAGTCCAACGGATTGAGATCGCACGAATACGGAGGCCATTCCTGGGCCGAGATGAAATCCGCGGAAAGTTTGTCCTACACCAGTCCTGTGTGGATTTGGCTCGATGAGAAGGAGCGGAGTCTTGTTGGAAGGTCCAAAATCCGTTACCAAAATGCTGCTGACCCCTGGAAGCAAAACATCCTCCAGAATCTTTTTTGGTACACATCCTTATTGATTTTTACCCCAGAATCGATGAAAATGAGAGGAGTTTTGCCGGTTGCGCAAATTCCGGCCCATACCAGGACCGATTTGGGATTTTGTCGGTGTTGAACAATCGCAGAGCTGCCTAGAGAAGACGTTGACCAAATCCGATCGTCTTGGTGGTTATAGTTTTGCTTCACCGAGAAGAGCTCCTCATCAGAAAACAAGATTCGCTCCCAGTGTGGAGTTGCGGCCCGCTTGAGAAGCTCTCGACATCTTTCGAGTCGAACTCGTTCGTTGTTGTCGTCGAGTTGTTGCCCTTGCTTGAGCTTGTAAGGGTGAAGATTGAGCTCACTTTTTGCCATAAGTCGAACCGATCCCCGTCTGTCGAGCGATCTTTCTCATTGAGACCTGTGGATTCCGAGCCACGCGCTTCTGAATCACTTTGCGATTTCTGGAGGTGTTGACTGTTCTTTTTCTGCCTCTTGCTGGACGATCTCGATCGTTGCCAAGCTTCTTGTATCACTTAATCGCTTTTGAGACGAGCTGATGAGAAACACGTAGCAATCGCACGATCGCACTCGCGCATTGACCTTGACGATGAAGCTCCAGAATGGCAGATCCCCTGTTTGTCATCCGATAAAAAAATGAATAGACTTGAAACAAAGTAAAGCAACAAAGAAACGAATAAAAACAATCACAGAGAATAGGTTAAAAATAAATTTGTCTCCCAAAATTGAAACTTTGAGGATTTTAGGCTTCCGAAAATTCCGCAGCGTTATTTCTGGTCACCCTGTATTTTCTTTCCAAAAAATTCCGTTTTCAATCCGAGAACTATCAGGTTCGCCGATAAGTTTGTCGAATTTTTTCTCAACTTTTAAAATATAATTTCTCAAAAATCCAACCATTAATCATTAATCTGAATCTTTTTCTTTTTTACATTAACTTTTAATAAAGGTGTAAAGGTTTTTTTTTGCCAAAAGATGAGGTTTCCTTTCCTGTATAGATTTTTATAACAATTGAAAATAACAATTGTTAACGTTAAGTTGATCACAATTTTTTCAAACTTTCACCAGAAAAATTTCCAGTTTTGTTTAATTCATTTTGTTTTTGGGTTTATGTTTTTATCTAAAAACTGGACTATGGAAAGTTTGATTGAAGACATCTCCCTAAAAAGACACCCGGAACCAATCAACTAATAAAATATTCAAAACTAGCCGTAGTCTCATATTTTGACAAAAACTTTTTCAATTTTAGGTATATTTGCTGCAAAATTAATGCAAATTTTAGAAAAATTGATGGTTTTTGAGAAATTATACTTTAAAAGTTGATTAAAAAAACTCTACGAACTTATCGGTTAGCCTAATAAAATGTCAACAAAACGTCGAGCGTTCGTGCGAATTGGAACCTCATCAAAGCGCTGATGGGTGGAGTTCTTCTCCATTTTATTTTCCCATCTCAACTCTCAAATCGCTTCCTCATTGAGTTCTAAAAAGAAATCGTGAAAAAGGAGGGGAAAAAAAATAGACTTCATTAGAAAAACGCCGGAGATATCTGTCAAATCGGAACGCAATTTCGTCGTTTCTTTTCTGGTGGATGAGAGATGGATACAAAGATGTGCTTCATTTTTCTCCATTTCTCCATTGCTTCATTTTCCATTTTCCCTTTGTGATTCTCATTTGTTACAATGTCTATCTGTGTAAATAAAGTTTGTAAATCGATTGGAAAAATCGATTTTCCATAGAGCTATCTTAGGCTCTGCTGGATCTCTGCTGGGTTTTTTTCTAGGTTAGAGATATCGACTTGTGTATGTGGAGAGCAAACTATAGATTGCATACTCTAGAATGGATAGAATAGAATGGATCTAGTAGATTAAGACTTCATTAGAAAAACGCCAGAGATATCTGTCAAATCGGAACGCAATTTCGTCTTTTTCTTTTCTGGTGGATGAGGATGAGAGATGGATACAAAGATGTGCTCCATTTTCCTTCATTGCTTCATTTTCCCTTTGTTACATAGATATGTTCATTGCCTTTGATTCTCATTTGTTACAATTTAAAATCATTTTTATAGAAACTATAAACTAAATGACAGCTTTGACTTGGCTTGGCTTTGACTAGCGTTCATGAAAAACTCTGTAATTCTTGCAGCATGATCTATAGCTCAAAAAATAGAGAATCTCAAGAGCTTTCAAATGAAGCAAAGCACATCAAAAAAATATCAATACTAAGGAAAGTTACAGTGGTTTGTAGCCTGACTCGATCGCTTCGACTTCGACCGTTTTGAATCATGACTACAAACCACTGTAACTTTCTTTAGTATTGATATTTTTTGATATGCTTTAGTCCATTTGAAAGCTCTTGAGATTCTCTATTTTTTGAGCTATAGATCATGGAAATCTAACAGATTTGAACAAAGTTAGAAGCGTTTATAGTGTGATAGTTCGTCATTTTTGTAGTTTTTGTGCTTTAGTCTAACTTGCTTCAAATCTCCCGGATTAACATGATCTATAGCTCAAAAAATCGAGAATCTCAAGAGCTTTCAAATGGACTAAAGCACATCAAAAAAATATCAATACTAAAGAAAGTTAAAGTGGTTTGTAGTCCACTGACTCGGAGCGTGCTTCCAAAATGTGCTTTGAAAATATGAAAACTCTTGAAAACAACGACTCATAAAGGGGTTTCTGTAAGATTTTACGAAAGAGATCAAATGATAAAAATTAGATTCATTAAGAAATCCAAGTTTACGATAGTTTTTGTGTTGTTCAGCTTTCAAAATTCCCCCCTCTCAAAACATTGAATCATCTCCGAATTTTCTTTCAACCCGTTCTATTCATCAAAATTCCCCCGCCACTCTCTCAAAACTATTTCCTTGTTTGTTTTTGAAAAGATCCAATTTTAGGAAAAGGCAATTAGGTTGCTTTTTTTGATGATTTGCTTTCACAACTACGTTTGAGTAAGGTCATAGAAATACTAGAAATATTAGAAATAAATATTAGAAATTTCTGTTTACATCGAGCACAGAGTATAGAGGGATTCTTTGTGAGCTCTCAAAACTTCAAAATTGATAAACTCGATATAAACACTCGATGTAAACACTCGGACTCTAGTTAAACCCTGCAAAAGCTTTCTGCTTCAAATGTTTTTCGATTATCAGCTCATTTTTGATCTCGACTTTCAACTTGTTTACATTTAATTAACTCCAAAACTTTCAATTGGATTTCTGTTTTTTAATCAACTTTTATTCGTTCTTTTTAAAGATGAAAAAGAAGATTTTCTCTTGAAAAACATGAGAAATCTCTCTGAACTCGAAAAAAAAAGTGGAGGGAATTTCAATTGGATTTCTGTTTTTTTTTTGTGTTTTCAAAGAGTTTTTGGTCAATAGAAATAGAAATGAACGGTTAATTTTCCTCTCATCCGCAAAATTCGATGAAATAAACACGAGGGAAATTGTGAAAATTTTTCAAAAATAAAAATGACGCAAAAGATTAGTCAGATCGGAGACTTTTTTGTACTTTTGTACATATTTTATTCGAATATTCTGATTTTGTGTTTTTTCGAAACCGTTTCAATGATTGAAAACTTTTGAAAGTTTGAATTTGGCTGATTTTTTTTTTTTTAAACTTCTAAACTTGACCAGGTTTCTATCGGCTTTTCGTTCTCTAATTGATATTTTATTCTATTTTAAAACTACCGTAATCTTGTGCCAGTTTACTTTTGATTAACTCAATTTTATTGTCCGCAAAAGTAAAATTTGGTACTAGGGCGGTTGGGGGAGCGCTTAAAATTTTCTCAAATGTAGTTGTTCTAGGGTAATTGATGGCGCTGATCACAAAAAAATTTTAAGTTATGTTTTCAATGAAAAACATTGCCGTTATATTGGGTAGTTTGTGGCCCTTAAGAGGATTGGGATTGGATTGGGGGTGATATAACATTGTATTATATAGGGGTCTATATTTTCCTAGGCTCTGGCTCCGCACCTCAGAGGCACGAAGTTCCCGTTCCCAGCACGAGGTTCCCGTTTAGCCTGATTCTCTTATAGATGACAGGAGTTTCGTACCAGAGGCAGGTGGTGCGTCAATAGTAACTCTAGGAGTCGCATGTACGGAACTTTTGAACGCATAGAACTTTTGGATGAATGCCTCAATTTTGGACGCTCCATAAAGACGTTCTACTAGACTAGCTCGTAAAGGTCTTCAATGGTGTTGCGTTCCTGGATCGTCGGTCTCTGTCCTTGTGCACAACGCATCCAAAAAAATGCCTTGGAATTAAAAATCCGAATTCGGACAATTCTTAGTTGTTGTGCTGACAAGAAAAATGCAATGTTTGAGAAAAATCCCCCTACTCACAAAATTCCCCTACAAAAAGTCATTACGGCGTAAAGTTTTACGAAAAAAATGTTAAGGAATTCGTCAAAATCTCGATTTTTCTCATATTCACTCCACAAAAACGTGCCAAACGATGTATTACAAAGTTGTAGCTTTGTAATACAGCTCTGGTTTTACTCTTTCTAACGATACCCTTGCCATTTCTTTGCATTTTGTTTGCGATGAGTTCTGAGGTTTTTCCCGACGTCACTTTTAGACAAATATAGGGAAGAGTGCTCATTTCAGGACAGAAGCAAAATTGAGTTCCTAGGTGTTATTATTCTGAATCTATATTAAAACGCCGTAATAACTTTTTTGTGAGTAGGGGGATTTTTCTCAAACATTGGATTTTTCTTGTCTGGACAATAACTAAGAATTGTCCGAATTCGGATTTTAAGTCAAAAGTGTTTTCCCATAGTAGCGGATACGATGTGGGGAGGGGGAAGGGGTATACCAATGTATACCAATAATACTATAAAACATTTAAAAGTTATTCAGTTTAAGTCATTCCAGTTATACAGTGACCTAAGTGAGCCAGATCAAAAATAACGTTTTTATCTGGGGTTACATGAAAGCTTTAGGCTAATTAGCCTAATATGGGGCTTACTGTTGCCTAAATGTTCAGTTTTAACATGCTTTTCAGGTCTAGAACTGGGACAAAGAGATATTAATATTACCATTGTGTAGCCATTGAAAAGAGCTTTCAGAAAATGTATAACACTAAGAGTTTAAACTCAAAGACAAGGGAGTTACAGACGCGCGAAAGTGACGATCGTTTTTCAAATATCATATTTCATTGTCCAGCACTGTAAATAGTGGGTAATTAGTGGAATTTACAGGATAGATTCTCCAATTTGTGAGAATATAACAGAATAGCTTGTACTGTAGCTTGTACTGTAGCTTGTACTGTAGCTTGTACTGTAGCTTGTACTGTAGCTTGTACTGTAGCTTGTACTGTAGCTTGTACTGTAGCTTGTACTGTAGCTTGTACTGTAGCTTGTACTGTAGCTTGTACTGTAGCTTGTACTGTAGCTTGTACTGTAGCTTGTACTGTAGCTTGTACTGTAGCTGTACTGTAGCTTGTACTGTAGCTTGTACTGTAGCTTGTACTGTAGCTTGTACTGTAGCTTGTACTGTAGCTTGTACTGTAGCTTGTACTGTAGCTTGTACTGTAGCTTGTACTGTAGCTTGTACTGTAGCTTGTACTGTAGCTTGTACTGTAGCTTTACTGTAGCTTGTACTGTAGCTTGTACTGTAGCTTGTACTGTAGCTTGTACTGTAGTTGTACTGTAGCTTGTACTGTAGTACTGTAGCTTGTACTGTAGCTTGTACTGTAGCTTGTACTGTAGCTTGTACTGTAGCTTGTACTGTAGCTTGTACTGTAGCTTGTACTGTAGCTTGTACTTTCCAGCTCATTCGACTTGACTAAAGGATAAATTTTTGAAAATCAAAATCCAGAAAACTCTTCCAAAGCCGTTCCTTTTGCAATCTCAACATTGGGATCTCAACAACAAACTCATTCTCAAAATGCATAAAACTTTCCAAACCCAAAAATCTTCTGGTCAAATATCAGAATGACACGAAGAGTTCCCTCGTTTTTCAACTAGACTCAATTTCCCAAAAAAAAACTGATTGAAACGGGGAAAGCCGAATGGAATTGGCTTCTCTTTGCTCTCTTTTTGCGCTCTTTTTGCGCTCTTTTTGCTTTTTCCCAAACTAGCATGCTAACTTCTTTTTTTCTCGCGTTGAGGGGAAGTTGTGGGGAAAAAAGATGGGAATGGACGGATGGACTAAGTAAGGAAATGACATCGAAGGGGAAAAAGATGAGCTTTTTGAAAGGAAATCATTCAACTTCTCAACAGACTTTGTGTTCTTTGATTATCATTTTTGAAGAATTCAAATGCTTGAATGCTTGAATAGCTTGATTTTAGGTCTAGAAGTCTAAATTAGGATCGATTCTCACTAAAATTATTGTCAATTGGGCGTAGTAAAAGAATTTTTGATGATTTTTGATGAATTTTTATGTAGAAATTACTAAAAGTTGAATTTGTTTATGATTAATTTTACGTCTATGCGATTTTATCAGGTATTTTTTTTAATCTGTTTTCGCACTGAGGTGTTCCTATTTGCGCAGATCACAACCTGCTTCCACATTTCTCTATCCCTTGCTATTGTCATCCAGTGTTTCCTAGCTTGATTGTTTCTGGCTCGAAGTCTTCGACTTGCTGGTGCTAGTTGCACTCTAGCCATCCTTTCTCTGACCGTCTCTGCCACTCTTGTGCTCCACCTCGTTGCCGTATTGGAACCGTATTAGATCAAAATAGGAACCGTATTGGATCAAAAAAAGAAGCGTATTGGAACCGTATTGGATCAAAATAGGAACCGTATTGGAACCGTATTTGAACGGTATTAGATCAAAATAGGAACCGTATTAGATCAAAATAGGAACCGTATTGGAACCGTATTGGAACCGTATTGGAACCGTATTGGAACCGTATTGGAACCGTATTAGATCAAAATGGAACCGTATTGGAACCGTATTAGATCAAAATAGGAACCGATTGGACAAAAAAGAGCGTATTGGAACCGATTGGATCAAAATAGGAACCGTATTGGAACCGTATTTGAACGGTATTAGACAAAATAGGAACCGTATTAGACAAAATAGGAACCGTATTGGAACCGTATTGGAACCGTATTGGAACCGTATTGGAACCGTATTGGAACCGTATTAGATCAAAATAGGAACCGTATTGGAACCGTATTAGATCAAAATAGGAACCGTATTGGAACCGTATTAGATCAAAATAGGAACCGTATTGGAACCGTATTAGATCAAAATAGGAACCGTATTGGAACCGTATTAGATCAAAATAGGAACCGTATTGGAACCGTATTAGATCAAAATAGGAACCGTATTGGAACCGTATTAGAACGGTATTAGATCAAAATAGGAACCGTATTGGGTCTTCCGATGGGCCTCTTCTGGTCTCGTTTATCATTATCATTTTATCAGGTATTAAAAGATGAAATCTTTGTGGCTCAACCTTGACTATTTCAGCTATTTTTTGTTTAGAAAAATAGTAGAATTTATCGCACAAAATTCCAAAAGGAAAACCACCTTATACCTGGGTGGTTTGCCAGATGGATAACGATTACGCGGCCGCACAAAGAACACCTCCAATCATTTACATAGGGCTTTTTCTTTTGCTTTGTAAATGGCCCCGAAAAGAAGATATTCAGCTGGGAATTTGTACCCGGGGGTTTTCGCGGTCGGAGAATCGATTGGAAATATCGGTCGGAGAATCGGAGAATCGATTGGAACTATTCATTTCTACATAAAACTGCAATTAAAAAATTCTCTTACTACGTAATTTGGCTTTAGTGAGAATCGGTCCTAATTCAGACCCATCCTTTAACTCGAAGAACTTCGATCTTTCCTTACTTAAACTCCACCTTTGCTATTTCTTTTTTTTGCTTTCTCTACATTTGATTAAACTTTGGATTACCTACTCAATTAAAACTGATACGATTTGATTTAAGTCTTTTTTCTTTCTTTCTCCAAGTCCTTTTTCAATTCTTGCTAAAAGAAATCCAACAATCACGAAATCTTTCGTTTCAAAGGTTATCAGTGCGCCATTATCAGTGATTATCAGTGGTTATCAGTGCGCCGGTTATCAGTGGTTTGCATTTGTAAAGTAAAAATCCTAAAGGATATCGTTATTCTGCTAATTACCAGTTGTTTTTTTTGCTAATTAACCTTGAACACACTAAAATTAGAATCTAGAATAAAATGTTCTTTTGCCTCAAATGAGTCACTCAAATTTTCGAGTTAATGAGTGCTAAAAATACCCAGAATGCTTGAATGCCCATTTCCCATTTGTTCTTGCATATTGCAACTCTGGAAATGAATTTCTAAGAAAATTTTTCTAAGAATTTTTTTCAAAATTCTCCAACTTCACTTCTGTTTTTGAAACATTTCCTCTATTGTCTCTACGCGTAAAATCACTCACGCGAAAGTTTTCTCGTCTAGAAAATGCTAATTTTCAAGCGCATTTTTTTGTCAGTTTTTAGCAAATGCTAATTGAAAAATGGCAAATTCTAATAGATTCAGAATCTAATAAATTTTCTTAGAAAAAAAAGTTTATTGAATTTGAATTGATTGATAAGAAAAGATTGAAAAAAAAATTGATTTTTCTGGGGTTTTATTGGCTATCATTTTATGGGGCAATAAAATGGGGTAGGAAAAATTAATTGGGGGGGGGGAGCTACTCTGCGCCAAATTTTTTGCGCAACTCGTCATAACTTTGTTCTAAGTGGGTCAATCTTTATTATTTTGGTTTCATATTGTAGATCTCAAGAAGTGCAACAAAATAAAACCAAAATAATAAAGATTGGTCGACTTAGAAGAGAGTTATGGCGTTACTTAGAAGTTACTAGTCACTTAGGAGAAAGTTGCGCACATGACTGAAATTAGCCTACCCCATAAAAACGCTAGAAACAAATGAAAACAGAATAAAATGGCGTCGAATAATGCGTTTTCTAAAAAGTGCGCCTGCGCGAAAAGAACATAAAAGCAATTTTTTGCGCAGGTTCTGGCGTAGGCTAGTTTCCGCAATTTTTTTTGCGCAACAGGGTCATTTGCGCAACTCGCCATAACTTTTTTCTAAATGGGTCAGTCTTTATCATTTTGGTTTCATTTTGTTGCACTTATTAAGATCTACAAAATGACATCAAAATCATTGCTCGCGAGTGAGTAATTAATTACTCGAGTAAAATTTGCATGAGTAATTCTTTACGTCGATTAATCGACGTTTTTTGGTCGAGTAACTACGAGGAATCCTCTTTACACGTTGAGTAAATTGAATATCTTTACTTGTGAAAGGAATTGCCCACCAAATCAATTAAACGGCTGAATATCTTTAAAAAGAGTCATATAAAAGTCGTGGCTCGTGATTTTTTGGGGTAGGCTAATTTCCACAATTTTTTTTTTGCGCAACTCACCATGACTTTCTTCTAAGTGGGCTAATCTTTATGATTTTGGTGTCATTTTGTAGATCTCAATAGGTATAACAAAATGAAACCAAAATCATAAAGATTGGTCGACTTAGAAGGAATTTATGGCGAGTTGCGCAAATGACCCTGTTGCGCAAAGAAAAAATTGCGGAAATTAGCCTACCCCTTTCTATCAGCTTTAGCCAAACCACCCAACCGTCTAGACTAAGTATTTCAAAATTTGTCGCACTTATTGAGATCTACAAAATGACACCAAAATCATAAAGATGGGTCGACTTAGAATAAAGTTATGGCGAGTTGCGCAAACAACCCAGTTGCGCATTTGCCGCAAAGTAGCCACCGCCAAAAATTGAGGGTTGAAGGGATAAAGATATTCAATGAAAGGGTTCATTTCATATTCATTGTGTAGAGATGAATATGCGGATATT
Organism: Mesorhabditis belari; assembly: GCA_958450365.1. Classification (NCBI taxonomy): domain Eukaryota; kingdom Metazoa; phylum Nematoda; class Chromadorea; order Rhabditida; family Rhabditidae; genus Mesorhabditis; species Mesorhabditis belari. The sequence continues at coordinate 2,359,421 of CAUEEP010000938.1, forward strand.
TTTTTGATCGGATTCACCTTTTGTCATTTTTGATTGCATTTGTTCTGTCTGTCCTGGTGGGGGCATGGAGAGCATTTTGATCGCGTTGTACAAGCCTAAAAAAATTTTCAACTGCTTTAATAAAAAAAAACACTTTTAACCACTTTTGTTTATGTTTTCAATTTTCCTGAAACTTTACCCATGCACGTAGCTTCATTCTAAATTTTTCTACATCTTTTACTACCGTAAATACTTTAATAGTACCCCAGCGTCCCCGCCTCGTACAGTCACGTAGTCGCAAAAGCTTTTTAGTATTTCATTTTTTGCAAAGCGCCCGTACTTTCAAAAGATTCGTCTTTTGTATCAAAAAATAGCTGAAATTCAGGGCTATTTTTTGATACCAAAGATAATGACGTTGAGGAGTGTTGCGTAGTCTAGCTTTGAACGCGTTTTTCTCCACACTGGTTTATGCTATAATGCGCGCTTAGGTATCAAAAAATAGCTGGAATTCAGGGCTATTTTTTGATATCTAAGTGCGCATTGTAGCATAAACCAGTGTCGAGAAAAACGCGTTCAAAGTTAGACTACGCAACACTTCGCACAGTCATTATGGGCATGGGATACCATTACAGTATTTACGGCATTTATTTGAATCTGTCGAGTTTCCTGTTCAGCTGAATGATGTTTCTAGATCAAAATCTTATTCTAAACCTTTGTCTGACAAGTTCCGTTTTGCTTTAGCAAGTTTTGCTTTAGCACAAACATCTTTTTGCTTTTTGAACTCAAACTTACAACTTTTCATTGACAAGTTCAGCATTTGATCTTCTCGATCTTCTCGATCTTCTTGATCTTCTCAATCTTCTCAATCTTCTCAATCTTTTCTTCCAAAACAAGTATGGTCGAATGGATCTTGAAAAACACAACATTATGTCAAGAATCAGTCAAACATTTGTAGAAAGAGAAGAAATTCAATTTGTTTTCTCTTTTTTTCTCTTTTTTTCTCTTTTTTCCCTTTTCCTCCTCTTTTTTCTCTCTTTTCCCTTTTCCTCCTCATCAGTGTGAACATCGTGAAGTGAATAGAGTGATTGAGAAGGAAAGAAAAGAGAAGATGAGAAGATGAAAAAGAATCGGGGAAGTAAACTCTTTTTTTTCAAAAATTTTGCAATAAACTTTCTTTGGAAATGTTTCCGAATCTCATTTGGTCAGTGTCAAGGGTAAACTTTGTGCTGATTCTTTGAAAGTTTCGTGTCTTTTGACGTCATTTTCTCGGATCTTTTCCAGCTTTATCTAGGCACACTTGCTATTTCTTTTATTTTATTCATTTTGCATTGAAGTTTTTTAGTAAAGATTCAAAGGAACCGATCATATCGATCACATTTATCGATATGATCGGTTATCGAGTGGTTTAAGCATGTTAGAAGTTGCTTTAAACTCAGAGAATAATGAACTGGGTTGAGAAAGGAAGAAAGGAAGCAAGAAAGGAAGCAAGAGAACTGGATTGAAGAAAGGAAGCAAGAAAGGAAGCAAGAAAGGAAGCAAGAGAACTGGATTGAACACCTTGTCTCTTGCTCTTGGATTTTCTAGTTCAATCAAATTCTATTTAATCTAAGATTTCTATTTGATTTATCAAATTCTATTCGGTACTTGTCGGTTATATATCTACAAAGACTCATCTCGGTTAAGCATTCCCATTCTTCTCTTCTCGATTATCGATTTTCGTTCAACTGATCGACTGATCACTTCAGGCGAGCACTATACTTCATTGAACACAATCGCAAGTCATCTTCACTGAACAAGTTGTCAGCTCTTTGCTTAACCGAGTTGAGTCTCTGTGGATGTCTAACCGACAAGTACCTTCTATTTATTTAATAGAAGTACCTTCTATTCAGTACCTTCTATTCAGTACCTTCTATTCAGTACCTTCTATTCAGTCTCGACAAGTACCTTCTATTCAGTCTGACGTGTCCTCTCTAGAACTATATAAAAGTTAACTATAATATAATCTCAAAATAAAGTTATGAACGTTGAACTCGTCATTATCTTTAACGTCAACCGATTAGCTTACTGTTTATAAAGATAATCATCCATAAAGCTATGCATGCAGTTAGCATTTCTCCATCACAAATCCCTTCGAAAAGCTTCCTTAAATTCCCTTCACTTTCCCTTTGATTCCCCATTTTCCCAGGGCCCTCAATTTCCATTCTTGAATTCACTCCAAAAAGATTGAAAAAAGACTTTTTGCACTGATTGCTTTTTACACTTTTACTTTTTCTTACTCATAAATAATCTTTAAATTTCCATTCTCATTTGCAAATTGTGACTCGCACAATGAATGATCGTCAATGGTCTAATCAAATCAATGATCAAACAAATAACCATTGACGATCATTGATTTGTTCAGTGATATCTAAAATTTAAATATATATATATAGCTACTTTATTCAGGACAATCAACGATCACCAAGACGTTTGAAATTTTAACGTTTCATTCTGTTTTTTGGAGTTAATGCTATGATAATTACTTTACTATTGAATTTTAACAAATTTCAAATCGATTTTTGATTACCTTATTTTTTTTATATCGGTACTTCCTTCTCTTTCTTCCTTTCTCGTCTCCTTGTAGTTCCTCTTTATTCTCCAGCGAATAGATACCAGATAGCTCAGTGGTTACAGCATCTACAAGGCAAAAAGGTCATGAAAAAGGAAATTTCAGTCCTCTCTCCAGTAACCTTCTTTGCCATTCCTTACTTTACTTTATTACTATTGCATTTTGACAACTTTCAAATAGATTGCTTGCTTTAAACCATGATTAAACCATTAGACCTTAGACCATTAAGTCATGCTTGCTTTAAACCATGATTAAACCATTAAACCTTAGACCATTAAACCTTAGACCATTAAACCATGCTTGCATGATTAAACCATTAAACCATTAAACCATGCTTGCTTTAAACCATCTCACATTCATGACCAAAAACAAAGCTTTTATCAAGTTCAAGTGGTTTTTAAGGAAATTATTTATTTAGATTTGTTTAGATTTATTTTAGGCAAGCTTTAGAGCGCTGACTTTTCTTTTTTTTTGTGAACAATTCCAAGTTTCAGTGCAGCACTTGTGAACTTTTCATAGAGACGGCTGCTTGCGCTAAAGCATACTCCAGCTACCCGAACTGCAGCTACCCGAACTGCAGCTACCCGAACTGCAGCTACTTTTGTAGCTCTAGCTCCAGCTACTCCAGCTCCAGCTACTTTTGTAACTGTGCGGTGAGATTTAACCGAGCTACAGACTACGGGGTTTGGGCTAGCTTTAGAGTCTCAATTCTGTTTAAATCAATGCACCAGGTATGAAATGAGAATTTGACTTGAAAGGGAAAGAAGAGCAATTCGATTTTCGACTATTTTTGACTTTGAATCTTTCTGAATCTTTCTCGAAAATGCTTTTAAAGCTTTCATTTTAAATTTTTTTCTTAGAAAACACTCCCACAAAAGCCTCAATTATTCTTTGTGGTCCAAATGAATAAGTTTTAATTTTCAAAAGTTCAAAAAAGCTTAAATAATAGGTTTTTTTAAAGAAATTCTTTCTAATTTTTCTAATTTGTGTTCGTTATTTTAATCATTGTGAAAATCGGGTTTTTTCCTCTCTAAAAGGATTAAAAATGTTAATTGAAGTGCGGAGAAAAAAAAAGACAAGAAAAGGAACACCTAAATGAAAAAAGGAGAAAAAAACGAAAGAAACGAAAAAAAACGAAAGAAATCTTCTATTTTGAAAAAGCGAAGAGAGAAAAAGACACAAATTTTTAGTTTTGCATGGAAAAAAGATTCAAAAACGATTATTCATTTCGGAACTGAGAAAGTTTTCGAAAATTGAGTCAGAGCCTTGAAATTCTTTCGAATTTCAAGGCTCTGACTCAATTTTCGTCAACTATACCTGACTTTAATCATTTTTTTTAGTAAGTTTGCCATAAAAATTAACTTAATTAATCATTAACTTACAAAAAGCCCAGCTTTATTGGATAATGTCTTGAATAATACCTAGATCTTGTAAGATCCAATAATGCCTAGATCTTGTAAGATCCAATAATGCCTAGATCTTGTAAGACCAATAATACCTAGATCTTGTAAGATCCATAATGCCTAGATCTTGTAAGATCCAATAATGCCTAGATCTTGTAAGATCCAATAATGCCTAGATCTTGTAAGATCCAATAATACCTAGATCTTGTAAGATCCAATAATGCCTAGATCTTGTAAGATCCAATAATACCTAGATCTTGTAAGATCCAATAATCAATGGATCTTACAAGATCTAAGCACTCACTCAAAAGCCATCTATCTATGCAAATTCCTAACACAGCTTGAGCAGAAAGAAAATTGAAACTGTGCCTATTTCCCTAAACTTAAACCAAAAATTTACGCTCTTTCATAACTTGATACAAATCCATTACAACCAGCCTACTACCAGCCAATCACTGAGAAAGTTTTCTTTCGAATTTCAAGGCTCTGACTCAATTTTCGTCAACTTTACCTGACTTTAATCATTTTTTTTTAGAAATTTTGCTTTAAAAATTGTTCAAAATACCTTTTTCAACCGGCAGTTTCTTTCATTTTCTTTAATTTTCTTTAATTTTCTTTCTATTTTGATAGCTTTTGAAACTTTTTCTCAACAACAACTCCCCAACAATTCAATTTTCAACAACAACTCCCAAAAATTCAATTCTCAACATTTCAAATGTACAGATGCTGAGATCAAATGTTCAAATTTCAAATTCAAATAAAAATCCTAATGTTTTTCGTTTGTAAACATTTCAACACTTCAACACAGCTAGCTGGCTCCTAGCTGGCTTTGTAAACACGCGTTACCTAGCAAATGATCAAGATTTTCACATCAAGACATCAAGACTTTCAAATGACCCTACTAGTTTAAAGCCTGTACCCCTGGACATTCTAATTCTATTTAATCTAAGATTTCCATTTGATTTATCAATTTCTATTCGGTACTTGTCGGTTATACATCCACAAAGACTCATTTCCGTTAAGCATTCCCATTCTTCTCTTCTTGGTTATCGATTTTCGTTCAACTGATCGACTGATCACTTCAGACGAGCACTATACTTCATTGAACACAATCGCAAGTCATCTTCACTGAACAAGTTGTCAGCTCTTTGCTTAACCGAGTTGAGTCTCTGTGGATGTATAACCGACAATTACCTTCTATTCATTTAAGAGTTCATTCTAGTTCATTCTTCTATTCTAGTTCAATCAAATTCTATTTGATCTAAGATTTCTATTTGATTTATCAAATTCTATTCGGTACTTGTCAGTTGTACATCCACAAAGACTCATCTCGGTTAAGCATTCCCATTCTTCTCTTCTCGGTTATCGATTTTCGAATCACGCGTTACCTAGCACATGATCAAGATTTTCAAATGACCCTACTAGTTAAAGCCTGTACCCCTGGCCATTCTAACAGATCAATTAACTAGATCCAGACTTTCTGGACAGTTTAATAAAAGCGTTTATATAATATTTGATCAAAACCAGCTTTTGGCCAAAACTGAGTTACATTTGATTCCTTTTTTGCCTACTTTTTTGCCAACTTTGCTGAAAAACAATCTTTAACCTCGTTTACCAGAAAGGCGCGTTTCTTCGTGCACAAAGAACAACCAAGAACAGCCAAGAACAGGACAGCCAAGAACAGCCAAGAACAGCAATCTCTTGTCTCATCAAACTTCCGTAATATCTTTTTCAAATTCTCAAAAACTTCTTAATTTCATTCTCTAAACTTTAAATAGTGTTTTTTTTTGGGTTAAATAGATGTTCTTTATTCGTGTTCTCGGCGAAATGTGATCTCATTGAAGTGAGAGAGTAATCGAATTGAACAATTGTCTCCCGTCAGAATTTCTCACGAGTTCAACTACTTTGCATATTTAAAGAAATTGCTGAAATAGGGTTTTTTTTGAAATTTTTCGCTTGACCTCATCAAGGGATCATTTATTTGATGAGCAATTAGTTGATTCACAGACATTTAAAGCTAATTTCTTATAGTAAAAACTTTTCTTGTACTGTTTATCTGTAATTTTTTAATGTTTGTTTTTTTTGCTTTTTGAAGAGGTAAGTGATTTCCATTTTAAATATTCCATTCCAATTTTCCATTCCATTTTCCAAGAGGTAAGTGATTTCCATTTTAAATAAAAGTCTTTTTCAAAGTACTTCACTTAAAAATGTTTATTATTAAAATTTAAAAATAATGATTAAAATCTAAAAGATTAAATCTTTGCGACATTGATGTCATTCATCCATTTGGCATTGATGACATTCATCCATTTGGCATTGATGACATTCATCGGCCTCTTCTAATTTGGACTACAGCTACAGGCACGAGAAATAAAATATCGATTATCGATATCGATATACTTTATTCAGGATTTGAAATAAAGTGCGCTAGATTTAAGGATTAATAAACATGAATTCATAAAAATAAACACGAAAAGGGCTGATAAAAAGCAAAACGATATAATCTATGTAATATATGTAGCAAAGATAACGTCAACACTATATAATGTAACAAAGGTAATCAAATCAATGATCAAACAAATAACCATTGACTTGTTCAGTGATATCTAAAATTTAAATATATATATATGTTGTGTCCGATTTAGATTTCCGTCCGATTTAGATTCAATCTAAATCGGACGTCCGACTTAGATTGAACTTATCGCGGACGTCCGATTTAGATTACAGTCTATATCGGACGTCCGATACAGATCGAACAATAATAAACGTGCTTAATATATGTTCTTAAACGTTTTTTTGCAATTTTCTGCGCTTTTCAAAGAAATTTTCAAAGAACATATGTTAAGCACGTTTATTATTGTTCGATCTGTATCGGACGTCCGATATAGACTGTAATCTAAATCGGACGTCCGCGATAAGTTCAATCTTAATCGGGCGTCCGATTTAGATTGAATCTAAATCGGACGGAAATCTAAATCGGACACAACATATATATAGATATAGATATATATATAGATACTTTATTCAGAACATGAAATAAAGTGCGCTAGATTTAAGGATTAATAAACATGAATTCATAAAAATAAACACGAAAAAGGCCGATAAAAAGCAAAACGATATAATGTATGTAATATATCTAGCAAAGATAATGTCAACACTATATAATGTAGCAAAGATAACGTCAAGAATTCACTAGAGCTTCAAGATCAAGATCAAGATCATCTACAGACCCGCATTTCTCAAAAACGAATCCCCCAATTCAAGAACGTTTTCTTCTATTATTTACCAGTCAACCTCAAGAAATGACTCGTAAAAAAAATGGGTTCCGCTTTCCCATAAAATTTTAGAGTTTTTAAAAAAAATGATTATTTTTTGCAGTTTAAAGTTCAGCTCACTTTTTGTTAGATTTTTTCTTTATTCAGGACATGAAACGTCCTGAATCAACACACATACAAGTACGCTAGATTTAAAGATTAATACACATGAATATTCATAAAAATCAACACCAAAAAGGGCTGATAAAAAGGAAAACGACATAATGTTTGCAATATTTATGGGTAGCTACAAAAATAACGTCAAGATCTAGGAGAGAGGCGGAAAAAAATTTGTATCCTCACAGGATAATGTAGTCTGAAGTGTGTAGAAGTGTTCTCAAAAAGATTCTATCGATGAATTTGTACCTTTAGACTTGATCAGCTATTCCTTTAGACTTGAGACTTGATCACACATACGAATACAAAAAAAATGAAATTTGAAACAAAGATCGTTTAAAGTATCGAATGAAACTCGGTGATTTCATGAATTTTATCAATATTGAGAAGAATTGATCTTTTAGTTTTTAGTTTTAGATCTTTTAGTTCTTACTTTTAGATCTTAGCTCTTACTTTTAGATTTTAGTTCTTACTTTTAGTTCTTACTTTTAGATCTGACGAAGAATTTATTGTATGAATTTTGTCGAAATTCGGTCTCTATTTATGTTGTCGACCTTGCCGCTGGCAATAAAAGGCCGCCGGAAAGCCGCCGGAAAGCCGCCGGAAAGCCGCCGGAAAGCCGCCGGAAAGCCGCCGGAAAGCCGCCGGAAAGCCGCCGGAAAGCCGCCGGAAAGCCGCCGGAAAGCCGCCGGAAAGCCGCCGGAAAGCCGCCGGAAAGCCGCCGGAAAGCCGCCGGAAAGCCGCCGGAAAGCCGCCGGAAAGCCGCCGGAAAGCCGCCGGAAAGCCGCCGGAAAGCCGCCGGAAAGCCGCCGGAAAGCCGCCGGAAAGCCGCCGGAAAGCCGCCGGAAAGCCGCCGGAAAGACCGATCTTTTAGTTTTTACTTTTAGATTTTAGTTCTTACTTTTAGATCTTACAAAGAATTGATCTTTTAGTTCTTTCTTTTACATTTTAGTTCTTACTTTTAGATTTTAATCATTATTGTTTAATGTTAATAGTTAAAAGTAAAAACTTTTATGAGAATTACTTTGAAAAAGACTTGTATTTTGAAATGAAGATGAATTACATCCAAAAAAAAGCAACTGTTAAACGTTAAACTGAGTCCAAGCTGAGAGGGTTTGCCTTGTTCTATTCTAGTCGTAAAATCGGTTTCATTTCATTTAGTACCTTTCATTAACTTGACCTTTTGAGTTGATTGGTTAAAGTTTGATACCGCAAATCTGCCCTTCGAACTCTTTTCGGGCTGGGAATGCAAAAGATGGGCGGTGCTACCAGCGCACTCTTGCTTACCGAGTGAAAGCTCTACCAATGAGCTACACCGACAAGTATCACGTTGCCACCAGAATAGGGTGTTATCTTTGCCCCCTCCTCTTACTCTTGATGTGTTCAATTTTCCAATTAACTTCTTCTCATTAAGTACCAAGTTTTCTAAAGCACAAAATGTCATAAGATTTAGCATAGATTTTTGAAATCTATTTTGAAGAGTCGTTTCCAGTTGAGAGCAAATGATTTTAGCCGGAAGGAAGGAGGGAAGGGACACCCGTTGGCTAAAGAAAAGGGAAGAGACTCTCCAGCCTCTCCAACACCCCGAACACCCATTCTCTTTTGCTCAAATCGGATATTTCTTGACATTTTTGAATTTTAGAGGGATTTTTTTTAAAGCAAAGGTCAATCAGAAAATAGCTGAGATTTTTGTCATCTCTTGCATATTTCCTTTCCTTTATCTACCATCTATTATTCAGTAGATCAAGAAATCAATAGATCTATTCAGTAGATCTAGATCAAGCAGTTGCCACTAATCAGTAGGTCAATTTCATTTCCTAAACCTATTCATTTCCATTCACGAAATTGACTCATCTAATCTCAATAGTTCAGCCTTAATCTTGATATTCTCAAGGTATTTTTTACAAAAAAAAAGAGAATACGAAGAAAAAGGAAAGGGGGTGGGACAAATGCGACCTTTTTTTTGCGCACCTGGACATTTGCGCACCTTTTTTTGCTGGAAAAGGCTTTAGCCAAGACCGTAGAGCTTCGAAAATATTTTCATATAAGGAAATCGTATGCGTAGCTTCCGAATTTCGACAAATCAGACCTCACTGACACGTCAAATTTGGGCTAAAAGGCAAAAACTGCGGAAAAGCGTTAAATTCCGTAGTTTTTGCCTTTTAGCCCAAATTTGACGTGTCAGCGAGGTCTGATTTGTCAAAATTCGGAATCTACGCATACGATTCCCTGATGTGGAAACATTTTTGAAGCTCTACGGCCTTGGCTAAGGCCTTTTCCAGCAAAAAAAAGGTGCGCAAATCTCCAGGTGCACAAAAAAAAGGTCGCATTTGTCCCACCCCCAAAGGAAAGGTTTTTTTCTTTTTTCCCTCTTCGATTGCCCACCTTTGATTCATTTGATCTAATTGAAAGCTTGAAGTTTGATTGCCAAAGACCAAAGAACTTTTTTTATCCCTTTAACCTCATCGTCGCTTTCCTTTTTTTTCGTAAACTCATTCGCTTAAAATGTAAGATTCTCTTTTCAAATAAATTTTTATGTCTTACATTAGCTGATTGTTATTAAAGCTGACTGTCAAATAAAGCTGATTGTTTTCAGGATCTCGAAGCAGTGTAACGGTTTATCAGCAGTGTATCAAGCCCACTCAAAACATCAGTTCACCAGCCTGTCAAATCCATTCGATATTTGATTCTGTGAAGCAATTCGAAACACTCATTCTGCATTCTGTGATGAAGCTTTAAACTCCGGTGAGTGTTAATTATAACATTAAAAGTTTGCAGGTAGATCTACTTATTTTAATACTTTAGGTCTATTAGGGTAAAGAAACTCTTAGTAGATCTATTTATTTGAATACTTTTTGAGTAAAGTAGTTCACAACTTTCTACTAATTTACTGGCAATGAGTTCAGGAAGTTCAGTAGCGTTAGGAGAAGCTCCAGAAGCGCTTATAGTCAAGGGTTTTACTGAATACATATAGATTATTTAAGCTAACTTTGTTTTTCTTTCCAAAAAACAACTTTGGAAAACATTTTATAATTAGAAAAAATCAGGAGGTTGAAAGAAAGAAAGAAAGAAAGAAAGAAAGAATTACGTAGAGGGATGAAGATCGGTGGCAGATAGGTATGGGTGGGCGTTCAGCCCCATCGCTGCCCCTTCCCCGAATCCTTTATAGAACCCCTCTTCACCCTTCTAATTATGTTTATTGTTTGTCATTTGTGTGAGCCTGTCCAATATATCACCTAGATGGCCTTCATTAACCCCATATTGTGTGCGCCGCAAAAAAAAATTTTTCTTTCGCTTGTACCCCTGAAATTTTCGCACATTTTCATTTTCTTAGCTCAATTTCTTAGCTTTTAGCTTATGCTTTAGAGTCGCAGAATTGATTTCGAAAGGTTATATTCAAATCAAGAAGCTCTAAAGCATAGTGGGGCAGCTAGATGATTCGGACATTTGAGACGCGCCCCGCCCCTTTTCCCCTTAACTTTGAGCTCAAATTTCTTGATGTTGGGCTTTTCAATTTAAATATTCTTAATTTCATTGGATGCGCCAATTCTTTCTCTGTCGATTGGTACAAAAACCATTTGAATTGAACAGCCGAACACCAAGAAATTTGAGCTTAAAGTTAGATTGCCAATGCAAAAGGGCCAATGCCAATGTATCAAATGTTCTAGCTAAATAGCTTGACTTGATCCAATAATTAGTCTGAGTAAGAGGAAGTTAGGGCACGGAAAACAAACCGATCTAACCTTTTCTCTTGTTCAGCTAAGTGGTTCAGACGTCAGAAGCTGGCACTGAAGCTGCTTGGTTCGATCCCGCTTATCTTAGCTGAACATTTTCAGCTTATGCTTTAAAGTCGCAGAATTGATTTCGAAAGGTTATATTCAAATCAAGAAGCTCTAAAGCATAGTGGGGCAGCTAGCCATAATTTTTTGACGCTTATCAGTGCTCTATCAATTCCAAAACCTAAGCCACTTGTGTGCAATTAATCTGCGGTAAATCTTGTACACCCAAATCAGGGTTTAATTTAGAAACTTTAGAACTAAAATGTTGGCTTTTCAAGTCGTAGTGCCCTGGGAATGGCAACGGTACTATAGCTTATAAAAATTCCAAAGCCTAACCCCAACTAGTAGGCAGGCTATCAACGCTTACCTCATCTAAAGCGTCGAACAACTATTACCATACCTATTGTCCCCTAGATCTCCCATAATCTGTATTGATTTCAAATGGAAATTGTGAAAAACAAACTTTATCCTATCATTACTCCACTTCCGCCATCTGATTCACTGTTTACATCTTTTCCTATCCTCAGAAATCTTTGAAAACATCTTGATTCTTCGTTTTTTCTTTGCCAAACATTTGCTCGAAAGACAGCCGCTAAAACAAGCCATAGAAAATGAACACTTCATAAAAAGAAAAAAAGAAATTCATTTCAAAGAAACCCAAGCATTCCCTAATTATCTGAAAAGTTGGAGAGAGAGCCCAATTTGTCTCCGAACACATCACAAGCCAATGATTGGAACACTCCAACCCTTCTTGCATAGACAGCAAAATCTTGTGAGAGTTGATTTGAATCTAAATCAAAAAACCTTTCAAAATAGGCAAAATAGTTTTCATTTTTCTGCGCTTATAAAAACCGTAAACACACCCTTTCTTTATGCTGCGTTGTAAATATGACTGTAGACCAAGAAAATATGACTGTAGACCAGCCCAAGTCAAGTCCTGATCAAGCACTTTTGTCCAGCTCAGCCAGTCAGGTCCAGCTCAGCCAGTCAGGTCCAGCTCATCTTCAGGCCTGGCTCTGACTAGGTAGATTGGAAAATTCCGTTTTTAATCCTAAATCAGATTTTCCTTTAGTAGTTCAATTACCCAATTAGCTTGTAACACAGTGAATTGCCTGAAGTGCTTTATCTTATTTGATAAATGATCTGCTATGAATTGATGTCATTTATTTTCAGTTTCCCGCAGTGATGAGCCACCAATTGACCGGGATTCAAGAGTTCCTCTACGAGATTTGCATTCCGGCCATCGTCATCCTTTGTGTTCTCGCCGCGCTTTTCAATATTTTGGTGAGTTGAGTATTGTATCTATTTGCTGACACAAAAACGAGACTTTTGCCAAGTGCAGAACTTCCATAAGGAAGGAAAAAAGGAACCAAATCTGTACCGAAAAGGAACCAAATCTGTACAGAAAAGGAACCCGATCCGTAGAGAAAAGGAACCAAATCTGCACCGAAAAGGAACCAAATCTGTAGAGAAAAGGAACCAAATCTGTACAGAAAAGGAACCCGATCCGTAGAGAAAAGGAACCAAATCTGTAACGAAAAGGAACCAAATCTGTAGAGAAAAGGAACCAAATCTGTACAGAAAAGGAACCAAATCTGCACCGAAAAGGAACCAAATCAGTACCGAAAAGGAACCAAATCTGTACAGAAAAGGAACCCGATCCGTAGAGAAAAGGAACCAAATCTGTAACGAAAAGGAACCAAATCTGTACAGAAAAGGAACCAAATCTGTACCGAAAAGGAACCAAATCTATACCGAAAAGGAACCAAATAAGAAAAGAAATTCTGTAAGAATTCGTCAATCCATTGAAAATTCTATGGGATGCTGTAGAAAGATCTATAAAATAACGGATAATGAGGCTTTGATCTTGTTAATATTGTTAATATTTGTTAATCTTGTTAATATTGTTAATATTGTTAATTGAATATTGTTAATCTTGTTAATATTTGAAAGTTATATATAAAATTGTCTTCTAAAATCCATTCAGATCTTCGTCAGTCGCTTCTACGTGAAGACTCGGTCATCATCACTTGAATTGACCTACTCATTGGCCCTATCCGACACATGGACATCAACAATTATTGCGGTAAATCTTGATCATCATCATCATCATCATCATCAATAACCTTTTTTCTAGGGTTCTCTCTTTTGGAACAGCTATAAGCCGGTTGTTTTGGGGATTCGACATGAGTCATTTTGTTTCCCGCTAACGATGGAGGTGATTTGAAGAAGAAAATCGCTTTTGATTTGTTCTAAGCAGTAAAATAAATACGCAAAGTTATAGCTGTACTTACGAGTTCTGATTTTAGGCATTTCGCACCGGTGGCTTGTTGACAGGATGTTTTCATTTGGCCGCACTTGGCTTCGTTCACTATTTGACGATTGTGCGCCCGTTCGATCATGTGAAATTCATGAACATTCGGTGAGTTGCTGAAGGATTAGACTTCAGTCGTTTACTTTTTTTAACAAGGTAGAGAATGCTATTTACTGTGCAAAATCTACAGTACTACAGGTATTGTCTGTCTTTTCTGTCTGTGCTTTAAAGCGGCAAGAAATCATCTAGCACAAGACGCCTATTAGTGATTATTAGTGATGCCATTTGTATACATTGTACCTTATACATTGTTCATTATACATTGTACATTGTTCATTATACATTGTACATTGTTCATTATACATTGTACATCATACATTGTACATCGTATACAGTATTGTACATTGTATACAGTATACATTGTACAATACACCATCTGATCTACAAATTCCATCAGTACAGCTCATTCAACAAACCCTTCAGACTCACTCAAACATTGATCATCATCATTTGGTCAGTGCCACCCCTATTGCTCATCGTTTACTTCTCCTCACACGCAAATCAAGGATATCGGTAAAGTTTTGAAATAATAAAAAAAACTTTTTTTTAATTCAGAAACGAGCGTTGCATGGGTGCTTCTTTCTATGAGGCGCTCTATTTTCGAGCGTTCGTCTCATTGGTGATCATCGTTTTAATTATGATCACGTGCGCTCTCTATTGGAATATGTTAAGGAAAATTTCGTCGGTGAGTGTAAGAAAACAGAAACAAGAAAGAGAAATGATCTGTCATCGTACAAATGTTACTGAAGTTAAGGTGTGAGATTAGTGGCAACTATGTGTGCCAGTTTAATTCCATTTTTTAGCTCTTGATGAGCGCTGAAAAACGGTCGTAAAATCGTTAAACTCAGACAAGAACGAAGCAATTTATCAAGGACACCCTTATCAATTTATCAAGGGTGTCTCAAAATTTCTTAAACTTTTTGTAGACGGACAGTTTGACTCGGAAAATATGCTATTTTTGAAAAACTAACGCCGGATTAGGGGTAGGCTAATTTCCGCCATTTTATTTGCGCAACAGGGTCATTTGCGCAACTGGGTCGTTTGCGCAACTCGCCATAACTTCCTGTTAAGTGGACCAATCTTTATGATTTTGGTTTCATTTTGTTGCACTTATTGAGATCTACAAAATGAAACCAAAATCATAAAGATTAGCCCACTTAGAAGAAAGTCATGGTGAGTTGCGCAAATGACCCTGTTGCGCAAAAAAATTCGCGCAAGGTAGCCTATCCCCCGGATTATGAAAATTCAGTTATTTTCACCCGCATTATACTTTTTTTGCACAAAAGTTGCAACTCTAAACAACTTTTTGATGAGAAGATCGTTAGAGCGCTTTTTTTTGCTTTTGAGATTTGGATGTGCTCCGTAGAACCGCTTGAAAATCTTTCGTTTTTGAGATATAAAGTTCGTTTTTGGCTTGTTTTCAAGAAAAAAAAACTTAGGTTTATCAAATGGTAACAATTTTTGGAAAAAAAATTTCATTAATCATTTCCAGGTGAGAACAAAGACCGGTACAGCGAATCCTCGTGGCCGGCGAACAGTCGTAACAGCCGTCTTGATATTCGGCACATTTCTCATAGGATGGTTGCCAGCATCAATCATGTTCATTCTCACGGCAAAGGTAAACAAAAATTAAGGTTTACTGTGGATTGAAAATTCCAGAACTCAAGAAAGCTTTCTGAGAAAAGATGACAAATGCAAAAAGATGCAAAAAGATGCAAAACAAAAATTCAGGGAATGCCTCTCCACGGGAACAGCAGTATCATCGTAAACATTCTCTCAATCGTCGTCCTCGTGAATATCATGGGGAAAACATTGACAAATCCAATAATTTACGCAACAAGGTTGGATGGAAATTTAAATTCGCAATTTAGCATTTAATTTCAGAATACCCGAAATTCGGCAGTTCGTTTTGCAACGAGTTTTCTGGCAAATTCGAACCCAAAGTGTCGTCAGTCGACGATCCGAGTTGACCCCACTAAAGAAAAGCTCAGGAAATTGTAATTAAATATTTTATTCAAGCCACTTGTATAATTTTGATACTACGGAAAACATCAAACGATAAGGAATGGCAAAAGAAACGTGTCTAGCCAATTAATTACCCTTCACAGATATCACAAAGTAATGCCGAATATAATAGTAGCATTTCGAATATAATAAGATTTCTTGTTTATGCTTACATTTCGATCATTATTTTAAGAAAATGAAACTCAACACAAATGAATAACAAATTAAAGGTAAAAGTTCATCATTAATATGGGTCGGGTTCGCTTAATCGCAAGTGATCAAGCACATACTTGGGCAATTTATCCTAAAGCTTGTGTTTGAATGGAACAGAAAGAAAAAAAATGAACCTGACTAGCCGAAAGTTGATGGAAGATTGCCTCAGCAGCGGAGAGAACTTCGTCCAAATTTATGTGCATTGAAAGCTCGTTAACATGCTGAAACCAAAAATTTGACTATGACAAAGAAATTTATATTTGAATTACAGTAGGGGAAAAAAATTGCACCCTCCGAAAAAAACAAACGAAAAAAGTTTTTTTGCTAAAATTTTGGCAATAACACATGTGCTGCCGGTTTGTTACAAGTTTGTTACAATAGTTTGTTCATGAGTTAGTGTTTTTGAAAAAATAAGAGACACTTTATTCTCAGACTTCACCAATTTTATAAGGGGATTTTGTTAAAAGAGGGTGGAAATAAAAGTGCACCATAATGAAAAGAAGTTTTTTTAGTATTTTGTTGAGTCTCCTTGCACTTTAATGAATTTGTGCAGCCTTTTCAGCATATTTCTCAAGTTTCAGCACATGAGACAACTCTCAACTTTGATAAATCTTGTCCCAAACGCGAATTGCAATAAGCGAGCAATTCTCGTTTTACATAGGTTCCCTAATGTTCAACTGAAGTATAAACGGAAGAGAAAGGCCGTATTTGGAGAAGAAAAATTATTGATGCAAAACGACACGGAAAGACGTCCAAAGCGGTACCCGAAAACTTTCACTTTCACTTTCCACTTCATCATCGATTCACTTTGGAAGTTTTGGGTCGCTATTCTACTGGAATAGCTGCCCAGGCTCCATATTTGTATGAATAAGTAGACACTTAATCCTTTAATATTGCAGCATATCTAGACCTATCCGTGAATATTTCGATCCAAACGAGAGGCTTGAATGGATTCGTGACAATGGGTCAGCACGTGGCACTTTCAGCAGACGCATTCTGTGAAACGCTTCAAATCCAATGTTTTTGGCGTAGATAGGCTCTTTGTGATTGAATAAAGTACTAAAATACAACACCTACTAGAAAAATTTGCCGAAGAGTCAACGTTCAGTGAATAAAGTGCTATGTTTTAGCAAAAAAATTTTTTTGCAGGGCGCGATTTTTTTTCCACCACTGTATATAAAATTGGCTCTTTAAAATCTACCTTGAGTATTTCCGTCAAACCAAAACCATTTGCAATGATGAACTCGGTCTCTTTGTCCAGAATCGCCACGCAAATCAACAAGAGGAAATTGGTGCACGGTTGTTTTGTCCATAGAACCTAAATGATTGATTACCCAAAACCATATAGAGCCAACTACCTCCCACAATTTTGAAGTGTCTTCGAACGAAAACTCTCTCTTGAACCATACCAAAATCCATCGGAAACAGAAATACATGTCATCTGACTGATGTGATTCTGCAAAAGAAATATACAACACTTAAAAACTTCTTTTACCAAGGTAATTGCAAAGTTTCGGATTGACAATCATGACGAGATCGTGAAGCTGATTCAACTGCTGCTTAATTGAGAGTTGATCCTCGGCAAAGTTAGAGTGCTAAAATGAACTAAAATCAAGAAATCAGTTCCATTTACAAACCACAATATCCATTAGTTTGGTAAAACACCAAAATGCGTCAACTTCATCTTCAAGAACAAAAAGGATTGGCGAGCAGAAATCAGACATTCCTTGTACGTAGCCTAAAGATCGACATGCATTTACTCGTTAAGAAAAGTTTACCTAGATCAAAATTGTACATGCAATAAGTCATCAGCACATCATGAAGACGAGTTAAATTCGCATTTCCCTCTCCCTCAAAGTATTTGTATGTTCGATCCGTCCGAGCGACGTCCTTTTCTAAAAGTAAAGATAAAGTAATAACTGAAACAAGATTCACTTACCGACTAACGATTTTCGATTGCTGAACATCAAGAATCGCGACTCTTGTTCGGCATTAATACTCATCCACTGTCCCTTCATTCGATAATAATCTTTCTCTAGTTCCTGGCGGCGCTAAAAATAAACGAGTTAGCAATTAATGGACCCATTTCTTACCAATTTATGCTCGGCCAGCGATTCGTTCCAACGAATGTATCCAAGTAAATACTTCCAAGCCTCTTTTCTGAGTTCCGGCTCCACTCCACCACTAGAACAAAATCAAATGCATGCAAATATTTTAAATACCTACCGAAAGACGCACATCTTCAGGTTGTGCAAATTACGTTGATCAAACGATCCATGTGGATTCTTGTACGAGTCCCAAATTTGCTAAAAAATTGCTGAAGCTTCAAAGAATCTTTATATTGATACCTTTGTTACAGGGGTTTCGCGATAAATTTCCGGGCGAGGTGGAAGTTCTAGCTGTGTGACCACTTCAAAATCGCCTTGATCCTCTCCCCGATACACACTAAAAAGTCGTATAATTAGACTGTTTTGTGTCGTAAGTTCGAAAAGTCAATTCTTAGTTCCCTTACTGAAGATAACTGTATTCTTTGTACCGAATTCTGTCGCCGAACTCGTCGTCATTGCGAAGCTCGCGCATTGCACGAATTTTATCCTCGGCTCCTACCTCATCCGAATCAAGAAGCGCAGGAATAACCTAAATTTTAATAATTCTTCCAATATAAACTTTCTAAATTTTTCGGCATTTTCAAATTCAGGGTAAATACCAAATATTCACTTGTTCTTGCATGTATGCCGTAATCTTTCCAAGCCCAGTCATTGCTGTTGCATATGGATTGCCCATAAAACGCTAAAATGCTGACATATTGTTGGAATTTAAGAAGTTAAAAAATCTTTTCAACTCAATTAAAAACTTACACTCAAAATGTCGCTGTTATTATCCAAAGCAACAACGGATTTTGCTAAAATGTCCGCTTTTTCATCCACAACAAGCACAAGATTGGGATCTTTCGATGAGCGACGTAGTGTGATGTATCTAAAAGAAAAGAACTTTTGTTTCAATTTGGTCAGCCAGCTGTTTTGTGGTTGTCATGGCAAAAATTTTCAGAATAAAAGCATGCAAATTTTGAAAATTTGTACTAACTAAATGGGTAATAGAAAAAGTGAATGTCTACGTAATTTTTGCTACAATGAAAGTTATTCTTACTTTTGCAAACAATCAATGAATGCACTTGTAGAAGTTTGGCGAAAATATAGAGGCACTTGGCTTGAGCCATCCCTGCCTATGAGACGAATCATTGGATCACCTAAAAATGTTGTTGCACCCAGAATTTTATAATTAAAAAAACCTTTCTTCGGTTCAACGTGTTTAAAGCTGTTCAAATCATTGACATCCATCGAGAACTTCAATTTGTTTACATTTTCTCGAAATGATCTCTGAGGCGGTGAGGTGCTAACTAAGTTTGGTTTAACCTTTACAAAAAAAATGTACATACGCAACGCATTTTCGTCATTTCCATCGGCCAAAACCCATCCACTGACCGGGGAGTCTTCCGCTGGAGTCCATTCGATGAAAACACCTCTCGCCTAAACATTTCTTAATTTTGTAAAACAAAATTAAATTTTTGTTTTTACGTTAAACAACAAATAGCTAAAAAGTAGATGGGTAGCAACTCGTAAACTAGATTAAAAACAAAAAACTCACCTTCTCCACAACTTGAAGAACTCCCGAAACGTACGTCTCATCTTCATTGTTTTTTGCTCCGACAGCAGAAAGCCGCAGCACCACCTAAAATATTCTAGATCGCCCACTTAAGAAAAGAAGATACTTTATCATCATTTACAGATAACATACCACATCAGGCATTACAGATCGGCCGGCACTATTCGAAGTAGGCTCTTCCGCCATTTTCCTTCGATTTGCTTCGTTCCTCTTCTTCACGTATTGATAAGCTAATATGGGGATCATACGTTGCGAAGAAATATAAAACACAAAATTTGATTCAAAACTAAATTTAGAGCAGTTTTAGAATTGAAATCTCCGAGTCATAAGTTTCGCAATAAAAATACCGCATGTTCATGTCGAAAAAGCCACGGATAAAAATTGTTCTAGTTGCATCGCGTTCAGAACAGGAGTTAGCCTCAACCGCAAGAATCATTCAACGTTGTTAAAAACCATCGATAGGTAGGTATTCCTACACCGTGTCCATACAATAATTTGGCAAGCAAAAATTGTTTAAGATTTATTCAGACTAAAATTAAAAATAATGATTTAAATGTAGCCGAGTTGATCCCTTCCATTATGGTGCACCTAAAATATGACAATTTAACTTTTATTAAAGCAAGTAAGTTTACCGAACAAGCTTGTTGCTTTAGTTGCTAAACCGCCGCATGCACTTGACTCCATCAACGTTTTTTGCACAAACGAAAAATTGCGCATGCGCACTTTCTGTTGCCAGATCAGATGATACCATTCCAGAAGAATGTTCTCCATTGGAGCCTAAACAAAATTCATAATAAAGAAACTGTATTGAAAACGACCTGTGCAATAATGAAGTCACCCATCTCCGTCGGCACTGCAGTAGCATAATAGTACGGCTCATCTTTATCCCGAAAACGTTCATTTACCAGAATAAAAACAACAAAAGTTATTGTTCACTGAAAAACAAACCTTTTGGTGCTTAAGTAGAATGGCGCCTTCATTAAATACTAACAGGTTTTATATCGGTTTTTCTAAAAAGCAAATAAAAGAGCGTAAAAATTAAAACAAAAAATACCTGCAGAAAGCGGGAAAAGAACTACACGTGACGCTCTTGTCGCCTCGTCGCATCATGCCAGTAGTTTCGCCATCTTTGCGTTCGCCATCATCTTCACGAAGTGCTCTACATTGATGGCTCGATTTCTTGGCGCCCCTGAAAAGCGTAATTTAAAAATGAGTTACTGTATTTATTCAAATTGAAGAGCCCTCTCCAATAAAAGGACCCTTTGGAGGGGGGTTGAATAGAAGAGAAGAAGAAGAAGATAATAGAAGAACCGGCGGTACTATTGGCTTTGGGGGTACACTGCACAAAATTTAAATATTAATTTGATCAAACGAATGTAAATTTAGCGATATGTCGCAAATAGAAGAAATTCATGATCTTCAGTTAGTAGGTTGAAATTTCTAAATTTTGTCTGAAAATTGAGGTAATACGGTCACTTTGTTTTTGTTTTTAGCCTTTCCTTGTTATGGTTAGACATGGTCAAGAACAGGACAAAAGCGTCCCGTCGTGTCGCAGTAATTAGCGGTACATAGTACATGCAATACTTGCCCTGTCCCGAATCCCGTCTCAGCCCGTCCCGAGAAAAATATCGTCCCGGACCATGTCTAGTCGTGGTAGCTCATTAAATTTCTATCCATGTTGCGTTTTCCTGTTATCAAGATCCTCTACTACTATTCGTAACTCCCGTGCCACCCATTTCGCCCTTTATATGCATGCGTCGCTTTAAAACACGACCTTTTTGCAGTTTGTCACCACCGCTACTGTCATGCAAAAGTATTTCTCTCTTTTTCTCCTGTTCCGGAATTTTAGTCGCGAAGAAGAGGCTTTGAATTTTATCATTTTTAAGGCCGATTTCGCCTCTGAAATAATATTTATTGATTCGAATAGCTGAATTTAACGAATTCGTTGAGTCTTTATACATAGATTTTTGAGCAAAATTTCAGAATCTTCTAATCTTTTTGCTACTTAGTGCTTTCTTCAGTACTAGTGCACTTGGGGGTCACTTTTTTTCAAGGTTTTCACTTTTCTGGGGGTAACCGGTAGCGCTGATGCCGAAAATCGCATTTTAAAGTGTTTTTATCAGTGATCAAAAAACGAAAGATCAAAAATAGTCAGTGTTTTGATCGTGAATATTTGTCTTTAAAATGTTCAAAATTTGCATTTAAAATGACAGTTTGAAGTTTGTTTTTGACAACGTGAAATGTCTAATTTTTTATTGACAACCCACCTTAAAAATGTGATTTTCGGCATCAGCGCTATCGATTACTCGCAGGAAAGTGAAAACCTTGGAAAAAAAAGTGGGTCTCCAAGTGCACTAGTACCCTTTTTTCATTTCAGGAGTTTCAAATTTGAGCAAAGCGAATCGAAACCGAAAAAATGGCTGACGGACAAGGTTCAGGAGTTACTACACAACAATCTACTCGTCGTGGAGTGGTTAAACAGGTGAGGATTTTCTTTTGGTTTGTATGTCCGTGCTGTCCACTACAGGAAGAAATTTAAATTTGTCATTAAATCAATGAGTTTAGGTGTTATCTGGTGATGCTATTGTCTTGCAAGGTCAAACAACTCAAGGACCACCTCCAGAAGCTACTGTATATCTCTCCAATGTGACAGCTCCTCGTCTTGGAAAGCGACCAACGGAAACGGTCACAGCTACACCCGATGAACCGTTTGCCTGGGAAGCTCGCGAATGGCTGCGCAAAAAACTCGTCGGACAAGTTGTCACTTTTGGTTTGGATTAGAGTTCACTCATTTTCAAAAACTATCTTTTAGTGAAAGATTTTACTGCTTCTTCTGGACGAGACCATGGCCGTGTGTATCTTGGAGGCACAAGTCTGTTTCATCTAAGCGTGTTGAGTCATTTAGTTTGTTTTAGACCCAGACAACGCGGAAAATGTTGCAAAAAGTGCTGTTGCTGAAGGTCTACTCGAAGTCCGAACTGGAAAGATTTCTGATGAGTACACGCAAGAGTTAATGGCTCTCCAAGAAGAAGCCAAAGCTGGCCACAGAGGGCGATGGGCGGAGAATGCCAACAAATCCAGAGAAGTAAAGCTAAAAATTATGATTTACAAATGAAACAAATTATAGGTCACATGGGTAATTGATAATCCGAGATCACTGGTCGAAAAATATCACCAAAAGCCAATTGATGCTGTGATTGAAATGGTATGGTTTTTTAAACTGACAATGAGTCAAATGCCAAGCTACATGTTTAAGGTTCGTGACGGGTCAACCTACCGGTTAATGCTCTTGCCATCTTTTGAATATATCACTTTGCAATTATCGGGTGTCAAATCACCATCAACTCGTGGATCTGACAGCAAACCAGAACCATTTGCCAACGAAGCAAAGTTTTTCGTTGAAGTTCGACTACTCCAGCGAGATATTCAGGTTTTTATTGAGAGATCAACAAAAAATATTGAAATTAGGTTGTGCTTGAATCAACTTCCAATCAGAATCTTGTTGGTTCCGTTTTGCATCCAAAAGGAAACATTGCTGAATCGCTTCTGAGGGAAGGTTACGCTAAGTGTGTTGACTGGTCAATCGGACTCTGCACGGGAGGAGCTGAAAAGCTACGAACGGCCGAGAAGCAAGCCAAAGAAAGTCGACTACGCTTGTGGCGTGCTTATGCACCAAGCTCTTCGAATGGTCTCTCCGAAGAGAAAGAAGTCGTTCTCTGGAAAGGTTAGTTGCTTTATCATCTTAAAAGACTACCTTTTCTTTTAGGTTGTCGAAGTTGTTATGAATGATTCAATTGTTGTACTAAAAGACGATGGGAAAGAAATCAAAATTCATCTGTCGAGTGTCAGGCTACCTAGGTAAATTTGCCTGTGATAATAGGAGTACTTTCTGTTTAGGGAACAAGGTGAAGAAGGGGCTGCTCGTCCGCCGGTTGGCCGTCAATTCAGGCCACTCTACGATATTCCTTTCATGTTCCAGGCCAGAGAATTTTTGCGCAAGAGGTATTTTCACGCGGTAAATAAAGTTATAAAATAAATTTAGATTGATTGGAAAAGTGGTAAATGTGACTGTTGACTACATCCAACCCAAATCTGAGCAGTATCCAGAAAAGATTTGTTGCACCGTCAAGCAGGTAGAACTTATTGGTTATATAAAAAATATGGGTTTTTTTTTTCAGGGAGATACAAATATTGGTGAGGCATTGATTCAACGAGGACTTTCCAAAGTTGTTCGCCACCGTTCTGATGATGAAAATCGTTCTTCTACTTACGATGCTTTGCTGGCAGCTGAGGCGACGGCTGAGAAAAGCAAGAAGGGTCTATATGCTGAAAAGGTAGTAATTTCTTTGAGAACCCCTCATAAATAAGGGATTTTCGGAAAAATTGTTATAGTGGATATTTTAGAGTGCTGATCGTAAAGATACGCAAAGAATACAAGAACTAGCTGGAGACGCAGCTCGCTCGAAACAATTTTTGCCATATTTGCAAAGAGGTGGACGAAACGAAGGAGTTGTTGAGTTCATTGCTTCGGGATCGAGACTACGGTAATAAGTCTTTATTGAATGTTATTCAACGAAGTTTTAGAATCTATGTACCAAAGGAAACTTGTCTCGTCACTTTCTTGCTTGGTGGTATCAATTGTCCGAAAGGCGCTCGCCCTGGTGGACCAACCACGGAAAGCGAACCCTACCACGCGGAGGCATATCAGTTTACACGAAACTTAGTCATGCAACACGAGGTATTTTTAGTTAATGTAATTTCATTATCGTTGTTTAAGGTTGATTTTGAAGTGGAGGGAATTGATAAGATGGGCAACTTCATTGGCTACCTCTTTGTTCGACAACCTGAAGGAGGGCGTCCACAAAATTTGAGCGAACTTCTCGTCGAACAAGGGTTGGCTACGGTGAGGAATAAAAATTTTTCGATTCTTTATAATTTTAATATTTAGGTGCATCATTTTTCTGCCGAGAAGAGTGGTCATTACAATTCGCTGGTCTCCGCGGAAATTCGCGCTAAAAATGCTAGACGAAACCTGTGGGCTAACTTCAAGGAGGAAGCTGAAGATGAAGAGCGCAAGCAACAGGCTGATGATAAGAGCGAACGAGTAGTAGAGTACAAAAAGGTGAATTAACTTACTTTATTTGAAGATTTACTGTTGTTATAGGTTGCGATTACTGATGTGCAGCGTGGCAATTTTAAATTCTCAGCACAGCTCATTGGAGATGGTCCTAAATTGGAGAAGTTGATGGGAGAGCTCCGAGAATACTTGCAATCTAACCCTCCTATGACTGGTGCCTATCATCCTAAACGGTATTGCATTTTCTCTCAAAGGAACGCAAGTTTCTTTTAGCGGAGAGCTTTGTGTGTCGAAATTCTCATTCGACAACCAATGGTATCGAGCGAAGGTGGAGTCAATCAAGGCTGGAACTGCCGAAGTTCTATACGTTGATTATGGTAAAATTAAACGTTGCGTCCTAATTTAATATTCACTTACAGGTAACCGGGAGACAGTGCAAGCCAACTTACTTGGTGCTCTTCCTCGAGAGTTTGCAACTTCGGCTCCATTCGCTAAAGAATATGCCTTGGCTTTGACCCATATTCCTAATGACAAGGTCAGTTGTGATTCTACTAACGGTTGTAATTTTTCTATTTAGGATTATGCTGCTTCATCGGATCAAGCTTTGGAACAAGTTCTTTTCTCCGTTTCAACGGCAGATCTAAATGTTGAATACCGTGCAACTGGCACCGAGTACGCTCAAGTTTTGATCGAGATTGACGGAAAGAAGACCGACGTCGGTCGACTTCTTGTTGAAGATGGTTATGCTCTGGCGGAGAAGAGAAGGGAGCATCGTTTGCAGCAACTTGTGAATGACTATCAGGTATTTTACAATGTCATCGCGGTTGGTTCATAACAAATTATTTTAGGAGGCAGAGAAAAAGGCACGCAGAGAACGCCGCAACATTTGGGAATATGGTGACTTTACTGGCTCGGAAATCTAACTTATCATTATGTCCTTTGAATTTCTTTTCATAATTTGCACTAGTATTTTTTGTGAATAGATTTTCATTCCGGTATCTGGTCAGTGTTACCGACTGTGTTACTTTTATCTTTCGTTATTGTATATGTATTGTTTTGATTTAAGTAAATTATTGTTTTGGCGCTTTTTGACAATAAAGGGGCTTTTATCGTAAATATCTTCAAAGAATTTGTTGTAACGCGACATGCACAAGTATCAGAAAAAAGTAATTGGTTTTAAATGAATTTAAAATAGATTTGAACGTTCTCGAAAGAAGCTGTTAATTGATAGCACTGTTTTTCTTGTTCGTATTTTGTTTTATAGATGGGTCGTCATAAGGCAGGCCCGTTTGGGCAATCCAATCATAAACACAAAACTGGTGGTCATCGCCCCAAAGGAACAATCAACAAAGAGAGTCGAGGTAATGAGGTTTTCGTATTCTTGTCAGTTCTTACGTTCACTTGACTAACTTAAGCGTAATTTAAAACGCTCTAGAATACTTGCTGACTTTAGGGCGGAAGATTTCTCAGCAGGGGTCGGTTTCTGGTTCAATCGGTACCAAACTTTCGAAAGATGCTCGCAAGTGCAAGGTAAACGTTTGGCAGAAACGAGTGCCTATTATTCATTTGAGGCTAGCCAAATACGTCGTCGAAAAGTGGAAGCTGATTCAAAAGTTAAAGAATCTTTGGGAAGAGATGATAAACCGCCCGTGCTCGTTGTAGGTTTTTGATTGCTATGTTATGGTTGTAAACTAGGATATCAGCATTTTTTTTTGCTTTAGTCTTTGGTAACTTTGGGAGGAACAACGCCTGCAAACGAACTGATTCAACATCTATCCACTGTTGATGAGACGATAACATCTACTAAATTGGGACTAGCGCAGTATTTCCGGTTAGTTTAATGTAGTTAAACTTTTGAAAATTAATTTAGGATACCGCGTCTTAAAATGAGGCTTGGCTTCCTGTCTCCATCTACAGAAATCTTAGAAGATGTCCTAAATTCGTTAAAAGTGGGTGGCTTAGTTTCATATTTTTTTCTTAATATTATATGGTTTAGGTTACTGATGTCGTTTGTCTAGTGTGGCCGATGTCAGGGGAACTGTCTCCCAAAGAAGAGCTTTTAATATCGTCAATGTTGGCTCATGGGATCCCAACAACCATCAATCTCGTGTTCAATAACGAGAAGCAATTATCAGCGAAGCAACGTGATCTTCAATGGAATAATCTTAAGAAAACGATAGGAAGATAGTAAGCTCGAAAATCCAGAAACAAAATATTATGCGAATTAAGCTCGATTCCAATGGAGAAGCTTTTAAAGATGGAAACCCCGAGCGATGGGTTAAAACTGCTGCGTTTGTTGGTAGACTGCAAGAAGAAAAAGCTACTTGTTCAACAGCGACACGCTCATATGCTTGTCGAACGTTTGAGCACGGATAATGCTAATGTAAAAACTCACTGGTTATCATAAATTGTTTATCTTAGGAGAACAAAGGCGTTTGCACGCTCCTTGCTTCTGGCTATGTGCGTGGGCTTGCGTGGAACGTCAATAATTTGGTTCACTTGCCAGGGCTTGGCGAGTTCCAAGTCAGTCAATACTCTTATTCTAAGAATCGAAAAATTGTTTAGGTCTCGCAAATCTATCGTCATGAAGATCCTATAACCGTGAAAGGAAATGAGGTGAGTTTTACAATTTACGGCCTTGATGAGATAAAAATTAGAAACCGATTGACCAAAATGGACAACTTGTCGCGGAAGCTCAGCCTACAAAGCAAGAAAGTCTACAAGTTTGTAAGCATTTGCGATGCCACTTTTTTGAGGGTTTAGGCAGAGATCATTCCGGATCCAAACGAAGGAGAACAAATATTGTTGGATGAAGATCTAAAGCGAAAAGAAGAGGATTGTAAGATTTTGTTGATCTGCACTATCTATTTTTGCTTTAGTATTTGTGGCTCCAGAGAAAAAGAAATTGCCAAAAGGTACCTCTTCATATCAAGCAGCTTGGATTTTGGAAAGCGATGAAGAAGAACGGGAAGGAAGTGAAGACGAAGACGAAGATGAGGAAAACGAAGATCAAGTAAGGTGTATTTTTTTTATCCAAACGTCGCTTTGTTCTAGGATTCTGAAGCCGATCAAATCAACGACGATGTTGATTTAAAATCGGGTGATGAAAGTGATGTTGCTGAGGAAAGGGTATGCACGTGTCATATTGAACAAATTACACTTACACGTAATACAGGAGCCTATGGAGGATGATGTTGCGGAGACGGAATTGGGTGACGATGAGAACAATGAGATCGATATGGATGAAGCTGCGGAGTTTTCACGGCAACGACAAAATGAACGGTGGCCAGATGAAATTGATACGCCAATGGACACACCCGCTCATATTCGTTTCCAAAAGTATCGCGGATTAAAGAGCTTCAAGTTTGTTTGCTTTGCTGTTGACTCTAACAATAACTTACAGAAACTCACCTTGGGATGCGAATGAGAACTTACCATACAACTATGCGCGTATCTTCAAATTCCACAACTTTAATAAAACAAAAAAGAATGTTTTGAAGGTTAGCTTCTGCTGATGTTCAACAACCCGTTCGTTTAGAATTCCAAGCACGATGAAGTGGGTGAAACTGTTTTACCGGGAAAGTTCATCACTCTTCGCATTGAAGCAGTCCCAATTAGCTACTTGGGTCAGTAAATTTTTGCTACAGCATAGATAACTTTATTCTAGCAACAATTCGTGAAGAGGCTCCACTTGTTCTTTATTCTCTATTGCCTCATGAGCAGAAAATGTCGGTGAGTACTTTTAATTTGTTAATTTCATGAGAGGATTTAATAAGTAGAAGATAAATTTAGGTAGTCAACATGGTGATTCGGAAACATCCTTCTTGCAAAACGCCTATCTTGAACAATAGCGAACTCTTGTTTTATGTTGGATTTAGGTAAAGCGTTATTTTCACATACCTTATAGTTTAGTGCTCACTTGAAAGCTTGAAAAATTTTTTTTAGAAAGTTCGAGGCACAAGCTCTTTTTAGTCAACATGGATTGGGGGATAAATTCAAGGTATTGGTATTGTTATGCTTTTGATTGCATAAAGCTTTGTAGATGGAACGCTATTTACCCACAACTGGACCATGTGTTGCGACCGTGTTTGCACCAATTACTTATCCGCCAGCTACAGTGTTAGTCTTTCACAAGACGCCAGATGGTAACCAGGTAGTTACCTTTTTTTTTACCTTTTTTACTAATTTCTAATTTAGCAACTGGCTGCTACGGGTTTGCTTCTTGACAACAATCCTGACCGGATAGTCTTGAAAAGAATTGTTCTTTCCGGACATCCTTTTAAAATCAATAAGCGCTCGGCTATCGTCCGCTACATGTTCTTCAGTAGAGGTGCTGTGTTTCGAGATTCAAATTAATCGTAGAATTTAGATGATGTTGAATGGTTCAAGCCAGTGGAACTGCACACCCCTTCTGGTCGCCGAGGACACATAAAAATGGCAATCGGTAATTATAGATTCCCCTTCTGGCTTGAAACTTAATTCAGGTACTCATGGCCATATGAAATGTCGTTTCGATCAACAGCTTAACGCACAAGATGCCGTCATGATGAACCTCTACAAGAGGGTGTTCCCAAAATGGAGTTATTCGGCCTATCTGTCAAATGATCGACCTAAAACGGTATTTTGAATGACAATGGGTAGATTTAACCGCTACTTGCTTTTAGACTACTTCAAAGAAGGAAGTCGTTGCTGCTATGGAAGAATGATTGATTTGTTTTTGTTTGTTGAGTTCTGTTAACATTGTTGTTTTGATTTTATTGTTGATTTTATAAAGTTTATAGTTTTGTCGCTCTTGTAAATACGAAGACACGTACCTCTAGCCAGAAAGAAATTGGGGAAAAATAAGTGAATAAGGGTTTGGCTTGTGAACAGTGAATTGGCTCAAAACCACTTTCTATGGCTTTATTATGGATCTAATGGGCACGTAAAACACAGAAAGAACTATTTAACGCGCCGGAAACCTGTTTTTTTAAATAAAACAAAAGTTATTAACGTGTGTAGTACATACTGATGGCTTTGGTTTACGTCATAAAAATTTGCAAACAGCCATGAATTTTGAGGCACCAGCGTAGTGGAGCGAAGCATTGCTGGTGATTTTCTAGTTGCGCTGATCGGTCGATTCGGTTTTGTTACCATCTTTCTTTTTCTATCTCGTTCTCCCTTTTTTTTTTATTTTTCCCATAAAATATGTTCCGGTTCAAAAATCGGATCTCCCAAATCCTAGCTTCCCAAGTTTGTTAGGAACAGCTTATATGTCGCTTGTAAAATTCTATTCGATAAAATTTTTAAACTCCTAAACACATGACATTTATTAGAAAACCATACAAGAACAGTAATTCGTGTAATTCAATGATGGCACAGGCAGAAGTTACGGGTTAGTCCAAAACATGCCTTATACATCCCTACTGAAAACACAATCCCAAGCAAGAAAAAAAAGACACGTATAAAACCGGGAAAATAAAACAATTACAGAAAAGGGTAACGGGGTTATCACAAGTCCCAGACGGAGATTAGAGATCATGCAATAAAATTGTTAACAGTTATGATAAAAAGATATGCAATTATGATTTGCTTCATTTTTATGCATTCATTTTGTTGAGAAGAGTGGGCCATCAAGAAAACCTAAATTTAGAGAATTACGCACGAAAATTGTCCCTAGCATTGAACCATTATGTAGTTTACATTCGAAAATATCCAAGAATGAATATGATTCTAGCATTTCATTTCCTCGCCCGATGGAACAAACAAAACAAGGTATTTTAATAATTTTATAAGCTAGAGAACTTTTAATTACTCGTTCAGGTAGAGCTTCTGAGATCGAGGCCAAAAGATGGGCTGCACTCATTCAGAGCTTTCACGATCTCCCAATAAATGAGACAAAAAACAACGGACCATTGTTGATAGAGGTCAGTTTTTCAACCATAATGAATTAAAAAACCAAAATCTACCGTATTGGAAGCGTGGCTAACCCATTCGACACTTTTGATAGGGCTCAGGGGTCGTCCGCGTGTTGGTGAGCTGATGATTTTGATTGTTGTTTCTCTCGCGAACCCCTGCATAATAGGTCTGGAAGGCTTGCTCTTGTTGAATGTCAAAACGGCGAATTGGTGGCCGAGGAGTATTGTTGGCAGCAGCACGTGGTACAATCTCAAGTTAACGTAAAAAAATGCAAAATGAGTAGAAAGAGTACCGCGTTTGGCGCGGCAACGGTACGCTTCTGCGGGGTTTGCACATTCATCTGCTGATAGTTTGGCCGTGGAGTGCCACTTTGAGGAAAGTAAAAGCCCTATAAAGAAATAATTTCTTTAATTGCTAATAGGTTGCAACCTTTCCTTCACTTTCAATCAGGTCTTTTCCTGCGGCAATCCAGGGCAAAGCGAGAGCCTCGGTTATCGTGCACCTAGAAATATCAAAGTATTCTTAAGTCGATGTGGAAACTCACCTCTTATTGGGCTCAAACGTTAAGATGTGGTCAATAGTTTCTTTGCAGGCATGAGATATGGGCACGGTTCTTGGAAAGTGATACTGGCGATTCCTAAACACACCTTCGTTTTAAAAATAAATGCAAAAAACTTTTGGATTTCGACAATCTTGTGATTCGACATGTCCTCCCGGTAGGGCATCGTGTCAGTGCAGATCACAAACGCCACTACACCAACAGACCTAAAATGAGCAATAAGGGCAATAAATTCACAGATCTCACCAAACATCGGCTTTGAAAGCATTGTAAGCTTGTCCCAGAAGAATCTAAATTTTATCGGTTAGTAAAAACAATACACACAGCAACGACAAATTAACATAATATAATATAATACAGAGAAATAACTAACATAATATACTTAAGAAATACCATAATTATATTAACCAACACACCTCCGGAGCCGAATACGACCTTGATCCGCAGAATGTATGTGAGAACTCGTTTTTCACCTTAATTTAATAATACAAGAACATTAAAGATAATCTCACTTGTCGCGAGAATCCAAAATCAGCAATCTTGACGCTTTTTCCAAAGATGATGATGTTCTCGAGCTTGAGGTCACGATGAGCAATATCTCGTCCATGCAGGTAGGCGACAGCTGAGCAAATCTGAATCAAAACATAGACAGCCTAGACATAAGAGAGCTCACCTCATAAATCCAGCGTTGAGCTTGAAACTCGGGTACTGGTCCGTTTCGCTGGACATGGCTCAGCTAAATCAAAGCATTCAACAGCTAATTGTATTTGGCAAACCATATCTCCGCCAGCCCCATACTCCATCACAAGAAACACGTATCCGATGAGTTTCGATTCGTAATGACTGCAGAGGCGCACAATGTTTCGATGCTCCAACATCTTCCAGCAGACTAAATTCAATGTATTAACTATAGCACAACACTAGCTTTACCTATCTCACGCGGCAAGAACTTATTCCGGAAATCGGGCGTCACTTTGTTTTTGTTGATCATCTTGATAGCAATCTATAAGGAAAATTTGAACCGTCCAACAAGGAAAAAAATACCGTGGCTCCTGAGTAAATCTGAGCCGTTATCACTTTGCTATAGCGTCCACTTCCTAATTTCACTGAGTGATCCAACGAGATGCCCTTGTCGGCGAAAAGCTTCTTGATGATCGTATTTGGATCATTTGGTGGAACCGATGAGACGAGCTAAAGAAGAACGTAATTAACATTCAAGCTTTTATAAAAAAATAAGATAAACAGGCCGATTTAAAGGACAAAGCTTGTACCTGATTTGGCTTTTGTTGCTCTTGGAAATCATATGGCGATCGTGTGTAGTTTTGAGGCGGATATGGAGAAGCATGAGGAGCAGCGCCGTAGCCAATCGAGCCTGGTCGGCCCTGTTGAGCAGTGTAGTAGCGATTGAGGTGCACGATGGGGCCGGTTGAGGGAATTGTTGGATTGCTCTGTTGCCAATTTAACTCTCGACGAACAGTCGGAGTCGACGCGTGATAACGATGCAGAGATGATGGATCGGGATAATTGTTGTTTTGGTCTTTCACGGCATTCCGATTGTGCACATGATCTAAGATGGAAAAAATTGATCCTTTTCACAGTTTTCATTTACGAGTAGCAACAGCAACGATGCACTAATCAAAGCAAAAGAACTCTTGTTAACACAATAGCAAATGCTTTTGTTCAGTACTTTTCTAAATCTTGCAATTCTTCTATTGTATTTCATGTAGTAAACTTTTAGCTAGTGCCACCCTTTTATTGGGTCAATGCATATGAAATAGCTAATCCATGGAAATTTCTCCACCAAAGCGGCTATCTAATTCCTGTTTGGTTAGAATTGAAAGTTATAATCTTAAGCCAATAACAGCGGGGCAACTTTTTTTTATTTGACATGAAATGATGGAGAAACTTTTCGATCAACTCAACTTTGATGTTCTTTTGAACCAAAGTTCTATTAGCATGATATTTTTTTAATCAACATGCTTTCAGTCAACAATCAAAGATTTCAGTGAATTTTTATCAATATGTTTTTTGAGTTCTGAAAACAATTTGAAGCGATAAAGCCTGGGATTTCTTAATGAAAAAGCTTTTTATTGAAAACGCTCATGAAAATCATGATTGCTTGCAATAGTTTTTTTCCAAAGCTGGAATCTTTGATCAAAAAGCTGACTATTGCATAACTTTTCACTAGCAACAAATCATAAAAGAACTTTTTGGAGTTTGGTGATTGGTTGGGGAAATCTGGGAAAAATTTAGCCATTTCAAGCATTGACCCAATAATTGTTTCTAGTAGATCGTAGCTTCTTTTTATGAAAGCAAAATCAAAAAACTTCAAATCTATACCTCCCGATCGACCGTTGTAGCTTTTCGGCGTCAGAGTTTGCCCATTGTTCGTATGGTCACCACGGTACATCGAATGCCTCACTCCCTAAACAAAAACACGTTGAAGTCGCCCGTGAAAAGTGAAATCGATCGAACAATGAGTCAACAAAGCAGAAAAACAAGAAAAGTAATAAAAAAACTTACTGCAAGAAATTTGGCAAATGAAAAGAATGAAAAAAATTTAGCATCGCTCGCCGTTTAGGAGGCTTTATGCAAATTTTATGCAAATTTTAGGATCAGCTCGAGATTCACATCGATCCATCGAGTTTATTTGCGAAAAGGGAGTTGAACACTTTGGACAAATGCATTCTAACATTTTCAACTCTGGGATTGGAGGTGAGTCTTTGTATTGAAAGATATTTTCTAAAATTTCAGGCGGATCGCCTCATCAACGAGGCAATCAACGTGCACTTTCCGGCGATTTTGCTCTACGAAGAGAATGGTAGCGTTTGAATGAAAAATACAGATATTTAGTTAATCTAAGTGCTATTTCAAAGGCAATTTTCCATTCCAGATCAAATAAGCCAGGTTCTGGCAGGTTTCTAGGCTTACCTGGTCTAGCTTTACAGGTCTGGTCTACAACAAGTTCTTGTTGCTTTTGTTCAGAAGCCAGGCCTGGATTTGACTTCCGGGTCAAGCTCCGGTCAGGGTTGAAACACTTGAGCCATCTAACATCGGATTTACCAGATTATTCGGTTTACTGTACTGGAGCTTGGAGTTGCACGGTACTAATAAAGTTCGAGGAGGGCACTTTGACTAGACTTGGGAGTGGGACAAATGCGACCTTTTTTTTGCGCACCTCTTTTTCCGCACTTAGCCTATTAGCGCACCTTTTTTCGCGTTTTAAAAAAAGCTCTAAAAAGCTAATATTAACCAATTTCTATTCCAAAAGTTGTTTTTCTAGGTAATTTTAGGGCGTAGAATCGAAATTTTGACATATCAGAGCTTGTGGAAGCGAACGGACGGAGTTATACAAAGAGAAAAATCGACAATTTTCTGTAATTTGATCTAGTCGTTTTGTCTTTCAAATTGGTTCCACACACTCTGTTATGTCAAAATTTGAATTCGACACCCTCAAATTACCTAGAAAAACAACTTTTGGAATAGAAATTGGTTAATATTAGCTTTTAGAGCTTTTTTAAAACGCGAAAAAAGGTGCGCTAATAGGTTAAGTGCGGAAAAAGAGGTGCGCAAAAAAAAGGTCGCATTTGTCCCACTCCCCTAGACTTTGACTATTTTACGCGTGTTTTTTTCTAGTTTGGTTTTGCATTTTCTGGGGTAATATTTGGGGTAATAAAATACGCCTAATCTATTGGTGATATTTTTAGTGTATTTTGAATAAGTTTTAACCTTGTATTTCACCCCTGACCGCATTTTCTAGTGTTGCGGCACTGCAACAGTTATACTTCTGCTAGCTCAACAAAACATTAACAAAGAGTGTTTAAAACTTTCTAAAAATATCATCAATAGATCCAACATGTTTGATTATCCCAAAAAAAAATGAAATAACATTGGTAAAACGGCCGAAAAATACGATCTGACCAAATCAGATCAAACTTTATTAATACCGAATATCTTGTTAAAATAAAAAACTATTAGGTGTGAAAAAGTAATCCACGTTTTTAACGTTTAAATATAAAAGACCATAAGTTCCGTTAAAATAATTTTTATTCAACGAAGTAATCACCATTCGAAAGAACAACCTTTTGCCAACGTTCTACAAGTAAAGACATTCCACGATAATAAAAATCTTGGTCCGTAGAGGCGAAGAAAAGATCAACCTCGGTTTTGACATCTTCTTCGGAATTGAACCGTTTATTGGCCAAAAAGTTAGACAGAGACAAAAATAAATAATAATCAGATGGAGAAAGGTCTGGACTATAAGGTGGATGTGGTAAAACCTTCCATCCAACACTCTGGATTTTTTTGTCGAGTCTGTAAAGAGACATGTGGTCGCGCGTTATCGTTCATGCGATATCCATTTGTCCAACTTTTTGATAAAATTCATGGCATTCAAGCGTTTCCTTACGGTTGACCCATCACAATTTAATGTAAGGCCTATTTCTGAAGAGGTTGAACGAGGGTTTTCGAGAAGACAGCGTCTCATTTGGTCATCAGATAAAAATAAAAAACGTGGATTACTTTTTCACACACCTAATATCATAATCAAAAAAACTATCATAATCAAAAAAACTATCGTAAATCTCCCAAACTTTATTAGTACCAGTTGCACTGTTATTTTTATGAATGTAGATCTCGCTCAAAGCGCGGTGATCTCTCAGATCGGCTTCTTCCTCCCAACCCTCAACAATTTCGCGCAATTCTTGGGAAACGTTTTACAAGTATAGTTTGACTATTTTTGTGTACGAATCTCTTTAAGGTTTTTCGAAATCTCCTTCAACAAATCCGGGCTTTCTACTCATTGAGGTTTAAAGAGAAATGGGATTCTCGATGAAAAAAAACTTTCAGTAATACCGAATTGCAAAAAGTCGGCGATTGGACACTGACGAGAAGTTGGCGGACACTTGGCGATTTGTTGTCGATTTTGATGCAGGTGAGATAAAAGTACTGTAGCAGTGAGATATTGTAGCCAGCAGTACTGAGCAGTACAGCAGCAGTGAGATATTGTAGCCAGCAGTACTGAGCAGTACAGCAGCAGTGAGATATTGTAGCCAGCAGTACTGAGCAGTACAGCAGCAGTGAGATATTGTAGCCAGCAGTACTGTAGCCAGGAGTACTGTAAAGACTAGTGAAAGAGTACTACATCTGAGAGTGCTGTAAGAAAGGCACTGTAATTCAGTTAAGAATTGTAATGTCCCATAGGGTACTGTAGCAGTGAGATATTGTAGCCAGAAGTACTGTAAAGACCCACTTTAACTTCCTAAGTTACTTCATCTTCACAAGCAGACTCAAATGCAAACTTGCAAAGCATTTTTTTTCAGACCGACGAGATTCTCCTCAATCACGACGCTCTGAAACGTGACTGGAACCTCTACAGAAAGTAAGTAAAAAGTTTATCGCAAGAAAACATTTTGAAAAATCACAAATTTCCTATCCCTTCTGTTGAATTTGTTGAATTTGTCGAGTTTCTAAAGTTTTTTTTAAAATTCTTCATAAATCACTTTCAATTCTCACCGATCGATCACTTGACAAATGTGCACATTTTCGCACAATTCTTGTCCATAGCCTATCAAAGTATCGAAAATATTCGGTTCTGTTGAATTTTCTAAAAAAAAAATTTGAATGGAAATAGCTTTACTCAAATGCAAGATCGAATACTATCAAGAATTTAAGCAATTTTTCTAGTTCTTTCAATTAATCCGTTTTTCTAAAGCGTGTCAACTTTTGAAAAGTATCGTAATCATGTCTATAGTGCGCTTCTCTTGACTTTTTTTTCTTTTTTTCATTTTCCTTTTAGAAAATTACCATCCAAGCCATCAGTTTTCACTTGATCAGCTGAATTTTGATATTATTTGATGAGGAAGGGGGTGGGACAAATGCGACGTTTTTTTTGCGCACCTGGACATTTGCGCACCTTTTTTTTGCTGGAAAAGGCCTTAGACAAGGCCGTAGAGCTTCAAAAATGTTTCCAAATCAGGGAATCGTATGCGTAGATTCCGAATTTCGACAAATCACACCTCGCTGACACGTCAAATTTGGGCTAAAAGGCAAAAACTGCGGAAAAGCGTTAAATTGCGTAGTTTTTGCCTTTTAGCCCAAATTTGACGTGTCAGCGAGGTCTGATTTGTCGAAATTCGGAATCTACGCATACGATTCCCTTATGTGGAAATATTTTTGAAGCTCTACGACCTTTTCCAGCAAAAAAAAGGTCGCATTTGTCCCACCCCCATGCCCCATGAGGAATCACAAAGCTCAATTAATAATACCAAAATTGAGTTGATTGAATGGAAAATAGCCATAGATTTCGATAGTTTTACTAAAATCTTTTAGTCTTTTAGAAAACACACTTTAGCATTATCATATCTAAACAGATTTATTTCCGTAATTTTTGAAAGTTGACACATTTTAGAAAACCTTTTAGCAAAAACCCTTACCAAATTGATCAAACGGACTCTTCTGTGCTCGATATCTCGTTTTCATCTCATAGTCAGCTATCAGAATTACCAAAATAATAGAATAGACAATTAGCGCCAAAATACAAAACACCGTTCCCCAGCGACACATTTCTAACTCATAAGGGAAAAGTTGTTGAGTGAATCGATATGAAATTATATTTTTTGTGATACTCAACTCAAAACGAGTCGATTCCCTTTTGTCCCAATCAAAAATTGTATGCGAGTGAGGGGGGAAGGGATTGTCTCTCAAAATTGTCAACTCTTTTTTTGAGTCATTCGAGATAATTGGGTGCGTGTGTAGTCAACCAAGTGGTCATCATAACGAATGGGTGGTCTGATTTTACACTGTTATCCGTTATCCGTTATCCGTTTTTCATAATCTGATATTTCCCTACTGTTTTCTAATATTTTTCTAATACTTTTTGAAGTCAATTTCTCTAAACGCTGTATTTTTAGATCACTAGAAACCGCTCAACACAACCCATCGCAATTTGATGTGAGTGTCGATGAGTTGCGACCTCTCTTGATCGCTCTCACCACAATCGATGCCCAGTTGATGCATGGAGATGCGCTCAGGGTTGGTTTTAATATTTTTTTTGTACTTATGAATATATTAAGCTGACCGATTAGTTCGTAGAATTTTTTTAATCAACTTTTAAAGTATAATTTCTCAAAAAGCCCACCATCAATTTTTCTAAAAATTTTGCAGCAAATATACCTATCATTGAAAAGGTTTTTGCCAAAATATGAGACTAATCGTACGGCTATTTTCGAAGATTTCATTAGTTGATTGGTTCCGGGCGCCTTTTGAGGGAGCTGTCTTCAGTCGAACTTTCCATAGTTTAAGTTTAAGTTAAGTAGTTCTTTTTAAGTTTTACTAGCTTTGCAATAATAAGATGAAAGTTTAGAACTGTTATGAGCAAAGTTTCGGCGAATTGGATGACGATCAGAAGTTCCGGGATCGGATGAAAAGCTCAATCATTGACATGTACTCGCAATGGGAAGCCACAGCTGGTATGAAACTTTTAAAATAACATAAAACTTATCATAACTTTTTTTTTGTGCCACTGAATCCGATAGCTTATTCAATATTCTAGTAGCCGATGTGCCGGACAAACGCCAGCTCACATCATTGATCTGTCTCGGCGTCTTTTATCATCTCCATTTCGGTGGAAAGGACAAGAAAGTCGTGAAAACTTTGTGGAACAGTCACAAAAAGGTAAAGAGATTTTATTGGACAAGACCAAACCGATAAACTTGTCCTCAATTTTTATTCTGTAACAGATTTACATAATTTAGATCTAATAAAAAGTAAGAGACATTTGCAGAACTATCTTACTTTTCAGATTGTGGCCTTTCACCTCATCGGGAATATCGTTTGGCTTCCTTGCTGGTTCATTTTAAGGGAAATTCCAGAAATGCGGAGTCTCGTCGACAAGAAAAGTCTTCAATTCGTGCAAACAACCAAGTAAAAAGATTTGATATAGAATAATAGATGAAAAGTTTAATTTTTAAACCAGCCGAAATTTTAGGGAGTCTCTCTACAAAGAGCAGAGCTCAGGAATGATCGCCGAGGCGCACGCGATGTGCACCGATTGTGAAGCCTGGGAGGCCGATTTTCGGGTAAAATTTGAGATATTTAAAAACTACAGTAGCTAGATATAGGTTCAGATAAATTGAATATCTAAATCAATTCTGTATCAAAAAAATTTTCAGTTACAACTCGAGCCAAACGGAAGACATTCGACGAGGCACGCCGCTGACTGTATCAAGCTGGCCGATCTTGTTTTAAAGGTAAAAGTTAATTGCTAGATTTAGATAAAGGTAGATAAAGTATTAGATAAAGTATTAGATTTTAAATATTAGTTAATTAATTTTCAATTCAAAACTTAATCCTAAACTTTTCAGGGTGCTCGTTTATGCGACACAATGTGTCGCCTCTTGCGCACCGTGCTCCATAGTGAAGCGAAAGAGAAACGAATGACGAAAAGCGATTCGATCAAAATATTTCAAGTTATACAATCTATCAAGGTACAAAATTCGTAAGTTTTTTTATCATTCTTGATCATTTTTCAGTCAATCGCTCGTCTTTTCACCAAAAAATGGTCGATTGTGTTGGAGGTGTGTCAAATGGCCGCACATCAATACCGGTAACTTTGATAAAATACGTCTTTGATAGTTAATCTTAATAAAATCCATTGATAAACGATAATCTTTGAATCTTTTTAAAGCCACTGACAAATTTTCGGAAGAATCTGTCTTGAATATTATGTCATTTAATTCAGCACAAATTAGGATCTTAATGAGATGCTGTATGTCTATTAAATGATGATTTAACAATAGACAAATCGTTTTTTTTTAAATTTTTCATTCTTTTTTTGAGCTACTATCAAACTTTCAGAGAAATCTATCTTGGGTATACCAGAGATTTTTATTTATCGCAATCTTGACTGGAGCAACTTTGACAGATAATCTTAATCTATTCTGTAGAAAAACAGCTTCTCTGTGGATTCTATTTGGCACTAAATTGAGCAATTAGCAAGTTTAAAGCCAAAAATTTCAGCTGTAACGCGCTTTTGATCGTTGGAAAGGGGAGAACGACGTGTCGAGAGTCGGGAGAAATCGAGCGGCTCAATGCGTGGAATGTGGCTGCGGAGGCATTGCTTAGCACCGGTGACTTTCATTTTTTTTCATATATTTTCCATATATTTTAAGTTTTAAGTATAGAAATGCTTCGGATACAAGATTTTAAGCCACTATTGACCGGGAAAACTTCAGATTCGCGATCTCGCCTCCTCGTCGCCGGGATTGCTCTGGAAATGGGCGTCTACAAGGTCTAATTTGAGCCTTTTTATTGAAAATTTCAATGTTAAATTTAAATTTAAATTCAATATTTTAAGAATTACAGTAAATTTTAGTTAGCTTACCAAATTTGAGTTTTAGAAAGTACTTCGTAGCGCCGAGGCGACCCAATTGGAGCAGCTGTTGACGAGAATTGACACACTCGGGAGGCCAAGGAAACTCATCACAAAGTTCGTAAAACAACTTAAAACAAATATATCTAGTTTTTAGATATATTAGGTTGGCCGATAAGTCTTTAGACACTTTTTTTATAAATCTTTTTATAAATGGAAAGTTTACCAATTGACCTCTTTCTTTTTTTCTTCTAATGACACCAGAATAGGTTTCTTTGAAACAAAGTGGCTAAATCGCGTAATCGAGTGCATTTTTGATTTTGACTGACCGAATTCGCATCTCCGAACAAAAAACAGAAACAGGAATTT
Organism: Mesorhabditis belari; assembly: GCA_958450365.1. Taxonomy (NCBI): domain Eukaryota; kingdom Metazoa; phylum Nematoda; class Chromadorea; order Rhabditida; family Rhabditidae; genus Mesorhabditis; species Mesorhabditis belari. Next base: position 2,400,148 of record CAUEEP010000938.1, read on the forward strand.
CTTAAGACTTCAACGATCTTTTATAGAAAAATTTTAGGGTTTTCTAATGGAGGAAGCCGTAGGTCAATAGGTGAATTGGTTATTTCTAAATAGCTTTTTAAAATGAATTGTCCGAAGACTTATCGGTCAATTTTGCAGATAATAAATCTTATTTTCAATTTAATTTAAAAATTAAAAGAACTGAAATTTCCAGGGTTACCGATTGCTCGTTTCTTTACTGGGAGCGCTCGATCTTTTCTCTCTATTTTGACTCGATCATCGACATCCAACCGACAAGAGAACAGATTGAAGTAAGAAAAGTAAAACTGACTTAATATCCAAATTATGCTATAAGATTTGTTTTTAATATTTCAATTTACTTTCAGTGTTTCGTTTGCACAATCGGTGACTGTGCCGCGTTGACCTCCCGAGCTTCTCATGTCGCCGATCGGGCATTGTTGCGCCGATTTCAAAACGATATCTATCATTCAATGCAAAAGGTTACAAAAAAATACATTTTCAAAATAATTATTTAAAGTCTATATGAATCTAACAATAATTCCAGGGTCTTTTGTATACAATGTGTGGCGATATCGAGAACGATCTCCGAATTCTCATCCATAAACACTTAGCCGTCGATGAAAAGGACAAAATATCGCCTAGAAAATTCGCGTTTTACAAGGTTTTCAAAATTTCAGAACTAGGTTTAAACTATATTTTAGAATCTTCTAAAAGATCCGCAAATCCGTCTATTCGATCGGGTGCTTGATGTGAGAGGTGAGTGAGATCAATTTTGGAATCTTTAGTTTTTGTTCCCTAAATATTACATCAAATTTCTCTTCAGAATTTGTCGAACGTTACTTGGAGAAGACTTTCTATAATTTGACCGTCGTTGCTCTTCATGATCGTCACACGTATACAAGAATGGCCGGACTGGCTTTTACAAGATACCAACTCCAACTGATCGATGGGCATCTACCGCATTTCAAGTGGGTAAAGAAAAGCTATTAAGCTGTCGAAAAAAATCTTTTTTTTTCCTTTTCGTACTTCCGTTCCATACATTCAGCCAATTTCTTGTATAGGTTTTATAGATTTTTACGAAAAACATGTGTTTTTACGATCGAATTTGCTTGAAAGTGAACCGAAATTAACTTAAAAGGATAGGAAATTGAACAATAAACACTTTTTATTTAGAGAAAAAGATAGGTTAATTGGTGAATTTGTGATTTTTCAAAAGGAAGTACGAAAAGGAAAGAAAAGACTTACTGGACAACCTAATAATGGCGCAAGGGTATGAGTCTAGCATAAGGTAAACTAGTTTATAATCATGGTTACACGTGTTACAAACACAGATAGAGCCTGGATATATTTGTGGTACGTAAAGCTACTGCACTTTCAGCCTCGACCAAGGCCTAGATGTGATCTCCGTGATGAAGAACCTCGGCCAATTCGTCACCAGCTACAACTACAGTCTAAATCAACAAGTATATATCAAATATGTCTAATTTGTTACAAAACCTGTTCAGGTATTCATCGAGAAAGACTCTGCCTCGAAATTCCTCCGTGTTCTCTCCGCTCAACACGTTGCCAACTCGTTGAGATCTCATGGAACAGGTTATTTATTTATATCTTGTTTTGTATTAGTTTTTTTTGAAAGCATTTTGTCTCCTTTTTCTAAAATCCCCTTTCCAGGTGTCCTCAACACGGCTGTCAATATAACATATCAATTATTGAGGTTAATACTTTAAAAAATATTGCCCATAAACTGATATTTAGGAAAAAGATGGCCATAGTGTCTCAATTTTTGGCCGAAGAACACGTGAAAGCACAGCTGCAACGAGAAGTTCGATATTTTGAGGAAAATGGGGAATCGTTGCAGAGATTGGTAGAGAGGCTTCAAAACTAAAAGTTTACAAATCTAAGAAATTTTAGTATCCAGTGAAAAGAGCTGAGAAATTCAATCGAGCCATCACTCAATTGGGAATGGAAGGAGAAGAGTCGTATTTAGACAAATTTCGACAAATCGTTACACAGGTTGGAGAGGATTACTATGTAAAAAAAGCGACATTTAAAAAGTGCTTAAGAAAAAGCTTCCGTAACCCTTAGATATCAAAATTTACTAAAAGTATTTTAGATTTTAGTTTTTAAAGAGAATTTCCAAACCTTTCAAACTTCTATTCTCAGATCGGCAACGCGTTGGGCGTGGTGCGTGCTTTGACGACAGCGGCTGCACTGGAGGCGTCACAAGCGAAACAAAGTGATGTCGACGAGAGTGATCGTGGGTTTTTCAAGGGTTTACTTCCTCTAAAACTTAATATATTTACTTGTAAAATATCAAAATACTGATAATTATAGAATCCTTAAACTTTTTAGCTTAAACTTTAGTCCCACTCACCGATCCGACCCAGCAAACCCCGGAGATTTTCACCGTTGTCAAGGATCTTCTCAAGGAAGTTCGCGAGCAGACCGGAAGAAACAGGAATTATATTAAAGTTAGTGCTTGATAAATTTTCATTTATATATATATATCTAATAAAAATCTTATATCTAACCATAATCATATTCAATTTTAGATGCTAATCAATGTGTTTCGTAGTGGATTCGCTGATCAAACGAAGTACTCTCATTTAGCTGGCTTCTATGCGGTGATACCACCACTAACGGTTGGAAAAAACAGTATCAAGCTTATGTTAATATTATAAGCTTTATAATATAATCGTATTAATTATACTATTAAATATATTCAGGTGAACTACGTGGAACACATGTTGACATGTCGAGAGCGATTGAGAAAGCGATCACAACAAGGAAAAGAGATCACATTTACCGATGATGGCTTTGTGATGGGTGAGCCTTCCTAACTAGAGGGTATTCTTAATTTATCCATTTCCTAAAGCACATATTTTTATAAAACTATCGTAATCAAACTGTTAGTTTAGAATAATATATAGGTATTTACTGCTATTTACTGCAATTTTTAGGTATCGCCTATTTGTGTACGGTGTTCGAGCAGTGGCGATCGTTGGCTGCACTCAATTGGTTTACCGCTGTGTTGAAGAGGTTTGCATAAATAAAAAAAATTTACTCTTTCTACAGTATACGAAAATGAAATCTCATTTGAGAGTCAATTCTGGATTCCATGAAATCGATTTTATGGAAGAGTCTATCGAGAAAAAAATGAATATATCCTAGAAAAAGAGCATAAGAATACTAATATTAATTATACTATTAAATATAGAATTTCGAGAATTTCGGCTCCTGTTCGTTTACTCGAACTTTTCGAGCTTTTAAGACGGTTTTTTGGGTGTTTTAAATTGGACTCTAAAGCGGATTTTTGAAAATAAAGGAATTTTTTTTGAATCAGTAGTCACGCTTTGAAAGCCTATAGCTTTACTTATCGATAATATTATGTTAGTTAACTGTAGTTAACTCTTTATAAAACTTTGATATCTAAATAAATAGTTTCTTTTTTTTCATTCAGGTGCGGCGAAGAGCGGGAAAAGCTGAACTCCGACGAGACTCCGGTCGGCGATCAGAGCGGGGTGAAAGCGTTGAGATCACAGCGATTGAATGCATATGAAAAGGTAACGAATATCTATTGTAATCTGTCTACATCTACCGTCATCTACTTGTCGAATAGACATCATTGTAATCTATCATAAATATCTATTTCTAAACGTTTCAGGAATTCAAATTGCTCGCCTACACCCTGCAATCGGCGCGCATTTTCTACTTCTCCGAGAACGATGATCAGCATTTGGTTACTTAAAAAACATTGTAAAGTATCAGATTTTTTAAAATCTACTTCTACATATTATTTTATAGATAGAATTCTCTATTCTATTTATTCTATAGTTTAAGTAAAGATTTAAGTTATTTAAGGACCTCTTTCACTTATCGACTACGGTTTTTTTTTGAGAATATATTGTGATATAAGTGATATTTCTCTTTCCAAATATTTATCCACCAAATTAAAGCTCTAATTTTTTTGTACTGAGAACTTGTTTGTAATTTGTTTTTGAGTTAAAAACAGAATCAATGCATAAACCCGTGTAAAAAAAAAATAGGAAATTTTGGGGAAATTCACAGCCTTTTCTGTACGGTCGCGTAATCGGCTAATGCCAACAAAGCAGCCAACATTTCTTCGCCTGAAAATCAGATTGGATTTGAAATTTGAAATTTTCTTGTCTACAACTACTGGCACATCTTAGCTCTCACTTTTCAGCAATGTTATGTGTTCCCAGAAAGTACTTGATCTTGATTAGCTTTGCTTTAAAATAGCTTTTCAGATATCTTTTAGATTTTAGGAAATGTAATATGTAACCTGTGCTTTCGATGAATGTTGGTGGCAAAGAGAAAGCGAAACTGTTGGCTGAATCGGTCGGTCTCAACTCGACTCCATAAATATAGGGAACACCACGATTCTGCATGAAATCAATTGACGTGCCAGAGGCTGGGTCTGGAAAATGCAAAGCTACTATAGCTGTTATTGAAATTACACATGAGCTCTGAAATCGTCCCATGGGTGTAGTAGGAGCCAGTCGTGTTCTTGATTGCGTTGATCGCGAGGGTGGCTGCGGTTTTCTGGGAATTTTTGTTATAATTTAAAATCGAAAACTTTTTCAATGCAAATAGCTGAATCTTACTTATATAGACTTAGAAAATAGAGGCAAAGTTTGTGTGTGTCTTTCTGTTCGTTCACTTCGTAGCTCGATTCCCAGTGGGAATTTCGGGCTGATTTTTTGGGACAATATGTAATCGACTACAGCGTTTTGGTCTGTCAAATCAGATTTGAAAAATCTCAACCCGTTTTTGAGAAAAGTTAAAAAAAGCGGCGGCGATTTGGCGGCGAGATCAAAGGTCACCAAGGAGTACCTCAAAAATGAATTTTCGATTCATTTTCTAAGAATATGTTAGCGGGAATTTACTATAAACACTTTACTTTTACTTTTAGCATTAGAAACATTTTGAAAAACTTTTTTATTTTAAGAAAGGGGCGAGGGCGGAAAAGTTCAAAGAGTCAGAAGTGACGATCAAAGAGATTCGGGCAGAGATATCAACAGAGAAAATTAGCCTCCCAAACTCAGTTTAGTTATTGGATATTTGGTAGAAAAATTCGTAAAATTGAGTAAATTTATCAACAATTAATGCTTAAGTACTCATGTAAACTATGCAAATCGGTCAACGGTTAACAAAGTTGACCCAAATCGGTCAACTGTTAACAAAGTTGACCCAAATCGGTCAACTGTTAACAAAGTTGACCCAAATCGGTCAACTGTTAACAAAGTTGACCCAAATCGGTCAATTGTTAACAAAGTTGACCCAAATCGGTCAACTGTTAACAAAGTTGACCCAAATCGGTCAATTGTTAACAAAGTTGACCCAAATCGGTCAACAGTTTAGCCCGACGTTTAGCCGGCGGGTTAACTGTTGACCACATTTGGTCAACAGTTAACCCGTGAGTTTACAAGAAAACAAGTACCATAATACCTCTAATAGTAGCGCCCCCATATAATGACGGTCGGAGCGTCGCGTAGTCTAACTATAAGCGCATTTTTCTTGCCACCCCTTTATGCTACAGTGTGCGCTTAAGTATCAAATGAAAGCTAAAATTCAGGGCTATTTTTTGATACCAAAAACGATTTTTTAGAAATTATAGACGCTTAGAAAAAAATGACTTAGTAAAAATTTTTTGTGACTACGCGACTATACGGGGGAGGCGCTACTATTAGTTTATTAGTATTATTATTAGTATTACGGTAGTCATTCAAATGTTCACCTGATCTTGATAGTTATCCGGCTTTTCATCAGTGTAACCCCAAGGTGAGAGGAGGACCTGAAATATAAAAGCAAGATATAAAACTGTACTTGGAGCTATTAAGGTAGTCTTGGAGTCTTGTCTTGGAGCTATCTATTATAATCAGGGCTGTTTCTCAATGCCATAAGGTCCTGAGCCCGCTTCGGGAAAGTTTCTGCTGAAAACTCGGCCGGAAAGAAAGTTTCCGGCAGCGGGAAACTCAAAGTTTTCCGGCAGGCGCCTGCTACGCTTCGGGAAATTCCCAAAAAAAGCGTAGTAGCTGCCGGAAACTTTTAAGCGTTGGCAACGTTTCCCTGACCATTCTCTGAGTCGCTATCGCTATCACTTGATCTCCTCATATCATTTCTGGCGGAAAGTTCCCGAAGCGTAGCAGCTGCCGGAAACTTTCCGCCAGAAATGATACGAGGAGATCAAGTGATAGCGATAGCGACTCAGAGAATGACCAGGGAAATGTTGCCAACGCTTAAAAAAAATTAATATCTCATTCAAAATACTTTTGAATCCCCTTGAAATAAAGTTTTAAACTCAAATACCTACAGAAAAAAAACTGTAGTTGCGAGAAAAATAGTCTTAAAACCTTTTGCCCTGATTCACATATCAAAATATGCTTTTTGGAGTTAGAATCTAAAGCTTAATAAATCGAAATCCTTGTTTATAAAGCTACCATTTTAGCACGCGGAAGCTTTCGGCGAAAATTCTATGTTAGCAGTTTCCCTAAACCTAAGCCTAAGCCTAAGCCTAAAGCTCCGAGAACTGACTGAGATCCAGAAAATGGGGGTTCAGCCCAAACCCAAATAGACTTAGTGCGAGGCGCTAGCCGCTAGCCTTCGCACTAAGCCTAAGCCTAAGCCTAAACCTAAGCCTAAACCCAAGCCTAAGCCTAAGCCTAATCCTAAACCTGAAGCCTCAAGCCTAAGCGTTTTAAGGCTAAGGCTTTTGGTTGGGTAAAACCCAACCAATAAAAGAGTTATTTGGGTTTGGTCTCAACCCGTTCCAATTACTGATCCAATACAAGTAATCATGGGGCTGAAATGTCCCAACTTGAACAGCCTCTTTGATCCGATAAAAGTACGGAAATCATAGGGCTGAAATGTCCCAATTTCCACCGTCGCCTCGATTCAATAAAAGTACAGAAATCAATTTGCAAGGATCCCCACTAGCCCAAACCCAAATAGCCGCCTTTTTTGGGGGAGGGAGGCCTGAATATTTGAGTGACCTTCAAATATAAATCACTAACGCTTAGTAATCGATCTATTCACTTTCACCACAATTTATAATATATCGATCATATAGTGGATGATAGTACGTGACATCAAAACAACTTTCAGTAACCATGAACCATGAGGAGGCCTGACTACTTGAGAGCCTCTAAAATACTTTGACAATTACTAACACTTAATGAGGATTCTGATAGTAAGGGAAAATCAGCATTCGAAAAAATTTAGGGATCATTTAATATCGACTATATCTCTATAGCCCTTCACTATAGAATGATCATATGGATCATCATAGAATCGGAATTCAAAGGAATTTCGCAAATCATGAATCTCAAACTGACTTCAAACTGGTCCGTTGGCTCGAACAGCCTATACTAAATCGAAATCTAACATTAAGTTGAGCGGCCGGTCATAATCTCACATGAAAACTGGATGCTACTTCAATTGACCCAGATAACCCAGACAATCAAGGTCACAAAGGGCAAATTTAGTTTTGAAAATCAACTAAAGCGCATGTTAGAAATAGAACCATATTAACACAAGAACCCAAAAAAGGCGGCTATTTGGGTTTGGGCTAGTGGGGATCCTTGCAAATTGATTTCTGTACTTTTATTGAATCGAGGCGACGGTGGAAATTGGGACATTTCAGCCCTATGATTTCCGTACTTTTATCGGATCAAAGAGGCTGTTCAAGTTGGGACATTTCAGCCCCATGATTACTTGTATTGGATCAGTAATTGGAACGGGTTGAGACCAAACCCAAATAACTCTTTTATTGGTTGGGTTTTACCCAACCAAAAGCCTTAGCCTTAAAACGCTTAGGCTTGAGGCTTCAGGTTTAGGATTTCAGGACTTTTATTGGGCTGCGTTAGCAGCCCAAATTTGGTTTTTGAAAATAAAAAATAGAATCAATTTGTGGAATAAAGACTTAGTGCGAGGCTAGCGGCTAGTGCCTATGGCCTGTTGAACCCACAGCGCGTTTGGATCAACAACATAGGGGTGGAACAATAAAAGGTGGCACTGAAAGCTACTCAAAATTTCTGTGAGTAATAAGGTAAATAATAATAACAATTAGTAATCAGAGAAATTAAGGATTGGAAAAATATTAGGTTGTCCCATAAAAAATTGCCCTTTTTTTCATTTGATTCCTATTCAGCGACAAATTAACACTTTTTCTTTCCCTTTTTTTTATTATACTAATTTAAAATTTTAGTTTTATGTGCTAAATTTTATTTTTTAGGAATCAAAAACAAAAAAAGTTGTGCTCGATCACATGACGCTGTCTCGTAAAGAAATCCATCAATAATCCATCAACGATATTTGAAGAGGATTTCCGCGGCCAAAGCAGCGAGAGAAATCAATTCTTTTATGGGCCAACAATCGTCAAGGAAAGGACTACACGATGATGGTTTCAGAAGTTCCGAAAAGGTGACAACTGGCTCACACGAAAGCGAGGAAGCGCTCGTCCCAGAAAAGTGAATCGACAGACGTTGTGGCGCCGAATTCAGCAAAATCCCGAAGTATCGACTCGGATTTTGGCACAAAGCTATTGCTGAAGAATGACAGTATGGCGTTGGCTCAAAAAAACCGGAAGAAAGTGGTTGAAACAGCGGCAAATTCCCTATCTTTTGAAAAATTCGATTAAGGGCCAAAGAGCGCGGTCATGCCGTCAACTATTGAACGAATATCGACGCGGTCGGTTTCCTCTTTTCAATATTATGACTCATGATCAATCGTGGATATTCTATGATGGTCGAGCGTTGAAACGACAATGGTTGAAGAAAGGTCGATTGGGAAAAGTGGTGGAAGAACGAAATACTCATGGGAATAAACGATTTCTGTGTGTCGATTGGTGTTCCTCTGGCATACTTTTTTTGGGAGCTGCTCCAGAAGGGTCAAACTTTTCACAGGGATGTTTATAGACGTCATATGCAACAAGTTGAGCAGAAAATTCTTCGATTGGTCTATCAGAATGAATGGAATGGTTTTGTGCTTGAAGACAACGCCCATCCCCACAAATCGAGGAAATCGAAGGCTTTTATGGAAAACGAGGAAATCGAAGGCTTTTGCACTGGAATGTACTTTCATATGCCGCTTATAGCCCGGATATTGCTTCATCTGATTACTATTTATTTTTGTCGCTAAAGGATTTCTTTCGAGGCAAGCAATTCAACAACCAAGGTGACCTCGAGGACGAATTGGAGGGTTACTTTCCTTTTACGCCGACCCGATTTTTACAAGTGTGGATTTGCAAAGTTACTAAAACGTTGGTTAAATGTCTATGATAATCATGGAAAATATATTGTTTGATCTACGTTGTTACTTTTTGTTTTGTGTTGAAAATAAAAATTTTTGAAAAACGGCAATTTTTTATGGGACAACCTATTCAAAAGGGACATTTGATGCTGTGGTTTACATAATATTCTGTTGCACCCACAGCGCGCTTGGAACAATAAAAGGTTACACTCAATACTACTAAAACCTTCTGTGAGTAATAAGATCAATAATAATAATAACAACAATCAGTAATAAGAGATATCAATGAATAATGAAGAGTTCTATTATGGTTTCTGACAGCCCTGGTGGTTGTGTTCAATGAATGAAAATTTGGCTCGTAACGGGCTCTATTGAGATTTGTAGAAGATTACTTAAGATGGCGTTAGTTAAATCAAGTGAACGGAAGTAATTGTTATTAGTTCCTTGCAAAAGAAACAGCGGATTATAACCAACATTTGAACAACGCAAAAATCAATAAGAAACTAACTTTACTCCAAAAGATATTTGCCATTATTATCAACTATGTTCTTACATTTTTTTGTGTAGACTTCGGATGTCTGATTCGAAAAATTCGGGGTCCTGCGATGCAAAGTAGTCTTGGACCCAAATTTCGACTTCTTCAGGATTGTTAAACTTTAGCTTCGCAAGAGAGTGTTGCATAGACAGGAACGAGTGATAATCTGAGGGAGCGATATCAGGCGAATAGAGCGGATGAGGCACAAGTTTCCAGCCTAATTCTTCTCTGGTGTTTTGAGCCAAGTTTGATGTGTGTACCCGGAAATTGTGAGCGAGTAAATGGATTGTCTTGGGATTAACACCTCTTTCTCGTAGAATTTCATCAACTTTCTTCAGCTCTTCGGCGTAGCTTTGAGAAGTTATAGTTTTTGAAGATTTTTCTAGTTTAAAATAAACGATTCCTTTCATATTCCAAAAGACCGACAGAATAACTTTCTTTCCGTGAAGTTCTGGATGTGATGTCGGAATCGGCCTTTCTCCTTTGCTCAACCATTGTCTTTTGCGAGTTGAATTATTGAAATATATCCACTTTTCGTCCATCGTCCACATGCTTTCAAAAAAAGCACTGCCCGTAGCCTTTTTCAATAAAATCCGAGACAATAAAACTCGATTGGCTTTGTTTTCAGGGGACAATTCATGTGGGACCCATTGGCCACAACGATTCCTTTTTCCAATAAGTGGAAGGTGTCGAGAAATTGTGCTCGAATCACATTTAAAGTATTCGGCTAATTCGGGCAAAGTTTGAGTTGGATCCAACTCGACAATCTCCAGCAATTCCGCATTATTGAGGACAACTGGACGATATCCATGCGGCTCATCTTCCAAGCTGCCATCCCCTTCACGAAAATGTCGAAACCATTCCTGGCAAGTCCTTTCACTCAAAATGTTTCCTCCGAATGTTTCACAAAGATCCCGGTGCGACTTCGATGCTGATTTCCTCATTTTGAGGTCATAGAGAAGGCACGCTCGCAACATGAGTTTTTGATCCGTCATCTTCTACCAAAGATTATGTAATATTTAATGATAGCAATAGTTGTGAAAATAATTAAAATGAATAAGCAATAGTAATACAATATAATACAATTGAAACCGGACCATCACACTTTCAAATAAAAAAAAACTTTCGTCCTCGGAAGTAATCCGCAGTTTCTTTTGGAAGTCCCTAATAGTAACTGAGAACTATTGTGATTCGTTTGTCAAGATTTGTTGGAATTTTATTAGTATCAATGTTGATAAAGTTAATTCATTGGAGATAATGTTGATGACAGTGTCCGTTTTCCGCTAGTTAAATTGCTTAATATTGGGCTGTTCGGATATAAACAAGCGTTGCTGAACTTTTTGTTGTGAGAGAAGCTTTTAAAACATATCTTTCTGTATTCAAAAGTACGTTATCTTGCGCATATTTGGAAACTTTTTAAACGGATAATTTGTTATGCAAAAGATGGCAAGAAGCAATCAATAATAATGGTGAATATACTTTGGATTAAACTGTGGTGTTTCTGTTTTTAAGGTAAATTTTGTCGACTACTAAAACGCTCGTTTATGTCCGAACAACCTAATACATTAAGCGAAAGTCGAGGTTATAAATTTTGTATTGTTTTTTTTAAATGGAAAGATTGGGGAGTCTGGGGGAACTTAAGAAGGTAGAAGTGATAATTTGTGATGCTTTGTAGGAATTTTGTTATTATCACTGTTGATAAATTTAATTGACTCGAGATAATGTTGATGGAATGTTCGTTTTGTCGTGGCTAGATTGCATAAATTAGTAAGAATTTCGGAACCTTAAAGGAATGTTAGACCCCTTAATATGAATGTCAACAAACTCAGCAGAGCCCCTTGCGAACTATGAGGTATGATTCTCGGGGTCTGCGGGCATTGTCCTTCGTAAATGGCCGGCAAAACCCCGAATTCACTTTTCTGACCAATGTGTGCCCGGGGTTTGTCGGCGCTTTTCATGATAAATGACTGGCAACCCCGGATCGACTGTTCTTAACTGTCAATTCCGGGGTTTACCGGGACATTTCTCAATAAATGGCCGGCAAAGCTCGAGTTCACTGTTCTGTCGGGATTTGTCGGCAATTTTCTTAGTGATTTGTCGGCAAATTTCTTGGTAAATTGCCGACCAGACCCCGAATTGGCTGTTCTAACAGTGATTCCCGGGGCTTTCCGGCACTTTTCTTAGTAAATGGCGGGCAAAACCTGAATTCACTGTTCTGAGCACTAAATTTCGGGGTTTGCCGGTACTTTTCTTAGTAAATGAGCAGCAAGCCCCGAGTTTCTTTGTTCTAACAGTGCTTTCAGGGGTTTGCCGGCACGGCAAAATCCTTTTTAACTGATTTTCGGTACCCAGCTCGACCTATTTCGACGTTTCACGATGTGGACAAAAAACGCCTATGCCGTAGCCTTAGCTCCGGGTTCATCCCAAACCCAAATAGACTTAGTGCGAGGCGCTAGCCGCTAGCTTTCGCACTAAGTCCAAGCCCAATTCGGCTAGCCAATATCTAAGCTAAAAGTACAAACCCATCATGACATATATTTCACTAAAGAAACGCAAATCCGTCAGAGACGCTCCACAGTAAAACAAAGATCCACGATACCAATGAAAATGAACGAGGAACGAATTTCATTCTATTCGGAACAGAATTGAATCTTTCTGGACCGTTTCGATGTGATTGCAGAGGTATTCACGTGAATGGGTATATCCATGAAAAGAGCCTATATAGCTGAAAATTTCTCTTTTTAAGGCATTTCTACTAATTTCTTTTCTAAAGCGTCTAAACCATTTCATGATCTTTGGAGCCGATTTTGCTTAGCTTAGACCAAAGGATTGTGTCAGCAAAATCAATCAACATTCGCTAAATGTGTTGAAACGTCTTGTTATGGTGCTAACAAATGATTTTGGGTAGGGTGAAGGTAAACTGCGGTAGGTTCAAAGGGCGGTGTCGATAGCATCAGAGGGAAAATTTTTCAGGCCTTAGCTATGTGGCAAGAAAATTTCCGCAGGTGTCAAAACACCCTTCGGCCGTAAGATCAAGGGTAAATGGCGGCAAGCTCAAAGAAAAATCGCGGTAAGATCAACGCTGACGTTGGTATGATAAAAAGGAAAATTTTTTCAACATTTCAAAACCTTCGTAGGGTCTTGCGGCGGCAAGATCAAAGGTAAATAGCGGCAAGATGAAAGGAAAATGGCGGTAAGATCAAAGGCGGTGTCGGCAACATCAAAGGAAAAATTTTTTGCAACCTTAACTATGGGCCAAAAAAATTTTTTTTTTTTCTAACCGCTTTGGGAGACTCAGCTGGACCTATCTCGACGTTTTAGGCTATGTCAAAAAAATCCCAAAATCGACATGTCAGATCTCAAATTCCAGACATGAGATCGACCTGAAAATTTGTCAGGATGCTCCTATGAGGGGCGGATGCAGAACCCCAAACGGGTGTGCCTTAGCTCCCAGAACTCGCTGAGATCCAAAAAATGGGGGTTCAGCCCAAACCCAAATAGACTTAGTGCTAGGCGCTAGCGCTAGCCTACGCACTAAGTCCAAGCCCAAAGCGTAGCAGCCGCCGGAAAGCCAAAATTTTCCTGTAGCATACGGGCTCTGGTCAGGACAGGCCAGGAATCTTTAGTGTTAGATCTCGCTTGGAATATCCAGCTCAGAAGTATGGCCTTGCTCTGTTCTAGCTCAGTTCTAGCTTGGTCTAGAAATTTAGACCTAGAACCTTGATTCTGATCGTTAGCACACTATCAATAAATCTTGCAATATTTTCCCATTCTCTCACCTGTCCATAACTGTGTAGACTCGCGTAGATGGTGAGTTGAGGGATATTCCATGTAATGTATTCTCTAGAATTTTCGAGATCATATCAGATAAATTTCGATTAAATATTTCACCCCTTAGCAAACCAAGTTCAATTTATTAAACATATTTTGTAAAAACCCACTTGAGACCACGAATCTCGGGCTCGGAGAATGGGTGAGAACCGGCGTAAACCGTCGAACATGGAGAGCGATTGGCACCGGCTCCTGGAAATGCTATGTAGACTTTGATTTGAGAAATAATATGATCTACATTTGCTTATCATTTGCTATTTGATGTAGTTTCTTGGATAAATAAAAGATGAATGCTAGTCCCCTTCCCACTAGAGTGTGTTCCTCGCGAGTAAGTAATTACTCGAGTAAAATTTGCATGAGTAATCTTTACTCGATTAATCGGCCTTTTTTTGGTCGAGTAACTACGAGCAAATCCTCTTTACACGTCGAGTAAATTGAATATCTTTACTTGTGAAAGGGAATTTCCCATCAAATCAGTTGAACGGTTGAATAGTCTTTAAAAGGAGTCGTATATAAGGCGGCGCTCGTGATTTTCGCGGCAATTTTTTTGCAATTATTTTCGCTAAAAGTGCGGTAATTTTTTCCCCAAGTGTGCGTTTTAAAAAAGGCATTAAAAAAGGCAAGGAACACACTCTACTTTCCACTCACCACCCCATCGATAACCCCAATTCCTATTCGCGTCCGCTCCCACACACCATTTGTTCACTGTCATATTTCTGGATCTCGTTTTTCTCCATAAACGATCCTAAATGTCAACATTGACTTAATGTGCTTTTGCTAGAATACCGTAGTCCTTGAGTACTCATATCCGTCGGGATTCGTTTGTGGAACGATGTACCAATCGAATTTGTCGATTACCCGGCTGATCGTATCATTGTTCCCGTATTGAGCGGCTAACTGAAATCATCAATGACGGGTTGAATCATGACAAAAAACGACTCAAAGCATACAATGATCATACTAGTTAGCTTTAGTAATAATCAATCTATGACTGGCAATAATCATAAAAATAATCAATCAATAATCTTTAGTAATCAACAGTCAATCTGATCTGTCAATGCTGTTCTGTCACTAGCTGAGCTCGAAGTTCGGCATTGATTCAAGCTCTAGTGGCTCTTACATAGAATAGACTATGCTATTCACAAAGCTGTAAAAAATAGCGCATAAGAACAATATCAATATATTTCTAAAAGAGCCACTCGGTCACGAATCGATTCTGAAATCGATTCTCAAACTTGTAAGCTTGAGGGTTTAAGTGTCAAGCCACGAAAGCTTTTCTAAAACGTTGAGTCACCTTGGCGAGACATTTTCTTGTAATTATTGACTTTAATAAGTAAGTAATAAGTAATTAATAAGTCCTACTAACTTCCCAAAACTCACTCGATCGATAACGACCAGCGCGGCGGCGGGGGCTATCCATTCCCGAGCGTGTACACCAGCATCAACAAAAACCGACGGTTTTCCCGCTTTTCCATCACCAAATATCTAAAATTTTTCTATATAATGTATATAATTTTTTTAAAGTCTAAAAATGATCTTACCGTAAATACTGTAATAGTACCGCACCCCCATAATGACGGTGCGAAGTGTTGCGTAGTCTAGCTTTGAACGAGTTTTTCTCGACACTGGTTTATGCTACAATGCGCGCTTAGGCATCAAAAAATAGCTGAAATTAAGGGCTATTTTTTGACACCTAAGCGCGCATTGTAGCATAAACCAGTGTCGAGAAAAACGCGTTCAAAGCTAGAATACGCAACACTCCGCACCGTCATTATCTTTGGTATCAAAAAATAGCCCTGAATTTCAGCTATTTTTTGATACCAAAGACGCATTTTTTGAAAGTACGGGTGCTTTGCAAAAAAATGAAATACTAAAAAACTTTTGCGACTACGCGACTGTACGAAGCGACTGTACGACTGTACGCGACTGTACGACTGTACGACTGTAGGGGTACTATTACAGTATTTACGGTATATATATCTTAAAAAAGGTACATGAAAATTCCCACTTTTATCCCATAAAGCGTCTTCTCTTCAGAGGAAATTCCCACATTAATCAACTCGACATGTTCATTCTCTTCTGACAATTTTCTCATATAATCGATCATCTGAATTTGAAATTAAAGCCTATAAGAAAGATTTTCGCACCTCATCATAGCTGTGGTATTCATCCAATTTGAAATCCCGAGCCTTGTTCAATTGTCTTCTCACTCGCCGCTTTGCTCCATATCGAGCTGCCATCTCCAGATCGCTAAAGTTTAGATATTATTTTAATAATATAGATTAGATATCTTTTATTTAGATATCTTTTATTTAGATATATAGATTTATTTATTATCTAGATATTTCTATAATAGCTTTTTTTCTCCAACCGCTGCACATCCTCTTTGATAACTTTCATGTCGGTGACACCGTAGACTCGAAGGTAGTCCCTAAAACTTTGACGTGTATTTTGTAAAGTAGTGTACTAATTTAAAGGCAAAGCCACGCTATTTCTAAATGCCCACGAAAATGTCCCGTAGAACTCGGGTGCGACGAGAACGACGGCCTCTTTCTTGAAACGTGATGGCTCCGAGAAAATATCCACCAAAATTCGAGCGGACTCTTCGTTCTAAAAGTTCTTTTATACACTAGTTGCATTTTTCTAACCTCGGCATAATTAAATCCGTATTCCTCCAAATAATGAAGCCATTGAGCAGCGCGTTTGTTGGTGGTGAATGAGATGAGGCGGTAACTGGAAAAGGGAAAGGGAAAGATTTCAAGTATTTGGCTGTTCAGAAAGTCTTTTCTTTCCTTTTCGTATTTTCGTTTAAATACCAACAAATGCACCAAATAAACTACGGCTTATTTCATTAGAAAAGGCAATTATTTTTCTGCATAATAACATTAAAACGGGTTTAAAATCTCGGTACTAGTTGGGAGGAAGGCACTTTTTTTTCTTCAAAACCACTTTTTTCTGGGATAGCTTTATGCGTAGATTCCAAAAAACACAACGAGAGCTTCGGAAAAGCCGTTTTAAGCCGCGTTTCGGGGCTCCAAAGTGCCTCCAAAGTGCGCTTCTATAGTGTACTTCACTATACTTCACTGGAACCCAAGCTATCGACTATTGGGGCACTTTTCAAGGTCAAAACTAGAGCCAAAACCATTTTTTAACGACTAAATATTCATTTTCTAAATTAAATTGAAATTTCGATGTCTTATGTCTGGTTTTTTTTTTGAGAAAAAAGTCGAAAAGAGGAAAGGGTAGTCAAAAAGAGTAGCTCAATGATGCAATTTCGACACTTTAGCTAAGGAAACCTATCTTCATGTCAATAGATAAAAGATAGAGCACAAAAAGTTTAGTATATAGCTAAATTTTCAGAGAAATTCATTTATCCAATTTCTTTTTAGAGATTTTTGTTGTGTTTTCACGCTCAAATTTGCTTGATAGTGAACCAAAATTAACTTAAAATGATAGCAAATTGAACAATAAACACTTTTTATTTAGAGAAAACGATAGGTTAATTGGTGAATTTTGGTGAATTGTGAAAGATTGGTGAATTTGTTATTTTTCAAAAAGGAATTACGAAAAGGAAAGAAAAGACTTACTGAACAGTTTAATAGGATGTTCAAAGAAGCTAGAGAATGAGCTAGACCTGCCCTGCCACATACAAGTTCCTTGATTATGTATTGGACCTGGCTTTTAACCGTGCTCTGACCTGGCCTGGCTTGCAGATCCTAGGACTGCTTAGAACATCTCAGCTAGAACAGGCTGACCTACTCTAGGCTGACCTACTCTAGGCTGACCTACTCTAGGCTGACCATGTCAGCATAGCATATACCAAAATTTCCAGGCCAAAAGCAAGCCAAACAGTCAGCCAAAGCTAGGCCAGATCGGGTAAGGGCATTTTATGTGATTTCCATTGAGTGGAATACCCCTTGATTGTAAGAAAAGTGTTACCCCGAATACGATGTCCTTTCGGGTCTCAAGATATTAGCAAAAGTGATGGGGAGAAACAAACAAAGTAAGATCAGCCACATTGTTGAGTCGATTGTAGGTTTAATCTAAAATCTTCACCATTAAAAACCAAGATATAAGTGTAAAATCAAATAGCAAATGGAAAGTTGTCTAGAAAGAGCTCTGAGGAGATTTTAAAAAGGCAGGAACATCTCGAGTGAATGATCCGAGACACGGTCTTCCTTATTGGAGATCAGAGGAATGGGGGTAAAGGAGGGGAAAGTAAAAAAAAAGGAAAGGGAAAGAGTCAGGTGGTTCTCTCGTTAAACCCAAGCTCAAGGCACATTCGATATTTGATGAGAAGATGACAGGAGTGTGAAGAGGGAGTCCCACTCAGGTATCTACCCCTCAAAGATCCCCAGGGCCAGGTAAATGATCCTTTCTCTTGTCTCTAATCAACAGTTTACTTGTCTCTCTTATCTAGTTAACTTGTGAAATTCTATCCTTTCTTTCAAAAAAAAAGGAAGCAAAAGTTAAAAAGCACTCAAAGTAAGCAAAAGTTTACTGAGATTACTGAGATTTTAAAGGTTTAAAGGTTAAAAACAGATCAGATCATAACAAGCTCAAGGCACATTCGATATTTGATGAGAAGATGACAGGAGAGTGAAGATTGAACTTGACAATAGATTTTGAAGTAGATTTGAAGTAGATGTGATTAATTCGCGAGCCAAAACTTTCCATGACACTTGCAAATCATTGTAAACTCTCATACAAATGCAATAAAAGAATTTAGATCTGAAAAAGTGATTGACAAGAAACACAAATCTAGGCCTAGAGCATGAAACTCTGAAACCTTTGAACTCTGAAATCCCAATGATCGGCCGGTTCTTTTTACAGCAGTTTTCAATTTTCTTCTTTCTTTTTTCTGTTTGGCAAGTAAATTTTCTCTTTTTTTTGTTGTGTTTGTCTATGTATTTGATGGATAAAATGGCTTGTGCCAAGAAAGAAATGTGTTGACCTACGAAAAGACGACACAAATATTTGCATAGAGTTTAAGAAGTTCAAGCTGTGTGCAATAGGTGAATTTCATTGGTAAATCATTGGAAAATCATTGGTAAATCATTGGAAATTCTTTGACTCTAATAACTCTAACGCCTAAGCTCTAACCTTTATAATGTAAAATGTCACTTTAGTCCTAAAGTGACATTTTACATTATGTCGTTGTTAAAAGTTTCGCATTTTCAAACAGTTTAAAGAGTTTGCCCGGCACGTTTCAAACAAAGAGTTTGCCCGGCACGGCTTGCTCTGTTCTACGTATTGACTAATCCGTTTTGTCTAAAATGTGCCAACTTTCTCGATTACCGTAATCTTGACTCGAGTTTTTGTCTGTAGATCGATTTTTGACAAAGCAAAATTTCAGTCATTGATGAAAGCTTGAATTTATAATTTAAGAACTTCAAAGCAAAACTCGTTTGAGTATTTCAAAAGGCAACAAAAGATTGAAAAGAGATCACACAAATCTGTAAGGGGATTGAGGTGAAAAAAAAGGTGTCCTTTGTGTGACGAAATGTTGAGGCTATGAAGATTATGTTCATACACAAATCTGGCTAAAATATGACCCTCAATTTCTCATATTTCTTCAATTTCTTCCATTTCTCCCCAATTCTATTTCTTATCCTTTTCCCGATGCAAAGCGAGGCAACTCTTTGGTCGAATCTTCCGCCAAATATTGGACTTTTTCCATTTCTCGACTATATGACAGGTGTTAGATTTAAATAATCTTTTCTTTGCAAGAATGCTGTAGATATTGCTTTCTTTAGATATTGCATATCTAAAGAAACTATATGTCGTAGCCGATTATGAATGAAATTTTTTGGCAAATCTTTCTAGTAGAGCAACCCTTTAATGTATGAGGACAATATTATATCATCTTGTAGTGAATTCAATTCTGCGTCGATTCGTACCAAATTTGTGAGTTTAGGTTAAAAATTGCCGGCGCTACAACGTTTCATTCAAAATCGCCGGGACCCCAGTAGCCGATTATGAATGAGTGGGTCTAGGAGCGTCCAACCATCAAGTATTTAGTATCATTCAACGCAGAATCATTAATAATTATGTTAAATTTTTTAAATTAGAAAGATTGAATAAAAAGAAAAAAAAATTAGAGCAAAAAAACTGTTTGTTCAAGAGAAAACTTTGAAGCCCCATAATTTTTTTTCTTTTTATCCAATCTTTCTAATTTAAAAAATTTAACATAATTATTAATGATTCTGCGTTGAATGATACTAAATACTTGATGGTTGGACGCTCCTAGACCCACTCATTCATAATCGACTGAAATTCATAATCGGCTACGACATATATAATCTTTCTTCAAATGTAAATCTTCAGGAAAAACGACGACAACTGTTGACCCACTGAACACCACAACGAAACCCCCGAATCTCTTCAACAAAGCAAATTGGCAAACGGACAATGCTGGGAATATTTTCATTGGTAATTTTAAGCTTAACAGATAGAAATAACAGATAGAATTTCATCTAAAATCTCAAAATTTTTTAGGAACTGACGACAACAAACTTTTCCTCATCACAACCGGATCCATTTGGCCTTTCCCCGTTGAATATCCGATGAGATAGATCGTTTTTGCTTTTGCCTCAATGTTTTTATGACTTGTAAATTCGAAAATTCAAATATCGATCGAAGGGAAAGTAAACCACACAAAGAACACCGCGCCAGTCATTTGCAGAGTGATTTGGTTTTGACTTTGAGAATTTCATGTCAGAATTGCTTTTCTTACGATTGTGTAGTTCAATCAATTCTTACGATTGTGTAGCTCAATCTATTTTATATCATTTGAGAGCCTGACGTGTCCTCTCTAGAACCATATAAAAAGTTAACTTTAATATTATCTTATTCAGTACTTGGAAACGATCCGAAAGGAGGGATTGAGTACGACCACAAACAATACAAACAATATAAAAGCGAGAAATTGAAATTGGCGGGGGGGAATGAAGAGTTTAATCGAGAAATCCAGCTGGGAAATAAGTGGGAAATACTGGGGGAAATAAGTGAAATAAGGAATAAGGAAACACTGGGGGAAATAAGTGATAAGGAATAAGAAAATAAATAAGGAAATACTGGGGAAAATAAGTGAAAAAACAAAGCGAGGTTGTTGGAAAAGTCAAAAACAAAACAAAAGATTCGAGAGAGAAGATTCGTGTAAAAAGCGTTTCGATTTGATCGGATCCACATCGGCGGTTGTCAGGAGATATTTCTATTTTGTTCAGGATATGTGCGTCAAGATTGCGAGAATAAAGTGCGTCAAGATTAATATACATGAATTCATACACATACACACGAAAAAAACTATTAGTTTATGTAATAAAGATAAAGATAAGATATAATTTATGTAATAAAGGCAGCACCATAAAATCAAGATCAACTAGAACTACAAGTTCGCGTCACTTTCATCGTACTTCACCAGCAGCGGAACAATCGGATGATCCCTGAAATGAAAGAAGTTCTTACTAACAACTCGTTTTAGTTTCAACGGAAGTGCGAGGATGCGAAGCGCCAAAGTGTACAAAATCCAGGAGAATCAATGATGCCGAGTGGCAAATATGCAGCGAATCGACGGATCAAAAAAAAAGGATTACCAGTTGTCAAAGTATTTTTTTATTTCTTTCTTTTGGAACTTTTGGTACTTGTGGGGTTGCGGGGGCCACTATATCTTTTTCCAAAACCACCTTTTCTTGGGTAGTTTTTTTTGCGTAGATCACGAATTTTATAGTGGGAGTTTGGGGAAATGCGTTTTAGACCGACTTTCGGGACCCGAAGTCGCCGCCTCTACTGTGTACTTCACTGCGGGCTTGTATAAGAAGAGCTCATCTAAGGCCTCGGAGGATTTTTTCAACAAGCAAAAACACTTTCTTTGAATTAATTTAATACAAGTACCAAAAATTCATTTGAAATCGGAAAGAAATGAAAAAAATACTTTGACAACTCAATTCATCAGAAAAAGTGAAAAAGAACTAAAAATTAAAGCGCTTACCAAATTGGAGAGAAGAGTCGAGCCAGAAGAAGTTCGAGTGTCGTCCGCGCTTTTTATTTGACCATTAAATGCAAAGGTACCAAGTCGAATGTAAATTTTGTAAGCAGACAGACTGTGGGAGCTTATAAAAATGATTTCCGTCATTTTGTAAATCTCAACAAGTGCAACAAGGTTTTCTATTTTACAATGTTTAAGCAAAAGCAAGTCGCACAATTTATTGCATTGAGTACATGTAGAATAAGTGAAGATCGGAAATGAGAAAAGGGAGAGCAAAGAAATAATCGCTTCATGAAATGATGCCAAGGAGAAAGAAAAGGCTCAATCGTCTCGTCACGATTTGTGACACATCTGTTTCGACCTCTTCATCCAACTCATTGTATTCAGAGTCACCAGTGTCCGACGAAGAAGGGTGATTGGAACCAAAGACATCTTTTGCATATGCATCCAATGTAATGCTCAATTCGGTGTAAGAACTAAGCTTTCCGATGGTAGACCAAATTGATGGGGACACAACGGAGGCAGAAGATTACTAGTCGCATTTCTGCAGGAAGAAAAAGCAGGAAGATTACTAGTCGCATTTCTACATTTTAAGTTGGTCAACTGGAATATTTTCCAGTTGCACATGCACCAGTTTATTTGATCAGAATTTAAAGAACAATTCTAGGGAAGGAGATATCTTCTTGCTTTTTGCTGTTGCAACTGGGAAATATTCCAGTTGACGAACTTAAAATGTAGAAATGCGACTGTAGAATGTAGAAATCTTCATGCTTTTTGCTGTTGCATCCCGTTGTGTCCCCATCAGTTTGGTCTACTATCGGAAAGCTTGGTTCTTACACCGAATTGAGCATTACATTGGATGCATATGCAAAAGATGTCTTTGGTTCCAATCACCCTTCTTCGTCGGACACTGGTGACTCTGAATACAATGAGTTGGATGAAGAGGTCGAAACAGATGCGTCACAAACAGATTTTGACCAAAGACCACAATTCAGGGAAAGAGCCAATTTTTCTATTAAAACAAAGCATGAGATGATTGCACATCTGAGTGGTGAGTTACACTTAAAATACCGAGTCCGGGTAATTATTGAAAACCCTGTAGTTTCAATTGAATAACTCGAAATATTCAGTCTGGTATACGGTGTATTTGACATACTGTAATGAGACAAGAGACTGGGGCTTCTTTACAGAATTTTACCGCTTTATATGCAAGATTACGGTAGTTTTTGAAAGTCTGATATACTGTATCTCTGACACTTTAAAGTCTCAAAAGGAAAAGTGATGGATAAACTGATGCTAGTGCACAGTTGATCTTTGATAGAACTTGAATTTCAAGATTGCTTTAGAAAGAAGAATGTTTGAAATGACAACTGTTAGCGGATAGCTTTTCATTTTGCATAGACACCTCACTCCTTGATCACTTTGTGCTCACGGATCATCGCCAATTGAACATGATGTGTTTGATGGAAAGTTTGCTCGTGATTCAACCCGTCAAACATTCGCTCACCCTCTTGTCCTCCGATTTGGGAAGTGATCTGAAAATTGAAATTTTATGTCATTTTTCAAATCAACTTTATTACGTTTATTATAACGTTGTACTCACCCCTCCGCACACCAAAAAGCCGACAACTTGATCCATCTTACTGTAGATCGTGTAGATGTGCTGACCTTCGTAGCGTTGAAGTGAGTTTATGTCCTGAATATAATATAGAATTCAATATTTTAACATGAACATGAATGTTCTAAACGAACATTTAGGTATGAGCTTGTGTGAGGGCAATTTCCCGAATATAATCCATTCAGCTGATTGCAAATTGGCAATCCACCCAGGGCACATGCGGGCAGCTGGAGACCGGCCATCTGAAAATTTGCATTATATTTACATTTTTAAATATTTCGTTGTCGTCAAGGACTCTATTGAATTGAGTAAAGTCCCAAAGGGGGGGGGTTAGTGGGAGTTTTTTGACCGGTAGAGGAAAATTTAAGAGGGCGCTTTGAAAAAAAAAAACGGGGGGGGGGTGGTAATTCGTTTTCTAAACCACGGCACTTTGAAAAACTACCTTTATCTTGTCTCTAGTCTCTAATTCTATTAAGGTTCACGAAGGATACCGAAAAGACAAAAAGTGTAATAGATTACGGTAGTTGCTAGAGGCAAGGTTACGATAGGTTTAGAAAGTTGACACATTTTAGTTCTAATAGTAAGTTAAGTTAAGTTTAGATTAACACCTGCAACGCGATTCCGTGATTCGGCCCAGCCACACCCACGTAAGTGTCGATGAACTTTGTCAATGGACCTCCCAGGAACTCGCCCGTGTCAACACAGTGCCCTGAATTCGTGATTGAAGTATAGAAAAGTTTACTCTTTGTAAATGTGTATAGTACCTCCAAGGATTGCTTTTCGTGAGACAGGGACTCCCAACGAGAATCCGACCACGTCCACTTGACGACCAGTGTAAAGACGAACAGCAACGATCAAGGCTCTTACCTAGAGGATTATTTTGAATATTATCAATCCTCAATCAAAACCTGTTTCACATATTCGCATTTCATCGAGTACTCGACCCATTTCAGGGGATTCCCTTGTGCTCCATTGAAATACGTGGTCGAGTAGAGCTCCGACTGCTTATAGCCACCATTGGTTCTAGACTATTTGATAGCTTTGTGGCTTTGTTTTCAGTTTGATCTCACTTGAGCACAGGAAAAGAATGTAAAAGTGAGCAATTTATATTTGAACTTGGGTCAGCTTTTGGAACTACCGTAATCTGCCTCTAGCTTTTGTCTCAACTTCTACCTTTGGTTTGATTTTGTTCGCGAAAGATACTGTAAGATAAAAATATAGATTGGAGAGATGGAAGATTACGGGATTTCAGAAAATTGGCACGTTTTAAAAAACTTACCGTAAATACTGTAATAGTACCCCACCCCCCTCGTACAGTCGCGTAGTCGCAAAAGTTTTTTAGTATTTCATTTTTTTCAAAGCGCCCGTACTTTCAAAAAATGCGTCTTTGGTATCAAAAAATAGCTGAAATTCAGGGCTATTTTTTGATACCTAAGCGCGCATTGTAGCATAAACCAGTGTCGAGAAAAACTCGTTCAAAGCTAGACTACGCAACACTCCGCACCGTCATTATGGGGTGGGGTACTATTACAGTATTTACGGTATGTATTGTCGATGAATACACTCTTGTTAACCAACTTGAACCAATTGGCCGCCTCGGTCGGTTTCTCTCCAGCCATATCGGAAACCCCGTGCACAAAGATCACCGGCTGATTGATCGGCGCATCCGCATCATCGATTTTCCCTCCATACGATCCTTTCGGTCCAAGGTCTACTCTGGATTTGATTTTCCAGTTGATTATATGCTCAATTGCACTACCTTTCCAATTGATCTCGAATCTGTGGACCGTAGAAATTTCCCAGCCATTTGTTAAAGTGCGGGGTAAACGCGGTATGAACTACTGGCAGTAACAAAAGAAATAGACTATCAATCGACCACATCTAAAATTATAGATTGAAAATCATAGAGATTAAAGCAAATGAGTTTTATAAAAAAAATCAGTTGCATCGTTTATTGATCAGGTCAAGGCGAGGAGAATGAGCAAGCAACAAAACAGGCTCTTGAATCGACAATCCCCGAAACCCGTTCTATTGTCACCAGGGATTTTCTAAAAAGATCCCTTCTCTAACCATAGGAGTTGCTATTGAGCACGACAGATCGTGCTCAAAAGTGTCCTAACATGTGCAATGCCAAAATACAGAACACTCTCTAGAAAGTAATAACGAGAAACGATCAAATGAGCAATTTTTAAGATCTATTCTTAAAGGTACCTTTAATGGCTACCTTGGTTTAAAGTTTAACCCTGTACATCGAACAAAACCGTTTTTTATCTTCGATACACTCGTTCGTCAACTTACCGCTGATTTAATTTACAGTTTCCAGGTTTATTTACTGTCGATTACTGCAATATTTCAACTTTAGGTTCAAAAATTTTTTTCAACGATGTCCCCTACTTTATAACGGTACAATCACGCAAAACCAAGTCGGAGTCGTTTTTTAATATGGAAAGTTTGGCTAGACTGCAGTTTACTCCCCATTTGACTGTTTCCCCTGCCGTTGACCCCTGCGAGGCTTCCCTTGTCGCGGGCCTGCTATTTATCTAGGGCTTCGGCTCCGCACATACATCGGCACCGTAGGCGACGCCCATGAGAGCTTGCAGCACACGTGCCCGCCTTCACCGGTCGCAACTGCCTGGGTTAGGCGAAGCGCGAGCCTAACCCAGGCACAAACCGCAAAAAAGCGCGATACCGATAGGCAAGTGCAGACGGGGTAAAGGCCACAAAAAACCACCGTTTATCAAAATCAAAATAAACTGCAGTCTTACCGAAAGTTTTAATTTTAATATTGAACTTGGATCAGAAAACAATTTAATAAAAACAGGCTCATCAGATTGATGAAAGTTCTTCCTATGGTTGAACCTGCATATGAGACGGGTACTGTACCGAAACATCTAATTAGGTAGGTGACAAAGACATTGAGGAATTTGACCCAAAAGGTAGTTGTGTAGCTCTAACGAAACGAAGATTGCGCAAAGGCCGAAGGCCAAATCCCTTCAAACATTTGGTGGTTATATAGCTGTATTCAACAGCAACAAAATATTCAGTTAATTCATTAAAAGTTTATGACGCAGTTTTGACGAGATTGTCGTTAGGTTTCGTACGTAAAAGCACCAAGAAGCGACGAAGTTGAAAAAATTTCATTTGCAAGTTTTCCCCGACCTGATTGCTTTTGCGTTTTTTCTCGTTCAACATTTTATTGCTCATTGCTTATGTATTAGATGTACCTACGTTTTTAGATGTCTTCATCTGCTGCTGGTAACTCTGATGGCGAAACTTTCGCTTTCCAAGCGGAAATCGCTCAGTTGATGTCTTTGATCATCAACACTTTCTACAGGTTTGATTTAGCTTTCTTTTTCGTTCACTAATTTTTCTTTTTTAGTAACAAGGAGATCTTCCTTCGTGAACTTGTGTCCAACTCTTCGGATGCTCTTGACAAAATCCGCTATCAAGCTCTGACGGAACCATCGGAGCTCGACTCGGGTAAGGAGCTCTTCATCAAGATTGTCCCCAACAAGGCGGACAAGACGCTCACCATCATCGACACTGGAATCGGAATGACAAAGGCTGATCTTGTGAACAACCTCGGAACCATCGCCAAGTCCGGAACCAAATCTTTCATGGAGGCTCTTCAGGTTGATTTTAAAGCATAGTAAGCGTTTCAAGTTTATTGGTTTTGGGTTAAAGCAACTTTGTTAATTTAGGCTGGAGCTGACATTTCGATGATTGGTCAATTCGGAGTCGGATTCTACTCTGCTTTTCTCGTCGCGGACAAGGTCGTTGTGACCTCGAAGAACAACGACGACGATTGCCACATGTGGGAGTCATCGGCCGGAGGTAGCTTCATCGTCACTGCCGTCAACGACCCAGAAGTGCCTCGTGGTACCAA
This sequence comes from Mesorhabditis belari, assembly GCA_958450365.1. Taxonomy (NCBI): domain Eukaryota; kingdom Metazoa; phylum Nematoda; class Chromadorea; order Rhabditida; family Rhabditidae; genus Mesorhabditis; species Mesorhabditis belari. Next base: position 2,427,275 of record CAUEEP010000938.1, read on the forward strand.
GATTGTTCTCTACATCAAGGTATTTCTTTGTGCATGTAGCGCTGATAAATTTTTCTATTTTAGGAGGACCAGGCCGAGTATCTCGAGGAGCGCCGCATCAAAGAAATCATCAAGAAGCACTCGCAGTTCATCGGCTATCCAATCAAGTTGCTCGTGGAGAAAGAACGTGAGAAAGAAGTGGAGGACGAAGAAGCGGAGGAAAAGCCCGAAGAGGCATCTGAGGTTGGCTCAACATCGGTTTCTTTGTTAACTTCATTGATTTAGGAAGGAAAGGTGGAGGATGTCGGCGAAGATGAGGATGCGGACAAGAAGGACAAGAAAAAGAAGAAGATCAAGGAAAAGTACTTCGAAGACGAGGAGCTCAACAAGACGAAACCGATCTGGACTCGCAACCCCGATGACATCTCAAACGAGGAGTACGGGGAATTCTACAAGAGCTTGAGCAATGATTGGGAGGATCATTTAGCCGTCAAACACTTCAGGTTTTCCTTTACTGCTTTTATCTACTAACAAATCAATTTAGTGTTGAGGGCCAACTTGAGTTCCGCGCTCTTCTCTTTGTGCCTCAACGTGCTCCATTTGATCTCTTCGAGAACAAGAAATCGAAGAACTCGATCAAGCTTTACGTGCGCCGTGTCTTCATCATGGAAAACTGTGAGGAGCTGATGCCTGATTATCTTAACTTTGTGAAAGGTAGGTTGATTTTAGCTTTCGAAACTAAGTTGGTGGAACTACAATAAGGAAGTTTCTTCAGGAGTCGTCGATTCCGAAGATCTGCCTCTTAACATTTCACGTGAGATGTTGCAACAGTCGAAGATTTTGAAGGTCATCCGGAAGAACCTTGTCAAGAAGTGTGTCGAGCTCTTCGATGAGATTGCCGAAGACAAAGACAATTTCAAGAAGTTCTACGAGCATTTTGGCAAGAACATCAAGCTCGGAATCCATGAAGACTCCACCAATCGCAAGAAGTTGTCTGAATATCTTCGTTATGCAACATCCTCATCGGAAGAAACCACTTCTCTCAAAGACTATGTCTCAAGGATGAAGGTTAAAAGACTATTTTTGAAATCTATTTATGTTTACTTTTAGGAAAACCAGACTCAGATTTTCTACATTACTGGCGAATCGAAGGAGAGCGTTGCCAACTCAGCTTTTGTGGAGCGTGTCCGTTCCCGTGGCTTCGAAATTCTCTACATGACTGATCCCATCGACGAATATTGCGTCCAACAACTCAAGGAGTACGATGGAAAGAAGCTTGTCTCAGTGACCAAGGAAGGCCTTGAGCTGCCCGAGTCGGACGAAGACAAAAAGAAGTTTGAGGAGAACAAGGTGGGGATATTTATGCATTAGTATAGTTTGTTTGTGTATTCTACTTTGAGCAAGTTAAAGTCGCTGTTTAGGTGAAGTTCGAAGGGCTTTGCAAGTACATCAAGGACGTGCTCGAAAAGAAAGTCGAGAAAGTCTCCATCTCTAACCGTCTCATCAATTCGCCTTGCTGCGTGGTCACCTCGGAGTACGGATGGTCTGCCAATATGGAGCGGTATGTGTGTTTTATTAGTTCTTTTAAATCCATTGCATTTTAGGATCATGAAAGCTCAGGCTCTTCGTGATTCAGCAACGATGGGTTACATGGCAGGCAAGAAGCACCTTGAGATCAATCCCGAACATCCAATCATTGTGTAAGTTGCAATTTCCACGATAAAAGTTTTTTCTCCATTTAAGGAATCTTCGCGATCGGGTTGAGGATGACAAGAGCAACACAAGCATGAAGACTTCGAAGGATCTAATTGTCCTTCTCTACGAAACCGCTCTGCTTTCTTCTGGCTTCACTCTTGAGGAGCCCGGTCTCCATGCTACTCGCATCTATCGCATGATCAAGCTTGGTCTCGACATCGGGGATGATGATGAGGACGCAACCACTGCTGAAACTCCTTCCACTTCTGAGGTAGCTTGTCTTTGTAAAATTAGTGCTTATTTTTGATTTTAGGTTCCAAAGGTCGAGGGTGCTGACGAGGAGAAGAGCCGAATGGAGGAAGTCGATTAAGGAGGATCCCTGTGAATTATAATTGGCTGGTGTTTATAATAAAATTTGTATTTTCTTTTACAAAATGCATTAAATAATCAATGTAAATTAATGAGAACTGCACGAGGTTATGTTTGCTTTCGCTTTTACTGGAAGGTACTTGCGGACGTCACTGACTTTCCCGCCTATCGAGAACTGGATCCTAAGCTCGATGAGGCGGTCAGAAACTATAATTGTTAAGCCAGAAATAAATTTCTCAATGAAGAAACCTTTCTAGAATTTCCTCCATGCGGAAACTTGGCAACCAGCTAAACATTAAAAAATGAACACAATTACGCTAATCAACGATTCGGAGTGGCTTTGCTGAATGTCTTTTTGCCAACTAGGCGTTGTGAAATCTTTCGCGTGAACCCCATCAAATTAGCACTTTTTCTCGCTTTCCTCACTTCTCACTCTCCGAATAATTACATTTGAGGCCGTCTTTTTTGTAACAAAGTTTCACGCACTCACATTCCCATTATCACCATACAAAGAGTCTGAGATTTTTTTATGTGTACCTAGATTTTGAGAGGTCTTTAGCATTTTGATCCTTTTGGACCTGGGTTCCAAACTCTGGCTGTTCTCTGTCCAATCTCAAAAATCATTCCCATTCCGAACCCTGGCCACTTGTTCAACAACAACGACCCCGTGGACTTGGCCACTTTTAGTTTCATACCATCACTTGCCAAAAGCTGATCTCAATTTTCCCCAAATTTCTCTACAATGACCACATTGGTTTGGTGGGAGTTCATTCTTTTGGCGATCTGTTGGCCGATTTGCCTCCTCTACTTGTTCTACATTTTGTTCATGATGGTGAAGAAGTTCGGCATCCCAATCACCGTGCGGGAACAGTTGCGGCTGAATGTGGGTTTTGGAGAGTCGATGGATTTGTAGTGTAAAGACAACTCTAGGGTGTGATGAATGTGTCCCTCTTTCTCCACACCGAACTCGTCCTCCGCCCAATCGCTTATGAGTGGTTGTTCCCGATCACCGCATTGCCTCCATGGTTTCCCCGGGTTCTCTACGCTACGCAGGTTTTCCATCAATCCGTACAGCAAATTAGCCCCGCTTTCAGGTGATCCTCAAAAACAACATCTATCTGATCTACATCCCGTCGGCGATCAATCGTTTTACCGCTTTCTACTATCCAATCAAACATCAACATGTGAGTGAATTGAGACGAGACTTTCTTTCGAGACTTTCGAGATTCAGATCTGGGGTTGCGCGAGATTCCGGGTGCTTTTCTTCCTCGTGTGGACGATCTCCACGATTTTCGCTTTGCCAAGCATTCTCTCGGATTCGGCTCAATTCGTTCGAGCTCACGACAATGGACCGCTTGATTTGATCGCCTTTGATCAATTGGTAAGCTGATGTTGAAGAGAGGTCAAAACCCAAAAAGTAAATCATCGAAACTTGCACCAGCAAAACCTGGGAAATTGGGTTGGCCAATAAGTAAGGAGTCACGTGAAAGAAAGGAAATTTTGCCGTAAAGTTGGCCAGTATTGACCACTAAGAGACGACAGACTTCCCTCATTTCAAAGCACTTCCATTGATTGGGCATACTTTCCTATTTCTTTCTTAACTACTTCTTTTTTCGATTAGTGCAAATTTGTCAAATGAGCATATTCAACATGTTATGCTATTTGGGTCCTGCTCATCTTCAAGCCTAGCTCTAAAAAACAAAAGTAGATGGTGATGACTTGCTCTCCAAGATGTAATCGATGATTTCACACGTTTAAAAATGGGGGGATCTATGATCTAAAGCGACCGCTCCGAGAGAACGGTTGGGTGTGTGATTGGAAGTGATTGGATAGTGGGAGTACTGGAAGTTATAGGATAGCAAGCAAACACTTAACTCTCGACTAGACAGTAATCAATTGCAGAAGCTGGCTGAAGCCCTTGAGACAAAAAGACCAAATCTGAAAAAGGCCATATTGCAGCGAGACAATGCTCGTCTACACACTGCTAAACTGACTCGTTCTACATCCAAGAACCTGGACTGGGAACTTGTCCCCCACCCAGCATATTCCCCAGAACTAGCTCCTTCAGATTACCATTTATTTCGCTCAATGGAAAATCCCTTAGTCGGAGAGCACTTTGAAGATGAAAAAGATACCAAAAAATGGGTACAGAACTAGTTTGACTCAAAATCAAAGAGTTTTTACGCGAGGGGAATTCACCTTCTACCAGTAAAATGGGCAGTTTATGGAAAAAGATGAAAACTATTTTGATTGATTTAGATGGCCTCATTGAATAAGTATTTCTGCTTGAAATCGACTCATGACTTACCGGCCAACCCAATATTTCTTCAGGAACAGCATGATCTCTTTCGATTCCAGATCGGCGAAACCCTCTCGTTTCTCCTCTCGTTGACGGCCGTCATTGTGACAACATCGCTTTCGATCGCTTGTCTCCTCAAATATCGTTCCATGCACTTTAGAGTCAATCGAAATGTCAGTGATCTCTTAGATATTAACAATGTCTTAGATATTAACAATAGAACTCCATTTTTGTCTAGCCTTTGACTCACTGCAATAATACAGGGTGGCCGACGAGATTTGGCGCGAGGTTTTTGACTTGGATGATGCCGGATTTAGCAAAATCTTTCTGAAACTTATAATTATTTTGCAAGAGTTTTGAGTTATGCTCTTTCCCGCACCCTCCAAGAAAGGCTTCTACTCGTTTTTCTAAAGTTTTAGGTTAAATATCTTTTGCAAAATTGGGTAGAATATCCGGACTAAAATTTAGGCAAAATAATTAACCAAAAATTAACCAAGTAACCAAAAGTAAGCAATTTTTTGAAACCAAACAAATCTTGGGTATGTTACAAAACCTCGATTTTTGCCGTTTTTTAAGGAGTGCTGGTGAAAATGGTGGTAATAGTGGAAAAAGTGGGTAAAAAGACTTTTTTTTCTATTTTTCTATCAGGTTCCAGTTCAAGTTAACCAAAAAAAAAAGAACTTAGCTGGTAATTGAGAACATCCTTTCAGCAGCCAGCTTCATGTACAACACAATAGGGCGAACCTTTAGATCACTCTCCGCGCAGAGGCCTTTTTTGGAGGGCGCAGAAAATGGAATAACTCAAAAACTAGGAGACTTCTTGCAGAGTAATTATAACTTTCAGAAACTACAGAAAATTCGCTACCTTTTTTAAGTTCAATAGGTTTTGATAAACCCGACATCATCTACGAGTCAAAAACCTCGCGCCAAATTTCGTCGGCCACCCTGTCTATGTACTCAGAGTTTCTCCAGTGAGGCCACTTGTGAAACGAAGAGTAGACGAACGAACGACACCCAAGCAATGAAATACTCACACAAATACAAATCACTTTCAGCTCTACGAATGCCAACTCTTTCTCACCTCCCTCACCGCCTATCCTCCATTTCTCATCTACACGATTAAGTGGGTTTCTGCAAAATCGTGCAAAATCCATCGAAACCCATTCCAGAAGCGTCCTCGAATTGGTCTCCTCCTTCACCGGAAATGAATCGATGAAGCAAACCTATTTGATCACCTGGTAGCTAAACAATCCAAATTGTCCAAGAGAAACAATCGTCACAATTCCAGGTACTGGTTGCTGGACATTCAAACGCTTCTCCCGTTGATCCCCATTCTGATCTGTACCGGTTTCTTCAAATTTATCACTTCCGGTGTCAAGCATTTGTTCTCTTCGGAGCCAAGTGATGGCATTTCACCGATCACTTCTCCCGTTCCCCCTCCATCAACAACTAATGGTGGAAGACCGACCTCTTCTACCCAAGTACAATGCACGATTCCTGAGGTGGAAACAGTTACAAGAAAAAGTTCTGAGAATTCTCTCCGTGCAACTTTTGAACTTTCCGCGCATGATTCCACGGTTTGATTCTTGGTCGGTGAAAGAAAAGAAAAGAAAACCAATGTAGACTGCAAATTACTCTTTTGGCCCAAATCTAACTAGTTTCAAAGTACATGTTGTTCCTGTTTATGAGGCAATAAATAGTTTCGTGCTGAAAATCTCTTTGTACAATGAACTTTTTGCTCTCAACAAACACTGGGCGGGTATTACTTGCTGGTCGTTGGGGGAATGGTAGTCCCTCAAACAGATCAGAGGTACATATTCGTTTAAATCTTTTTGTTGATATTCCAAACAATTATCTTATTAAACAAAAGATTAACAAATGAATTAAATGAGATTGAAATTAAATGAATTAAATGAATTAAATAGAATTTTGGGTAAGCACAGAGTAAAAGTGGGTACTCGTAATTAACGTTTCAGCGAGGTATAACGAAAATATATAGCTAAACAAATACAAGGAAAAACAAGTATCAATTCCCCGTCAAATCGATGACTTCGATGGATTGCAAGTTGTGCAGCTAAAATCAATGATAACATAGTTGTTAATGAAAAAAACTAGGAAACCTTCTGCTCTAACATTGTGATTGTGTCCTGATTTTGTCCAATTTGCCGATAAAGCTAAAAGAAACCTAGATCAGTACAATAAAAAGCCCCAACGCGTCTTCGTGTGGCTGCACTCTCCTCGCGTAGCTTCTTGTCGTATGCATCAATCTTCTGAAGAATTGCAGCAGCTAAACTTGTAGTCTTGTGTTTTTTATGAAAGTTTTTGTCAAGCAAGATAGGTAGTTTAAAATACCCTGCTTTCCCGCGAATTAGATACCCATGAAAAAAGTTTACCTTGGGAGCGATGCATGTTCCCACCTTGGTTCCAAACAGGCTGAAAAAACTCAAATTTGTCAAAGTAAACAAAAAAATAAAGGTATGCTTATTTTTATGTGCAAATAGTTTTTTAATATTTACCTCTTCTTTGATAGTCCCCTCAAGATTGAGGCCCGAACCATGAGATAACGGCTAAAAAAAGTATTTCAGATTTCCAAAAGCACTTTTTATCAAATTAAGAAAATTATCACCATTACCCAAAGTCAAAGTACTTTCGAAAGCAAGAGCATAAATGGTTCTCGTAAAGCTGCTCACCTCTTTTTTGATAGCCCCTCCGATATCCTTAAATGAACTTGCGGATACGGATTGATCAACACCGGACGACATCTAAAACAATTGGCAATTAAAATATTTTAAACAGTTTGCATGCTTCAAAACCCGGCCCTAACAATGCACACCTGAGGCAAAGTGGCTGCTGATAAAAACACATTTTCTCAATCAAGATAAAGCAAACTGGGTTTTTTAAACAAACTTGAAGATTTGTGCAATTAGCGGTTTCTTTTGGTACAACAGCGCTTGGGTTTACCATAGGAGTTGCTAAAAACTAAGAACTTCAACGTAAAAAAGAAATTACAATCTTTTCTTACTTGATTCCTCACATTTACCAAATTTTGTCCCGTATTGATAGGCTTCTAAAATAAATATACAGCTAAGCAATCTTTTTCAGCTCAAATCAACAAAGACTATAATTATATGATTCAACTATGATTCACTTGAAGATTTGAAGCAGAACCGGAGCTGCTTACTGGTGTTGCTGGAGAGATACCGTTTGGTTCAAGCTAAACCCAAAAAGATTTGACAATTAAACTCAAAGCAAACAAAGCGCTTGTAAATTTCCGGATCCAACTTCCCAGGCTTAGCGCCATTTGCCTGTCTTGTTACTTGCTCCACAAATTTCTCATGCAGATCCGGGAAGCAACTTTTCGCCGTCGAGCAATAGTCAACCAAATAATCATGCCTTCTAAAAAGAAATACATATACTTTGAATCAAAAGTCAAACGAACATTTCAATTAAAGCGGCTGTTGGGCAAGAACTCTGAATATGCTTCTGGACGTACACTTTGGATTGTTTGAAGAGCTGGCATTTGCTACATGCAAACTTCTTAATTCTGTAAAAAAACCATGGAAAAGTGAAAAGAAACCAAACTTTTGATGAGATTGCACATGCCTGACAATCGTCGAGAATGATTTTCCACCATGCCACAAACAAATCTTGAAACAACCCTGAAATGTTGCAAATATTCCCGCAAGAATACTAATTTAATGACCGGAAATCCGCATGTCAATGAATGGCATGGCAATGAAGGCGAATTCATCGTCATTTCCACCTAAAGAATACGAGTGCTTAAAAACCATCAAATTAATCGGTTATCCGAAAAAGATCGAACGGCTAGCGGAAATATTTCAACCTTAATCGGCTATGACATCTATATCAAAAGATATTAGAGATATAGACAAAGGTTAAATAGACCGAAAATTGTCTACTTACTGCCCTCTATAGGTAAAAACTTTATTCTTAACCAACATTATGACAAACCCTAACAAACGATAACAATAACAACACACCTCGAAAGGGTATACAACGCCAAAAAATAAGCAGGAAGCTCCTGGCATTGGGAAATGATGTGAACGGTCAATTTGAAAGTGTTTAGGCGCAAGACAAGCAAAATTCGACAAAATGACAACGTAAACGGGGCAACTAGTCAATTCACAGAAGTTAAAAAAGCCTTTGTAAATTGTCACAAACTCAAATTTGTTGACCAAGTAGGTGAGAATCGTGGAAAAATGGGCCACCATGAAGAGACATCGGATTGAAGTAATTGGAGAATCCGCTCATTGGAGTAAGTGGTGGCATTGCCGATTGTGGCTGCTGTTGACGAGCTTCCATGGGGACCGGAAGAGAAAAGGCCTCGTAGACAGATGGACTAAAGCCAAAACTTTATGTTAAGATATTCTAGGCTTTAAAAGTTTACATATCTGCTTACTAAAAGAAAAAAACTTACTGAAGCTTGTATTCATGGGAGCTGCTGCTGACAAAAGCTGGCGATTGTGGCATAGCTGGCAACGTGATTGGACTTGGCGATGGTTGTGGCGACATCAGCAAAGGACGCATCGGTGACATTGGATAAATTGGTGTCATCATACGAGTATTCACTAACAGAGACATATAAAAGATTAGATCCAAAAATCGCATACTGTAGATGCTCCCCGTCTTGTGAGGCTTGTAAGTTCCATTGATGATTGCCAGTTCCATAAGTTGCTTGCGCTTGAAATCATCTGTACCCTCTGGCTGAAAGAATACAGTAAAATAAGGTAATTTACACAATCCCTTACTGGAGTAAGTAGCTTCCTGACGATTTTGCTAGCGTTGCTCAGCTTGATTCGCGCACGATTTTCCGTGTCCTCACATTGAATCAGCACGTGCAGCTCATCTTCCAGGTGTTCCCAGTTTGGCTTGCCGCGGTTTGAATCTTCCTGAAACTTAAATACCACTAAAATATAGCCAACAAGAAAATAAGTGTATACCTTGCGGCGATCCCTCATTGAGCCACGTCCTCTGACCATTATTTTGCACCCAGTCTCCTGCTCCAGCTGTTTAGCAGTCATTCCACGCGGTCCCAAGATTCGACCAACGAAGTTGTACTGAACAAAGTTAATTTATACAACCAACGAGAAAAGCTAACTCACGTCAGGATAATCATTCTTTGGAACGTAGAGCTTCTCAGTGATGGTAACGATTTCCCCGACAGCTTCAGGTAGAGCGAGTTCACCTTGCACAAAATCCGTTTGAAAGATTTGCGCGCGGACACGACTGATTTCTAAAACTCCAAAACTACAATAAACACGTTAAACAAACCATCTTCAAGAATTCGTTCCACATTTGGGAAAAGCGATGGAAACATTGTCAAATGCTTCTTTTCCTTGAGCAGCTCAGCGAAGTATTCCATACCGCCTTCGCTTCCAGAGAAAACATCAGGCAAAGCCAAATCAAAATACATAACATTACAAGACCTTATACCACTTACCAAAATCACTTGAGCTACTACAAGGACGAATTCCCGAGCCGGGCTTCTTGGGCGACGTTGTTTGGAGCGAGCTCTTCGTGGAAGTGCCGCTTTTAGCAGAAGGCGATCCGTCTTCATGACTACGCGATGGCTGAACCAGAAGCGATGGACTCAATGGCAGCTTTGGGTAATGCATCGATTGGCGAGTCGACAGCATTCTAAAAACAAAAAAGGTTAACAGGTTTGATAAAATAAATGAAAGCAAAAGATAAGCCGAAAATTAGATAGATGTGCAGCCAACATTTTGCCCCATATTATGCTGTTTTAGCCATTAGGACAAAATGTTGAGCTCTATGCGTTTAACATTTTGACTCATAGTGCTTAAGCCTTAGAAAACTTGAAACAGCAAGCGAAAATTTGTGACCAAGTTTGAAAGCAAATCGTGTGAAAATGCGAAATTAATGGTATTTGCTGTGTTTTTCGTCGTTGTTACTGTATTTTCAGACGTTTGTCTCTTTTCCTGTCGGGTGCATTTTAGCATTTCAACTTTTTATTAACTTTTTATTCTTTTCCTTCTCGAAGATTTTGCATGACTTCCGATAGCATTTTGTTGCACATCGCCGCGTACGGATTCAGTGCAACCAGTTGCATTTTCGCGAACGATGAACCCAAAGCGGCCGCTTTCTCGTAGTCAGCCTAAACGTTTCAGTGAGATAAAATTCGGGCATTGCTTCTAACTTTGTTATTTGGATCACTGGATGGATTCATACAGCTTGTTATATCTACTAGCCGTAATCATTGTGTTACCATCTTATTGGTTTATGGGCTACGGTAGTCTAGCCACGGTTTGAAGCGTCTGCCCAACTCGACATTTGAAAAAGTTAGCTTTCTCGCGATGTTTTCCTGTATCTAGCAGTACCCATTTTGATACAGGTAGTCGAATTACTGTAGGCTAGTGCAAATTTTTTTTACGAATTTTCCCCACCTTTGCCCCCTGATCATCCCCATTTAGTCGTCGGATGAGAGCTCTTTGCACGAAAGCCTGACATCCCGATTTGCCCTTTCCCTCACTCAGCTCAAGTGCCATGTCGAGATCGGACATGGCTTCTAAAAACTTCTATACTTTTACCATTTGTATGAGTACGCCCTTTTCTTTATGAAAATCCAATAGCACTGACTTTCCGTTTCCGAATTGAGGCGATGCGCTTGAGCTCGGTTGTTGAACGCTGATGGATTCACCGGACAAACCTGACAATGAGCTTTTATGTTAGGTTGGGGAGAAAGTCTTTGCCGATTTTTTGGGAGAGGGCCTTAAACTTGTCCGATCTGTACGTGTAATAGCTTATTCAAAAGCTAATCTTTTAGTGGATTGGATGAAAAAAACCGTTTTTTGGTATATCAATTTTTACTGAGCCAGATCCGAAATTTCAAAAAAATGAAGTTTTTCATTTTTTGTACGAAAACCTAGGCTGAAACCATGCTTTTCGGTTTTTTATCCAATCCGCTGGAAAATTAGCTTTTTGAATAAGCTATTACACGTCTAGATCGGACAAGTTTAAGGCTTTCTCCCAAAAAAATCGGCAAACACTTTCTCCTTAACCTAATACTTTAAGATCTTTGAGACAATTCTCAAAAACCTCAATAGCTTCATCGAATTTCTCCAGTGCTTTTGCAATATTTCCCCCTTCGGCGAGAGCAATCGCCTCCTTTTCGAGCTGCCGACTTTTTGCGTATTCAGGGTGATCGATTTGTTCTAAAATGAAGGTGTTAAAGTTTATCTATAATTATGCAACTCTGCATGCACTGGCTGCTTAGAATCACTCCAACTCCAACAACGCCAAACTACGAAGTTGTGTAATCAACCTTGGGCAACGTTGAGAACCAAGTTAAACCTACCAAGTCATTCAATTAGTAAACTAGAGAATTTCTGAACTAGACGACAGTTAGAACACCAATTTCCAAAATATTAATTAAATTCTTGAACCAACCATCCTCAGCGACTTTCTCTTCAGTCGGATCCTCATCGGGCATCAACGGATTGAGAATACGGTTCAGAATTTTTCGATCGTGTGCTGTAGCCATCTAGAATATGAGATTAAAATACGGTACGGTAATCTATAGTCTCGAAAATTGGCCTTGAATTGAAAGCAAATTTGAAAAAAAGCAGATACTGAATTACGGTATGGTTTACAGCTGTTCTTGAATACAAATTTGGAATATTCTCAGGTACAATAGAAGCAATAATCTCAATCCAACTGTTCATTCAAGTACTCAACTTCACTTTGGATTTTACAAACAGACACAAGGAGAATGCAAATCGCCTAAAACCGGCAAAGTTCCAAAAAGCTACTTTATCTTTTAAAGTAATTAGACAAAACTCAAAATCACATGGATCTCTTTCCCAACTACAAACTGATCAATAGTTGCCAAAGAGGGGGATAAACGAGGCTATTCCAAGGCCATAAATCATCCCATAGTCAGTGACAAAAAAGATTGGGCAGATATTTTTAGCTTTTTAAATGTTTTAATATATATTTTATTTCAGTAATAAAGCGTAACAAAAAGATGCACAACAGACTAAAATTTAAATGACACAGTTTGCAATTAATCGGAAGAATGGGAAAAACAATATCATGTACAGATCTAGTAACTTGGATAGTTTGAGCCGAGAAATAGCGGATTTAAACGAGCTTAGAGATGAAAGATTGCGAATTTCATTGAGGAGAGAATTCCACAATGTTACTACTCGATTTGTAAAAATAACTTTCACCACTTTTAGACGAAATAGGATTACATTACAAAAAAAGTGTGCCCTTTTGGGAAGCCGACTGCCTTAGATTTAACGGAAGAAAGTTTCAAAAAAGAGGATTAGGGTGAATCTCTTTAACAATTCTAAAGCATTCAATCAAATGTATGATAAGAGTTTTCTGAAGACTATTTTAGAAAACTACCATAATCTAACTGCCAGTTTTCATCCGATCAGCCCAATTTTTGTATCATTCACTGAGCCTTGTGATTCCTCATCGAATGATACCAAAATTAGATTGGATTTTTTTGGATTTAATGGAAGAAAGTTTCAGAAAAAAAGATTAGGGTGAATCTCTTTAACAATTCTAAAGCATTCAATCAAATGTATGATAAGGCGGCGTTATATATATATATATATATGCTTTATTTAGTTGAATAGCGACAAAACAAAATCACAATAATTACCCAGGACACCACTCAAAACACACCCAAAAGATAAATAGATACCTCAAGAAAGAATCACAGAGCAGTCAAATCAATTGCCGAAATTGCGGCTTTAAATCTAGCCAAGGTGGAAATATCACGAACATGAGGGGGTAAAATGTTCCAGAATTTAATAACTCGATTAAAAAAGAAACTGTGGGGGCTTTTAGAGGAAACGGAAGGTTGGCGTAGGAGAAAAGGCGGATACTAGAAGATGAAAGATTCTGGAGGCGCCCCGTAGCGAGCCGAATTCAAAGAGACCAGAAAAAAGGGGGTCGGGATGAATGCCTTTAACAATTTTAAAGCATTCCACTAAATCGATGATAAGGCGGCGTTGGTGTAGAGTTTCAAGAGTGAAGAGCTTGAGTCAATGTTTAGATCGGAGGGAGGAGTATTTATCAAAATCTATTTTATACAAAGCAACACGAATGAAATGTTTTTGAACTTTCTCGAGCTTAAAAGCAATTAAAAGCAAAGAAGAAATTTAGAAGAGCATATTCAAGAATTGATCGGAAATATGTAATGAAACATTTTCTTTAGATATCAATATTGTGATGGATCTTAAAGTTTTATTAGCACAGAACAAAGCTTTTTTTTGTTATTTCAATGTTATTTCAATACAATGATCAAAAAAAGTATTGGCACCTTCTCGAAAATTTCAGATATTGATTAAAAAATGACCTTCTACTCAAAGATTTTCAAACGGGTTTAAATTTTTAGATACTACAAGAACTAAACTTGCTAGAAGTAGATAAAAATTTTAAATTGAACGTTTTTTTTTCATAGAAAAATTCATAAGTAAAAAATGTGTGCAAAAATTGGCCAAAATAAGTATTTTGATACTTGAATGAAAACTTAACATGATCAATAGGAAAAGCCTAAAAAACATCAATTCCCATGCACAGCTTAGAAATATTGGATACAACATGGGCCTCCTTGGGCTTTAATGATTTCCTACAGCCTTCTTGGCATGCTTGTGACGTTGTTTTTTGAACAAAATTTATACTCATGTATCAGCGAGGAAATATCGAGTTTTCCCCCCCCATTTTTTTTCCTTTTAATATTCTCGTAATTGCTTTCGTCACATCGACAACTCAACAAAAATAGAGAAAGAGTTTGTTTTCGAAAGGAAAAACCTAAAAAAGATCAATTCCCGTGCACAGCTTAGAAATATTGGGTACAACATTGAACTCTTGTACACCCCAAAGTTTTCTGAAGCTGAAGATAATAGAAAACTATCATAATCTAACCGCCAGTTTTCATCCGATCAGCCCAATTTTTGTATCATTCACTGAGCCTTGTGATTCCTTATCGAATGAAATTAGCAATTACCAAAATTAGGCTGATCAAATGAAGATTTGGCGTTTTAGATTACGGTAGTTTACTAAAATACGTGTCTTTTAGAAAATAATAGCTTTATTAGTGTCTTTACCTAATCTCAACCAGAGATCAATATTTATTCGATGCACAAAAATAAAGCAAAAAAAGCAACAAACAAATAAAAAAATGAGCAAGCGACCTAATGGAAGTTTTTGTTAGAGTTAAAATGTTTTAGATTAAACAAAATTTCTAACATTTCACAAGACTCCTTTGAATGGGCAGTGAATGAGCGATGAGATCAACGGGGATTTGATCGAGTCGCACATTTCGCACACATCCCTCCAATGGGCGTCGAATAGGCAAAATGGTGGGGAGATCCGCTTTTCCGCCTAGATTTAGAGTTATTTTATCTTTTTCCATGCTTACAGTATTCTTTTATCTTTAGTAAAAAGCAAGTTTACTATAGTAAAGGATTACTGTACTTTTAAAGCTATCAGAGCCTTAACTCTCAATCTTTTTCGGAACTTTTAGTATTCTTTTACCGTGAATTCAAAGTCATACATGTTAATTTTCTAAAGCTACCGTAATCTTTCCTAGTTTTATCAAAATCTAACTCTAATCAGATAGCCTTACAAGCCTGTTAGCTTTCTAAAGCTACCGTAATCCGCTTTGATTTCAAACCGTCAGAAACTTTTGTTAGCCCAATTTGCCCACTCACCCAAATACACGAATCCATTCGTGTCCAACTCTTGACTGCCCTCAGTGGTCACTATTTGTATCTTCGCCACCCCATCGACTTCCACCAACAAACGGGTTTTCATTCTGAACTTGTCAATTTTAGATAAATCGAGATCAATTTTAGCTTTACCTCTTCATCTGAATCGCATGCCATTCCCCATTATCCACTCTTTTCCCCTTCACTTGTACGGCTTTGAATTTCGACGCAGAACTCGGCGAATCTTTCCCCAGATCAATTCCAACGTGAATTTGCCCGTTTTTCACGAAAATCACTAAGAAATCCCGGCTTGACGAGTCGCCTGTCCAAGCGCCTGAAACAAATCTTCGAAAGTTTTCGTGAGACGTTACAATATTGAAAGTTTACTTCATTTCAAGTATTAAAAATGAACAGCTGACATTTCTGAATGTTCTGAACCTAAGGTCTATGCCAGAAGCGTGCGTTTGTTAGAGCACAAAGTACGAGCCGTTTTCACTCACCTTCCCACCAAAGTACTCCTTCTTGTTCTTTCGTTCGGAAATCCAATGAGAAGTTGGCATTGGTCGAGCTTTCAACACTAAAAGAGCACTTGTTTTTTGGCTTCAGGGTAGACATTTTCATATCATATCGCTTATTAAGCAAATTTGGCGATCATTATCAAATGATCAAATGATCAAATGAGAAAACTAACAAAATAATGATCTATCAAATAAAATGTTTCTATTTCCTTACCTTGTGTAAACTCGATTTAAATACACCCCAGTTCCCATTGATTTCCCGATTTTCAGCGCAACTTTCGTTAAATCTAAAATTTCCTTTACCTTTTTTTTCTCTTGAAAATTTCTATTTCAAGATTTCTCTCTGAAAGTCATGTAAGAAAAGAAATTTTAAATGTGCACTTGCTTAAAAAAATGAAGAGTGCTTGTCTTTGGTGTTTTTGGAAACACAGAAAACTCCCACACTTCGTCACGACAAATAGACTATGAGTAAAAAGGAGAAAATCTGGTGTGTACGTAGGTGGATCGCTTATTTTAGCTTTTCTCTTAAATACATCAATCTTTAAACAAAAGCATCTGGTAAAAATTACTGTAACTATTCAAAAATTGGCAATTTTTGGCAAATTGGCAACGATTTTAGAACTCTTTCAGAGCGCAGCTTTGAAGTAAGCCGACCTTTACCAGCTCAATGTTTCAAAATTGGGGTGGTGATTTGAAAAAGTTTGAAAACGCTTTATTTAAGTGGAACACACTCTTCTACGATACTAAACCATACTAGACATGAAAAAAAATTCCAATCCGAACCTAATTCCATCTTCGTTTTCTCAACCATCTCTTGGCCAATTGCTAGAAAATTTTGTCTACAAGCTGAAAACATCGATTTCTATCTGTAGACAAAATTTCAGAGCAATCGGCCAAGAAAACGAGGGTGGAATTGGGTTCAGATTGGAATTTATTTTCCCGTGTCTACACCATATTTCATTCCAAATTGGACCCACCTTGTGCACATTTGTCTCCAGTCTTCCCCTGTGGGCAAACACAGAATGGTTGAGATAATTGTGTTGTTTGAAGACATCTCCCATATCCACAATCGACGCCTTTACAGCCAATCTCTTCCTCTTCAACTCGTCCCACTCCGCCGTGCCAGTGATCTTTCTGAAATGGAAAGTCATTAAACAAGACTTAGAAAATGATCACATCGTATCAACTTTAATATAATAGTCTTCAAAAACACTTCAACCTATGCACAGAAGGAAAAAGCTCTATTACACCTGACTTGCGCCAATCTGGGTTATTCTAAGACAATATCTAGATTAAGCCAGACCAGGGCTAGAAAGAAGTCCAGATTCAGATCCAGATCCAGATCCAGGTCTAGGTCCAGATCCAGATCCAGATCCAGGTCTAGGTCCAGATCCAGATCCAGATCCAGATCCAGATCCAGATCCAGATCCAGATCCAGATCCAGGTCTAGGTCCAGATCCAGATCCAGATCCAGGTTCAATCCTTGCCTTTTTTCCTGGTTCTGGCCTAACCTGCACTGGGCTGCGGTATCCCTGACGGCAATTCCTACCATAATCCTATCCTAATTTGATTCTGCTGAATAGAACAATCAGCGCACATATAGAGCCCTAACTTTTTATCATGTTTGGCTTTTCAAAAACACACGACATTTCCTCCAAAACCCCCACTTTTTTTCCCCTTTTCCACCACCCCATCCACTAGCCTATGCACGAATGCCATTTTTGGAGGTGTCTCCTTTTTCTGTTTACGTCACCAATCTCTTTGTCTCTCCACCTCCAACGAATAAATGAACATTTCAAGAAATGAAACCAACTGTCATTTTCAGATTTCGATCCCACTTTTTGCAAATTAGAAAAACCAAAAATTAGAAATGCAATCTTTCTAATTCTAATCCAAAATTGATAAACAAATCCGTTTTTAAAGGTGGTTTATTTTCGATACGGGAAGTTTAATGACGTTTTCCCGAGATCAAATAGGTAAAATTTTAATGCAAATTTGTAAATTCCTGAAAAAATTGACGACTTATTCCTCTTATTCGATCATTTTTAGATTATTTGTGACTTTTCGATTAGAGATCTTTTCTAAAGATTAGTCGTCACTTTTGAAATCTCTTTTTTTTTTTGCAGAAGTTCAACTTGTGAAGATTCGACAAAAACTAGAAACAAGATTACGAGAGTTTTTGTGAGGTACACTTTGAGAGGTTCTAGGCTTCATCAAGACTACGGTTATCGTAGCCTTGAGTACGTGCGATACTCTAAGCTATGAGAGGCTTACGAACCTTTAGAATACAATAGGTATACAGTATTCTAGGTTTTATGACTACAGCACTCTAGGCTACGATACTTGAGGTTAGATAATGTGCTAGGTACAGTATGTAAAGCCAGAGTACACTATTGGGCAGAGAACAAACAATGCCTCGATTCAACCTAGACATGAGCGCTATAAACCCTTGTAGAAACACGTCAAATAGAGATTTTTCAAAGCTTTTTTACCCAAAAAATCGAGTCAAATTTAGGCTTTCGAATGACGCCAAAATCAGGCCAAATCAAGTTCTCTGTGCTGAGATTTAACGTTTTTTTTTCCAGGTTTGTAGTCCCGTTCCATGGGACGAGACTACAAACGGCTATAAATAGCTTGTTCTCAGAGTAGAGATGATGGATTTTCTTGATTTTAGTGTCATTCAAAAGCCTAAAGTTGGCTGGTTTTATTGGTCAAAAAGTTTTTAAAAAAATATCTATTCTACGCGATTCTACAAGGGTTTATAGTCTGACATTGACATCTCACACACAAACCAAAACCTTACTACGAAAGAGGAATCCGCAAATTGCCTGTAAAATGGGGCAGAAGTCGTCAATAATAATGGAAATTATTTGGAATCAATTCATGGTTTTATGTTGAATAAATTTTAGTTCAAAGTCCGGCAGTTTTCAATTCACCAACCCAATAGATTTCTTTCTCATTTCAAAGAGAAACACAAAATTTATCGCGTAAAACAATAATTTCAATTAATCTGACAAAAAAACAAATGAAATGAAAATTTGAAAAGAATGAAAAGAAATTTGAAATGAAAAGAAACGACGACGCGGCACTCTTATCGACTACCTCCAAATGGCGGCGACGTCAATTGGAATGCGACGTCGCGCCAAAATTAACATTTAGCAATAAGGTAAAATGAATATTTAAAATTTGCGACAGAAATTCAATTCACCAACCCAATACTTTCAACTCTCCCCCCCCATCATTATTCAATTCTCATGAAGTGTATAGTATTGTTCTCTCTTTTTGTTCTTTTTTTCCTCCACCAATTAAAACTTCCCACCCATCCACCCACGATAATCAAATTTGATCTCATTTTAGTACGTTTCATCCCATTTCTCCCCACTAAAAGAACTTCCCCGCAAATCTATTTATTTTTGTAGTAGCTGTTACAAATCTCAAGAGTAAAGTCCATTTTGCTCTCTTTTTTTATATTAACTTTATGGCTTTAGGAACGGAAACCCTAAAAGCAAAAAAAAATGATGATACCGATTAGTCACCATTCTTCAAAAGTTCGGCAAATAGCAAAAATTATAAAAATAAAATGCATCTATGAGCTTTAGGAAGGTCATTCTTGAAATCAGGTTTTAAAAATTTACTGGCAAGCAAATGGCAATTTAAAATGGCAAGCATTTTCCGAGAAAACATTTAGGGGTCGCGCAATAAAATGCACTAAATACCGTAAACCGCCAAAAATCATTTTTTTTACAACTTTAGCTATTTTTTTCTTACTTTTGCGCGATTTCTACTCGTAGCTTTGCTTTCTACATTGTTTTTAAAGCAAGTTTCACTATAGATTTCAACTTTATTTATCAATAGAATTAATAGAATAAAAAAATAAAATAAAATTAGCTAAAGTTGCAAAAAAAAAACGATTTTGCACAAAAAAGCGGAATGATTTTTGTGATTTTTGATTTGTTTGTTTTTTTTGTGATTCGAAAATGATTTTTGGCGGATTACGGTATTTAGTGCATTTTAGTGCGCGACCCTTAAATGTTCTCTCGGAAAATGCTTGCCAGTAAATTTTTAAAGCCTGATTTCAAGAATGACTTTTTAAAGCTCATAGATGCATTTTATTTTTAGAATGACCAGTGATCAAGCTATTTCTGTAACCAATGATGCCAGACGATGGTCGTGATTTGACTTTTGCCATGAACCTGCTTGATCTGACTCATAAAAAGTGTCAGAGAACCCAGGCCCAGATACCCAGATAACGGAATCTGAGTCTGACTATGAGCATAATTTGAATCTTTCCGTTAGTCCGTAATACTAACATTTTGCATAAATAGCTCTAATTTGTCACAAGCCCCATCTCAGCCAGTCACAGCTCTTTTTATTTTTTAGAATGACCAGTGATCAAGCTATTTCTGTAGTCACAGCCAGTCACAGCTCTTGTTCCAGCTGTGACTGGCTACTAGTGGAGTCTGGTAAGAATGAACCATTAAAGTTATTGTTGGGAAGAGATTCTCACAAAGTGTTTTCTATTTTGCACTTCTTTTTGCCTTTTGTACGCGTCAATTGGAGCGACGCGTAGTTGTCAGTCTCAGGGTTTCTCATTTTCAATTGTTTCTATTTTTCTTCTTCCTTTATGATATTGATTTCTATTTTGTTAGATAAATTGCTACAATCATATCTGAAATACCAATCCTATACCATTACAGCAGTCAAACATACGTAAATAATATACGTATATAACAGTTATCAAGTTTTATTTCAGCTTGGCCATAAGTTTGCCTTTTTTTGAGTAAATGAGTAAAGGGGTGGGTCTTTCTGGATGGGATTTGAAGAGAAATGAAATGAAAGAGACTTCTCACGCCCCCTCGCCCATTCAGAACTCCACATTCCCACCAAACAAAACACTCATTTTACATATTTAGAAAAGCCTAACCTTTTCTTTAATTACCTTTCATAATTTGATCGATCTATTTTCATGTGTTCTATTTTTCTCGAGTATAAAGCCAAAGGAATTGTTGATCTAAACCGAATTTTGCTTTTCTCATTTCAAGATAGCCGGTTGGCTGAATATCTTGAGATCTGTATGATTATTTAAGCTCAACATATTCAGACAATGAGAATTTAGCTACTTTTCAATCAACTTTGGCAAAGGAACGGCCTTTCGTTAGTCTCTGGGGTACTGGGCTTACTTATCCGCTTACTTCCTCGCTTCCTCCCATGTTTCTCTTGATTAATTGCGCAAAATAAAAGAAGCTCCTACGTTAAAGTTGTCAATTTCCACAAAGAAAAGACTTTTTAATTCTACAATCTATTTTCTGAGTTAGGTCAAAAGCCTAGATTGGCCTAGGCTTTGGCTAGACATTGGCCTAGGCTTTGCTCCCCGATTTCGTCAAAAATCCGGATCAGCCAGAAGTCAGGATAGGCCAAGATCCTGTCCTGTCAATTGATCTGGCCTAACCATGCCTAGCTTTAGTCTCCGGATAAATTCATCATCTCTACCTGGGTCAGCCGGAAGCCAGGAAACGTTTTAGCGTTTTGGTCTAACGGATAGTGGCCCAGTCTACGGACCTAAGACGTTTCTTGGCTTGAGTTCGAATCCTTCCATGGTTTTTGCTATGCTTTTTTGAAATTTAGCACTTTCAGAATCCCCACGTCCAGTCAAAAAAAGCCAAGCCAAAGTCAAACCAATCATTGGCTTTTTGTTTTGCTTTGATTTGCTTTAGTTCAATAATAGTGACAACTTTCAAAAAGGTACTGTACTCTATACTATGCCAAACAACTATTTTTTTTTAATTTTTTGAATATCTCTACCATAACCCATTTTCTATTCTAACTTTTTCAGTCAATATACGTCATTTTCCCCTCACAAGTACAATTGTTATGATTTCCTCCATTGCTTTTGCCATTTTAAAGCCAATCAAAAATGCATTCACTTCCTCGAAACTCGAGAAATCGGCTTCCAAAAAAAAGTGTCAAAAAAAGTGTCAAAAAATTTCTCGATAGAATTTATTAAGATTGAGAGCTTAGCCATTTTTTTTGGTCGTGCAATAGACGGAGAGACAAAAAAAAACAAAAGACAATCTATCTCTTTGCACAACAAATCTAGGGGCACAGCTTGTGAATTGCAATTTGAATCGGAAGCAGCTGAATTTACGAGTTTTTCTGACAGAGACCAGCTTTCTGACCAGCTGAAAAGAAGCTCATTATTTTCAGACTTTTGAAAAACCATTATTTGGTACAAAGCAAAAGATCAAATAAATTTTTGTTCGAATTTTCTATCTACAATTCTGAGTTAGCTTAGAGTTAGCTTAGAGTTAGCTATTTTCATTAGATCATTAGATCATTAGATCATTAGATCTTTTGATTCATTAGATCTTTTGATTTTCAAGTTACTCACTTATACTAAAAACATTCATTTCAAGCTATTTTTTGAAAATAGAAACAAAAATTTGAGTGAAGCTTGTTCTGAAAAGCTTTTCGAATTCAGCTTTTTGTCTATTTACTTACATTTAGCTAATCTAGACTAAATACGGAAATATGGCTAATCTAGACTGAATACCCAATCTAGACTGAATACCCAATCTAGACTGAATACCCAATCTAGACTGAATACCCAATCTAGACTGAATACCGTAAGCTAGGTAATCTAGACTAAATACGGAAATATAGCTAATCTAGACTGAATACCGTAAGCTAGGTAATCTAGACTGAATACCCAATCTAGACTGAATACCGTAAGCTAGGTAATCTAGACTGAATACCCAATCTAGACTGAATACCGTAAGCTAGGTAATCTAGACTGAATACCCAATCTAGACTGAATACCGTAAGCTAGGTAATCTGGACTGAATACCCAATCTAACATTTAAACATTTTCAAACATTTACTTTCAAACATTTACTTACATATTTCCTTTTTAAAGAGATTTTTTTGTTCTTTTGTAACATTTCATTGAATATTAATCCTTATTTTCTTTTAGATTTGCATCTTTTTATTCTTTTGTAACATTTCCTTCAACATTAATCCTTATTTCCCTTTAGATATGTATCTTTTTGGACGACTATCTCGACTTCCGGTCCTCCTCCTCATCACTCTTTTTCTCGTTCACCTCAATCGTCAGATCACTCGAATTCGGTAGAAAAAAGGAAAATTCGAAATAATACAATAATCTCTTGGAAAACTATTCTAAACCTTCAAAATACTCTAATAGTATCATCGATTTGTAAATAAATTGAGCACAAAACTAGGAATGGGTTTTCATTGACTCTGAAAATAATCATCAATCAAAATTTTTTTTTTTTGAACAACTTTTCATTTTTCAGCACTAAATTTCTAGCTTATAGAGAGCTTATAAAAACTATTTTTCTCTTTTAAAACCTCATTTTTCTTGTGGGGAAAAAAAGTGACGTGAATAATGGGATCACATAAAGTTTCACGCGAGAAAAATGAGTTTTCTCTGAAGCTTGTCACCAAAAATTCCGAAATCGAATCATTTTTGGAATACGAGAATACGAATCATTTAAGCTTAGCCCAACTTTGATGCTTCATTTAAACTTTATTCCATTTTTTTGGGAATTTGGTGTGATGACGATGACGTTTTAAATCGATTTCAAAAAAAACGACTTCAAAACCCCATTCAAAACCCCAACGTTGACTTTTAGTGAGCCTAATTTCGATGAATAACTGTTTTCTTTTTTTTTTGAGAAAAACGTTAAAGAAATGGGAAACCAATTTGGGAAGAAAAGGCCAAATTTCGATGTAAGAAGGAAAAGTTTTGAGAAAAGGGAAAGAAAAAGGCACGTAGAATTGAGATGAGAGACTAATGGGTGGATGACGTGTGGGAGGAGATTCCATTGTGGGAGGAGATTCCATTATGGGACAACCATTTGTTAAGACTTTTAACTGTTAACTAACTGTTAACAGTTAGTTAACAGTTAACTAACTAACTGAATCCAAATATTTTCAAAGAATCAATGCAATCGAACAGTACTTTACAACAGTTTTATAGTACCTTTATAGTCCCTTATAGTACTATAGTACTATAGTACAATACTTTGATTCGAGAACCTTTTATAAGGTTTTGTTGCACTGAATCTCTTTAGAAAACCAGGGAAACCAGGAAACCAAATGAGATCCAAGATTCAAGATCTCATTAGGTTTAAGATCAATGAAAGATCAATGAAAGATCAATCAATGATCAATGCAAGCCAAGCTATATGTATCTAGATCGTACAATTAGATCTTTAAACAGTTCTAGTACTGCTAATTACTTAATTACCTATTTCTAGAAGATCCTCCATATGGTCAAAGTGTCTACGATATCGAGATGCCAAAGAGGAATTACTATCAACACGTTTGGCGACAAATTCACATGAATATGCCCAGAGAGCAACAAGGTAGAGTGATAGCTGTATGGGCAGACATCAAGTATAAATTTAGTTACTAGTAAGTAGTCGTTAGTTACTAGTAAGTAGTCGTTAGTTACTCGTAAGTAGAACCATTCTGGTAACAGTCTTGTTCAAATTTATACTAAAGAGATATCTTTTCTAATGCACAGACCACTGTTGCAAAAAATCTCCCAAATCTATTATCCAGTTAGAAGTTATTTTCTAATAGCTTAGATTTGCTAGCCATTTTCTAATAGCTCTAGTCAGCCTAGATCTGTTGCTAGACTGGCTGTTAATGGCTCTTGGACCCGAAAATCTTTCCATCCTTAGTTACTAGTAAATAGAGCCATTCTGGTAACAGTCTTATTCAAATTTATACTAAAACACAATACTAATTTACCTGGAAACTAATAGAGAAATGAGTGCGCCAAGTAGAGTGCGTTTCTCAAACACTCAAAGCACAAGTTTCAAAAGTAATCACTCGAAGCCTCAAATCACTCAATTTTAGGTAAACGAGCCGAGAAGTTATCCAAAGTGCGTGCCAATGCTTATTATCGACTCGGCTAAGAGATTTCTCCATTTTGAAAACGAATTCTTTGTACAGTTTTTTATTTGATCACATTTTTGTAAAATTTCAACAACTTTCCCATCTCTCAAATCTCACTTGGCTGGTACGTTTTGTATAACTTTTAGTTTTGATCTTGTAAACAAAAGAAATGATGATTGTTGTTGTAATTACAATTCCACAATACATTGAGCCAAAAAGTTTAACAATGAGATTTCACCTGTTTCCCTAGAATCTTCAGTCAAAAAGAGAAATCCCACCTGCACTATTGAGATGAGAAAAAATATTTATCTAGAAGATTCTTTGAATGAACAGACGAACAGAACAATGGTCTACAGTCTACAGCTTTAATAGAAAATTCAAGAAAGATATTCAGCTCTTGGGTTTAACTGTTGTTTAAGACTTGTTTAAGTTGTTGTTTAAGGAGCACTGTTGTTTAAGAAACACTGTTGTTTAAGAAACACTGTTGTTTAAGGAACATTGTTGTTTAAGGGACATTGTTGTTTAAGGAACACTGTTTAAGGTACACTGTTGTTTAAGGAACACTGTTTAAGGTACACTGTTGTTTAAGGAACACTGTTGTTTAAGACTTGTTTAAGTTGTTGTTTAAGGAACACAATGGTTTTAATGTTACTTTTAACTGTAAAAGAAAGTATCATTAAATCTAGTGACTTTAATTATTTAACAACTTTTAAGCTGTTTCTTGAGTTGATAAAATAAAATGAATCATAGTTCTCTAGATTTGAAACCTTACAAATCTTTGTTGGTCATTTTGATATGACAAATGGAAACCCGTTAAACACATTTTTTTTTTCATAAAGATACGATAATAGTTCGCGGATTAAGTGGATTAATCTTTACAAGTTAAAAATAAGAACAAAATTTTCAAGAAAGCCGCAAGTCTTATCTTGCTCAAGTCTTGTCTTGCTCAAGTCTTGTCTTGTCAAGTCTTGTCTTGTCAAGTCTTGTCAAGTCTTGTCTTGTCAAGTCTTGCCGAATAATTGAATACCATATTCTCTCAAACATTCTATTAGAGAAATTCGGTAATTTCTTTTTAAAAACTATCAGTTTACTTTGTAATTCTAATTTACTCTAAAATGGACTCATCGTTTATCAAATTAGTGCAGAAAAGAAAATGGAATACGGAAAACTGAAAAATATAACTAAAAATACTAGAATATTCAACTATCTGTAACCTATTTAGACACTTAGACATATACACTCTATTAGAGAGAATATGGTAGTTATTGGATCCAGCTTTGCATTTTGATCATCGACCAGTTTTACCAGTTTTACCAGTACCAATTTTACCAGTAAAGCCTGTTTTCTTACTCTCTCTAATAGTAGTGCACCCTAAGCTTTGCCTAAATTCCTCGAAATCTCGAAAAGCGTTTATCAGAACCTATCGATGTGGGGTCGGAAAATGTAGCTAATGATGAGATCTTGTCAGGGATTAAAGTGTTGAGCTTCTGGGAAAAATTGGAAACCGTAAAATAGTCATCAACTCGGCTACAAATCTACCGTAACAAATCCAACAAAGCTTAAAGAAGCTGGTAACTAAAGGAGAAGCTGATCTCAAAGAAGCTAGTCCCTAATACTAGTCCATAAGCTTGCCTAAATCGCTCGAAATCTCAAAAAGCGTTTATCAGAACCTATCGATGTGCGGTCGGAAAATGTAGTTGACGATGAGATCTAGTGAGGGATTTGAGTGTTGAGCTTCTGTGAAAACTTTGGAAGCCGTAAAATAGTCATCAACTCGGCTCGACGGGGGTGCGCTACTATTAAAGAGAATATGGTAGTTATTGGATCTAGCTTTGCATTTTGAATCTAGCTTTGCATCTACTACCAGTTTTGATCATTAGAGAGAATACGGGCAATTTGTGGAACTCACATTTGTGATGAGAATCGGTTGCTCGTTGATCGAAACGAAACGAATTTCTCCCAAAAACGTTCGATTGAGTGAGCGAAGTTTTGGGGGAATTTTCTCGAAATTGGTGACACCACCGATAAAAAGCGGAAAGCCAGACACGTCGAGATGAGTGTTTTTTGGCTGAAATTTATTGTTCAACTTGATCTTTTACAATTTCTTTATTTCCCAGCTACCGTAACCCGGCATAGAGTCAGTCAGAGTTTGATCTTTGTTTGATCTTTGTCTTCTCAATCTTCTGACTAGTTTCTATCAAAATCAGCTTAACGAAAGAAATTCCTAGGGTTACTGTAACTGTAAAATAACTGTACTCGACTAAAGTAGTCGACTCAGAGATAAGCAATAAGCGTTTAAAGCGTTAACGTTAACGTTAAGCGTTAAAGCAATTTTAAAACCTCTACTATGAACTTGAGTACTTTTCTACGTGAATTACGTTAGCTAAATTATATTTTAAAGCGCTTATTTCATCATTTTTTAAAAGCTATTTTTATTTATGACAAAGCAAAATGGTAACTTTTACCCTTTTCACATAATAAATTCTATTTTCACTTTCCCGAATTAACTCAATTATCGTCATTCTACTCTATTTATAAAGCAAAGAAAGGTGAAATTCTTGGATAAGTTACGAAATTATAAACCTTTAACATCGTTATCTTGCTTGAAAACTTTTGACAACTTTTCTAAAGGCTTCTCGAAGGCTTTCAAACTCATTGAGATCAACAAAACGTGTGCATATTTAATGAATGGATTGAAGTGAGCGCTATGAAAATTTCCATTCACTCAAATTGTCGTCATTATATCAAAATGAATGAAAAGAAACATAAAAAGACAAAAATGAGTGATCTCTTTCACAAAAAAAACATTCAAATGATGGATAAGTTGAATAATTTTTTTGAACAAGCTAGGCCTTTATGGTGAAAATTTAATATTTAATATTAAATATATTTTAATATTAAATTCAATTTATCAATCTAAATGCTCTAATCTTTACGATTACAATAGAATACTTACCGTGAATGCTGTAATAGTACCCCAGCCCCCTCGTACAGTCGCGTAGTCGCAAAAGTTTTCATTTAGTATTTCATTTTTTTCAAAGCATCCATACTTTCAAAGAATGCGTCTTTGGTATCAAAAAATAGCTGAAATTCAGGGTTATTTTTTGATACCAAAGATAATGACGGTGCGGAGTGTTGCGTAGTCTAGCTTTAAACGAGTGTTTCTCGACACTGGTTTATGCTACAATGCGCGCTTAGGTATCAAAAAATAGCCCTGAATTCCAGCTATTTTTTGATACCTAAGCACGCATTGTAGCTTAAACCAGTGTCGAGAAAAATGCGTTCAAAGCTAGCCTACGCAACACTCCGCACCGTCATTATGGGGGCGGGGCACTATTACAGTATTTACGGTAGGCTACTGTAACATCTATCGACTATGGACTACGGTAGAGACAAGCTTAAAGCGACAGTAGAAACTGTACTGTAACATCTTACTGTAACATCTATAGTAGCGACGAAACGCTTTAAAGCAATATTAGAAACTATTTGGGTTACTGTGGCATCTACTAACCAGATTACGGTAGCTAAGCCATGATTTGAAAAGCGATCACCCACCAAACTCGTCTGTTTATTGGCGAAACCGCGATCAACACTGATGTGTCCATCTCTTCCCGTTCGCCCGAACTCGATCGTCGACCAGTTGTGATTTGAGATCGGCGTTGCTCTAAACGACATGATTACCTTTTCTAAAAGACATCAATTTAAAAACAATCGTAAGCCAATACCCACTTGACATAAGCGATCCCGGAGCCGAGATTCCAGAAGAAATGCGGTTGTGAGGCGACCAGGTACAACGCTAGGAAATCTCCAGATGAGCGACCATCCTGAAAATATTGTTTTAGCAAAGACAGAGCTTCGCGTGTAAACATTTCCTTTCTGGCACATCTATTAGGCTTTCCAGAAGGTCTTTTTGTTCCTTTTCGTATTTCCGTTAAACAATAAACACTTTTATTTAGAGTAAGCCATAGGTTAATTGTGGTGAATTTGTTATTTTTCAACGAAAATACGGAAAGGAAAGAGCTGTCCAGAAAAGACTTTCTGGACTTTCTTAATAACTTTTCTTACTTTAAGCGATCCCCAATAGAACAAGAGACCGTCGGAACTGCGTGGGCGGATTTGGAGTGTCACCTGGAACCAAAAGTAAAGCCACTGTAGATAAAAACAATGAGTAGTACAATAGTATGATAGAATGAGTACAATGAGTAGTACAATAGTACAATGAGTAGTACAATAGTACAATGAGTAGTACAATAGTACAATGAGTAGTACAATAGTACAATGAGTAGTACAATAGTACAATGAGTAGTACAATAGTACAATGAGTAGTACAATAGTACAATGAGTAGTACAATAGTACAATGAGTAGTACAATAGTACAATGAGCTCACCTCAACCCGATTTCTCACATCGATTCGCAGATTCTCGAACTCGACAAAGCCCGTCCCGTTGAAAGTCAGCGGCCAAAATGGATGCTCGATTTGTTGTTTCTTGGGTTTCGATTTTACTTCTACAGCTAAAACTTAGCATGAGCCAATGCAAGTCAACAGTATTGATTACTGTACATTATCCACGAATTTCCATTCAATCCTCACCTTTCTCAACTATCCCACAACCAGTCTCACAATCGCAGAGATCTAAAGAATCTAAAGTTCTTGCACAAAATTCCTTTCATAAATCCCACTTTCATTTCCATCGATATCCTCTCGTTTCAACGGTTTCCCAGCCAAACTGACCCCACGAATGCAGCCAATAAATGAACGTGATTCCGATCTAACAAACAAACTGTATAAAAGTCTACAATGAATTTTATGTATCAAGATCTATCATATATCAAGATCTATAAAGCTTTAAAAGCCCGTTCTTTTCTTCTACCAGATGACTCACAGGGCTCCACCCAGCACATGATCCCTTTGATCTTCCCGGTCAATTGCTGTGTCTCGTCGAAACGAGTTGAAATCGTTTCCTAGAAATTTTAAAGTATAAAAAGTCGTAAAAAAAAATCCAAGCTACTGCTATCTATTCTACTTTTCTTCCGAAACTACACTCGAAACAAGGCCTTTTTCGAAAACTTTCCATTCTGTACCTGGTTTACTTGAAGTTGCACCGTTTTCCCGGCTGATAGCCACAAAATTTCGCGCTCACATTTGAGTGCAACTCGATCGGATTTCGCATTTTGATCATCTCGGATTGAACCCTAGAAAGGAAATTTAGTGCTTTTTAGGAAATGAATCATTACTAGATTACAGATAATTGTTATTTATTGTCAACTAAGTTTTTTTAATCAACTTTTAAAGTATAATTTCGGGGTGGGACAAATGCGACCTTTTTTTTGCGCACCCGGACATTTGTCCCACTCCCCCAGATAATTGTTATTCATTGTCAACTAAGTTTTTGAAAAGACTTTGTCTATTATAAACTCGAGTTTTATATTTTTTCAAATTTTATAACATTCTCACTGTTTTCCCCCTTTCGATTTCAATGACGTCACTCCTGCGATGGAGGCGAAATTGTAAAGATAAACTTTTAATTCAAGAAAAAAGCTCAGCTATTGATTAATTCTACTGATTTGATAATTAATTTTTTCCTTTACCGATCTTTATCTTGGGTTTATCCAGGTAATAATTTATCGATTTTTTTTTGTAAACGATCGTTTAGATGGAAGGGGTTGTTAAAAGAAAACTTTTAGATTGCGTTTCTTTAAGAGTCTTTTCATTTAGCTTAAACAATAAGGTTGTGAAGAGTTTTGTTATTTTTCAACGAAAATCTTTTAGACAAGAGACCGAAAAGTCGCACTCTTCATAGGCGCTCGCTCTTCACCGAAAACTCCTATGCCTATGATGAAGTGGGGGGTTTTTAAACAGGCTAGGTTTCGATAGGTTTCGAATTAGAATTTCTATTATATATATTTTTTTTCTAGGGAAGATACCGTCCAGTCCAGTGCACGTGGATTGCCTTGCTGTTATGGACCCTGAACAAGCCGAGTCGTTTGGTGGGGGAAAACTATAAATTATACGAGAAATATGGAAATATTTTGATGTATAATATTTATTATATAACCAAAGCTTAAAAAGCTCAACGATTGCTTGTGTAGTATATTAAGCCCTTTTTTATTGTGTTAACTTTCAAAAAAACTATCGTATTTTTGACGGAAAGTTGACCAAATTTTTAAAACTTTTTTAATTTTTACTGCTTTTCATTTTTCAGGTCACCATGTCTCTGTTTTCATGGTGGCACTCGTCGCGTTCGCCACATTTTTTTGCGTCACGCTCATTTTGATTCTCGTTTTCATGCTTGGATAGCGGGAAATGGTAGATTTTCACATTTGCATAATGTCTATGTAAATAAAACTTACTGTAACAAGATCCTCCGTTGATCGATTCGCATTTGTAATCGCTCTCCATTCACCATCAACACATCCAAGAGGCTCCGTTTGAGGCGGCCGCTGAGACCTAAGAAACTCGTTACAGAGAAAACTATATAGTTTTAGACTTCATTGTTTCTTCAGCTATGAATTATTATTCATAGATTATCCCGATTGTTTGCTTTTCTTGGGTTCAATAGACAGGGTGGCCCACAATTATAGTGCCTAGATTGACTTCAGAGGCCTAGATTGACTTCAGAGGCCTAGATTGACTTCAGAGGGCCTAGATTGATTTCAGAGGCCTAGATTGACTTCGGAAGGCCTAGATTGACTTCAGAGGCCTAGATTGACTTCAGAGGCCTGATTGACTTCAGAGGCCTAGATTGACCGAGTCGTTCTAGCATTGACCAAGTTGGGTCAATCGCGTTCTGGTTTTCTGGGAGGTAAATCTTAAGGATATCTCCTATCACGTTACCAATTGTCTATTCAATTCAAGCTTTCAACTTTTTTATATAACCTTCCAAAGTTAAGAGCCAAGGTTGTAGAGCAAGCCGGGCCAGGTTCAGGCTTGCCCAATCCTGGCACCCTTACAGGTGTTTGGACCCAATTCAGCTGTAACAATGCAATCTTTTCGATTCACCTGTATGGTGAAGTTGAGGTATCGGCAATTCGTCGACTCTACTCTTCAATTTGGCCGTTTGCTTTCCATCGAATTGGAGATTCAATGGGAGAAGAGCTGAAATTGATGATTTATGATTTTAGCAAGATATTAGTCGGTTTTCATTTGAATATTCAGTTGGTACAAAGATTGGCATTTGAGGTACATTGGCCAAACTCGGTGCTGCTTTCGATATTTGCTGTCAATTTTTCCCCACCAATCGTCTCTTCCACACACGTTTTCCCATTCCATATCGTCCCATTCCCGCATTGACATCGTCCTTTCTTTCCGGCTCGAGTCATACAATCTGCCGAGATTGATGCACACTCGGTCTGAAAGATGTCTTGGTATATGTACATAATAACTGTTAAAATTGTACTGTGAGTTTCAAGGAAAATCGCTACAATAGTAGCTACAATGAGTAGCTACAAAAGTACACTTTCACGTAACAACCTTGAATGTACAGAAAGATCCAAGTGTGACGATTTCTGGCTGTCTCTCAAGCATTGGTGACTTTTGACGCCGCGAGCGATCCAACGAGGGAACTTGGAGAATTCTGAATGAGGAAGAAGTCAGGTTGCAGCTTCCAAAAAAAGTCCTGTGAACTTTAATAGAAATTCCCCCACCTGAATCGCAAATCCCCAGGCTCACGGGCACCAAATCGATCTGGTTGTTTGCGGGCGAAAGGCCGCAACTGACACAGTCCCTCATACGTTTGCCGTCCGACCCACAAACGCTCATATTCGTCGTAATACCTAGGGTTTTTTCATTCTTTAATTCTACAATCAATCACAATTACGGTACTTGTTTTGGAGAAATTTGTACTAGGAAAATGAGTTACCGAATTTTGCCTCATCGCATCCCATCTCACAGGCACAACTCGGCAGCTCTCCCCTTGCATGCACACAGCGAGCCCCGTAGAGAGTCATCGATGCTTTCGGAACAGAGTCCTGGAAAGTTGGAGTTGAGTTCGATTTGGTCTAGTCTGGTCCAGCTTTTAGTCCTAGCTAGTCCAGCTTTAGTCGGAGCTTTGGTCCAGCTTTTGGTCTAGCTTGGTCTAGTCTAGCTATAGCCTGCCATAGCCTGGCTTTGGTCCTCTGGCATCTGCTCTAGCTACCTCTGTTACCATCGACACTAGTGCACATTCACAAAACCTTACAGTGAACTGAAACTACCATGGCTTCAATTAACTTACATTAGCAATTTCATAGAAGTCTGGATTTCTAAACTAGCACTCACCTTGGCGCCTGGAAATC